>OZ016543.1:14964821-17464821 GCA_963966675.1 Lasioglossum calceatum | reverse complement strand
AGCGAGAGCGAGGTGATGGCCAGAGACGACGGCGTTTAAAAGCCGCACACGGACCCCGATCGCTAGCCCCCTCGCGGAGACCTGTGTATAATCTCTGGGGAGAGTGCGCGAGGATGTTTGGAGAACGATTTGGGAAGAGGATCTGCGGTGGAGCCCTCGATAATTGCGAGAAATTCGAGAGGGAAAATTATATATGGCTATCGGGAGTGTGAGGGATTCGATTTCTCATCGAGGATTCCAGTAGTGCCTCGCCAGTTGCACGACGTCTGGGGAAGATTTCAAATGTCCAAATAGTTTTTCAGAAAAGATGCATGCAAACAGGGCCTCAGAAATACACGGTTAACACCGAAACCGTCGAACAAGTCGGAAAGATTCGTTTCCAATTTGTTCGTGTTCGCCTCGTTCGCATTTACCGCTCGGTAATTCC
Organism: Lasioglossum calceatum; assembly: GCA_963966675.1. Lineage (NCBI taxonomy): Eukaryota > Metazoa > Arthropoda > Insecta > Hymenoptera > Halictidae > Lasioglossum > Lasioglossum calceatum. The sequence goes on along the minus strand of OZ016543.1, from coordinate 17,464,394 downwards.
GGTGTTAAGAGCCGAATTTACATTCGAGAGAACAATACGTGCAAAATACGTTCCGTGAAAGTCTCGCGCATTCCGCCCGTTCGTTTCTCCTAAAAACGAATCACTGACCCGTTAATTAGCAGAGAGAGACTCGTTCGCCCGTCAGTCGCGAGAAATCGAGTAGAAAACCCTCGGATCTCCATTGTCTACATTGTCCGCGGATACAGTGGAAACAGAACGCGCGATTCGATAATGAAATTGAACGGCGCGCGAGACCGGACTCTGAAACAGAAAGTGCGCGCGCGCGCGTTAATGAACAATGGTTTCGGAGAGGAGCGCAGTCGCCGCGTAAAAAGTTAAGTGAGCGGAGAGCTCGGAGAAGCAAGCCTGCGCCGTGTGCTGGCCATCGGAGAACGCTTTCTTCGTCTCCTCTGAAAAGAAGGATCCACGAGCGTGATCCGTGAAAAACGAGATTGCAGACTGACGTGCAGAGGCGCTCGGTGAAAAACGTGCGAATCATCCAAACAATCTAGCTCGAGGCATGAGTCGGGACAGATACGACTCGACGCCGGATAAACTACTATCTTTACACTATCTTTTTCTCATTTTGTCCTGTATACACCACCGGCCTGCCGATTTTAATCGGTCGAAGGCTAATTGAATGTGCTTTCGCGTTGTATCCTCGGGAAGCTTGTATCGCTCCGAACCGTGTAACTTTATTCGTTGTGCAATCTATTCCGCAACGCAGTTGCACGATCCAGACCGATTTCGCGGATTTCCGAATCCTTGGGAAGCTCCGGCTATTTGTTTCCTTTAGAAATAAACGCGAATCTCTGCGATCGTTGTAGGAATTAAGAAAGAATGTTCAAGATCCGCAATCTATGCACCGCTACTGCATTCTCTCGTTGATTTCAAACGCAAACAGCACATGATCGCAGGAAGACGAGGCGAAAATCGTTCTCTAATCTGAGATCATGGGCTTAAGCTTCGCTTAGGCGATTTTGTTCGATGCGAGGAGCACGAAGCTCGTCCTCGAACGGTCTCGCACATTCTTCCTTCGGTATTCCGTGGCCGATGCACACGTTGCACACGCGGCTTTGTATTCCATGCTCGTTTCCCGCTCACACGTCGCCGACGCGACGCTCAGATTCCCGTGAACCGTCCAGTGGAAAATGCGCGATACATCGATAAGCATCTCTCCTCGTAGATCCTTTACCTCCTGAACGCGTGTACCGTGATTACGCGAAATTAATTGGCCGTGTTACACGCCGCGGGAATACGCGCCCGTTTCGGTCAGGTTTAACATCGAACGACTTTGGCTCTTTAAGATCAACCTTTCCCCCAGAACAAAAAGCTAGACACGCGTTTTACAGAGTAATTGAGGCGTCTTCGGTCTTTCCATCGCAGAGAAACACGAATGATTGGGACCAGTTTGCCAGGTGAATAGTTCCTAACGTTGCAACAACAGTGATCTGTAAAAAAATTATGAATGTAGCTTAGATACGTGCGAAGAAGGAGAGAAGATTTCTGTTGCGACATCAATCGAGAACGAGGGAAGACCAATCATATAGATTTACGAATGATAACTCCTTCACGGAGCATCGGATTAAAGATAGACAGCGCTCAAAGGATTTCGCTGTGTCAGTATTTGCTTAGAGGCTTCGGGGATTATCCCTGCGTTCAGGCACTGTTACCGAGGATTTCAGGGATGAGCATGGTTCAATCACGAGAGCAAATGTATCTGTGCACTGCTGCTTGCGTGAGGCAGACGTAATATCGTCGATTACGTTTGTACTTTTCGATAAATAGCTTCTGGTCGCGAATTCAACGTGGAATTTATCGAGTCGTCATTGATCATTTTTGTTTGCGCTTGTGGATGCTAGAACTGCATAACGACAATGACGATCATTTTATTCACACTCATTTTTAACCATTTTTATACGTGACGCATTCCTGGGTAGCAGCATAAAATCTGATAGTAAATCATGTAAAGCTTCGCGTCCAGACAAGTTCCGCTGAATCAAACTCAACGAGGCAGACGAAGATAAGATAAACTAGCATCGCGTGTAGACGGAAAGTGAAAACGAAGAGTTGACACAAGGCAGCACGGCTTTTCCGGCGCATCGAGCTCCGAGAATCCTACCGAAAAATGCGAGGACCCGGTGCATCGGAGATGCGGTGAATTCTGAGTGACCCGAAGCGGAACAGGTGGCCGTTCGTTCGTAAAAACGCGGCAGCCGTGTAATCCGTGTAAAGAGACGAGCGACGAGCCGTCAGAAAACAGTGAATTGGATCGTGACGATCTCTGGAAACGGCGGTCGAATACGCTTTTATGTCTTTATTAAAAGGAACCGAGTGTTCTCCAGTGGTCTCGAGAGCTCTGTGTTAGCTCTCGAGGTCGACTGGTTCCGAGATAACAGGTAGCCCGCGATTGATCGACGGATCACGACTAGTTTAGCCAGTACCGGCAGACTTTTCGACCGGTTATCTCTCGGACATCTCTTCAAGGAAAGAAAGAGAGAGATGATGCTTTTGACCGACTATGAAACGCGTGTGAGTCGTTGTCGGGATGAGACCAGGCCCCCCTGGTAATTGGTAGGTTCGAATTCCGGAGAGTTTTTTCAGGGAGAAGAACAGCCAACATCCCTTTCGTGTAATTAATAGGTCTTTCGCTGAAAGCCATGGAATCCCTGCTGGAGGCCCGACCCACCTTTTTTTTCTTCGCATGGCTCGCTCCTGCGGTCAGGGAAATGGATACTGGTAGCGCGATACCCGATCCAGCAAAATTCTTCTGCAAACGCTAACTTTGCCTAATCGTCGCTCATTAACTTTTTCGGACCGCTTCGTGCCCATCTGTTTAAAGATATAATTATGGCTCGGTTCTAGCGGTGAATAATTAACGATGCTTCGGAGACAGCTGTTTCTAAAAATTGATCAACGTAGCTTGAATATGCAGAAAGAAGCCTGTACAGTTTTATAAACATATACCGCTCACGTTTATCAAAAATGGTGAAACTCGAAATTTCCGGAAACCGCAATACTCATTTAGCGCAATCAGAACTTAATTCCCTGTCCCCAGTGTTAAGCCTATCAGCGAACAACCATTCGCACAACATCAAAAGCATTATTACCGTCAGGACCGAAACGATTACACAAGCAAATGAGTTTCTCAATCTCGAGGCTCACCTTTCTGCGATTAATCGTCGTTGGAATGGCGAGGAACGCGTGTGATAATTACACGAACGGGAATACTTTCGGCGACCGATACGTTGCCATTACCATAATCGCGTTTCGGATCGGTCGGCCACGGTTTTCGAGGAATCTGTGTTTCGTCGAACCACCTCGGGTCTCGTTCGAGCGGGTTTTATTGCGATTACGCACGGCTTCTCGTCCCTGGTCATGAAGGCCGGTCGAAATTAGGGTGGAATTATTTTCTGCGAAGACGGCGGGGAAGGCGAGTCCAGACAATGGTTGCCTCGAGCTGTTCCCTGGGACGCACAATGTAGAAAAGGAATAACATTTTCAACATGAGACCTCAACCTAATTCAGATGTTAAAAGAATTTAGGAAATTATGACTCTTGAAATGGCATTAATCTCCTCACTATTCCCGGATTACTGTCTATCAAATAATTGAACGCAGAGATTCCTTTGCAAAATCCAAGAATACGATCATATTTTTGCGCGCGTTGCAATTATTAAAGGAAGAAATAAATGTCTATGCAGCTTCCGTTTGTTTATAAAAGGGCTGCGTTCGTTTCTCCCTCGACAAACGAACACGCGAGAGACACCGCGAGGACTATCACTACACTGTGTACACGTTAGTACCTGTACACGGGTGTGGGTACATGTTTGTACTCGCGCTCAGGTGTGCACACGGTTCCCCGGTCTTTGTTCAAGGCTGCGAGACTCAGCCAGGTACAAGATCACGGCTGCGAGAGACCTTCTCGCGACTTTTTTAATTGAGACACTGATCTCGGCCGGACGTTCACAACGCCGCGTCGGTTGATGAACCGCTCCGGTAATTGTAATCGCGTCGATATTCCCAGCCGGGATTATTGCGTTTGCGGCGTGACATCGCGGTGAAATAATAATCGGTGTAAAGGCCGCAGTTGCGTGTGCCGATTTAACGGAGTCGTGTAATTTCTGGACGATTGAATCGAAATTCTGAAGAAAATTGATCCTAAATTGTGCAATTTTTATGACAAGATGTGCTTGAATAAAGAAATCCATTGGATCATTTCATCATTTCCCATGGTAGCAGCTTTATAATCTCAGTAATTGTTAAATAAAATATATGAAACCGGTCATTTTAACCCCTCCACCGACCACGGTAAAAATAGTTATTTTCCACCCCGTTCGCCATCGTGGCATCGACCAGGGCGCTTCTCCTAGGCCAAAAGATCGTCTCGTGTCATCGCTCTCCTACGTAGCGCTGACCGACAGTCGAGCTAAGAAATCAATGACGCACACCGGTGCACTATACCGTATTGTGTAATACTGTATATTCTCGGATAGACACTGGCTCCTCTCCTTTTCCCGATAACACCGCTCACCGTTACGCGAATATAGTTTCTCCGGCAGCGTAACGGTGGTTATTGTAAACCGCGTCGGAATAAACTGCTCGTCCGTGGCGAACGTTCCACGCGAATTCATCATCGGCTCTGTTCGATGACCGCTAGAAAAACCGCGAATTCAGCGGCCTCGATGGCGCCGAGTCATTCGAAGGAAAGTCGCTTCCTCTCGAGATTCAGCGAAAGGAAATTGAAAGTGTGCAAATACGCGAATGGAGAGCTGCTATTCGCGAAAACGTATGAATATCTTCAATGAATCACCTCGCGCGATTCGCCTACCGCGATTATGGCAAAAACAACGGTCGTCCAATCGCTCTTCGATTTGGACGATACGGTTTTGCTACTGCTTTGATTACTGTAATGGTTCTCGCCCGAGTAGATATCCGTGCTGTATAACAGATGTCTCGGCAACGGTTCTTGGTCGCTTTTAGACTGTGGATCTTTGTGCAGTTACAACACGAATCTGATACAGTGAAAACATTTAAAGACTTTAGATATACCTCTTTTCAGCTTTGATTTAAAAAAGAAATCATCGCTCTGTCTCATTTCCGTCGAAAGTTCTTCCATTGACAGAAAATTCATCACTTTGTCCCACTGTGCGCCGTCGAACATGTTAATTAGTCGTGGGCCGGGGGCATCGGAATAAAAATTTCCGGGCCCCGGAAATCGGGATCCACCGACGGAATTAAGCGGTGATGATCGCGTTATCGCGGGGCCCGGGGATCTCTCGGGTGATTTTTAATTAAGATACTCACGAATTTTCGGATTCCGCGGGCGCAGTCGTAAGAACGGGAACGTTTAATTTACAGGCCTTAAAGACAACCGCGTGCGCGCGTACGAGCGTGAAATGTATTCGCCTAAGTAAACCCGTTCGAAGAGGGGCCCAGGGAAGAGGGCCCAGCGCATGCTGTGGGAACAGGTTTCAGAAAATTGACCGTTCCACCGTAGGACCTTTATCTGCGGTTAGCATCTACCCTCGAGTTCTCGAAGACCTACGAAGGGAACTGATCGGGGCCCTTTTCCGATTTTTCGGTGGAAGACCCCCTCGGATAACGGAAACCGAACACGTCTCGCTACTGTTCGACAGATTTTCCTGAAGTTTCGAGGACCCGGGGTTTATTGAAAAATTCATCGGTGATTTATCTTTATGGGGTACCGTAAAGTTTTTTCATCGCCGAGGCTCTCTTTCACCCGGATAGTGGAATTTATGGTCGATGATTTCCACCTTCGCCACAGGGGCGGATTCGGCCGAATTCGTGGCCGAAAACAGAAAAAACTTTTATCTGAATTTGAAAAAATCCGGCTATCGGGAGACAGAAAAGAATTGTAATTAGATTCACGACGAATACAATGATCCTCCTTCTTCTAAGAAATTACAAATAATAAAGAATGGCTCAAGGGATTAACTCTTTGCACTCGGAGCTTTTTAACTAGAAAATTAAACATTTCTTGCGACCTAGAATAATTCCATTGTGTACGATTTTTTTCATTTTTGCGGATATGAAATTGATATAATACCTCGTACAATACGTACTAAAATGTGTAGTAATTGATTATTAGACTGCGGATTTTATGCATTTATGATAAAAATGTGCAAATATGATTAAAAATATATGAGGACATCAATGTATTAGTTTCAGCTTAATAGGATAATTAAAAGAAGAGTAGAATTTTGATTTGGCTCCTGTGTCCTGCAATCAATGTCAACATTTTTTAATTTGCATAAAGATCCGCAGTCTATTGATTATATACCGACACATTTGATAACGTAAACAATATTGTGAATGGTACAGCAATTTTTAGTGGTGACTCCGAGTGCTAAGGGTTAAAGACATTTTGTTCAGACTGGAGATTTACCGCAGACAATCGGTAGGCGACCGAAGAGCCGCGATAATCGCGTGTACTATATGGAACGTGAAATCGGTGGAGAGCGTTCGCGTGCAGAATTTCCGCGTCGTCTCCGCGAACCTGGGCAGTCTTGCCGCATTATATCGAGTCGAGTAGACCGAGGGCACACGATAACGCTCTGTGGATAGAAGAGAGGGTGCGCTCTGCGTTTCTCGAGAAAAGTCATCCTTCTCTAACCCCCGTTCGCCCTCGCAATCAGGGGTGAGTGACTCACGTTCCGCAGCTTCGACGCCGACAGTCGTCGGGACGCTTACCCACCAAATATTGATTCGCCGGGGCCGAGGGAAACTACCCGGTGTACTGTACACCCCTCTGCTACACCCCTCAGCAACCCATCAAGTCTCGCCCTCGTATCTAAATTTTTCTAGCGCGCGCACACGCCACTCTTCGGGCTTCTTATTCGAATCGGACGGGTCTTCCGCCTCGTGTTACATCCCTTCCTGATCCGTAAACAATCTTCGATGTATCGAGCGACGCCCAGTGCGTCGTCCAAGAGGGCAAAAATAAGAAAATCTATTTTTTGTAAATGTATATCTGTTTACATGAACTCACTTTAAAAACACCATTGGTTGTTGCGTTTGTGAGAGAATCGACACAAAAGTTTTATGGAGTCTTAAGATTTTTTAGAATTAAGCTGTTATACTGAATTTTCTATAAAATCTAGTCTGCTCGAATCGCGCGTACTACCGATAATTTAATGAGATACGCGAGAATGATGTGAATGGACAAGGCAGCGTCCGATTAGATCTCAACAATTTTTTTTAATGAAGCGACGTGTTATGTATTTTTATAATCAGTCGGCGACTAATCAAACACGTTCATAAATTATCTCGTGCGGAAACACGAGAGAGTCTACACGTGATGAAGACACCAAAAAATATTGTCCGGGGAATGAAATATTACCAAGTCACGCAAAATGTCAGGAATGTCCTTCTGGCAGATAAACGTTCAGAGGAAATATGCATACATACACGCAGCTTCTCTGGTTGCTCTCTTCCGGTGAGAGAGAGAGGCTAGCCTACGAAATAACTGAGATTATCGTCGGCGGTGAAATTATTATAATAAACTTTCTTCGAACCCGCCATATCGTTTTTCAGCACAAATTAACAATCCTACTCGCCCTATAATAAAAATTGTTCGTTCTACACTAAGACTACCACGTGGGTCAAAATGACTCATTTTCAGTTTTCTACTTGAAAGCTATTGCTATTATAAATCTGCTTCTGTTTCAAATTATTCGATCGATTTAAGGTTCAACAAATACACCCTTTCAGCATGGGGAATTGAGAATGAGTCATTCATTATGATTCACTTTATTCAATCTGTTAGAAATAGATAGGCATATGCCTTTAGATTCAATGTTTTCAAAAAAGCCGCTATTTTTCTATTTTCAATTCATATGACAACGGATTGAAGTGCCTAAATCCTGGCGGCTAATTTGAATTGCTGCTTGACGTATAAGAATAGACCTATCATGTCATGGGACTTTGTGTCTCATGTTCTAAAATACCTATCTCATATTTCTGTTTTTTTGGAAAGTACAGGAACGCGATTTGGACGAGTTTATGCCACCAATCTTCGTGCCACAAGTCTGTTTCTATTCTGAATCGTTGTTTCGCGTGCTGGATCGCTTCATTTGCATACAAATAGCCGAAATGAAAATGATAAATACTGAATACTGGATCCTAAATAAAATCTCCAAAAAATTCCCACTACTCGCCCTGCTTATCAACTCAGTAAAAAGATAGCCAACAGCCAAAATCCCACGAAAAAGGAATGGCCAATGGTCCGAAGGATGACCAAACACGTCCACATCGAAAAGGTTAGAATATCTTAACCGGTGCGTTGGCAAAAGCGAGTGCACTGAACAGTGCGTGCTCAGCGTTCTCACAAGCCGGGGTAGAGGCTATAAGGTAGTCAGACAACGAAAGATAAAAAGAGGGAAGAAAAAGCAGTGGTTTCCCGGTCGGCAGCACGAGGGTTACAGGCAAAAGCCCAGCAGAAGATAATTGTAGCGAGGACTCGTTACACGGGTGCATAGTCTTGCTAATTAAACAACTAGTTGTTCCCATCGTGAGAAAACGGCGGTTACCGTCGCCGCGGCAGAAAAATCGCGTCGACGAGAATGTGCCATTCGAAAGGGTCGCTCACCGTCCCGCCAAGGTCGCCTCTCTTCTCGGATTTGTCACATCTCGAGTCACGCCCAGCCTCTTTCCCGTAATCCGTAAATTCCTTTACGTGAAAACCGTCACTGTGTTCCACAGGAGTACCGGTCGAATTTGGTTTGTTGATGTTTTTAAAGGACACACAGATGCACAGAAACACACACCGCACAAACCGTCGCGTCGACGACGTGCACGCAGTTCAGCTGCTCTCTCGGCAGCGTCCCGACTACTACGAACCAGTCCACGCACGCACGAACCAGTCTTACGTGCGACCGTAGTAGAAGTAGAGGGCGACTACCTGCGACCGTGTGTCTCGACATTGACTTCGGGCCACGATCGGATACGACCACGATCCACGCCGAGGAAAACGATCCACGGATCACGCATCTCTCGATCCCCACTTTCCTTCGACCGACAATGCTCTAACAATTCCAAAATCCTGCACAGTAATTGTTCACTTTCAGATACAGCGACTCCATCAATATTCGGACACTCTTAAAATGACGAGAACTTTTTTAATCATTGAACTTTCTCAAAATCGCAAGTTGTCGGAATTGCGAAGAAAATACTGAAAGTTGTGTTCTGCAACTTTTTTACGTGGGCTTATATGGAAAATTTAGAAAACACGTTTCGTAGATCTGTATCGATTAAACATATTTTGAAAATTTCGTCAAAATCGGACAAAATTGCAGTTTTTCACGTTTTTCGAAACTTTCGCAATGCATACAATTGGCACAGGTCTACAAAACGTATTTTTTAAATTTTCAATAGAGGCCCATGTAAGAACTTGTTAGTAGTTGTTTTATGTTTTTCAGCAGTTTGGTTTCGAGGGTGAAATAAAGCGCATTTACCCTACTGTCACTTGTCCGATTAAAATAATTAAAATGTCTATTTCTCTATCAAATTTAGGGAAAGAGAAGGGTTGAAATGCAGTTTTAATTGTTAGAGAAAAGGTGCAGACCCTCTAGGCAATGCCAGAGCATCCCAAGACATCAATAACTTACAGTCCACGTTTGTACTTCATAATATATTCAAATGATTCTTGTCTCGTGAAATAAATAAGTGGGGAATTATTTCGAAAGTGCTCTAATCGAGCACGACTAATGAGAACTGCTTTCTATGCAGTCGGTGCAAAAACGTTCTACAATAATTACCGTTAAACACGCTATCCTGTTGTAAGATAATTCGAGTATCGATTACGAGATATAATTGTCACATTTAATTCGTTTTTCTGCAACACCGATAGAAGATCGACAACTTACAAGCACTTTCGATTGCTTGGAAAAATCAAGCATGCTTTGCGAAACTGTTAATACGGTCTAATTGATATGGATTAATAATAATCTTCAGTGATAAAAATAAAAGTCGAACACATACGGTTAAAAATCGAAGAAAATCGAGGAGCACAGGCACACAGCTTGCTGCCATGGGCAGCGTCGGCGACTGTTGCAAACTCTCTCCTGCACGTGCAAGACCTACAAACACGTTTAAACAGTTCGCGTGTATGTAAGAATCCATAGTGGTCGACCTTTTATAGACGATAATTCCTGTCACGCTATGCGTACAAACGATACAATATCTCTTTCAATCTATTCCCGCTTGATTCTATAAAATTCCTGACAAATATTCGCGCGGTAAAATGGAATGTAAAATGTGTTTTTGACAGAAAATTTTTGAATTCATTCTTTCAGTTTCAGCGCCATCTGTAATTAAATTTGCAAAATTCTACCGCAATCCGCAGATGACGCCACCAGGTTGGCGAACGATTTCCTTCGCGATTTATCCGCCACATTTTAATATGATTTTAGCAGTTGAATGATCGCGGTGATTGTAATCAAGTTTTTCTGGTGAATTATGTATGACGCGTCCAGCGGAACCAAGGTAAGAATTTGATTTATTATTCGATCGGTATTTGCGAACTATCGGTGTTGTTTGATTGTCTTGGAAATGACTATCGTTTTGTTCGCCAAATCTGACATTAGTTGACACAGTGCAGGGTGATATACATACGTTTTCTGAATATTGTTTGAAAAGATCTAATATGGATATTGAGGAGAAAGAATCCGAGAAAAAGGCTCGCGATAAATTCGACGTCACCGATGTTTGGAAGGAATTTAACTGTCCAAAATATGTTATTCGCGATTGTCCCGGGACCGACAAAATACCGGCGGACCATTTCGATTTTATGAAACAGTCGGAGGTCGATCCGAATTATACTATAACGAAATTATACGAACTTATATCCGATCCTGTGACGAAGGACAGTACGCCGCGAATTTGCAGGCTCTTGCATGAATATTTACATGGAATTAAAGATCATGGTTATGTATCCTTTGAAGGATAAAACATCGAATTTCTTGATTCAAATGTACAGAGTATCCCAAGGTCACAGTTTCCGAGATTTCAAGGTCAACGATATTTAAATGGAACTTCGACGGGACACTCTGTATACGACGGATAAATTTGCTTAATCATTTATAATTTTTATAAAAACATCCTTAAGATTGTACTTAGAAGGTAAAAGATTTGCCTAAAATAATGACGGTATTAGAATTTATGGTTGAAAACGCTATTAACGAAAACTCCATTAAAGAGTACGAGCTACTCCTCGATGAAATGCTGACGCTTTGCAGTTTACCACCTTTGTTAGAAAAGTCTTCTGAAATTTTAACAAATAACGATAGAATGGAGCAGTACTTCACATTGTTAGGGAAGCTTCTTGTTGTTTTACCGGCCAAAGAACAAGTATCCAAGATTCATGAAGCCATCCACTCTTTATTATTGAAGAGAGACAGCTCGAATGTTGCAGCAGTTAAGATTAAAGACTGCCTTACGATTGTAGAAAAGTCACAGCTGCCGAGTATGGTAGTGAAGTCGTTGGAAAGCTCTCTTCCGGACATGTATCAAAAGATCTTGGAATTAGTTTTCTTGCTTTCTTCTATATCGCACGTGTGCTGTAAGTAAGATACCAAGGTGACCTGTTCTAAATGTTCCACCCTATATATTCGGAAGAGAAGTAGGGATTCTCTAAATTATTTAACACAGCTCACAGGATGTTAGAAGCTGGAGTGCTTAATATAGTATTGGTCAGAATGGATCTTCCTTACGCTACTCAATTACGCTGCACACGGCCACCTGATTCGTTACTAATAGGTAGCGAGTACCCCGAGGACACAACCCTTTTAATAATGAACACGCTATGGTGTTTGATGAGATCCATTATTCCTCCTACCACGGTTCCCAAATTGAAGACAACTTTGTGTGCGCACTGTGCACTATGGTAAAAAAAAACAACGAATACCTGAGAAATGAATCGATAATGTACATCTAATCAAAATCACACAGGGGTTTGTCCTACACATTCGAGAGACAAGTATTCTACAGCCGATTCAAGAGTACCAGCATAAAAATCAGAAACGAAATTGCAGCTATTATTCTGTCAATTTTAATCAGCTTTCCCACTTGGAACTTTGTCAGCAGCGGTATAGCGGACAAAGCGATTAAGTTTTTGATAGCAGTCGAGACTGGCTCTGTGAGAGTATTTTCAGAGACGATAACATTCGGCAGAACCAACGAAGACTTGTTCTTCCAAAAAGTCTTGTTATTGATTGCTATGCACCTATCTCAAATTGACGCGTGCATTCCTGTAATTATTTTGATGATTTCTGTGTTTTGATTGGATTACAGAGAATATTGTTGTTCTCTGGTATTCTTTTCGAATAGATAATGGTGCACAGAAAATTGATGCGGACGATACTTCAGCTTGTTAATCCAGATATCGAAGTATCACAAATTACTTGGACTCCATCTCAATATTGGAACCTGTGGACGTACGCTATTAATTCCTTGTCTGTCCTGGCACCAAAAGTGCCAAAAGATTTTATAGCATACAATGGTACCATTAGGTACTTAGAACTTAGTAAACAAGAGATAAGATATTTAACTTGTTCTTATAAAGTAATTACACTCTTGTAGATTGTTAATGCTGTTAGACTGGAGTTTGTGTACAAATTTTGATGTGGACATTATGATGCATTGCGTAAAAGTAATCTGTTCGATTACCTTAAGCAACAATACTTTGTTATTGGAGAACTTCAGAGAGCATGGGATTACAGTATCATTGATCAGTTAGCTCCCAATTTATAAATTAGTACCTTCATTCATTATTGCTAACGTATAGTAATTTTATATTACAGAAGTGATTAACTATATCTTGACTTTTTGCAAATTTATAATGAAAGAGCAAAGAATTCTTACACTAGTGTTAATCTCGATCGAGAGGCTTTTAAAAAAGCAAATCTTTTATCAGGAAACGTTCGGAGATCAAAGTATAGAATTTGTTATGGAACTGCTTTACCAGTGTTTGTACCAGAAAGATAAAGAAATTCAAATAGATCAACGGTGAGTTTATTTTAATTCGACCAGCACAGCTGTGCCGCTTGCAGCTTCGTTGCAAGTTATGGTGTAAAGAATTTTGGTAGCCTTTTATTGGCATTAGGATCGTACATTTGGGAGTGTATAGTATGGTGTCCTCCAAATTTGAAGAAGTTTGTTGAAAGTGGAGCAGTATATGTTATTCTTGACATTATCGAGGTAGTCCCATACCCATCTCAGCGTCTGTTTCTCGCTGTACTAACAGACATATGCGACAATTATTTTTGCGGGTCTTATTTATGCACTTGGAGAGGCATCGACAAAAAGACAACATTAATGTCTCTGTTAGCAACGATCTGGAGGGACGAAGAAATCAGGCTTGAATTCCCAAGATGCCCCGATGGAACAGAGAGAGGCAAATTGCGAGAATAAGATTTTATTAAGAAAGCTAGGTCTATCTAATAATTAGAAAATAATTTGCTGTACATCAGATGAACAGTACCCTGCAATGGGCAGGAAACAGTGGTTGGAGACCTTCCAGACAAAACTTTATGGACACATTAGTCCAGCATTGATCGACATGATTGGTTCAGTTAGGGCAAAGATATACAGTATTAGGAAGATCATTGAGAGAGACAATAAAAGATACAACATGGCGAAAGAACACTATAAAATATTATACTGCGACCTTCCAGTGGATGATAGAGTGAGCATATTGGCTGACTGCTATGACTTTATTGTAGTATAATTAAAATCATTTTTCAGATCACAGTATCTGGCATGGATCTGTATTTTAAATTGAAATTAGGTCAAGTGTGGATAGAGCTCGAAAGGTACTTTGAGCAGATTGGCATTACCCCGCTCGGTATGGATGGCCAGGCAATATTTTTAATGACACAAAGATATCACATGTGGGGAGTATTACTGACAAAAAGACAGAAGCAAATAAATCAGTCCGTGAAAAGAGAGGAGGACGTAGCGGAGAAAGATGAATATGCTAGGATTCGGGATTCTAAGCTTATTGTATCATTGAATGCGCTCGATGAATTAGATTACATCTATAGAACAACAAATCGAGAATATATGATAAAGAAAAAGGCTGAGCAAATGCAACAAGTCTACCTGGCCCTGAATTTTCCACGCAAGTCGAGCGAAAATAATCACAGAACGTTCATGGATGCAGTCAATTTTACAGTAAATATATTTGAAAAAATTATTTATACATAGTATATTAACGATCTTTTCCCACAGACAATATTCGATCAACACGTGGTGTTCAGCAATCTAACAGCTTATTCAGATTTCGGTCAAATGAAAGTTCTCCCTGTTTCGCCAAGCGAATCGTATGTCCTGGACCATTCAATTTTTTCCGGAACGTCCTGTTCGTCTTTGACGAGCTACGATTTCTCGAAATTAGAACAATTCGAAGAAGAAGCGTAGCTAAAACATCGCGTATTCGTGCTTTATCGTCTTTGGTAAATATAGGGGTCTTTCTTATCGGCAACAGATAAAAATTTCAATCATTTATGAATCTTGCAATAACAGTTCAAATTTCATTTAGGTTCAAACATATTGTAATTATTATTCATGCGTGTGCCAGATATTGGCGTACCGTTACCATTAACAAAATTGTATAAATATACTCGAAAATAAAAGAAATACAGAGCGAGGATGATGTTAAACAATTCTCGACAGATTTGATTCAAACATATATAAAAAGTAAAAACGGAGTAAAAATATATATGGAATATAATTTTGTCCATATTTTTATAGTATTTCTTTTATAATATTGTGTCAGAAATTCTGAACAGAATTTGTCCAATATAAATATTATTCGTTTCCTTCAAGTTGAAATAAAATTATGCAAGGGATTAATCGCACACCCCTGGAGCAGGTCACGCCTGAAAGTAAGCAACCCGCTATAAAATCTGTAGAATCGGTTGCGCGCTATAATTATACTTGACGAGTAATGTTTCAATCAATCAGGTAATAACAAAAAAAGGTGGGTGCTATACGGCAAAGGTAAAAGAAATATTATTATAAGATCCGGTATTCATTCTCAATGAGAAAAAAGACACTACAAAATCATTTTTCATCGAAGGATTCAATCTCGTCGATCGCGGGTATCCGAGCGTATCCGATCGGCTCCAAAGGACCTGCTCCGGCGCGCTCGTTTCTTTCTGGTGGACGCGATAAAGGGGGAAACGTATTCTATGAATCGCGGAATAATAATTTTCGTGTCCGCTGCCGTTCGAGTCGACGAGCAGCGCCGAGGGTTTCGTTTCAGCAACGATCCGATTGGCTCGGCTGGTATCTCGTGCCTCTAGATTCCCCCGTCGATTATCTAGATAACGTAACGGAAACTCCCCCAAGAGAACGGCCGAGGAACAACACGACGGGGGCGATGAGCCAGTGAGAGCCAACATGCCGTTCCCGCCGCAAGCGATCGTTGTCGTCGTTCTCGTCCGTCCGGTACCGGTTTAAAACGCGTTTCGGAGTACAAACCGAACAAAGTCCTCCGCCTTCTCGCGGTGCAGTTCGTGGCTTGTGTCGCCCGGAATCGAACTGGAAAATCGGTCGCGTGTATCGCGAATATCATACTGTCTCTCTTTCTCGACGTGTCTACGGTGACGTTATTTTATTTTCCTTTCTTTCTTGCGAGGAATCGTCGGTGAAAAAGACTGCTCGTATCGTTCTCACTTTTGACAATCTGCGTGCAGCATCCGCCGCTCGCCGTCTGTCTGCTGCGTCGTTGATCTGCGTTTCTCTACACCGAGAGAGAGAACCCCCTCCCCTTATTTCCGTTCATCATCCTTTCCGTCATTGCTAGTCGTGCGCGAGACAGGCACACCGACACCAACGGATTCCTGTACCCTGTGGCCACGAGAGTTGTTCCAACAGCTATACGTAAATATGGCGTGTGAACGGTGGTGCTTTAACCGTGGCTGTGACGGACCTGTCCGAGGATGGCCTTGCGTCCTGTTGCTGGTCGCGTTATACATGCTCGAGCCCGGCGTCGCCGACAACGAGTTCAGTGAGTCTTTTCTCGATTCTACTTGTTGCACCCTGTGGAACGCGTTCTCTTACGAGATGCTTCTCCTTCTCTCGATCTCTCTTTCTATCTCGAGGCCTCTCGCCCAGCGAAACGCGGCGGACCACTGTGGGCTCGCGTTTATGGCCGTTCGGAACGAAAATCGGAGCCCTGCCGTTTATACAATATTTCTGTCTTTACTTCGTTCTATAATTACATACTAGAACCCGGTTCGTTTATCACTCGAAAGAACCGAATGGATCAAGTTGTCCGAGCCGGAGTGGACATGTTTATTATTAGACAGCGGATCTTTACGGAAAATCGAAATTTTCTACCTGAAAATGATATAACAGTATCTTTCAATTGATCGAATGTTTTTATGTAAATGCGTTAAATCCGCTGTCTATTTATTATCAGCTCGAGGATCCGATTTTATGGAGCACCTCCGACACTAAGGAGCAAATGTTAACGCTGTTTCTTGAATATTTTTTCGTTCTGTGAGAATTGATTTTGGCACGATTGCAAGGTGTGTGTGCGTCAGATAAAGTCCAGCTTCGGTTCGGTCGAAAGTTGACGCGTTGTCTGTGAATTCACGAGAGCTTGGAAAAAAAGGACCTTGAATGTTAATGCGGTCTCGATAATTCTGCGTGCCGTATCTTTCCGGCGATATCGGAATGGTTGATCTCTCGAACCAGTTATCGTTTCTTACGATGTCCACCGTAATATGTCGGCCTCTCTGCTCTTTATTGGACTCCTCGCGGAGACTGGTACATATACCGCTCTCGACCTCTTCTTTGTCTGGAACCTTCCTGTTTTACGTCACAGCTGTGAATCCCGCGCCATGGACGTTATCATTTATTAGCGGTGTTCGGCGATTTCAATGCCTCTTGCGCGGACTGTTGTGTCGTCATCGAACTGCGTGCTTGCGTTATACGCAGCCTCAACGACTAGATACACACACAATCTTCTAATTAAATTATAACCCTTAGCGCTCCAGTGGCGACACTGAGGCGCCACCAAAATATTGCTCGCGTTATTAAATTTATTCGTATTTAACGGACAGACAACGGATTTGGTGCATTTTTATGACAAACATGAGTAAATGTCATTTAAACCAGGAAAACCATTAGAAGAATTTAAACATATTTATGTATAATATTACGAATGGAAATGTATTTTCCATTTCACTGCAGTTTGTTGCAATTCGGCTAGACAATATTTTTATTCTGCACGAAGATCCGCTGTCTTTTAATAAATTACTCGACATTTAAGTATTGTATGAGGTATTATATCAGCTCCATATCCAAAGAATGAAGAAAATCATATAGAATAGAAATTCAGAATGAAATTTAACCCGGACTTTTATAAGCAGATGGAATTATCTTGTAAAGTCACGTTAGGCTGGTTTATCTGCAGAGATACATTTTTATCAAATTCGCAGCGTGGAGTTCGCGTCAGAAAATCACCGACTTCGCCGCGTTTTGTGTTCCTGCGCCTGTTCGTCATTCCGATCGCTAAGCTTCACCAATTTTTCGAAGTCGTTAACCTTTCTCGGCGCGCGTTCGCGTTCGCTCCTCCCCTCTTCCGGCTATCGAGGTAAAATACAACCGTCCGATTCCTTTTCGCGGAATACGTTTGCGATACTTTCTATTTCAGCGGGAACGCATACTTTTGCGAGAACTGCACCGCCATAAGCTCCGGCTACGCCGGAGAACGGACATTTCGGTTTAGCGACAGTAACAATAATAACAACCGCGGCAAGTGCAACCGTTCACTTGACCGCGTTGACGTGGCCGAATCATCGCGGCGCACTATCTGGTAACTCGCTTTTTCTGACCGAAAGTATTTTAGCGTTATTTCAAAGTTAAAGGTTTTTTTATAGTATGCTAGGTCGTTGAATTCGTTTCGAAACACTAGCTGTAATATTATGGAGTCAGAAATATACAGGGCGAGTCACCTAACGTTGCCACCTCAAATATCTTTGTTGTTTTTAAAGCCTAAGTATGAAGTCTACAAATGAGGGGCTTCGAAAATTAGTGAGTGATTAACGAGTAGACTGCGAATTTTTCATGGTCAATGCAGAATAATAATGTTCCGTGTCTGGTATATGGACTAGGAGCTTACTTGGAAAGTTTATACTATATTTAATGAAAGGGACTATCGTTGTAGGTATTTAAAAAAGGGTGCTTCCGTTTAAAAATATGAAGGTGACCTTGATAAAAATTGAACCATTCAACTTTGTTCTTCAGACATTTGACGTACCTTTAAAAACAACAATGATATTTGAGGTGGCAACGTTAGGTGACTCACCCTGTATAGTAAAAGTAACCCTTTGCACTCGGAGCTATTTTAACTCGAAAATTAAACATTTCTGCCGACCTAGGATAATTCCATTCGATGTGATTTTCTTTCATTTTATGGATATGAAATTGATATAATACCTCATACAATACTTAAATGTTTATTTTGAATAATGGTACAGCAATTTTTAGTAGCGACTCTCCGAGTCACCGTTCGAGTGCTAAGGGTTAAATGTGTGCGGTTTCAAGCGGATTGATATTGCAGGATATTAGCTGCTAGGTACAATAAATGATTGAGAAATTTATTCGCAACAGAAGCGTCCCGATTGACACTGACCGAGTTGAATTGAACCGTATGATTGTAGTATGATTGTAACCGACCGAACGGGTTCCAGCCGAGTCTGTACACGCACCAGCGTCGCTCGATCAACCAATTCAATTATTGTTTTCGTAACAACCGCGACACTAATTCGAATCTTTACGATCGCGTGATAATTGTCCGCCGTTAGCTCCTTTTTCCTGTTACCTTAAAAGAGGCGCGAATCGAATGACGCATAACACAATAATGTTCAAGGTCACTCGTTCTCGGATCACGAAGGACGATGGAGGGGTCTCTCCTACGTGTTCGAAGGGACGACCTTGAACACTATTCGGTCGAACGTCGACGAATCCGATCGGCTATTCATTCGACCACTCCAAATTTAGTTTCTATTTATGTTCCCCCATAAAATTATACACGTTTTACGCGTGTGTTTTTAGAACCTGCATTTTTCAGATGAAAAGTGGATCATTTAGAATTTGCTCATTCGAAATGGTGTTGAGATGACTCGGTAAAAGAGAATTAAAAGGAGCAGCGAAAGAAGTGAAAGAAATACGAGTGGAGGTTCAGATTTACCATAAACGTTGAACGCGGGGGTTCACCAGGGAAACCTGGTGGCAATGCCGAAGTTCCACAGATGTTAAACACGTCTGGAGCCACGCAACGAGGCGCCGGCTGCATCTTCCTCATTTTTATTCCTCTTTTATCGATCGTCCCGCGGAGCCAGCCGTAAACATTTTCTCCGGCGACGACTGCTTGCATTGCGAACCGCACGGGATCATTGCGAGCATGGCACGGCCCGGGAAATTCTTCACGGAGATTGCATTAAAATGCCATTAGTCGGTTGACCTCGCGCTCCCGCCGTCGAACCTTGTACTTTTTCGCGCCTGGCGGTTCTGTCGACCGTCCCATTACGTCTAATCCTCGCGATCACGCTGGACAAATTTTTACACACCTTCCTCAACCCATTCTTAACTTCTGCCGTCTTCGGACAATTTTCATGCGTTCAATATTTTTCAAACAATTTTGTCGATACGTTCGTGATTCGCTAAGCAATCATAATCTCCGAGAAACAACGCAAGTATTCTCTGTAAACACGCGCGACATCGCCGAGGAAGCTGAAAGAGCAAACGCAGTAAATAAGCCTCTAGAAAAAGAGAGAAACCGATGAATCGTTCTTTTGTCGATAATGCGACGAGCGTAAATAATCGTCGAAAATAGCGATGACGTTAATTTGTAATTGAGGTGCAGTTTATCGGAGTTCTAGAGGATAGTTTTCTTATTCGTTTGGAGCAGTCCGCACGAGACGGCACAGTTTACGAAACCGTGAATCGACATTATACATAGTCGGCGACGAGGATGTCGAAACGATTTTCGTTTTTTCTCACACACGATCGACGAGAGCGAACAAGGAACACGATACGCGTCTGCTGGTTCAGACGGGAAAGAATCGATAGGTCGTTCTATAGACAACCGTGCGAGCGACTACTGTTGCGCACATAGTGGCTGTTTTTCAGTATGTAATAACGTGTCCTCATTCAAGCGCTGCGACGATTGCCTCCTGTACCGGTTGCGCCGGAAAGGTCAATGATTGTCCCGTGCTTCGAGCCATGGTTCCTGTTCTTTGGAAACCGCCCAGAAACTCCCCACTCTTACTTGACCACAGGGCCACCTTAACCACAGGGCTAAATGGGCTAAGCCCCGGGGCGCAAGCCTTTTGGGGGCGGCAATTTTGTATAAATTTTATGTTCTTTTATAGTATAATGGTAATAAATTGACTATTTCTAGTTCTGACACTTTCGTATAACTTTGCTGGTCACCCCGCTCTCGCTAGCCATCCCGTGTATTTTCTTATGAAGAGGGGCGCATTATTTTTAGTAGCCCACGGGCGCCGAATATCTTACGACGGCCCTGCTTGACCATTGTCAAAATCGTTAACTGAGTAAGATATTTCGTTGGGAACCGTTCACTAGAGTTCACGGTATATTAGTCAACAATACAGTGTGTCAGGCACTGCGAGGGTGAAACAAGACTCGTTACTCGATACGCTCCAATAAATACATATCGCACCCTCGCAAGAAAAGTGTGACACAAGTAAAAATGGCAATTTGATTATGTCATTGAAAAATATGTATAAGTTTTATACTACTCTTTAAGTTGAATTTTTGTTCGAACAATGTCGAAGATTCGACATTGAATCCTGCATCAGCTAAAATCGTTTCAGAAGCGAGAACAATCTCGGATCGTGAGGAATCGTGACGAGACCGGACGGATGTGGCAACTGGTTGCATTGGTTCACACGTTCCTGAAACGATGCACGATCATTCGGTTGCCCCATCGTCTCGTTATTTGTTCTTTTTCTCGTGTGCTCTCGAAAGCCTCTGTCACGGCGTTTCGAGAGCGTTCGAAGGAGTGTTCTCTGGAGAAGAGGGACACTTCGGGGTTGTGTGTTTTGCGGCACGATTTAAGCCTCGAGTGGTCCTCTCTCGACGAGCGCAACAATGACAAGCGTACGTACACGCTCCAGACAGTTATTATCGTTCACCGAACGAGTCGAAACTGTAACGACAAAAGGAAAACGGGATTGCGCTTTCCAAGCGTGTCCCTCTTGTTGGCCGACCGCGACACGATCGTTCGATTCAAGGCTAAGCGGGGCCAATTAAGCGACAATCGAGGGGCACCGTGCGCGCGTTACCATTTATCGCCCGACGGGTTTCATTTTGTTACTGCCAGTTGCTATCGTTCGCTTTGAACCACTCTACTTCCCCAGGGACACCGAAACTTTTGCGTAACTTTCGTGGCAGACGATCGGCGGACTTGTAAAATCTAAAAAAAAACACGTGTGCGTGGAGTCCACGCGCGACAGAACTTCTTGCTTATTGTGTGTAAATAGAGATAAATTATTAGCATGCATATTATTAGTGCAACGGTTCTTTCGTGATGAATGAGAAATTGCCATAAATAAATAAATTATTATTAGTATGCATATTATTAGTGCAACGGTTCTTTCGTGATGAATGCGAAATTGTCATTAAAAAGAACATAACGTCTTAAACGAAAAATTCTGTCGCTGCAGCATTTTATTCTTTGCGATATATACCAAAATGTTCGCTAACATTCTGAGATCGTCGGTTGTCCAAGCGGTAGACCGTGGTTTCGAATTCCGGCGTGATAAGAAAGTTTTTTCTCCGTTAAAAATTTTCGTCACACTCTACGTACTTCCGTAACGCCAGAAAATTGTAACTCAGCAAAGAAGTTTCACTTCAAAAATAGAATATCCCTGGAAAATTATGGATTCTCCAAACACCATGCCTATTTCTCCATCATCTAGTCAGGGAAATTACAGTGTCCCCAGCTCAAGGTAAACGTTGTTAGGTAGGAATGTTAGCTGTTCGAGTTAATGTTTGTTAATGTCCCGAGTGACTTGAATACGAAGTCCGATGGCGCCGTGGCATTTCCGGTGCTGGAATGATCGTTCATCGCTTCAGGCATGCGTTTAACATAACACTGAAGAACAATTCTGACAAATATTCAAAGTATATAGCCCGATTTTTACAAGGTGAAATATAGTTTTGTATCTGATCGATATAATCTTCGAGATCTAGCCACGATTGCTGATAATCGTTCGCTCCAAGCGATCGATTATCAGTCCCGCATAGCTTCAGGTGTGGCTCATGTACATTGAATCATCGAGGATGGCCGCTAATGGCTCGATGACGATCCGAGTTCGTCACGAAGGCTTCTAGCAGCTAGGAAAGTTCAACGTTCTCCTCGAATTAGTTCTTCGGATCGACGTTTACGCTATTTCCGTCGGACCCCGGCCAGAAATAGGGAACATCTGGACCGGTTGGCACTAGGCGTGCTTGTATTCGTGCATCCCACCGCGAATGGAGCCAACTTCTTAGCCCAGATCCCGTTGCTCTAGCCTCTTGCTGAGCGTCGTCGAACAAATGACCCCATTCAGATCGCTATCGTTCCGAGTTTAATCGCCGGTGGAATTTCAACGAGCTCTCAAAATCTGAACTCTGCGCGGAAAAAGTCGGGCGCATGTGGAAGGTCAGAGTCGTCAACTACAATTTTAATTGCCATTAAAGAGTACTCTTGATAAGCTCGCTGGGTCGAATACAATGGTACTGGTTGTTCGGCCACCAGTGCGACTCGTTCAAATACGGCAAGGGGTTAAAAGCACATCATCTTTATAAGAAATTATTTATTATTTCACAGGTGGAACAGTTTGTTGAAAGTCCAACACCCACCCTTTGCTCGCATATAATCGAACCACACTGAAAATACACCGTGCTCCAGTTTCGCAACACGCCGGCATATCAAATTGACCAGCGAATCGCTTCCGCGTGCGTCTGCTCGCTGTCTTGAGCGAAACTTCCGCGGAAACTGTTTATACTAGCGCGAACCACGTGCCGAGACCCGTCGATTTCTGTTTTCACACGACCAAGTGTGTTTTTCCTTCGAACACATACATACACCGACCGTCGCGCCAGCGAGAAACCTGTTGATCGAAACGGAGAGTCAATAAATCATCTGTTCGAACGTCAACCCTTTTTTCAAACATTATGTAACAGAAGCTCAATAATTCGCTTTTAAATAACACTTTCAAAAGAAGTACATTATATGCATTCGGAAAGGTTAAGAATTAAGTATTGAGAAATCCTCGAGCATTCGTCTTTGATTTTAAAATTCCTGAGAATTTTCTACCGATGCACAAGATCAACTTTGATCAGATAATGAAAGCTCTCGTCGATAACGAAGAGCATGTCCACGCAGAAAATCCTTGACCTTGACCGTCGTTGATAAGCCTAATCAGTCTCGTGGGTGGTTGTAGACTCGGAGATAGTCGAATTTAGTGCTACGTCATTTTTTAAAGCGAATATTTATATGGACGAATATTCTGTAGATCGCTGAATCTAATTTAAAACATCCAATTTCAGTTCGTGGAATTGGGGACGGATGCAGGTGAATCAAAACTAGTCGCAATTAATCGAAAGCGAAGACAATTCCCTGCGAGCCAGGTCATACGTAATCAGAACAGCCTAATAATATTCGCTGGAAGCTAATCTTATCTTGTTACCTGCACGTTGCATGTACAGGTCATCTCGATAAATAAACAGCTCGCGCGCTGTTTCGAGCGGAAACACGCCGCGTCACCATGTGTACAGTGTTTCTTTGATAGCGCGGATCTCCGCGATGCAAAGTAAACTTCAAGCGCCCCATGTCTCGTTTGATTCACTGCTTCCCGAAGATCGAGACTTGCCCAAATCATCTTCCTAACCCCCTTACGCGAATAATCCTCCATCGTCTTACTCCTTGCAATTAATGTAGACAATTTTCATATTGCATAAAAATGCCTAATAATCATATTCATTATACATATTGATGTGATCTCTGATCGTGGAAAAGCAAGTCGATTAGTTGCAGTGGCTAGAATGATCGGAGATCTGTTTCCAGTGCGAATAGGCGAGTAAATACGTGGCAGTAGCTCGCTCTCGGTGAACAAGAAGATGCGTACCACGCGCCCGCACGCGTATCCGGTTTCTGCGACGTATATCGCGTCGAATATGCTTGTAACACACGACATAATCCTATATATCGTGTTCCTCGGGCTATCGGTGCAACGCACGTTACGAATACCCGCAACAGACGGACGCCTGGCCTCTTAAGCCGCTTCCTCAGGTAAATCTACACCTTCGCCGCATGCCGTAGAACCCGAAGAGTCCCCACGGAAACACGAACTTTCCTCTACGACGTCGCGGTTTTCCGTGGGGAAAACGTCTTCTTCGCAATCGCCAAGAAACCCGATTTTTCCGTGCCGCTTTTACTCGAATATAATATTCGGTTGGCAAGAAAGTCATTTCGGCATTTTAAAGTGCAATAAAAACCATTTTTTTTATTCAGGCAATGAACTTTAATCAATAAAATATTTTCCATTTTGTTCGATGATTTTTTGCCATCTTTCTGGTATCTTCATAATTCCGCGCTGATAAAACTTCTGGTCCTTATCGGCACAAAACTGATCCAAGGGCGATTTCGGGTCATCATCATTAGTGAATGTTTTACCATTCAAAGAGTTTTGTAAACTTCGAAATGCATAAATGGTGCAATGTCCGGACTAACATGGTGGATGTGACATCACTTGCCAAACAAGCTCCAATAATTTTTCGATTATTATTACAAAACTCTTTGAATGGGAAATCTTTATGCAAAATAAAAATTTTTTATGTGAATTACAAGAAATTGGAGTGAAATAGAAGTTTATTTCCTTTCTTAATATATCTAATAGGTTGAAAATAATATAACAGTATCTTTATATTTTTCTAATATTTGTACTGTTTTAAATTACACTTACAATATGTATTATATAGAAAAAGCAAGACTCGGGCGAAGGCGAAGATCACACAGGCGCCGCCCACACGCGGCTCGTTTCATCCGCCCGATTAAAGTCTTCCTTTCGCGGATGGCCCTCCTGATTGCACATGATTGGACCGTGTCTTGTACACCGGTCTCTCTCTCTCTCTCTCTTGCTCTCTCCTTGCTCCTTGACGCATGCGAATTATAGGTCAGCCACATTGTGAATAAGTGTCTCGCATTAAGTATCCGGCTTACTTAATAGTCTCTCGTCGCGTCGTATTGCGCGAAAAGGACACAGAGAGAGAGAGGGAATGAGAGAGAAGTTCCCCGCGAGATTTGTTATGAACCAAGCGGTTCGACGTTAGCCCCGTTTCATGGGAAATTAAGCGCCAGTCAAATTAATTAATCACCCGGCGATAACTTACAATGCTTTCCCAGGAAAACAATGGCTTATCGCTCCGGCGCTCTTATTAGTCCGCGGCTGATATCCTCGGAATTAATTGGAAATTGCGGGGGTGGATCTCTCGAGCTCATTAAGAGTTCCCTGGGAGCTGAATTGTGGAGTACGTTTCCAGAGAACCGGCGGAGGTAGAAAATCGTACGAATATTTGATCAGATTATTTTTGATTCGGACTCGGGTGGATGAAATGTCTGATAATGATACGTCAATCACGTGGTGGTGACGAAAACACCTCTTAGCATCATTTATAATCATAAATCAACACGTCTCGCGATCCCGCAGTTTACTTTCTTTTCGAGGAGCGTCTCCGAGAAATATCAAAGATCACAAACGCCTACCTCGAAGCAAACAAGTTGAAGCACAGATAGCGGGGAGAAAACAGGTAACCGAGGACCGAGAACTAGGAACCGGGGAAGATAGCTGGTAGACAGGAAGTCGAGTAAAAGTGTGCTCGTCGATAAACGAACTAGCGAGGAGTTCGAAAGAGGACTAGCTTCTAGCAAAGAGAACGCAACAAACGTTCGCTGACTTGGTACCAACCTACGTATTCCCGAGTATACGCAACGGGCATTAACCGATAAGCTTGCTAAGAGGGTAACTGGAACCAGCACCGCATCATGGTCGTCGTGCACCCTGAGCATTTTACCCTTTTTTCGGGGAACTTAATCCTCTTTTCTCAAGCCCCACAAGATCCCACCATCTTCGAACTTGGGTAATCTTTAGAAGCTTCTTGTGGATTCCAGCGCGTTTCTGGGAACAATTAGGACCCACAATTTTTCGGCAGGTCTTGGTAATCATTCAACTTTCGATGGTGGTCACAGTTCGCTTCAAGGTCATGTTATCAATATCGATGACCTTGAAAACAACGAAAGAAATAATCTTGAGAGAAAGATAGCATTTGCTGAGCATTCACCTTGCGATACCATTTACAGTGAGTGTAAAAAGTATTCGTACGCCCTTTAAAATAGAATAACTTTTTTATCATCGTACCAAACGACCTGATTGTTGATAATCAATTAGAAGCTTTGGTTTACGAAATGATATGCAAAAAAGATTTTCCAAAAATTACAATTTACAAGATTGCATGCGAAAGTAAAGAAGGTATTCTTTAAAACTTTTTTATTTGACCCCTTAATGAAAATTTAAAATATATGTTTTGTAGATCCATGTTAGTTGTACGCGTACATTTAGGCGGACCACCCTGTATATCATAAAATTATAATCATTTCCTTTGTCGAAGCAGCTTCGGCGGGTATTTTTGAGGGATCGATAGCGAAACCGCGTCAGAAAAACGTCGAGTTCGTTGCACCCAGTCGATTGGCAAGAGAAAGAGTTGGAAGATGGTCGACTTAGGTGGGATTGGCCGGTTGACGCATGTCGTAGGTGGACGAGGCAGGGACTGGAGAAATGCTTGACTTGACTTGCTGTTGAACGTGCCGGGGCTTCTGCCGCACCGGAAGCTCGCCGCCCTTCCGCTTTTACGCGGAGATATTCTAATGAAGCGGATCGTTCGATCGGTCACGCTTCCTTTGTCTTCGACGTTTCTTTCGCCTCTGTCTTCCAACAAAAATGTCTTGGCCTTTGCGAGCGCTATATCGCAGATCCGCAAGTTCTATTTTCTTAAGGTCATTGTGGGCGGATCATCTTTTTATTATTTATTCTCGTACACAGTGGCTTCGGTACGTGTTTTGAAAATGTCTTGCGCTTATGAAGATTATGGATCAGCAGATTTTATTTTCTTAAGGTCATCGGGGGCTGGTCAGCCTATTTTTATCATTTTTATTATTTTTCCTCAGATACAATTTTCTTGATAGCATGTCTCAAAAGTAACTCAAGCTGCTGGGTCCAATTCTGAAGAAGTTATTCGTTTTTAAAAGGTATACGAATACTTCGTACACCCACTGTAATAGCTGCAGAGATAATTTGCCTCGCCCTGTACGCGCGCGGAAAAATTTTGTTGCAAACCGGCCCAATAACCGGGCGTTATTGCTCGGGTCGCAAGCTTGTTATTTGGTCGCGAGCGGAGCCGCTGGCTTTAATAGGATACAGCCGAGGCAGTTCGTTAAACGCAATTCGCTCACGTCCCCGGAGAATTAAGTCAATAATCCGTATCGGGGTTAGCGGTAAGAAACGCGGCGCGCGTATATCGCTCGATAGAAACTATCTTCTGAATTATTTGGCGCCAGCCAGCTCGTTGCTACCAGTCCAAGTCGAGCCCAGTCGACGAACGAGCCTAGATCCTTACAAACTTTTCTTTCCTCTCGTATAACAAACAGTGCAGCGGCTAAATCACTTTTAAAATCAACTAGTGTTCGATAGATCGCTCGTTCCAAGTAGTGGAACGCGACTAAATCATTTTTCAAATCAACAAGTGTTCCATAGATCGCTTTCAAACAGTGGAACGACTAAATCATTTCTAAAAACGAGTGTTAGATTGCCTGTTTTAACGGGAACACATTGGATAAATTCACTATTTATCGCAAGAGCTGATACTTATCTCGAGCGAGATTGCTATCGGAATAGTTTATCGGAACTACGCGCAGCAAAGTGATAGAGCAAATGACGTATTTAGAGGCGCGAATAGATTGGGAATAGTTTACCGTTCTGCTGAATCGAGCATCGATAAGGTATCGCGCTAAAAATAGCAGAACGTGTGGGTAATAACCGGAACAATGACCGTGTTGTGTTTAAGCAGAGTTTCAGACATTTTTCTTGTAAATTCCACCGGAATTTGTGGGTTTAGAGGAGAGAGTATTCAACCAATTTCTTTCCCCATGGAGGCAATTTTTATTTCGTATAGAAATGTAAAATCTACAGTCTACTACAATTTCTCTAGAATGATCTGCAGTTCGTGCATTATCGGATCCACATGACTGCGTTACAGCACACGTTGCACCGATGCACGGTGGAACGTCGCCGAGCAAGGGAACCCACGACGAATGTATCGGAATGTGTGTCACGCATATACAACGCGTAATCTTTATCGAGAGCACGGACATATGCGTTCTCGCAGCCTTGGTGTAACCTTCCATTTACGAGCTCGCATTTTTACCACAAGTCTTCTCACAAAGACCCTCGTTTGCATACCTAACCACGTACCATTGCTTCTCTTTTCCTGCGAAACATCAGAAATCAGCAAATTAGGCGCACGTGTGGCTTCTGTCATTTTATTATAAGCCCACAATTTTTATATCTACAGTAATCGCTCCTTCGTTGTCCTGAATCGTGGGCACGATCGTTGTCCAGTGCCTACCCACTCCACTACCTGTCAACGAGAGTATTAGGCCTGCGTGGATCTGGTCGCCAGATGTGTCCCAGGACTGTCTAGACCCGCGCAGAACGGAGAACAATAGGAAAGGAATATGACAAGGAAATAAGGAGTTTTTTAAAGCCAAACAGTTGACTGTTTTTGATTGCGAATGCTTTTCTTTGTCATTTAGCTAGCCGTTTCACTAAAGACGCAGTCATAAATCAAAAATAGTGTCCGGGCACGGTCGTTGTCCGCTCAAACCCCCGGCCTTTGGACAACGAAGGAGCTTTTACTGTATTTTAAGATTGTGTTGTAAACACTACGATTTTTTCGTGGTCCCTATAATTGTTTGGTAGGCCCCACAATTTTTTCATGCATCCTAGAATTTTTTCATAAGCCCCACAATTTTTATAATCTATTCTAGAGACTCTACAATTTTCCCAGATTTTATAATTGTCTCGTATGCTCCGCGAGTCTACAGTGCTGCTCAGTCATTTCCCCGCGCGTAAAAGATTCTTCTCACGACCAGCCTGAGATCCGCAGTCCGCAGATTCCGGGCGTTCGCTGTTCGGTACCCGAAGAATTTCAGCATTGCCAATCTCAAGCATGATAACGCTGCACCCAAGATTCCTATGGTAAATAGGTTAGTGCCGGGTCGTGTCGTGTCAGGTCGGCATCGAAACGATTTCACCGTGGGTCACAGCCGAGGAGAGGCGGTGTTTACTTTCTTGAGGGAAAGCGTTTCTGTTGGTCGCAGCTGGAACGGAAACCTCGATTCTAGGTCCGACGTCACGGTGCCCGATACCCACCTAAAAAGTGAACACTCTGCGAAAGCTATTACATAAAAATACACGATATACAAAGCACTCGTTACACAAATCCAGATTCATTGTAAGAAAATGTTTGTCGTAGTTCAATGAAAAGAGTTGAATTGTGTTGGTGGTTTTAATATCGGGTTGTCCCAGAAGTTTCTTTCGGAATGTGTCCCTTCAGCGTTGCTAAATAAATACAAACAATGCGATAATCTTTATGTTAATGTTTTAGTACTTCCTACCATGAATTTGCATCAAGTGCGTGAATCGAAAACCAGCTTTTGAGACAACCTAATATTCGAAGGTAGCGGGAACGAAGGGAAAGGGACGAGGAAGGGCCAAAGACCTCGAGTGTCGCGGTTTTCGGTGAAAGCGGCCATTGTTCTCAGTAGGTTCGTGTTGAGAAAAACACAAGAACCAACTGGTCCGTTGTGCTTGTAAACGCATGTTGCAGTTTTCCCTTAAGGAAGCACTCCTCCATTAAACTGAAAACATTCCCCGGTGTAAGATTGTTGCGGAATGTTCGAGTCTGCAATTTCCAGAGACCGTGCGCGACCGATTGTGTAACAATGGGAGGACACAGCATGCGAAACGCGACCAGAAAAGACCCTCGCTGAGTCGTAAGACGAGCGGCTCGTTTCCTGACGGAATCGATTAATTGGTCGCATGAGCCTGTTGTTAGTATTACACATGCATGACGCGCGCAATGTTCGTCGCAATCCTTCGGAATACGCAGTGCGCATCGAGTTCCGTATCAAAGATCCTAGAATAATATTTCACCCCTCCTTGCTACACATTTTAAATCTACGAATTATTCTTCAATTATACATTTCAAACAAAAATAAATCTCTGGAATATGTAGAAAAGTGAAATGGGTGAATTTTTACCCCGAGGAACGTACGAAGGTTAACAACCTCTGGTCGTCGAAATCGAGAATCCACAGGTGTCCGAAGGAGAAATGATTGTGTAAATGATTGAGTGTTGTTCGAATGTTGTTCGAAAACGAAAACGAAACACGTAACACCGGTCAGGCGAGCGCTCCAGGTGAAACCATCGTGTTTCTGCGCAGAATTGCCACGTTTTACGAGTACAATCGGCGCCGATCATTTCTCCATGATTCACCAGCTCGGAATAATAGGATTCCCTCTCTAATAAGCGGATTAAGTATCCGCCGGAAAATTAAACAAACTTTCCGGTTCGATGCCGGCTAATTCACCTGTTGACGCAACTTGGCGAAAGCGGTCGCGGTATAGCTGTTCCCTACTGAAATCCGCGAAACCAAAGACTGTTACACTATGTTTAGTTAGGAAGATTGAACAGCCGAGTCTCGATTACGGCGTGGATACGTACGACGAAATTTAATGTGGACCAGTGATCGCTTTAACGGGTGCTCAATTAACGCTAATTGGCCACGAGGGTCGTCGAGAACTGTCTTTCGCTTGTTGTTATCCGCTCGATAATCTCCCGCGATCGGTGTAATTTGTTTGTACAGCATCATGATTCCTACACGCTGGTTTTCAGTTTGTAACACGGTCCGATAAGATCGGAAACGGGTTTGCACCGTGAATTACTTATTTAGAGGTGACGATTTCCTCCGTCTCCAAAGATTGATGAATTCGAAAATCAATTTTATTATAAATAGACTGCGGATCTTTATGTATTTACGAAGAAACTGGTTGGGTGAAATATAAAGCAGTACATTTAAAAATCTCAAGAATGCTGTATTGTTGCTTTTAATATAACAAAGTCGTTAAAGGTTGAAATCAATTTTTATGTTATTCCTGCCTCCCACGATTTATGCAAAACATTTGTATTTTGCATGAAGATCCCATGGCTAATTTATGAATTAGACAATGTTACTCGGGATGAGTCGAAGCATTGAATGAGGATAACAAAGGATCAAAGACAATTGGAAGGAACCCGACCAAGCGAGTCGTTTCGATCTATTTATCGACGACACTACTTTCACGGCCGCCACCGTGACCAATTGCTCCCGTTTCCCGGAAAATCGTCGATCCTGAGATTACATTCCCTTCTTGACAGAGGTTGCAACTCTTTCTCTCGGCCTACTATCGACTTCGGCTCTAAAGAATCGATACCAGACGAGAAACGGATATCGAGGACGGCAGCAGTCCAGCAGACCGAGTGTAACATTTCAATAAGAGCGAAATGCTAGAAAGCGGTAGTCCTTAAAGGGGGCCTCGTACGACTCGCGATTTATCGTATACACACGGTTTCGTTCGCGAATAACCTGTCCCACGATCTCGCGGAAATCTTGTACAATAGGCCGCAAAACTATGGAAACAATAGAGTAGTATCGCTACAAGGGAAAGATATTATTGTCGAAAGTCTGTCTGGAACTCATTGAAAACCTCTGTCGATTTCCTCCAGTACTTCAATGATTCGAAAAACAACAAGTATAAAAATAAAAGCGTGGAGCACTAAACTGTATTGACGTCATTCTCGTGGGTGCTCCACGCTTTTATTTTTATAGTCACTAATGTCATGATTTTATTTAAATTTATATGAAATTTTTCTATCTGTTCCGACACTAATTTTATAACAGAAGAAATTTTGAACAAATTGCTTAAAATTTTGGGGAAAAATATTAATAATTTCACTGGACTCGGTATTTTATGGAGAACTAGAAAAAATTTATTTTCTCCTTTTTAGTGCATTTTAATATAAGCGTGGTTTTTAAAAAGTTCTTTTTATATATTTTTAAATATCCTAGTACATACTCCCTTTGTAGCTCCTAGAATTTTGTATTATAATATCATAATAATATTATAATATAATATCTTATTTTTACCGCGATACAATCAAGAAACTTTAAATTTCTAGATAGAATACATTGGGTATACAAAATTGCGTTTCTTTAATATCATTGCTAAAAATCGGACATTTCATATGCAACAACCTAATAGAATAAAGACTCGTCTGTCACATTTAACAGTACCAGTACAATTAGCTCGCGGCACGTGTTGAACAGTCCCCGGATCATCGAAGACCGTGGTTCGCCGTCGACGTGGTCTGTTTTTTACTGTTCTGCGTCTCAATCTATCATCGTATCTCGTTGAGGAGACTTCAGCGTGGATCGCGTCGAACGCGTCACAGATACGCGTCCCCATCGACCTCGTTAGTAGCAAAAGGCCTCTTAGCGAACGATTGACCGAATGGGATTTCGTGCCTTGCAACACGGTCATTGAGCGAACAGTGGAACCATAAGCGCGCGACACTATAACACATCCTCCGGGAGAAGGAAGTTCGCATTAGTAGACCACAACGACGCGGTCCACGTTACGATTCTCTCACCTTTTAACCTTGCCTTATCATTTGCACGGTGAACGGTCCACCGAGGGGTTCTCTGCTAACTGTACTGCACTGTTCAATCATGCTTCTCATGCTCGACAGACATCAGGGATTCAAGTTGTACGAAAAATGTTCGACACGTGTTCCTTTCATCGACCATCGCCGACATTGAAGGATTAAAAACAACTCTGACAGATGGAGGACATTTTCATAGTCGTATCTCTGGTCTCTGAACCGAAACGATATTGAAGAAAAAATTGTACGACCGACATAAAAGTACTAGGATGTTTAAAAAAATTGTAGAACCTATATAAAAGTACCAGGATACTTAAAAAAAATTGTAGGCCCCACAGAAAAGGTATACAAATAACGAAAAAAATTGTAGGCTCTGATGAAGAGTCGTAGAAGCAACAAAAAAAATCGCAGGAGCCGTATTAACGTTGTGGAGCCAATAAAAATTTGTACAGAAAAAGTGTACAAGCCAATTGTTCGACTTGCGAATAGCGAATGAAAATATTGTTCGGAGTCGGATCAAGAACTCTGCCATCGAATAGGGCTGTTACTTTGCTTCGAAGATCGAAGAGTCGAAGCTTCGGAAAAATAACAGCCCTACCATCGAATCGTCCTCGATATTCTCCGATTTCGAGGAACTAAAAAGGATCTAGAGATCCAGAGCTGCTCCATCGTTTCATTTCGGAGCGTACAACTAACAGCCGCAGCACACCGGACCCTGGTAGCTATTTCTGTGATCATAAATCGTTCCCCGACACTAGCATCTCGGCGACGGGTGTCCGTCACGCGTTTCGAATGGCTGCGATTCGGTAGGAGCGCCGGCAATTATGTTCGACAACGTGAACGAAACGAGTCGCGAGGACAATCGCAGGCACACACGTGCCTGGTGTCCGGATGCTTGTTGTGTGTCGATCGAGCACGCACATCAAACCGTGTCGCGTCGTTGCGCCTCTTCTGCTTCTCTGCGTCCACATGCTGTGCTGACGTGAACTTCCCCGGACAATTTCAAGCTTTAGACCGGTGCCAGACGATTCTCGTGCGGGGGAGGTCGACAGTCTATCCACCGGAAGAAAAATCCGATAAAGAGGTCTCCAGGAGTGTGTGTGTGTGTGTGTGTGTCCGCGACATTTTCCCACGTGTCATTGAACCGTTACGTTCGCACACGAGCACCACACAATCAACCACGACCTTTTACATCATGATTCATGCCTCGACACGTGGAAACTGTCGCGAGAAGCGCGGCCAAACGTTTTTAGCGCAGCTTCTCGGAGAAATTACTCGACTGTTTTGTAAAGTTAATTTTTTTCGAGGAAAATGTATCCCTTGCGTTTAACCGTTACGTAGTCAATCAAAATGCATAGATTGTTTAAAATCTTTCTGTATTTAACAAGTTTGCACAACTTCTCATTATAGAGTAAAGAATGGACATTCAGAGAAATTTTGTAACATTTTTTGGAGGAATATTCACGAATTGTTGAAAGAAATATAGTAAATGGGTACCCGGTTGAGTACGCAAGGGTTAATTTACCTACAAATAACAGAACTGCGGTTTCTGATGCGTTCGTAAGAAAAATGAGTCGCGTATGAGTATCGCAATTTCATTTAAAAAAGGACCCGTTCGCAAACGCGTCTCCAAATCGGGAGAGCGTTTTCCAGCAGAACAAAGGAAACTAGACTTTTCTACGGAGCGTGTAAGTAGAAAGATCGAGAAAAAGGCTCTACCCGCAAGAAACGAGCGTAACACGTGGAAACGTTCGCTGGGACTAATAGCGAAGCCTCGGAGCTCGTGTTTCCACGGTCCCTCGACGAACAATGGTTGCCTTGTGCGTGTTTAATTTGCCCGCGAGAAAACGTCCGATCCCCGGACACGGAAAAACGTGAACCAGCGGAAAGAGGATAAGAAGGGAACACCGCACCGAGCAAAACCAGCCGGGAGAGCCTTCTCGTACCTGGCAGCGAGAGACCAGCAGGCATAGCTAATACAATGCCAGCCACTGTGTGTATAACCAGTTCCAGGAGAGAGAACGCTGGCCGTTTTACCTGGCAGCCATCGGAGATCTCTCGAATCGAACGCCTGAAATTCCACGAAAAAAAAATCGCTGATTTGTGGAATTCTCGCTTGCATTCTTCCCGGCAAATTTTGCTCCTTTTACCGTAGAAAATTTCCTCCGCGTTTGAACTCGTCCATTCTTCTAGAAAATTTTTTAAAATTATATTAGTTTAATTATTCGGAGCGATCGATTCTACAAATTGCTGCAAAATGAAGCTCTGTGATGATTAAGACGGTGGAGCTTTTTTCTAGAAAACTCTTTCAAATTATGTTGGTTTAATTATTCGGAGCGATCGATTCTACAAATTGCTGCAAAATGAAGCTCTGCGATGATTAAGACTGCGGATTTTTATGCGAAATAGAAGTTCTCTGGATCTGTGGCAATAGACAGGAAGCTCTTCAGTGGGTCGAAAATAATAAATGACTGCTCTTCCAGTCCAATGATTGTAGCGTTCACCTTGGACGACATTCAGAATCGTCCTTGCATTCGGTAAAGGACAGGACCGTTCGTCTGCGTTCGTCCTGGGATTATAAATCAGGAGGCGGCAACGAGGAGGCAGATGCAAATGCAGGAAATTTGCATACGTTCTTTTTTGCCCGGAGGTATCGGCGGCAGGACGATTCGAGGAACGTTGGATGCGCTTTAATTGCGAGATTGAAACGTTTCACGGAAAACGGTCTTCCTGATCACGTGAGTTCTGGAGAAGCCTGGGCTCTCCCGTTGCATACTGCATTTGCAGCTTTCTGCATACGGAATGGGTACGTCGACCTTTTCCGCAGAATTCTTTCCGAGGCTCTCGGCAAACTCCTTTGTATCCTCCGAGTGAAAGAACATTATTAGTATCGAGCATTTCAAGCTTTTATCGGGCCTATTTCTGCTAGGAGAAAATGCATAATTTAGAAATGATAGACGTGCATAACGTACAAATAATAGACGTGCATACTATGCAACCAATATACAAATAATATGGTTTTGAAAGATGATTACTTCAGACGAAATCTGTACCTGTCTGATTCATCCACCAAGGTCTTCAATTAATACTCTAAACATTTAGATCTATAGTGATTTATTTGGACAGAAATGAAGTTCATTTCAATCATATTACATATTCCAGCTGACTGAATACTGGGTTACTGAGAAAAACTATGCTCGTCCAGCCGATCGATCGAATAATTCCCGCCCGAGAAGTCCAACAGTTGGTTGGTTTTCTATGGGACACGGAGACAGGAAGCAGGTCGTTACACAGCGCATTTATCGAGCGTGTATGCATGATTAATGCCGAAAAGCGTGTAAAAGGAAGCTGTAAAAGTGAAGGAAACTTGGAAGAAAGAGAGACACGTCGTAGGGAAAAAGAACACAGTTCCTGTTACGTGTGGGCCGATGTGTACCGCGCCACTTCCCGATGCCAGGTCTTTACGTAACGCCGAATCGTTCTTATCTCTATTGACAACATAATTGCACTACAGCTGTTAGCGACGCGACGTGGCGGCTTCTGATATGATAGTTTTACGTGATAGTTCCTTCCGTGTGAACGGTCCCTCGAGAGTCTGACACTTCTTTCGAGCCGTGAAATCCAGCTTCTTTGGGAAAAGGTTTCTCTTCGAAAACTGCAAAAATAATCCTCGCCTGAGTTCGTCAATGCCCTATGACAAAATTAAAAGAATGGCCCCCATTTTCCATGCAAAGAATCGCAAGAAACTTGATTGGGAAAAAAGAGGAAGACGGTTGCCATGTGATCCTGCTTCTTTGGGAAAAATTGGAAAACGTTTTCTCTTTAAAAATTGCTGAAACAATCCTCGCCCGAGTTCCCCAATGAAAAACTGAAACCAACTGAATCAAAATTGAAAAAAAGGCCCGCATTTCCCAAGCGAAAAATCGCAAGAAATGCGATTGGGAGAAATGGGGAAGAGGTTTTCCATGTATGGGGGTTCGAGCACATGGTGTTTCGTAACCGCGTCAAGGTTCCACGGCAAAGGGGATCGCGCGATCGTCAACCGATTTCGCGCAGACCGATTTCAATTCCGAAACCGCATTCCTCGATACTGTTGCTCGTCCAAGGACGTGGCTCGTGCAGCATCGCAAGCGCATTCTCGTTGCATTCTCGTTGCGACTCGCGTGTCTGGCGGGTATATACGTCGGGTACGCGTACACCTGGGTGGGAGAGACACCCATGGCAGAACCACCGATGCGATGGCTCTCGGGGAAACCAGTTTTTAAAACGTGACTCACGATTGTCCCGTATCATACGCGACACCCCGTAAAAATAGCCGGAGAACTCGTTCCCGGACGCTTCTCTCCGAACAACGTACGGTGGAAAAAACGAGCGCGATTTGCATGCTGGAAAACTAGGCGCCTCTTTTTTCACGGAGTTTTTCTCGAATCAGATCGAGCGTAGCATTCCTTTTTTTTCCTTCAGCCGCTCTGTTGACCTCAGAGGATGTCCTTGATCCGCGTGGCATCACCTTGGCGAACGTTTAAAGTCTATCAGACTGTTTTCGCAGCGGTGAAACGATGATAAGTTGGTTGGTCGAAAGAGCGAGGGGCTGGAGGCTCGTTCGTTAGTCCCGCCTTGACAGTGGGCGGGGCACGATCAAGCGAATCGGGCCCTTATTTACGTGTCCGGTCAATTTGTTGCGTCTGTAAAGTGGGGGATCAAGTTTTAGATGAGGAAAGAATTAGTTTTGTTAGAGGAAGCTTTGTGTTTGACGGTGGGCGGGGATAGTGGAGTTTTGTGGGCGGGGCTACGTTGGTTAGTGGACGCCAATTAGACCCTTATTCATTTGCTCAGCTAGTTAGCTACGAGTTCGTCGTGTTTACAAAGCAGGGGAATCAAAAATTAGATAAGAACAGGCTCGGTTTTCTGCAAGATTGTTGTATGTGTGGAAGTGGGCGGGGTTATTAGCCGTTAATTAGAACAGAACTTCGTTTTCCTCTGCTATTACGGCCGATTGGAGGACACAAAACGTCAGTTTTGTTTTCAACAATTTTGTTGCTTTTTCCAGTGGGCGTGGCTTCCAAACGGCGATGGGTGGTGCTTGTAGATACTAATTTGATCTTCATTTCTTTGCTAAGAAAAATCTCGGTTTCATCAGACGAAACCAGTTGAAGTTTTGCAATCGATTGGCTTCAGCAACCGCAACCCCAGCCTCTCCGTCCTGTTAACGACCGATGACTCACTATGGCGTCAAGTCGAATCGTGTTGTACATCGATGCTCGACGGTTCGAAGCTCGGGAAATTACAAATCGCGGTTCGAGAACGTGTCGAGAATCTACCGAGCAGGTCCTTGAGATCCAAAGTGTTTCGAGCGACGTTTGAACAATGGAGTTTTGAACGAATCGCTGCTCGAGGAGACGTGGTTGTCGTCTATCCACTGCCAAGGACTTTTCGACGTGGATCGTTCGGTGCGTGGAATGCATTATCTACATACAATAAAAAGCATACCTTCTGTTTGCAATCACAGGCCTCGAAACAATCGCTCGCGAGTATTCTTAAGCAGAGATAATGTTAGCGTCTACGTTCCAGGAACGTTCCGACGTTCTGCCCGCGGTTCTGTCGTTGCAGAGCCTTTCCAACACTCTTCTCACGCGTTATTGTTTCGATCAACTTGTCCTTAATCATCGTGAGAGCATGAGTACAATTATAGACAATTAGCATCTCTCCGGAAGCTGTTTAAATAATTCAAGCGCTGCCGTAAGATCGTAGCACCGTACTTTCGTATCAATAGATTGTATTGAAACTCGGAAAAGACTCGGAATGTGTATTCACATAAATTATTTCATACTTTTTAGTGCGTTTTTTCGAAGTCGGTTTAATTCTTTTTATACAATTTTTTATGTCACACTTTTTAGTGGCACGAGCACAATTTGTAGAACACCGTAGGATGGTTTTTCGATCTTATTGGTTATTTGCAATAAAAACCGCAAAGAATGAAAAAATGCATTTGTTTTCAAGAGACCAATCGGGAGATATACCCTACAAGATGCAAAAGGTTTCGTTCCGATTGGTCCATCCATCTCGGCGCAATCGGTGAACATACATAGAAAAAAAAAGCGGAAAGAGGCACATACAGATCGAATTGAGTAACCTCCTCCTTTTTCGAAGTCGGTTAAAAATAGTTTCGCCGAGTCAGAGCCGCATGCTAAACCGGTGCGGCGTGCAGCGACCTCGCGTTTAATTACCCGAATAGCATAATGAGTTGTAATTGTGAGTCGGCCCAACTTCGCTCGTGTTTCATGTGACCAGCTACCAACGACAATGTACATACCATGAACCAACAGTCTCGATCGCTCAAACTTGATCTTACAGAAAACTTTGTCGCTCTAATCACTGAGAATGTTTCTTTTGCGACCAGCTATCATAAATCTCTTCGAAGTCTCAGATATACACAGACAAGTGGCGAATGCAGAAAACAGGAAACAAGTTTTCGAGACAATCGACTTTGAAAGGTTTTTGTCGTGTCTGCAAGTAGAAACGGTAAGCTACGAACAGCAGAAAGTTGTTTGCTCCCCGCGAACGATTATCTCGAAGAGGGAAACCCCCGGATAAGTGTTCTGTTATTGATTAATTTAATTTTCCTTGCGGTATCGCTTCGTGATTAGTAGACTGCGGATCTTTATGCATTTACGGCTCTTGAAAATTGTGAAAAGGTGCTGGAATATAAAATTCGACAGAGTTTAGTACGATTTTTATTTATTTCAGATCTACAAAGGCTGCTACCACTGAAAATAACATTTTACACGATTCCACTTTCTTAAGATTCGCTTACAAAAATTGAGAAATTGCATAAACATCAGTCTAGCGATTAGCTTTTTTCGTAAAAATATCTGGCAGAATATTTTTCTGACGATTCCTTGATAACCAACAGCGGATCGTGACAGAACGCAGCGGGTGAAAAAACAACCATGATTGCGACACCGTGATTCGTTATCGCTTCGCGACAAATTCGACCGTTAATCGTAGCAAAATGATTGCTAAACTTCCTCCCGGCGTCATGGCAAATTTCACGCCGGTTTGCGAAACACCGGGATCCTGCTTCCCTACGATTGCGAATTCCTCCTCCAGCTTTATCGAATTGGCCAAATTGAAATGAATTTATTAAATTTTTATCTTATTTCATTCGACAACGAATTTGGAAGATGAACATTTTCTGCATCCATCGCCAGGCAGTTCTCTTTCAACGTGACCTTTTCGGTTTTTGGGAAAGCGAACAATGAACACGCGTAACCCGAGCAATTAGCAGCACCGGTTCACTTCCTGTCACTCGCATCTTCACAAAAGAGGAAGGAGCTAGGCAACAATCGGAGGTGCAACGGGTATGCAAATGTTTCAACGCGATATGGGGACAAGCGTGAGAACGAGCCTCTTCTTCGTGAAAAATTTCTTTGTTGCACTGTAACTTAATTCAATCAAAGATATCAAATATATAGAACTGGAGTTCGTAGTCGCACGTGCGCATTATAACAATGACACTCCATTTATTTAATATTTTTTGTATGCATACAACGAGAAACAAAAGTTTCAATAGAAATGAATCGTGTTGTACAATGGCGTGTTGTAGAATACAACAGAATTTAGTACGATTTTCATTTATTTCAGATGAAAAATTGCGAATTGCATAAAAATCCACAGTCGAATGATCACTCTCGCGAATAAATGATCGAAAGTCTCGACTTTCCCGAGATTTCTACGGTACTTTCGGAACGATCGTGCTTGAAACGGATGAAAAGCGCGGTGCAATTATCATCGTCTCAACGCCTCGACGTCGCGACGGCTCCGTCAGCCGATTCGTCTGGAGCGTGGGGCGAAAATATTGTTTCGGTTGGAAACGACGACGGTTGTTACGAGCTGGGATAAAGTTGAACGAGGCTCGAACAAATTGTCGGCCGTTTGGGGCTGGGGACGGACAACGATCCGGAGAGCTCTGGACGTGTTTCACCGAGCCGGCTTTCGGTGTATGAAAATTTGCAGTGACGTCAAGCTTCGTGCATTCTCGAGTATATGTCGTATCGCCAATTATTGCTTTATCCGGTCGCGGCCCGTCACGAGCGCACAGTTTACCGTATGGCCATTCTAGGTGGAAAAAGCGCATGTCAGTTAAAGTCGTTTTTCAACCCCATACACTATGATTTATTTTACGGTTTCAGTGATTAGAACTTTCTTGTAGTTCGAAATTTCCTAAGAAAGGAGAACATTCATATCTATTGTACACTCGGTCAAAAAGGTACACCCTTTAAAACAGAATAACTTTTTTATAATTGTACCGAACGATCTGATTATCTGTACGCAATGATTGTGGACAGTAGGAGGTACATAAAAATTTAATTCCTTGGTAGATCTTTTACATTGAACAGATCATAACAATATTCTTAGATTCTTCTAATCTCTTACTGTTTTATATTTCATCGATCCAATTTCTTCATAAATGCATACAAATCCGCAGTCTATTAATAACATGCTTTTTTATTAGGCTCTGTTCAGAATCGTCGTCACGAGTCAGACGCGATATTGTCAGGCAAGGGGTTAAGAGAACGGTTGAATTGAGACCTTTGAGACTTTTGTTCGTCGCGATCAGTAGTACAGGATGCAATAAAAACAATTTTCCGGTCCATTTTTGTAACAAATCTCCATCTATCTAGAGGTCGCGACCTATAATTTTCGAACACCCTGTACAGCGTTGCTGAACACGTGTGTCCAAGTATTGATGCTCCACCGAAAGCTAAAAAAAGTTTCAAGTTAGACCTTCACACAAAACTTGATTGTTCGAGAAGCAAAAGATAATTGTTTAGCCGGTTGGAAGAGGTTGCGGGTTAATGGGGAAACATTGGCATCGACGATCTCGAATTTATACTGATCTGGGCCACTGACTGACCGGTTGGCACAGGCACAACACGGCCAGCCGCCGCGCCGACCCTCTCCGTGAACGACGACGAGTATGCGATCCATAAATTGATTCGGATCGTCGCTCGGCTGCCGTTGAATAATCATCGCGATGGAAATTCGCGGCGCTCCGGCCACTTGCCGTCTAGTGTCTGCAATCGAAATAGCCTCACCGACGTCCAAACAAATAAATTATTGCCGTCGGTTCAGCGTCTTTCTCTAACACGAACCGTGATTCGATCGCTGCTTTTAAACCCGTCGATCGATTCCCAAGTTATCTCGGCTATCGAACCTAAAATTACTCGGTTGATCCGCTCCGATGCAAACTTCGAGGCCTTCGAGGCGCTCGGGGAATTAGTTGAATTGTTTATTTGCTCGGCGGCGAGATGAGTCGGTTGCCATAAGTAAGAATCTGCAGTTATAGGCCGAGAATCGTGAAAATCTGCAATTTTTACCATCTTTAAACGTTTGTAGCTCATTGCAACGTGGACCGATTTTAACGAAATTTTCAGAATATGTTTACTTCACAAAGATCTACAAAACGTATTCTTTAAATTTTCAATATATGCCCGCATAAAAAAGTTGTAAAATGCAATTTTTAGTATTTTTCTCTACATACAATTCCGAACAATTGCAGTTTTTTGAATTTTTAGCAATTAATACAATACAGAAGGATTTAATCCCAGTATTGAATGTACAATCTACCAGCAGAAATTAATGATCTTCGTTCGATTGTTTGCAGACCGTTACTATCAGTATGACGTGGACAACTCGAGAGGACACTCGTTGGCCGAGGATGGATCGATCGAGTTTTCCTTCGTGTCCGATAACGAGGAGCAAGAGCTCGAAAGGGAGCGTCGCGCTGCAGAAGACAGTCTGCTCGATACATCGAAAGCATTGCCCCACGAACGATACACGCCGACACCGGCCTCCACGTTGCAGCAGTCGACGTCCGAACAGCCGAAACCGCAGCCACAACCTCAACAACAATCGGAACAGCAACAGACGCAGCAACAGCCACCGCAGCAGCAACAACAGCAACCGGAAGTAGCTATAGACACTCGAAACACGCCGGCGAACGTGTCGTATTCGACGGACACCGGTGAATCGTCGACTGTTTCATCCGCTTCGACGACGTCCAAGAACAAACAGGATAATACGAACGTCATCACCCTTCGGCAATCCACTGCCAATGCTACTTTGGCGAGAGTGATACCGGTTAGTATCACGGATCCCTATTCGAAATCTAAATACCACGTGTACACGTGTAGTAAACAAATCCGGATCTCAATCCGTGTAATTTTTAATACCCGCGTATTTCTGTTTCACGGGAACACGTGACACGTGGCACGTGAAACGTTTTAAAGGGGTAGTCTCGTTTCCAGGATTGCAAGGGTGCGGGATGCGCGTTCTCATTTCTTAATAACTTTTCAGTAGTCAAAAGCACTAGATAAAAGGTCAATCTAGGTTGCGATCGCCCTCAAAAGTAATTTGCATTATTCGAAGCATACAGCTGCGCATGTAGCTATTTTCATAAAACCGCATCTTTGCATTATCGAGAAATGAGAAGGCGCATCTCGCACCCTTGCAATCCTGGAAACGAGTCTACCCCTTAATTTCTTACTACATAGTTCATGTGCCACGTGTATTTTGGGGGAAGTATGTAGAGTGTATAGTGGGAGGAGCTAACTTTTGTTGAAGCCTGAGAGAACCTTTGAAGTTACGTTTTTCTATATTAATTGGAATTTTCGATACAGGTCGTGTCAAACGGCAGGAGGGTGGTGCTCACGTCGAAGACTTGGACAAATGCGACGGAGAGAACACCGGAGGCAGGCAAAACCTCGGCGAAGGTTTCGACAGAGACAACGAGCGAGGCCGCGGACGACGATGACGAATCCGACACCAATATCGGGGACATATCGATTGAGAAATTCTCCGACCTGACGAACAAGACCCTGTTGCAGCACAACATTACGAAAATGGAGAACGACACGCACCAATATTATAACAGCAGCATGTTCAGCATCAGCGAGGCCATGGGAAAAAAGTACTGGGTGGATATGGACAATCATCCGGATCTGAAGGTCAATAATCTGCTCAGCCAGAGCCATCGCCGAGCCACAGTAAGTTCTATTTATTAAGGAGGTCTGTCGCTCGCAAGGTTGTCACTCGTGGCCTGGAGTGTCCGCGAATCTTAACCCTTAGAAGAACTTTATTTTTCATTTTTTTTATGGGACTTGGCGAACAGGCTTGGACCGGGAAGCTCCGTCGCGCTTAGATCGCAGGATTACTGTAACACAATATTTTGTTAGTAAAAACAGAAATTCTAAAACGAAATTAAAAAAGAGAACATAATGTTACAAAACTTATTCTAAATAGTACGAAATTGGCTTTCCTTTTCCCTCGAGAAAACGAAATGACTCTCCGAACGACCTAATACAATTAACACGAAATGTGGACTAGTATTGGAGTAGTATTAAATTGGAGTAGTATTTCTACGGTAAACATTGACACTTAGACCACGTGTTCTTTTTTCTGTGCAGACGGTCAAGCTGAAGTTCGATTTCCCGTTCTACGGGCACAAAGTGCGCAATATTACCATCGCCACCGGCGGTTTCCTGTACACCGGCGAGTACGTTCACAGCTGGCTGGCCGCCACACAGTACATCGCCCCTTTGATGGCGAATTTCGACACACGTCTATCGAACGACAGCTTCGTCAAGTACGCTGACAACGGTGAGTGTCCGACAATGACAATAGTGATCACTGGATCTGCGTGCAAAATAAATATTTTCTGCGTTAATCATAAGTAGACTGCATATGACATCATGTATATTGACATTTTCAATTTCCAAAATTTTCCTACAAGTTTGAATTTCATCTACTCAATTTCCCTATAAATGCATAAAGGTCCGCAGTCTAATCGTAAGGTACTGGAATTCAATAAAAATGTATTTCTTA
Source organism: Lasioglossum calceatum (assembly GCA_963966675.1). Lineage (NCBI taxonomy): Eukaryota > Metazoa > Arthropoda > Insecta > Hymenoptera > Halictidae > Lasioglossum > Lasioglossum calceatum. Next base: position 17,419,648 of record OZ016543.1, on the reverse strand, counting down.
ACAACGTATCGACACTTTTAAATTCCTCTTATCTATCTCGCGTTTCTCGTTCCACCTACTCAAATTTCGTCATAAATGCGTAAAATCCGCAGCCTAGTAATCACTGTATCGCGTTCGACGTAGCAAACCCCCATGCTCGGCACGATAAGTATAATCGACGACGTTCAATTGCAGGAACGGCGTTCACGGTTGAATGGGAAAAGGTGATTCTGCACGACAAACCGGATGCCGGTCCGTTCACCTTCCAGGTGACTCTGCATCAGAACGGCAACATCGTTTTCGTCTACTCGGTGATTCCTCTGATGGTGAAGATGATCGAGGACACGGCGCACCCCGTTAAAGTTGGCCTCAGCGACGCCTACATCATGGACAGAATAGTGTTCTGTAAGCACAACCGCACCCAGGACCAAAACCATTGCTGAGAGCCTGTTGCTTTTCCTCATCTCAGTAATGATTACTGAGTAATCCATCTCAGTAATTCATCTGGGACATCGAACTGAACCATTTTGTCTGCAGTTGTTCGCAGAAAGACGATCTACGAGTACCATCGTGTGAACTTCAACCGCCAGGACATTCGAAACTGGACGGTGATCTACCTAAGCGCGTTGCCCACTTGTCTGGAGATAGACAACTGCAAGGACTGCTTGACGAAGCTGAACGACTTCGACTGCAAATGGTGCACGTTGCTGAACCAATGCAGCACGGGGACGTTCAGGTCGCGGCAGGATTGGTTGTCGAAGGGTTGCGAAGTCAAGAAGATCAAGGATGTCGACTTTTGTCCGCTGCGAACCACCGCGTACAAAGAACCCGACGAAGATTTCAACCACATTGTGCACATGCAATCTGAGGAGACCGTTACTGTCCATGAGATGGCCTTGCACAGCATCAAGTCGAGTAAGTTGCTTCTAGATTCCCGTTCCATCGGGTAGATATCCGGGGAATTCTCTGTAAGAAAAGTTGATTTTAATGCTTCTATTTCAAACGAAATACAGTTAAAGCTCGACCCAGCAACATGAACATGGGAGTCTCTGGAATCATTGGAATCCTGATGGTGGTCGGTCTAGTCGTAGGTTTAGTCGGCTGGGGTGCATACGCTTATCGCAATCCTCACAGTGCGTCCGGGCAAATGTTAATCAGGGTAAGAATCCATCCCGGTCATCGCCGTAAAAGCACCAATACTTGACCAGTTCAGAAAAATTTTCTGCGTGAATAATAGTAAATGTTTCGTGGATTGCTTGTCGTTAATTAATATGAGGAAGTATATTTATCTACCACACCTTTTTCGAAAGATTATTACGTCCAGAAGCATTATGTTTCACGTTTTCCTGAAAATCGGTCAACTACTGATACGAGGTGAATTACCGTTGCCTTTACCCTACTGCGGATTTTTATCAAAGACTCGATTAACACTGAATTGTTATGTTCGTTTGTTATGCAGTACCGACCAAGCCAGTGGAGTTGGCGAAGGGGTGAGGCACGTTACACGGCTGCAACGATTCACATGTGATCGGACGTTGCACTTGAAACGCAGTCAACAGTTAGTACAGAACTGTCGGACCAAATTTCCTACTAAATGTAAAACTGTACCAGGTTTTATACGCACGAGACCATTTGTCCGCAATGACGCGACCGTCGCGCCCGTTGATTGCCATAACAGAACGCGTGAGATCCGTTTCCATCGACGTTAATCAGAACAAGTATACTCAGCTTGTCGCATTGTTCCCCGAATCGATGGCAATTGAACCCGTTAGCGCGGCGAAGTTCTAGAACAGAAAAAGGAAAAACAAAAAGATTTTCTCGAACGGACTCGGATCACGAAACCGTTCGTCCGAAAAAAAAGAAAACTAAAGTCACATTCGGTGTTTCATTGTTCTTAACGTTGCGCTAAACTCGTCCATCCTGATTATTTTTGATGACGGTGAGATATGACCACTCGAACTCTTTTTAATTTTAGAGAATTCGCGAGGCGACCGTGTCTATATAGTCCTGAATCGATTACTCTTTTATTTTCGAACCTCTCGCAGGGACCACTAGTTCTGTGTATGCAAGAATCTTATTCGCTCTAATCGAATGACAGTCTTCCCTCGCATAGTGTTACTGCCTCGGAGGTATGGAGGCTCAGAAAGCGTAAAGGTGCGTTCTTTGATGTTAGCCGAACGTAGAGAAAGACAGCGTGTTTGGTCTCGTTTGAATCGGAAAAATTGTACCAATCCGTTGGTAAAGGTTTCGTAATAGTATTAGTATGGCGGATAAAAAAAGTAATACTATCCGTAGAGACGAAAGTGGCACTATGCGAGGGAAAACTGTACACCCCGATTTTGTTCGGTTGATCGTAATAAAGGAAGCATTTCACACAAAATTAACCTCGCACGATGTGTTCAAAATACCGTCCTCGAATTAGCGATAATGTGAGCGAACCCTGTCAACGAATCCGGTGACCAAAATCATTGCACAGATAACACGTGCGTTTACGAGAGTCGCGTGAGCCAAGCAAGCAGTCATGGTACGTTTACCATCGGTGATATACTAGCAAAGAACATAATACTATAACACATGATACGTATAAAATAAGGGAAACTCGCGTCGCTCGGAAAGTAGGATACAAACTATCCAGGAATGGCAAACGTGACTTTAACATGTATTAAGTAGGGACACGATTATAAATAAGTACCGATTAAGAACGAATCCGAAGCGATTCACTCTCCGGAAACAATTTCGAAATGCATCACGAGAAGAAAGCGAAGAACAATCGAGAAGGACGAGGTGTTGGAACACGAAAAGAGAACGGGGAGAACATTGAATTGCTGTGGATACTTGCGCCTAACGGGAAGAGTGTATAGATCGTTTTGTTTCGAGAACAAAATTAATCAGGTTGCACGGTTTATCGTACAGCGATCCGTAACTATGTAAAGAAGCGTGAAAACGAGCTCGGAACATTCTCTGTCGTGTAGAGGTTGGCCCGTGAAAATACCAAACTGATCTCCGCAACACATACTTTCTCGTAAGATTTTATTTCCCTGAGGTGTTTCAAACGAGCGAACGATAAAACGAGAAACGAAACAACAAAGTAGAGAGGAAAAGGACGAAAAGGGGACCGGTATTATTTTTTTGTTGACTTCACGGAAACGTTCCCGCGACGTTTTCCCGTGTTGGTAGTGAACCGTTTTTAGCGTCGTCGAGAAACGGGCGAGAGAGTTGTTACTCCTTCGAACCCGGGTATCGAGAGCGTTTATGTGATTCTAGTATCATGTGGTATATCTTGTTATTGTTTAAGAATTCTTTTTTATCGTTACACGAACCGCAGTAATTGTTTATACATATATGAGGTATAAATACATTATACATATATAATAAAACACCGCGACATGAGAGAGCAATGTGTTAAAGAAATCAACAAATCGAGTTGATGAGAAATCATCGAACAAACAAGTTCCGATCTAGCCTGTCGAAGCTACAGTTCGTTCGATACACGCGAACGAACAAAATTCTGGATAACACGCGATTTATAGAAGAAATTTTCATTGTTCGCAACACATTCCAAAATAATGCGATTCCAACGAATATTATGTTATACATATGGGGTATCTATCGCGACACGTGTTTCTGAACTGTAGCTTCAATTTATATACATTTTAAGCAAATTTATAAATAAATATATATATATATAAATAATTACATATATATATACAGATATATTTTACGAAAAATTTTTCGAAATACGAGCACCTTAAATCGTAATATGCATGAGGAAAGGCAAAACAATGGAAAACTCATATGTATCGATAACATTAGATCACCAGTGTATATAGTAGTGCATTAAAGCAATATAATTTTTATGTAATTGTAAGTATAATTAATGTCTTGAAAAAAAAAACAAAAAAGGTGCCTTCGATCGACTTTTTTGATCCGTTTATCGGCGATAGACTATATTGGGTAAATAATTTTCTACTGGAATATATATTCGAGAGAAACTTTCAATTGTATAAAAACCACGAAATTGTAAACGATAGGAGAAGATCCTCTGTTTTTACTGTAAACAGCGACGATTACAGAGATTAGACGATCCTTAGATTTAATGTGTATTTGTGTGGCAGCGAATTTTTATATTTGTAACGGTGTAGAATCGAATGATTTTTTTTTCTAACCATATTGAACAAACATCGTCTCCGTACCATGAAATTATTTAGGGAGAAGGAAACAATTATAAACATCATGATTAATTTTTCTTACATAATTGTGTACGATTTTAACTCATAGTTTGTGATAATAAATATTACAATTATTACAATACAAGTCGATTTCATTTCCATCGTTTATTTCAGCCACAAATTACTACACATGCGAATATGTTTTTATTCAATTTCATCATTCAAATTTAATTTGTCATGCTTCCATATAGAAGAATTAAAAAACAGGATAGAAGAAGAATGGCGTAAAATTAGCAAGGATTATTTGCAAGATATAATTATTAATACATATGCCAAATCTAAGGCATGTTATACAAAATGAAGGATACTCAACAAATATTAAGTAATTATACGGAAGGTATAATTTTATATTTTATAACTTGAACCAATAAAATGTCTCAATATTTTCGTGACTGTATATAAATACAGTATATGCTCACCGGCTCAACCTCAACCTCAACGGTCAACGTCCTCAACGCCTCAACCTCAACCTCAACCTCTTCAACTGTGTTTCTCTCCAGATACAAAATGGCAGCCCTCACAAAAGCCATACATGTCTCGAAAAGTGTAAATAATGTAAGGAAGTTATTCGCAAATTTATCTTGCAATTCAATCAGCAACTCAATTGCTCCTGCGATACACATTCGAAGGTCCGTTACATACTTTTATGTTATTATTTTAATTACCAAATAGAGTGCTTACAGGCAACAACTTTTACCGTATATTTGTTTATTCATCGATTGACACACACGCAAAGTTGGTCTCACGAAATCTATTAACATTCTCCTAAAACTAGCTGCCGTTTTTAACCATAATTTACATTTTATCAATGTTATATTCGCGAGAAAAGTTCAACTTTCGAACCTAACCTTAAAATACTCTTCAAGACTCAATGTTTATGTTGCACAGAGTAAAATGATTTCAAACATTTTAGGATACCTACCTTCCAATACACATTTATTCATACCACATCCAAGAAAAATGATTTGATGGAATTTTTCGATGACGAGAAAAATTGGGGAAAGTCTAAAATACAAGTGGGACGTTCATGGAAGAAAGACGAATTAAGGTTAAAGAGCAATGAGGATTTACATAAATTATGGTGAGTAATTTGAAAATACAATGACAGATATCATACAATTACATGTGCGTTTAAACTATTTAGGTTCGTGTTATTGAAAGAACGAAATATGCTGTTAACTATGGAAGATGCCTATAAGAAAAAGTATGAGTACTTCCCTAATCCCGAGAGGATTGACAAGGTCGAAGACAGTATGTCTAATTTAGAGTCTGTGGTCCGTGAGAGGAATAGGGCGTACCATTTGCTCGAAACTGGAGAAAGTGGAGAAAGACCAGGCAAACTGGTGTACAATCCCATAGGTATAATATCTTCTTCTTTATTTGCAATGACTAAACCGTGGATAACTCTGCGTCACTCTGCAATGGAAATGAATATCATATCTATATGTTGTGTATAGACAGCAGATTTTATGCATTTATAACAAAAATGAATAGGTGTAATTCGTCACAGTGAAAAAATTAGAAGAATTTAAAGCACTGTTATATTATTTTCGACCTATTAAACATATTAAGAAAGAAATTATAATTCTAGTTCACCCCAGTTGACTGCAAATCAGGTAGAAAATTGTTATTTTGCATAAAGATCCACTGTACTGCAGATCTTTATGCATTTATATGGCTTATAAAAATTGTCAGAAAATGCTGGAATATTAAATTCAACAGAATTTAGTACAATGTTTATTTATTCTGAATCTACAAATGCTATCCTCAGTGAAAATAGAATTTTATTTGGTACCACTTTCTTCAAATTCGTCTACAAAAATTGAAAATTGCACAAACATCCGCAGTCTAGTTATTAATATGTCTATATGCGTTTCAATGCCAACTAGAATACGCAAAGAAAAGAAATATACATTTACAAGAATAAGAATATCAATGACCTTGAAAACTCCAGAAAAATAACATTTGCAAAGCATTCACTTTGCGATACCATTTACATTGCATTCAAAACAAATGTTATTATCATCAAAAATAAAGGAGATATTTAGGTGGCCTTGGGTGGATATTTAAATATACCACCCTGTATATTTGCGAAACATGGAACTTTCATTTCACAACGGATTCAACTTCACAGGTCTTCGATACTATTACCGTTTGAGACAGTATCCTATGCCAAAGTTTGCCAATAGAAAATGGAATGAAACGCACAAATTCGGTTTTAAAGGATATGCCGTGCAGAAATTCTTGCGACTCTACAGGGAGAAAATTTGGAATCAGAAACGTAGACTGCGCAAGTTCGTATCGCACAATATTTTATCGTTCAACTTGAGTAGTTTGGTTTACCTAAAGATAATATTGAAAATTTGTTTAAATTGCAGTCTTCAAACGAGACGTGTGGCTGTTCTAATGCGAATGTTCCCCAACATGGATATAGAGGCCGCGAAAGAAGAGTATCCGTTAGCAAATATAGAGAAAGCGAAAAATACAAAGCGCTCTGTTGGTCATTACGCGCCCAAGTGAAATGCATTTCTTTTAGCAGTGTAATTAAAATAAGCATTTACAATTAAATCGTAATATAAGCGAAATATTTCTTCTAATGTATAAAATGTCCTGTACAGATCGTAGCGTATTATACTCTTATTACAATGATACATGCTCCAAAAAAATATTTGATTCTGTATTTCGTCTGTCTCCTCGAGCTACCACTGTTGATTTTTTAATTAAAAGAAAAATAAAAATTGCAGAGGTCATTGTTTTTCTTTTTTATTTAAAATGTAACGAGAGATCAAATTCACTGACATTGTTTCAGCAGAACAGGAGAGAAAAAGACAATCTCTTCACTTTTTATTCTGTCGACTAGTCGTAATTTTATTTTTATTCGTTTTGTTGCAACTTTGAAGGTCGAGTACGGCGGTGTTGAACGTTGTGCAAAAATTCCATGACCAGAATATTTAAGAAATATATGCTTACGCGCAGCATTGTAGAAAGTATAACATTTGAATTTCATTTTTTTTTGTTTAGAACGCGCTAAGAACTAATACAGGAATTCCTTTCCTCGTCGTGTAACAAGCTACACGAACTCCGTGTCGGGATTACATAAATTAGAGAGTCTTTAGGTAATTCAACGTTTCATCGTTTAAATGCTTTATCACAATCATTTACGACTTACGCGAAACGATGCGTACAGTGTTACAGTTTTATTCACAGTGATTTACAAACTGCATCGAATCGCGTAGTTCTGGTAACGCAAAAGGTACGACCTTACAAAAAGAGAGCATACGAATCCATTAGAATGGTAATAATTAGTTCGATCGTTCAACGAAATCTCTTTGGTGCACGAAATCGCGATGTTTCTTTTTTCCGTTTAGAAAACGTCAAAAAAATTTATATCCAAGGAGAATGACGAAATTTCATTTGCCTCTAACAATCCTCGATATACTTACTTCCGACGAGATTTTCGATTTCAACGGCGTACAAAGAAATAAAGTATAGAATTGTCGAATATTCGATATACCAAGTTATTAAATAAAAGCACCTTAAGGTCGATATGATATAATTATATCTCGCGATTAAATGGTTCCGTATCTGTACAATTGAAAACGAACTAATATACGCGGTATACCTATATATATATATATATATATATGTATATTATTATTCTAACTAAGGACTTAGAAATGTTAAAGCGACAGAGCACGCGCGCATAGAAAGAGATTAAAAATAAAGTTGGAAAGCTGCATCGTAATAATTACTATCCTCATCGTTATCGATATTACTGTAAGGAATGTTAACTATAACGTCATACGATTACTTCGAAAGCAATTTTATAGAATATCCTTTTTTTCTTGCCAAAGCTGCTCTACACCTTACTGCCATTTTGTTAATATTTCTCTCCGTCGGAATAAATCACTCGATATCAATAGTGCATCCACGGGCGCGGATTAGTTCTTACAGTAAACGTGAATATTATAGACATTCATATAACTGTTACAATCGATCATACTCTCGCTCACCGTTATATATTACAATCCTGCGTCAGAGATAGATCATCAAGGTTATTAAAAAGATATTGCACCCTTTTATTGAATTAGCACATCGATATTTATGTACCGCTAAATAATATCCTATAGTCGTACGATGTCGAGCGTCCATTACTCCTTAGAGGAACATGATCGTCGATCTCGAGAGCAATTATATATTTTATGCGTCGACGCTTTAGTTGATGTCAGCCGTTCTTAATATATCTGTCTCTCATCGTATCTATATGTATACCGATGGTATTCACGTAACTGGAGCGCCAACATTTATGTTTCATCTGTTTCTATTACTGAATACGACGATGCCATTAACTATTGCGTATTAATACACCTTAACAATATTTAATCGATCTCCGAAGGTAGCAAATGTCGCCATGCAAGCTCTAGCTCTTTACCAGCGTCCGAGCAACGTGGGTGAAGCTTGTCTTCCGGTGGAAGTGTCGCCATAGGAAATTCCCCCTGAAAGATAGTGATCATGGTGAAACATTTTCTACATTACAAGACGTGAGCATTATTTGGCGAAACAAATATTTCAAATACTATTTCATATTTTAAAATAGCATTTGAAGTAAGATGTATGTACAATTAAAATAAAATATTTCTATTTGAACAATCTGAACCACAAAATAAAATATTTCTACTTTAAAAATCTGAAACACGAGATCAAATATTTTACTTTTTGCGTCGTTACAATACTCTGAGAAACCATTAAAAATAAAATACTATTTTCAAAAATTACTGCATCAAATAAAATATTTTATTTTTAAAGTTGTACGCTATTTAATATTTAACATACTATTTTACCCAGCTCTGATTACAAGGCAAATATCGTAACTGACATTTACACGTTGTTATCCAGGAAATGACAACGTACCTGACGCGCTTTAGCCCACAGCGTCTCCAAAATTTCTCTGAAGGTGCACAATTCCGTGTAGTTCGTGAAGTATATCACCCAGTCGCCGCTGTTCTCGTGAACTTCTCGGCACGAGAATTCCTTTACAAATGAAATTTACGTCAGAACTGAAATCTATGCTCGAAGAGTCCAGCAAGATGAAAGCTCCCGTAAAGAATCTTGTTTAAAAAGACTGTATATACAAACTGTGTATAAAACAAAATATTTACAAAACATTGCGTAAGAACGACTGTACACTTACTGCCACAGAAGATATAGGTACATAGTAATTTTAAACAACTTCTTCATCGCCTTATATGGGAGTCTACTTTGCCGGGCTACTTACCAGTATGCACCAAGATTGTTGCGTCACAGGTACTCTGAAGGCCGTCAGGTCTTTGACAGAGGCACAAGAAAGCGTTTGCCCGTGTTGCTTACCGGGAAACACTTCTTTCATGGCGACTAAGTGCTTCGTGGTAGTGATAAGGCTACACGGCAACGGTTCACGTTTCTCAGACGCGTCAAACAGTCCCGACGCGCTTTGAACGAAACTCTGGAGCCATTCGGAAGCAACGTACTCGTCTGGAGCGGCGAATTGGAAGGCTTTGTTCGGTTTCAAAAGGATTTCGAAGGTGTGCGGTCGATGGGAGTTCGGGATCCTCCTGCATCCTTGACAAAGACCGCCCTTCAATGGAATCGCTCGTTTCGGAAGCCGTTGATTCGCATCCGTGAACATGTAAACGACGCCACCCTTCAAGACGAAGTAACCAGCTTCCCAGGGATTTGTCGGAGCGTTCGGATGTAACTGTTGATAAGTGTGCGGTCTGTACATGAGGTCACCCTCTTTTGTCGGTCCACAGGGTGTACTAGGAGGCGACATGTACTCGTCCTCCATGTAAATCAGATTGTAATGCTCGATCTTCTCGTCCTGAAATGTTCAGTCGCTGCGTGATCATCTTGAAAAATTATTACTAGACTGCGCATCTTTATGCAAAATAAAAATTATCTTCGTCTACTCAGTTTTCCTATAAATACATAAAGATCCGCAGTCTAATTATTACTACAGTGTAGTATCCTCCCCGTAACTGGGACCCGTTAAAATTGTATCTCTACCACTAAGACTCTGCAGACCCGAAGTTTTCAAGGTTACAGAAAGAATACTGTACGTCTATTTTGTTACACGCACTGGATGCACAGCAGTGTCGCTGAGTATCGACTGTCTCAAAGTATGCATGTCCTCGTAGCTGAGTTCCTTAACTGCTGGAAGTCGAGGCTTCGTCGGAGATCTCCTCATCGCCATTTCCAGGTAAGCGATCAGTTCTGTCGTGGTCTCCGAACTTCCGGTGGAGAAAAGATACTGCATCTCGTAATCCGCGTTCGACAACAATATCGTTTGTGCATTTGGTCCGATCTGAAACATTCATTTACCTATGAAAAATATGAAACTCCTAAGGTGCAACTGGACTGCAGATCTTTATGCAATCATGGCTTTCGAAAATTTTCAAAAAATGCTAGGACATAAAATATGACATTCTATTTTATTCCACTTTCTTAAAATTCGTTTACAAAAATTGAAAATCGCATAAACATCCGCAGTCTAGGCTAGGGCTGTTACTTTTCATCGAAGATCGAAGATTTTGAAGCTTCGTAGTGCGAACCTTTCGGAGGTTGTTGCCTTGTCGAAATGCTCACTTGCAACTTCCGGACACCACATCAGCTTCGAATTTCTGAACTTCGATTTCAGAAACTTCGAAGGTGATGAGAATCGAATTTTCGATTCTCGAAGAAAAAGAAACGGAGTTTCGAAGCTTTGAACTTCGAAATTTTGCTGCTAAGTTATATTCGATATAATTACAGACACTCCTACATTTTGAAAAAAAATACGCCACCACAGCTAAAAGATTGATTAAGTTACAACTTCATACGATTCGAAGACTTTGAAACTTCGTGCACTTCGAAGTTCCCTTCGTTTCTTCGAATCTTCGGAAAAGTAACAGCCCTAGTCTAGGCGCAACACAATCCGAGCGGAGACCTACCATAATCACGTCTAACTCGTTATACGGAATAACGAATTGATTGCTGTAAGTGTGGTCCGGTTTCGTGCCGGTCAGATACAATGTTTTATCGGTGAGCAGAGCGATCATCGGTTTACTGTCACCGTTCGTCATGTATGAGCTGCGGACCTTGTACACTTTGTACAGCTCTTCCGTCTTGTCCCTGTAAATGTGTTTCTTGAATAGCTCCCGCATCTTCAGGCTGATTTTCTCCCAGCTGAACTGTTGCTTCGCCGCGGCCGCGTTCTCCTGTATCTCTCGATCGAGATTATCATTGAAATCTTTAAAGGAGTCGTTGCTGGTCTTCACGCCTTTCACGTAGAGCGGGTTCGACTTTGAGGACTTCTTGTTCCTCTTGATCTCGAACTTCCTCTCCGTGATGGACTTGAGGAATCTGTTCAGCAACGAGGTTTTCGAGGGCGCCTGTCTCAACGGTGGCGGTGCTAATTTATTACTACTCTCTCCTGTCAAAATCGAGGTCATGTTACGCTTTTTCGACGGCGAGGCTAAGTGCCTGCTATTCCTACGCTCGTCTAGATCGGACATAGCGATACTATCTACATTGGACCAGTCGCTGGAACTGGACTGCTTCTTCGAGCTCGAACAATAAGGCATCTGGACCTTCGTCGGAGGGTCCTCGACTATGTTCCCGTACGCTTTCTCCACTATGTACGCTTCCTGCGCCTCGTTGTCCCCCAACTCGATCTCCATTTTCGGCAGTAACGACTTTCCCGGGTCCTCTTGACCTTCCGGCACGCCCCGCTCCGAAATTGATAAACCGCAAGCGCATTTACATTGGCTCTGGCACGACGATTCCGCGCACGTCTGCGGCAACGCTTTCTTCTCGCTGTCGCTGTCGAAAACGCTCGACGACGAGGAGTATGAATAATAATCGGAATGGGCGTTCCTGGTGCTCGCTGTTTTTTGAACATAAGGCGAATCGCCGTGACCGCACCAGCTGTATCTTCCTTTCTGCGCGGTCTTCTTCTGGACCGAGTTAGGCGTCAAGAAACTCATCGAGAAATCGGCGTAGTTCTCGTCGTCATCCAGCTTCATCGTCTTCAAGATATCCTCGTGGAAGCTGACGCGCTTTTTACTCTCGCCACGTTTCTTCTTGCGTTGTCTCCGCTGTACCAAAGCCTCCGAACTGGAAGATGATAGGATACTAGCGTCCGTCATATTGATCGTGTTCAGAATGCCGTACGGTGCTTCCATGTTCTCGCAATCGGAGATGGTCATGCTAAGCTCCAACAGGTTCGTGTCATTGTTGATCACGTATGAGTTTCGCGGATCGACGCTACGTTTGAAGCTGTAACTACCGTCGCTGTAGTACGTGCTTCTTTTGTTCAACTCCTTCACACCATTGTCTAGTTTATTGTTCGGTTTGTCTAGCTTGGACTCGTCTAGGCTCTTGCTATAAAAATCATAATCTTTCAATGTTTCCAAGCTGGAACAATTAAGCTCATTGTCATCGAGTTTCCTAGTTAAGTTCTGGTTCGCTATGTCGCTTTTCGTCACCGTCGTCGGTTGAAACTTAGAGACCATCCCAGGCGACTGCGTAGGCGTCTTTCCGTCCTCGCTCGAGTCGCTCGGGCTGAAGTTCTTGTTATCCTCCAGACAACCGTTCATCATCGCCTTGTACCTGTTGTTCCTGTACTTCGGAAGCTCTTCTAGATTATAGTCTTCCTGGAAACGTCAAGAAACGTGGTCACTTCTAACAAATATATCTGAACATTTTAACGAAAGGGTTCAAGATGAATTTCAGAAATTACTTCTTTGTAGCTGCTGGCATCGGTCTCGTTAGCGAGATCCATGTCGCTATCGAAAGCAACTCCACTGTCGCCGGGAGACGCTAAGCTCGAAGATACACTGGACGATCTAAGGTGTAACGATAAAATCGTTCCAGAAGGTATTACGCTCATAGGCCTCTGGGGCATGTAATTGCAAGTGTCCAGGAAAGTTACATCCTACATAGAAAATAATCATTAATCTTAACGAGAACTACAAAACACAAAACGACTTGAACTCCCCGAAGCAAAGATACGGGGACCAAGAATTTTCCATGAACGAATAAAGAAGGTGATATTAGAGGAATGAATGAAAAATAGGTGTACTCGAACGATAACTTATTGCCCCTTAAATCCGTATAAACAGATTGCACCGAACATGCAACGTTTGCTAAGTGACAGACGTTATTTATTATTGCGATAATTGTAACCAGGGGGTGATACTGATATCAACGCCAGGGAAATCGAGAAACAACTACGAAAAAACAAACGAACAGAATGTGCCGACGACCACACGTCGATATCGTCTTCTGGCTTCTATCGTGACACAAAAAATGAATTAACGCGATGCTCTAAAGCATAGAAATCTGATAAAATCTTTGTAGAAATTTGTTGTAGAATAGGTTTTATGCTACATACCAGTTGCAATGTGAAGGATACATTCTCTAGACCTGCAAGAAGATTAACTAGCTGGTTGGTCTTATCAGCATCCCGAACAAGTGCATGTGGGAAGTACTGCTTTTTCAATGTTTTTGTATCTCGTAATAAACAGGCTAAATAACTTTCAAAGCTGCCTTCGCTAAGTGTGTGGTAAAGCCATGCTCGACCTATAAGACACAGAACCTTTAGCGATCGATTCGGAAGTATATCAAAACGATACGCTAGAACATGCTTAGAGAAATTTGCTACTTCTCTCGTTGACTACACAAACCTTTGCCGATGGAAGTTAATACACCTTGGAGAGCGTGTATTACAACGACAGTGTCTTGATGGCTAAGTTCACGAGCAGTCCCCCAATATCCATGACGTTCTATACGTAGTCCGTGACGCAGAGCTCGGTCTAGCCAATAAACCAACCAGGAATCCCCATCCAAGACTACTGTTCTATATATACTCTGCGCATATACCTATTCGGGACAAAACAAAATTACTTTCAATCGTCATGAGAACTAGTAGACTCCACCAACTAAATTTTAGCCCTTTGCGGTCCACGCCAATCTTAGTACGTGATTATTAGACAGCAGACTTTATGCATCTATGACAAACACGAGTATATGTAATTTAAAACAGTAGAAACATTAGAAGAATTAAATAATGCCGTTATATAATTTTCAACCAATTAAACATATTAAGAAAGAAAATAAACTTCTATTTCACTCCAGTTTGTTCCAAATCAGATAGAAAGTTTTATTTTGCATAATGATCCGCTGTCTAGTGACTATAGTGGAGCGGTAAGGTGAGCGTGGCATTCACTTATTGGGTTGGAACGAAAGTTTGTAGCGTTTGTAAATTAAAATTGAAAGCTAAAATTCAGATATTTATTCATAGATTTTTTCAATAACATATTTTCCATTCTGTTCTATTACTTTTTGCCATTTTCGAGATAACTTTTTGTGTTATTGAATAAGCATATGAATAAATACCTTAATTTTATCTTTGATTCTTAATTTGAAAACACCACAAACCTTCTTCCCAACCCGATACATTGGTTTGATTTTACTGCGACGTTCACCTGGTTGCAATCCTCGATCTTCACTGCTCCACTATATCCGTACCCTTACAGTTTCGTTCCAGCTGGTCTACGCAGATACAGTTAGAAATGTAACAATGTCGAGTCATGCTGGACATAGGACCGCAAAGGATTAACATACTAGAAATATGATATTCCTTATAGTTTCCTAAATGCCATGTTGTTTAACACAGTCTTACCAAAAGATTCCATATCTTTAAGGCAAAGTAACATCGCAGGCAGCTCGCTATTAACTACCGTTTATCCTGGTCGCGCAAGCGTCCCTAGGTCGATTACTAGTCAGACGACCCAAAATTAATAGCAGCCATTGTATGGCAACAGCTGTTTAATCTGGCGTACCTTTTTTCAAGAGCAAACTTCTAATTATTATTATCTCGTCCCTATCGAGAATCCTTGGATGGTTGAATAATATCTGTGCTTCGAATGCATCGATGCGAAAAGGTCAGAACAGAAACTTCAACAGAGATAAATAAAAGGAGAATGAATAGATCCAAGAATAATGCAAAAAAAAACATAAGACATCGAAACTAACGCGGAAAGTGCATCGTAAACAAAGACTAACGCAAAAAGGGAGGATCTCGCGCACTTCGATGAGATTGCGAAAATACCGTTCCGACGGTCGATCTCGATAGCGAGAAAAAGCGCAGCGGTGGCGAAATGTCATAAAACGGATTCATCGATCCGCATGGATCCCGAACGGTGCAACACGAGACGTGTTACGGCCGTGTGACAGGTGCAGACACAGACAGGTATAGTGGCACAGCTGCATCGCAGCGGAAAACCGCGACGCAGGTCGAACCAGGGAGAACCAGAGATCGCGATGACGTTCGGCGCACATGTATGCTTTCAAAAACACGAGAGAGACAATAGAACGCGTCGGGCTGTGTTGCACCAGCACAACGATGTACCCGTGTCACCCGTGTGCAGCTTCGACTTCAGCTGTTTCGTCGTACACATCCGTTTCTCTAACGTGCCGCACCGGAATTACTCCGGAATTATACAAAAATTGCCTAAATCCAAAAAAGTACATTTTACAGCAGGCGAAAACAACGATTTGTTCGGAGATTTGTTCAAACTACGTTTGTATTCAGACACTAATTAAAGCAGTTGAGAAAAAAATACTCTAAAACAGTAGAAATTGAAGCACCTAACAAGACGAAGCTGAAAACGCAATTTTCATAAAAAGTGAACTTATTTAGGCAGTTTTCATATGAGGTCGACGATATGCGATCGTACATTATCTTGAAACAAAAAATTTTCTACGCGAATTGTAACAAACTGACGTAGAAATTGATTTTCTTTCTTTATGTTTATTAGGCTAATGTTTTACTGTTTTAAATTACACCTACTCATTTTTGCCATAAATGCATCAAATCCGCTGGCTAATTATTGCATATCAGTTGGTGTAGACGTTATTCTGCCGCACGGTCGCCGCACGTTAGAAAAACGGATGTGTGTAGCGGGCCTAAGTGTCTCGCGAAACTCGTTCCGTTCTTTTCTTTCGCATCTATATAACGAGGAGAAAGAGGGAGACTATATAAGAGAAAGTGAGAGAGAGAGAGAGAGAATCTCGAAGTGAGTCAGAAAGAAGTTCCGAAAAAGATTTTTCGGCTAAGGAGGATTGGATCGTTCGATCGGTGGTTGCAGCTTTAAATCCGGAGATGCATATATAGTCGCGTGCGAATGTACGTGGTAGATGTATATAGATGACGTATGGCCTTGATACGTCGTCCCCGAGCCTGAACCCAGACACTTACCAATTTGACAGCTTTCGTCAGTTCCTGCAGTATTCTTCCCTTGGACAGTACCTTGTCGGTACAAAGGTCCATGTCTTCCGGACTCGGCATCGCAGTCTCTCTCTAATCTTACATGATTTTTATTGCACGATAACACACGGATCTCTCTCTTTCAGGGGAATCTCAGACGAGAAACCGTTCGAAGACAAGGGAAAAGACCGAACGCGGCTCCGTCGCGACGTCGGTGGAGTCGCACTGGCACATTCGCCGGGTGTGCTCATTGATTTTAGTTACGCGCAGGCGGCGCGCCAATATCAAACTCCCCTTTTTAATCAATCTCTTCCCCGTTTTTGCGCCGCTAATATTCCCTTTGTCACCCCTCTTGTTAAGTGGACTGCCTTCTTCTATCCGATAAGCAAACCGCTAAACAAACAACCTCCCGAATAATTCCGCTCGCGAAACACAATTTAGTTTCAATAGTTTCTTGAAAAGCGTAAGAAATCAGAATAACTGTGAAAGAATGAGTGCAAATTGCAGGAGAAGCAAACGTACGATCCATGCGGTGGATAAAAGGTCAATGTCCCTATACTATTATACTATACTTTTTCTGCAATTTGCAATAGTCTTTCATAGTAATTCTGATTTCTTACGCTTTTCAGAAGTTATCGAAATTGTGGTGGATATTGTGGTTCGCGTGCGAGATAAAGCGTTGCGAGCGGAATAATTATACGGGAGATTGTTTGTAAGTTTTATTTATCGATTGTTGCATAAATAAATAATAAATATCTATTTCTGCGGTAACAGAACTATAATGATCCTCGCCGATCATTTTTATTGAGAGGTTATGTATATACGATTTTGTTGTCCCTACGTCTACGTCCCTTTTACCATTATAAATTATAAACGATGCAACACGATGCAATTGGATGCAGTACAGTACCCAACAGTACCGCGGCGCTCTATTTCCGGTACGATATGTATATATATGCGCAGCTATTATGTGATACAGTTATTTACGCAACGTGAAGAAAGTTTTACGAAATCGATGTCTGATTGAATAATAGGATATTAATTTTAAAGGGGAATTGGTATGTCCTCGATGCTACGGAATTTCATTATTATATATAGGATGAATCGAACGTGATCGTTTCTCATTGTATTGTGGCATGAGTCACTGCGTTACCAACCGGACAAATTATAAATCAGCTGTGCAGTCGTGAAACATTTGATTATATTTTTATTTCACAACTCAACCAAAACTGCTGAATGATTTAGAGAAATCAATGACTAATCCATATTGTTTTCGTATTACGAACGCTAGTATTACAAGTATTGCTGATTACATTAAATAAAACGTAAAATAATTTGGTCACTGTAACTTACCTACCATACTCGACAGCACTGCTCAGCGAATTGGCAGATAACTGTAATGATTTATCGCGGTGAAAATAGTATAAAACATTATTCTGCAACGTGATAAAGACAGTGCAATTTTCATGGGTCAACACAATCTGTCGCGGAGGGTCAGAAGTGCGTAGCTATCATTTTCTTATCGTAATGTGTATTCGTAACTTAACTTCGTAACTTTCATATGTCCTAAACCTAATAGTTAATGAGATATTATTCAAAGAAGAAAGTAAATTGTTTCGATACAGGATAACCTATATTATGATGGCTCCCAAAGGACGAAAATACCGTCGACAAAGGCAGTATTCTAATTTACCAGCAGTTGATTTCTAGGACACTGATTTTCCTACTTCCAAACAAAAGCATTATAATTCTTTATTTATAATACACAGGAATACCATTGGTTTCATTAATTCTTTTAATAATTTAAGACAGATATTAAATTTATTTTATATCTTTGTGATTCAACTTTGAAAGATACCCTTTCCCTAATGATTATTTCCCTTGAACAGAACTGTTCTAGCAGACTGTATATATTTCATGCAATTGTAATCCTTGCGACGCGTCATGCTTGGTTCTGCACAGTTCTGCAATCGCGAATAATATCAAAATATGAAGTGTAAATACTCCTCTCGTTACGTTTATTAAATATTAATTACCTCTTATCACAATCTCATGATTCATCTCGTGTGTGGTAATCTCACGTTCTCCTTTTAAAATTTTCATGTCATTAGCAGTTGTGGCGGCAAACGAGTTGTTGCTTTAATTTGTCGTTGTCTGAACGAATAATATATTTTCAAGACACGTTGCGTATTTCGTTTGTTCAATTTTATTTTCGTACGTAAAAATGTTATAACTTTTTATTTTATTGCTTTAACCATTTATATACTTTCTATTGTTGTTTATATTTGTTTGATGTTATTTGGAACACTTGCAGTTAAACCGCTACAATGTCAGAACCTGGAGCAATCGACGAAGAAATATATTTGTCAGATATTTTTGACGAAGTACAGAATGATACATTTAACTATGAACACTATGATCATTGTAAGAGATTCGCATATATCACAATCGTATATATATGTGTGCTTTTCTTTCAATGTATTATTTAATTATATTTTACTTCTCGAAGCAAGTCAGATATCTAACGACGAGGATGAACTAGAACCTTCAGAGGATACTCCAAGCTGGAAAGGCGTTAGCATGGATCAGATTCGTAGAGGTTTAGGAATATACGGTTGTCAGGAACTCCCCTATATTTCTCCTTCTTCGTCTCATGTAGTGTTAGTAATGGTGAGACTTAAATAAGGATACAAGTACATTAAAGCTGCGACATCAGCGAAGAGAGTGTCGTCAGCGCGATACTTTCACTGTAGAACTATACATTCTAGTGGGTTGGCAAGAAAGTAATTTAGGTATTTTAAGGTGAAATATAAAACCCAATTTTTTTATTCAATCAATGATTTATTCAAACACGATATTTTTCATTTTGTTCGATGATCTTTTGCCACCTTTCTAGTAGCTTCATAATTCTGTGCTCATAAAACTTCTGGTCCTTATCGGCAAGAAACTGAGCCAAGCGCGATTTTAGGTCATCGTCATTGGTGAATTATTTACCATTCAAAGAGTTTTGTAAACCACCAGAAAGATGGCAAAAGATCATCGTACAAAATGGAAAATATTTTATCTATTAAACTTCATTGGTTGAATAAAAAAATTGGGTTCTATTTCACTTTAAAATGCCAAAATTACTTTCTTGCCAGCCCAATATTTAGACGCTTTGCTCTCTTCTCTAGTATCACAGCACCGCTGCAATCGTACACGCAAAGCAGATTTAAGAGATAATCTTTATCATACTTATAAGTATATTAGAATATATAGAGCATATTAAAATATATTCTAATCAGAGAATTTTACGAAACAGTTACCATTGCCTGCGCACGGAGTACCAAAACCTTATCCTTCTCACAAAGCAGATGCTTGGTGTCAGAATTATGTGAGAATGCCACATTCGGACTTCAATATATATCCCGTAGATGAGGTATACACCAATATGTAATATTATTTACAATAATTATGAGTGATATAATATTCCTTCTGATATATCACCGTAGGGCGGACCCCGACGTTACCGTAAAAGATGGAAAATGATCCAAGAATCTCTGCTTCAAAGTTTTATGTCGTCGCAACAACTGGAGGCAGCAATACTTTCTTATAATCATATATACGCACAACGTTGGAATTTCTCAGCACTGCATCATTTCTTTTCAGAGGTGACAATCGAGTCTTTTCTTGTTCCAATTTTAATATATCAACTGTATATTCATTTTTTAATTACAGGCAGTCGTCGAAGAAGAGATGAATATTTTTTTCGAGGTTTTATTACCAAAGATGATTCAATTAGCTCTGCAGCTTCCTGTTTTGCTACCAGGAGCTGTACCTCTCTTGAAACGCCATAACAACAGAACAGTCAGTCTTAGCCAATTACAAATAGCCTCTTTACTAGCTAATGCATTTTTCTGTACATTCCCGAAACGAAATTCGACGAGTCCGCAGTCTGAATACGGAACGTACCCATATATTAATTTCAATAGGTAAAGATTAAGAAATAATCATACATATATAGTTGCATAGATTCCTCTTTAATGTATAAATTTATTCAGGTTGTTCTCAGCGTATAGGAAGGATAAATTGAATAGATGTCCGTCGGTGATGGAAAAAATTAAATGCATATTTCATTACTTTAGGAGAGTAACGACAAAAGGTGGGTACCTTTTGTATTTGTTCTCGAGCAAACGTTTTCTAAGCAGTGAAACGGTGTATCAGCTTAATTTTATTCGAATGAAAAATCGAATTTGAACTTTACTATAATATCGTGATAGAGCAGCCCCGGAAGGTGTGGTAACGATACAAAGACAGTATATTCCGAAACCAGATTGTCCAAAATGGAACGAACGAGTAGAAAAATTGCCACTACTCCACATCACGAGCAAAGGAACGATAGAATCGGAAGGAGCTGGACTCTTGCAAGTGGACTTTGCCAACAAGTATTAAATTAATTAATTACAAGTTCTAAATTAATTAAAACACATATTTAAAAACTTGATATCACTTCAGATACGTTGGTGGCGGTGTTCTTGGCTTCGGATGCGTGCAAGAGGAAATCAGATTTGTAATCTGTCCCGAGTTGTTGGTAACCATGCTAGTTACGGAAGAATTAGACGAGACCGAGGCCCTAATTGTTTCCGGTGTCGAGAGATACAGTCACTGCAAGGGCTACAGTAACACCTTTAAATGGATGGGAGATTACATCGATGAAACACCAAGGGATAGCAGCGGAAGGCGAATGACAACTGTCGTTGCCATAGACGCTCTTTCTTTCAGGCAACCTCAGTCGCAATTCAATATCAGTAATATAAGGAGAGAACTTAACAAGGTTGCAAATTAAATGCTTAAACATAATTATAACGCTAGCTGTACCGTATCTAATAATATTATTCTGTACAGGCGTACGCGGGATTTGCTGGATGTGAAAATATGAGAAACAATTTGCCCGCAGTGGCGACCGGAAATTGGGGATGCGGTGCTTTTCGAGGAAATCCAAAATTGAAAGTCCTGTTGCAGATGATGGCCGCAGCGGTGGCAGGACGATCCGTTGTTTATTTCACTTTCGGCGACACAAATTTGCGAGACGACATAGCCAAGATGTATTCGACTCTTGTGAAGCTTGAGACGAGCATAGGTATCTCGACTCGAATCACCTTTTAATATATTTTGTACTTTTAATAATTTTAATTTATTTTCTTTCAGCCCAGATATTTTCTTTACTGTTAGAGTACCAAGAGTTCGCGATATCTCGGAAAACGGATTTGTACAGATTTTTGTATAGCAGAATTGAAAACGAGCCCCCGACGCAACACCCGAATTGTCAAACGATTAGAAACTTTGCGGTGAAGGAACACGGTTTCAAGAGAAGCAAAAGCGTTAGCATAGACGACAGGAAGTGTACTTATACGGACTTTAAGAGTCCAGAAACGGAGGAGGAGCAAATACAGAAATGGTTGGTGGGTTGCGACGAAGGTACGAGCGAGAGTAAAACGGAAAGCATAATCGAGAAGCACGAGCAAGCTGGGGCAGAAGAAGAACGAAGTCAAGGCAGAGATAGTACAGGGAAGAAGGAAGAACATCCTCAAGATACGAGCTGTTCAGAGAAGAAGAGGAAACCGTCTTTATGGAAAATTTTAGAAGACACGACACAAACTAGAACGACTCGAGAGAATCGACTATCCGCTCTGGAACTATTAGATACGAAACCGGAATTGATTTCTCATCAGACAAACGACTATTGCGGTGCATCAACGAAAGTTGAGAGCGAACCGATGGCAATATCGCCTAAAACGGACAGTACAAGCGAGTCTAAAATCTCGAGCGAAACTTCTACAGCAACACCTCCTAGACGAGATTTCCTGTGCAAAAAGCCGGGACAACGAAAAATCTCCGACTTTTTCCAACGAACGTCTTGAACATTGTAGAACCGTATAAACGGAACAGATTACTTGAAAATTTTCTTTTTAAGACATACTTTGTACAGAGCGCAGTATTGAAAAACAATTAAGCAACTGTAAATAACTGTTTCGTTTCGAGAAATCGGAATTGTACAACTGTTTAATAAAATTCCAGACGCGGATGTATGAAATAATAAACTATACCACTCTGATTTACAGAATTTTCAGAATGTTTTATTCAAGCAGATCTGCGAGTCAAGCGAAGAAATTTCTTTCTTCAATCATTTCCATAAGTTGAACCCAATACATTGAAGCTCCGAAATTTTTTCAATCCGTCTACTGCTTTAAATCGCACCTAATCATTTCTATCAAAAATGGGTGAGTGAAATACATAGCAATTATTTCGCATAAAGTAAATAAATATTTTATGCATTTATGACAAAAATGAGTAGGTGTATTATGAATATACAGCGAATTTTATGCATTTATGACAAAAATGAGTACATATAGATGTATTATGAATATACAGCAAATTTTATGCATTTATGACAAAAATGAGTAGGTGTAATTTAAAACAGTAAAAACATCGTAAGAATTTAAAAATACTGTCATGTTATTTTCAATCTATAAAACGTATGAAGAAAGAAAATAAATTTCTATTTCGCTCCAGTTTGTAGCAAATCTGGTAAAAAATTTTTATTTTGTATAAAGATCCATCTAAATAATTATGATTGACCATGAAACATTCGATAAAACCGCGATTGCGTTCCAGTTGAATGAAGAGCATGACGGTTTCTGTTTCGATCGCTAATTATTAGTCGCATTAAATATTCGAGCTTGATTGAAAGTTCAATTCAAAAGCCGAATAGATCCGCGATTATTGGCGGTCACGTGACGGTTATCGACGTATCGTGTCAGCCGTGGACCGAAGAAATCGGTCGAACACACGAAGATGGCTGCTGCCACTGAATTATTAAATACTCTCGCCGAAACAGCGATTTTCCGAAAGAAAATGTAGAATTGTCCGGGTTGCGACGCGTTTCAGGTAATAATCAATCTGTTCTCAGTGAGTTTAGTTAATGTCCGCAAGTCGTTCTTGCCCGGTGTTGTTCGCGCTGATCCGTGGGCGGTCG
The DNA here is from genome assembly GCA_963966675.1 of Lasioglossum calceatum. NCBI lineage: Eukaryota > Metazoa > Arthropoda > Insecta > Hymenoptera > Halictidae > Lasioglossum > Lasioglossum calceatum. The sequence continues at coordinate 17,396,139 of OZ016543.1, read as the reverse complement.
CGAACAGAGTCGTTCCCAACGTCAGTTTGCTCCAGCTTTGACATTTTGACAGCCGACGGACGTAAATATTGAGCGGAGCCATCGTCGAAACGAGAGTGTCACCGACAGACGCGAGAATTCTCGTGTGGCACGAACACGAACCGATTGATCCGGTCCGTGTCCGATCAGTTAAAGAACCTGGCATTCTCGATTCGTCTCTCTCTCGCAGCACTACGTGCCATTTTCACATGTTACACGTTCTCGCTCGATATGTGTTAACATCTCGAGTCTCTAGTGACAGCACAGGGTCGCTAGTTAACGTTTACCGCCTCTCGCAGCGTTCTCCTTCCTCGACGAAGGAATCTGCTACACGGTGGCGTATTCCGATCGTTTCTCCGCTGTACACCTGTGGCAACATACATTTCCGTTTTTCTCCACCTGTACACCATTCCGATGCGTTTCCCCGCGAATTATTCGCTCCTCTCGTTGTTTACAACTCGCTCTCCCCGTACAGAACCCGTGCGATATTATTGAACCAGCAAAATTCATCGTGTTACCTCGCACGCGTATGTTTATGTAATTTGTAATGACGGGAACGATTCGCTGTGACATCGCGTATTCTGTCATGAGTTACACGGTCGGAAAACATTTTTCGAATACTACCTAAACGGGTATCTCGAGTCGTCGATCTTTAACGAACGTTCGTTAATCTCGCCAGTGCATTGAAAATGTAGATTCACTTTGTGAAAAGAGTAAAATGTAACCGTTGTAATCTATGCACTATCCATCGTAACATGGATAACGTAAGTTCCGAGCGTATCAACACCATATGTTACCCTTAACCAAGTTCTAGGACTGGTTCGCAGATGTTAAAAGGTAATCTGTATCGTTGGTTCTCTCTTTTAGCAAATTCTAAGTATGAACATAATGCGTAAATTACGGGGGGGTCCAAGCGTCGGAGGCATGAGTTCCAGCAGCACAGGTGGTTTGGATGATTGCGTGGGGACCACCAATCCCCAGCATACTGCTCTCGGTCTCATGCATCTCAAGAAACTCTTCTCCGAGTACACGCACCCAGCGCATCCCCTCTCGGATGTCGAACGGGACGACAAGCTGTACAATATGTTGCCATTGTTTTGCAAAGTAAGCTTTTATGATAGAATAATTTGGTATTGTATTTTATGGTAAGCACGCAAACATTGACTGTCCGAGAAGTTAGTTGCCAAAAGATCAAATAAACTCGATCGACTTACAGGTATTTGGATCTAGTCCTGCGGGAGACATGAGCGAAAAGTTCTGGGACATCTTGGCGTTCACGCAGCAAGTGTCCAGATTAATGGTGTCCGAAATCAGGAGGCGAGCCAGCAATCAGAGTACAGAGACGGCGAGTTGTGCCATTGTAAAGTTTTTAGAAATCGAAAATAGCGAAGAGTCGAGTAACGGTTGGATGTTGTTGTCTGCGTTGAATCTGCTCGCAGCTGGCGATACGTCTCTGATACAGGTACCGGCGTCACCTGTTCGTGTATTTTGTTTTTTGATATTTACTTACCGATGTAATATATCTTATCAGGCGATGACTACTGCTTCTGTTCCCTCGACGCTGGTGAAATGCCTATATTTATTTTTTGATTTACCGGAAATGATAGACGACGAAGCCGATCTTACAGATGCGAACAGCGATTTCACTCCAAAGCACCGTAGAATACTATTACAAAAAATATTCGTGCAAGTAAATACTGTAACATTTCTTTCCTACAATGCTGTGACACATTCGCACAGTTCGTTACAGTCATTTTTGTTAGAAACGAGACTTTGTGCGAGTGTGTTAGTATCTCTGTAAACTTTTTATTGGAGATATAAACCGGTTCTAATTTATAGTTATTGGTGAGATTATGCAGTCATCCTTATCCAGCGGAAGAGCTAGCTCGCAAAGACGATCTGACCTTATTATTCTCAGCAATAACTAGCTGGTGTCCTCACTATAACGTGATGTGGCGCAAAAGCGCGGCGGAGGTATTGATGACTTTATCTCGACACGGACTTACCCAGAATGTAGTGAGTTACATCCACAGTAAGTATTAATCGGTATCATTCGTTGAACAATTCGTTCGATATTTTGCTCACCGATATCGCTTCTTTTTATTTTACAGAAAAAGGATGTATAGCACTTTGTGTTGATAATATGCAACGTGTACCTGAGCTGGCACCATTGGAAGTAGTAGAAATGTTTGTCACAGTATTTTGTTTTTTAAAAGACTCCAGCGAAGTCTCGCAGACTCTTCTCGATGATTTCCGTGCTTGTCAAGGATATATCTTTCTATCAGAATTTCTATTGAAGTGAGATATCTCGTTTGTTAATTTAAAATTCAAATATCGCTTGGTGTATTTGACGAGTGTGTATTTTTTACAGACACGCTCCATCGAGATTAGAGCAGGACAGTAGAGCGGAAGCGCAAGATGCTATCCGAAATTTGGTCCTCATGTTGGCGTCTTTAACCATGTGCGGACATACTGAATTGAAGCCTAGTCAAGCCAGTATGGGATCTTTGTTTCAAATGCTTGGTTTCACCTTACCTCAACCTAGTAATCGAGGTATCACTTTTGCAACCGTAAAAACAATCGATGTATCCTCGATTTACGCTTCACTAAATCAATTTCATTTTTGATCGTAGGCGGAAGCGTTCGAAATATTCAGGCGTTCCAAGTATTACAATCAGTCTTCGTGAAATCGAACTCATCCTTATTATGTTGTACAATTCTCGACGCAATATCTAGCGTGTATCACAGCGACAATGCCAATTATTTTATACTCGAGGGTCAGAACACGCTGTCCCAATTCGCAGAAAAGATTCACTTGAAAAACCGGGAGATACAGGAAAAGTTCTTTCAGCTGCTGGAATTTATAGTATTTCAACTTAATTTCGTGCCTTGTAAGGAACTTATATCTTTATCTATACTACTCAAAACAAATAATTCGACTAGCTGCAGTATCTTGTGCATGGAAACACTTCTTAATATACTCAGGTAATGTGGCACGGTACCTCTCGAACGAGATACGCGAATCGACCCAACGAATTCCCGCCGATTCAACCTCGTTTGTTCTTTCAGACATAATAATATATTTAAGGACGTGTACCGAGAAGTAGGTATGTTAGAAGTGTTCGTTACGTGTCTTCACCGTTATGCAACTTTGCTTAAGGACAAACAAGCTGCGTACGATCAAGGTTTAGGTACGTGCAACATTCTCTTCTTTTTCGATCGAGTAAGATTCGTGTCGTGAATAATATTTTTCTCGTAGAATACAAAATATGCCCAGAGGATGAACGATTGGGTGCCTTAGTAATGGAAGCCTTGACGACATTATTGGCAGGCAATGTTCAGAATGCTACTGTCTTCAGGGAATGCGGTGGTGCACGCTGTGCTCACAATCTTGTACCCTACATGGACTGTCGGTACCAAGCACTTGGCATTGTTAGGGAATTGATACTTAGCGCAGGGGGGGACGATGATATGGCCACGTTGTTAGGTGTTATGCATTCGGCACCTTCTAACGCCTTGATTCTGAAGACACACATACTGAAAGTTCGTATCTCAATTTTAATAATAACACGTTCACACATTTCAATATTAACATGTTCCGTGCCGAGCCGTTTTTGCTCGAGAATTAAACAAACTTATGTGCATTATCTATACAGCACTGTTTATAATGCCTCCTTCTTTTCGTGGAAACATTCTGCAGTCTTAAACTAGTTATAAAATATATTCATTCTGTACTGTTGCAGTCGCTGTTGGCGTGCTTACGGGAATCTCACCGAACCAGGACCGTTTTCCGCAAAGTGGGAGGTTTCGTCTATGTGATGTCCGTTTTGGTGTCCCTGGAGGGTCAATTAGGCACGCAAAGGGTCGAGAGCACTGAGCCCTGCAACGACGTAGTAAAAAGAACACCGCAGGAAGAGGCGCAACTGTTAACGCTGCTGCACGTTGTCTTTCACACGATAAGCACAGCCATGAGGTTCGAGCCGGCGAACGCGAAATTTTTTCATCACGAGGCAACTATCTTTTAACTATTTAACCCTTTGCACTCGGAGCTATTTTATCTCGAAAATTAAACACTTCTTCCGACTTACAATTAGAATAATTCCATTCTATATGATTTTTTTGATTTGATGGATATGAAATTGATATAATACCTCGTACAATACTTAAATTGATTAGATACCAACATGTTGTACCATGAATGAATAATGGTACCTATGGTAATAATGGTATAGCAATTTTTAGTGGCGATTAGTATTGCTAACAAGCTCACCGACTCAATCATCGTTCGACAGATATGCCAGTCGAGTTTGTGCGACACTTTGCGGCTCCTCGGATGCTTCTCCACACAAACGAAGCTTATGGAAATCGACCTGATACCGACTACGAATTATCATAATATGTTGTTAACGCTGTTCACCGGCAGCGTGTTGGAACCCGCGTTCCCGGACGCTATGCCGAAGACATTAGCATACGCGTGTTTATTGTTACGGCTTCTGTACGACGTAGCGCTGGACTCGTTCGATAAGCCGAATTTGGCAGGTTTGGGCATGAGGTCACCGAGTCACAAGCAAAACAGCGTCGAGGTAATTCATCATTTAGAAATGTGACACGGTTCCATTCGACGAATTGAAAATAATATGTACTATATTTTTCCAGCAACAAAAATCGTTCGATTCCCCCGGGAGCGGAAAGAGAAGCATCATAAACTCGTTAAACTTAAGTCCCCCTACTCCAGAGCCAATAGTAGTTCATCCCGGTATAGTTGTCGGGATGTTGCACTTGCTTCCATCGATCTCGGAGCTGTCGAATGCTCAGATGGCTTTAGCTTTGCAATTATACGTGGCCGAGATCATCAAAAGTCTGGTACGCTCGGAGAGGAATCAACAGATTATGTGCGACGCCGGAATGGCCGGCGAATTGCTATCCGTTGGCAGAATAGCTTTGCAGGATGAGACGCATCCTTTGCATCAACCGCTACAATATATCATAGAGAGATTAGCTGCACAGTCTTTAGAGCCACGTGATTTGAGGTATGGAAAGAATCGGATTTATCGATTTAACACTATATTAATTTTACATTACTTTATAAAAATGAAGAACGTGTCTATCCAATTTGATGAACAATTCCTCATGGATGCATCTTCACAATCTCATGATCGTAAATGCAAAATGTTAGAACACGTCCCGTTTACAATGTATAGATTATTTGAAACCTTTTGTATTTTACGTATTTGCAGAGCTTCTCATTTTAAACCGTGTGCAACACGTTCCGTAGTTTATTGTACATGTTACTTTTGCCTTCAGAGAGTTCCTGCGATTAGGTGATCCGCTGTGTTGCATCTCGCTCGACGATATCGAACCGAATAAACCTAGAGGCGGTCCTGTACCGCTGACGCGTATCAAGACTCTGGTGTCTATGACAACGCCAAAGGATTTTCGAGCACATGGTTCATGCACTCTGCCACCTTTCGTAGAGCTCGACATGAGCGCAGAAGGATTTGCATGTTTGTATTTGCCCAGCGTTGCACCACAGAGTACAACCCCACCTACGGTGGTGGCTGCCGATAGCAGTGTTCTCGGGGGTATTGGTTCAGGTAAATACCTGTAGTTTGTCCAACGAGACGAGGAGGATAGCGAAGTAGCTCTACCTCTCTTTCTTTTTCTCACCCGGACGCACAGTGGTCTCGAATCAGGATTGAGCAGTTCAGTAATTAATTCAGATCAAGTAATCGTTTTGAAAGTTGAAAAGAAATATCTTCGGGGATTGATAGCGGATTTGATGCTGGAACAAAATAAATTTCCATTTCACTCCAGTTTGTTGCAAATCAGGTAGAAAATGTTTATCTTGCATAAAGATCCGCTGTTTAATAATAATATCAGCATGGTTCGACCAGAAATAGTTGGATTGTTCTTAGACATAATAAATGCTATCTATATTCAAACACCGTTTACCCTCGAAGTAATTCCGTTCAATTCTAAGACGATGTTGCGGACCACTGTGGGACGCGACTATTGTATCAGTTAGTGGGGGAGTCGAATGACTAGAAGTAAGATGATACAGCAGTGGTGGGGAAAACGTTCGACAGTCCTGCCCTACGGTACAGTTGTGTACCATAATTCTTTATTGTCAATGTAATTGAACTAAAGTGCCTGGACGTTTTCAGGCGACAGACTATTTCCCCCGCAAACCGGGCTCACGTACAGTACTTGGATATGCGTTGATAAATTCAGCGATCCCAGAACCGATCCTCATTGCGTGCGATTATTGACGTTAGTGCGCACTCCGCAATCTGCGAGAGATCTGATCTGTCTGACTGCAGTCCTCAGCGCGAGAGATAAAGCTATTATCGTATCGACGCAGGAGACGCCGATGTCGCAAAGTAAGTTTCAGAAATAACATTTCCGACATAATCAAATTTTGCACGAAAATCCGTCTACGGATAATGTCAGACACGTAGATAATTAAAATGGTATTGTTGTCCGCACAGATGTAGGCGAATGGGAACCAGAAGGCACCGGCGAGTGCGGAGCAAGAGTTTGGTGTCCTGATTTGCTGCACGAGGGACAGTGGCATCACATAGCTATAGTGTTGAACCGTGCTGTATTAAAAAACTCGAGTTTCTCGTTGTATCTGGACGGCCAACATATTCACAGCCAAAAGCTACATTATATCACGCAAGTTCCTGGAGGTGGAGTAGCCAATTTGACTGTAGCATCGCCGGTTTACGGGTACATAGGTACACCGCCTTGTTGGCGACGATATTCCAGATTAGCTTGGAAACAAGGTCCGTGTCACCTGGTCGAAGAGGTGTTCAACTCGCAAAGCATAGCGACGTTGTTTAAATTAGGACCTCATTATATGGGCAGCTTACAGGCTCCCCAATTATCAGGTAGTCAATCATTTTATCGAGCTCGTAGAATTAAGATTAGACATGCACGAAGATAAATACGGTGATATGAACGACTTTGCCATTGCAGTGCAAGAACCGCTGATGTCTCTCGTCGCGGAAGAGAAAGTTGTGTTTGGGTTGAACGCAAAAGCGATGTCTCAGTTAACGTTGGCTAAAATTAGGAAAGTCTACAGCCGGGCTGATAATAAATCGATCGCTAAACAGGTATGATATCTATCGGTAATGTACACGTGTTCTCATTTAGGAAATCTTTGTGTATCGATCGAATTGTTTTTCTGATAGCTTGGGATGTCTTCGCACGAGAATGCTACACCTATTAGGGTCCTCCATAATTCTGCGGGCCACCTCAGTGGTCCAGCAAGAGCACTAGGAGGTGTAGTCGTCGGCTACCTTGGCGTTCGAGTTTTCAGTCCTCGACCAGTGGCCACGATGATCGACAATGTGGGCGGCTGTTCAGTGCTGTTAGGTGATTGAAGATTTGTTTGATCCACCTAGGTGTACGCAGCCTCCTAAGAGTAATACTAATTAATCATCCACGCCAACAGGTTTAATAGCCATGGCTCAAGATGTAGAGTCCCTGTACGCTGCCGTTAAAGCGCTAGTATGCGTTGTAAGATCGAATCAAGCAGCCCAGCAGGAAATGGATCGTCGAAGAGGCTACCAAACATTGGCGATGTTGCTCCGAAGAAAATGTCCCCTTCTGAACAGTCATATTTTACACTTAACGTTCAGTCTTGTCGGCACAGTTGACAGCGGCAGGGAGACCAGTGCGATTCCGAATGTTACAGCATTCCAAGATCTTCTTTGCGATCTACAAGTACGATTTTTGTCTAGAATTTGACGGAATTTAATTTCAAAGATTTCTTAAACGATTTTGAACGTTTAGGTGTGGCACGAAGCACCAGGAGAACTGTTAAGATCACTCCTGGAACATCTGTACGAATTAATAGCAGAGTCGAGCGAGAAGAGGACCAATTTGCGTTTGATGAGAGACCTGCAGTTGGTGCACAAATTGTTGCATATCTTGAGCGACGTGAAACAAAGCAGCACGCGACAGATTCTGCTCGCGTTGCTCAGTATTCTGTTGAGTCAGCCGAGACAAGCTGATTTGCTCTGGTAATTTTGATGCACTTGTAAATTGTGTTATTTATAGACAGACGTGTTAAAATATCAATTTCCGCAGGTTCGGTCAATTTATTGTAGCCACGCTGCCCCAAAGTTCGGAGAAACATTTGATTCTTCGAGAGAGCGAAGGTAATAAGGAAGGGGAGGGAGAGCACATACTCCTGCGGAACCGTTGCTTGCAGCTTTTACACTCTTTGTTGTTTAATGGACCCAAAGTGAATGTAAAGTGAGTATTAGAGACTCGGTTCGAAAGAAATTCTAAATTGAATGAAAAATTTGTTTGCAGTATGTGCGAAGAATTGTCTAAAGTGCTGGGCCTGGATTGGATATTACTGTTCCTTCAATCTGGTCTCCATAGTACAACTGTGATATGGGGGTTGCGAATATTGGTAGCAGTCTGTTCGGTGCTACCGATATTGCAGAAATTCAAAGAAGGAACCAGCAACGGTGGCTGGCTGCGTCACACGGACCATAATAAAATGGCACTCGCACTTGGTACGCTTGCTGGAATCGTCAAATTTTCATTCGTAGTAGATTAATCACTGGGACTAAGGATTTTGTGCGTTTATGATAGAAATTAATTCCTGCTTCCCACAATCAATGCAAAACATTTTTATTTTGCATAAAGATCCGCTGTCTACTAATCATTCTCTGTATCGTCACTCCTGTCTCAGGTTGTCATCAGCAAATGTCGGGTGGCGAGACTAAGCCATCCACCCTTCACGTACCAGGTTTTCAGCATTTAGGATGGCTACTGCCACAGCACGTGGACCTCGTTCCAGAATTATATTTCCTCTTTATCGCTCTCATGATGGGTCAGCCTGTAAAATTATTACCCACCGATTCAAAAGTGATTTTGAAGGTTCGATATTCTCGAAGAACACATTTTTATTTTATCAGCGCTTGGACTGTAAACGTAACAAGCTGTCGTATTTTACAGCTTGACTTGGATAACGTGTGGAATTTCTTGTTCGGCGTGCCAGCGAACCACACGCTATCTTCCTTCGCGAGTAGAATTAATCTGTGCCCTGAAGCCGTGGTCACTCTACTGGCCATGGTGCGAACAATGCTTAACAACTACTCAATGAAGTGCGTATTTTATTAATCGATTCTACAGATAGTTCATTTCACTGATCTCACAATAATTCTTGCTTCGCAGTCCTGAATCTCTACCTGACTGGTTAAGCGACTATCCAGTGACAATAATACAGTTCCTGTTCTTCCTCTATCACAACTTCACAGACTTCATGCAAGTGTTCATGTCTGCGGAAGTGTTGGGCGCGTTGGCTGGCACTTTGTTCCCGAAGCCTGCCAGTTCTAGCCAGGATAGCAGTGGGGCTAGCACTCCAGCAGACGAGGTAAAGTTCGCTGACCGCTATCGATTGGCAACTCTGAGTTTGTGTTATTAAATTTCTTCGTATTTAATATAGATTTTGCAGTCCAAATTCACCCTTTTGCAAATCAAATTGATTAATGTAATTGTAAATTACTAGATTGTAATGTAAATTACTAAAAATTTCGTAGGATTATCGTGAAAAGCGAACTCGTTGTGACGTAACGTTGTTGTTGCAGCAAGAACCGGTGCTGGTGAGATCTCCATCGAGGGACGTCGGTCTGACAAATCATCCGGCGAAGAAATTCGTCATGGACTTTCTCAGAGTCATCGTGGTAGACTCTCTTTCTCTGCCAGTTACTGCAAAGTCTCCACCAGCCATCGACTTAGTGTTGGAAGCGTGGCCAGAGCATGCGTCCACTGGCCAACAGACGCGCTACCAAACGGAAGTCTTGTCTATACTGATGGAACATCTGTTGGCTGCGGATGTACTAATCGGAGAGCAAGCTGCATTACCTGTAGTTCCCGGAGGCTCGGTCAACAACATTACCAATAATGTGTGCTACGTCGCCGCCAGAATAGTCGACAAACTATGGCAAGGTGAATCCTACAGATTTTATATAAATTTCCTCAGAATACAAATCATACAAATGTGTGCGTAGCAAATTGGGGGACAGGTGCATTTTACGTACAAAATATACTTATTCGTATGTTTCTGAATAAAATATTTATGATTTCTATCTTCGACGTAGGTGCTCTGACGAAAGATCCACACGAGGTGTTCGACTTCATCGTGAAATTGATCGGACAAGCCAAGAGGCGTCCCGGTGTCGTCAGCATGGAAGGTCTGCATCATTGTCTGAACAGGACTATTCTATTCTTGTTGTCTCGATCGACAGACTCGATCGCTGATCAAATGGCTGTGATGGAGGCGTTGCACAAACTCACGACTCATAGGTAAGGCAGCTGTTCGAGAACACGTTGCGTGTTAACTGTTAACACGTTCGCTCCCACCGTCACAGATATGTGACATCCACAATCTCACAGTTTACTTAAAAAACGAAAAAATGGTAGCGAACGTGTCAAGTCGCATGAAGAACTAACTATAATGATATTCGCACAGACTGTTAGTTTTCGGCGCTGGTAATCACGAGTTAGAGTTCATTGGTTGCTTGACCTACTGCCTCTTACAACTGACGGCCGACGTAAAGATCATGCTAGACACAAATTTCAAGACCACGTGGCACCTAAATCCGCAAGTGGAGGCAAGCGACGATAGACTAACGTCGCATCAGGGGCATAACTTGATGGCCGTCGCTGCGATGAGAGTCTGGGAAGAGTTATACGTATGTAAGAAACCCGCCATAGAAGAAGTTTTTAAAATAACACTTCCAGCGCCTGTAGGACACGAGCGTGTGCCGGAACTGGCCCTGATAAGGGACCAGTTGAACGAATCTGCGACCAGGCTTTGGATGAACTACGTTGTTATGGAGAGGAAAGCTTCATACAGGGTCCCTTGGGAGCTTCACAACCAGATACAGTCGGTAAGCTTCGTGGTTGTATTCGTAAGAACATGTTCGTATCTGTAACAACATCGACAACGAAGACAACGCGTCAAAAATAATTGTGTAACGTTTTAGAAAATTCAAAAAGTTACTGGAGGCTTAACTAGACTAGCAAGCAGGACCAAAGTGAGGAAAGAGGAGTCCGTGCGCGTCAGATTGCGTCTGCACCAAAATACCGTGGCGCAGTGGACAGAGCAACACGTTGCACTGGTGCGCGAGTTGGCTGCTGCAAAGAGGCTGCAGTATATACAAACGAATCAGCATACTCAGAGATACGTGTACCAAGTACGTAATCTAGCAAACTAGTTAACACTCAAATTGTTAAACAGTGTATGGTTCAATTAAATAATGAAATACAGGAATGGCTGCAAACGGAAACCGAGTTAACGAGAGAACGTGGTCTATGGGGTCCACCCACGGCCACCAGGCTGGACAAATGGATGCTAGACATGACCGAGGGCCCGTGCAGGATGCGTAAGAAGATGATGAAGAACGAGCTCTTTTACATACACTATCCTTACCGACCCGAACTAGAGCATCCCGATAACGTAGGTTGCATTCGTCATAAAAGGGTTCAGATCAATGTATTATATTCTATGGGTCTTTTACTTGCAGAAACAATTGAAGTACAAAGTTGCGACGAGCACCGACAGCAAAGAGTATTACTTGAAGCAACTCGGCAATTCTTCGGGTATGTTCGAGCGAGAACGGGATCCGGTTATCGACGACACTCCATTGAACGTGAACGAAGCCTCCACGGAAAGCGAACCTCCCATGGTGCCCTGTACATTGGAGCGCCATGCCAGCGAGCCTGACGAGGTCACGGAGGATAACGAACAGGAGGAAGAAAATAATCAGACTGTCCCAGACAATCAAACTTTAATACGACTCTTAGAGGAACACGAGAAGGTATGAACCCCCTTAGGTGACATTAACGCTGTTCAACGTAGCAGAAAGTAATTGCTTTGCGTTTCCAGATAAGCCACATGTTCAGGTGTGCTAGGATTCAAGGATTGGACACAACGGAAGGTCTACTATTGTTTGGAAAGGAACACTTCTACGTGATCGACGGGTTCACACTGCTGAAATCCAGGGAAATTAGAGATATCGAAAGCTTGCCGGAGGCTTACGAACCCATCTTGCCCTCGCCCGGGTCTCCTAGAAGGTCCAGAGCGATGAGGCAGTGCTCGAAGTTCAATTACGAGGACATTAGGTAGCAAATTCTTTTTGTTTCGTAACCGCAATCGCCCTCAAAAGTCCTATTTTTACATTTACGAGGCGTAATTTGCATTATTCGGCAGCATGTAGCTATCGCAGCTTTATGCTTCCGAATAATGCAAATTACGTTTTAGCGCTTTGGCTACTGAAAGACCCCATCTTTGCATTATCGAGACACGAAAAGGTGCATCTGGCACCCTTGCAATTCTGGAAACGAGAGTCTATCCCCTTAAGATACAACAAGGAATCGGGCACGAACTTTTGCACTGATCTAATGAACGAGGACAGCAAGTTTACATTTTGTATTGCCACAGGGAGGTGCACAAAAGAAGGTACTTGCTGCAACCGATGGCCCTGGAGGTGTTCAGCGGAGACGGCAGAAACTATTTGTTAGCATTCCCACTCAAAGTCAGGAACAAGGTTTATCAGAGATTCATGACATTCGCGACGGCGATAGCCGACAGTGCACAACAGTCGGTAGCTGGTCAGAGGCGAACGGCGAACGTCGAACAGGCTACAGGTCTTCTTTCGAACTTAATCGGTGAAACCTCGGTTACCCAACGATGGGTGGTCAGTATTGCAACTTTACTACACTGTACATCATGGAGAAACTATTGTAAATATGTTAGAGTAGTATTCATGGAAAATACTGATACTTTCAGAGAGGTGAAATATCGAACTTCCAATACTTGATGCATTTGAACACCTTAGCTGGTCGTAGTTATAACGATTTGATGCAGTATCCAATATTTCCGTGGATATTGGCTGACTATGACAGCGAAGAACTTGATCTGACTGATCCAGCGACGTTTAGGGACTTTGGTAAACCAATGGGTGCACAGAGCCCGGAACGATTGTTGCAGTTCAAGAAAAGGTACATTCAAGTTTATGCACTCTGGACACACAGATTTATTAAATACGAATTTATGTTTAACTAGATATAAAGAGTGGGATGATCCGCATGGGGAAACGCCTCCTTATCATTATGGAACACATTACTCTTCCGCCATGATAGTATGCTCCTATTTGGTGAGGATGGAGCCGTTCACGCAACATTTTCTCAGGTTACAGGTTTGTAGAAATAATCGCTTGATAATGCTATCGAATAGGGTTGTCACTTCCCTTCGCAGGTCGAAGATTCTGAAGCTTCGAATTCAATTATTATTCTGTGAAAATTCTGTCAAATTTTTCATTTATATTTTTATTTGTCAAAAATCATGACATGGTACTCGTAAGTTACAACTTCATACGATTCGAAGACTTCGAAATTTTTGACACTTCGAACAGGCGAAGCTTCGGAAAAGTAACAGCCCTACTACCGAACGCGTAACATTATGAATATTTAAAATGATTCTATTTGTAGGGTGGACATTTCGATTTGGCGGACCGGATGTTCAACAGTATAAAGGAGGCTTGGCTGTCCGCGTCTAAACACAACATGGCGGACGTAAAAGAGCTTATACCAGAATTCTTCTATCTCCCAGAGTTTCTTGTTAATTCGAATCACTTCGACTTAGGTGGGCACATCGTTCTTTCCCACTAGACTTTCACATTTTCATGCGAAAAATAACGCTATAAATACTTTCTTCAGGCTCAAAACAAAGCGGCGTACAATTAGGAGATATTGTACTTCCACCATGGGCTAAGCAAGATCCCCGGGAATTCATACGCGCGCATCGGCTTGCATTAGAATGCGATTACGTGTCGCAGCACCTGCACCAATGGATCGATTTAATATTCGGTTGCAAACAGAACGGTCCTGCCGCGGTTGAAGCAGTGAACGTGTTCCATCACCTATTCTACGAAGGCAACGTCGATATTTACAAGTAAAAATCGTGTTACTGGCGTGAACGGTAATTTCATTTCACCAAAACTAATTTGAACATACACGTTTCAGTATCGACGATCCCTTGAAAAAGAACGCGACCATTGGATTCATCAACAATTTCGGTCAGATACCGAAGCAGTTGTTCAAGAAACCGCATCCGGCTAAGAAGATGACTCAAAGAACGAGCGTGATCGATCCTGGACCAATCACCCCGGGCTTAAGCATCACCACGTCCGATAAATTGTTCTTCCACAACCTAGACAATTTGAAACCGTCGTTGCAGCCTATCAAAGGTTCGCACCTTCATTCTTGTAACTATCGTGTTCATTTTATTAGATCGTTCGGAAAGGAATCGCGTTTTTCGTGTAGAAATTCCGAATAATGCAGATTACGTTGCCGAATAATTACCCCTCGTAAACGTAAAAAAAGTCCTAACTTTGAAGGCGATCGCGGCTTAGATTGATTTTTTACTTAGCGGTTTTCACTACTGAAACACCACATCTTTGTACCGCATCCCGCACCCTTGCAATCTTGGAAAAACGCGTCTACCCTCTTGAACGACTTTCCGAACGACCTAATAATTGAATCGTATGCTCACCTTCGGCCATTCGTCAGAATTGAAAGGTCCAGTCGGCCAAATACTCCACGTGGACAAAGCTGTGTTGGCTGTCGAGCAGAACAAGACGCTGATCCCGCCGTCGTACAACAAATATGTTGCGTGGGGTTTCGCGGATCACTCGCTCAGAATAGGAAACTACGACAGCGACAAAGCGATGTTTGTCTGCGAAGCTATGATGCAGAGCAGCGGGGAGATAGTTGCTTGCGTTTGCCCGTCTTCCAAATTGATAGTAACCGCTGGCACAAGCTCCGTAAGGATACTACGATTCATTGAAATTCGATCTTTATCGATCGGACTCTCATGGTTCCTTGATTTAACAGGTTGTAACCGTTTGGGAATACACCAAGAGGCAATTGTCTATCAAACAGTGTCTTTACGGTCACACCGACGCTGTCACGTGTTTGTCATCGAGCCCGGCTTATAACGTGATAGTATCCGGGTCTCGAGACGGCACCGCGATCATATGGGACTTGTCTAGATGTTTGTTCGTCCGCCAATTGAGAGGACACGCGGGTCCAGTGGCTGCGGTAGCCATAAATGAACTAACAGTAAGTTTGATGCTATTATCAAGGGATCGAGTCCAAAGGTGGACTCGAAGCAATTTTAATTAAAATCAACACATTTCTTTCAAACCGGATCATTTTTATTCCATGTAATCTTTTTTACATTGTGCACATCGAGTTGAATTTAGAGGATTAACACTAGATTTAGAGAGATTATTTTAGATAGATGACTTGTTGAATAATTCCTCTTGTACGCATCGTTACAATCTCTAAAAAATACTCTGTTTACAGGGAGACATAGCAACCTGTGCAGCGACGTGGCTACACGTATGGAGCATAAACGGCGAAGAACTGGCGAGTGTGAACACATGCGTTGGTCGGGCCGATAGAATGCAGCAAATATTGTGTGTGGCTTTCAGCCAGACCCACGAATGGGACTCGCAGAATGTTATCATGACAGGCTCGACAGACGGTGTAGCTCGGGTAACAATTTTATTCGTCTCTAAAACTGTTGCAATATCAATTTCGATTATGAATAGACAGCGGATCTTTAGGCATTTATTATCTCTCTTAATATGGTCAATAGGTTGAAAATGATACAGAAGTATTTTTGAATTCGCCTAATGCTTTTAATGTTTTAAGCTACACCCACTTATTTTTGTCATAAATGCATTGAATTCGCTGTCTAATAATGAAGAACCGAAACTTCCGGCAGATTACATTGTTATGTTGTTTTCGACATTTTCAGACGATTAAAAGAAAAACATGCACTTTCATTTATCGAGACAAACAATTTTCAGATGTGGTCGATGGATTACGTGCAAGTGCCTGCAGAGGAGGATAAGCCGGAGGAAGTCGCTGTTACCAAAGAGAAGAACACAAAGACCAGCAAAACGGAGAATCAAAATGAGAGCACCAAGAAACGAGTACACGAGCTGGTGAAGCAAATGAGTATATCTGCAGAAGGTTCAAGTAAGTCACCGTGGGGATAATATCGGTATTGTTCTGTGCGTTACGCTTTCTTATTTGCTTTTGTAGGTATGCTGGCGAAAAGCGGATCGGAGAGTAGTCTTTCTGAAGCGGAAACTTCGAAGGAGGCTTCGAGGTTGCACGAGGAGAAGGAGGAATGCTCGGACAACGAGTCGAGCAATGGTTCCAGCAGCAAACCATCACCGCAGAATAGTAATACACCTACTGTAGTGCTCCGAAGGAAAAGTCGGGGAAATCCAATGTTCAGAAAGAGCGAGGGTGGCGGACGTGCGGATAGCGAGGGTACACAAACCAGGTAACACAATCAGGTTACGCTTACTGTTAGAACTTAAAAATCAAACATTTTATGTATATGGAACTGTTGCAATTGACTAATATAAAGAAATTTAAGTGCTTTTGAGTGCTAAGGGTTATAGTCAATAATTACTAAACAGCGGATTTCATGCACTTATGGCAAAAATGAGGATCAAAATACTGTTGCATTATTTTCAACCTATTAAACATATTAAGACAGGAAATAAATTTCTATTTCGTTTCAGTTTGTTGTAATTCACACAAAACATTTTATTTTGCATAAAGATCCGCTGTCTAATAATCACAATTTTCAATCTATCGTCGACTTAAGGTAGTATATTTTCGTATAAGTAAATTCTTAATTTTGCAGCGAGTTATCCAGCAACGCTGGAGACTCCGAAGGAGCCTTGCGCGCTAGTAAAAGTGATACGAGCTTGACGGACAGCTTCGTGATGGTCTCGGAAGCGGACACGAAGCCTAAGAGGATCAATCCACAGAACGTCTTAAGAGATGGTTTCAAGTGGCAACGGCAATTAGTGTTTAGGAGTAAATTAACGATGCACACTGCATACGATCGCAAGGACAACGCAGAACCGGCGTCTATAACGGCCCTCGCAGTTTCTAGGTAAATGATTACCCTAATAGAATCAATTAAAAAGTCCTTAGCCTTGGACTAAGGACTTTATCGATTATCGCTGTTGTAACAATGTTAATTGTTAGCGTAAGGATTGAGTAACATTATTAATGAAATTTCAGGGATCACAGAACAGTGTACGTAGGAGACACACGAGGTAGAGTGTTTTCGTGGAGTGTGTGCGAGCAACCGGGTCGCACCGTCGCCGATCACTGGCTAAAGGATGAAGGTGCTGATTCTTGCGCTGGCTGCGG
Organism: Lasioglossum calceatum; assembly: GCA_963966675.1. Classification (NCBI taxonomy): domain Eukaryota; kingdom Metazoa; phylum Arthropoda; class Insecta; order Hymenoptera; family Halictidae; genus Lasioglossum; species Lasioglossum calceatum. The sequence goes on along the minus strand of OZ016543.1, from coordinate 17,378,847 downwards.
AGTTAGGTTTAATCTTTACGAGAGGAGACATCATTGCCGCAACTGTGGACAAGTGTTCTGTTCAAAGTAAGTCGTTGCAACAAGAAATTGTTTTTACCAGGGATCCTAACCCGCGTCATCAAGCACGGTTACTGAAACCCGCAGTAACTCTAGAGAAACGGTTCCCAAGTATTAAATAGACTGCGGATCTTTATGCATTTACGAAGAAATGAACTGGGTGAAATATGAAACGGTGAAAGATATAAAAAATCGAAGAATATTGTTATGTTGTTTCCAACGTGAAAAGACTATTAGGGATAAAATGAATTTTTATGTAACTACTGTCTCCCACAATCGACGCAGGATATATTTATTTTGCATAAAGATCCGTAATCTAGTTATAAAGAACTTACTGTCAATTTTATATTGCATCCGTTAATTAGGATCCCTGTTTTTTGTAAACTACTAGACCACGGATCTGTTTTTCATTGTCCACGTTAAATGCCTGTTTCATCAAGTTTACCACTTTTGCAGATGCAGCCGGTTCGAGTCGAAAATCTCGAGGCTAGGGATTCTGAAGCCTGTTAGAGTATGTCAGGGTTGTTATTCGTCGTTGCGTTCTCAGCTCTCCGCCGAGAGCAGCACCTAAATTTAGCGGTATAGTGTACGGTTTAACGACCGGATTGATGGTGGGTACAACACGAATTGTACATAATCACGGGTACCCTCTTCATGTGTTTACCTGAATAACCCCCACCCGGTAAGGTAACCCGAACATGCATTTCATTTCGTTGAACGCGCGATTATATCTCGGGCTCTCTCGCATTTCGTACGGCACAGAAAAAAGTTGCATTTCCCGTTTTCCGATCGCTTAGTTTTGTTCTTCTACTGGTGATTTTCCTCCTCGATGTTCGAAAACGTCATGGTGCATCCTATATGAAATCGCATCCGGGCATTCTTCTAACTCAACGATGCAAACCGTCGCAATTTATCTAGGATCATTCCTAGGAACGATCGGCCTGCTCTGCTTCGTCGACAGGTTTGTAATCGTGTGGATGTTAGAACAGCGCAAACATTTGTTCTCCGTGTCTCTGAATTTCGGACTTTCTTGCTGGCGTTTCTGGCGAAAACGTGTACAGTCGTCTTGTACGTCGCGTATACTCGATGCAGTTCATCATTGATTCATTTCAACGAAAATTGATTAGCTTTTCTGTGAACACGTGCGCGACGGAATTCCTTTGACATGCAATCTGTGATTACTTTCTTTCCTATTTTTAGTAAATTTACGATCGATCAATTTCGAGGTGGTCATTGACAATTATATATACATATATATATATATATATACATATAGAGAATGTTAATAGTATTAGACCGATTGATTTCACTATCGGAACGATTACGGCGGTTCTCGTGTCTGACTGTATTAGACGATTAATTGTTAATATTTATTTTAAATTATAGTAGAATAGTATACAAGATGTCAATATTGTTAATGGAAAAATATAAGATTGAATATTTATCAGATTTACCAGGGAAAAAAAGGAAAAAAAAAGAACATTATACATATATACATATATATAAAAAAAGATATACCGTGTATTATTTGTACTGCTGTTTTTATATTACGTTTTACTTATAATTGCTGTTTGATAAAAGGAAAGGAAGAAAACTAAGAAACGTTTGTTTTGCCTGTTTTTAACGGTAAACGTGTGTCGTGTACATAATGCAATAATAATACGCGGTGTAATTGATTCTAAGTGCAGTTGTCGAGGGTGTGTAATTTATTATTGCATCGTGAAAATGGACAAGTCTTTTATTTTTCCATTTTGTAGAATCGGCGGAACTTCAACGGTTTAGAAATTGAGAAAAAACGGAAAAGAACAAAAGAAGTCAACAATATACGTGTACTATGATTCCTGGTGGGAGGGACACGCGCGATTGCAGTGCACCACGTTGTGATCCGCTGCCTATACAGCTGTAAAACTCGTAACTTTATAATAGACAATACCTTTAATTACGTAAAAGTGTTATGACGTAACTTGTAAGTTGGTTAACATGAAACCATAGATTCTAAAAAAAAGAAATACCAACAGTAACATACTGTGTAAGCAATGTCGTAAATGTGGAATACACTCATTCGTTCACAGAGTTGATATATGCGTATACAGGCTGTTCGACAAGAAACGGTACAAATTTTACAGGGTGGTTCCGCAAACGCGAAATAAAAAGCCTCGTTCCCATCGTCAGATTAATTACAATTATTCGTATACACGAGGACTCCTTCTTTTTGCATGCGGAATCACCGTTTAAGATGTTTACCAACAATCGGAACACCTTGTATATCAATATATACATATATATATATTATCGTGACCGTGTCTGTAAAATGAATCCGTGAAGGCAGAAGTGAAATTGAAACAAAAAAATATGCGTGTTCTCGGAACAAGTATTTTATAACATTTTGAAACGGCAAAGGATGCGATGCATTTCCTCATGAAGAAAATTTATTTAAAAACGGTTAGAATCGATCCACGAAATCCGCTGAAGCTAATCGTGCGAAGGGAATTTGTATAAATACGAAGGAATGCGGTAACGAAAGATCAACGAAGAAAACGAAGGAGAGATAGAGAAAGAAAGGAAGAAGGAAGAAGCATTGTCTCCCTATACGAATAACAAATTCTACCGTTTGTATTCTATCGATACACTTCCATTTTTCTAAAGGCACAAATTTTATAAAAGATCAAGGAATAGCGCTGACAAAAAAAAAAAAATGAAATCGAGCAAGAAGTGAACGCAGTTCAGACACGCTGCGGGAGTGTTGTTTCAACGTGGTACATTAATGTTAACTAGTATCGTCGTTGCTAGTCAAATAAAGCGGGGGGAATGATTGTTCGTTCATGCACCCCTCACTGTTGTTCTCGATTGTTGGTGTCTCGGCTAAATTACTGATCGAACAATGTGAGATAGGAGGATGGCGAATACAATGATGCGCGATTACGAATTGATTGAAAACACAACATGTCAAGACATATTTATTAATAGACTGCGGATCTTTATGCAAAATAAAAATTGTCTGAATCGATTGCAAGGAATAGAAACTAAATTGAATGTTATTTCTTCCCTTGACGATTTTAATAGAGGAGAAATCATATATTGACATCTTCAATTTGAAAAATTTTCCAACAATTTTGAATTTCATCTACTCAATTTTCCTATAAATGCATAAAGATCCGCAGTCTATTTATTAAATGTGTTAAAATATAATTGTTCCCCGGAACGAAGGGAGCGGATCTATAATTCCATGAATTGGAATCACAAATTGATAAAACACAATTATGTTAATTTGTGTATTTGCATTCGCCATCTTATTCCTGTATTTTCACCTTGTTCTATCGATTACAGATAAATTGCGAGTTTAGGTAGCTAACTTCCTGCGAGATGGACTGATATTTTCAACTGCATGGGAAACGAATCTGCACAATTGAAAATAAAAGCGAGAGGTGTACGAATCCTTGTTTCTCTCGCTGTGTATAATCAGCACAATGTCTAGTATGAATTCCTTCTGTGAGAATGCGTTTGATACGAAGGTGAAGAAAAAATAAATCGACAAAATTGCTGGACACGTTGCCGAGTGAGGTTCACGGAAAATATTGAGGAAAATCTCGAAATTTATGCGGACGCATAAAAACTAGAAAAAAAGAAGTTACCACGTATCTTATGCAAATAATATCTGTGTGTCATTATTACATGCCAGTTCTAATAAAACATTGCCAATTATCTTTACTTTTGTACTTCTACTTATACACAAAACGAAACGAAGCTTATAATTCATTGTACGACGGAATTGGAGAGCTTGCGCTTTGATTCTGATCGAAGCAGAAAAGAAAAATGTAGTTCTCTTCAAGAACAAGTCAGAACAATGTAAAATCATCCGACGGATAAAGCGAATCTAATCGAAAAGAGAACGCATTATTTTATTAAGTGGATATCACGGTTGCAGATGATTACACACGTGAATTGGGAACCGAGTGATCGTTTCACCGTGTATAGAGAACTAAGTATAATTTCTAGTCACGTGGACATTCGGGTATACCTTTTAATCGTTTTACTTCGATGCATTGAGAGAACAAGAGAAATTTCATTTTATAGTTTCCAACAGTATTATTTGTAATCGTATTGAAATGCGCTGGTGTCTGTGTACCACATGTATTATAAAATAGAACTTTACATACATTTTATTGTGTATTTTATTATAATGCATTTTTTACAGGAAGCGATATTCTATTTAAAGAGAAATAGATGTTCAATTACGTCGACGCCTTACACGGAGGAATTATCCGATCCGTTTATCAGCTCGGTCATCGACGTACAGTACAAAAATAATTTCACTACGTTACTAACAATATCATCTTTCTAATTTGAATATTGGTAATTTTCTAATTTGATAATCTTTGGTAAACTATCGAAATTTCAAAGAACGGCTTATAAGCATTTGGTGGAATCAAATGAACCGCTGAATTCAGGATCCTGCACCTGCGCAATTCCACACTCCATCTAATTTCGGTTGATTTCGAATATCCTCTCTTTTTTTGATTTTGATTTTGATCGCCATAATAGTAACAGGGAGGATACCTCTCCGATCGTAATTATTGATATATTTATTATTTCCGGCTGTGTATAACCACCGACGAGATACAATTTTCCACTGATTATCTATTTTCTCGTCGCTGCCCGCATATTTCGGTGTTCTCTTACGCCCTCTTGGATGTATTCTGGCTGGAGTAAGAAACAGACGGCTACCGACGTGATCTCGTCGGTGCAGAAGACCACTGAGGAGATTCTCGTCGGTAAGAGGGTAAGAAGGCAAATCGTCACGGAACGACGGAACCATATTGATGTGAATTGTTACATTCTGCACCGAATGTATTGCAGATATTTGAGAGGTTTAAAACTTTCGAGAACAAAAAATTCCTAGATATATTAAGAAAGTAATGAAGCATAATTTTAGGAAAATCAACAATTTCTACTTCAAATTTTATACGAGTGATCGAACGAAACGAGATTTGATGAGTGTCAGTATGATTGACCACCTTGTCATCTAATTTTTTAGTAAAAATAGGTAACAGAACACGCATTCAATAAAACAAATAACTGTATTATTTCGATCTGTTTCATATTTATAACAATCCCTTTTACAATTATTCAAGATCAATGTTGTCGACAAAATAGAAAACTACTAACAAGATTAAGATGGTGGCGTCATTTATCGGTCCTAGATTGAAACAGAGTTTTCTGGCGTTTTCTTCTTTCAAATCTGTTTCTTCAATAGAAATTCGTTGATAGGAATCCAAACGAATGAATATTAACAAATAAATGCATATATACAAATTAATCGAAACTATTTTACAAAATTTACAACGAATCAATATTTCAATAGGAATTTACATTATCGACGTCTTTCTGCATTATCGACATTATCAACATCCGCCACAGGAGAAACTACTCTGTCGGTATTTAGCTAGCAGTTTGAGCGTTTCGCCACTACGTCAATTGGCGCTGTACGGAGATCTTAACGGAGCGCGGGAAATTTGAAATCCCATACGGGAACTTGAGTGATGTGCTGAAGACAGAAATAGGTGATGAACGCAATTTGTCTCGATTATGTGCAAACGACAAGGTCAGTTTCTACGATTTGGAACAATCTGTTTAAAGAGAGAAATTTATTGGTACGATATTAAGATAGAGTATCTGCTACAGTGAATCAGTAAAGAACGCAGGAGAACCAGAAAATCTTGTGCCGTCCCAAATAGCACCCGACATCTCATAGACCACTGTTTTACGTCGTTTTTAGGTCTGAACAGCTTACGTCCCAGAAAAACGTCTTTCCGGAGATGTCGTCTAAAAAGATGCCTAAAGTACGTCTAAAAAACTTTTAATTCTAAAGTAAGTCTAAAGTACGTCTGGAGTGTGGAACAAATCAGTCTGCGTTGAGCATTAGGTAACTGTAACAAAATGTATAAAGAATGAGTCTAAAAATAAATAATTAAGGTTCTCTCTCTCTCTCTCTCTTTTACATATAGATATATTTCTTCTTATCTATTAAATTATTCCTATAATGATATCGTATTGTATCCTTTTTATTTAAGAAATGCGGGACCAAAAAATGACTGTGCGGGATCCCGCGGGATTGCAATCGCTGGCAGCAGTGCTCTAGTAACTTCCTGACAATTCCACCTAGACCCGAGACCATTTCGACTTTGTTTCTTTCAGCGAACAGCGTGTCTGAAGCGACACGATTAGATAAGGGAGCCGCCGGTTCATAGTGCGGCCGAGATGCAGAGAGCATAAGAGACCAAGAGGCTCGAGGACCGGTCTCAGTTAATGCTGCGTGTGCAAACCGGCGAATTCGTTCGGTGAATCGCGGAACCGTTCGACTTTCGGCGAACATATTCCTCGCGAGTGTCTGCTGCACGTGTTCCACCACGAAGAGGACTTCCCTCATTCTGGAAGTACAACTAGCATGCCGAAAACTTCAGAACAAACTTCTAGAACCAAGCTATGAATCTGCCTTCGCGAAGGCGCTCGTCTAGACGCAAGACGAATTCAAGCGGATTACAATAACCGAGCGCACAAGCATCGAGATCGGCAAACTTGAACGATGCCAGCCTGCACGAGCGAGAACATCTCGAGGGACTGGTCCTCTAGTCCATCGATCTCCAGAAGCAACAGCGTATCGCCACCTATACCAAGCTCGCCTTTATCAAAATCACCGCCATCGGTATCTCCACTGTCCACGTTGAAAAGATTACCATCCAGTTGGTCGAGCACGAACGTCTTCAACGTCTCGAGCCTGACGCAGCCTTCGGGTTCAATTGTAAACTTGGTGCCCAAGCGCTATCAGCAACAGCATCATCTTCAACAAGGTGGTTCATCTTCTCAGTCTGAGCCAGCGGAGGGTCAGAACCGCAACCGGCACGAGCCTCTGCTGTTCAGGCTGCTGGAAGCTTACTTGAGCGCGTTGCTGGGGATCGTTCGAGGGTTGATCAGCGTGGTGAGCTGCGCGATTTGGGCGCCGGCGCTGTGGGTGTCTGTCTGGGTGCACGTAATATGGGCGATTTTCCAGCTGCCGTTGGCCGCGCTCAAGTGGTTCATCACGGTGCTGCATACCCCAGCGTCGGAGAGGGTGCGCAGCAAACGTTGCGTCTTGATCAGCGGTGGTAGCACCGTGCGGACGGTCCACCTGGCCCGGAACTTCTACAAAGCTGGGGCTCGTGTGGTGGTGTGCGAGGTGGATGGGTTGTTCGGGTTGGCTAAGTACTCGACCGCGTGTTCCAAGTTCTACGTTATCCCGAAACCGGGCCCGGGGAGTGCGGTCGAGTACGTGAAGGCTTTGAAGGACATCGTACAGAGGGAGAAGGCGGTCTACTACATCCCTGTCAGCGCTAGCAACACGGCTTACTACGACGCTCTAGCGAAACCGCATCTCGAGCAGATGGGCTGCGAGTGTTTCGTCCCTGGAGCTAGCGAGGTCGCTTTCTTGGACGATCCTCTGGAGCTGATGCGAAGGTGTCGGGTTCTAAACCTGGCCACTCCTCGGCATTTCGTGTTGCGTTGCTCGGAAGACGTCTCCAGGCTGTACGAGCAGAATGCGTTCGCCACAGGAAGGTACCTGATGCTGGCCGCGGGACCGGCCGGCATGAGAGACAGGGCTAAGACAGTGATCCCGCCGACGGCCCGCGAGTTCCGTCATCAACAGCATGAGATCAGCGAGAGCAAGCCCTGGGTGGTGATACGAGACCCCAGTGGGAAGCATTATATCACTTGCACCACGGTGAAGGAGTCCAGGATCGTGGCGAACGTGACCTGTTCGATCGATGAGGAGCGAGGCTTGATCCCGGAAGAGCGACCGGAAGTGACGCAATGGTTGGATAGATTCTTCGGGGCGTCTTTCAATGCGCACATCAACGGACACCTTAGTTTTAAATTGGCTGTCACCGAGGAGGGAGAGCTGGTGCCTATTGGGTGTCGAGTTGGCGTCAGTCTGCCTTATGTCTGTCACACAGGAGTGCATCCTAGGTTGGTCTGGAAACCGTGTCGACACTTTTCCAGGCAGAACTCTGGAGCTCTAGGTACAGTGGACAGGCATCATCTATTGCCTGATGCTGTGGCCAGTGCTCTGAACTTGCCTGCCGGACAGATTGCTCCTCATCTGTTAGGCACTGTCTTGGATAAACGGGAGGCTCTGTACACTTACTGGGACCCGCTACCTTATTGCGCTTACTATCATCTTCAACTGCCGTTTAGACGGCTAGCCGGCATGCTCAGGGCGCAACCGGTGCAACATAACCCACCGCTCGGAGTGGTGCAGTAAATCTTCGGGGACAACGCTCGGAAGACGCTGACTTAGTTCGAGAACCCCTACGAGCTTCTAGGACTACGAATGGAAGAAGATCAGAGGAGTGTCCGGTCCGGCAGACTGGACGATGTCTGTTTTTCATGAAGATGGATGAGGATTGGAGAGGGAGGAGGATTAAGGGTGTCTGGGACGAGTGTCTCGTAGGACCACGGAGTTCCAACTTATGGCTCGCGAGTCAGACACGCCGCGTTCCCAGTTTAGGTTCTACCCCCACTCTTGGACTTTGTCGTTGTCGCAGAACAGGGGTGGGCGTTTTTGTCTCGATTGAGACGAGATCGTGAGCAGCGCCTGGTGGCTGGTTGGTGGGGGAAGCAGGAGTTTGAGGAGCCTCTACCATGCCCACTCATGCTAAAAACATATCGCACCCCGGCAAGAATAGTGACATAACCAAAAATAACTTCGAAGTGACGTAACCTCGAAGCTTCATCACTTTGAAGTGTCGAAGCTTCGGGAAAGTAACTCCCTGTTGTAGGCGAAGTCGAAAGAGGTCGAGGAGGTTCACGAGGGAGTGGGATAGCATCCAGAGGTCAAGTTCGATCCCGATGAGACGTAACGCTGACCATGCGTCCATCACGTGCTGCGCCGGCCATGTTGGTCTCGGCGCGGAGATTACGCTCGTCGACTATCTTCGCGGACTGATTCGAAGGGACAGGTGAAAAGTGCTTGGTGAAAAGTTAAAATGCCTAACTTTAAGTACTCGTCCTGGTTACAATTCTTGCTTTTCTTGTTAAGAACTTGTTGAGAATTCTTCTTGTTAATGACATCTAGGAAGCGATGTAAATTGATTAGAAGTTGACTTTTCAGCTAAACGTCACTGAATTTCTCGATCCAGCCTGTGCGAATGAGTTTCTTCGACTTCGAATAAACTTTGAACCCGCTAGATGAACCAACGAGATCACGAACACTTTCCGCCGTCGATTTTAATTCCATAATTTGCAAATGTTCGCGTCGCGACGCGCCGGACGCGGCAAGCTGTAAATAACGTAAACCGGGCTGTATCGCTGCAGCAATTCGAATCCTCGCGGCCTTGCGGGACACTTGTATTCATAGTATTTTGTATTTTGTAAGACGACAGACAACGTGGCTCCGTGTAAACACTCTTGGCAGATGTGATCGAATTTGCCGAGTCAATAAAGCGTTCGCTTAATTTCTAAGGAATCTTGAGTGCATCTTGAAAACCTTAATCCCAAGAACCCAGAGAACTTTCTAGGTGCCGGGTGTCTCCAGCTACCTCGAAGCAGAGCCGGGCAAAACGTACTCCGATTAATCATTGAAAATTCCAATCAACGCACTCGCGTAATCGGATTATGAGCGAATCCTTAATGTTTAAACAATGAAATACGTTTGAGAACATCTCAGTAATCATTCATTTCGAGCCGTATTCGACGTAACACTTTCTTACGCAGAATTTGGTGGTTTATCCGAGAAAACTGAAGGTGACCTCCGTATCTCGATAAAAAAGCAAAGTAACAAATTACAGATTACAGAGACCATGCAACATTTGTTTGAAAAACTTCTTCGCTCAATAAATAACTTAGGAATTATTTGCAGTCATCGTGTCACGAGACTCATCCTGTATATTGGCTGACCCGGAGGGCGAACTTTGACGGACTTTGAGAGGTCGGGGTCGCCGGTTCGAAAGACGGTGTCTTCAGTTATCTGTCTGCTTTCCTTTTTCCGTAACCAGCCAACATGATCGCCTCGTCCTTCTTCCACGAACGTTATACGTTATCATCGTCGACCGTTGTCAGTTGGATGGGCCGGCGCGTACGTTTTCACTAATCGCAGCTCGTCTCGCGCTTCTTTATCTTCGCCAACGACAAACGCCACGGAGAAACGAATGGCGGATTCAGGTATCGTTCAACTTTCATGTCCCTGATGCAGCGCCATGCCGCACAGCGGGACGAACCGATGAATTCTGTGTCAAAATCAGAGAACTTTTCATAGAAATGCGATAGAGCGATGACTTTTTAGAAATTAAAACTGAAATATTGCAGAATATGGGAAAATAGAGAGATTATGGTACGAACGTTTCTGAGCCTTGAAAATTGGTGTTAAAATGTCATGTCCGGATAGATTTCTTTCTTGACATGCTATACATCATTTCCTGTAGATTTTGGCCGTAAAATTTGGATGTGGAGATACACGGGGAAAATGTTCTAGCACTTTTTACACACTCCGATTGTTCTAGCAAAGCGGAGAAGGCTCGAGGTCGTTCGTGATCGAGCAGAATCGTTTCGGAACAGCGAATACGATCGTCTATCTCGTAAATATCGGTGATGGGGTGAACGATAGATGAAATACGAGTCACTTTAGCCACGAGGAGGCACAGCAGCACGCAGAGATTCGGAGACGAAGTGTGTAACGCAATCTTAGCATGCGATAATATTGAAATGCAGTTCCTTGGCGACCGCTCGCGAAATAAATCGATACGCGGACCTCCCTGCTCGTTCTTCTCGCTTTTTTTTTTAAATTCCGTTTCATTTCATCCATCGAAAGCACGCGAGAGGAGTATTGTTCGTTCGCGGAGAATCGTATTACGACGCTCGGCGAGATCGACGAAGACAGCGGATCGAAAGAACGAATTAATAAGGAGCGCACGAATGCGAGAAAGAGGACGTCTGTCTCCGCTGATTAACCTGATAATGAAATTCGTTTTCGTGACGTGCAGGTTCAGTGTACACTTTGAGAGGCAACCGACCTGTCGGTGTTCCCGTCGTTGTACACGAAAAGATTAGGCGAATACGACGGAGTTGGAGAACTTTCGAAATACATACAATGTTTGAGAGCTTGTTGGAAGCCTTGAAGATCCTGAGAACTCTGCTGAACGTAGACGATTCTAGGAGTATCTTGGAAGTCTGGAGAATCCCAGAAAGACTGAAAGCGTCTTGTAAAAAAGAATTGCTGCGAGATTGTTCGAAATATTGTGTACGTTATTAAATATACTGCGATGTCACCAAAAAAGAATTATCGCATTTTCGGGACTGCACTTTCGTAGTGGTGTTTTCGTCGGCATCGACCCTCGTTATCCGAGGACAAGCAACGCTCGAGATTACCGCTATTCGCACGATGCACTCCCATCAATTATACACTCCTCCGACCGTGAAATATCTCGAAAGGATTCGTCACGCGACGCCGATTTCTCCGAATTCCATGGAACCGATAATAGCTCCTTGCACAAACCACCATTTTTATGAACGAGTAATGACAATGTTTATTAAACAATGAGACGAATGTTTCGTACGCAATTTTCATCTTCAATTTCAGTGGTTGTTTTCACCCCTTATCGAAATCACTGTGTCTAGAATTAGTATGTTTCTTCTGACTGTGATTTTTACGTAAAAGAAAGACATTTTTATTTTCCTCCTATATGTTACAATCAATGCGAATATTTTTTCTAAAAATACAAAAATAGAATGGAGAAAGAGAAAAATGAGTTGAAATCGCTGTGTCTAGAATCAGTACGTTTCTTCCGACTGAGGGACTTTTACGTAAAAGAACAAAACGTTAATTTGGACTCCAATTTAAAAATACAAAAACAGGATGCAAACGAGACAAATGAACGGGACGAGAACAGGCATTTGCGGAAAGAAAGAGTGTTAATGTCAACGTCCCGAGCCGTGCAACACCTGGCTCGTGAATTTGTAGTTGTTGTTGGGCGTTGTTCGCTTAGAAAGAGCTGTGAAGAGGAGCGTTCCGGTTTGCGGTTAGGCTCGAGCGCGGTAAAGGGAACCGTAAAGGCCCTTAACTGGATTCGCCCAGGAGTAACAAGAAGGAAAGTCATTTTCTTGGACGGCCTGTGCCACGTGGTTCCAGGCACGGGTGCACTGTGAGAACAGATTCACCTGACTGGCATACCAATGGTCGGCCGCCGCACACAAGCGCTCGCAAAACACCTTCGCAATTTTGCCGGCGTAGAACGATGTTGAACGCATCGTGCCGATGCATCGGTGCACGATCCTTAGCGCGGTAACTGCGCCACGATTAACCGCAATGCACTCCGTTATCTTAGATTCTTTTTTTCCACGGTAGATAGCGAAGCGCCGCGCCGCGATGCCACACCAAAACAGTTACATAATTTTCTGATGTAAGAGTATTATGTCATCCGACAACAACGTTATGGTCGCCCCTAAACGAAGGTCGTCCGATTTTGTTGCTTCGGTCGTGCGCGGGGGAGACAGAATCTATTTTTAAATGAAGACCGAAGTCCATTAGTACAAAATCGAATAAAGAAAATGCAATGTTGCACTATTTTCGACTTCTTCGAACTGTTAAGAAGGAAGATATATTTAGTCCGTTTTTTTAAATTATTTAATTTCTGCTTCTTTCGAATAACAAGTGACTAATGTCCCAGTGGTATCGAAATGCTGATACAATTTCCACGGAGATCAATATTTACAAAATTATCGTGCGATATCCCCGGTGGCAGGATGACTGTAAGCTTTCGTACGAGGCGATTGAACCAATGACAAACGGAGTCGGGTTGTTTTGACAAGTATAACGATAATGATGCGCACGATTCTTCCACCAATATTTTAAAGGCCATGGCGAACCGCTTCAATATTCTACTTCGCGATAAGCACGCTGCAACTTTTCGCGTCTGCCTATCGCGGGGCTATTCTACTTGTCACGCGGGGCGCCGTTCATTCACGCCCATGACTAAGGGTCGTCGCACACTAGAACGCCCCGCCTGCTCTCCGGCACCACCCGCCTCCGCTTGTTTTGGGTTTCTTCTATCAAGTTCATAGTTCTATGTTTTACATCACGCATGGGCAAATTTTGCTCGATCGGAGGCATTTTCAAGACATGCGGCACTACGGCCGCCACGGGGAGCGAGACGCGCGGCCGGGAGACGTGGGGATATCCCTTGAAAATGCCTCTGATAGAACTATGAACTACATAGAAGAAACCCAAAACAAGCGGAGGCTGGTGGTGCCGGAGAGCAGGCGGGGCGTTCTAGTGTGCGACGACCTTAACGCATTGTTCGGACCGTTTAAAGATGGTAAAAATCAGGGCCACCCTAACCACAGGGCTAAATGGGCTAAGCCCCGGGGCGCAAGCCTTGTAAAGCCCGGTAAAAATTGCAGTTCTTCATGATTTTCGATCTTCAACTGCAATGAATCCAAGGATTTTCACATCATTCAGATAGAACCTTTCACATAGGCCCACATGAAAAACTCGTAAAATGCAACTGACTTCTCTAAAAAGTACAAATCGTATCGCTCAACATAAAAAATGTTGAAGTTTGAAGAAAATTCTTTCCGCATCGTGTAGTAAACCAATTGCTCTGACTTATATTAAAAAAGTAATCAGTTTTTTGAGGGCGCCCGAATATTAATGGGAGTCACTGAAGTTATAAGAACGGTCAGTCGTCTGAGGGTTAACCCTTTGCAGTCGGAGCTATTTTAACTCGGACAAGAAACCTCCCTTCCGACCTAGAATAATTCTAAATATTGTACAATATTTAAATGTTTAGCAAGTGGTTAGATCGCAACACATTTAATAAAGTATAAACAACGTTATCAGTGACTGAGTGACTACTCGAGTGCTAAGGGCTGAACGTCTCTGAGAACCGCTTCCTCGTAGTTACACGCGTAACTGAAGCAGTTTCGGATCATTCCCCGACGAGATAAGGCATCTTGAGGTTCCGGAGAGTCTGAGAGACGAAGAGGGAAAGATAGAAAGAGAGAGAGAGACAGATGTGTAAGGTTCTTAGGGTTCAGTGTTTCGCTGTCGCCAGAAGAAATAACAGAGCGGACGCGAGTTGCACGATACCACGCGTGGTTGTATCTAATCTTTTCGACGCTGAAGAAGAAGAAGGCGCAACAAGAGTAAATATTGTACCAGAAGGGGGAACTTTCGGTGTATCGATGGTCTTGGCTATTAATACTGTCCGGTTGTCGGTGGCACACGCAGCATCGTCCTCCTTCGATAACAAATAAACGGTGTGTTTTCGACGAGTGACCGTGTTTTTCAACCACCGGGACGCTGCGGCCCATCGTTCTCCGACTCTCTTCGTGTTCGTCTTCGCGAATGATTCGAGTGGGAACTTGTGGGAACTTGCTCGGTGGAAGGAGGATGATCCTAATCGCGGTGTTCCTCGCGTTCAACGTGCTCGTCGCGACTGAAAGAACGGACCAGTGCCGTTCGAGAACGGACGAGCAGCTTATCTGGCAGTACGACGTCAGAAGATCGTACAGGATCGGCGGGTACCAAGTGCGTGCGATTTTTAGGTGCCTCGATCACGTTCGTCCAATCGTCGATATTGTTGTTGTTATTGTTGAATAGTCGCCGCTGTCAGTCATTTTCCACGGCTGGCCGATGAGCACTTGTTCGCTTCTGCCTCTAGTCACTTATTCGCTCCTGTTGCTCGTTTTTGGTCTAGTATCGTGCGATTACGGAATTACTGTGAATTACAGTGGAAAGTTTTGATAATGGCTTCAACGGAAATCTATTGGCATGGCTGGAAAGTTACCTTGCAAACCGTTTTCGAATGATACGTATACGCAGTTGTCTATCATCTACACGTTCTATCAGGTTTTAGCCGATTTGAATGGAATTTTTGTATGATATAGAACTCGAGAAAATATTTGACACGTATTTTTTGATAGCCCTCAAAGTTGGGGTGGAAAAACCCAATTTATTGAATATCTCTGAAACTGTTGGGACTAGACGAAAATTTCAAATTACAATTTGCGCGTCTTTCAATGATGAATCTTTGCAATTTCGATTTTTAACATAGCTAACATTGATTGCAGGAAGTAGAGGCGGATTATGGACCCACCAGTGCAACCATAACTTGCATAGGAGTCGATTCTCTGTCGGAAGAGGACAACGACAGCATGTGGGTGACATCCGGTGGAATCGGCCACAATTTCATCCGCATTAAATTCAGATCCAAGTACTCCAGAGGACTTCACTACAGAGTTTACGTCTACGGAAAGCCTCATTGAAAACGAAACGATAATATTCGAATCGGTGAACCGTGTGAACTAATAAATAATAAATGTTGGCTACGATTCCGTCTCTGTTTCTTTATCTAACACTACGATATCTGAAATGGCGTGACCAGACCGATTGGACTAGAAAGAAAGTTCCCGGCGTAACCGGAAGATCGGGAAACCATTAGCAAAGGGAGGTACCAGCCTCAGATTCCCTCCGACGACAAGTTCGACGAATAACGGATCGGAGGACATATTTTTTCGATGCGTGCACGAAACAATCATCGTCAGAACCGAGCAAACCATGCGACCCAACGACTTCCCGGTTCACTCGAATAATCGCGTGGACGAGTGCCTAAGAAAATTTGTCAACCGATACTGGGTCGTCGTTCGTTTGGACAGCCTTCAACTTCCTTATTGCGACTGTTCTTCCGTTCTGTGCAAGCTTCCAAGTGTCACGGGACACTTAAATTGCTCGAATAGCTCGAATTAAGGCGGATTCTTCAAGATTTCTAACGAAATTGTAAGGCTCGTAGCTCGTTACAACTAGTTTCATGGCTTCCAGCTAATCTGAACTTCTTAATTAGACTGTGAATTAAATAAACATCGCTCTCATCAATCGTAGGAAACGTACGTATACGTATAATTGTTAAGAAATTCAAACTTTTGTTTATTGCAAAGATGTACTATACATCAAACACTTATTTAAAAGTAATTACTAGACTGCGCATTTTAAGCATTTCTGACAAAAATGGGTACATGTAATTTAAACCAGTGGACATGTTAAAAATATTTAAGGACATCAATGTATTAGTTTCAGCTTAATAGGATAATTAAAAGAAGAATACTATTTTTTGGTTTGGAATTTGACAGGAGGCAATTTTTTGATCTCATTTACGATTTTTCATCGTGTTCTGACAAAATTTTTTGTACTGGTTCTTGTTTTGACGCTCCAGTAATTTATGTAAGTATACTAGGCAGTCGTTTTCGTCAGGAGCATACCTTTCTCAATTAATTACAAAGCGATAAATTAAAACTAAGATCATGAAGAGTCCCGAAGATTCTGATAATAATCATTGTATCGAATGTTTGGAAACTTATTATTCAACCACATCTAAAGAAGATTGGATTTGTTGTTCCGAATGCCTCAAATGACTCCATGAAACATGTACAATGTATACTAATTTCTGTAACATGTGTGGTAGAGAAAAAAAAAGAACAGAAGTAGGTAAGTCCCTTTTTAAACAGTATATTAACATATTAATATAAAAGTTTTACTCATTTAACGTTCTATTTTATTAAAGAGATTTAAATAAACCATTCAACTATGCCTGTCTACACTTTCAATTCTTTTTCATAAAATTTTTATAAACAGAAAACAAAATATGGTGCATCTATCCCGAAATTACCCTAATATATTTGTTGTGCACTCTAGCCGAAGGGAATCTTGAAACATCGAGTAGAACAAATTATACGTCACTAATGTGTGGACCTAGACGATGCTGCCAATCCGGTTGCAGGCAAAAATTCTTGATGTTAATTGGCCGAAGGCTTGCGGATCGTAAATGAGGGTGCGTTTGATAGCGCGAGTACGTTATCACGAGACCGGCTCGTAGGCATCGTTAACTGACAAAACAAAGTTTACGGGCGATACCGAAATAGTCACCCCGTGTATCCTTTGCTCGCAACCCTCCGCAGATCCCGTGGATCATAGGGAGGTTCGAAGCACGCGATCACACGCGAGCCAGGATCACGGTAGCAGGAGCATCGCGACGCCGACGCCGACGCCAACGACAAGCCTCGACGCCGACGCCGCTGCTTCAGTGAAGGCCAGCCGTCCGTCCGCGTCGAACGCAACCGAACCTCGTTGTCCGTCGACAGGCCCCGAGGAAACTGTATCGCCGCCGAACCATCATCTTCAACATCTCTCCGACACTCCACCGGACATCCTCAACAACTGTCAACGTCCTCTCGCTGCGAAAACATCCTCCACAAAATGTCCCGGGTGAGCCGCAGCATTCGCTGTTTCCACGAATTCGTACTTCTCACCTGGATAATTTTGCTTCAGCGTCTTCTTTCGCGTTTTGATGATTCGTGTTTTTGTTCTTCTGCTTGTTTAAGTCGTTTTTTATCGTTGCATCGAGTGGGGACATTATTTATTCATTCCCGTACTTTATTCAATTGTATTTCCGTTCTTTGTATTTGTTTCCTTCTGATAGTTTCTTCAATAATTTTGTATATTTGTTATCCCATAATCGTATTGGTCTTCGGAGCAGTATGAAATCGTACGAAGGCGTAATTATTAAATTAAAATGATTTCCTCGAAGAGAAGATCGACGAAACCCTGGCGAAGGGTGGCGAGCTTCACGTTTGGAATTGCTTCTAGTTGTTCGATCAGGATCGTAGGCGTTTAACGATATAGAAAGCGTAGATCGAGGATCGTTATCAGTAGATTAGCGGGTAAGCCAAGTGTGCCGGTGTCGGATATCGTTTGCTCGATTTTGCATGGTCGTCGTTTTGCCTCGCTTTGGTACGCGTACACCGGGTCCGAGTTAATGGAAGGAGTCAATCAATCCACGCCGGTGCGAAACTAGTTAACTGCTCGCCGCTAATTATCTCGTTTCTCCCGGGGTTTATTGTTCAGCCCGTGTTGCGGAGATCTCGCCCCCGGGACGATCGAAGATACTATATACTCCGGTGATTAATCGCGTGGCCGACGCTATCGAGCCGCCACTTCAGAATTAATTTCAATAGGAAACTTGTGCACTCGCGGAAACGCGCTCTCCTCGCTGGATCGTGATCTGGAGATTCTCATACTTTATTTGTCGCTTCGTAAAATTTATCATCGAATAAAATCACAAAATTCTTCATGAAATGCGAAAGGTTCATAGCTTCGTAAACGAGAAAGATAGTTCTAGATTGAAAGATAGAATTGAGCTAGAAAAATTAATTTCACCAAGAAACTTCTGCCCTCGCTGGATCGTGATCTGAAGATTCTCATGTTTGATTTGTCGCTTCGTGAAATTTATCACAAAATGCAAAGGATTCATAGCTTCGTAAATGAGAACAGAGGTAGGCCTGAGTGTGAATGAGCGTTCAGAAAGTTGAAAGATAGAATTGAGCTAGAAAAATTAATTTCACTAGGAAACTTGTGCCCTCGCTGGATCGAGATCTGGAGATTCTCATGTTTTATTTGTCGCTACGTAAAAAAAATAAAATCACAAAATTGTTCGTGAAATGCAAAAGGTTCATATATTCGTAAACGAGAACAAAAGTAGTCGTGAGTGAGAATGAGCGTTCAGAAAGTTGAAAGATAGAATTGAGCAAGAAAAATTGATATCAAAATTTTAGAATTTGTCATCAAATAAAATCACAAAATTGTTCATGAAATGCAGAAGATTCATAGCTTTGTAAACGAGAACAGGGGTAGTTATGAGCGCGAATGAGCGTTCAGAAAATTGAAGGATAGAATTGAGCAGGAATGAGATTCTCAAATATCGACCACGTCGTTTCTCGAGTCAGTTTTCGATGCAACCAAGAGCCCCATCGATTTCCACGTAAGTGAAACGGTCTCGGGGGTTGAAAATTGTGTTCCCGGTGTGCGTATGAATAAATGATGGCCGGCTTCGATAATGCGTTGACCACTGTCCGGTTTCACAGAGGCATGACGCACACTTCAGGGGCTTGTGTAGAATGGAGTACAGTAATTGGGGCTGGTTTCGAAGTCGGGGTTGCTCCATCACGTGTCGCGGACTCCCAACCATAGTCACCACGTGCTGACTGGCTCGTCGAGGACTGTCGCACGCGTTTCTTAAAGCAGCACTCCTGCTCACCTGCCGAGCTTGCTCTCCTTAGGTGTTCGCTATACTGTGTTGACCGTCAATCAGTTTTATTTAAAACATTTCTCCGAAAAAATGAACATAACAAATATGCTTTCTCTCTATTTAATTCTACATTTTCTAATCCAGCCTAGAGAAACACAGATTCGTGTGCACCTCTTGGCATTTCAAGTACAAGCAAACCTCTTCAGGTGCCTCATTCACTCTGCGAAGACGCTGCCATTATCTTCGAGGACGCCTTACGGCTGTCTGCAGACTTGCAACTTGTTCGGCTTGAGTTAAAAGGTTTAGTGCACGTAACAACCCGCGCTGCCTCGCGGATCAACCAAAGAGTCCAAACACGCTCTCTTCCCCTCTATTTTCGCGATTCTTACCAATAGGCCTGGAATGAAATAGTTTATTTTCTTTCTTAATATGTTTAATCGGTTAAAAATAACATAACAGCACGGTTAAGTTCCTATTTCTTCATAAACGCATAAAATCCGCTTTCTGCTTATCAATAACTGATTCCGCGCGAGTAAAAACTGTAAAGAGACTTCTCCTCGAGTGGTCAAACAATGTTTCGTGCGGTTCGCACGCGCGATCAGCCCCACATATGTCGCCTTCGTGTGTTCGGTCGATAATGCTTAGCACCGTCATGCTATTGCACCGCAAAAACTGCTCGATTTTTCGCGAGAACCTACAATTAAACCGAGCGCTCCACTTTGCCCGTCATATTTCATCGGACAGCGCTCTTCCCCTGCAGAAACACATCAAAACGTTTCCTCTTCGATTCAAATCGATACGACAAAATTAAATAGACGCCGCACAACCCTCATAAAATAGCACAAGCTCGATTAACCCCTTGCCGTAACATTTTCTTTACAGTTACAGCGATTAAAACGTCTTTATCCCGAAAAATGCCGTAAGAGAGGAAAGAAAATTTGTATTTTTTGGATGGCTTGCATTTAATTTATTTGTTAGACTTTGTTCAAATCTTTCGAAGGAAATGGTTTCGTGCAACCGGTTCAATGAAAAAGACTGCGACGGATGAAGACGATCGGAAACCTTGGTCGCCTAACCCTCGGCGTCTCCGCCGACACCATTTTATTGTAAAAACAAAAAGGTGCGTTAATCGGTTCGCAGACGGCGAATCACGTGTAAAGTAGTCGGCTCGAGAAGTCTCCTTCGACCCTCGCAATCGTTTGTTCGCGATGATGTGAAACGTATCGCGCGGCACGTGAACCGGATGAACGATGAACATTGACCGTGGTAATTTCCGCGGCTTCATAAGACGCTGACTTCGTCACGTCCAGCTGTCCTTATTAATAAATGAGCCGCCGATAGTGGTGCATTAATTTCCCGTCGAGTTCGATATTAATACGACTCGCCTACTTCCTCGAACAGACGGCAAAAATCGCATTACGGCGTGAATTATTACTAGACAGCGGATTTTATGCATTTATGACAAAAATGAGTAGGTGAACACTGGACGACATTTCTATAAGAACACTACTATTTTGAACAGAAACGTCAAGTATTTTAAAGAAGGCTAGAAAATAATTAAGGAATATAAGAAAGCAGAAACCAATATTTTAAATTAAAAGACTGCTTTGTTTTCGTTATAAACAAAATATTACAACTTAATGTACATAAGTGTAACGATAATACATACAGTCTAATAAATTCAAACAAAAAACTATGTTTATAATATTAGTATTTAGTACTTTCACCGTTACATTTAATCACTTCAAATATTCTATTTTCCATACTGCAAACTAATTTTTGCAACGTTGTTTTATGGATTTGATTGCACTCATATCTTACTGCGTTTTCTAACTTTTTAATGTTGTTACACTGCTTTCCATTTGTATATATTGCTCGCGATAGAATTCCCAATAAAACCGAATAAATGAACTTTTGGCAGTAAATTATAACGTTCTTATAGAAATTTCGTCCACTGTATCAAGAAAGAAAATTAATTTCTATTCCGCTGCGGTTCGTTGCAATTCTGGTAGACAATTTTTATTTTGCATAAAACCAATTGTTCTAACCTCTCGAAAAAGTTCAAATCGTATGGTACAATATTTAAAAGGTTATCGTCTTTTTAAGATTGACCGAATATTCGTGGGAGTCACTGTATAAGGATAGTTTTCGGGTACTTTTGAAAACTTCCTGAAACAAGAGATTAAATACGGTTTCCGGTAAAAAGGAGACAGTCTTCACATGGGAAAAGGTTTAAACAATTGTCGGGGTCAATGGTCGGGGCCCCATTAATTAGCAATTTACACTCCGCCGATAGATTCGGGCTCCGCCAGTGAAATCGCGCGCAGCCAGCAGCCCAGAATGATAGTGGCTGATAATCAGGCGCCGCTGATAAACGACTCAAAGACTAATTCGCCCACAGAGTCGTCTATCTACGCGAGAATAGAAACTGAACATTGACCGTCATTAATTTCTGCGGCGGTATTGTTTGTTTTTTTTTTTCTCCGCCTCGTTCTTGTATCTACGTGACGTAACGACGCGACGGCGCGACGTTTAGGAGTTTTTTAGTAGAATTTCGCTGTATTACAAACTGCCTCGAACGAGATTAATCCATTTACATAGTTCCGCAAGTGATTCGGAACGCGTCCGATTAATTTTCAAAATGCCGGACGTATTCGAATCTAGTAAACTTTGTCACTAGCTGAAGAATGACAGGAGTTAACGAATTGTCGTTGCCGTGATGTCGCGAACATTGAATTTTCCGGGGATGAACGAAACGATGAGAATTGATTTCGAATCGCGGAAGTTCAACGACTATGCGAGCGACCATAAATCAATTCGGTATTCGAAGCGTTTAATCGGAGCTCGTTCCGGCATGGTCAAGGACGAGTGGAGGCGTCCCTTTACGGAACTATGTGACCGTGAATTCCGTGTAGCCCGAATTCCCTCACGCTACACCCTTTCGCTGCACTTATCGGCGGTGTGTGCGATCGATATCGCAACACCAACGAAATTCTTCGAGATCTCGCTCGCATTCGGAAACTCGTAAACCTCCGATGAGTCCTTTTAACGAAAACGCATCCGGTGTCTTCGACTTAGCCGCTAGAAAATATGGTGAACCCCAAAAGATGTCTTCACAGCCAGTTACAACCAGAGTTTGCAACGGAGAAATCTGAGAATGATACCTAATATGTAGACAGCGGATCTTTATGCAAAATTAATATGCAAAATGTATGCGAAATATATGTACGACATATTAATATTCCTTTCTATCGATCGTGTAATTGTTGATACAAGATGTATTAATGCTCTCGCACTGGTTCTGGCGGTGGATTTCTCCACCAAACTCGGGTATAGCCTTCCGATTTTGCGCGAAGATGAGCAATAATAATAATAACGAAAGTGAACCGGACGCGTTCCAGAATCGCTCGAAGCTCGACGCGATCTCGACTTTGTCCGGAGTGTGTGGAAAAAAGGAAAAAGAAGAGGATGGGTCGAGAGGCTGTCACTCTGTTCTGTGTAAAACCGAGAATAGTTACACGGCTGCAGTGATGTATCCCAGCGTTGTCGCGTTATCACCGGTCCGGGATAACGTGAGAAAAGTGGGAGGAGACACGAGGGTGGAGGTGAAGACTCAATGACCCGATAGTCTGCAAAAATCTCGTTTAGATAGGAGAGACGGCCAGCTCAATCCGGTTCGAGCGTTTCCTTTGCCCTGTTTTCACGCACGAGAGCCCATCTTGCGTTCGGTAGCCCGAAAATTTCAGAACCGGCAAACTAATGGTTGAGAATTTCCGAATTTTGTCTTCGGAACGTTGACCTCGACAACGCGATTATCTGAAACGGATAATATTTTGGATTTTGAAGGCAGGGCCGTGCGGTAGATTTTCTCAGTACGATGTAACTCTTCGAAATGCCGCCCTTAAATCTTTATTCTTTAAAATAACCTTCGACTGTGATTTAAACTGATTTTATCAATATAAATAAAAATCGCGCAGGATCGCTGTGGACTCCACAGTGTGGAGTGTGGAGCGATCCGCAGTCTAACTAGACCCGATAAATTTTGTCTCGACCGCGAGAGGGGCCGAGGGGTGAAGGGGGCAGTTTACCGAGGCGTAACGAGGCTCATTAGACGCGGCCGTTCGAATCGTAATTGGAAAGATTGATTTACGGAAAGAAAGTTCTCCGATGGGTTCGACGAATTCCATCGCCTCCGCGGCGGGGCTTCCCTGATGCCGGGCAATTACGCGAGTTTCTGAACTCGATATCGCGGGACACGTGATCGAAAACCGGCGGCGTGAATATATACGAACGAGAAAAGTTTCCGGGCGTCGTGTTCCCGACACCCCCTCCCCGGCTAATTGTTATTACTATCGACGCGGAGGATCGACTGTGGCCGAGACAGAGAGAAAGAGCACGCTGGTTTTATCTCGTCGCGATTGTTAGTCCAGCTGCGGGATTCTCAGGGGGTTGCTTGGAACGCTTCCTCGTTCGTTGAACTCGCCCGGTGCCATTTTCCGAGGTTCCTGCTGCCAGCTCCAGACTATTAAAAATCACCTTTAATTGCCGATAGATACGTCGAACCCTGAACAAGATGTCGAGTTTCCATATTTCTTACGTTTTATTCGTAGCATCAGCAATGGTACAAGTAGTTTTCTTTCCTCAGATAGATGACTATTCGATGTATAGACCCAGTCCTAATGAGGCTGCACTTCCTTATCACTAAACCGCGGATCTGTGTGCAAAAGAAAAATTGTCTGCATCAATAGTAAGACATAGCAGCCTTATAAATTGCACCATCTCTTTTTTGTCATGAATGTATAAAATCATTTGGCTTTCTGTGGACCAAAACTGTGGAACACCGACCGAGTAATTCGATGTTGCAAGAAGAGGTGAAATAAAAGCGAGGGAACACTTTGGACCGCAAAGGGTTAACGATTTTGCGGCTCGCCTCTCCGCCGCCGCGCCGCGTTTAAACTTGTGCGCACGAAGTCGTAGAAAAGTTAGGACAGTGTATTCGAAGGGTGATATCCTCGCGAGAACCCGGGTTCGCCATATACATATCGATTGGTGCCATTCGGTGCCTGGCAGTGGGTCGTGCTTCTTCTACTTCCATTCGCCCAGACACCGGATACGACAAACCTCTGCCAGCCGAAAGAGGAACAATCGAGGGAGGAACGCCTCTGCGAGCTACGTCCCGCCCGCCGAATCGTTTCCACAGACAATTAGGATGCCCTCGTACCCTAACCTGGGACGATCGCCACCTAGACGCAGTGTCTGGGATCTGCGAAACATTTTAGAGTAGGGTTCGACCCTCGGAAAGGTGCAGGAAGAAAGCTAAGCTCCGTTTTCGAAAGACATCCCCTAATTTAGACCTAGGTACAGTGCTCAGGACTTGTTAGAAACTTTAGGATCCGGGAAAATAGGATTGGGAAAACTGGAATCCTTTGTCCCAGACCTGGGACAACTTTATCAGTTCAACATCGTCCTATAAAAATAGAATTGAATCCGTTAAAGAAGTATAGCTAATTCCTAGTTTTCGACGGAGGTCCTTTACCCCAAGTTGTTTAGGGTTAAAGGACTTCCGTCGAAAACTAGGAACTAGCTACTTTCTTAAAGGGTTCAGTTCTATTTTTATGAGAGGCGCAATTTTTTGTGAATCCTACGCACTGTGCCCATAATGTTGAATTGATGAAGTTGTCCTAGATCTGGGATAGAGGATCTCCTCAGAAGAACAGAAGTCAGTTACTTCCCTGAAGGGTTCAATCCTGTTTTCCAGGATTCTAAAGTTTCTAACAAGTCCTGGGCACTGTACCTAGGTCTAAATTATAAGTCTAAATTAGGGCCATCTTAATTAACAAACACCTTGGACACAGTGTCTGGGTTAGATCTGGGAATCGACTCCTCTAAAAAGATTTACCCTGTTCATCTGGAAAAAGAAGACGTGGTTTCGGGATGGATTTTTATTTCGTAAAGAGAGTTTGAAATTCATTTAAACAAAACAACTCGGTAAGGTCGCGGGCTTGATAACGATACTTTTCCAACTGTTTGTTGCTTTTGCCAGCACAGATTAAGTTGACCTAGCGAAACAGTGACTGGTTTGAAATATGTACGTGCCGCGGATTCTTCATTATCGTCCGGTTCTTTTCTTTTTCCTGTTTATCAATTCAAATGATAATTCATCGGCAGAAGAAGATTCCGTTGGCAATGAGACCAGCGAACACAATCTTTCCCCTTGCGCTAATATAATATATCCCTCGAACAACCTCGCGGAATAATTTACTTTTTTCTGTTTATTTATCGAAAAATTCTCTGTTCCAGTCATTGTCCAAAGGTATTCCCCAACTCTCGACGAGAGGACAGATGGAAAGGCGGCGGCCACCGTTTCTTAGAGGGCCTAGTAAGACGAAAGAGGTATTTTTCAGCCTTGAAACAATTAAACATTTCTTGTCAATAATTAAAGTACGGATATGCAACAATAATTTTCTGCGACGAATGCAAGAAATATAGAATCCAGATAAAGTGTTCTTTCTCTTTTTAATCATTTTAGTAATCTGAAAATTATAAATATACATTTTAAAATTCCGCCAATTTTCCTGCATTTTACATCTCACCTACCCAATTTTATATAACAAATACAAATGGTGCGACTGTATGCAGTTTTTCTATTCATTTCTAGGTGACTACCAAATTATTCATGATACGTTTTTCATTTTAAAGCGCATCTGGCCTAATTAAGACTAACCGACGTTCTAATAAAATCCCGGAACTTCGTTATATTTTTAATCAAAGTTCGGTTAAACTACTTTCCAAGCGCTAATTGCATGGGCGTTTGAAATTCGTGCAGCGTGGCTGCACTATGCAGACGCATGCTATCGTGAAACCGCATGTTGCATGTGTGTGGATTCGTGTGTGAGCGATTTCCATGCACCCTGCCAACCGGCGGTAAACAGTAAACAGAAACATAACCTCAACGATAAACACAAAACTTCATACTTCATGATTGTTTTAAGAAATGCGTTGCTCCAGTATAACGCATTTACCATTAAGAAACAAATAAAAATGCGCTATAGATATCGATAATGAAACACTACTTACAACGAGGGAAGATATTCCCTTTATCTATAATCGTAATGTCAGAGATTTTTTAATTTCGCAACGATGCACTTATCTGCCAAACGAATGTAATATAGGAACGTTGTTGAAAGGTATACATCTCTAAGTATTGTAATATTATTTTATTGCGTAATATCGGATGAGCCAAAATTCGAAGTGGAATTTTGCAAATAATGTTAATGTTTATTTTCTGTCTCACCCTGTATATTACATTTAATTAACTACGTATCTGTCCCTTTAAGGCGGACAAGAACACAAGCAGTAAAATGGATTCGTCACGGAGCACTGCCAGTGGTATGGGGGAACACAAGGACGAAGACGATCTATCGCCAGATGCACTGGTCAGACAAAATTTTGAACTGCGTCATCGTCTCGAAGAAGAGGCTGCCAATTACAAGAGACGGCTGGACACATATAGACAAGCACAACAGCATCAGGCGGCTCTTGTTTCCCGTTTACAAGCCAAAGTACTGCACACACTCTTCTATACTCTGCCCAACGAGACAAGGCAGTAAACGTAAATACAGGATGGTCCTCCTATTTGTAGCCACCTGAATATCTCCTTTATTTGTGATGACTAGACTGCACATGTTTATGCAATAAAGGAGATATTTAGGTGGTTACATCTAGGTGGACCACCCTGTATAGCCAGTATAATTGAAGTTACAACTGTCTCGTTGGACAGACCATAGTAACTGATGAATGCATTGCTTTTGCTGAACAGAGAGCTAACAAACCATACTTGCAGGTTTTACAATACAAACAAAGATGTTCAGAGCTGGAGAACCAGGTGGCAGAGACCAGCGCATACGATTCTAATAAACTGTCCAGTTCTATACCAGTGTTGCCCACTCCGTTAGACGCAGCGCATCAAACATTAAGGGACATGCGCGAAGAACAG
Source organism: Lasioglossum calceatum (assembly GCA_963966675.1). NCBI lineage: Eukaryota > Metazoa > Arthropoda > Insecta > Hymenoptera > Halictidae > Lasioglossum > Lasioglossum calceatum. Next base: position 17,351,688 of record OZ016543.1, on the reverse strand, counting down.
ATTCATGATTTAGACACAGCCTTAAAAAAGCTTGCAGATGAACGCAAAAGGTAATCCAGTAATAGCGTGAACACTCTGTGCATACTTAGAAGTACCATTTTGTCTTAGGTGTGAAAAATTGTTGCAACTCAACACAACGCTCAAGGACCAACTAGAAGAATCGCATCAGACAAACGAGGCGCTAACCAACGATCTACAAAAATTGAGCAACGATTGGGACATACTAAGAGAAGAATTAGCGATCAAAGAAGACGAATGGAGAGAAGAAGAGCAAGCGTTCAATGACTATTATACTTCAGAGCACAATAGATTGTTAAACCTCTGGCGCGATGTGGTCTCCGTGAAACGATTATTCGCAGAGATAAAATCTAGTACGGAAAGAGACCTGTCGAAAATGAAGAATAGTATTAATTCTACCTTTAACGACGTTTCATCGGCTTGCAGCAACATAGGCTTCGCTATGAAGATGCAAGCAGCTGTGCAACCAATGGTAAACTTACGAAGGAGCATAAGCTTCATACAATTTATTGGGCATTGTAATTGTTGAAGACAATTTTTAGATATCGCAGCAAGTTCACCATGCGCAGGAACAGGTAGCGTCAGACTTGAAGATCGAGTTGTCATCGCTGAAGCAACAGTATGATGTTGTTCAACATGAGAACCGCATGAAGGAAGAGAGAATCAACCAGCTTATTCGTGATGTTCACACTTTGGTAAATCATTGGAGTGAAGCATAGTTTATACGAGTCGTACATAGTGTAATGATTAGACAGCAGATCTTTATGCAAAATAAGAATGTTTTGCCTGAATTGCAACAAGCTGGAACGACATAGAAATTTATTTTCTTTCCTAATATGTTTACTAAGTTGGAAATAGTTAACAGTATTTTTAAATTTTTCTAATGGTCTTGCTGTTTTAAATTACATCTACTCATTTTTGCCATAAATGCATAAAATCCGCTGTTTACTAATGATGATAAACTGCGAATTTTATGCAATTCTAAAAAAGAATGAGTGAAATAAGAAAAGAAGGAAGAAATAAGTGTCTACATAGCTCTGGTATCTTGTAATTAATACAAACAACTTCTACGTTGCATAAGAATCCTAGTGATAAGTTTGCTCTGTTAGGAGGAGAGATGCGTGGAGGCAGAAACGGAAGTGCAACGTAACGTGCGCGCCCAGGACGACGTTGAGATCCTGCAATCCGCGTTGAGAGACATAGCGCACGCGGTGATCCAGGATGCAGAAGCTCGCGAAATCGAGAGCACCCAAGGACCCCCTCATCTGCATTTAACACCCAGCGTCCCGATCCCCCAGAAATCACCGAAAAGAGGTACAAGAAGCAACACCATCCCAGCGTTTGCTGAAAGTACGATCAGTGCTGTGCAAGCAGCGCTGCATAAATATCAGTTGACTATACACGAGCTTCAGGTGTGAAGATTTTATATTCTATACTTTTGGTAAATCGAAGCAGCGTAAAGCTATGTCCACACTGGAGCAAGATCCAGCTACGTTCCGCCGCCTCTTGTTGCCTTCTTAAAAAAGGCGATGAGAAGTTGCTCGATGTCGCTTCAATGTGCACATAGCTTAATTCGTCCTCCGAGGAGCTCACAGTGTTCTATAATATTCTGTTCCGCTGCCTGGGGATAGGTGAAACTGCAAAGCAATAAAGAACAGTTGGTGGCGACCCGGAAACAATGCGAGAACGCGGAAGAAACTATGAAAATCTTGGAGAAACGTGTGCAGGAATTAATCTCCGAGCTGGACGCGGCTCGATCGCAGTGTTCGCAGCTGAATCAAGAGAAGGACATGTTGCAAAAAGGTCTAGACACTGTAAGAGTGGAAAAGAATGCGCTAGACAAGAGTAGAGTCGAGATTAACAGCATGGTATACGATTTTTCACTATCGTACGAAGCATGTAGGAATCTTGTTGATAGTGTACAGAAACACGGGATGCTCCTTTCAGATGGAGAATTTGAACAACGATTACGAAAAGATGCAGAAGGCCAACAATAAATTACAGAAGCTCTGCGATAGTCTTGAGGATGAGAAGCTGTATCTGCAGAGCGAATTGAACAGAGTTTCCAAAGAAGCAGAGTTAAGGTGAATATTGATTGTTGTTTTGTAATCTTGCCGATTAACGCTGATTTTATGTTGATTTATTAGGGAGATTAATCTCCGTTCAGAAGAAGATAGATGCAGTAAAATGAGGGAGGAGTTGTTGACTCTGCGGGAGGAGTTAAACAAAGCCTATTTAAGCAAAGACATGTTGGAACAGCAGAAATTAGAGACCGATGGTTTGATTTCTCACATCGAGAAGAACAAAGGTAATTTTCTCTCAATAATTGTTGCTTGCAATTCTTTATTAACTGAATTATTATGCAGGCGACTTGGAACTGGAGTTAGAACGCGTGATATTGGAAAAGTCGGACGTCCAAGAGGTCCTGATGAAGTTGGAATCGGTTTGCAGTAATCACGAGCAGGAGAAACATCGGCTGCAAGAGGAGCTGAAGAAGGTATTAAAGATTATTTGAACCCTGTATCCCGATTTTTAACCGTGATGACTAGACTGCGGATGTTTATGCTATTTTCAATTTTTGTAGGCAAATTTTAAGAAAGCGGAATCATGTAATATGTTATTTTCAATGGTAGTAGTCTTTGTAGGTCTGAAATAAATCAAAATCGTGCTAAATTCTGTGGAATTTTATTTTCTAGCATTTTTTTAAGCCAAAAGTGCATAAAGATCTAGTGATGACGGATTTCCAAACTTCAGGTGACGGACGAGAAGGCGAAATTGGCGAATCAGTGTACGGATCAGCAAGGTGATTTGGGCTCCCTGAGGAAGGAGCTGCTGCAAGCGGAGCAAATCAGGCTGGATTTGGAATCGGAGAAGGCTACGTTGAACGAGAAAGTGAAATTTTTGGAGATCGAGAAGGAGAAGACCGAAATAGAATTGGCGCAGGTCACGCGAGAACGTGGAGACCTGAGCAATCAATTATCGGTTCTAGCGAGAAAGAAGGAGACCTTGAACGAGGAGCTGATGAGACTCAGACAAAGATTGGAGCAAGCGAACGAGATGAATGGTAGGATCAACCGGAACTTGGAGGATCTGATAAAGGACAACGAGGAGAAACAGGTTTGTCGTTGTACTTCCACCGAAGTTTAATTAAAGAATACCTCGATAATTAGTTTTTGACACGTTTTGGCAGGTACTTCTAGAGACCAACGAAAAAGAAGTTCAGCGGTTGCAAGAGCAGCTTGCATCGATGCGCAGCGAGAAGGAAACCTTGGAGGGTGTCTTGTTCGATACGCAAACTAACCTGGAGAGTATGCACATGAAGAAGACGCAGCTGGAGAAGGAGCAAAAAGAACTGTTAGTTAACAAAGAAAGTCTAAAGGGACAAGTAGAAAGACTGATAAAGGATTTGGAAAACAGCGAGAAACGGGCCAAGGAAATGAAGCAGAGTATGACGCAGCAAAGCGGCGACCAAGAGGCTGAATTCCATCATATTATCTCCAACTTGAAGAAACACAGCGAGGATAATATTAAGAAGCTGAACGAGGAGAAAGTAAGAAGTTCGCGTGTGCATGATTGGCGGAAAGCTAAATTGATTGAATTTATTTTTGCAGGAACAGGTCAAGATAAGTCTGGAGAAGCGACTTCAGCAGTCGATGTTACAACTAAGCGGTGAGAAGAACAACGAGATCAACCAGTTGCAGCAGAGGATAGACGAGATGCAGCAACAGATGGAGAACTTGTGTCAGCAGCACGAGGAGGTTCTTCTTAGGGCGGAGAATGACAAACAGCAGGCTCTTTTGATGGGTAAAAATATACTAAGCTGTATTAGATCGGCTGTATTAAAAATCCTAATTCTATTCAATGCATTTCCTCAGCTCATCACGATCAACAAGCGCTGATGGAGAAGCTCGAGGGTGTTCTGCGAGAAATGGAAGAAGAAAAGAACAACGTGGAGAGGATAAAGAGGGAGGCCGCGTCGCGTGCCGAACAGGAGCGCAACAATACGAAACAATTGCGCGACGAGTTGAGTCGTTTGAAGACGAAGTTGGACGAGAATAAGTTGAAATCCGATGAAGAGAGGATAAAGCTTGATCTGAAGATAGAAGAGCTGTGGAAGGAACGGGAATCGGCGCAGAGAGAGTCTGAAGAACTGCAAGTTCAATTGCACCTGACGGAGGATAGGGTGGACAGTCTGCAAAATCAGCTGCACGAGACTGTTCGAAAACTCAAAGATGGTAATTTATATTAACGCTTGGTTGTTGATTGCGTACCAATAATTACATACTTCCAGCTGAGACTCTGAACGAAAGCCTGCGCAAAGAGTTGGTGGATGTCAGAAGGCAATTAGCAGACTCTACGTACGAGAAGGAGAAGTACCACAACAGCAATAAAGAACTGCGGGAGCACGTGAAACGCATTGAAAGTGAAAAGAGAGAACAGAGTAGGACGTTGGAAGAGTCGTACCAGAAGATTGCAGGTATATCGACTATACATTGTAAATGGCTGTAGCGTCTTATTAATTAATATTTTTGATTGTAAAGCTCTGGAGGACATGAAAGTAACCATAGACGCAGAAAGATCGCGTCTTCAGGCGCAGCTTCGGGACATGGAACGAGAGACTTCGCAGCTGCAGAAACAATTACGGTTTACACAGGACGAGTTGCAAAAGTCTCACGATAGCAACGCGCAAGCACAGAGCGATGAGAAAGAGCTGCAAGCTCGACTGGCGAATGAGACAGAGGAGAGAGAACGGCTGCAGCTGCAACTGCACCAAGTGAAAAAACAGGTATCTATTTTGTTCGGCTGTTTTACATATTGCATTCTATATTTGTTCATCTGCCAACTATTTTTGGTCAGTTGATAGATGTGGATAACAGTTTAGAAGCAACCAGACAAGAGCTTGGAAGACTGCGTTCACGTGCTGACGAGGAAGATGAAAGATGGCGGACGAGGGAGCAAGAGTTGCTGGTTAGACTGGAGGACTGTCGATGTAGGGAGAGAAAACTCGAAGATCAGAAACATAATTTGGAAGTTTGCTTGGCTGATGCTTCCCAACAAATTCAAGAACTGAAGGTAATATCAGAATTAATCTAATTAAATAAATCTAGAAAATTGATCGAGTACTGTTTTTTGTTGTATGTGCTGTTTAGGCGCGTCTCGGGGGATCCGAAGGACGAGTCAGAGCCCTGGATGCTCAGTTGTCTCAGCTAGAAATCGCGAAGAAGGAAGCAGATCAGAAATTGAGTAGCGTGGGTTCTACCTTGCGACGTATCATTGGTATTCAGATGGACGGAAGCGTGAACATGCCGTTCAAATTGATGAGTCCTTCGAGAAGATGGAGCCCTGCAAGAGGTGAGTAGTCGATCGATTGACATAGAAGACTAATTAATCGTTTAGCTTATGTTTCAGCTCAAGAGCACACTGACTCCGGCAGAGACGCGATATTCGACGTCGATCCTGAAGCAGTTAGGAAGGGCGTGCGGTCCTTCATGCAACAAGTGGCGCAAATCGAACGCGAAAGGGTAATTGCTGTTTCCTTCGGTGAATTTCCTAGATTTCTTTTAACCAGAGTTTTTAGCAATTAAATTAAATTAAATTAAATGGACAGCAAATGATCAAAATGAAAAGGAAATTGTAAAAATGGTACGCCGTCCGAGCGTGAATTAATTTAAATTTTGTTCGATCTCTAGGATGATTACAAAACGGAGCTGAGCAACTTGAAGAAACAGCTGACAGAAACTCAAGAGATCCAGAACAAGTCAGACTCGCAAATAAACACGCTACTGGCCAACATCAGAATGCTGCAAGACGAGAAGAACTCATTGGAAATGAAGCTGTCACAGAGGCAGGGCAGTTACGACATACAGGTATATTTTGTTTATGGAGCTTCGGTTGTAATTTTTAAGTCGTTACTGATGGGTATCTTTTAAGTTGAACGCTTTGCAACAAAAGACAGAGGAATGCGAGCAGCTGCGCGAGAAGCTGGCGAACCTCGAGCTAATAATCAACAGTGGCACCGAGGAAAAGATACAGTGCGAGGTAAATCCAAACAATTTTCTTTCGAGAGAACGCTTCTATTCTTGAATTGTTTTATAATTTACAGGACAAGCTGGAGAAAATGAAGCAAGCTCTCAGTCGAGTGGAAAACGAGAAGCGCAGTTTGCAAGAGGAGCTAAACAGGAGTGAGTCCCGAGCTACCAAACTGGAATTGCAGAGAATGTCACTGGAGGGTGATCTCCAGAGACTACAGATGATGTTCCAAGAGAAAGAAGCAAATATTCATGTACGTGGATTGAGCCTGCAACCTTTAAACTCGTTCATCAATCTTGAATTATATTATTTTGTAAAATAATCGTACAGAAGCTGCAAGAAAGAAGTGAGACTCAGAACAGAGCCATGGCGAGCTTAGAGGAACGCTGTGCTTCGTTGAAATCAACAATAGAACAGTTAAACATAACTTTAGAGAAGGCGTCCAACACGGAAAGCGAGTTGAAGAGTGAAATTAATTCTCTGCAGCGCAACGTTCTGGAATTGACTACGACTTTGCAGACGTCCAACGAGAAAACCAAACAGGTACTTCTTTATATTTAAAAGAATTGCAAGAAATTATTATTCTCATCGATTTATCATTGTTCCAGTTGCAAAAACAACTGACCAACACCGAAAACGAGCGAAGAATTCTGACGGAGCGCGTGGAGTCCTTGCAGCAAACACTGAGCGAGCTGAAACGAACGAACCAGTCGCTAACGGATCAAATAAATCGAATGCAGAATGAACTGGCTAACAACGAGGTGCAACGTTGCACCTTAGAGTCGCAGTTGAGGATAGCCAGTTTTCCGCAGGAGGAAACAACGAACAAAGATGAGGAGCTGATGCGTCAGCTGCAGGCTGCTCAGAGAGAAAGGAGCGAAATGAGAGGAAAGCTGGATGCGCTTAGCGACAAGGTAGATATTTTACGGTCAATCAACAACCTGCACGCATCCTTTAATAATAATGTTTTAGGTGAAGATGTTAGAAGCTGATAAGCGTAATTTAGAACGTCAAGTGTCATTTGCTAAGTCGAGCAGCGTTCGCAGCAAGAGTTACGAGAGGCCAGAGAAAGCGCACACGGAGCTGTTGGGCACCGGTTTCGACATGGACCATTACGAACAAGAGAACAGGGAATTGAGATTGAAAGTCCGCAGATTGGAGACTCAGCTGGCGGAGAAAGAAGCGGAACTGATAAGAATGAAGTCTAGCTACGTTCATAGTCATTCGATGTACGATTATAGTCGGGATAGATCGGGAGAAGTCGAGAGACTCAGGGCTGCACAGCTGCAGGCGGAGAAATTGTTGGAAGCAAGGGAGCAGAGTCATCGTCAGCAAGTGCTGCGTCTGGAAAATCAGGTAGTGATTATCCGCATTCTAAGATTGAGAATGTCATTATAATTTTGATTTTTCCGGACAGATTCAATTACTGCGGGAACAACTGAATCAGGAGATAAAACGCAGACAATTGTATGTGCTGAGAAGTTCAAGGGCCGGCAGGGAGATGCAACAATTGAGACAAGCTTTAGGCGATTCGTTGAGAACAGTGGCTCAAGACCCGTCGCTGGACGCAGTGCTATTGGAACACGAAGCCCGTAAGCTCGACTCGACCTTGACGAGTACCACGAGCTTACCGCCGTCTTTGGCTTTACCCCCACCATCGTCGTACGACAGATCTTCCACGCCGGCACAGCTTAAATAAATCATCGCTCCGTTTCAGACTGAATCAGACTCGAAAACTGCCAATGTTCAATCGTCAGAAGAATAGTGTACAAACGATTCGTGCATTCGCGGAAGCATTCATTCTAGTCCCAAGTGTACTTAACCGATTCATCCGAAGGTTAGTGACCTTTCGCCTAAGCTCCACTTTCGTTCGAGCCCTCCGACTGCCGTATTTTGGTCACACTTTTATTCGAATCTTTTACCGTCGTTATTTATAAATTCTAGCGAAGAATTTTGATCGCAGTGTCATTCCGATGGGACTTTAATGGGTCAACAAACGTTTTGTTCGCAACGAGAGAAGGAAATAGTGGTACACTAGTATCTCGTGTTGACAATAGTATTCTTAACGTAACAACTAGGTTTTAAATAATGTCCATTAATCCATACTTCATTAGACAGTAAAATTCTCGCAGAAGAATGGATTCGCTCGTAATCTCTGGTTCCGCACCTGGAACGCATCTTATCGAGATCTTTGTGTACCCTCTTTTATACAAATTCGGAAGCGAACGTCAAAGTTCTACCGATGGTACAGTATGATCTCTTAACTGAGACAGTTCTTCCTTCTTTTAAAAACAATTTCTATATCATACGAAAAATTGTCTAAGATGTTAAGGCTCACGGAATCGTACTTTAATCTCAGTCCGTCCATGCGTTTACGATGTTCATCGTATTTCCGTGTATAAGTTAGTATTTTATTGATTTTAGCGTTAACGGCTGTTGATTTGAGAATATATATCCGGATTGCCAAGCGTGCGCTTATGATCCGTATAATGGAAAGCACTTTCAGAGTAAGTTGTACTGGCAAGAGTAATGCTATCCTCGGTCTCGTTCACGAGACCGAAGAGAATCACAAAACAAAAGCATTGTAGAGATATGCTTCTGATAGATGAGTAAACTGGAGTCTACCGTAGACATAGGAAGTAGAACATGGTATCGTAGAAGGAACTATCAAAGGGACAACATGCACGCGCGGGATTGCATCGACGAATTGGATTGTGTCTATTCTTTATCGTTAAGAATATAGACATCTAATCCAGCCGAAAAAAATATTTAGCTGGCTTAAACCGAGCTGTACTGTTTGCGGATCATGGAAAAGTTTCATGTGTTCGAAGATCATAATTTTCTTTCCCAGATAACATTCTATTACGTTAGTATTCTCGCGCACCGTTTGAGAACTTGATTGATGTGGTATTATTTTCAAATAGCGATCTCAACATAATTGTAGATAATTTATGTGCCCTATTTTCATGTATACAACCATCCATTTTTATAATTGTATGAATATTCATCTACTTAAATCGACGTAAAGATTTTACCAGGAGCTTTTTTAATGCTAGTCACGGAAAACCAACGTTATCGCGTTTCCTATTATATATGATTATATTATATGTTAATTAATGTTCACTTTTGTAGAACTACTATACAGATAATAAATAAACTATTGCAAACTTCGTGCTCGTTTACTTAAGATACAAAGTTTGCTTAACCATTGGAGAACAATTGTCATTCCTTATCTTTATTAACTATATTGTTAAATTTCATTTTCTGTGAATAATTACCTATATATATATAGGATCCGCAGTCTATAAATTAGTAACCAAATTTGGAGAAGTGCCGAATTTTTGCCATTTGTCCGCACTATGCGACGACGGATGTTGGTAGGGGTGTTGTCTCGATTGAGACAAAAATGTATTAGAAAATTAGAATAGAGTTCCTGGGTTCACCGTCCACCACGCGGTAATATCTAGGGACGGCCGTGAGGGTTTAATTGGTACACCCCATAGGGCGGAGCCCATCATAATCCCTTCCCTCTCTAGCGAGGGAGCAGGATCGCAGGATATCCATAATGCGGATCTCCCTCACGTAAAAAGCCAGAGTAGTTCTGGATGACCTCTGGTCAACCCTGAGTCCATAGTTCTCCTGGTCCCGGAGCCCGTGCGCTCCTGCCGGAATCCCCGGCCCGACTCCGACTGACTGACTACTTACGCACGTGCGCTGTGATGCGAGACCCTTCTCACCCCCTGTAATTTCGGTTGATTTCGATCACCGTTGTTCCGTCTCCGTAAAAATCGTGTCCCTGCATAGTACATCCTAAAACAGTGAATTCTTTAACGAAGCTGTATAATTGTAATTCTAATTTGTACTTACCTATTGTAATCATCGTATTCGCTATTAAAATCCATTAATTTGGACATCCAAGCACGGAAATCCAAGCTGAGACCGTGTTTCTCAGGATTCCAAGAAGTAATCGAATTGCATTCAGTCTTCCAAATCCTAGACGTGATTATGTACTCTGAAATAATTTATTTCAAACTTATAAACGTGTAATTGAATTTATAGGAGTTTATTAATATATATAGTTACCATTCTGCCGTATTGATTTCTTTTTATTATCGAGTCGATAAGCCAGAAAGTCAGTTGGGTGACGCACGGATAAGATCTCAACTCGCATCAGTTTTGAAATTCCTTTATTACGATGCTAGTCAAATTGGCATATACAATGTACAGATGATAATTCTAGGAAAGGAAGTGCGTCGTTTTTAACCGTACGCAAGCTGGCAGACTCATGTACACGAAAGAAACTTGATATGTGCAGTTCGAATCTACAATATTACGCGTCAGCCACCGTGTAGACCCAATTAATCGGCTCGACTAATAGTGCCTGTCCGATTTATATTATCCGCTTGTAACATTGTAATTTATTAATAACAATACAGACAACTGACAACGCAGAAAATCTCCATTCTTCCGTGTTTCACACGAACGACTGGACCGAGGCTTCTTACAATTTTCGCGTAATTTAGTTCTTCGCGCGTCACTTCGATGGCACATTATATGGTTTCGAATACAAATCTGGCCGAGCAAAAATCAAAAACTACATTCTAGCCTGTCGCCGATAAATTGATTGTGAATTCTCGAATAAATAAATCAATAGCGAAAACGTATAAATGCATGCAACATAAAAGATAACGCGTAGCATTATATAAAAAAAAGATGTTGCAGAAAAGATGTTATCTAATATATAAAAAAAATGTTGCCGTCATGATATCGAAGGTGGAATAAAACAATTAAAAAATCCAAAAAAACAACCATGAGTCGGAAAGAAAACAATTTTGCTTGGGTAGAAGCTCGTATGAAACCACTGTGCTCTGTAATTATTTATTAGACAGCGGATTTTATGCATTTATGGTCAAATGAGTAGGTGGAATTGAAAACAGTGAAAATATTAGAAGAATTTAAAAATACTGTTACATATTTATATTTTTTTATTTTGCATAAAGATCCGCTGTCTAGTAATCGAAGTTATCGTGATCATGCTACGCTATGCGTCGCAAACTGCCGGACTATTTTCATATTTTTCTTTCGTCGTATATTTGCGATTACGGAGGGAATGTGACGGTGTCTTACACGTTTTGTTCGATAAAGGTGTTCTCGGAATCAAAACTAGTATATGTGATAAGAGAATTTATATATGATAATAATCTTGAACATTAATACTGTGCACTGAACGCATTCCTACACGACAAACGAGTCTAATTTAAATCCAAGCATGTCCCTCTAGTCAACTGAATCGTGGGAAAGTGCATCCGTTTCGTTTAACATTGTGATTATGCGTGAGAGAAAACTGTTCATGCCACCAGTTCATTTTTCTCGGCCGTAACGTTTTTCATCTTAGCGTTACATTTCTTTCATCTAATTCATAGACTTTCTTCTTGCGGAAACTGAAACGAATACGTTGACCACCGTGTGTACCATTTTCGAAGGGATGATTTTCCAAATCATCGAGAATCCGTATAACGCATGTACATATTTCATTCGAAGAAAGTAGAAAGGCGATGTGATACATTGGATGATTGCAAAAGTTCGTACGAAAAAGGAAATCAGGTTATACAATGTTCGGAGACAATTGTAGAAAATAGTAGTGACTATATAATTGATTAATAAAACTGTTATTTTTAAATATAACCGCGCGCATTCTATTTTCAAATAGGGTACGAACTTTTGCAATCGTCTAATATTTTAAGTGAATAAAGCCGCGACGATCAACGCGTTAAAGGCTCAACGATTCATAAACTTTCCTGCTCACCTACATTCTACATTTAAGAGGTTTCCAGTGTGACAACATCTTTCAATTTGCAGCCATATCATTCTGAATAATGGCATAAATATCACGACAAGATTTGAATTGATCGTTCAAATTCTACCAGCATTTACAAAATCATAGAGAATACTTTCTAAAGCCACGTTTGCCCATTCGATTATCGGCAACTCGGCTGTTTCCTTCTCTGCACAACAAGAACGAGACGTTGAACGCTGACAATATTATGAGTAAATGAATTTTTGTTCATCTCTGTATTATAAATATTATGCTGTCTGATCTGATCATGGCCCGAAGTCACGTCTAGATTCGGTAAAATCAAAATTGTTAATAATTCGTATTTGTTGTTCCGATTCGCCGTACACGTTCTACTGCGATCGGTACAGTATCAAATAATTTACAATTTTTCGAGTACAGGTCAAACATTTTGAAGTGGTCCGTATAAAAATTTGATGGGGGGACCAAGACGGTTTTCGTTCACAAAATTTTGGATGCGAAGAAACGTAATGTATCGTCTCATATGCACGATGCTCTTCGATTCATCCAATAATAACTACACACGTGTAAATATAATATACACCTATCTACAACAAAGTTTCTATTCAATTGTGTGGTGCTGCTATGCTCTTTGCATGTCTTGTATTTTCTTACAGGAGGGTGTTTCGATATTTTTAGCTTTGATAAATAATTCCTCGTCTTCGAAGTTCCTTGCCTTCCATAATAGCGTTTCCCCTAAACATTAAAAGCCATTTATATCGAACAATCTAGTGGTATACTATTTTCCAGGAACCGTGTAAATATCATTATTATGTTTTGTTCTTATACGTATACAGGTCGAAATAATGCGGTCAATGAAACGTTCTGTACTTACTGTAACTTCTTTCCCTATAACAGGCATGTCTCAAATTATTCAGGTACTCTTCTTCAACAGAAATTTCTAGCCTACGTAAGCTGCCTTGATATTCAGTGTGAAAGTTTTCTTTGACATAGTATGGCACCTTTAATCCTTGAGTTGTTCTCGGTACAGAATATTTTCTGCGCACAAATCAAAATGTGCATATAATCACTCTCGCAGAAGTCATTCGCCTAGCTTTTAGTGTTTAGTTATATACCCGGAGGTTACAGCCAAGAAAGTAAAGCACAAAGCAGTAGAATTGAAACATTCCGTGAAAGTATTAATTAAAACTAATTTATTTGCCATTATTCGTCATAAATACTCTGGCATGTGGGGACACTTACGCATTCGAATGCAAGCTATATACAGGATCTGATATAAAGAAACTGCTCATCATAGTTAACAATATTAATAACAGTACAGGAAACATCTGAAGGAATGTGGTATATCCGTTCGCTTGCTAGAAATACAAGATTTCGTTTTAAACCATTATCAATCGACGTAAATGGTATTCCATGAATTTTTATCTATGTATATACAAAGTATAATGTGTCTCCGTGTTCGTACCTGAGAATGTGTGTGCTGAGCTTGCACATCTTGTTGTCTCATCCATCTTCCAGCGGAACGTCTCATATAAAACTCTTGTTGTTGGAACCCGCCGCCAAAGAACATATTGAATAATTCCTCCGCAGTGATATCGGCTACCAAAAATTTATTAAATCAAAAAATTTGTCGACAATAATATTAATTAAAAAGTTAGATATAATTTCAATTAAATTTAATGTAACAGTACATTCAAATCCTCTTGTATAGTTGTAATGCGCATGATTCTGACGACTCGGAACATTTTGGCTTCTCTCCTCTTCGGGACCATACATGTCATACTGTTTCCTCTTTTCCACATCGGTAAGAATGGCAACAGCATTTCCAATAGCTGCAATAACAGTTACATCTCGATATTAGAGGTGCAAAAGAACCCGAAAATGGCGAATTGGTACAAGTCGAGGATTGTATTTGGGATTGGAACGGGTTCTCGAAAATTTCAGGATTTTTCAATATATCAGACTTCCTCAGAATAATCCCGAAGATTGTCGAAAATCCGAATGAGCCCGGGTATCCTGATATATTTAAATTGTGCGCCTCATATATCGAGGAATAGTGTCTGTACATATATATATAGGACTGTTACTTTTTCGTAGCTTCGAAACTTTGATTTTCATCACCTTCGAAGTTTCAGAAATCAAAGCTCCGAAACTTCGATTCTCATCACCTTCGAAATTTTAGAAATCAAAGCTTCAGAACTTCGATTCTCATCACCTTAGAAGTTTCAGAAATCGAAGCTTCAAAATCTTCGACTTCCGAAGGAAAGTAACAGCCCTAGTCTACACAGTGCAACAAACAATATTTACCTTTAAAGGCTTCTGCAGCGCCTGGAGCTTTATTTTTATCTGGATGTAACTGAAGCGCTAACTTTTTATATGATTTCTTTATATCGCTATCGGTAGCATCTTTGCTTACACCCAAAATTTCATAATAATCCTTGCACTTCTTAATCCTGTAATGGAAAATAATAAGCTCGTTGTAACAATTTATTTTTCCAAAAACAATATACCTGTTACCTAAAACTTTTTACACAGACTACACGAGAATAGGAAAACTTGTTTACAGTCTATTGCGATAATGTGCTACGATACATACATTTGAATGTATACATACTTTTATTTACATGATCAATTACTTAAAATCATACATATAATTAGTCTGTTGTCTTTCGTCTAAGCAGCTCTAATACTTTGCGATGCTTAATCGTGTCTTGTACCTTTTAACATGTTCGAGTTGTTCCTTCGTAAACTCTGTAGGAGTTTGAGCGTACGTAGCTTCCTTAGGTGCTGTTTGGCGTTTTCTAATAGTAGGTTCGGACTCAGACTTTTGATTTTGTTTTGAAAGCATAGCCACTTTTGCTAATACATCTGCGAATACAAGTTAGTTTACACGTCAAGGTGTTTCCGGAATTTCGCACGACACCCTGCGATTTTATGTTTTCTCGATTTTCGTGTTTTTTTTTGTTTTTTATTCCGAAGGAAGCTCAACGACGTTTTCTTTCTCGTGTGAAAATTTCACGTCTACGCGAATAGAAGGTGTATGTTATTAGAAGGGAACTTATTAATGAATATCAGAATCATTTGATCGAGAGTGAACGACACACCTGATTAGCTTGAAGTTCTACCAATCGTATACGAAACGAGGGGACACATTTTACAAGTGATGACGGGTCGGGAAGATCAATGATCGCGTGTGCGTGGAACGATGAACAGACGAAAATCGACCAACGAATCACAAACGGTACACTGACGTGGACTTTCAGTTCTCTTACCTTCTGTCTTCTTCGTCGGATAAAGTTTTTGTGCTTTGCGCACAAATTTTTCGGCCTCCTCGTATTTCTTTTCGCGGAGATACCGTTCCACAAGTTCCATACATCGTTCTGCTTCATCTTTATTGCTGTCCATGATTCGTTACCGGAGACCGAACGAAACTTTATCCCAACAGAATGACGGGGCAGAATAGTAAATAAATTCAATCACTCGTCTTTAATTCTCCGCCATAGCAATTTAATAAGTTACGTCATGAACGTGCTACAGTATAGAGTATGCTTCCACGTATGCGTATGAGGATCAGCTGGAACACCGTGAATGTAGTTGCGGAACTTTACATTCTCCAAAGAGTGGGGATACAACCTTAGATCGTCTAAAATGTAGATACGTTCCACTGCTTTGATGTTGTTCAGTGCCGCCTGGTGCCGCCAGAACGAGGAAATCGATGGTGATTGGGTGATCGAGGGGCTCGATAGTGGAAGGGGAAGAGGAGTTTTGGTCGGTTCTGGTTGGTTGTATAGTCACGCGGGAAATTTAAATCAACTGGAATATTCTTAGTTCGCGTCAATATCTAATAATTACAAGCCTATTTATTTTAATTTAGAATGTAATATTTATTGACATTGGTTTTTGAAATATTTACATTCATTTTACAAGATTGAAAAGTTCAAAAAGCAGATCAAATACAAAAGCATCGCATGCATTGTCGCTATTGGCCGAATATACTTTGCTAGCCATCATCTAAAGTTCTAACAATTTCAATGCATGAATAAAGGAAGTATGTTTCTTTTGATTGAAACATTACTACATACTTTATATATATATTACAAGATAAAGTCAGATAAAAAACATGCTAGAACGGCTTGAAGCTCTTTCCACACCCCCAAGCGTCTCAAGATGGACGAGACTTTAATTATATATATATATAGTCTGTAACCTCTGTAACTTACAAATGCTTACAGACCTGAAACGAATTACCATACAGTTACATATCAAATATAAGAAAAATAGCCGAACGACATATTTGTCAGGAATAAATATTCCTTTATGCAACATCAAATTCGAATTATTCAATAGTTACATTTCCGAAAGTGTACTTCTTTCCCAATGCGATGCGCAAGTTATAGATCGATTTTGTATACCTGTTGTTTATGTTTAACAATTATTTAACTTAACATTATCGAACATTTATGAATAATTTGACAAAAATGTAAGTATCTATGAATGTCCCATATTCATCATTACTCATCATCAGTCATTATTCGTTAGTGGTATAAAGGTTATATTGCTTTCTTGTATTAAAATCTCAGTAACTTTATTTCACATTTTGAGTAATTTACGTAATCAATAGGTTAAATTAAATAGACAATTATCCAATATCTTAGTTATCGATTTAATATATCTTTTTCACAGAAGATGCAGTGCATAAGACGAAATATAAGATTGCTATCGAATCAGCTGTCTGGTGTAAACGTTTCAAATTATTTATTTGACGCGTTGAAACCTATAAGTGTAATATCATCTTGTAATATACATGGATCCTCTCCTACGTTAGCCGACTCTCACAAACCCACAAAGTTTCTTGATTTCAATAAAACCATTTTCCCTCCGCAAAAACCAGGTGAAGAAAGAAGGCCTGGTGTAAGTTTATCTTAAGTAATATTATACTTTATTTATACAGCAAAACCTTGTGCACGATTCACAGAATACATCTATATATATTTTCCAGTATGTATGTCACATGAAACCAAATATAAAATACAGTCCGCTAAAAATGTGGTATGTGGCTTGCTTCATAAGAGGAATGACTATAGACGAAGCTATAAAACAATTAAGCTTTCTGCAGAAAAAGGGTGGACACATTGTAAAAGAAATTCTATTGGAGGCACAGCGTATGGCTGTAGAGCAACATAACATCGAATTTAAGTCTAATCTATGGGTTGGTGAGTATATCAATTATTGAAGCTTAAACTATTACGCGTCAAGAAGCTAATAAATGTTTGTCTGTTACAGCCGAGTCTTTTGCAACAAAAGGTGTAGTGTTCAGGGGTATACGTCGACATGCCAGAGGACGTACAGGAGAAGTACGCTATAAACATTGTCATTACTTTGTAAGATTAGAAGAAGGAAAACCACCAAAGGATTATTATTTGAAAAACCCTCCGAGTGGACAAGAAATGCTGGAAAATTATATGGCCAGTTTGGAGCGGCGCAAAGTATATAATTCTCTGTAACGTGACAGCTTTAGGATAATAAAATGTTGGGATTTATTCGAATGAAAATCTCCTTTACACGTGTAATCCGAATTTATTTAAGAACATATGATTAAAACATAGTAAGAGAATCGAAGCAAACATAAATTATAATTAATTTACAGCTTCAGCTTGGTCCTTCTCCAGTGACGCCTCTTAGCGTTGTACCTGCAATTGAAAAATTATGTTATCAACTATTTTCCAAACTGTTATCACGTAATTAGATAATATCGACTATTTGAAACGAAACAGCACGAACTTGATATGCAGTAAAATAATAAAAATTGATGCAATTGATATATCAAAACGATTAAATGTTTTGATTCTTACCGTATTGTGTTGCCAGTACGCATTCTAACCCATTGAGGAATTGGCCTGTTCTGCTTCAGCTTCTTCGCAAGCTTCCGCTTAATAATGAACGTTTTGTGAGCCGACTGAAACAGATAATAAGATTTGTTAATACTTCAGGACTAATCTCCTGAAAGTCGTTTTGTTGTAACAGTTAGGATGTCAAAGGATTCGTCGGATTTAATATCATAACCTCAACGTTACCATTTTGCTTGAGCAGCAACTCACGAAGTGAACGATTAACTCACTAGGAGCTGTTTCCTACTCCTACTCCTACCTACAGGAAAATGTCACTAGGCCAGTGCTGGGATATTGCACGGGTTTCACGCGCATGCGCAACCAAATGCAGGAACGTGTCTACGTCCTGCTACGTCACAGCCTACTCTACTACTAGCCGTGCTGAAGGTAAAATGGCAACACTGCGAGAGTCCGATTGTCATATATATATCAATATACCTAACCCAACCCACTCAATCAGACTCTCAATCTCCCCTACCGGCCTCTCAGTTTCCCGCGTAGTTTTCAAATGTTCTTATCGAAGTGTAGTACACATAGTGTACTTATTATTATGTAGTATAGCTAATTTTCGAAAATAAAAGAGTGCAATAATGGAGGTAAGTATTATTTATTAACTTTTTAGGTTTTTATCTTTGTGTATAGAACATTTACTTAATAGAATCTATTGTTCTTTCAATACATTTCAATTTAGTATTAATAACATTTTAATAGTATCACAACTAAATTTTTACAAAAACATATGTATTATATACATACAGAGTTTTTCGAAAATTTGTTTTACATAGTTCTTTTCACAAGTTTTATACTATATTTATTAGTTAATAATGCCACGGCATTGTTGTGTCCCCAATTGTAAGGGAAATTATGATACTACTCTGACAGAAAATAATTATATTTCTATATTTTTATTCCCCAAAGATGAGCAATTGCGGATAAAATGGATGGCTGCTATTCCTCGTAAAAATTAGGCATCAACAAAATATTCTGCATTTTGTAGAAACTTATATCCAAAGGTATCAGAGTACTAATGGTGTACTGGAAAATTTTTTGTTGAGATATATCCGAATTCCATTTTTTCCAATTCACTATCAAAACGTGTGCTACCACAAAGAAAAGATCCTGTAGAGTATAGAGCGCAGAGAAAGAATAATTGAAAACCATGAAAATTTAGTTAGAGAGTTTATTGATTCTGATCTAATTAGTGGTTTCTTAAATTTAATAAACAATTATAAAGAAAAGCTTGTAATTTCGAACCATTGGAGTATCAAAATAACAAATTCAAAAATTTATTTTTGCATGCTTGTATGTAGTGATACTTTTGGTTTCTTGGTACTTAAAACACAGATTGTGATTAGTAATGACACGAAATTACAAGTGTTTCAAGAAGGTAATGAATTATTATTTCATGAATTGTGAAGATGATAGTAATGATCTTCATAATCTTTCTGTTGATGTCAGCGGTTTTCCAGAACTTTTTGACAGTGATTATTTATCCACTTGTATTGTTGATGATTCCATGTATTCGGTTATGGGTTCCATTCTGTTGCAGAAAAATTAAATTGTAATATATGTAAATTATTAATTGTGGAGGATAAAGGTACAACTGTAAATAATGTATATTTTGATGATTTACAAAGGAGTGGTTTTCCCACTCCTACAGAAGATGTAACAATTGTATTTACTCACATGTGTGCAATAATCGAAGCCATAATAAACGTTCCTTTGGAATCAGATCTTCTGAAATCTGGAAATCATAAACACATTATATGTAAATTAATCATTTTTAGATAGATGATTTGTGGTAAAGATTATCACAGTATTTTGTTTAAATTATCAATTTGTTCAAATATTTTACTAAATGATTATGTTAAAACTATAAACAATAGTCAATTAGAAATTAATGCACATATCATTTCTAAAAATTTATAATTATAATATATTACCTGCACAACTTTTCTCTGCAGTAACTGATTACCCAACCTTTTTGACGTCACTTAACCTCTTCGACTTCGTCACAATAATTTCGTCTATTTCAGGCTTCTATTAACTTATACATCCCTTCATTCATTTTCAAATGTTGCATTGTAGTCCAAAGATGATTTCCCATTGCTTCAAGCTTCTATTTTCTTAAAACCACTGGAAATATTTCAAATATTATGTATCACAACACCAAACTGTTCCGAGAGTCCACAAAATGTATACCGCATTTATAAATATTAATATGCTTTAATATCACTTCTACTTACCATAGTTATAATATTTACACATTGCTTAAACATAATTAACAACAAACTGTGTATTTTAACATAATTTTTTATGAAAAAAGCGTTAATTATAATCCCAAGCACAAGAATCCCGATATTGAAAACCGGACTCTCGAACTGTAAACACGACAGTGTTGCCAAGTTGTTCAGCACGGCTAGTAGTAGAGTAGGCTGTGGCTACGTCCTAAGTTTGTGGGGAAAGTAGTGGGAAACTATTAGCTACGGCAGGGGAAAGTATATTTTATACAACACACACATATTATACATTTATATTTCAAAATCAAATTATAAGAAATTTTGCAAAATGAGGCGGGGTGTCCAAGGTACCACACTTTTACGTCACTGATGCTAAAAATCGTCGCACATGCGCGTGAAACCGGCACTGCACTAGGCATGTGCAGGCATGTGTTACCAAAAATAAATAGATAATTACTAAATCTTCAAAAATTTCTATATATTCGTTGTATTTGGTTCATATTTGGTTGTATTAGAAAAATTTACCTAATTGTCAAACCGTTATTTTCCTTGTATCAGTTTTTATATTAATATCAAAATATTTTTACTGGATGTTATGTATACTTGTTGCATATTATAATAAATAATATTATGCATGTTACAAAAATACTATTATAGTTATGAAAGCTTAGATTTGAAAAATTAATTAAAACTCTGTTATTATTCATGTATCTTTTACAAGAATAACCGCTGTCAGAGAGGGTTTATTAATTTCTATTATATATGCGATATAAATATATATATATATATATATATATATATATATATACCTATTTTTTAAAAAAGTTAGTGCATCACTTTCGATAACATATCTCTTATCTCCTAATTAACTTATCCCCTCAGATGCGGATTAATTTTCTTCAGTTATTTCGGAGCGACTAATAAGAAGTAGCCTTCTTCAAACAAAATGTTTGCTACGTGTTCGAAAACATTGCAACTTAGTAAGAAAGTGAGTATCGAATGTTTTGATTTCTCTTCATCTTCATTTGTTTCATATAATTTAACCATATCTGTCCGCTCTAATCGAAATAATTCGACATATTACATTGTTAAACCTTTTTTTCTAAACATTACCTACAAAATACTAACATTACCAAAAAAATATTCATCGAACGAATTTTCCGGAAAATAGAGTTGAAGATAATGTTTAACGAAATCGTTTACCATTTATAGTTTGGTTCACTGGCACGTTATGAATCGACGTTGG
The DNA here is from genome assembly GCA_963966675.1 of Lasioglossum calceatum. Classification (NCBI taxonomy): domain Eukaryota; kingdom Metazoa; phylum Arthropoda; class Insecta; order Hymenoptera; family Halictidae; genus Lasioglossum; species Lasioglossum calceatum. The sequence goes on along the minus strand of OZ016543.1, from coordinate 17,330,451 downwards.
TCATTGCAGAACATAACAATGAATCATTGTCACCCATTACCTGCAATGCACTCAATGCTGCGAAAAAGATTGGCGGTGACATAACTGTATTAGTTGCTGGTACAAAATGTGATGCAGTTGCGCAAGCAATTAGCAAGGCCAATGGTGTTTCCAGGGTTTTGGTTGCAGAAAATGATGCGTTCAAAGGGTTACTCCCTGAGTCGTTAACCCCTCTTGTTATTGCCACTCAGAATGAGCATAAATTTACTCATATTATGGCTGGAGCCACTGCTTTTGGAAAAGCACTGTTGCCGAGAGTAAATATCTTGACTCAAAAATTTCCTATAAATCTATTCATTATATATAATAACAACATTATTGTTCAAAGGTTGCAGCTAAGCTAGACGTATCTCCGATAAGCGATATCATTGATATCAAAGCTCCAGACACATTTGTCCGTACTATCTACGCAGGAAACGCAATTCAAACGTTAAAGAGCAAAGACAATGTAAAAGTAGTCTCTGTACGAGGAACATCGTTCGAACCTTCACCTTTGGAGGGAGGCAGTGCTAAATGTGACCCGGCACCAGCCGGTGACTACAAAACAAGCCTAACAGAGTTTGTCAAAGAAGAATTAATCAAATCTGATAGACCAGAGTTAACATCTGCAAAGGTTGTCGTTTCTGGAGGAAGGGGAATGAAGTCTGGAGATAATTTCAAGTTATTATATGCGCTGGCCGATAAGCTTAATGGAGCTGTTGGCGCATCTAGAGCTGCAGTCGATGCTGGCTTCGTGCCCAATGACTTGCAAGTCGGGCAAACTGGAAAGATCGTGGCTCCCGTAAATAAACTTTGCATTTTTGTCATTTCTGCCATTTCAAATACTGTAGATCAGGGCAATGCTGGTTCATGGAGCAGATGTGGCTGCTTCTCCTATTTGCTTGCGGCACGAGCCCCATGATGCTGCACCGGATGATTACTCACTTTCAATTAATTCTTTCAACAATTCTTTTGGCTCTGCGAATTCTTTAGCTGTACCTGAATGAAAATTAAAGGAATTGTAAATGTATGAAGAAAAGCAGCCGCATCTGTTCCGCAAGCCAGTGTTGCCCAGGCCTGCTGTAGATTGTAATATCAACTTTTTCAGGATCTGTACATCGCTGTGGGCATATCTGGAGCAATCCAACATCTGGCTGGCATGAAAGATTCAAAAACGATCGTCGCAATTAACAAAGACCCGGATGCGCCGATCTTCCAAGTAACCGATTACGGCCTTGTCGCTGATCTGTTTAAGGCTGTGCCTGAACTTATAGAAAAATTGTAAATCAGGGAAATATTTTAAAAATATTTTTATACATCTTATACATATATACATATACACGAAGAGAGTTTATTGAAATCATAAAGATTTTACATGTTCGAACTGTATTTGTATTTTATTTATAATCGTCATTTACCGATCGAGCGTTTATTATATCGTACTCGAGAATCGTTCGAGAGATAAATATATAATTATAAATCTGCGAAAGCGATAGACTGTGTAAACTGTGATGTAACGATCGAATTTTTTTCTCATCCTATTTGATTTTTCAATGTTTATTGAACGATACGCAGCGCGTTCAATGTTCGAAATTCGTTTGCTACGTTTGAAAAATGTGGGACCGATAAGATTTCCCGTTCCGACTTCCGACGTGAGCGCCGCGGGACGAAACGGTTTATTCAATTGTGCTCGAGGCGTATATGTATACACATGGAATCGCCGCCATCTTTGTTGTTTCTTGGCGTGGTGCATAGCCGGCTAGATATCTGATTTTTAAGTATATGATCGTATTTATGTGTCTTGTGATTACAAGTGTCGAGATTACATAAAAAGTTGAACATGAGCACGGACAGTATCGAGAAGCTGTACAAAAATTTTGGTATTCTAGCCGACGCCAAAGACAAATTGGCCGAGGTAATGTACGAACATGGTTATACTGAATAACCACGTTTAGCTCGTTGGAAACACGATATATGCTCGCGAGAATAAATCGAGCGGTTTATTTATCGAATTTTTCAAGTTCTAAATGTTCTACGAGCTCATCAATACAGAACGCTGTACTTGTATCGTGCGCGTAATTTAATTTCTTCTGTGTATTAGGTCATCCCGTAAGTCGTGTCGTTTTTTGACGCTCCAAATGTTCAATTTGTATACTTCCAATTTCCTTCGAATCATTACTCTATCAATAATCGTTTTCAATTTGACGTTCTAATGAAAAAGCTACTGCCTTTAATCCGCTAGTATTAAACTTTGAGACCCAACCTTAATATATCGAGAACTCCGTTTAAAAATTCAGAGAACGGCGTTTGTCACTTCCTCGCACTCAAAACATGCTGTCCGCACACGTCACAAATATTTTCAACCATATTTTTTTTTAATTCATACAAAACGTTGACATTCGTATATATGTAGTGCAATAGGAAACAACACAACTTATGGAACGATCTAATAATATAATCGCATAGAGAAAATGATAAATTGTGTGTACACACTACACACGTATTCGTATACTAACAAAAACATTTATTTTTCCTACAGCATGAAAAGGAATACCTAGATATTCTCACAGCAGTGAAAGGTTCGCCGAAGGAGAAACGATTAGCATCCCAATTTATAGCAAGGTTTTTTAAGTATTTTCCAAAATTAGCTGATCAAGCTATAGACGCTCATTTAGATCTTTGCGAGGATGAGGACATGGCTGTAAGTTTTGTTGGTTTGAATTTATGTAATCGGATCGTCATGTGTTATTTGCGAAATAGCATACGATATATATATATATGCAAAATAAGGCATTGTACGCAACATATACGTATAATTTTAAGTATATGCGATTCGCTTACAGATTAGAAAACAAGCTATTAAAGATCTGCCTGCTTTATGCAAGGACAACAGAGAGCATACAGCGAGAATCGCGGACATTTTAGCTCAATTACTCCAAGCTCAGGATCCGTCTGAATTGGCTGTAGTTCATAACAGTGTTATGTCTCTAATGAAGTCGGATCCAAAAGGTATACCAAAATATCGAATTTATAGCACTGCTTGACTTATATGTATGATTCATGTAAACACAGACGTTCGTGTATACTATATCTAGTATACCTACAGAGTATCTCGGCTAAATCGCTTTGAATGAAAAAGTACGTTATAAAAATAAATTTCCAGGTACGATAAGTGGATTTTTCAGTCAAATTATTAACGGCGATGATGGAACACGCGAGCGTTGCATTAAATTTTTAGCAACAAAACTGAAAGCAATAGGTCATGACGTTATTACTAAGGAACCCGAAGACTTATTGATTTCAGAATGCAAGAAAGTATTACAAGTAGGATTGACAAGATTATATACAATTCGAATAAGCGTCCTCCGCTTTCCTCCGATTTCCTCTATCGATGTGAACTTCTCTTTAAACATTATTCTTTGTAGGACGTAACTGCTGATGAGTTCCATAGTATTATGGAAATCCTTGCTTGGACTAGATTAGGATCGACGGTGAACGGGCAACAAGAATTAGTAGATATAACGGTTGAACAAGCTGAATTATCTGAGCCGTTTAAACATACTAATGTCGAACAATGGAATAGGCTTGTACAATGTATTAAACATGCACTTCCATTTTTTAGCGTGAGTATCGTTGACGTGGATCTTCTAACGAGAACAACGTAATTCTTTTGAGATGTATAATTGATGTACCTTCTTGTTACAGTCCCAAATAGATTCATCGCGTTTCGTCTCTTACATATGTGTACAAGTTTTGCCGCATCTCTCTCTGATCACTGCGCCAGATGGTAGAGATGTTCAATTGGAATTACTAAAGCTGCTCGCCGAACTAGCTGTATTTTGTGGTACAATCGACAAACCGGAAGAGAAAGTACAACAACTTTATAATACTCTCATAGTGAGTACAAACTATCCGCAAAAATACTGTACAAACTTCTTTTACGGTAGATAATATAATCGATTACATATTATTTTCAGACGTACATGCCGCTCCCACCGGCCGCTGAAATAACAGAGGTACCAAAGCTGCAGTTCAGCCATGTCGAGTGTCTTATGTATGCCTTTCACAAATTATGCAAACAAACGCCCGAGTTTCTAATGAAAGATCCGGAACAGCTAAAAGAGTTCAGACTAAGGTTACAATACTTCGCACGCGGTATTCAAGGCTACATCAAAAAGTTAAGGGAAGCGATCAGCGGGAAGTCCGAGGAGGAATTGAAATCGGAGGAGAATCAGTTGAAAGTTGTCGCGTTGAAAACAACCAATAACATTAACACTTTAATCAAAGATCTATTTCATTCGCCACCTAGCTTTAAGAGCATCATTCATCTCTCGTGGAAGACGTCGGTCACCGACAAGAAGGTATCTACAAATTTCAATTTTTGTTTAACCTGGTACCTTTACCCTAGTAGATCTTAAAGATACTAAACGATCCGCTGTCTATCAATTGCACACGAGTTTATTAAACTAATCGTACTCTTCTGTTAGAACGAGAAGAATTCATCTGCTCAGAAGAGACACACTCCGATCACGTTCGGCAATGACAGTAACTTGAATAAGCGTAGTAAAGAGGACAAAAGTAAGAGAGAAATCTATACTCCACCTAGTGGCAAATACAGTTCAAACATATCATCGAATTACGGTATTTAAACAGTTCGACCAACATGATTCGAAAACGATGCTTGGCGTGCTATTAACGTGATTCGCGTTTCCGTTACAGGTCGAGGTAGATTTCGAGGAAACAGGTCAGGCGGCCGTGGTGGTTACAGGCCGAGAGGTCGCGGTACATGGAGAAAGAACTTTTACTAACCACCTGACCGGTTACGTTGTAAGCACAAAACGGCAAGAGCTGCAATAACAAGAAAGACTGTACCAGGTAAAACCATTGTAAAATGTACATACATACAAATGATGATTGTAAAAGTGATGATTTACAAAGAGTGCTTTTAAGGGAAGTGACGAAGAAAATATACAGTTTTTTTTTCGTTCTGTAACCGTAGCGCAAAGGAAGCGTTCGTCCGTGCCGGTTGACCGTTGTGTACGTTTGCTATGGTGTCGCAGGTTCGTAGATGTGGACCAGGGGTCCTAAGGATCCATGTTTCGTCTTTATAGGTGGGCGGGAAATGATCGAATAATTCTACTGAGTTGTGAAAGTAACCTAGTTGCTACTACACAGTTTTTACATGCCTTCAGGTTCACAGAATATAAAAATAATGACAAAAATATGGTTTCTTGGGTAGCCGAGGAGGCAATCCGGAATGTTGTTAGTAACAGTGATACGGTTTCTCTGTAGATTTGGTAGCTCGATTGTTTACCTTAATTAATAATGGAGATACGGCTGTGGTACTCTTTGTTGTAAAAACTGACGCATCTTCAATTTCTCAGACCAACGTGCTCTTCGTACTTTTTTCTCCTTGTCGCTAATTAAAATATTTCATCAACTTTCGAACAGCTTCTCGAAGTCTACTCCACTGCTTTCGTAATTTTTCTCGTCTTCATTCACTTCCAGCAAGTCCTGATACTGATCCAATGATGTACAACTTTTCTTGCAACACCATGAATATACATAATATTATGTCGCACGAACGCTTTCTTCTTCAACCGTGTGAGACTTATACATGTACTCGAAGCTATTGTCGAAACACTATAATGTAAACTCAGTGCCGGATTAAGACCTTTAGAGGCCCTAAGCGCTTAAAAGATTTTAAGGTTTTCTTACACAGGATCAGTTCAGCGCAACGTAGGGTGGACCTGTACGATTTCATAGGCATTTTCGTTAATTTGACTAAAATGTGTTTTTTTTAGCAAAAGTTATCGTTTTTCGCGCACGCTACTGATTTTCATCTTTCCGCTATTTTTTCGTTTTTTCCGCACGCACACATATGCATGTAAACACTTAGAAACATTATCACTGTGTAAAATATGTAAAATTCGGAAAACTTCCTCTTAGCAAACTGAGCACGTGCTTTATTTGCTTATTGGTTAATCCAGCACTGCATAAACTGTAAGCTAGGAAGTAAGCCGTAGTCTAACTTGAACCTTACGACTTTCTGACTAGAAAAACTGTTTCTGCTGTTAGGGTAGTCTAGGCTACCAAACCTGCAGAGAAATCGTATCGTTGTCACTATAATATTTTGGACCCGCTACCTCGACTGCAAAGGAACCGTGTAATTTCTGTTATGATGTAATTCTGCTTAACTCGAGGCGTGGAAAAATGTGGTATAGCCAATAGGCTACTTTGTATTTGGTACAATCATTTAATTGTTCCATGCCCACCTCTTAAGGTGAAACGTGGAACGTTTAGGATCCTTTGATCAACATCAACGAACCCGCGACACCATAGTGAAACGTACGCGACGGTCGATTGGCACGAGCAAACGCTACAGTGTCCTTTTCCTATTCACCATCAAACAAAAATTTTGTAACAATAATACTTCATGAATTTATTATCATTTAACTTAATAAATATCACTATTGCATAATACACGTTGTATTTTTTGTGCCCGATAAACGTGAGAATATTTCCACACGCACGTAATCTTTCGATTTGTGAGAACAATCTTTTACAGTTATTACATACTATAGCTCGTACGTGTTTAAATTTAAATACAGATGTTTCTTCTGTAACGTTTACTTGTCGGTTATGGAGCAATGTCGAAAGCATTCTCTCTCGTGTGTATTAATATGTATCGTAACATTCGGAACAGAATGTTGAGAATTGCTATGTCGTTTCAAACATGTAAACATTACTTTATTAAATTTATTACAATATCGCTAATTGAATAAAGAATATTTATCAGAAATATATTGTGTTTCCTCTGTACGTGTAATATTAAAATATCTCGAGAATCACGAAAAATGATCTTGCCTTGCATTGTTTAATAAATAAAACTAGCAGTATCTGTAAAATTATTATCGTTACAATATATCTTACATTTATAATATACAGCGTCTTTTTTACAAGATAACGTTCAGAATGGATCATTATTGTTTAAAATAGTCCATTCGACGAAATCATGTCATCGATTACTTTACACATAATACGATCACTCGGACTACACGGATCTGATGTTTGTTGTTCAGATCCTAAATTATCTATGGACTCCATAGCATCCGTGTTTATTGCTAGCTTGGAATCCAATTCCGATGTGTCTGGTAACATTTGTAATGCGTGCTGTAAAATTTCTTGAACCTGAAATGGAATTCAATCAATTTCTACGTCTGAATCAAAGTAAACTTATCAAACTTATCTCCGTACCCTTTCTAAATGTTTCTGAAACCTGAGTGCAGTTTCTATGCGTTGTCTACGCTGCAGCTCCATCATGACTCGCAGTGTTTCTCTAGCTTGGTGAGGCCTGAATTCGTTCAGCAAGTGATGGATGTGAATGAAGAGAAGGCTGAGATCTTCTACCTGCGAACAATGAAAAGAAACAATTAGAATCCAGAGCCGAGTAGTTGACGCAACCTAGGATTAGTACCAAACATTAATACTTGAATAATAGGCAACTGAGTGCCACATTAATGGTTTGATTAAGGGACCATATTGCAAATTACTAGACTGTGGATCTTTATGCATTTATGGCTTCTGAAAATGTTCAAAAAGGGGTAGAATATAAATATTAACAGAATCTAGTACAATTTCTATTTATTACAGGTCTGCAAATGCTACTACCACTGGAAACAAGATTCTATTTTATTCCACTTTCTTAAAATTTGTCTGCGAAAGTTCGCAACATCCGTAGTCTACTAATTACTTTCACCTGTTACCAATTTGACGCAGCAGTGTCATTTATAATAAAAAGCTGTTTGCATAGACAATTTGAGGAGCAGATCCCAATGCGAGTACTCACTTTCTCAGCACGTCTTGGACTCTCAGGGCACTGTACAAGCAAGTCTATCAGATCCAGGAAATTGACAAGCAGGGAGTGGTTGAGTTTCTTCAGTTCCCGTCGTCGATCAAAGTGTTGGGGGTATAATCTCTTGATGCCCTGAGCCTCGAGGGGTCGAATGATCGTGTCGTCCGCGTTAAATACGTTCCCGAACATCGAATAAGAGTCGTGTATCGGCGGCGGTGGCCGCGGTGCTCTCCCTCGACGAACATTTTCATCCGTGTACAGATTAATATACTGTACCGGTGGCAACGGCAACGAGCTGACTTGTATCGCCTCGGGAGCAGCCATGTCTGATGTTCAGGAACGCGAAGGCACAATGTCGCAACGCGATACACTACTGCCTGCTACTGCCCGAAGCACGCAGCAGGTTATGTTTGTCAATGCTCTGGCTCTGGCGATGCTGTTGTCAAACTGATCGGAGCGCTGAACTGGAACTGCGCGTGCGCGTGCTTTCGCGCTTTGCCGCCGCCATCGCTTTTTCTTTTCAACAAGCGGTTTCTAACCTAGGAGAAGAAAATTAATTTTCATACCATAATATCTACAAACAAATAAAACTTAACAATTTATGAAACGTGTCTATATTATTATATCTATTCAAAATATAAAAGGTAGGGAGTGGAAAGCGCACAATTTTAGCGTTAGTAACGTACGAAGTTGGGCTAAACTGGGGTACCTTGATCACCCCGCCTAATTTCGCAAAATTTGTTAAGATTTAATGACTTTGTTACATAGAAAACAACGTTACAATATTCTTAAATTTTTCTAATCTTTTACTGCTTTATTGGGTTGAAAAGAAAGTTCTTGCGGCTTTTATCATAAAATCAAAATAACGAAAACCGTAAGAACTTTCTTTCGAACCCAATATTTCATTCAACCGTAAGTAGACGAAGCTACGTTCCTGGCTTTGGTCGCGCATGCGCATGAAAGCGCACAATATCTCATCACTGCCACTTATTCGACGAGTACTCGAATACTGAATTGTATTCAAATATTTAACAATGACTGAAACTTTTAATATAGACCAGGGGTCGGCAAACTTTCTTTGAAAAAGGCCAGATCATAAAATGTTTACGCTCGAAGATATTTACATGGCTAATACAACTTGTAGAGCAACAAAAAGAAAACAGGTTCAACATTATTGTATTAGCAAGTGATGTGTTCACACAATATTTATCGACTATCTGCCGTTGCGATACAGTGTGTAATTCGATTTACTTTTAATTTTTTTCATGTAAAGAACAATATTAACCTCACTTATGTAATTTGCCGACCCCTGATACAGACGATTTTAATCTACACGCTTATCTAGATTAAACAGTTTCGAAATCAGTTCAAAATATATCGGAAAAGGTATTATCTATATCTAAACTGTTTTCATGTACGGAGTATAAAAATGGTCTCGTCACCTGCCTGCCAGTATTTCATATACAACCGAATCTAACCTAACTCGACCCAACCTCTTCTGTTATCTACACGCCGCTGTTTCAGGGTTAGGTTCGAACACAATATTTTTGAGTAACAACAAAGTGGCGGGTAGACAGCAGGGAAGATCCCGCAACAAAACTGGCGGACAGCTAATAAGGTTAGGTTAGGTTCAATCTAGCAAAATAGTTTGAAAACAATAAAACCAATATTACAAAATCGAATAGACATTAGAAAAGATCCCATAGACTTATTACACTATCCAAAGACTCGTGGTCGGTGGGTTACATGGTCGTGGAACTCGAACCGTGGTTTGAGCGTTTAGGTTATATCGATTCTCGTAGCGTTTGCGTCACGTGTTTGTTTACATGAGAAATGTTCATCAACCGGCAACGATGTTCTGTATCGTGTAACACTTATCACCCGTGTGTTTAAGAGGAGCGAACCGTTCGCCGTGTCCGTTGTAAAAGCAAAACAACATGAGCGAAACTCAGCCTTCGGGACCGCCATCTTGTTTTTTTAAAATGAGTCAACAGGTATTCTCTGTCGGGCAAGTTAACGAGTTAACGCTGCCAGGACGTCGAACCCCGCCTGGGAATTTTCGTTGTTCGCCGAATAAATCGAGCCGGTCGAGGCGTTGGGCGTGTCGCTCGATTTTCATGGAAAATCTGCATCACCGTCCGGGATAAATGCTCTACTAACGTAGTGAGGTATTTCCTGCCGTATCTCGTGAGTTTCCAACGTCTTCGTTTGACAGATTGTCGGTGTGTGTATGCGTTCCGTTCCACGTGAATTCTTTGTTTGGGCACCGGTCATGTTTCTGACAAGCGTTAAAACCGCGGCGTGGTAGCGGCCGACCTGGTTACATGGTGAGTGTCGTTCTCTTTTTCCATTTAACACGGTGATCCCGTTGTTCCCGTGGGAAACGTCCTTGCACAGACAGAATCGCGCCGACACGAGTGTCAGGATAACCACAAACTAGCCTCCGTTCGACTCGCTATTGTTTTTCGCCGATCACGAATTAAAACACGTTCGTTGCACTCGTGACGTGTTCACCAGTCGTAATCATTCTTTTTCTAAGATTTAAAGTTCGGTTTTCTTGATAGATCGAGCGTGTTCGAATTTGGTTAGGATCTACAAGGTGCAGGAAAATATTCATTTTGAATTCTCCCCTCTCGCTCCGGCGAACGATTTTCTCTGATTTCGTGTATTTTTACTTTCACGTGTGACACGGTCATTGATGCATCATGTCGGTTTTCCCTAATCGCGTAGTGTGCTGAACTGTGGGAAACATCGACGAACAAAGAATTAAATAATACGACTAGTCGGATTGTTGTTTGTTATTTCGAGATGACGACAGCGTTGTTGAACATTGTGTTACAGTTTAAACGAGTCGCGTGTTTTTCCTTTTAATTCTTGGGAAATGATTGTTTATAACTTTGGTCTTCCTTTTTTCATTTATCGCGGATTAACGAGTGTGTTTATCAAATCGATTTGTGGCAGGGAAATTAATGGGATTTTTATTATTATTTTTCTATTTGTTTTGCAATGATTAGTATGTTCATTTATTAATATTATTCTGTTGTAATTTTATGAGATTTTTATGGGTGGACCTTACGTGGAACTTGGTTGCTTGTGGATAAATGCTGTATGTTACGTCTTACAGGTTTTATTTCATTAGTATGTATTTAGTATTGTTATGGAAAACTATGTGTAATATATTTATAACTATTAAGGACAGCTTGGATAAGCCTTGAGCATTTTATGATTTTTATGTATAGCTATTAATGGAAATGGGAAGAGATGAAAGCGCTCTCTATGGTTTCACGTAGATTCTCCATGTGCTTTTATCAGACCATCATAATTTATTCCAATATAGGTACACAAACCTGCAGTTTACTGTGTAGTATCATAAGCTTTTCAATTGGCATTCTCCTTTGTTATACATTGTGAAGTAGTTGTAAATATCTGTGCTTGAAAGTTCAAGTTCAAGGTCTGAAAGAGGTTACACGCTGTTAGTCATAGATCTATTGAGTTACAATCATATACAGTAAAAACAATTTCTTAAAACATTTGAGAAATACCTACAAACATTCACAATTTGTTAAAATTAGTTTAATCTGTCAGTGGTGTATGGATATGATGATTTACCTTTGCACGCATATGTGATCATTAGACTGCAGATTTTTATGGAATAAAATAGAAAATAGAATCTTATTTTTAGTGGTAGTAGCCTTTTCATGTCAGAAATAAATGAAAATTGAATAATTCTGATAAGTTGATCTAAAAATATTATTTACTTTGAACCTCCTCAAAATTATTAAATATATTTTATTGCGAAATTCGAGTACAGTAATTATTGTCTATAAGTCTATTGCTAAACTTTTCCTGCTTCGTGAAATTGTTATTTCACACAGAGGCATTTATCAATCGATTTTCTGAAAGAGAAGCTCTCAGCATGAAAAAATATTTGATAAATGATTCACCGATTAGCCGATATAACAATTTACAAGTAACAAAAAACTTGAAATTTTTCAGTGGTTATAGAACAAAATTCATTCTGACAATTCCTGAAATAGTCGGAATAAGAATGACTAGTATATCTCGATTAATTAGAAGAGGCCCTCGAGGGCGTGGCCTAAGCGAGTTAGGGTAAATAGCGAGGACGAAGCGTCTGTTTTCAGATATAATCAATCGTATATGTTATTGCATCTTGCTTCGTAGTATTTTTCCTTTCCAATATTATTATTGTTTAATAAGATTGGATCACAGAGAGCCAACAATGAAAACGAATTGTTGATTAATCCGATAGGCGTGTTCGTTAATGGAGAAGTCGCGAATAGTTTCGCGATTCGCTGTATACGTCGACCAGGATTCCCGATCCTTCCGGAAGCTGAACCGGAAGGAACTTGGCGCGGGCACGTGACCGTGCACGCAGCTAACGAAATTTTCTCTGTGGTCGCGTATGCGTATGAGCAGCGCGACCGCATCTGCGTTACATCCGTTCTAGCTTCCAAACCATGATAGAGAGTTAGCTTCGCTGTATTAAACAGTCGCCGCTATTTACTCGATTTATTTACTACCGCAATTTTACGGCAGATGCTAAACACTCACCCACGCGTCCTCTCTTCCACGCCGGAATCGTCGAAATTAAAGGGTCAGGGTCACACCATCAAGAACGGCGATCTTCGCGAATATTTTTCAAAGAAACTAGTGAGTCCTTCGTAACAATCCTTTCCGCATTCGAAGGATCATATCTTCCAGCAGCTCTCACAATTTTTTCCTTAAAAACTATTAACGATTTGGAAAGATATGCCTTTTTACCGAGGTCCTTTTCCTTTAACTGAACCTAGAAAACGAAACAATTGAATTTCTTGCAGATGGGTCATTGAATTAATTTCTCTGTCGAGTTTGAAATGAATTGATGCAGTGCTCTTTTGCATTCCGCACTTTTCGTCCGAGGGGAATTGTTAAATAAATCTATTCACTCGCAAGTACAATATAATCGAATCCAGCAGAGTCTTGAAAATACAATCCCGTGAAAAAGCTTTTAAAACAAAACACAGTGGCGAACAGAAGTTAAATCGAGTTGAACTTTCGATTACGTTTAATGTCTTCGAACAATCTCGTTTAAACTGTTCCATTTAACGCTTAACTAGTGCGATGGGTTCTACTGTATTTTTCTGTTCGACGCAACGTGCCTAGAATTTGATTTGCAGCGAGTTTCGTTCGAATTGTTGTTCGGTCGATTAGTCATAAGAGTGTTCGAACGAAGAGCAAGGTTCGAGTACACCGCTGCAATTGTCTGTCTCACGGAGAATTTCAAAATCACAGGGTTCGAACCGATATCCACCGAGGATCCGATCCGACGAGATAATTGAAAGTTCATCGGGGAAGTTGCGTAATTGGCCTTTAATAAAGTTTCAGTTCTCCAAGAAAACCTCGGGCTTGTTTGAAAGAATCCGGAAAGCAAACGCTGTCGATCGACCGGAAACGGTTAATGGAACTCGCCACTTTGGAAATTAGTCTGGGAAAGATACGAGTCTGGGAATTTTTCCTGCAGGATACCAATGAACATATTAATTTGAAACTTTCCTGGTATATTCGACAATCCTTTGGAGAATATCAGAAAATTCATCCTGGTTTAATCACCTCCCTAGCGTCTCGCATCTAACTCTTCTCGATAGACAGCGGATTTTATGCGTTTATAACAAAAATGAGTAGGTGTAATTCGACACAGTGAACACATAAGAAGAATTTAAAAACGCTGTTATATCATTTTCGACCTATTAAACGTATTAAGAAAGAAAATCAATTTGTATTTCACCCCGGTTAGTTGTAAATCAGGTATAAAATTTTTATTTTTCATGGAGATCCGCTGTCTGCTTATCAGTAGACAAGAATAAATGTGTGAGAACACAAAGCACTGAAGACACTCCATTTTGGGAATATAACTACAATTGTTCGTTACGATTGTCTTACAAAATTTTTATTTTTCGCAATGACACTGTTTTCGACATATTAAGATTATTAAGAGCGAAAATATATTTTTATTTAATTTCTGCTTGTTGCAATTGTCTCGGAAACTTTTATTTTGCATAGAGATTGGCAGTCCAGCAAACTGGGATTAATATGAATAATGAAATTATGTTTGCAGGGTGGCCCACCGTCGGTGATGGCGGGAAAAGATGGCAAGTTGGAGCCGAAAAGCGGGGACGTGGTGAGGCAGGGGTTCATGGTGAAACGTTCCCAGAACAAGAAACGTTTCACCCCCGTCAACTACAAGCAACGCTGGTTCGTTCTGACCAGGCGCTACCTCGTTTATTACGACGGCGATGGAGAGGTATGTGGTCCTCATTGTGTCATTAACACTTCCGCCGTGAGTCGACCGCAGCATCTGCTATTTCTCTCTGTTACACGAGTCAGTAGATTTTTCATCTACCATCCTACAATCTCTCGATCCGACGTATTCGCGTTGCACATTTGAAGCGCGATGAAACCGCAGCAAAAAAAATCGTACATCGAATTTGATGGTGTCGTTATATGGCCTCGATCTACGAGTACCGCATTGACTTCTGGAAAAATGTTTTCTAACTCTCTGTTTCACATTTCAACTACCCATTTTTTATGGACTTCTCGTTCTCCTTTCCAGGCTATTTCAACTCGAAAATTAACCGTTTAAATGTGTAGTCATTGATTAGATACCTACATGCTTAATAATCTAAATAATATTTTGAATAATGGCATAGTTCATTCAAGTGCTAAGGGTTAAAAAATTCCGAAATCTCGCGTATCGATTCCTCCGCATTACCCGGAACTTCCACGAAAATCAAACAGCGCGACCAATCCTCCGACCTGCAACGTTCCTCAAACATCCCGAGCAGCGATTCCCGTAAACTAGCAGCCCGAACGTTGGTCGCGATCGACGCCGATCGAGCCAATGGTCGCTAAACGTGCTCAATTGCCGTTCCGGAGCGTTTTCCCAAGATATAACTAGCCGGCGACACATCGACGCATCGGAACAAGCTACGAGTATTCCACCCCCGGTGATCCCCCGGCCATAATCTTTCTCGCTTGATCTGTAGCTACACTCGGTCACGGTTACCGGTGGTAGTTGGGCTGCGTAGGTACGCAGGGCTCGTTGTGCCTGGACCGGGCAGTTTCGGGGGCGGGTAGGGGTGGCCAGGTCTCTCGCTCGCACACTCGCTTTCTCGCTCCTGCGAGTGATCGCGGAAAGAGAGAGGGAGAGAGAGGGTACATGTGCGGGGGTAGTCGGGTATAACGTGCTCGTAGACCATGTGTAAAATTGGCGGCGCAGGCGCCCCGGGACCACCACCTTCTCTTCGTCCTTTCTTCCGCTCTCTGGCTCCGTCGCGAGTTCCTGACGATACCGCGGCTCAGTCGGTGATCGTCGTCGGGCTCGCTCTACCAGCGAATCGCGTGCACTCTCAGAACCACCCTCAGTCCCGCGCACAACCATCACACCTCGTCAAACTTCACCGCGAGTGATTATCCGCGCGACAAAAAGCGACAACACTCGTGATCACATCTTTAATCTACACCTCCAGGCCGGCTCCAGCATTGATCTCGAGGGTACAGATCGATCGATCCCGATCTCTGGCTTGGTCCAGGTCCAACAGCTTCGGTTCCATCAGATAGATTCAGAGTTTGAACGATTGTCTCTCTGGGACAGGCGATAGAAGACGAAGAGACTCGTTCTTTAGAGGATCCTTGATGCGTGATCTTTTGGATCGGTTAAATACCGGATTGATACATCGTCCGAGCGATTGTCTCGCTTAGACTTGAGAAGACTCGTGATCATTCTTAATCTTCATCTGCGAGCTCCGGACCGGTTCCAGCGTTGATCCTGAGGGCCCTGATCGATCGATCCTGATCCCTGGCCTGGTCCAGGTCAAACACCTTCGGTTCCACCGGCTAGATACATCATTTCAACCATTTTGTCTCTCTTGGACAGAGCCTAGAGCAGACTCCCAAGAGACTCGTTCTCCAGAGGATCCTTGATATGTGATCTTCTGGATCTGGGAGACTCGGATCAGCTACAAAGTGACGAGTCCTAATTAATTCTCTGCTCGGTTCTGTCCATTCTCGCTACTTGTTGGCGCTCTCTCGAGACTCGGACAGGCTGTTAGCTCTTTGGAGAGCTGTTTGGAAGTTCGCGACTATCGAGTCTTTCCGGTCAGTTCTGTTGGAGGATCATTGGGACTCTGTCTATAGGAGATAGATAGACCAGGAAGATCGTGGAAGTTGGGGATTCGGTGGTATTGCTTCGTTTCCTGGCCCAAGAAGTATCTTTGCGTTCTCCAGAGCGTTCCTCCACGTGGGGAGGAACCAGAACATCTCAGCCCGTCGCAGCCGCGAAACTTTTCCTGCTTCCGGTCCCCGTCGCGCAACGTGGAGGTAAGACCGATAGCTTCCTCTCTGGACACCTAAGAAGTCATTTCTCACCTGGCGACAGTGGCTGGGATCATTTTTGCCTCTTTAATTTGATGCACCGAGTAATTTTATGCGCCGAGTTTGTTTTAGCAACGTTTACCGTATCATTTGATCGTTTTTCGACAGCGTTGCGTTGATATAATGTTGAGGGTTATTATATCATACTGTTTATTCGCACGTTTTCGAGAACACATTTCCGATCGACGAGAGAACTCACGAGCCTATATCCAGAGAATCGAATCTTCTAATATTTGATGAAAGAGTTCGATCATTTATTTATTTGAAATTTAATTTTTTAGAAGCAGCGACGCGCTAAAAACTAACTTAGACAGCCTTTCTTAGTCTCCCAAGGTTGATCACCAGTATGGCGGTGTCGTTCCCACTTCTCCAAGACCCCTAATGCTTCTTAACACTTTATTGACCGGAAGCCCATTAATCGGCTTTTTGTTACCAACGTTCATCGATCGGTGGAACCTGAAGCTGTGCCCTCACTGACATTCGCCATACGTGTGGTCGTTAGAACCTTTATGTTTCTGTATATTATCTGTTTTGCCCTTTCCACACACAGATTGCTCTAAGTAGGCGTGGCTTTTCTCGCTCCGAGCCAGAGCAGTGCCTGAGAGGGCATTTCAAAGCACTCTCCACCCTAGTAATACTCTAGATTTCCCCAAGAACAATGTTTCAGGGCAAACGATATTAGTCGAACTAGAGAACTATCTGTTTCGTCCTTTCTCCATGCAGATTGATCTAAGTAGGCGTGGTTTCCTCACTCCCGGCCAGTCTCGGATCTCGAACTCGAGAATGAGCAATCCCCGGCGGTTTCAATTCCACTTTCATAAAGAACAGACAGCCTCTGGCGTTCCCGTTCAAAGCGTCCACCCCGTACATCCCTGGCTACAATCAATTTCACGCGTACAACGGTCTCAAAGAGTCGGACTACGAGCTTTCTAGGGGTATAGCGGAGAACACGCTCGAACGGGATCGTAGCATTCTGTTTCTCGCGAATATCCGAGTGGATATTCTCTCTTCGGGCGCAGTAGCCGTTATCGTATCCCTCCGATTGGAAGAGGAACCGGGTCGATCTCCATCCTCTCGATCATATTTCCGCTCCGAAAATCACTGCCCGATTGGCTCCTTCGCCGGTGGACGACGTTGACGTCAACCCTAAAAAACAGCGTTCACAAGGGCCGCATCAATTAATTATTAAAAGGTTGCACAACAAACAAAATTTTATTTTTGAGATCAATATATACACCTTGTTGTATGATATTTCCGTACCATGTTCTGAAAATTTCAGCTCGATACCTCAAACTGGAAGACCGCGGCAGCCATTTTCCCAATGCCATCTCCCCAAAGTCGTTTCTGTGAGGCGTCGTTTAACAGAAATTTTTGGTAACTTCACATTAAACTAGGCGAAAAGAAAACCAGCTGAAAAAAACAATTTTCAAAAAAGTTACAGCTATTTAACGCGTTGAATGTGACCGGCGCGGTGCTATACGATTATCATAAAATGAGTGCTACCGAATCGCGGGGATCAATCTGTCAATACCGCAATTAACTAGATTATAGTGAAGGGTGTGAACTTCATTATCATGTCACAAACAAGTGTTATTAACAACGCTGATCGCTTCAGCGTGTTAATTGAATTACTTTAATCGTATGGAATGCTCGAGGTTGTTGTATTACAATACATGTATTTAAATACATGTTCAATTAATCATTGTTGATAGCTAGATGTCTCTAGAACTTCGAAAAGGTTGAACCCGTTGTCTGAAACAAATGCAGGGAAATTCGTTAATTTTCAGCAGTTTGCGTCAGGGCTCCCCCCGTTAATTAAAGCCAGCCTCATTATTCGTTGTTACCACCCCCTTAGACGGTGAAAGGAGCCGAGTCGAGCCGACCAGCCGCGAACGGTCCGGCCGATTCAACGCGAATTTCTGCTCGGAAGCGGATTCAAGTGGCATCCCGAGGAGAAACCGAGGCAAAAGAACAGTTTTTCCTTTTCTGGATTTTTTCCGGCGCTCTCGGGGTCGTTAAGTCGCTCCGACGGATATTTCTCCTCGTTTCTGTTTGCCTCGTTCCCCTCTTTCTTTCATGTTTCCCCCTCACTGATTATTTGCATCTTTCGTCGATTTGCGTCACCGAACGTTGTTCAAACATGTTTAAGCGTCCGCGTTCAAAATAAAGTTACTTAATTTGTAGATCCAACGCAAGACTCGCCCGTGGAATTCGTAGGAAAGTATTGAAATTCGTGAGGCGGCGTTATTTATCGGAGCACAGGCTCGAATGGAGAGGGTCGCCGGAGGTCTTTCAGACTTCTGCCTGAAAACGGGACAGCCATGCGGAGTGCCTGGAAGAATGACGACAGTAATGAAGGGCACCGGTAGTCGGCGAATCTAATAAAGACGTCGTCGCACAGGACCGTTCGCAAAAGCCTAAATGAAATTTTCTCCGGCGGCGTCCTTTCCGCAACGGCCGCTGTTCCGGCTCCGGTTCCGGGCAAATAACGAATGCCACCGTCTTTTTTCCTCGAGTTTATTCCTGCTGGAAAGAATCGGGCCCGGGCTTCTGCTCTCCTCCGATATCGAGCGATATACGACGCACAGCGGGAAAGGATCTATTTTCCCACTCGTGCGTGTATAAAAATCGATCCGTTCAAAGAGAACTCGACAATATCTATAGGATGCTGATAGCCAGGAAACTTCTTCTAGATATCGTCGTCCTCGTATGAAAATTGCCTAAATCCAAAAAAGTAAATTGAGGCGAAAAAGAAAGATTTAAAGCGAAACTATTTTGCTTTACACGGAAATTTTTTCTACATTTAGACACTAATTAAAGCAGTTAACAAAAGAAAATTACCCTCAAACCGTAGAAATTGAAGTACCAAATAAGGCGAAGCTGAAACCCAAATTTTCATAAAAAATCGACTTAGCCAGTCGACGATTTGATGGGTTTATGAGAAAATTGAGAAGGCGGAGCTGAAAACACTAAAAGAGGAAGAGTGTCGTTTGAATGCCTCGATTGAATTTAAATGAAAGAGCACGGTATGTACAGGTCGTTCGATGCTCGAAAAAAATAGATCCTTTTGAACGGTCTACCATAAACAAAAAATAGGAAGAAGACAGCGATCGCACGTCCTGTCCCCGAGCTGTCCAGCAAACGGACGGGAAAAAATTGGCACGCTGTAAATCCGGAGCGCTCTCGCGACCCTCTATTTATCGACGCATCACGGAAACGTCTGTACACAAAAGGAAAAACTATTTCCGAAACGCGAGGAACGTCGATCCCGAAACAAACTGGACAGAGAGAACGGTAAATCGCTCGCTCGAGTTGGAAAAATAAAAAAAAGAAAAAACAATGCAGCCCCTGCTAAAGGGGCTGGAGAATTTCGCTCGTGTAAAAATTCCACCCCCTGTCACTGAATTTATTATTCAATGAAAATATCCGCTCTGCGCCGCGCCGTTGCTGCCGCCGTTGTTTCTCGTTTCCGGATAATTTCCCTCACCTGTTCCGACACTGCGCCATAGACAGTCGTGGCCTATGTACTTTTTAATCCCTGCTAATGGCGTTAAGCGTTCACCTTTCCTGATAACCTGTTGAGAGGGACAAGCTATCGGTTGTTACACTCTTTGCTGTTGCGTTCACAAATTTCGATTCCTTTCGACACTTGTCTCAAGCAGAAAATAACAATTTCCGATTTGTTCGTCCTTTCCGTTGACTACCGCAACAGCGGCAACTTCAAAAATTCCGTGAAATCAAAGTAATCTATTTAACAAAATGAAAAAGAGAATCCATTTGCATTTTCACAATGGGGAACCTGCGCGACGCGGTCAAGGGTTAACATCGAGCGAGATAAATTTGCGAGTGCGGAGAACGATTTCGCAACCCAGAAACAGCGATGCATAAATTGTGGGGTGATGCGAGGGGTTGGGGGGATGATGTTAGGGGTTAGTTGACCACCGCTGGCATAAAGCAATGGCAGGCCGTGTACACCGATATCCTTCCGATATTCGGAGGAAACTCGATTTGTCTCGCTGGATTTCCGCCATTCGAAAAGAGCTACCCGTATTACCGGTTATGCACCCTCTTTCTCTTTATCTTCCCCTACCACTTCGGTTTTCCAATAGCAAGGGCTAAAAATTGTCCAATTTGTCGCGCGTGTGCGCGATGAGCCGAGAGAGATGCTTCTCGTGTCGACGTGCAGTAATTTGTCTCGGGTATGTTAGCGAGCTGCTCGAGACAGACACGCTCTTCTGGCGAGATACACTCACCGTTCAGTCGATGAAAGAATTGGCTCGCAGAACGGAGTTCTCGATTCTAGACACCCCTTCATTTTTCACGGACCCCCCATTGTCGCGAATGCTCGGGCACTTTCCGCGGAACCGTTCCAAGATGCTCCAAAATGAAGAGTCCACGACAGGAAGAAGCAGTATCAATCTTGAGAAATTTTTCGTACAACGGAAACACATTTGCCTCTTCTGACAAGTGCAGCATCTTTACGTACCACCCTTCCTTCCCCATGGACTCTGTACATAATTGTTCTTCGTTCACGCCGCAGTCCTCTCGCCTTTCTTCGATACATGTTTCTCTTCAACCCTATTTCAACTATTTTCCCCAGTTTTATATATGTATATTTATCAATTATCGAAGTTATAAAAATCTATTTATGTATGACAGTCTCAATAAGTTTAGTGATGCCATTTTCATAAGGCAATATTTACCAGATACTTTCAACGCTTGGTACGTTTAGCGTTAATAATAAATGCGTCCCTTCAAAGAGACTGAACCGAAGCAGTTTTTCCTAGATAAATACAGTTCTTCATTTAGTTTCGAACTGAAGCAGAACCTTCGGAAAAATACCGAAATTCTTTGACTGAATTTTCCTCAGAAGACACCTTCAGAGATTGTACTCCGAAGCAGGTCTCCCGATCAATTTCTTCGCCTTCTTCGATCTAATCGATCCAAGTTTAATCTTCGGTTACGATCCGGTAGCTGTTTCGTGTTTCATTCTTCGTTAATTCGGGGATTCGATCCTGAATTCGAATTTTCTTCATCTGCAGTGATAAAATCGCGTTCGGTCTTTCGTTCCACACGCTCTCTCTCTCTTTCTCTCTCTCTCTCTCTCTCTATTAATTCCCCTCGTCTTGCCTAAGTGCTTTTCTTGGTCCGCTGTCTCTCATTCTCCCGGCTCTACTTCCCACTTCCGTTTCCATCGATGACAAGAGCCGGAGAAAAGGGGATTTGAATCCTTTGACCTCGTTACGTCTTCGGGGGTCTGAGCACACAGTACACACATATCCCCGTCCCGGGATTTTCCAATTTCATTCCTGGCTGATGGCTTGAAATAAGGCGGAATTAACTTCGCCGTGTAATTCGCGCCTTCAACGGACGGACCGTGAAAGCGGCGAACGGTGAAAAATGTTGATGAAGAAACAGTCGGACGTCCGCGCTCTTTGTACAGATCTACGTCTTCAACAGTTAATTAGCACTCTCTCTGAACCGTTCCTGTTCCCGTTCCTATTCGATGGGTGTAGTCGAAAAGTTTATTCAACGCAGCAAATGTAATTCTCGGACGGCGGACTTTTGTGGAAAATTAAAATTTTCTACGGAGTGAAGTGGAAATTTATTTTCTTTCTTAACCCTTCGGGGACGACATCAGTACGTCATACTAACTCGAAGAGTAGTTCAAAATTGATTATTATTAGACAGCGGATCTTTATACATTTACAATAAAAATGAGTAGGTGTAATTTAAACCAATGAAAGCATTAGAAGAACTTAAAAATTCTGTTATATTATTTTCAACCTTTTATCCATATTGACAAAGAAAATAAATTTCCAATTCACTCCAGCTTGGTTTGATTCAGGTGAAACATTTTTATTTTGCATATAGGCCCGCTGTCTATTGATTACAATTGTACACGGTGAAATTATTAGACTTGATACTTTATCATTCATTTTCTAGAATTTGAACATGGTCATGGAAAATATCGAAGTGTCTGAATCGCCAACAGATTACAGCAACTTACATAATACAATATCCATCATAGAGTAAGGAAATGACGATCGCCGACGTCTTTGAAGGGCTAATGTGTTTAATAGATTGAAAAAAATCATTTTCAACTACAATAATCGCACGATTCATCTCCGGAGCGCCTCTGAAAACTATTCTCGGTCGAGCCATCGTCCGAGCGTTCGCGCCCGCGCCAAAAAGTGCAAAAATATTACAAATTGCAGCGATATTATATCACTTTAACTGCGACCCGTCACTGTCCCGTGCCGGGTCGGCGAGTCCTCGTGGTCGAGTCGTAAATCACCGGTGGCGAGGTTCGGAAAAAGTTTCGGGTCGCCCCTTCCGCGAGGCGATAACGCGTTTTTCTCGGAACGAAACGAAACCACTCCCGACGAAATAATGAAGAACAACCGTGGAATCGATGCGGATGTTTTACCGCGGCTCGTGTCCCTCCGTTCCACGATCTGGGGACGCTAAATCGCGGCTAAGAGGACACACCGGTGTCTCGGTTTCCCGCCGAGGGAAACTTCAACCCCTTCGGCCGCCATTACTCTTGCCCTCAGTGTCGTTTTTCTCGTTTAATTCCGTCGGAGAGCCCGCCCCACGTTTCTTCGGGGACATCTGGTCAAACAGACTGGTTCCAGTTCGCCTTGTACATGCTGGACCTCTTGTCCCCTGTTGGACGACGCCGAAACTTGAAGAGCTTTTTCTGTTTGGCGATTGGAGCCGGGAATTCGGTGGATTTTACTGTATTTTTATTCGTTTGGTAGTATCCCCTTGTTTTTTCACCAATTTACAGTAAATCAAATATGTATATTGGGTTGACAGAAAATAATTTCGGTATTTTAAGGTGAAATAAGGACCAGAAGTTTTATGAGCGCGGAATTGTGAGGCTACCAGAAAGATGGCAAAAGATCGTCGAACAAAATGGAAAATATTCTATTGATTGAAGTCCATTGCTTGAATGAAAAAAAATTACTTTCTTGTCAACGCACTAATTATTTCGTCGTTGCTCTGGTTGACCACGCCTCGAGGGCGTGGCCAAGTCGCGACGCTACGGAGGAAAACTTGTTCAGAATCAAATCGTTCCACCAGCAGCTAGCTACATTATTTGCCTTAACGATTAACGCTGAATAAAGTTGACAATCAAGCTTACCCGAACATCACCAGCGCGAAAAATCGCTCGATCAAAAACACGGTAGACCTCGACGACCACCGAACAATATAGAAATCAGCCGAGCGATTACGAGTCCCAGAAATGAACCACCGAGACCGTCGCCAATCAACGTCAACGAGCCTAACGCAATTATCAAAAGCGGGAATAAAACAGCGGCGCGTCGTTGGAAAAACAGAGAAAAAAAAAAGCGAGAGCGTAAAAGGTGTATCGATGCTCGATGACGAAAATCTCGCGAGCACCGACGAGCCAACAATCCCGTGGGATATTTACACTTTTGTACAAGCTTGTCAGTCGGCGGCGTTACGTCGTCGGCGCCACTGATTGACAGTGCCATTCGATTTCTTCTCTCTCTCTCTCCCTCTATTTTTGTTTTTTTTTTCGTCGGCGCCTGGATATTCGATATACGTTGTAGGGAAACAGGATTCCCGGGGCGTTGGGTCCGCGTTATCGAAACTGCGGATCAAGATTACACGGGGGATCCAATTCCGGAGAGGCAAGTTCGAGCCACGGAACCATTGTTTGGCTAAACGGAATGCAGCCGCTGCTTAGATCCCTTCCGGTCCCGTCTCCTCGACTAATATTTGCCGGGATCCCCGAGATACACCTATCTCGAACGCGTGGGCGGATCACGCCCACCGAAACGGATCCCATCGCTCGAAGGAAGGTCGTAATAGAGTGTTTGCGAGCGGGGTACTCCGCGAAATTTGAAATAGAAAAGACCCCGGTGCCCTGGGACATCGCTGCCACGTGACCGATTCGACGTATTCGTGTACAAAATGTTTGCGTTCGACGTCGCGAAGAACTACCCATGTTTGGCCTTCGGCCATCAATTTGTGTAGAAATAGTTTCACTCCGTTTTATCACTACCTCGATTATTGCACGTACCTCTATATCTCCAGGGCGCGGTCTTGAACACGGGAAACGCGGCAGAAACCATTTGAAAAGGCATCGCGGCGACTAAAATCGAGTGATAACGCAAAGAGCAAAGTCTTCCCTTTCAGCTTCGACGAAAAAGAAAAAGAAATAAAGAAAAACGAGGAGAAAATGGAGGGGAAAGCATGAAAAAAAGAGGAAAGAAAGCGTAGGTATAAAATGTATAAACGTCTTCCGGTGAAAACGGAAGCGAAGGAGAGTGGCGGTCGCGTGTATATCCGGCCCGCCTTCCGGCCACGTCTCGGCTTCTGGTCTCGTTTCATTTCTTTTGACTCTTTTCCTCCACTCGGTGCCCCTACACGATAACGAGCCGGCACACTGGTTGTTCTATGCCTTAACGGCACCAGGGAACGAGGTAGAATCGCGGTCGATTTCAAACCACTGTGAGTTCAAAGGCTGGAGACTTCCTTTTGTAACCACCCCTTAAAATCTAGTGTACGATTGAAAAAAGGAAGAACCGTCTTGGCTCGTTCTCCCGTTCGCTCACTTCAAAAAAATCATTTCATTAAAAAAACAAGTTACAGAGACGAAAGTAGAGATCTCGCCTATTAAAACGAGCCCTCGCGGGAAGCCGTCCGATTTTTATTCACGAAGTTGTCACGCGATAAACATAGCAACACTTGCTGCTGCCTGGAGATTGGTCAGTTCGCGAGGTGGGGGTTGGGAACGCCTCGGGGCGTGGTTAAGCCGCGACGCAACGGAGGGAACACGGTTCCGAAGTAAAATACCTTGATTCAATGGTAGTATGCTGGATAATAAAAGATGGATAGAGTTGAAGAAGGCGACGGTGTCCCCGCTCGAGGTCTCGTTTCATTAGTTCTTGTTCTGTTCTGTCGACTCTTGGTACTGGACAAGATAACGAGCCGGTTGTTCTCTGTGTGTGTGTGTAGCGGCGCAAGGAACGAGGTAGAATCGCGGTCGAGAGCGTCCACGTGGTTGAAACGGCGAGCCTCGGGAGCAACGCCGGCGGCGTCGGCGGCGTCGGCAGCGAGGTGGCAGGCAGTGAAGCAGGCACCGGTGGCGTCGGAGGAGGAGGTGGAAGACCACCTGGACTACCTTTCCAGGTGGGCTATCGAGAAGCCGGCCAAGAGTACACGCTCTACCTTCTAGCCGCCCGCGAACAGGACCGCGCCGAGTGGATCCGCGCCATCCGTGCTGGTGAGTTGCTATTCTTTTTCTCAATTCTCCAATTATCCTCCCTCTCTTCTCTTCACCCCTCCTCCCAACTCCTCCCAACCCTTATGCCGTCAAGGAAAATGTATAGATTACTTAAAACCTCCCTGTATTTAACATGTTTGCACAAATTCTTATTACAAGACTATAAATTAATATATTAGCGAGTGAAGAATGAACATTCAGAGAAATTTTGTAATACTTTTTAGAGGTACATTAACAAATTGTTGAAAGAAATACGGTAAAATAACCTGCCTACATCGATCTTCACACCAGCTTCAATCCTTTTCGCGCGTTCTTGGCGTAGTGCACTGACTTTCCAGAAATTGTTCAGCGATGAACAGAAAAAACGAATTTCGAAAGAGCTTGTGTTTGTCTAATAGAATTTTTACAGGATTAGAATTCGAAATCGAGGTGGTTCATCTCGATATGACAATGCGTTAGTCGCATACGTCAGCAGCCCGCTATTTATCCGATCTGTCCCGTAGTATTTGCATAGAGTTGCACGGGCAAATCCAGTCTGCATACAGATCGTCCCCGGGGCTCGTGAAGCGTTAATAAAGATATTTTCTTTCTTTTTCCGTCGCGCCGCGCCATCATGGACGCGAGCATTAGTTTTATCCTTCGCGTGCACTATTTTCCGCGTGGCCGATCGTCGGACAAAGATGTCACGGCGAATTTTCGCGCGCGCGTCCAGTTTTTCCGCGTTCGCTATTCATAACTCTTGTGACATTTTTTTTTCTCGTTGCAACGACGACGAGAGCCGGCCGTTCCGAGTCTCGCTCGAAAATTTATTTTAACGGCGGGGCGAGGCCGAGTTTCGAGTACCGGATAATATTAAATCTCTCTGCGGGGTGGACAGAGGAGTGCAAGTCGGAATTAGTTGTGCAGAGAAGCGCATACGAATTTCAACGTGCGATCAAGCGCAGGATTTTTAATATTCGGCTGTGTTCGACATATTCCTCTTTCGCGTGGAAGATCACGATCAGCACGCTGTCGCAAATGCAGCACTTTTAATATTTGATTAAGAAGAAATCTTCTTTTTTTTCGCGGAAACGCTGATTTATGTTATACATTTCAACGAAAGTTTGTCTTGCACGCTTTCATCCGCCCCGGCCGGAGAAAAATATTCGCGGAATTGAAGAGCCGGATGAGAACTGGGTTAAAACGATGCGCGCCGTGTTTCGCGATACTGATTTTTTTGCGACGCGATCTCGCCTGATTACGGTTATCAATTTTTCCCCCGACAACCTCGAAATTCTGTCGTTTACCGAGGCACTTTAAAGCATCCAGTTCAATCCCAAAGCTTATTTTTATTCCATATAATTCATTCAAATCAAGGGATGAGAGCCTCGACCAACTTAAACAATCTCCCGCTTCATCGTTTGTGAAGTTATCCGAATAAAACTTTGTAGGCTTGTGGAACAAGTGAAAGTATTGGGAGTACAAATTAGTCTCCGCCGTTTTTCA
Source organism: Lasioglossum calceatum (assembly GCA_963966675.1). Classification (NCBI taxonomy): domain Eukaryota; kingdom Metazoa; phylum Arthropoda; class Insecta; order Hymenoptera; family Halictidae; genus Lasioglossum; species Lasioglossum calceatum. The sequence goes on along the minus strand of OZ016543.1, from coordinate 17,303,401 downwards.
TCTTAAATTGAGCATTTATTGCGAAAGAACGGTACCTTATGTTTTATTCAAAGTATTGTCCATCGCTGGCCGCTACTTTTTCCCATCTTTCTGGCAGCATCCGGATACCGCGTCGGAAGAACGCTTCATCTTTTGGCGCTACCCATGAATCTACCCAATTTTTGGTGTCTCCATATGACGTGAAGTGCTGCTCAGACAGGCCATGCGTCATCGATCGAAACAAGTAGTAATCAGAAGGAGCAATGTCTGGTGAATACGGCCGGTGGAGTAAAACTTCCCAATTAAGTGTTTCCAAGAAGGTTTTGATCGGCGCCGCAACACGAGGACGAGCATTATCATGCAGAGGAATGATTTTGAACCCAATTTCCTTGCTTTTGAATCATTCCCAATGATTTTAAACGATGTGAAATCGTTTGCTGAGTCACTGATAATGCAAGTGCAAGTTCTTCTTGCGTTTGGCACGAATCTTCATTCAATAATGCTTCCAATTCCGCGTCCTCGTACACTTTCGGCCTTCCACTACGTTCTTTGTCTTCGACATCAAATTCCCCGTTCTTAAACTTTTGCATCCACTCACGACAACTTCTCTCGTTTAATGCAGCCTTACCATATGCTTCTACAAGTAATCGATGCGCCTTAGCTGCAGATTTCTTCAAATTAAAGAAGTAAGTCAGAAGTTTCGGTTCAAAACTCGACATTTTCGCACGAAAAAAATATACGACGCTGATACATAATCGCTAATATTTCGAGGTTATGTTGCTGACAGATGTGCAACCTTACGATATGACGTCTTACATCTGACACTAGCCGCCATAACTTACTGGTTGCGCTATCTGATTTCAAACGGCGGAGACTCATTTGTACTCCTGATACTATTTTCGATATTTTTAAGTTTAAAGCGTCGCGCGTTTTTACCTGTTTTACATGCCCCCGAAAGTTTCGTTTGAACGGCTCCGCCAACAAATCGGAATTCTCGCCGAGTTCCAGGGTAAGGAAATCGCGTTGCAGGAAAATTCGAAAGACGAGCGGCGCGCGTATACTGTAATCGGCGGATGAGGCGTTAACTTTGTTTCTTAAGTAGTTCGTGAAATTGAGGAGGGCTCGGCGTGTCTTTCCGTAGTCGATTGTTCCGTTGGACGAAGTTTCCCGAGCCGTGAAGTAACGTCGTCCGCGACACGACGCAGGAAATTGCGTCGAACGAGAAGACGCGCCGAAAGTTCTGTCGCGCGTCGCATCACGCCGTTGAAATTACACTGACAGAGTTCCCAGCGCTTTCCTCGGCTTTTGTTCATGATACGTCGACGCTTGATACCCTATTCATTAACTTTGAAGACGCGTCGAACACGCGGTCCAACTATTCTTACGAAGGGGTTCGCCCTTATCCTCGGTCGGTCGCCAATTATCGCCTCTCCGTTTTCCTCGACACGCACGAGGTGCCACAAGCAATTTTAGCATTTTTGTGGAGCCACCATTTCTCCGCTCAAAGATCAACAAAGATGATTCGATTGATTTTTAAGGGACGGCTGTAAAGGTGAGAGTTCGATCTTCAATTCCGCGGTGGTTTTACTCGCGGAAACAATTTTGTAGACTCTGCACAAGCGTTTCAATTGACACAGAGCAAATCCGATAACTCTCGACCGATTATTTCACTCGAAGTGCAATAAAACCGTAGAACAAAATCGCAGATTGATTTTTGAAGTGTGATCGCAAAGGGGAGAATTCAATCTTGAAATCCACGTTGGTTTGATTCCGAGAAAAAAATTGTTGGAGCCCGCAGAACCGTTTCAATTTGTACGAGGCAGATTTGATTCGTTATCAGCAGTTCACGTTGGTTCGAACAAACTAATCTCCACCGGGGATAAATAATGTTTCAATAATATTTGGGAAGGATGAGAACGGGCGTGAAGAATAATGGCCGGTCGAAAAAATGGCACATCGCATGGGGGAAAAAAGGGAATAAAAGCGGAAACCGAACAAGTTTCGCGGGTACGTATAGAAGCGGGGACGGAAGTGGCACGCGGCGTGGGCGGGAGAGAGAAGTCGAGGATTCTATTTCCGGTGGTGCCGCGGCCACGAATAATAACCGATCACCTCGGACGAGATTCTTTGGAAACTCGTTAAAAGTTCGAGCGACCCTCCGCAGCGACAAATCCATCACCGAGCGGGGGATCGCGATACGTCAGCGATATCGGCGATCGATTCGCGTGATTTCTGACGCGAGTTCTGCGCGCGAGCCAACCGGGAGGGGACCCAAGGAACCGGCACGCTGATAAGTCTCGTGTCGAATCCCGCGATCACGGCCATATTTCTCGCGGAAAAATTGCCTCGAGTCCGCTACCCCGCTCCTCGGCTCCGCGAATCTCTGCGGCTTCGAGCGCGAAAATCATTTCGCGAGTTAAATTGAATCACTGTTGACGTCGATCGGACGGAAAAGATAACCGGTGACGTACAGGGCTTGTCGAAAGTGTTTCGTAACGCTGCATCATTAACAAAACATTTCATGCTGCATGAAAAGCAAGATGAGGGGATGAAAGTAGAGATCTTGCCCTTTAAAATGAACCTAGGTACGTTGTCGTACGATTTTTTTCCGGGAGTTATCGCGCGAGAAACACAGCCAGAGGTAGCGGGGATAGGAACGCCCGGGGGGCGTGGCCAAGCCGCGGCGCTACCGAGGGAAGCACTGATAATTCATATCACAACCGAATAAATTGATTTCCAGTCAAGAAAAATCGCGAAATGGAGAATGAATCTCGAAGCAATCGAGGCGAACAGTGAAAACTATTGTTCGCTTTTCGCGTGACGGCCACGGCCCGGTTCAATTTCGCAGTTTCCCGGAGGCCAGGACCGATCTCGAAAAATTCGCAATGTCCGTGCTCCCTCGGCCTACCGGGAACAACGGGAGCAGTTGGTCGGAGTATGAAACTCGTTTTGCATAGGGAAACTTCGGAAAAAATCGCAGACCGCGTCTTCGGCTGCGGGAACGGCGATAAGAATTTCCTCCGGAATAATATCATTGGACAGAGAGGAATTCTGTGGGGAATCCGTTTCAGAGGGAACAACGAAGGAGCCACGGAGGGAAATGAGAATTTATTTCTTTGAAAGAATGCCGACGGGACGGCGCGCGCTACGCGAAATTGGAGGACAGATCAAGGACCAGGAAAATGAAACACGACGTGTTTAAAGTGCCGGGACACGCCTGCTCCAATAAGGCGGTCCTCGAATAATGAAATTCACGGTTTTCGAAAACATTACCGAAGCGAGGATTACTTCTCGGAGCTCCTGTCCTTGTAATTATTTAAGAGGATGTTCGAATTGCTTTAAGGGCGTCAAATTAATTTCTCATTACGAGTTTAATACGATGACGCGCACTTTTTCGTAAATAAACGATGACAAGTGGTTTGCTCCGCAGCGTCGCGGGTTGGCCACGCCCTCGAGGCGTTCCCACCCCCACTACGTCGCGTAACGACCAACCGCGAGTCACCAGCGAGTCGCTAGCCAGTGAGAACGACGATAAAGTAGCTTCTCCTGCTCCCGAACGTCCTGCTGTGTTTCTCGCGCGATAACTTTGCGAAAAAAAATCGGACATTGATTTTTAAGGGACGATTGTAAAGGTTTAACATTTTTTAAAACCCTGTCGAGGACTGCCGGGACAAGTATCGTCGACAAAGGCAATAAATTCGGCATCTTTCGTGGAACATCGTGCGTGGGCGGTGCTGTAGAGCCGGTGGCACTAGCTCGAGCCTCTGACCCGTAGACGTCTTCGGGGTTTGAGGGGCGTTTTACATTCGAGCTCGAGAGAACGAGAAGTGGTTGCTCCTCGGAACACGTGAAAGGCTATTCAAGCTTCTTGCGCGCGGCAATGATCATCTTCACGAGAACACTGCGGCAACATTTGAAATGTATGCGAGCCCGGCTGGGTCCCCGCATGAATCGTCGACTCCTCTCTCTCCCTCTCACGCACACACTCTCTTACTTTTTATACGTCTTTCTAGTCTCTTTTTTTTTCTGCCGCTTCCTCGCAGAATTGACGTGGTTCGTCCTCAAAGAGACGGAATAACCTGCCCGCGGAAACAACTCGGCTCGTTTCGATAATTGGATCTTCCGGTGACAAACACGCCGTGGAACTTTTCAGAGCCGGTCTACCTAAAGACACGGAACGAAAAACGCGCGTTGAACAGACTGTTCTCCTGGTTTTTCTCTCCGGAACCGTGGAATGGGCTCATTGCGAACTACTGGACCGTTTCTGTCTCCCCCGCAACAGAGATTCCGCGTGGTTTTTCTCCGAAATCGTAATTTCTGGGTCGCGTTTTGTCGGCGAGAACCCGTCGCACAGAGTTCCTAAACGCCGGTTTTTGTAATTGTGATTTCGCCAGAATATTATCGGGTTTCGAAGTGTTCGCTTCGTTTCTATGGTCGTAGGACCTCGAAACTCCTGCGCGTTATGAATTTTGCAACCGCCTCCGTAATGAGCTATGCTAATGAACGCAGGACGATTTATTTGACGGTCCATGCTCGTTAATACGCTATCCGTCCATGCGTTCCCTCCGACTGCGATTATCTTTAATTATTTTGGGCCATTATCGATGTAGTGGATTTAAAAGCATATTATTGGCACGCGCGGTGTTAATTAAAATTTAGAGGTGCGTTTCGGAAACGTGGGAGGACCTTGGGATTGATTGCCGGGGGATTTTGAGAGGGTGTTTCAGAAATGTTTGGGAGTTCGTAATGAATTATAGGCGCCTACAGAAATATCTACATGAACCCATGGATTGTCAAGGGTCGCCATAGTCGTCCAGGAGAATTTAGTGGCACTCGGGTGCTCTCAAAGAAAACCCAAGGGTCCTCGAGATCTCTCTCCAGTTTGCTTAGAGGTCCTGTCTAAATCAAAGATCCTCGAACGCTTGCAAAGGGATCTTGGGTTGCCCCAAGGACTTCCACGGGACTCCTATGGTTTGCAGAGATCCCGAAGGAAACTCTCTGGCTCCCAAGTCATTTCGAGGAGTCCTCAAGACGCTATTAGAAGCCATCAAGAGCTATCAATAACCTGCTATGTCCCTCAGAAGAATACAATGACATTTAGATCAGTTTAAAAGAACCTGGTGGGTCTTTAGAGACTTCCGAAGGAGTCAAGAAGCCATCAAGAGTCTCTACAAGGATCTAGAGAGCTCCTCAAGAAATTGAGCAGTCATCAAGAGTCTCCAGGGGCCATCAAGACCTTGTTATGTGCCTCGAAGGAACACAATGACTTGGAATAATTTTTAAATGATCTAGTAGCTCTCTGGAGGCTCCTGAAGAAATCGAGGAGACATAAGGAGACGCCAAGAGTCGTCAGGAGCTCGTTACATCTCTCGGAGAAACGCAATGAGGACATTTGAGAATGAGAAACAGTCATTGCTATATTCTTCAGAGAAACACACGACTCCTAGATCATTTTAAAACAACCTTGGCAAGACGTTAATGGCTTCCAAAGGAGTTATTGAGCTATCAGGAACTTCGAGAACCTTCCACAGGACTTGGAATGATTCTCCAGAACTCATCGAGTCGATGTTCCACAAAGAGACACTATGGTCTTCGCAGTTTATCGGAAGAATCTAGCAGTCTTCTGTAGACTTCCGAAGTAAATTCTCTAGTATTAGATTCTCCTGCAAAGTTCTTCGAAAAAGTCTCTCGAACATTTGATTTGGTAAAAAGAAAGGGAAACTAGCTATTCGCCGGCTCGCATCATCTTTATTATCCGCGACATCCGAGGGAAAAGTCACGGAGCCACACACGTGCATATGCATCCGCTCGGTAAAAAGTTCCAGGCAGCGCTTTTAAAAGGCTTCGCGATCGATACCGGCCCTCGAGCAATTTGTCGGCGAGAGACAATATCGATGAGACCTATTGTGCATGACGGCCCGCTCCCAAACGAAAGTGCAAAGTAGTCTGGTTTCAGCTTATTCCTCTTTATCACGCCGGTTCTTTAATTATCCGCGTTCTCCCCTGGGGCTATCTCACTCTTTCTCTCTCTCTCTCTCCCGGCTCTGTCTCGTCGAGCTCCAACGAGAACAACGTGGTTAATCGCCTCATTATCATCCGGGGGTCAGTGAATTCCCGTGTTACGACCACCGCAGCCCTTGTTCCACCATTGTCGAGAACCTCCCGGGCTTTTCTTGTGCCCCGAACACGGAAAATTCGACGAACGCGACGCGACGCGACGTCTACACGGTTTTCGAACGGAGCAGATAGGTTGCCAGGAAATACCGTCAATTGTTTTACCTTTGGATGATAGAGACAGGTGTTCTCGCAGGTGCAATCAAATAAATTCTTCCGGGAGTCGTTAGGAAAGAATTTTCCGAGGAAGGTCTTAATAAAATCCCTGAATGACGGAATTCCTTTGAAATCCTCGAGTTCGCCGTGGTCGCAATATTCCAAGATCGTGTACGAACGATTCGTCGGTTTCGCGGAGAAGGCCAGCCCAATTTCGTCGAAGAAATAGCGGGTCAAGAGGGCCGATAGCCCCTTGGCGGAGGGCGAAAAATTAATTAATCCGAGTGGCTCGTTAGAATGCAATCCGGGGGAAGGTAATAATTGTGCAGCTTGCAGAATCGCTATTTATTTTCGTCTTCTTTTCGGGTTATTGCGCGCGGGAACAGGTTGAATGGTCCGGCGACGAACAGAGACGTTCGTGTAAGTAGTTCGATCGCGTATCGCGTCGGACGGGGCAAGTAGAATGCGAGGAACGAAATTAATTAGCGTTTAGTCGGCTACAACATGCAATAGAGAATTTGTTCACGGACAATGAAGGTCACGTTCGTGTTTATGTCAAGACGAATTCAAGGGACTTGTATGCCATGACCTTGGCATGACCTTGGACAAGAATTTTTATTAGTGCATGGTTATAAAACAGAATCATCATGTTTCCTGTCTATCTGGCCCAAATGAATTTCGTGTGACATATCAATTCCGAATAACTGCTAGCAATTCATTTCGGTTTTCATTGTAGGTTCGAACAAATTTTGCTTTGGTTCGCTCTCTACAAATTATATTCGCGTAGTATATTAAATCAGCCGTGATTTAAACGGTTAAAACGATATCTGAATTACGTTCGCCGAGTTAGAACCGGATTCTAATTAAATCTGCCGGCGGTTCATACATCCGGAGTCAAGTTCGAGTTATAATCTACCCGGATCTACTTGTAGTTCGCGAATTCCGAATTAGATCGCAGTCGGAGGTCCAATTAAATCCATTAATATCGAGTCGGCCCGGCCAATTAGACTTTCCCGATCGACGAGCGTTAATCACAGCAGTTTCGGCTCGTTATTCGATAATGAAACGCCAAAGTCTCGTGTTACGTACGATACAAGTCCCCGATTCGATTTTCAAACTCGAGAGGACGGACATCATATCTCGAATTTTGAACAGTCTCGATCCCCCGCGGACGCAGTTACAACCACTCAATTACCAACGGCGAATACACGTCCCCTCGTACTTTCCCCGAGTTATTCACGCGTTTGTAAAGGAAACATGTTCTTCCTGTTGCGTATTGATTTCACGCGAATGTAGTGGATCCCGTGTTACTGCACGGATCCTCCTGTTGCAGAAATTGATGTTCAGTGAGAGTACAAAGTATTCGTACACCTTTGAATAACGAATAACTTTTTCAGAATTGGACCCAGCAGCTTGAGCTTTTTCTTAAAAGGTTCGAGGTGTAATGAAAAGAAAAGTAGGATTTTAAATTTTTTATCTTACCCCTCACCCCTTCTTAATTGTGTTCTGCAGGGAGGAGGGCTAGAATTGTTCGAATTCCGTAAAAACTCCTTTTTTTCTCGGGCAACTTCGCGTGGAGAAAAGGACCACTTCCGCGATTGTTTTAAAATCAGGCTGACATAATCCCCGAGTTTAAGCGCCCGGAGGAATCTCGCATATTTATCCAAGCAGTATCCATTTTCAGGGTTTCCGAGTAGACTCCCAAAGAAATCCGGGGTCGTATCCGGCACGCGTATCTCAGGAAAATGCCGAGGAAACCTGGAGAAAGAGAGAGAACGCGCTTTTCCGTCTCCTGACGGAAGCCATAGACAAATATTCCGAGGCTGAAATTTTCAGAATCAAACTCTTTTGTTTCGTTATCTTAAAGAGAACAAGCTTTCCCAGATATCTCTTGTCAAATTCGCTGCCGTAACTCGGCATCCACTTGATCGATCGACTCGGAATTTTCTTGGCAGCTTCGCTACACCTCTCGCTATAGCTGGTGTAATGATTAAGCTACAAGAATTTGATGTTTTCTTTTTGAAATCTGTGGAAGCTTAAGAAAGGGTGGGGAATACTGAATTTTTCAAATACCGACAGTCTCTTAATTCGCTCTATTTCTCGTTGTGCTCGATATAATTGAGTGTATAGTAACTCTCTTCGGTATTAGATTCAGTTTTTGTATCTGATGGGAGTCACAACTGTTGGAATCATGCCAGCCGCGCGTGTGAATGCCTTTTTTATCAGGGGTGCGCTTGATCGCTTCCAGTAAATTCAATTTTCATTTTTTCTTTGTCCGAGAATTTGTGAATGCCGCTGAAAAATCCACGAAAGCGTCCGCGAAAGTCTGGTGATAAAAAGTTTTATAGTTTCGCGGTGAAAAATTCTCAAAGCTAACCTGTTCTGACTCCGATTCTACGTCATCGACTTTCGGGGAACTCGTTGTCCGGGCCAGGATTTAACCATGAAATATAGTTCATCTAGAAACACGAAGATAAAAGAAAAAATTTATTTCGTCATGCAAGATATTCTTCGTAAAAGAAGAATTATTGGAAACGCCCTTAATCTCTGTTAACATAAACATTTGTTCTATTTTTTATGTATCCGTTGCTCCATAAATCGAAAGATAACACAACATTGCAACACACAAATTTCCTCTCATTTTCCGCAACAGTCCGTCGCGCTTAAAATTACTTGAATTAATATTCCTACCCCATTACTCCCGGTCTTTATTAACATAAATATTTTCTCGTATTTTAACAAGCAAGCCGTAACGTGTCACGAATATGGCGATAACACAAAATGAACTTTAAGTAATACAAAATAAACAGCAACATTTATCGTCTCTCATTAATATTCGGACGCTCTAAAAAAAATGATAACTTTTTTGAATAATGTATCATGACGTGAAGAGATATTTCCCTTTCGAGAATTTTCTCTGGTTCGCTGCAAAGGGTCCCGCGCAAAAATCGCTTCGATTCCCATCGATTCACGTTGCGGACGTTGTGTTCGCGAAAAGCGATTTATTTTCGAAAAAAAAGGTCGGAACGTTTTGCGAGTTTCGCTAACGGGGTTATTAGTCGTCGCGCGTCCGTCGTTTGTCCGCGTTCGGGACGGGCTCGCTAAAAACAGTTGGACAGGCATTAATGCGATTTTTCGGAAATATTTGGCCTCGCCCCCGTATTGGCGAAGGGGGATGGTAGAGAGGTAAAAATTGCACGATAGATAATTTGTCAAATAAATACGGCGGCGTGTCGCGTTGGATAAATCGGGGCTTCGTCGCTGAAACAAATGGCGTTTCAATATTTTTTTGTCCTCGCACTCCCTCTCTTCCACCACTCTCTTCGAGCACATGCGAAAACGACCGACGGTCATTGGTTCATTTCGATAGACCGTGCGGTTCGAAGAGAAAAACCTGCTTGCCGCTCGCCATGTGTGTGTATTTTTTTCCCGGTTGTTTTACCTGCGGGATTCGAATACATTTCGACACACTTTTATTTGCGATCGAGTCTCTCTCTCTCTCTCTCTCTCTCTCTCCCCGATCCCTTCCTCCGGTTATTAATTAAACGGGAAACGCTTTGACAGTTATAAAGGTCGTCCTCATAGGTTTTTTCATTTTCGAGTTGTTTGCCCGGCCCGCATCACTCCCGATTGATAGATCGCGACGAACTTCGATCCTCGAGGGCTCGATGCGATACTGCAACTGTGATCTCGATCATTTGTACCCCTGCCATCCGATTTTCCTAGAACATTTTTGACTTATTAAGATGATTAAGAAAATGAATAAATGTAGCGCTCAGGTATTTAAGAATGAGTGCAGACCAGGGACGAAAATAACAGTTGTTCTAAAATTTTCTACGATAAAAATCATTAATAAAAAGTTGATTATTATTGAAATTTAAGACAACCTACAGAAAAGATAAAGAAAAAAGTTTTAGTCGATGAAATACTTGTTATTCCATGACATTTTTAAGGTCCCTGGTGCAGACGACTTTTATTTTGCATAAAAGTTTACGGTCTATTTATAATATACCAATTAAATTTTCCACAATTTCTCACCAGACCTTTGGTGTGAAGAGAAAGACAAATTGTGGAAGGGGGTGGGGCAAGGAATAATCCGAGGTTGTGGTAGAATGACTTGTCGCGTTATTTAGCGATTTATGGGGGTAATTTCGGATTATGTTTGTCCACAGTGTGCAGCGAGAATCCAGGGCTGAGCGGTCGTTATCACGCCGGTCTCTGGACTGGCAAACGGTGGTCCTGCTGCCGGCTTTCGACACGATCCGCCGAGGGCTGCGATACTTGCAGTTCCTGGTCCTCGAAGCCGTTGAACCCGACGAACCCGTCCTCCACGTCCACTTCGAGCTTGAACCCCGCTGCTGGGACCACCTCGACAACCACCGCCGCCATCACCGATCGACCGCAGACGACCAACTCCGAGGCCAATAACAACCCCATCGTTCACTCCCAGGCGCGCTCGACAATCGGTTCGTACACACCTATATTCCACTTCTCGTCTCTCTAACCTGTTCACTCGCCGTCTATTCTAGTGCTGCAACAATCAGAAATTCTTCTGCGTACCTAATAATTCCCTGGAGGGACATTCATGTTAACCCCTTGCCGTATTTTAACGAGTCACACACGTCATAAAGATTCTGAACAAAGTCTAACAAATATGAATGTTGCGCCTTTCTTTTCAAATGAAATATTTGATTCGCTTGTAATCAATATTTAAGCATTAAAGTAAATGTAGCCTTACAAGAAATATCAATTTTCTTGTCTCTTCCACGACATTTTTGGGGATAAAGACGTTTTGATCACTGTAACAGTAAAGAAAATGATACGGCAAAGGGTTAATCGTGTGTAATTATTTTTTCATTTTTTTTTCTAATTATACAGAAAACGGTACACCTCATCGATTTTGAAAACGTCGAAATATCAGATGATTGCATAAAGTTCGTGCCCGATTTGGAAATAAAACTCGATGGTTAAATTTTAAAGAATACAGCTTCATTAATCTCACACGGTCGCCATTCTTTTCTACAATTAGAAAAGAATGGTGACTATATAAATTTTCTTTTACACTCCGCCGTGCAGTACAATTCGCGACATCTATGAAAATCGGGCACGAACTTATGCAATCATTTAACATGTTGTCAAGCTCATCATTCAAAGAATTTTTATTGATAAAAACAAGTTTCCATAGTCTGGCTACGTTTTATCATTTAAACAAGCGAGGATTTTACTAGATTTCCTCCGGAGTACTCGTTTTCGCGTTAAGAACTTTTCGTTTTCGCGCTAACAATCTTGCAGCCCTCGCCGCGTGAAAATATCGCGTGAACGCTGTAACTTGTCGCTTTACCGTTATTTTTTAAGACGTTACACGCGCCGTGGGTTGAAAACGAGTCATTACTCGTCGCGCGTGGGTTAATTAATCCCCGAGCGTGGTAGTTTGCCGCGAGTTTTACGCCCAATCCGCGGTAGTTTCTTACTTTCTTGGTTGCGACCGGACTTTGCGTCGTATTTCCCGCTTACTGGCTAAATGTTGGCGATCGTAATTTCAAAATAAACCCTCCCTCTCCCTCTTTCTCCGTCCATATAGATATATGGGCGACTTTTTAAACCAATGGCCATTAAAGCTGTTAGGTAGCGGCCAAGTTTGAATACTTTAGCCCTCCATGTGACTCCTTAAAAATTAAATAGCGTTCTTTTAAACTAATTTTTACAAACGATTTCTTCAGTATTGCAAAAGATATTTCTATGGTAACGAACTTGACCGTATTTCGTTTGATCTCACAACTTTTTACGGCCATAGGAACCTGGCTCCTGTTTACAGGACGTTTTTGTTGGAATTTCATCAATTTTTGTTGAAATTTCAATTGTCAAGTAAAATTTCAAACTTTGATAATTATTCCTTTAAGTCTTTGTTATGGTGGACCTATGTACCAAATTTCAAGATTGTAGGTCAATGGGAAGTACACAAAAGGTTTTGAGTAAAATTTGTTTATTTCACACTTTTTAGTGGAACGAGCAGAATTTGTAGAACACAAAGAATGAAAAAATCCAAAATTTGTTTTCAAGGGACCAATCGGGAGACACCCTACAAAATGCAGAAGGTTTAATCGGTGAACATACATAGAAAAAAAAAGTGAAAAAAAGGCACGTACAGATCGAATTGAGTAACCTCCTCCTTTTTCAAAGTCGGTTAAAAATATAAAGCCGGTTATTTACCCCGGAAAAATCGGGAGTAGGTGTTCAAAATGATTTCTCCGTTCAACGAAAATAATATAATAGTATTTTCGAAAGTTTAGTTCGCCGTGAAAGGAAACTTCCCGGGATGTTTTTGAAGGTGATGCTATCGGCTGTTCGAAAGTATCTACTCCGCACTGAGTGTTGTACGGTTCGATCGAACGGCGGTATTTTTGCCAGAGATAGGTAGTTTTCGAGATTCGATAGCGTCGATCCGAAACGGTCGTTTTCTGTGCCGCTCGTATAGACGCGAAGATAAATTTTGATCCAATTGACATTCATCGGGAACATTTCGGAGAAACAATATATTTCGTTGGGAAAAAGACTGATATTTTTTTGAAAAACTCAGTTTTTCCACGTTGATATGGATGCACAGCGCAGCGCAGATAATATTTACGCAGTCGAACGATATCTCGTCAACGAGAGATAGACTGCGAACGGTTATTTATGGCTCTCTTGGCAGTTTGCGCGAGCTATCTTACTGTATCAAAGCTGTTTCCAAACAGATACAGTTCTCATTGTACAGCATCGTCCAGAAATCATTGAACACTGAAATTTACCGAATCAAAGTATTGTATGAGGTATTATTAGGTTGTTGCATATGAACTGTCCGGTTTTAGAATATACATATCTTGTATAAAACGTTTTACTCAAGAAATGCTATTACCATCTACGGGTTCATTATACAGGGTGTCCCAAAAATGTTGTACCTCCTTGAATCGGGTGATTCCTGAGGTTATTTGTATCAATTTTTACTTTGCAAAAACGTTCTCCACGTCTTGGTTAAGGAGTTATTACCAAAGTCGTGGAGAACATTTTCGCAGAGGAAGAATTTACTTCAAATGGCCTGAGAAGTTGGCCGAAGAACACCCTGTATACAACTTTCGTCGTGTATTGCTTTTATACAGTGTGAACAAATAACATATTGACGATAGGCATTATGTGATTTTTAGTCAACATGTGATGATTAACTAACGTATTATTCGTCGATGGTAAAGAGGACTGCAAAATGGAAATAACAATCTCATAAATGAAGAACATGGATGACCATAGATATCAGTTTTTACCGTAATACAATCAAGAAATATGAAATTCGTTTACAGAATACTTTGATTACATTGGTGTTTACTCTGATCAGTAAGTTCATTTAGAATATCAGTTGAATTTGTTTAATATTCCTGTTAAAGATCGTACATTTCATATGCAACAGACTAATATATCAGTCTTACATTAATCAAATGAAGAAAATCGTGTAGCAGAAATATTTCAGGTCGGAAGAAAAACTCGGTTTCCGAATTAGAATAGCTTGGAATAGAACCGCGAACCGTTCTTGCGAATTTCAGCATTAGAATCGAATCTGCTCGATGCGAGCAAAATTGAACAGAGTAAAACGGTGGCGGGGAACGTTCCTGCAAGAAACCAGAGGAACATTAAGGGGGGCCAGGAGCGTGCCAATTCGATAAGAGAAAAACAGCGCGTTCACGAGAGAGCAAACAGAAGATCATAGGTTACACGGATGCTGGTGCCGGCGGGTAATTAACCGACTGTCGTTTTACCTCGTTAAACATATAGTGGACTGCGATAATGAACCCATCCTCTTCAGGATCGATCGATATCCCGTTTGCCGTCGCATTTGTCTTTCGAATTGACCGCGGCTTTGTCCCGCTCTTTGCTGGAATCTGATAAACGATTGTTGCACGGGGAAACGAAAATATCATACATGCTCCATTCAATGTTTCTAAACTGGGATAACCTTTTCATACCCCAAGAAGCTTCTGTGGCAAATCATTTAGCTATATTCGTTGCAAACGCTTCAAGTTTGCTGCTGGCGGTATGATTAGGTTAGTGGGAGGGGAACATGGGCGGTGCTGACTCCGCCCACATCGTTCATTCTGCGGTGATAATATTTTTGGTCTTCCTCCAACATTTGATAATGTAATATACTTTTACAGTATTTTTTTCTTATTCTCTGCACTGTTGACAAGCCGTCATTCAAAAGAGAAATGACTTTTTTTTACACAATTTGGAGCAATTCCTACTTCTTACTTCATTTGCGTGCTTTCCCGATCGACTGATTGCGAAGAACTGAGTGTTAAGACGTAGACTAATAGTTTGTAAACATAGCAAAATGCTAGATGTAAACATACTACTAGAACATTCCACCGGACCGGTGCAAAGCCGAGTCAATCTACAGGGTGTCCCAAAATTCCTTCAACAGCCGGAAATGGGAGGTTCCTGAGATCATTTGAAGCAACATTTTCCTTTGCAAAAATGTTATCCGCGGCTTTGTTTAGGAGTTATTAACGAAAAACACGGACCAATCAGAGCGCGACGTAGACGCGAGCTGGCACTGCCGGCCAATAGACAGTTGGCGCGCTGGGCCGACTGTGCCAACTCGCGTCTGGGTCGCGCTCTGATTGGTCCGTGTTTTTCGTTAATAACTCCTAAACAAAGCCGCGGATAACATTTTTGCAAAGGAAAATGTTGCTTCAAATGATCTCAGGAACCTCCCATTTCCGGCTATTGAAGAAATTTTGGGACACCCTGTATTTTTGTTGTCATTGCTAAACGAGGAGACATTAATTATTGAAATAATTTCTTAAGTTACTTCTAACTATGATAAAAATAATCCCAATGTTGATTTTTTGTTATTCTTCTATATTCCTAGCAATAAATAATGATTTTGATAAAACTTGTGGTTATTGGTTCAGTTTTGCTCCTTACTGTAATTGATTTATATCCTCGTGAACGTTTTTAGCTCCTAGTATTTTTTCTTTAGTTCCTCCCACCTTCGGTAGCTCCTCCTACAAACACAAAATTCATTTGCTTCACAACCGTTCGGCTCGATAAACAATTTCCTTGCACGAACAGAAAATAAATCTACAACAAAGATTAATTTGAGGGATTCTGGGACGCAACCGCGCCCAGCCACGATCAACACGTTACATTGGCGTCTCCTTAGAACACATTCGTCGACTATCGATCGTCGAACGGTCTCTCACGCTTCGCCGGGCGATTCGCTGTCTGTCATTCCCTGAAAAGCGTTTTCCCGCGGCGTTGTCGTTTCCAAATGCACAGAGTCCCGATGGAAAATATCAGGGAGAAACGCGCGTCGTCGCTCCCCGGTCGTTTCCATCGATTTACGAACGAGGATTTGAACGAACGGGACGAGCGAGCGCCGGATTCCTCAGCTTCGTTTCCCGCGGATGTTAATTATCAAACGGGCGAAGGAAAAATTCCAGTCGAAAAATAAACGAAACAAAAAAATATCGAGAGACGCGAGTGCGAGCGCGAGCTACGCCGGCAATTCGGTTCTCGTTTCGAGCATTGTTCGTGCCATTTTGCTCTGATGAGCAACCGTAATCAGTGCTCCGAATCGGGCTAATCGAATTTTCCCTCGTGAATATTAACAATCTCACGGCTTTAATTCCCTGGGACGTCTGTGTTTGCCGACGACATAATATTTTATTATAGCGCGTAATGCCTCTGCGGTGCTGCATATTCTAATCGTTTTGCAACATTTGTACATACTGCGTGGGTATGCAAATTTTTCAACGCTCACGAGAAAAATAACGTTCAACCCGTAGCGCTTGAACGCTGAGAGAGCCACTAAACATTGCTGTACCATTATTCAAAATATTAAATTAAACATTCAGGTATTGTATGAGGTATTATAACAATTCAATCCAGTGAAATATTTCGCAATTTTTACACCGATATATGAAGGAGCGAGGAAAGGACCCCGCACTAAACCACGTGAAATGGGTCCTCTGCGAGAATGGCTAATTTGAAATATAATGTACCTTTTGGGTCAATGAACAAATTAATGCCAGACAAAACAAATAACTGATAGTGAAACCTATTCCAGTAGAGTGACCCTTAATTATGAAAAAACAAGTACTATTAAACAGAAACAATGATATTGAGTGTTTTTATTACACTTTCGATTAGCCTATACTGTCATAAACAATTATTCCCTTATAATGGTAACCGCATTGATCCGAAAGTGATACCTTTGCTGGTCTGGCCTCAGCCTTTTGAAGGGTTGAAACAACGAAACTGTCAATTTCTTGACATTTTGCCTGACATGCATTTGTTCAGTGACCCAAAAGGTACAACATATTTCAAATTCAGCCATTTTCGCCGAGGACCCATTTCACGTGGTTTAGTGCGGGGTCCTTTGTTACATAATGTCCAATGCGAACGCATCGTTGCAACTCTTTGAACAGCAAAATAAGAAATGCTGGTAATTTGGCTAGCGACGGTGGCAGTAAACATTTCGAGGCCAGAAATATTGATGAACAGTGTGTTTCCATCGCGTCGGGTGTCTCGAGCAGGGATGCCAGATGCGAGTCTCGCCGCCGCGAGTCTCGCCAGGCCCCTTACGTCTCCATCCCTCGCCGGCTCCCACAGGCGGAAGAGTGGGGGGGATAGCGGAGGCACCATCTAGGCGAGGGACGGAGACGTAAGGGGCCACTTGAGCCGTTGAGCCGCACCGTCTGGCTACACTGGTCTCGAGTGTTGGCTCGCGAGCATCCTCGCGAGTGTCTCCGAGCTAACCCGACTGGTATTTATTTAAGTAGCTCGTGCAAGTTCGGTTCAATGTCGGGAGAGGGGGAGAGTAATTCATTCGATTACTTTCCACAGTTGCCTCCTCAAATAGGCGGTCTATTTGCCTGTAGCGGTAGTTCTCTGCCTCGGAAGTTGGCTAGCTCCCTTTCTCTCTTCATCTCTCTCTCTTGCCCTGCTAGACGACGATGTCTCACGGTTCTGGTCTAACCGAATTATCACAGGGTTTAGCGTATTTCAAAACTTTGGCTGGCGCGTCGACGTGCACCGAAGTATTCGTTTCTATAACTGAATCAACCTGCTATTCAATTCCTGTATAGTTTCCAGGTACTGCATAGTTCGCGTTTAAACGCGCGTCGAAATGCTTCGGCCATTGCAGGGGCACATGCACCTTCGAAAAACCTGGAAGGAATCAATGAGAAAGAATTATGCAAAATTTTCCGCATCGATCGCGAGGAATAGGAGCTGTACACTTACTTCTCTTCTTATTAATTCGTCCGAGTTACAAATAATTGTCTTTCTATTTGTCCGTTCAGGATCTGGAAGGTCACTTCTTCTACCCTCCAAAACTTCAATTTATCAACCCCGCAAACAGCTAATTTCCGTTTCTTTCTCCAGAAAGCCAACACGCGTAGCAGCTGTTCGCCTGTTTGATAAGCGTGTCGCCAAGACGCCTCGAGTCACGGCCTTCGAACACGACCCGAGCCAGACACAGTAGACACCGGAAGTAAGCCGGTTACGTATATGTATATCCCATCGGTAACAACCAAATGAAACACTTCGGCCTACTTCTTGCCTGGAGGTTCCCCGAAAGTCGCCGGTTGCACGCGAAAACGATCGACAAGCGGTGTTTAAACGGAGGAAGAAGTTCCCAAAGGGGTTCGAGAGGGGAAGTTGATGGGCCGCACGATGGAAAAAGTTGAAAACGGACGTGCGCCGCGCACGCCTCTATTGCCAGAGCTCCAGTTCTCGAGTATTTGATACACGGTCTCTCGTTTCTGGTATTTCTTTCTCGGCCCAGCATCCGCACACCCTCCTCCTCCGCTGCCCCTCCCGGAACTTCCATATTTGCGGATAGAAGCCGGTAAAACCTGGGTAGATTTGCCTTTCGAGCGTGTATATATTCGCCGGGGCAAATATGGCGGCGCAGAAAGCGCCGTGAAAGTTGTTCAATTTTGTTGGATCCCCGGGAAAACGGTAACCGTGACCTAGCCGCACTCAAACCCCTCGCGGGATCGCCGGATTTCGAGATCTCGACGAGATCTACGCCGATTGGCCGGCCGGACCTACTTTAATCCTCGTAACCGTGATTGCTAGATCGTTCTGATTCGATTCCCAAACGTTTCCATATTTATTCGACCGACAAACCAGTTTTATTGCGGTTTCGATGAGTCCTCCAGGAGTAGCGCCACTTTTTCAATGCAACAATCTCGTCGGACCGTACGATGCTCGTTCCCCGGAGCTTTTAATATTTTATTTTCTGGCCTCGACACATTTCTCACAAGCACTCCACATTGTTTTACGAGCACGAACACTTCCGAGCTAGTTCTACGATTTTTGAGTTCGTCGCCACTTTTTCGGAGCTGCGGGAGTTTTCTATCGGAACTACAATCTTTTTAGTACACTTTGACATTTTTATGGGGGCCCTGTATTCTACAGTTTTCCTCTAAATTTTCTATAAACTCCTCAAGTTCTTTTAGTCTCCAAAAAGTACTTTGATGACTCAGGGTCATTCCATGTCGCAAAAAAAGAATCTGTTTACATTTCCCGACAGTACAAGGTTAATTCTCGAGGTTGAAAAATTATTTTATAATAGCTCAACTCTTCCTAAATAAAACAAAAAAAAATATAGCTAAATCGGACAAACAGTTCACGAGATAAAAATTCACAAGTGAGACCCGTTTTCGGCAAAATGGGAAAAAATTGAGAACTTCGAAGGCCTATAATTTTTACAGAATTTCTAAACCGGCAAATTTTATTTCCCGGGGCCCTAAGCACCGTGCTCGAGACGGCTGATGAATAGAGAGGCTCTAGATTCCCGGCTCGCGCGAAATTTAAGGGATTTAGGGTTCGGAACGGGGTGACGGGGTAGTTAAGGCTGGCTCTCTTGCCGCGTTTAAATGGTAATCGATTCCCTCGGAACGGGACGAAGGTTGATTTACAGCGGCGATTCTGTTTCCGTCGGCGTCGGGATGCCGCCCGTCGCGTGTCCCCGCAGGCGTTCTCTTATTCAATTCTCTTGGAACGAGCCGCCCCTTCCCCCCGCAGCTTATTCTACGATGTGTATTCACGGTACAGTTACGATTCAATAAACCATTCAGCTTTCGCTGAATGGGACAAAAGCCCTCCTTACGTTGGGAGTTATTACGTCGTTGAAATATAATATAAACGATGACGGGCCGTATTCAGATCTCTGTCGTCCGTTTGTCCTTCACATGGATCCTACTTGCAGGATAAAATCCTCCCTCGATGAACCTTGAATTTTTAAGCTAATTTTTTCATCTCCATATTGTCTGACTTTATTCGGACAATAATTAAATTCGTCCAACGAGAGAGGTCCCAGGATCCCTCCTCTAGACCAGTGTTTCCAAACCTTTTTTGTGCCATGCCCCACTTAGCCCTTCTGAAATTCTTATGCCCTCTATGTAACATATACATAATCTTTGATATTGAATTGTTCAATGAAGAAACTTCAATGATAGGTTTTAGGAAGAAATCACTAGGAAATTGTCGAGGAAACACAATTCTCTAAAGGTACAAAAACAGTACTAAAAATTCAAGTGCGAAATCATTTCAATGAAAGATTTTTCTATATTATTTGAATTATATATCTTCTTCGCGGATAGAGTCCTATGACGTGGAAAGTAAAACGAATGGAATCATGCAAAACTGGCATTTTATTTTTTAAGCAGAGCCTCAAGATTTTCGCATCAACTTTCCACACAATAGAAGTAAAAGATCCACCTCTCCGGTTCAAACTCGTACCGCGGGAATACGCGAAGTAAAACGCATGGAATCATACCAACGTAAATTAGGAATTCTACCGTAAAAAAAAGCCGAGAGGAAGCCAGCATTTTATTTTGCGAACGGAACCGCAAGATTTACCTTTCCCCCGAGGAAAACAAGAAAGGATTTGCCTTTTATTTCAAATTAGTCTTCGAGGGATACAAATAAACGGGGAAAGGGGAGAAATGAAACAAACGGCGATAAAAGTGAGTCGGAATTTCTAGCGCGGAGGAATAAAAGAACAGTGCAATTCGAATTGTTACGGAGTCGTATGATTTTCGTAATAATTGGTAATGGCACACAAGGAAGCGTTTATCTTCTTATTAGAGAGTTTCGATGGCATTACCGATGAAAATTGTAGCTAAATTGCCGTCGTAACGTCCACGTAAATTCTCGATAATTGCCGGTGCGCGCGCGCGCGGGGTATCGCTCGTAATGATGAGCAATCGCGGCGAGTAAATGACTCAAGTGTTAGTCACTCGGCGCCGACATTGAAATTCCTCGGAACGACGCGATTTAGTTTTCAGTTCGACGAAAATGAGTGGCCATCGCTGATCCTCCCGGTAGTAGCACATTTTATCCAGAAGGCAGATAACGGCGAATCGATATTCGGGGCCGGGCAGTAACTCTTTAAGCGGCGGCATAAAACGCCGATAAGACTTTATGCAATCTAATAAACCTTGAAAGGGCCGCGATAGATTTTGTAAAAGGTAAGGGGGAACGTAATGGCGTAGCGAAACCTTTATTGTACTACGTTGTATTTAATTACGGCCACGCCATTGCCCTTTATCATTTCCGATATTATTATCCGGGTAATACCGTAACTCTTTCGCCGGAACTTCCTTTGCAAATTATTTTCATTTCGTACGGTCTGTGTGGATCATCAAAGCTGGGTAGTACATAACGTTTGTGTTGGCATAAGCTACCGATGTATGCATTTTATTTATCTATTAATTAGTAGCTTTCATTAAAAACAATTTTTCCGAGGCTGCAACACATATTTCAGAGGAAATTTAATTTTCGTTCTTCGGCTGTTCTCCATATGCGTTACACGTGGATCGTAAAATTATTTTACAGGCTTCTGAATTCTTCCGCACCCCTTGCAATTTCGCTTATATTCGGACGCAATACGGGTTAAAAATTCCCGAAGAAGAATGGCCGACGAACACGACGACGCCATATTAAAATCGAGAGATTTACGACGTCGTAGCTCGGTCCAGAGGCATCTTGCCATCAGCCTAACCGAAAAGATTACATTCCCGGGGCGGATTAACGGTCGCAAACAAGATTAAACCCCTAAATATCGATGCATCGGCTGCTAGGCTGCTGGGAGAGCGTTCGGTAATTTTTAATCCTCGATAACCACGCTATCTGGAATAAAGTTAGTCGTATAGAAAATAATTGAACCCCTCCTTAATATCGAAAATTAAATGAGAAAATTATCTGATCATCGTCTCCCAAATTCTATTCGGTTAATGAGTAATTCTTATTCGATCACATTCATCTGCATTTGCGATGAGTTAAAAAATCATCTAAATTACAACATACACTCCCGTCCATAAATCACCGGACGCTTGCTTATCTGTAACAAAATGTGGTAATTAAAGAATACAAGCTTCCAGCTTGATTTTATTGTTCTATCTTGATTAGCGAAATTAGAAAAAAAGAGATTGAGAAATTGCGGGATGATTATGGACAGCTCTAGAAGCCAAATTGTCCATTCTCCAAATATTCAATCCAATTCTCCAAATAAGAATTAGAAAATGTATTCTCTCTCGCTCTCTACATTCGAAAAAACAATATTGCTATGCAAAACCCTTTACCGTTTTCCCGAGGCCGTAATGCACCATACTAGATCACCAAGAATTTTAAATGATCAATCAGAGAGGATATATCCGTTCTCCCCGGTTAAGGGTCGAACTGCTCGCTAATCCGAGAACATGGACGTCCGGTCCGGAGAATGATTCTGCATTTTCGAAGGCCAGGGTAGGATGCGGTTGCGTTTATAATCCCCATCCGGTTGATCCGTTGGGCGAGCGTGGTTCTCGCGGCGCATCAAATGCACCGTGATGCAGCGCGGGCACGATATACCGCGTAGCCGTAGCCCCGGATACAACGGCGCAAAGATTTCTACTCCATAGAGGGCCGCCGGAAATGCGAAGAGCAGGAAGTGTTTCCGTGGCCGGAACCAAAGCGCCGTGGCCTGATCTAGGCCATCTGCGCCAACCCGCTAATGGATTACGGGAGGCAGCCGCTCGATAGCAATTAGGATGATACCGACCGACCGAATCCGTTCGGAAAACGCCGGCTTTGATGCCTACGCCCCGTAATTGCTCGGCCCTCGCCTTTCAACCTGTCGAGGCGCGGATTCTTTCGCGAATTATTTACCGAATCCGTTCCGGTGCCTCCTAAAGATTCTACCACCGCGCTCTGCTAACGAGGAGGTTAGCATGTCACGTTTGGGAAAATCTAAACTTTGTGGACTGTGGAATTTTTGTCTAGCTACCGAAATGTCTCTAGAAGCTCTACGATTTTATTTGTTGCCATCAAGACGTTTCTACGGGTCCTACAATTCTTTGAAGGGTCTGGAATTTTTCTATGGACTCTACAATCTTTTTGCAACTTTTACAATACTCCCACCAAGCTCTACAATCTATTCGCAGGCTCTAAGGTCCTCAAACTATTTTTACAATAGTAAATGTTCCAAAAAATTTATTTCAACTGCGTACCATGTACTTGTTCTATGCAACTAGAATCTCTAGGAGCCCTACAATTTCATTTGTTGCTATCAAGACGTTTCTAAGGGTCCTACAATTCTTTGAATGGTCTGGAATTTTTCTATAGACTCTACAATCTCTTTGCAACTTTTACAATACTCCCACCAAGCTCTACAATCTATTCGCAGGCTCTACAGGTCCTCAAACTATTTTTACAATAGTAAATGTTCCAAAAAATTTATTTCAACTGCGTACCATGTACTTGTTCTATGCAACTAGAATCTCTAGGAGCCCTACAATTTCATTTGTTGCCATCAAGACGTTTCTAAGGGTCCTACAATTCTTCGAAGGGTCTGGAATTTTTCTATGGACTCTACAATCTTTTTGCAACTTTTACAATACTCCCACAAGCTCTTCAATATATTCGTAGGTTCTACAGATTCAAAAAATTGGTTTACAATACTAGACGTTGTACTTGTTCTATATGTATAACGACTCCCTGAAGAAGACCCCTGCACGATTTGCTGAGAAGACACTCTTAATTCGCTCCCCAAACGAATCTTCTTTGCATGTCGACCAGCCACACGAAAAGCAAAGAAAACAAGACGCAAACGTGTGATCGCACGAGGTCTCTGTCCCATCGAAGCGTCCACAAAGCGACACGGCAAGTAGGGTAAGTATAGTAAGTCTGTGGTCTATTAAGTCCGGCGTTCAAAGGCAAGAAGGGCCTCGCGTGGACAGGTTAATCTTCGCCCCGGGGATACGGTGTCCTGTCCCACCGTTTACTTTCCTCCCTGGCCGCAATTAGGAGCCGAGGTGAGCCGAAAGACCGCGGATAGTTCGCGATTACAGAGCTGGTGCTCGTCCGCTGACGAGAAGAGAGAATGAAAGAAGCCCGTGGAGAGTTTCAGTCACCTGTAACCGAGCCTCTGTCTTCGCCACCTTTCCCCAATTGCCATTCGCCGCTATCAAATATTTGCGGAATGTGATTCCCCCACCGTTAATTACGGCCATCGTCTTCGCCGCGATTAAAAGCGCCGAGAGCTTCACGCCTTCGTATCCGACCCTTTGTTCGAGCTGGTTCTCGCACCGAGCCGTTAACGTACGCGCGTCGATATATCGATACCGCGCACCCGGTCTCCCATAATTCACCGCGGACACCGCGGGGGCGTGGGAACCCGCTGCCAAATAGAGTTTTACACTTTTGCATGATAAAGTTATACGTCACATTTTATTTAATTTCGAAACATTAATAACTTCGTTTGTATTTCAGACAGGGAGAGATTGTACCGGATAGTTTTGTATTGTTTATCAAGCTCCATCGTCGCACAGTGGGTTATTCGTCCGAAAAGCCGGAAGAAAGTCGAATCCCAAATTTTTGCGTGAAATTTTTGCTGTCCGACGTAGTTAGTTGAAGGTCTGAAGAATACGGCTTCAATATTATTGCGATTTAACGGTTCTCCAGTTAACTGGAGGAATACATCGAAGAAATTAGAATCCACCGAATACGAATATTCGAGCACGGGACTATTCTTGCGGAGGGCTTTATAGCAATAATTGGAATGAATGTAGGGCTTTACTCGGTTGTTATGTTAATCGGTCCCGTTATTTAATTACGGTCCGCCCGAAATTATTCTACTTTGCCGGTCGGCGTATAATCAGCTGTAATAGGAAGCCGCGGCTCGTATTGTCTTCCAACAAACCAGACATGCATTTATGTATGCAATACTCTGGTCGGATCTCGGTGCTTCTGAGGCCGCAGACGCGGCCGCAGCATCGCGACGCCCTAATACACCGTTATAATTTATAGCGCAATGCGGCCTCTCCCCTACGGTTTTAGATACATCATCAGCCCTGGCCCGTGCAATATTGATCACGCCGAAAATGAATGCCGCCGAGGATCGATACCCGGCTTCATTATCCTACAACGCTCGCATCAGAAAAATTGTTGCGTGACCCCACTCTTGTTATTGCAAACCGTAACACAATAGGCTCCCTTCCAAATCGAGTTTGCTATAGATTAGCCTCTCGCGCATATGCATTTTAATATTATACATAAAGTTTTCGGACGGCGCGTCTCTCCATTTTACAAACACAACAATGATAAAATGCTGTTTCATTTACGTGATTCAAATGTATACCCTGCACCATCAATGCACTCTTTCAAACGCGAACTAACATAAATGACGCCTTTCACCTGTAAGAAATATGCTCACCGACTGTATGCACTTTTACACGAATGAAAGAATCATTCTCCATGGGGAATTGAAGCATCACTGCATCTGTTTATACAGTACTAATGTATCGGCTTTCTGTATATCTCCGGAAAGCGGATGTACGAACTCCGACGCACCGGAAGGGTTAAAACGGAATAAAATATATGAAATTTGTTTTATTGGAAACATTGAGTATCGAATTTTCGAGAGAGAGAGAAAGGGGAGTTTCCTGCGGCACAGTATTGTCCCTCTGAAATTCGAATTTCGCAGCCATTATCGGAGGATAACACTGTTCGCCAAGGTGTCATCACGGCCAGGTAGCTTCGAGCAGGGCCCCAAGGGAAATAGACGACGAAGAGAGAGAGATAGAGTGAGAAAGAGTAGGAGGGAGTTCCATCGATAGAATCAAAGTTCCATCTGGCCCTTTTTACCTCAATTTTACGACGGTCTTAAAACGAACTTAGTTCCTAAACACCTCGATATCGAATCTCGGCTGTTCTCTCGAATCCGTGAGAACAAACAATCTCTCTAGTTTATGATCGATGCGTTCTCTCGTCTCGAAGATAGACTTACAATTAAGCGAAACGCGAAGAAAGTGAGCCACTCTGTTTACAACCCCTGTCGATTCGTTTAACCAGTTAACGGCCGAGGCGACTTTCGAAAGGAAATCTTTCCGATCGTAACGAGAGTTTGAAATCCCCGGCGCCGTTCCGATGAATCTTCTTTCTTTCGAACAGTTTATACGCTCGATAGAACCAATCTCTTCCGACGGTTGATTCTTCATTCTGATTCCTGGATCTTCTCTCGCTCGCTGCTCGCGTCCAAGTCTCGGATAAATGGGAGAATTACAAAATTCAGTGAAATTCAATTTTGCGTCAGGTTCAACATTCTGCTTACCGGTAAATTCTTAACAAGCTCTCCTCGCTGATTGTACTACTATGCGAAAAAGAAACTTTCCTGGAATTTGTTCTTAGCTTGAAGACCTTGAAATACAAAATTCTTTGAAATTCAATTTTGCGTCAGCTTTAACATTCTGATTACCGGTACATTCTTAACAAGATCCTCTCGCTAATTGTACTATGCGAGAAAGAAACTTTCCTGGAATTTGTTCTTAGCTTGAAGACCTTGAAATACAAAATTCTGTGAAATTCAATTATGCGTCGGGTTCAACATTCTGCTTACTCGTTAATTCTTAACAAGCTCTCGTCGCTGATTGTACTATGCGAGAAAGAAACTTCTCTGGAATTTGTTCTTGACTCGAAGACCAGTTTTCGAGGTTTAAAAGTCGGCTTTCCCCGCGAAACATTGGCGACTCTCTCGAACGCTCCTCTGCCTGGGGTCGCGATTTACAATCAACGCGTCGACCGTGTTCGCGCGCGAAGCTAAATAAAAATCGGTGTGCAAACACGCCTGGCAATCCGCGTGTCAGCGGAATCGAGGCCGCAAAAGAGCTCGGCCGAGGGACGAGCACACTCGGACACGCGGAACGAGGCAACAATCGACGCCGGGACAGCCAGAAATTGCTTTGAATTCTACCGACTGGGGGCGGTAGAGGGGCGAGGGGTGGTTGGAAGCGTTTAACGACGGGGCTCGACAAACACCGACTGCGATTCATCCGTCAAGGACCAAGCTCGCGAAAAGGGCGGGCCCCGGAGGATGTTGCTCGCCGCGTCGAGAGTCATTAGAATTTCGCCCCGTCTGTATATGTATGTGTCGCACCTCGTCTCTTCTCCCCCCTCGCCCTCTCCCGCTTCATTCCGTCTCGTCGGCACGACTCAAACGATCTCGTTAATTACATCCCGTCCCGTTAATACCGCGGAACTGTGTCACAGGATGATATCGTGGATTAAGGAGGTGTTCTGGTTTTCTACTTCCGAAAAATCGAATTTTGGCGAATGCTAAAAGATGTAAAAATTTGTAGATTTACCTATGAAAACCTGAAGGTGACCTTAATAACTCTGGAAAAAGAGAGGTGGACAAGAAATTTGGTAGAAGCATCTCAAAGCTCTCCTTGAACCATGCTATCTCAGCTAAACAATTTTCTGATCGAACCGCTAGCATCAGAGTAATCTAAGCTGATAACGCTTCGTGACTTCCCATGTACTATTTATATCATTTATCTAGGTGCACAGTGGGTTAAAAAATAACGGCCAAGTTTGAATAATTTAGCCCTCCATGTAACTCTTTAAAAATTAAATAGCGTTCGTTTAAACTAATTTTTACAAACGCTTATTTCTAACTTGGCCGTATTTTGTTCGATCTCACAACTTTTTACGGCCATGGGAACTTGGCTCCTGTTTACAGGATGTGTTTCTTGGGATTTATATTGCTACAAGTGAAGGCAATATTCAAGGTGTGCACGTCCACACTGTAGAAAGAAGACAGTGTGCAAGTCTTTCAGGTCTTTCACAGGGGGGACAGGATTCTGAAAGTTTCATCGACGTAGCCCGTTTTCCCCGGCAGACAAGAGAAGGTGAAAATCGCCGGCGCCGTGTTTGCCCGTATCATTTCCAGAGGACCGTCTCATTTCAGACGGTCTTTGAGTAGTTTTCCTTCTAGTCTGAAAACGAGTCTTGAAGAGGTCCTACCGGCACAGCGGCACAGCGGCCCGTTACGCCGCTGTGAGAGGAAGCAGGTCAGCTTAATAGGCTGCCAGCCGCACGACGGAATCGTTTCCTCCCCCGTTTTTCCCGTTTTCCGCTTCCTGTGTCGCTTATTTGCTTGCGAGAACGCCCGCCGTGGCCCGATTTACCCCGAAAAATCGGCCGCCGCTTCGACGATTCGACTATTTAGCTAGCCCGCGACAGAGTGGCCATTAAATGTCACACTTCCGCCGGTTCGTCCCGAAGAATTACCTCGAGAACTCCACCACGCCTATCTGTGCCGAAAATCGGGATGGGACCGATATATTTTGCTCCTGAAAAAACTTTGTTCGAATTTCTGTTCGCGTGGAATTTTATGGTAAGAAGTGGCTATGAACTCTGGGAACTTCTTTAAAAAGTGTCCCCATTCGCAGGAAGATGTGTATTTCCATATTTTATAAATGCCGTCGAAAAGTTCTAATTTCAAAAGCTCGTCCCTATCTATTCTCGCAGGAACTTAATGCATGAGTGGGTTTTTTCAAAAAGGTTCCTCTTCCGTACAACGCCGGCCATCAAGAAGCAATTTCCGAAAAGTCCCCAGGTAGTCGTTATTCAGAAACGCGAAGTATACAATTGTTAATTGAATGTAAAGTATTTTGTCGAATGGTTCCCCCGGCGCGTGAACATCCCCGAGAATTTCGCTCGTCGTTGAACGCGGCAGAGGAAAGTGGGGTGGTTTCGGTAAATAGTGGAGCCGGATAAAACGTTCCAGAAAAGAGTTGTTCAGAAAGATGTCAAGGTACTTCTGGAACGCGGGAAACGCTGGGCGAAATGTCACGCGTCGAACTGGGTCACGGTGCACGCACCAATGTCATAAATAACTCCTAATAACCTGCCCCGGTGAAACTCTGGGGGCGGAAGTACAAAAGAAGGCCACCGTTCTCTGGAAAACATATTCCGTCTCGTTAAAAAATATTCGAGGCAGGTCCGCTGTCTAGCGTATTCTCAGCTGTTCTCGAACACGCTTCTTTAATAATTTTTCTCGGCCAGCTGCTTTAAGTGCCCATTCGAGAACTTTATCGCATGACACTGCTTCTGTAGACTGTCACAAGATGATAATACAAATGGTTATACGGATAGATATCAATGTTGTTTCTGTGTTAGACAAAGCTCCGCCTACTTTGATCTTCATTGCCCCGCCCACTAAGTCTCATTGGTTTCAACTATCCTGCTAGCTTCATTCCCATATTTTTCTTAGATTCTTCAACCAGGTTTTATTGGCTTTCTGAGTAGTCATCCTTCTTAGCTCCGGCCACAAATTTTTCATAGCGCCCTCTCAACATATTTCATTGGTTTTTCTAAACAATTAGTCTGCAAAAATTGCATTAGCCCCGCCCAAAAACTTTTACAGGTTCCGGGATTAGGTTCTCCGCGTAACTCCTTCCGCAAGTTTCGCTCACGCCTCCCCGCGCATTTCACTGAATCCTCGGAACTATGTCGGCGCAACTCCTCCCACAAACTTCAATTTCCTCCTTGAACCCATAAATTGATACACTCCGACACGGTCTAAACCTCGGAGTCTGATCACTGGGGATTACAAGGGTCGCAACACAGCCCACAGTCAGCAACACCGCAGGCAGGCGGAGGCATTCGTCGCGCAAAACTTGCGGCAGTCACCTCGCGGAATTTTAATATCGCGCCGGGGCCACCGATCAGAATTCACGGGGGCGGTTACGTGTGCAGTCTCAGCCGGATATTAATCAGAAATTTCTCAGGCGCTCGAGTCCAGCAATTTGCCCGCGGCATTCAGCGTCGTCGGTGCAAATTGCTATTGTCTATGGTAGCGCGACCGCCGGTGAATTCAGCGCACAGCCTCGCTGATTCTGGAATAATAAAGAGGCTGGCTTCTAAGCTCTCCTGCCTCTCTCACTCCCCCGGTTTCCCACCCTGCTCTTTCTCGCGTCGCCGTCATAATTCTTCGGATTTGCCTGACGCCGCGCCGGTCGTGTCTGAAAAGCGGCCGGCGAGATCCACGAGATTCCTCTCGGATCCTTCCTCGGCCGCCTCGGAAAATCCTTTAAACTGTCGCGATTCACCGGCGACTTTTTATTATTCATGTCGGGGCTATCTTAATCGCGACTGGTCCGGCCAGGGCTGCTCGGGCTCTTTCGGGCCGTGTGTAAGCGGCTTCAACTTATCCGCCGAGGTCCCGAGGAACGAGACGCATCTTAATGGCCGAGCCACCCGGAAAATAAATACGAAACGGCTGGGGACCAAGCTGCCCGGACGATAAAGAACTCCATCTCCTCTGCTCACGCTCAGCGCCGCTCGGAATTACTCGTCGGAATCGCGATTTCGCGGATTAAAGCTGGTCACGAGGCAACGCTTGTCTAGTTTATGGACCCTGTTCACGCCCCGTCTCCCGGTTATCATTCTGTCTTAGATTTGTCTGCCTCGGGGAGCTTCGTTTAATCCTATTGTCCCTATAGAATCAGAAAAATGAGCGAAGAGGAAATTATTTCACCTGCGTTTGTTTGTTTGGAACGTTCCTTTTGGTAAACGGCGCATTCGTTCAGGCATTGACGATTTCTACTGTGGTCACTTTTTTGACAGTCGATTGCATTAACACTGAACCTGTCACTGCTGGTCAAATGACCGGCTTTATATTTTTCATCTTACAATTATTGAAATTATCAAGTCGCTTATATGTAAATTGATTCGAAAAATTTCTTTATCCAAGCACATATTCTGACAAAAATTACACAAAATCTAAATAAATAGATCCTTGCCATTTTTGTAAGCTAAAACATTTTAATCGCTTTTAGTGCTCGGCAAATATAATCAACTATATTTTGCAACAGAAGCAAAGACATCCTGAATATTCCCGAACGTGTCAGCTCGCATGTTACGAATACACGACCGCCATAAATCCACAAAGATCTACAGTATAATGTTGCGTATCTGCACTCGGAAGCTCTATCTCAACAACGATGACACGGGAAGTTTCGTGAATGATCGCTTGGCTCCGCTCGCGTACGAGGGCAGAAACAATAACTAAACCACGTAGCAGGTTCCTCATAAATTGCTATCGTAACCATAACCCGCGTACAATTAATCCATGGTTCGGCGTTTATCGTGTTCGCTCTGTTTCTCTCTCTCTCTCTCTCTCTCTCTATGTGCTCCCGAAGTTCATCTGCATGCACGCGCGCGCGCGACGCAGCCACTAATATTAAATTACGAGAGAAATTATGCACGGCCCACCGGCTTACATCGTGTTCCTTGATTCAACGACGAGCATCATGCCGACCCCCCGAGTTTCCCCCTCGTGGAAACTCTAGTATCAATCTTGCGTTATTGCATCCACCGCCCCGAGACCAAATGATTTTTCCGCCGACCGAGCAACAACATCCGACAGAGCAGGCTCTAAAGCGGCTCTCTAGCAAACAAGCCGGCTCTCACAAAGCCGCCCCGCCGACCTCCGCGTTTCTCCGTTTTCCCTCCTCGCTGCGAGAGGGATTTCGGGTCGGCTTCCAAAAACCGCAGAGCCTAGCGAACATTTTTCCAAAAATATAGCAAACGCAATTTTACTTGCTATTCCGAACAGAAAATATAGAGGATTTCAATCATACTCTACGAAACGAGGTTAATAGTTTCAATGTGCTCGGCACTCTCTTTTCTGTTTCATTCGACGGAGGAATATTTGCCGAGCTATTGACGGCGTTAATTAAATACGAACTACACCCCCGGTTTCTTTTTTCTACACACTCGCTTTCGTGAAAGTGTACAAAACGATTTACACGGAAATTGTGCGAGAGTATAATAAACCGTATGCAAAAATTGATCGTGTCAAAAGAGACCTCTTTGATCTGGTTTACCTATTTACCTTAGAAAAGAGAAATATTTTTACTCGATTATCGGTGGTTGTAACGCGTTACCTACCGACGAGTATTTCATGCTTTTAAAAACACCATGTGAATTTAAATACACCGTGTGTAATGTAGTAATTTCTTTTGGATCATTATGTGAAAGAATATCTTTAATTGCTTCTTTTGAACAGTTGACTACCTTAGCTCCTCTCATAAGCCCTTTGCATATACTTCCTATAGGTGAACCGTTACTAACAGCCAAACCAAGCTCAACAAAAATCGTTGTTGCGATCAGCCGAAAAAGAATCCGCGTTGAACCGTTGAAGGCGGGTGTAGGTGTCGTCTTGGCGGAGAAAAAACCAGCGGAAACAGGGCCGTCGCGGAATCAGCGTGTCGCCCGGGGCGATTCCGCGCGGAAACTAAGAACGGAAAAGCGAAAGGCTCGCCTCGGCACCGGATCGAACAAAAGGGAAACGGGGCTCGGCCCGTGACGAGTCCAATAGTCGTTTTCGGCGCCCGTTTCATATTGGATGGCTTTCAATTGGCCGGCTTATTGTTGCCGATTTTCATTCCGCCTCTTCATCCCTCCCCCTCTCCCACTCTTCCACTATACTTTTTCGCCGTGTCCCGAAGTCACCGGATAATAAAACCAAAAAAAAAAAAGAGAAACGAGAATAAAACCCGGAACGTAACTTTTCGCGATACCTCGACCATTTTTCCACCCCCTATTTTCTTTCATTCGAAAGTTTTTTTTGTCCCTTTCCCAGCTGCCCGGAGAAACTAGCGAGCGCGCAGACGCGACCGGAAGTACCGGGATTCTTAATGGAAACGAGAAATACTCGCCGGCCGGTCTCATTCCCGATTACGGGCTCGTTAGCGCGACCAACGAAGAGAGTGAGAGAGAGAGAGAGAGAGAGAGAGAGACCTCGCGAAAGTTACGTAACATTTCGGAGCTTCGACTTTGTGCAACATCAATTACGGAAATGAACCGCTCCAGTCCACCCGTCCCCGCCTCGGTGCTCGAGCGCGAAATTGTCGACGGGAGCCGATTCCGCGCGCAATCGAGACACGCTCGTTCGATAAATAAAGTCGCGAATTATTGGGGAAACGCTCCAAAACGACCTCTCTTTTTCACCGGCGAATTGTGAATTTTATGCGATCGCGACGCCACCGAAGATTCACGTTTCAATCCCAGTTTCATCCCCAAGAGGCTGAGTACGCTGAAGCAAGGTGATCTTCCCGATTTTTTTGTAGAGAAACTGTGTGACGCTGCTTCTTGAAACTTTCAGGATAATTTTCCCGATATTCGAGGAATGTCTACTAATTTTTTGGTCAGAATACAATGATGGTTATGGTTATTTCAAATTTTTTTTAATGCCAGTCGGTGCAGTGTTCAGCCATGCATTAGTTAACCCTTTGCACTCGGAGCTATTTTGACTCGAAAATGAAACATTTCTTTCGACCTAGAATAATTCCTTTCTTGTGGATTTGAAATTGTTATAATACCTCAAAAATAATTAAATGTTTAGTAATTTTGTGACACAGTTTTCCCGAAATAAGTTATACTGTTCTATTATTTGTAGCTAAATTTATTCGAAACTTCGTGGCTTTTATTTTTTTAATACGAAACAACCGGAAAGCTTAAGATGTAAATTTTAACTCGTCAATTGGAATAGAAAAAACTGAAAAATAATTGTTTATCTGGTTATTTTATTGATCTTTTTTCACTGTGTCAACGTGAAATGAGGGACGGATGAGGGTTAATAATATACACAATATTGTGGATAATAGTACAGCAATTTTTAGTGGTGACTCTGAGACATCACTCGAGTGTTAAGGGTTAAATATAATTTAAGCCACACGCAGCGATAATTATGTGAAAGAATATGATTGGAGTGGAGTTCTTTTCTAATTAAAAGGCGATCGTCGCAACAATTCTCGGACTTGAGCTTCTTCCAGAGCTGTTTTATTTGAACAAATTATACACATTTTACGCATCCAGAATCGTCATACAAAGAGGAAACGCGGCCACCTGTTCGCCGGTCGAGAACAATCGAAACCGTTGAGAGGACTCGTCCGTCGCGGATCGCTTTGGCAGTCGGCTGCTTTGAAAGCGGGGAAATTGTCGGAAAATGAGTTCAGAAGATCGGGGGAGAGTTAATTTAGTTTGTAACAGGATTCCGAAACGAAACATCGAAGTAAACGACGAGCAGCCAGTTAACGGCGTCGAGTTTAGCCGACGGGGATAATTATTCGCGCTCGGTCGTGATGAATCTAATCAAACTCCAGCGTCGAGCTATCTATCTCTCTTTACCCTTCTCCCGCTCTATCTCTCCGGTTCTCATTAAAATTCTTCCCGAACAATGCCCGGGATATCGAACAATTCGACTTGATCAATTATGCGATATCTGGATCGTCCATGCTCGAACAGTGAAACGTTTGCTCGACGGGGACGATACAATCCAGTACGAGTTTTGCTCGGATACACCTCGGAATATTGGTCCTCCGGTAACTCAATCTTAAGGGAATTAGGTTGAGAAGTGATTCTGTACCGTTTCGCTGTTCTGCTTTGCGAGAGCCTTTAATGCTGGATAATTAGTTGCGTTGAATGGCGTAATTATCAGGCGAACCCTTAATTTAGAGCAGATTAACGTATTAGTATTTAATTGGCTCTAATTTATGTTTAGAGCCATTGAGCTCCAGTGACCTCCATTTTGGCTAATATTCAGGCTCAATTTAAGCGTTACCTAGGCCACCTTAAGCTCAACCTCAGCTGATAATGTAGGCCCAATCTATGCTCAATTCAAGCCGATTCTTGACCAATTTTGGGACCCTAAATCGAGAGACTTAATTAATATGGCTCCGCGAGAATTTCACTAAATCATAGCTTCATTAATATATGTATTATCTGGGATTAAGCTGGACTTATTTTCGAGTGAATCTAGATCCCACTAGACCCAACAGATTCCACTTAAACGAGGCTAGACCCTTGTCAAGATCTAACACAGATCTTCCCCAACGGTAATCCCAGCCTCATCTATACCTTATCTGGAATTCTACTTAATAGAGACCTAGTCAAACCCAAACCTAGACCAACTGCTACCTCGCAGAAATACACGACCGCAAAATTACACAAAGTTCTCCCCCATGTCTCAGAAATAGGGTCAAGTAGAATGTATGTACGTTTACACAAACTTGATCATTGTTACCAACTACCGATTCTACCTTCGAAGCTATTCCCAAGTACCATAGGCTATCCTATCCATACAAACCTAATAAATTCTGCTGAACCAACTCCCTTACGTTACAGTGCGCCCCATTAGATGCATTCGAACATCATTAAACACGCGCCGAAAACACCTGTTATTAATGCGTCCCAAACAATTTATACAATTTGTGCAGTCGTCAAGCTGGACCAATTTGTGATATTAATAAAATGTAGACCTACCGCAATCTGAATACACGTTTGGCACATCGTGTTCGTATTGTTGTATTATGTTTTTAAAAATTGTCTGCATCGATTGCAAGAAATGGAAACCAAATTCAATGTTCTTTTCCCCAACCTAATATTGACATCTTTAATTTTTTTTCTTTCAATTTCATCTTCTCAATTTCTCTCATCTTCCTTTTCGCCTTGTTCTATCAGTTAGAAACCACTACACGGCAGGAAATGACGTCCGAAATGTCAGCTGCCAAGATACACCAAAATTTTACGACTTAAAAATGAGGTTAAGTAATAACAAATGGAAGCAATGCCATCTCCACACGAAAAACGAGTTTACTTTCCGATCGACCTAATAGCTCCGACCAAAGTGTATCCCAGCCGCAACCCACGCCAAGAAATCATCGACTAAACCCTCGGTCTAATAATGACGAACGATCCACTCGCGATCTACTTACGGTCCGAGGCTACTAAAAGCACAAGGGTCCTCGCGATCCCGGTCTCATTACCTCAAGCCACGACGAGTGTCCTTAATCTCGAGGTTACTGGATCACGTTCCCGGGTTCGATATCCGGTGGAGAACATCCCGTGCAGAGAAACGTGATTCCAGCTGTCCCTTTACTTTCCAACGTTCCCCAACTAAAGAACAAACTGTACGAACAACAAATGTGCAATGTCTGTTGTGAAAAGACAGATGTTGAGGGGGTAGACTCGTTTCTGGAGATGCAAGGGATTTTTTTCAGTAGTCAAAGCGCTAGATAAAAGATCAATCTAGGCCGCGATCGCCTTCAAAAGTTCTATTTTTACGTTTGCAAGGCGTAATTTGCATTATTCGCCAGCATAAAACTGCTTTTTTCATAAAGCTGCGACAGCTACATGCTACCGAATAATGAAAATTACGCCTCGTAACCGTAAAAACTTTTGAAGGTGATTGCGGTCTTGATTGATCTTTTATCAAGAGCCTTTTGGCTACTGAAAGACTTTGCATTATCGAGAAATGCGTTACAGTAAATCCTCTATAGACGCGACAGCCTCGGGGGTATTTGGTCGCATCTATCGTATAGAAATTGTTGCGCCTATAGAGGATTTACTGTATCCCTTCCGCCCCTCGTATTAATTTAACACAGTTCTTACGAAATAAGTTATACCACCCTCTAATTTTTAGGTAAATTTTCTAATGCAAAACATATAACCGAAAAACGTAAGATGTAAATGTTAACTCATCAATAGACTGCGGATCTTTATGTAAAATTAAAATTGTCTGCAACAATTGCAAGAAATGGAAACTAAATTCAATGTTACTTCTTTCCGTAATGATCTCAATAGAGGAGAAATTATATATTGAGAGAAAGATCCGCAGTCTACTCATCAATTTGAATAAAAAAAATTATTTCAATAAAGTTATTTCATCGATCTTTTACCACTGTGTCAATTTGACACCGAGGGACAGGTTTAATTCGTGACATGAAAGACAGCATGGGGGTTAAAGGAAAATGTATTCCCTTGATTGAAAATTGTAATTGGACAAACATAATGTAACAGCATCTCTTCAATCGTCCTAATGTCTTCGCGAGTCTGACTCGGCGTTTCACGCGAAGCATCAAGGAAAAGTTTCGCCCCGGAAGCGGTGGGCGACTCGTAATCCACGAATCACAGTGTAGTCCACAGTTGTAGCGCTCGACTAGCTGGGAGATAATCATTCGGGACTCGTCTCTCCTCCCGTTTTATGGCCCCGTTAGCCCCGAAATCGGTCGGAACGGCGAAATCGCGCGGCAATTCGCCCGACGATGGGTCTCCTTCGGCCACCGTTTATTCCCGAAACCCTCCGACGCTGGAATTGATCTATGCCTCTCTTCTTTATGGTCAACTGCGAACCGAAACTTCTGCAGGCAATGGCACTTTTTATTTCGTCTCCAGTTTGAAATACGCTGCTCCTGACATTAAGCTTTATCGGGGTCCTCCGCGCATTTTTCTTTAATAGATACAGATCTCGCGAGGCTTCGTTCTTCTTACGGGACTTTCAGCAACTCTTCGTCTGCGACATTCGGGAACGGGAAAGTCGCTGCTAGAAAAAGCAAAGAAATATCGAAAAAATTGATTTTTATTTTTCAAGTACGATGCACTCTCTCTATATAAAACATTCTGGAAAAAAAGTAAGAAAATTAGTTCCACCGATATCGAATTTTCCGAGATCTCCAATTTTTTCAAACCTGTTTGGAAAATTCGAAAAATCTGGAGAAAGTACACATTAATAATCACGATGGGACACAACAAACGTAATAATATAAACGTGGAACTCTGGAAACTTCGATATAAAATCGGCAATTTTATGGTTCCGGATTTTTGAAAAATCGATTTTGTAACCAAAAATTCTGAAATAATTCACTGTCGTGTGTGCTATTAGGTAGAATGTTCATGAATTGTTTCGTAGTTTTTTGTCGAGCAGAACGGAAGAAATAGAGCATAATTCGTTACATCGTGCTCACCCTGTGACTACCCTTGTGGTAGGGGTGCCGACTTGAAACTTGTCACAGAGGGTATTCTTTGGGAGCCTTAACGAATGGTCCGGCTATACCCTTTCTCTGATAGCATTTTCATAACGATTACAAAGTAAAATACCTGAAAGAAGTCTGGCTTATCTGCTAGTTTAAATATCGATTCATCCCCCGTCTAATCTCATCAGATTAAATTCCGTTCGAGCCACCGTCGACGGCAGTCTCGAAAAAATGTCGAAGTTGTGTCGCATCTCGGGCAAACTTAAAAAACAATGTTCGCGAGAAAGTAGCATGCAAGTTCGTTCCACCGGGCACTCGATCTTCGATATTAGCCGCGATCGAGATGGAAAGCTCACCTCGGAGTTCGAAATAAATAGCTAATTCCAGCGGGAAAGTTTCCGGAACTTTCCGTCACCGGGTTTCCCGGTCCGGCGCGGCGCGCGGCTCGGAAAACTTGCCTTCGGCGTATCGCGTGTTCCGCGTCGATTTTTCGATAACATTCTAAGCAGAAAGCAGCGAATGTATATTTCAGAATATCCGGGCATCGTTGCATGCAGTGGACGCGAAACTTTCGAACTTACGAACTTTCGAATCCTAACATAAGTGCGCCGGGACGTGCTCCCGGGATCGATATCAACTTCGAGCTCTCGCGCCGCTGACCAATCGGGAAATATATTGTTTTAAACTTCGAATCGATATGGGAACGCCGAATTATTCTCGCACTGAATTTTGTTCAGAAAAGCTTTGAATTGTCGATCGCTGAATTGTTCTGGACGGAGTCACTGAATTTGTTGCATAGTTTGCCGAATACATTTATTGGAAATGGACAGTGCGGTAATGGGTCGGTGATTCTCCACAATTCCGAATGAATTGATAAATAAATGAGATATTGGACGGCAACAGGGCGTGCGTGATCTTTAAGTAGAAGAGGTCGGCCATTGGTCAGACGTACGTACGAACATAAAGTTTCGTTAGCAATTAACACTAAACCTATCGACCATCCGAAGTGACTTATGTATAGTATATTGTATTATACAAATAACAAGATTAAATTTATTTATAATATACAGGGTGGACATTATAAAGCGTTACAGACGAATATCTCTAAAAATATTGATTATACGCAAAAATGTTTCAGATGAAAGTTGTTCTCCGGTAAAAACGCAATTCGTAATATCTTCGAGAGCTCGTAGTTCCCAAATTATCCACTTGGCTGTCCAATTAGCGGAACATTAAGGAATTCATTGTTCCCTGGAAACCGCGTAAACACCGCTCGGAAATTCCTAACGTAATTAAGCAGGCTAGCATTTAATTACGTCGTAACAGAATCTGCGAAATTTCATTTTCTATGTAGGTTCCGCACGGGGAAAGTTAATAACTTCTCCGCCGCGCCGGTTATAAAAACAAAAAGATCTGTTTGAAAAAAAGAACGGTGAACAGGGAGCAAGAGAGAAAGAGATACGGGGGTGGAACGGAAAAGAAGAAAATTGGAACCGCGTGGCGCGCGAACTTTAATTCAATACCGGCCGCCGTGCGCATTGTCGACGCCGCAATCTCCGCCGACAGAGGAACGTTCTGCTTGGAATTCCGCAGAATTCCATGGGGGTAGCCCATGCAATCTCTCGGAAGATGAAACGCGCACAAGAGTGACACGTTACTACTCATTGTCCCCGGCGTTGTTGTAAGCAGCCAATTTTTTCTTCGGATTTCTACCACTGGAATTAACAAATATTATTCTACTCATTTTACAAAGCTTCTTACCTGTTTATCTGTCGCTGAAGTGTGTAAGCAACGATGTATGGCGTGTAATGAATGCGATAACGTTTGATACCTTAGGCTGTTCTTCATGAAACCTCGGTTTTGCGGTTTGTTATTCCTTATGTACGTTTGCCTTATTAAACTGCGTCACATTTAAAACGCTCAGAACGAACCAGTAAGACTCTCCAAACCAGCTGCTAACAGCCCCGATAATCTCCGCCCGAGAGCAACACGATTTTTCGCCGAAACAGCTTGTCAAAAATGTCCTAAACCCTGCAGAAAATTCAAAAATTGTGGTGCCCAAGGTGGTTCGGAACCCACCTTATAAAAACTGTAGGTCTCGCCGCGAAATAACACCGAAAAAGGGAGTTCAGAGCGACGTTAAATAAGTAAAAAAAAAAGGAAAATTCAAAAATACGTGGTCGAATCCAGAACGAAATTTCTCGGCCACGATATCTCGAGGGTGTCGACGGTAAAATCTGTGGCTGTAAGGAAAAACGCTGCATGCCACAATCTCAAAAAATTTCAGTTTATGCGTTAACTGAGCTTCAGAGTATGGGATTTACGTATTTACCAGAAAAGAAGTAATGAAAAGGATGAGTAATCAAAACTGAAACGACAATATCTCGAAAGTATACGACATGCGGCGTTCTTCCTTACAGCCACGGAAATATTCGAAGGGGTGTACAGAGGGTGGATATCGAAAAATATTATTCGGTGGATAATTCAGCGGAGAATACACCGTCTTGGAGAAGTCCGTGCACGAAACACACAGCCCCGCGTTAAAAAGATTTCGCTGAAGGCGGCACGCGCGCGCGATTATACGCTCGGCGGAAACGGCAACTCGCGCGTCGCTCGTCCTGTGCAGGCTGTTTTACATTTAAATCAAACCGGCTGTCTCGAAATCAATTCGCCGAGATACCAGATTGGACTGTTTTACAATTTAAATGGCCGCCCCGGGGAAATAAAAAGAAACACGCTCGTAAAGCGGCCATTAAGTCGGGGCCGCCCCCGTGCCCCGCTCTGATAAACTTCCCTTGTCCCGATTATTCCGTTCCGTTGGCTCTGCGAATACGTATGTCGACTGCGGTTGGCTAACTGGTTTACACGTGTACCTTCAACCCTTTTTTTCTGTGATTTTAGTTTGTATTCAAATGTACCTTCGTAATTCATAATCTTCACTCTTGATAAATCCATTTAGGTCCACAGGCAAATTCGTAATCGATTAGTTATCTGGGTTATCAGCTAGTTTAAATATCGATTCCCACCCCTTCCCTGTCTAATCTTATCGGATTAAATTCCGTTCGAGCCACCGTCGACGGCAGTCTCGAAAAAAAGTCGAAGGTGTGTCGCATCTCCGCGTGAAAACTTGAAAAACATTATTCGCGAGAAAATAGCGTGCAAGTTCGTTCCACTCGATCTTCGATATTAGCCGCGATCTTCAACCCTTTTTTCTGTGATTTTAGTTTGTATTGACATGTAACTTCGTAATTCATAATCTCTTCACTGTTGATAAATCCATTTAGGTCCACAGGAAAATTCGTAATCGATTTGTTGGGACGCGAAGCAGGTTGCAGAGGCAGCAGGAGCGTTCTGTTTATTAGCGCGCAGCTCGACGGTATCTTCGAGTGGTCATAAATCTGAAGTAGTTGCCCGTTAGCGACATAATGAAGGGAACGAGGGGATGAAGCTGGGGAAACGATGTGTACACGAGCAGCAGCAGCAGCTTGCCCGCAATTTTTTCTTTTTCTTTTTTTTTTAAACCGTGCACCGTACAATTTGCGCTGTTATTGTCCGCGCGCGCTCGATACTGGGGCTTCAATTGTGTGCAAATAGCCTTTAAACGAGAGCCTGCATTATCGAAATGCACCGCCACAGAACCATACGATCCCGTAGCTCCACTTACATAACAATTGCTTTCGATGCTCTTACGCGAGTCAGCGATTTCGAATGCTAATTTCCGAAGACAATCATATTGGAAATTTTTTCGATATTTCTCCGGATAATTTGTTGGGAGATCTTATATTAGTTAATTAACACGTTCATTGCCGCACACCGGTGTCCACACAAATTACTATTTTAACATGATGACTAAACTATTTTTCTGACCTAGAATATTTTGAATCTTCATGTATGATTTGTTTCATTTTATTGACTCGTTCAATACTCGATGTTTCGCAATTTGTTGGACACAAAGTTTAATAATGTACAAGATATTTTGAATAAGTAATTAATAATAGAAAATTTAGTCGAACTGAACTACAAAATAAATTTAAAAAGTAATGATTGATCAAGAAGGGATTTAATATTCGGATAAGAATTATTAATTAGAGTCGTAAGAAACAGTGTACATTATTTTCTATACCACCTAGGAAAATGTTCTCCAAGACTTCCGGTCTCCGTATAAAACAAGAAGTAAAGACAATCGAGGCCTCGCCGTCTTCGGCGACTGGTTGGAACCGTGTAGCAGTATCCGGCAGGTCATAACCATCGGGTAAAATCGTCGACGGAGGCAGAAGGACCGGTGGCCTCGGTAAGAGACGTCTGAAATTCCGTTTTCGGCGTCTTTGTGTCTGCGAAGTGCCCATCCGGCCGCGTGTCCGAACACTGGGGACCTCGTTAAAACTTGATACCCCGTTCCACTGTCGTCCCTGGCCTCCTCTCGTCCTCTACCCTCTCACCCCCTAGGCATTATGCCTTTTTGCTTCCGTTGATGTCACGACTGTCGGTCACGCGCCTACTGATAAAAGGAAACCCTCTCTCCTCCCCCGTTCAACTCATTTTCTCTCTTACTCTCTCCCTTTCTACTCACGTAGCTGCTCTTCTCTATCTGCAAAGACTATACTCGACAATTCTCTTTGCATGACATTGCATATTTGTATAACTAACGTAAATGCTAATAGGAACAATAGTAATAATTTACAACAAGTAATAGTCGTAATCTCAAAAAATTGAGGACTTACATTGTTTTGCCTTATGCGGAGGACATCGGTTAGATTGCATTATTTTTTTAGCCTTTCGTATTTGTTTTCATTCACTTTCTTCTGGTAAGTCCGTACATCCTATACACTCTAAAGCACAATTAACACATAAACTCAATTTTTTTAAAATTGTGACACGCGGCGTTTTTCCTTTTTCTTTTGTTAAGAGTGATGGAAAATTCGGATGGTCGGATCCCCCACTACCCACCGAAAAAACCATCACCCAGGAGTTATGCCCTTTCCTCCCACATCTACAGGCTCGTATGTGGTGCGGCCGGAGCCCCGCTCTTCGAATTCCTCCCGGCCACTCGATGCACGAGCTAAGCCCACGCCTGTTCTTGTCTATCAATGCGGCATTTTTCCTGGCAACCACAGAAACCTTCTCCGCGGCTTCGTCAAGGAGTTGTCTACGAAAAACACGGACCAATCAGGTGACAGCTGACAGTAGTAGTAGTCGCGCTCTAATTGGTCCGCGTCTCTGGTTAATAATTCCGCAACAAAGCGCGGAGAACATTTGCGCAAAGGAAAGAGTGACTCGAAGCGACCTTGCGATTCGACCCTTTCGAGGAAGTACAACATTTTCGGGACACCCTGTATATCAGCATGTCCTAGAATATACCGCTCTCTCTCGCACAGCGACCGTCGACGAGAGGATAGATAAACGCGCGTTTCCAACCCGCCCTCCTCTTTCTCCCACCCTTCGCTCTCGTCAGTTAAGTACCCGGCCTATTTTGGAACTTTCTTCCCGGTTCTACTCGTCACTCCCACCATCAGAGTCCTTTTCACGCGGATTTCGTTCTCGAGGCGCGAGTTTCTCCGAGAGGTTCCTTCCTGCGAGGGATCGGCGCTTCTTTTTCGGCGACTCTTTTCTCCACTTTTCTACTCTTTGCTCCCCTTTGC
Organism: Lasioglossum calceatum; assembly: GCA_963966675.1. NCBI lineage: Eukaryota > Metazoa > Arthropoda > Insecta > Hymenoptera > Halictidae > Lasioglossum > Lasioglossum calceatum. The sequence goes on along the minus strand of OZ016543.1, from coordinate 17,260,392 downwards.
TCCTCTTTCCCGTCCTCCTCTTCTCCTTTTTTCTTCGCTCCTCTCGGTGCCCCTTTCGGGGAAAGTTTGATTGGTTGGTTAATAGTCGGATGGATTCTAGAGCGAGTTTGGACGGCGTTTTTTTATTCGCCAGCTGGAGCTGAAAGAGCGGGCGGCGAGATGTTAATGGCAGAGAGTATTTACTCGGTCGAAGAGGTGGAGTGTCGATTTTCTATTTTTTCTTTTTTACCAAGAAGCGATTCGTTCGAGTGTTTTCAGCAGGGTTTTCGCAGATGAATTTGCGATTGAACGCGCGCACAGACTTGACTTTGTCTGCGGGCACCGTTTCGGTGTTGACTATCTTCGTTTATACAATCTTCTGACAGAAGATAATAATTAGTTCGGTACAGAAGCGAGACTATACTTAATTTATAAACTTCTTAATGACTGCCCGTACCTTTCTTTTAGGATGTTTCGTGGAACATTTAATACACTCCTCAAAAAAATTAAGGGATCACTTGTGGGGACAGACGTTTCCCTGGAATTTTAGAGATCCTCTAAAAATGTTCAGAAATTGTTAAAATATAAAATTCCACAGAATTTAGTACGATTTTTATTTATTTCAGAAGTACGATGAGACTACTATTATTGAAAATAATATTTTAAGTATCTTACGGTGGAGTTACGAGAGCGGTAGTCTAATTATCGATGGTTGGCACTCGAGTGGCGACTCTGAGGCACCGTTACGTTATTACATTACTTTACATTAAGTAAAATGAAAAATGAAATAGAATGTAAGTATTCTAGGTCAGGAGAAGTGAGTTTTCGTGTTGAAATAGTTCCGAATGCGAATGGTTAAAGTTGAATCAAGGGAAGAAACGTTTCCCTGGAATTTTAGAGATCCTCTAAAAATGTTTAGAAATTGTTAAAACCTAAAATACCACAGAATTTGGTACGATTTTTATTTATTTCAGGAGTACGAATACTACTACCATTGAAAATAAGATTTTACGTTATTCCACTACCTTAAAATTTTCCCAGAAAAATTGAAAATTGCATAAACACCTGCAGTCTACTGTTGAGACAGTACTCTGTTACACGAAGTTCTTTGTTTTTCACTTGAAAGACATATTGAATCAGTCTGTGAAAATGGAAACCTGTATAAATATCTTCAGGCTAGCCCGTATAACCTGGTCTGTAACATACTGTTAAATAACAATGGAAATTCCATATTGTACGGACAAGTATTTGTTTTATTAAATGATTCACGTAGAGCTGCCGATAGTAACAATATTCGAGAATGATTCAGATAATCATTTAAGATGTATTTTATATAAATAAATATGTCTTAATGGTTTGCCATTCTGATATTTTAATGGAAACGCTGCTTGGAAACTGTCTCGGCGACATTGCGATGCGAATAGTAACGAACAATCATTATCTTTTTTTAAATACACACAGCAGCACGTTGAAAATTCCGCGAAGTAATCCATTTATCTGATTGCTTCGCAACTTTCTTTAATTTTATTCGTACTCCGCTGTCGCTCTGAAAGCATCAATTTTAATACATTTACATTTGTTTTCTGTTGCAGGTGAGTACTCCCTCGGGCAAATTGAGTTACACGGCTTCGGGTGAGTGGTTTCGCGAGCTTGTTCCTCCTCTTCTAATGAAACGAACGCGTCGATCGTTTCGTGGAACCATAGATAACGGGTTCGAAAGTGCCAACAGAGATATCAGCATGGGAATCCCCAGCTGAATCGCTGGAAAGTACGAGGAAAAGATGATTGTGGAAAGACGGTGTCGTCATAGCCTTTCTACGAATCTGCGCATTAAATCAAACGTCAAGATCACTTAATTGGACAATGAGAAATATCTGTGCAGATTATCGATCAAATACTCTACTGCAATTCAGAGAACGGTAACCTAATTTTCGATGGTTCTTTACGAAAAGATATTGAATCGCTGCTTGAAAAGTTTCGTTGTTTAACCCTTAGCACTCGAGTTGCGACTCGAGGTAAAATAATTGTTGCGGTATTAAATTATTTTATATTCATTAAATGAAAGAAATCATATATTGGGTTGGCAAGAAAGTAATTTCAGTATTTTAAGGTGAAATAGAACACAATTTTTTTATTCAAGCAATGAACTTTAATGAATAAGATATTTTCCTCCTTTTTCGATTATTTTTTACCAAAAAGAATAAATAGGAAAATATTGTATTGATTAAAGTTCATCACTTGAACAAAGAAATTCGGTTTTTTGTTTCACCTTAATATACCGAAATTACTTTCTTGCCAACTCAATAAATTGGAAATATTCTAGAAAGAATATTTCTAGAAGAAATGAAAAATTTCTCTTTCTGGAAGAAATAAAGAATTTCTAGGAGAATTGCTCAGAAGAAAATTTTCTTGTTAAAATAGTTCCGAGTGCGAAGGACTGAAGTTGAATTTCTAGTTCAATTTTTGCGTATCAAATATCTGAAATTTTGGCAGAATCAAGCGAACAAAAGTTTCCCTGGAATTTTAGAGATCCACTATAGGAATCGTCGCAGCCAATTTCAGAATCGCTGTGACGCTCTAAAAAGTTGAATTAGCGTCATTACGAGTTCCGAAAGCAAATAATGCTCGTTCAGAATTATTCCGTGTGTGGGATATTTCCGCCGGTTAACTATCACAGCTAAACCGAACTAGAAACTCATTCTCCGTGTTAAAAACGGATCGTATCAATATATTTATTTTATCTCGCTCTATGAATCGGTGTGAAAGCGCAAACATTGAATTAGTTGTAAAATTGGAGAGGATTGATCGGTAAAAAAAGAACCGGTATGTGTGATACAGCGATGGAAACGATACATCGTTCACATTTGTCGTTGTCAAATAGAGAGTTAATCGAGCTCCGGCGCGTTAATGTTCATGCTACGGCAAATATTTGGCCGAGCCAATGGCCGGACCCTCGAATTCCTGAACTGCCCTCAAATATTATCCGAACTGCGCATAGTGATTTTAATGGATTTACGAGACGCTCGAAGCACTCGCCATTTTTACGCTCTGCCGCCTCTGAGGTTCTTCGTTCTCGCCGACCGAGAGAACTCTCGGGCCAGGAAGTTTTACCTCTCCGCACTCGGGAAACTAATTATTATTATTGCATTACCAAGTTCTTTATTATTCCAAATTCATCTTTATTAAACGCGAATTTTAATCTTCCATCGACGGAACCAACGAATCTTGGAGAACATCGATGAGAACATCATTTTCAGATTTTTAGTAACTAATTTCGTACTTCGTTAACAGCAACCTATTCAAGCCTATTTAAGGGTTAACAAACCCTGAATAGGTTGTTGCGTATAAAATAAATTAAAGCTGCATCTACCAAGAAGAGCCAAAATGACTTGCTCTTGATTTGTTCTTTTAGAAATATTAAAATTATAAATACGATGTTTGGTAAATTGTTTCAGCGAACTTCTCTATTGAAGTACAGGGCGTTTCAACATTATATGTCGCGATCACTATAGCATAAAAAATGGTAGAGATAATTCGTTTAGATCGTCGGACGTCTAAAATCATCGAGTGCAGGGGTTAACTCTTAGCACTCGAATGGTGACTCCGAGACTAAGAACTGTTGTACCATTATTCAGAATATTGTTTAAATTATTCAATATGTCGGTATCTAATCAATTACCAAACGTTTAGTTATTGTATGAGGTGTTATACCAATTTCATATCCATAAAATTTAAAAAATCATAGGGAATGAAAATATTCTAGACCGGAAGAAATGTTTAATTTTCCAGTTAGTATGCTTCGAGTGCAAAGGGTTAATAACGATCGTCGGATCGCCATGGGACGTTTCCCAGTTGGCCAGTAAACCGGCGACGAATGACGGAGTGAAGGGACTCGGAATGACCCGTAGTTCATTAGGGTAATTAATCGGCGGTGTGACGGTGGCGTTGGCGAGGCGCCGCGAAATTCTTAATCGCTAATTAAGCGAACAGGAACGCTCACGGTTTCGCACTCTCGGATCGATCAAACGCGGAACATTAAACGCGAATGCTGAGACCCGTGACACTCGCTCGAGAGGGAAGAACGGAATGGTTCCCTCCGGCGAGTTCCCGTAAATTCCGGTGAATTCGCATGAGTCGAGTTATTCGGCGCGTGCAGTGACGTTCAAAGTGTACATAATTGGACGCGTGTTGCCACTGAAGCGGCACTGCAAAGCGGGAACAGCCTCCGCAAACGGTAAGTGTGTTTAGTAATTTTTTAATGGAGTGGACGATGTGTGTTAGGGGCTCTAATTGTGGAGAGAGAAAGCGAGAGAGAGATAGAGGGAGAGAGCGTACACTGGAACCGGGTCGAGAGGAGCTTTTTCATTTATTCAACTTTTGTGCCACCACGGAGTGTTTGTTGGATCTTTTGCCGGTGAATTTTTCGTTTATTTTTGGACACTGCCGGGCGAGACAGAGGCTTGTTCTTTCGGATGTCTCAAGTTCTGGTTTACAAATTATAACTTTGGACTATCAGGTTTTAGCATTCTTTTTTCAACTTACAGCTTTTCTAGCTTTTCTCGTACTATTGATCGTTAAGAAGTGCGTTCACCTTATCGAATTCTTCTAGTATCCTTCTCTACTGTCGAAAGATGAAGATTGAAGCTTCGAGCTTGAACCTGGGAGGTTGAAAATAGGACGTTGAAGATTGAAGCTTGATAGAAATTCCTTCTTGTCGATCGTATCTTACTGAATAAACTTTTCATTAATGTTGAGAATGATTTAAAAATTTGCAAAATTGCTTGTCAGTTAACATTTGATCGAACCCATGCGCCGAAAACATTAATGAAAAGTGTATTGAAGCTTGAAGCTGGAACCTGGAAAGTTGGAGCTTGAAGCTTGAACCTGGAAAGTTGAAAGTAGAAGGTTAAAGATTGAAAATCGAAGCTTGATCTGGAAAGTTGAAGATTGAAACTTGAACCTGGAATAATACGCGTGCCTAATAATTCCCCGGGGAAGTACTCGTTCCATGGTGATTGTATTTTTTTCATTGGCAGCAGGTTGAACTCGTTGCACTCGGTGCTTGTTCGATGCAGTCGGTGCACGGGTGTTTAATATCGGGTCGCGAGGGAGTTTAGCGACCAGGGACCGTGGTGTCTGTAATTCGCTTTCAAATCGGATCGTTAAGCCCGCCAGTATCGAAAAACTGTGCGGAACAAATAATTTTCCCGGTGGCGTAAATCCCGCGGATTGTAAATCCGCAGGCGTGATCGATTCGCGAATAATAGGTCGTCGGATTGCTCGCGACGCTTTATAACAGGATTTTTCGGAAATCATTGCTGCCTCAAGAACTTGATAATAATAGTCGGCGCTCATCCCCTCGATTCTTTCGTCGAGCATTTATTTTTCGCCGTTCTCCTGCGACTTGTACCACGCGGAAAACAGTAATAACCATCTCTCTGATAAACAGATGAGTTTCGATCATTTGCGAAGACAATAATCAACGAGTTTGGTTAGAAAAATTACAGATTTTTATATACATCGCCGATTGAAGATCGCGTTTTACTTGTTCACGGCTTACGCAGAGTGTTCTCGATGCGTATGTTATGCTGGCGGAAGAATGGGTGATTCTACTTGAAAAAATGAATCGATTGTGTGGGACAGAGCGTTTTCGTTCGTGACCACGTTATCGAGATAATCGATTTCGAAAGCAAGAAGTAGAAACGATGTGTCATGATCAGACACGTCGAGCGGTTTCTATTCGAGTTGGAAAACTTGATTTGCTCGAGAACGAAGCTTCGAGTGAAATGATTTTTTTCCGATAATTTCTTCAGATAAAATTCGAATGAATTTACAAAATTATAACTCGTGTAAACATCGAACGGTTATTAAACACCTTATCGACAATCTCCCAGAAATTAAAGTATTAAATATCACGAACAGAATCGATTACATGCTTGGATCATTCGTTGTGACGTCCTTAAGGATCGTAAGACCCCGAGTCCGTTCGTTGTGATCTATGAACGGGTCCAGAGAGATCTTTGCACGATTAATCCTCGAATACACATGGATTATGGATCCGTGGACTATTTATCGTCACCTACACTCGAGTAACAGAGCCCGGGGCTGTTTATCATGTAGATGGATCACACATCTCGGGACCGTTTATCGTGAGCCGCAGATGGATCGCGTATCTCGAGGCTGTTTCTCTCGGAACGCGGATCGAAATCACGATCGAGAATCGTCCGTTGTGATCCATTGATTCTGGGTCCGTTTAACGCGATCTGCGTGCGATTTCCAGGCACTGGGATCATTTATCCTCATTTGTGCGTAGATCATGGATTCAGGGGACGCGTAATTGCAATCTACGCCTGCCGTTTGATAGGAATCTTGCGACTGCTGGATCTAGCGCGAAGTGGAGCTGCATAATTCGGTTATTATGCAATTTGCGCGTCGACAAATGTTCTTGACGGTTTGCGGAATTTTATGTTTTCTGCTGGTAATGAATTTTCCCGGGAAGAATCGGCAAGAAATGGAAAATTTTTTAAATTGAAGATGTCGAAGTATGATTTCTCCTATATTAAAACTATTAAGGGAAGAAATAACATTCAGTTTGGTTTCTATTTCTTTAATTAATAATTAACATTTCCATTAATTTCTAATTGCTATATCGAAGAACTCGCTAAATGTGATAAGTTACGTAAAAGCGAGTAACGCATTAATTTCGACGGCTCCACACCGTCGCGCGAGCCAGCGAAAAGGGGGCGTGGCCTCGGTGCTCCGTCGAGAGCCAAGAACCGGCCTCCGAGGCGAAATAAATCGCGGCCCGAACGAATTATACGGGCGGGTTTCGCCGCGATACCTTTTCCGCGTCAAATTGCCGCGATTATTTCGGCTTACAGCAATTAATCGAGGACGTAAACGGGTCGTAGTGGGCCGGCACGGGGTGTAGAGGGGGCGGGGCGGGAACGGAGGAGGTGCAGCAACGGGGTTTGATGCACGAGTCGCAGCCGATCGTCGCTTCTCTGAAAACGGGCCCGCCTAATGCGGCCGATTAATCACTGCTATCCGGTTGAACCAACTAATTGCTCGGTGCGCGCAGCGTTTCCCTCGATTGTTAGGTACACGAAGCGAGAAAGAGAGGAGAGAGGAGAGTGAGAGAGACAGACCAGTTAACCGTGAGCCTGGTACGATAAAAAAAGGAGGGGCGAAAAAACGGGTAAGTCAGTCGAATTCTACTCCGCCTGTGCCGCGCCGATAAGTCCGATATCAAAGCCGCGTTCATTTACTTCTCTTGATAACTCGATCGGTTACGTTCGCCTGATCCGGACCGCCGCGTTAATCCGAGCCTGCTGATGTATCGATAGCGTTTACACCTACGGGTTTACACGGTTTTTCCCTCGAGCCCCGCGTGGGCGGAGCCTTTTTGCTCGAACACCAATTGACTTGTGCTGTTTGCGCTTCGTTCGTGCTTTCTTCCCGTTATTAATTCGGGCTTTCGCGCGCGTTCGTGGTTGACACGAACCTTTCATACAATTTATAGTCATGAGGCTGATAATTCGACTGCGGATCTTTATGCAAAATAAAAATTTTCTTCGTCACTTGCAAAATGCAAGAAACATACAAAAATTTCTTCCCACCTTTAACAATAGCAGTAAATTGGAAATAACATATGGTTGTCCTTAAATCGTCTTAATGGTTTGACTGTCTTAAATACATCCACCTATTTTCGCCGTAAATGGATAAAATACGCAGTCCGCTGATAATAAATTAAGCTGCGTACGTTCTTTCCTTACAAACTGGTGAATAATTTCTGAGAGCCCATAAGTCGAAGACTTTTATAGGGAGCGACGTCTATGGAAAATCGTCTGATCAATTCACGTGGCACGTCGTTCACGGGGAAATCGGCGCAGCGCTGGAACGATTCGCAACGATTCTGCTTTGCATTTCGCGACTCACGGGGCCGTCGATCCTCGCCGGTTCCCCGGTAATGCACCGGTGACAGCCGAGATCGATATCGTCCGCTCGGTTTGCTCGAGGATCTCGACACAGTCGGTCCCGTATTTGTACGAAATCGTCGAGTCGCGTCGCGCGACGCAGCTCGCCGATTGATTTTATTCATGACCTTCGCCGCGGAAGTACTTTGGATGCGGCGAACGGGCCCCGGGGAGGAAAAATACCGGAATGTGTTTTCCATTTCAGATGCCGCGTCGATAAAAACCGGCACGTAGATGCGGGACGTGTTGTCTAATCCATCCTGCCCTCCCTCGGAAACCTCTGGCGAAACCATTAATTTCATCCTCACGCGCTCACCTCTCCTCTGCGAAATTATTTATCGCTCTCCCGTTGAATCGCGAACTCGTTACGAATTCCCTAAGGCGGCGAAACTCATTCCCCGACCTTCTGTTTAACATTTTTCACGATTTTTCTGTCGACGCACAAAAGCCATTAGAATATTTCAGCTTATAACAGTGACAAGGCTTCATTTATTTAGATTTTGCGAATCAATTTCATTGAATCAATTAGAATTTCCGAAAAATATAAAACCGGTCGTTTGACCGGCAGTGGAGGGTTTAGTGTCAAACATTTCCGAGAGTATTAATTATAATTTCAGTAATTGCGAATTAAGTGAACATTTTTTAGTATCAATTTTTATTATTGTGCGCATTTCCTCGCGCTATAAATTCTCGAAAATCCGCGCTCTAGCGTTGCGCTCGTCGGATTGTAGTTTACAGAAGGATTAATTCGGGAAGGATGAATTCCGCGGAGATGCGTTCGACGAAAATTCGACAGCGAAACGTGAAACGAAGCACTCGTACATCGAGGAGAGGGAGAGAGAGAGAGAGAGAAATTTCTATGGTCCATGCATTTCGCCGGTGAATCGAGGCACATCTGTCCGGGGATGGAATATTTCAGACGTGACGTATCGCCCGCGTACTAAAAATAAAAGGGGGAACCTCCGGCTCTAGTATCGCGGATGCACCGTCGACAAGTACGTCTGGCGAATGCACTTTCGCTGCTTCCATTTTTAAGGAAAATTCGCTCGGCTCCGTGAAAGGGCTTCGTCTACGCGGGCCACGTTGTCCGCGAACGCGAATCGTTCAGCCGAATGTGAAACACGAAGCTCCATACATACATATATGTAATATATGTACATATAATTTTTCATCCTTCGCGTCCTCTCTATATTTTCACTCGTTTACAATTTTCAATGGAGAAGCGTTTTATTGTTCAGCAGCTTTTACCTTTTCCTTCCTTTTTTTAACATTCGCGCGCTGAGTGCTCTTCGCCGCGAAAAACTTCCAAGATGAAATACATTCGGAAATGACGGGAATTATATTCGGATTTGTGCTCTGAAGATATTTACGCTTGTTTTAGATCGTGCTTGATGTCAATTCAGAAATGGTATGGTTCAAGTGCCTTCAGGGTCGAAAAACGCAGTGTTCCCAACGCATTAGAAATTCACGTGACAAGCAGTGGCCTAACTTACAAAGGTCTAAGCAACATCTGCAAGTGTTTAGAATGCAAGGGAATAGTGTAGATAAAATATTCTATAGTCTCTAGTTCTCCAAGGGTCTCAGCAATTTTGCAAAAAAACATTCTAAGGTCCTTCGGTGTCGAAAAACGCAGTGTTCCCAACGCATTAGAAATTCACGTGACGAGCAGTAGCCTAATTTACACTGGTCTAGGCAACATCTGCAAGTGTTTAGAATGCAAGGGAACAGTAGATAAAATATTCTACTGTCCCTAGTTCTCCAAGGGTCTGAGCAATTTTGCAAAAAAACATTCTAAGGTCCTTCGGTGTCGAAAAACGCAGTCTTCCCAACGCATCAGGGAGTACAAACAGGGCCAGTATTACCAGGAGAGCCTTATAAATTCACGTAACAAGCATTAGCCTAACTTACACTGGTCTAGGCAACATCTGCAAGTGTTCAAAATGCAAGGGAACAGTAGGGGCACGCGAAGGAACAGAAGATAACATATTCTACAGTGCCGAGATTGTAAAGGGTCACGGTACCCGAAGGTCTTCCGAACCCAAAGGGCCAGACTGCCAAGAGTACTTACGTATGCACGCCTTCGGCTCTGTCTAAATTCGTCCGGAGCACTGCTAGCGGAAATTGATAGCCGCCTCCTGGTTCCACGTGTTCAATCCGTCGCATTTCGAATTCCGGATTGGATCCAGGGTCAGCGGATAGCGCGTTCGGAGCCGCGAGCGTTGGGGATTCGCTCCGAAAAACTCTGTTGGAGTTGCACCGTATCTCTGACGCGCGGTGATCTCGGGATCGATGTCGGCTCCTCCGAAACTGCTCTCGGCGAACCTTCCTCCCGTGTGTCGAGTGCAACTTATTGAAAACGGTCGGATGCACCTGACGCCGCTCGCGCGCGTTCCACCCCTGGCTTCCTGCTCCGAGAGAGGAACCGTTTACCATCCTCGCGCCGCTGATCGCTTCTCTCTGTTTCATCCGGCTCGGTCACGTAGCTCCGGCTCGTGTTTCCCTCCGCTCAGTCGCCGGAAATATCGCCCAGCCATCGATCCGCCATGCTATTTTATGTCTCCGCGGTGTTTTATGGCCACGGGGATCGTTTCTTGCGTGAGCCCCTCCTCGTTTCGGCCACCTGCTTCTTACGGACCTGCATCCCGAGCACGCTTTCTTCGATCTCCAGGGAGATTCGCCTCTTCTCATTTTGTCTCACGAAAGCCTGAAATGATAAACATGGATTACTTTCTGGAAACAATTAACAAACGTGAATGAATGATTTCGTTAAAATTTTTGTTTCTAATGAAACTCGTGGTTTTTTCATCTCTTCAAGTCGTTTATAGGTGATTCAGTTAATGTTGAAAATGGTCTCAGTCGATTCAAACTTTCAAAATAACATTTTTCGTATGAGATTTTCATTGAGCAAGACTAATAAAATATTTTTTAATTTATTCTTACTGATGAATGGACTTCGGATATTTTCACTAATAATTCTAGTGTGTACTGTGGAAATAATATATTAATACTCTTAAAGTCTTCTAATCTTTTCACCGTTTTAAATTGCACCTACTCATTTTTGTCGTAAATGCATAAAATCCAGAAATAGGACGAAGAATTCCGCGAAAACGAGCAGTTGCCGCGTAGTTCGGTATACACAGTATGTCTGGAAAATAACGGAACTTCTTTGCCGGACCAAGGGGGAGGCTGTTGAACGGGGTTGGGGTGTCACGGTAACGGCGCACGTGTCCGCCTGTCCTCCGTATTATGCAAATGCTCGGTTAGATTCGCGGCCGGTTACGTTCTACCTCGGCAAGTGGTTAATAATACGTCTGCCGGTAATGGGCCGCGCCAGTTCCCGTTGACTTAGCCCCGCGCGGTGTCACGGCAGATTAAGACCCCGAGAGCAGCCGGGGACACGGCTGATAGCTTCGGTTTTCTTCCCCCGGAAACCTCGCCGACGCGACGCGATCCGAACCTCTGGCTAGTCTGTTTGACTATGCATCGGGGCTGATTGCGCTCGTGCACCCCGACACTCCCAACCGAACGGCAATTCGACGATAGTCGCCAGGCTTTCGGCAGAATAATTTTCTGCCCGGTCCCGGCCACTCCGCTTTCCATTGACTATCTAATTTCTTGACTGTCGTCGCCTCTCGTATATTCTCGGCGAACTCTGGTTTTTATTATTTTGTTGAAATCCGTGGTATTTAGGCGAGCGATCACCGAGGATCTTCGTGCAAAATGAAAATTGTACGGACTAGTTAGCCATAGTGGTCATTCCGAAGTTCCTTTTTTTCTTTAGTAATCCTGATAAGTTGAAAAGATGAGCATTCTGAAATTCTTCGAAGCTGTCTATTGTTTTAAATTGCATAAAAAAGCAGTGCATGTACAATTTTATAAGTAAGTTTGGAAGTACAGACATTTTCGAGAAATTTTGTTTTGTGGAAAAATTGTACGCATCAGTTGCGAGGCACAGTGGTCATTCAGAAGTTCCTTTCTCTTTTTGGTTATCCTGAGAAGTTGAGAATCAACATTCTTAAATTTTTCGAAGCTGCCTGTTGTTTTAAATTGCACCATGGTCCACAGTTTAATAATTTTATTTACAAATAAAGTCCTATCCGAAGCGGTGCATATACAATTTGATAGGTACCTTATAAGTACAGACATTTTCGTGAAATATTGTTTTGTGGAATGCACAACGTGAATTTACACATCGGCGAAAGCACGTGGCCAGCGAAACCAATCGGAAACATCGTCGCCGTTGTTGCAGAAATTCGATAGGAACGATGCCGCTTGTCCCGCTGCCAATAAACCGTATTGCAGTCAGTATTCAGCGAGCCCAAGCCATTAGCCTGTCGAATGGTAATACCGAGTGGGATTATTAAGATAGCCAGCCTGCGGATTTCGAACGTAATGGATCCTCCGCGATGCAGTCATTCAACTGCCCCGTCGGATTTCTGAATATTGCATTTGTCTTGCGCCTTAAGGATGCACACGGTTTCCTATTGTTTGCGATCGCGGGCTAATCCTTTTCATTGTATTCGAAATATATGTATTGCCTTGGAGAACAATGAGGGCCGATTCTCGACTATGAAAGCAAAATGAAACTATGCTAATGGGCAACAAGAAAACCGAAATGACGATCGATCCCGCAATTCCAGTAGAATGAACTTGCTATTCTGCCAGTAGATTTGGTCGGCGATAGTCAGACCAATCGCTTCAGCTCTGCATTTCACTGAGAGAATTACTTCGTGAGTTAAAAACACGATGATCCGAGCTCTATGAAAAGAAAGCACGAAGCTCTGAGCTTTGCGAACTCAAAGCGTAAAGTTCGGAGCGTTGTGAACTCAAAGCGCCAAATTCGGAGCTTTTCGAACTTAAAAATTGTAAAGTTTGGAGCGTTGTGAACTCAAAGCACCAAATTCGGAGCTTTTCGAACTTAAAAATCGTAAAGTTTGGAGCGTTGTGAACTCAAAGCACCAAATTCGGAGCTTTTCGAACTTAAAAATCGTAAAGTTTGGAGCGTTGTGAACTCAAAGCGCCAAATTCGGAGCGTTGTAAACTCAAAGCGCAAATATCGGAGCTTTGTGAACTCAAAGCGCCAAATTCGGAGCGTTGTCAACTCAAAGCGCAAATATCGGAGCTTTGTGAACTCAAAGCGCCAAATTCGGAGCTTTTCGAACTTAAAAATCGTAAAGTTTGGAGCGTTGTGAACTCAAAGCGCCAAATTCGGAGCGTTGTAAACTCAAAGCGCAAATATCGGAGCTTTGTGAACTCAAAGCGCAAATATCGGAGCGTTGTGATCTCAAAGCGCCTAATTCGGAGCTCCGTGAACGTAAAAAGCGTAAAGTTCGGAGGGTTGTGAACTCAATGCGCTGAGTTCGGAGCTTTGTGAGTTAAAAGCGAAAATATCGGAGCTTCGTTAACTCAAAGCTCACAGCCCCGTCATTTCCGACCGCAATAGTTTATTTAAAATAGAGTAACTGTGCGAAGCGTTGCGAATTCGCTCGGTGACTGTGTCAGAAATCAGCTGGCACGATGTGTTGAAACTTGTCAAATTCAAGTTTGTCCAGTTTGTTGCGCGGAGATTGAATTGCTGAATGATTGAGGCGACTTTGTGGGGCCATAATGCGTCGTCGACAGTGTCAGGAGGCTGTAGAGAAGCATCTCCGTATTATAATTTATGCGAGAAACGGCGCGATGACATCTCGAGAGGGTGCACGAGGGCTTAATTGGGAGACAGGAAGTCAGGGCTGATTAGTCGCGCGGAATATGGATGAACGAAGGCGCATTAAGCAGATCGGGGATCTCCGTGATCAGACAAGAAACTCGCGTCGGACTCTTACGGTGATTAGAGAAATAGATCGAGCGTAGTCGTTTTAGAGGGGTTGCTGGCATGGTGGTTCGTTTGTCGAAAGGGGAATGATTGATAACGGTAGTCGATAGAAGAGGCGTGATTGATTGCCAAGCGGAGTAACAAGTAGATCATGAGCCTGTTTCGTCGGACGAGCCTCGGAATTGATGTATGACTTCGGCGAAACGTTGCTGGAACTGTCTTGACCAACGCTCCGGGTTACAATTAGGTAGTTGCTCGGTGATAACTGAACTGCGGATTTTTTACATTTATGACAAAAATGGGTACGTACAATTTGAAACAGTGGAGGTATCAAAAAGATTTAAGGCCACCAGTTACTAGTTTCACCTTAAGACGATAATCACAAGAAGAATGAAATTTTTATTTGGCTCCAGTATTGCAATCAATGCAAAATAAAAATTGTCTATCCGAATTGCAACACACTAGAGCGAAAATATAATACAAATTACAATAGAATGTAGTATAACAGTATTTTGTAAATTCCTCGAATGTTTTCACTGTCTTCAATTACATCTACTCATTTCTGTCATAAATTCATAAAGATCCGCTGCCTAATGATAACTACAACGGGAGTTCCATAAAATTGAATTTATTTTGTTAATAATCGTCACAGGTCGTAAATGTACGACCATAGATTGGATATTGCGAATCAATGGTAAAAATACAGTCAGTTTCGGTGCCGATAGGAACAGAAACGAGCAGCACGGGAATGCCGAGCAGAAATTTCTGATGCGTCGAGCGGAATCCCCATCGGATTACCCGTCCTGGTTACGATTGCGGGGATGGTTGATGGGTAGCAGAGGGTGTTGGGTTGATGTAGGGGAGGAAAGCGTAGCGCGCTTTCCAGAGGAAATTGTGGTTCCGTGAATGCCGTTTGGATTACGGAAGAGCGTCCAACCGATGGCTGATTTCGGGGAACGGAGAGGTTCGAAGCGGTACGAACCTGTACGGAGCTAGTCCGAAGCATTGCGAACCGGTACGAAGCTGTTCGAAGCCGCTTCTCTTTGGCATTCCGTCTCGTTTGAACGGCCGCTCAGAATGAAGGAGCCCTCGAGCTTCGGGGGATGGAACTCTTTAGCGACGATGGTCCTTTTCGAATTCCGGCGATTAATCTCTGTTAACTACCCGTTAGTTGAATATCGCCGAATTAAACACCGAGGGTCTCGTTCGCGGTCTAACCGCCTCGCGATACTTCCGCGGATTCGCGCGAACGGATTCTTGTCGAGCGATTTCCTCGGCGGATTTGCCAGTTCGAGTGGTTCGATGTTGCGCCGAACGGATTTACGGCGAAACATTTCGGTGATTCGTTGATCAGACCGCGAACGGGGTAGACTATATTTTAATTGTACAGGGTGTTTCAAGGTTACACTACCGCTCAGAAGTATCCGGACACAACCTTTTTCTCTACAAAACTTAGTTTAAGGTAGTAGGAAAAGTATTTAGAACAATTTTGTTACTTGTAATTGTTATTATTATTTATATTGTGGTATCATAGCACAATAGAATTTATTTTTATGTACAAATTATATAATGAAAATGCTATAATATAATTTCGATCCTCAAATACGAAATCTAGTGGAACGGTCTCGGTGCTTGAAAGGATTTCAAGTTTCACTTTGTTTCATTTCGAAGGCGCAGAGCGAATTCCGAGAATTTTTCGATACAAATACTAATAATAAAATACTAATAACGTTGTTATTACACATTTCGCAAGTATCGTGGGCTAGCGGGACATCGATAAAAAATTTTGTTCGACTCAGAAGCATCATACATTCGTTCGTTTTACACAAAACAAAATGGGGTGGAAGGAAAATTAAATTAATTTCAATCGTCCATGATCACGATATATTAAATTTCACAGAGTTTATGATGAAGCAGATGGACCGGGATTGAGAATTACACTCCACGGATAGTTTACAGTTGAAGCAGCAACTTGAAAATTGTAACGCGAGCTTCAATGAAATTTTACCGTGACTTCAGGTATTAATTCGAAGGTAATTTCGATGGTACAGTGCTTGGCAGTTCGCAGGAGGTAATTGTCCACTCATTACCGGCTAAGTGAATTCATCGATCTACTGACGTTACCATTGTGCTGCACGTTTGTCCCGACGGCTATATTGTATCCCAGGCGGCGACAATGGCACCGCCAACTGTCTCAATCGTATCATTATTCAGGATGATGGGGAAACGGCTAATTTCGGCGCTGTAGAGATCGTTAATTAATTGCTTGCCGCTCCTATAGTCTCTCGACGTCTTTTAAACAGCATTTCTGAACTATTTAAACAATGCATTTGTTGCATTGTACTTTAATGAATTTTAGAGACAAGTGGTACGACCCTGCGATTTGTCAGACGAGTAGAGAAACGTTCTCCTTCATCAAGTAGAGTGAACCTACCATTGGTCGGACAGTCACTATGTTCTTATTTAAGAGGTATTTCTCATAACAATTTTAGGATCACAATAAGTAGAATACCATAAATAAACAATTTCTTAATAGAATTAACAGTAAACGATTGTTTGAATCGCTATGAAAGTTTGTTGAGGGAGGGTCATTCCATGCCAAACCGATCACTTTTTGCCGGCACCATCGTCGATTTTGTTCGAAATGAAATATGTTGTAGTCCATGTGAAAATAGGGGGGGTTTAAGTCATCATTTTGCCGGTTTCGAATTTTGTATAGAAATGACAGGATTTCGAAAATTTCAATTTTTTCCCATTTTGGCGAAACCGGACCTCACTTACGAATTTTTATCTCAGGTTCTGTTTGTCCGATTGAGCTACATTTTTTTTTGTTTTATTCCGAAAGGATTGGGCTATAACAAAATAATTTTTTCAACCTCGACAATCAACTTTATAATGTCGAAAAATTTAAACAGATTCTTTGTTTACGTTTTTTTCGATGATGGGGCTCAGTAGAATACAATAAATAAGTAATTTCTTACCAGAAGTAACAATAAATAATTGTTCGAACCCCTATCGAAATGTATTCAGAAAAACCGAAAGAAATTCAGGAAAAGATTATTTAAATCACTATGAAAGTTCGTCGAGGGAACCAAAGTCCAAAAGGCGACCACTGAAGTCTGATGTCTAACCACGGTAGCCGTGGAATCGTTATGAAATTTGCGAAGTTCGACGGTGAGTGTTTGGCGGATCACAAGAAGCGGAACGATCAAAGAACGGTCCTCGGAGAAGCTCGTTTGGCGGGACAGCTCGACCGTTGTGACATCGTCGGCATTAATTTACCGAAATCATTGACCCGAGACCCGTCGAGCTCCCTCCGTCGAGTCGCTCGCGTCGCGAGGACACGGCAAACGAGCTGAAAACGATCGAGTCCCTGCGGGCCCCGCATCCGTTCCAAGTGTGAATCGTATCTTTACACCACCAGACGCTTCGCCCATCATTCTGTGAACTTCCTGTCGTCGGACAAATCGGTTTCGACGCCATTTACCGCGCACGTCCCTCTGCAATTTTTCTCACCACCATTAATTTCACTGAAGAACCAACGCGGATCTCTAAAAGTATATTTGATCATTATTTTTGTACATCGGTCTTTTGGTGTGTGAGAAATTTAATTTCCAAGTGGACGATTTTTCTCTGCTTGAACAGCTACAGGAATAATTTTTATGTAAAAGTGAAGACTCTCAAACAGACCGGTATATTTATAATGAATAGACTCCGTATTTTATGCATTTATAACAAAAATGAACAAGTGCAATTTAAAACAGTGAAAATATTAAAAGATTTTGAGAGTAAAATTATTAATGATGAATATAAATTTTCGTTTAGCTCCTGCACTTGCAATTGATGCACAAACTTTTTATTTTGCGTAAACATCCGTAGTCTAATAATAAACATTGTATTCAGCACAACTTCGCGGACTATTTTCGCCGCGTGGAAATGCATTTGCGAAGTTGCAGATCGAACGTTTTCCTCTGGCTGTACATCGAGATCGAAGTGTGTCGTGTCATCTCGGTTGCCGTTCCAACAGCCGAGACATTCATCTCGCCGTTCGCAACACTTATTTGTCCATCGCGTTTCCGTCGGCTCTTCCACAGCCCCGCAACGCCGAGCAGGGTGCAGCCGAAATCAAGGCTGCGGTGCATAGCAAGCTTTCATCCGTGAAACCAACCCCCTCGCTCACGGCTAAGACGTTCATCTCGCTTTGTGCTCGACGAAACCCGACACGTTCCCTCTCTCGGCTTTCAGTGCCATGGCTAAGACGTTGATCACTCCCTCTCTCTTTACTCTCTCGCGCCGCTCAGACATTCATCGCAGCTCTCTCGGCTCTCTCGGCCCACGGGCTGCGAGACGTTCATCGCACTTTCCGCTCGCTTAAGGATGAAATCGCGGGGCCGAAAGCGCCCTCAACGATCCCCCAGTCGAATGCCAGTGTTATCGCGCGCTACGCGAAATTTCTGATGCACACCCTGAAATCCCCTTCGGATTACGCTAGCACGCTTATGGCTGCCGCTCGAGAGAAACGACGCAGGACTGCCCGGGAAAATCGAAACGAGCAACAACGCTGAAATGAAGGTACAAACACTATCGCGGGCTATCACGTTGCATACACAGGGAGTAATGATACAGGGTGTCCCAAAATTCCTTCTACAGCCGGAAATGGGAGGTTCCCGACGTCATTTGAAGCGACATTTTCCCTAGCAAAAATGTTATCAGCGGCTTTGTTTAGGAGTTATCAACGAAAAACACGGACCAATCAGAGCTCGACCTAGACCCGAGTTGGCACAGTCGGCCAATAGACAGTTGGCGCGCTGAGCCGACTGTGCCAACTCGCGTCTAGGTCGAGCTCTGATTGGTCCGTGTTTTTCGTTGATAACTCCTAAACAAAGCCGCGGATAACATTTTTGATGACGTCAGGAACCTCCCACTTCCGGCTGTTGAAGGAATTTTGGGACACCCTGTATACAGGTTGGAAGTTATAAAGCGTTACAGACGAATATCTCTAAAAATATTGATTATACGAAGAAATGTTAAACGCAATAATATGTTGAAGGAATTTTGGGACACCCTGTATACAGGTTGGAAGTTATAAAGCGTTACAGACGAATATCTCTAAAAATATTGATTATACGAAGAAGTGTTAAACGGAATAATATGATTTTTAAAGACGAATACGATAACCCATTACAGAGGTCGTTCAAGGTCACCCAAGGTGACTTTGGTAATGTCCTAAAGCCGCTGATTTTACATTCTGTTCATCTTGAAATACAGTGGAAACGGAGACGCGCGGTACGAGGATTACAATAGTCGAGCACTAAGAGAAGCTACTTTCAGATTGCAGTGCAAGCGATACGTACATCGATTTCAAAGGATAATTCTCGATAGATTTGATGAACGAATGAGTACAACGACGAGCGGTATAGAGAGCACGGGTAGCAGACTCGTCTCTTCGCCTAATTCTCTGCGGATCCCCCGCATCGCTTTTGTGCCCTTGCGCTTCAACGATTCCGTTTCATCTCGGAAGCATCTCGGATCGTCTGTCAGCCGAATCCGTTTGCAGGATTTTATCTGGTTCCCGTTCAATTTCTTCGGTCGCGTCCGGGCCACTTTTATCCCGAACGTAACCAACTTTATATTCTCTTTGTCTGTCCCTCCCCCTGCCCCCGGATGTGATTCCGAGTCGAGGCTCCGCCATATTCCGGTGAAACTGGCATGGCGTATTCCTTTCTCTCTCATCTTTCTTCTACCTTATTCCGATCACACCGTGTCCCTGATCGAGAACGGTAATATCCGCCTGAAGGATCACGAAGGAAATACGGGCTCCTCCTTGTTTCTTGTTCGCTGCGTGGTCCGCCAGCACATATCCGATTCTACTTTCGATCAAATATTCCGTCTATCGCCGTCGTCCATCTCGTTTATTCGTTTCAACGCCACGTCGTGCGGCGTTCGCCTCCAAAGACGCTCGAAATCCTTCTACCAAACTGTTTCGTCCTGCAATTATTCCAAACAATTTTGTTTTGCCTGGAGATCCACAGACAAGTTATAATAAAAATCACTGAAATTATAAATTCAATATTCTTATTAGAATTTCAATGCTGATTTGAACAATGTTTGTAATACGGATGCGAGATTGTTGTATTCGAATTGCCGCGGCTCTCCCGATGAGAACGAGTACCCACAAGGCCCCACTCTGATCATTTTGAATCTCGGGTGCATCGACCGAAGCACTTCCGTACTCGGGGAAGTATTAGATTCCTCGAGTTTGGCTGGTCCGATGGGCATCGTGTTTGGGCTCATTCTTCTCGGGAGAATATCCACAAAAAGATAAAAAAATAATTCTGGGATGGAAGAAATGTTTCATTGTCGAATTATTATAAAATAGCTCCGAGTGCATAGGGCTAAATTTACGTTCGACGACTCCGGGTCGTTAAAACCCGGAGCAGAATTTTGTTTTGTTCGCTGATAGTTTGAGGGAATACCCAATTAATCAAACTCGTTCAGTGTCAACAATATTATCACGGATGAGGAAAGGAAGAGTATTTTGCTGCAGTATGATACGATGATCGTCATGCGTAATTGCTCGTTAAGATAAGCATAACGTCGCGTTCAAGCTACTGAATATTAAAACTGTTCCACAAACACACATGTTTCCTGAGATAGCAGTTAAATGCTTTTCTGCACGACTAATAATAATGATCATGAACCCCTTGTCGTAACATTCTGCTTACAGGTACGATGATTAAAACGTCTTTATCCCGAAAGATGTCGTTATAATATCCATATTCGTTAGACTTCGTTCAAATCTTCATCGCGAGTCTGGCTGGCTAAAACACGTCAAGAGGTTAACAATAAAAAATATATAAAGACCAATAATAATACGGATTTACACTATTTTCCTCTCTATGAAACTCGCCGAATCTCAATTGCGTCATCATGCGTGGAAACTCGATTGCACAATGCGATAATGATCAGCCATAATTTCCGACTAATTGTAAGATAAGGAAATTCCAGTGTGTCAATAAAGACACCACAGTTGACGCAACAGATAGAGAACGAACAAAGAGTGGATGACTTTTCACAGGAACTATTCCTGAAGCGTGTTATTAAAAACATAAACGAATATGGAGTATCTCTGAACCAGGAAAACATCGTGGAAAAAAAGTAACAAAGTAAAGAAACGAGATCGACGTTCTGGTTCGATTTGCAATCGCCCGCGTGTGAAAGGTTACCGATAAACTTGGCACAGCACAACTCGTAATTGCAATAATCGACTGCTGGAAAATTGTAGGAGGGATCAAGTATAATAGCGTGTGCTCGCGGCGACCAGCATCGACAGTTCAGTTGAGCGTCTCCTATCGCGACGGTTGCACGTTCGGCGAGCTTAATTAGTGATCAGTGGGAATTAATTATCCGCCGATTGAACTGATCTATAGTATCAGTAGAAAATAAGTAGTTCGCAGTGATTAGAATAATCGCAAAATGCGTAAATTTTCGCTGACATCTGTGGCTAGCGTCGCGCTCGTCGTTTTGTTCTTTGAAGGTGGCCAGACTTCCGACGTGGAGCTCGAAGCTTCGAACCTCTACTTTCCCAACGATCAGTCCAATAAATCTGCAGGTGAATATTGTTCTTGTTTCAACTCTTCGAGTGCCGACCGGAACAATAGGAGTTCTGTTCTTCGATGAAATTGACTTAAAGCAGCGCTCGGATTTGTTTACTCGCGGTGGCTGAGAATCGAAGGCTACGCCTCCTCGACCCGGCCGCGCGTCTCGCTCCCCGTTGCGGCCATAGCCTTCGATTCTCAGCCGTCGCGAGTAAACAAATCCGAGCGCTGACTTAAGGATTGCGAAGATGGGGGTTTTCAGTAGTCAAAACCGCGAGATAACACCAGAAGTCCCATTTTTACTTTATTAATTATTAAATTGGCTGCTATTTACTTTACCGGACTCGAAATTTGTGCCTTTCTCCTACGATCTGCACCCGCGCCGGGTACAAATCTACTGGATTACATACCAAATACATCATAATTCGTAGGAGAAAGGTACTAATTTTGAGTCCGGTAAAGTTTACCCATTAAATTAATTAAATTTGAAATTTGGGGCGACTGCGGCCTAGATTGATCTTTTATCTAGCGCTTTTGACTACTGTAAACGATCATTTGCAATCCTGGAAATGAGACTGCCCCCTTAAATATTTTCTTCCCATACAAAGTAGGAACGGTTCAGATTTCTTACCGGGAAGCTCTTGGTTGCAGCATGTCCGGACACAGTCACGATAAACGGTCGAAACGTTTACCACGCTGAGCAGCAGGCGTTTTTTGTTAACGCGTTCCCAAACACGGTGTTCAGAGGGCCGAAGGGCTATTGTGTGACCACTCTGGAGAGGGACGATTACGTTATCAGACCGGGCATAGGAGCCCACAAGCTTTTCAAGCACAAGGTCACGTGGAACACGGCCCGAGAGATCTGTATGCGAGATGGAGGTAATTTCCTTCCCGCGATAAGTAGAGTAGACGATTACTACACAGCGGATCTTTATGCAAAATAGAAATGTTTTCTACCTGAATTGCAACAAGCTTATTTTCTTCCTTAAGCTATTCTAATTCGAGGACCGAATTTTTCTTCCTACCTGAAATACTTCTATTTTATATGATTTTCTGAATTTTATCAATATAAAACTGATATAATACCTTATACAATATACTTTTATTAGTTTATTAAAATATGAAATACGTTTAGTAATTTATTGGATGTAAATTTAATAATGCAACAAATATTTTGGATAATGCTGCAAGAATTATTAGTGGCGTAATTTTTAATTTTTCTAATGTTTTACTGTTCTAATATTACACCTATTCATGTTTGACATAAATGCATAAAATCCGTTGTGTACAAATGACTGTGTTGTTCGACAACGTTCCACGAGAGAAAGTTACGAAGATGGGGTGTGGGAGTAAACGACAATTATCTCGCAGGTCAATTGGCCATGATCGATTCTGCGGACAAGGAGGCGGTCTTCCGAAGTTGGATGACCAACGAGACACTGAACGGTGTCTGGTTAGGCATCCACGATCTGTTCGAGCAAGGCTCGTGGGTGACTTTAACCGGCGAGCCAGTCGTTGCGATGACTTATTATCCTTGGGCTAAAGACGAGCCTAACAATTGGCACGACGAACAACACTGCGGGATCCTCTGGGCAACACTTAAGACTAAAGGCATCAGCGACACCAAGTGCGCCATCAAGGAGTCGTTCATCTGCGAAATTAGCTTGTGCGAAGATCCAGGTCCCATTTTTCCCAGTTCACGCATCGACTTGTTATAAACCAACGCGAACATCGCGTCGTGAAGCTTGATTGGTGTGCCAACCCCGTCCTGTTGAAGTGCTAGAATGAACCTTGAAGCGTAATCAACCATTTTCTTCGGGACTACAATGATTGATAGACTGCGAATTTTGTGCATTTATGGTAGAAATGATGGAACGAGCGCATAACTCTAAATATGTCAGACGAATCTAATTATTATACTGTTCCCAAGCCTCGTCTTCCAATTTCATTTCTATCCTGAAAAGTATTCTGCTCTGAAGTGACACGATTTATTGAAAAATTTATTTGTAAAATTCCCGCAAGAAACGAGGAATAAAGAACACAAGAATAAGTCGATAATTGTTAAAATTATTTCCCAGTAGCGATAACCCGCGTGTGGAAGGTCAGCGGGAAAACTCGAACGATTTTAATGAATTAGATTATGTCAGAAGTTACAGATCAAGGACTATGATCCCGGGCAGTAGTATAAGTACTGCGTACCAAGTCAAATCTCAGTTCAGTTGTGCATGCCAAGTCATCGGTGATCGTTGAGAACATTATTCGAAGTTGTCACAGAAATCCACAATGAATTCGTCGGCGTTTCTTGCTATCGCGAGTGTCGCACTTTTCGGTTTGGTGTTCCAAGGTGGCGAGGCTGCTGGCGTAGTCCTCCCAGACATTTTACGCCCCAACTCGAAAACCATCGGTAAATATTTTCCTGGTTTCAAGAATTGGGTCTTGTATTGCGGAGAAACTGTAGAGACTGGAATCCCGAGAAAATTTGCTTCGTGAAAATTAACACTAAACTTACATTGCCTTATGAAAATGACATCATAGAATTTATATAGATTTTCTGTGATTTTACTACGTTTTTATAAGCTCGCTTTCTTGTCTGTTTGTCTGTTCGGTACAAATTTTGCAATTGATTTTAAACTAACTTCCCGATCAGCCAGAGACTTGAAATTTTAAACATAGCTCAGAACTGTATGACAATACAATATTTTTAAAAAAATGTTTAAAGAGCCTATGCGTTTAGGAGATATGAACTATTAAAAACTTAACCGTTAGCGATCCCCACTCCGCGCGACAGCGCTCCCTTCTCCACTACGCGTTCCCACTCTGACTCATCCCCACTCCACTGACCCGCTTCGACCGAAGGAGCTTCTCTCTACACTGCTTACTATTATCTTGCGCCTCACGTTTTTCGTTTTAAATCTTGCAAGTATTTTCATAGCTATTAAAAATTCACAATCTATATGGGGTTAGGAACCTGTATGGGACTAGGAAAAATGATTTTATACTTTTTAATCCTTTCTTTTTAAACATGATATTATTTTAAAAATTTATTTTTATTTAAATTATTTTATACTTTTTAGTCCGTTTTAAAAACGTGGTATTTCAAAAAATTTATTTTTATTTAAATAATTTTTATTCTAATATATGCTTGGACACAAAAATGTGTATAATCATTTCCAGTGAGAGGATCTCTACAATTCCAATAATTGTGAAACAGAAAACCAAAAACCGTTCATTTGACCGGCGGTGGTAGGTTTAGTGTTAGGTTAATCTTTGATATTGGCGATTAGAAGTTGAAAGAAGTTATCCAAATGAATGCGTATTTTCTTGGTTCTTACAGCGAGTGGTCTGGGAAATTAATATAATCTTTAATTGTGCGATTAGAAGTTGAATGAACTATTAAAGAGGCATGCATACTTTCTGCTAATGGTTTTCGTCGGTTCCTACAGCGAGTTATGACAAGAAGTGTCTGGAATATGATACGACCCGACTTATTGGAGGCAAAATCTCTTGTGTGCCCACTTTGAGAAGACACGACTATGCTATTGTACCCAACGTAGGAGCCTACAAGATCCACACTCGCAAAACGACGTGGCACAATGCCCGGAAGATTTGCTTGGCCGAAGGAGGTAATTACACGGATTGTTTTCTAAGATGATCGCTTCGCAACGTCTATCGATCATGGACGCAGTTCTATCGATACGGGCTAATATCCAAGGCAGACGATAAACCAGGTCTGTCTCGTAGGTCAGTTGGCTGTGATGGACTCTTCGCAAAAACAGGAGATCTTCCAAAAATGGAAGCGAGAATTGAACAACGTGGGTCTCTGGTTAGGCTTTCACGATCTGTTCGAGGAAGGCACATGGGTCACCGTGACCGGCGACTCGATAGATTCAATCGGCTATTATCCGTGGGCTGATAACGAGCCCAACGATGACGGTGGTCAAGACTGCGCAGTCCTTTGGATGAGCGGGATGGACGATTATAAATGCAGTAATCTGGCAGGCTTCATCTGCGAGATTAATTTATGTGAAACTCTTGGGCATCAGATACACCATGCCACATACGATCCCGAACGTGAAAGTTATGTTTTCTACGGATAAATCATTGAAATATCTTCGAATAAAGTAGATGCAATTAATTACATCGGAAAAAGAGTGTACACATCCTCACGATGAAAACGAGTGTACACACGAGCTTGTACGGATAACTTTTAATCAATAAAATATAAATAAATGCACTAAGGAGACAGTCTTATTCTGCCAGATCAATTTATGTGCAACACTTGGGCATCGGATAAAAGATTTCATACACGATCCCATGTGTGATGTTTAATCTGTATGAATAAATAAAATATATCATTGAAATATGTTTATATAAAGAGTAACTGCTATTGATTACATCGGAAAGAGAGTGTACAGATATTCACGATCAAAACGAGTACCCACGCGACCCTGTTCGGATCGCTTTTAATCGTTGATGCATCGAACGAAGCGCTTCTGTGCTAGGTAGCAATGAATGACAGCGAGGTCGTAATTAGGTCGTGTGGGTACTCATTTTTTTCGGGAGAATCATGCCATTTCAATGGCGAATAGCAAACCCATCTTCCCACATTTCTTTAATATCACTGTCCAACAAATTTCAACTTTTTTTATGTTCCCAATATACTGTTGGGTCCTTCTTATAGAGTTTTTTGCGCTGATTCCGAATCTGACCTTAATTTTTTTCCTATACGCACAGTTTTTGAGGAACATGGTTTTTAAAAAAAAACATATTTTTCAACTTTAAACAAATATTGTGATGTTATTATAAAAGATATTGAATTGTTCTTTACAGCAAAAGATTCTGTAGACTTTCCCGAGTCCAGTGATATATAATATTAATGCATTATGATTGTTTAAACATGTTTAAACAATTATAAATTGAATTATATTTCATTTTAAATTTATTTTATATTCAATTTATAAGTGTAAAATTTATTATTTATTATTAATTTATATATATAATTACTTATTTTTTAATGTATTTATTATTTTTCGTGCCCAAGAACGGTTATGAACATTTTTTGTCGAGATTTTCCCCGAAATAGAGCTTTCCTAGGGTTTTTGCCGTTTTCTGCCGCTCTCAGACCACTGTGCGCCGTATCCCGTCCCGAGCGCCACTGGCGATAACTCATGTCGGGCGAAGATATTTTGCTTTCTAGTTCGGTAAAAACGTCGATGCTGCAAAAACTTCCACGGGGGGTTTTTCAAGATAAAAGTCTGCTCTATCGCGTGGTGTAGTTCGATTTTCCGCTGGACCCTTATTTTTTGAGATAAATTGAAAAATATCCTCAAAAATTGGTGCAAAAGTGGTGTCTCTCCGTCTTTAAACGTTGTTTAAACATGTTTAAACAATCATAATGCATTAATATTATATATCACTGGATTCGGGAAAGTCTACAGAATCTTTTGCTGTAAAGAACAATTCAATATCTTTTATAATAACATCATAATATTCGTTTAAAATTGAAAAATACGTTTTTTTTTAAAAGCCATGTTCCTCAAAAACTGTGCGTATAGGAAAAAAATTAAGGTCAGATTCGGAATCAGCGCAAAAAACTCTATAAGAAGGACCCAACAGTATATTGGGAACATAAAAAAGTTGAAATTTGTTGGACAGTGTGATTTATTAAAAAATTTATTTGTAAAATTTCCGGCAAGAAAGGAGGAATAAAGAACACAAGAATAAGTCGATAATTCAAATTATTTCCCTATAGCGATAACCCGCGTGTGGAAGGTCAGCGGGAAAACTCGAACGATTTTAATAAATTAGATTGTGTCAGAAGTTACAGGTCACGGACTATGATCCCGGGCAGTAGTATAAGTACTGCGTACCAAGTCAAATCTCAGTTCAGTTGTGCATCCAAAGTCATCGGTGATCATTGAGAACATTATTCGAAGTTGTCACAGAAATCCACAATGAATTCGTCGGTGTTTCTCGCTATCGCGAGTGCCGCACTTTTCGTTTTGGTGTTCCAAGGTGGCGAGGCTGCTGACGTAGACCTCCAAGACATTTTACGCCCCAACTTGAAAACCGACGGTAAATATTTTCCTGATTTCAGGAATTGGGTCTTGTAGTGTGGAGAAACTCTAGAGACTGGACACCTGCTTCTAAAATTTGCTTCGAAGTTGGAAGAACTTTTCGAAATGAATGCGTACTTTTCTTTCTACTAATGATTCTTCTCAATTCCTACCGCGAGTTCTGATATGAAGTGGCTTGAATATTATACGATCCGACTTATCGTTCATCTATCGATTATGGTCTGTCGACCAGCCTCGTCGTTCGCACCGACAAACTTCGTTTTCGTTGAGAAAATATTGGGAAAATAACACGTTGCTCCAAATGTTCTCCGAAGAATGAGTTTGGTTTCTCACTAGGATACGTTTGTCTCTCCAGGTGTGCCGCCGGTAGTCAATATGAACGGCACTTACAATTACCAAGCCGCGCAACAGGTGTTTTTTATTAGCGGCGCGCCGGAGACAGTCACCAGAGGGATGAAGAACTGCGTGACCTATTTGGAAAGGGACGATCACACTGTTCGACCAGACATCGAAGTACACAAGATAGATAAGCCCATGGTCAATTGGAACATGGCTCGAAAATCTTGCATGGAAGAAGGAGGTAATTGTCGACATTTTGTGAAAAAGACAATGTTTTTGTCTTACGTGGCGTAGAAAGGTGTTAACCCTTAGCACTCGAATGACTCTGAGGCGTCACTAAAAAATTGCAGTGTATTCAAAATATTGTTTACATTGTTCAATATGTCCGTATCTAATCAATTACTAAACATTTAGGTATTGTATACGAGGTATTATACCAATTTCATATCCATGGAAATATTTTGGGTCGGAAGAAATGTTCCATTTTCGAGTTAACACTAAATCTACCAAGCATTAAAAGCAATAAAAACACAAGGTTCTATTTATTTAGATTTCGTGCAATTTTTATTACAATATTTGATTGGATAAAGTAATTTATCGAAACAATTTCTATGTAAGCAACTTCATAATTTCGATAATCGTAAGATGAAAAATATAAAACCGGTCATTTTTCCGGCAGTGGTAGGTTTACTGTTAAAACAGCTCCGAGTGCAGTGTTAAATATTCTGGTATTCTGATTTTCTATTTTCAAACCAAAGAAATCGATTATTCTGTTCTTGGTTGTGCAAGAGAATTTGATTTCTGTAAAAGTGGCCTCGAAAACCAGAATACCTGTTTAAGGATAAAGAAGCGAGAATGTCAGTCAGGTTCGCAGAAGGGAGGGTAATGAAGGGCAACTGTTCCGCAGCTAGTTTAGTCGTACTGAACTCGGCGTTGGAGGAGACCACCCTTCTGAATTGGATGAAATCGGAGAGCGTGGAGCGTGTCTGGGTAGGTGTCCACGATCAGTTCGGGGAGGGGGATCCGGACAATTCCGGCGGTCGGCAAAACTGCGCTCTCCTCATCCAGGAGGGAGGAATGGACGACGGCGAGTGTGACGATTTACATGCCTACATATGTGAAATCAACCTCTGTTAAACTCAGCCGTGTGCCATCAAAAAATTTCGTTCGTCCCGTCCGCCATCCGAGCCGTGTTGTTCGTCAATAAGGACCACAATGCACTTGCTATCTCCGTCATATGTTATTCTGCTCCTTGTTCATGACCTCCTCTGTGCGACTATTTATTTAGTCAAGTCGTTTTTAACGTTTAACACATTTATGCCGTTATGCATTTCCTGCGAGAAGAGTAAATTTTGCATTTATCGAACGTCTAGAATCTTTGAACTTCAGGGTGACTCTGTTGTCGTTCACAATATTATATGGGTTTGATAAAACGTCGAGAATCGAGATGTTTTGTACATTGAAAATCGTTAAAATTATTTTCCAGTAGCGATAACCTGCGTGTGGAAGGTGAGCGGTAGAACTCGAACAATTTTGATGAATTAGATTAAGTTCGAAGTTACAGGTCGAAGACTATGATCCCGGGCAGTAGTATAAATACTGCGTACCAAGTCAAATCTCAGTTCAGTTGTGCATCTCAAGTCATCGGTGATCGTTGAGAACATTATTCGAAGTTGTCACAGAAATTCACCATGAATTCATCGGCATTTCTCGCTATCGCGAGTGCCGCACTTTTCGTTTTGGTGTTCCAAGGTGGCGTGGCTGCTGACGTAGGCCTCCAAGACATTTTACGCTCGAAGAGAATCTTGAGAACCTGCAGTAAATAGTTTCCTGGTTTTAAGAATTGGGTTTTCTAGTGTGGCGAAACTGTAGAGACTGGGAGCCTGCGAGAATTTGCTCCGTGAAAATTAATATAATCTTTAATTGTGCGATTAGAAGTTGGAAGAACTTTTCGAAATGAATGCGTACTTTTTTTTCTACTAATGATTTTCCTCACTTCCTACAGCAAGTTCTGATATGAAATGGCTTGAATATAATACGACCCGACTTAATGGAAGCAAAATCTCTTGTGTGCCCACTTTGTCAAGAGACGACTATAATATTGTATCCGGCGTAGGAGCCTATAAGGTCCACACTCGCAATGCCACGTGGTTCGATGCTCGAGAGACTTGCGTGGCCGAAGGAGGTATGTCCTTACACGGATTGTTTTCTAAGATGATCGCTTCGCAACGTCTATCGATCGTAGACGCACTTCTATCGATACGGGCTAATATCCAAGGTAGACGATAAACCAGGTCTGTCTCGTAGGTCAGTTGGCTGTGATGGACTCTTCGCAAAAACAGGAGATCTTCCAAAAATGGAGGGGAGAATTGTACAACGCCGCGGGTCTCTGGTTAGGCTTCCACGATCTGTTCGAGGAAGGCAAATGGGTCACCGTGACCGGCGAGTCGATAGATTCAATCGACTATTCTCCGTGGCCTGTTCACGAGCCAAACGATGCAGGTGGTCAAGACTGCGCAATCCTTTGGATGAACGGGATGGATGATCTTCAATGCAGTCGTAAGGAAAGCTTCATCTGCGAGATCAATTTATGTGAAACTCTTGGGCATCAGATATACCATGCCACATCCGATTCCGAACGTGAAAGTTATGTTTTCTACGGATAAATCATTGAAATATCTTCGAATAAAGTAGATGCAATTAATTACATCGGAAAAAGAGTGTACACATCCTCACGATGAAAACGAGTATACACACGAGCTTGTACGGATAACTTTTAATCAATAAAATATAAATAAATGCACTAAGGAGACAGTCTTATTCTGCCAGATCAATTTATGTGCAACACTTGGGCATCGGATAAAAGATTTCATACACGATCCCATGTGTGATGTTTAATCTGTATGAATAAATAAAATATATCATTGAAATATGTTTATATAAAGAGTAACTGCTATTGATTACATCGGAAAGAGAGTGTACAGATATTCACGATGAAAACGAGTACCCACACGACCCTGTTCGGATCGCTTTTAATCGTTGATGCATCGAACGAAGCGCTTCTGTGCTCGGTAGCAATGCATGACAGCGAGGTCCAAATTAGGTCCTGTGGGTACTCATTTTTCTCGTGAGAATCTTGCCATTTCAATGGCGAATAGCAAACCCATCTTCCCACATTTCTTTAATAGTTCTCTAAACCTCGACCACGCTTGTTCTTCGTGCGGTTCTCGCGTGAGAGACAGTGAATCGCAGCAGTGTCACTAAAACTTGTCCACTCACATCGACGCGCTCTGACGACCTCCGATTTGCGCGCGCGCGCGCGCGTCTGTTGTCCCTCAGGCAAATTTAATCTTCGAAAACATTGGTCGCGACCAGTGCTACCATATTTTATCCCCTCCGGCCCCTTACCCTTCCGCCTCCTCTCCGAGTTTCGCAGCGTACCTCTTCCCACTAGTCGCTGATGCGTACGGTACACCAGCGTGTCGCCACTGTCGCCAGCGACTCGCGACCTTAGTTTCGTAGGCTGCGAGACGAGCCTGCCGAGAATTCCAGTTTGGCCGGGTTCTCTGGTAGCAACAAGAGAAAAAACATTGCGATCGGCGCCGAAGGAAGAAGAAGAAGAAGAAGAGGAGGATATTTGCGGAAACGAGTATACGGAGAGAAAGGACGCCGATAGAAGGCGCGTTCGCTTCGTCGGATCGGTTCAGTTGTGCCTCGTGTATCGCGGCCGTCGCGTCCGTCGAGGAAAATTCACCGGCGAGCATCAGAGAGCCTCCGACGAGTATCAGACCTCCCAATGATTTCGCAATCCGTTGCCACTTGATCCGATGCACACTGTCGGGGACACAGTCGAACGGAGAGGTTAGAGTGCGTTCATCTGTCGACCAGAGCGCTCCTCGAACGACGCGGCGAAGGAACTTGACAAAGACTTCGAGGATATAGTGATCGAGATCGAATCTCTCGTCGTATCACCGCCGCAGAAATGTGCAAATACCTGTCGACGTTGCTCGCTTTCGAAGCCCTTTGCGTTTTAGGTGTGCTGGCGAACAGGGACACTGTCATCAGCGACGAAACGCTCGAATCAGTGTTCAACACGCCTAGAGCTTTCAACCTGACGAGCCGTAATCAAGGTGATTATCATTTTCGTGGTTGTCAGGAAAAACGCCGCATGTCACAGTTACTTATGCCAATTTTAAAAAATTTTAGTTTATGCATTGATTGAGCTTTATACAGGTGGCGCAAAATGGTCTTTATGGTTTGAATTCCATCTAACATTTTTATTTCATCATTCTTTCAATTTTTGTTTCGGAATGTTGTAAACAAGACTTCTAGAATTTAATATGGAAAGATACACAACAGAGCAACGAACAAAAATCATCGGATTTTGAAAACCAGCGGTCAATTGCTTTGACGCAGCGTGCATATCATAGATATTTCAATGTGCCGGCGGCACCCACAGCCACCCAAGGAGAAAATAATTATAAAGAATTCAAACCATAAAGGTCATTTTGCGCCACCCTGTAGACTTTATGTCTTTACCAGAAAAAAGTCATGAATGTGAATTCGAAAGGCTCAGTAAAATAATGGAATTTAACCGATGTCCTATGTGGAAGCATAGTTATCACAACTATAAACAGCAATATCTCGAAAGTAGGGGTGTGCGGGATCCCGTCGGGTCGGGAATTTCCCGCGGGAAATTCTACCGCACACCCCTACTCGAAAGTAAAAGTATGTGACATGCGGCGTTCTTCCTGACAACCAAAGATTTTTGCTGTGGAGTACGCAGCCTCGTCGTTCGCACCGACAAACTTCGTTTTCGCTGAGAAAATATTGGGAAAATAACACGTCGCTCCAAACGTTCTCCGAAGAATGACTCGAGATTCTCACTAGGATACGTTTGTCTCTCCAGGTGTGCCGGCGGTAGTCAATATGAACGGCAATTACAATTATCAAGCCGCGCAACAGGTGTTTTTTATAAGCAGCGCGCCGCAGACTGTCACCAAAGGGATGAAGAACTGCGTGACCTATTTGGAAAGGGACGATTACACTGTTCGACCAGGCATCGGGGTACACAAGATGCATAAGCGCAGGGTCGATTGGAACAAGGCTAGAAAATCTTGCATGGATGAGGGAGGTAATTGTCGAAATGTTGTGAATAGGTCAATATCGAGACTCACTTGGCGTAGAAAGGTGTTAACCCTTAGCACTCGAATGACGATTCCGAGGCGTCACTAAAAAATTGCTGTGTATTTATAATATTGATTTAATAATAAACATTTAGGTATTGTACGAGGTGTTATGCCAATTTCATATCCATGGAAATATTTTGGGTCGGGAAAAATGTTTCATTTTCGAGTTAAAACAGCTCCGAGTGCAAATTGTTAAGAGGGTATTCTGGTTTTCTATTTTCAAACGACAGAAATCGATTATTCTGTTCTTGCTCGTGCAAGAGAATTTGTTTTCTGAAAAAGTGGCCTCGAAAACGAGAATAAGGATAAAGAAGCGAGGATGCCAGGCAGGGTCGCAGAAGAGAGGGTAATGAAGGGCAACTGTTCCGCAGGTAGTTTAGCCGTACTGAACTCGGCGTTGGAGGAAACCACACTGCTGAATTGGATGAGATCGGAAAGCATAGAGCTTGTCTGGCTAGGTGTCCACGATCAGTTTGAAGAAGGAGTATGGTTGACTTTAAGCGGAGCGGCGCTCGATAGTGTTGGCTATGAGAAATGGTCGAGCACTCCGCAGTGGCCGAACCAACCGGACAATTTCGGCGGTCGGCAGAACTGCGCTATCCTCATCAAGGATGGAGGAATGGATGACGTCGACTGCAAGCACTTTCACCCCTACATGTGTGAAATCAACCTCTGTTAAACTCAGCCGTGTGCTATCAAAAAATTTCGGTTGTCCTGTCCACCATCCGAGCCATATTGTTCGTCAATAAAGATCTCAATACACTTGCTATCTCCGTCTTGTGTTGTTCTACTCCTTGTTCATGAGCTCCTCCGTGCGACTATTTATTTATTCATGTCATCAGCTGTTCATAATATTATGTGGGATTGATTTTAAAGGAGAAACTTCAAGGAATGTAACCACATTTTTTTCTACATTTAAATCACTGAGTCCCATCACCGACAAAAAACGTAAAAAAAGAATCTGTTTAAATTTTTCGACATTATAAAATTGATTGTCGAGGATGAAAAAATTATTTGTAATAGCCGAATCCTTTCCGAATAAAACAAAAAAAATATGTAGCTCAATCGGACAAACAGATCCTGAGATAAAAATTAGCAAGTGAGGCCCGTTTTCTCCACATTGGGAAAAAATTGAAATCTTCGAAAGTCTGTCATTTCTAAAAAAAATCGAAACCGGCAAAATGATGACTTAAACCCCCCATATTGTCACGTGGACTACAACATACTCCATTTAGAACAAAATCGACGATGGCGCCTGCAAAAAGTGATCGATTTAGCATGAAATGACCCATACAAGATTTCATACACGATCTCATGTGTGATGTTTAATCTGTATGAATAAATAAAACATCATTGAAATATGTTTACATAAAGTAACTGCAATTTATTACATCGGAAAGAGAGTGTACACATTCTCACGATAAAAAAAAACGAGTAACCAGCACGACTCTGTTCGGATCACTTTTAATCGTTGGTGCATCGACCGAAGCACTCCTGTGCTCGGTAAGAATGCATGACAGCGAGGTCCTAATCAGGTCGTGTGGGTACTCATTTCACTCGGGAGAATCTTGCCATTCCTATGGCGGATAGCAAACCTAGCTTCCCATATTTCTTTATCATTCCTGTAAACCTCGACCATGTTCGTTCTTCGTGCAGTTCTCGCGAGAGAGACAGTGCAATCGCAGCATTGTACCATGAGTCATTATAATTTCCCCACTCTTATCGACTTGCTCCGACGACCTCCGATTGGTGCGCGCGCGCGTGTGTTGTCCGTCAGGCGAATTTAATCTTCGAAAACATTGGTCGCGACCTTAGTTTCGTAGGCTGCGAGACGAGCCTGCCGGGAATTCCAGTTTGGCCGGGGTCTCTGGTATCTACAAGAGGAAGAAACGTTGCGATCACTGTCGAAGGAAGAAAAGAATAGAAGAATGGGAGAAGGAGAATGGCATAAGCGGCGATACGGAGAGGAAGGACGCCGATAGAAAGAGAGGAGCCGCGCGTTCGCTTCATCGGCTCGGTTCAGTTGTGCGTCGCGTTTCGCAGCCGTCGCGTCCGTCGAGGAAAACTCATCGGCGAGCGTCAGAGAGCATCCGACGAGTATCTGACCTCCCAATGATCTCGCAATCCGTTGCCACTTGATCCGATGCTCACTGTCGAGGACACAGTCGAACGGAGAGGTTAGAGTGCGTTCATCTGTCGACCAGAGCGCATCTCGAACGACGCGGCGAAGGAACCTGACAAAGACTTCGAGGATATAGTGATCGAGATCGAATCTCTCGTCGTATCACCGCCGCAGAAATGTGCAAATTCCTGTCGACGTTGCTCGCTTTCGAAGCCCTTTGCGTTTTAGGCGTCCTGGCGAACGGAGACACCGGTATCACCGACGAAACGCTCGAATCAGTGTTCAGGGCCCCTAGGGCCTTCAACCTGACCAGCCGCAGTCAAGGTGATTATCATTTCTGTGTTTTCCAGGGAAAACGCAGCGTGTCACGGTTACCCATGTCAATTTCAAAAAATTTTAGTTTGTGCATTAATTGAACTTTATTGAATAGGCTTTGCGTCTTTACCAGAAACAATGCAATTTAACCGATGTCCTATGTGAAAGCATTAGTGATCACAACTACAAATGGCAATATCTCGAAAGTAAAAGTATGTGACATTCGGCGTTTTCTTCCCGACAACCACAGATTTTTGATTTGGGTTACGCAACCTCGTCGTTCGCACCGACACACTTCGTTTTCGTTGAGAAAATATTGAGAATATATTAGGAAAACAACAAGTCGCTCCAAACGTTCTCCGAAGAATGACTCGGGTTTCTCACTAGGATACGTTTGTCTCTCCAGGTGTGCCGGCGGTAGTCAATATGAACGGCAAGTACAATTACCAAGCTGCGCAACAGGTGTTTTTTATTAGCGGCGCGCCGCAGACAGTCACCAGAGGGATGAAGAACTGCGTGACCTATTTGGAAAGGGACGATTACACTGTTCGACCAGGCATCGGAGTACACAAGATGCATAAGCGCAAGGTCAATTGGAACAAGGCTCGAAAATCTTGCATGGAAGAAGGAGGTAATTGTCGAAGTTTTGTGGAAAGGTCAATGTCCAGACTCACTTGGCGTAGAAAGGTGTTAACCCTTAGCACTCGAATGACGACTCTGAGGCGTCACTAAAATATTGCTGTGTATACTGTTGAGTGCTGACAAGAAGCTGCCTGGCAGGAATGCGGTGACGTAGGCAAGAATGCGCGCCCGATTGGTTGGCTTGGAAGGGGCGCGCTTTCTATTGGCCGAAGCGGTCACGCACACACTACTACTGCTATGCAGAACGATGTACCCCCTTGCCT
The DNA here is from genome assembly GCA_963966675.1 of Lasioglossum calceatum. NCBI lineage: Eukaryota > Metazoa > Arthropoda > Insecta > Hymenoptera > Halictidae > Lasioglossum > Lasioglossum calceatum. The sequence continues at coordinate 17,224,077 of OZ016543.1, read as the reverse complement.
CTACGCCCCCCCGGGGAGATTCTTGTTAGCACTCAACGGTACATGATATTGTTTACATTATTCAGTATGTCCGTATCTAATCAATTACTAAACGTTTAGGTATTGTACGAGGTATTACGCGAATTTGTTATCCATAGAAATATTTTGGGTCGGAAGAAGTGTTTCATTTTCGAGTTAAAACAGCCCCGAGTGCAAAGTGTTAAGAGGGTATTCTGGTGTTCTATTTTCAAACCAAAGAAATCGATTGTTCTGTGCCTGCACGTGCAAAAGATTTTTGTTTTCTGGATAAAATTCCTCGAATACCAGAATACCTGTTTAAGGATAAAGAAGCGAGAATGTCAGGCAGGTTCGCAGAAGAGACGGTAATGAAGGGCAACTGTTCCGCAGCTAGTTTAGCCATACTGAACTCGGCGGTGGAGGAGACCACCCTTCTGAATTGGATGAGATCGGAGAGCGTGGAGCGTGTCTGGGTAGGTGTCCACGATCAGTTCGAAGAAGGGGATTGGGTGACTTTGAGCGGGGAGTCGCTGGATACCGTTGGCTATGAGAAATGGTCGAAGAGTCCGTGGCCGAATCAACCGGACAATTACGGCGGTCGGCAGAACTGCGCTCTCCTCATCAAGGAGGAAGGAATGGATGACGTCGAATGCGAGCACGTACACGCCTACATGTGTGAAATCAACCTCTGTTAACCTCAGCCGTGTGCCATCAAAACATTTCATTCGTCCCGTTCGCCATCCGAGCCGTGTTGTTCGTCAATAAAGATCACAATAGACTTGCTATCTCCGTCTTGTGTTATTCTGCTCCTTGTTCATGACCTCCTCTGTGCGACTATTTATTTAGTCAAGTCGTTTTTAACGTTTAACACATTTATGTCGTTACGAATTTCCTGCGAGAAGAGCAAATTTTGCATTTATCGAACGTCTAGAATCCTTGAACTTCAGGGTGAGTCTGTTGCCGTTCACAATATTGTGTGGGATTGATAAAACGTCGAGAATCGAGATGTTTTGTACATTGAAAATCGTTAAAATTATTTTCCAGTAGCGATAACCTGCGTGTGGAAGGTGAGCGATAGAACTCGAACGATTTCGATGAATTAGATTAAGTTAGAAGTTACAGTAGTATAAATACTGCGTACCAAGTCAAATCTCAGTTCAGTTGTGCATCTCAAGTCATCAGTGACCGTTGAGAACATTATTCGAAGTTGTCTCAGAAATTCACCATGAATTCATCGGGATTTCTCGCTATCGCGAGTGCCGCACTTTTCGTTTTGGTGTTCCAAGGTAGCGTGGCTGCTGACGTAGGCCTCCAAGACATTTTACGCTCCAAGAGAAGCTTGGAAACCGACGGTAAATCTTTTGCTGGTTTTAAGAATTGGGTCTTGTAGTGTGGCGAAACTGTAGAGACTGGGAGCCTGCGAGAATTTGCTCCGTGAGAATTAATATAATCTTTAATTGTGCGATTAGAAGTTGGAAGAACTTTTCGAAATTTATGCGTGCTTTCTTTTCTACTAATGATGTTCCTCACTTCCTACAGCAAGTTCTGATATGAAATGGCTTGAATATAATACGACCCGACTTATTGGAGGCAAAATCTCTTGTGTGCCCACTTTGTCAAGAGACGACTATGCTATTGTATCCGGCGTAGGAGCCTATAAGATCCACACTCGCAAAATCACGTGGTTCGATGCTCGAGAGATTTGCGTGGCCGAAGGAGGTAATTACACGGATTGTTTTCTAAGATGATCGCTTCGCAGCGTCTATCGATCGTAGATGCAGCTTTATCGCTACTGGCTAATATCCTAGGAAAACTATATAGCAGGTCTGTCTCGTAGGTCAGTTGGCTGTGATGGACACTCCGCAAAAACGTGATCTCTTCCAAAAATGGAAAAAAGAAAAACATAACATTCGTCTCTGGTTAGGCTTCCACGATCTGTTCGTGGAAGGCACATGGGTCACTGTAACCGGCCAATCGATGCATTATATCGGCTATGATCCATGGGCTGAGAATCAGCCCAACGATGTCGGTAATCAAGACTGCGCAGTCCTTTTCGCTAATGGGATGAATGATTACGAATGCACTAATGAGGCTGGTTTCATCTGCGAGATCAATCTTTGCGAAGCACTTGGACATCAGGTACACAATTCGAGACACGGTCCCAAGTAAAGATTCTGGTTTATAAAGTAAATGCTATTGATCACATCGGAAAGTGAGTGTACACATTCTCACGATGAAAACGAGTACATACACGAGCTTGTACGGATAACTTTTAATCAATAAAATATAAATAAATGCACTAAGCAGACAGTCTTATTCTGCCAGATCAATTTATGTGCAACACTTGGGCATCGGATAAAAGATTTCATACACGATACAATGTGTGATGTTTAATCTGTATGAATATATAAAATATATCATTGTAATATGTTTAAATAAAGAGTAACTGCTATTGATTACATCGGAAAGTGAGTGTACACATTCCCACGATAAAAACGAGTACCCACACGACCCTGTTCGGATCATTTTTAATCGTTGATGCATCGAACGAAGCACTTCTGTGCTCGGTAGGCATGCATGACAGCGAGGTCCTAATTAGGTCGTGTGGATACTCATTCTTCTCGGGAAGATCTTGACATTCGACTGATCATACTCTAACGAAGATACAGCATGATGCACGTTTTTCTCGATGGTAATGGTAGGATGTCATGTGTTTTATACGTCACTCAAACATTACATGTATGTATGTTTCTGTGATTATGGTCATTGCCGAATACCGTTATGTTAATTTCATTGAAACGATTAAAGAAATAAACACGTGTCGCAACCAAGTATTTTGCATAAGAATCTACAGCCCAGCTGTGTTTTGTTATTTGATTTAACGGCGCGACGTTGAATTCGTAACAATGTTTTGGTGGCGCGATATCGTCATAACCGATTATAGCAACGAGGAAAGTATCGCCTTTTCCTGTTATGACCATATGCATCATGATTCGCTATCAGTGAAAACCTTTTACTGTGCAACAAGTTCACGATAAGTCATTGATAAGAGAATGGGGAAACATGATTAATCTTGACAGAGAAACCGCGAGCTCCCGCTCTGAACGACTCTAATCTGCACCGGTTGAAGTCAATAGAATTTTCAGTGATCCTAATCACTGGGAAAAGCCCAAGTAGCAGTAATCCGGGGAATGATGCTTTTGGTAATCTGAGGATTACGAAATTGACAAAACTGCCAATTAGACTTCATAGAGATAGACTACAATTGTCACTTTACAAAACTAATTTACAAAATTGTAAATTAGACATCATAGAGAAAGGGAGAGTCTTCAATTGAAATAGCAACTGACTAAATTGGCTAAAATTAAATTAGAAAATTAAAATTAAATTAGAAAATTAAGATTAAATAGGAAAATTAAAATTAAATTAGAAAATTAAGATTAAATAGGAAAATTAAAATTAAATTAGAAAATTAAGATTAAATAGGAAAATTAAAATTAAATTAAAAAATTAAGATTAAATTAAAAAATTAAAATTAAATTAAAATTGAATTAGAAAATTAACATCAAATTAGAAAATTAAAATTAAATTAGAAAATTAAAAAAAATTAAGTCTGACTAAAATTGTCACTTATAGAAATTCGTCGAAAAAAGCAGAACCTTCAGTCGAAACAGAATTGATACCAAGTGGGAAATCTGTAATCCAGGGAAGACCGGCGATCGAAGGATTGCTGGGATCTCTGAGATCACGGAGTCCGCGCAACTTAGAAGCGTCAACGGTCGAGCCTGGCTCGCTTCGCGCAAAAAACGGTGGTTCCCGCCTGTTCGAGAGGTAAAGGCGATTTCAATTACGTCTCGATAGCACACGTGATCGTCCGTGTACCGATCTACGGATGACAACTGGCGATGGCCGGTGGAATCATCGGCTCCAAGGTCGCCGGCCGTCGGCGAACGAGCTATGCCGTCGTTGCGGAATGCTGGATTTCCAGTTTGGCCGGGTAGCCCCGCGGATTCTCTGGAAGAAGCATCAAACCGGGAACCGAGGCGAACAGCGATGCAAGGGCATTGGCAATCGGTATTAAGATGAAAAGAGGGCGTTGCGATCCACGATCGAGACGTATGCGCTGCGTGCGAGCGACGCGAGTCAGTCGATCGTCACGGATCACGGTGCTAGCAGCGATCTACGTCGGTGCTCCTCCGTCAACGCATTCGCATAATCGCTCGGCAAGAACTCGCGGCAGTACGATTTCTAGAATTATGCACGGTGAGTCGACGCACACGGTGGCCTTCCCTTTTTCTCTTCTGGTATCGATCGGGGATCTAGGTTCGATCGAAGCGTTCGCGGGACCGCGTTCAACAGTGATCTATGCAGCGTTCCGCTGCTGGAAACGCGTTCTCGAGGATTGAGAGTGCATCGTAGAATATGGTTTTGTGGATAGTTTTCGGAATGAAGTGCGCGACAGCGGATCTTTGTGTGAAATTTCAATTTTGGCGGAATTCCAACAAACTCCAGTGAAACAAAAATCTTTTGTTTTTCGGAATTGCATTCTCGAATTTCTGTCTATTTCAATTTCCATTGTCAACGACTAGACAGCGTCTTTGATGCGTTTATGACAAAAATGCGTAGGTGTACTTGAAAACAGTAAAAACATTAGAGAAATTTAAAAATACTGTTACATTATTTTCAGCCTATTAGAAATGAAAATAAATTTCTATGTCACTCCGATTCGTTGCAATTCGGCTGGAACAGTTTTATTTCGCGTAAAGATCCGCTGTCTATCGATGATCAACGAGGAAAAGATTGGAGACGTTTTGCAGAATATTGTATCGAACGGAAAGCAGTCTCGAGTTCAACTAAAAATACGTAATCTCTGGGATTTCCAATTTTAATCGGTAACGGGTCAGTGCAGAGATGATTCGAGTCGTTTACGGTGGCCTCTGACTTCTGTAGACTTGTGTACGCGGTATAAAACGCAATGTAGTCTCGAGCGATCAATAGACTGCGGATTCGATGGATTTACTAGAAAAATGAGGTGGTGAAATACAAAGTAACGAAAATATTTTCGGAATTTAGAAATTCTGCTGGATTACTTGCATATTAAAATGATTTAACTGAATGGTGACTCCGAGGCGCCTGTAAAAATTGTCGTGCCATTATTCAAAACAGTTTTAATATATTATTCAATTCGTCTGTATTCTATAAATTGTGAAAAGCTCAGTTGTATGAGAAATGAAGTTCAAGTTCAAAAAAGATTAGATACAATAAAAATTATCTGTGTTGGAAGAAGTGTCCTGATTTTGGAATTAAAATTGCTTCTAGTCCGAAGAGTTAAAAAAGAAATGAATTTCTATTTTGCACAAAAATCCGCGATCTAGTTGCCAATGATTATTGAAAAACGGAATAATGGAAGGATCAAAGACGTTCGCAGTATACTATTATATTTGAGCATAACGTAGTCTCGTCGCGAATGTTGTTCAGCAGATTCAAGGCCGACCGAGAGTAACTGTTTTTGTGTGATGATTAATTTATGCGTTCGCGATTCTGGAACCGGACGGTGTCGGTCAGGTATTGTCTCGAAGACTACGCGATTGTCGAATAAGAGGATTTTTTAAAGAGGATTTTAAATTTGGTTGGAACGCCTTACCGGCACGAGATGCGCCGACGAATCTAATTACGAGCATCCGAAGGTCGTCAGGTTCTCCTTTTCCGTGTAGTTGAACCTCGAACACGATCCAAGTGAATGAACTCGACCCTCGAGGACGCCGATAAGTCGATAAGTACTCTCCTTGCTTTCGAACCGATCACATCATTTTTGTTTTCTGTTTTCTTCCCGGTAGGTTGCTCGTAAATGTTGTGGCTGAGATGTACAAGAGCTTGCTAATTTTCCTCGCTATCGCCGGCGAACTATCTCAGTTGTCAAGTGAGTACGCTAATCGCCGAACAGTGCATCAAGCTGCGCGCGACACGTACGTAAACTGCAACGCGAAATTTCAGGACAGGTCGAGGACATGCGTCCAAGCATGCGTCGGTCCGAGGAATTGTTTATTGTAAATTGGGATCTGTCTGCATTCTTTCGGAGACGCGAATATCGATGTGCTTGTTCTCAAACACCATTGTATTGCTTGTTTAATCGTCTTCCAATTTCAAGACTGTGGGTTTCCAAGACAATTATCGAAGCAGTAATATAATATAATTATGTGTAAAGGAAAACTACAACAATAGAAATGTTCTTTAGAAAAATGATTAAACGTGCAATATACAATCTCTCCTCCATTCAGACAGAAACATTTTAATCATTTTAGAGAATCGAGTATCACGTACCGGCAAAATTACGTATTGTTCAATTTTTGTTGAATTCTTCTGTAGTTGCGAAATTCACAGATTTTCATCGCAACTGTGTAAAATCCACAGTCTAATGACAGCAATCTGAGTCTGCGAAGCCAATCGAGAAGTAATTTACTAAAATGATTACTTTTCTGAGAAACTTTTCACAGACACCAGTCCACTCTATGAAGAACTGTGCGCAATCGAGCCATGCTCATGCGCGGAAATCAAAGCGAAGAGTTGAGAAGCTGAGGATCCTCAGTCTCCGTCGAGTCGCTAGGCTCGGACAAGGTCTCCAAGGACTCGTTAAAAATCTGTAGCCTCCAAAGACAGCTGAATCTCCTACAGGCTCTACGATCGTACCTAGAGACACTTCAGGGTCATTAAAAGGCCTTTGAAGGTCTCTTGGAATTTCTAAAAGGGAACCGAAGATCCTTTGACCCTCTAGAAAATCCTGGAGCCTCCACAGATCTTTCCAGGATCCGTAGATTGATCTCTAGCGAATCTCTAGCTCTCGAATCTCTAGATCGTCGATGAGGCTCGAGATTTTTAAGACAACCTTGGTGAGATTTGATTGTAGCTTTCGTATTCTCAATCTCCGGAACAATGCAGACTTTTCTAAGGTTTTGTATACATCACTGAATCCTGAAACTTCGAGAGGCGCTCGTCCACTGTCATGTTCGCGTTTACGATCGTAGAACAAACGATTCAAAGGACTCCTGTTTGCAGGCGCACAGACATACGATCCGGCGAGATGTCAGAACACTTACGACGGTGAGACGCAGATGTTTTACATAAATGGCCGACAGAACGACAACTTCGTCTCGAAGGTGAAAGAGGGCTATGTAGTCACTCGCGGTATAGGCGCACATAAGCTGTACACGAGGAAGATCGTATGGAACACGGCTCGCGAGGCTTGTATCAGGGATGGAGGTGATTCTACAGTCTAACTCGCAGCATACTTCCAACAATTGTCTCCTTGAAAACCGTCCTCAACTATTCCCAAAGAGTGTCTAGCATTTTCTAGTCTTCGAATCCGAACACTACACCAGAACGATTCCTTATCTCAATGATTTCATACGAAAGTCATTATTAATTGTGTTTAAAATGGACAGGATATGTGGGACGTTTAAATGTTGACTTTTAAGGCGGTAGACTCCTTTTTCCAGGATTGCAAGGGTGCGGGATTCGCCTTCTTACTTCTCGATAATACAAACACGGGGTTTTTCAGTAGTCAAAAACGCTAGACAAAAGATCGATCTAGAGCGCTATCTCCCTCAAAAGTCCTCTTTTTTCGTTTACGAGGCGTAATTTGCATTATTCAGCAGCATGTTGCTATGAAAATAGCTACATGCTCAGTTGTATGCTTCCGAATAATGCAAATTACGCCTCGTAAACGAAAAAAGAGGACTTTTGAGGGAGATAGCGCTCTAGATCGATCTTTTATCTAGCGTTTTTGACTACCGAAAAACCCCGTGTTTGTATTATCGAGAAATGAGAAGGCGAATCCCTCACCCTTGCAATCCTGGAAAAAGGAGTCTACCTCCTTAATTTCCTTTAAAAAGGATAGGATATGTGGGACGTTTAAATGTTGGCTTTGAAACTGCAAATCCTGCATGATTTGCATGTATAAATTCTTTTCTTAATTAGTCTTTGATCGAACACCATCATTTAGTTTAAATTCTTTCCATTTTGTAGTCACTGTTTTACCTTCCCAATTTATTCGAACGTTTTCATATGAAAATCATAATTATCGCACACAATTACCGAAAACAGTCGATGAGTTCTGACGGCCGCTGTTCATTAGGTCACTTGGCGATCATAAACTCCGTGGCCGAGGAGAAGGTCCTGGTGGATCTTCTTCAGCAAGCGAACATGGTCGAGGCGTGGATAGGCATTCACGATCTATTCGAGGAAGGCGATTGGATCACCCTAACCGGCGAGTCGCTCGAGAAAGCCGGTTTCGACACGTGGTCGACGTTGTGGCCGAACGAACCAGACAATTTAGGCGGAGCCCAGAACTGTGGCGTAATAAGGAAGGAAGGTTCTCTGGACGACGTGGTCTGCGGTCTGCATCATCCCTATATTTGCGAGATCGACATCTTCTGAATCATTGTTCGCCATTTTTCCACGACACCGCTGCAAAATCGTTCGATTTAACCGAGTCAACTCAGTACACGCGCTGATCACATGGCAATTCGATGTTGTACCACGAAAATGTATCCTGGTTCGTTAATTAAAGCCTCCATCACCGATACATCTGGGCTTTTTTATAAGAATAATCATCAGTTCAATGTTTTGAGAATTTTTTCTCCGAAGCTTCAAGCAAAACGAACCGATAATCAATCCACAAAGACAGCGGATCTTTATGCAAAATAAAAATTGTCCGCATCGATTGTAAGAAATAGAAACCAAATAAAATATTATTTCTTCCGTTAAGAATTTGAATAGATGAGAAATAATATGTCGACATCTTAAAATTTTTCAATTTTTTTGGATTAGTCAATCCACAAAAAATACAGACAACTTTATAAACTCGCAGTGTACTGATTTCAGAGCATTCCGCCGAAAGTTCGCACGAATCAAAACGGATTCACAGTGACATTTCGCGAAGAAGCGTCGCAATCTTATCTGGTCGAACGAAACGCAATAGAAGCCGGAGAAAATCGACCGAGAAAAAAGGGTGGAGAAATTAGGTGCGCGGTCAGAGGGAAATTTGGTATTTTTATTGGAGGTCGTTCGGCGTCCCGGATTCGAGGTTTTCGCCGGCGGACACTGTCCAAAGTCAATAGGTGCGCTCGATTTTTGAACGGTGCACATAATGTATGTAGATACGTAGGTGGGTGCCAATTTGCCGAGGGTTTTGCGTCCGGCGTCGCTGTTATCCCGCCGGGAGCTGACATCGGCCGTCGTCCTGTAAAAATTGTCCGGCAGGATCCGCGGGGAAGCCGCAAAACCAACCGGCCGAATTTCACCGAGTTCAGCAGTTCCGGGCCGAGGGACCCTGAGAACTCTGAAACGCTCGTGGGTTCTGGGTCGATTCCTTTTTAAGAGCAAAGCTTTTTCGTCCCTATTGGCTCCGACATACGTTTTTACCGTCCCCGATCACCCGTGTACGCTCCTTTCCGCTCTATCGTGTCGCTTTTTCGTTTCGACCAATCGAATCGCTACGTTGTCGACATGAAACTCGCACCGAACTGCTTGTTCAATTTCTACGGACGCCGTGGCAACCGGATCAGTATCACTTATTTATTGCTTTAAACTCTATAAGGTTTATATAGCACATACACTCTCGCTCATAAGTCTTAGGACAGTGATCAGTAGACTGCGGATCTTTATGCAAAATAAAAAGTTTGTGCATCATTTGCAAAACGCAGAATTATTAATTTGAATGCGGTGAAAATAATATATTAGTACTCTTAAAGTCTTTTAATATTTTCACTGTTTTAAGTTGCACCTGCTCATTTTTGTTATAAATGCATAAAATCTGGAGTCTAGCGATTATGTTACAATATGGCTTAGTGTCGCACTTACAATTAGTTCACATTAGTTTCTTGTGAGGTTGCAACCACCTCATTGAAATGATATCTGAATGAAATGAAAAATAATTTTCAGGCCTCTAATATCATCTGGACCGCGATTTACCAACTCGATTACCATTGCTTCTGTATTTATCAAATTATTTTAATACACAGCGGGGCCGCTATTTTAAGAGCAGTCTCCATCTCGGCATGCTACGCTGTCGTTCGAACAGTTTCTAACTAGCTTACAGGCTAATTGAATTTGTACCAGGTCACTCGTAAGTAACGCGAACTTCCTGCCATACTTTTGGAAGGTGAACCAGTGATATTCTCTGTTATTTTTCAAGTTTTTGTTGCCCGATCGTACAGCTCGCATATTTATAGCGTTCTCTATTTAGTGGAAGAGCGTGGGCCGACGATCAATATTCTCGATTACTTTATGCTTTTTGTTTTTTTTCGCCACCTAACATACAACCTATAGCAAAGTACTCGATCTATCCTTTTTTTTCGGTGGAATAGAATATGGGTCAATGATCGATACCCTTTTTTTCTCTCTATTTACAGTCCCACGCGTTGGTTCGAAGTGTTCATCGTATCCCCTTTTTGATGAAGCGGAATGTAGGACAGTGATCGATACTTGCCATGATTTTTTCGAATGTACGATTCTTTCCGGTGACAAAATAAACATTAACACACTCTCGTCGAATTTTCTAAAATGAGAGAATCAATTTAAATTGAGATAAAGTGTGTGAAAGTATAGAAAAATATCAGCCACACTCCACTCGGCCGAATGTACACGCCCCGCCGTATTGTTTAACTATGGCTGAACTTATCGACTCGTTTGTCAACGCGACGCTTAATTGTGTCAACGAGGTTGGGTCTCTCGCACGTGAACGACTCGCGTCGTCCAAACAATAAATTTTTCCATCGGGTCGGCGAAGTTCCGCGGCAAGTTTCATATGAAACCGACGGCTGCCGTGTTCCATTTACTTTCATCTCGAACTGCTTCTTCGTCTGACGTCCCGGCAAAAAGTTATTTGCGCGAAAGTTGCTGGTTTTTCCCCCCTATTGTCGACAATTCGCTTCGACGGGCCAACCGCGTTTCGCTGGGGAAACACTCGTCCTTCTATGCCGGCTAGAACCGTTAGTGTTTAACCGTTGTTTGCCCAGTCACTGGATATTGCGCAATTCGTGCCCTATACGGCTTCAAAGCAACGGCCGAGTGCCCTCGAACACAATATTCGCGACAAAATGCTTATCTAAGCCGGAATAAATTAACTTGCTATTCGAGCAGAATTATTATACGTTGGTGAATTATTATGGGGACGTTGTAGATCGATTGGCGACGTTCTCCCGAGAAGAATGAGTCCAAACACGACCTAATTCTGACACTTGTCTACGTCACCCCACAATTTGTTTAATTGAAAAAGTGCTTTGTAAAATGTCCACGTGATTAGAGCACGTCAGAAAGGGGTCGTGTGGGTACTCATTTTTCTCGGCAGAGTCTCGGCAATCGATTTCCAACACTTTCGAAGAGACACAGCAAGAAATATAATTGAAAATTGACCAAAGGGTTCTTTCGATTTTCGTGCTGGTAAAATATACCGATATTCAGCTGCCCTGGGCTCGGTCGAACGGAGCCGTGGCCCCGGGGTTTGCGGCCGCGGGAACCGCAAATGGAAAAGCCCCGTAAAAAGTGCTCTAACCCGGTTTCCGGTGTCGCGAGCTCGACAATTCGCGACTGTAAATCCATTTTTCTTCGCTTCCGCGCGGTTAACCCTTCTGTCTGGCTGTTGTCTTTGCGCGGGAACAGCGTGTCGCGAGTTTTATTCCCGCGGAAGTGATTAAAACGCGACGAGCAACGTCGAAATATGCGCGCTACCGCGCAGAAACGCGCTATCTCCGTCGGAGTTGATGGCAGAATTTACTTCGTTGCTAAAAACTTCTCCGGAACGGTATTTTCCTCATTTTCTCTTTTTTCCCGTCGCGGAAAACGCGACGACGGATCCCGCATAGCGAACGCAAAGACACTATTTCTCGCGATCGCTTTTTACCTCGGCAAGAAACTTTTTCCCCGTTTTAATGGGATCTCGCAGATTCGCTTTCGTTTGCGGATCCACTCTCAGATTTAAAACTGCACTACTCTCGTCACACAAAATACAGTAGGACCTCGATTTACCGGATCCCGATTATAAACACAGATGCGTTTAAATAAGATTATATTACGAAGGGAAATAAATTTTCAATAATAAGTACACACTTTAAACCAGAATAACTTTTTCATGAGTGAACCAAACGACTTCAATTTCTCTGTAAGGCTAGAAGAATTAGTTTAGTAAATGCCGTATAAAAAATATGTTGAAAAAATTCATTTGGTCGGAATTGTGAAAAACAATAGTAATTAAAATCGATTAATGCCGCGGCGTGTAACATTAATACGCGTCTTTGCCGCAGGCATTTCCGCCGTGTCTCCAATATCATTACGCATCCAAAATTCGGTCCGGCTGGCTCGGCACAAAGCGTCGATTCCTCGGCCAAATAATTACACCCGGATTAATCGCTAATCAATCGAAAGCTGTACTTCGATGTTGGGGGGGAATAATGTTCGTGTAGCAGAGCGGGCGCGAATAAATTTGCCCCGGTGATTAAACCGATTGTTTGAGCTACGCACGGTAGCCACCTTAGCTCGGTGAAACGATTCGTGGATCTCTGTCTACCGGTTGATCCGGGGATCCAATGGTTCGACGGGTACCGCAGTGTCGCCGTGGAACCAGCGTTAAATGAAGCGGCAGCGTTTAACGCGGCGTCGTTGCGCCACGCCGGAACAATTCCCGGCTAAACGACGGCCCGATGCGTCCATTCCTACTTGCTCGCTACAATTTCCTCTAATATCGTTCCGCTTGTCGCTCGCTCGACGCTCGACGCTCGTCGACCGTGTTGCTTCGTTACACCGTATCGACGAGCCTCCAACGCCGCCACCTTTCAACTGCCATCACACGGCTCGATTCCGATCGAGCGTTTCGACTCTCGTCGAAATCCAACGCGTAGATAACTCTGTTCGATTTTTTCAGCTGAGCCGCGAGCAGAAATTCTGAACGATCACCTTTTCATCTTGTGATACCGTCAAATCTGCTCAACACTAAAGCTACCGGTACATAGTGATCGGATCAATCAATTCGATACCAAAGTACTCAACGGGAAGTATCGATACGCATTGAAATGTCAGATATTTGGTATCAATTCGCGGTGCTGATACTTCACGAATCGATACACGTTTGATACTTTACGAAAATCTCGATACCTGTGTCACGTCCAGTGGTTTAGCCAATAATAATAATTCATGATAAAATCAAACATAACATACATTTTCTTAATATCTTTTATATATTTGCTTCAATAATGATGTACGAGAAATAAAATATCAAATTAATGTCGAACTATCGTATATTATACCACACTGCGTGCGATAGAATTAGGAAAACTCATTTTTCATTTGAATCTTTATTAAATAAATTTCGTATTTATTTCGTTTAATAAAGATTCAAATGTATAAATAACTGTGCAAACAGCAAATGATATTTCCCAAATTGTGATTAAACGCGGTACGTTTCTCCCGGCTGTCGGTTATCGGAACGCGAAATCGACGTTTCGCAGGGTAATTAGAGGAAAGGGCGGGGATCGATATGGGGATACTACTGTAAATAAAATACTGTATTAGTAACTGTATAAGCAATTATAGCAAATGGTATTTTCGAAATTGTGATTAAACGCGTTACGTTTCTGGCTATCGGTTATCGGAACGCGAAATTGAAGTTTTCTGCGGGGTAATTAGAGGAAAGAGTGGGCAGAGAAAAGAAAGGGCTCGTGGCCCGTTTAATGAACTCTCCGGGATCGCAGGGTCGAGGAAACAGGGTGTAATAGGGCTGCTGTCGGGTATCTAGATAGAGGCGTGTTCGGTAACGAGTGGTTGCCGGGAGATCAGCTCGGGCCTCTCGTAATGAGGAATTCCTCCTAGGGACATTTGGTCGGGCGCGCATCCTCCGCGGCTTTGTGCCTCGCGTCGAGGCTCTATCGCCGCGTGTCGAGGCTTTGAGCTTGCACGAGGTTGCAGAGATTCACGGGCTCGCAGGCAACAGAGGCGCGCATAGGCTCCTAATTAGGCCAGGCAACTCGCGCCTCGCCTCGCCTCGTCGCGACCAGGTTTACATGCCGCTTTCTTCGACGACACGGTTAGACGGCTCCAGAGAGCAGCGGCCGCGTTTCACAGCCTTAGCTCGCGTATTACGCGTGTATCTTCTTCGAGCCTCGGTTTCCGGGACGGTGGGGAGGCGGAACGGGGGTGGACGACAGTTTCCTCGCGAATGAAAGGACCGAGGACCGCGTCAAAGCGCTCCAGGCATTTTTCAATTACCGTCTGTTACTCGAGCACAGAAACCAAAGCTGAAATGCAGAAATGGAACGGCGAAGATTGTCGAAAACCGGCCACTGTGTGTGGAACGTTGTTTTGTCGTTGGATAACATTCTTCTAGACGGCTGTTGCTGCCCCAAGGTCGCGTGGTTTAGAACCCTTAAAGCGAGGGCTTGAATCGGAGCCCGAAAATAACTGTTTGAAACTCGTTCCTGAACGATCAAATACAACAGTTCTTGTTTAACGTTGTCGAGATCAATGTTTGTATAGAAGAAAGAAGATCGTCCGAATTATTCTTGATGCCAAAAGGCATTCAGTAGCACCTCGCCACCTCGACCTCGAATTGCTTGTTTCGATAAGGTAGAAAATGTCCTGGATCAATAGGAATGCTATTAAATGTGGACGTATCATATAACATTCTTGTAGACGGCTCTTGCTGCCTCAAGGTCGCGTGGTTTAGAACCCTTAAAGCGAGGGCTTGAAACAGGGCCCGAATATAACTGTTTCAAACTCGCCCCTGAACGATGAAATGCAACAGTCCTTGTTTCACCCTTGTGTAGTCAACCAAGTTTTACTTTACAACCAAAATTTACTGTATTTATCTCAACAATTTTTTATTATTATTATTATTATTATTTATTATTATAGACGGACCGAGGTCCTTTTACATAAATGTTTACAATAGAAAAGGATAAGGGACTATACGCATAATAACAAAGAATAACAAAGAAGGGACGTGCACAGAAAATAATGGTACAAACGATATGGTATTATCCTATAATCCTGCGTAATTGTTTTTTAAATTTATTAATGTTCCTCTAAAAAATATTACAAAATTTCTCTGAATGTCCATTCTTTACTGGTTAATATATTAATTTATAGTTTTATCACGATAATTTGTGCAAGCATGTTAACTACAAAAGGGTTAACGTTGTCGAAGCCAATGTTTGTATAGCAGAAGGAAGATCGTCCGAATTATTCTTGATGCCAAAAGGCTTCGTTTACCACCTCGCCAGCTCGATCTCGAATTGCTTGTTTCGATAAGTTAAAAATGTCCTGGATCAATAGGAACGTTATCAAACGTGGACGTGTCACATACGAACGCCGATTCCCGTCAGCGTTATCAGCGCCGTGGGAGAGCGATGTAGAGAGTGGGTTAACTGGGTCACCAGGGCAGAGGTCCAGTATAATGAGGATGAGCGTAATTTCAAAGGACACGCTACAATTCCACTCTGCCAGGAGCGAGCCAGCCACTCGTCGATTCTACTTGGAGACCCGGGGTCTCTGTTGGCGTCCATTAAAATTCTACCGGATAAGGGGGCACCTCGAGCCGATCGGCGATAGTCGGAGGAGCCTTCTCTGGAAGCGGAACGGAGCGGAGCAGAGCAGAGCAGAGCGGAGCAGAGCGCGGAATGGCTTTAATCCAATTTCGATTGCGCGGAACAGCGGATGTTTAGCTAAGATCCGCGGAGTCGGCTGCTCTCGAGATAAATAGGTTAAGGGTCTGCCTTTCTCTCTCTCTCTCGCTTTCTTCGCTCTTCTCTTGACTACCCCTGGTTGGTTACGTGGACGACGTCGACGGATCGCGTGTATTGTGACGACACGTACCTGCCGAGAGCTTATATGCGCGCACACGGCTACGAGCCCTTCCACTTTTTACATTGGAAACGCGCCACCGGCGTCGATAACATCTTTTTGTGTCGCCCAGCCGTTCCTTGACCCCTCTGGCGAACGTTTTGTTCATTAGAAAATGGCACCTCCCTCGCCAAAAAACGGAGAAACGTTGCTCGAGACTGGTTTATTTCATTTGATTATCCTCTTGGCGTTACTTGACCCCCTGGCGATGGCTTTGTCCACTGAAAAATTGCACCCACCCCGCGAAAACCGGGGGAATTGTGATCGGAGCGTAATAGAAACTTGCTCCGGGCTGATTTATTTCATTTGGTAATTGTTCGAGCGTAATCGATCCCTCGGCGACGCCTTTGTCCACTGGGAAAGCGTACCTTCTCGGCTAGAACTGAGGAGTGGTTGGAAATTCTGAGGTGGCCTTGGCGCTGCCTTACGTTGCTGTCAATTTTAGAAAGCTTTTCATTTGCTCTCCGTTTCCTTTTCCATTGTTTCGTATTTCCGTCCCGTTCAGGTCTCACTTGGGCCTGTTCAAGGTCTACGGTCAGGCCCTGGCGAACCTTTGCGCTTTCTTCGTCCTTTTTTGACAGCCTTCCGCGATTTCCTTTTTCCGCCAACCTTACTTTCCTCTCCTATTCGGTTTTCTCCTACTGTTCTTTTGCTTGCCTGCCTACACCATTTTCAAGAAGAGCTAGTCACGAGTCGCCGACGAGACATTAAGTCTCCTTACACGATCACTTTTACGTTCAATAAACTTGTGTTGAAGGAGCCGACTTACGGAGTCCGATCATTTTATTTACTATTGGGTTGGCGAGAAACTAAAACTCATTTCAAGCAATGAACTTTCACTAATGATGATGACCTGAAATCGAACTCGAGTCAGTTTTTCGCCGATGAGGACCAGAAATTTTAGGAGCGCAGAATTGTAAAGCTACCAGGATGATGGCAAAAGATCATCGAACAAAAAAAATGTCATTTATCAAATAACCGCCGGCAGACAATGTGTTAAACCGATAAAGATTCGCGACGAGGAATCATTTGCCCTGAAGCACGGGGATCTTTGCGCAGGTGTCCCGGCCAGAAATCTAATCGCAGCTGGCCGCTGAATCTCCCGCCAATGGACCCATTAATTCGGAGCTCGTTCACATATTACCAAATCGATCGTTATAACGTCTGCGGTCAGCTGGTGTCGGCAAACAGTGGTTCGACAACGAGAGAAGGAGAGCGAAGCTCCGTTAGGTAATCTAGCGGCTAGCTCTCGGAAGTTGGGCTGCATAAGTCTCGCTTCCGCCGGCGTTAAGGGTAATCCAACCCCTAAATTCGCCATCGGTTTATCACGTACCAAGGACGACGATGACGACACGACGATGCGTTCGATCGACACATCTTTCGTTATCGCGGTCCGTTAACGCGATACAAGGGATTGCGCTTCAGTTACAGGATTAATCGAACCCGATACCGAATGGTTAGCCGCGTTACAACGCGATGCGGCGATGTTACAGCGGATTCCACGGTGTTCCAATATGTACCGCATGTACACTTCCGGCTGGAAAGGATGCTGATACATAATGCACTAGAAAGTATCCTGGGAAGAAATAACGATCAAATTTTAACCCCTCGTCGCGATTTCTGCGCACTTGACCGTGTTGGAAAATTTTGAGAAAATTGTGATCTATTCTGAACAGTCAGCTTGACAACAGAGAAATTTTTCAGATTTTTTGGTTGGAGATTTTTGTTGTAAAGAATCACGAAAGATACACACGATAGAGGTGCGAACTTTTTATGGTGAACTATCTTAGTTTAATTTTTTTATTAGATAATGAGCAAGCTTTCTCCATAAATTTTGAAAAAATCGTGATCTGTTGTGGACATTCAGGTTGACAATATAGAATTTTTTCAGATTTTTTGGTTGGAAATGTTTATTGTAAAAAATCACGAAAGATAATCTTTTGTGGTGGTCTATTGTAGCTTCAGTTTTCCTATTCGATTATGAGCAAGCTTTTTCGATAAATCAGCTATTGTGTACACTCGAATTGTTAAAACGTCACCTTCGAAAACTGTAAGCAGCATCGAACGGGATTCCACCTGCTCCGGTGCATTCGTATTAAATATAATTGCAGCCAGAATCTCGTAGAGGTTGCACACAGAGTGAGAAAAAGATGTGGGAGGACTGCGAGACACGAATGAAAAGCGTCGGATCAACGGAGACAGACAGAGACAGAGAGAGAGAGAGAGAGAGAGAGAGAGAGAGTGAGAGAGAGAGAGAGAGGATGGCAGCTGGAAATCAATGAGAGAGCCGGTGCCGCGTTAACAAACTCGGGAAGAGGAGAATATATATATACATTTCGAAGGACACAAAGGAAGTTAGGATCATCGCGGAACGAGATCTCAGCGGCGTGCTCTCCGTGAACGAGATCTGGAAAACGCGGGGGTGGATGAGGTAGTAGGCGAAAGAAGAGAGAGGAAAAAAGGAAGATCGACAAAAGCAGAGAGCGTGCTTTAAATTCCTTTCACAAGCGGACGCTCTTCCGAGCCGTTTGTCGCGCGGGTTAGAGACAACTTTGCGTGGAACGCCTCGGAATATAAAACTTGCAGACACCTCCCCCTCCTTCTCCTCCTCCTTGCAGCCTATGGTGAACTTTCGAACTTTCAGCTGGCCTGTTTTTTAATTAACCCCGAAGCCCGATAATAATCTCGTCCGATTCGATCCCCGGAGCAAAGGTCCGATCCGATCGTCGAAAATCTCACTCGCTTTTGTGTCAGCACGTTCAATGGAATAACAAATAAAATCGCCTTCGTTAAGGCTCTCTCGCCTCGCTCCCACTCTCTCTCTCTCTCTCTCTCTCTCTCTCTTTCTCTTTCTCTCCCCTTCGCCGAAGTTTCCATCGCGATTTTCCTTTTCGGCGGGGGAAACTTGTTTTAGCGAAAGTTCTTTCGGACGGTGCACTAATTAAAACGCCCCGCGGAATTACTGTGGCCCCGTGCTTTCCTCCCTCGGCTTTATGATCCGCCGCTGTGATTCAACTCCTCCTTTTGCCGAGATTATTGCGATTCCCGTTGCGCAATGCTCTCGATCGCGCAACAAATGGCTCGTTTCTGCTTACAAGTTCGTTCGAGTAATGTTTTACTTGTCTCGGGGATACGAAAAATATAAATTGGACGCGCAACTTCTGCGGTTAATTAGCTTCACGTGCTTTCGTCGATTTGTTTGACCTCTTGCCAACCAGTCTCGCCATACGATGTCGAGCATGAACGTGATTTCATTTTTTAAATACTTGAATAAATTCGCTAAATTAACCGAAACCATGTAAAAAGATTGCTGCTAAGTGAATATGAAAGTCGAATCGAACCAACAAGCCAGATAACCAGGAACGAAACAAATTAAAGAAGATTGCGAATAAAAATCAGTGCATTGTATTTCCATTTGATTTCAATCGAATAAGGCATTCCGGAGTAATTCGATGTCGAAAGAAGGCAAAGACGTTCGATGAGCATAGTTTCTATTGATGCGATAACAGATCCACTTTGAAGAAGTTCGTCCGATTGATTAAAAGCGTCTTTGTCCTTTAAATTATATTTTTCCATCCACTTCGGACCTGCTTAAAAGACTTGCGCAGCCTTTGTATCAATCTAGAGAGAATGAGAGAGGAGGGAAAGTAGAAGAAGAAGAAAGGGGAAAGGGAAAACTCGTAGAATTTTTCCGGTCGAGCAGAGAGCGCATCCGGCGTCGTCCATTAACGCTCGATTAGAAACGTATCTTTTGTAAAATTACGCTGTCCGCGCCGGAAACTTCCGCCTCGGCAAATAGCAGGGGCGTCGGCCGGACATTCTTCTCTCACTTCCGGTTCCCGTCAATTTATTCCGGGAATCGCCAGAGAACATTCCGCCAAATTGTCTTCTTATTCGAACCGTGAGTGATTTCACAGAATCAAATAGAAATGAACAAAATTGTTTCGGAGCTTCTTTTCCTTAGTATACGATTTAGACTCAGAGGGTTGAAAAACTATTTTTTGCTACCCTTAATAATTTGCTCACAATTGTGAAAAAAATGTGTGAAATGCAGGAGGTAAATTCGAGTATTTTCGTTTTCCTCTCGTCTCAATATCTCAATTAATAACCGAGAAAGAAAATTTTGATTGTTCCTCAGTTTTTTCGTAGGTGTCACTGAGAGGATTGAAAAAATATTTTTGTTCTACCGTCAATAATTTGCTCACAATTGTGAAAAAAATGTGTGAAATGCAGGAAGTAAGTTCGAGTATTTTCGTTTTCTTTCTCATCTATTAAGATGATATTAATCTCAATCAACAACCGAGAAAAAAAAGATAAAATTAGAGGTATTACCCTCGTATCATCCTTAAATCTGGTGTTAGCCACTCGAAATTTTCGAGGATTATCTTTCAACCTGAAAAAATTGTTTTGAATGTTTTTAAATCCCAGAACCACACCGATCGTCTTCTCTCTCTCTCCAGGAGCAATCTCATTGGTGGTCGAGCAAGAGCCGCGAACCTCCGTGGCAAGGAGAGCCGTCTAATAAACCTAACGCTTAATGCACTCGCAGAAATTGGAACGTTCCACTAATTTGGTTCGGGCGTCTCTGCGAGCGCGTTCCCGGTGAAACGACGCGTTCCGCGGGCGGTTTGCATAACTGCATAAGGAAGCTGCCGAGTCTGGTCCGAGAATAGTTTCGGGGGACGTGTTCGGGCCGCGTTCTCGCGCTCGTACCGAGTAAACACCTCGTTTGCCCGGACTTTTCACATCGCGCCCCGGACACGTTAATAATGAATCGTCGCTCGCGGTCCACCGAGTTACCGAACCCCGAGCCACCACCGCAGCTCGCAATTTCAACTCCTTGCCCTTTAACATCGAGCGTAATACTCGTAATGCGTCAAGTATTATTTAGTTTACAACTTTCTCTGAAGCCTGTTGACAATTTGAACTGACGATATAAATACATTTTTATTCAATGAAATAAGTACTTCAATGCAAAATCGATATTTTCTAGCGTAGACGGCACCTCTGTTTATGCTTGAAACACTGAATTTAACGTTTTCAGATATTAGAGTTTACTTAAGCGATAATAAATCTGAAAGATAATTTCAATTATGGTTGAAATATATATTGCCGAACTTTTAAAACTACCAACTTTGAACTTGCGTCAAAAAGAACTACTGCATCGATTTTTAAACTACGGAAAAAATATTTTACTTTTGGCCACAATTTCCGTCGAGCTCGCCCCCCTTTTTTTGTTTAACCCTCATCCTCATTTCATAAACTGAATCTGTCCCTCGTAGGAATCGGTCTGAAAGCGGCCACGGGCTGATCAAACAGGAGAAATTCCCGGGCCAGACACGGTCGGCAACAAACTCTTGCAAGATGCAGGCGGCTCTCTTCATTATTTAACAGGCTATCTTCCGGAGGGCGTGCCGCACACATCTCTTATTCCGTGTTCGGTGTCTCTCCGGCTCCCGGGGCGTTGTATTTACGCGATATAAGCTCGCCGGTGACAATGGTTCGCGGAAGCCAGGAGCGTCTGTTCGTTATCTGGCCTCTCGACGTCAGTTGCGCCCGCGACAATGCCCAAGATCCGACAAAGACTTTTGCTTCTGCCTTCCAACTTTTGTGCGGTCGCGTCCTCTTTATCTTCATCCCTCCCTCTCTCTCTTCCTCTCTTTTTCTTGTTGTACCTCCGTTTTTTCGCCCTCTCGCTTAATGCGAGCTACGCGTCTGAAAGCAACGCTGATGCAGATGCATTTCACGCGTAATTTAACTTGAGCCGGGAGACGCACACCTTTGCGGTCCTGATCCCGATGTAGACGGGACTTTGAGTGAACCATGGTCGACAGTATGCAGTATATATATTCACTGGAGAGAGAAAGGGAGAGAACGCTCTCTCTCTCTCTCTCTCTCTCTCCCTTCCGTGGCCCCAGGGGCAACGAATCCGACGGGATATGCAGCTAGACTTTATCCGGAACGCATTCGCGGTTGACAGCGACATTGTCAGCCACTGAGAATAAAATACCGACCGGCTGGGACCACACACGTATCGCGTTCCCAATGTTTTATTTGGCGACTACGTGATCCGCGCCCTTTCTTCTCCAGATTTTTGTCGAATTTTCACTCTCGTAATTAGCTCTGCTTTTCTGCACGAGTCGCTGCAACGAACAGTTACATGAAAAACTGATTTACTTTTAATTACTCGCGTATAGCGCTTATAATCGCACGTTGAGCAACGAGTTTGTAATTCGCTAGCCGAGCTATCTGGCGTGAGTCCCAAAAATGTAAGAGCCGTGCGACGCGGAACGTCTGGAAAACATTTTTTGTATTCGAATTAGATCCGTATATTAATGTTACAGATTAGGATGTTACTGAAAATCCGGGGTCTGATATTTTCCATAACCATGTTCAAAGTACGAAGGTGTATCGTGTCTAATCGTTTGATTGTGTACAATCGATTTTCAAAGATTCTTAGAGTCACAGTTCTCTGAATCTCGATCGACAATTGTTTAAACTACAATTAATGTTATCGGCGCACTGGTTCGATCAATTGGAAACTAAGCAAATTTGCAAAAATATCACATGAAATTTAATCCAACGTTTCGGTCTCAATTTAGACCATTTTCAAAGATTCTTAGAGTCACAGTTCTCTGAATCTCGATCGACGATTGTTTAAACTAGAATTAATGTTATCGGCGCACTGGTTCGATCAATTGGAAAATAAGCAAATTTGCAAAAATATCACATAAAATTTAATCCAACGTTACGGTCTCAATTTAGACCATTTTCAAAGATTCTTAGAGTCACAGTTCTCTGAATCTCGATCGACAATTGTTCAAACTACAATTAATGTTATCGGCGCACTGGTTCGATCAATTGGAAACTAAGCAAATTTGCAAAAATATCACATGAAATTTAGTTCAACGTTTCGGTCTCAATTTAGACCATTTTCAAGAATAGAAAATTCTTGGAGTCAGTACGATGTACCGATGTCGTCCGAAAAATTTGTTCTAATTTGTTCGTGGGAATGGAGGAGCGTGTCGGTAGATCGTCGGCGTAATTTACTGCGTCCCGTGGCCGTCATTATGATAATCGGACACGGGAGAACACGTCCCACTAATTAAATCGGCGACATGCGTAAGACGCACTCGGACATCGGCCATCGATTATTCGCGTAACCTGCAATTAATCTTGTCCCGTTATTAATTCCTTCGCTGCCGATGATCACGTTGACTCCCCCGCGACATGCGCACGGTGTGCGTAATGTAATCTCTCCACCTTGATACATGATAGCTCGCCTTTAACCTTAACGCTCGACGCTGCCTCGTTGCCCTCCTCGCAGCAGAAACCACGTAAAACTTACATAACCTTCGGGAATGATCGTTCTTTATCTACTAGTTCTGTTTGCATCACCGTCTCCGGTAATTTTGAAGTAATCTGTAACGAGAAATCACTTCGCGTTTGCTTGAATAATATTTTCTCTGTTTATTTCAATAAACGAAACGACGTCGTTACGTTCTCCGTGTAATTTTCATTAGATAGCGTAATAAAATTGTGCGCGAGACGGAATATTTTTAATACAGGCGGTTAGAGGATGAAATTAGAAAATAATCGCGACGAGGATAAGTTGAAATTATGGCTGCGCCAGCAAGGGGAACATGAATATTCCCGGAATAATGTACACGCAAACTGAGAGTTATGAATACAAAATTCTGATGCTCCAATTAACCCTTTAAATGCAAGGAACACACAGCCGCCAGCGAATGAATCGTACACTGAGCTCCGCCTTTATAAGATGAACTGCATAACCCTGGATCTCATGCATAAATCGTGCATCTCATAATCCGTGCAGGAGGTTTCGTGTAATCCCGCGAATTCATTCGAGCAGTGGACTGGAAGCTGACTTTTACCCAGGATCGGTCGATAGTTGCGAACTCTGGACGTATGGACATTTAGATTAATACGAGACAAATAACCGGGAAGAGGTTAAAAATCTTAATCAAGTCTGAGCAATTAAAGCTGTGATTAAAATGGTTAACGGAGCCTGAAATGTGTCAATGAATATTTTTTTATCCTCTCTGAATGGTCTTGAATGCAATGAAAATTGTTAAGGTAGCCTGAATGTGTGAATAAATATTTTTTGGACATTTCTGAGTGGTCGAGAACGCTATGAAAATTATTAACGTAGCCTGAATGTGTGAATAAATATTTTTTGGACATTTCTGAGTGGTCGAGAATGCAATGAAAATTGTTAAGGTAGCCTGAATGTGTGAATAAATATTTTCTGGACATTTCTGAGTGGTCGAGAATGCTATGAAAATTGTTAAGGAAGCCTGCATGTGTGAATACATATTCTTTTAATTTTCTTGAATGGTCTTGAATGCAATGAAAATTGTTAAGGTAGCCTGAATGTGTAAATAAATATTTTTTGAACCTTGCTGAATGCTCGGGAATGCAATGAAAATTGTTAAGGAAGCCTGAATGTGTGAATAAATATTTTTCTAACCTTTCTGAATGGTCGAGAATGCTATGAAAATTGTTAAGGAAGCCTGTGAATGTGTGAAGAAATATATTCTCATTGCTTAAAAAATATTAAGGTCTTCTAAGGGTTGACAGAAGGTCCAGTATGATTGAATGCCGGCTCGTTGGCACAATTAGGTTTTCTGAGGGCACGGACGGTCGGCGTGGATCAATCGTCATTGAATTATAGACGAGAGCCCGGCGGCGAGGGAATCTATGTTCTCCTGGTAGGCTGTTTTGCGAAATTCGAATTTCCTCGGCAGGTATCGCCATTACAACGCACTTAACATCGCATCGAATCGATTAATTGCGGCACCGTGCTCATCCATCGTGTAGACATTTGTCGGGAACTATCGAGCGCCTCGTGTCTGATATATGTCGGACCTAATCCCCTGCGTTCGTGATATTCTATGACGTACCACTTGCCAGAACGATCAAGGGATTTATTTCTAATGGATTCTCCTTCCGGGAAGTGTCGCGGCGATGAAGAACCCGTGAAACGTCCCCCGATAATGTATCCGAGCTGCCTAATTGCGTTATCGGGCGATGATAACGATGTTAACACAGAAATACTGAAAAGTGGCGACCTGATTTTATTAACAAGAACAATTTCAATTTACCGAACTTCTTAGTGTTGTGTGTTTCATTTTGATAATAATAATAATACCAAGATTTATGATATCCAATGTTAGTCTTAACAATGTTTGTTAAGCTCCACGGATATTTGTGCTCGTTACGAATGAAACCGCGCAGTTACCAAGAACGTTTGCTTCCACTCGAACAAAATGATCGCAAGAAGTCGCGCGACGATCAACGTCTTGACAAAAGAAGAAAATTAATGTTTTTTACAAGTATACTAACCATGCACTCGAAGAAACGCATCACCATTTATCTTACCGCGTGCGTCTGCAAAAAGACTACAACATCCTCGCTACTTTAAGTGAACATTATTTCCCAGTCTGCTGTATGACAGACCTAATCCCCTGTGTCCGAGATATCAGCCATACACGCTACTTAGAAGAACGATTTACGAAGCGACTCACTACTTACTGGCTTTTTAATCACGGACACGATCTTTTTGTACGCCAGTGTGCTCGAAATATCCTGCAGGAGTGTACGATTCGATTTTTGTCGATAAAAGCAAATATAGAAATATTTTTCTGTAAGAATTCCGACCTAATCCCCTGCGTCCGAGATATCAGACAGGCATGCTACTTAGAAGAACGATTTACAAGGTGACTCACTACTTACTGGCTTTTTAATCACCGATACGATCTTTTTGTACACTAGTGTGCTGGAAATAGTCTGCAGAAGTGCACGAATCGATTTTTGTCGATAAAAGCAAATATAAAAATATTTTTCTGTAACAATTCGGACAGACATATGCTACTTAATTACGAGGTGACTCACTACTTACTGGTTTTTTAATCACAGACACGATCTTCTTGTACACTAGTGTGCTGGAAATAGTCTGGAGAAGTGCACGAATCGATTTTTGTCGATAAAATCTGTAACAATTAAGTACGTAGAATATTGTCGCAACTTAAATCCGTATTTTCCGGACGAACCAAGACCGTCTCACGCTCCGCCCTGCAAAAGTCTGAAGCGCGGACAGAACCAATAAAAAATGAAGAAAGCAGTTCGTGCCAATATTCCTCGTTCGCGAAAACAGAGCAGAAATCGGTGCAGCATTTCCGGACTTACTTTCGCCCGAGGAATCACGGTCTGCCTGGGTGCTCGGGGTCCCGATCGTATCGGGAAGACGGAGGAACATTCAATTTCCTTAAAACCATCGAGAAAATTGCGAGTCGGATCGCGAACAACCCGTGGGGTCGTAGCGAACGAGAGAAAGAGGGAGAGAGAAGGTAGGAAGGGGGCCAAAATAATAAATGAAGCGATTCATTTCGATTCACAGAGCCGGATAGCGATACACTCGATCCAATCATGCTAACGCTGCGATCTTTCGCGCGCTGAGGACTGCATCGGCGTGCATATCGTCGGCCGTCTCTTTAATTCGGAAATGAAACTGCAGGAACTGGGTCAGAGGCGATTCTGTCTCCTCTTGCACAATCGCCGGAAGGATCTTCGACGGAGGTAATTTTAATATCATCCTGATCGAGCCGCGTTTTCCCGATCCTTCTATCCCCTCTCTCTCTCTCTCTCTCTCTCTCTCTCTCTCTCTCTCTCTCTCTTTCTCTCTTTCTCTCACTCTGAGCTATTGAGACGGATCGGCCGACCCTGTTCCGACCGGTAATGGATGTCTAGCCGATTTAATCTAACTGCGGATTGATCGTAATGTCTCCCGATACCGCGCGAGCGCGCCGCCCTCGTTAATCTGATTTAATTTGCGATCCCAGATAAGCCTTTTATCGTCCGATTCCCGGTTAATTCGATGACGCGGCTCTGTCCAAGCCGAACAAATAGCCGAGCGTGTCCGCAGACTCGTTTCATAGTCCGCCGATTTCGCGATACAGCCGAAAGAATCGCGACATTCCACTGAAAATCGCGAGACCGACGCGCGATTCAACGCGGCCCGATTCCGAACAGAAAATCGCGTTTCCAGCTTTGTGCGCGGCTTTGTTCCCGTGCGATTGACAGTATGATGTCGCGGCTAGTCAGACTTTTGTCCTATTCGCCGCGGAAATTGTTTAAAGCCGAATTTGCAAACTGTTTTACCTTCGTTGCACGAAACAAGTAGCTTTTTGTAGACGTTTTCAAATCTTTCAGAATTTTCTAGAAGAAAGTATTATAATTAGACAGTGTAATTTTAAACATTAAAACCATTGGAAGAATTGATAAAAATACTGTTATATTATTTTCAAACTGTTAAACAGGTTCAGAGAGGAAATAAATTTCTATTTTCCTCCAGTTCGTTGTAGTTCACGTGGAACGTTATTTCTTTCAATCAATAAAGCTCAAGTGACTCCTCACAATGTTATGGAGATTAAGGCAATTTTTTAAGTGAGAGACGTTAGGTATTTTAATTATAAATTTCACAGGATTGTTAAGCAACATGTGGAGAGCATACTCGAATTTATTCGAGCAATAATAATCGTTTTCTTCGGAGATACTGGGTTAATAGTGAGACCGTTCATAGAAAGAAATTAATTACTCTCGAACGCGATTCCGCCGGATATTTAATTATCAGCGCGTGTGCGCTGTACTACATTATTGCAATCAACCTCTCGACCGTGTTCCCCGTGTTATGATCTATGCATCTACGTAATTTCACTTCCCTAACTCAATTATGTATTGATTTATTGCATATCGAACAAGCGGTCCGCAATTTTGTCTTTGTACGAAGCTGGGAAACGCTCGATTGAGATCGCGTTTTGATTTGTAATTGAATTATTTTGGTACAATGAACTTTCGAATATATTCTGTATTAAAATTTTGCGAATCAACGATCAATTACTGTATGAAAAATTAATAACCAATTATCTCATTTGAAAATTCCGAATATTTTATGTCCACGCGTACACGTTACACTGTTCTGTTTCGTTATTTATTGTTCCTCGGTGAAAAATGGAAAACTTAAAAACACTCGACTGTATTATCGCAACGCGGGTATTCTCGAGGAATAATTCTTGCCGCAGGAGGTTCGCTGTCTTACGGCCTCCTCCGGCAAGAATTTAATTACCGGAGAGTGAATGGTTGAATAAATTTCGTGTAAGGCTCGTAAGAGACTTCATTTGAATTCACCGCGCTTTAATAGTATGTCGAGGCGCCGGTGAATTTTTGCCCTAATTTCCTTCGTGTCTAGTAGATTTCGGTTCTGACTGCCGACGAGGATGCTTATACTCATTCAACATTTTTTGGTAGCTCGTGGAAAAAGAGAATTCTTTTTCCACCCACGGAAAGTCTGACTTTTTTCAGCTTTTCACCTGGGGGACCTGAAAGGAACACCATCAAGATTATGTGCAACGTTTTCAGTTCTTCACGGTGAAAGCATCCCTTAAATATTAACATGTGCTTTTCTGCGCGCTGAATATTTCACGAACTCTATTAGATATGGCACGAAATCGTTATAAAATATGGAATAGTTTAGAATATTTATATGGCTTTTAGAATTCTATGAAACTGTGCCATTTAATGTTCAAACCCTTTGCATTCGCGGCGCCATCAATAATTCTTCTACCATTATTCACAATATTTGTTGCGTTATAAAAGTTGTATTCCATAAATTGCTGAACTACTAAATAAATTAATAAACTACTGAAAGTATTGTACATACAAGGTGCATCAGTTTTATATCAATAAAATTAAGAAAATCCTATAAAATGGAAATATTTCAAGCCAGAAGAAAAATTCGATTTTCGAATTAGAATAGTTCCAACGGCAATTGGTTATATTTATATTATATTGAATACCAGGAACTCCGCTTTAAACTTTACAGAATATGGGCAAACTAGGGCGATTATGGTACAAACTTTTTTTAACCTCGAAAAAATTTGTTTAACATTGAAAATTTTGGTTTTTCCGATACCACGCGCGGAAAATTTCTTTTTAACATGCTATACATCATTTTCCGTAGATTGGCGCGCCGGGCCAACTGTGCCAACTCGCGCTCTGATTGGTCCGTGTTTTTCGTTAATAACTTCTAAAGGAAGCCACGGATAACATTTTTGCAAAGGAAAATGTCGCTTCAAATGATCTCAGGAACCTCCCATTTCCGGCTATTGAAGGAATTTTGGGACACCATGTAGATCGAAGATAGCATAAGCGAATGACAGACGTGGCGGAAGGTTTTCATCAGAATTCCGTGGAACAAAACCGGGGCGAGCGATCGGAAGCAGCTGCCCGTATCGGAATTACAGGCTCTCTCGTTGAAACAATAGCGTACAACCATCCCGGGAACGTATTACTACGTCATTAACGGGATCAGAGTAATGCGTCCCCGAGCGTTAAATATTAACCGTGTTTTCCGATGCTCATCAATGAGATGATACCGGCCGCGTGCAATCGGGACCGTCCCCGATCGTGATGCTGCGGTTGGGATCACGTATTCCTGGTGCTCATCAATGTATCACGGGGATACCTGGTTGCCTCGCAACCAATCCGATACAGTGATTTCTTTCCGACCGATAATCGAAATGTAAACCGAAAAGGACTCGCACTAAATTATTGGAGCTCGACCAGCCATAAGCTCGTGGCCTGAAAATTGCAAGAATTGTATGGTCGTTCTGCGAGTTCATCGATATTAAGTATTGTACGAGGTATTATATCAGTTTCATATCCATAAAATGAAAGAATCATATACAACGAAATTATTCAAGCTCGGAAGAAACGTTTAGTTTTCAAGTTAACCCCTTGCCCTATAATATCGTGTCAGAGTCGTGATGAAGATTCGGAACGGAGTCTAATAAATATATACAAGGTGTTCATTTGAAAACTTTCCAGCCGAATATCTCGAAAAGTATGACAGATATTAAAAAAGTGTAAAACACGTGTCGAAGGATTTCGAGGGAGAAAGAGGGGGGCAGTATCAGTTTTTTTATTTGGGCGGCGTTTTAAAGGTTATTTTATGGTCAACTTTGTTTTTTCAAATGGAAACCTGCGGATAAAAAAATTATCCTACGAAAATTGCTGGTCTTTTTACGTACAATATTTTTACGAAAAAAACAAAGTTGACCTTCATATGACCTTGAAAACGCCATCCAAATAAAAAACTGATACGGCACCCCTCTTCCCCCCTCGAAATCCTAGGACACGTGTTCTACACTTTTTTAATATCTTTAATACTTTTAGAGATATTCGGCTGGAAAGCTTTCAAATGAACACCCTGTATATGTATGTTATTAATTTCCTCTAAACCGAAATAAAATTCCTTTTTGGTTTTGTTAATCTGCAACTATTGGAGAACATACAGGCATACAATAGATATACATTTTCTCCTGTTTTAGAAAATTAAGATCCACATAAAAGTTCTAAGCACTGAAACCGTAAAATAAATCGCAGGGCAAGGGGTTAACACTAAACCTGCTGAGCTTTAAAAGTAACTGGCACATGTTCCCTTATAAAAATGACAAGATTGATTTTATTTAGACTTTGTGCGGCTCGTATTGTAATACGGTCAGATCTAAAGATATCTATACAATCGTTTCTTATGTAATCAGTTTTATTATTTTTCTAATTGTAAAATGAAAAACCTGGAACCGGTTTTTTTGACCGGTGTCGGTAGGTTTAGCGTTAAAATTGCTCCGACTGCAAAGGGTTGATACGATTCTGAGATCGTTGATTCATTTTTGACAACGAACAATTAGTTCATTGTGTCTACGACGCACTGCGTCGGCATTGTTCCGTGTGATTCCAATAGTTGTAACTTTTTACATTTAGAATGTTTCGAATGCCCGTGCCATTATTTTATAAAATACTCTTTTATGCAAATGGAGACGCATCTGCATTTAAACCGCCATTACACGGCGAACGTAAAAGTACGTGGACAGCATGGAATGTGTTAATTTACGTTGGCCCGCGGAATTGGCCAATTAAATTTTATTAGTCCTGTAACAGCGCTCTTGTCTAAAACAATTACGTGTAATTGAGGCGGAGCACTTCGTCTTTGAATTTCGTTGACTAAGAACCTCGCTCTAATTAATCGAGATCGCTGGAAAATTCGCTGGAAGAGGAAATAGAAGAAATTTGGAAAATGATTATTAGGGAACGGTCTTTCTAAATAAAATTACAAGAAGAGATTTTGAAGAGCCCACTGTTCTCTTTTCCATTGTGCTTTAGGAAATTCGAGTAGAACCTTCTTTTTTATGTAAAATTGTTCAGGTAACAGACTAACAAGCGAGTGAGAAGCTAATCGATGAAGACTTCACTTTAGTTATGCTTGTTCCATTCATATTTCATGAACAAGAGACACGTCTTATTACCATCATTCTACTCTTACAATTAATCTTTCAGCGTGTACGAAGTCTTCGAAGTATAATAAATCGATCTACGTGCAACTCAGCGCGTCTTATTATCATCATTCTGCACTTAACTGTAAATCTGGTTTAAACTACTTGTATATACCGCGACTCTGAAGTATAATAAAACAATGTAACGTATCTTTTTATCGTTATTCTACCCTTGCAATTGATTTTTGAAGTGTAATAAATCGATCCTCAAGCAATTCAACCTGTCTAATGACCGTCATTCTACAGTTACAATTAATGATTGTGCTTAAAATGCTTGCACAGCATCTCGGAAGTATAACAAACCAACGAACGATCAATTCAACCGTGTCTCATCATGGTGTTCTACGCGTGCAATTAATCTTTCTGCTCGAGATGCTTGCTCAGCGTCTTCCGTATACAATAAATTGATTTACGCGCAGGCCAGCATGTCGTACTGACAACACGTTGTGTTAACCCTTTGTAAAAATTGCCATACCGTTATTCCAAACAGTTTCGATATTATTAACCCTTCGCACTTGATCGTACCATATTTAAAATATTGTTTACATTATTAGATATGTTTGTAGCTAATCGATAGACTGCGGAAGCTTATGCAAATTGTATATGTTAAAGTATGCAAATTTAATGCATAATTTGTGCAAAAAATATGTGAAATGGTCGCCCTGAATAATTGTATTAGTAACGAATGGAACAGTCGAATATACAGGGTGTCCCAAAATTCCTTCAACAGCCGGAAATGGGAGGTTCCTGAGATCATTTGAAGCGACATTCTTCTTTGCAAAAATGTTATCCGCGGCCTTGTTTAGGAGTTATTAGCGAAAAATACGGACCAATCAGAGCGCGACCTAGACGCGAGTTGGCACAGTCGACCAATAGACAGTTGGCGCGCCGGGCCGACTGTGGCAACTCGCGTCTAGGTCGCGCTCTGATTGGTCAGTGTTTTTCGTTAATAACTCCTAAACGAAGCCGCGGATAACATTTTTGCAAAGGAAAATGTTGCTTCAAATGATGTCAGGAACGTTCCATTTCCGGCTGTTGAAGGAATTTTGGGACACCCTGTAGTACAATAAATAACATCTGCAAATTTAAAAAATCATTGAGAATGGAAATATTCTATTATGTATATCGGAAAAAATGTTTAATTTTCCGAATGCAAAGAATGCACGATCTGGGTTGAATGAAATGTCTTTATGTTTTAATTAAAATTGCTTCGCGTCCAAAGGGTTAACCATTAACATCGGCATTCGAAACGTTGGTAAAAACTGTTTTCGAGGCAGGACAAGTCGATGTCCAAGCAAGTTGGAGATCTGGGCGATCGATCGGGCGCCGCGGCGCCGTTAATTTTCGAGTTGGAAAATGTTTTCAGAGCGGCGTCGAAGCGGCCACCGATATAAAAGCAGCCAATTAGCCGTCTCAAAGGAGATTCCAACGAACGTAGCCAATTTCCGGCGACGGGAACGCGAAAATTACAGATATTCACGGCCGAGCTGCGCCCGGTCTCCACGGTTTTATATAAACCCGCGCACACGGTGCACGAAACGCGTGCAGCGTAATTCCGCGAGTAGCACGTTCGTTTATAACTCGCGCTTCTATCGGAAGTTGACATTAAATTGAAATTGTAAAACGTTCCGCGGCAATAAGACTCCGTTCCGCCACCATCCCGCAGTTACCATTCGGTTTATGGTTGCGAGCGGAACCGTTCCAATTTGGATCCAGATACAACTACCATAATATTCCTCCCGCGACGCGTCTCGCAACGCACGCGCGTCTTCAACGAATTCCCAGGACTCTTCCCGACAGCAAAGAACCCGGGCGAAAGAGCTTTTGACAGAAATGAGATATTTCAGCTTTAACTTGAAAAAACAATCATCGCTCTATCTCGTTTCTAACGAAAGTTCTTTGATTTCGACGCAAACTTCATCACTTTGTCCCACTGCGGCGACAGCGAAACAGTTTTACGGGGAGATTGAATTTTTAATGGAAAAACATGCGGCAATTTGAATCGCATAATTTTCACTCGGTGGGAGATGAATATTAGCTTTTTTAATTGTCCGTAGATTCGTTCGAAGGAAACATCTTCGTTCATTTTCACCGTGATTGTTACGATCGATTCTCTTTACGAAAATCATTAATGAAATCGTTTTCTGTTACAGGTGAGTACACTGCACAATGGGCGTTCGTTCTATCCGAAACAAGTAAGTCTGGTCGACCAGAAATCATTTCAATAAAAAGTTTGGGAACACATACAGTGGGTGTACAAAGTGTTCGTACACCTTTTAAAAACGAATAACTTTTGCAAAATCGAACCCAACAGCTTTAGTTTTTTAGAGACGTTAGAAGGATTAGTTTACTAACTAATGTGTAAATACTTTTCTTTTTAAAATCACGATTTTTAAATTTTTAGTTTGTGCCAGTAATGAAAATTCAGAAGGTGCCTTTCGTAGGTCTAAAATAGCAAAAATTTTAAGAACCTGTGATTTAAATGAATCGCAAGCCCTAAATTCAAAGATTTTTACATCTTACCATGCCCATAGCTTTTTTAATGCGTCAACCGATTTCAATGAAACTTTGTACATAAATGCAATTTACTTACATTTACAAAATACATGTTTTAAATTTTTATTACGGGCACAGATCAAAAATTTAAAAATCGTGCCCTTTACTTTTTCCTCCGCAATTGCGACCAGCAGCAATTAAAAAAATATGATTTACATATTAGCTAGTAAACTAATCCTTCTAACGTCTCAAAAAAACTCATGCTGTTGTGTACAAATTTGACACAGTTATTCGTTTTTAAAAGGTGTAGGAATACGTTGCACACCCTCTGTATTGACTATAACGCGGATATTAGAATAATTAAAACAATTACGATTTCCTGAATCACAAAAAAGTTAAATCATTTTTCAATGCATTTCCTTTTGCGATTATTACAACAAAGAAAAATGAAGCTGACCTTCAGAAACGAGTTCGACCGCAGGTTTTCTGGACGATCGATAAAGTTCACGACCGTCTCGGCGAGGAATCGATTAGAATCCGATAGATCGCGATTGTTAGCGATAGTCGGGAGTATAACGGTGCAATCACGGCCTCCGAATGATTTCGAGCTCGATGGCTCGAACGTTGCCAACGGAACCGGTCTCTCGCATGGTCGTCTCTCTTGTCCTCTCGAGCCTGATAAAGACATTATCGATTTCGCACTCTGTCCACTCTTTTTCTCCCTCTCTCCGTTTCTCTCTCGCTGTTAAGAAGCCCGTGAGCACATTCCTGATCAAGCTCTCTCTCTCTCTCATGCTCGAGACACACCGGATTATCGATCGTGAGTCTCGTTTTTCACACGGCAAACGACGGAATCGCCTCGTTCCTTTCTTTATCCTGTCGCGTCGTCCGGCGGAATGGAAAGCCTTCAACCTGACCCTGGGGCGCTTATCGTTATTTATTCAATGTTTATTGCGACGGATAAAGGAATAAGCTGACTCGCCTCCGCCCCGAGGAATCCTCGAGGACTCGATTGTAATTGAAGGAGAAACATGGCTCTCGGTGAAAGTCAACTACAGCATCATTCAAAAAAAGAGGCAACTCGCGATTTTATTTATGAATTCGGCGAATACTGTAGTCCAGGGAGTTCCAACTTCTTCTTTCTTTTTTTATTGTACAGTTTTAACCTCCAATAAGAGGTTATTCTGCAGTCTGTATTATTGTATATCCCGTGTCTCGTGTCCACACGAACAGCCAGGGTTATTTACCACATTGATTTTAGCTAGAGAGAAGTTAAGTCTATAATGGCCAGATCTAATTCTGTTAATGGTCGCAATGGTTTCTCGGTAGTCTCGATTATGTATCGATTGGCAAAATCAAAATTGTCTACATTAATAGCATGAAATAGAAACCAACCTGAATGTTATTTCTTCCCTTGATGATTTTAATATACAGGGTGTCTCAAAATTGCTCAACATCCGGATATGGGAGGTTCCCGAGATCATTTGAAGCGACATTTCCCTTAGCAAAAATGGCGTTCGCGGCTTTGTCAAGGAATTATTAACGAAAACACGGACAAGTCAGAGCTCGGCTACAGCGAACGGAGTCCGACTCGGCGACAGGTCCCGCTTAGCGTGGCGTCGCCGTTGGCCAAGCCAGAATCAATCCGCTGTAGCCGCGCTCTGATTGGTCCGTGTTCTTCATTAATACCTCCTAAAATGAAAAATGTCGCTTCAACTGATCTCAGGAACCTCCCATTTCCAGATGTTGAAGGAATTTTGAGACTCCCTATAGAAGAAATCATACATCGACATCTTCAATTTGAAGAATTTTCCAACAATTTCGAATTTCATCCACTTAATTTTGCTATAAATGCATAAAGATCCGCAGTCTGCTAATATTTTATCACGTACGCAATTACATTATTTCCCTGCAACTTTAGGAACTGAATCATAGAACAATAGCACAGTTAACGTGACGACATTCGTCGCCAAAGGGTTAAAATTCGTCTCGAATGCTCTGGCACTCGGTGCACCGTCGCCCAAGCTCGCGAGGGTTGGCCATCAGTCCCAAAAGGATTAAGCGAGCAAAGACTCGACAGAGTGACAAGCAGCAAAGAAGTTGCGGAAGATATGTAGGACTGAAAAAATAAAAAGAAACGTGAAGGCGGAGGACGGTAGGAAGGTTGGGGGATGGGTTGGCCGTAGAAAAAGCAAGGTGTTGCCATGACTGGCATTACATTCGCTAATGGGCGGAGAGTGGAATGCCTGGTCCGGGCCAAGTTGTCGAGTGCTGCTTCGCGTACGGGCAAGAGCAAGAGCACGAGCAAGAGCGTACACACGATCATTAACCCCAATTACGTAGTGCGCACGACGGGTCCGAGTACCACGCTTCGGTCATAATGAGCTATTTGTGTGCCTCGTACAAGAAGAGAGACACACAGAGAGATCCGGAGAAGGAGGGAGAGAGAACTCGATGACGGCCATGTGCAGGCGTGCGCGAGTCGCGCGTACTGTACCGAGCGTGATAATGATGCGCACCTTTTGCCGCTAACCCCTTCCTCCCCCTCTCTCTCTCTCTTTCCACTATCACTTGGTGCCCGGCTTCTTTCGAGTCTCGACCAGAGCTACACGCTTTTCAAATTCTGAAATAACGATGCGGCGGTTTCGTTTTGACTCGCGAGAGCATTCAGACTCGCTACAGGCGCTTTCAACGACGATGGTCGAGGGGCGTGCCTTTGGGTAAAGGTACCAGTTATACCGGATATTTAGTGACGACTAAAGTTTTTTCATTAACCCTCATCCGTCCCTCGTGTCAATTTGACACAGTTTTCCCGAAATAAGTTACACTGTTCTGTTATCTGTAGATAAATTCGTTCGAAACTTGGTGACTTTTATTTTTTTAATGCGAAACATATAACTGCAAAAACCTAAAATGTAAATGTTAACTCATCAATTTCACGGAAAAAAACATCGAAAGTAATTGTTTGACTTGTTATTTCATCGATTGTTTGTATCGCTGTGTCAATTTGACACCGAGGGACAGATTCATTTTGTGAAATGAGGGACGGATGAGGGTTAACTCGAAGGCATTCTGTAATTTATTGTGCATTATTTGCGATACACGATTGATTGCCAACCTTATTTCTGTATCGTCAAGTTTTTCTGCACGATTTTGTTGAAAAGCAAGAGAAATATTAACGAAGCTCAGTTGGACAAAAATTTAGTAATATTTGTTAGACTTCGTTAAAAACCTTCATCACGAGTCTGGCTCGTCAAAATACGGCAAGGGGTTAAGCTGAAATTAATACATTGGTGTCCTTAAATCTTCTTAATTCGTCCACTGCTTTAAATTGTACGTGTCCGTTTTCGTCACAAATGCATAAAATCCGCAGTCTAGTGATAATAAGTAAATTAATTAATTGGTTTTTTATGCTATAGCACAATAAAATCGATAGTTAATCCTAACCCTCGTTCCAGAAATGTACTCAGCTCTAACGAACTTGAAGAATCAGTTCCTGAGTAATTGTTCCACTTCAGAATTCAGCCGCTATTTCGTAAAAAGTTGCCACGAATGATGACCGCGATAAAACCGAGGAGTATCAGTATCGTGTTTGCAGTTTATTTATTTGTTTATTGATACCGTAAACCATGTTTAGTTTATATCATACATAATACATAGATTGGTATATAATTGTAAAGTGTTATACCATACATTAGTATAACAATTTACTATTAATAATGTCCCAGGATCGTGTTCATTAACCTTCTGCAGATTGGGCGCACTGATGTTTGTCGTTTTTCTTTTTTTTTTAGTTCTGTGCGCATCGGGATTCCTTTGAAAGCGACATCGAAAAAAGCGTTCCACGCTAACGAGGTGCATTCGCGATTAGATTACCGAAGTTTGATAGTCATCGAATATCGGGATTCCGGGTATAAAGCCGGCGAGATTCGATATACGGCCAACGCCGTTCGAATAATAAATAGGATTCGATTTATTGATAATTTGGCCAACATGCCCCACTGTTCAAACTCATTGAGTGACGTTTTCATTACAGGATTTTAAGCGTAACACTTTCCACTTCAATTTCCTTTGTGACTTCCGCTCCGACTGACTCGCATTTCATTTTTTTCCGTCGATTTATCGGATCGGCCAAAAAGTTCTATCAGGGTTTAAACAGGAATTTTGTGAAATATGTATTCAATGGGTGCACAAAGTATTCGCACGCCTTTTAAAAGTGAATAACTTTTTCAACATTCGAGCCAACAGCTTGAGTTTTATAATATTGGCTTTTTTCACATAATCACTGTACTGAAAAGAATTATATACGTGGTCAGCCCAATGTTTTATCAGACTTTAGAACTGAAGATTGAATCGAAAATTTAATCAAGCACAAATTTTTTAATTATAAAGTTAATTGTTAACTCCGTTTTTCGACGTACCTTTTTCATTTCAATTATTTGTCGTTCATCCCACTGTAGTACATTATATTATTAATTTCACTCGGTTCATTAGTCGTGCTCGTTATTTCCATTTCCTTTTGTCACTGGCATTAAATAATTAATTTTTCCGCTGTATTATTTAACGAGTACCTTAACAGATGTATTACATTATTTCACCGGCAGCGGCAGTGTGTTTTCGAAAATTCTACTGTTATTGGTCTTTTATCGAACATTTCCAACCAATTCTTCTGGCTGGAATATTCGCGGTTCGACGAACCGGAGAATAATGAAATATTAAAAATAAAATATATAAAATACGTCTCTCCGGTTGCGAAACTGTGCACTACCTAATTCAGAAAATGAACGGACCTCGTTAACGTCGGTGATCGACCAATCGCCAACCGAAACGTCGATCCTCGACGGAAATGTCATCGATCACCGAGCATAATTAGACAATATTTCACCACCGGTTGCAAATTGACACTTCCCCGTAAATGTTTCCCCGTTTTTCTTCCCTCCTTCTTCTTTTGATAACGCAACAATGTTAACGAGTACGCGGCAA
Organism: Lasioglossum calceatum; assembly: GCA_963966675.1. Taxonomy (NCBI): domain Eukaryota; kingdom Metazoa; phylum Arthropoda; class Insecta; order Hymenoptera; family Halictidae; genus Lasioglossum; species Lasioglossum calceatum. The sequence continues at coordinate 17,185,303 of OZ016543.1, read as the reverse complement.
TAATTAATGACGTCGCGGTAATTAACGAGTGCGCTCGCGCTCGTTAGTCTCAAGTAATTAGTTCCTGATCACAGCTCCGCTTCGTCGCAGGAGTACCAGGATAATACCCATAAAAAATTTCTTTATAATTGGAGACTTCGCCGCGAAAATCGATCCGAATTTCAAAAATGGTTCGATTCGAAAAAATCAGGGAATATACAAAAATATACAGGGTGAACCACGAATCGTGATCAGTAGATTACTCTGTCATTATCAGATAGCATGATTTCAAGAAAGCTTGAGAATCTGAGAGTTTGGGGAATTCAGAGCTTAGGGAACTTGGAGCTTGGGAACATCAGAGCTTAGGGATCTCTAAACTTGGGGAATTCAGAGCTTAGGGAACCCGTAGCTTGGGGAACTCGGAGCTTGGGAAAATCAGAGCTACGGGAACTCGGATCTCCGAGAATTCAGAACTTACGGAACCCGAAGCTTGAGGAACTCGGAGCTTGGGGAACTCGGAGCTTGGGAAAATCAGAGCTACGGGAACCCGAAGCTTGGGGAACTCGGAGCTTGGAGAATTCAGAGCTTAGGGAACTTGGAGCTTGGGGAATTCAGAGATTAGGGAACCCGTAGCTTGGGGAACTCGGAGCTTGGGAAAATCAGAGCTTGGGAAAATCAGAGCTTGGGAAAATCAGAGCTACGGGAACTCGAAGCTTGGGGAACTCGGATCTCCGAGAATTCAGAACTTACGGAACCCGAAGCTTGGGGAATTCAGAGCTTAGGGAACTTGGCGCTTGTTGAATTCAGAGATTAGGCAACTCGGAGCTTGAGGAATTCAGAGCTTAGGGAACTCAGCGCTTGGGGAATTCAGAGCTTAGGAGCCCGAAGCTTGGGTACCTCGGATCTCAGAGAATTCAAAGCTTAGGGAACCCGAAGGTGGATAATTGCAGATCGAATTAGCTGCAAACGATAAAGAGGTTCGTAAGCGAATGAGTAAACTAACGTCCAAACACGCCGAGGGGTTACATTGGCGCGAGTGTGCGGAATGGAATGGGGGAGGGGCTTGGAGAGGAAGGGGAAGGAATGGGTGCCAGGTTAAATCCAAACAAGAACTATCGATTAGAACCGAGGCACGCAGTTATAGCGTTTTCGACGGGACACGATTCGATTCGACAACGGGCTTAATCGTAAATTCCTAAACCCGGTGGCTCTGCGATACACACGGCAAATGGCACGGGATGGAACAACCCTCGGTTTACCTGGACCCACGCTCGCCAAGTGCAATCTAATGTTAATCAAACAACGTCTCTGCCACGTAACCGCGCGCGCAGTTTCGAAGGGATGTCCGTTTTACGGGGAATTACGAGTTTTCGGTGTTCGATACGCTCGGTGACCGCTTTGACGATGCTATTAGGGGATGGGCTCTTGGGATACTTGAGAGTACTGTTCCGAGAGTGTTGCTCGTCAGACAAGAAGGACCAAGCTTTGTTTACGATGTTCTTGTTTTGTCAGTGGCTTCGCAGTATCGTGGGAGGAGTCGATTTCTATCGAGAATGTGGGAGAACGTTTTTGAAACGGGTCTGTGGCCTGCTGAGACTAAGTACTTGCGAGGGTAGAACAGTAAAAGCTTAATTTTGAACGTGTCTTGGGGGATCTCTCGAGGAATTATTTATTTATGCGACAGTAGCCTCTGGGAGTAACCTGCTGAGAGTATTCCCTGCTTAATTTCGGATTTATGCTAAAGTTAGAGAAGAACCCCTGCTAAGTGTGTCGCTCAGAAAAGTGGAAGCAAACACTCGGTTCTACATACAGTGTATACATGTACATACAAAATAAAGAGTTGCTATTTAACGTCGAGGTGCAGAAAGAAGTTGACGCGACTTGGCACAAACGACCGGTGCTCCACGCGGCGCCGGCGCGCGTAACAATTTCTATTTGGGAAGTTTCTATTAGATCCCGGGGGCTTTCATTCTGTAAGTTTATCGCGTTAGAGCAGACCCGTTGTGCCGGTGATTAAAATGCCGTTCGACTGCACTCGATTTTCGCGGAACAATCGCGGCAGTCCCGGGGTTTTCGGAAGTATAAACAATGAGGCCGTGCTTCTGTGGTCCGTTACGCCTGGCCCGCTCTCTCTCTCTCTCTCTCTTGCTCTCACGCTGAAATATCAGGGACGACAGAATGTTCCCTGGCATTCCGCGGTCGGCAGCTCATTTTCCAGCCGTGTGTCGATATCTCTATCTTGAAAAGCGGACTCTCGGCAGCAGCACCGTCTCTCTTATCGCACGCCACCGTCGCGACGAACGCCGCGATGCTCTGTAATTGAATATCGATTCTCGCCGAGGCTTTCCACCGATCTCCACCGTGCGATACGATAAATTGTTTGCTAATGATCACCGGGGAACTCCAGGAACAACGCATCTACCAGACCCCTTACATCTGCTCGCCTGCCTACACCGCGACTATAGCTATTGCTGTGGCTGTAGCTTCTGCTGTTGTTACTGCTGTTACGTTTCAATGTGCTTAAGGGCTTCGTTAGTCTTTCGTGCCGCGTTACGTATTCGCAACAGAGAAGTTACTTTACCGTGAGCACATGTCGCGACGACGTTCATTCAACGATGGGTTCTCCTCCGGTATTTACAGTAATCGGGAATAATGCGACGCGGCAAATTTTCGAATTAATTGGCTGCGGTGTTCTATGGTGTTCCGCGGAGAATCAGAATGTTTGATTAGCCGTGTGTTTGGGGAATTCGGTGCTTGGGAAATTCAGGAATTCAGAAAATTTATAAGCTAAGGGACTCAAAGCTGGGAGAACTCGGAGATTAGAGCACTCAGATCTTCAGTATCTAAAAGCTTAGGGAATTCGGAGCTTAGAGAATTCAGTGCTTGGGGAATTTAAAGCTTAGGGAACTCGAAGCTGGGGGAATTCAGAGCTTGGGGCCCTCGGAGCTTGGGGAACACGGAGCTTTGGGGAATTCAAAGCTTAGGGAACTCCAAGCTTGGGAAATTCAGAGCTTAGGGAACTCAAAGTTTAATTCAGCGGTTGAAAAAGCGACGTAAAACAATCAAACGAGGGAACTCAAAGTTTGGGGCATTCGGAGTCTAGGGAACTCGAAGCTTTGGGGAACGTGGAGCTTGAGAATTTAAGAGCTTAGGGCCCTCGGAGCTTGGGGAATTCAGAGCTTAGTGAACTCGAAGCTTGGGAAATCTAGGGATCTCGAAGATCGAGAGTTAACAGAGCTTAGGAAACTAGGAGCTTGAAGAGCTTGACAAATTTTGATCTCAATAAAGTCAGGATTTCTAGTACAGAGAACTCGGAAAATGGATAGCTTATCTAAGTCCCTGAAAAATTGGAAGTCGGCACCAATAAACAATCGCGGAATATTTCACGCCCGGTGCGATTCCAATAAAGAAACCGATTTCTATTTGGCCGTTTCGCGCGCGTTGTTTCGGGCCACCTGGAAATTCGTCTCGGAACGCCCGGAACACCTGCTGCGATAATTTATCGAGCCTCTTTAGCGCTCGAGTTTCGCTCGCGGAACTGTGGAAAATCTCGTTCCCTCACCCTCTCTCTTCTCTCCCATTCCTTCTACGAAAATATTTTCACGATTTCGACGGTGCCACGATTCCTGTTTGCAGCCGATTGCCTTATTTCTCTGTTGCCAAGCTTCGCCTGGCAGCCGTCGCCACCGCCGCGCGAGAAACAAAGCCGACGATTTTCTTTTCTTCTCGCTCACGGGTCAAGGAACAACGCCTACACACGTGCCAGCCCCCGAGGTATATCGGGACACTTATCGAACGCGAAGTAAATTTGAAGAGAAACTTCCCTTTGCCGCACTAAAGTCTCCGATGGATGTTGCCTCGAAAACTGCCGGGACTTGGAGAAACTGCTGGCAAGAGAAAAACCAGCGGTTCTTTGGTGTTTATGATCGGCCAATCTTACCGGAAATTTCCGAAATTTTCCTTTTGTCACTGCTTGCGAGGAATGTCTGCAGTTTTACCGACTTTTTCCGACACTTGATTGGAGTGGAAGCTAAATTCTTCGTTCCTGCTTCTTTTAACTCGAAACGAACGTCACACATTTCAATTCATTTTTGTTGCTTTATTCTTTTCACCACTGTTACTTTAAAAGGAACGTGTTTACCTCCAGCGATGGAGAGCTAATTTTTTTCTACATTTTTCTAAAGAAGAAATAAAACTGGTCTTAATCCAATTAAAATAATGTACTAATATATTTTTGATCGTCGAGTAACGTGGATAAGATGCCTGACAATAATTATACGTTTGAAGAAGGCGACATGGATGAAAGGATGGTGGGAATGTATAAGTAATTCGACGCCGAGCGATCCATAAAACGAAAATATACGACGGTCGAAGTTTATTAGGGAAGAAAGGCGCTGATTCGTTTGTTTTTAACAACCCTTCGACCGCGCCTGCTCGTGCAACGTCCCGAAAGACTACTAGGCTAAGGTTTCTGCTGTCCAAGCGATTTTTATTAAACGAGCGAGCCAGCGTGCGAGCAAGAGAGTACATTGTTTGTCGCGAGGACTGCCACTTCGCCCCCTATCGAGGTAAAGTAGTTCTAACCCTAGCTATGAAACCGTTCCCTGAACCGTAACTGCTGACGAACACCGTGTCGAAGTTACTGCATGTTTTATTGGAAACGTTGATCGTTTTTTTTTTAACCGACTTCGAAAAAGGAGGAGTTACTCGATACGATCTGTATGTGCCTTTTTTCGCTTTTTTCTATGTATGTTCACCGTGGAAAAAAATGTTGCATGTTTTTATTCCTTACGATTTGATTTGCGAAAAATGAAGAATTGGTTCTACAGAAGCGGTTCCAGATGTTTTATTTCACAACAATTATTGATATGATAAAGATGTGGTAAATGATTAAATAAATTTATTTAGTGGCGCATATACTATAGCGCAACTTATCCAATACTTATCGGAGCTCTCTCCAGCGAATAATGCTGCGAGACGAGTGCAGAAACGTCTCGTTCCACATTCTAATCGAGAGAACCGATATTCCGATGGTGATGCGAGCATTAGGGTGAATTAGATCATTCTGTTGGTAGCTGGGGAGGTATACTTAAGAAGATATCGCTCGCGGGAGCAATCACAGAACGATCGGGCGAATATTTCACTCGGTTTAATTGAAATTCAAAGTTACTAGTAGAAGAGAGAGAGAGAGAGAGAGAGAGAGAGCAAGAGGGAAACTAGGGAATGGGGTAAAATCAAGTAAAATTTCTGCGAACGGTGGCCGATGGGGCGGCCGCCGGAAGTGGAATAATGCATCGTCAACGTCCAATTAAATTTGCTGACTGTTTCTTCCTCCGGCACGGTGAATCGGAGGATTCGAAGCGCCGCAGGAAATAGTCCGCGGAGTTTTCGGCAGCAGTTCTCCGGGACGAGTTTCGCATTCGTGTACGTGTTCGTGTTTCTCTGTTCGTCGTGTTCGTGTTCGACGAACGCACAGAGCCCTGTTTCCACGAATCCATTCCGGAAACCGAGCGGCGCCCCTGCCATCCAGTACTCGGATATGTATTTAAACGTTTCGAGACCAGACGGGAATTAATTACTTCGACAATGAAGGAAATAAGGGGATAGAAAATTAATGCTTTCAACCGGCAACCTGGCAAATACGGTTTAACGACGTTACGAAGACACGCTTTTCGGAAGTGTGCAACTACAACTCCCGCTGCCTACAAATCGGGGAGCTACTGTGAACGTTGGCTCGGCATACTTTGACTTTGAATTCGACAAAGCTCGAAGATCGCTCGAGAAGTCCAAATTAATCGCTCTTTTAGTCATTTCAAGTTTAGGAAACAGATCATTTAATCCTCCATTAGAGTTGCGAACGGTCCTGAGCATCGTCAATTATATGGCTATAAAAAACGTTCAATATCTGAGGATCAAGAGACAAAATTTGGAGAAGCGCTATCGAATACAACCGAAAGGAAATGGTATTTGAACTGGATTGAATTCGACACGGTGCACGCACACAGTTCGAAGGTGTAGCTTCCCCTCAAAGATAAATAGACACATTGGAGGTTTTGGACGGGTCTTCCATTGGTCGCGAATCCTTTTGGACGTCTCGTAACGGTCGAACAATGTCGGCGTGCCGGCGCGGCGTCGGATTGGCTCCGGATCGACGTCGCAGGATTTTTGGAACCGGTCCAAACTTCCGGCCGCCTCTGTAGAATTTTAATTACGCCGCGAAACGACAACAAAAGCGGCCGGTGTGCCCGGTACACACGGTTTGCCCTTTTTCTCGCTCGCTCGCCCGCTCATTCGCTCGCAGCTCGCAGCAACCCCCTTCGGCTAAGAACTGGGAACACCGCTATTCTATTCTACCGCCAAATAGGACATCCGCGACGAGTCTGCTCCGCTGGTTTTTCCTCTTTTTCTCTCCCCTCTTTCCCTTTCTCTTTTTTCCACGGCGTTCGCTCTATCGCGGCGCCTGGAATTACCGCGATTTATTCAGATCGGGGCGCCTTTAATTGGCTCGATCCTTCAAGCAGAATCCACACGTTCCAAAAACAGAGTACAACGAGTAGGAAATTCGCCGATTTTTTACTTTAGTTCGAGGGGTAATCATTTCTAGAGAAGGATGATGATCGAGAGCCACGTCTCCCAGAAATCCGAGACTATTCTTCTACTGAATAAATCTTTTTGATTTTACGCAATTTTTTTAGACTGCTGGATGAACACTTTAAGATTTTCAGCGTTTAAAGAAGATTTACTTTCCGCGTAGCGTGTTCGTCGAGAATCCTGTCGGAGTTTAGAGGTCCTCCATTTTTCATGACTCTTGTCGGACCTTTTTCCTTGACCGGCCATCAACGTGGAAAATGAAGCCCGAGTTAATTCACGAAACACCCGTATAACAATTTCCTGAACGGAGACTTTCCCCGGAGCAAGGCAAAAGTTTGAAACCGAGAAGACAGCCGACCGAACAGTCCACTTCCCGAAGTTGCCGGTCACCGTACGATCCCGGTACGGTTAATTGGACGTTGATGAGAGTGGAGAAGATAGGTGGTCCTCTCAAAGTGCTGAGTTCACGAGACCGTCCACGATGGACGTCGCTGGCCATTTTCCCGGGAGCCTTGGAACTTCCGTTCGACGTGATCGTTGGGTGTCGAGTCCACGGAAAAGGAATCGCCTCCGAGGCCAACTAAAATTTCCTAGCAAATTTTCGTCGAAATTCTAACCACCGGAAATATTCCGTTGAATCGTCTTTCTTCCAGATTTTATTTCTCCAAGACAAAGGTCAAAAGTTTGCAGACTCACGTTTGCTACGACCTCACGTAAATTTTTAGGGGACCCTTGAAACTTCCGTTCGATGTGATCGTCGGGTGTCGAGTCCTGTCGAGTCCACAAAAAAGGAATTGCCACTGGGGCCAACTAAAATTTCCTGGCAATTTTCATCGAAATTCTATCCACCAAAAATATTCCCTTCAATCATCCTTCTCCAGTTTTTATTTCTCCAAAACAAAGGTCAAAAGTCTCCACAAATCTTTGCAAAGCAGAGGCTACGACTTCTCGTAAATTCTGACGGGGACCCTTGGGACTTTCGTTCGACATGATCGTCGGGTGTCGAGTCCACAAAAAAGGAATTGCCACGGAAGAAATTTGAGAAATTTTAACCACCAAAAATATTCAATTCGAATTCTCTTCAATCATTTTTCTCGCAGATTTTGTTTCTCTAAAACAAAAGTCAAAAGTCTCCACAAATCTTTGCAAAGCGGAGGCTACGACTTCTCGTAAATTCTGACGGGGTAACTGGAGGCTGTGAGACGAACCTAAGCGCAAGGTAACAGCCTTTCAAGGAAGATTGGCTACGCCTTCGAATCTTTTCCCTTTGTAGACTAGAAACTCCGTCGGAGACCCTCTTTGTTTTCTCATGGCCGGGAAGCTTTTATGCCGGTCGGTGCTTATCGATACGATTCTTGAATATTTCCTTTGAAAACGGACGCGGCGCTCTCGCTCGAGCTCGGCTCGAATAATCGTACACTCGCTCTGGATCCGCCATGAATTTCATGAGCTTTCGGCCGGGGATTATGATCTCCGAGTGAATGGTCTGTCTCGTGTTCTCCCGCTTTCCGATTTGCTACGGTGGAGGAGACCGGGTCTCGCGAATTCGCGCTTGTAAATGCGACACTTCGTTTAAGATACGCGTGTTACCGTCGACCCGCGACGGTTTACGCGAATAACACTGCCAGAGATTTTCCTTTTGCATCCTGGACCGCTGCAAACTGAATTCAAAATTCTTCTCGCATTCGCGATCGCTCGTTCGAACCTTCAGGCTTCGAGATAAATCGCTCCTACGATTTTCAGATTAGCCAAGCTGCCGAAATGGATCGAGTTCCATTATTTTATAATTGTTGCAATCAGGGGATAGAACACGGTGCAATATTTAGGTTAGGAACAGGCTAGTTCAGAGTAGGAATGAATGAGACAGAGAGAGAGAGAAGGTATTAGGTGTGCAAATAAGTTCTTTCCCCTTTTTTCCAAATTTAAGATTGTATTACATAAATACGGTAAAAGTTACGTCGCAAAGTAATCACCCTCATTCTCTATAACCTTTCCCCACCTGGTGGGTAAATTATAAATTCCATCCTTGAAGAATGACTGAATCTTTTAAATTTCCGTTATTGACCAAGCTAAAAACGTAGTAAAAATCAATTTTTACTATTTTTTTCACAATTTCGACCAAATGCATTTTTTCAAAATATTTTGTAGACGTCATTTACTAAACTAATTCTTCTAGCCTTACAGAGAAATTGAAGTCGTTTGGTCCATTCATAAAATAGTTATTCGGATTTAAAGTGTGTTGAATCAGTTATGCTCGTTAGTGTATAAACCAGGTCACGTTTCTCAGCTGTAAGGCTGGAATAAAGCAATAATAATAATATAATGTAATTGTTGAAATTACGAAGATGCCGTCTCATAAGATAAATTCACGGCGAAGCTCGAAGAACCTCGAATAACCTCGAATAACATCGAAGACGTATGTTACCGAAAGTTCATGGGCTCGGAGATTAATTAAGAAAGTTGGAAAACAGATAACAGTATAAAAATGTGCGAAGCCGATGATCGTTCAGTTTCTTGGATCTCATCGTTTTCGAAAAGTTTTCTGGACGCTTTTACGAACCGAAGTTCAACGCCTCCAGGTACTGTAGCTCATAATTCTATTTGCGCCGCATGCCTAGCTGCCGTATCGCATTATTTCCCTCCCACGTCGCTGCTCGAACTTTCCAGACGACCACTACGGCCACCGGAAAATCGGGAAATTGGTCCGCCGACTGTCCACTAATTTTTCTTGACCGGAAATCGACGAAAGAAAGCAGAAAACGAACCATTCATTTCGGGACTCGGTAAAAAAGTTCGAAGTAATTCTAACAACGAAATTGTGTCCTGAAAAATTGAAAGAAAATAGCAACAGAAGCATCTATAGAAATGCACGCCGAATTTCAATTTGCGAAAGGTTTTTATGCGGAAGATATTTTTAATTGGTTCTCGGCGAGCCGGATGCTTCGTTCGAATATCGTTCTGTTCATTAGGATTCCATTTCGTTGAAACTGCCCGCCTTCCGCGTCGAGATGCTAGCAGAAATAATGTTGTCTTTGTCGTGGACCACATAACGGAAACGATAACATAATGGAGCAAGAATAAAGTTTACGCTCCGCCGACCAAGTGTCGTGTTACACGAGAGTGCTCGTTGCCGTTTAAATTAATTAAGCTATCGCGGAACAGAAACAGATGCCGGAGAAACGTGAATCGTTCGTTGCGTGTCGTGAAACTCGCGATTTTAACTTCAAATTGAATTTGAATCGCGGAAATAAGAAACTGAAGGTCAGTTTAAAAAATGTTAAAGATCCCCGGAACACAAAATCAACTAAAGAATTCACAACAGAGGCGCGAACTAACGGAAATAATAAATTCCGTGGCGATCGAAGATCTAGTAAGCGAGTTTGCGATTTTTCATCTGCTAAGTACGTGACGAGAACGCGTACAATTCGGACCGATCCCTCTTGCAATTTTTACGCGCAGTATACACGATTGTTCTCGCCATCCTCGAGCGCTATACATACGTTCTCGAAACTGTGCGCACGGTATCGCGGATTACCGAGCAATAAGAGAAATCGAGCATCGATTCATACCGGCGAAGTAATTCGCCGTGGTTCGTGCTCGGAAAACTCGAGAAGATCGTTGAATTCCGAAGAGGGGACCACTCTGACACCGCCGCCAATGGGATTCGTGGCTGGTAGTGGGGGCACGGGGCCAGCCAATCGGGAATGTCCTCGCGAAACCTGACTTGTCCACGTATAGCTCCAAAACGCTTTCAGTTTGATTAAACATCGAGTAGCTTTTACTTTTTCCGTGGCTTACTCCTTTCTTATAACAATATCGAATTTACGATCGGCCGGGCAATAAAAAAATGGGAACGATTGCCTGCCGATGCAAAGTGCGCCCCATATATGTCATAGTAAAACTTTATACGACGCGGTCGGCAAGATGAGCTCCACCGGCTCTCAACCCATCTTTACGTGCGACTCGTATTCGATCGAACTTGGCTACAGCGAACAGGAAGTAATTAGATATGGATTGAATTTCTTGACTTCTCGGTTTATAGTATCGTGTACTATAATGGCGAGACCACGTCGAGAAGAATGAGTACACACACGACGTCATTCGGACAACTTTAGCCCGAGTGCGGGAGTGCTTCGATCGATACACTTGCGGCTGAAAGTGGTTCGAATGGGGCCTTGTGGGTACTCATTCTCATCGTGAGGACCTCCATGATTCAACTACAACATTTAAAAGTATTTTACAACAAAGATGGATGAACATTACCCAAAAATCATTCATGCAATTATTTTGAAGAAACGTATGAGAAAAGCATCGTCTAGTAATAAATTAATTAACACAAAAATAGAAACAGTTCGCACGCATTTGGCTAGCAGGATGGATTCGATAATCAAGTTACCTTGAATCGAATTGGCACTCGATCGCTAATTGTCCATCGTCAGTGGAGTCGTCCAGATTGGTCGTTACAGAAGGTCCTGATTGTCGGGAGAAGTTCCGGTGGCGTACGCAGTTGGAAATTTCAGATCCGGCCGGCTTACATAATTCGTTTTGGCCTGTGTCAAAGCGGTCTGGGGCCGAGCGAACAATGTTCCCGGTGTACATCAAAGTTATTGTTACACCGAGTTCGTAACAGACAGAGAGAGAGAGAGAGGCCGGTGCCCCGGGCAACGTTACAAATCCTTGATGAGCCTGATTGGCTCCGACCAGCAAAGTGTTTGCTCCGGCCTTTACGGCAGCGTGTGCGTGAAACTTGATTCGCAGCACCGTTTGACCGGCGCGGAGCGCAACGGAACAGGTATCTTATTAGGTCGACGACAGGTACTCCACCTCGCCGCACGCACCGGCGATCGACGGCTCGAAATTTACCTGGAAACGAAAACCGCGATTCGGTAAACGGACCCTTCACCTCCCTCATTCTTTTTCTTTTTAATTTATTTATTTATACAGGGCGAATTAATATTTAGGTGATTAGCGTCCACTACAATTTATACAGTGACTCCCACTAATATTCGGACACTCTTAAAGACACGACAACTTTTTAAATATTGGACCATACGATTTGAACTTTTTTGAGAAGTTAGAGGAATTAGTTTACTACAGGATGCCGAAAGAAATTTTTTCAAAAATTACAACTCTTATGTGGGCCTGTATTGATTTTTAGAATACGTTTTGTATTTTGTGTTATGTTTCATGGAAATCGATTAATGCTGGGAAAAACGACAGGCTTTGAAAGATGTAAGAATCCTTTAAAAAAAATTGATCGGAGGTGTCGATCCTCAGCTTCGTCGAGCACCCAAGATCTCTCGGTAAAGGGATCTCCGAGGTGTATAAATCATCGAGAAAGAAGCGTAGCCTCGGATCGAAGGCAATGGCCCATGCCGATTACGAAATTTCGAACGGATCCCGGCAGCTGAGCCATATAAGCTCCGCGACGCCTAATTAACGCGGAATTCCAACGCTCCCGTCACGATTTTCGCCGAGTTCCTTTTTTCTACTCTCCCTCCTCCACACTCGAAAAGGAAATATCGTTTTCGTAAGTATCTATCCGGGGACTCTTCACTCCTCTAATTGCGTGGTAACCAATTAACCCTGTTAGAGTGGTTCGTCTGGCGTCCCGCGCCTCGCAATTTCGCAAAATATCGCGATATTTCCACGTGCAAGTTTCCGAGCACCCGCGACTTTCGAGATAAAAACTGCGCTGCTTGTACGAAATCGTGGGACGATGAAACCGGAATTTAATTCTGGAACGTATGTTCACTGGATAGATTAATTAGTGGATTACTGGGTTTAATCACTGGACCAAGCCCGAACCTTCAAACTTCCTTGGAAAAATATTAAACAACCCAGAATGGATGGTAACCCTGTAATGAGTATAATGACGAGGCCGCGAATTTTTATGCAAAATAAAAATCGTATGCGTCATTTGCAAGAAGCTGGAACGAAATAAAAATTGTATGCATCGTTTGCAAGAAGCAGAAACGAAATAAACATTGTCTGCATAATTTGCAAGAAGCAGAAACGAAATAAAAATTGTATAATGACAAGATCGCGAATTTTTATGTAAAATAAAAATTGTCTGCATCATTTGCATGAAGCAGAAGCGAAATAAACATTGTCTGCATCATTTGCAGGAAGCAGAAGCGAAATAAAAATTGTCTGGATCATTTGCATGAAGCAGAAGCGAAGTAAAAATTGTCTGCATAATTTGCAAGAAGCAGAAACGAAATAAAAATTGTGTAATGACAAGACCGCGAATTTTTATGTAAAATAAAAATTGTCTGGATCATTTCCAGGAAGCAGAAGCGAAATAAAAATTGTCTGCATAATTTGCAAGAAGCAGAAACGAAATAAAAATTGTGTACTGACAAGACCGCGAATTTTCATGTAAAATAAAAATTGTCTGCACCGTTTGCATGAAGCAGAAGCGAAGTAAAAATTGTCTGCATCATTTACAAGAAGCAGAAACGAAATAAAAATGGTGTACTGACAAGACCGCGAATTTTTATGTAAAATAAAAATTGTGTGGATCATTTGCAAGAAGCAGAAGCGAAATAAAAATTGTCTGCTTCGTGTGCAAGAAGCAGGAATTAAACAAAAATTTGTTTCTTCCTGTGATCATTCTAATAAGTTGAAGATAATGTACCTATGTTGTTACTGTTTTTTGAAAAAAATAACGACGATCGTTGGAAAGCCAGCAGAGTCGGCGTTGATCTAGGTCGCTGCGGTTAGGCCAGCACGCCTAACAGTCCGATGATCGCGAAGCCATAGGCGTAACGCCCCAGGTCATCCCCCTCTAGCGAAGAAATAGAGTGGATCCGCCGGTGTCGGACACCTACACGGCACACGGTCTCAGCTCGACTCGGCTCGGCTCGGCTTCGCTCAGCTCGGTCGGTTTGCTCGCGAGAGAGCCAACACTTCCGTGAAGGTGAAACTCCGAAGAAGGCCGAAGAAGAAGCAGAAGAGGGGCACAAACCTGGCCAACTGGCTGGTTCGCTGCCTAACTGGCTGACTGGCTGACTGGTTGTCGACTGCCTTTCGCGATTTTACGTGCTGCAACCACTTAGTCGCGCCTAGACGACAGTCACGAGCGCTACGTTCCTTTACCGACACACTATTCGCGCGCGATCTACCATCCGGAGGCCTGGAGATCCTAGGATCATAGATCTATAAGTCCTCCGTTTAGAATCATTTCTTTCGAGGAAAATTTCTGTGTGTGATTTCAAGTCGTGATATTCAAGATATTGGATACTAGTTGTCTTCCGTGGACACCTCGATCTACAGGATCGATGATCTAGAGACCAGAAAATCCTAGGATCTGTAATCCTTCTAATTTCCTTCCGAGGAAAAGTTCTGTGTGTGGTTCTAAGACGTATGCGATTGGTGTTGGATAACGACTGCCTTTTGTAGGCACCTCGGTGTACAGGATCGACGATCCAGAGGTAAAAAAACGTCGTAGGATCGTGCATTCCATGGTTCTCTGCTAATATTCATGCGAGGAAAGTTTCTACGAGCGGCCAGAAGTCCGAAGACGTCAATCACCTGTGCTGGATAACGATCGCCTTTCATGGGCACCTCGATCCACGGGCGTTCCTCGCTCTTCAGGATCGATGACCGAGCAACAGTAAAATAGCTGTCTGATTTGGAAAGGATTTGGAAGAGTGTTTGTTTTATTAGAATAACCGGTTTCGGGGATCGAGTAATCTTAAATTGATGATCGAGAGATCGCAGAGTTTGTGAAGTTACGTCCGACGTGAATTTCGGGTTTTCGAGAAGAAGATTGTGGATGCAGTGATCGTGAAGAAATTTATTCCTAGGTTACTGGATCATCCAAAATGAAGATTAAGAAGCCATAAGGTCCCGGAAAGAGTGTACAGTGATTCTCAGAGTAGACCACACCTCTTTCAACGATTTAGCAACGGTATACTAATTTGGACATCCAAGAAAATCTTTCAATATGGCAATGAAGTAACCCGAAAGTCGCAGAAAATGTAGATCTGTTCCCATTGAAAACAGAAACAGAATCAGAAATAGTTTCTCAACGATTGTTTCGAATGTGACATATTAAATATCGATCAGGATCATCAGTCTTCGCTGCCGAGTGAATGTCAAAATGTAAACTGTCCATTAAGTTCGAGAGTAGATTACGCTACGTGTCCGCGATGACAACGTTAGGATAGTTCGTGGACCGCGATCGATGCACTGAATGATCCATCTTCGTCCTGTGATAACGGTGATTCAATTGTGATAGAAGACATGATGGTGATAAGCGCGCTGAAGCACGTCGCGAACGCTGCGACGAACGCTGTTCATTCGGCGACGAACAGCACCGCTGGGCATGGACATGCGAATTCCGGTAGGTTTCTGCCTTATTTATTAGACTGCGGATTTTACGCATTTATGATGAAACTGGGTACGTACAATTGAAACCAGTGGACATATTAAAAAGATTTAATCAGTGTACTACTTTCAGCTTAATATGAAAATTAAGCTTGATAACAAATATTTATTTGGCTCCTGTGTCTTGCAATCAATGCAAACATTTTTTATTTTGCATAAAGAACCGCAGTCTACTTATTATGGTTCGAACTTCCGAACATTTTTTTCAGCACGAACGGGAAGACATATACTCGGTATAGGCTGCGGATCTTTGTGCGTGTATAAGAAAAATGTCTAATTTAAATTTGTATAAAGGTTTAAATATTTATGTTCATGTTATCTAACAATATCGAACTTTCACATTGCGAATCTTTATCCATTTATGAGAAAAATGTCCGATTTAGAATTGTACAAAGGTTAAGATATATATGTTCATGTTATTTAACAATATGGAACGTACACATCGCGAAAGGAACTTTTAGGACAACCTATCAATTTCTATAGAAAGTACGCCGCCTTTCCAAACAATAGTTTACGCGCTCGGACGATGCGCTCCAATGATTGGTGCCGCGTCGAGCATTGTATCATTTAGCTGGGCTGTGGCACGAATCACGACCGATCCATTTTGGAGTGATTACGAGCACCTCCGACGAGTTCCAATTATGAAACCATCGCGCTAACGAGTACCGAAATACGAGTAATCATTTTTGAAAATTGTTCGATACCGTGCACGTCCTATTACCGCAGAAAAACATGGGGAAACATCTACCACAAATAATTGAAATCATTCCAAACTGGAAAACTTTTGCTGCACTGTTCCGAGAATTGGGACATTTGTATCTGAGTAATTCAATTAGAAATTTAAGTAGGTTTAGTGTTAAAAGGATTGTTAATTTGATCGGAACAGATTCTCAGTTGCTGGTTGAATTCTACATGAAATATTAGCTCGAATTCCTCTGTCAAGGAAATCTGCACGAGCCAGTCCCGCGATAAAAAAAAAGGTATTTAAATGGGTCGTGGAACTGGAATCGCGTAATTAAACGATTAAAATGCACCAGATTCTGCCGTATTGATTGCACACTGTGTGATAGTGAGCGGTGATAAAACTGTCCGAGGCAGTCGTGAAAGGTCAGCTTTCTGTCGCTATTAACAGGAAACGTTCCCGCCTGAAATCGAATTTCTTTCATCGCGGTAATTGATCCATAATATCGTTTCATTAAGCCCCGGCCATACACTCCGGTAGAAGGTTTCACCGTTTTTTTACACGATGCGACGCACGTTCGTTCGTAATTCTCGCTTATTCGACCGATCGATCGTACGCTAAACATTCGAAAATTTTCATTTATTCCAAGTCCGATACCTGTAGCATCCAAAATTCATGGAATCATCCGGCGAAGGCTAGAGATGAATTTATTTCCACCGAGCGGAGCTTTTTACACGCTCGGATGTTCGAAATTTTTAATAAGTTCGAAGTCAAAGAGAAATGAAATTCATGAAATGATCTGGCGATGGGTAGAGGTAAATTTGTTTGCCTCGGACAAAGCTTTTCATGCGTTCGAACATTCGCGAATTTTCTATTTTATTTGCAGATTTCGAAGTCGAAACCATCCGAAATCGATTGCACCGCTTCGCACGCTCGTTTCTGTTGCAACTGCACGTCGACAGTTCTTACTCAGAAACGCGGGGTCCACGAAAACAAATTTAATATTTGCAAAATGCGATTTAGGAAAATCGGGAGGAAATAGAAAAATTTTTGAATCACGATTTCAGTGTGTTCTCGATTGAATTTTCAATCGATGCAATTAAACTGAAATTTATTTGATTGATGAAATTTGATTGAATCAAAAGTCGATTCAATCAGTGCAATTAAACTGCAAACTTTCCCCTATACTTTCACATCTCGTACGTTCGAAATTTGAATCGGGAACACACTGAAATCGCGATTCGAAAATGGTATTTTGCAAATTTTAATCGCGTATAAAGTATTAGCACAATTGAAGTATCACTGAATCGACTCTAAATGAAAAATCAGACCGTAGGAATTGTTGATCGAAGGAAGACGAAGAATTGGGAAGAAAGATGAAGAAGTGGGGAGAAAGATCGGGCAGGTTCGAGCGAGAAAAACGATCCGCGGTCCCGTGTTTCGCCTTTTTCGGTTCGCAGGCGTGGGGAAAGCATCCACGAGACGGCGATTGTATTCATATTGAAATATCGGGTTGCGCAAAATGGAAAAGGTTACCACGGACCGGCCGGAGCACGATCGAGAGCCGCCTGGCTATCCGTTTCATAAGAAGACGTTGTTCTCTTCCACCGCTATAGTGCTCACTTCTCCAGCTATAGTTCGCGTACTCGCTCGTACTCGCTCGTACCCGTAACGCTCGTAATGTCAGACCGTGGTAATTGGCATCGATCGACGGGACACGTACTCGCACCGTCGATGATAAACACAGGGACACACGGTCACAACTTCCACGAGCAATTATCGAAATCGTTTCGATATATGTACTACGGCTCGAAGAAAATGTAATGCGAACACGAACGGAAGACATTTTCCATCGACCGGGGATAGCGATCCTCTCGATCGGGGATCGAACGCTGTGGCAACTGCGCTGCCACGCCTAATGTCAAGATCGCAATTCCATTGTCCGCACTGACTCTTCATGCGCTGCCACTTCTTTAGGAAATTATGCTTGCCATCCGGATCAGCTCGAATTTTCTTTAACACTTCTAGTATGAATTTGTTCCTTTCTGTATTTGGTTTTTAAATTCTGAACGCAAGGAACGGTTTTAGTTCAAACTTTTCGCAGCATTCCTCGGCTTTTCATTATTTAAGAAGGAATTTATACAAGGAATTATATTCATATTTCGTATTCGAATTTTAACATAAATCTAAACGGTTCTGAAATGAAATAGTAAAATGCCGAAGCAAATTCGCTGCAGATTCGTCTAGAAGAATTTCATTGAGCAAGAGGCAGAATAAAAATTCTTCGACGAGTAATTGCAGAGGATTATGCTTAAAATTTACACAAGCCTCTCTTCCCAGATAATTTCGCGTAGCCACGGACACATAACATCCGCAATCTACCGATAATCATTACGCAATCGATGAACTTGCCAGCGTGGTACGAGTCTATCCGCAGAATAGAGCCGTGGATTGCGAGCAGGTTGTGCGAAAACGTTGGCGAATATATTTTTGCTGGGCGGCGCATCGATAAACCGAGGATAAAGTTTGATGGAGATTAATCGATGCCAGCCGAGGAATGAAATGGAAGTGCTATACATAGAACGATACGGTCTTCGTTTGTTTGCGATCGTTCTATTGTATCGTTTCGCGACTCTGTTTTCGATCGAGCGGCCCGGAAGCGACGGTGATTTTTTATTCCATCGCAAAACGCGTTGTTATACGCGGAGAAATGTAATTGAAGTGTGTGTTCTAGGCAGTCGGCTAGAAGAATTGTTTGCGGATATTGGTCTGCTGAATATATAATTGTGTTTCTGACCGTCGGCGCTTTTAACGATGCATTTTAGCGATGCAGTTATTGCATTTTATTGGCTTGTGATTAGAGTGCGGATTTTTATGCAAAACAGAGATTGTCCGAGGAGTTACGTGAAAATTGGTTTCTGTTCTTAATAATTTTAGCAATGCATTTATTGCATTTTATTGGCCTGTTGTGATCAGAGTGCGGATTTTTATGCAAAACAGAGATTGTCCGAGGAGTTACTTGAAAATTGGCTTCTGCTCTTAATTATTTTAGCGATGCAGTTATTGCATTTTATTGGCTTGTGATTAGAGTGCGGATTTTTATGCAAAACAGAGATTGTTCGAGGAGTTACGTGAAAATTGGTTTCTGCTCTTCAGAGTTTGGACAGGTCGCAAAGAATGTGTCGTTTATGGTAAATTCTTTGCATAAGCATGCATCCGGCGGTTATTATACTCGCGGCGCGCGATAACAAATCGTACGTGTCTCGCTTGAACTTTTCTCATTTCTCGACGGGCCGGCCCCGATTCCGCTCGGTAAAACTGCTCGAAGCGGAATCGTTGCCGCGAGCCGAAACGCGCCGCGGAAATGTTTTCCTATGAAAATGATTTTCGAGAAAGTTCCGGAGGGGGGCGCGTCCGCTTCCGGCCGGAATTGAACGTAGACCGAGGCTGGCTGGTTGGATTTCGCGGAAGGTCGGCGAACTTGATGCAATTTCGTTTCTCCGGATCGAGTTAGACATTCCTGACTCGGTCAAGCGACCACGACGAACGTAACGAGCCACTAAAGAATCCTCGAACTACTTCCGCGAGCGGAGACCTTTAAAAAAAGGCACGACTGCCGAGTGTCCTTCGAGAATCTCCGAGGTGGTTTAAGAATGCCGAGTTATGTTTGCGAGTGTTTTTTAAAGATGCTGGGGACTGGTAGAAAATTGTGAGAGGGTTTGAGGGTCCTTTAAGGATCCCTGAGGATCGAGTATGATTTCTGAAGGAGCTCGCAGAGCCGTGGAATATTTGTAATTTATTATAGTTGTTATGGAAAAATGTCTAGGAACTTTCCTGATATCTGAAGATCTTCAAAAAAAATTCTCAGCACAAGAGCCTCGTACAAATCGTTTTCCGGAGCTCATTTTTCAAGGCAGGTTTGTCATTGCGGCGAAAACGTTTAAGGGATTTTCCTCGCCACAAAGATCGCGTCGATCGTTTCCTGCGAGCCTAAAGAAAAAAGAACCGGACCTCGGATCGCCGTTATAGGATCGTTTCTGCACAAAGCGGATGGGTGGAACCACGAGGAATCATTTTTACCAGAAAGAGAGAGGGAGACGTTCCTCTATGAAAGAAGCCGCATC
Source organism: Lasioglossum calceatum (assembly GCA_963966675.1). Classification (NCBI taxonomy): domain Eukaryota; kingdom Metazoa; phylum Arthropoda; class Insecta; order Hymenoptera; family Halictidae; genus Lasioglossum; species Lasioglossum calceatum. Next base: position 17,165,533 of record OZ016543.1, on the reverse strand, counting down.
CATCCTGCAGATCGATATCCTACGAGAGAGAGTTTCTTTTCTAAAAAGAAGTGGTTGATCCGCGGAAGATTACTCCCCTAACTGTGTTTCCAGCGGCAAAGGGACGGGTCCCGCGGTAGAAAATTTCCCGGTAAAAAATTAAATGAGCCACGATAATGCCGTTGTGAACGGGGATTTTGAATATCGGAAGCAGCGAGTGTGAGAGACTGATAAAAAGATTCCGATAACGCCAAGAAAAATCCAATGAAATTACTTGTTACCTCTCGGCATACTCGCACTATATATTTAATAAGTATTGTATACGTGGTCGGATTATTTTCTAATTTTACAGACACGATCTGGAGACATCCCTCTTGCATTATACATCAGGTTATATCCGTAAAACTTCGGTCTCATCCGGATCTTTCACTCGCAAAAAATTGCAGACGTGCAAATTCGACTGTTTCCACGAGAGTTCCTAAACAAAACTCGTACTAAATATTGAATAAGTATCGCATACTTGGTCAGATTATTTTCTAATTTTGCAGACACGATCTAGAGGCATCTCTCTTGCAATATACATCAGATTATGTCCGCAACTTCGGTGTCATCCGGATCTTTCGCTCGTTAAAAATTGCATACGTGGTGATTCGACTGTTTCCACGAGAGTATGCTAAACAAAACTCGCACTAAATATTGAATAAGTATCGCATACTTGGTCAGATCATTTTCTAATTTTGCAGACACGATCTAGAGGCATCCCTCTTGCAATATACATCAGATTATATCCGTAACTTCGGTCTCATCCTGATCTTTCGCTCGTTAAAAATTGCATACGTAGAAATTCGACAGTTTCCACGAGAGGAAGTATCCAATCGCGTTGCTAAAGGAAACTCGCACGCGCATCTCGCCAAACAATTTCATAAAACGTTCTCAAAACCCCGGCAGAGAGCCCGTAAATTTTCAGCAGCGTGGCTCCACCGTTTCGCGAATATCCATCGCTATTTCGCGCGACGGGGAGCCGTCTCCATTGTGGAGTCGTTCAATTTCTGAACGTGTCGACGATTTCTTCGCGGCGTTCTTGCTTCGAAGTCACACTCGAGTGAATAGTTTCGGCACGGTTTCCCGCGAGAGTCACATCATCGGCGCGCGTTGTGTTTACTCTCGGCGATTTTTTCAGATTCGTTTCTCGTCGGGGAGCCGTTCGAGCGGAATTCGAGCGTGCTCCGGCAAAAAATAAAATCGCGCGGCCGATGGGAGCTTCTCGGACGAGATCGCGTTCCCTCGAAGCGAGAAAAAAAAGTGAAAGTCCATCGCAGAACGCGGTGCCGCGAGGAGGAGAGGCATTCCGCTCGAGGAGAACGCTGGGCGACGTGTTACGAGCGTTACGAGCCGATCGCGCGGAATCGCTTCCGCGTGCTCGCTTGCGAAACGCGCTCTCGGCTTCGACCTACGACGCTGCCACACCAGGAGCCGTAAAAAACCAACTGCCTCGTGAATGTCAGAGCCAATGATCGCCGTTTATTTACCTCCAGCTGCGATACTTCCGCGCGATTCTTTCCGACGACGTCCGTCGCGCTGTTCTTGCGAAGTGTTGGTCCTTACGATCGCGATTCTTTTCATCTTCTGATAGTGATTTAGCCCTTTGCACTCGGAGCTATTTCAACTCGAAAGCTAAGCATTTGTTCGACCTAAAATATTTCCAGCCTCTATGATTTTTAAAAGTTCATCAACTTCATTACTTAACCCCTTGCCGTAACATTTTCTTTGCAGTTACAGTGACCAAAACGTCTTGTTCCCAAAAATGTTGCAGAAAGGAATAGAACATTTATATTTTTAGTATGGCTACATTTATTTTAATGCTTAAATATTGATTACAAATGAAGCAAATCTCATTTCATCTAAAAACAAACGCGTAACATTCATGTTTGTTTGACTTTGTTAAAATCTGGATCGCGAGTCAGACTCGTTAAAATACGGTAAAGGGTTAAATGTTTAGTAATTGATTAGACTCGAACATATTTAGTAATGTAAACAATATTGTGAATAATGGTACAGCATCTTTCAGAGTTGGGCAAGCATTTAGTCAACGATTGACGATTAACTTCATCAATCGATTAAATCAATCGTCGATTTTTCGATTTCTTTTTTTAATCGTACACATTAATCAATCAATCATGATTAAAATTTTAATCGATTAATGCTCAATACTGGCATCTTTAAGGTCCGTAAAAATGTTGCACGTCGTCGCTCTTCCATCCTTCTTCGCTCTTTGTTTCGAACATTGCAGTTCAGTATATTTCCAACGTCAGAGCAGCAACTGTAAGCGATACGCTGCGCCCCGGCGTATTTCGCAACAGATTATAATACCGAAAAGGTATCGAATGGATAATTACAGGCGGCTCGCGCGGTGCACACCACGGAGAAACAATAAACTGTTTGCCACGCGGTGAACATCTGTCGCTTCTGCAGCTAGATAACAAGCCCCGGCGCGCGTCCTCGCATTACAAACGATATTCGCAAGGCCGGCCACGGGCTTATTACGTGCCCTTCCAGCACGAAAATGCGCGAATCGAACACAGCCGAGGTCGCCCGTCGCGAATTACCCAATGAATTTTAATCGCGACGTACGCACGTGCGCGCGCGCGACAAACAAAAAACGTGTCCGCCATATCAACCGTGACAGAGGTGCCTTTTCATCTTTCGAATGGCGTTGCTTTGTCTTTTGTACACCTCGGCGACACTTTCGCCACAATTATTTCAACAAGGATATATAATATTACCTCAGGGGAAAAAATTGAAACAAAATTATTGTCGTTACTCTCAAGGAACCGTATAGTAAAATATTTCATAGAATTGAATGCACTTTAATTTTAACTCAGTAATTTGACCATATGCAACCTGAAAAGATTTATTGATAAGATAATATCTCTACCAATTTTAACATGTCGAAATATTGCTTATCTAAGGAAAATATATTATTTAGTCTCGTTCAAAAAATTTATGTACACATAGGAGGGAATGGTCCCAAACTTTACTAACTTTAATGTGTCGGAAAGATTGTCTTTTTAAGGGAAAAAATGATTTGGTCTCGTTTCGACGAAGATTGGAGTCGAATTTTCGCTTCGACCGGAATACTGCGATTTGCGAAAGGATAATTTGAGGAGACCTGAGCGAATGAGTTGTTAAACGATTGTTTTATGCCTGCACCGGCTAGAGACAGGGAATGGGAGGCTCGCAGTCGTTCGATGACCTCGCAGGCGAGAGGAGAATCGCTCTTCGCGAGTTTTCACCGATACCTTAGAAAGTTACTCAGGTGGGAGTGAACCAGGCAGCCTTGAAAATTGTCCGCGCCGCGCTCGGAAAGATGTCACGGACGATATGCCTCGAATTTCGTATGTAAATCCAAAATTGACAAGCGGCCGACGAATATCAATCGCGCATCCAGCCTTATGGAAATTCCTCCGAAAATTCTTCGTCGCTACTCCGAGCAAATCCGTAAAATTTCCGAGTTGCTGCTCCTCCGAAAAGCAATTAGAAACGATCAAGTAATTCGCCGTTCAACTAAATTCCACCGAAAATCCTGCGCCGTCGCTCGGAAAATTTAAATCGTACAATTTCCAAGTGCTTGCAATTCGAAAAAGCAATTAGAAACGTTCTAACAGTTTATCGTGCGACTATTAATAACGTTTAGAGCTCGTCTGTCTTATTAACAGGTCTATCAGCGTCTAAAGTGATCGATAGACTGCGCATCTTTATGCAAAATGAAAAACTGTTGCGTCAACCGCGAGACGCAAGAGCTGGAAAAAAAGTTTCTTAACAATTTTTATTAAATCGCGAGTCTTATGGGAACGATCATTAATCTTTCTCTGAAATTCTTGTTACCGCGAATGCATAAAATTCCAGTCTAAATCTTCATGTACACTTTGTTTGAAATTTTGCTTCTTCTTTCACAGATTTGTAAAATTTTTATGGTAAATATAGTTGAGGGAAAATTGTTCGTGAATTAAATTGAAGAGCACCATCGTGTGTCCGGTATGGAATGTTAGTCGTTTGTAAAAATGATCCCAGCCAATCGGGGTCCGAACAAACGAATTCCTCCTCGTGGCGGCTTCACGGTAACCGAAAAATGCAACGAAGAAATAACATTTGAAAGCTTTCGAGTCGCTGGAGCCTAACACTCTGTTCGACAGCAGTCAAAGAGCGTTGGTTCCCTTTTTACAGAGCGGAAATGGGTTAAACGTTCGAGCACAAAGACAAGAGAGAGCGAGAGAGAGGGAGAAGTCCGTGTCTTGATGTCTTCGACGCGTGAAAGGCATCGAAGAGCCCTGTTGTTTTGTTTCCTCGCAACTGGCGACATTTTCGCCGTTTTTATTTCCCGAATATTCTCCCGGAGAGACAGTTTCCCGAGCTTTATTTCCGAACGCTCTCCGAGCACTTTCTTGCTACCGTTCGCCACTCCCACAATTTATTGTGCGAGCATAGTGCACACTCTCCCAACACATTTCGACTTTCGGAAAATTGCTGGAGAATAAAACATGTACAGTCTCGTACGCCGATGCCAAAAATAATACAATTTTATCGGACTTCTTTTCGCGCAAAAATGATATTCAAGCAGCTCTAAAACCAGTGCAAGAGCCCGGCGCGAGCCGGTGTCTACGAAAGATAAGGCTGGTTTAGGTCAGACAGCATGATCCCGCCGTAGCAACGACCCGCAAACATCCTCGGGGACCGGAAGCACCTGGTCTCGGAGGTAGTATGGCCGACAAAACGCGTTGCTCGTAAACCGGAGCCCGTCTTTCGCAGCTTATCGAGGGAATCTGGCGTCTTAATATCACCGGTGGCCGACTTGAAATCGATCGGCCGCCCACAGGAGACCCAGAAGGTGGCCCAGCGATATTAGAAACCGTCAGGCTAAGGAAATATCTCGGCTATCTACGTATCTCGGCGACAACCGGAAATTTATCGACGATATTTCCTCCGCCTCCGAGTATCGAGCTTCGTTTTCCTTCGGGAAACGCGGTTTCCTCTCCCCTAACTTCCCCAGTCTTCAGCGACCATTCTTTTCCAACCGTTCTTTTTAATTTCTCCCCTCTATTGCACATTGTCCCGCTTTCCTCTCTCTCTTCCTCGAGTTTCTCTAATTCGGCGATGCAACGCGAAAGCGATTTATTCCAGTCGCCTTTCTTCCCTTTTCGAAGCAGCCCGAAAGGAGCCGGGAATGTTGGCGAACAGTCGCTCTAATAATTAGCCTTGTTTCGGGTCACTTAATTAACCGGGAACCACGGGCCCGAGCTCTCCGCAAGAACCCGCCGCGCCGGGAAAATGGGTCGTTCTCGGAAAACGCGCTCGAGAGAGGGATCAAGTCGACGAGCAAGTTCACGGTCGTCGCTTAGTTTCCCGGCACGACTGGGTTAGCTCGCCGAGTTTTCTTTGCAGTTCGCCCGCCGAAGTCGATCGAGCCTGCTGCGGCCGCTCGGAGCTGGGAAAATTACGATTTCCACGACTGAGATGTTGCTATTCGATTGAGAACGGATTCTACAGGGTGAACCACGAGTCGTGATCAGCAGAGATTATTCTGTTATTAGCAGTCCGATCGAAAATGATTTACCAGACATGATTTCAACAGAGAGAAAAAGTAAAGAAAGCAATTTTTTGTTACTGATCATAAGACTACGGATTTGTATGCATTCACGAAGAAATTGGTTGGGTGAAATATAAAACAGTAAAGGATTAGAAAAATTTAAGAATATCGGAAGGTTATTTTTAGCGTCACAAAGTCATTAAGGGATGAAATCAATTTTTATTTTATTCTTGCTTCCCACAATCGATGCACAACATTTTTATTTTGGTCACGCTTCGCGGTTCACCCTGTATATCAGGAATAAATGTCTATGCAGCTGACTTGCGATTAATGCAGTGAATTTGCATTTTTCATAAAAATCCGCAGCCTGGTTGCGACCTTTTCGCTTGCAAAAATTCTTGCTCCGCTTAGCGAGACTCGCTTTTGATACCGAGCGAGTAGTAATTCTCACGATTGGGGACTGTGGAGGCAGGAACTATGGTTGAAAGCCGCACAAAGGATTGTAGCCGCGAGTATCGAGAAGACAAACAGCGTTGTCTGCAGAAGTGATCCAGGGTTGCGAGTAAAGTGCGTCCTCTGTCGCGATCCTCCAGTGGGCGGGGCCTATCCAGGGCTGCTCATACGCTTGCAATTTACAAAGTTCCTAGCCGTAATTTCACGCTTTTCAAATTCGCGTTAGCGAACGTGAATGCGAACGCGCTCGGCGTGCGGGTCACGTGCGGGTTACATTCGAATGCAACGAATGCGACGAGAGGAGGAGTATGGCGGCGCGACGGGCGGATACGTATCTCGGGGCGCACAGAAACACAGGATCATTGCCGTCATTGAGCCCGACGGCTGTAAATCAAGCTCGCAAGTGTCCCCGGCGCTCCGCTCCTGGATAGACTCGCACAAGTATCTGCTTTCTGAAACGATATACGTTTAAAAGCCGCCACTTTCACCACCGTGCACCTCGGTGCCCGTCGCTGCTGCACCGTTGTTGCACCGTTGTTGCACCGTTGCACCGAGCCGCCACGATCCGATACGGCCGAGTCCTTGCAACCAATATCGGGTGTCCTGCGAAAAGATGACAGGCCCAGCCGCAATCACCAACTCTTGCTAGTGGAGTTGGGACTTATGAGTGGACTGCGGATCTTTATGCAAAATAAAAATTGATTTCTTCCCTTAACGACTTTATTGCATTAAAGACAATATTATAATATTCTTCAATTTGGGTAATCTTTACCGAGCTCAAAATTGGTTCCTTCCTCCTATAAATTGTGAGGTATTTCACTCGATCTCACAACTTGCTGTACACGTCGAACACCAACTGGCAAATCTAATTTCATTTTTATTGTAGAGGCATTAAGCATATTTTGCCGTGCTTCTTGGAAAATTTTATCTTTGTCCCTATGTGTTCCTTTTTTTGGATGACGTATAGATTTTTTACTGCCGTATTTTTCTTTCAATTTTAAAAAATTGTTTATAACATTTAAAGAATTTTTCAGTCTTCTTGCAATTTCTCTGTTAGAGAGACTCATATTGTGGAAAGCAATAATTTGGCCCGTTTCGTTATCATTTAACGATTTCCCCGTGTCATTGTGCTTTAATAATATTAAACGAACCTAAAATATTTTATATAATTCTTAAACTTTATAAATCCGTGTACTTACCATAGAAAAACGTTCAAAAAATTTGCGCTGTCGATAGTATTTTTAAATATTTCTCCGTGGACCTAAGATTATTTCGTATCTTGTACTCGATAATTTTCCAAGTATTTTTGAAACAGGTACATCTTTACACTAATACTGTTGATAGTCGACTGACTGCTTACACAATGTATCGAACACATTCTTGCGAAATAAAAACAAATGCCACAGTACACTTCCGAAAACGAAAATTAAAGTAGAAGCAGTAAACCAGCCGACGCGGCTAGTGAACCTATCATTATTTCGACCACTGTACGAGCTCTACTTGCTAGCATCGACGCAAAGTTGAGAGCCGCGAATTCCCGTGACTGATAGCCGTGTCAAAGTTCGCCGCCCCACTCTCTAATCTGCTCTCAAGAATCTGCTGCAAAGAGTGCATATAAAACTGCGTTCCATCCCAGAGCTGCTCAGTGTTTACCAGTCGGACTGAAAGAGACAATCAATTCAGAATGTCCGGGAGCCTTCGATCGTCTCTCATAATCCTCCTAATCGCGAGCGTATCATGGTCGAAAGAAGAGGATGCCACTTGCGTTCGCTCGAACGGTTACACGGTTTGCCATCGCAAAGGAGTTTTGGTCGAGGTGACGCAGCAGGAGTCAGAGGACAGATTGGAAATCGACGATTTGGACCTTTTGGCAGTGAAGGAAGGTGCCTTTAAAGACGTGAACACCGTGCGCCTCAGCTTCGGCCTGGGGAACAAGATCTCCGTACTGAGAAGAGACTCCCTCACAGGATTGAACAAGCTGGAACGAATGGACCTGGACAGCAACGTGGTGCCCCTGTCGCCCAATTTATTCGCGGAACTGAACCAGCTGAAATCTTTGTCGTTGATCTTCAACAAGATCAACTCGGTGCCCAAGGACTCGTTCGCTGGCCTGACGAACCTGATGTGGCTGTACCTGGGCCACAACGATATAGACGCCATAAACAAGGACTCTCTGTCAGGATTGTCATCTTCGTTGACGTTCCTCTGGTTGAACGATAACAAGATCGCTAGCATCGAGCCTGGTAGCTTCAGCCACACTCCAGACTTGCATCGACTTCATCTGGAGAACAATCAGCTGACTTCCATCCAACCCGAGACCTTCAAACGTCTCCACAAACTCGATGGACTGTTCCTAGAGGAGAACAAGTTGGCCAGCATCTCCGCAACGGATTTCAAGGGCCTGACCGCCCTCAGGATTCTCAGGCTACATCACAATCAAATCTCCAACATCGAGGTTGGCGCTTTCAGCGATCTGGGACAGCTGGAAGAGCTGGATCTCAGGAAGAATCTGTTGACTCACGTCGAGGACGGCTTGCTCAGTGGATTGAATCAGCTGAAGAAGATCGATTTGTCGAATAACAAGATCAGTCGGGTGGATCCGAACGCGCTCGTGGGACTCCCTGCACTCAAGACTGTGAATCTTGATAATAATAATATGACCAGAGCTGATAGCAGGAGGTACACACCTAGGAACTAACGCAAGGCTGAAACGATGGACTTTCAAGTGGGGACTATGTATACTTGTGCGTTTTAATTAAAGAGAATTTGCTAAAGGATTGTTGTAATTGGGTAACTAGAACGTTTTTCTTGGTTTTCTACCACTAATGATGAATGTTTAACAGCGGAAGGCAAGATGTGGGGCAGCAACGGTTCCACGGGAAGATTTAATTGGCTCTCGGCTCCGATGACCCGAAAATCAATTGTAGAAAGCACGTAACAGCCCGAACCAGCGCAACAATCGCGACAAAACCCTCGATCTATTAATCCCGGTGCTCTTGTTCGAATCGGCTGCCTCCGGGTGTCTTATAGCTTGGTAGCCGCCGAGCGTTAACTGGCCTATGCAGATTTGCTTCGTCGAGCACCGTTTCGTGCGATTAAATCCACCGCGTCGCTCTCTTGTATCTTTCTTTCACTGGTTCACTGTCCTCTGTGTTGTAATTCCTTACTTAACCCGTTTGCTCGACGCCGTTCCCGCTTTTTATCTCTGCTCCGTCGTTATGAAACAACTGGTCGACTGTGACGGAACCGGGGATGGTTCTCGTCCTCTCAATCCACCATTTCCTCCGCGAAATTTCAATGAAATCGGTGTCCGAAATCCGACACGATTTTCCTAACAATTTTCTGTGCATTTTTTACCAATTTTCACCCTAAATTTCTATAAATCGCTAGATAAAAACTGTTAAAAATGTTTACAAGGTCCAAAGAAATTTGTATCCGCTGTAAAATAAAGTAGAATTCTGCGAACTAACGCAGACCAATTTTAACCCTAAAAATTTGTTCAATTTTCCATGAAATTTTATCTTAAAAACGTTAAAGTGTTTATAACGAGATGTTTGAAACGTGCAAAGAAATTTATCTTCGGCTGCAATTTCTATATAAATCAGTGGATAAAAACTGTTAAAAATGTTTAAAAGGTCCAAAGAAATTTGTATCTGTTGTAAAATGAAATTTGGATTGCGAACAGAATTTTTCTAGATTAATAAGAACGGTAGATTTGCAGTTCGATGATTATTCACGGGCTGTTGGGTACATCGTGGCAGTTCCAGCAAGTCGACAATCGACAGTGACTCATTGGCAGCGGTTTTAATAAGAACAACCGTCGAGCAGGCTCCGATTTTTCGCTAATCGTCGACAGAGGTGGAATCGAACTCGGGTAACGGGTATTCGGAACGAGTTTTCCACGTGGAGACCGTGCGGGGGGTTGCAACGACCATTGTCCGAAGCGGAAAGCAATACTTCCAGTAATGAATCATTTTCGAGCACCCGTGACACTCGTGTTTTTTAATGAATTTAAACGGAAAGTGGTATATCGTCAGAGCAGCCTCTCGAAATCGCTCGCCCTCGAAAAGCTTATTAAAGCTTTAACCCACGAATCGCGCGCGCGGGCACACCCCCTACTTTATCCAATTTCGTCGAATCGAAATTAAACATACAGCCAGCACTTTGTTGCGGGCTCGACTTGAATACGGTGTAATTCACGGTGGAATGCACCGACGATCGAAACTTTCAATCGGCGATTCGGTTTCATAAAAGTTTCACGGCGCTCCGGCTCTCTCGTGATTTTATCGATGATCGCTTGATTTCTTTATTTCCATATTTTTTATTACTTTTATCTGCCGTCCCGTCGCGCGAACGATACATTAAAACCATAATATAATATCCTCTTCAAACATACCCTGTTTTTCAATGAAAATTTACAATATATTGTGGGTAAGCGGGAAAATTATATATTGAATTTTCCTGTGTAATTTTATTGTGATTTAATAATAGCTCCATATGTTTAACATTTAATTAAGAACATTTAATGAATGTTTAATTTTATCTGCACCCTTACGAGACCTTTGACAGGGGTAGAAAAATGTCCGACTCATTTTTATGGGAAGCGAGCGTGTTTCCTGAACAATGCTCCGATCTAAGAACGATCCTAAATTTCCTCGGGACGTTTAGTTTTTTCCTTTGTAGGAAGTTAGGGCTATTATGAGTATATCAAGATCCACCGGTGGCCGTTCTACGAGTAGGAACACGCATCGCGTGCCGCTCACAATTTTCCCGCGTAATAAACGGAGGAGGAACCGTGGACGATGGAGAAGTGCCGTAAATCCTGCTCAAAGGTGGCTTCAACGTGTCTTCCAGGTAGTTTAACGCCGTTCTAGACAATTACACGCGACTCGTAAAACTCGGCGATACTAATTCCGAGCTGCACGTCCCGCCCTTGGCCATTCTAGCCCCATTCGAAACACGATTCCTCGACACGATGCGTCCTATTACATTCTTGAGAACGAGTCCTATTCTCCTGATTACGACCAACGATCTATTCCAATCGTTATCTCCCAACGAAGATTGATGAAAAATCCATTTCCACACGTCTGAAAAAGAATGGAGCAAATATGCTTCTAACAAGATTCTTCGATTCGCACAATTTCAGAAAACTACAACGAATGAAAGTCCTACAATAATTTTCCTGTTCTTCGAGAAGATCACGCACTAAATTCCAAAGCGAAATTGAAACGAGGCAGCGTATGCGGTGCATCGCCACAAGCGCACTTCGATGACCGAAAAGAGCAAAGCTGCGAGCAAAAAAGAGACAAAGAGACCGAACAGCAGCAGCAAGTTCTGCGGCTGTCGACGCGGCAGCCGATAAAAGCAGCGAACGTAAATGGTAATAAAGGTGAGCCGAGCAAGAAGCCGCGATTATTCGAGCAGACGGGGTCTGTTTGTCGCGTGTTTAGCCAGCGGTTGCCAGCCTCCCCTTCATCCTCTGCCCCCCGCGTTTTCCCGTGGCTCGAGATGAACGCTCGTTCGCGGGACAAAGGGATCTGAGGACAGAATAAAAGAAGGATCGGCCAAATAAAGGCCGCCCTTTTTTCTCCCCACTTCTTTCTCTCCCAGGGCCCTGTGGCTCCTTTATTTTCTAATTTGCGGCAAGCCCCTCTCCTCCTCCCACCTCTTTTCTTCGTCGCTTTTCCTGTTCGTCCAGCAGTCGACTTCCCCGGGAAACTCTTGCCGGTGTATCCATCATCGTGCACCGTGGTACCTGGATATATCCGTGGCCGAGATTGCACGGTAATTTTTCACATTTTATTGGCCCGTCATGTCGCCCCGGCCAGCCAAGAAACATTACATCCCTGGACGGATCTCGGAAAACCGCTGTACAGGGTGGTTTCGCCGGAAATGAGCGGATAATGAGCGCCGCCGCGCGATTCCGTCCTGTTTTTCCATCGTGCAAGGCGGTCCGACGAAAATTGCTTCTTCAATTGCGATGATTAGACCGTGGATTTTATCCGCTTACGAGAAGTACGCGTAATCGCAATTTAAACAGCAGACAGATTAAAAGTATTTAAGAATATCAACACAGTAACCCAAACTTAAAAAATATTTTCAGTAACAAAATAAATTTTTAATGGCGTCGGAGAATCGTCACTCCCTAGAAATTAGTTTTACATTCAACTTTAATCCTTGAGTCTACCGTATGTCACGAATTTTAGTCTTTATTTTACTTAGACTGAGGTGTTAATGTTATTTCGATTAGCTTTGTTGGTTAACCCTCATCCGTCCCTCGTGTCAAATTGACACAGTTTTCCTGAAACAAGTTACACTGTTCTGTTATTTGTAGGTAAATTTGTCCGAAACTTGGTGACTTTTATTTTTTTAATGCGAAACATATAACTGCAAAAACCTATGATTTAAATGTTAGCTCACCGATTTCAATGAAAAAAAACTCGAGAAGAAACTGGCTGACTTGTTATTTTATCGATTTTTTAATCACTTTGTCAATTTGACACCGAGGGACAGATTCAGTTCGTGAAATGAGGGACGGACGAGGGTCGACAATGTTTGGAATAGTTGTCCCACCGTGTACGTAAATTGCTTTTACGAAGATGGCGGCGAGAAACGCGGCTCGGAAGCCGTGGAATGCTTCTTTTTCGCAGATTTGATAGTTCGGACACTAAATAATAATAATGGCGTATTTATTGCGCGAAGGGACGGCTATAACGGCTGCGCGAAAAAAGTCGGATGAAGGATATCGCGAAGAAACGTAAAACACGGTGACAGTAACAATATCTCACGACTGAAACGACCGAGTGTGATTAAAGCAGTCTAAAAAGAGTAAAATAAATTACAGTGAAATAAGAAGTACGGTGCCCGACTTTGTAATCAACCCTCGGACTCCACCTGTATACACCATTTTCCAAAATGGCCTCGCGAACAAAACATTTACGCTCTGCAAGCTGGGCTCGCCTCGTTCGCAGAAGATTAAATTTAAATGTATTCAAATTCGAATTAAATTAATTCGATTCGTTTAATTCATTTCAGTAAATTTGAATTCATGCGCATGCATCGAGCCGACGCCATTCGATTTCAACAAATTTAAATTCGAACGATTAAAATGCAAGTTGCGGTGAAACTTACTCAAAGGATGCATCCTTTTCGCTTGAACGTGCCTGCGAGTGTGCGACCTAGAACAAGAAAATAGAATATTTATTAATTAAGTAATAAATTATTATCATTTATTTATTATAGACGGACCGAGGTCCTTTTACATAAATGTTTACAATAGAAAAGGATAAGGGACTACACGCATAATAACAAAGAATAACAAAGAAGGGACACGTGCACAGAAAATAATGATACAAACGATATGGTATCATCCTATAATCCTGCGTAATTGTTTTTTAATAAATGCAGACATTTCTCGATTTATTACACAGTAATCTTTTTTACATTGTGCTGTTTTCTCATATGACAGTTGAGCTTTTCACAATTCATAGAATACGGACGAATAATGGTATGGCCGTTTTTACTGGCGCCTCAGAGTCACCATTCGAGTGCAAAGGGTGAATATTAAAAAGAAGGCGTGGCGAGCTCTCCAGAATTAAATAACATCAATAAAATGAGATTGAATAACAAACGGAACGGCGTGTAGCAGTCGCACAAAGCGTCGCACGTTCTCCAAAGATAATTCCCGTGAAAACGGTCGAGCAACTTCAATAATAAAATGGAGTCCTTCCAGCTCGGGAGCACGAGAAAGATTGCAAGGGAGTATCTAGGACCTTTGTCGGAAGATTCGCCGATGGAAAAAGGAACGGAGTATTCATTTTCCATGAGACTTTAAGCACCGAAGACGTCCGATCGAATCCGGAGCCCTTCGCGATTTTTCTGCCGGCCTGTCCCACCTCTTTTTCTCCTTTTCTTCCTTTCTCTTCTTCTCCTCTCCTCATTCTCCTTCACTATCTGTCCGTGTCTCAGACATTAAAGTGCCCGAGCAAGCGGAAAATTGTTCGCGATTTCTCTCGCTCGCATTGAATTCATCGACGCTCTAATGGAATCGAATATTACCTCGATCGAAGAATCAGCTTCTGTCCGAAGCTACTCGAGGAAAAAAGAAACACCGGAAATTGTGTAAATAGAGTCGGCCGGCTGATTAGCGGAAGTAATTGATTCGCACCTCGCTCGGAAGCGACGGCAATTTCGTGAAACACTGAAACGGAAATGTTGCAATGTTCCAGCTGGATGTACAGCGATGTAAACGTTTAAATATCAAAATTAATTTTAGAGACGGGAATGCTGAGGTTTCGCCGAAATTATGTTCGCGATCGTACCGTGAAATGTGTAGGAATTGCTCAGAATTTTTGTTCAAGTTGAAGTCTGATGTTGATGGAACTCTGGTTTTAATGAAACCGTACTTTTCGGATTAAAAATCTTGATATTTTGTTCGGATTATAACGTTTTCATATTTTACCAAATGAATTTTGCGAAATCCGTGTCTGGTAGGTACAGTAACTCCTGTTAATATTCTGACGCTCTCAAAAAACTCATATCTTTTTCAATATTGGACGGTAATAAAATAGCAAGCTCGCTTTAAAGCAACGAGACGGTAAACAGAGAGAAATATGTCAATGCCGGGAATACGTTTCGATTAGATAGGACGTTTGACTTCTGACACGCGGCATTGAAAGCCGTGGACGCGTCTAATTAACTCGTAGAAATGGCTCGGTTCGCGAAGATTACCGACCTATATTAAAAAAGCAATATTACGTTGCAAACAGTTTCTTATCTGTAATTCGCGGAATATTTAGCTCGGGTTATCGATCGCGGAAAATAGTGGCTCTCAAGTGAACGTACAATATGCAACCCTAACTTTACCTTAGTTCGAAATCTGTTGTCCAGCAAGTTTGAAGATTGTAGAATATATTATCCAGAGGTGTACGGGAACGATCTTCGGGATCGGGACGTGATCTTGAAACTTTCGGGTTTCCCGAAAATGTTCGGGATTTCTTAAAATGCTGGGATTCGAAAGCGTGTCTTGTTTTCTTGAATATGACCATGGCGTTAGATTTATCTAAATGAAACATTAAGTTTTCACACAGCTCTAATATTATCGAATAAATTCATCAAGAAAATCATCCATTTAATAACGAAATTTCTCAACACATGCGTTCGAATGGATACACCGCCTAAGAAGAAAGAGTTCTAGAAACGCTTCGATCCTTTTTTCCCCTCGAGCTCGATTCCCAGCGATCATATACATATTCAAAATACGATACTCGAGAAGTAGATCACCGGAGGAGAGAAAGGAATAAGTCGATACATTTTGTAAACGAGAACGGACGATCGTGTGATGTAGATCGGCTACGATATCAGTTTCAGTCGTCTATTTATTGCCACGCAGATGAAGTAATTGTCGTAGGAGAACGAGCTGAAAGGTCCCTGTATATCGTTGTTCCCGATCCAATCTACCGCAGCTTAAATCGGAGAGATGATTTAATCCTGAGGCAATGCTCGATCCCTCGATCTTTCATCGGTTTCTCGTTCGCAGCAGAAAGTATCTTACATCATCTCTTTTATAGTTTGCAGAAGTTCTTATAAAAGCTTGTCGAAAATTTCGTAGAATACCGTTCAATTAATTGGTACGGTATTTGATTATTTGCTGCGAGTATTTCACTGTTCGAGTTACTTACAGAAGTCGATCACGAAGGAAAATCGAGTTTGATTTAAATTCGCTGCTCGCAAGAATGTGGATCTGCGTTTAATTTCCGCTGTGATAATTTAATCTCACTGTACGTGGCGATTAACACGTACGGTTCTATTCATTTATCCCGATTGACTTCTGTGTATGTAGTACGGAATTATTATTATTTGCTGAACAGAGATATTTTTTTCAACAGAATGTTTCGGATAGAAATAATGCGAAAGGAGCCTCGAGTATCGAGTATTTTCCATCAAGAAAATTCGCGGGACATGTTGATGACGGTTTGACAAATTTCAAAGGGTCCTGCAATAAAGATGATTAATTTTGTCAACGGGTAGGAGATTGCCGGCTCGAATAGGCGAAAATGATTTGGTGTACGCGCGCCGAATATTACCGCCTCGAATATTTTCCGGGCATGACCGGAAAATTCATAGAGGCACTAACGAGCCGGTGGAGCGGGCGCGGGGGCGTGATTACTTTAATCACTTCGGCAAACAGCGATTAATGCGTCCACGTGAAATCAGCTCATTTATGGCGGCCTTTATGCGCGCCTAATTTTAACGGGACGTGTCAAAGCGATGAATGCAGCAGCCCCCGGACCCATCGTATTAGGTTGTCAAATGGTTCATGATTGTTTAGAGGGTGTCCAGATTAATGTTGCCGAGACTCGTTCGAGTTTATCGAGCTACGGATGTAGCCTGCTCTGCGAAAAGAAGTTAATCTGTTGATTGCGGATCTGTATGCGTTTATAGCAAAATCGAGTAGACGAAGTTCGAAATCGTTGAAAAATTTGGGAAATTGAACATGTCGATATATGATTTCTCTTCTGTCTTTCGTCTATTAATCAGCATCTACTCGCATTCCCCCAACAGCTGCGTTTTACGACATTTAATAACTCGTTCGACATTTCTGTCTTGAACCCGTAAAATCCGCAGTCTGTTTGAGCTCCGTGAATTTTAATTTTGAAACAACCAGTAAGATTTATACAAGAAATTAATCTGTAGACTGCGGATCTTTAAGCGTTTATAGCAAAATCGAGTAGATGAAGTTCAAAATTGTTGAAAAATTTGAGAAACTGAGCATGTCGATGACCAATCGGGAGACATACCCCACAAAATGCAGAAGTTTTCGTCCTGATTGGTCCATCCATCTCGGAGTAATCGGTGAACATACATGAAATTATTCATTTTACGCAAATAAAATCGTAAGGAATAAAAAAATGCAACATTTTTTTCACGAGACCACTCCGGGGACATACTCTACAAGATGCAAAAGATTTCGTTCCGATTGGTCCATCCATCTCGGCGTAATCCTTTTTCGAAGTCAATTAAAAATAAGAGATATAGCATTGCACGGTTTCTTATAAACGAAACTGTCCTGGAACTCTTGGAACAGGGTAGTAAATATCCCGGAACAAGAGAGAGGGGGTCGGAAACATTTGTATTTGATCGACGTAACTAAAGAATTCGGTTTCGGGGGCGTGTGCTCTTTGAAAAGCAATTTGCCGCGACCATAATTCAGAGTGCGCGGTGTCCGACGTGTCCGGCAGCGTTTTCGAATTCCATTAACATCGAGCTCCAGCGACCGCCGCGCCGCGTTCCGTTTAATTGAGCAACAAAACGCGAAATTACTCGTCACCGAATAGACCAATTAACGTGTCCAATTAATCGGACAACGAAAGTTACACGGGACGCACGCGCGTGTTCACGTTCGCGGGCCAACAACGCAGGCCCCTATCGTCGCTAAATCGTTTCGGTAAACCGATACCGGGATCAATTACAAGGCGACCAAACGGGGGATGCGACCGGATGCAACCGGGTGCAACATACTGCATCGTTGCTGCAGGAGGAGCCCGAGGAAACCGGAAACTGTTCCCCGAAGGGAATGGGTTAGGGCCTCTCTTCCGATCTGGGAAAGACAAATGGCTGTAATCGGGATAAACGGGATAAACCGGTTTTTTTTCACCGATCATCGATCATCCTGATCGACGCGCTTAATACTTTCCTCGGACGGAATTTTTCTTTCGCGTTTAACACGTCATTTTAACTCGAAAATTAAACATTTCTTTCGACCTGGAATATTTCCATCCTCCATGATTCTTTAAATTTGGTGGATTTGAAATTAGTATTATACCTCGCACAATACTGAAACGTTTTGTAATTGATTAGATACCAACATATCTGTGTAAACGATATTTGAAACAGTGGTACAGAAATTCCTCGGAATTTAGTAGCTACTCGACTGGCAAGGCTTAATAATCTCGATAATTGTATAAAACATATGAAACTCGAGCAACGGTAGATTCAATATTTAAAAAATGTACAATTTCATCCGTTCGTTCTAATAATTCTTTTTCCTGCCTCGAATTTTCCACATGCGAATTCAACACGCAACCAAGCCCAGGCACAGAGACATCCGAATGATTTCCTTCTCTTTTCGAAGTCCGCCGCCTCCGGCGCCATTGTGGCCGTTGAAAAGCTGCGCTCCCATTGGCACATTTCGGCCGTTCCGAACGTCTCCGAGTAATCTGCATCCCCGGTGCAATGATAATGCACCTGAGACGCGGACCTCGTTCCTTCGCGAGACTTCTTGACACTGTGTCTCTTGCACAGCTGTTGTCTTAGCCTCGTCCGGAATCTCGGATGTCTTCGTCACTTTTATAGCAACAATATCAACGTCGCAAAATATTTGCTGAATATTAACGGAATCATATTTACTTCAATAACCGACCATTAATTCTTCTCATTAGCGCATAAAATACACAATCCACTAATTATTATCAGCAGTAACACTATAAGCATTTTTTTGCTAATTTCCTTTGGCTAATGATTAGACAGCGGACTTTATGCATTTATGGGAAAAATGATTAGAACCTGTTAAACATGTTAAGAAAGGAAATAAATTTCTATTTCACTCCAGTTTGTTGTATAGTTCACGTGGAACATTTTTATTTCGCACAAAGATCCGCTGTCTACTAATTATCTGTTGCATTAGAGAAAAGTTATATCGTGTATATTGCATATTTATCGTGCTGGAATATTTGTTTACCAAATCAGAAGAAAGGCACGATCCACTTCAATGTGGTAATCAAATTTCGTGTGATGTGAGCAATTAAAATTGACAAGTTGAAAGTTAGAGACACAGAGGGTTGGCTATCCCCGTCGACCGGTCTTCACGGGTTAACAGGTGTGCAGGTGGAGGTGTCCGGTGATTGCGGGCGCGGAGGTATCCTCAATTAGCTCCCTTTATTCGGACCGGGGGTCACATGCCGTTGGTGGAAGACAAACGGCGAGGATGGGCCGGCGAAAAGATTTAATTGCGGGGAAAGAGAGTAACTGGAGTGCGCTAAAAGGCTTCCGAAGTGCAGGTAACCGCGGCAAACAACCGTGGTATATACGTGCGAGCCGAGCAGAACCGAGCAGAGCCGATCCGATCCGAGCAGACTGGAGCAGAAACAAAGTCGTTCGTTTTATTCCGTTCGTAAACCGGCGCGGCGGCCGCGGCCGGCAAAAAGCTTGGGCAACTGTACATTTCGGCCCCGGAACAATGGCCGACCGGAAATGAATGGCCCGCATAACTGACCCGGTCTCTTTGCCCACGGCTTGTTCTTGTTTGCCAGGCTGCTTTGCCTTCGCGACGGCTAACCGAATCCTTTCGATTCAAACTCCGGCTTCTTCTGGAAACTGCTTTCTTAACACGGTGTACCTTTTATTAGTTTTCTTCGGCTTCTCCCTTTTGATTGATTCTGCTCTTTGATTCCGCGAACGTTTGCCCTTTCTTCGAATCGAACCAGATGTGTGGAACTGTTGGAAATAATTGATCGATCTGCTACCGTTACTTGTTCGTTGGTTTTCAAGATAGAAGGTCTGGCCAGCTTTCTTTAACTTTTAATTACTCGCATATAGTACATAATATTGTTTAGTATTAGTTTACATATGTATCTTATGTGACAGTAAGTGTACAATCTTCTTACACAATGTTTTTACATGTATATGTATGTATGTACTGTACATTTACTGCCATATCAAATACATATAGATACATTAATTTTAAACAATTTTATGATCGTATTATACGGGAACCTACTGTATTTACTATCTCAAAACTTGAAATTTGGTGTTTCAAGCATAAACAAAGGTGTACGAGTACACTAGAAAATATCTGTTTTCCATTAAAGTATTTATTTCATTGAATAAAAATGTATACAACCGAAGATTAATAAAACTGTATATTTTCTCTATTTTCTTGAAAAAAGTGTCGGGATGCACTACTAAAAAATTCAACTCCGATCGCTCTGATTCGTATGTTAATTCTATTGAATGCCCGATCAATATGATTTATGTCTCTTTCGGAGCATCCCGAAAGAACAACGATTCAAGTCGGGGGTTAACTTCGATTTATTCCGGCAGCCTGTCTTTAATGACGCTACATTAAAGGGCCGAGTATCGGAAACAAATCAATTACCTAAATGGCAATCCTTGACGCTGCATTCTCCTGTTCTCATTAATTGAGGTAATTAATTAGTCACGTATAATTACTAGCAGCGGCGGCGTCGGCGTCGACAGGGCATTGATGTTTCGCGACCGTGTTGCTGGCCTCTTTTAGGCAATTTGATCAATCGATCGTTCAATGACGATAAGATTGCTCTAACGGCTGAGGTCACTGGACATAATGGGATTTGCATGGCAATTAAGCTGGCCGATCGAAGTCTTAGCTTGATGACCGAATTATGACCGCGAGAAGCCTCACGTTGCTTTCATCGACATACTTAGAAAATTTCAATTAACCGCTCCTGAAACGTTCCCGTGCTTCTTTTGATCCAATTTTCCAATCGCTGGCTTTCTCAATTTTATTAATGAAATATACATGTACAGGGTGCGGCGCAAATTGGTCCCCACGATTTTTCAGCCCCTTCGGATGGTCGGACAGAAAAGTGTTTCTTACCACAGTTAATCAGTATTTAAGCGAAAAGAAATTGCAATTTTTTAAATTAAAAAAATTCTCGATTTTCTCGGAATGAAGCGTGAAACAAAAAAAATGCTATTCCTTTTTTTCGACTCATTTTTACATGTAGTATCACCCCTGCTCGGTTGTACCACCCGTCCGGCCACGCCCTGTATATAAATATAAAATAAAATGTTAAATGCTCGACAAAATAATTCGAATCGCAAAGATGCATTGCTCTACGATAGAAGATGCCTGACGCGAGTAATTACATTCCTCGGTCATCAAAAAATGAAATAGAAGCTAGAAAATTAACGACAGCCGGTTCCACAGGATAGGATAATTAAAAAATCATGGTTGAGAAAGATCGTCGCGTCGTCCACTGGAAATTTTCATCGTCTTCAAAGCCGCGGAGCAACGTTCCTTGGTCTCGAGGACGCCTTGACTTCCGGTTTCGCGATTCCTCGGGCATCGAGTACACCAAAGGAAAGAGAGAAACAGGTTCCTCGAGACCTAATTACCGATCGGCGATTCTCCGATGCAAGTTCAATGCTCGCCGATAAACTTTCCGTAGAAAAAAACGCCGCTGCTAGCCAGAGACGCCAATTACTGTTAGTCCGCGTTTGAAATGATCAAATAAACTTCCTCGATCAAGTTTATATTATCGTACAAATTGAACAAAGTTTGAAGAAGGAGAATAGAGGTACCAGTCAATTTAATGCTCGGTTGATTTAGTGTTAAAGAATGATTTCTGCGTCATTGCTGTCGACGCAGACAATTTTCATTCCGTATAAAAATTCGCTGAGAAAGTTTTCGTAAAGGAAAATGAAGCCATAATATTGCGGTTCAATTAAATTACTTTCCGAACGGCCTAATAAATGTTGTTGGTAATTGTTGTGGGGGCGAGTTTGTCGGACCACAGGTGAAAATCGTACGCGCACGAGCGCATGCCGACGCAAACACGCTGTAACTAATCGCAAACACAAACACAGAGGTGGTTGTATACATTAATCAGCCAATAACACAAGGACATCGATGTAAAGGACAAACAGACAACTCGTATAACCGACAAACAGAGGACACGCGCGACCAAGCAGTATAGAACCGAGCAATTCGTGCGTCGCGTCCCGTAAATACGGAAACAACCCCTGTCGAACTATGTGCAACAGTTTCGCCCGTTCTCTTTGATCCTCGTTCTCTTCCGATATTAGTTTATTATCGCGCGATATCCAATTTCGTGCGTTTCATCCAATATGGAACCGACCTCCTAACCACCGGAGTTCCAAATTTTCCGACTCGATCGCGATCGGATAGACTTTTCTACGGATGTACAGTGACTGTCACTAATATTCGGACAATCTTATAAAGACGATAACTTTTTAAATATTGGACCTTACAATTCGAACTTTTTTCGATGTTTGAACAATTGTCGGAATTGCAGAGAAAATACTAAAAGTAAATGCTAAAAATAAAAAATGAAACTCTAAAGATGCATCCATGAGGAATTATTCGATAAATTTATTTCACCGAGCACATATCAAAAAAGATTTATTGAAATGTAAATGGAATCAGATGCGCGCACATTTATTAAAGCAGCGATTTTAAATATTTGCTATATCTGTCGTGCGCGCTACAGTACAGAAAGATGATAACAATATATTGAAATAATTAGGAGAAAATTAAAAGATTATCAATATTTACGTGTATAATTGAATACGCAAGCTGGTAAGAATTATAATGAATAATAGCGCGGCCGCTTTCAAAACGAAAATCAATGCGAACAATCCCATTAAAAACACCGACAATCGGAGCTACATTTAAATCGTAAAACTCGGCGAAAACAGTCCCATTAAAAGCGATATTTACGTCCACGAAATGATGTGTAAAATAATGAAAATAACGATGAACAACAGGGGCTGTTGTTAAATCAAACCTTCACAAAAACGATGTATGTACACCACTAACGAATAAAATAATTATCATACTGACAAACAACCAGGGCTGTTTTTAAATCAATTTTTAGCTAAATTGAAATGGAACAGAATAACAATATGACAATAAAAACGGGTCAGGCCAGGTTCCGATCAATTCCCGTGCGAAACTGCCGTAATAAAAATAATAATTTGACTTGATAAACCAACGAATAAAATAACGATCGTAAGAATGGACATCCTCGCCGAAAACAACCCGGTAAGATCACCGAAGAAAAAATTCCTGTAATTCTCCAAGGGAATCACAGCGGGAGACGTGCGTTCGAAAAGAAACTAAAAGAAAACCGTGGAAAATCGGAGAAAAATCAGCGAGAAAGGAACGCCGCGCCGCGCTGGGATCGGGAATAGGTCTCTCTGGCTACGAGTTCGAGAAACGTTCGAGGGTTAAGCTCTCCTGGCGGTGCTTAACAGCGTCGCATCTCGAACAGTGGATCAAGAGGGTCGAGCGACGGCGTCGGTGCATCGTTGTTATGCACCGAGAGCAGATATTACGGTACGCGGATCGATCTTACTACTCCCAATTGCATCCGCGGACAATGCATCCGGACTGGCTGCATTTTATTTTCCCTTTTTCTTCCTGCTGTCTCTCGTTTACCCCCGGCCGTTGGTGCATCGGTGTGTCTGAGGGCAGAGGGACGTTGCAATTTATCCCGGGTGCATTCGACGGAACCGCTCGAAAAGTGTCCTCGAAGAGGATTTTAAATCGTTCCGAGTGAAATCCTCGGGAACGCGACTTCTGTTCCGTAGACAACTTAATCGGGGATATCGGTTTACTCCATTTTCTTTCGGTTCCCTCACTTTTCTTTTCCTCGGTCGTTGGCCTAATCGTTCACGTTCCAACGCACCTCTCTCCTCCCGCGCCGCTCGTTATCTCTTTACCTTATCGTTTCCTTCGCAACTACATCTACTAGATGTAGACGTGGCGATTGTATACAGGGTGTCCCAAAATTCCTTCAACAGCCGGAAATGGAACGTTCCTGAGATCATTTGAAGCAACATTTTCCTTTGCAAAAATGTTATCCGCAGCTTTGTTTAGGAGTTATTAACAAAAAACACGGACCAATCAGAGCGCGACCTAGACGCGAGTTAGCACAGTCGGCCCGGCGCGCCAACTGTCTATTGGCCGACTGTGCCAACTCGCGTCTAGGTCGCGCTCTGATTGGTCCTTGTTTTTCGTTAATAACTCCTAAACAAAGCCACGGATAACATTTCCGCAAAGGAAATTGTTGCTTCAAATAATCTCAGGAATCTCCTATTTCCGGCTGTTGAAGGAATTTTGGGACACCCTGTATTATGTAAATTGAAATTGATTAGCAAGACCTACACTACCAACGCGATTGTTAGAATATTTTAAAACGGATAATAATTTAAGTGGTACGATCAAGAGAGTCCATTTCTCAAATGGACACACACCTTGAGACTCGCATAATGTATGCGTCTGACATCGATCGACCCCGTGACCCGAGACACCTCGCGAGATCGTTTGAGAAATTCGAGGAGAGGCGGGAAGAATTGGTCGGGGGAGAGAATTGGGGTAAGACGATCTCTCTTTCTCTCCCTCTCACTTGCTCTCCCCGCCCCTTTCGCTCGGGCATCGTGCCCGCGGAGGAAATTGCAGTGTCACGTTCTGCAAAAATGCCACGGGAGTCCTCTGGATTAGTTCCAGATTCGTTGAATATTAAATTGCGCGGGCGAGCGCCGCTTCTCCGACGCGATCCTCCCACGAATTTCGTTACGAGAGGAAATTCGAGGAGCTGTGCGGCCGCGAGACCCGCCATTTTCGAATTTCGCGAAATTCGCGAATGGACACGCGACATGTTCCCAAACAAACCCACATGGCTGGCTAGCTTTCTCAGTTCTTTGCTCTAGAGTCATCCCCAATTGAATCACGCAATCACGATAATATTCAGATTCATTTTCAAACAATGGTTCTAAGCGAATGTATCAACGGAGGGTGAGTTGTGTAGGTTCACGATTGAAAAATCCTCGGCCATAGACTGGAAAATCTGCATACATACAGTGCTGTGAACAATTACAAACTCAACCGTATTTTTATGTTTTTCATAGTACTGAAACAAAAATTGACGAAACCGTTGATGCATTTTTATATTCTAATACAAAACGAAAGTGAGCAAACACAAAATAATAGTTTTGTTCCTCAGAAATCTAGAAAAAATGGCATTTGTTCTTAAAATTGTGGTTCAAGCTGTGAATAAGTATAGATTCATTATTAATGTTAATATCTTTCATTACTGAATGTGTTCGTTAAAAATATACTAATATAGTACATCAAATCTCCTTGTTTTTAAACATTCAGCTACTACATTGCCCGATGAAGCAAGAGACTGTTCACATAGAAAAAAAAACCTACTTAGTGGATTCTTGGACATAATAACGAGAACATACAGGAAATAAGTGTGAGTTTATAATTATTCACTATACATATAATAAAATCTCGAGACACAGAAGGCATGGAAAGTCGGCAAGCGACGTATACGATCCAAAATGGTGTCCATCGTAACCGCGCTCCGAGTCCCGCGATTTTCGAGGTGTGAAACAGAGTGTGGGACAGAGGGAAGTAGAACGCGCACGGGGGGCGTTTCTCGCGAAAAATCAGTCCGGGTCCCATTCGCGCAGCTTAATACCCGAAGAAGTTGGAACCGATCCAGATGAAGGGGTTTTCCCCGGATTATTATTAAACGTCCGCGGCGCAATTTCCTCGACTGTGCTTGGGCATCGATTGTTTCCCCGCGCGAGACGGCAAACTTCTCCGGCGCCATTCTTCCCGGCTCCTCGAACAATTCCTGCGACTCCGTCAAGTTCAGGCTGACGGGCTGACTGCGAAATCGGTCTCGTGGCTGTTGAATTAATCCGAAAACCCTCCGTGCGCTCCTCCTTCTTCCCCGAAAACTTTCGAATTACCCGAATCACCGTTCCTCCCTCGTTTATTCGAATGGTAAATGAACAGACGTCCCTGTGGAAAAAGACGAACTGCGAACCAGGATGCAACACGGCTGCGCGAGCCGTAGATAGTCGTTAACGTAGCTTCGCGACGATTTACTGTCGCGGCAGCTAATTTGCCAGAACGGCGCGTTTCGCATTTTGTGGGACAGGAAATGCCAGAGAGCTTCCCCAAGATGAGTTCTCCATTAAAGATTCTGTTTCAATGCTTGTCTGTTCAAGTTGCACTTTGTTTCCGGGGAAAAGGAGACGTTCGAGTTACCGTCATGTTATTTCCCAACAGACAGCATTATTAATTAATTCATGCTTCACGAATGGCTACTAATCGCGGTGCAAGATGTTCTCCAATTTGAATCGGAGGCCTCGGAAACATTGAAAAGCGTAGCCAGCTTGTGTGCAGGCTGAAAAATAAATGGCTCCTCGTAATTTTCGTGCGCTCGAGCTTAACGAATACAGCCCGGGATCCCGTTCGTATAAAAAGAATCTCTCGGCCCGGGGTTTTACCTTGGCTTCTGCCGCGCGCACCCTTGAAAACACTCTCCCTCGTCCTCTTTTTCTCTCTCTCTGAGAATTAAATATCACCGGCTCCCCCGGGGCGTTTTTTATTTTTTCATCTCTGTTTCACGAAGGATGCACCGGAAACGCGGAATGCAATCTCGTGAAAGAGTAATCGCGTCTCGGATCGACCCGCACGCGGAAAACGCGTCGACGCGACGTTTTGCGGATATAATAGCACCGCGACACTGTACTCTGCTTCATTGTTTATAGAGATTTCTGATTTTTTGAAATGGTACTTTTTGGGTGACGGAATAATTGGTTAAACAATTCCACGGCTCTCGCGGATAAATCGAAAACGTGGAATCGCGGGCGTCGATTGCAGTTTCGACTGCATCGCACTTCGGCTGCTATCTGTCCAACCAGTCGAGAGGATCCACCCCCGGCTCCACTGTGGACCGACGGAACCTGAAATACCTCAATCTCCCCTAAACTTCGAGGGACCAAACAGGAGAGAGAAGTTCCCTCCTCGAGATCGTAACCACCAACGTGGCGAGATGCAAACTCGGTTTCTACCATAATCGATAGTTTCGTCACTCGATAGATATACGCGGTCGACGACGCTCCTCTGCGAGCTTGCGACCCTTGCGACGACGGGACTCTTGCTCTTCCTTCGAAAATCGTTTTAGATTTTTCTGGAGTAGAACGCTTTTGTTCCCCGAACATTCTGATCTTCTTGTTCCCACGAGTTTCCTCGAAATTGAGTTTTCAGTTTTCTTCTTGGCCGAAAATATCCGAAAAAAGCGCCCAATAGAATCGCGAGCTGGCAAGATGAATCGTGATAGTTTGATGGAAATTCTTGGGGAATTTTAATCGGCGCGATGGAAATAGCCGGCGACGTAAGACGGCCTGACGGTAAATTAATAAACCGTGGCCCAGTTTCTCGGGAGCGACGACGATGTCTGCATTCGATATTTCCGAAACGAGAATTTTCCCCGGCGATTCTCTCCCTCTGTCGATCGCGCGAAGCCTCAGATTTCCAGGATCGATTAATCAATCGATAGTAATGTGCGCAGGGAACGCGCACATGCTCATCATCGTCGGCTAATTAAAACCGAACAGCCGAGTGCGGTTCATCCTTGAGCCAATTTTTGGGAGAGAGAACCGCGTTTGCGAGCGATGCAGCTTTTTTCGTACTAATTTTTAGGTGTTCGAGTGCTCCTTTTATCGTTTCGGCCTAGAGAAACGTGCCATCGAAACGATCACGCTAATTAAAAACACGGATATGATTGAACTCTTTTTATTTCATAGCGGAAATGTTTTATGGACGTTCGATTATTCGCACCTTGTTTTTTCGGGTAGGATTGACTATTTTAGATTAAAGTATTGAAATAACAAGAATTTATCTATAATATGAGTGTACCCGAAGAACTAAATTTTTTAAATTATTTCTCGTGGATGCATCTTTACTATCACAACAGTCGTAAATTAAAACCATTGGAGCCTGTCATTTTGACGAATCCCGTAAACCTAGTGTAACACGTTTTTGTTCACCATCAGTTGTACGAGCTCGTGATCGAGTCTCCGTCATCCGAACCGCGTTCCATCATAGTTATATCCTTCAGTTATAAGAATTAATGGATAATGGATCGACCATGATGCCCCGCGAAAATGAATTAATGGAATATCACGTCGAAAGAACATATTCCAGGGAATGGATCGAATTTCGCGTAAATATCGCTGAAAATTTCGCGTAAAAATCGTGATCTTTACTGTTTCCTTTGCAATTGCGACCGATAACAATTTTTAAAAAATTATTTACACGTTAGCTAGTAAACTAAACCTTCTAGCTGTTGGGTCCAATTTTGAAAAAGTTATTTGTTTTTAAATGGTGCACGAATACTTTGTATATCCACTGTAAATAAAAGTTCTTTGCTGATTCGTTCTTGATAATTCATTCGGTGTGTTTTGCTCGGAGGACCGGGTCAGGATAGACCCGTGGTCGGTGGAGGGATGGTTAATTGCGTGGGTGAGCTTTCGTAGGTTGGTTAGCGTCGCAATTTCTCCCCGGGGAATATTTGAGCCCTGGGGCTCAAGTAGAATTCGGCGGGATGCTCGAAATTGTCGGCATTACCGTGAGATCAGAGTATAATCGGCCGGGATCTCGGATGTAGTTTGAATCCCCGATGAACCCGTTATTACGCCGACTACGGCTTTAATTTCTCGGCGGAGCGGCTCTGCCCGGCCGTGCCATTGCTTTTTCCCTTCGTCCCGAATTTTCCGCGATTTCCCTGTATAATCGTCGTCGCTCTGCCTAAATGGCCGACGCTTTTCTTCTTGATCCTTCGGATATCCACGCTGGGTTTCTCCTCGCAAATTGCTCGGAATTTTGATGGACGTTTTGTGAAAATATACTGGGCGTGTCTCTCACTATTTTACCCTTCCATTAAGACTGAACCTACCGAGCCTGAAAAGTCACTGCTACACGTTGCCTTATAAAAACGACGAAATTGCAGCATCTTTACGATTGCGATAATTGTAGCATAAAAATCTGAAATCGGTGGTACGTTTAGCGTTGAGCAGTTTACAGATCGTAAAAAGCTTGGCCGAGGAGTCATCGATCATTTCTTTTCCATCGGGAGAACGGCAAGGAGCTTTCCCCATTGATCCCTCGCCTCCTAGGTCCATTATAGTTTCCGGCGGCATGTGTATCGCTCGATAAAGCTCGCTTTCGGGTATCTGGGGCGCACAAATCAAGGCATAATGATCTGTCGAGTCGGACTTTCGCGCGAAAGGCGC
Source organism: Lasioglossum calceatum (assembly GCA_963966675.1). Lineage (NCBI taxonomy): Eukaryota > Metazoa > Arthropoda > Insecta > Hymenoptera > Halictidae > Lasioglossum > Lasioglossum calceatum. The sequence continues at coordinate 17,136,636 of OZ016543.1, read as the reverse complement.
AAGTTTTCCTCAAGGGAGTCGTTATTCGACTAAAATGACGGCCAACCCCTCGAAACCCACTCCTTTCCTCAACGTCTGCCTCCATCTTGGAAGATATATCGGTGCACTCTTCGTCGCGAGCATTGAATATGCATCGACTGAGAACGGTCTCGAAAATTTACAAAGCAAAACGCCTCTCCGCTGACCTAATATTCTCCTTGGAAAATTGTAAACGGTTGTACGAAGACGTCGTTCTGGCACTCGCGACGATCCATGCGAAATTTCAACGGTGGACGTTCAAAGTCAACTGTTCGGTTGAATCGTTCGTCGATCCGCCTAAAATTAAAGCAGCTGATAATCAGTGTTTCTCCGTTGTTATCTCCGGAAAGAAATCGACGATCGTTTCGATCGAGAGAGGGCGAAATTGTTGATCGAGGCCGCCGCGGGATGTTGAAAATATTAGAATTAATCGAGAGTAAAATGTCCCCGATGTCCGGAGTCGCGCATCCGGGCAAATCGGGCATGGAAATGACGTATTAAACAATTCGGATTGAGGGTAAACGAGCGGGTAATAACTGGTTTACCTGTGTTCGGTAGCAATCGCGAGAGAGAGAGAGAGAGAGGCACACAACACACGGGGGGCTGTGTGTTTTGTCGGTGTTTGGACACACGGGGCTATCGAAACAGGTCAGCCGTTTTCCGGCGCTGATAGAGGATGAACTTTGCGTTTCTAGCGAATATTTTGCCGGCCGGCCGCGCAATTATCTCGACGACTCTATCGGCCGTGTTTAATTCTTTTGTTTGGTTCAAAGCCGAGCTACCGCCGAGGAGAAAACCCGCCGCCGCCACCGGGGCTTGAATCGCGGTTCATCAATTTATCAGACCGGTGCACCCGGGCTTTCAGACTTTTTAGCGACGGTTGTTTCGCGGACGCGCGGGCAGGGACCTGCAGAAACGGGGAACAAGAACAAGAGAGATTTCTCTCTTGCGTGAATCACGTTTCTTCCGTTCCGATTATTAATATATTTCTCTTGCTCTAACTCGCTTCTCCAAGCTGCAATGCATTTCTCTTGCTCGCAGCTCTATTCGAGAAACAAAATTTCTCTTGTTTTAAATATAATTGCATTAGGGACGTGTTAACAGAGGATCCTCTCGGCTTGCTGGCTAAATCCCAGCCTGAATCGAAGACAAGTTAAGTTAAGACGTCGTTTATGCCCAGTGGAGCAACGGTACGTGTCAACATAAGAGTTTCGCTCCGGAGAGTTGCTTCAGGGGATGAAAGTCATTACCGGATAGAGACCGGGGAGAAAATCTTTGAGAGATTACTTTCAGACTCGTGTAGTTTACAGTGTCTCCGCCGCCAGCCGTAACGGTGCGTCTCCACTCGAGGATTTGATTTTCGAAAATTGTTTTGTCAAGAGATTCAGGATTTGGCTCGGAACAGCGACGAGCGGAGGTTGTCGGAGGCTCGAGATGGAAATTTCTGTGGACTAAATCCGGAATTTTGCGAAGGATGCGTCCACGACGATTATGTCGGGCAGATTTTCCCGTGGCCTGGAACTGCGAATTTCGAATTGCGGCGGGAGGGTTTTCGGTACGGCGCGGCGCGGCACGGCGCGAGCCGTTGAATTAAACCGTCGGGCAATTTTTTCGTTTTGCCGCGAGACAGCCCCCGTGTTTATTAGCGCAATATGCCGGGACGTATTTACGCATTCAATTTAGAGCAGAAACGCGGGAGAGCCGGGAAAATATGAAAGTTCTCAGTGGATCGTGCTAACGAGGATCTCGGGTCAGGTGGTAACGTACCGCCGCGCCACTATACCATGCTTTCCAGTCAGCTTTTTTAATTAGAGCTATGCCATTATTTCCAGTAAATGTTGCCGTTCCAATAGAAAACATCGGCTTTCAATACGGGGCTCTTTTCATTCGCGAGGAACAAGAACTCTCGGTGTACATATTCACAAAACTAATTCTCCGTAATCTGTACCCGTAAGTTTCACTCCAACAAAATTTCTACTCCCACGTCGTGACCTGCACTTTTGCGTCACCCTGTAGAAAATGCGTAATTCACTTAAATTCCGCCCTTCAATTTATCCTCGGGACTCATAGCGGCCACCGCTTTTGCAAGATCCTGCAGAGAAAAGTCCATACAAAGTACAGTAATCGCTCCTTCGTTGTCCTGAATCGTGGGCACGATCGTTGTCCAGTGCCTACCCACTCCACTACCTGTCAACGAGAGTATTAGGCCTGCGTGGATCTGGTCGCCAAATGTGTCCCAGGACTGTCTAGACCCCGCGTAGAACGGAGAACAATAGGAAAGGAATATGGCAAGGAAATAAGGAGTTTTTTAAAGCCAGACAGTTGACTGCGAATGCTTTTCTTTGTCATTTAACTAGTCGTTTCACTAAAGACGCAGTCATAAATCAAAAATAGTGTCCGGCACGGTCGTTGTCCGCTCATACCCCCGGCCTTTGGACAACGAAGGAGCTTTTACTGTACTTCTAAACAATATCTCGACCACACACCACTTTTGCCACGTCCTGTACAAAATTTTCGAACGATACGTGCGCCATTAAAATTCATTTAATTTTCCACCAACTGCCTGCACACCCTAGCTGCATCCTACCCGAAAAATCCACCCTCGGAACTTGTTCCCAGCAAAATGAAAAATCGTCTGGCACACCATTCGTGAAGCGTCCAGTAGAATCGGCTCGGCACTGGAGCAGAAAAAGAGGAAGAAGAGGAAGAAAGCGACGGGGTTTCGGGCAAGAAGACGCGTGTATCCATCCTCGGTGAACTTAGCATGCACTCGAGCATCGGGTGCATGTGCGTCGGTGTGCGCTGGTGTCTGCGGGTGTATGCGGCGGTGGAAGCGGAGGAGAGAGAGAGACTGGTTCCGGTAATGAAACTCGACGCCGCGCGCCGCGTCGCGCCGGTAGGAGAAGCGGCTCGATAAAGAGGGACAGCGCTCGCATTCGGAGGGAGAGGCGCGGCGGGGAGACGAAAGAGAGGAAAAGATAGAGGGACGCGCGGCCAGGCACGCACGTGGGGACGTTGAACGGTCTAAGGGATGCTGGAGGGGATGCAGGAGGTTGAGGTCGCATTGATTTTGTCTAGACAGGGTGGAGACTAGCTCTGTGGTATCGTCCTTCGCTCACCGGCTCACCGTTGATATTCCGGCAGCCAGTGCGCTCTCGGTGCACGCACCCGGCTGCAACTGCACTCTGCACTCGGCTCGGTGCAACTGTCCCCGAGAAATATCCGTTTTATCCCACGAATTTTGCGCCTTCTCATATCTTTTTCTTTCCTCTTCTTTCTTCTCTTTTCTTTTTGTTCCCCGTTCTTTCTGCCCGTCGCTTTTTCCCGTTTCTCTGTTTCTTTCGAATTTTTGCCTTCCCCCTTTCTCCGTCCTTTTATGTCTCCGGATTTTTATTTTCACGTTTTTTCCCATCGACGAGTTTCGTTCGCCCTCGCGTTCTTTCGTCGGACCAGGAAACTCGATCGACCATAATCGCGAGTGAAAGCCGTGCGCGTGCGAAACGATACACCCGTGCGTGCCCGCGAGCACTTTCACTCGCAACGCGATAACATCTTCGGAAAAGTGCCGCGGAAACTGTGAGACCTCTGTCGAGATATATGTGCGTCCGTCTGGCTGGTGGTTCTTTGGGTTTTCGATTTCTCGCTGGGGTTTCTCTGAGCAGGATCTCGGCGCGAAGTGGTTTCAAATGTTCAGCGTGGGGTGACTGTGGCCGTTTGCGGAAAAGTTGAGGTCTATGGTAGGTTTTGGGAATTTGGTTTCGCTGCGATTCGATTTCGATATTGGCGCTGAACCTGCCGAGCATTAAAGTGTCTGGTAAATGTTGCCGTATAAAAATGGCATTACTAAGTTTATTCAGATTGTCTGTAATTTTCAATACAATCGTCTCCTATAAATGAATTTGCTAGGTTTAGTGTTAGAAAATGTGTAGACGTAGTTTAGAAAGGAAAGAATTATTTCTAGCTTGGTGCAGTTATTAAACGACGAATGAAATTTCTACCTGGTTTTTACGATTCCCGTGAACAATTTTTAGTTTGCATAAAGGTCCACGATCTAATAATTATTGCGTAATCGTGTCGTAAAATCATTACAACTGTAATTACAAGCCCCGCTTCGCTTTGAAAGCACTGAGCAGTCATTCGCGACTCATAAAAATGGCAAGAGCGCCATTATTCAGGCTGAACGTGACATTTATCGTAATAAAGAAATAGAAAGCAAGAGAAACAAAGAGAAAGTATTGGAAGGAGAAAAAAAAAGACAGGACTACAGAAAGAAAGAAAAGAAGAGTACGAGAAAGAAAGCTGGAAAAAAGAGAACGAGAGAAGCACGGTGATAGAAAGCTGAATAAGAAGCGACATTTATTGTGGTAGAAAAAGAGAAGGGAAAAAAGAGAGCAAGAGAAAGGGAGAAGTTAAGAAAGAGCGACACTTATTGCGACAGGGAAAGAGAAAGCAAGAGAAAGAAAGAGGGAGCAGCGGAACAAGCAAGAGAGGATAAAAGAGGATGAAGGATAAAAAAGAGAGAGTTAAACGAAATAAAGTAGATAGGGAAAACAAGGGAAAGAAAATGGGTGCCATAGAACGAGAGAGGTCGAGAGAAAAATACGGGTGAAACGAGTTGTAAAAAATGGTGTAACAGAGTGATACAGAAATAATTAATTTTTAATTGAACTTATTCATTCCGCGACTTCAATGATGCACTTAGAAACGAAACGGGAACGCATCCATCTCTCCCGATCGAATAATTTCAAGATTAACAACAGGAAAAACGTAGCGTTTAATTGAAAAATTATTGCATTGTGTGCAACGAGTAGAATGGAGATCCGTGGAATAAAATAGCTCTTTATATTATTTGAAATCCAATAAAGTAGTACATGCGGTAAAGAAATTCGCGTTCGATTGCACTCTCGGTCAATTAATTCGCGGATATCTGTAATTACATGAACATTCTATTAATGAGAGGAGAGAGAGAGAGCGAGAGTAGAGGGAATAAAGACAATCGGTGTCTGAAGGTTCGCGTGTAGTTCTGTACAGGCTCGCGGCCTGGGCCACAATGGGGGCCTTAAACGGGGTGGAGACGCGACGGAAAGGGCGCAGGGATAATTAAAACGGGAAATCGGGCTTTCCTCGCGGCTCGAGATCTCGAAATGAAATGTACTTTATCAAGGAATCGGCTGGCTAACGAGCTTCAGCGTTGTTCGCTCGTTACACCGTCGCGTTAATTGAGAACACAAAGAATCGGATGCTGCTTCGGCTAAATGAAAAAAACAACGGCCAGAGCGAGAGAGAAAGAAAGAGAAGGACCGAGAGTATAATATTTTTAGCTGTGCATTAATGCAAATTGGAATTATGAGAACGCCGGGGAACAAAATGCAACCGGTAATGGTATCGAGGAGAGAATAGAGGTTCGATGTAAGCTGAACCGACTACAGTCCGTCGCAAAATTATTCCTCCACTCGCGAACTTCGTGTTTTGCAATTCATACGTGTGCTACGTTCGTTCCGTCTTCATTCAGCATTTCATGTTGCAGCGTAACGAGTTTGTCTATGGTATACGAATAAAACGAAATCTGACATTTTCTTTAATCTCTGCTATAGATATTATTGCAATCTGTTTTAAAATTACTCCACAATCTGTTACTGCAAAATATTTTTAACAAGGCTCTTGCTTCGTTTACGTTATCTTGCTACGAGAAATTAAAATGTATAAAAATTGTGGGCGTATTTTATAATTTTGTTATAGCGATAGATCGCAGCACAGATCCTCGAAAGAGACGAAGGATAAAGGACGTACGAATTTACTTATTGCCGAGAAATTCCGCGAGTATTTTATGAGACGCCGCATCTTTTTGTCGTCGAGTGTAGACGAGATCGTGAACCGAGAGACTCTCGGATTCGATCAGTCTCGCGAGGGACTCATTCGCCCCGTGAATTTCAGACGAGAGACAGAAGAGTTACTAGCAGACTGGGAATCGTAATATCTGCAGCGACACTTTAATTCAACCTTTTTACTCTCTTTTCCAACCTGACAGTATATGTTCAACAGGGAATCCTCTCGTATTCATTTCGCTCCTATTTTGCCGGGAAACCATCTCGAGGATATTCAAACGCGCATAAAGATCTCGCAGTTTAATTATCGCGTGCGTCAATAACTAATTCCATTTCAATCCGGCTCTCTGTCTCTCGTACAAATTAATGAGAATTTTTATCGATCTAGAATGTTTTCTCTCGAAACGTTTTACGTATGAAATTATAATTATTAGCTTGCCGTGTCACAATTAAATTGTATTCGTAATTAATTGCGAACGATTTCGAGGAGAACATGCAATTGATACAGGCGATTCACAATTAATGGCATTATCGAGGAAAAGACAATTTTTTGGGCGAAAGGTCGTGAAAATTTTGTCTGGTCACAAACTGTCCCATTTCACTAGTTTCACTGTATTTAGGGTAACTTTTAATCGAACAATCACTCGAACAGTCAATTTGTTTTCTTTTTTAAATTCTGTTTGAAAATATTTTTTCAAATATTCCACAGTATTTCCACTTTCCAAATATTTGCACTAAAATTCTGAACTATTTGCACTGAAATTCATTTCACTGCAAATTTCATCCGGATATCTCTTACGGTTCAACAGTTCTAGTAAAATGTCACGAAATTTCTCGATCCAGCCCACTGTGCGCCGTCTAGTTTGCGAAAGGATAAGTAGAAACAAGGAGAGCGAGTGTTTCGAGCGCATAATCTCCGATAAAGCTCGATCCCTGTGCAGCAGGCAGCCTCGCTTTAAAATCTCCATTGTCGCGGCGTACTTGACAAGGAATGAAAACGATACGCGGAGTGCTGCGTGTCTGAGGAATATTCGCGACGCATATCCGTCGCGACGCCGCTGACATCAAGGTAAAATAGTCCTCTCTCTCGCGGATGCGAAAATATTCGGTTGACAAATAGCCTCGTTTCGGTTTCGCGATTTTTTCGAACACTGGCACACGAACCGGGAAAAAGAGAACATTTTTTTCTCGCCAAGTTCTCGCGCTTTGTTCGACGCAGGCTGGAAAAAGGTCGGGAAAAATTGAAAAAATTCGAGTAAATCAAATATTATATCACCGTTCCGCCATTCCTGCGGTTCTCAGTTTCGAACAATCTGCCTTGCTCGTTACGGTTACGCAAGTACCAAGAAAAGGACAGGTTCGACCGGAAGAGAGCTTTCGTCGGTCCGCAAATGAATTCGTTGTCCCTTTTCTTTATATCTCCTCCGAAGACTGCAGTCTGAGCTCTCGCGGAGCAAACGGAACGATTACTTTTAATCCTTGTTTAATTACCAACCGTGGAAAGCGGAGGCGGTTAATTGGTAGCGCTCGCTAACAAAGTCCACTTTAATTTCCGGCCCGACTACTGTTTGTAACTCGATCGGGACGATGCCGATAACTCCGTTAATTAAAACCCCGAAATCTCGGACCGTGTACCGTGTAGCATTCGCGGAGGATCGAATCTATCTATCCAGATCAATCTTTCTTCATTTTTCTTTCTTCTCACTTGCTTGAAAATTTCGATAAAAATTGCCGGGGCTGACAAGCTCGTTAAAATAGAAATTACCAACGGTTTTTCCACCGAAGAACAACTTGCTTTCTGCGTATTCAATAATTATCGCGATGGAAGAAGCACCAGAGCTCTGCTCCGTCTTTTTAGCAGACATTCTGATAACCCTTTGGTTTTTCGCGGGCACGGGCAAAACACGGGACAGCCGGTTTAATTGTACAGAAAAATCCACGCGTAACCGGTGTCCGGGTTTTCTCTCCGTTTTTTTTTCTTTCTCCTGTTTCTCCTTTTTCCCATTTATTTTTTTCATCGTTGTCGCGGACGCGTTTGTCAGAGCGCGCCGCTCAAAAGCACGCAGACTTACAAATTTATTCACGGAACACGCTGTCGAATTTATTTTACTAAACCGCGTACGGATTCGCGGATTTTAGATTAAAAGCGGGCAGAAATGTATTCATCGCGGCTAAAAATATGTAGACCCGGCCAAAAAATCTTCTCCTCTCCCTCGTTTCACCGTTCCGTTCGTGTCTCGTCGTGCGAAAATTAATGGCACGCGTAAACAAATGCGGTGAAATATAACTGGAACTTTTGGCATGAAACTAGAGAGTATATACTGTGCCCATAATTATAAAAGTGGTCTAAATTATATATGTCTTGCTTCAAGATATTTAGGAAAAGGATGTTAACACTAAATGTGTTAAATCAGAAATAGTTTCAAAAAAGAAACAGCCTTACCGTTTCCATATTTGATGAATCGAATTTTTGCATTCGCATCGACGAATGCATAAATTGTAAATGAAAGCAATCGCGTGTATAATAAATAAATATCGGAGCAGCTTGATAATGGTAGAAACGAAGCAATTACGGCGTGCGAATTATTCATGACCAGCTTTGGTGTATTTGAAACAGCGCAGAGTAAAACGTTCGATTAAAATTAATAAGACTGTAAGCGTAGCTTAACGAGGATTTTAGCTAATGAAGATTCTCTTTCCATTTTACAGGGACCCCCTCGACTCCCATAATGCCAGGAGGAACGCCAGGAACTCCGTCTTCCAAAACAAAGGTAAAACAACAATCTCTCCACCTCGGAATATTATCTAAATCCTTTCGGAAACATTATCCTCTAACTTCAACCAGAAAAGGAATAACTCCGACGAAGCTAATCGACTAACAATTTCTCTCTGCCAATATTTTCACGACGAACTCATAATAATTAGATTTAGCAACGTCCCAGCACTCTGTAGAAAAGCACAAATATAACGCTCGAATCGTCCAAAAAATGTTTGAATCGTGCGCGAAGCGTAAAGTAGCCAACAAAAAAATATTTTGCACACGCTCTTTTTCGGCATCGTTTTGTAGGAACACGGACGAACGAGAGAACGTTTAGCCGGTTTAAAATATTGTGGAGTTCTAAATAACATAATGTTCTCGCTTGGAAAAATTTACTGTACACTTTCTGTTACGGTACGCGCGAATGTGAATTCGCAGTGGTTTGTTAACGATGGTAATTGTTGAACACGGTGTTTCAGGACAAAATAATGATGAGAACGAAGGTGGTGGTGGCTCTGTACCCTTTTCGAGCGATCGAGGGAGGCGATCTTTCTCTCGAAAAGGTAAGTACGCATCGAATTCGAGAAAACGGACTCGTAAATTGTCGGCCTCTTTGCTTTTAATTTCATTGTTCTATGTATTTCTGGCAGAAAAATGAATAGGTTCTCCGGTTTGTCTCTACTTTGATCTAGAATTCTATAGGATTAAAGTCGTCATTGAATTGCTCAATTCCTAACGTTAAATCGAATCGGTTCTATTATTGTATCTAGAAACAGTAAAAAAGCTAACGGATCTATAAGAAGTAACTTCCACAATACATTTAAGCTGCGAATTTATGCATATATGAAGAAAGGCAGCACCGGCTCGTCAAGTTTCGAACACGATTAAAATTCTAATCCCGTCGATGATCAACGACTCGCGCGGATGATTGATGCGGCCGGATAACGGACTCGATAATGTCCCGCGTCGATCCCATTATCAGCGAGTATCGCACCGAGCATCCTCGGAATTCCGTAGATCCGGTTATCCTCTAATACGCGGAGGAACCACTTCCGGATCCCATTAACACTCGAACATTGCCATTTGCACCGCGGACGCCGCTTTATCAACCGTTAAATCAACCGTGCGGCGTTTTAAAGCTTTTACTACTCGACCATACACACACACACACGTACACGCGCATCGATCTCTCGTGGATCGAGCCAAATCTGCAGTCAGCATTACCACGGCGCGCCGGTTCCAACAAATTTCTATTCCCGAAGATTTATTCATGAACCACCGTCGGTGTAGCAATTTCATTCCCCTCGCCCCCCGAAACCGATCCGTTTCGCTGTTAATCCGTTTTTATCCCGGCAAATATTCTTCGACCCTGCATAATCCCTTTGTTCGCGAAACCTGTTTTTCACATACGCTGTTATTCGCGAATATACCCTCGCGGAACGGGTTTCTCTCAAGGGGGTAGACCCGCGTTTCCAGGATTACAAGGGTGCGGGATGCGCCTCCTCATTTCTCGATAATGCAAATATGGCGTTTTTCAATAGTCAAAAGCGCTAGATAAAAGATCACTCTAGGCCGCGATCGCCCTAGAAAATCCTACTTTTACGTTTACGTTTACGTATTCGGAATCATTTCCTTCAGTTTAATGTATCAAATAAGGAAAAATAGATGATGTGCTATCTTTTTGTCCCGGAGTGTAGATTCATAAAGCTGCAAAATAATGCAAATTACGCCTCCGTAAACGTAAAAATAGGATTTTTGAGGGCGATCGCGGCCTCGATTCATCTTTTATCTAGCGGTTTTGACTACTTAGAAGCCCCATCTTTGCATTATTGAGAAATGAGAACGCGCATCCCGCACCCTTGCAACCCTGGAAACGAGTCTACCCCATTAATACCCTTTTATAACGCGGAGCAAAATTTGCAATTTGATTTCATTTGATCTAGTTTGCAGTACTTGCGAGTTTCTTATAAAACGATATACGAATTATTCCCGTTATAGGAGGGTACGCAGAGCACACTTCCAGACAATTAAGCAAGAAAATCGCGAGCACTACAACAGAAAATTTCGTGTACGAATAAATTCCCGACATTTCCGTGAATAAATCCGCGAGAGGATCGATCGGTCTGTGAATTTTGCTGGTCGAGGATCGAGCAATAATCGAGATACACTTTGCCCGTGGCTCGAAGAAATCCCGGTGCACAACCAGAGAGAAAGAGAGACTCTTCAGCCGGAAAACGTTTCTCGAGTTTTCGCTCAATTTCATCCGTGCTCGATGATACACCGACGCATCTCCCGACGTCCTCCCGATAGAGACGAAACGTTGAAGAGAGAGACGGCGAAAAAAAGAACCCAGAGAAAAAAGATGACAAAGAGGGAATAAAAAGAAAGAATGGAAAACTGGGTCGGTCGGGGATACACGGGAAATATAAAAATCTCCGGGAACAAACACGAGCGACGTGGAAAACCGGTCCGGGGGATACGGTTTAGCGAGGGACGACGAAAATCGCGGTTTTCCCGGCAGTTTTCTACCCGCGCCACCGCGCCGGGTTCGTGTAACGTTATTCGATTTCTCCGGCCGGCCGTAAAAAGCGTTTCGAAAGCTCGTCGGGGATCGTTGAAAGCTTCCGAACCCCGCTGTCCCGTTGCTCCGTGAAACGATCGACTAGTCTACCTGATATCTTCACCAAGAAACCTCCTATATTTCAACCGAAGACTATGCTTCACCGCTGGCATCGAGACCACGTGATTTAGAGTCTGCCGGGGCTGTCCCAGCTGGGAAAATTAGGAAAATGTTTCTTCTATATTTCTATATATTTGTTCTTGTTCCACGAAAATGGTTGTTTGCATAGATTTTGATGTTGTTTCAATAAATTCTAGTTTGAATAGAAACAAACTTCTACTACCGATTTGAATTTTGAATAGACGTCGATAAATCGAGGCGAACACGACGGTGTACGTCCTTTCGTATTTTACCCACTCCTTCGAATCATAAATGCATGGCATTTGCAGCTCGGTGATATTTAACTGTTTCGGAGAACATTTCGAGGACAGTGACGATTAAACGGCGAGCAAATCACACAGTTAATTACGAATATCGATTTAGCATAAAACAGCAATATCTACAAGCTTTTCGGTATTATTAACTCCGTTACGCGAATTAGTGGTTCGAAACAAGATCATCGGTGCCGAGCACGTCGGCGTAATTAAATTAGATAATTTAATTAATTATTTGGACGTTGCGGAGGCGCGTGTAACGAATTTGTAATCTAACAGAATATTACTGCGAGTAATTTCTTGCGGTTTTAAACATCCTCGTCCTAGGGGTGAACCTCCACCACTGGATCGGTGGACATTTGTAAGAAAAACTTGCCGCAAAATTGTTTATAAAGTCTGTTTTTACATCAATACCTTCTACTCATCGAGAAGAGAAAAAGTTTGAAAGGAGCACGTGTCGCAAACAAATAGTTATTGAGATATAAAGCTGCGAAAGTTCTTGCAAAATTTGATTGTGTAGAATTACACGTATAGAGTATAGTAGACAAAAGCAAAATATGAAAGAATACCTTATATCCATTTTTATACATAAGAATATTAACACTGGGTTATAAAGTACTAATGTCAAGTATAGGTACTTACAAATTTTTCAGAATCTGATACTGACTCTGGACATTGCCATTTGCGCGAATACGTCTTAATAAGTGTGAAGCACAAAACAACACATTTTTCCAAAATCGTGACAGCGAACGGGAAAAAGTTACTCCGACCACGGTCAAAATATTACTGCGGTTGTCACCTCGGTTTCTCGTGAATGGTTAAGAGTGGATTTATGTGGAGAAATGTTGCGTTTGTGTTAATTGGACGGGGATGCGTCGGAAGGACTTTAGGTTGAGAAGTGGAGAAACAGTCGCAGAAATTCCTTTTGGTATTATCTTCGATGGGTCCGTCGCACGTGTCGTCCATCTGTCGGTGTTGAAGATTATTCGCAGTAGGCTTTTGTCTATGGTATACATGTAACTCCACACAATCAAATTTTGAAAAAACTTTAACAGCTTGCATCTGAATAACTATTTGTTTGCGACATGTGGCTTCTTTCAAACCTTTTTTTCTGGATGAGTGGAAGGTGTTGTAAAAAACAACTTCAACAACAATTTTCTTTGTTATAAACAACTTTGCGGCAGTTTTCCTTTACAAACGTCCAGCGATCCAGAGGTGTAGATTCGCCCCTAGAACGGATGACCATTACTTTTCATACACTTTGTACGAGGAGTTGAAGGGAAACAAATTAAAAATTGAAATTAACCACCGGCGCGCCGGCTGAAAAAATAGCTCCGGTGGCTGAAGACCAAAGTAGAGCCAAGTCCGAAAGTAAATATTATCCTAAACGAAACTAAAACTCGGCTCGCCGGTGTTGTTCTTTCCATTGTAAAAATCCGTCCGTGAAAACAAGAGGGTGGAAAATGAACGGGGTTCGAAGGCGACGATGCTAATCCATAAACTGGGAGAGCTTTCACGGGGACCGCGTAGCTTATGCTGACACATATGTATAGCGCACTAGAAAACCTCCGCGGGAAACAGACGGTTCGTCAGAGGTAAATTAACTTCTGTTATTTCAGGGCGCCGAGTACGAGGTGCTGGACGATTCTCAGGAGCACTGGTGGAAAGTCAAAGACGAACACGGGTGCGTAAAACGTAAAACACGAGCGGGGCCGCGCCGCTGCGCCGGTGCATTGTGCATCGCTGCACGGTGCATAAACGCCGCGGCTCTGCATAAAAATCGCAACGAACCGGGAGAAATGATGCGGAGTAATCAAGTTGAAGCGATTACTCGTGCTTTTTAATCTCTGCTGATGCATTCGGCGAGCTCTTGTTGCTTTCGTTATTCTCTCGCCTCTCTGTTAGACGAATATTATTATACAAATTATGCGAACAAGACGAAAAGGGAAAAAGTACAGATGCTACAGGCAACGTATAAACGTGAAGAGATAAGCGAAGAAATAGAGACGAAACCATGCTGAAAGCAGCGTATAAATAAGATCAAAAAGAAGCAGGGCTAAAGGTGCTCGTAGTTCAATTTTTATAATTAATGTTGCCGCTCTTCGTATACCGCGTGAAATTCTTTGCTTTCCTTCCCTATAACCAAACAATTTCTTCAAAAAAATTCCTGCTTCTGGAGCTCTTCAACGACACTCGCCAGTTTCCCCACTAGAAACAATCTTGACCCATAAACAAACATTCCGAGAGTCTATATTCCGGCAACCTAGTCAAACAAACTTGTCAAAAACCTGTCCAGCACAAAGTCAGCCAACATCGACGGTCACGTTCCTGTGAAAATCCGAATTAATGCAACCCCATCAGTTGTGCAAGCATCGTCGCAGGCATCCATCGAGGGCTGGAATATTGTTTCCGTTTTAATTTCAAGGTATCGGGTCGTCGAGTGCTTTTAAAGGCTTAGTTCGGCGTCGCTTCATATTCCAATAATAACTGCTTAGTATTCCCAAAAGCGGATTATAAGCGGTACGAGGGGGGAACGGGGAGAATCGTGTTGGCAGCGAGGAGAAATGGTCGGCGGGAGGACACCAGCCTTGGCAACCATAAGGAAACCGCGGCTCGTGTCAAGGAAACGCTCGAGAGAGCCAAGGAGAACCGGGACGGGACCCGATATTGCTATGCACGCCTAATCGATGCGCGGACGTGCGTGAAATATCCGAACCGATCATTTTCGCGTGTCGAAACTTCGAGGAAGAATCGTGCACCGAACAAACACGCTTTGTGGGCCATTTTCATAAAATGTCAAGGCTGGAATCGGTCTGGAAATTCTTATGCCATACATGACGTTCCAATTAGGTCGATTTGCTTTATTGATTTTTATAAATAATAGCAATATAGGGACTTGTCCGTGTTTTTTCGCGATTCTGGTCCACTCACAGTGGGCTGAGAACCCGCTTTTTGTGGCCAAAACTATTGTAGCGTTATTTCAAGGTATAATATTATATTATTATAGGTCTTTGAATTCGTTTCGATACCAGTTAGAAATTTTGGAACGCCACATCTCGTCAGAGAATCATCTGAACCGGATAATATTTTGGATCTGGGTGTTTTAAAGGGTTGTCAGTTTATAGACAAATTTGTTCAATATACGAAACTTGAAAAAATTGACTTTCGGCCACGAAAAACGGGATTCCAGCCCATAATTGCCACTGTGCGCCGACTGGCTAGCTCGTTATTGGCGACACATCCCCCTAACAATGCCGAGTGCCGTGATCGCTAATTGGCTCTCATTAAAACTTAAGCAACTTGATCTGGAACGGGGATGGATCCCGAGAACTATACCAATGGCTCCTACGGCGTATAATTAATAACTAGGAGTTCAAGGCTCCATCGTCTTTTCATCGGGACAACGTCGATTTCGTGTGATTTCGCGGGATTCATAGTTTTGTGTACAAGTTTTGAGCCGCATCTACGGTTTTGCGATAATAACGTCTGCCGACGGTGTGCAATGTAAGACGCAGGCGGTCGCAGCTAGGCGGAAGTGATCGCTCGATTGCCAGCGAGGATACAATTCTCCCTGGGGTTCCAATGTTAAACTTTCTTCCGAAATTTCCGACAGTCTTACGCATATCACTTACACGTTGTTTGTGGTAATATCCTCTGGAGGATCGCTAACTGGGTCTCATTAAAACTTAAGTAACTCGATCTCCCAATGAGATGGGCTTCTACGAACACTGTGACTAATTAATAACAGAAGCGTAGGCAGTGCAAGTCGTCCCTTTGACAGCTGTGCGACTGTTGAAGCCTTTATTCCGCGTCCCGATCAAAAGCAATCTAATTCGATTACTTGATAGAGTCCCAAAGGTATCTACTCTGACCGAGAATTGCCTACTCCTCTGATTCGTCTGACTGTTGTACTCGTTCGACCGAATTCTCTGAAGATCGTTCAATTTTCGTTAGCAGGGTCTTGTTCGATCATTCTGATCAGATTCTACTGATCCCATCGTCGTCCCCTCGCCTTATTCTACTTGTCTGATCTCGGGAGACCATATTCTACTTACTCGACCTTCCCTCCTGTCTTTCTAAACGAGACTCGAATCAACTCAATTTAATTAGATCAAACTTGAATCGAAGACCTACAGTAAATCTCTCCATGTTTGCTCTAGAGATCTCTATTTCGCTGTGCACTTAAAATGACACGCATTAAACGTACTTGTATTCAAATGCACGTGTGTTAATAATACACGTTCAAAACCACGATCTCTAGTTTGCTCAGAGTGCGCTCCTAGAACTCCAAAGTATCCAATATTAGTCGGAGAAACATCAAATATACTCCTTAACCATTCGCACTCGGAACTATTTTAACTGGAAAGCCAAACGACGAATAGTTATTACGAGAACAAATAAATCGTGTGGCAAGGGGTTAACATATTATCCTCATTCACAAACGTTCGCTATTATCTTTCAGATCCATCGGCTACATCCCCAGCAACTATGTCAAAGAGAAAGAGCTGCTGGGTCTCCAGAAATACGAGTGAGTATTATTTCACGAGGTAATTCGTAGAAATTGCTGGGCACTCACCTGATTCCACTTTTTTTTTTTCTTCATTGCAGATGGTACGTGGGCGACATGTCCAGACAACGCGCGGAATCATTGCTCAAACAGGAAGACAAGGAAGGCTGCTTCGTTGTCCGCAACTCTTCTACCAAAGGGCTCTACACGCTTTCCCTCTACACTAAAGTGTAAGTGCTCCCATCCCCACCCCCCACCCCCCTACAAACTGTTCCACACCTCCAGTTCGCAGTTCCGCAATTAAGGGAAAGATTCCGTTGCAGCCCGCATCCTCACGTGAAGCACTATCACATCAAGCAGAACACCAGGGGAGAATTTTATTTGTCGGAGAAGCACTGCTGCGGCTCCATACCGGATTTAGTGAACTACCACAAGCACAATAGCGGAGGCTTGGCTAGCAGATTGAAGACCAGCCCTTGCGATCGCCCTGTACCACCGACTGCTGGCCTTAGTCATGGTTCGTAGCCCTTTAGGACAGTGTCCGCCTAGCTTAACGGGGTAGACTCGTTTCTCATTTCTCGATAATGCAAAGTTAGGATTTTCCAGTAGTCCAAAGTGCTAGATAAGAGATCAATCTAGGCCGCAGTCGCCCCCAAATTTCCTATTTTTAATGAGAAACGAGACTACCCCCTTAACGGGGTATTCTGGTCTTACATCTTCAGGACATACTCTGTAAAAAGATGTTAAAATGTTAACAATTCGCACAAGATACGAATACCACGATATACGAAATAAATAACCTTATTCCATGCACAGATAAGTGGGAGATTGATCCAGCCGAGCTGCATTTGCTGGAGGAGCTTGGATCCGGACAGTTCGGAGTGGTTCGCAGAGGCAAATGGCGTGGCTCCATAGACGTTGCTGTCAAGATGATGAAAGAGGGCACTATGTCCGAAGACGATTTCATTGAGGAAGCTAAAGTGATGACGTGAGTAGCTCCTGCTGCAAGATTAAACACCCGGAAAACGTATTCGTTATATCAGAATGATCGATAAGTATTGGATGGTTCTTTCCAGAAAACTTCAGCATCAGAACTTGGTTCAGCTGTACGGTGTTTGCAGTAAAGACAGGCCAATATACATTGTTACCGAGTACATGCGACACGGATCTCTCCTCAACTACCTCCGTCGCCATGAAGCAACATTAGGAGCGAATGTTGGTCTTCTGTTGGACATGTGCATACAGGTGAAGTTATATATCAGTAATTGCAATTAGTAGTCGTTTATGTACATATATAGTTTGTCTGAGACTTTGATTCTGCTCGCAGGTTTGCAAAGGAATGGCTTACTTGGAGAGGCATAACTACATTCACAGAGATCTTGCTGCACGCAACTGTCTGGTTGGCTCCGAAAACGTGGTGAAAGTCGCAGACTTTGGATTGGCAAGGTAAACGCGCACGACAGTTTAGTTATCGTAAGGTTAAATTGATAATGGGTTCTAAACGTGCTCTAAACTCGATTCTAGGTATGTGCTGGACGATCAGTATACCAGTAGCGGCGGTGCTAAGTTCCCAATCAAGTGGGCGCCACCAGAAGTCTTGAACTACACTCGCTTCAGCTCAAAATCCGATGTCTGGGCATACGGAGTGCTCATGTGGGAGGTGTTCACTTGTGGAAAGATGCCTTATGGTCGCCTAAAGAACACCGAAGTCGTCGAGCGAGTTCAACGCGGTGTGATCCTCGAGAGACCCAAGGCTTGCTTCAAGGAAGTTTATGAGGTTCGTCGTTGATCAAAGAATTACTCTGTTCACCTAAAATCTTGAACTTACGGCGAAATTGTATGGTACTAGTCTAAAGATCTTACCATACCGAGTTGTATTCTTTTGTCATAAGATGAAGCTGACTGGATGATTGCAGGTGATGCGAAAATGCTGGGCCCACTGCCCCGAGGTCCGACCGTCGTTCCGCGTGTTGAAGGAACAGCTGATCAGCGTGTCTCAGGGTCTGCTCAATGATTGACTCAACCTTCTACGGTGTATGCGGCTGTCGTCGCCATCGAACCGGTCAATACAAGCGGCGAAGTCTCCCTCATTGGAGCGTTCGCCCTCGATACTACCATCCTCGAACTCCTCGTCGTCGTACAACTCGTCGACGTTGCCGTCGTCGCGCAAGAGCCGCGCGCCAGCCTCCCTGCCGTCGTCGGTCGATTTTCTACATCTCTCCTCGTCCACGTGTAAATTGAAGAAAGAGGGCTCGTCCTCACCGAGTACACCCGGCCACCAACCTAGTCAACCATCCTCAAGCTCGTCGAACGTCTGTGACATTTGCAGTTCCTACGGACACCCGTGGATCGAGATTTGCAAGGCGATACGAGCCACGAAAGGCAAATAAGATTTCTTTCTTTTCTTTTTTCTTTCTCAAAGCGTGCGTGCGTGTGTATGTGTGTATGCATGTCCCGAAACATACCCGTGTGTCGCAACCCGAGCTGTTCTTGATTTTTCGAGACACCCGAACATGTGAAGCTAGTTTTAAAAACCCAAGAAATCGAACAAATTGTAACAGAAATGTAACACATTGTTCGGATGTCCCATAGGAAGGACCCCAACTTCGATTTTATCCAGTTTTTGTACGCTGCTAGCATACAGAGCCCCCAACGGTGAATAGAAAAATTAGCTACAGTTGCTCGACAGTTACTGTAATTGGAATTACAGTGGCGAAGGAAGATTTTTGCATATCTTCGAAACCACCAAGTAACTATGGCTACTATTTCGTATATGATATCATTATAGTATGCTATCATTGTATAAAAGCTACCTCTGATTGCAACCTTACACGCCGGAAGGATCTTGATGCAACAATTGTTCAGCCAGCAGCGCCACGCATCCTCCACCTCTTCGTCCTTCCTCGTCCTTCCTCGTCCATGCTTGACCTCGTTAGACATACCGGGTGGCGTGCCTAAAACCGAACAAATCCAGTTTCATCGAACAATAACGTACCGTGCATTTAAACGTGCATTTTATATGCTGAACAGTATTTTCCGGAAGTTGCGTTAATTTTACATAACTTACGTGTTCAACGATATTCTTATCTTGTCCGTCTTCGCGCGCCCTTGGAACGGTGTTTTATAGGTAGGATTGAGATTATGCGCGCCACCTAGAATCTTTTTATTCGAAAACTAAGAAGTTTTATTGAGATTTTCCCCGCTCTATCCCGATTTTCCCTCCTCGCCCGTATGATTTTCAGTCTCTCAAATTCCATACAACGATATGGATGCATTTACGAATAGAACAGTAGTATTTATTGAGTGTCCTCGAACGGATATAACTAGTAAGTCGTGACTCTTCCGTAGGAGCATATACTGGCCCCTTTTGTTATCGACTTTTTAACGGAACACAATAAACGTAAAACTCCTACGAACGGAGAGAGAGAACACAAAAAAAACAATTATTTCTGCTTAACGAATGGATTTCATAAATGAATGTCTCACTTCTGTATTATATACTATGACGATTTAATAAAAATAGAAATAAAGAAACGAAGAACAAAAACACACACACACGAGGAACCAGCGGAATTATTTATAGGTTTAGGAAACCCAGATAGCGACGCGTACGTCGAACAATTATCGGAATGCTCAAACTGTGACGTCACTAGTCTCGCTCGATATTTGCTACTCCTCAATATCATTGTCCTCGACATCTCGCACAGTAAAATTGTCAAGCATTCGTTTGGGTCTCTCGGTTATCGAAAGGTGCAGACTGTCGCATTTTAATCTGATAAACGATACTTTAATAGGCTAACTATCACGTGTTAACCCTGTGGACTCGAAGAAATTTTAATTCGAAAATCGTAATAGTAATCTTTGAGGTTATTTTAATAATTGAATAGCTGGAGAAAAGTTATCAACAAAAGTTTCAAGCATCAAAATGTAATATGGTGGAATAATAATTCTTTTCGTTTGATCCTTTCGTTTGAACGTCATTTTCAACGAATAGATTAGAATGCGACAATCTGTATCGAGATAGAAGTATAATGGACTTATACGAGAAGAAATGGAAACCTCTTCCTCGCAGAACGCGTCAGTATTCTTGTTACCACTTATTCGCTCGCGGACTTCCGAGACATCGTTAATTGTTGCGTTAATTAACGTCACCACTGATGCAACGTTGCTCGAACGTAATTCTCGACAACTTGGACGTGAAATTTGATTATTTGAATCAGAAAAAGCTACGTCTGAACGTGAGAGAGGAACTGGACCGTCTTCGAAAAAAACCGCGAATTTTGAACTGTGTATTATGAAGTTTCGAGTTGGAGTATCTTATCTCGAAGTGTCACGTGGATGAGCGCGCATCGAGAGGTCACGTGTGTATGCGCGCGCATCAAGAAATCACTGTTCGACTATAGATTGCTCCTAACCTAGTGGACTTCGACACTCCTTTCGAATTAACAAACTTCAAAGCAATTGCAATGTGTAATTCGAGTAATAAGTGTAACTAATCATTTCTATTAATCGTTGTTTTCTCCCATCGAAGGAAACGTCATGATAAAATTGATGCGCGGAATTAGTATACGTGTACCGTTTTACACTGTTTGATATTTACGAGAGTATTAGGATTGGAAATGTTCATAACTGTAAAGTAAATAAATGATAAGCATGCGATTTGTTATCGGTTTTACTAGTGTCAAACATTGCAGGTAATAATTGTAAAAAAATTACGGTGTATCAAATAAACCATTCAAAGTAATGTCGATTCGATTTCTATTTGTTCGTATTAGCGATTTCTCTGTCACTTGCGTTATTCTCATCACCGGCTTTTTTTTATTCTTTGGCAAACATATGTTTTCAGAACACTCTTCGCAAGACATTACAGCGTCATGGAGAACCCATTGATCGCTGTATGTCAAATGACATCGACGAATGATAAAGAAAGAAACTTGAAAACTGTACGCGAACTTACTGAGAAAGCTAAATCCAGATCAGCTTGTGTAAGTATGAAAACATTTATTTAACATTGGTCAGTTAATAATTAATCCTATTTTATAGATTGCATTTTTTCCCGAAGCATGCGATTACTTAGCAGATAATAAAAAAGATACAGTGGCTATGGCACAGCCGTTAGATGGCCCAACAGTAGAGTCTTACCAAGAAATTGCATATAACAATAAAATTTGGCTCTCGTTAGGTGGATTACACGAAGCAGTAAGATATTTCAAAATATCTTTGAGTATATTTATTTTTGGATTAATACTATACGATAATTATCATTATAGTTAGCCAACAATGAACGAATAAGTAACACGCACATCGTCATAGACAGTGACGGTGAGATTGCTGGTACTTATAGAAAAGCTCATTTATTTGATATGGATAACAAACGTACTGGTGTTAGGCTAATGGAGTCGGATTATGTTCAACCAGGAGACAAAATTGCACCACCTGTGTCCACGCCGATTGGTAAATTAGGACTCGGTATTGTATCCTTTGCGTAGACAAACAATATTCTTAAAAGAGAAGGATTGGAAGTACTTAACAAGAGAATCAGTGCTATGATATGCGTTTTCCCGAGTTGTCCCTTGCATTGAGAAACATGGGAGCAGAAATTTTAACTTATCCGTCGGCGTTCACATACCAAACAGGTGCTGCACATTGGGAAGTAATATTACGAGCTCGGGCAATAGAGACGCAATGTTATGTTGTGGCTGCAGCTCAAACTGGTGCACATAACAAGAAGAGGGTGAGCTGGGGTCATGCCATGGTAAATAACACTGTTCAAAAAATCTGTAATATTTCTTTACTCTCTGAAAAATATTAATCAAATACTTTTCGCTAGATTATAGACCCCTGGGGAACAGTAATTGCTCAATGCAGCGACACAACTGATATAGCAACGGCAGAAATAGATTTAGGACTTGTTCAACAAGTTCGCGGAAATATGCCGTGCGAGAACCATCGCAGAACAGACTTGTACCCAAAAATGGAATTCCTAAATTGTTAATAGGTCGTAGATCATTGAAATTAATATGCATTCAACGCGTTTATTAATTTTATACGAGCTAGCGCTCGTACCCAACTGTCGATGTAAAAAGTAGCTAAGTATTAAAGGGTTTAAAACGCAGTTCATGCTACATTTTTGTAACATACATGTATAAAACAAACATTTATTATAATACATCTTATTGTACATACTTGTATAATGATCCATGAATATTAAATATTAATACCTTTGTACCTTAAAAGTGAAGGATAAAGTGAAAGTAAGATGCTATCTATACGAATAGATAACTTTTGTATATAGTCGATAAAGAATGCACGAGAGATTGCCGAAATGTAATCAAGACTTTCTAGGATTAAATTGTGGAACAGTATCTCCAAGAAAATTATAATATATTATATTTGCTGTGCTAATTAAAATAATTAATTAATAATTATTTAAAACTTCAAATATTTTCTTTTTTAATGGCACGTGAAATGCGTTCATTTTATTTGCTACCTGTAAAAGGTGAATCGTGAACGTTAGAAAGAGATCGTTGTAAAACAAAACGACGATATCACAAATAAAATCTACATACTTTCGCTATCTGCTCTTTGATATCCTATAAGATCTGCTTCGACGCCTTGCAATGCCCAAGTATGCTCGTATATCTCTAATGCTTCCCATTCAGACTTGAAGGCAGCTTTAGGATCTGGTGGCATGGACATTGCTGCACCAGATACCGCATCCTGTTGAATTCTAAAAGCATCGGCAGCATTGTTCTCCCCGAGAACAAGGGTGTAAATCGACCTTAACCCAAACACATTCAGGAAGTACCAAGATGCGGATGAAACCCATGCAGCATCGAGGGTAATTAATTCTATTCCACGTTGCAACATTGGTTTGAAACGCAACGTCAATGGAAATGGCACTTTGGCTGAAATGAAATTACGGTGTTACTCAAATAGGAAATTCAGTTGTAGCCAGTTTTAAAATACAGTAAGTCCTCGAAAATTAAACACTTCTTCCTAGATAGAATAATTCCATTCTATATGGTTTCTGTCTTTTTACAGATACAATACTTAAATGATAGTTGAGGACTTACTATACCTCAGACCTGGGCGACGCTGGCTCGAAAAACACATATTGGTGTTTCTCTCATTCTCTTGCTTGGTAAGACAGTCCCAGAGTAGTAGCAACATGTGTTTTTCGAGCCAGCGTCACCCAGGTCTCCTGTAAATGATAAGCTTCAATATTTACTAGTAACGAAACCAGACAGCATCCAATTGATCCATCCTCCTATGAGCACGGTAGGTAGAACGTTAGTAACATTTCCCTTCAACATGTCTATCATCACGTTGGGATCAGTGATTGGATTTTGCGACACAGGAGCACGCTTTTGTGTCTTGAAATACCCTGTCTCTTCGTTATTAAAGAAATGTCTTCTGCTGATAAATGCCATCTTTGGAATATATTGACCATTTTCCCTAAGCAATCTAGACCGTATCATCACTTGACTAGAAGAAACATAATGAAAACGTCAATAACGAATAAAGCGATTTAGTCGCTCTGAAATATGTATAAGGTTTCGACTAATCACCTGTCTTGTACTTGATGAAGCTCAACCTTCTTCTGCGAGGCGAGTAATATCGAAACATAATGACGGATGATACCTACGAGAAAGGTGATTACTACGATCGGCAAGAACACCCAGCCTCGAATATTTGGATCCAAAAGCAACTCGGCCATGCCACTTTTCGCTGCACCGAATTTTACACGGATGAAAGAAGAAAGTTAAGAAAACCAAACAGACTGAAACACATTTTACGAAGGCGAGAGTACTACACGCATGCCGATCACGGATTTCGGACATTGGGAGCCCTCTGGAGGAGACAGTCCAGCAATCATCGTTCGGACTTCGTCGATAGCGAAGTCTCATTTAATTTTATCTAGAAATATGCGGACGCTCTTTTGTCAGCTGGTTTTACGAAGTACATCGAGTGACATGAATGGAATGAGAGAAAATGAATGCAATGGTATATATGTGTTTATACACAGATGCACAAATGAGGTACATATAGGAGTAGATCAATCACCATATATGGGCAAAGAGTAGGGATGCAATAAGAGGCGACACTCCGGGCGGCACCTTTGACGTCGATCGTTCGACTTCATTGAATGATAGAAATAAAAGATATTCAATTTTTTAAATAATGTAAAAGTGTCGACAATTTCTTTTATGTTTATGTATGCTATATATGTATAAAGTTTTATAAAATACCAATGTATACAGAGTGAGTCAGAAGAAACAGAACGAGAATATGCTTACTACGTCAAATGTAAATCGAATACGTTCCATAATGAAAGTAATGGAATGGAAACAGTCAAATATCTCAGGAGAATATTTAGGAGATCAGTGGTTCGGAATGCGTGTTCAGTGTTCAAACTTGTTCAAACTTGAGCGCTTCTCATAATTTTTTACAGGTGAGGGCGCCGCCATGTTGGTATGCAGATCGTTTTCCGGTCGATAATGCAGAGCCGGTGGCGGTAAACCGCACAGAGCTCGCCAATCTATATAATGGCAGGGGTTCGTCGTGGTGGGGCAGCGGTCCGACGGAGGGCGGTGCAAATCGTTCGCATTTGGCGGCGTACCGTTCGCCGAGACGCTTACGTACGCGGTCGCATAATGCGATTCAGTTTCGCTGGTGCAATTACGGGGTGAGATTCTGGGTTCGCGTAAGTGTGGGTCCGCGAGAGAGCATCTCGTTTCGAGTCGAGGTAAAGTGCATCGCACGTTGGGTGCCGAGGCGTGATATGAAACAGTGAGTCTCCCCGGGGCGGTGATTCGACTGTACAGGCGAGGCTGGCCGCGCGTCATGGGTTTGTGAAAGGAATCGGGAGCGTGCACGACGGGCGGCAGGAAGTGGGAAAAAGGGCCAGGGATACAACGCCTCACGCCCGGTTGTCACGACGCCATGTTTCCCCGAGGTGGTCGACCGATGTCGAGTGTTCCTCTGACGGTGCTCTGTTTCTTCGTGCTCGTCGTCGCCGGCCATGACGAGCCCGGTAAGTCCCGCGAATCTTCTCTCTCTTGTTCCTCTAGTTCTCTCTAGTCTGGCGACAGATTCTTCCGCTGTCTATCGTCGAACGCCGCGCTTCTCGCGACACCGACCGAGAACACGAACGTTGTGCACAAGCAAGGTAGTTGCTTACACCATCAACCGTGTTACTCTGTCTGTCATCAACTCCCCTTTCCTCGTTTCTTCCCCGTTCCGACCCGGACAAATATCGAGAGGCAGCAGACGAAAATCGAACCGGGCCTCCGACCAACAGGCGTGCGTGAAATCCCGTGCCGTGCCGTGCACCATTGATTATGCTCTCTCCGTTTTTTCGACAGAAACTCCGGGATACGCCGACCCGGTCATAATAGATGTCCACCGGGCTCCCATAACCCGTTGTAAAACCATCGACAGCTATTACGATCGTATAGTTGGATCGCGATAAAGAACGATAACGAATTGTCACCGGTGCGTCTCGATCGGCTCGATCGTTTATCGTTCGATGCACCCGGTTCGCTCGCTTACTTATACCGTTTCGATGATCTTTGTTTATGTAGACTGATATATGTATATATTATGGCTCGCAGGAAAATATACAGGATCAATTGAGCTCGTTGTACATGCGTGCACCCAGTGTACACACACCGGGCGGTGTGTTCGATTCTTTTTTTTTTACACGCTGCACGCGAATAGATATGGCGTAACTTGTTGACAACCTTCTCGTTGTCCAATCGACGAGATTTTCATTGAGCGAAAGCCGCGTTCGTTACAAGTTTGCCGGTCAATCGATTTCCGTTTCGTTTGACCGCCTCGCAACGCGTTTACAAACGTTACGGGTAGAAAGGAAAATGCAACCGGCGAGAAAAATCGACTGCGAGATGTCGAGATTCAATTATGCTTTACTCACGCCGAGATTCTCGTATTCGGGGACACAACTTCCCCGAGGAACATGGAAGAAATGAAAGATGAGAGAAAATCACGATTAAAACATTTCTCGAATATTTCGTGTATGTTCTTCACAATTTTCAGGTCGAAAGCGACCTAACGCTTTACGAGGATCGATATACAACGATTGAATACTTGATTTTCGTAATTATAATAAATGAAAATAATGAAATTAATCGTAATTATAATATCAGATTATTCTCTGTGTTTACTCGAAACATTTGTTTTCGTTTTGTCTATTCGCATCGTCGGCTAGGATGTAGAGTTACATATGTACTTCGACGGCGGAAAACGAAGTTTGTTTGACTCGGCATCGTAGACGAGTGTAACGATCGAATCTACAACGTGTAATCGACATGAGAAAAATGATGATCAATCGAGAGAGCGTGTTGAATGCTGATACGATCGAGGCTCACGGGAAGTTGTGACAATTGTTATTTCAATGAAGATTACGCGATATTTCGTTTCCGTGTAAATATAATCAGATCACATAACTCCAGACGTAATTTACAGACGCTTGATACGAGAAAGTGTCACTGCCCATTGAGTCACCGATGCTATCGCTATAACAAGCGTTACGCTCATTAAATAAAGAATTTATGGAACGATCGTGCCCCGTATTAAAAAGACAAAACGCTCGACAATGATCGCAAACATATTTTTTCGAAATTATCTTTCCTTTTGTTTAATTTAATTATCAATATTAATCTGACATTATCTTTATCTCCAAATCGATCCAGCTTTTATAAAATAATATATAAGCAAATTTCTATGCAAAGATTAATTGACAATTTGTTGGATAACAACTTGAAACCTTGGCAAGAATATTTTCCCGTGTGAAATGAATTTAATAAAATACGCAGAACTTCCCTGCTTGTTGGAACTGCGAAGACAAAACTTGGCCAATTTATGTAGCCACTGCCACCACTATAATGAATTAACGAGCCGACTACTTGGTTCATTTACACACTGCTCGACAAAAAGTTCTGCTTGTATTTGACAGTTCCGAAGGAAACTTTTATCAATTTTCTTCTGAAAAACTTCTACTGTATCAACGCTATTACAGCAATACACCAGTAGTAATAGTAATATTGACACTGTTCTATGTATTTGGATACAGGTATAGAGAAAATAGAAGCCACTGAACGTACAAATGAAAATCCTTCAACCTTAGAAATCACAGCATCGCAAGATTTGGAAGGCATAGAGGCTGGCAGCACGCCTTCCTTAATATGCAAACTCAGTATACCGGGCCAAATATGGTGGACCAGCAATGGAAAGAACCTCACAACTATCAAGGATTACGATGCCGGAGGACGTTTGGATATTAAACAAGCCAGTAGAAACGACACTGGAGACTACAAATGTATGGCGCAGACAATAGACGGAGAATTATTGGAGAAAGATGTTCACATCAGGATCATTGGTAAATAAATACAGCCGTAGTAGGACTGTGGAATTTAATGCGATTATCTTGTTCAACAAACAATAATTTCTATTTCAGAGCCAGGTAGAATAACACCGGAAGACGACATCAGAGCGAAAGTATCAGAATCTGCCAACTTGACCTGCCACATGCATGGTTTCCCATTATCCCAGTTCTCTTGGACCAAGGAAAATAATTCGGAAAGCACGGAATACTTGAAAGAATTCACCAGCGTCTCTCAGATAAACGAAACCTACACTGTACTGACTTTAGAGTTCACAAATCTGGATCACAAAGATAACGGAACGTACATTTGCAAAGCGCGCGATTACAATACCGAGATCAGCGCGCAAAGACAGCTTTTCGTGATCGACGTGCCACAAGTCAGCATCGATTTTATGAAAGCTGTAGGTGCTGGGAGTATATTTCTGAATTGGACGGTGAACGACGGAAACGAGCCGATTAAAAAGTATTTTATCAGGCACATGAAAAATGGAACCGATCGGTATCTATATTACATCGAGCAAATCGGGGGTGGGAATTCGAGTTACGTTTTGAAAGGGTTCGAAAGCGGTACGGCCTATCAATTCGGAATTGCAGCGAAAAATGCGGTGGGTGAGTCGCGGGTCACGTTTGACCAACGTTGGATAACCACTCTCGAGAAAGGTATGGATCGGAAAATGCATGCAGTTTTATTATAGAGTGTGTTTCTCTTAAGTGTGGCCCTAAGAATATCTTCTTTAACACTAAACCTACCTTGTGTGGCTAATATTATAACACCTACTCTACTAAATGCATTTATTTAATCATCTACAGCGAAAGCATCGTTATAATTTTATACATTGTCACAGTTAAAGAAGATATATTAGGAGCCACATTTAAGAGGCACCATGTATTTAGAAGGGACCGAGCTCTGGCGATGTCTCTGCTAAATAATTAATCGGCAAAATCCGTTTCAGATCCCATATTCGTGCCAAAGGTCTCCGTGAACGGTGTCACAGAGAATTCGATTACGTTAGGCTGGACAGTGCCGCCGCCGGGCTTGAAAGAGCACGTGCATTATTATAATTTAATGGCTACGCACGGAGAACAAAAGCGAGAAGCAGTGTATCCTGCGCAGCCGCTCACCGTGTACGCGTTCGTCGATCTTGATCCCGCGACCACGTACAAATTCAAAATCGCCGCGTGCAGCGAGTACACGAAAGAATGCGGGAATTGGAGTGTCGAGGTGAACGGCACTACTCTGGACGGAGGTAAATTAGCAACAGGTTTAGCCGGCGGCGCCATTGCCGTGACCGAGAAACAATTTGAAAACGATTAATCTGAATTTCAGTGGCTAGTCCGCCTCAGAATCTGTCTGTCGACTGCAAGTTCAATAACATAAGTAGCTCTAGCTTCATCTCCATCACTTGGGTCCATCCAGAGAAACCAAACGGCATGATCACACGTTATAATATCAAGTTGGAGGGCAACGCCAGTTTTAAAAACGAAATGGGTCGGTCGGATATACATAATTGGGGCCCGCAGATCTGGAGCGTTTACATGCGGAACAGTACACACTACAGTCAGATCCCGGCCAACACGAATTACACGGTACGATTCTTTGGAGCTTCTCTTTGGCGAGACTTTCCGTTCTAATTTTTTTATTCAAATCTGCCGCAGTCTACTTATAAAACTGTCTAACAAATTTTACCTTTCGGACAGTGTAGTTAGACCGTGAAACTGAAGGGACCCCTTAAGGGGGTAGACTCGTTTCTCCAGAATTGCAAGGGTGCGGGATGCGCCTTCTCATTTCTCGATAATGCAAACATTGGGTTTCTCAGTGGTCGAAAGCGCTAGATAAAAGATCAATCTAGGCCGCGATCGATCTCAAAAATCCTATTTTTACGTTTACGAGGCGTAACTTGCATTATTTGGAAGCATACAGTTGCGCATCTAGCTTTCTCATAAAGCTGCGACAGCTACGGGCTGCCGATAGTGCAAATTATTTCCAGGAAACGAGTCTACCCCTTTAACGTAAATGAAAGTTTTGTACTACGAATGATAAATGTTTGCAGGTATACGTCCACGGTGTGACGAGGTCTCGCACACCGGGAAAGGACGCTGTGGGCAATTGCACGACCCCGGTCACCATTCCGGACAAAGATAGCCTGAACATGAGATCCTGGCGGAAGATCGAGAACCAGGGTAAGCAGCTGTTCAAGCTGTATCTTCCGCGGATTAGCGAGAGAAACGGTCCGATATGTTGCTACCGAGTCTATCTAGTTAAATTGGCACCGCAGAAAAGCGTGACTGATTTGCCACCGCCAGAGGAGATCGGCGTTTATTCGTACCAGTATGCCCACAGCTCGCCTTCCGGTGGCGCTTACATGGCCGAGACGTTCGATAGCGACCGACTAATATCCGATATCTTCCTTGGCGACGGCGAGTCGTACAATCGCAGCTCCATGTGCGACAAGTGCATTGGACTGCGGCCAAAAGCCGCTCCGCCGGTATTGCATCTAGTCCCCGAAGTTCAAACAACCACGGCGTCGGTCAACACAACCCCTGCGGCAACCACCACACCGGTCACAACAACTTCAACAACAACGACAAGTACCACAACAACCTCTACCACCACCGCTGCTCCTACCACTACTACAACGACTACCACAACTACCACCACAACCGCTGCTCCGCCCACGACTGGTATCGTCACAGAAAAAATAGAGACGACGATACCGACTGTGGAGAACAATAATCAAACGGAAAATATAGCAAGAAGGAAAAGAGACAACGTGATCGCTCAGAAGACGAAGACCAGCGATGCCTCAATCGAAATACAGTTTCTTACTCCGCAGGATGGCTTCTTGGATGAGAACTCGAATTACACTGGATTCGTCGAAGTAATCGGTACGGACTACTATCTTCTATTCGAGAAAGATGTACAAATCTTTCTTTCTTTTGATTCTTCCGAATACGATCTTTTTATATTTAGCCTTTCAGACTCGAAGCAATTTGAATTCGAAAATCAAGACATTTCTTTCAACCCAGATCATTTTTATTCTATAGAAAAATTGAACCTGTTTTCTCATATAACAATTGAGCTTTTTACAATTTATGGAGTACAGACGATTTTAATAATATTAAAACTGTTTTGAATAGTGATAAAGGGTTAACACATTTTGAGTCTATCAAAAATGAGAGGTGGAATTAGTTGTCCAGATTTGAAAACAATTGGTTCGCCAAGAAAAATGTTTAGGATTTGTTGGGCGCAGTGTATTTGTAATTCCCGGTATACAGCTTGATTTTATAATTTTGTTATAGTGTTCGGAGACCAAGAGGATCAATTTCTGCCAGCCTACAGTAACTACTTCACTCCCCTTTACGGAGGGTTGGATCCCAGAGCCGCGGTGTCAACGGAAGTGACCACTCTCAGCGTGATTCTACAAATCTCCCTTGCGCTCATACTAATCATCATCATCCTTCTCATCGCGCTTTGTATATTGCATAGGTACACGAAGCGAGCGCAGCAGAGAGGCGAGGAGACAATCACGCTGAGAAACAGTTTCAGGTAAACAAGCGTTAAACCCCGGAAAACGGACGTTGAGTCTTGATATGTTGAGGAAAAAAGTCTATTAACGAATTTTTTACGAATTCTCGCTACAATTTATAAATTTCATATTTCTCCTTTCCCTTGGAACGCACTTTGCCACCAACTATTTATAGTTGTTACATTTTGGAAAATATTTAGTGTCTTTTCCGTGGTGCTATCAGAAAAATTTCAGACGCAGCATGATCTCAAGTGGGTTCCAAGAGAGGATGAAATGTATATGTTACCGGATACGTTGTATACATTACGCGGAAATAGTTTAATGTTATCAGCGAAACCGTGACTGGACTTCGAGACCGAGAAAAATTGCGTTGTCTCGGGGAATAAGGTTTCCAACGAATGTCTTCTATATCTTAAACAAAAATTATTGTAATATTAGGTACTTCTCATGTTCTTTTATTAATTTCTAAAAAGTTTGTTTTGCGTCCGCTAACGACTTCGATACATATTCCAGAATGTTTTTCGATTTAGTCGCCTACCTTGAATTGCTGCGTGTAAGATTATGTATGTAATAAATGCCATCTTTGGCAGGCATCTGTGCAGGAGTCTTAGGGGAAGGCATCAACTCGTCGCAGCGAGTCCACCAGACATGCCGCCGATACCGAAGAGCGAGCTGCTTCAGGCATACCTTGAGCGACACCGTGATTCCGACTACGACTTCCTCGAGGAGTTCCAGTTGCTACCGGACGAGTTCACCGACCGTACCACTAGGGCTTCGGAGGCTCGCGAGAACCTGTACAAGAATCGTTATCCGGACATCAAATGCTACGATCAGACCAGGGTGCGTCTCGCGCAGGTGGACGGCATCGCCGGGTCCGACTATATCAACGCGAACTTCGTCCTCGGTTACAAAGAGCGGAAGAAATTCATCTGCGCTCAAGGTCCCATGGAGAACACTGTCTGCGACTACTGGAGGATGATCTGGGAACAGCATCTCGAGCTAATACTGATGCTGACGAACCTGGAGGAATACTCGAAAACGAAATGCGCCAAGTACTGGCCGGACAAAGGCGAGACCAAGAATTTCGGAGACATCACGGTCGAGCATATTCGTGAAAGAGCTTACTCCGATTACGTTGTTAGAGAGTTGAAGATGACACGACTGGGCGAACGGGATGCTCGCACCATTGTCCAGTATCATTTCTTGGTCTGGAAGGATTTCACGGCACCGGAACACCCTCACGCGGTTCTTAGGTTCATCAAAAGAGTGAACGAGGCCTACTCGCTGGAGAAAGGACCCATTTTGGTGCACTGCAGCGCCGGTGTAGGACGAACCGGAACACTGGTCGCGTTGGATTCTTTGTTGCAACAGTTGGCCGAGGAAGGCCAGGTGTCGATATTCAACACGGTCTGCGACCTCAGACACCAGAGGAATTTCTTAGTGCAATCGCTGAAACAGTATATTTTCATCTACCGGGCATTAATGGAGATGGCTCAATACGGGGACACGGAGATCCCGGCTTCACAGTTGAAAGCTACCATCGCGAAACTGCGGCAGAGGGACAACGGCAAGGAGAAGTGTAGAATGGAGGAGGAGTACGATGTAAGTATGATATCGCACTGATTCACGTTGAAATCAAATCTATTTAAAAGAAAATTGATATGTGTAAATTGACGTACAATGAAATCGGACATTACATATGCAACAACCTAATAAAACTGTTTGCGTTCTCATGTCCCGTTGTAGATCGTTGTCAATGGATTTTATATTGTTTGATCGTTCGCAGAAAATCAATTCCATGCTGGAAGACAGGAAGTCTTACTCTGTGGGCGGCGGGGAAGAGAACAAGAGCAAAAACAGGAGCGAGTTGATAATACCGTACGATAGAAATCGAGTGATCCTCACGCCTGTTCCTGGCAGAGAACACTCAACGTACATAAACGCGTCGTTCATCGAAGGCTACGACAATTCCGAGTCGTTTGTCATCACTCAGGACCCACTGGAGACCACCATAGCAGACTTCTGGCGTATGATTTCCGAGCAGTGCATTATCACGATAGTTATGCTGTCCGATGTGAGAATACTTCTTTTTCTTCTTAATCGAAAGCTGTCTCGAAACACAGTCGTTTCTTTCGGGGTTGTTCGGTTCCGATGTTGCGTAGGTGGGCACATGGCACGCAACTCTTTAATTTGTAAATTGTTACTTTCGCGATAAAAAATTGCATCGACTTAATATGTGCCTATAAGTATGAGAATGGTCTAAGTCGCATATTTCTTGTTTCCAAATAAAATTACATTTAATTAATTTAATCTACGATAATGTGATGTGAAATACTCTAATAGTTATGGGCACATATTAGTGTACAGCGGATTTTACGCATTTACGGCAAAAACGAGTAGGTGCAATTTAAACGATGAGAACATTCGGAGAATTTACGAATACTGTAAAATTTGATGATTATCAACCTATTAAACATACTAAGCAAGAAGATAAATTTCCATTTCATTCGAAAATGTTTATTTTGCACAAAAATCCGCTGTCTAATCATTAGAATCGAACAGACGAAGTGTAACAAGTATAGTCGGGTGATGAATGTCTTCGTGCCTCCGACTTTAGGCAACGTTAAGTAAATTCGATCAAAATTAAACGTCGTATCACATACAGTGTTTATGGGACTGTTTCGGGCTCTGACGAATTCAATGTGTTTTGCAGTTGAACGAGGGTCCGCGAAAGTGTCCGCGATATTGGCCGGACGACGAGGCCGTGTACGACCACATAAGAGTCAGATACATCCAGAGCGAGAGCTGTCCGTATTACACTCGCCGCGAGTTCTCTGTTTCCAACACGAAAACCGACGAGAACGTGGTCGTGACACAGTACCAGTACCACGGATGGCCGACAGTCGAGGGAGAAGTACCTGAAGTCACTCGGGGTCTCATAGAACTGGTGAACCAGACCCTGAGCGACTCAGAGCTGAGCGGGTCGCTGGTTGTGCATTGCAGCTTCGGTTCCGACAGGAGTTCGATGTTCGTCGCTCTTAGCATATTGGTGCAACAGCTGCGGACCGAGAAACGCGTCGACATCTTCACGACGACGAAGAAGCTGCGCTCTCAGAGACACGGCATGATCAGCACTTTTGTAAGTGAGAGAGTCCGTGCTCTTGTTCAACGAGCAGAATCGGTAAAGGTAAACAAACACACGTGTCAACCACTCGAGTGTGACAGAGTTGTAGTCGCATAGCGTAGCGAAAGAAGGAAGCACGCTGGTGTTTTGTTTATCTGCGCTGACTCGTCTCTTTGGAACGGAACTGCGGGCGTCATCAAATTCTTCATACTGTTTGTCGAGGCTTTTTACCCTGACTCTTATCCTTGCTCAGTTGAAACTGCATTTCAAGGGGACACGTAAATAGGGTCAAGAATTTTTATTCCAATCTAAACCTACCACCGGTCGATTCACTGGATCCAGATTTTTCATTTCACAATTATTGAAATTATTACTGGGTTGGCAAGAAAGTAATTTCGGTATTTTAAGGTGAAATAAAACCCAATATTTCTATCCAAGCAGTGAACTTTAATCAGTAAAATATTTCCATTTTGTTCGATGATCTTTTGCCGTCTTTCTGGTAGCTTTATAAGAAGTAATAATAAGAAATTACTTTCTTTCCAACCCAATATAAAGATGCTTTTGGTGACTGTGAGGCGCCAGTGAAAATTGCCGTAACATTATTTGAAACAGTTTTTAAATTATTAAATCGATAAGATTGATGTACGTGGGCATTCTCTGACGAACGAATTTATGGTTTCAGGCGCAATACGAGTTTCTCCATCGTGCTATAGTGAACTACTCGGATCTGCACAATCTGGCCGATGACGAGCCAGCGTCTTAATACTGCATACAACGTAAGAGATCTATACCGGAAGTCCTGAATCATGTTCGGTGAACGTGTGCGCAGAAAAACATATTTCGCGTACAATAAGTGTTTTCGGAACGTATGAATGCTCAAGGAAACGTATATTGGGCCAACCAAAGAAATCGCTAATGTATTGGTGACTATAATTAGAACACATCCATCGAGCTAGACTGACCTCGTACACATTCGCACAAGAGACTGGATAAACCATTGAGACTCGAACTTGTGCACGGAAGGCTCTGATTCGCACGACACGCGGAACGAGCCGTAAAGAACCACCGCACATTTCTGAAACTCGTAAGATTATAAATGATGATAGTTCATCGGTTAACCAAGCTTTCGATTGGTTGCTCCACAGTGCAGCGCAGTGTGATGACTCTCGTGATACAACCACGGTCAGGACAGCTGTTGTAAAGCTGTTCGAATGACTTGTTTTTATTATACCGATGGAGAAGGGGGAACACGAAACTGTGTTAGGATTTTCGTGACCGACATGGAACGTTCTGAGAACGCAATGACGCAGTAGGGGGAGGCGTTTCTCCGTTTTAAATTAACGAGTATGGCTATTCGATGGACTAGTGAAACGAATCGAATATATTTGTACGACGTACGAATAATCCGACGAGTGGACCATACAGCTTCGCCGGTCCTTAGTTCGATCGTGTCCTCGTATAGCGTGAACAATACCGAGACCTATAACAAAGCACAGTCGGGGGCAAAATTAAGTGGACATCTTTTAAAAACTTTTTCGAAAATTACTACAATTTTTAAAAAAAGTAAATGTTTAAAGCGCGTTCGCTTAGTTTTGCCCCCGATTGTACATGTAAATTTCCGCCGAGACTGTAATTCCATAGAAGCCGAGAAACTTTTATGAATTGTCAGATTGATCTTATTCTTGCGAACCCGATCGAACGTGGAACGGTGAACCTTGATATGGGTTTAAGGCTGAACTCCTGAGCTCCCCTTGTATTCTTCCAAGCTCGACGACAAGGAGAGATCAGACGCTACTATGATCTATCTTATATTACGATATTACACTAACAATATCACGCACCCAATGTGTGTTAGTTTGTCTGTAAGATACAGTGTCATATACATAGGAAAAAGCGTGTTGTGCATACGCTTAGCGGCGGCGCTAACTTTTCGTCTAAAAGAGAAGACTGATGTAATCGTATTCAGTTTCGACGCGCACGACTAACTGGGAACATTACTCGAGCGCGACGCGCAGGTTTTAATGAAATTTACGCGAGATATCAAAAGATTTTGCCCGCCATTTTCATCCGTAATTATTCGTATTCTGCGTGTGAAGACAGTCCCTGAAAGTTGGGGGTGGAAAGCACATTTTTTAAGTTATCTAACTGTAATAATGAAATTGCGAACTTTATGCGTCTATGACATAAATGAATAGGTGAAGTACGAAATTGTAAAGTCGTTAGAAGAATACGACCCTTTGCAGTTGGAGCTACTTCAACTCGAAAATTAAACATTTCTTCCGGCCTAGAAATTGATACAATACTTAAATGTTAAGTAATTGATTAGATATCAACATATTTAATAATCTAAATAATGTAATTTTTAGTGGTGACTCTGAATCAGTCAAATTTTTATGTGCGACTAAATTTTTCGTTCGATAACGCGATGTCTAAAAAATATTTTATTGTCCCACGGTCCCTAGACGTGGATCACTGCGGATAGAACAAGATACAACAAGGAATCGGGCGCGAATTTTTCTACTGACCTAATATATTGTGAAATATTAAACAACGAGGTATATCCTATATAAATTTTCTAAAAATCGACGGGTTACGCTCGAGTGATGATACTTGTAAGTATAAAGAAGGCCTGGAAAACGGCGTCCGGACTGCCGTGAATCGTAACACACGGGAGAATCATTTTTTTACTTTTACAGAACGCAAGGGAATATTCGATGATGTCTGTGCTCTATGTGTGTTGTGTGAATGTACAGCATGCCCGCGGAACCGTGCTCTGTAAGTCGCTGACGTAACGTATAAGATTATGCGTATAATTTGAGGGCTTACGCAGCACGATTAGGAGATAATATAGGTTCTCGATTTAAGTGCTGGTGGATACGGACAGTTCTTGTTTAACGTTGATATATCAATCACAAACCTTTTGTACCTGGGTCGCGTTCTAATATTTTTAATTTACGATTATTGACACTGTAAAGACGCATCTGTGGAGAATTAAACAAATTTCTTTCTGTCTATAGTCACATTCTCATTATTTTTAATAGTGCTCCGTAAACCCAGTGTTAACAAAGTGAGGAAAATTAAATGTAACTATTATCCGATTCATTTTTATGATTTGCGACCGGAACTGCCCGTGGCTGTCAGTGCTCCGTTTGACAGTCGACGACGTTGAAACGGAAAAAGAAACGAAACTATGAGATTACTGTGAATAAGGAAAGACAAAAATGGGAAATTCTGTAAACCAGTACATTGCATTCGTTCGCACGCTCGTTCATTTCTAGTCAAGCGATTTTTATCACTCCGGCACGCGCGCTGCTGAGCTATTCACTTATAGCAGGGGACAATCACGTTTGAAGTTCTTTTTTTGTTT
Organism: Lasioglossum calceatum; assembly: GCA_963966675.1. Classification (NCBI taxonomy): domain Eukaryota; kingdom Metazoa; phylum Arthropoda; class Insecta; order Hymenoptera; family Halictidae; genus Lasioglossum; species Lasioglossum calceatum. Next base: position 17,099,109 of record OZ016543.1, on the reverse strand, counting down.
TGTGAACCGCGTCGGTCGTCAAACGTGTTACCTTTTCTATCTTCTTATCCGTTTCGGTTTCTTTCCTTTCATCGTTCTTCTGATAAATCAATCTCCATTCCATTCCGTATACGTATAATAACGCACGCGCTCCCCCCATGCTCGATGTACATGTGTGTATAACCGGCTCCATTACTCGAGAATTAATTAAGTTTTGCCAGTTCGCGCCTCGATTATGTTGTAATTCATATAGAATGTCTAAGGAGACAGCGTTATTTGTTCGCCTGTAATTATACCGTTACTACTCGCCTGTCGCTGTTGCTTGCGTATTAACGACGCGATCACGACAATATTTTCGTTTTTATACTCACAACACGCTTGTCGAAACTACAAGCGTGAAGGTGTTGGGACATTTCAGAAATTGCGCGAATTTCCTTTTACATTTTTGGGTAGAGTTCGGTTAGACTGTAGATTTTTCTGCAGGATACAGATTGAAGATATTTATTCTCATTTTTCTACAATTTATCGACCGATGTATAGAAAAGTAACGATTGCTATTACGTTGTGGTATTAGTTCAAAGATGTGAAAGGAAGTTTGTTTTATTTATGGGACATCCTAACGCAAGCCTGTTTCTGTTAATTTCGGTGTGAGCATTGTCGCAGAATAAGAGTTCAGAAATGATTTGAATCGGTTACGGTTACGCGAGGCGGTCAGGGAGTCAACTGCAGAAATTTTCATACTCAAATCGATTCCATGCTACATACTTGTGTTTAGATTTTTATATTTGTACATAGGTATTTATATGTGTATATTTCACTAGAATTTTGTGATAATACAATGCTTTCTAATATCACGTCATTATTTTTATTACGGTACATTTTTAACGTCGGACGCAGACGGTCCCCGCACAACGTGTTGATCGTTTTCTACAAAATTTCTGTTCTGCATTACTTTCTATTATTTTTATGGATATCCGTGCGACGTTCAGAATTGTTTTACGATTTCGAATACTTGGAAACTTTGTAACGAACGGATGAAGATGAATTTTCACCGTGTTGTGCGGTGGTTGTCTGTGCAAATTACGGTAGAGATTTTGGAAGATTTTCTACGATGACTCGACAGAGATTTTTTAAGGTAAAACAATGCGCACAACAAACGGATACAAAGGTCTAGCGAATAATTCGATATTGCCAAGGAGACGTAGACGTGTTATTAAACGCAGAACAGCCAAGATGTTTTTTAATTGTACGATTAATCGAATCGCGATTCTCTAGATTTGACATTTTTTTTCACAGGAGCAGAATTTTGCGCTCGCTCGCAAAACCGATAGTCGACTACACTTTTAATTTCGTATAATATTGTTACGTTACTACCTGCGAGAAAACAAGTGATGTTTAAGTACAGAACAATAACTGTTATTTATGGAGTCTGCGATTTTATTATTTGATAAGGGACTATACAACGCGAAGGTGGTTCGTACCTTTGAGAAAAAGAAAGAAATGCATAACACAGAACGATAATTGTGACCGAAACTGTTCGTTAGGTACAATTAAGCGATCGTAGCCTCGTAAAATTAGTTACATGTATTGTTCTTGTTATGCATGCCGATTTTATAATAATATGTGTATAAAGAAAAAAAAAGCATCGACATTTTTACAGCCAGTGTACGAATTAAAACGATTAAAAAGCATTGTTGTAAATTTATGCATACGAAACTTCATTTATCATCTTTCAAGTCGACCGAGGATTCCATCGGCGACGACTCGATCAGGATCGGAACGTTTCTCTTATGATTTTCAGCTGTGTCGACGATTAGGGTAGCGACTTGTTAATTTCTAAGGTGCACATTGACAAATGTAAGCATGCTATCGCGAACGTACCTCTCGCGGGAGTTAAAGTTAATAACAGCTAATGGAATTCGGTCAGCGTTGAAATTCATATACCTTAAGTAGCGTTTAAATATTTTCATTTTAAGTAGTATTCGAATTTTCTTGCGCAACAATTGTTTATTCGAATAACGTACGAGCCCAATCAATCGAATGTCTGAGATTAACTTTAACTAATTCCGAGGCAAATGGCGCTATGTAACTGGCCAGAATATTCAGCGCGAGATTTATAATTAAATTGTGGCTGTTTATGCGGGTTATTAGCTTCGCCAATTAATTTGTAAAGATAAGCGACAGATAGAAAGGCGTCTCTTTTTAATTAGCGAGAAGGTAGGATTCTTTTAAGACGTTTATTTTATGTTCTCCGTAGTCAGCCATGCCATAAGCGCGTAAACACCCGCAGTCTGATTATAATGAAGCGTGTCCTGTAAGAACGTGTGTATGATGTTTGTTGTATGGCTAGAAGGTTTGAGAAAACGAAGAGGAGACGCCGGTTTTACTCGTGTGCTCGAACAGAGGTGATCAACGATTCATGTGACATACTCGATCACACAGGTGGCCAAAATTCTCATAGTTATACCTGTTATCACGTTAAGTGATATTCATTTTCGATCAGCTTCCGAGATACATTTCTATTGTGATATAATTGAATAAACCAAATTTTACGTGAATTTTCTAGTTCCAGTTCCATTGATTCGATTATCTCCATTTTATGGCAACTGATCAAACCGGCAGTCTATTAATTAATCTAATACCTGCATTTTAAATAATGGATCAACAAATTACAATTTCACAATTCAATTGCAAGGACTACTCGCGATCTGTTTATCGTTTGAACGATTTTGCCCACCTCTGGGAATGAAAGACGCAGTTCCTGCATCTTTCCACCGATAGTACTCGAATGATCTAGCGTAGAACTTTGTAAATTGTGCTATTGCCATAGTGATGAGTGGACAACGGATCTTTATGCAAAATAAAAATGTTCCAGCTGAATAGCGACAAACTGGATGGAATTAACATAACAGTACTTCCAAATTTTTCTAATGTCCTTACTGTTTTACATTACACCTACTCATTTTTCCTCGTAAACGCATAAAGATCCGCTGTCTAGCGATGAATAATAAAGTGAATACGATTGTGCTGCGTCCGACGAATGGTTCTACGGTACGGAAATAAATTTGTTTACAGAATGGAATCGCTATTTTCCAGGAACCGCCTCTCGATTCTAATTCGATCGGAATCGATGAGCACGCTGGAACGTCGGTTAAAGCAGCACAAGCATATTGCACTCGGAAAAGAGTTTCGCCAAGCATAATAGAAAGTTGACAGAAGCTGAACTGCTCTGTTCTGCTTGAATGTCAAAAGAAATTGCGACGGAGACGTTTTTACGATTTTTGATACACGAAACGAGTTTTGAAACGGCGTCGAATAAGATACTATCGTCAAGGGCATTTGATATGCTTATACATATATATCAGTTTTCATAGTTCTTTATCCGCTGTTTGTATTTTTCCATCCGTAGGCACTTGTTCAGGAAAGTGGAAATGTAAAACGTCGCTGTTAAAAAGACAATGCAAGATCTTTTCGTCATTTCGTCGAATCTTTCGAGACATTTTCGAGACTGTATATTGCACTAGGTAGAATTTTGTAAATCTATACTTTGAGTAAGGTGTAATCACTTTTTTCCGGTCTGCGCTGCATTGTCTTTTTACAATGACCTTCGACAGTATACTGTTACTTGCAGTAAAAATGAACGAATTAAACCATTTCTTTCCCAATTATTCTGTGTTTGCTTGCGAAGTGTCGTGTCGGATCAGACAACCCGATCGAAACATTAAAAATCTACTATATTCCTTCGCGCGTCGCAAAAGAATTGTCTTCAGAATTCTACATCGCTACAACATAAATCAATTTTTATTCAATGAAATAACTATTTTAATGCACAGTAAATATTTCCTAGTGTGGCCGACACCTTTGTTTATTCATGAAACACTAAATTTAAGGTTTCGAGATTATAAATACTATATGCGAGTAATTATGAAAGTTAAAAACGTGTGAAATTAATTTACAATCTCAAAACCTTAAATTTAGTGTTTCAAGCATGAATAAAGGTGTCGGCCACACCAGCAAATATTTATTTTGCATTAGTTATTTCGTTGAATAAAAATTTTATTTACGTCGGAGTGATGTAAAATTCTTGAAATAAATTATTGACGATAAAAAAATACTGTTCCAGCTCGAAAGACCTCTAGACCGAAAGGATTGAAATTTCTCGAAAGTGTTTGGCTATCGATCATCGTTTAACGATCTGCAAATTTATTTCTCTGACCCGACACACGAGCAGATATATTCTCTTTCTAATATACAGGGTGTCCCACACATCCTGTTACCACCCGAAATACTTTCTTTGCCTTTAATACTTCACTGGAGCATAACGAATCAAAGTAATCTTTATCGTTTCTCGACCATCGGTGAGTATTCTGGCCGCACGATGCCTCGGACGAAATTAACAAAGTGGAGCGTGTTCAATGACGATATTAAAAGCGAGGGAATTATGTAAAGTGACGAATATAACCGGGACACCCTGTGTATGGAGAAAACCAGTGGCACCTACTAAACGTTCCTGTGATATTCTATGCGACTGATGCGTTCAAGGTGTGATGGATCACATTCATTTTTGTACGACCGGCGATCATTGGCCGGTTTTTGATACGAATCGATCTTGTACTTTTATAACTTGTAACTTTTTCGTTCGAGCTCTCGGGAACCGTTTACCATTTGATACGGATATACTACGATTTTTAAGGAACTTTTGTCAGGACGCAATTCATTTCTGCCAGAGAAAACACGGCGGCTGATAGAATCGACCATGCTCCTTCACGGACGGAAAATGTCTTTTCGCATTCGGTCAGTTTTCACGAACGAGACTGCTTACCCCGTAGACGTAGCAATAAACTATTTTACATAGCTTACGATTAGATATCTCTGTATAGACGTTGTTAAACCGTCATTTAGGATCGCGGTGTGTTTGATCTTTGTTTGACGATAGCCGAACGTTTATTGCACGGCGTGAATCACATACAGTGGGCGTAGAAAGTATTCGTGCGCTCACGTATATTCATACTGTACAATTTGTTGACGTGAAAAAGCGTGCCAGGCGAATGTTACGTTTTCTCTGAGCCATCAAGCTGCATTGATGCTTTGTTGTTTAGTTGTAGCCCTCCGCGACGACTAAATTCTCTTTCATCGAAGGTGGTTATCGATTCATTCACGATTCCTTAAATGGCCTCTACGCGATCAATAATATTGTCAATATTCGCGCCAATTAATTTAATGGCACGTTACAGGCATTCAAAACAAAATTACGCGAGATTATTCGCTAATATCGTACCTGTATTTGTGGAGTTCTGCGCTTGTCCCATCGAATGTAAAAAATTTTAGGTTAAGAAAATTTTCTTTTTTTTCTCTCTTTTATATTTTTGGTATTTTCTATTTGTTTTTATCAGTTATACAAAACGTCTGTAAACCCATGTATAAATGGACCTCGGTCCGTATATAATAATAATAATATTAACGGAGGACCATACTGATGGAAATATTGATCGTCTCGGAGCGTATTGGATCGTCCTATTAACATTGGCGCGAATATTGACAATATTATTGATCGTGTAGGGGCCACTTTAGGGAATCATCGATTGTAGTGTTTTTCTTTTCGTTGTAAAGGCACAGTCCTCCACTTCCGGTTGCGTTTCGAGTCTCCCGTGCCAATTCTCCTCGGATGGAAAAGCAAAACGCATCTTGGCCTATTTTTCTTCCACGAACATTTCGGTAGAAACCGGAAGGATTATTCTCCATTCACCGATTAGGAGTTAACTCGCGTGTCTCTGTGCCCGAAAGTAGACATCGCCATTTCGAACCGCTCTGTGCCCTCTGGATAGTGAACCTCTATGCGAATGTTCTTTCTAGTTAAATCAATTTCGAAGGAAACATTCGTTCAGTGAAAGGCTTATTAACCCTTTGCACTCGGAACTATTTTAACACGAAAACTAAACATTTCTTGTCCCAAAAAATGTCGTAAGTAGAAGAGAAAAGAAAATTTCTATTTTTTGTTTGGCTGCATTCATTGTACCGGGTATATATTGTTTTATAAAAATTACAAGACTGAATTTATTTAGATTCTTCACAATTTGTTTAATAATACGTGCTCGAATAAAGAAATTTATTGAATAATTTCGAACGGAAGCACCTTTATCATTTCAATAATTAAAAAATTAAACAACGTGAATTCGAAGTCTCGGAGGGCATGTACCGCGTTCGTACGGTACAACCGATTAGGTGAACCGTGATCCAATGGTTTCGCACTTGGAGCCACGAGGTCGAACGGTGCCGAGCGACCGGAAGCGGAAGAAGCAGTGACACGCGACCAAGTTCAAATCGATTTGGCGGCGATCCTCGTTCCGTCTCGAACGATCTAGACGTTTTTGTACCTTTCGAGGAAAACGGCAAGAAAACGAAGAAAAAAATTAGGGGGGTAGGTTGGGGGGGACGATGACAAAAAGAAAGAAGAGAACACTGAAACCTAGGGCCTACCACCGCCGTCTCCGGGAAACGACTCGTCGTCTCGCGAGTTCTTGTAAATTATAAATTAGTCTGCTAAGGATCGACGTGAATTTGAAAATGTCGCCGCGTATCCCGGACTGCGGAATCTATGCGTTCGTTCAAACTCGAAATAAACACGATCGACTTCTCTTCGACGCGCGTCGCTGTCCTCGCTGTACATTGCGTATAAAAAGGCTAAATGAAATTTCCATGTATTGTTATCCGAAGTTGTATCGTTAGAAGAAGAGACTTAAATTTTTGGTTGAATGTATTTGAACTCTTTGCACCGCGTCCAAGAGAGATTCGAATGCGATCGCGGCCTGTAGAGGAGAGTATTAAAAGGAGGCTATGTAAATTTGCATGTTCGAAGCATCAAGGTACCACGAAGAATCTCGTTCTTTCGTAATGGAGGATAATAATCGGTTAAACTCTTAACGAATCAGAGAGCCGTGGCGCATAATCGGACCATTTTTTTTTTCTTCAGCGTTCCGACGATTAACACACTTCACGAACGCGTAAAGATCCGCAGTCTATTGCCGTGAGTTTTCGTTGAGTTTCGTTCGAATATGTAAACGGAGGAATTAAGGTTAATTACGTGTAGCCTTAGATTTTGTATGATACTCACTTCGAGGAGAAGGATTAAGACGCTAAAGATAAAGAAATATATTATATATATATTATATATATATATTGTATCTATGAAAATGTACGTGTAACGGAAGAAACAACGCTGCCGTTCGTCGATCGCGAATCACAGAAACGCGATTGACGAACGCCACGGAATGATGTAGCGGCGCTGATCATCGAATCATCCTTTTTGTATGAAATTCGAAAACGGGAAAAAAAAGAGCGAAACGAAATGAGTCGAGAGAGTGAGAGAGCGAAAGACAGAGAGGGAGAGAGAGAGAGAGAGAGGAAGATGAAGAATTGTAAAGCGATATCGGTAACGGTGCACTCGATGTGAAAGGAAATACACGACACAATAATGAGCCATACACGCGATTTCAGTTTTCCACTTCCTCCTTACGGTACGCCGATCTAATGCCAGTCCCGTCGCCATTTTTTAATGATTTAATCAATTTTACGCCCCTGTGACTCCGTCGATCCGCCTTTCTTCTTATCTCGCCCGTTATTTCATTTCCAATCGATGCACAGATCGATAAATCCAACGATCTCAACATAACATCACGTTTGCCGAAGGTGCGGGGTCCACGGAATTCAAAGATGGCCGATTAGATACTCATTTTGGAGATTGCAGCCACACTAGTAATTCAATTCATAGTCCGTTGTATGAATATTATCCTTACAACACTTCAACGTAAATACATTTTTATTCAATGAAATAATAACCACTTTAATCCAAAATACATATTTGCTAGTGCGGCCGACACCTTTGTTTCACGCTTGAAACACTAAATTTCAAGTTTTCAGATTGCGAACACTGTACGCGAGCAATTAAACGTTAACCCTTTGGACTCGAAGCAATTTTAATTCGAAAATCAAGACATTTCTTTCCAGATAATTCTTATTCTATCGTTTTTACATTGCGCACATCGAATCGAGACTGTTTTCTCATACAACAGTTGAGCTTTTTACGATTTATAAAATACAGACGAATCGAATAATATTAAAACTGTTTTGAATAATGGCGTGGCAATTTTTACTGGCGCTTCAGTCACCATTCGAGCGCAAAGTGTTGAGCAACAGTTGGAAAGATTGGGGAAGTATTAACATATCGGAGTAAATAGTGTCTCGATTGGTCTACTCTCTCCGCAGATTTCACGATGATGCATTTCAATTGCAATTAACATTGGATTTAAAAGGAACCGAGCGCAAGGCTACTCCACTCGGAAGTAAGCTAGCCGTGTAAAATCAATTTGTTGGTTACCAGCGCGTAATGACACGGTTTTCGAGAAGTACCGTCCGATTGAGTGTCGGGTAGTCTATGAACATTGTTTTCAGATCGATGGAACTATTAATTTTCAAGTGCACGGGTCTCGTTGTACCGTTAACATAGTTATAACGTTATTGTTTCCCGGTAAAAGGGATAGCACGATCGGTGACCCCGTTTAAAAAGAGCAAAGGTTCGTTCAGAAACCTCGACGACAGTTTGTTTCGACGAGGGTCTAGAAAAACACCAACGAAAGTCATTTTGCCGTCTGACTGGATGATCATGGCGGGACAATAACAGACGGACGAGTATAATTAAAGAAAATCGTGGGTTGTCGTCTAACGGCTCTGCGCAGGGGCCACTGAGCGAGTCCGTAGAACCGTGCCTCCATCTTGAACGTTTTTTAACGACTTTATTACAGAAAATTACAGTGCCTCTTCGCGCAGAAAAAATCGGAGATTTTCAATAATTATAGTAGACGAAAGAGATATGCTAACTCGCTCGAAGTGGCTACTGTGCATTTTACTGTAATTCGATTTCAATGACAGCTTGCCATATGGAAGTTAAAAAATATTTGATCCACCTTCCTGTCAAAAACTGTTAACAGAGACCTAACTAATGTACAGAAATAATTAATTAGAATGCGAGCAATTTTGCACAAATCGAGTAAACTGAAGGTTAATATTTTAATAAACTACTGAAAGTATTGTACGAGGTATTGTATCAATTTTATATCGATAAAATGAAGAAGATCATATAAAATATTCCGGGCCGGAAGAGAAATTCGGTATTCGAATTGGAATTAGCTGCGAGTGCAGAGGGTTGATAATAATTTGTTGCTATCGCGGCGGAGATAGAATGGAAAGCGTTTCTCGTTGATTTCATAACTCGAGTAAAACAGCTTCTCAAAATTATCCGCCGCGTTCCTCGAGATAATTAGGAGAAGCACGCGGCGGCGGCAGCGCACGGAATGAATTAGACAATCAAGAACGAAAGGAATACCGTACATTTAATATCCAAGCATCCCGGGGCTGGCGAGCATGTAATTTCTATTCCCTAATTATCCCGGTGGAACGTATTTTTAGTACAGTTAGAGAGGTAACGCCAAAGTCTGGCGAGAATATAACGCGGCGGGCCTCGTTCGTCGCGCAAGTTTCCTTTTAACGACGGACGACCGGAACGAAAGAAACCGAGGCGTCTGTCGGAACAAAGGAGATCCAGGTTTCTGGCGCAGACTTCGATTTAATCGAATCTGCGCCCGGCTAGATCTTACGAGAACAGTTTCCGCAACCACTTCCTCTTTCCTCGGCTCAGAAACGCAGCCACGACGCGCGACGTAGCAGTCTTCAATGGTGTTCAACTTGTTGCGGGCACTTGCCGAAGTGATTGATGGTCCCTCTCGCATTATTATTGATCGACTAACTCTATTGTGTTCCCATTTTCAGCTGAAAGTCTTCAACCAGCTGCAGCCAACATCTGCAATGATGTATTAGCACCGTTTGCTTTATTATAATCGAAGATCTCTGTTTTCTTCAGCTGAAGAACGACAACGAAGAAGCAGTGATGGTACCTGCCGCATTATTACTGAACAACTAACTCAATTGTGTTCGCTTTTTCAGGTGAATGTCTTCAACTAGGTATAGACAACATCTGAAATGATTTATTGGCACCGTTTGCTTTATTATTGAAGATCTCTGCTTTCTTCAGCTGAATATCGACAACGAAGAAGCAGTGTTGGTACCTATCGCATTATTATTGAACAACTAACTCAATTGTGTTCCCATTTTCAGCTGAAAGTCTTCAACCAGCTGCAGCCAACATCTGAAATGATTTATTAGCACCGTTTGCTTTATAATCGAAGATCTCTGTTTTCTTCAGCTGAAGAACGACAACGAAGAAACAGAAGTCTTTGTGTTCCGAAGCGATTCATTGCGCCTCCGCAAATCGCAAAAAGATCCTCAGTAAGAAGCAACGAAATGCGCAATGGCGGAACGGGACCAACCGAAGTGATTGATGGTACCTCTCGTATTATTATTGTAGAACTAACTCAATTGTGTTCCCTTTTCCAGCTGAAAGTCTTCAACCAGCTACAGCCAACATCTGAAATGATTTATTAGCACCGTTCCCTTTATTATTGAAGATCTCTGTTTTCTTCAACTGAATATCGACAACGAAGAAGCAAGAGAACTTTGACTAATTGCAATTGACTTCCGAAGCGATTCATTATGCGCCTCCGAAGATCGCAAAAATATCCTCCGCAGAAAGCAACGAACTGCGCTATGGCAGAACGGGACCAACCGAAGTGATTGATGGTACCTCGTATTATTATTGCAGAACTAACTCAATTGTGTTCCCTTTTCCAGCTGAAAGTCTTCAACCAGCTACAGCCAACATCTGAAATGATTTATTAGCACCGTTTGCTTTATTATTGAAGATCTGTATTTTCTTCAGCTGAAGACCGACAACGAAGAAACAGAAGTCTTTGTGTTCCGAAGCGATTCATTGCGCCTCCGCAAATCGCAAAAAGATCCTCCGCAAGAAGCAACGAAATGCGCAATGGCGGAACGGGACCAGCGCACTTCATTGTACCCCGCTGACATTTATCGGGAAGCCGTTGCGCCAGGAAGACGCGGTTTGGTGATTTCGATGACTGAAGGTAGCCGGACACCGTCGACTCGAGCTTGTTTGATCTTTCATTTGTTGCATCTAGAGCGCGAATTTCCGAGAGCTAGCGAGACTTGTCAAGACTCTGCGCGTCCCTCTTGTCACAGAATGACGGGTCAAACTGCAGAAAATTAGAAGATTGAACTGGCTGAGAACCAGCCACGACATGTTCGACGACACGGGCGAATACAAAAATGTCGCGGGAAGAAAGAAATTCTAACGTAGAAAGAAACCCGTTCGTCTACCAATGAAGCCGGTTCATCGAGATCCGCTATTTTGAAAATTTATCAAACACCTTGCTTGCCAATTTATAAAATTACCAACCAATGAAGCCGGTTCATCGAGATCCGCTTTTTTCAAAATTTATCAAACACCTTGCTTGCCAATTTATAAAATTACCAACTCGCATCTCCCATCTTCCTCCGTGTTCAGACTTCAGAGGTGGGCGGTTAGGGTTAACGGCGAATTCGAGGTCTGTTTGATTCCGTTACGGATCAGCATGTTTTGCCAGGGTTGGATGATGTCGAAAAGCTTGATTCGTGATTGAATCGCGTAACGGACGTGCCCGAAACCGCGTCTATATTCGCCGGCCACCGGATAATCAGGTTTTCGTGTACGTAATACTTTTGGGGACATCAATGCCGGGCTAAGAACGCGGCTTGGTCCTTATTCCGTATTCTCCGTCCGTTCTTTCCAAGGAAAACTTTAGCGGACTTTGCGTGATGAAATATGCTTCGCCATTGTCCTTAATCTGTCAACGGGCCGGTCAACTCGTCATTCGTACGAGACCACGTGTTTCAATTACTAAAATCGCTCCTTGCGGCTGCTCTTTCTTCGTTGCGCAATTTTCTGTGCATTTGACTTTAACCTTTCCACTAAGAATCACAAGTTAAATCGTCATGCAAGCTTCTTATTTTCTTGTGAATTTTTCTTTCAATGTTTCGCCCTTTATAATAATTTTGTTCGTCTCCTTATCAATCCTATGTAGTCGGTACATTAAAAAAACATTTCCTCTCGAGAAATTGTTATTATTTCTTTTCAGTGGTTCTTGCATTCGATTGCAGAGGACATTTAATTTTTATTTTATTTTACTTTTTGTAATAAGTAATAAATAAATGAAAAGCAATAAGCTCGCGTTAAGACATATTTCACTTTGTTCTTTTGATAAGGCGTTTTCGTTTTAATGACATCATATTGTGGGAGTCAATTCCTCACTCGAGACGTCTCTGAGACGTTCGAATGTCCAAGAACAGACGTCTTCGTGCTATCTGGGTTATCGCTGTGCCATTGAACAGAAATTCCCTCAATGGAGAAATCGCATGTTCGATGAATTTGCATGATGACGGTTCGCAAATTACTCCGAAAAACGACGGTCGGTCAGACGATCGCTCGAGGCAAGAACAAAATTCGAACGTCTCGCGGAGCATATGGCTTTGTTCATAGAGGATGATGTTCCTCCACATACGAGCTGGAGAATTCCTCGATCGCTTGGTGGGGAACAAACTGTCCGAGGATCTCCTTGCAGTTCATCCCCGTTAGCGTAAACGCGAAGTATGCTCGCCGCGAGTGCTCCATACACGTGACTCGCAACTTTTTCTTTGCTAAGAGACAAGACACTGTCTTGTCTCGACTGGTAACACAATTTGTAATCATCAAATAAATAAATATAATAAGCAAACATGATTTTCAAGTAAAAATTCAATCAACTGGAAGACATCTTTCGTCGCGAAGCCACGCGCGGATTGCTCTCCGAAGATATATAAGCACAGTTCTCGAAAAATAAACAACGAATGGTTTATTTTCCGGTGTGTAGTTTGAGAAGATCCTGAAGATTGTTCTCTTGTCGTGGTGGTGTTGTTGGGCATCGAGAAAATTAGAAATTCGCTCTCCTGGCATAAAAAGCAAATGCCCGGGATATATTAATGGGTCCAAGATGGATATCGCGAGGAGAATGAATCTGATTTGTCTCGCTTTGGTGATGCTGAAACTTGTTCGCGCGAGAATGCAAGGAACCGCTGAGTCCAGCGGCGAGTATCTTCAGAAGGCGATGATGCAGCTGCAAGAGTTCAATGTTCCGCCCCCCGTAAACGTTTACGATCGCCTGTCTTGGGCCAACAAGTACAACAATGTGGCCGACGAAGAAAAACAGGCTGTCCAGGTGCACAGGATCAACATGCATCCACGACAGAAGTATAAAAACCAGAGCTACCATGTTCTCCTCGCCGAGAAGGCAGATACGCTTCGCTACGATACGGAGAATCTTCCCAGTCATTATCAGGTCAGCGATCATTTCTAATTATTCATTGTCCTCCTTTAAAAAACGCCCCAATTCCCAAGCGATTTTGTGGGGCTTTTATCAAAGTTGGGGTCAGCGAGGTACTGTCTTCTGTCATTTAATGTATCTTTGAAAACAATTGATGAATGAAAGAATTAATTTTAAATATTCTTAATGGGTGGAATTGATTTGCAAAAGGGTGAATTCTGAGTGCAAGGCCTATACAGAGAAATTCGTAGCGCGTCAGTTCATTTAAAGTTAGCTTAACTTCGTGTTAAATTACTTTACTCCATATTAAAGCCAAAGAATCCATCGAGAAATACGTTCTTGCGAATATAATTATTGCATGCAACAGAATGTTTTCTTATTGTAATAACAGCGATACATGCGTGACGATTTATTTTACAAGAGGTACAACAGAAAAGCCCCTCTTCCATAAAGATAATCACTATAAAATTACATTTACAGTTTAGTAGAAGGAATTCCGTACTCCGCTTCCGGTAAACCTTGAAACAGTAATTAGAAATTCTGACAATGATCGTACTAGTGTCAGGTATAGAATTAACTGAACAGAAATCTATTTTTCTGTATTTTTGCAGCCGTATAGTTCCGCCATTACCAAAGTACAAGAACCGGAAGCGCTCGGGTTCTCGCGGGCCGAGCTGGCTGCTATGTACCAAAAAGCTCTGGAAAGAGGATCGACAGTCAATTTGCAAACGTTGACGAATGCGCTTTCCACTGGAGAGTTGCCTCAAGTACCGCAAACTCACGTGGAGTTTCCAATCAAATCTCCTAATTATCAATATTACTTCTTCCCATTGAAGAGCTTCATGTCGGAGTACAAGAAAGATCACGGCTATAAAACAATAGTGAGTTCCTCAAAATTAGTTTTAAATATTCTGTAGAATTCCAACGAATTTTTAATGTGTTGGTTTCCGGTTTTGATGATAACTCGATACAACTTATCGTAGCCAAGAAAGCAGCTGTCACGTGGATGATAAAATTATGTGTTACAGAAGCGTGACGTGAAAAATAAACAGTAGAGATAGTATAACATGAGAGGGAACTATTGTAATATCTTTTTTGCAGCCTCCAGCCGTGTTCAATAGTCCTCCGGCCCCGTTATCTACTCAATCTATGTTGTCATCGAGCCCTCTCTTCGTCGCCATAAGCACCTTCGTCACCATGGCGGCTCTGTTCATGATGAGCGTTTTATTTTTACCGAGGCTTCCTGCGATCGAAGCTCTACTGCAATCACGGGAGATTCAAGACGACTTTCTTCATTTATCGAGTGCTATTGTGAACGCTATTGATCGGTACAATCTCCTGGAAAGCTTCAAAGGACAGCGCGTCGAGTACATGAGGTAGCTCGTTATTATTTCCTTCGTAGTGTCTCGTTTCTATCCCCGACGCGAGTCATCGACCAATGAGAACGAAGATAAAATAGCTTACACTGCTCGAGAACGTCTCATTGTATTTTCTAAAGTACTGTTCGTAATTAATTTGTGGATTCCATCATTTAACTCTTAATTGGGCTGCAGACCTTTGTGCAATGAAATGAAAATATTATTTGATCGCTGTAAAATGCCATAATAGCATCAAAACTGCAGTCTGTTCACGGTACATGTAATTAGATTAATTAATTGCTAACTATTTACAATTACGATACTTAGATTTTAATACTGTAAGGTAGAAAGAGAAAGTCAAACGAGACATGTATTTATAAAATGTATTTAACTGTAACATTAATTAGTTCCTAGTAAAATCTTCCACGAAAAAACAACGATCAGCTAAACAAAACAAGTTTTATTCGATAACATCGTTATACACTACACTGTACTCTTTGAAAAAACCGTGTAATGTTTTACAAAGTTTTCTTCTTTCTGTTTGTACATAAATATTAATAAAATCGTATGAAAGTTAATAACTAGAGATATGCTCGAAATAATACAACGCTAAACGGTACTATAAACACCTACAAATATTGTGCATCTTTGTAACTATAATATATATATTTATATATTATTATAATATATTATACGATAGAGAAAAATAGGGACAAGTTATATATTTGATCTGTCTCGGGAATGTATATCCGATAATCATTTAAATTTGTAATAAAGAAGTTAGGTACTCTTCAACCTCTTTGCTGTACGCAGATCTATGCTTTGTAGAAGTCTAACTACATTAATGTATGTCGTGGTGTCTGTACAAATACGAAGAATATAAAGGAAGGCACACTTTGGAGTAATACCTGTAAGCTCATTACACATTACTCGGTTTTACAAGCTATTTCTTTTTCTTCTAATCAGTCTGTCCGATTAGCAGGAGAAGCTGCTTGTTCTGCTTTCCGCTTCAATGCTTGACGTTGGTGCTCGTACTCGAAGTCTTCTTCGGTCAGATTCAACTTCCTGATCTGAAACATTATCACAATATTTCACATGACTGGTTCCAAATTTTATATTTCACAATTATTAAAATTATAAAGATGTTTTCGTGGTAAATGATCAAATAAATATATCTAGTAGAGCAGATATCATAATACAAACTGCGCAAAGTTTAAATAAATTTATTTGGCTACTTGTAGAGCTCGGTAGGTTTAGTGTTAATTGTATGCGATTCATTATCGCTAGTCGATTCTACCTGGTAGACCAAAGCCTCTTCTTCCATAATGTGCTGAGGAGGATTCCGTAATACTTCCAGCGTTTCGTAAACCGCCGGACAACGCTTAACTAGTGATGCACGACCCAAGCTGCCTTTTAACAATACTAATCCTACTTTAAATATTACTTTAACTCCCTCGCAGAGAAACATATCCCACACTCGGAGGATACTCTCCCATGGCAGTGTTCGCGTATAAACACACAAGAACCATTCAGTCATGTACATTATTGGCTCCATCTTCTGCTTCTTCTGCAAGAGCAAATCGAAACAAATTTAGATTTATTTATAATGTTACTTAGCAGCGCGATCCATTTTAACCCCTTCCCGTACGATATAGCCACGAAATAAATAGCAGTGCAAGGGATTAAATACTCCACTCTGTATAAAAGAAATCCATACTAACCAAGTGTTTGTAAGCGACAGGAGACACTCTTTTCAAAAGGGCGAACAGGATATCTCCATCACGGAGCAACGTCTCCATCCCTTGGCTATAATACCCGAGGAGATACTTGTCGCATATCGCAACCAGGCACCAGAACGCTTGTACCGCTGGCATGTGCATCAGCAAAAATGCTGCGATGGGTGCTTGAGCTTGGCAGTAGCCAACCTTACTATTTAAAATGGAATACGCCTTCAGTACTTTGAACAATTCCTCCTGGCCGGGAGCCTCGCCGATGAACATCACATGATGTGGAAATTGCCTATGGAGATCCTTCTTAATATCGTCTATGTATTTAGGATCACCAGATCGTTCTACCAGTTCCTCGAACACATTCGGATTCGTGTCCATCAACAATTGACCGCCGCACAGGTTTAACCATGCTCTCAGTCTCACAGACGGCGGTATACCTTTCCTGCATCTTTCTCTGACTTTGCGGTAGTTCGTGTTCATGAAGTAGCTCCAATTGTTAAGCATCTGTATCCATTTCCTTTCTCTCCTTAGCATTACCTCCGCTGGTATTCCCTGCTTCGCGAGGCTGGCGTTTCATGCGAACAGAAATTTCACAAAGTCAGTTTCGATAAGTGAATTGTGAGAATCGAAGAAAATGTAATTTAGGAAGGTGTCAGCTCCAAGTACAATGGTTTCGTACGAAACTTATGATTCATTGTGTTTCGTTGTAAAACCCTCTGTGAAGGAACAAGTGCGCGAGTAACAAACAAAATGGATATATGCGGTATATTTGTCAGTATTGTAATGTACCGCTACATAAAATGATCTGTTTCGAACTTGTTACCACACTTTAAGAAAATACTAAAATACGTTGCTCATTTTTATCTTTAATTTCATGTTTTTTATACACTACATGAAGAACCAAATAGTTGCTACCGGATATAATTCATTTGATAAAATTATTTTTGTATGTTCTTTGTGTCTTTCAAGTAGTGAAGATTAGTCTGCGTTACGTGTGAGGCTGACTAAGTGTTAACTATCAAATTGCAACCATATTCCCAGAGCACTGTCGAGTTTGATTTGGAGACGACAAACCGAGTCTTGCATCTTGTACAATAAAGAAACATGTTCGCGGGAGTTCGGCTATACACTGATTGCCCAGTAACCCAGCGGTAATACGACTTCGAGTACAAAATAGAGACACCTCCTTATCGCTACAAGTAGAAATCTAAAGTTCACCTGTCCGTGCTATAGTTGGATGAATCCCTTCGCAGGAACCCATGTCGGTCAACCTTTGAGCCCTCGAACCTGTTGCTCTCGGTGTCAGCATCCCCATTATGCGATCCTGAGGACGCCATAGCATTTTTTCAATCGTCTGGAACGAATAAACACAATGAACACCAACAGGAAATAAGCTAGAGAGCATTTTTCGTAAGATAGTAGCGAGTGGTGCTCGACCAGTACATGGAGACGAGAGAGCGCGAATTAATAAACGAACGATTCAATTAACACAATGTTATATACCGACGATACCATCGCGTCTCACGCGAAGAGAAACGCCCCGCGCAAAAGCCAGCGGAGCCAAACTATTTCGAAACTATAGTTAGATGTATGTAGATGGTACGTGTCGCAGAGCCCCTCTTCTGTCATTCGATGATAAACACGGTAGAACAAACATTGAATGTCCTGCAACGGTGATAGCAACGTTTCCGTGCACGAAAAACAAACGATGACGAATACACGGCCGCGCGGTTCTAACGGTAAGGAGTTTCTCGGTGACTTACAACATTAAAAGTGGTGAAAGAAAATCGGTTGACTGTCTGCGTTAGATCTCCGTGTGACAGTTGACAGTTGACCGCCAACGTGGTCCGGAACATAACACTGATAACACGACGCTCATTATTGCAAAATATCGACGGCTCACAGAATCGTACGATAAGGCGCCGTCCCGCAACGCCCGAAAAGATTTGTGCGACGAAACACGATCATTTGTGCTCGTTCTCTCTCTCTTGCTTACTCCCTCTGTTTCCCTCTTTCCCTCCCGTCCCCACGCAGTAACTAACATACGCGCAACGCCCGTGCACGTACTCGGGCAATTATTTACTTTCACATTGTTACGTTAACTACGAGTGGGCGTACCATGAGAAACAACCGTTCCACCTACCATCGATGACACGCAGAACGCCTGTTCAGAAAACCGAAACGTCCAGCAGCCTCGTCGCGCATCTCCTGCGCTAATAATGTTCGCCTCGCTGTCATACACGAGGCGACTTCTTACAGTCGGCAAGTTAAAATTCAGATCGGCCTGCTGCGACGTATAACGGAGGTTTTTTTTGTTATTTCCGAATATAGTCCGCGATTGCTGATTGGACGATTCCGTTCGAACGTGCGCCGTTCGCCCAATGGCGACGCGGAGCTAAAAGTAGAACCGAGTATTCCTTAAATGGCTCTAATGAACGCGCGTTATTTGTTGGACCGCAAAAAGACCTCTGAAACTCTGAAATCGTAATCTTCCAGTGTGTGCTGTGCTAAGGCTGCTAAGGTACTAAAAACAAACAGGCCTTTTGTCTGTTGATAGAGGCATTACGAGAACTTGCGGTATCTGATAAGGCCCCTGTCTACGGCAGAGTTTCCCAAACTGTGCTGCGCGAAAAAAAACTTTTTTTCTACATTTTGATTATAATAATTTTACGTATGAATCTTTCTAAGATTTATTGGTTATGTGTCATTGCCTACCCTTCAAATTACACAAGCTCCGTCAAAATTCAGAAAAAGTTTGGGAAACCCTGGTCTATACGGCACTGTAGGTTCACAGTTCAAATCTATTCTTGCTATTTTCGTTTACAGATGTACATTTCTTATTTGATTGCCTATCATGTTAATCATATAGACGTGTTTTTTTCTGTACGATTTCCACAACGAAACGGAATGATATTTTTTACACGTTTACGACATTAGCTAGCGTTGAGTTAATAGTTATTTATATCGAATCATTCAACACGAATCTATCTGCCGGTCGCTGGCTGATAAGGAAACTAGTCGATTAGCTAGAAACACTATCCTTAGTCAGTTTGCGGGAAAATTAGTAAAATAAATGCATATTTTGAGGCAGATTCATATTCATAGCCACGTTTAGCATGGAGCAGAACCTATACTCATATTTAGCATGTTAAAAAGTGAGCGTAGATTCTGTTCCATGCTAAAAAGGGGTATGATCTATCTTTGCTTACGCTGACAAAAGGGGAGGCAAAAAAATGAGGGAGGCTGAGGGTGGATATTAGCACTCTCGACTCTCATGTCCTCATCTCTAGCTCAAACCGCCAGTTTTCTTCTGAAAACGAACGTATTCGTTGAAGGTTTATTTTAATCTAATTATACAAATGCAATTCGTTGGTAGGGAACCAAACGGATAAATATTGACAAAGTAACGAAAACTATTTTACAAACTTTACAACTAATCGATATTACAATAAAGATCCACACTATCCGCCACAACCAGATGGCAATGGCGCCATCTGCAGCAGAACGCCAGAACTCTCATCACATTTAGTTCAAAGAATCAACAGTAGATGGCGCGGTATGTTAGGTCGATATTGCGAAAACTTCTCGGTCGGTAACATTTATCTAGCAGTTTGAGCGTTCCACCGCTATAAGGAGCCACAAACGAAGTGCTGCAAATTTGAAATGTAAGATTGTACTGCAATGCACATTACTCCCGAAAGCGGTAAGAATAACGAACTCGAGTGAATTATAGAATACATCGTGTATACAGTACATGTTCATTTTACATGTGGAGACAAGTGGAGGGAAGGAGTTTGGACAAGGAACTAACGTGTGAGAAGAAGGATTAAAGAAGTCATCTACTCTGCCTCAGAAGAAGTCTTTCGGCAGGAATTCGAAAGGAATGCAGCGGTAAGCCATCCAATTGTGTTATTCCACTGGCACTTTCGGTTCTAGCCGAATTATTGGTTAAAATGTGTGACGTCACGGCCTTATTTGAAAAACATTCATTGCATATTCCATGAAAAAGTCGTCGATCGGAAACCTCTGCTAACATTCTCTGGTCAAACATTTTGATTTCCCACACTCACTGGTTCCTTAATGCAATTCTCGTGTTCGATATTATACATGCACACATACATATGGCAGCTTCCCAAGCTCGTTCTTCGCGAAGTACGCAGAGCTCTGCGATCACGTTCGACCAACTCCGATCAGTGTTTTATCGTCTATAAACATTTCAGTAACGCGAGGTGTTTTATGTAAAACATATATTCGATATTGTTCGGTGCGTTATGTACCGGAGGATAGAGAAGATCGTTCCTCTACCGGAACACAGCTCGCTCGGCGAGCAATCGAGCCGAAAGAGCGACAACTTAATTGGCCTGGTAATTAAAGCATTCCGGGGAAAGTCAATGTCTCGGTTTATTCCATCCATCTTCGCCGTGATCTCCACCGAACTGGAACGATGCTAATGAAAATTTCCTTTCCACAGTATTGTTCTACAGAAGGGAACCGGGGACAATAGGACACAAGCGGCGTTGAGTTCGTGTCCCGTTGATTCTCGTTGGCGTCGCGACGTCGCGAGGCGACAGATTCGAGTGCCGGCAGTTCAATTTCACGGGGCCCCGGAACAAACGACTTAATGTTCCCTGCAGCGGATCCCGCGAGTAGATAGCTGCAGAGGAGGAGTTGTACTCGCACTCTCTCTCTCTCTTCATTCACCCTTTGTGCGACCGAACGATAACAGCCGACAACAAGAATCGAACGTTCTCTCACCCTGTAGCTCCTCTCTTGAACCACTTCGCTGTCACCGCTGAGACGTCGAACAAACCCCTGAGAACTCGCCTTTCTCTAGCGGAGACCGATACCGCCCTGCCAACCGCGAAAAACCGCACTGTAAAATCGAAAGACCGCCCTCTAGTTCTTCACTACACGTTTTTCCATCGTACGTGATTGATTCCCCGAGACTATCGTTGGTAAATGTTGATAAAAGGGGACCCAGCTACCCTCGAGGACTCCTTAGTTTCCAAGATATTCGCAAAAAAACTTTAAATAAATCGAAATTACGAGTACAGTTTATTCTGCAAGTTTTACTACAGGGTAGTCAAATTTCAAATATTAAAATCTTGAGTCGATTGTTTATTGGATAGAGTCAATCGTGATCATACATATATACAGGGAGGTGGGAGAAGGTAATCCTGTTCGTCAATTTGTTAAACATATTGATCATGACAACATATTTGAAAGCCAAGTTCATCGAAGCTGGGTTCCCGTTTGCCAACATTTACCCAATCGTTTTATTCCGCGAGTTCATCATCTTGAGAAGTTTGCACGTGAAATAACAATTGTTTGCAATCTTCAATTGGAACATCAGGAGCTTCAAAATTTTTCAATTGCACCTGCTCATATTTATCATGAGCAGATCCTGTTAGCTATAGGTTTCTGAATATTGTGTAATCCAAGGAGACATAATTACCGTTCTTCGAGCAGCGTCCTCGTGGCTGTCTCCTCGCGAGCGTAAACGGGTCGATGGGAAGGGCTCCAGACATCCGGGCTCCGAAGGGATTTTTTTTCGTTTTTCTACAGGACACTTTTACAGTGTGTAAACTACGGTCTCACGCTTTCGATCTTCCAAAACATGTTTTGGTAAGGAACCTGGTCGCGATATCGGGTGTTTACTTCTCGAAGTTCGCTAGAACGGATGCTCCATTTGTTACCGATGTTCATTTCGAATGCCCGCCACGGTGTTTCGCTCGGCGTTCCCTCGATTTTGAATGCGAGGTAACGAGCGTTAAGCGGAAACTTTTCCGCGATAACGTGCTCGAGACGGTTCTCTGGGAATTTCGTTCCGGGAACGACGTTAACGGCTCGCGAACAAGTTCCGGAAGAGATCTCGCGGCTCGTGGTGCCATTTTGCCAAAAAGCGGACGAAAAGATCTGTAAGAACCAAACTATCCAAGAAATCTGTTTGAAAATTCACGGAAAACTTTTCAAAAAGTTGTTGAACATTAACTAAACTGGGCTAATTGGAAACCTCTGCAGTATGCTCATTATTTATTGCTGGAAGAATACAACAAATTCTGTTTTTTCACAGTTTAATCAAAACAAAATCATTGATTTGGCAATGTGTAATATTGAACTGAAATTAGTAAACGTAAAAATAGGAGGAGGTGACTGCGGTATATGATCTTTTATCTAGCGCTTTTGGCTACTGAAAAGCCCTATCTTTGGGTCATCAATTCTGGAAACCCCTTACGGGGGTAGTCTCGTATTCAACACTGCAAGTTGTGCGGGATGCGCCTTCTCATTTCTCGATAATGCAAAGATAGGAGTTTTCAGTAGTCAAAAGCGCTAGATAAAAGATCAATCTAGGCTGCAACCGCCCTCAAAAGTCCTATTTTTGCGTTTACGAGGGGTAGTTTCCATTATTCGGAAGCATACAGCTGTGCATGTAGCTATTTTCAATAGGTTATTTGCTATTGAAAATAGGAATCTTGAGGGCGATCTCGGCCTAGATTGATCTTTCATCCAGCGGTTTTGACAACTGAAAAACCCCTTGCAATCCTGGAAACGAAACCACCTCCTTTTTGAACAATGAGGCGACCGATGACATTAGCTCGCTAGACCAAAGTCTTTCGATGAGATCGAACTAGCGGATAATTTCTCGGGAACAATTGCAGTTCGAAGGGTTCGATCGCACGGCTAATCTTGTTGGCAGGTTTGTCCGATGAGGGAGGCCGTTTGCTCGCAAAGAGAATAAACGGGTGCGGCTAGTTGGCCGACTCCACCCGTCTCCCGGTGCTTCTCGATAATTAAACGTCAGGATCCGCGTAGGACAGCACGAGATGACACGGACGTTCCCACTGGCCGGCCGAAGGACGTTTACATCGGGTTCGCAGAGACCCGCGATTCCTCTCGTACGTCTATTTTCTTGGATGGCGTCGCGGCAGACGATCGAGCACCGGCTTTAGCGATGAAAGCGCTTGTTAAGCGACTCAAAGTCGACCGGATAACGAAGCGATTCTCAGGGAACGTCCTCGGAAGTCTTCGCAACTGCTTTCACCCTGTTGTTCGCTGTTTAGAGACGTTTATCTTCGAGCTTGCGACGGAAGCCGTAAAATAAAACCGCTCTAAAATACCAGCGCGGTGTACAGGGTGATTCTGGGAATTGGGACAAGTTACTGCTTCTTTTTGAGTGAAAATAGGAAAAAATCGTATGTCACAATACGTGATAACTTCCTGTGTCCTTGTTTTTTATGTGGATGCACCGACGCACCCGCCAGATGCAATTACACTTTTACAAGATCCCTCTTACTATCTGGAACATTCCAGAACTTGTTGCTCGACGGCAAAAATGTACAGGTTCGCAGTGATCAATAAAGTGAAACGAGGACCAAGTTACACTGGTTTCAAGATTCGCGTCAAAAGCCGACATTAACAAGGATTACCGTAAACACTTTCATTATAAAACAATAAAACGCGCTTGCACGCTTCTCGCCTGTCAACACTTTAATCTTATCGTGCAAACGAGCTCTCGCGAAGCGTTTGTAAGTTATAAAACGTTAACAAGCCGTTCGAGGAGCTCGTAACGCGAAGTGGCGCAAAATATTCGAAAGATGCTGTCGGTCTAGAAACTTACGGGAACGCTCGGCGAAAGTTTCCTGACGTCTTGGTGGATCGTTCGAGTAAAGCTCGAGACACGAAGTCGCTGAATCTTACGTATTGCCTCGGTACGAAATCGGATTGGCTTTTCCAATAATTACGCGCCCAGCTGAAAATTTTCTTGGTGGACGAAGCGACGCCTATCGCCGCTCTGTTAATCGTTTTTACGATTGCTGATGCTCGTCCCATTTTAGCCGGCGCTCTCTATCTCGCTCTCCCATCCAATAATTTTCCACCGATGGCTCGAAACTGTTTGTTCGTTACCTGCGGGAATACCCGGTTATATCGGCGTAACGCCGCGCCGCGCCGCGCCTGTCGACCTCGTGTAAATGAATTGTTCTCGCAATTAGAGTGGCAACGCCCACTGATTTCGAGATCCAGCTCCGGGAAATTCGATTACGAGGCTCGGCAAGCCGCGGCCTCGGAATATCGGCGACCGATGGCAACAGGAAATCCGAGGACGACCAGGGTGCCAAAGGATTACGTCCGGAGCGAGCACGCTGCGCGACAAGCTTCCCTGAAATCCTGACCGGAGACGAAAAAATTTGTTCCTCATTTTAGAGATTTATAGGTTTTGCACTCTCCATTCTCCCTTTAGCAAGTCAAGTTCAACTTTAGATATTATACTAGGACTTCGGCGGAACTTGCGGAGCGGCAGAGGGATCGCAAAGAGATGAGAATAGGGATGTACAGGACTTCAAAATATTTATTATTTCGTCGTAATTACATGCGCTTACATTTACGGAGTGCCGGTGGTTACGCGTGCTGATGCGATCGCATAGGTCATTACTGAGTGTTAATTGCATCGTGGGGGAATGTCGGCCGCATAAACCGCGGGGAACGCGCGCAAATACAAAGCGGCTAGATTCCTTTCGCGCTAGATCGATACGAGCCGTGGCATTCCCGTTTCTCGATTCAGGTCTCCAGTTTACACGGCAACTCCTGGAAAATCCTAATCGCCGTTTCTTCGCTCTATCGTCGGGATTTAATGCGCTTCTGTCTGCTCTTCCGCGGGCTGAATCTTTTAACCCCATGCCGTATCATTATCTCTACAGTTACAATTTTAATCGTAAAATGTCTTTATTCCCAGAAATATCGTGGAAGAGAAAAGAAGATTTATATTTTAATGCTTAAATATTGATTACAAGCGAATCAAATTTTATTTAACTTAAAAAGAACGACGTAACATTCTTATTTGTTAGACTTTGCTTAAAATTTTTGCGACCAGTGCAACTCAAAATACGGCAAGGGGTTCAACGCGCGAATTAGATCAGGAGCCTTTCTCCACTTTCTTGTTTGTTCGGGAACCAAGCGCTCTATACTCTTCGAGACAGTCCCCGTCGCTTTCTGTACACTCATTTTGATTTTACAGGGATTCTATGAACTCTCTGTCGAAAGAACAACGCTGTATTTAACTTTCGTCTATACTTGATTCTTCGT
The DNA here is from genome assembly GCA_963966675.1 of Lasioglossum calceatum. Classification (NCBI taxonomy): domain Eukaryota; kingdom Metazoa; phylum Arthropoda; class Insecta; order Hymenoptera; family Halictidae; genus Lasioglossum; species Lasioglossum calceatum. Next base: position 17,073,657 of record OZ016543.1, on the reverse strand, counting down.
TTGGTCTTGTAGCAATGGTAATCAATAAACAAACGAATTGTTGGTAGATGATCACAGAATAGTGCGATCCGAGTGTGGAGAGCTAATGTTTTAACGAATCTATAAATATTCGATAACTGACTAGAGTTCAATGAACGATCGAAATGAATTCATTCTGCAGCTGGTAAATCTTCGAAAATGAAATCGCGTAACGAGACGACGCGGAAGATACGTCGACGCTCCCGGTTCGACGCGAATAGAAAAATATACCATGAGTCCGTGTAGATACGAAAGTTCTCGAAGAATTAAGCGGATATGTTAGAAGTCCCACTGCGCGATCGATTTTCGTTTGGACCAACGTGACGCGCGGTTAGGCTCGCGATAATTTCCGACGATATGTTGCTGCGCGACGATCTCGTGCCACGTGGTCTCGTTACGCTCGTTCTACACGGTCTCGTTCTACAACGTTGGTCGGTAGGCTTTTCCTCAAACGATCCTCTGTCGTTTATTCCTCGCACGTGACCGTGTAAATCACGCGGAGCATACACTTTCGACCTATGGATCGTACGGTTTGGTCAAGCAGAATAGATGGTTTCGGGGGGGAGACCTTAATTTTCTTTGTCTTCTTTTATTCCCTTTCTTTTCTACCTACGTGCCTCACAGTGGGTCCAAAGCAGAGGTGGGGAAAATAGTATTTTAAATAGTAAATAGTAAATAATCCTATTTATTTTAAAGTACGTGTAAAACTTTAAAAATAACATATTTTATTTGATGCAGTAATTTTTGAAAATAAAATAGAAATATTTAATTTTCGAAATTGTATATCTTATTTAAAATACTATTTTTTACAGCAAAATGAAATCTAAAATATTAAATAGTATTTGAAATATTTGTTTCACCAAATAATGCCCACCTTTGCTCCAAAGCAGGCCGGTAAATTTAATGTTCGAACTATAGCGTACTGTTTTTACTGTTCAAAATTACATATTTTGGAATGTACCGTGTACTAAAACAATTGTGTCAATAATTATTAAAGTGGTCTAAGTCATGTTATTTCTTGTTTCAAGATGTTTCAAGGAAAAGGGTATTAACACCATATAATGTATTCCATATAATGTTGAAACACAATTTATCTATCGTAAAAATGACATTGAATTCATTTCGTTTGAAATAATGTGATGTGCAATAACTACAAACTCATTTTCTTTAAATTTTCACTTAAACCACTTACACAATTGTGAGCACAATTATTCAATGGCAACAATAGACCCACTGTACGCTTTTCGAATTTGCATCTTCCTCGCCGTCTCCGCTCCAAAACCAACCGGGCCAGTCGGACAATACCGTCGATCGCAGGTGGCTTTGGTTCGGGCCGGATCGGGTCGGGTCGTATAGGATCAAGTATCGCTGGAACGCGGGAAACGTCGGAAGTCGAAAGCTCTCCGGTATTCCTCCGATCGTTGCACCGCGACGGTGTTCGGATCGATCGAAGCCTCGTTCTGCGTCCCTTTCCGCTTGTCGACAAATTTTCGAGAACTCGATATCACTGTAGTGTCACCCTATCGTGAGAAAGTCCCCAGGCTTCATGAAAAAATAGTCGAAATCCTTGGATATGCTGGTTCTCCGTGATGGTGGGCATCGGAATATGATCTAGACCGGGTCCGGGGCTGGTGCCAGCAACTGTAAACTGCTACTCGATCGCGCGATCTGGAACAATCGTTTTATAGTTCGTCAATCAGTGAGTCCAATGCTCGAACCAACGCTCGAGTTGCATGAACAAGGCTAGAACATTTGATTAAAGCTCGATCCTGGGTGAATAGACTGCGGATCTCATGACAAGGATATGGTAGATAATTTTTATTTGGCTTCAGTTTCATGTAATGAAGAGGTAGACAATTTTTATTTATCTTTTATCTTGCATCAGTTTGTTGCAATCAAGGTAGACAATTTTGAACTTGCTTCAGTTTCTTGCAATCAAGGTAGACAATTTTGATCTTGCTCCAGTTTCTTGCAATCGAGCTAGACAATTTTGAACTTGCTTCAGTTTCTTGCAATCGAGCTAGACAATTTGATCTTGCTCCAGTTTGTTGCAATGAAGGTACACAATTTTGATCTTGCATCAGTTTGTTGCAATCAAGATAGACAATTTTGAACTTGCTTCAGTTTCTTGCAATCGAGCTAGACAATTTTGATCTTGCTCCAGTTTCTTGCAATCGAGCTAGACAATTTTGATCTTGCTCCAGTTTGTTGCAATGAAGGTACACAATTTTGATCTTGCTTCAGTGTGTTGCAATCGAGGTAGACAATTTTTATTTTGCATAAAGATCCGCAGTCTATAAACGAACGTCTGTTGAAATAATCGGGTGGCATTCGACTTAAACTCCGATTTTCTTTTGGAAAAAGGAGGTTGATCGATTTGATCGGAATTGGGTTTATCGATCACACCGAGTTGAAGACGCTTGAAGCCCCAATGCCAGTCATGAGATCCTCAATCCCCATAATACGTCGCTCGAATCAGAGAAGACGGCATCCTGTGATCTCGTCAAAAATAGCTTGTTGGAAACGCGTCTTCAACACTAAATCTACAAGACTGAATGTATTTCGTACTGTTATGCCGTAGCACCCTTCCGGATAAGATTCCAAACCAACCTTATCTTCGTCCTTTTGCCCAAAAGCTGACTCACATGTTTGGCTGGACTAGGAATGGCAGAGTTACGTGTCCGGTGACACATTTTAGAGTAGACCAAAGGTCCTTGTAAAGAATCTACAGTGGCGGCCATATGTGTTTCTCAATTTCGATAATTAGAAGATGGAAACCCGTTTATCAGAGCGCGTGGTAAGTGGCTAATCTCCATCAAGATTTTCCTTCACTTGCGCCGTTCAAATTTGTTTAGCTCTACAGCGGCATGAGCGAACAGACGCGAACAAGGCGAACTCTCTCGCCGACTATCGATCTTTTTAGACGAGATCCGGCTCGCGGCGATAAAGTCGAACCGCGCGCGCGTTGTCGAAGCGGAGGAACAATATTGTCGGAGCGGAGAAATTAAACTAAGCTGTAATTTATCCGGTTCTAGACGGAAGCTCTCCGTCTTTTCTCTCGGCGCGAGAAAATTGAATCCCCCGCACTCGAGCGGCAATTTGAAAATACAAAATTATCTGAGTGCGCGTTAGAATTACGAATAGCGACATACAGAAAGTTAGATTCTCTTCGCGCGATATATGAAGTGGTGATCGTCACACGTATCGTTGTATTAATGTTTGCCAACTGTTGGGTTGGGCTGAAATCCATTCTCTCTTTGTCAGTAGCTAGTATTATCAGTCCACGTGGAGTTCCCAATATGGCACTACCAACGGTTCCCTAATATGGGTATAGCTATTGACATTCTTGGTCTGGGTGCCGAATATGGCACTAGGTGTCATATTAGGGACTCATGGTGTACCATATTAAGAACCCCTTTCGCTGGAGCCTGCAAATGACACAGAACAAAAAAAATATTTTTCGCAAGCTGTATTAAGTTTTGAACAAACTTGACCCCAGAATCTTATAGAAAAAGAGCATTCTAAAATAATCAAAAAATGACCAACAAAAAGTGGTTCATATTTGAGCACCTTACCCTATTGTTTGCATTATTAAATATACATATAGGCGATCGGTATATCGGCATCGCGTATAATGGCGTGCATCGATATTTTCCGCGCTCGGTTCGCGGAGAAAGGATTCGCCCGGATAATAAATTTGTCGGGAGAAACTGGAGCAGCTCGGACAGAGATTACAGAGGTAAATTACAGACGTTAGTCGGCGCAGGCTACGGGATTCGTTGGTCCAATAGAGGCAGATAAAGGAGGATTCCCGGAGAGAATTCGAGGCGGTTCGATCGTCTACGCGACCCGCTCTGGGAGATTTACCTGCTGCTTCGGCTGCCTGTAAGACTTCCTGGCGTAGACCTTCAGGACCCTGCAGTTGCACGCGACGGACAATGCTACGGCCAGACCCTGCTCCACCGATCGATCGTGCAACAAATGGAACAAATAAGCAAACTTATCACCAAATAATCCCACCGGCCCGACCCCGCAATTTCGCTAACACCGTTATTCACTGCGCCGCTATCTATTGTTCCTTCGTTTGATCGTCTCGCATAAATCCGAGCTTCCTTCGGCTTTAGTTCCTCTCTATTCGTAGCTCTTCCTCTTACTCGAAATTTTCATTGAGAGTCTAAATTAAAAAATTCTCGGCCCTGTTGCAATTGTACTCATAATTATGAAAGTGGTCTAAGTGATACATGTATTTCTTGTTTCGAGATGTCTAAATACGGAAAAGGACATTCACACTAAATTAATTCCATACAATGTTGAAATATAACGAGCACTATCACTATAAAAATTAGTTTAAAATAATGTGATGCGAAATATCTGATAAACTAACTTTTTTTAATTTTGACTTGGACCAGTTTCATAATTAGACTTGAATATAATGACTGAAAGTTGAATTTGAATTTAAATTTAAATATAATGATTGAACAGAGTCGAGATAGAAATGTACTTTCTCTTTCGACAACTCGATCTTCTCCGTATCTTCAGAATTTCGTATTTTGCCAATTCAGTATTGTCATAAATGAAATCCGCAGTCTAATGATAAAGTTACATCGTCTATCCCGGAGCCAAGAATCGTTACAGAAAGCGTTTCGTACGAACAATCCGCTTATTGCGCGGATGTGCCGCGTTTGCCTCGAGGCGAGCAGTCGCGTCTCCGAAATTCCTGGGCGCCGCGCAGTCTTGCTCAGACGTTTAAAAGTGTATCGTTTCTATCCGCTCTTGTTCAGCTCGGCTTCCGCTTTGCTTCAGCTTCGTTCTGCTTTAGCAAGACGTTTCTCTGCTCGCGCTCTGCTCGCGCTCGCCTCGGGCGTAGCAAACTCTTGGTAAGCCGACAAACGCGACTGCAATTACCGCACGAGGATTAGTAGGTGTTCTCGGGCGGACGTCGCGTCGCCGGAAGTATCTTCCCTGTTGATTTAACCGAACGCGGAGTCGAGCATCGTCTCTCATCCGGGAAGCGATACCATCGACTGTGTCTCGGGATATACAGGACAGCAAAGTGACGTTTATGAATGCCATGAAAAATGCCTCTCCAATTTTATCTTGTTCGACTGACAAATCATTTGTTATTTAGCTTTTTTATGACGGTATACTGCGTGTCCAAAAGAAATTAATTTATTGTATTAGGTCCGTCGAAAAGTAATTTCGTTTCTCGTGTAGAGATGGCATTCTTTCCATTTGTTATCGGAAGCTATTTTATTCTATTTATCGAAAACATTAGACAAATTTAAAAATACTGTTGTATTACTTTCAGCCTATTAAATATACAGTAAAGTCGCGATTCTTGTCAAGCAGCTAGACATTTACTTTGCATAAAGAACCGCAGCCAAGTCGTAACTTAGAAACCATAGCCTCCTGAATATTGAATAGTTTTTAAATAAATTCAAAGATGATACGACGTAATACATTTCTGCAGCCTCGATGGTCATGGATTAAAAACTGTAGAACCATAGTTCCAGTGCCAGTTGCAATTACATGTGCACGTTGCACGTCCCGGAATATTCGAGAGAGAGAGCGTACATTAATGTTCGAGTTGGAATTATTCAAAAGATTTGAGGCATTCAAATTACTTAAACGATTCAATCCACTACGGCTGCTAATGAAACATATTCGCGAGACTGTTTAACAATGAACATCGCGGTATTAATTGATACGACAGAGTCGCAGGAAATTACAACTGTGCACACACTTTTCAGAGTGCGGTGTACATATGCATTCAATCTACATATTCGCGAGCGTGTTCCTCCTCTGAAGTACGTCTCCACACATCGATTTCCCATACACGAGCCGCATTCGATTCGCAGAACATAGAAGAGCTACACGCCTAACTAGCGCAATCTCCTGACCAAATAACAGCGTTAGTTAAATATAACTGCGCACGGTGTTCGACTTGTTAATACATACAATCATCGTGGAGCAATTGTCATTACGAGATTAATGGAGTAGGAGGAGGAGGAAGGTCGAGCCTCACCTGTAGAGAGTGTCCTGTGCAAAAGATGGCCCAAAGGAATGGGACTTTCCACACTCTGGATGCTACTCCGCAACCGGCTACCAGGCCCACGATCATACTGACCTTCAGGAACAGGATCAACTGCAAGGCTCGTCTTCTTTTCATCTTCTCGCGCTGCTTGATCTCCAGCTGCATGCTGCAGGTGTACCTGCGAAGTCGAAATCCCAGGGAGGAACTTCCATGAACCAGGAACAAGTCAGTGGCATCAGCAAATAATGATCTGCCATTTCCCTAACTATAAGATGAAAGAATATTATGAACCAAACAGTTCGCAAAAATTATAAGAATTTCAACATCATTTTTTCAAAAGAACGGTCGCGTTCCTTTCACAAAGTTGGCCCCCGTGACCTGTAGAACACGATTGAATAAGAAAGTTTTTGTTTCTTTTGACCTTGATCTGCAAGGTCCTTTATCCTGCACGATTTTGTTAAAGAGTAAGAGATATATTAACTAAATTTTTCGCTCCGGACGCAAGAAATTTCTGATAACCAGTTTCCCTGCCCTAGTTACCGGACACTCCAGACATATTACCGTACCGTACCGTAATTCCTACGGATCCGACTAAGAAATCATATTTATTTTCTATAAAACGAATCAATTTTCGGTAAAATTGGAAATACGTTGCTTCTATCGAGCATGTATATGGTACTTACGTAATACGAAATCGAATTGTTACCTGTTTTTCTTGATATTTTCCTTACTTTTGAAGGCGATAGCGCCCTAGATCGATCTTTTATCTAGCGTTTTTGACTACCGAAAAACCTCATGTTTGCGTTATCGAGAAATGAGAATGCGAATCCCGCACCCTCGCGATCCTGGAAAAAGGAGTCTACCCCTTACGAAATCCTGATGGGCCAAAGACTTGCAAAAATTATGGAATAACGGGTTAAGATCTAATGAGGAATGTCTTAAGAAATCAGCAGGGAGGGATCAGAATAAAATAGCGAGAAGCCCTCGAACTGGAACGCGTTGAAAGGCGAGCGTGCGGGTAAAGTCGGGTCCGTTTGGCCCGTTCCACGTCCGATACCTGGAGACTATGGCAGCCTTGATCAGATAGTATCCCGCGGACAGCAGCAGCAGCACGACCGGCAGCCCGTAAGCGTAAATCGTCGCCTTCGTTCCGAGGAACCTGGAACCGCAGAGAATTTCCGCGTCACGAACACACGCGAACAACTGGCACCCGACAAAATTTTTCCCGCATGTAACAAGCGAATTCCGCACGGGATTTTCTATGGCGTATTCTCCGGCGTCGCGTCCCGTCGCGTCACGTCGGAGCGAGAAGTTACGGGGGTAGGTCGAGGGCAAGGGAAGAAGAAGCCAACGGCGAAACCGAAAACGGAAATACGATTCCGTATCGGGGACGGCGTCGCGCGAAATTTGCCAAGACGGAAGATAAAAGGACGAGGTCCCCGAAATACATATACATACACACGAACTTGGCGGATACGTTGAAAATATATTGGCCAGGAACAACGACACGTAGATAAGGCTTTCCCTGCCCGGAGGATAATCTCATCCATATTCTCCCGTAATATTCCAACATGCTCGCTCTTGTGCTCGCCTCGGATATATGTGTACACTTTTATTTTATGTATGATCCAGTCGCGCGCAACGCATTCCACGGCTTTTATCGTAAACTGGAGCGGACGTCCGCGTCCTGTACAGGAAACGACGCTAACGAAAGACGTCCCGTCCACGATATCGGCCGCGATTTTTCAACGGATTTTCGGATGTTCGTCTTTTGCGTCGCAGAAACTTCAGAAAACGAAACCGGATGCTGTCGGCTAGTCCGCGATTGTATCCGGTAAATGGCTTTGTCAGTTGATTCTGTATGCTCTTGCGCATTTCATCTGCCAAAAATGGATGAAATTTGGCAAACTGATGTGTGAGAGCATAGAGAAATCATGATATTTGTGACGGCGAACGTGTTAACCCCTTACTAAATATGAATGTCTTTCTCTTTTAAACCAAAATGAAATTCCATTATTTTGCAATCAATATGCCAGCGTTAAAGTAAATGTAGATATACAATAGATCCAAATGTTCAGTTCTAATCAAATTATTAAAGACAAAGAAGTCGTAATTATTGTAACCACGAAGAAAATCGTACGGCAAAGGGTTAAACGTTGCAACATGGATAATACAGCAATACGAGTTTGAACTTGGACTGATTCATCGATTTCAATTTTGGACCTCGAGCATTTGGCACAATGCTCCGGTGCGAAACACAATTTTCCCGGAAAAGCAACCCCGGTTTCTGTTTCCATTTTCTTTCAGTGCTGTGCTAGAGAAAAGAAAGGTGTGTTACCAGCAGTTAAAGGGGATTAGGTCGACGACGTTCCAGATGTCAGACGCCTCTCGTATCTGGAGGAAAATTGCGACCCCCAGGTTGAGGAATGGCGCACCCCATGCGAACAAACTGTACTTGAGGTAGGTCGGTGGGTCGTCGCGACGCGGGATCGACGCTACCGTCGCGTACAGGTGATGGCACATCGCTGCCAACCAACAGACCACCGTCATCCGAAGGTATTGCAGGCTCAGCCCCAGGGAAATGCACAGCTCCGAGTCCTGAGTGCAATGCAAATATTTCTTCTTTCATACATGTGGAACAAGTTCTTACCCCTGGCGCATTCTTCGTGAATCGACGAGAATGAAAACTGCCAGGCCAAGAGTCTCCGAACTAGATCGAACGAACTAGCTCAAAACATTTTCAATCCTTTTCATTTAGAATAATTTAAACATTTTGAAATTTTTCTAGTACCTTCACTGGTTATTCTGCAGGCTCTAGAAGGTTAGGAAAAATTAGTGAAGCACTATAAACTATTTCTTTTCTTATTTGAAGTAAATGAAATACAACCATCAGTGCTTCACATATTTTTCCTAGTCTCCTAGAACCTGCAGAATAACCAGTGAAGATGCTAGAACAATTCCAGAATGTTTAAATTATTCTAGATGGAAAGGATTGAAAATGTTTTGAACTAGTTGCAGGAGTTTGTTCATGATCGAGGATCACGTTTGATCTAGTTCGGAGACTCTTGGCCTGGCAATTTTCAATCCTCTGTATTTAGAATAATTTAAACATTCTGAAATTTTTCTAGTACCTTCACTGGTTATTCTGCAGGTTCTAGAAGACTAGGAAAACTATGTAAGCACTGATGGTTGTATTTCATTTTCTTCAAATGAGGAAAGAAATTGCTTATACAATCATGTATAATTGAAAGCAATGGCTCATCTTCGGATTAGAACGGTGTATAGGATTAAAGGAAGTTCGAATATTTTCAATGAAAACTGTTTTCCTCTTGAAAAACCATTAGGCTCCTGTAGATTATTTTACAGGTTCTGGAAGATTAGGAAAAATGTGCGAAACACTGACGGTCGCGATTCCTCTTCCAAAAATAAGAAAAGGAATTGTGTGATACACAAACTAGTTACTAAATTAATTGATACGAGTCTGTGACAAGGAACATAATCGAAAGCGAAGGTTTAGTTCTCACTAAAAACTCCTCTCGAAAAATCTAGCGTCAGGACCGCATTTCAAAAGGTTCTCCTCAAAGAATGAAAACGCAAAGATTACTCTTGCTTCTTTGGGCCAGTTCTTTGAACCACGCGCAAGCGAGCATCTCGAGAGCGACACACACATATAGTGGTTTTACGGTTGTCGGGTAAATCTGGCGAAAAGAACGATACTTTGTCCCTTCTCGCGGTAACGATCGAGCTGGCAACAAAGACTCGCTGCTATTCCTTGTAGCCGCATGCCAGCTCGACGACGGAAGCGCATTCTCTCGCAGTTAGGCTGCTTTTCCTCGAGACGGAACGAACCAACTAGTTTGAAGGCCGGAAATTCTTCGTACGTGTCCCTCTATTCACGGAGGACCTGCTTGCCTCATTCAATTTGCATTTCCAGTCTCGTGCACAGCGTGCATCATCGTCCATCAGTTTCTTCGGGGACATCGCGGTGGTAGAAGCTTTTCTCGTCACCTTGATCGCGTTTCACTTTCCTCGCGCTACTTTCCGAGAGTTGTACGGAGAACTGGCTAGTCGGCGAGAGCCTAACTGCAAAGTCGAGGAGACACCGGGAGCGACGTGTTTAGGATTTTCCGGACTTAGCCGAGCACGTTCTACGGCGTCGCCAACGTTGAAACGCGATATCCCGTTCTCTACTCCTGTCGCCGTTATCTCCTCTGACTTGGCCAGGCTCTGTGTTACAGGACACTGTCGTGGAAACGATTATTCCCAGGATCGACGATCAACACCGGCTGCCTGTTTCTTTCCGGCTGATAGCGGATACTGGAACGGATAAGCCACACCTCTTTGCTCTCGGCGAACTTAAGCAGAACCTTTTCTGGGCCGAGTGTGTCACGGAAAAGCTTCTTCCTTTGTTTAATCATTTTCAAGCACTTCTACAGAATAGCCGTCCGTAAATCACCGGCAGGGTTGTGCAGAATTACAATAGAATTACTCCAGGAATTATAATTACGAAGTAATTGAGTTACATTGTAATTCAGCTATATTGTAATTTATAATTCAGATCTTCGTTCAATTAAATTACAATATAATTGGTAATTGCAAATAGAGTACAATTATAAAATACTTTGTAATTACATTAATTACGAATTACGATGTAATTAAGAATAATAAAGTAATAGGTAAGAAGAGGTTGAAAAATCCATGTGAAGGTTTCAAACAGAAGGTATTTATTATTTATAAATTTCATCTGAACAGAAATAACTTGTGCGTTATATATTTTTAAAATTTTTTCAGAAACAAACAAGTATATGAAAGAAAAACAAAAATATATCGCACTTCTTCAAAGTTCTGGGCTATAATTTGGAGAGCTGTATTTTAATTAGATTGTATTTCAATTATATTGCATTTCAATTACACATCTGATTAAAATAATTAGTAATTGAATTAATTGAAAGGTTTCAATTATGTAATTCAGTTACGACGTAATTGACCATTGGTATTTGTAATTACTATACATATAATCGAAATACAATGTAATTCAATTGCGTAATTGAATTAAGAAAATAGAATAATAATTAAAATTTAGAAAATGTAGGATATTTTGGTCGGATTTGATTTACATGTTCTCTGCATTCGAAAAAATTAGTGAGTACCATTTTTATTTCATAACACAGGTCCTTTAATAACAAAAAATTGTCTGCATCCGGAAATGAGGTGCTAAAAGTGACTGTGTTATAATTTTTATTGCAACACGTGCTGCACTAACGAAATTTATTCGTCGCCATAATTTCCACAATTCTTGCATAATAGCCGGCCATTCGGTGGTGGGTAAATTGTGCGTAAATTTCATTTAGCACGAGAATATCTACATGTGTTAAAATAGTTGAAGAAATTTTTATATGGTTCACGGGTTGTAAAACTGACGAGCAAATTTATTTTGCGTAAAGGTCCGCAGTCTGGTTTTCATGTAACAATCATCGAAAATCGTCTTCAATGTTCAAAATGTCCTTACGTCAATGTTCAAAATTTTCTGCGACGTTCGATAAGTTTGTACTTCATGATTTCAACGTGGTTGTTGATACTTGAAATGTAAATGAATTTCGCTGTATATCAATCAGAACATATTCAAACAGTTTTGAAAGCAAATTGAAATGAAATTAAAGCCCCGGGTAGCCGGATATTGACACAAGAGTAAATCAATCCTTCAATGGCAATTTGAATCGTTGATAAAGAGTTAATCTCGAACGATTTAATGAAATTTTCTTTTCCAGCGTTGCTGTTTAAAAGGGAAATTGTTGAGACAGTTCCCGAGAAGTCTTTTAATCGACGACATTTTGTCGAAGCTTTGAAGATTGCTGACTGAAATACTGTACAGTTTCGCTTCCGTTTTCTATTTCTCAATCGTATAGACCGATCCAAGGTTTTCAATCGCGCTCGTGATTAAGCAATTACGTGTCAAACGCGGAATAAAACTTAGAACCGTACAGGGACCGAATTTCATCAAGTCGTCTCTCTCTCTCTCTCTCTCTCTCTCCCTCGGTTGTGACTCCCATAAGCGATTGCTGGCAGCTCATCGATTATTTCTCGCGAATCGTGCGCGGCTAATTCCATTTAATTACAGCGTACTCCGGGATTTGCACGGTGGCGCGGACACGTAATTCGCGTCGCCAGGAATAATTAGCATTTTTTTTTGTTGTGCTCCCACTCTCGTCCCTTCTCCGTGTTCGCGTCCGCTCGCTGATTATTTTATTTACGACCGATGCCGAGCGACAAACTGTACGGCGAAACGGGCGCGCGGCACTAATTAAATCTTTGTAATCGATTTCCACCGTTTTCTTCCTTCCCGGAAAACGCGATTCCTGTCGAGACAATTAGCCCGACTGTTCACTGATCTGTTGAACGTCTTGAAATCGACGATTTACTTATCAACCTCTTGCCGTATTTTAACGAGTCAGGCTCGTGATGAAGATTTTAACAAAGCCTAACAAATATGAATGGTATGCCCTTTTTTCAGATGAAATAAAATTTGAATCGTTTGTAATCAATAAAATTTAAGGATGAAAATAGATGTGGCCATACGAAAAATAAAATGTTACGACAAAGGGGTTAATTTAAAACGTCGTTCTTAGAAAAACATTTGGCTGGACGATGCCGGGACTTGGGTCTGGTTTGACCCAACGTTCCCATCTAAATTCTAGTTTTCTAGCAGCGAGTTTAAAAACGATTAGCTATTAGCCCTTCGCAGAGCTATTTTAACTTGAAAATTATACATTTCTTCCGAACTAGAATAATTCCATTCTATATCATTTTTTCATTTTGGATATAGTTGCTTGTAGTTTTTACAATACTTAAATGTGTAGTAATTGATTACACACCGACATATCTAATAACGTAAACAATATTGTAATTAATGATTAGAAAGCGGATATTTATGCAAAATAAAAATGTCCTACCTGATTTGCAACAAACTGGAGTGAAATAGAAATAGATTTTTTTGTCGTAACATGTTTAATAGGTTGAAAATAATATAACAGTATTTTTAAATTCTTTTAATGTTTGTACTGTTTGAAAATTACACTTACTCATCTTGTCATAAATGCATCAAATCCGCTGTCTAATAAAGGTAAATACAGCAATTTGTAATGGTGGCAACAGGGAGCCCACCACAGATCTCAAAGTAGCAGGTTCAAAAATACAAAATGAAAGATATGAGGCGAAAACATGAAAACATTGAATCTAGCTATGACAGCTATGAAATTGTCAACAGCATTTTTACTCTAGCAGAGACGAACATGTTCGCTACCACCGTCACGGATATGCGAATATGCTCGATCGATCGAGAATTCGGGAGAGAGAGAGAGAGAGAAACCGAAGACGGAGAAGCTGGAGCTATTGGTGACACAGGCGCCTCTAATTAAGCCAGCTGCGTAGCTTCGTCCGTTGACAAATGTCGAAGCCTGCGCCGTCCAGATGGTATTGGTTAGACTTTGCAGAATCAAACGGTAGACAAGGATGGCCGAGTTCATCGGGGGGTCTCGAAAAATTGGAACCAGGCAACGAGGGCAAGCATAGAACGGGAATGTAATCTCGAAGCGGGACGATGCGCGATATTAGGTATGCGTAGCCGCCGCCGACACCGCCATACCACCGCACGTCGGTGCGATATCGCGAAATGCTCGCACGAGGACGAGTATCGAGTGTCAATATTCGAGGGTCGTTCGCGCACTATCGAGTCAATGGTTCCTGGGCGCAGGTGCTGTGTCGCTGGACCACCTCCGCTATTAATATCCCAAGAATCCTGCTGTCCTTTTCGGGGAAGCATCGTGTCCTTTTTCGTCTTCAGAAAAATTGTTGAGAGATATAGAAGAAATATACCGGGTATTTCACCTAACTTGACCGCCTTGAATATCTTTGTTGTTTTTAAAGATACGTCAAATGTCTGGAGGTCAAAGTTGAATGGTAAAATGGGGCTCATACGATACAAAAAAATTGTTGTTTTCATGTAATTTTTTTTAGAGATATGAAGGTCACCTTCATTTTTTAAAATGGAATATCCTATTTTTTACACCATAGATCGATAGATCAATAGTTGATAACTGTTTTACAATTGGACTATACGATTTGAACATTTTTGGGAAGCTAGAGCAATTAGTTTACTACAGGATGTGAAAAGAAATTTTTTTGAAAATTGCAATTGGTTGGAATTGTATACAAACTACTAAAAGTTGCATTTTACAACTTTTTTATATGGGTATTCATTTTAATGCATAGATATTGATTACAAACGAATCAAATTTTATACGATCTGCAATGAAACGCGTAACATTAACATTTGTCAGACTTTGTTAAGAACCTTCATCGCGAGTCTGGCTCGTCGAAATACGGCAAGGGGTTAATCGGGAACTCTAACAGGATTAAAATCGCGAGGCTCCGTGACTATGATTTTCAGCAGCAGGACAGCCACGTCTTCCGATCCAGTCGCAACTTCTCAAACAGCTCGAGGTATCATCCATCTCTCAGTCCAGTTCCGAATCTTTCCGAGCGAAGAAACTTCTGCTCCTCGGCAATTACAACTTTTTCGTTTTCGAGTTGTCGGGTTTCCTTTCGGATGTCGGGGGAAGAACTGTGCGCGCGACAGCTGCCGAGCGAGATTAATCCGCGCACAGAGACCACGGGAAAATAGCGGCTCGTCCCGTGATGGAACGACTAAGAACGCGGTTCGCGCTCGAACAGCGAAACGCTGGAAAGGCTGTGGATTTATCCGGGTAACGAGAACGTAGCCGAACTCTGTATTCGCAGCGAGGGACGCTAAAGAGCTTTCGATAGTTTGTAGTTTCTTTTTAGGGTCGGATCGTGCATCGACAACGCCGCTTTTACCTCTCCATCCGTGTCTCTCCCTCTTGGTCCTCCATTCGCGCGAGACCAGGCTCTCGAACAGATATTCTAGCGTCGTATCCTTTTTCAATGACCGCCATTGGACGCTTTATCGGCGTTAATCGGTCGGCGGGTTCATAAATTCCCGATAAATCCCCCGTGGAGACGACGTACTGCGGAGCAATCAGGCGAATCTTTCCCGATATCGCGGCGAAAGAAACTTTCTGCCAAAAAATTATAGACGAGATAGAGCGCTGCGGTTTCTATCCGGAGCTCGGCGAACAATCAACTCAAAAGTTGTAATTACTAGACACCAGATGTTTCTTCGTTCGAGAAGATTCGCCGGGTCCGAAAGATCTCAGCATCCTCCAGCAACTCGCGAAATTGCAAGCTCGTCTGTCTCGCTGCCAAAAAATTATAGACACACTGAGAAGATAGAACGCTGCGATTTCTATCCGGAGCTCGACGAACTATCAACTCGAAAGTTGTAATTACTAGACACCAGATGTTTCTTCGTTCGAGAAGATTCGCCGGGTCCGAAAGATCTCAGCATCCTCCAGCAACTCGCGAAATTGCAAGCTCGTCTGTCTCGCTGCCAAAAAATTATAGACACACTGAGAAGATAGAACGCTGCGATTTCTATCCGGAGCTCGACGAACTATCAACTCGAAAGTTGTAATTACTAGACACCAGATGTTTCTTCGTTCGAGAAGATTCGCCGGGTCCGAAAGATCTCAGCATCCTCCAACAACTCGCGAAATTACAAGCTCGTCTGTCTCGCTGCCAAAAATTTATAGACAAGATGGAGCGCTGCGATTTCTATCCGGAGCTCGACGAACTATCAACTCGAAAGTTGTAATTACTAGACACCAGATGTTTCTTCGTTCGAGAAGATTCGCCGGGTCTGGAAGATCTCAGCATCCTCCAGCAACTCGCGAAATTGCAAGCTCGTCTGTCTCGCTGCCAAAAAATTATAGACAAGATGGAACGCTGCGGTTTTTACTCGGTAAGCCATCCCCGAACTTCAGGAACTTGCAATGAAATTTCGGAACTCTCATTCCGCTGATTCCCCACGCGCGTTGCACCGGGCTGTTCGAAGAGAGAGCCAGCTAGGGGATGGAGAATTTTTTTAGGAAGGCGAACAGCATCGACGAAACAGCGCGAAGCGAGACAAGCCTCGTAAATAATGCATGCAACGCGCACCAAGTTTCCCGCTCGGACAGTTTGGTGAATTTATGTGGGGACGTCGGGTGGCTTCGGTCCGCAAACCTTTTTAGTTCACGCTTCCATGTTTCTCGATGTTTTCCTACTTAGCCACCCTCTCTCTCTCTCTCTCTCTCTCTCGCCCTGAAGTTCGTCGATCCGAGACCTGGCTATACTCCGCCCACGTGAACTGTGGCCCGAGTCCATTCTCGGTCGGAGATTTCATCGGGGATGCAAGCTGACGCGAGAGTTCGCGCGCAATTACCTTTCTTCTGTAGTTTCGTCGGGAAAAAGTTCACGGAGGAAACAGACTTCTCCTTACGATATCCACCTTCTTTTTCTTCGGAGCCGATTCGCGAGCGAAGATTGTTTCAGTTGGCGAGTCCTGAGCATCGTGATGCATCCTTAAGCCTAGATTCCAGAAAGGTGTTTAACAAAGATGGTACAAAGTGATCCTTAACTGTTCAAAATTATGTCCTTCCACAGATACGCGCTGTCTAAAACGATCGATGACAGATTGTAATGATCTTTCCTTGACGATTTATATACTGGTAATTTTTTGGTAAAAAAAGAGCATTCTAAAATAATCAAAAAATGACATCAACAAAAACTGGTTCATATTTTACCCTAAATATTTCTCTTTGTTGTCGTTTTTACATTGAATTCTGTATTATGTTGGAACAAATCCTTTATGAGATTTTCTACAATAAAAAGCTCGTCGCTACTGGACACTGATGCAGCACACAAAAAGTCGCGGAACACAGGGAAAAACGGCAGCGTCCCTTTTTCGGGATTCGTTGGTTGTTCCGAGGGAATGTTCGCGGGAACACGGTCGGCTCGCGAGCGCATCGATTATGGCTCGAGGCGATACGTCCGAGCTTGCAAGAAAATTAAAGTACCCGCTGGTGGACTCGTGACCCAAATTATGCTCGAACTTTCTTCTTCAAGAACTCTCTCGTAAGTCCCCGGCGTTTTTTTCCCGGAACGAATCGCGCGAGCGCGGGCGGCTGCTAATAAAAACGCGTGGCGGCTGCAGGATAATTGTTTTACAATGCAACGATTTGCATGGGAAACGCGATTGTTCGATGGGCCGAGGCAGAAGCAATTACTCGCGAGCGCGGAGCAATCCGCCGCTCCTTCTTGCTCCTCCGTCTAATTGCTTTGAATTTCAAATCGATACCCCACCCCCGATCCATTCTGATCCTTTGACTTCTTCGTATAAATTATTCGATGAACGGGTTACCGTTATCCACCCCTGAATACCGATCGGGATGCTGCGATCCCCTTTCTCTTCGGAAAGTCGATCCTTCTATCGATCTCCGAGTCTACGAGTCTTTTCCAGCGATTGCTGTCCAATCAGGAAACATAGAGCACTTGGAAACTGGAGTTTCAAGATTGGTCACGAAGTCGATGTCGCGAAAAGACTCATTCCGGAAATAAATCGAATGAAAACACGTATTATACGGTTCCGAGAGGAGTCCCGCGAGTCCCTATCCCGGGGGAATTCTCCGCGAGACGCGCAATAAAACTTTCGAAGCTCGCGTCTCGGGATTTATGGAATGCACGAGTAACCCGCGGGAACCGAGACCAAGAAGTCGACTCTCGGAAACTTCCGCGAGGGTTTCAGTGAATCAGAATGGTCCCGGGTTAGGTCTAACAGTGTCTGGATTGAACCGCAACAATCGGAACTGCTCGATCATCGCGGAAACTCATTTCAGAATCATAAGTTGATTATATGGAATTTTAAAAAATGATTGTTCTTAATAGGTTTTCGGAAAGTAATCCCACTTTTTGTACTGGCTCTGGGCCTCATATAACACGGTTTCACACAACACGGCATTTTCTAGGGACCTATCTACCGTGTTATAGGAGAGTTACCTGTATTTAGTCGGAACGATTGATAAATGCGCCGAATTGACGCGACGAACGAACGAGGCTTGAGCAGCGAAGCTTAAATAAGATATCGGCAAGTTCCTCGCGAGAAGCGCGTGCCTCCGGGACCGAAGTCGCTGCGACGGAGTAACCGCGAACGAGGAAACTCGTTCGAAAAGATAGATAGTTTGGGGATGGCGAACGAACGGGTTCGGAGGAGAATCGAGGAAGGCCGAAGGTGCTTCACCTACCAGTACGTGACTGAGCCCGGGATTATCCTCGCTGCCGACACGGGACCGCGACTATCGGCGAGAAGCTACGTCGGATTCGAATCGAAGCCGCGAATTCGATGCGGTGTACCCGATAACACGCTCCCCGCGAACACGTTTTTGCGTTTGGAACTGCCATCCATCTCCCTAACGACGACGATTACGCAAAAATATGCGGGAAACGAGAGGGGAATATTTCACCGGCGATTTTCAAACTTTCCGCGAGATTGTGCCGCGAGGGTGGCGCGAAAATGGCGACGTCGAGTATCTCGGAGATTTATTTATTACTAGACCACGGATTTTATGCATTTATGACAAAAATTTTCACGTACAATTTAAAGCAGCGGACATGCTAAAGATATTTCAGGACATCAATGTATCAGTTTCAGCTTGATAGGATAAGAAGAAGAGGAGTACAATATTTATCTTGCTCCTCTGTCCTGCAATTAGTGGAACATTTTTTATTACATAGATGATTGCATAAGTCCGTGCTCGATTTGAAAATAAAATTCAATGGTTAAATTTGAGATAATACAGCTTTATTTATCAATTACAGTAATCGCTCCTTCGTTGTCCTGAATTGTGGGCACGATCGTTGTCCAGTGCCTACCCACTCCACTGCCTGTCAACGAGAGGATTAGACCTGCGTGGATCTGGTCGCCAGATGTGTCTCAGGACTGTCTAGACCCGCGCAGAACGGAGAACAATAGGAAAGGAATATGGCAAGGAAATAAGGAGTTTTTTAAAGCCAAACAGTTGACTGTTTTTGATTGCGAATGCTTTTCTTTGTCATTTAGCTAGCCGTTTCACTAAAGACGCAGTCATAAATCAAAAATAGTGTCCGGGCACGGTCGTTGTCCGCTCAAACCCCCTGCCTTTGGATAACGAAGGAGCTTTTACTGTATATATATTTATCAGTATTCCGTGCAGTACAGTTTGCGACATCTACGTATGAAAATCGGGCACGAAGTTATGCAATCATCTGATATTTTGCATAAAGATCCGCAGTCTGTTTTCCATTTAAAATGTTTCAAACGAGGGTGGAATAATTCGATATCAACAGCTTTTTTCGGAGATTGACGCTTACAAGGGAAGGACCCTAAGTGTTCGACTTCGATTTTAATAATATTTTGTGAGACGATGGTTGTATGGATCCCTAATGATGTCTGCAAAATATTAGGTGCAGTTACTCAATAGTTTTACAGATGTAAACAATTAAACTTTCATACCTTGTTGATATACCATGATCTGCAGCTCAAGTTTTCGAAGTTCCATTAGCCGTGTAAGCAGGTTGCGTGAAAGTTCAATTGTTTATGTTTATATCTTTCAAACTATTGAGTTACTGCATCTAATATGTTGCAGACATCATGAGGGGTGCATATACCATCGTCTCCCAAAAAATTATCAAAATGGAAGTAGGATACTTGGTGTTCTTCCCTTGTTAGTAGACACAGATGCAAACCTGTGGCTTGCTGCTTACATATCTTCAAACAGATTTGTTGGGTAGTTTGGTTCTCACGGTAGTTCTATCCGTGCGCTCGTCTTGTAGACACCTCCCGACAACATCCTATGCATATACAAATAGTAAATGCACGAAGATCCAGAGTCTGCGAAGAGATTCGCAAACGAGCAACGTTCCGCGAATCCGGGGTGCAGTGGAAGTCGTTCCTTGGGCTGCTAGCTTGTCGGGCGATCGAGGCCGCAGCCAAAAGCGAGGGTAACAGTGGAACAGCGGCCACTCGATGCGGCGGCACGTAATTTCAGCTGGTTCGTAACGTTATTCACCGGCCGTCAAATGGACTAATCCGGTCGGACGATCCAATCTAGATCCGGAGGGCTTTGGCTGTGCGCGAGACGAAACCGGCGCGTGTTACCGGTGGAATCCCCACCGGCAGAAACGAACAAAGCCGCGATCTATTCCGTCTAATCGCCGTTTGATCCACATTCGCGAGAGGATTAGCGAGAGCACGAGCAATTGCCTGCTCCTGTGTCTGGCACGCGTTCAAAACGCGTTCGAACGGGGTCCTCGAACAGGATTCCACGAAACAGGACCAAATTCCTCGAAAAAGGATCGGACACGCTCAAGTTTTCCGTTCACCGGCCGCAACGGGACCGCGCTCCGAACGCGAAACACGCAAATATTTGCGCGGCCCCGAGTGCTCTCGGCGAAGATCGGCAATTTCCAGAAGCACCGGGTCTCCCCAAACGACGGATTTTCGCTCGGCGAGCAGCCGGAAACGGGAACGCAATCAAAGCCGGCGTTAATCAACGGTTTTGCTTGCGAAAACTCCGTTGTTGCTCCTACGCGGTACACGAGGCTGCGTTTAACGGGTCACGAGTTTTATCTCGATTTATCTTCCTCTTTCCTTCTTTCTCTGACTCGATTCCATCTCTCTCTCTCGGGTCTTGCTGAAAATGATTAACTCCCGCGTCGACGTATCTTTAATCGAACTCTGATGCCGTGCAATTTCCGGTCGACATTCGATACCGAACGCTGGCTATCGGGACTGTCGCTCGATAAAAAGTACCATCCTTTATCCGTTCCGCAATGACCTACTGGCCCCTTTACTCGAATGTAGAATTGTCGTTAGACAAAATCAAAATTGTCCTGATCAATTCTTCGAGACAGAGGTCCAATAAAGACTTCCATTTTACGTCCATGTGAGATCTGAACGTCTTACGATCTAAATTGGACGTCTTTAAGCGAAACGACGTTGTTTTCGCGGACGCTTCGCTGCTTCGTGGGTCACAACCGACCCGGACGATTCGTCCTGGATCGAACACAGACCAGCTCCAGCTGCCGAAAAGTATACCGCATTGCAGGCACTCGAGTTTCCTCGATAACTCGATCCGGAGCTCGACTCACCAGATCACGAGAAATTGTTTAGATCGACTTTGGTCCGAACTTACCATCGCACTTTTCCACGCAAAAGAAGATCGCGTTACGCCGCCATTCGCAGACGAAGAGGCTCCGCGTGTTTCTTGTAACATGAAATACATTTACGGCTGAAATAACGTTTTGAGTGGGTCCTTGGCAGGCTCGGCAGTTCTCGTGCGGATTAAAAAATGGAGGGTGAGAACGAGGGCGAAAAGAAAATGAACACGCCGGTCTGGGGCGTGGAGGAGAGAGATTAATGCCGAGTTACGACGCAGAGTTACGAGGCGTACGGGCACTCGCGTACCCCCATTAAAATCTTCTGCGTGGCGTTTACGAACCCTTATCTTCGTATCCAGGGTGCCCTGTATAATAACATCTGCTCGACGACCTCGTAAAGCATGGTCCCCTTAATGCACCCGCCAATTTGTCACCTGGAAAGATGCATTCCCTCGGATGCAGTCGCGATCGAGTGACACAAATGATGATGATCCGGCATTCTCTGGTCTTCCACCTCTAGATCAATCATCCCATCATCAGTCTCTTTAATGTACTGTGTTCATTCGTAAAAGCGAATTACGTCGTAGTTTAATTGAACAAGAGACCAGAATTACAAATTACATCGTAATTGAATTGAACGAAGCGACTGACTTTTCGAATTACGAAATAATTAAACACAATGTAATCGAATTACTTTGTAATTAGAATTCGTGAAGTAATTCAATTGTAATTCAACACAACTCTGCTCGCACCGAGGTCATCAATACAGTGGAACCTCGATTATCCGGGCCTCTGATGTTCGAATTCTTTATCGTCTGAATAATGTTCTTTCCCCAAAGAATTAGTTCGCGTTGAGGGAGTACACTCGTCTCCAGGATTGCAAGGGTGCGGGATTCGCCTTCCCATTTCTCGATAATACAAACACGGGGTTTTTCACTAGTCGAAAACGCTAGATAAAAGATTGATCTAGGATGCTGCCTGCCTCAAAAGTCCTATTTTTTATACTACATATAGTATTCTTTCGAATAATGCAAATTACGCCTGTTAAACGAAAAAATAGGACTTTTGAGGGAGGTAGCGCCCTGATCGATCTTTTTATATTATCGAGAAATGAGAAGGCGAATCCCGCACCCTTGCAATCCTGGAAAAAGGAGTCTACCCCCTTAAACCGACCCATACTCTACACGATTTACTGCACACTTCAATAAGGATCAAGTTCAGCATCGAAACTACGTAAGTTTTGTATTATCCGAACAATCATGTTCCACTAATTAGCACGGATAATAATCGAAGTTCTACTGTACTTCGCAATGAAATTGTTACATCCGAAACCACTCTTCTACATTCGCATTGACATAGAATTCTCCGGAAGCAATCTCCGGTGTAAACGGAGGATCGAGTTCATTATTATTGGCAACGCTGTCGTCGTGGATCGGGGATCACGAGTCTGTTGACGTTTTCGTAGCGCGCGGGTAGTTATCTACACTCTCTGATTAGTTACCGGCATTGAAAGCCGGCGCAGAACTTTGGAATTGGTTCCGTGAGGATCCACAGGTTACGGATAGCGGGTCAGGAGACGGTGGTTAAAAGATGACCCCGCGAACTTCGAAGAGAGGAAGCCGTGGGTCTCGAAGACTTAATTAAAGAGGGTTTCGGCGTGCTCGAACGGTCGTGCCTCGAGTGAGCAAACAACCGGGAACGAAGAACGGAAACGCCGACGGAAAAACACCCAGCGAAAATGCCCTCCTGGGATTTCATTGTTCGATCCCGAAGCTGCTCACCACCCCCGGCTGGCTTATAGCTCAGCTAGCCACGGAACAAACGTTTTGCGAGTTTCTCACCGCAAGAACCGTCTTACGACGTTTGCCATCTCGCTGCGTTTGCGAGCCGTTAAATTGATCGCCTCGGACCAAAAACAAACTGTACTTCCGCCGACACGAAGCAGAGGGGCGTCTCGTGTTTGCGCGATGCAAACTGCATCGAATAAACGAAGCCTTCCGGGCGAGACGAAATATGTATTTTTCATTCTCTGATTCAATTAAAGATGTTTCATTGCGGCGATCACTTTGGATTTTTCTACCTTGAATTTTTGCACTAAACAGATCCATTATAATCTGGAAATCATTCTGAAATTGGTCCGAAGCAACCCCTTCAAAGCCAACCATATTGCTCCCAGCCCCCGGCTGTGATTTACGGATTGTCCGAAGTGACTTTTAATTTTTCGACAAACCAAAATGAACCTGTCATCCACTGCGTCCCTCCAGCTTTAACCTAAGCCATCAAGCGTTCGGAAACTCGCACAGGAATACATTTTAAAATCAGTTCAAAGTAACCCCTTCAAATGCGGGCATATTGCCCCGAGCTGTCGATGCGGATTTGTTGATTTTTCGGAACGATTTAAAATTTCTTTTCAAGTCAAAATGTGGCTATCATAAAGCGCGACTTTCCACCATTAAATCAAGCCCTCAAACATTCCACAATTCGCACAGGAATATATTTCAAAATCAGCTCGAAGTAACCCTTTGAAATACGGTCATGTTGCCCCGAGCTATCGATGCGAATTTGTTGATTTTCCGACATGATTTAATATCTATTTTTTAATAAAAATACACCGATCATTAAGTGCATTCCTCCAGCTTTAATTTCAGTCTACAAAGGTTCACAAAATCCTCCTGGAAAGCATTTTAATCGATTGAAATCCAAGAACTCAGCTGTGCGTAACCCATCGGTTCATCAATTTTTCGAAGCGATTTCGAATTTTCCTGCACACTCGAAGAACTGTATCTCGAACTACGATCTTCCAGCTTTCATTTAAGCTCCCGAAAGTTCTCAAATTCCGCGCAGGAAGTATAATCGCATTCGAAACAAATCCCCGGTAGCAGCGAGGAATATGGAATCGAGAACGGGGAGGAGTTCGTCGCGGTGCGGGAATGGGAAAGCTGCGTGGTTCGCGCGCCGGCATATTTAAGAGTGCCGAGTTCGCGGGAAGAATGCAGTTAGTAGATTCCGGCTGCGAAATAGTTTGTTTGTTTCCAGTTGAAAAGAATTCAGAACTCGAAACGGGCATTCGTGCCCGCGTCTCGGTTCCCGGGTCGACTGGCGCGCGCGCCCGCGCCCTGAAGGAAAAGGATGGCGGGAAACAGATCGAGAAAGAGAAAGAGAAGAGAGTGGGAGTGGAGAAAGGATTCCTCTCCTTCGGAAGAACCTGTCGAAACTTACCTGAACGCCGCCCACTCCAACGATGAAGAGCAGTTGAACCATGAAGAGGGCTGCCAAGAGATTCATAAGGGTCGTGCCCGCCAGGCTCCTCAGGTCCGAGAACAGGCTGCAACACAACGAGCTCTCTTATTCCGACTTCCGGGAAACCGTGTCGCGCGTTAATTATTACCTCGATGCGCATGAAACGTTCGACAGAATTCGTCGAAGTGAGCACCAAAATGAAAATGTTCTACATCAATTGCACGGAACGGAACTCGAAGAGAAAGTTCCGTCTTCCTGATTTCAGTAAGTTGGAAATCTCTGAACAATCTTCTTGCTATTTTAAATTGTACCCAGGCCATTGTTTTTTATAAATGCGTTAAATCTAAGGGGTACCGGTTATTCGACCGTGGTAAGTTTAGTGTTAAGAAGAGAAAGTTCTGTCTTCCTGATTTCAGTAAATTGGAAATCTCTAAACAATCTTCTTGCTATTCTAAATTGCACCTAGGCTATTTTGTTCATAAATGCATGAAATCTAAGGGAAACCGGTTATTCGACCGTGGTAAGTTTAGTGTTAAGAAGAGAAAGTTCTGTCTTCCTGATTTCAGTAAATTGGAAATCTCTAAACAATCTTCTTGCTATTCTAAATTGCACCTACGCTATTTTTTTTCATAAATGCATGAAATCTAAGGGAAACCGGTTATTCGACCGTGGTAAGTTTAGTGTTAAGAAGAGAAAGTTCCGTCTTCCTAATTCCAGTAAGTTGGAAATCTCGAAACAATCTTCTTGTTTGAAATCTAATTATTGAGGGGTACCATTGAAATATTTTAGAATAGTATTTTTACAGAAAAGTTTAATATAAATCTGCAGACAGTATCTCAAGGGAATGCTTGCACCAGGACAAGCTTTACGCTCGAAATCCGAAACCTGAAATCTCTATTTTCGATGAAAACCCGTGAAAAATTGCAGAAAAACGCGACCCTATCGAACGATTCCTTCGTCCCCGAAGCCCGTTCCCCGAGAATCGGAAAATGTGCAATCGTCCGAGGAAAAGAATACCAACGGAATCACGAAATTCGATTTGCGATACGGTGTTCCAGGTCCTCCTACACTCCCACACACGGTATCGTCCTCTTTCTGCAAACAGTCCCGCGCAGGCAAACGAGAAAACAAAAGTTCGCTCTTTTCTTCGGTCTATTTTTTTTTCTGCGTGTGACTATGCGAAGGGCTGTATCGAGAGGTGCGCCCTCCACGAAATTGGATTTGTTCTTTGGAGCCGTTCATACTCTCCGAGGACCATGATATCAGTTACCATTGGTATTAGTCTTTCGCGAGACCGTGATCGTAAACGCAAAACGGTTGACGAATATATTTTACAACCTTCTACTCGTTATTTCTGTTCGTAACTTTTTTACGAGATCGATTACAGATCAGAGTGAGCGCAGAAAAATCTTCAACAATATCTCTGTGCTAATGCTTGAAAAAAATTGTTCAACACGGACTGTTTACTTATAATATAATACTGTATTATGAACGTAATTAAGGCCTTATAAGTTCGAGCAGAATATTTCAGGAACAAAAGATGTTTATTTCAATCCCTGATTAAAACGGACGCGGCACTCTAATTAGCAAACAACGACAGCGAAAAAAGCACGGCTAAAATACAATGCGCTAATTAGGGAAATTAGCAGGCTTCGTAACACAGTTGATTCCTTTACGTAGAAGCGCAAATACGAAAAACTCGTGTTCGACCTGTAAATTGAATAAATCATTCCAGGGAGAGAGAGACAGTATAGTTTTATTATTCTCATTTCGGTCGGTATTTTAAGCGAGGTGTAATGATATTAATTGATTGCGTGTCACGCTGGCCGTCGTCGGACGCACATTCTCATGAAATATTCGACGAGGACGCGATCTGTCGTACGTAGGCGTGAAACGAGCGGGACGCGCACGACGACGCACGGCGTCGACGCCGACGCCGATGGATGAGAAAGTAGGGGAAGACTTCGCACGAATGGCTTCGCGAGTAATTCGTCGGGAATGAATAATTCATAAATCAAACAGGATGGTCGAGGTTGGTCAAGGTGAAACTGTACGCAGTCACACTCGCCTTCCCTTTTGTTTGCTCGGCGTAACCTCCGCGCTGCGCGTTTTACGGAATCCCATCGATTTTTTTTTCTCTCTGGAAACTCGCCGAGAGAAGACGCACCGATCTGGGGTACCTTTACTCGCTGTAAGATGAAAGCTGTAAGAAGCAGCGTGGAAAGTTGATCGTAAACAGCTTTCCTTGCCGGTGTTTATCGCGGAGCTGCGACAACAGTTTCTATCGTTTATCCATCATCTATCCCATCCCTCTTGTCAATTTGAATAGACTACGGAACTTTATGCAAAATAAACAGTGTCTGCATCCACCTCTTTCTCTTTAATAATCTTCATCGACTGAAAATTATTGGCATTTTTAAATCCCTTTTTTCTTTGACTACTTCAAATTATACCAACTCCACATTATCCGCATCGATTGCAAGAATAATATTTAGATTCTGGATCTTTATGCATTTACAATGAAGATTTTCAAAAAAAGCTAGAATATAAAATCCGATAGAATTTAGTATCATTTTTATTTGCATCGGATCTACAAAAGCTGTTCCCATTAAAAATAAAAATTTTATTTCATACCACTTTCTTAAAATTTGTCTATAAAAATGGAAAGTTGCATAAATATCCGCAATTTAATGATAATCTTGATGGACCGAAGAAAATTATTGACATTTTCGAATCCTTTCTCTTCGACCACTCTAAATTATACGAATTCGGTTTTGTCATAAATGCACTAAATCCACATTATCCGCATCGATTGCAAGAATAATACTTTTGATGGACTGAAGAAAATTATTGACATTTTCGAATCCTTTCTCTTCGACCACTTTAAATTATACGAATTCGGTTTTGTCATAAATGCACTAAATCCACATTATCTGCATCGATTGCAAGAATAATACTTTTGATGGACTGAAGAAAATTATTGACATTTTCGAATCGTTTTTCTTCGACCACTCTAAATTATACGAACTCGGTTTCGTCATAAATGCACTAAATCCACAGTCTACTAGTTCCACGCTTTTTGTTATGAGCGAAATGAATTCTGTTCATTCGCCGGACATCGTTGACCATTTTAGCCTCCGGTACTTTGTACAGCTCGGGAAAAATTTTAATACAGTGGCTCAGGATATCATTTCGAGTTCGTTGCGCTTTAAAGGATCGCGAGAGTGACAGTCCGCCGGAGGAACCCCACGAAACCGGGGGAGAGAGCAACGTTTATGAATATTTGAGAAGTAGTCGAACCAAACGCCGGAACGTGGAACGAGAGAGGGGCTTCTTTAGAGACAATATTTGTCAACCGGCACGAGGATTTCTCCGGTTTCCCTCCAGGCGGTTCGAAATTTGTATCCAGCTATCGGGATCGTAACCCTCCTCCTTCAACAATGCTTCTCGTCAAAATTGAAACGAAGACGGGAAGAGACAGAGAAATAGTCTGGCTGGCTCTGCGATTCGTTTGATCCCGGGACCATTCAATTAATTCTCCGCCGCGAACGTTCGTCATCCGAGAAACGGGGAAAACCTCTACCGGCAAAGGGAGAGCATTTCGGGATTACATATTTGCATTTCTTCCATTGTTTCCGCATTCGAACCCGCTGCTGTTGCGGTGGAAGCCACTTTCGTTCACAAAGCGACCGGAGACGGAGACCCTTTTCACCGAATTAGAATAATCCTTCTATTGGATAGTTGTGGCACAATATGTACTATACGCAGCACGATTTTAAGTTTCAAGTTTTCCTTTTCCTTGAAATATCACGAAACAAGAAATGTATGGTTTAGACCACTTTCTTAACCCATAGCACTTGAGTAGTGACTTCGAGTCAACACATTACTCTGACAGTATTCGAAATATTATTTACATGATTAATAATCAAGAAAAACTCTAGGTCGCGCTCTGATTGGTCCGTGTTTTTCGTTAATACCTCTATAACAAAGCCGCGGATGCCAATTTTGCAAAGGAAAATGTTTCATGAAACGATCTGAGGAACCTCCCATTTCCGGATGTCAATAATACATTCTAATATGCTATGATACCACAATATACATAATAATAATAATTACAAGTGACAAAATATTGTTCTAAATATTTTTCCTATTAACTTAATCTACGTTTTGTAGAGAAAAAGGAAGAGTCTATAACAATTTCACAAGAAAAGTTCCTATCGATCTCTTTGTATCCCATAAGGGAACAAAAATATATAATACATATATGTATATATACATACATTTCCCCAGAAAGTGGGAAAACATTTTTGGCCACGGAGGAAGGGACGGTCCGGAACGTTTCGACCGTCTCCATAAAGTGTCATCGACTTTGCATACAAACCTAACGGGACCCCCGAGATGAAGGGAGCTTTTTGTACGCAGATTCGCCGTAAACGAAGAACGAGAGTCTGTGATGATCGTTTAGGGCGCCCAGTTTGCTCGTCGAGCAGTCAATTTCGCCGCTCAGGGCCGGAAAAAATAGTGGGAGAAACGGAACCAGGCTAAAGGAGCCCCGGACGGAGTTTTTCCTTTTTTCCCCCGGGGTTACGCTATTTCGAGAACAGCCTGTTTGCGAAATCCATCGACGTACGCGACTCGTAGTCATCGGGGATATCGACAAGCCCTCGACGCCGAACTCGAATTCCTCGCGGATATAGGTTTCGCGTAGACGGAATTTTAATAAAAACGGGGTGCGGATCGTTGGTTATCGGGCGATCCGCGGCTTCCTATCCACTCGATGGTTTCTAACTCCTTCGCACTGGCTGCTATCCACCTACACAGTACTACACACCCTTTGATCAACGCCGTCTACTTCATCGAAATAGGAAATGAGTCCGGGACCGTCCTTTTATTCGATCAGAGATCAAAGGCGGGCAATCGCGGGGATTCTCCGCGCCGGTAACTACTCCGTCACACCGAAACCGTTGTCTTTCGAATTCTCCGAACCCTATCACAACCCTCATCCAACAGAAATTCTCTGAACTCGATCCCCTGAAATTGTTGCATAAAACATTTATGCATCATTTAGTTACATTTGAAAGAACTACATTTAGGAACACGGACAGGCGATTCGATGCACAACATGTTTAGTTTCTCGTCCAACAGAAATTCACTGAACTGGTTCTCCTGAAATTGTACCGTAAAATATTCTACGATCATATGTGACCATAATTATGAAAGTGATCAAAGTAAAAATTTAAAAAAGAATGAGTTATTTCACATGACATTATTTTAAACGAAATTAATCCAATGTAATTTGTACGATAATATTCTTTTCTTTGAAATATCTCGAAACAAGAAATACATATATCACTGAGACCACTTCCATAATTATGGGCACATACCTCAACAAATTCAATTAGCAAATTATGCATCATTTAGTTACATTTGAAAGAACTACATTTAGGGACACGACAGGCGATTCGATGCACAACATGTTTACTTTCTCGTCCAACAGAAATTCACTGAACTGGTTCTACTGAAATTATTGCGCAAAATATTCTGTGATCGTATGTGCCCATAATTATGAAAGTGGTCTAAGTAAAAATTTAAAAAAGAACGAGTCTACCAGTTATTTCACATGACATTATTTTAAACGAAATTAATTCAGTGAAATTTTTACGATATTGTGAAAAATGAAATAGTGATTATTTCAACATTATATGGAATTCATTTAGCGTTGATATCCTTCTCCTTGAAATACCTCGAAACATGAAATTCATAATCACACTCAGACCACTTTCATAATTATGGGCACATACCTCAACAAATTCAATTAGCCAATTATGCATCATTTAGTTATATTTGAAAGACTACCTCTCCTGAAATCGTTGCACAAAATATTCTATGATCATATCTCAACAAATTCAAGAAATATATCACTGAGACCACCTTCATAATTATGAGCACACATTTCAACAAATTCAATCAACAAATTAAGCATCATTTAGTTACATTTTAAAGAAATACATTAGGAACACGGACGAGCGATTCGATACACAACGTTTTTATTTCGCACGAAGATCCGCTGTTCGATTATAGGGTGGACTACAAACGCGAACAATTTCGTCAGCACGCAGATGGCCCACCGTGTTGAACCGTTTATGGCCGTCGGAGGAGGAGCAGCATAGTTGATAAATCGAGGCTCGCTCAGAGCAGGTCTAGAAGCTGCAAGAGCCCAGAGAGCCAGTGGAAGTGGATTGTTTATGGTCAGACGCACTTCGCGGCACGTGTTATGCGAATCCACTTTGCGCGGCAGTTTCTTTTTTGAAAAATGTCTCGGACGCTGTGCATAAACCTGCCCCAAGAAAATTTTCGAACGACCAACATTCGTAACGGAGTTTCATCGGGGATTTTCTGGCCGATGGTATTTCACCGTTGTATGGACCGCCGGGAAATTGGAGTTGCGGAAAACATACGCGGCCGCAAGCTCTTTACTACTTCGGTGAACCTTTGTGTTGCGTCTTGATCGAGGGGTTCGACCTACCGAAAAGCGCATCGACGATTTCTCGTTCGACTTGTGAATAATTCATCCGAGCGAACTTTGAACGGCAGCCATCGGGCAGAGGGGATCGTAGAAAAGCCAAGTAGAAACTCGAGGCTTCGTTTGTCCGTTCAAGACAAATTTCTCTCTGTAGATCGTAGCCAAGGGAGAAATCGTTCTTACAGATCTCCCCTCCGGAGATCTGGCAGAATCGCCACTAAAAATTGCTCCACCGTTATTCAAAATATTGTCTACATTCTATATTCAGGTAAACTACAAAT
Source organism: Lasioglossum calceatum (assembly GCA_963966675.1). NCBI lineage: Eukaryota > Metazoa > Arthropoda > Insecta > Hymenoptera > Halictidae > Lasioglossum > Lasioglossum calceatum. The sequence goes on along the minus strand of OZ016543.1, from coordinate 17,042,471 downwards.
CGTATCGAATGGAGATATGTTCGATTTACGAGTGAAAATAGCACCGAGTGCGAAGGGTTAACAAAGGTTCCGATCTGTTGAAAGCGAGCAACAACCTGGGCAACGCTTTGAGAAGAATTGGCGGAGGGAAAGCTTGCGGGAGAGAGAGCCTTTGAACCTGGACCTGATTTAATCGCTTTTTAATAAAGCGTTAAACAACCATTTTTTACTCTCCCTTCGTTTAACATGCTTCACTTTGCTCGAAGGTTCAACGTCCGGATCATTAAACTGTGCATTTTATGCGTTTAAGACGAAAATGTGTAGAGCGGTGTCTCCGTGTGGCGTAGGATTAGATGTATCAGCGAGACGATACTGATACGATGATTATACTTCTTTGTCTTTCATTGTTCCTCGATGGAACCTTTACCGACGTGTTCGTGACGTTCTTCTGATTAGAATGAGACCAAACACGATACGATTCGGAGCGTGTTTGCTTGTGCAGTTCGTGATTTAGTGGGACCTCGAATATCCGAATGGAATATGTGTTTCATATGTAGGTAATTCGATTTCAAATGACTTCATTCACATCACACGATGATTCGTGTCAAGGTAGATGGTGCACATAGACATCCGTCTCTTTCTTGACAATTTTAAGCTCGCAAGAGAACAAAGAAAATGGTTATTTCACGCAAATCTTGTGTCGGCGATATCTGGAGTCCTGTAATTCTTCGAACATGTGTTTAATATGTAGACAATTCAATTTAAAATGACTTCACTCACATCACACGATGATTCGGGTCAAGGTACATGGTTTACATAGACACCCGTCTTTTACTTAACAATTTTAATCTCGCAACAGAGGGAAGAAAATGGTTATTTAACACAAAGATCAGCAAGTCTTATAATTCTTCGAATACGTCTTTAATATGTACATAATTCAATTTAAAATGACTTCATTCACATCACACGACGATTCGTGTTAAGGTAGATGGTCCACATACACGTCCAACTCTTTCTTAACAATTTTAAGCTCGCAAGAGAACAAAGAAAATGGTTATTTCACGCAAATCTTGTGTCGACGATATCTGGAGTCTCGTAATTCTTCGAACATGTGTTTAATATGTCGACAATTCAATTTAAAATGACATCACTCACATCACACGCTGATTCGGGTCAAGGTGCATGGTTCACACAGACATCAACCTTTTTCTTAACAATTTTAATCTCGCAAGAGAGGGAATAAAACGGTTATTCCACGCGAAGATCGACAATCGACTAATTTCCAAGAAACGACCAGCAGAAGAACGGAGTCCGACAGGGTTTCGAGACCGCGGGAAAGCTGGTGAGCGTAATTACAACGATTAAGCTCTCGGCGCCTATAGAGGAAAGTCGTGTAGCGCGATCGATCTTTCGATCAACGTCTCTGGTCCGTTGAATTTCGTAGCTGAGGCTGTCGACAGGACGATTCATTCGGAGGACAAGCTTTTTAAGCGTGGCCGTCGATTCGAGGTGACGAAGAGAGCAAGAGTATGACGACGAAGATCGATCGATCGTCGAAGAGCACTGTGAATCGCGGGCGTTTCGAGAGGGTTCTCGGCCGAACAATCGTCGACGCCCGGGTCTCGACGTGCCTCCTTCCTACGGATTCTTCGTGGAAAAAAAGTGTTAGGTCCTTCTTCTACACCTCGACGGCTCGTTTCGATGTGCCCCTATTCCGCGGCTTTCAGTGCCTCTGTTAATAGAAAGCTGCTAGCACAATGAAAACTTTGAATAAACCCGAGACGAATCAAGCTGAAGCGGTTGTGTCTTTTTTACTGGCGCATAAAAGAATCTCGCGCTGCGCTGGCGCACCCCGTGCATTGCAGACTGAACACTTTGTTGTGTTACGACGCGACGCGCTGTGTGCTCTCGCGATATATTAATATCGTAGGAAGCAGAAGCAGCAGCACCGGTATCCAGCGTCGCCAACACGCGGTTCACATAGGATGCGACGCTTCGACGCTTCGCCCCGACGCGGCGAGATATCTGCGAGAGAGAGGGACCAGCTCGATCAATTCAAGCAAACACAAAGAGCGCACAAGTGTTTAATATACCGGATATATTCGTTCGCACCGAATTGCTGAATGGAACTCGAGCGTGCCCCGCGTCCTGTATCGGAAACGCATTAGGGAGACAATTGGGAATCGGATCCGAAAAATCGATCTCTTTTTTTACTGCTTAAATTAATATCTGCGAGAGAGAGAGGAACTGGCGCGATCGATTCAAGCAAACACAAAGAGCGCACAAGTGTTTAATATACTGGATATATTCGTTCGCACCGAATTGCTGAATGGAACTCGAGCGTGCCCCGCGTCCTGTATCGGAAACGCATTAGGGAGACACTGGGGAAACGTATCCGAAAAATCGATATCCTTTTTTTTTTACTGCTTAAATTAATGTCTGCGAGAGAGAGGAACTGGCGCGATCGATTCAAGCAAACACAAAGAGCGCACAAGTGTTTAATATACTGGATATATTCGTTCGCACCGAATTGCTGAATGGAACTCGAGCGTGCCCCGCGTCCTGTATCGGAAACGCATTAAGAAGACACTGGGGAAACGGATCCGAAAAATCGATCTCTTTTTTTATTGCTTAAATTAATATCTGCGAGAGGGAGACCGGCGCGATCGATTCAAGCAAGCGTAAAGAGCGCACAAGTGTTCGATATGCTTGATATTCATTCTCGCCGAATTGCCAAGTGGAAATGGAGGATGCATCGGAAATGCATTAAGATAGGAGACCAATATGCGAAATGTTCACGGAAAAAAGTGATCAGAAAATTGGTTTTTTAATCCATCATTTCACAAGGTTGTATATACCGGAATTTCGAATAGTTCCTATCCGCTCAGAGACATTTTCATTTGCAGTATAACATGGCCCAGTGATAAAGAGTACACGCGGAGGTACATATGGAACCACGTTTAACTCAAAATTGTTTGAAATTGTCGTTTCCCCTCTTTCCCGCGGAGCCTCCATTGCGACAAGAATATAATTCAGAAGTTTCATAACGAAATTCCAATTGTTAACGATCCCACAGGCGTGCGTGTGTTTGTCCGTCCAGCAGGGGGAATTGTATATATTTTATGCAGTGAATGCAAAAATTTTCGATAAGAGAAATAGCAAGTTCTCGCGTATCTGAACGAGCCCAGCATACGTTACAGGTTGATTACTATGCGATCCATGGCGCAGGGGTTAAAACAGTGTTAATTTCCTTTGGGCCACACCGTTTCGCACGGCTTTCCAACACGCACGAGAAAATAGGATAACGCGAAAGTGGGTTGAAAACGTGAGCAGATTCGTCGCGCCTTCATTAAAGCGCGTTAATCCGGCGAGGAGGTACAATCGTGCACCCTGTAACAACCGAATTAATGCTACGCGGCTAGACAGTCATAAAGAGCTTTCCAGAAAGGATCCAATCGAACGCGTTATTATTGCTCGCTGCCCACGTGTAACTCGCTGAAGCAGAGTTGTTAATACTCGGCTGTTATACCCGTAGAATCTATTTCTCGCAAAGCCGCTGCACTCGCCAGCTATGTACAAAATGCAGGAAATTGAAACCGTGCGACCGGCTAGTATTCCCGGCGCCCACGCACTCAATAAAATTCAAGATAATAAATATACGTGACCGAAGCAACTATAAACGTCCGGCTGGCAGAAAGAAAATATTCCGAAAAATGAGTTATCAAGATTTCGCCTGATTCGCAGAATATTTTTAGCGACTGATAAAGAAAATATTCTGCCTCGAGTGGAAAAAGTGAGCAGCAGTTTTGGACGCTTAGAACGTCACTAAAAAATTTGCCAACGACGAACACGCCACTTTCCGAGCTAATACATAATTCCCTGTGATCCGACGAACCCGTAACGCAACAAAGAAAATATTCCGAAAGATGAATTAACATTATTTCGTCTGATCAAGTCGATCCAACGTTCGTGCTCGAAATTTCGCCGAAAGAAGCGAGAGCAGAATATTTTCAGCGATTAATAATCCCGCAGTCGCTATAGCATCGCTACTTTCCCGAAGGAACAAAGAAAATATTCTGCCTCGAGCAGAAAAAGTGAGCAGCAGTTTTGGACGCTTAGAACGTCACTAAAAAATTTGCCAACGACGAACGCGCCACTTTATGAGCTAATACATAATTCCCTGTGAACCGACGAATAACGCAACAAGGAAAACATTCCTCCTCGAGTCAGAAAAATGAATTATCAAGATTTCGCCTGATCAAGTCAATCCAGCGATCGTGCTCGAAAGATCGCCAACAAAAGCGAGCGCAGAAATATTTTTAGAGACCTAATCCTCCAGCTTCCCGAAGGAGCAAAGAAAGTTCGCCGAAAGAAGCGAGCGCGGAATATTTTGGGCGATTAATCCCGCAGTCGCTATAGCATCGCTACTTTCCCGAAGGAACAAAGAAAATATTCTGCCTCGAGCAGGAAAAGTGAGCAGCAGTTTTGGACGCTTAGAACATCACAAAAAATTTGCCAACAACGAATGCGCCACTTGCTGAGCTAATTCTCTGTGATCCGACGAACGCAACAAGAAAAATATTCCGCCTCGAGTCAGAAAAATGAATTATCAAGATTTCGCCTGATCAAGTCAATCCAGCGATCGTGCTCGAAAGATCGCCAACAAAAGCGAGCGCAGAAATATTTTTAGAGACCTAATCCTCCAGCTTCCCGAAGGAGCAAAGAAAATATTTTGGCGCGCTGTACACCGCGGTGTGTAAACTCGGAGCGTTTATTGGTTGTCGGAGGATCGAAGTTCGATTCATCGAGAGTTTCCCGGGCCGCTTATCGCTCTAGGAATACACACGAGAGCGCACCGGAAACTTCGGGAAACTCCGCGCTGCCGTTATAAATGGAGCGACGAATGTGTCCCGACGAGATCACCCGGAATCGAATCGAATCGTATCAAATGGTATCGAATCGACGCGTCGAGCGTCTCCCGTGCTATACACACGACAAAGTTTTGATATCGCGGCACGATAGAGAGAGCCATGGACGAATCAAGTCGAGCCGAGACCGCAACAAACTTCCATGGATCGCGTGCAATCGATCAAAGTAATTTTCGTCGGCCTTCCGCCGCCGGCTATTGTGCTGAATGGACGGAAGGCAATCACGACATCCCGGGATCCACCATCGAAAACTCTAATGAAAATGTCTTTGATCGTGACCAAGCCCTTCGAGAAGGTTTCGGTGTTTAGACCCTTTCACTGAGCTTGAATCAGCTCGAATCGATCTCTAAAGGTATACGAGCCTTTCGTGAACCAGAATGATTAGCCTCCTTCCGAGCCGAATGAGAACTCTGCCGAAATACTCCAGCGCTGTCCAATTTATCGTGGATAAAAAAGTTCGTCCTCCCCTGAAATTCCCCATGCAGTTTTCAACGTGTACGAAAATACACGTGCCACGTGAACCGTGTAGTAGGAAATTAATCCGTCCCTTGTTTTCCCGAAATAAGTTATACTGTTCTGTTATTTGTAGGTAAAACTTTTATTTTTTTAATGCGAAACACACCACCGAAAAACCCAAGATGTAATTTGAATTAAGAAACATCGAAAAATAACTGTTTACCTAGTTATCAGGGACCCTAACTGTTATAACCAAAAAGAAGAAAAATCATGGAACAACAAGTAGTTCGTCGATTAAAATCGTATTGGTTTTTTTTCTCTTTTTGGTAAATGGTATCGTTGAGAGAAATTCATTTCGATCGCTCATAACAGTTATCGATGAGAGAAGTTTATTTCGGACTCGAACGTGCCGAACTAATCTGATTCATTCACGTGCCACATGTACCCGAGAACAGAAGGGCATTAATCATTACACGGATTAAGATCCGGATTCGTTTGCTACACGTGAACAGATGAAATCTTATTAATTAGCGGGTTTGCAGAATTTTATTTTATTAAGCGAGTCAGCAAGAATTTCCTACGTTCGTCGACGATTTTGTAAACGAAACGCTTCGCTGATAATCCCACCCCCGTGCTTTTAATTCTAGGTTGAACGATGCTAGTGGAAATGCGTTTTTCATCGAGAAACGACTTACGCGCGCAAAACCGGGAACAACAATTATTGTCCCGCGATACACGGGAATGGTGTAAGCTCCGCGCCGCCCCGCGGGCGGAAGCAAAAGTTCTATTGTCTTCCGTAAATCCTTTTTTCCGCGGAAAAATTCCGCTTCGAACAACGAACAGGATATATGGACATTTGTCCCGTGGAATATATAGAATTGGGTCATCCAAAAAAAGTTGCCAAATTGTGAAAAATTCGACATATACATCCGTGGATAGGAGTCGTCGCAGTCCTGTTAGATGAATGACGAGTTTCCAACAGAATCGACTGAGAACGACTTAAATTACTGATGACTATTGACATTTATGACAAAAATAAGTGGATCTAGTATATAATCTAAAACAGTGAAAACATTCATTTAAAAATATGAACATATTTGTATTATCAACGTATTGAGTATTATTACGCGGCGAGTACTGAAGTTGATTCCAAAAAATGCGTTTGAAAAATGTTTTGACGATTGGGTTATTCGTTGGCATAAGTGTATTATTTCGAAAGGGGCCTGCTTTCAAGGCGATACAATCAATTTGGATGAATAATACATACTTTGTGTTTCATTGACCAATTCCCGATACTTTTTTGACAGAATGTAAATACTACAACATTAAATTCTTTCAATCTTCAACCGCTGAATGAAACGAGCTTTCCAGCCGCTGGTCTCCATTGAAATTCCTATTGCTTAGAACGGGGAAAGTATGAGCGAGCGAGACGAACGCGGGGACGGTCATTGTCGGGTTCGCAAAACTGCATTAATGTCGCTGTCTCGTTAGCGCGAGCCGGTTCATTTCGGTAGTCGGTGCAGCGGCGATAAGCGACTCTTTCGCTCTCTGGGACGGGGCCGAGCTGAAAAGAAAACGTGGCTGCCGCCTAAGAACACAAAAATGGCATTCTCCGTGAAAGAGCATCGACGGGGGAAGGCTGGAGTGCCCGAGAGCCGAGAACCCGAGGCTGCAATTACGATTTCTTCGGAATCTGGGACAGCGTCGCGTTGGCGTGGTCCTTTATAGGAGAGCGGAGTGGTTGCAGTCGGGATTTCGTAGTTGCATTTGCAGTCGCAGTCACGGACGCAGTCCCGGGGACAATAGAACCCGGCTCGATCCCGTTCCAACGTTTCGCCCCATTCATCGGGAGTATCTTCCGCGATGATTAACACCGACAAAAATCCGGCCCGGCTTGTCTAATTACTTTTCACGATCGCGACTCGCCTGCAGCTCCGCGTCCGATAAGGTGCATCGGTGTCGGCCTTTGTTGCAGCCTGCGCTTTTCAACGAAAGCGAGGGAGCTTTGTTCTTGTCGCAGCTCCCCGATTTCAGCGAGAATTCTTTATGCATTCATTGTCATTTTCTGGCAATTATCGAGGGAACAAAAATATTTCGAATTGGCTCCTTTCGCTTGCTATCAAACCGATCGCTAAAGATTTTTATTTATTATTTTTTTTTTATTATTATTTATTATTATAGACGGACCGAGGTCCTTTTACATAAATGTTTACAATAGAAAAGGATAAGGGACTACACGCATAATAACAAAGAATAACAAAGAAGGGACGTGCACAGAAAATAATGATACAAAACGATATGGTATTATCCTATAACCCTGCGTAATTGTTTTTTAAAATTGTGCAAAGACTCAGTAAAGAAATCAATACGATTATAGAGAGTGATTTATTCTTCCTTCGCGAATTTATAAGTCCGTGCATGAGCTGGCCGATTACTTTGCGCAACCAACTGAAAGTCTGCATATTCTGGCAGGAAATTAGCAGGTTTGCTAATGCGTATCTTGTTTGTTAGTTCCTGCCAGAGCAGCGTTTCGGCGCTGAGCGGATTATTTGAATCGCGCGAAATAATGGCGGAGCGGGCTCGCGGCGCGGCGCAACAAGTACGCAACAATGCGACGGTAACGCGATAATAGGGACGGGAAACGCGTTGCCGAACCATTGTGCGCGAAATTTCGAACGCGTCCTGCACGCTATCGACTCGCGATCGAGTTTATCAGTGAGATCGTCGCCGAGGCTTTACACAGACGATGCAGTTTTTGTCCATAGGTGGTCTTTCAAAAGCTGCTCTCGGTGGCGAGGGAAAACCCATGGAAACCGCAAACGTTTTCATTATAAGCTATGAATTTGCAATGTAGATCACGAATCGGAGCGCGAACGCGCCGTGGCTCCCAGCGTTTTTCATTCCCACGCAGATTATTCGGCAGAGCAACCGCCGCATCCCTGTTTCTAATAATTCCTTGTATGTATGTACATCGTATCTCGTACAAAAAAATCGTAATAGGTAACTCGCTGCATAGGAAATGTCTGATGTTTTATTAAAAGACATTTCATGTAAATAGACAGCGGATTTTATGCGTTTATCACAAAAATGTTAATCCACTGTTGTATTATTTTCAGTCGATTGAACATATTCAGAAAGAAAATAAATTTCTATTTCGCTCCAGCTTGTTGCACTTCAGGTAGAAAGTTTTTATTTTGCATAATGACCCGCTGTCTACATATAAAGCAACCAATAAAGAGGTGCAATAAGAGTTATGTAGATACTTAGATAGTATATACAGGGTGACTCACCTAATGTTATCACCTCAAATATCTTTGTTGTTTTAAAAGATGCATTAAATGTCTTAAAGTTTTTTTTAGAGATATCACGGTCACCTTCTTCTCGTTAAATGGAACCACCCTTTTTTAAACATCTACGATGATATTGCCTTTCATTAAGATTTCAGTGACTATGAGATAAATTGAAAAACATCCTCAAAAATTGGTGCAAAAGCGGTGTCTCTCCGTCTTTAATGATTGTTTAAACAATCATAATGTATTAATATTACATATCAGTGGATTCGGGAAAGTCTACAGAATCTTTTGCTGTAAAGAACAATTCAATATCTTTTATAATAACATCACAATATTTGTTTAAAGTCGAAAAATATGTTTTTTTTTCAAAGCCATGTTTTTCAAAAACTGTGCGTGTAGGAGAAAAATTAAGGACAGATTCGGAATCAGCGTAAAAAACTCTATAAGAAGGATCCAACAGTATATCGAAATCATAAAAAAAGTTGAAATTTATTGGACAGTGTTATTATATTATAAAGCGACCAAATGGAACACACAAGTAATGCTGCTAGAATTGATGTTGTCAGACACAGTAATGGCGTCAGTTGATGTTATTATTGCTCGTGTAAATCCTGTGCGAGGAGCGTGTTTTTCATGTATTATCGAAACTTCCGTTCGAATAGAATGTGCGGGGCACGTGTCGTTTCAATGGTCTCCCATCCGAGACAGGCTCGCTAATGGTCTTTGTACTCGCAATATTTGATTAAACGCAACCCGTACCGGCTTGCGATGTGTGCGAAAAATCCGATAGAGAATCGCAGATTTTCTGAATATTATACCGTGCGCGGGGGACGAACGGAATTTAGCGGAACAGTATCGGTATTGCAAATAGCACGGGATGAGGTCGGGTCCGATATGTGATATAAAACGTGCCCGTTACAATATAAAATGTTCTCAGTGTTCCCCGAATAAAATATTATCTCGAACCAATATTATCCTGGCAACATTCTGCAGTGGATTAAATCTTTTGTTCCCTCAAAAAAATTTTCGATAACTAGAATGGCATTGTTAGACAAAATAAAAATGTTATACCTGAACTCCATGAAACTGAAGTGAGGTAGAAATTAAAGGCTGAAAATAATATAACAATATTTTGAAATTCTTCTAATGTTTTCACTCATGTTTTTCTCATTTTTGTCATGAATGCATAAAATCCGCTGTCTTCTTATTATTATTATTATTATATCTTGCAAACTGTATTATTGCTGGCACTGCAATAGTTATTGGCACTACTTTTGATTTAAACGGCAAATATTCAGAATTCCTGGTACAGAAAATCATTTTATATTGCTTTTTATTTATATTCCAAAGCAACGTTGTAAGTTTTCATAACAGAGTTCCACATATGACTGTTAGCAACGCTGGTACGTCAGAGGTGGGCATTATTTGTCGAAAAGAATATTTGATATACTGTTTAATATTTTAGATTTTACTTTGCTTAAAGAAAATAGTATTTTAAATGAGATATAGAATTTCGAAAATAAAATATTTCTATTTTAACAATCTGAACCAATACTATTTTAAAAAATTACTGCGTCAAAAATAAAATATTTTATTTTCACAAATTACAGCGTCAAGAAATAAAATATTTTATTTTCAAAGTTGTACACATGCTTTAAAATAAACAGGACTATGTACTATTTACTATTTAAAATTCTATTTTCCCCAGCTCTGTGGTACATCCAGTAAGACCGACGGATGACCACAGTGCAGTGTAAATGGTGTTTTATTAAAATTTTCATCACGCGTGAGTATACTTTATCTCTTTATAACTTAATTTCGGACTAATTTCGTATATGTTTAATTATAAAACAAACAGCCTGTTTAACGTTTACTTCTTACTGTGCCATTGCCTGTACTGTTTGTCTTACGATTGTTATTCACTGAATATATTTTATGATAAAAGATTTGACTCTTAAAACAGTTTGATTTTGCTGAAAAATCTCTATTAACATTAAAATTTAAAAAAAAAGATAAAAAGATTTTTACTACGATTTTGGCTCAGGGTGTCAATCATTGTACAGTTTGCCCTACATCTTCAGCACGAACAAATAACAAAGATATACCTGCTCACAATAATCATTCACAATAATTTAAAAAAAGGACAATGTGATGGTAGAATAAATCGATGGCACTCGACGATAAAGGAAGTCCGTCAAAAACAGTTTACAGTCCCGCACGATGACGCGGAGGGCTCGTTGCACTTTCAATTTCAGTGGATGCGAAATCGCAAGGTTTTGCGTCTCGATCGTTCGACCATTCGACGACGCGATGGCTCTCCGGCGAGCTGACAGCGATTTTAATAAAATCGATGCATCGAGGAAAACGAGGGAGGTGGAACGATTGGTGGCATTCCCCGAGGTCCATGGCTTTCTCTTTATACTTTCTGGCGTCGCGACGACGATTCCACCTCCGCCGGATATTGCGCGACCACGGTTGGATAACCATCGGGGTTGAAAAGACCCGACGCGAATCGAGGTGGACAAGTTTTTCGAGCGGCGCAGCTTGGATCCGTGTCGCAGGCCCTCCACGATCGAAAACTCGACAGGGCATTCGTTATCTCGACTCTAACTTCACTGAAAACTTCCCCGTGAACTCCCTTCGGAAAATCTTCCGGCAACTCTGCGAAACATTGTCCCCTAACCCGAAAGAAAAATCTCGAGAGATTTTATTTTTAGGGACATTCTCGGAACCAGACTTCTCTGGTGTTTCATGTACTGACAAAACTTAACTCGTATATTCTACTTCAAGGTATTCTCAAGTGTATTCAAATATCTGTGGTTGTCAGGAAGAACGCCGCATTATTCTTTTCAGCCTTTCGAATTTGTTTTCATGACTTTTTTCCGGTAACTCAATTAATGCAGAAACTAAAATTTATGGAAATTGTGACACGCGGCGTTTATCCTGGCAACCATTTAAGAATGTTCGCCACAGTGTCGCCAGATCGGAGGAAATGTCTCGAATTGAGGGTAGTGATGAGATCAAGTTCAATATGTACTCACGAATCCGAGTCAATTTCAATAACCAGGTTTCATTTCATGGGTTTCGATTACTACTTAATGATTATATTTGGAAAGTATTCATTTTATACAAACTGATATCGAAGCTCGGAATGAGTACTCACAAGTTTCGAAAAGATACTTATAAGTACTTCGATGTTGAAAGGAATCGAATCTTTCACAAGTAGTACTCGAATCTTGGAAATCAGAACTGCATAGTGGGTTTTAAGCACTTTCTTTATAAAATTTAAGAATAATATTTCCGATAGATTATGAAATTATAGTTATACATGTGGAATTAAAAATTATTCATTAGAAGACAACATAATTGATTTTAAAGGTAAACAAAATAATTATTAGAAAAATCAGAGAATTTCCGGTACGATATTCATGAAAGTTTCGAATCTGTTCGACCATGATTCGAATATACTTGCAAGTATCATTTCCGTTTACCAAAGTACTTGTAAAAGGTTCGGAACTGTCTGGCATAGGTTCGAGTATACTTAGGAGTACTATTTCTGTTTTCCGAAGTACTTATAGAGAGTTCGAATTCAATTAATCAAAGTTCGAACCTGTTTTCGAGGTACTTGATTACCCTCTCTCTGCCAGTACCAGAGCCACGTGGCATAGCGTCAGAAAAGGGGAACGTTAGAGTGGGAGACTAAGTGGGAGTGGAGACCAAAACCTCAAGACGCTCCTGGGTTTCATTGAAAAGTGAAGGTTCATTTTTAAGGTTTTGGCCACACGGTACGAATGGTACTTCGCCACGTTTCTCGCAAGCGTAACAGTCTCCAATTTTCGCGCAATGGATAAAAATCGGCCTTTTTCTCGTTCCCGGAAGATAAATTATTATTCCTCGGTCGGCTCTCGGCGGCCCGCGCGAAATCACTCGAGATGAAAGAGCGTTTTTCGTAAAACGTTCCTCCAAATGGAGAGGTTTCATTATTTTCTCAGACGATGGAATCGATTGTTCGAGTTCCTCGCCGCAGGAAAGAAACGAAAAGACGCGAACAATTCGGGAACAGGATCTCGAACTCGCCCTCGGGAACGGTTAATAAACTCCTCGGAGAAGAATCGCGCGAACTTTCGACGCGCATTTTTCATTTTCCTTCGACTCTCGTTTCGTTTTTCCAGGCAGCGAGTTGCTCTTCCTCTCGTCGAAATTTAATTGTCTGCGCCGGGAGCTCGATTGCTTTCAAGCGCGAGCTACTTTCTCGTAGCGCAAATTGCTACGAGCGAATTTGATCCGGGATTCTTGCACAACTTGTCCGCGATTTCGGTTTCAGCTCTGGTTTCAACTTCTACTAACGAGTTGCTCGATGTTTCTCAGCTCTATGGGTCGTCGATCGTCGGGCTTGCTCGTTAAGAATTCGTTCGTAGTCTTGTTTATTCGTCGGGAAAAAGCAAACGAGCGCGCCGGATAATTCGAGGTAAGTGCGCTCGGAACGGTGGAAACTGCCGCGCGCGGATCGAGACTGATCATGCCAATTGCGCGCCACTCGTGATTTCATATTAGCCGCTAGGAAATCACGACCCCGTAAATCCGCAGAAGATGTTTCGCACGATTTTTTACCGCTTTCGGTCTCCCGTCGCACAGTGGACAGTGTACCGTAATGGCCAATCCCGGTGGAAGAAAATCCTACACATCAGATGCGGCTAGTGATGTCGACTTGCGTATGTGATGTCGTCGTAAAGGTCTCAATCTTTAAGTTTATGGTATTTTTGAGAAAAATATTTGAATTACATGTAATTTTTTCAACACAGTTATGTAAACTACGGAAAAAATTTTCACTTTTGGCCACGATTTCGGTCGAACTCGCCGCTGTGCGTCATCGGATTAAAGCGCCGAGCAATTATCGTCCCTTTCACGACCTCTCGCAAAGCTCGCAATCCCGAAACGATTCCCGCGGATTTCGACGATCGAGAAGATCATCCCCGATCGCAATCCGGCCGCCAAGATGGCTGTCTTTTCATCCTTTCATCTGTGAATTTTTCGCGTGAGTTCGGTTGTGTCGTATTCGCGTACCAGAGACCGATAAATCCGATCTTTATAGATCCTGCGAGATCTGTGGAGCTCTCGTTGCGCCACACACGAAAAGATTTATCTCCTATTTCATCGCATAACCAGCACCAAGTCCATTATCCTCGCCCGTCTGAAAATTAAACTCCACCTCGGTCCATTTACGGGGAGTCTTCAAAAAATTCGTAAAATGCGGGATTAATTGAAATTTACGCGGCCCGGTCAGCTAGTCAATTAGCAAAGGGAACGAAATACCGGCGAAACTTTTGCTTCCTAAAATTCTTCTATAAAAATTGGAATTTGCATAAATCCCGGCGATTACGCGCGGTATCATTGTAATTCTGATTAACAAGCGTCCATACTCGTTTCAATGTACATCCCGTATTTTCATAGGAATTTCGTTAGAGTACTGCAAATCGAGTCAATCCGGAATTTAATCCGTGCTCGAATTCCTGTCCATTTTCGTTGCTTCGTTTGTCCGTTGAAACGTGTCTCGTCCGAGTGTCGTTCGCGTCGAAGGGCCGATGAAATTATTATTACCGTCAAACTGCATTACAATTATTATCGTTCCAGTTCGCGGCGGCCTTTTGTGCAGCTCGGACGAGAAGGATGAGCCTTTGCAGGACGCTCGTCGACGAGTATATTTAAAAACTGCCAGGCCCTTTCGCCGTAACGGCTGTTTTAATTCCCTTGGTCGGCGACGAACGAGTACCGCGACCACGTAAATTGCTTATTATTTGTCCGGGGATCAAAATGAAATTACGTTCACAGCGTTTCCGGAATCCCGGGGACGACTAACAACGAGAGGGAATCACCGCTGCGGCGAGATTCGCCGTGAACACTTGAAAAAATCCAAAACAACCAGAGTACTCAAGACTCCCGAAAAATTGTGATAATTTCATAATAATGGTATAACTAGTGGGACTGTTTCGACAGCAGCCTTCCGGGGCCCCTCAAACGCTTGTTTCCCCCACCAACCTCTCTTTCATGCAGCGCGCACCATCTTCGCCGCTATGGTGGTGGAACGGGAGGATGGTTTTCCTCGATCGAGGCAAACTTAGACCATATAAACCTATAGACACGGCACAGATACTTTTCCTTGAGGAAAAGACGAAGTAATTTGTGACGTCACATTTTCCAAAGAAAGCTATGCTCATCGACAGTGCCTACACTTGGCATTTTTAGGAATCGATATTTGATTCTGAAAAAATTAACAACTTTGCCATATTATGCAGGTTACAGAATCTTTTTTACATATGAATCGATCACATTTACAACATTTTAAGCGTCAGGCTGCCGTATCAGCCATTTTGAGATTGTGAGAATAAGATTTATCGTGTGACGTCACATTTTACCACTGTCTTTGCCTCACTGGACACTCGGCTTTCCTATACACATACTATACCTATGCCGGGTCTATAAGTATACATCTAATGTATACAATCTTATATTCCTCTACTATGCATCATCTGTACATGATCTAAGGAGGCTATAGTATCTTCTTGCCGAAATTTTCGAAATTCCTGTTCCTCGCGTAGTTGCCGTCCGATTTTTCTGCGAAGAACGTTGGAAAAGTGATAAACGCGAGGACGAGGTGTGCGAAGATCAAAGGAGCGGGAGGTGGTCAAAGCTTCGAGCTCTCAGGAACCAGTGATCGCGACGGTATGTATTCCGTCAGCGGAAACGAAAGGAAGCGTAATCGTCGAGCGAGTAATCGGATGACGAAGTAACGCGAACGAAAATGCAATTACAAGTTCGGCGGGTGTTCCGACAATGGTCGCAAGGGTATTAAGCGGTCCGAGGAAGAAAGCCCGTCTTATTAGATCCAATTAAAACGCAAACGCGTCCCCGGCCTTCTTCTCTCGTTCTCGCTCTCATCTGCGGAAGGTTGGGACGTATTTGCTCTCGGAGGCGCACTCCCTCGTCTTTTCCTCAACTCGACTCGCGTCTCTCCGCCGTCGCGAGTAGAAAGTAAGACGATGCTTGAAGCCTGGAATTTACTTTGTCCGAGCGACGATTGTCGTGCACCGGGAGGAAAAAAATGACCGCGGTAATCTCCGTTCTTTTCCACGTAATAATACTATTCCGCAGGCCGCCGACGCGGACAGTCTCGTTTCCCGTTGAGAAATTACGGAAATTTCCGCAGGAACGTTCGCCGCAAGTCTGTTTGCCTTCTCTCGAGACGTTTGTGGAACATCGTGTGAAACATCGTCGCGTTCATCGCCCGAAAGTTGCCGAGAATTACGAACCTTTCTTCGACTGCTTTAACTATGAGCATTTAGGTTTGCTACGCGATACGGCGCACTACAAGTCGATCGCGGACGAACGTCTCTGTGAAATTGTTAAGAAACTTTTGTTCGCGAATAAATCCGCCATGATGAGACGATGAGCGAATATATAAATTTCAGAATTCCAACATTAGCCAGGTACATTTTCGATTTTATTAAGCGATGTGCAATTTAAATTTAATTTCATTAAAGTGTAACCACAAGCAGAAGCTATATAAACTAGTTTTAAGTTAGGCTGCTCTTTACTTTACCGGACTCGTGCCTTTCTCCTATAAATTATGATGTATTTGGTATGCAATCCAGTAGATTTGTACCTGAGGCGGCTGCAGATCGAAGTCTCGATCCTGTAGGATCAATGGTTCAGGGGTTATGCTTGCTTAAAGTTGAGCAACCCGCAGTGTTTTTGACACGTAAGCGCGCCGCCATATTAGTGTAGTTATTGAAGAACATGTAGGCATACAATACACATAAATTTTCTCCTTTTTTAGGAAATTACGAACTACAAAGAAAGTTCTAATCACTGAAACCGTAAAATCAATCGTAGGTCGAGGGGTTAAACAAATAATAATTATTATGCTGGTACAAGCAGAGTTCCGAATTAGTGCGCGTGTCGTTTCGACCGTGACTGGGAATCGTTGAAACCGTAAATAGTAGGACGAGCGTTAACCTAATCGTCCGTAGCGCACGGTTGCATCGCCGGACAACCATAACTGATATCTGCAGGCGATCGATCTTGCGTAGCACGATAGATCGGAATATTTATTCGGGATCCCGTGGCACCGCGCGTCGGTTCGCCGAATTAATGCAAGATAGATGACGGTACGTTCATTTCGCCGCGGCCGTATTAATCGCGTAACTAATATAGATCGGCTGATTCGAGTGCCGCGGTGTATCGTCCGCGCGGAGACAGAGGGAAATTAACGTAACGCTGTAATTGTCACCGGTCGGCGATCGGTCATCGAGCCAATTAAATCGCGCGCGACAGTCACCGGTGACGAGATCGTTCGATTCAGATAATTTCGTCTTCTTTCTTCTTGATCGGAGGAAACAATGCCGTCGCGAATAGATAGCAATTGAATAAACGGTGCTCTAGATTGCCCGTTATTTGCGAGGACCCGAGCACGGAGATAGAAAACACGTATCCGACTCCCAGCTGGACACACTCCGAGGAAAGAAATCGAATTTTCTATAAGCTCGCCCGGAGACCGATATCTATCGGGTGTAACAGGAGCGTAACGACATTCGCCGGACCATGGGACGTCACAGTGACATTAACCTCGTTAAGGATAACGCGAAAATCGAGTTAAACGACCCCCACTATTTACCCCTTCCCGCGGCGAGGCCCGCGCACGCTCTGCCTACGGAATCCACTTAATTGCAGGCCACTCGCTCACACTCGCTCAATTCGCTCTATCGCGGACGTGTCGGGTCGCTCCGCGCAACTTTTCATTGAACATAATGCGATTCCGAAGGGTATCGCCTGCCGCAAAAATTCATTAATTATCGGAGAAATTCGCCAAGCGATCGACGACACCGCTGCTTCCGCGGTTTTCGCTGCGCACCGTCGGCACAACTTCTGTGAACCAGCCGATTAAACCTATAAGCGCTGGATCACTCTGTAGTGGGAAATCTTCCGTTCGTAAGACAACTTTATAATTTTCAAAAAATTAGATCGCTTCAGCGAGGCATCTGTGAACGATTACTGTCTTATTTTTATGAAGCAGAGTTAAATACCTGTCCTGTGATACGCTCTCCGTCTTGAATCTAGCAGGATAAGCATGGTCCAGCGGCTCCCTCGACAATTTTTATTGGTATCGTGTGCAAAACAATTTTAGGTTGAAAGTAGTCCCCCTCAGTTTTTGAGGCCGCTAACCCCTCATTTAAGAGTAACATGCCCTAGCTTTATCATCTTTTTTCTCGGATGTCAAAATGAACGGTTGCAGATCTTTTATTTTACGATTATTGAAATAATAAAAATATATAGCGACTTCACATTTTTGGGAGACTGTCTTTCAACCTAGAAGCATTGTTTTGCACACGATATCGATACAAATTGTCGTGGGGGACGCTGGACCATGTTTATCCTGCTAGACCAGGGGTGGCCAACCTGTGGCGCATGCGCCAAACGTGGCGCATTGGATCCTTGCGTCTATAATTATTTTTTTGAAGTAGGGGCCATAACTGAATCCATCTTCGTATTTTCAACACCTGAGAGATCTCAGTTGTATTTATACAGCCTTCTTACTCATCAATTCGTCGCAATTTTTCGACAGTTAACAATTATAGGATGGGAATTGCGGTGTTCAAGACAGTGACCGCCCTCCCGCCTAAAAGATCATTTCTCCCTATTGTATTTAGATTGATGCTCCAATGAACGTGTGTCTTTTCAACTAGCGTAAGTTAATTTAGTTGCGTGATTGAGTTATCCCTTTTCCTCCCCTAACCGAAGCAGATCATACCCCTATTACGATTTTCCAGCCGCAACGATGAACGTAAGAAGGTAGAAAAAGTGCTTAAATTGTATGGCGCATCTGAACTCGTATGTGAAAAACATTTACGCATGGTATGCAGAAGGTTGGCCACCCCTGTGCTAGACTCAACACGGAGAGCGTATCACAGGACAGGTCATCTTGCTTCATAAAAACAAGAAGAGTTCCGTGCAGCCGGAAGTGCAACGAAAGTTGACTGTTTCGGTATCAACTCGTGCAACTTCCTTCGCAGCAACAGCATGAAAACACAGCTCTCCCCGAGTCGGAACGTCGGCAGGCGGTGAAACTTTTTGCGAGCAGTTCGTCTAGCGTGCCTCTAGATGCCAGAGCAGGGACGTCGAAGCTTTGGAGGTTCGGGCATGCTCGACTTTGCGGATTCGCGTGAGCTCGGGAACTCGCGAAGTTTCCGCGACATTAATGAGAGCGGAAGAAGATCGCCGTACGGCTATAAGAGGATATTTACGAGGCGTTCGCTGCCGGCGAGGACAGATCTCATTTTTCAACAGGGCTTTCTCGTTGAAGGTCCGCCCTCGAGCCGGGTGCCTCTTCAAGCAGCCGGCATATTTCAGCATCGTTAATGATCGTTCGCGCGCGTTCCACGGTGGTGCGCAATGCGCGTGCCCGCGAGACGGACTCGCTGGGGCGAGATAAGAATTCGTTGGATACGCTTCGGAGGAAGATATAATAATAATAATTAGACAGTGGATGTTATGCATTTATGGCAAAAATGAGAAGGTGTAATTTAAAACAGTGAGGACATTAGAAGAATTTCAAAATATACACTTAGGAACGAAGATGCGAGCAAAGGTCGGATACTTTCCGGACAGATGACGCACTTCGATGTTCAAGGACCTTCGTAGAGGATAATCAAGGTGTTCGCGAAAGGCGAAACATTGCGCGGATTTCCCGTTTGTGTAGGCGTTCGGCGAGCGTCACATCCGGCGGGAGGCATTGTTCATAATTGAACAGCCTCGAATACGGTAATAAGCGTTACACCCTCGGAGGATAATAATCCTCGGATGCGATGAAATAAACAACCGGCGTCGCACGGCGTTAGACGGGACGCGGAACCGTCTGTTACTCCCCGTGAAATTTCCGCGATGTAACAGAGAACGAAGGCGAGAGGCGAGAGACGAGGTGTCGGAGCGAAATTAATTATGTCGGCGGTGAGTTTTAAGGAGCACGGCGTTAACACCGTGCCTCGACGGTTCTCGTTATTTTCATACAAACGGCGAACTGTTTTCGCGCGACGCGATCCCGCGTGCTCCGCTCTTTATGGAGGAAACGTAGTACATACCCCGGAAAATCGACAACAACTCGCCCGGGATTCTATCCACGGTTCCATTCGGTTGTCCGGAAAGAAATTGCGGTCTCACGTTTCGTCTTGCTTACGGCGTGTGTTTCCCAAACGTTTCTAATTTTTAAAGGCTCAGTCATTTATGAACGTAGCCGTGAGAAATAGGCGAATTTATGGAATAATTTCCGACCGGTTGAAATTGGATCGTAAATCAGAAACCGCTAGATTAATTTTGTACTTGGAGGTACGATTCCCGGATAATTATTTCCCACAGACTATTTTTCAAATGGTGATCGCAAAATGTACACCATTTCGCGTTTCTTAAATCACAACAAACGCCCCCGGTGTTTGTAAATCAGAAAATGCTACAATAATTTTGTCCTCGACGGAGGTACAGTTCCCAGAGGCCATTTTTCAAACGGTGATCGTGAGAGTGTACACTATTTCGTGTTTCTTAAATCACAACAAACGCCCTCGGTGTTTCTCGGGCAGCGTCGATCTGCGCGTGTAAATTTCAGTACAGCGAAAGTGTTGAATATTCAACTGTTCCTATGCAGTTGCGGCGCCCATTTCCGCTCCAGCGTATCGCAAGTTCCCCGGCGTTTTCTTTCGTTACACAAACACCGAGAGAAAGAGATATACTGTAGCAGAATAGCACTCGGAATCGTCGAACCGAAACGTCTCGTCAGAGTGAACACGACAGAACCGCAAATCGTTAATCGGACCGCGCGATTTAAAGGCTCGACTGCTTTCCGACCATCTTGGCTGCGTCTCTGCAATTCGATAACGAACCGGAAACCGTCGACGTATACAGTGCATCCTTACAGTTCGATAAGTTCATGCATACAGCCTCCGACATAGTTTCCTTACTCCTTTCAGACCCATCATTACGCTAACATCATTTTCCGATTCCGTAACCGGTTAGCGATTTTCAGACATTTATACAGGGTGTCCCAAAACTCCTTCGAGTCCGGGAAACGGGAGGTTCCTTAGGTCATTTGAAGCGACATTTTCCTTTGCAAAAATTACCGCTGCGGCTTTGTTTAGAAGCTATTAACGAAAAATACGAACCAATGAGAGCGCGACTTGGCACAGTCGGCCAATAGACAGTTGGCCCGCCGGGCCGACAGCGCCAGCTCGCGTCTAGGTCGCGCTCTGATTGGTGAGATTGGTCTGTGTTTTTCGCTAATAACTCCTAAACAAAACTGCGGCGGTAATTTTTGCAAAGGAAAATGTTGCTTCAAATGACCTAAGGAACCTCCCATTTCCCGGACTTGAAGGAGTTTTGGGACACCCTGTATTATTGTACATACGGTGAATGGACGATATGATATTCTTGAATTCCAGCAATTCTTATTAGAAACTTCAAGAACCCAATATTGTTAAAAATCCCCAGTCTAATGATGAATCTTGTTACTAGACAGTGGATGTTTATGCAATTTTCAATTCTTGTAGGCGAATTTGAAGGAAGTGAAATAAAATAGAATTTTATTTCCAGTGGTTGTAGCCTTTGCAGTTCTGAAGTAAATAAAAATTGTACTAAATTCTGTCGAATTTTATATTCTACCCTTTTTTGAAAATTTCCAGAAGCCATAAATGCATATAGATCCGCAGTCTACTTATCACAAATTACCGCACCATGTGATCGATAAGAAGTAGACAGCGGATCTTTATGCAAGATACAAATTTTCCACTTAAATTGCAACAAATTGGAGCGAAATAGAAATTGATTTTCTTTCTCAATATAATATAATAAATTGAAAATAATATAACAGTGGTTTTAAATTACACCTATTCAGTTTTGTAATAAATGCTTAAAATCCGCTGTGTAATAAGAAGTCAGCGAGAACCCATCTCGGCGACGCGTTTCGGAAAAGCCTCGGTCGCTATGGCCGCGATAGTTCGACGGGAATGTGCGATGAGATAGTCTGTCGATCCGTCCCTGTATTCAAATTGCGCGCGGCGCGGTGTTCGACGCACCGGGTTGTCTCGAATCGGCGATAAGAGGGTCCGGGATATGGGGCGAGGAGACAGTAATGGGATCGGGAGGTGCCGGAAGGCGGAAGAGAAAGCGGTTGCATTATCCGAAAGGAGATGACTGGTCGGGGGCAGAAGTGTTTCCCAATTATTTGATACGATCGGGGTGGCCCCGTAATTTCGTTCGGGCCCGAACGTAAACGATGCGTGTCACGCGATTCAATTACCGGACAAAGTACTCTCGTGTTCGAGCCGGAGACCGATTATCGGTACTCGTGCACAGGCAACTTTGCGAAATATTGTTTCGGAGATCTTCGCATCTGCTGGCTGTCGCATGGAAATATTTCTGTTGAGCTCCCTGCAGCTTCGGGGAGTTTCGTCCCTTAATAATTCATTACATCCAGCAAACTGGTGGATGTAATGCTTCACGCGTTTATGACATAAACGAGCAGCTGAAATGTCAGACAGCGAACAAATTAAAAGAATATTAATGTAACATTTTCAACAGCAGAGAAAAGTTTGTTTTTAATCGAAGCCCTGCGATGTTGATATACCGGTCCGTAGTTTGATGCTCGTAGTTTGATAATGTGGGCGTTGAACAGATCCTCGGGACGTTAAAATTTCAGGAGCGAGGTATTTTATCCGGGGGTCGAAGGAGTTGCAGAACTTTTTAATAGATTTTATGTCAAACATTAACGGCGGAACTTTTTTTAGAAACCGTTCTAAAATAATCCGTGCCTGTCGAGATTCTATTACATCGGTTCTGAAATATCTGCTCCGCGGAAACAGTTTTTCAAACGGGCCCTAGTTCGAACAGAATTTTTTAACCCTCATCCGTCCCTCGTGTCAATTTGACACAGTTTTCCCGAAATAAGTTACACTGTTTTATTATTTGTAGGTAAAAATACAAGTAGGTAAATTAATACGAAATTAATTAATTAATTAATAAATGTTAACTCATCAATTTCAATGAAAAAAACATCGAAAAATAACTGTTTGACTTGTTATTTTATCGATTTTTTTATCACCGTGTCAATTTGACACCGAGGGACAGATCCAGTTTGTGTTAAAGGGAGATTATTTCGATCTTTCGTTTCGTCTTCGTTTCCAAACTTGTTGATAGTCGTAAAGTGATTTTCTTCGAGGTCCTTCGCCCTCATTTATAGGTATAAATAACAATTTAGATTGGTTGCTAGAAGACTATCATGGAACTCGATTTTCTCAAGCAGTTTAAAGGCGGAAAACGGAAGAAGCGAAGAGAAAAATCGATTTTATCGACGTCACCAAAGAAACACTCGATACCGTCTAGCAAGCGAATTAATTGCCGCAATTATCGACGACCGCCACAAAGGCTCCCGTCGGCGGAAACGACCTGTACTCGTTTTCACCCGTTGTACTTTGTTTCCCTATCCAGTTATTTCTATGAATCACGCGGCATTGTTACGAACGCCTACGTAAAGTTAATTTTTCATTGAAATCGACGGCATTGTTTCCGGTTCCGCCTGAAGATATCGTATAACTGTAAAATTAAACAATATATTTAATGCAATAATAAGCATTTTGTAGCAGGCTTGATAATAATTCTTTTCTTGCCCCGTAGCACTTGAAACAAGGTTCGAAAGCATTTTTAAACTTTGTTTTGATATCACTGTATCCCCTTAACTACTATAAAACTAAACAATATAATTTAATGCAATAAAAAGCATTTTATAACGGGCTTGTTAATCATACTATTCTTGCTCCGTAGCACTTGAAACAAGGTTTGAAAGCATTTTTATCTCTCAGAGACGCACTTGCCCCATTTTCGGGGTTTACAGTCCAACTTTGCAGAAACTAAAGTATATCCACGAGAGAGTAACCCCGCGGAAAGACTAGTTTTCGTTCGTCTTTGCGCATCTTCGCCCTGATTGGTTCAAGAAAGTGGGGAGTGGGTAGTGAAGTGTTAGTTGGTAGGCCCCCACCATCTTCTAAGCTGCGCGAAACGGGGTTACCCTCTCGTGGGATATACTTTAGGGCGCGCTTACCCCACTCTACCTTACACGAATATTTCTATTAATTTCTAAGAAGTTTGTTTTGTTACTAAACGCACAGCGAAGCATAAATCTCAGATTTAATCCGAATAGAAGATTAGGGGAGAGCCAAGGAGCAGAGCCCGAGGGGAGGATTCTAATTGTTATTAATTACCGTTCGAGTGAAAGCTCGCCCGTGGCCAGTGGGAAAACGGAAACGGATGAAACTCTCGAGGCCCGCTTTTATCGCGGGGAGGATCTACGTCACGGGCGGCAATATCTGCCGCGAAAATGTGCCATTAAAATTTTCATTCGGTCGGAGTTTTAACGAGGAACGAGTTCCGGGCATATTCGGCCGTTCGTACACCCCCGCGCGCGCGCGTGCCGAGCTTTAAAACTCGGATTCGGTGCGTTCGTCTTTAAACGGAAAGCTTCGACGCGTGCTTCGATCTTCTCCGACCTCCGATGCTCGATGTCGGCAAACTCTGACCAACAGGCTCGCGGAAAGAACATGGACGAATCTCATTCGAGAGCCTCCGTGCCCGGAAACGTCATTCTGTCACGCCGGCAACACCAATATTTCCATAAAAGTATCAGAGAAATTTACATAAAAACTCGTATGTATTCCTTCCGGATCCACGGAAGAGCGAGCGCACTTCGAACGTGTCGCGTCTGATCTCCGCCAGGATTCCTTGCTCTTTGCATTTCTCTTTCCAGTCGTCTTTAATCTTTATTATATCAGATGACTGAACAAGTTCATGCGGAGTGAAACAAAAAAATTATATATAATTCATTGATAAAGTTTAACCATTGAATTTTATTTCCAAATCGAGCACGAACTTACGCGATCATCTAATACATGTACAGGTTTTTTATGCGCAATAAAGACGTTCTGCATAGATCGAGGGGAAGCAGGGGTTCAATAAATATTTTTAAGTGTTTCCGATCTTTGCTATTATGGATTTCACGCAGCCAATTTCTTCGCGAACGCATAGAAATCCGCGATCTAATCACGCGCACCGAATCTACGTTGTCGGTGCGGAAAATGTGAATTCCGCTCGCCGAAGTAGACATTCTCCCGTCTACTTTCCCCCGAATGCATTGTGCGATGTGTACGAACTGTTGACGTTAAATTACTTCATACACCCGCGTCTACTTTATTCTCCCTATTGCGCAACGTACACAAACTGTTGACATTAAATTAATTCACATATTGTCGTCTACCTCGTTCCCTCCGCTGTGTAACGTGCACAAACATTTAATTAATTCGTGCTATTCCCATCAACCTCGTTCTCTTTACTCCCGCATCTACAATTCCAGTCAATTTAACGCACCGCGGAATAAAACCGTAAAATTCGAATTCGTAGAACCACGCAACAACTATAGAAACGCGGAGGCAGCTTTATTATTCAGGAACCTGGCCTATCGAGCATGGGCCAGCCTGAGCCAGGGCAATGAAAGCAAAGGGCGGCGAGATCGAGGAGCGAGAAAGTATAAATTACCCTGAGCTTTCCGCTTCGTTCCAAGCCATGAAACAGGGTGCTGCCGGTGCTGGCCGCGAAGCCGAGACCATTCGAGATTCTAGCCAAACGGTCGCTTTGTGTGAGAAAGAGAGAAAACGCTCTCCCATTTCGTTTCTTTCGACGGCGTATTACGTTGTTGCTCGCCGTAATACCCCCGTGGGTCGAGTTACCCCATTTAACCAACGCGCTGGTTCGCTCTCTCCTCGATACACCAGGTCCCAGGGTTTATCGTTATTCCGACGGTGTTTTGTTAATTGCGCTGTTCATCCTCTTATCGGCTACGGTCACGTCCGAAACCTCGGCCTTTCCGCGTTGCCTTCGGACAAACTCGATTCCTCGGACCCGGCGCTAACTTCTTTTCGGCTTTACCGAGCTCGTTTCGCGCCCCGAATCCCTGCCGAGCTTCCTTCCCCGCCGCCATTCACAAAGGGACAGGGAATTTACCGTTACCGCACCCTGACAGTCCATTATGGACACCCACGGTTCCCTCTTTCTTCAGCTTCTCGCTCCGCGCCACCAAATTAATGCCTTCCGTTAGGCCTAATCATTTTTCCCTTGATTCATCGCCGATGTGAACCAATTTACTCTTGCCGCACCCTCACAGTCCATCATTTCTTTCTTCTGCTTCCCGTCCCGTGTTAGTTTTCTATTCTAGACTGCGGATTAGATGCGTTTATGATGAAAATGAGCAGGTGTAATTTGAAGTTTGAAGCAGCAAAAACATTAGAGGAACTTAAAGCTACCATTATATTGTTTTTAATCTACTATATATATTGAGAAAGAAATTGAGTTTTTAGTTCACCCCACTTTCTTGCGATTCAGATGGAAAGTCTTTATTTTGCGTAAAGATCCGCAGTTTGATCATAAACATTACTCTCAATTTTCAAAGATCAAGTTTAAGTAATAAGTATTAAGTACAGTCAGACCTGTTTTTGTGCGGTTGAACGCACAAGACGTTGTCGTTATCAAAAAACTGTTCCTACAAAAATTGTTTGGTACGACGGGCTACATTACGTAGTATTAATTGTTTTCTTGTGGGTGGAGTGGTAGAGGACATTTCAAGGTCACCTTGATGTTTTTAAATAGAATGTCCTATTTTTTATACCACAGATCGATAGAGTATCAAATTCTGAGTATAAAAGTGTTGACCTTCACATGTCCTAAACCTAATAGTTAACGAGATATTATCCAAAGAAGAAAGAAAATTATTTCGATAATATCTCGTTAACTGCGAGGCTTAGGACATATGAAGGTCAACACTTTTATACTCAGAATTTGATACTGCATCGATCTATGGTTTCTTCTGACCCAGAATATTTCCATTCAATATGATTTTTTAAATTTGGTAGCTATGAAATTGATATAATACCTCGTACAACATTTAAATGTTTAGTAATTGATTAGATACCGACTATCTAATAACGTAAACAATATTTAAAATGATAGTGCAGCAATTTTTAATGACACCTCGGAGGCGCCACTCGAGTGCTAAGGGTTAAGTAAGGTATTCTGATTTTCGCACGAACTCTTCGGATTTCCCAAAGTGAAATACCGGCGCAGCTACGAGGCTGGTCTCCAACAATTGCGGCGACAACGACGATAAAATAATAATTGTTATCATAATCATGACCAGCGACGAGGTGCGCGAGTTGCAGCACGTATCGGTCGTTCGTTCGCGCCCCGCGTTTAAGATGCTCGACGTCGTTCCGTTCGAATTACTCTGCGCTCGCGAAATCGTCACTAAAACGCGGATTTTACGCGTCCCAGCAACAAGGTATAGTTGATATCGATGTCGCGCGACGGAGTATCGTATTCTAGTGTCGCGTAAAACTTTTACGACGGGCCGTTGCCGTCGATGAAACGCTGCGCGCGAAAACCACTCGCGAATCTGAAACTTTTGACTTTTGACTTTCGACGGCGATCGATGGACGATGCTCGTAACGATCCATCAGGTGTTATGGGTGTCAGAGAGCGTGAAAGATTGAACGAACTTACTCGCACGTTTTCTTCCGGTTGTTCTGCTCCGTTAACTAGGATTTTATCGCTGAACGATCTGCGGACCGGAACTCTTTCTGACATGGGGAAATATTTTCTAGCTCGCAGTTTAATCGGCACATGAAGAATATAGTTACACTTGCGTGAAGAATGTAGATTTTCACAGAGGAAAATGATCCAGGAAAGGCAGAGTTGGAGAAAGGAATGGAGTCAAGTGTGAAACTAGTATTTTATGGTTAGAACGCGGATCTTTATGCATTTATAGCAAAATTGATGTGATAAAATTCAAAATTGTTGTAAATCTTAAACATTTCTCCTCTATTGAAATCATGAAGCGAAGGAATAACGTTCAATTTAGTTTCTGTTTCTTTCAATCGACGCAGACAATTTCTATTTTGCATAAAGATCCGCAGTCTATTTATCACTGAACGCTTTGCGGACTCGTTCTAACACGGGGAAATATTTTCTAGCTCACATGAAAAGTATGGTTACACGCGCATAAATAATATAGATTTTCACAGAGGCAAGTGATTCAGCAAAGACAGAGTTAGAGGAAGTAGTAGAGTTAAGTGCGGAATCATTGTTCCGAAATATGTTGCGACACTCGAGTCGCACTGTGAGCATCTAACTTGGATGCCGAACGGCGTTGTTATGCAACAAGATGCAGGAAAGAGAAACACAGAGAGAACCGTGTCGCCGAAACCCGACGGATTACGTTTACGCGCATACAATGATCCCAATTACCGGGGCGATGGTTGTGGTAGTGCAGCCGCCGCGCCGCGCATTGCTCTTTACTCTATACGCGGTCCCGGCTTAATTACGGTTCAGTTAATAATGAATTTAGCCGGGCTCCTCCTACGGGAACAAAGTTACTAAACGCGTATCAATTCTCATGTACTTTAGCGCTAAAAGCTGCGCGCGAGAACTAACCCCGAAAAAGCGATCGCCAGCTGCGCGCATCCTCCCGGGAACTGTTTCGAATTGTTCCGTGCGGACTCGACGGTTCCCAGGTTTACGGCGCTGTCCAAGTTGAACGGATTCGCGGAATTCTACGGAATCCATAGCGAAACTGGTTCCGGATCTGTTCCGGATTCGAATTCGCTTGGATTACGGACGAAAATTGTTGCTCGTCGTCTGCCGTCGCTGTGAACGGAGCAGTAGGTTTGCATAGTTCGCTTCAACGAGCTACACGCACCTTACGAAACCTATAGTGATCACGCATACCTTCGATGCACTGGATCTTCAGCTAAGATCTTCAGCTCTCGAACGCTCTCGGAGGCTCCCGTTCAACCGCATTGCTACACCGCAAGGCTCCTGACCTAATTAATCGCACATCTGCCAATCCATCTCGGACTTTACACTCGGCAATTCTGGATCATGTTCTTTGCTGAACAACGGAAATCGTTCGTTGAGAATGCTGTGCCTGTTGGTAGTCTATTAACCCTCGTTCGCTCCTCAAGACTAGCTGCATAGAAGAGACTAGGATAATAGTTCGCCCATTTTTGTTCTGTACGTGAGATCAACAAGTTATGTTGCATTACAACGTCACATTTTAAAGTCCATTAACCCTCGTTCGCTCCTCAAGATTAGTTGCATTGAGGAGATTAGGGTAATAGTTCACCCATTTTTGTTCTATACGTGAAATCAACAAGTTACGTTTCACTGATAACGTCAGATTTTAAAGAAATACATCTCACACCGTGAACACAAAGGGATCAATCGTTTTACAGTATGTGAAAATAGTAAATGTATGAGTTTTTACCCTGAGGAACGTAGAAGGGTCGAACAGACTTCTGAGAGAAGCCTATTTTGGTCCGGAATTACAATCGTTAAGAAAGGAATTTTCAAGAAGATTAATGTTGATTTTCTAACAAGAGGTTTCAGAGAAAGGGGTACTATGCGACAAACGGCTTCGGTTTTACGGAATTTTTCGAGCTGCTGAGTCGCCGGAGACAGCGTTAATCTCGCCGGGGAACGATCGCGACCTTTCGACCGTTGATCAGCATTTTGCGCTCATAGATCTTCGGTAACGAAGGGATCGAGGCGGCGGTCGCAGCGGGTGCAGTTAATTAAAGGGAAGATTTCATGGTTGGTCTGGAAACGGAGGCAGCGTACGTCCAACGCGACGCTCCAGTCTTGGGCAATAATAGGGAATTATGGTTATTATATTCGTCCCGGTGTATATACATATGTATGCACGTAGCTAGAAGCGGCTACAACGAAAATGGTAATTGGTCCCTGTCCGCCGACCCGTAATACATATATTACCCACATATACATACATATACAGCCAGCGGCTGCCAAGGCCGCTGCCATACTACCCTCCGCGAATTCAATTCAACCGTTCGTCAAACGCGCGAGCGATGACACGCGACAGCGATAAATTACCACGAAGCCTCCCCCGTGACTTCCATCGTATCAGAATTTAAATTTCTTCCACGCGAAAAATCGTGGTAAACGCTCGCACGATCAGAATCAGCCTGTTTCCGACCATTAGCGGACTCGTACTACTCGCGCGGACCCAGGCTCTATGGCTTCCGACGAGCTAAATCGTTTTCCGATGCCATCGATCATTCGTCTTTTTCCATGAATTTGTTATTCGCAGTTCATTCTTCGCCCGGTCCACGCATTCTCGCCGGGCTGACGAAAAACTCTGCAAACATTTTCACTAGACGGCGAATCTTTGTGCAAAATTAAAGTTGTCTAAGTATTCCTTGTCTTGATCGATTTGAAAACAGAAGATAATACGACATTCTGAAACTCCTGTAATGTCTTCATACATTCAGTAGACCTCGATTAACAGGCTTCGAATTGTTTCCGTAACGTTTTTGGGACATCACACAAGATTTCCGACAAGAAAGGAAGTTCTGCGTGGATAAAAATTTTGTTGACGACGAATCTTGGTGCAGAATAAAAATTGGTTGGGTTAATCATCGGAAACGGAAGCTCTATGGAGACGTGTTCTTTCTCTTGATCAATTTTCCTTTAAATCTGCAGAACATGAACGGTTTCGCGACAACACACAAGATTTCCGAGAAGAAAGGAATCTCACCGTGAATAGGAAATTTGTTAACGGCGAATTTTAGTGCAAAATAAAAATTGATTGGGTTAATTATCGGAAACAGAAGCTCTATGGAGACGTGTTCTTTCTTTTATCATCAATTTTCCTCTAAATCTACAGAACATGAACGGTTTCGCGACAACACACAAGATTTCCGAGAAGAAAGGAATCTCACCGTGAATAGGAAATTTGTTAACGGCGAATTTTAGTGCAAAATAAAAATTGGTTGGGTTAAACGGCGGAAACAGAAGCTCTATGGACACGTGTTCTTTCTCTTGATCAATTTTCCTTTAATGTCTCCACAACATTAACGCTTCCGCGACGACACACAAGATTTCCGAGAAGAACGGAAGTTCACCGTTAATACAGAGAATTTGCAGGGGCTTCTTCCGGTCGAAGAGATTCGCTCGGCCAAAGTTTCTTCCACGCGATTGTGTCCCTTCGGAAATTAGATGTTGCTCGCGCGCAATTAATAGGAGTCGCACTCGCTGCTGTGGTTGGGCGTTCATCCGACGTTAACTAGGAAATGAACGCGGCGGCCATTAGACGTCTTCGCGAAACATCGTTTGAGGTGAACGAGCCACCCCGCGCAGCTTCGTTTGCGGAACGCGGGAATATTATCGTGCACCGGGTGCGTTCTCCTTTGCCTCTCTCGGATTACCTGGCTGAGCTTCCCGCATCGATGACTGCCGTTTAGATCTCTCCTCTTTTTTTCGTCTTCCTCCACCGTAGAAAGCCGGCAATTATGGCGCGTTAATTGCGTCTCTTTTCGGTAAAAGCCTGTCATCTTTTGCTCCCTTTTTTTAATATACCTCCTCCGCAAATCGATATTTCTCGGTGTGTGCGCGGTATGTACAGTTTCAATGTACACACGCGATTATTTCGACGGGAATTGAAAGTGCGAAAAATATAACTTATAATTAGACTGCGGATCTTTATGCAAAATAAAAATGTTTGGAAACAGGAATAACGTAAAAATTGATTAAAAGCAACATTACGACATTCTTGTATTGTTTAAATCTTTTACTGTTTCATATTTCGTCCAACAAATTTCTGCATTTATTTCCTAAATGCATTTATGGCTTCCGAAAATTGCCAAAAACTGCTAGAATACTCTCTCAGATACATATCTCAGATCTGCAAAGGCCACTGCAACGTACCACTGAAAATAAGATGTTATTTTATACCACTTTCTTAAAATTCGTCTACAAAAATTGAAATTGCATAAGCATCCGCAGTCTACTTATAAGTTATAATTCTTCAGAATAGTACAAGGCGAAGATTACTTTATTCGTACCGCAACTAAGCAGCTCTGTATGTCTGTCTTTCTCGCAGACATCAGCGAAGGACCTTTGATCGTTGCTAATTGAAAGACGAAGGTGAAATATCTGATTTCTTTCAATTCCCGTTGCGGGTCGGGCATAGCGCAGAGGAATGAGCCATGGAATTTTCTGCCAGCTGTCGGCGAGCACCCTGTCACGTGGAGCTCCTTTCGATTGACCCGCGCGAGCGGAGATTAAAAATTTCATCGGGTTCCGACGGAACGCGGATCAAAATTGTGACGCGTCGACTCGGCGCGACGAATGCACGGCACACAGCACACGGCATCGATAAAATTGGCCGATCCGGTGGCCGACCGGACGGAAACGAGTCGATTCGAGTCGATCCTCGATAGCCAGGACGCGTTTGCCACGGGCCACGCGTCACCGAACGACCCCGGAGAGCATTCGCGCGCTTTCAAATTTGCTGCGTTCCTCGTTTTTTCTCGCGGCGCTGATCCTCGCGAGCCCGTATCATCGAGATTACACAACCGGCCTCGAAATCAATAATTTAATTCGGTGGCAAGATGGAGCCGCGCGGGACACGTTCCGCGTAATGAGAACGCGCGACCAGGGAGCCTGCGAATGCGACGCATACCGCCCTATAATTCCCGGGAATTCCTATTTCGACTTAATTCGAGAAATTGAATGCCGCGGGACTGGCTCGGGTCATTCGAGACGCCGACGGCAATTTTCCTTCGGGTTTGTCCTTGCACCTGATAGAACGCTTTCAAATTGTTGTAACCACGACTCTCGAGACGATTGGAACCTTTACAAGAGCCGAAACTTTCAACTAAATTTGTCGCACACTTAAATATCAATTTCTAGACTGCGGATCTTTCTGCAAAATAAGAATTGTCTGCATCGATTGCAAGAAATAGAAACTAAATTGAATTTTTCTTCTTCCCTTAATTTGTTGAAAAGTTGTTGTTATTATGTCTCTTTTCTTCTTTGCATTAAGAGTATACTTCTTATGCTAACTCTTGCACAAAGTTTTGATGATTAACGCGGCTTAATTGTTAGTAAAATAAATACGAAACTTAAAATAACCATGTAATCAATATAAACAGTGTATTTAATAATACTGTATAATATAATAACTAAAACTTTGTTCGAGTTGCTCTGTTCCAAAAAATTAAATGATTTTTTTCTACCCTTAATAATTTGATCCAATTGATTGTGAAAAAATATATGATATGAAGGAGGTAAATTCGAGTACTTTCGTTTCCTTTCATCCGAATATCTTAATTAACAACCGAGAAAAAAAATGATACAGTTAAGGGTATTTACCCTCATATCATCCTTATATGAAGAGTTAGCGACTTAAAATTTTCGGGGATTATCTTTCAACCTAAAACCATTGTTTTCCACACAATATCAATAAAAATTGTGGCTGCTGGACCATGTTTATCCCGCTAGACCCAAAGGGATTTCATTGAAAAAGAAAGGCACAACATTAGGCTTTGCTAGTCTTCATCACGGATCCGTGTCGTTAAAATACGGCACGGGGTTAATAATTGAACTCACAGTAATTCTACGTTACATCGTCCAACATATCAAACGAAACAGCGGCGCGCGATTAAAAGCAAAGGTTCGAGTCAAATTGACCCGAACGGTGGACGAGGGTTAAAAGTGTAAACACAAAAGAGACCGTCCGATGCGTGCACTTCCAACGCAGTGCACTCGGCAGTCGCGACGAGCAATTCAATTGTTTCCCGTGGTTCGCAATGTAGAAGCAACGGGCCACAGTATCGCGGAAGCAATTTGAATAACTTTGTTTCCTCTCCGTCCGTCGATTCTTCTCCGTTCCTTCTCGGTTCTCGCGTCTACCGCAGTGACCGTAGAACCGCGTGTACCGTGTACGACTCATTGTACACCGGTTTATTTGCAAGTATAATACAATGGGTACATTGCGCGAAGAGGGAAAGAAAGTGCGGGGAGAAATGAGAGTCGCGAGGGACGGGGCGTGTTTCCGTTGCGTGAAATTCGCGGGATCCAACGAGTCGAGCGTAGACGCCGCGTGGCATAATTACGATTAAAAAGACGGGAGACGCGTCTTCGATTAGAAAGAAAGAGGCGCGCGATCGATCGACACGATGTTCCTTGATATTCCGCGCGGTCTAACGAGGTCGACGGCCAAGTTGAAAATTATGCGGAATTACGGGAGCCGAAGTTCACGGATTTGCGAGGACCCCGAGATCGTGCCCTGGATTTTGAAAAGCTTCTCGAGAGGACGCGTCCCATTCCTCCTGCTCTCCTCTTCATCCTCCTCGTCCTCCTTTTCTGGCAGAAGTTCGCGTCGAGCTGCGCGCCGCGGAAGACTTTCGCGAGAAACTGTTACGCCTTCGCAAAAAGATCGTACTCAATCGTATTCCACCCTTATGTTAATAACCGAAATTCACTACGGATGGTACATGATCTGATAACTACTCTATTCAAGTTAATTATTAGGTATGCAAATAAGTTCCTTCCCTTTTTTTTACGATCATAACTTCGGACTGAATTCGAATTACTTCCCTATTGTGGCGCCATCCGAAAGAGCGTTCTTTTAGCTTTAAGAAGAGTCGTAATGAGTTCTCTAAGAGTTTCCAGTCCTATGCAACAATTTCAAAGAATATCGCGTGCGAGAAGCATCATTTGCGTCACTGCTTACTCTTTGCATTCCAGCTTAGGGAATCAGCTGTAGAAGCTACTGAAATCAGTGCTTCGATTGAAACCAACTTTTTATGCGCACGCGCGAAAAAACAGTAACGTATCTACTATTGGGTAGGAGGGCGGCCAGAGCCCTGAGGCAGTGATATTGGCGGAATGTACTGAAATAATCTTACCGGACAAAAAGACTTCAAGACGTGTCCTACGAGTTACAAAATATACACAAATACACTTGTTATACATTCATTTTTCAGAATCAAATCGTATAAATATTTTAAAATTCTGCGGGCTGCTCAAGGAACCCCATTTTACCGAGAAGCTTACGTTACTGAGGCTGGAATCGTCGCGCATGCGCGAAAAAAGTTGGTTTCAATCGAAGCACTGACTGAAATGGTTTGTGCGGCACTGGGAGAGGACGCTGTATCTTACAGAACATGCAGAAAGTGGTACCAAAGATTTAAAGCCGGGAATTTTAATTTGGAAGACGACGATCGTTCAGGTGCACCGAGAAAGTTCGGTGACGGTGAGTTGGAGGAATTGCTCGACGAAAATCCGACCCAGACGCAAGAAGAATTGGCAGAAAGATCGGGAGTCACCAGACGAACAGTATCTATCCGACTGAAACAATTGGGTAAGATTCAGAAGTTAGAACTTGGGTGACAATACATCAATCTTCGGTCAAACTGTCAAATGGCCTGAATGATCGAGCAAAAACGACTTGGCACGGAAACCTGTTAAGCGATCGGAATGAAACAACCGGACAACAATGAAAGGTTTCGCGAGTGGTTCCCTAGCAGTGCAACTTTCGAGCACTTTCTTGCGATCCGGTATATCCCTTGGCCACTCGAGACTGTCCCCGGCAGCCGTCGATTTTTGCGACCAGGACATCCTCCGGTATACGGCTCGCAGTTAATCCCCGGCGCGGACGTCGTCGATCTTCGACGTCGGATAAACCTCTCGCTCGATGGTCCGGCTCGGATCGAGAGACCAACGAGATTACCCCCGTCCGTCGATTCATTTTAAACGAAGAAGGTCCGGCCCCTGTTACACGTTCAACGCGCTCAACGTTATAATCCTCTGGAAGCTTTCATTAACCGGAGCCCGGTTGCGTGGCGAGCTTATTAAAAATATCTTTTACGGTGCTCCGCAACTCGGCGGGAAGTTAAGACACGGAACTTCGGCCCGGCTGGATTACACGCCAGCGATTGTGAGAAAATTGCCGAGATAAATAGAAAGCAGATGTACGGCGGAAGGTTTTAATAAACACCACGAGAGGAAGCACGGAAAAGAACGAATGCGAACTGTGCGATCGTCGTCGTCTGTACAAGTTGAAGATGATAGGGGCCCATAGTTGCGAGAACTTCCCTGGTTTACAACAGGGTCTACATACCGTGTTTACCATAAGGGCCGAATTTATGACACACTCTTCTCCGCGTCGTCTCCCTCCGTTATCGGAGTTGGCAATTTTTTCGCAAGAGGGACCGAAACTTCTTTCCACCACGGCTCTCCTTCGGATCCGAGCGAACAGAGCGCGCGTTCCAGATTTTTATGACGCGCGCAGCGTGACAAAGAGCCCTCCACTCGGCTCTCTTCTTGTTCCGGTGTTGGGCTTTTCAAGTCGCGAGCGACGGCACGGTTTTTCTTCGGATTTTAAACTAATCCACCTGACACGACCCACATCCTGCGCTCCGCTTCTACTATGCTCTGCTCTGCACAGCTATGCCGCGTGCGTTCTCTCTCTCTCTCTCTCTCTCTCTCTCTAGGCTCTTGTCCTCCTAACGGTTCAACTAATTGAAACGTAATCCGACGGTAATCCGGATCTGATCCGCGTTTTGCATAAAGCCAAGCCGGCCGACTCTTTTTTTTACCGCGGACAGATGGTAGAGAGTGGCACACGCTCTCTTCCGTCTGTTGACGCGTCGCAAATCCGATATCGCTGGGTTAGCTGCGCGTGCCAACCTCCGAAACGTATCGATCGAACGCGATGGGTCATCGGGGGGCTCTTCGACAGCCAATTCAGAGTGTGATTTTTACATCTTGGCACCGATCCCGCGAAACAACCAGCCACGGCTGACCCGTGCAAACAATTGGGAACGTGGACCGAAGATTTTCGCTGCGAAGGACGCAGTCTTCCACGGAAAACACTGTGACGAGCCTGGGAAAACGAGCTTCTCTTTCGGCAAATTAAAAGCTCCAGCTGCGAAAAGAATACAGTCACGAACAATAGCGTCGGCGTAGCTTTTCATCACCTTGTTCCACCTAATTTGAACACCTCACTTGTACATATGTATGTACAAATTATTGACATACATTTTTATTAGAATTTGTTCAGAATCTTCATCACGAGTCCGACACGATATTGTAAGGCAAGGGGTTAATGCATTTAACAGTTTCACAAACTGTTTTAAATTACACCTGCCATTTGCGTCATAAATGCATAAAATCCGGTGTCTGATTATATATCACTGAAGGCTGGTTTAATGCAAATTAATTTCGAACAATCCAATATACGGGGTGTCCTGTTTAAGTGAGAACAGCATGATTTTTCGAAAGGCGTTGTCGTTATCAAAAAAGTGTCCATACAAAAGTTGTTTTAATTGTTTTCTTGTGGGTGGAATAATGGAGGAGATCTGAAGACCAATCTACTTTCCTTAAATGGAATATTATATTTTTTTCTTGAGAAAATAATAGCAGGTACTGAGACAAATCAACGACAACGCCTTCCAAGATATCCTGCTGTTCTCACTTAAACAGGACACCCTGTATGTACATACATATAATACACGTATAGATTTTGCCATTGTTTCGACATTATTACTCTGAAACGAACGATTGCTAAAATAAATTGTTAGACAACGCGTCGGGAGAGGAAATACAATTTTACACGTCTGTTGTATTTGTTTACATATGCACATTGCGCATCAAACTCACAGTAACTGCTCCACAAATGTTTTTTCAGCAGATTCGATATGCTTCCCAACACAAATAGAGCATACCTCGCTGTTTATGTTAGAAAACGACGCACCCGTTGTTACCCGAAGGGGATGAACTAATCTTTCCCGGTGTTTCAAAGAAAAATACAGAATATTGATTCGTCAAATACAATTACGGCAATTAATAACGCCGAGAGATTAAACGTCGCCGGTCGGTTTGTTTTAATTATCCAGTTTGACACACGGGGTAATTCGAAACGGTGCTGTATACATAAGTAGAACAACGTAGCATTCGTAACGAGTATACAGTTACCAACGAACAACACTTCTCCCTGTCCGAATTGTTCATTGGCTCGCACGCAAAGTTCTGCGGCACGGTAACGCTCGTTCCTCTCCTGTTGTAGTTTCTAATTGCATCTGTCACTGCCCGTTACATCACCAACTTAGTGGTCGCTGTCGTTGTCGATGGGATCGAACTTTGCCCGGAGGACCGTTCATGACTTTGGTCAACGGTTTGTCCGTTGGAAAGTGTCCGAGCAGAGCACCGATTCAGACCTTCGAGGAATCACGTAATTCAAGATGTTTACAAAAGAACAATTCCAACCCAGAATTCATCCAAGAAACGTTTCAAAAAATTCTATCAGTCTATTATTTCAACAACTGATGTCTCTTCTTACATTTTCTTGTGCATTGAGCATGTCGTCTCATAAATTATTTAATGTGGCAAGACTATGGAGCTCACAATGGAGCTTAGGTTTCCTGAAGGTTTACTGTTTCCGAAGATCTGTTTGTTACACGAGTTTCATCAAAATTGCATGACTCGTGTGCAAATTATTCTGTCGGACGTTGCCAGAAAAGAGAGTACAAGACTAAGGGATTCGAATTGGGAAGCTTCTGTTAATCCTCAAATGGAGCTTGGGCTAGCACTGTTTCCAAAGATCTATCTGTTGCACGAGGTTCATGAAATTTGTATAACTTGTGTGTAAATTATCCTGATTAAATTGTTCGGAATTGGGAAGCTTCTGTTGATCCTAAAAGAAATGGAGTTTATCGTGGCTAGCACTGTTTCCAAAGATCTATCTCTCACACGACTTTCATCAAATCTGTATGACGTGTGTAAATTATTCTGTCGGACGTTGCCAGAACAGAGAGTACAAGACTAAAGGGTTCGAATTGGGAAGCTTATATGATTAGACTGCGGATCTTTATGCAAAATAAAACTTGTCTGCATCGATTGCAAGAAATAGAAACTACATTAAATGTTATTTCTTCCCTTAATAATTTTCATAGAGGAGAGATCATATATTGACATCTTCAATATTTGAAATTTTTCAAGAATTTTGATTGTCATCTACTCAATTTTGATATAAATGCATGAAGATCCGCAGTCTACTTCTGTTGACCGTAAAAATGGAGTTTATCCTGGCTAGCACTGTGACTGAAGAAGCCCGAGGGATTCGGAAGCCAGCCGATCGGTGGTCGGAGGTTAATCGGCTCGGCAGGAGCGCGAGCTACGACGCGCTCGCAACCGAATGGCAATGGAGAATGGCAACAGAATGGACAGGGGTCTCTGTAGCGGATCGCGGCAGCTGAGCGCGCGATCGAGAGGATTGCAGCCGGCCGCACGGAATAATGTGCCGGCATGAATTATGCGGCCGGTCGATCGGAAATTTGGCGCATTATCAGCCCCGGTTCGACCGATCGCGATTATGCATCGGAGGAAGCGCGAGTAATGGCAACCGAATCGCCATCAGCCGTAATCAACGTTGCTTTAATATACTCGACGCTGCGTTAATCGGATCCGGTGTTTACGAAATAAAGAGACAACGCGCGTTGGTAGAGTATAGCTACCCCTCGTCATACTCCGAGCGACAAGTTCGACACCGAGTTCCACTCTCGATGCATCGAACGCGAGTAACTAATCGAGATAAGACGCGGACGAGAACCGATCGGCGCGCCAACCAGTTTCGAAAGTTAGCTCTCGACGCTTCGACGGTGATAAGAACTTTCTTGCCGGGTTGTCCCGAAATTCCAGCAGCCGCCTGATCATACCATTAGTCAATTACATTATTCATGATAGATTACCGCACCGGCGCGGAAACTTGTCGCCCACGCGTGTCCATAACTCATGGCCTG
This sequence comes from Lasioglossum calceatum, assembly GCA_963966675.1. Classification (NCBI taxonomy): domain Eukaryota; kingdom Metazoa; phylum Arthropoda; class Insecta; order Hymenoptera; family Halictidae; genus Lasioglossum; species Lasioglossum calceatum. Next base: position 17,003,078 of record OZ016543.1, on the reverse strand, counting down.
TCAGAAATTTCTTTGCCAGCCGGGACGAGTGCTATCTCGAGTCGAAACGAACCGGAAACTGCGCGCGGCTCCTGTCGATTATCCTGTCACCCTCCGCGTCCCAGAGTTTTACCAACTTTCCTGTAACTCGCTCGGTTATTCTCTCGAAATGAATACCACACTCTTCGCAGAAGGGCGAGCTTCTTCCAGACCGTCCTCAAAGAACTTTTATCGGGTCCTTTTCATTCACTGATTCGCTCTTTTCGCATCGTTCCTGGAAAATGACGGTCCCACGGTGCTTTCTTCGTTTCCAGATTGTAATCAGTGGACTGCGAATCTTTGTGCATTTATAGCGAAATTGAGTTGATGATATTCAAAATTGATGGAAAATTTTTAAAATGTACGAAGTCAATATAATCTGGCTATTTTTTCTCTTAATTTTCAAGTGTCCATACTTCCATGAGCAGTAGTGTAGTAGATCAATCTCGATGTTCTTTACACGACCAATCGCTGGATTTTGCGAGGAGAATTTAGAATTAGTACAATCTCAACTAGCGTCTACGCACGTCCCAGCCTTCTCAGTTTCACGCTCCTTTAAGCAAACTAATTTCCAAGGGATCAATTATTCGGAGAACTGCGAGCGTAACGAGACGCGTTTCTATGCAAAGAAGCGACACCCGTCGCGCTTCCTCTCCGCGGAAAGTTACGGCGTTCTTCCGCGACCAAAGTCTGCCGTTGGAAACGGCTTCGCCGGTGCGAAAAACGCCATAACGTTTCCATACCCGGTGTAACATCCTCTCCCTATGAATGTTTGACAAGCTCCTGTAAATTGCGCGGCCCCGGGACGTCGTCGAAGACGGGTTTGAATTATTATCCGGGATGCGCGAACCCCGAAACATTGAATTATTGATTACGCGAAACGTCACGCCGTGCACGTAGTCCGTATTTCAGGATTTTTCACGGCTTCGACCGCCGTGAAAGAGACGAGTTGAACGTGTGGGTCGGAAGCGGTATTTCTGTGCGATGCACGCCTCAAACTTTGAGGAATGTTGTTCGTGGACCGTGCTTATTGCCGATTAGGAACGTGTCTCGATCGACGCATGTCTAATTTAACTTTAATTTAATATCTAATGTAATTTTATTGATTACTAGGCTGCGGATTTTTATGCGAAATAAAAATTGTTTGCACCGATTGTAAGAAATAGAAACCAAATTGAGTGAACCAATATATTGACTTAGGAACGTGTCTCGATGTACCTCCCTATTTTCCCATCGGAATGTCTAATTCAGCTCTCAGTAATTTTCGTTTTATTTGTGCAAAATAGAAATTGTCTGTATCAAGAAATAGAAATCAAATTGAATGTCGTTTCTTCCCTTAATGATTTCAATAGAGGAGAGATCATATTACGGGATGATCAATGATTGCGCTGCAGCAAAAAGCAGCTTATGGCATCCTCTTCTACATAATAATGCCAAAGGAGATCACAGGATTACGTTGCTGGGAACGGCTTGTTGCTTCGCGATTCAAGTTGCTATTACCGAAGGACCCACTGGAAAAGGTCCTGAGCCATGAACCATAAACTTTCAAGGATTATGAAATGAATGCAGACCGGAACATCCATCAGAATTTTCTTTTATCTTGATACATAGCTGCTAAATTGAAGAACGCTTGCTCAACATTTTTCTATTGTGCACGAATAACGAAGTAACGACGAGGCTGCAGGGAAAAATGAGGAGAATCGAGCCGGGATCTGTTTCGTTCCGACGCGACGTTGAAACGAAGTTATCGGTTGTTTTGTATCGGGCCGAGTCTAACAAGGTACGATGCAATAATCGTCGCTAATATCGTTTAAATCGACGCGGCGCTGTACCAAACGGGAGTAAAGGAAAACGCCGAGCCGGGAAGTTAACGTGATCGACTGGTTTCGATGTTTGTAAAGGGGTCAATTGAACATGGCGAGGCGCGGCGCGCGGTAACGAATAATCGAGGGTAGCTCATTAACTCGCAATTGTTCCCAACCTCTCTCTCTCTCTCTTTCTCTCTCTTCATCCTATTCTCCGTTCTCGAGCGTTCAACAATATCAACGACGCGTTTGCTTTCCGACCCGAACGTTTTTCCCTTTCATCTCGCGTACACACAACTATCTCGTCGAACATTCCGCTCGGAATTGTCCGGTAATTGCGATTGATACGCCGCGGAAATGCGAGCGGGACGAACGAGTCGCGCGGGTCGAGGGCAACCATTAAATATCGAAACAACATCGCGGTCCACCGCGAATTTGAGCAACGTTTAACGAAACCACCCGAAACCAACCCGCTGCAACCCGTCGCATAGCGGGCCAGATCGACGCGCTATGTAGCTGTTCATGGACTAAATAATCGAAGTGCTCGTATCGATTTTTAACGAATGTATAATGCTTTTTAAACGTGCGTTACATTCGAACACGATGATATTAATTAACGTTGTTAACACCTGCCGGAAGCCTAGGATTTTCAATAACTGTGCTCGGAGTTGGGCATTAATCGATTAAAATTGTAATCATGGTTGATTGATTAATGTGTATGATTTAAAAAAGAAATCATCGAAAAATCAACGATTGATTCAATCGATTGATGAAGTTAATCGTCTAAAGTAATAACGACCAAAGTAGAAATTTAATCGTTAACCGCAATTAACGACTATACTAGGAGTTTAATTGTCAATTGCGATTAATGAGTGAAGTAGAAATTTAGTCGTCAATCGTTGATTAAATTTTTGCCCAACTCTGACTGTGCTGTACCAAAAGAAAGCATAGAAATTTTCTTTTACATTGCAATCTTAAGTGAAACTATTAGATGACGTTATTCAGGGTGACATGTTAGTTCACATTGAAAACTGCTGTAGCTATTGAAGGTTCCATTAAAAGGTGTTTAGCCAGGTACCATAGATTGTTCAAAATTATGCAGTAATCACCGGTCGGTAACGTGTTGAAAACTCTCGTTAGAATAAGCGTTCAAAGATCAAACTTTTTCAGATACTTTTCCCACGTTTGTGCACCGTTCTCCGCTGCGTTGTTTGCAACAGTAGGATATTGCGTTGCACATTGCATTGTATATTAACGGAGACCTCGTCAAGTATCGCTACAATTTCTTGTGGAAAAAGAAAAATGCTGACTTCCGACGTATGTCAGAAAATGCAACGCCTTGAACGGCTGCACCGCGTTCGCCGTCAGCTTTTGCCTCTAACGACAGCCTTAATATAGCGCCTTGATATCGAGTCGACAAGGTATTCGAGGCAAAGAATGTGCCTCGTCCTTGGCATTCCTCGGATCCCATCTCGCGCGCGAGCTTTACAAAAAATGCAGCGGTTAATAAAAGCCAAAAGGGGTGACTTTGACGTTCACCTCGCAGAAGGGGATTTACCTTCTCGCGGAGCACCTAATTTAATTAAAAATCGATTTAGAGGGAAATCCGCGCGGAACTTTTCCCGCGTTTATAATACGCCCGCGACCTTTAATATCCTGCAGACGCCGCTCTTTTTCTTCGGCGAGACACCGCGCGAGACCCTCCACACTTTTTCCTCTGCATTCGAATTTTCACTCTACATTACAACTTTTACCCGATATTAAAATTTCTATTCCACATTGGAAGATCTACGTGTCTCTACGTAGTTTGCATATTTGTTAGACGTTCCGCGATGAAACGAGCGACGCCGTTATCCGTCGCTGCAAGTCGTTGGAAGAGAGACTCGACGAGAAGCAATACAAGGAAGACAGCCGGGATGTAACAGAGCTCCGGCAACTCGCGATGTAATCACGGCGAAAAGTGACAGCCGCGTTTCGAGCAATTTTCGAAAGATGAGAAACAGCTCAACGCGAGATTTAACCCTACGGTGCACGGGTTCAGTCTGGAGGGAACTGTTGTTTTTTAGATCCCGGTTCAGCTTTCCTGGGATTTCTTTGACGAGGAAAGCTTTTGTCGGGGAACAACATTGCGGCAGAAAGAGACTGCGCTCATTAACGTATTCGAGACCTGCGGAATTTTGGCACGACTATCTCCTCTAACCGAAGATGTTCTCCCAGTATTCGTTAATAAGTTGGAATAAAACAATCACTTTTGGCACAACTAATTTATAAAATGCTGCACAGACTTGATTCTACGCCGTCATTAATACATTGATTGCGCATCATGATTTTCTGCATCGATCAATAAATTGGAGTAAAACAACTTTTGACAGAGCTGATTTATAAAATGCTTCATAGACTTGATTTTACATCATGATCAATAAATTGATCGTTCATCATCATTTTCTACACCAATAATTATTAAATTGGAATAAAACCAAACTTTCGACAGACCTGATTTATAAAATGCTGCGTAGACTTGATTCTACATGCAATAATCGAATGTCTCTTAATTAAATGAAATAAAACAATTGTTAAAGTGCTTCAGAGACTTCGTTCTACACTCGACTTGATCGAACTCTTCCTCGAGTTCCTTCTTGATTGAAATCGAAGAATTAACGACTCTCGTCTGCTTTCAGCAAGGATCTCCTCCAATCGAGATCTAAAAGAAACAGTCGCGAGCTTAATTTGTACCCTCGTTTTTCGCTCGACGAAAGGAAGAGAGGCGTGTCCGGTTAATTGGTCACCGTTCCGTATCTTCCGCAGGAGGCTCTCGATCGTTCGCAGCTGTTAACGAAGCGAGAGACCAGCAATGTATCGCTGTGACGCGTCCCGTCGCAGTTACGTTGGTTTCCGCGAGTTAGGAAAATGAAATTTGCCAGTTGCACGGCGTGATAGAGCATCTGTCGCGCGCGTGATGCTCTAGCGGTAGCGGGGCCGTGTGCATGTAGATACGTATATGCGCCGGAGTTGGGGAGGACATTATGCAGATTGAACGCGAGACAACCTAGCGAGTGTCATGGGTATCGACGCGAGTAGTATGCCTGTCTGCATTTCAGACCTGGCGTCGCCTTTGTATCGTTTAGTGTCGGATAGTTTCTACGGGCGAGACAAGCTACGTTAGGATTTGCCTTTTTGCAATTTGAACCTTCTTTTCGAAGATTCTCTGCACTCAGTGGTAGCAAAGGGCGGATGACAAATTTGAATTTTGGAAAATTCGTCGTGTTCGAAGTCCCCTTTTCCAAATTTCTTTATGTTCAAGAATCGCGGAGGGAGTTGTGCTTGGAATTTTTCGATCCTAAACGTTTCCCAATATTTTCCTTGCACCCCCTTTTCGAAAATTCGTCTTAAAGGGGTAGTCTCGTTTCGATCGTGCGAACATGGGGTTTTTTGGAAGATTCTTTGCGCTCAATGGTAGCAAAGGGTAAAGGTTCCCCTATCTTATTCTACTTAGAGTCTTCCCTTAGAAAATTCGTCGTGTTCGGAGCCCCCTTTTCCAAATTTCTTTATGTTCAAGAATCGCGGAGGGAGTTGTGCTTGGAATTTTTCGATCCTAAACGTTTGCCAATATTTTCCTTGCACCCCTTTTTCGAAAATTCGTCTTAAGGGGATAGTCTCGTTTCCAGGATCTCATTTCTTGATAATGGGGTTTTTTTGGAAGATTCTTTGCGCTCGGTGGTAGCAAAAGGTAGATGTCATGGTTGGAGCCTCTTGTCCAAAATTTGGAAAGTTTAAATCCGAAAACTTTCCCAATATTTTCCTTGCACCCTCTTTTCGAAAATTCGTCTGAACCAGTATCCTCGGGAGTAATTGCTCATAAAAAATTACCGAGGCGAAAAGAATTCGATCAAAGATAAAGCACGTAGGAACTGAAATTTTAACTCTGTTCGAAGCTCCTGGACGAGACTGTACACTGAAGCAACAGTTCCCGAAGCGTGGATCGCGATAAGAAGCTGGAAAAGCCTCGAGAGCATCTTCGGAATAAAATAAGACTTTCTTCAAGCCCCGAAAACAACGAACACCGTTCTCGACGAAGAATTATTCACTCTGGAAAAATATTTTTAAAAATACCCACCAGAGGATCTTCTTTTTCCGAATATTTGCATGATGGAAACACGGCTGCGGCTTCTAATTAGAACCAAACTATCCTCCATGAAAATAGACACAGGCCAATGTTGATCGAATAGCGGATACCAATTATTGATCTTGTCTAACTCGGATTCGAATTGACCAATCGCGGATGTAGCTCGACTGACCCACCCTCTCTCTGAAGCTGCTCCCCCCTCTCCCCCGAAAAAGTTTCAAGCTCGAACTGACTATTTGCCGGGCCCTGTAATCGATTCGATTTACCCGTTCGCAAATATCGGGTTATGCAAATTCCAGTGGAAGCCGGAAAAACGACTACGACTCGTACGGAAACGAGGTCAAACAAGACAAACGTTTGCGAAACCATTTTTATTATGTCCACGGAAACCGAGCGATAAAAAACGCTCGTGGGGCTCCGCAGGATTTATGTAAATCGTTTCCGGTTTTACTCCTTTTTCATTGGAGACGGACGCAATAAAAACGGGAAACCACTGGGGAAGCGACTTTTTCTGGTCAGAACTCGATCCTTCAACATTCATCGTTTGAAAATATATTTTTCTATGAAATAGACATCCGCTGAAGCGTCGAAACGCAAATTGATTTTGAGACATCAAATCCAATTCGAAGTGTAAGCAAGTGTTTCGAGATAAGAATTTTTCTCAATAATTAATGTCTTTCACATTGCTGTGAGAATCGAATTCTTGGGTTCATTGAGGAATGGAGGACAGCTTGAAATTCGCGGTTGTATTCGGGCCTCATTCGAGTGTCGAAATGGAAATTGCAATGTGTATTATCCATGTTAGGTGATTGTGTGTGGTCAGGATCTTAATTAAAATTTATACTTGGTGCGATTATGCTTATAGCTAGACTGCGGATCTTTTCACGCATTTATGAAGAAATTGGCTGAGTGAAATATAAAAGAATAACAGATTAAAACTAAACAATATAATGTAATGCAATAAGAAGCATTTTATAGCAGGCTTGTTAATCATTCTTTTCTTGCTCCGTAGCACTTGAAACAAGGTTTGAAAGCATTTTTAACTCTCGGAGACGCTCTTGCTCTATTTTCGGGGCAAGTGCGTAGTAGTTGACACTGTACAATACCCTATCAAAATGATAATTTTCAAGCAAAATTAGAATCCTACATAATACTAATTCATCAGTAATAACTAGACTGCGGATCGTTATGAAAAAATCAACTTTCTACCTGAATCGCAACAAGCTGGCCTGAAATACATATTTAATTTCTTGCTGAATATGTTCAACAGGTTGAAAATAAAATATTTGTTCATTTAAATTCTTCAAATTATTTTACTGTCAAAAATTATAACTGCCCATTTTTATCATAAATGCATAAAATCCGCAGTCTAGTAATAACTGTGCCAAGAGCGTTAAGTTTTTACATACCAGACTGAAAATACATCAGTTTAAAGTCCAACTTTGCAAAACCTAAGGCGCACTTCCTCCACTCCACCTTAATTGTGAATTGAAAAATCTAAAACCGGCCATTTCATTCGTCAATTTCGTGTTCTTTGAAGTTCCTATAAGAACGAAATTCTCAAATGCTCAAAGAATCGAATTTTTGGGTTCATTGAAGAATGGAGCTTGAAATTCGCGGTTGTATTTTGTCTGCCGCTTCGAATAAAATCAAGTTGCCGAGATCGTAAAGCGCGACGGAACGGTTCCGCCGGTAGACAGCCAGCGGAGAGAGTCGAACGCAAAGGCAAAGGTGGAGTCTCGTGGAAACTATCGAGGTATCTCGAGGCGTTTTGAATGATTCCGTTAGAAAAGGCACGGTTACGGTAGAGGGTTGGCGAGAGTGTAATCTTATATGCCATTTCGAATATGCAATGCGGCTTTCGTGCCACAGATTTTCGCTCGTATGCGAAAGGCCGGGCACGGCCAATCTTCGTCGACGGAATTCCGAAGCTTATTGCACGGGAGAAGCGCTCGGCCAAGTCCGTATCGCGAGTGGTTAGTTCCTCGCGAGAAATCTACTTCGCCGCGAAGAAAATTAGTTTTGGATTGTTGCGGATTTCGGAAGCTCCAAGAGACGCGTCGCACAACGACAATGGCTTCGGAAAGAGAGTGTCGCGCCTGTTTTCGTTAATCGCCTTAATGGTTTCCTCAGTTTTCCTGTACTATTTCGCCGAGGGAAGGAAAGCCGGTTTCTCGGGGCTGCTAGTTGTGGGAGAAACGCGAGCATACGTCAATCGCACACGATTTAAGAGTCGAGGTTGCGGCCCGCGGCGATTGGAAGGGAAAAGCCGAGGGAGCCAACGGAAAAAATGGAATTTCGACGTCGGTCGATAAGCTGTCAAGTGTCTGATGGATCGAACAAGCGCGGCGTGCGCGGGGCTTGCCGCTGACGCTCGCATACACCCACACACACAGAAAAAGAGAGAGAGAGAGAGAGAGAGAGAGATAGAGTTAGAAAGAAGGGGTTGAGAGCCGCCCCGAGATAAAACCTACGATCGAATCGGAATCCTCGGCGCACCCGTACTAAAATCGCGCACGAATCTACAAAATCTAGCGGATCGACAGGGAGTTACGAGCGTCTTGATCCTGATCGCGATCGTTCAAGACTTCTCGCGCTTTTGATTTCCCCAGGGGAAAGAGCCGGGGCTCGCGATTGACTTCTCATCGATCCTCTATGTATACTGCGACCCTCCCTTTATCCTTCTTCCACATCTGCGCGATAGTTCGAGGTTCGATCGGGCCAGCGGTTCTTAATCGTTTCGACGTCCACCCACCGTCCACGCAATCGATTTTGTTGTGTGCTATCGAGATAAGTTGGTTTTATTTTAAGAGACAATTGCCTTTCGCAGGATATTCGAAGGACATATCTCGAATGTCCTTCCTTAACTTCGACTAGGAACATTGCGTAATATTAACAGAGTCTAATCGATCGATTAGACATCTATTTCGAAAAGACAAACATCTATTTTTACGTTTACACACATTTAGCTATTTTCATAATGCTGCGATAATTACATGCTTCCGAACAATGCAAATTACGCCTCGTAAACGAAAAACTAGGACTTTTGAGGGCGATCGCGGCCTAGATCGATCCTTCATCTAGCGCTTTTGACGACTGAAAAATCCCATCTTTGCATTATCCTTGAAACGAGTCCACCCCCTTGACTTTGTCTAGAAACATTGCGTAAGATTAACAGAGTCTAATCGATTGATTAGACATCTATTTCGAAAAGACTAACATCTATTTTTACGTTTACACACATTTAGCTATTTTCATAATGCTATTTTGAGGGCGATCGCGGCCTAGATCGATCTTTCATCTAGCGCTTTTGACTACTGAAAAATCCCATCTTTGCATTATCCTTGAAACGAGTCCACCCCCTTAACTTTGTCTAGAAACATTGCGTAAGATTAACAGCTCTTCTATTTCTTCCATCTAGCGTTTTTGCCTACTAGAGAACCACATCTTCGTATCATTGAGAAATGAGAACGCGCATTCCGGAGCCTTGTAATTCTGGAAAAAGTAGTCTACCCCCTATATTCCGAACCATGGGGAAGAACCACTAACGTACAGAGAGAGATGGAGCACGGTGTCGCAGCATCCTGGGAACACTTTGTACGGCTCGTAAAGTGTCTCGCGATTGAATTAGGCCTCTCGCATCGATATCTCGACGGAAACGCGCCTTTGAAGGACTAGACTGACACGAGCACACTGGGTATCGGGTGTCCTCTCGACGTATTTATCTCCGGTGACGAGCGAGGACCCTTTGTGGATCCCGGGAAACACTCTCCGCCATCTAGCTTTTCCGCGAGGCGCAACAACGTCGAAACATACTTGGAACTTTTACCCGGGATCTTGTTACACCTTGAATTCTGATTCCGGCATCAATGTCGACGCGCGACGACGCGACGCAACCACGTTCTCTGATCTTCTCGCGTTAACTCAACTCTGAAAGGCAAATTCTGAAAGGGTATCGTCGCTGCACCGGATAATCTGTGTTGCAAATAGATCGTAAGTTATACCGCGCGTAACGCGGCATAGTTGCGGCACCGAAAATCTTTCGCTTCGACCTGCAACGCGATCACGATGGACCGATCAACTCTCTGCGAACCCTTCGACGTTCAGATGTCAGATCGACTTTGGATCAGGTCTCTAGAGAATGCAAGAAGGTTGAGGGACCACTCATAACATTTTAACTTTTCAATTTTTAAGTTTTCGAACTTTTATGCTCGCTGGTTTGCCAGTCAAGGAAAGGTGGGTACCAGATAAGAAGATCACAACTGTTTCTACCATTAGTTATTACTAGACTGCGGATTATATGCATTTATGACAAAAATGGGTACGCATAATTTAGAACAGTGGAGGTATTGAAAAGATTAAGGCCACCAGTGTATTAGTTTCACCTTGATAACATAATTAAAAGAAGAATGAAATTGTTATTTGGCTCCTGTGTCTTGCAATCAATGCAAACATTTTTTTATTTTACCACCCCGAACTTGAGACATTTTTTAGTAATCGAATGCCGCTGGTTTGCCAGTCAAAGTGTAGAAACAACTAGAAAGAATGAAGGGAAAATTTGCTGCACCGTTTGCAAGAAACAGCTGCTGCTACTTTGAAGTGCCTTTCTGTGTTTCCTCGTTTGAGTAGGTATTACGGAAGGTAGCGCGTAGACTGCGAATTTTATGCATTTATGGCGGAAGTAACTGGACGAAGCTCAAAACTGTAAAAACATTTGAAGAAGCTGTAGTAGTCTTACTTCCAGCTCGTTGAAATTATTGAAAAGAAAATATCTATGTAGCTCGCGAGTCTTGAAATTAATTAATTAAAAATTATCCGCAGTTTATTTATAAGATCATTAAAGAAGAAGCTGTATAGAATCGTCGTTACTGCTTCCCAGCTGCGAAAACAGCCAAACTTTCTTGGTTTACGTGCATAACCGTCATGAATGTTGGGAATTTCGAATTTTCTTGCACGAAAGAGACCCTCTCCCTTCTCCTACTGCTAGTTTCTTGATTATTTGTGTTACCCCGGGAAGATCTAGCCTACTGCTAACAGGCAGAGAAGCGAGGAACGCGCATGGCTAGCTTAGCACGCGCTCGAGATAAGACCGCTGGAGATAAGCATAATTTTACGATCTAGCCTAGCCGCGTGGACGAGATTTAGGGTCAGGATTTGGCGTATCGCTTACGCCAGGTCCGGTGGAAAAAAAATTGTTCATGGCGGAGAAGGAAGGAGGATTTACACGCTGCGCAGGACGGGAAGTCTCGTTTTCGTCGGATACGGGAACTTTCGAGATGATTGCAATCTTCTTGCATGTGGATCACGCATCTCTTTCACATCTGCATAGGGTAAATTGTACAATGATTAGCACCCTAAGCCAAAATCGTAGTAAAAATCATTTTATCTTTCTTTGAAATGTTTAAACAAAACAAATAAAAATCTACTAAACTCTATGCAATTTTACATTCAAGCATTGTTTGACAATTTTCACAAGCCATAAAAGCATAGAGATCCTCAGTTTAATGATGACTAGACTGCGGATCTTTATGCAGAATAAAAAATGTTTGCACCGATTGCAAGCCACAGGCGCCACATAGAAATTTCTTTCTTCTTTTAATTGTCTTATTACGCTGAAATTAACACACTGATGCCCTTAAATCTTCTTAATTCGTCCACTGCTTTAAATTGTACGTGTCCATTTTTGTCATAAATGCATGAAATCATAAAGTCTAATGATGACAAATAAAAAGAAAATGTGGGTCACACCACATCCGTCTGGCAAAATACAATTTTCTTGCAATGTGACTTTCAATTTCGTTGAAGCTTGAAACTGCAGATGAAAATGCAAACGGAGCGATTAACAAGATGTTAGTCCGCACGATCACGTACCGAGCGTCTTATTCGATTGGAATTAGGTACGTCTGGCAGGAAGAACGGCAGAATTCTTTCAGATATTATTACACTAGCCGTTCCGTCGGAAGGAGCTCGTTCCCGAATCGAGCGGGTCTTAATTACGAAAGAATGAAAGGCAGTCGGTAATAAAGCTGTCGGGCGAGCGTGTTACGCTTCTGCAATTTCTCCCTGCGATATTAAAACGACGTCTAATGCCATGAATGGCTCGATGTTAAGGGGATGACGAAGGTGAATCCCGTCGGAAGATAGGGGAAGGGCTCCTAAGCCGCTTACGTGTACACGGTTTTCGCGAATCCGCCTTGAACCGCTCCTCGTTTGCTCAAGAAACGCGCGAACGCTCCAATTTCCCACATAATGGCGCGTTTAGACCGACCGAGGCTAATTCTCGTTAGCTTCCACGTTCGAAAAAAAACATTCGCGCGTGCAACGCAAAACGAAACGTAACGAACCAAATTCGTGCAAACAGCTAGAACATGCTCGGTCCTGCTCGGATCGTTTCAATCGACGATCGGCGAATTCGTGTGCGTGTTTTGTCGAAGCGAAAAGCGAACTGGCATTCGTTGAAAACAGTGGAAAAGTTAGAATGCTTTAACAATGCCCATCTATTATTTCCAACTTGTCCAAATGATTAACACTACTGTGGACGAAGTATCTTGCTTCTTATATCTTTCACCAACGATGACATGACCAAATAAATACTCATATAAATCAAATAAAACACTTCATATAAAAGATAAAAATAAAATCATGGTAACGAGTTATCACACAGCATCGTGGCAGTTATCGGCAGCATGGTGACGAGTTATCTTGTCCATTGTATTGGATTGGCAAGAAAGTAATTTCGGGATTTTAAAGTGAAATGAAATCGAATTTCTTTATTCAAGCGATGAACTTTAATCAATAAAATATTTTCTTATTTATTCTTTTCTGAACAGTGAACGATGTGTTTGCGAATTGTATGGATTACGCGTGTTTTCGAGTTGCTCGAGCGTGAACCAGTTCGATAATGGAGATAAGAGTGGTCGTTGGTTCCCAGTTTTCGTCGAACAACTCCGTTGTCGCCGTCGCATAAATTCTGCCGGTTTAGCCGATGACTTATTCCACTAAACTTTCGAATCGGCTTACCGGAACGACTTTCCGTCCCATGTATCGCGAGTAACGGCTCGAAACGACGCGAAACGTACCCACTTCCAATATCTTCCGCAACCGAAACCCATAACTGGTTAAACCGGTGGCTATCGAACCTTCTCGACCCTAGAAACCCTTAAAATTACAAATTCCTTCTGCAGAAACCCTAAAAAACTCTCTCGGACTTTTTCTAAGAAATTCTACGCGATTTAAAGATCAACTTGTGAAAGGATTCTCCACAGGATTCTACGGAACACAGTATGAAGAAGAGTTAATGAGTTCAGAGCCATTGTTTTACAATGTTCTCTCGAAATCGGTGGCTATCAAACCTTCTCGACCCTAGAAACCCTTAAAATTACAAATTCCTTCTGCGGGAACCCCAAAAAGATTCTATGCGATTTAAAGATCAGGTTGTGACAGGATTTTCCACAGGATTCTATGGAACACAGTATGAAGAAGAGTTAATGAGTTCAGAGCCATTGTTTTACAATGTTCTCTCGAAACCGGTGGCTATCAAACCTTCTCGACCCTAGAAACCCTTAAAATTACAAATTCCTTCTGCAGAAACCCTAAAAAACTCTCTCGGACTTTTTCTAAGAAATTCTACGCGATTTAAAGATCAACTTGTGAAAGGATTCTCCACAGGATTCTACGGAACACAGTATGAAGAAGAGTTAATGAGTTCAGCCATTGTTTTACAATGCTTTCTCGACTCCCATTTCCAAGGGATAAATGTATCTTTATTACGAAGTGAAACGGATAATTCCAAAGCAGAATTTTTTAATCCTCGACGGATTTATCGCGCGGTGAGCTTGTTTGGTTAAACAGGACACGTCGAGAGTCGAACACAGCGAAACGCGACCACGATGTTCGGTATTTCGACGTCACGGGGACCATTAAACGAGACGGTATGCGTGCCTCGATTAACGATAGCGGTCGAGATCGCTTATTCCCTCGATCCGGGAATGTTCGACGACCGATCCGGGACTTTTCGATCTGCCGTGACGAATCCGCCCTCGTGCGACGGTAATCACCGACGATATCGCGTCGTTCACGAGTGGTTTTCACCGTAGAAGTGCCGTTTCTCGAAAAGCTGGCTAAAATTCATGTTTTTCCTAAATGAAAATCCGTTGGCACTAAAAATTGCTGTACTATTATTTAAAATATTGTTTACATTATTAGATATGTCGGTGTCTAATCAATTACTGAACATTTAAGTATTGTATCAGGTAGGTATTATATCAATTTCATAGATACCAAATTTAAAAAATCATACAGAATGGAAATATTCTAGGTCAGAAGAAACGTTTAATTTTCCAGTTAAAATAGCTCCGAGAGCAAAGAGTTGAAACCGAATCATTTTTATTAAATGAAACCTTGCAGGTAAATGGACAGACGTTCATTCTTTCGGTCTCGAGTGGAACGATGTATATTTTTCCTGTAGTTTGACAGCGTTTAAAAAATTCATGGAGAACTGTACCACTTCGCCCAAGTTTCTGCTGGGTTACATAAAGTTGAAAATTTAATTAGCTCGGTAATAGTACCTCGGTTAGTGAAAGCCAATCCGTTTCACGGTATCTTCGTAATTTGGAAAGAAACCCGGAAAAACCGGCGGCGCGGCGAATGGAAAGCTTCACGGAAGAAGGCTACGCGTCGTCGCGGGTATTCTTCCGCGGGAACTTTGCTCTTTAATAACTACGGTGGTGCAGCGGCGGCGGATAATTAGCCGCAGTTTCAGCGACGCACCAGCCGCGGCCGCAATGAGACTGAACCGGAATTAGGTTCGAGTTAGCGCGGATCGGAAGCAAAAGAGGCGACCCCGGTGTTCGAAAAGTTGCTGATCCGTTCGAAAACTTTCCTTTTGATTTCCTTCGGAGGCATCGTCTGTTCCTTTTACCCTCGTTGTTCAAGCTTCAAGGGGGTAGACTCGCTTCTATCGTGATATTTCTATCGCGATCGTAACATTTGAATCGCAAATCGACAGCTCTTATTTGCCGCCGTTCCCGATCTTCACGTTCTTATTTAACAAATTGAAACCGATGTTGGCCGAAGTTTCTTCCATCCATTTAATAAAAATATCTCCTTCGCTCAAATGGAAGTTGTACGAGAAGAATTTCTAAATACTGATAATATACTCGTATTCAAAATTAAAGACTTCTTTAAGGGGCTAGACTAGTTTCTAGGACTGCAAGAGTACGGGATGCGCCTCCTCATTTCTCGATATTGAAAAGATGGGGGTTTTCAGTAGTCAAAAGCGCTAGATGAACGATCATTGCGTAATATTAACCGAGTCTAATTGTTTACTGATTGATTAGACATCTATTTCGAAAAGACCTATTTTTACGTTTACAAGTCATAATTTGTATTATTCGAAAGCACAAAGCTGCGCATATAGCTATTTTCATAAAGCTGTGACAGGTACATACTGCCGAATAATGCAAATGACGCCTCGTAAACGTAAAAATAGGACTTTTCAGGGCAATCGCGGCCTAGATTGATCTTTTATCTAGCGCTTTTGATCACTGAAAAACCCCATATTTGTATTATGTATCCAGAAATGAGAAGGCGCATCGCGCACCCTTGTAATCTTGGAAAAACGAGTCTACTCCCTTAGTTCCCCTGAGCTGGTCGCACGAGGCGCACTTTCGTTGCTTCTCGCTAGAAAAAGACGGAGAGGTAGAGGAAGTAATGGCTTTAAAAAACCTCAAGGGGAAAGATCGAGGCTTCGGAGCTCTATCTGGTCGGGTTGCGCGCCGATTTTTGTTCCTGAATAAAGTAAGAGGCTTAACTGGGGAGGATCCTCGGTTCCGTTCAATCATACGGCCGTGATCTTAACGATCCTCTGGAAGCCGCGGAGATTGAACCGTAAGACCGTAATATTCTGTTCCGTATCCTACACGAATTCGATACGCCGTCACCGTGCCGATCAAATTGTTTCCATTAACGTCCGGGGACGCACAATGGACTCTTACTAGCTCGCCATCGGGAGCGTTTCTGGCGAGGCGAGCCATTTATGCCATACATAATGCAAAGGAGAAGGGAACCGACCCGGGAAACCGAGGTAATCTTTCGCGGAACGTATCGCGAATCGGAATGCGACTCGAACAGTCGCGCAAATCATAAAATACTTTCGATATACAGTACCTAATGAGTAGACTGCGGATCTTTATTAGAGTGGACCTTATTTTTCGACCATGAAATTATGGGCACCCCCCGCCCCAATATTATTCCATTTCATGAAAAAATGACACATCCAAAATTTGAGATCAATCGGACGTCGGAAGGCGTGCCACATTAGGGTGGACCTTGGCTATACCTGGTGAAATTTTTTATGCTTATTTTATTCACGCCCCCCACCCTTAAAATCGTGCCATTGAGTAAGAAAATAATTCCTGCAAAAAATTGGAGTTGCGAAAAACACGAAATTTTTATAGGAATGGGAATATTTGAAGGATAGACGATTATGATTAAGATTGATTATGACTGAACGTTTAGTCATAATCAAAAGTCTTTCCTTCAAATATTCCCATTCCTATAAAATTTCGTGTTTTTCGCAACTTCAACGTCAATGTGGCACGTCTGTGTTACCCTCGGTTCGTAAAAAAAAAATCTCGCAACAAAAATTTCACCAGTTACAGCTAAGGTCCACCCTAATCTTAATGCAAAATAAAAAATGTTCGCATTGATTGCAGGACACTTCCTCTTTTAATTATCCTATCAAGCTGAGACTAATACATTGATATGATTAAAAAATATTTTTAACCTGTCGACTGCTTTAAATCGTAGGTGCCCAGTTTCGTCATAAATGCATAAAATCCGCAATCTACTAATGAGGTACACCTCGGTCGGAAGAACAACTTGGTTTCAGGATGAAAATCGCTCCGAGTTTGCGAAAGTGTACCCTGTTATTCGCGCAAGGGTTAAACGAATATACCTGGTTTAACGCCCTTGCTTCTCCACATTAGGGAACATAAGTTTCATGTAGTTCGCAGTGTTTACTACACTCTAGTCTCCGCTTACGGAACAAGACCCCGCGCTCTTGTGCGATATTGATTAAACTACTTAAAGTTTCAACATTTCACTAACCGAGAACTGTCGGAGATATCGAGACGCGGTTTAGTCCGTCTCGTAGGAGAGCTGTCGAAGTTTCCTTGTAAAAATCGTGGCAATTCTCGGTTGGCACGTCGCCCGGAAAGAAAGTTTTATTCGAAGCTGTTTTTCTGTATCACAAAAATGTCTCCGGGAACTCGGACGGTGGATTTTGAATGCTACATGGAAACCGTCTGTTTCGTTCTGTGGAACTATAGCGAAATTGCAGAGGGGGAAGGGGGCTTATTAGACGAACGGCGAGCCGCGGAGCAAACTTGTTGGCCAGCAGCTAACAGCCAGCAAATAAGGGAACTCCTAGCGCGTTATTCCCAAGCCGGCTACTAAAGATCCGGATTTTGCGCGAGCCAGGCTGGGATTAGATGCTAGATTTGGCTCGAGTTATCCCAGCCAAGAAACTCGGCCGCTAAAGGGCTCCGTTCACCCGACGATAACCGCGTCGCGACGCCAAGGAAACAGCTTCATCCCTAAGCTATTCTGCTTTTCACCGTTCGACACGCTTCTTTCACCGAGATATCCCCGAGGCTTTTGCTCCCTGGTGCCTAGACTTCAACTCGCATTCCTCCCACGATCCTTTCAGCCTCGTAGGAATTTTACGTTTTAATGACCTCGTATATTTTCCCATGCTCGCCACGCACCCCTTCAGTCTACTTTCGCCCGTTTATGGTCGTCCGTGTCTCGGTGCGCAACCTTAGCTAGCTAGGTTCTCGGTTCTGCCAGCGGGGGTTCTTTCTCGATCCTCGTTCCGCGGTTTACGTAGGCGCGGTTCGTAAACAACACTTAGCGAGCACTAAACCTTCTACACTTTTTCAGTCAGCTCGTTTACTCGCGGCCGGATGCTGTCGTTATCGCTACTTTCTTTGACCGATAGTAAAGTGTAATGCGGGGAGCACCATCATGTTGGCAGTACAGAAGTTATTCATTCAACAAAAAATTGTTATCTACTTCTCTTTAAATATCTCCGTTCCGAGCACTTGTAACAGAAACAGTAAGTTCAAATGTAATCCTAATATTATCTTACAATTTTATCACATTTTTTGGTACTCAAGGTCACTTGAAGATAATGATTTAAGCATATTCAAATGTATTTTTTCAGCCGCTACAAGATGGAATAAAAAAAAAAGTTGTCCCGATAAAAAATAACTACGGCCTTGAAAAAACTATGAAAAAGTAACCAGACAAAAAAATTGTTCTTCTATGATATTTTCCTCCTTCGATACCATTTAAATTATACCATAAATATTTTTTGTGCCATTCAAAATAAAGGAGATACTAGGTGGCCTCCTTTAGCTGAGACACTCTTCTTACAGATTTTTGATCTACCGACAAAAAACAATGCGGCACATCCTTTTCTTCTCGAGAAAGTGACTCCCATACCTGGAACCCAGTGATACGGTTTACGCACCGCGATTTAGAGAGACACGGATAGAAAAAATGGCCAATCCCCAAGCAATTCGGGCGAGGTGACGGGAACGGCCGTTTACCGGATATAAAGCTTTGTCATCGGTTGCCATCTCCGTCGAAGGTTAACGCAGCGTGTCAGCCACGTTCTTCTTCGTTTGCCGTCCGCAAACTTTACCCTCGTCATCATTCTCCTAATGGATTCCCAGCTGTGCCGGCACGTCGCGACGCGGTTTTTCGCGGCGTTCCCTCAAAAACCACTTTGTCTTCCCGGCGCCATTGTTTTCTCTCGGGCGAACGCAACCTGTTCCTGGCTCCACACCCAAAGTCCTCCGGATTCGAGGATGAACAGAGACGGGGCGAGATTTCAGCGCCGATCAAATTAGCGGGACCGTCGGAGGTGCTGTTTCTCGTCAAGTTTGACGGAGTGAATTTTCGAAATATGTAGCTTGGTTGTGTTCTGAATTTGTTGAACATCTTCATTTGCCGAGATACAGTAAAAGCTAACGACAGATCGATGGGAAATGAGAATAACGTTGTATCCTTGACCTTCGATCGATTCGACCATCGCGTGGATGAACGCCAAACGAATCCGGTTGTCACCGAGGCATAGTGAAATAGATATGTACGTAGGTGTGTCCGAGAGCTTCACCCGCGGCTGGCTATGTAAACAGCAGAAAGCGAAACGCTCCCTGGATATCTCGGGAGTCGTGTTTCGGGGGAATGAAAATCGAAATGGTCGGCGAGCTCGGAAACGTCTGAAATTGGTCCCGTGTCGAATGTTACCGCGGTCTCTGGCGAGCCATATTTTCCGTGCGGATTTTTCGCTTCGCGCCTCATTCGGCCGAGCGTCGCGTTGCATTGCGTGTATGTAAATAATCGTAACCGGCTGCTACTTTGCCCAGTAGCGGGCAAAAGTTTAAGCCGACTTATCTTCGACGATTTCTAATCAAGAAATATCCCGTAAATACAGGGAAAGTAAACATAATCGACCTTCCGTATTATTCAGCTTTAAATCTACTGTTCCGCACCTATTCAGGCTGCCTTCAATATTTGCCTATAATATTATAACAAAGCGTTTATAAACAAACCTCATATACAGGGTGTCCCAAAATTCCTTCGACAGCCGGAAATGGGAGGTTCCCGAGATCATTTGAAGCAACATTTTCCTTTGCAAATATGTTATCCGCGGCTTTGTTTAGGAGTTATTAACGAAAAACACGGACCAATCAGAGCGCGACCTAGACGCGAGTTGGCACAATCGGCGCACCGGGCCGACAGTGCCAACTCGCGTCTAGGTCGCGCTCCGATTGGTCTGTATTTTTCGTTAATAACTTCTAAACAAAGCCGCGGATAACATTTTTGCAAAGGAAAATGTTGCTTCGAATGATCTCAGGAACCTCCCATTTCCGGCTGTCGAAGGAATTTTGGGACACCCTGTATGTACTCTACAGTCTACAAGATGCAAAAGGTTTCGTTCCGATTGGTCCATCCATCTCGGCGTAATCGGTGAACATACATAGAAAAAAAAACGCACACAAATCGAATTGAGTAACCTCCTCCTTTTCCGAAGTCGGTTAAAAATGATTATTCATACAGGAATCGAAGTGGTTCCAGTTTCACGGTTTCCGACACGCGTACACAATCTTTTTTAGCAAGAGTTAGAGGAGAGTGTGCTTGGAACTTGGCGAATTGAGAAAGAGGCCACGTTCGTCCGCAATTGTCCAAACGGAAGACTGTTGCAAGGGAACATGCTGAATTCGCCAACTGTATTTATCAAATCGATCGGTGCACCGGCGGGTACACGGCCCGATATTACTATGCAATACGGTCCCCCAACTTTAAACTCGGCCGGTGCACGAATGCACGGAGCTGCAGCCGTGCCTCATAAATGCAACCTATTCGGCCTCTCTCTCTCTCTCTCTCGGTCGTCCCCAATACGGACACCGGAAATTCGATTCGCGGAGAAGTATTTCTCCGAAGAAAGTTTGCCAGGTCGTGAGTGGAGGCAAAAAGCCGAAAATCGATTCGATAAACGGTGGCAATGTCGGCGGCGGCTAAACGGTAATTCCAGGGTGCCTTGAATAAAATCATGGGCGGCGCAGATGGTCCCTGGGTTTCGTGCAATCTCTTAGGTTCCCCACCGTAAATAAATGTGGGAGTATCCGTCTGGCCGGTAAGCCGCGTTAAAAATTACCTCCGCGTTAGACCAGAGTCGGAAACGATTCGTTACCGCATTAGGAGGTGTCATCCGAGGAAAATGGGAAACCGTGGAAGAGCGTGGAAAAGCCTGGAGAAACTGGACACGTTCTCCGCGTACCCGTGGGAAAATTGATTTTCCGAAGCAGAAGCGATCGGTGTTATTCCTGAAGGAATTTCTCGGACCGCGCCCGATGAAAATCGAGGGAATAAGGGATGCTTTTATTGGTTCGCCCCCGTAAGTAATCCCGTCTTTTGTCTTCCGGTAAATAAACATATATCGAATCGCCCGACTAATGCATTTGTAGAAACCTCTCTCCGCTTCTTTCTTAGCACGTCACCTACCGGCGATTAACAGACTTTTTAACGGATCGTTTAACAGCAATTTTAATTGCGAAACAACAAGTCACCCTCAGCAACGTCGTCTAACAATTATTGGTAATTGATTCGTTTGGAGGAAACACAAGTTAGAAATAAATTGAATTCGTCCCTTAACAGCGACAGCATGCAAATTATTTTAATGGATGTAGTTTGAAACAACCCCGTGTCTGGCGATTAACCTAAATGACCAGCTGTTTCATTGGAAGCACTAGAAAGAGTAATAAATCGAGTAGAGGAGCACCTCCAAAAAATATATAAACCAAATTGTCGAAATTCTCCAACATTCCAGCGTTAAATGGAGCTTCGCAAAAACGAACTAGCAGTCCTTGGATTCCTAAAGGGACAAAATTGTGGTACGTCCAGTAATTTCTTATTTCCGCAAAGGGGTCAAAGGAGCACCTTCAAAAAGATGTTTGAAAAATATCTAAATCAAATTGTAAACGATCCGGAGCATCGGAGGGCCTGTGGTTATCAAAATTGTGCAACATTCCAGCGTTAAATGGTGGTTGTTAAAAACGAACTAGCATCCTAGTCCGTGGATTCCTAGAGGGACAAAATTGTAGCACGCCCGGTAATTTCTTATTTCCACAAAGGGATCTGCGGGCACATTGGATCGCGTGGAATTTAATATTTCACGTTCGGTTTCGGAGGAAAATAGAGCCAGCACTGGTGCCCCGACCCGTTCATCCGGGTCCGGTCGATTTTTCCATTTCCCCATCGACGCTCGATCTCAAAAACAATCGACTCGATCAACGGGATATATATTTCGATCACGATCGCTCGTCTAAAGCGCGTGGGTAATGCGCGGAAGCGGCAAGCTTCACCGGCCGCCAATACTTTAATCCATTTATACTATGTATATTCCGGCCACTATTCTGCGGTCGAATAAATCAAATTCGGCTGGCCAATCGAAATAATGTCGGCCCCGAACACCGCTGGAAGTTTACATTCAATATTTTCACGTGTTTCCCACCGTTTACACTTCACGCGGGGATAAATCAGCCCCCGCGGCCCAGTTCTTCCGCCATGAACGTGTACCGAGTGTCAAAACGTCCGCGGAAAGTGAACTGGAAATGTACCGGATGTTTTCTGTATGATGGAAAATTGAAACACTTTGTAAGGGACTGGTTCTGTTAAAAAAATGCTCGGAAGAGACACGAGTTGTCTTCAAAAATAATTTACACCGCGCTACGTGTCCCTTTATACAACGAACAACGATATTTATTGTGCGGCTGTCCTCGATTAATTTTTTAATCGCTTGTATCGCGCCGGCAAATTGCAGCGTGTTACAAAAGGTTTTCCGAACGGAACGCTGGGTCTTTGAAACTAACCGCGCGCGTTGTGCAATTGATACGGTCATCGAATCCAATAAGTTATTACTTTCCGATCGATTTAATGTTTCCACCGATGCAAGGCCCCGGCGATAGTCCGCAATAACGAACGACTGCGACGACGAACGACTGAGAACTTTCTGACGGTGCACTCTCCGCCGGAAATTGAGGGGAAATGGAAAAGTATGGCTTCCTTCTTTTCTTGTCGCATTGGTCATCGTTATTCCCCGGCTACCCACGAGTCGGTGTGAAATAGAAATTGTGAGGAGACTGTCTCGCGCGGTCGTAACCATTCGCAACGATCGTCGGGTAATTGTTATGCCCGGCGGATGAACGAGAACGTAGTCGTTCCGATGGATCCCTTCTGGGGATTGTCTCTCGCATTTTGCAAATGTTCTTCACAGAAACATTAATTTCTTCAAAATTATTCAATTGATTTGTAAGATGAAACTGAAGGAACGTTATCAGTAGACTCGCGGATCTTTATGCATTTATAGCAGAATTAAGTACATGAAATACGAAATTGTTGTGTTCACACTACAGTAAAAGCTCCTTCGTTGTCCAAAGGCCGGGGGTTTGAGCGGACAACGACCGTGCCCGGACACTATTTTTGATTTATGACTGCGTCTTTAGTGAAACGGCTAGTTAAATGACAAAGAAAAGCATCCGCAGTCAAAAGCAGTCAACTGTCTGGCTTTAAAAAACTCCCTATTTCCTTGTCATACTCCTTTCCTATTGTTCTCCGTTCTGCGCGGGTCTATACAGTCCTGGGACACATCTGGCGACCAGATCCACGCAGGCCTAATCCTCTCGTTGGCAAGCAGTGGAGTGGGTAGGCACTGGACAACGATCGTGCCCACGATTCAGGACAACGAAGGAGCGATTACTGTATTACTAGCCAGCGTTTTTCTTGTAAATAGTAAATATTAGAAAAAAAATGAAAGAAGACAAAGTAGTATGTACTGCTTTTTATAATAATTGTCAATAAAGAATACTTGTAAACACATTGGCATGACATATTCAAAATAATATAAACAATGTTCATTTTGCATAAAGATCCGCAGTCTAGTTATCGGCGATATACAAAGTGGAATGCATCGGCAAGGGAAGAGGGGGGGGCCGAATTACCGGCGAGCATAATCGATTGCCCTGGCAACCCCCGAGTATTTAATCCTCGATCCTTAAAACAATTTAAGACGAAGAGCCATCGGGCCATCTTCGCGCGCTCATTAGCCGGTGCTAATGGACTTGTCTCCACTTACCTGTAGGTAATGAAGGCGAAGACCAGCGCTACGAGGGACAAGCTTCCGCCCAGGACGACGATGAGACTCAAAACGCCGTCCTGATCGAACGAGCTGGCGATTCCCGTGGAAATTCCATTAGCGAGACCCCCGTTTTCATGGGGGAACCCGTGGATCGCTCCCGCGTAAAGTGTCTCCATTTCTTCGCTACACTCGCGTCTGAAATCAGACAATTAACTGAAATCATTCTTCTTCTTCTTCTTCTTCTTCTCCTTCTTCTTTGCATCTCATTGTCTGTTTCCCCGTTGCTACACCGCAAGGGAATCTAACCGAGCAGCGAGGTAGAAAATTAAATGTTGCACCGCGTTCTCGATACGAAATCGAGTCAACGGATTCTGGCGCACCGCTTGATTCGACGATGTTCGTCCGCGTGCAAATTTAATTATGCAACACTGTATTTTTACCTTGAATTTTCGGTTCGCTGTCCGCTGGCATTTATTATTGAAATGTTATTATCGGAGCTGTATAAATTACGCGCGATCGCGGCGAACAGCAAATCGCGAATATTTGAATAAAAATATGCTTTACGGGCAGTTGATCGAATGTTTCGAGCGTGACGCCGTAAAATTCATCAATTTTCCATGCGTCTGGAACTCTTGAAAACTACGGTCTAGAATCTTCATGCGAATTATCGTTTTCATGTTGAACTTTGTGGAAATCAATTTTTGTTAGCGTCACGTGCTCGTGCACTTTAAACGTTGATCATGTTTATGTGTACTGCAAACATAATCTATCGCCTGCTTAATATGTATAACTGATTCCCGATGGGATCAGTCCGTGCGTCCGATTAAATTCTAACAAACTTCGATTTCGCATCAGAAGGTCGAACGAGATTAAAATACAAACAAAATCGTCAAACATTCTCGTATTTTATAATATCACTTTTTACATTATTAAATGTGTCGGTATCTAATCAATTACTAAACATTTAGGTATTGTACGAGGTATTGTGCCAATTTCGTATCCATAAAATTTGAAGAATCATGGGGAATGGAAATATTCCAGTTGGAAACAATGCTTAATTTTCGAGTTAAAATAGCTCTGAGTGCAAAGGGTTAATATTTTCTTATGTTGTATTAGGTTTTGAGGGCCGCCAATATTTTGGATGTACTCGGACAACATCGTTCTTGCGTAAAATGCTTACACAAATGATTATTTCATGATAAATTAGGAGTAATATTAAAATAAAGTACGATAGAAGCATGACACCGCAGTAGTCGGTACAGAGTTACCCTATTTCTGATATTTTTAAGTATTGACCCGACGATAAATCACAACAGTGAACGATATTATCATGTTTTAACATTTCCAGGTGGAACAGAGTATCGATTCCGGTGTCATCGTGACTCGATTACTTTCCTGCGGGTTTAATTTACGATTTCCAAGGGAAACAACCATGCGACGCGACGTTGCAAGTCGCGAGAATAGGTTGGAATCGAACCAGACCGGAACGGATTGGAACGGGAACGAGACCGATATTTTTTCGCGCCATGACACCTGGGAAATAATTTCATTTGCGAGGGTGCAGCAGGGACGCGACACGGCGCGGCGTATCGTCCGGGAAGAGCAAATTGAAACAGGCCTGGTAATTTCCTGTAAAGAGGCGAATCAAAATGGCGCCGAGGCACCACCGGCCGCAATTTGCGGCCTCTCCCCATCCTCCCAACTCCCTCCTCGTCCACGCAAATCCCCAGTAATGTACTGAATTTGTAGCTGTCGCGTAATCATCATTACGCCAAGCAAATTCAACGGTTAATTGTCACGGCGAAGAGGCCGTAGAACGTTTTAGCAGATCGCGCTCGCGAATTTCGTTATAATCGCCCGGTCAACTGTTGCGAACCAACTATCGATCGTGATCCATCTCTCGATGCGCACGACAAAATTTTAGAAAAGCTTTTACTCTATTTCACTGCATCGCAACGCAGTCTTGCACGCCGATTCATTATTTCTCCGGTGTTCTTCCTTCTCGCAAAACGATCATTTACGGTACTTCAAATTCTGTATCGGCGATTATCAAAATTATCAAGAAATAATTCTCTTTTTTTTGTTACGATTTTTGTGAAATACCAAATTGAAAAGACAGAAGAATCGAGGATGATCAACGCTTTAGCTACCGGAATTAATAAGCAACCAAACTATTAGGTCGTTCGCTAGGTCATAGAACTCAATTTTTTGCTAATAAAAAACAGTTTCGAGTTGCCTGAAAAATCGCGAGAGATCACAGAAGAAAATGTCACAGAACTTCTTCTAAAGACTTTCCGAACGACCTGATAATTATAGATCAGTTATATCTTAAATACGAAGGATTAGGACCGAAGATTGAGCAGCGCTGTAATTGGAAGCATTATCGACGGTAATGCGGCAAAGTTCGCACCGTGTTGCGTTGGTCGGAATCCGGTTCCCGTATCGATCTTTTTTGACCGTTCGCACACGTCCCAGGAACACTTTTCGCCCGACGCGACGGGACGCGACGCATTGTTCGTGAAAAATACATAGAGCCACTCGCTCGCTCGGGAGCTAGTCCAAATTACTGGCTGGAAAAAAATAATTGCTTGGAAAGGCGGTACACGCGTCGTGTAACAATGCGGGGGAGTAGAAACTTCGGCGATATACGGTCCGAGCCTCTCTCTCTCTCATCGCGAGAAGTATCTTCCCGCGTGTTTCCTCCGAACTTAGTTACGACCGTCAAACTTATCGCTGAAACCAGCCCGGACCGGCCATCTCGAGCGAACGACCCCGACGTTGGAAATCGTAATTCGACTGTAACGAACGCGATATGGGCGCAACTTTTTATTGTCCTCGAAAACAATATACTGTGCCGGGGAAAAACTTATCGTTCCATTTATGCTCGGACCGGCCTCGTAAAAGAGACCGTCGAAGAAACCGTTCGAAAACACTGTTACTCTATTTTCTAGGACTTTACCGGCAGACAGGTACAGGGTGTTTCACAATCATATGTCGCGACCAGTATAGCGCGTGTGATTCTGCACCTCTAGATAGGTGGAGGTAAAATTCACCTAATTATTACTAGACAGCGGATTTTATGCATTTGTGAGTAAAATGAGCAGGTGTAATTTAAAGCATTGTAAACATTAGACGAATTTAAAAACACTTTTTTATTATTTTCAACCTATTGAACATATTAAGAGAGAAAATACATTTCTACGTCACTCCGGCTTGCTGCAATTCAGGTGCAAAATTTGAATTTTGCATAAAGATCCGCAGTCTAGTTATTACCAATGACAAATCCGCCTAAAGTGCCGCAACCCGACCAACAGAGGTGTACGTTGCACAGGTCATAAGCCCGTTGTACAACGTACACCTCTGTTGATCGGGTTGCAGCATTTTAGGAGGATTTTTCATTGTTATATTGTTACATTGCCATGGAGAACCACCCTTGAATTTCAATTGGTTAATAGTAACGGACAGTTATTACTAGACTGCGGATCTTTATGCAAAATAAAAAATGTTTGCATTGACTGCAGGACACAGGAGCGAAATAAAAATTATATTCTTCGTTTAATTATCCTATCAAGCTGAGATTAATACACCGATGTCCTTAAATCTTCTTAATTCATCCACTACTTTAAATTGTGCATGTCCATTTTCGTCATAAATGCATAAAATCCGCAGTCTAGTTATACCGCGGACCCTTTCTGTAAAATAGAAATGTTCTGCGAGGAATTCGGGCCGAAGAAACTGTTGCTTCTTCCACGAATAATTCGAATGGAAACAATGTATCGACCCTTGGAATTGAAAGATCGTGGAATTAACAGATTAATTAGAACGATTATAGCGACCGTGTAGAGAGACCGTTTTCTCCTGTAGAGAAAGGACTTCGGCGTGCATAATCATTATCCCGCGCTTATCGACGTATTTTGATCGCGCGAAATCGCCTCTTTGCCCGTTGTACTACACAGCGACAGCTCGTGCACGTCGGTGCTCGTGTCCGTTCTACGTTATGCAAAAAGATTATCGCTGTTATTACGTCGTAAAACGCGAATTCGCGCGCGGTGGTCGTGTGTAAAACTAAAAAGGATCCCGGGAGCCCGAGCATCTCTTTTTTGCCGTTGCGATTATTTTTGCGAGAGACGGGTCTCTCTCTCTCTCTCTCTCTCTCTCGACAGAATCTCGTCGATGAAGCCTCGACGGTTGTTTTCCTTTTGGAAGCATCGCTCGCGAGTAAGTCGAACGATCGACAAACAGCCCGACCGTTCTATTCACCTGTGTACGTATGCATGTATGGATTTCATCGGCTGTGTGTATGCGGCCACATATTTTTCTATCTGGTTTTGCGCATGGATTCGGCACTCGTTAAATATAGTAACCTTATCGCCTCGGTTTCCAGCTCGATTCACGAGAACGCTCGGTGACCCATCGGAAATAAACTGCCGGGGTGTCGGTGTGCAAGTGCGCACCACTCTTTTCTACTCGTTAATGGTTCCGCTAATGCCCCGGCCACTCGCCATTTACCATCACGAGCCGTTATACATACACTTCTCTCCCATCGAATTACAAACGGAATGGGTATACGCGATGGCACGCGCGCGCCCGATACGCTCCAAAGGAGACCACATAAATCTTTTCGCGAACCGAACCCCGCCAGCCAACTCCAATACTCCTTAAGAATCATTGGGCCAACTCGAACTAGATCCATCACCGGAAACTTGGACTCTCTTTCTCTTTGTCGATCGGAAATCTTCGACCATCCACCGTAGTCCTTTAGCCAGTCCAACGTTGCCAATGATGCAACTTTCAAGGCTCAATTGAAATGAATCGTTTCGTTCCACCATGGATTCGTCGACCATGACATTCATTTCTTTCCCTTATCAAGATGACAAGATTGATTTATAATACTAAAGATATGTGCTCATAATTATAAAAGTGGTCCAAGTGAAAATTTAGAAACAACGAGTTCATGACCACTGGC
Organism: Lasioglossum calceatum; assembly: GCA_963966675.1. NCBI lineage: Eukaryota > Metazoa > Arthropoda > Insecta > Hymenoptera > Halictidae > Lasioglossum > Lasioglossum calceatum. Next base: position 16,974,459 of record OZ016543.1, on the reverse strand, counting down.
GGTATACCTGAAAAGGTTGTTACAGCAGACAAAAAACGCGCACGGATCAGCTCCGAACCGGACGATTATTATTTACAACCACCGCGCTCCGACAACTTCAGCCCCGACAGATGGACAACACGTGCGACAGACCCACCGAATCAGATCGATGGGATCATACATATTATACATACACACATACTTTCCTATTTTATATACAGGGTGTTTCGTTTGTCTGATAACGGAAGTATCTTGTGACGCACTGAAGTTACGAAAAAAATTTGTTTACAAAAATTGTTCAGTATGAAGGGTACAATCATACAGTCTAATTTCTTTGAGGACTAGAATGGTGGGGAGGGGAGATTTCAGAGACAAATTAAGTTTTTTAAATGGAATGTCCGTCCTATTTTTTATACCATAGATCATAGATCGATAGAGTATCAAATTCTGAGTGTAATAGCGTTCACCTTCATATGTCCTAAACCTAATAGAAGAATGTAAGAGAAATATATGCACAATTTCCACTATTACTAATTACGTTTGACAGTGGATTTTATACATTTGCAAAACTGCGGAGACTAGAAGAACTGGAAAATATCGCTATCTTAAACTCGTACGAATTATTAAAAGAAGAGATTCATTTTCTTATGATTTATACAATTTTTAGGAGAATATTTAGAGAACGGAATCGCCGCGCCATAGTAAATATGCACCTGAGTGCCCGGTTGCCTGCACGAGGGTTAATGGGCACCCGGTTGCCTGCATAAGGAGTAATGGCTACCCGGTTGCCTATGCAAGGGGCAATGGCTGTCTGGTTGCATACACCAGGGTTAATATGTAAATAACGTGTCCGTGGAACTATTCGAAGATTCAAAACTGATTTCCACATAGCGCTTCGATTTATTAACACATTGTTGACCGGCAATTTTACACAGAGGCTATCTCGTGTCGCCGGCTGTTATTTCGTAATTGAATGTGGAAGTAAAACGATCCAAATAAATTTCGATGAACTGTATTTATACATAATGAATTAAAATGAAACTTTGAACGTATCTTTTACATAACTTTTAATATTTTTTTTTTGGTATGACAAACTTTATAGCAATCACCGAATGAACAAAGATTTTCAAATATTCTATTTTGCCCTGGGTTTCATAAATTGAAATTGATAATGCAAGTGCAAACACGAATTAACTCGTGATCGGACAACAACGTTCGGGCGTGAAAACATGAGTTAACTTGTGACCGGTCAACAATGTGTTAAGTTGAATCAAAAAAATATTGTGTGTTTGGCGCACATTTTGAGAAGCTTCTATTTCGCATGAATTTCCGTCGCAGATAGCACAAAGACGTCTTTAAGACGTACCGTTTTCTAACAGAAGACGTACGGAAGACGTTTGTAGGACATTCGGGAGGTCTTTAAGACGTCCCTAATAAGCCTTAAAGTCCATAAATGTTAATTAAATTAAAAGAAGGGAAGAGTAAAAATAGATTTCGACAAAAACGAGTTTAAAGTTAAACCAATAAATAGCTTTACTAGAAGAACGCATGTGGAATTGACATAAAAAGTGTAATAAAAATAACAATTGCAATTAAAATCACAATAAAAATTGAAATTGAAACAAACAAAAACACTAACTCGAGCAAGTAATATTTACTACTAGGTTATGGCTATATATAAAAAACCACACTATTTATGGTCTTAAAGACGTCTTTTTAGGACGTAATACTTTCAGACCTAAAGTAGACATCTTTAAAACGTCGTGTGCTATCTGGGGTAGTCTATACATAATGTGTATTTATTTATTACAAAGCGAGGTGTTGCGAACAAATCGTTTTCATATGAATGTCGAGTGGGAGGGGTGGAAAATTTAGATCGTATCGACTCACCTCACAGGGCAACGAGACGCTCGACAAGTCGAAGTCGAAGAGCATTCGGAGACCGGCGAGTGACGTCGTGAAGCATGTCAGGTTCCCTGGAGAGAGCCACGTGCGGGTCGAACACGTGCTCGAGACGAGAAAGCTCGCCGCGATAAGGGGCGAAAAGATCGCGTGCCCTTAAATCGCGGGATCGCGAACGAGACCGGAACGAGAATCGAAACGATGGCCCTGAATCGAAGGGAGCGATTGTCGGACGCGTTGTTCCTCGTTTCTCGCGTGTGTCGTACTACACGCCGCCAACATCCTTGCGACAGCGTGACTCGCCCCCTCTCCCGCGCTCGACAACGATCGATCTCTCGCTACCAAAGCCAACGCGATATGCACGATCGCTTTCGTTTCCGCAGCCGAAATACGCGCTAGCACTCCTCGCTCGCGATTATCGTTCGATCGAGTACTCTCGCTGCTCCCTCGATATTATCGCGCGATCGACTGTTCATCGTATCGTCTCGAGGCTACCGGTCGCGATCGATCACTCGTATCGTTTATCTAGAAGGTTACCGGTCATTACTCGACTCTATTCTAATATCCGTGGTTGCCAAGAAAAACACCGCGTGTCACAATTTCAAAACATTTCAGTTTACGCATTAACTCTGTGGTTGTCAGGAAAAACGCCGCATGTCACAATTTAATTGAGCTCTGTAGTATAGGATTTACGTATTTACCAGAAGAAAAATCGTGAAAATAAATTCGAAAGGCTGAAAAAAATAATGCAATTTAACCGATGTCCTATGTGAAAGCGTTAGTGATCAAAACTTAATCTCGAAAGTGAAAGTATGTGACATGCGGCGTTCTTCCTGACGATCACAGATATCGCGAGATCGACTGTTCATCGTATCGTCTCGCGGTTACCGGTCGTAATCGATTGTTCATCGTGTCGTTTAGAGGTTACCGGTCGATCTTACCGCGGAATCGAGTCAACACCAGTGCAGTCAGAATGTTACGAAGTGGTTCGACGAGATTAAACTCGCTGTCGTGCACGCGTGCATTTCAAGAACGTCTTGGTTTTTGTCGAACATACGGAACAATTGCAAAGGAGGTGTACACTGTGTCGTGAAGAAATCGCGTCAGGATAAACAGAAAGGGAGAAGTTCAACGCGTGATCGTGCAGACGATCATTCGTGAAAGCGTTATAGAAAATGAGCGACGCGTGCAAACCGGTCGAGCGACGGCGCCAAACTGCGAGTGACATTCGTTCGCGCTCAAGTCCTCCGCGCACTGCGTGCTGCGCATGTACACAAACAATTGGACACCGAAAAGGACGGCGCGCTCTCTGATTGGTCGAGCCGCCGACGAGGCGTGGAATGTCATACTTTGAAGGGTACGGAAGTAAATACATCAATCACGCGTCGAATTCGGCTTCATCTTACCAGGTAACTTTTACGTTCTCTCTTCCGCGCATGCTCGAATAAGAATTCTTTGACTTTATCGCGGTAGATATTCATTCGCGTGAATCGTGTTCCGTCAAATCTTTGTCGGATTCATTTTACATATTCGAGTTTTGTTTTCCCTCGATCCGACTTGGATCGTACGAAATCAATTTCATAAATCGTTCGCGGTTATTTAAGATATCAAAGCTGTTACCCGTCCAAGTGATTAACCTCAAATAAATAAGGATCGCATGCAACGTCTGTATTTACGTATGTTCGATCAACTGAAATTGCCAAGTACTTATCTGTTATCTCCACGGGATATTGCACAGATTTTTCTCGCGCATGCGTGACCAAATGCAGGAACGTATCTTCGTCCTGATTTTGAAATCGAGAGGACAAATGAATTCTCGGAAAAGAAAATTATAATATTAATAATATAAATATACGTTATTGTATACAGAAAACGTAACGTATGAAGATATTATTTTTATGCAAGTTATATGTAATTGATGTATTTAAAAAAAGGACCGAGATCGTGATTCTGCGATCACTGTGATAGACTGCGGATCTTTATGCAAAATAAAAATTGTCTGCATCAATTGCAAAAAATAGAAACTAATAATAGAAGAGAAATCATATATTATTGACTTCTTGAATTTTAATTTTTCTTTTAATTTTGCTACAAATGCATAAAGATCCGCAGTCTATATATGAACATCTCCAATTTTGAAAATTTTTCAACAATTTTGAGTTTCATCTACTCTTTCATCTACTACTTTTTAAATATGCTCGTGGCAATTCGATAAAATCGGTTACAACACGCGAACACTTACGTGCGGCTTTCAAACGACAGAACGCCAGCCTCAAATGGCGATTCGAATCGACATAAAAATAAACGATTCGGAAAATAAAGATAAACGAACAAGCTATTATTTTTTTACGGCTTCAACCATCTTGACATAAAATAAAACGAGCAACGATTATTGAATACCTTCGAACTATTTTTGGAATAGTAAACGGAGTGTACAGAAAGCCGAAGCGATTTAAAAAACAAATCTTTGTTTATTTCACATTTCGTACATACAGTAAGTTAAAATCTGGTCTCTTATCTAGGAAAAATACGCATTCGTTGGAATAAAATCGAAGAGTTTACGTGTTCACGTAACTTCAGATCTAGAAGCGAGTAAAAACGTTTCATGCAATCTCTGCATTTCTTGTTCAATATTAATTCTTCCTCACCGACGTCCAGGGACGTCGGATGGGTCTCAATACAATTGCAATTCCTTCTGTCAATTTACAATTTCACGATGTAACATAACGGCAATCACAAAGTCAGCTTTCCCGTCGTTAAGTTAGTTAATTTACAAGAATTTACACTTATACTTATCCCAACAATTGTATTATTCGTACAATACAGTCCTCGATGTCGACGACTCGTAGCTGTAAGCCCTGTTCTTCTGGATAATTTCACGGATTCCATCGATTTGCCAACCAAGAGCATCTTTTCGAAAGGACAAGGCTTACGCTGTCAGGTTGAAAGCCTCGACAAGAACTTGTACAATGCCATTAGCGCTCGAACCTATCGACCAGGCGATTGTCTACATGAGAACTGAACGAAGCACGTAAATACAATCTAGTTTGTACCATTGCAGACATTTCAATAAAATCAGGTTGAAACAATCATGTCGAAGCGAACGTATGAAAATGAAAATGTTTTAATCAACTAATCTCTCCCGGTCAACAGATTCTGCGCGATAAAAAGCCTATAGTCGAGATCGAACGACGACGATCAGTCTATGGGGCTGTAGTCGTTCGGAAACTCCATGTTATTGCACGTCTCCGCTACCCATCCAAGCAGGTATTTAATCTTCTCCGCTGTGTCGTCCGAGGCTTTGAAATCCGCGATCGCCTCCGACAAACATTTCGAAAGATGTCTCAATATAGGCTGGAAAGAAAAATATAAATTTATTCATATCGATAGAATAGAAAGAAAGAAAAAGTACTTACCAAAGGCCAGTCCTGCCTAAACAATGCTACACACTGGTCGCTAAAACTATCGAAATCTACAATGCCCTTCGCTATTAGTTTTTTAATAAACTTCCCGAAAAGTGGCCATACGTCATCTTTTTCCGGCTGTGCCAACAACATAACGTTCCGAGGACTAAATATTCTGCACATAGGGCAGTCCAGTTCCAAAGCCTTCCAACGATTCATCGACCATATCTTGATGAGCTTATCTTGAATCTTGTCGACGAACAGATCGCTCGCATAGGCAACTGTAAATTGAGATATGTGTAGACGTAAATGTACATACAACGATCGATTATTGCAAGGCGGTGGATTCATACGTAGCAACAAAGCGAAATCGATGCTGAGGAAGTACAAAACTTTCTCCGGGCCTGCTACCAGATCAGCTCTTTCAGTTAAAGTCTGGTACAAGTTGTCCAATATGTCTGATACCGTCGTCATGACCAGAGAATCTCCATTGTACTTCAATATATCCCACATAAGCTCCTGGACAAATATATTAGGAACAAATATATTAGAAACAAATATATTAGAAAATAGTTCCTCCATTTTGTTCTACATACTCTTAAATCATCCGTAATGATGGTTGGACTGGCAGCGTTCGGATTGTGTTTAATCTCTTGGACAGAATGCAACTGCGAGTTATTCTTTAAAAATCTGTTTAGTTCAACCTCCATGTCCTTCAAGAATAACGAGTCCACTATGTAAGATTGTATCCACTGGTGTATGCGTTCGGAGGCCAACCTCGTTGCAATTTTCACGCAAATCTCTTTCACGGACGGTAGAGTATCCTCCGCTAATAGAGCGTCTATAGATTTGACGACACGTGACTCGCAGATCGTCGACATAGACGACTCGCATTTTTCTTTTAGTTCCTTGGACATGCCTGCAGCTAAAGTGTTCATCTCATTCTCCACGGCCGCCTGTTAACGATACGAGTCATTAATCACTTTAAGAATCACTTGAAGAATGTGAGAAAGTTTTGCAAATCACCTTCAAAGTAACCGTATCAGTCAACTCTTTCTCGATCTGTTTCTTTTTCAAGATTTTTCCGAAAGCGGTTATGTTTGCTTCTCTGGAGGTCGTCAATAGAGTATTACATATGTGTTTAACGCAAGCCGAGGCGACCCTTTCCGATATGAAATCAATGGTTTTCCAAGTAGACGCTGGTTGCCCGTGAAAAAATGCTTTTTCTAGTTTCAGCTATCGACATGTTGAAAATATAGTATTGTTTCGTGGATTGTTTCAAGTAATCAATAAACTCACCTCTAAATGCTTTACACTTGCACCCTTAGCAGACTTTAACAATTGACTAGAAACAGGAGTAATATGCTTATTCGAATGATAATTCTTCTTGGTGTTTATTACGACCACTTGCCCAACCGAGGGACAACATATACGCATTGTTCTCTCGTTAATAATATCTATCTTATCCAGATTGCATTTAGTAGACGCTACAGGAACTATCAGGTCTCCTAACAGTGCATTCTTTTGCACGTAGTGTTTGTCGAGTTGCTTCAGATTCTTTAATTCCTCGATTTTGTACGTTTTCTGCCAAGAGGAGTAGAATTCCTTTGGGAAATTCGGCAAGTCGAACAACCAACTTAAAGTGGATTTCAGTAATGTCGCCGTTCGTTTGGAGATAGCACTGTCGAGATCCTTCAAGTCAGAATTGTTCACAGCTCTGTAAATGTAATACATCAGCTCCAACACGTGCTTGTAATACGGTAACCGAAGAGACACGCTATCGAACATGGCCAAGTGTTTTGCTATCCAGGGTACGGTTAACGATAATTTTCCTAATACTATTGCATTATGAAGGCAAAGATGCAAATTGATCGTTGGTAATACCTAGACAAGAAACGTATTAGCATGATCATAAACATACCGACTCCTGAACAGTATCGAGTGTGTACAGGGTGATCCACGAATTTGCTATAATCACGTGAAAGCTCTCTTGAAACCATGCTACACCTGATAAAAACATTTCCGAGTGGACTGCTAATAACAGAGGCTCTACTGGTAACGATTCGTGATTCACCCTGTATATACTCGATGTAAGAGATGTCTCTTACCTTACTCCTCACTTCCACTTGAGCTATTAAATCTTTCGAATTATCCGACTCTGATTTGTACGGCATAGACACAAGAAGTCCTAACATTTTCGCGAGGAGCCGTAAACTGCATAAACAGGTCATAAAGTTTTGTTGCGTTTGCTCGTCGACCATTGTTTCTATTAGAAATAAATTGCATTTGAATATTAAAGAACACAGTCTATCGGTACACGAATAATTTCAAACATATCGATACCTGAATCTTCTATTTCGCTGCCGCTAAACTGAGTATTGTTCAACTCCATAATTTCGTGAATCAAACAATTTTCTAGGTGAACATAAAAGATCGGATTAAAAGCGAACAATATGAAGTCTTTGAAAAATTCTTGTACCCCTGGAAAAGACGGTTCCATATTTTGATTTTTCGAGGGCTGCGGAGTTACCAAACGCTTCTGAAGTTGATTTAATTTCTGTGGATTCACACATTTTAAAGCCTTTAGAAAGCTTAAGCTTTCGTCGTCCTCTGCTTCCGACTAGAAATGGAAAGACAAAGATTAGCCAAGGAAACGAACGCGTGTATATATATTATAAATAAAGGGGACCTTTCTACCTACCTGTAACATTTTCTGTACACATGAAATTAAAAGCTGAGACTTGAACAATCTTGCAAAATGATAGTAGTTTATAGCGTCGTTGTGTAAAGTCAACATATTTCGTATTTTATTTCCAAGTGCTATCGGAAACGACCATCCAGACACCAAATGATTTTCTTCCCATATTCTAAATATATTGTAGAACGCGTCTCTCTGTTTTCTGAATGATTGAAAGGCGATTCCAGATGGAAAATTCTCACGATTATCGGTATCTATTTGAAAGCACACGGTTAATTCCTCCATCATTTCGGATAAGCTAGAAAAACAATAAAACATATTTTTCTGTTATAAAGAGAATACATTGATACAATTATTATGGTTAAATTTTAGCTGTTTTATACAGGAAGCTTTTCTTTAAAATTCCATATTGCGCTAAATAAAAAAATTAGAAATACATATGAACAAATAGTCTTTTTGAAGAAAGAAATCAAATTTTGTAATTCATGTCAATATCAACATATTGTGCTCGAATGCATGCATAATATTTTTTCGTGCAGTTTTTCAAAGAATTTATTGATTACGTGCATTACATTTAAGATATATATTCTTTCATAAAATATATGTTAACATACTCGTTCGTTTAAATTGTCAAATGCATGACGTTGGTGTCGACAGATGTAACAAATTTCTATTTAGGTTATATTTACAATGCGTAATGTGATTGTTCGTTAATGAAGTAAAATTTGCTCGGTGTCGATGCGCGCACCAGCGAATTATGTTAAAAAATATCGACTGTATGTAACGAAAACGATAATTATCCGAATTTCGATTATCTGGAGAACAGATTACAGGAACATAGAACGAGTGACATTATAACACAGCAAGTCGCACAACACTACACAACACACAACACTGTGTATATTTAGCTATGTACTTATGTACAATTAGTGCAGCGTGTAGCAGTGTTTACGTTCCGGAAAAACAGAATTTGTAAATTAGAAATTTCGAAAAATTTTCTATCGCAATTATCATAAAAGAAAATTTTGTATGTATTATTTTAAAACAAAATCTATAATTATTTTTATTTGAATTCAACCCATTAGAATTTTCAAATTTAGTAGCAAAGCGAGAAATGTTGCCCGACATAATGTTTTAAATAAGAAATTGCTCCCTTTTAAAAAAGGAAAGGAATTGTTAACACAAACGATTCGTATAAATATACGAATGTACCTATATATATATATTCTTTTTTTCAATATGTACAAATGTAAACTCAAATATAACACATCCAAATATAAGTTATATATATATTTGTTTTTCTTTTTTTCAATGTACAAATGTAAAGTCAAATATAAGTTACGCCTAGTAAACAGAGAATTATTACATATAATTTTACTTATTCAGTAATTGCGCAACGACCTTTTATCCGTAAAATTATTTACAGTTTTAGATTAATTATCCTTTATAATCAACAAGGGGGTAGAGAGCATTAGCCGCGATTCCACAATTGTTCTCTTTGTTTCTAGCCATTTTGATGTAACCTTTATCACCCCACGTTGTTCCCCAACTGTTCTTCACCAACCAGTAATCGTCACCGTTCTCATCGGTTCCGTATCCTATCACTAATACTGCATGATCCAAATCTTTCGAGGAACACTCCGGTTCGTAATAGATTCCTGCATTAAAACGGAGAATTCATATTAAATAGAAAATCATCGGAACAATATCCTAAATACATTCGCACCGGATCATGCGTATAAATGATTCGGGGCGAATATGTTAATAATCGGAAAACGAACCCTCGGAATAAAATTGGAAGGTTTCGTGTGAAGCATCGATAGCAACAGAAATCGGTCCTACAGTAGCAACAGCTGCTTTCAGTTTTTCTTCATCATTTTCGGGAATTTGTATGAAGCCAATGTCAGAGGCTCCTTTGTTTTTCGGATTGTACCTAGAATTTATAACAAAAATGAGCGAGTGCAATTTAAAACAGTGAAAAAAAATATTGACATTTTTTTTTAAATTTATTTTATATTGCTTTTTTAACTGCTGACTTAAATAGTATGAATATATTTTCGCTACATTAAAATTATTAATGAAGAATATAAATTTAAATTGAGCCTAGTAATAATTATTGTTCAAGTACAGTGTTATCTCAAAAAATAAATAAACTATATCGGTTTTTCTTCTGCCTGTAACTTGCACCGATGTGCATTATCGTTACCTGCACTTGTCGTTTTGAGCTTCGTACGGATAAGTAGACTCCAAATCGATACCATAATTGTCTTTAATATACTGATACGCTCCATCAATCATTCCACCGTTGCATCCATTGTTACCATACTTTCCGGAGCAGTCGATTAAATTCTGCTCGCTCAAAGAAATCAGAGATCCTTTAACACGGAAATTTTGTCCTTCTAGACCCCCAGTCTATAATGAAACATGTATTATTGAAACAAAAATTAGTTCAGTAATCAGCATACAAATAATAATCCAGTAATACAACTTACCGCTGAGAATGACCAACAAGAACCACAGTGACCTTGATCTTTAATTGGGGTGACAGCTCCTTTGTCCCTCCAGTCTACAATCTCTGGCATTTTTACATTTGCTGGTTCAACAAACATTGCTCCAGTAAACTTTGGTCGATTTACATTGTTAGACTTGTTAAACCCATTCATTAGATTCACAAATTCATGGTGAAGCTAAAAGTACAATGTGAAAGTTTACAGAAAGTATAACGGGCATACATAACTTGTACAAAAAGATTATTTACCATGTCTCCGTACTTGTTCATCTTAAGTTTATAGGCCACATGATTCATTCCATATTTACCATTATGTTTGGCAATTTTGTGCTTGTTATCCATGAATATCTTCATTCTGAACTTCTCCTCTATGTCAGATTCGTACGCTTTAGAATGCTCCGACTACGATACAAATAATTGATGCATATACATATAAAGCAAAGTTGGGAATTTAATGCAATTAATTATTATTAGACTAGATTTAATGCTTTTGTGGAGAAAAATTTAAGGATGTTAATATACGATTTTCAAAGGATCAAAGATATTTGTAGTTGGCCACTATTTGTGACAATCGATGAAAAAAAATATTGATTTTACTCGAAGATCCGTGTAGTCTGATCGTTAAAACTGAAATATGTGATTATCGATTACAATTAACAATCGAAATGTTTAATTCTACTGATCCAGGGGAAGTAAGAGTATTTATTTGCTTCAGGTTTATGTATGAGCATAAAACTTTTAATGTTCGAGATAAGCAGAATGGCGCAGCTATCTCAATGTAAATGATTTATGTACCTTAAACGCATGCCATTCTTCTTTGACAACTTCATAGAAAGACACGGCTTGCGTCATGGCTATTACCGCCACAAGTAAAAGTAGTAGGACCTTCATGCTTCTATATTTTGCAGCTGAAATAGAAGAAACAACAATATTTACATTAATTTTCTCAAACATTGAGTAACTTGATTTTTTATTTAAATATGCAACAATTATATTTTTCTACAACATTGTAAATAAAGCCGATCTTCAAATCTTTGGACGATCCACACGAAAAATGATGAAAACACTATTTTTTGATACAACCTTAAACGAACCAGGAAAACAACATGGGTGTTAAACGACATCTAAATAAACGATACATTTCATCCATACGAAAATACATCGTATAACTTAAATAGACGTTTTTACTACTTGACCTGTGTACTAGCGGAAAATGTTCAAAGACAGTATTACTTAAAATTACAGTGATTCTCAAAACTGTTGCAATGATTAGAATTATTGATTAAAAATTAAAAAAATATCACATAAACACTTTTGAAAAATACGAACTTTATTGAAAATTAAAGTAATATTATTAAACTTTGAAAAATACATAAAATAATAATTTATCTTTGTCCTTAATAGTATGTATAATCTTTTTTATTTTAATAATGCATTTCAACACTTTTGCACCTCAATACGTAGATCATGTTTTTAGTATTTAATGTAGCCGCCTTTGGCTTTTATGATATCATTTAATCGTTTCGCAACACTGTTCACCAAACTGTTCAAAAATCCTTCAGGAATACTGTTCCATGCACTTTGAACTCGTTCCTACAGTCCATTGCAACAGTTTTGAGAGTCACAGTATATAAGTCAAAACGATAAGAAATATTTCCAATTTTTTTCTAACCAAAGAAACAATAAACGACCGTTTAATTCGCCTAAAGGTATTCGTTTATCTACGCGGAAAAATGATCTATGTAAGCGAACGGTATTTTTCTGCGGATGACATTGAAGCCAATACTTCGCGTCGATATAACGCAGTAGATTATCCCAAACAAAGAAACGAAATAATAATGTTCTCCGTTGACGCCATGTAAATAATCTTTCTATCTGTTCGACGCTGCTCAAGAAAGAAACGTCGATCAATCTTCTCGGAAACGAGCCGTACAATGATTTATACCCTTTATTTTTCAAAAGATAAATATCGAACCGTTTGGTAACGGAGTAACGGGCTATCGAAAGTATGTCATGGATCTGTTGTATGTAAACATATTTCGTATATAGAGGAACGATATATCTCGTATTCCGTCGACATCGGAACAGTTTTCAGGAAGCTGGACTTCCTTGACGAGGAAAAGAATAAATTTGAAGGCTGTCGAAACGTCCAACAAAGCAATATTTCGAAGGATGACGATGAGTAGACTGCGAATGTTTATGCAATTTGTAATTTTTGTAGACGAATTTTAAGAATCTCGAATAAAAAAAAACTTATGTAGTAGCCTTTTTAGATCTGAAATCAATTAAAATCGTACTAATTCTGTTGTATTTTATATCCTAGCAGTTTTTGTACATTTTCAAAAGTCATAATTGCATGAAGATCCGCAGTCTATATCAGTTTAGATCAGTATTCTAGCGTTACGTCAAACGAAGGAAAAATCGTTTGAAATACACTGATGCAAGTGTGCGCCAGAAATAATCGAATATCTCGGATGTCTTACCAAGCAGGTAGGTTTGTTGATCGAGATCCCCCGGAAATTGAAACAAGGTCCACGATCTAACTCGTGGAACTGTAACTTTGAACTAACGAAAACTGTCTCTCTTCCCTATGTATGTATGTATACATATTCCATTCCCTCCCCCTCTACTACGTGATTCATCGGCGCATGCTACGATGCTACACCACAGCTGACCACAGCGTCTCCCAACTTCCTGTCGCTTTAGATCCCAACAAAGAAACTCATCTCTACGGACAGAACATGAACATTGTTACGTTGAATGTATTAATTAATTGCAATACAAGCCTGCTTATCATTCCCCCAGTAACATTTATCTACATTCACGATTAGACGACTACGCGTTTCGTGCGGAAATAAATCGACGAAGTCTACTGTCTAACGGTAAAAACTACAGAACTTTAGAAACGATCCGAACATTGACGCAGCGAATTTTTATTTCCTGTTTACTATAACAGCAACAGCATACCGAGTGTATACTGTTATTGATTATTATACCATAATATTTACTCATTATCCGGTTATTAGCGTTTACATGAATTCGGTTCGATTATCTGTAATGCTCAATTAAAAGATTTACCTAAAGTAGGTTTTTAATCGCCCGTTGGATGAGTCATTTGATTCTGGTACAATATATGTTTTGATTAAATGGCAGCGGATTTTATGCATTTATGACAAAAATGAGTAGGTGCGATATAAAACAGTAAAAATACAACATTAGAAAAATTTTAAAATACGTACAATCATATTAAGGAGGAAAATAAATTTCTATTTCACTCCTGTTTGTTGCAATTCAGGTTGAAAATTTTTGTTTAGCATAAAGACCCGCCGTCTATTAATTAATAATTATATATTAGTTAGACGAATTGGGATCTAAAGTATATAGATGTTGGATCAATAATTAACGATCGATAAGTCGATTTAATCGGCGAGTCATATTAAAAATTTCAGGTTATTGGTAAGTTCTGGTATAATAAATGTTCTAAATAGTTAGAATGATTAATAATAGTCAGACAAATTGGGAGACACTGACAGGGTAGGATGTCATTCATATCTGGAATTCATATCTCTGATCTATTTGTGCGTGTTCCACACATCCACTTCTGGTATTTTGTATTATTCGATTTATATGCGATCATCCGTTGCAGTTGTCATGTGATTTTGATAAATGTGTAACCCATGATGCGGTTTTATCGCTAATAGCTGCGCGTGTTCGCAATACTTTAAACTTTAAACTACGTTCTAATCTGTCGATTTTCCACACCGAAAAAGATCACGACGCTGATGTTGCGTTTTTGATACTTGATATCACGTGCATAACTTCGAATTGTATGTGAGTAAGGTATTCAATTTCAAAAGCTGCGATCAAATGTTCGTACCATGTTCGTACCATTCGGAGAGATATAAAAATATTGCAATGCGCGTCATCTGTTTCATCAGGTACTCGAGTTCTATTTTTAAAATAATAATATCATAACAATAATCCGTTAAAAAGGTTACTCTTCACGTTTTCAATTTATTTGTTTCCGAGGACACATACTTCATTTAAAAAATTACAAGCAACAATCATTTTGAAAAGAGCGATCTTACAGAGAAATTTCTATCGTAATTGGGTGACCTCGACAACCTACATGCAGACAGTGTTGCCACTTCTTCAGATTGATATTTTAATTCTTTTCTCTGGAATCCGGTGTATAAAGTGGAGGATTCTTCGACGTGTGTCTTTAAAATATTCTACAATCTTTTATAGAATTCTTTAACAAATCTCCAACAGTTATATATCATTTTGAAAATTTGCCGAATGTGTTTCAGCGAGGTATTCGGTCCCTAAGATAAGCAAGTATCTCTTCCGTAGACTTGGCCAATATTGCCTGTCGTGGTTGTTTGAAACAATTCCCAGCCAATAACAAAGTTCTATAGAAGAAAGAATTTGTTTACTGCTCTCTCTACTACTTTTATAGAGTCGATTCATTTTTACTTACTTTATATTCTTTAAATTACCAAGTTCTGGTGGCACATATCCGATATTATTATTAGCTAACTCTAATACTGCAAGTTTTCGTAACTTCGCTAACGATGGTACATCGATATTGGTTATTTCATTATTGTCCGCTATCAATATTTCCAATGATTCGATCTCGTAGATGGCTTGTGGAATTTCTTTGTATCTGTGGCACATATTTTCAAATGAACTCGCAATATTTAACATTAGACTGCGGATCTTTATGCAAAATAAAAATTATCTGCATTGATTGCAAGAAATAGAATATAGAATGTTATTTCTTCCCTTAATGATTTTAATAGAGGAGAAATCATATTAGTCCACTCAACGAAAAGTTTTAGAGGGACCAGTCTTAGGAGGTGAGCGGGCTGCAGGGGGGCACGTAGAAGGTCCCCTTTTTCGGCTTTCCGCTTATATCTCGGAAACTATGCGTCCTAGCGATAAGACCATTCTATACAAAATTACAGCTGACAAAATGTGCCATAAGATTGATTGCATTCAGCTTTCTGCTATCTCGCATAGTTTCCGAGATATCAGCGCTCAAAGTTCACTAATTGTGACAAAGAAATTTTTGCCTCACGTTTTTTGCCTTATTTGACTAGCTAACTCTTCAGCACAATTAGTGAACCTTCTATTAGAAACCTTCTACGTGCCCCCCTGCAGCCCGTTCACCTCCTAGGAGTGGGGACTTTTAGTATGTTTACCTCTTAATTAGTCCAAACAAAGTCCCAAAGTTAAAAAATTGTGTTCCTTCCATTTCCCTCTACACCCCCTTTATGAGCATTCATTGACTGGACTATATATTGACATCTTCACTTTTAAAAATTTTCCAACAATTTTATATTTCATCTACTCAGTTTTGCTATAAATGCATAAAGATTCGCAGTCTATTTATCATTAATCGAAACATCTGAACGTGGACGATACCTGTTGAACGAAATATCAATTTCTCGTAGATATTTTAATAAACCAAGGCTGGAAGGAAGGGAGTCCAAGAGATTGTTACTTAAATTCAAGTTTTGCAAGTGCTTATACTTTTCGCCGATCCATTCTGGTATACTTGTTAACTGATTAGTCGCCAGTTTCAAATCGCTAACTCTTTCGATTATGGATAATTGGTCAGGTAAAACCGATAACATATTTCTGCTTAAATCCACTGTGCTCACGTCAGCTTTAGATGCGTTCTCTAAAACTTCTTCTGGCAACTCGACGAGCTTTTGCCCAGCCAAACTAAGCAATTTTGTACTTTGCATTGTGTATCTACGATGTTACGACCAATTAAATTACAAGTTTCTTGAAATTTTACATCGTTTACGACAGATATCTTCGTCTACACATACTTATCTGGATAAATACTCGCGCTGACGTCTGTTACCGCATATTCTTTTGTACTTAAATTTGTACTATCAATACTTTGTCGTATGTGCTGTAAAATGCGAGACGTACCGCATCGTATTATATCCGCTCTTACATTTTGCACATTATTACCGTAGATCGAAAACTGCTTTAAATTTGGCAATATACCAACATAACTTGATATCCTACGAAACAATGCTATCATTAAAAAAATTCTAGTATATATAATGATAATACGTGTTCATATACAAAGAAACATACGTAGTTAGATTATTGTGGGACAAGTCAAAAATTTCCAAGCTCACCAACTTTATAATTTCTTCTGGTATCTGATCGATTTTATTATTTCCTAAAGTCAATGTTTTTAATCTTCCTACGCCCTCCAAACACGACATGTCGATTTCCTGATAATTATAAGAATTAACACTGCAAATGATTTCTAATAATTATGGATACCTACTGTTATATTATTATCAGCCAAGTGCAGCGTTTCGAGCAGCGTACAACCAGACAGATCAGGGATCGTTGTTAACTTGTTCATTTGCAGCATCAATTTCTCGAGCATCCTCAATTCGCCCAAAGGAGGCAGTCCATCCAACTCGTTGTGGCTGGCATCTAACTTTCGTAAATCTGTTTCCGAAAGAATATGTAATTATTAAACTGGAGTGAAATAGAAATTTATTTTCTATCTTAATATGATTAATAGGTTGAAAGTAACGTAATAGTATGTTTAAATTCTTCTAACATTTTTACTGTCTTAAATTGCACCTATTAATTTTTCTCATAAATGCATAAAATGCTAAAAAGTTTTAGAAAAGGGAAATCTTACCTCTCATACTTGTCAAATCACGTGGTAATTCTTTCAGTTTGTTATGACTTATGTCCAAGATAATCAATCTCACTAAATATCCCATTCCCACTGGTAATTTTGATAAACTGTTGTACGACAAATCCTACGTGTACAGAATATTTCAGATGTATTGTTACAGTCAATTATTTAGCATGCAAAAGCGATATTTTCAATTTACCAAGTAAGATAACATCACTAAATCCCCAAACGCTGGGTCCAGTTCTGTCAGGCAATTATTCTTTAGAAACAAATCTACTAGATAGTGCAATTTATAGAATTCAGGAGGTAATTTCTTTATTTTATTGTTGGATAGATTCAGTACTATTAATTTACTTAAAGTTCCAATTTCTGGTGGTAAGTCTTCGATCATGTTGTTGTGTAACTAAAATCATGAAATTTTAATCGGTACAAACTCATCGGCGTAAATACTATAACGATTAAGATGTTGCAGATATTTACAAGTAATGTCATCAATTCTGATAAACATTCTATGTTCGAAGAAATTGTAGTTAAGCTGTTGCGACTTAAGTCCAATTTCAGGAGCGGTGTTTGTTCCCACCATCGCTCGTTTTCATGTACGTAATCGAATTCAAGATGTAATTGTTTCACCTCCTCTTTCGTTAGTGCATTTATATGCCATACTCTACTAGGCACTGCAACAAATAGTATTAATATTAATATGGTATACCAGCGAACAATCACAATCTTCGAAACAGAAGTTTCGCAACAGACATATAAGTTATTTTACAACTAATAGTGGCTTACCTTATGATGCGCTTGCGACGATCTTGTACACTATGATCGTAAACATTGTTTATTCTAGAACATTTTTCGCAGTCTAACATGCAAAGCTGTCTATGCGTTGGATGTAAAAAAAATAAAATATTATAATTATGATCTTGTTCAACATATAAATCGAATGAAAAATCAAAATAAAACAAATGATAAAATATATGTTTATAACAATTGGTCGGAAGTAAATCGATGGTAGAAAGCATAAAGCGTGTGGCACACGATGCGATGTAATTTGTTTACCCATAAACCAGTAATAATTATAAATGACATATCTGTGGTGTAAAGTACAATTTTATTTCGATTGAACAACTACAAAATAATGGAACAATTATCTATCCTACTTAGAATAGTTTGACACTGTCATTTTACAATATAATTACATTTAAATGTATATATCGATTAAAATCTCTCACATATTAAATTAAAACATGGAAAATACATAATGGGATGACCTAATAATATGAACATGCAACAATTAGCTCATTTAAGAGTGCAACATCGGAGTATCAAGCATCTGGCCGATTATCGGAGAGTGTACATATCTAAATTAACATCTAAACAACATTCATTTCGTTTTCAAATGTAGCAAATACCCGTGGACAGCCCTTTCGACGAGAGATTTAGAACACCAGATTTTCTTGCGGCGATAATGTTAACCTCGGACAACTCGGCGTTATCATCATTTTTTGTGCGTTGCTTGAACACTGCTAGATGATTGATATTTTTCTTAACGCTGCTCATACTGCACTTTTATTGCGCACATTATTTACAGATCGACATCCCCGTTGCCCCAGTACAGGATGATTTAATGATGAATCTTCCCCCACCTTCTGCTTAACAACGCATCGTAAATACTACATAAATACTGGTGGACAACAATACAAAATACAATAGTGGTGGAGAACTGTCGAGGTACTATCGATAGTTCTCACTATCGAAAACTATCGATGATTTATTATACTTGTAATACTATTGATAATATATCGGTAGCGAAATTTCGGTGTTGATTGATATTCGTACAGTTGTAATCGTGTTACTCGACAAATATTTCTAAAATCTGATAAAACTATATCTGATCAAAATATATTTTATCCTAGACTAACCGACAATATCAAAATTTATTAGATAAGCATTGGATAAGCATCAATGGCTTTGTATACATATCGCGATGATGAAAACATCGATATATTATTGTCATCTCAAATTCAAATTCAAACTTCATTTCCAAATTGTTTTACATTGTAATACACTTATCGAATCATATAGAAGACATGGTTAGTAGATTCTGATGTATAACAGAGAGGATATCCTCTCTGTATATAATATAAAAAAATACATATTTTCCAAATTATAATTGACAAAATGAATTAGCGCTATCCAAAATAATAAGAGTATATAAAATAAAAAGAAACGAATAATAAAATCAAATATATATTACAATTACAGTTTTCATAATGTATTTATGAAAAGTTCGCGATATTGCGACTTCTCAACAGACTATAGCACTTTGCCCACATCCGTCATCTGGTATACAAATAAGAAGGTACTTGTTCTGCTCATGTCGTTGCGCGTCTTGTTGTAAAATCACTCACTGGAACGAGGAACGAGAACGAGTTCCGTTAGAGTCATATGTCATATATGCGCAGTTCGGCTAGTAACAGCTAGTAAGTACCTTCTTATTTGGACCCAAGTACATATAGATGAAGTAATCTTGGAACACGGCATGTGTTGTTACATTGACGGGAGTATCGCAATCGCAGAGTAGGAATTCTCTGTGGGACAGAGATCTCTGTGTGGGAGTATAATACAGAGAGGATATGAGAGTGCTCACGCCCGGGTTTTCGATGCCACCGGTATAGTGCTGCCCCCACACAAAATCCTAGCTTGGATCAGATCCTACACCGATAGTAGAGCGGATTTCCCCCTCCCACTCTTAGCCTGGATCAGATCCTACACCGATAGTAGAGCGGACGGTTAGCCTGGATCAGATCCTACACCGATAGTAGAGCGGATTTCCCCCTCCCACTCTTAGCCTAGATCAGATCCTACACCGACGGTAGAGCGGACCCTTAGCCTGGATTAGATCCTACACCGATAGTAGAGCGGATTTCCCCCTCCCATGCAGGAGAAATTAAAAGTTTTAAAAACAATCTGTCTCTCTCTCTCTATCTACTTCTAGATTTAATATACATACAACTCGGAGAAAAGTTGCCAAGAGTTAGAACACATTTTACTCTTAAATTAATTTATCTTTTGCGTACTTTTCTGTAAAACTTAGCATAAAAATAAAAGTTAATTTAATATTTAGCATGGGAGAGATTGTACCCTAGTTGTATGACATAATTCAAACCGTTTAATCAATTTGATTGCTAGTAATTACGCTAATCGTGAATGTAGTTGAATTACACTGTAATTGAAATTTGATGTATTTGGAGTACAATGTTTTTTTTTTGTTTGATTGTAATTATAGAATGTAAAGGAATTATTCAGAACGAGACTTCGAAAACTGTTCAAAATCGATTTCGGATCCTAGAACAGTTATGAAGAACTTTTATTTCGACAAACTATTTTACGAAGAACCGAAAGGGTTTTTCAGGATAAGCATGTCCCTCAATTTACGCGAATATCCGTTCCACGTGGATTAGTGGATTGAATAAAAAATCGTGTAAATTGAATCCGTATACTTGATAAGGTTCCAGGGGCCACACTACTAATGTTTTCCTTCCCTTCCGCGTAAAAGGTAAAAGTTCCGCGTAAATTGAGGTAAATTTGGCGCGTAAAAAAGTGCCGCCTAAATTGAGGGACGGGTGACGGGTGTATGTTGTAGCCATTTGAAATTAAGGGGACTTTAAGTCATCATTTTGCCGATTTCGAATTTTATTAGAAATGACAGGCCTTCGAAATTTTTACAATTTTTGCCCATTTTGGCGAGAACGGGCCTCACTTACGAATTTTTAACTCAGGAACTGGTTGTCTGTTTTCATTAGGAAAGAATTGGGCTAGTATAAAATAATATTTTCAACATCGATAATCAACTTTATAATGCCTAAAAATTTAAACAAACTCTTTTTTTACGTTTTTTTCGGTGGGTGCCAGAGTGATTTAAATTTTGAAAAAATATATGGTTATATTCCTTGCAGTTTCCCCATTAAACTGAGCCCTAGACTGGTGATTTAAAAATTGGCGACACAATGAGCTGGTAAAGGACGCCGTGTATCCCCGTTTCAGGTAGAAGCGAGTCGAGCGCACCGCTATTATGGTCCGTTGTCTATACCGCAGGTCTCGGCAAAATACCAGCAGACTGTATACGACTACATGACCCTCTCTTTATGTCTTGAGAACAATATTAGAAACCACTCTTGGCCTACGACACCTTTTTAATTAAAAGTTAAGAAAACCCTGAAACCCTCATCGGTTTCATTGTCAGTGGAATAAAATCTTAAATCTTGTTGGGATCTAGAAAATATGCCAGAAGTGTGGACATTACTAAAAACAGATTATAAGATGTAAAAGAAACCTTCCTAAGCAAACCAGCTGACACTATATTATAGGCGTTCATTTTCGTTGCCTTTCAAGTTTTTAAGTTTATTTTATTGCCATATTCCTTTTTCTGCCGACTCTGACAGAATCGGCAGAAGCTTCGAATAGAAATTGTATTTAATTTTTGTATTTAATTTTCGAATATTAAATACATCCACGAATACTTACGGCCGGCTCGAGGCTCCAATGAACACGTACCGAGGCACGAGGGTCGAGCACAAAGGCCTGAGCCCAGAACACAATAGTAGTGCAATAAACACGACCGGGCAAACCCCGGCCACCCAGGTACCTCGGCATGAAACCGCTAACAAGTGAATGCTAAACTTGTTTATTTCATATAATTTCCTCACGGAAGTGACACGAGCCAGTTCGTGGCATTCTTCCGATTAAGAAAAGTCTAAACCCGATAGAAATCGGACTGTATGTAGTGGAGTTATTCGTGAAAATTTCTTCGAAAAATATATTTATATACTTTTTACCACTTTTGATCGTTTATAACTCCTAAATCAATTAACCAATTTCAATAAAATTTTCAGAGCGCATATAATTTATACGAGCTTACCAAACACATCTTTTAAACTTTCGTTATTGGCCCAGCTAAAGAAGTAGTAAAAATCAATTTTCACTATTTTTTTCGCAATTCCGACCAAATGCATTTTTTCAACATATTTTTTAGACGTCATTCACTAAACTAATTCTTCTAGCCTTACAGAGAAATTGAAGTCATTTGGTCCATTCTTAAAAAAGTTATTTTGATTTAAAGTGTGTGTGTGATTCTATTTTTATTGTGATTTTAATTGTAATTGCAATTTTAATTTTTATTATGTTTATTGTGATTTTAATTGCAATCATTATTTTTATCACAGTTTTTATGTAAATTCCGCACGCGTTTTTCTAATAAAGCTATTTATTAATATTAAATTTATTAGAATTATTACCGCATCGAATTTGAGCAATTTCCGATACATGGTTATATCGCACGAAGCATCGATTGAAGCTAGTTCTGATTTATGCCACAGGCTAGTAAAGGTTCTGTTTCATGTTAAAACGGTGTGGTCTCTGTTTCGTGGTAAAAGTGGGCTCTATCCTCGGTATAGGAGCTGTTCCGTGCTAAACGTGAGCGTGCCAAAAAGTGGTGGCAACTCAGACCCGGGCGTGAGCACTCTCATATCCTCTCTGTATAATATAATGAACCACGATTTCCTTTAGTAAAAGTTACCACGTGTATAACGTGAAAGGTTCTAGCATGTACAATACAAATGATACAAATGAATACAAATTGCAACAAAATTTTTTCATTGCACCAGTGAAAACAAATATTCGTATTGTGCTCTGTTTGCACCACACGTGTAACAAGTACACGTTTTAACCTTTTTGTATACGGAGCACAAATATATACATATATGTAACCGAAAGACAATTTAAGTACATGCACCAAGATACATTACAAGTGTGTCCGAGTATGTACAGTATATCAAGCACTAATTCTTGAATTACTTTTGATTCGCGATTTTTTCGATGCCGGTATACCTCGAATCTTACGACGATAATACAGTTGTAACAATTCTGAAAATCGATGTCCGATGAATATTTTCGTACGGATAACAAATAAAATTATTAATTATTAATGATGGAAGGTGATGATCAGCAATACACGTTGATAAATTTGTTGGAGAGTATATAACGCATTATTTATAGCACAGGTAATGGGACTGTACAGTTTTTAAAATAAGTAATCGATTTAAAAAGATTGCTCACCTAAACAGTGGTGTAAAGATGACCGAAGAAAGGAGAAAGTTACCCACGAATTCGTTAACGTGAGTTTTCTATTGTCCATTTTTCAACGGGTATCGAGTTACTCCGAACGATAAAGAGTTACTTGACAATATTCTAACGGTTGTTATATTACAGTGTAGAAGAGCTGCTGAGGAATAAAGGCATTAAATGCAATGCCTGGGACGAGTACGAAAGGTCAGCTAAAACTCTTCCGAAGACTGGTATGAAGCAATTCGAGCCGGATGACTCTTGGTTGCAGAATATGCAAATCGAGAAGGGCCTTAAATCGAGGAAGAATTTAATAGCTGTAGAAAGAGTAGATCGTATCTCGCAATTAGCCAGTGCCGAATGGTTGCCTCTACAGAAGAGAGCTAGAGTGAAGAAATATTCTGGTCAAGATTGGGGTAATTATGGCTTGGAAAAGAATTGTGCCTTGTATTTATTGCCAGAAGAAGCACTGTTTCTTCTAGAAACTGTATGTTATCATTCTAACACAAATCATCGGATTGTTTAACGTGGTACAGGAAAAAGTAAGACGCTATTTTGTTTTAGAACTGTTTGGAACTTATTTGGAACGATGTACCGTTGTCCATTCAACAGGCTTACGAACTTTTAATTGATAATGTTGAGTGTACGCTAGAAGAATATAGAGTTTACAGTCATTTAGCACGTTACGGTTACCGTATACAACGTTTTATCTACGACACAGACAAGACCATGAAAAGCGATGAAAGTAATAACGTGAAACGCAAAGTCCTCGTTGAACCTGAAAACGGTCTTTGGAAACAAACGAATACCGATACCAATACAGAAAACGAAATGCATGTTAACGATCAGGAAAATACTAACGATTCTGTAGAGACTTATCGAAACCTAAATGAATCTGTAGACATGGATGATGTACATAAAGTCATGAACGATCTTCTTAGCATGGTAGAAAATATAGAAAGTGAAAAGAAGGATGTGGAGAATTGTAAATTATTGGCAGCTAACGCGTCTACTGGAAAACACAGTCAGGAAAAAAGGAAGCGAACTAATAAGGTACAGATCATATCGGAAGAAACGCTGCTGGGCAGCATTAAAATTGTCACAGACAAAAATAGTTGTACACAAGGAAATAATTCAAATAACTCAATGTCGAATTGGCGGTCGGCGCGCATACAGCGTAACGTTAAATTGCTGCCCAAAAGGACCGATAAGGCGCTCTTACCCACTCCCGATATTTCTGTGCTTGACAGTAATACGAACAGCTTCGACAGCAGTCCAAGAAAACATAAGTCGTCTTCACCGTCCGGGGAGGAGTCTCGAAGCAAAAGGCTGAAGCATGAGGTACAACAACGTGCGATAAGTTGCTGCTCTTTTTTAAGTAAAAATAGAAAAAAATGATAGAGGAAAAAATCCTATGACCTTATTTTTTATGTTATATCTTCAATGCAACCCAATTTTTTTGTTAAACCAATCGATCCCTTTCATTATTCTACGTGTAGAAGTACTAACCCAAGGTCAATACGAAACTATTCATTTAAAATAAAAAAAGATATTCATCTAAAAAGAAACACATAACATTCATATTTGTTAGACTTTGTTCAAAACTTCATGAGGAGTCTGACAGCAGTAACTTGTCCCAGTTCCCAGAATCACCCTGTATAATGATTGCGGATTTTTATACAAAATAAAAATGTTTTCAATGATTGTGAGAAGCAGGAATAACATAAAAATTGGTTTCATCCCTTAACGATTTTGTTACATTAAACGCAACATTACAACATTCTTGAATTTTTAAAATCTTTTACTGTTTTCTATTTCTCCCAATCAATTTCTTCATAAATGCATAAAGATCCGCAGTCTAATGATTACGTTAACATATCAACACCAAGCTAACTCGTGTCTTTCGTGATTTTAGGTGATCGAACTTTCCGACGACGAAATCGAAGAATTGCCGCAGCCTATGTCGCGGATGGAGATATTAAATTTAATCCCAAACATGGCAGCCCAACAGACAGTAGTAGTGAAGATTTCGAGGGGCTACATACCGCACAGTGTGAAGCCTCAAAATAATGTTTACCACTACGAGAGCAAAAAGCTGAGAAATTTACATCAAACGGATCGAAAGCTAAGGCAATCCGGCGTGGGGAATGGAAATGCATCGAATAGCAATCAAAGTAATAATACGCCTCAGTACAATAACGCATCGACGAGCAATAACGTTAGAAGAAGCACGCACGTCGCTACATTGAATCATAATTTAGCGACGAACGTGCAGAACGTTTTTATGCAAGATTACTTCTCTATGGTACGTGGACAGTACGGGAACTTTAATACGAATTTTATGTATAATAGTAGAATGCCATTCGCGTACAACCAAAACTCATTTTGGCACCATAGGAATACTATACTTCAAAATATAATCATCGAGAACCACAGCGCGGCGATTCAGAATAGGTTTATGTCCGTGCAGATGAATAATTTGTTAGTGCCAAATTTGGGTAACAATATGATGAGAAGCGTTGTTACTCGGAATCAGTCGTACCATAATTTTCAGCCGAACAACTCGATGTCCCCGAGAAGAATGTATCATCATAGAATCGAAGAGAATATGTCGATTCATTGTAGCGTGGCGAAGAACGTGTCGTTACCCGAGCCTCGTCAAAGGTATTGGCCACGTAATCATTATAGAAATTCGACTAACAAGAATCATTCGAATCATAACGACGAGGTGAATCAAGCGGCGTTTAAAGTGCTACCAGGAGCATCTTCCTGGTCAGAATTGAAAACGAAATGGCGCGAAGAGAAAACGATCACCATCGACGATGAAGATATACGCAGAGACGAAGAGTGCGATGAAATACAAGTGGTTGGACGATTGAGGACTCCACTTTGTGGGCCAAAGAATGCAGTCAGCCTGGAGGAAGTTTTCAGTAAACTGAAAATAATCAAATCCATGCCCGAAAAGACTGTGAGGAGAAAGAAAAGTAGATACAAGATATCGTACAATATTTATTCGAACACGCAGAATTATAGGAAAGCGAATCCTGGTCCACCCCTATACCGAATCGTTGTGATAAAGTAACTAGAAATTTTTCTATCGACAACTTATATTTTTCATCCCACAAATCTTTATTTGTTTTCACATTGATTGCAGGCAAGACGATCCATTTTTACAACCGATCGAGTTGCATCGTCTGGTACAAGATACAAACAACTCGCCAATAATGCTGGCCTGTGTTTCCATGTCAATTTCATACATTCAGCCGGGATTTGTATGTATACCTAATTTAACGTAACCGAAATAAAATATTTAATTACGTTTATTTACATTTTTCGATTTGTTTCATTTTACGATATTGGTCCGATCTTTCGTCAAACTAATATATTTTTATGGTAAACTTAACAGTACTTAACACTATACAAGTACTTAACACTTTACCTACCCGAAGCCTATTAGTAGGATTTTCAATAATTGTGCTGTATCAAAAGAAAGCATAGAAATTTTCTTTTACATTGCAATCTTAAATGAAACTATTAGATGACGTTATTGAGGGTGAGTTGTTATTTGACAATGAAAATTGCTGTTGCTATTGAAAAGGTTCCATTAAAAAGTGTTAAAGCCATGCACCATAGATTTTTCAAAATTATGCAATACTGGTCGGTACTGTGTTAAGAATTCTATGGTAATAGTGGATACAGTGTTTCTTCTTCAAATAATGAAAAATAAAGAAGTGTTGTTACTGGGACATTTATCGAGAAAACACTGTAGTAACTAATGTTGTCAGGACGTGCAAATAATAATTGATACAGGAGAAAGGAAAATGCAGAAGAACGTACGTTACACGACTAATGTGTATTTCGAACTTTATTATAAATGTTTCAAGTAACATTTCACGTTGTATAAATTCTTTTCGTTTTCTTTCTGTGATATTTTGGTCTTTTTCGTAGTGTTCGTAGAATTATTTTCGATCTATAACCGGTTCTATTGTTTGCCCACCACAAATCTGACCCCAGCCGATCAGACGCCAGTGTTTCTCGATACGGCGTGATAGCGCGATTTTTTCCTCGATCTCTGTGCAGACGGGATTCGTCAAACTGATTTTCGCCAAATCGGCACGGGTTGCTATTACACGTCCTCCGGTACTCAGAGATCCTATATTTACCAGCAGCACTTCGTTCTTCGATAACTTAGGTACCTGTGTTTGTTTCATCATATCATTTTATAGTTCCAATGAAAAAGAAGCGTGATTCTCAATGCAGCAAACAATAGTCTTACCCTTGCAGCCTTTTTGTCGCCCTCGGTTCGAACTCCCAACAACCGTTTAAGCAGATAGTACGATATTTCAAGTTCAATAAATATTTTTGGTAAAGCCCCCACAGCTCCCAAAATTTGACCAACTAGACGATCCGCTCGACACAATGTCGGTTCGATTTTCGTTCCGACACCTTGCGATTCATTGCAAAGATATTATTATTATCGTTTCA
Organism: Lasioglossum calceatum; assembly: GCA_963966675.1. NCBI lineage: Eukaryota > Metazoa > Arthropoda > Insecta > Hymenoptera > Halictidae > Lasioglossum > Lasioglossum calceatum. Next base: position 16,946,677 of record OZ016543.1, on the reverse strand, counting down.
TAAATAAATGTAGAATTATAGAAAATATGGCTTACCGATCAGTCCACCAGGGACAGCAAATTGAAGTTCATTTTGTTCAGCGAACAATGATACTATTCGTGAAAATATGGGTCGACAAGTCAGCTTCCCGTCGCTATCTTTTGATACTAATCCAGGCCGTACTTCGATTTCCATGCCCACCTGCGAATCGAATAATATTTTGATACATGTTCTCGAAACGAGGAACAGGAATAAAAATGAATAATTAGACGTACTTTTAATACTCCTCTTAAAATACTTCCTCCCGCTACACCTCCTTTTAGATCATCTACTTCACAGCCAGGCTTATTCACGTCGAATGATCGAATTACAATTAATCTCGGCTCCGAAGTGAAGTCTCTTAAAGGTACTGGAATCTTTTTCGTGATGTACTCGCACAACACCTCGATATTGTATTTTAACTGAGCGGATATTGGTATGACGGGCGCTCCTTCAGCTACAGTCCCTGTGACAAAGAACATAGAGAATAATTAGGACTCAGAGGTGGGCATTATATGGCGAAACAAATATTTCAAATACTATTTAATATTTTAGATTTTATTTTGCTTAAAGAAAATAGTATTTTAAACAAGACATGCAATTTCGAAAATAATATATTTCTATTTTAACAATCTGAACCTCAAAATAAAATATTTCTATTTCAACAATTTGATCCACAAAATAAAATATTTTACTTTTTGCATTATTATAATACTCTGAGAAACAGCATAACCATACAGTGTGTCTTATCGTTAAGAAACGATTTACACTCATAAATGTATTGAATTCGAACCATTATTTTCATAATATTTAAAATTGAAAATAAAATAAGACAAAATACAAATATTGCCAATATTCTTTAAATAAAATACTATTTTCAAAAATTACTGCATCAAATAAAATATTTTACTTTTGAAGTTGGACACATACTTTAAAATAAATAGAATTATTTACTATTTAAAATACTATTTTCCCCAGCTGTTAGGACTCTATGAAAAATTTAAAAAGCTATCTGTTGTGGTTAAAATACCTTGCACGAACTTCAAGATTTGTTCGTATTGTTCTTTCGCTTGGGCTTCTTTCACCAGATCTATCTTGTTCTGCAGAATCACAATGTGTTTCAGTTTCATGATTTCAATCGCAGCCAAATGCTCTGATGTTTGAGGCTGAGGACACGACTCGTTGCCAGCTGGAAATCATTCTCATTTTTATATTTCTACCAGATGGTAATGGTACGCAGTCAACTATATGTATATATATAAAAATTGTGTACCAATTAGCAGTAAAGCAGCATCCATGACTGCTGCACCGTTCAACATAGTTGCCATAAGAATGTCGTGTCCTGGGCAATCAACGAAGGACACATGGCGAACAAGTTCGAATCGTCCAGTACAAACTGGACGCAAACAGGGAAATGTATCATCTTTGCTTGATCCTCCGGATATATAACATCCTGGTCTTGGGCATTTTTCGTTGTTGCATTTATAAATCTTGGCATTCGCATAGCCTGCAACGAACCAATAGAAAACATTCATTGCGTGTTATAACATTTGTATCTCTAGATTGTTCGTGACAAATACTTTCCTTAAATGAAATTCCTTATTTGAAATTGATGTCCAATCGAAAAATTATGTGGACGATAACTAGGCTGTGGATCTTTATGCAAAATAAAAATTGTCTGCATCAATTGCAAGAAATAGAAACTGAATTGAATGTTATTTATTCCCTTAATGATTTTAATAGAGGAGAAATCATATATTGACATCTTCAATTTTGAATTCCATCTACTCAATTTTGCTATAAATGCATAAAAATCCGCAGTCTAGTGATAATTGTATTAAAGACGGAACCGATCAGTGATTTAAAAATTTAATGGCGATAATAATAATAATAATAATTTACATTTTTTTGCAGACACTTTATACGTACGTGTATACAATTAGCGATACAATTTTCTTATCAATATAGAAAACGTTTACACTTACGAGTAATCAAATATCATATAATATTTAAAATAAAATAATGAAATTTCCTTTTTACAAAAAATTGGCGCTACCTCGTACAGCAATTTTGGTGTGAATTTTCATTTGATAAAAATTTCGATTATACAAACGAGTATAAATTGTTGGAGATTCACCAAAATACACGTTGATTGACACTAGTTAAAGCACACCGAAGGTACACAGCAACATCAACATCAACCAGGCTTTAAGCTAGTTGTTCTTCTGAACTGATCAACCGTTCGATTTCACTGATCTAGGGGAGAGCTTATCCACTACAACTTCCTTAACACAACACAGTTTGTGTCGAAACGAACAAAGAGAATTAAAGATTAATTAAAAGTAAACACAGTTTCACAGAAACATTAATCGAAAGGAGATGAAATTTTAATGCGATAGGATTATGTACATTTGACAAAAACATTTCTTTAAACTGTACTTTATGCATAAGAAAACTAAATTGTTAACAAAAACAATACTAGCTTCTGCTAGAGAAGTAGCGAAAAAAACATGGCAGTGTACAATTCGTAATCCTGTCTCCATAAAATTGATAATGGTGTGACGTAAGTGTAACGACCCGCACAATCAATCCAACGTTTTAAAAATCATTAAAAAATTTCAGGAAAAATTGAGAAAAATCGACAATCGACGTGCAATAACAGAAGCAACGTACAATGGAACTGTGATTCTAGTTTTAAAAAACAAGGAATACTTTCTAAGACAACTTTGTTAAACATCGTTTCTTCAAGAAAACATTGAATTGTTATGTGCATTGCCGCGGTCGCAACTCGTTACGCTATTTTAACAGCAACATATAATTTGTTCTATCTCGGATTAAGCAATCGTGACGTAACGGTTCATTTTCTCGGTATATGAAAAACGTCGATCTCCTTTGTTCAAACATTATTATAATGTATACGGTAATTCAGTGTGAGAAAATCTGCGACAGTTATCGAAGCGTTACTATAGCTCAGTCTGGACAATAAAGCATACTCAGATTTCTTTTAACTCTTTCGAATTATAACGATAAAAACTAGAATTGTTAACAAGTAGAAGTAATATTTAAATATATAACTATAATCGTCGGTAAAGAAAGGGTTCCGATGGTAAAACAGATAAATGACTTTCCATCAGGGCCGGATTAAGCCCCGTAGCAGGAGTAGCAAATGCTACGGGCCCCGCGCCATACAAACAAGGGCCGATACATGAGCGCCAGTCTATGCCAGGGGGCACAGATAGTTATCCTAAAAAAAGCTCATTCATTGTGGTTGCCGCAAAGCTGCGCTACATTTACACACGAGCGCCCTGATGCAAAGCCTTGGGCCCCGCCATAACATTTGCTACGGGCCCCGCGCTTGCTTAATCCGGCACTGCTTTCCATCGAAGCGAATGAACATCTAATATTCTAATACAGTGATGAGCAACCCCAATACCCCATGGCCCGCTAGCAAACTGCCTACGGCCCGTCGGAATACGGCGCGGCGCGACACAACAAAGTATTTAAGTTCGTTACCGGTTGTGGCCCGCGCGTAGTCTATGTTTCCACTTTTGGCCCACAATACGCCGCGGGTTGCTCACCACTGTTCTAATACAATGTGGGAAATATTCACTTTTACGCTAGATTCGTCAAAAAACATTAGGATCGATATCAACGAAGTTGTTCTTCCTTTGTATAATAATTATTCGTGTTCACATATCATTTGTTACAGCATTAGTCGTATTAAATATCATAGTTTGTGAACATCTCCGATCAATTTACCTGAGGCATTTAATCTCGTAAAAGTACTTATATGTATATTCTACAAGTATTTCATGCAATCAGACTAATCCTGATCGAAAATAAATTCATAGAACAACATGCTTTGCAATGCAGCTTCGAGCTGATGTCCATTAACTTTATGCAAGTCTTTGTTTGGTACGAGGTCTACTCAGAGGACAAAACATGGTTTATATTGGCACTTCGGGGGCTGCTTTGCGTGTTTGTCTTTTTGAAATAGATGTCTAATCAATCATTAAACGACTAGACTCTGTCAATCTTATGCAATGTTTCTAGACGAAGTTAAGGGGGTGATTCGTTTCTAGTATAATGCAAAGATGGGATAAACTCCTATTTTTATTAATTAAAAATCTTTACGCAAAATGACGCAAGAGGAGAACAAATTTCAAATAAACTTTTTCACTTATATTCTGGACATTACCCTTAATTCTTTGCATGAACGATTCGCAATCGAAGGTTATTTTAAAGAAAACACATTTAGGGTGCAACATTCCGAAGATTTGTATCGTACTGAAAAAATCTACTGTACGGCCCTGCATACAGCTGCGCATGTAGCTGATTTCATAAAGCTGCGACAGCTACATGCTACCGAATAATGCAAATTACGCCTCGTAAACGTAAAAATAGAACTTTTGAGGGCAATCACGACCAAAATTGATCTTTTATCTAGCGCTTTTTTCTACTGAAAAACCCCAACGCATGCATTATCGAGAAATGAGAAGGCGCATCTCGCACCCTCGCAATCCTGGAAATGCGAGTCTACCTCCTTAAGGATTCGTGTACACCAGGGGTGGGCACGACAAAAATTCCTACCCCTGGTGTATTTATATACACGTGAAATACGGATCTCTAATGTGCTAGTAAATTTAAAGCAGTAATCAAAACAGGTATCGTCTACAATTTCGAGCTCCACATTTACATAAAGTTTTCGTGTAAGACGCGTCGGACTGTGGCGTGTCCGGTCGAATTTCGAACTCGTTTGGAGATTCCTTGGTGATCAACGTGCCAAGATCATCTTCTTTGATGATCGATATGTCCTGCTTGATAGAAGTCTCGCTGTTCTTCGACGTCTGACACGTGTAATCAAAAGTGATCTCTTCGTTTCTCCTAATGTCTCTGGTCGCGAATAGCGCAAGCTTCGGGAGATTCGGATCGAGACAGTCGATCCAAATGGCGTAGACCGCCAAATTTGGATCGCAGGAATGGTTGATGAAGTGAGAAACATTACCGTAGACGGCGGCGTCGACAGTATAAGGGCATTGTTCTTCAGTCTCATTGTAATCTAAATCGAACAGGTACGTTCTGCCGGCAGCATCGTATTCTTTGCCGCGTTTCTCGGCTTCCTCGCTCGAGATCACCTCGCCCACGTACTGGGTGACGAATGACCCTTTCTTGATTGCATCCAGAGTCTTCACACCCCAGCCTCGTCCATTGGCAGTTCGGAATATGCAGAATTTCATTTCGGTACCGCGCTGCACCACGCGATTAATGCAGCTCATGTCGCATGCACATCGTTTGTTGCATTCGTAAATCGGTGTGCCCGGTGGCACTCGTATCTTGGACGTGATTGTGTAAGGACAGTTTCCATCGTATTGGCCGAAGCAACACATTGCTTTAGAATTGCAAACAGTGCATTCGCAGCCAATAGGTGGATCGTCAGGTATTATCACTCCAACCCCGGGCAGATAATCGTCTATGTAATAGAAGTTTTGTGGTCCTTCTTCTAAGTCGATTAGATTCTCCACCTTTATCTTCGGTTTACCCTTAGTAATGGTGTTCATCTCGTTCTCCCAAAGCAGCAACGATTCCATCTGTTTCTTTCGTAAATCGAAAACCAGCATTCGGAGAATTCCATCTTTGATAAATTCAAATCTTGAAATTCTTTTAATTTTCTCCTTTAAGTAGTTTCGCATCGCGGCGAACAGTACGTCATATCTAACCGACACGAACGTTACCTTCTTTTTCCGTTGGTTAAGCTTCTTCAGGAATGCCTCGATGTCTTGCTTGGTCGGATAGAAGTTCACTTTTTCCTGAAAGTCACTCAGCAATTCTATTCTCTGTCTCTCGAACTCCTGCAAGACATCCGAGCAATTGACTAAATTGCTCTCCGGCTCCCAGGTATTGTATTCGTTTTGCCAATTCTTCCATTTAATCAAGTACTCCAATTGGCCATCCAGCTCTTTTTTCCCAAGAATCTTTTCCACTTCCCATAAAGTACTATCTACATGCGACACGTTTATTCCATTCTCCTTGTCGTATTTGATGTCCTTTAATATGACTTTCAATTCCTTTAACTTAAAGTTGTCCAAGGTATACTTCAGTTGTAATCTTTCTATGTCATGGCGATTTTTATCCGTGAAATTAGCATTGCCATTATTATTAAATTTATTCAGTCTTGTGTCTTCACCATTAGCACCGTTCTTATTCTGCGAATACTTTACGCTTCTTTTGATACTATCTCTACTAATGGTATTCTTATTGTTCTCCGCACTGCTGCTGCTCAAGTAATGACCTACAGTTTCGCCTCTAGCGATGCTTGCTAAAGAAAAATCGAATTTCGCTTGTTTGGCGGATGGCTGATTGTTCCCAGGAGAGGCAGGTCTCTTTTCTCGTGCGGAGAGCATTTCATTCGTGTCGTCGAGAATATCTTCTTTATCCTCGCTGGTATCTTCCTCTGCATGAGCGTCTGTAATGCCAAACATTTAATGTCATTCCCTCCGTTCATATATTTCTGTGTATCGTTTAACTGGTATAATTGTGCCACCTCTATTTCTCTTTCTTAGCATTAGCATATTAATTTTCCACTTCAAAATGTATATATTTTTTTAATCCTCTTCGTTCTTCTCTTTTGGACAAAGTGTCGGTATTAGAAACGGACTCTTTATAGAAGCGCATTATAGTTGTTCTCATTTTGTTACGAACAATGATCAATGTCTGCATAGATATACAAATGCTAAATAATTAAAGCATACCTTAATAATTTTCAATCAACTCTCTTTTGTACTTTACTAGACTACAAATGAATTTTATTGCATGTGAACATACTTTTTTCTACTGATTTATGTTACAAAATATTATAAATTTATTTTAGAATCCTTCCGTAATACTTCCTTGTACTCGATTAAGCTAATGCTTGTAATGACCTAACATTATTCGAATGGCAAAGTATGAGACAAGTGTATAAGATCTTGTAGAATTTCATCCACTCATTTATGTCGCAAAATATAAATTTATCCATATATCATAGAGTCCAACCGTAATACTTCTTTACACTCAAATAAGCTAATGCTTGCAATGCTAACATTATTCATATGGCAAATTACATGACTAACTAATTTATAGAATGATTCAATTGTAAGTCTGCACAATATCCAGTATCTATTTACGATAAATATCGTTTTACAAAATGCATATGCTGTACTGCTGTTTTCATAGAAAGTGTCATGTAAGCGCATAGTGCATTCTATATAGCGATACGATTACGGCAATTTAATCCGATCAATTCCACAGTATACAAATATAAAATACACATGATTACATTTAGAAAATGTGAAACGTTTATACTTACTCATACTTACCTTTGTTATCAAATCTTCTGATTAAATGAAATTATACTTACATACACAACTATTCGTTTATAGAACACTTCTTATTTTAAGAATGTTTAGACAACATTCGGTACTTGTGAGGATGTTTATTAAGGTATGCTTTAATCAATAGTGCATGTAAGTCCGTCGATATCGTACGTTCATTCATGTGCAGTGCATGTACTGAGACAGTCAGTCGTTACGAACACTGTAGAACAACCGTTAATCGCTAAACGAATTGAACAATCACAAGTACACAGTGAAAATGAATTTTTACGAGATTCAAAGACATCGGAATTCATTTTTCTCACGCGTTAATCGATTCACTGATGATTGAAAAACGATGCTAATACTGTTCCGAACATTTGTCTGTTATTTACGAAAGTATAAAGTGAAATAGAAAATGATCGAGTAGAGAAACGAAACAATGTTGTTGGTCTCACCTTCAATTAAATTAATTAAAAGTCCAGATTTCAAATAACTACATGATCCGTAACTCCATAAGAACTTGAAATGTATAACTGTTTCAGTTGCGCGCGATCCGGAAACACGAGTTTATAAGATGGCGTCAATGCAACCAAAAACAACGCCATCTTTAGGACCTGCCCAACAAACGCTCCGTAGCGTCTCGTACTTTATTCGAGAGACGCTCGGGAGTACAGAAAACTTTTCGTCCTCGTTCTCATTGGTCGGCAATCATTGCTGTGACAATGCTACCCTCATAGAGTGCCAAGCGAGTGAAGGAGCACGACATAAAACTGATAAAACACGACACTTATGCGAGTGCATCGTAGCTTCTCTCACTCTATCGTTCCCAAGTTCCCATTCACTTTTTTCGTACACGTTCGGTTTTCAGTATGTACAGTAAGGAGCATAATTTGTTTCCGCACACTTTAAATCGGAAAAACTTTTTTCATGAATGTACCAAACGATTTCAATTTCTCTGTAAGGCTAGAAGAATTAGTTTAGTAAATGACGTCTAATAAATAATTTGAAAAAATGCATTTTATTTTTACAACTTTTTTAGCTGGGCCAATAACGAAAATTTTAAAGGTGTGTTTCGCAAACCTGTATGAATGATATACGTTCTTAAAATTACATTGAAATTGGTTTACGAATTATAAACGATCGAAAGTGGTAAAAATGGCAATTTTTCATGATTTTAGGCCTTTCTATCACTTTTGGTCGTTTATAATTCGTAAACCAGTTAACCAATTTCAATGAAATTTTCAGAACGTATATAATTCATAGGAGTTTACAAAACACATCTTTGAAATTTTCGTCATTGGCCCAGCTAAAAAAGTTGTAAAATCTAATCTTTACTATTGTTTATCATAATTCTGAGTAAATGCATTTTTTCAACTTATTTATTAGGCGTCATTTACTGAACTAATTCTTCTAGTCTTACAGAGAAATGGAAGTCGTTTGGTCCATTCATAAAAAAGTTATTCTGATACCACACTCTTTAGTGTGTAGAAACAGTTATGCTCTTTTCTGTATAGCTTTTCTCAAGAGACTTGAAATTGATTGACGGTCACGATAACTGTCCACCTCACTCGTCTCAATTATATGCGACAATTGAGTGCGATGAACAATTATTATAATGGCAACTTCACTTTCAATCTCTCATTTCGAAAAATGACATAAAAGAGTTTATTCACGTTCCGCAAGGTTTCGCACTTACGCGCTGAACCGCATAAAAATCGGTGCGAGATTAAACCATATGAAACCGCCTTTAGTTTTATATTGGGTCATTCCAAAAACGGACACTTTTTGGAGTAACATTTCGGATTTTGTTCAAATGTAACACTAGGTTTACGTAGCTCTACAAATAACTATTTCACATTATTTTATAAATATAACAAGAATGTGTCTATCCAAATTTTTCTAAATAATATGTACCCAATGTGTCACCCTTTTATCATTAAAGCATAAAAAATCATTATCATTAAATATTAAGAATTGTTGAATTTACAGACGTGTAAAATCAACAATTTTCAAGATATCGAAAAATCCTTTGAGATTCGTTCATAAGTTACTAAATACTACAACATTTAAGTTTGAACAAAATCTGAAATGTTGCTCCAAAAAGTGTCCGTTTCCGCGTGGAATGACTCTATTACGAGCTCGTTTCTATCGTTTATCTATTGCATAACTTTTCCAAAGTATATTTCGCCGCGGTTTATATGCTGCAGATAGATAGTAAACTCAACTGCGAATATTCCCCTACGTAGGGGTAAAATGATCATGAAAATCACTGGACGATTTCCAAATAATAATTATTGAAATTGTACCATTGTACCATTCGATCGATTGAAAAATTATCGATCTCTTTACAATCGAGTGGATTAATACTTTGATATTCATTGATAAACATTAAGCACACGGTGCTCCATACTAGGGCTGTCACTTTGCTTCGAAGGTGGAAGATTATGGAGCTTCGAAGTTTAGATTTATGAAACTTTGAAGGTAATGGGAATCGAAGTTTTGTAGCTTCGGTATTCGAACCTCTGTAGTACAAAATTGTTAGAAGATTAAAAGATCTATCTATTTTGTTTTATTTTGTGCTCCTTCGTTTTCATGAAATAGAAACTTTGTAAAAGTAACAGCCCTACTCCATATAAGATCAGAAGAAATGAAATGTCTTGTCGGTGTTGCATGCAAAGTGTAAATTGATTTTTCAAGTGTACGCAAATTGTAGAAAACACAATTGAAACAATTGATTCTGAATGATATAAATGGCTGAACCTACTTACCAAGTTTGATAGTAATATTCCTCTCTAATTCATTCTTAAAACGAACAGTCTGTACTCCTGATATCGCTTTTACAATTGTGGATTTTCCATGGGCTACGTGACCAATAGTACCTGTATAAAAGATCCATTATATTTGATACATATATAATTATATATTTTAGGTGGAGCAATTATTAATAATAAAAAATACATTATAGTTACCAATATTGATTGTAGCTTGCCTACTGATGACCTCGGGTGATAATGCAGTTAATTTACTTACATCCTAACAAATAAAAGATGTATAAATTTCAAAAATATAATCGAACAGGGTATATATAATGTTTTCTTTCTCTTAATCTCTGTACCAGCTCCAATTTAATTTGATGTCGGTTATTATTTATTATAAACAATATAGTCATACTTCATTATAGTACCAAAAATACATTTATGCCCAAGTTGTAACTATGTACATTAAAAATGTATTAGAATAGATAGTTCCTGCTTGTTCTTTTTTACAACAGAAAGATGTAAAAATAATAACAAAGGCGGATGCACCGATTCGGCAATACGATTGAAAAGAATTAATACATTTAGCTTTGGAAATACAATCGAATCACCGTAAGACGAATGCAGATGTCATTAACAATTGTCACAATATAAACGGTGACGAGTTAAAAAGATCTGTTCGCGATGTGAGGACTATTTCAATGCGATTTTACTTGCTTTCCTGTGTATCGGAGGAGAATATTTTCATTCACATAAACCCAACCGAAAAGTATTACAGTATGCCAGCAACAGGAAAGATTGAGGTTATGCGAAGTATGATGAAAAGTTGTCAGAGTACGAGGACACATCGGCTCCAATTTTACTCACTAGCTTCGAGAGATCTTGCTTATAAAGATTTGGCTGACCGGTAGTCACTCCTAATCGTTCTTCACCACCCATAATCACTGAGTCAGTATTTGCAATACGCAAACCACGCGAGGAACACTTCAAAAAAGGCGAGAGTTCATTTACAATTTACAATCACGGGCGACTCCTGAATTGAAAAGAAGCTGAGAGACTCGAGAGACTGCGATCAGCGCCAACTGGAAACACATTCAATTACTATATACTAGATTTCGAATCTTAGATCATGTATACTTATAGACTATAGACTCGGCTTCAGATAGCATCTTGTTCCAAGATTACATCGTTTACCAGATAACGGATGTGGGCAAAGTGCTATAGTCTGTTGATTAGTCGATTCTTATTCGTGAAATTAATATTGCCGTTCTTATTAAATTTATTCAGTTTTGTACATTCACCTTCAGCACCGAACTTATTCTGCGAATACTTTACGCTTCTTTTGATGCTATCTTTACTAATAGCGCTCTTATTGTTCTCCAGATGACGGATGTAGGCAAAGTGCTATAGTCTGTTGAGAAGTCGCCGCATCTCATTCTGTATAAATATTTATGGAAACTGTAACTGTAACATATATTTTATTTTGTTACACGCTCATTTTTACTTTACACTTATTATTTTAAATATGGTTAACTCATTTTGTCGTTTACAATTTAGAAAAAGTTAAATTTTAATGTAGACGTTCATAATATGAAATTTGTATTTATTTCCTCACAACTGCGCTACTGATACATAGGTGAACCTGTATTATCGGCAAGAAAGAAAAGTGCTCCGTTGGTAACATTCGGCTATGAGTTTGAGAATTTTGCCACAAGTGGCACTACCATTGCAAACGACGCCGTTTTCAAATTGTAAAAAACAAATGATAGTAGCATCAGGTCCTATAGGTAGTCCCAATTTAGCCCATGTATCGAGCAACCCTTTCCTGAATCGTACTCATCTTATTAATAATTCTTTACGCGAAGTAAACTGATCCCTGACGCATCTTTGAGAATGGATAATGAGAGGAGCAGTCATGATTGGGTCCTACAGTCCCAATGAAGCCAATCTATCGAGCACTCCCTTCCTGAATCGTACTCGTCTTGTTAATAATTACTCGTTTTATTAGTAATTCTTTAACCAAGTAAATTGATCCCTCACGCAACTTTGAAAGTCAATAATGGGAGGAGCAGTGATGATTGGGTCCTGTGGTCCCAATAAAGCCAATCTATCGAGCAATCCCTTCCTGAATCGTACTCGTCTTGTTAATAATTCTGTAGCGAAGCAACTTGGGAAATGGATAATGGGAGGACCAGCGATGATTGGGTCCTACGGTCCCAATAAAACGAATCTATCCGAAACGAACCAGCGCCGGCACTAATTTTCATCGGTGAAAGTGGCGGCCCGGCCGTGGTGAAAGTCGTGGGGCCACGCGTCGTAAAGGAGGCTCCGGATAAACTGCATACGCCTCGCTAATGCATGCGTTCTACGTGCTAATGTATTACGACAGATAGATCGTGCTTTTACCCGGTGATTACGATACCGGCGAGCCGCGGGCTCGGACCGCGCGAAACCAGAATTCGTAATCGAGGGTCCGAGCGAGCCTCGTGTGCTGAAACCGGGACCGACCATGCCATTGTTTGCGGTCAATTATAGTGACACAGGCACTACGCTCAATGCTGTTTCGTTAGAGCTCCTTCTGACCACTTCGGTGGAGTGTTGCTTTCTAGAAACCACCGTTCACTAGATCCCCTGACCAGAATTAGGGGTGCGAAACCTGATAGCTCTCGTTCACACCGAGAAAACAATCTTACACTGTTACTGTATAATGTTTGCCACTCCTGTCGCAAAATGTGCAGGAGTTATTTTGAAAATGTAATAAAGCATCTGAGTGAGCCTTTATGTTATTATTCGGCCGCGGAACTTTATGCAAAATAAAAGTATTGCACACGTCGTTTTAACGTCTTGAAAAAGAAGTCTTTAAAACATCGGTGAATTGTATTTACGTGTTGATAGTGATTAGACTGCGGATGTTTATGCAAAATAAAAATGGTCTGCATTGATTGCAAGGTATAGGAACCAAGTAGAATGTTACTTCCTCCCTTAATAATTTCAATAGATGAGAAGGAAATATTGATATCTTGAAATCTTTTAAATTTTCCTACGATCTTGAATTTCGTCTAGTCAATGTTGCTATAAATGCATAAAGATTCGCAGTCTAATCATGATAAAATGATTATCGCCTCACGTTCATAACTAGAAAATCGCTAGAACTTACAGAATCAACAACTGTACAACTAGAAGTCGGGAGTTTGTTTTAATTCCAAGCTTTACAACTGCAGAAATCGTGAATTCAGTGACGCGAAACGTTTATATTTTGACTAACGGTGGCAGGCGCCGACTTGTAAAAAGTGAAACACTGATTGAAAAATGCCTCGGTCAGCTAAAATCGATTATGTATATTCGATCGTATAACAAGCAGCGTTCCGTTTCGTGCGACTTGATCACACGGATTATATATTTTTTTACGGGTAATTGTATGTAACAGGTCGCACATTAAAACATACGAGTCTCGTCAGTGCGTCAAAAAAATACAGGCGTCTAAAAAAAAAACAGCCGATTAGCGTAATAACCGTAGATTAGTCGCGTTTGTAAAAAAATCTGTTTGCATACGCCAGAGTTAATTCATAGTGTTGCGTGATTGTCGAACACGAATGTCAATACCTTAATCATATTAATTATGCGAATATCTGCTGGAATATTTCTGAAAATTCCATCGAATTCATCGCAGTTCGTTGACGCTTACCTCTATTTTCGTGTCTAATGAATTATTCTTTCCGCTCCGCCATGAACGTCTATCGAGCGATGTATATACATGGTTTTGCATATTATGGTCTTCAACTCCTAACGCTTCGAAATCATGTTTCTTGTTTTTTTGCTACGATTCTAATGAATCGTGGGACTTTAAGGACAGCTTGCGAAGATGCTATCTAAATTATATTCTTCGGCGTCCTTGTTCGGAGACATATTTATGACAATCTTTGTGTTTCCGTTTTCGAGGGAATTTATATACTATATGTGGACGTTGGCGTTTAGCATAATTAGATTGCAGAATCTTCGAGTAAGAAACTCAGAAGTAACAGACTCGGACGAGCCTCGAGAAAAAGTTAATTGATCTTTTACCAGTAACCCTCTCAATTAAAAGGTTAATACATTGCTTCTTTAAACATCTCACTAAACTGCAGATTCGTTTGTAGTTGCAGCGTACGTAATAAATCAATAGCGTTCGAAGAAGAGTGTGTTTTTAAAAAACTTACAGTACTGTTACTTTATTTTCAACCTATTCAAACATACAGTCAAACCTGTTTTTGTGCGATAAAAAAACATTCACACAACTTCATGAACAGCTACAACAAATAATTTTTCACAACATATTAAAGAAAATTTTTTTATGCGTTGGAGAGGGACCGCATAAAAAAAGTCTCACTTAGAAAATATGTTAAAATTGCCAAAGCTTTACGAAATAGTGAGTAAGTGCCTTCCAAACAGAATAAATAATTAAATTACACATGGAAACATTAAAAAAAATTTTAATTTCTGCGACAGCTACATACATGATGCCGAATAATGCAAATTACGCTTCGTAAACGTAATAATAGAACTTTTGAGCGTTTTCTGAGATTTATCTAGCGCTCTTGACTACTGAAAAGCCCCATCTTTGCATTATTGAGAAATGACAAGGCGCATCCCGCATCCTTGCAATCCTGGAAACGAATCTACCCCCTTAAGAAAGAAAATAAATTTCCATTTCACTCCAAGTCTCCACTTAGAAGAATTTGTACAAATGCGATCGAAATAAGAGTAGAGGGTACACCGAGTACAGACGTAAATTGCTGACGTGTGTTTCCAGTGTTCTCGTCTGCTTGGAAAGCAGGTAGAATTCCACGGGAAAGAATCGGGGAATGCAAAGGGAGGGACGAAGTTCGTCCGCGACCGCTGCCAGTGGAAAACTTTGCCCGGTATAATTAGTGCATCGCAGAATACGATGATTGCGCGTTAATTAACCGTGGCGTTGTTACAGAGGCCGTTGCGTAAGGGATCTACCCGAATTTCGATTCGAGGAGTTACGCGCTGCACACGAGAGGGACCGCCGCGCTGTTCGGGACTCGGGACTTCGGGACTCGGGATAACGCGCAATGATGCAGATGGATCGTATTATTTACAGGTATACATTTTCCGAGACGTTTGAAAGGCTTCTTTTTAAAGACTCTTATTACCGACGTCTTTTTAATGCTCGGACAACGGACGATTTTTATATCTATATAATTGGCAATGCTTAGGACCGTCCACAGATTTGATGATATCTCGTGTAGACACATTAGTCTTCCGATATCCTCAATAAAACAGCTATTCAGTTAGTTTAATCGTCACAAATTGAGTACTTAAACGACAATTTGGACGTTCCCGGTCAAAATAGACTCGGGCACAGCCGTCGGAGGGTCAAAGACGTGTTATTTCAGACACTTTTTCGAGACGTTTCAAAGACGTCTTCTTCGAGACGGTTTAACCTCTTAACTGCAGAATTTAGTTTTAAAAATCCCTCGCAGACTGCGGAATTAAAATCAAGCAATGACGAGTATACACGTCGAACGCAGGGCAAATGGTCGTATTACAAATTTCACGAAAAACAAGGAAGAATTACATTTTTATTCGATAAAAAATTAACATTATATTCTTGAAAAGGTTATTGTTATTGCACCGCAAATGTAATAAATTGGCGATTATGTATAATAACCGGTTATTATGCATAATCACCAGTGGTGGTTATATGTACATAATAACCGGTTATTATGCATAATCATTATAATCACCGGATGAATCACATTTATCGCAACATATAAACGTCGAACACAGTTAACTGGTTAAAGACGTCTTTTCCGAGGCGTCGTTTTAACGTCTGAAACAAGACGTCTTTGTGCTGTCTGGGATATACATATACATATCGTGCATGCGTGTTTCCGTTTATCGAGATCGAGACATTATATTTATGGTAAGCAGAGAGGACAAAAACGGGAACAAACACGCGACACCTGCGTCAACGGATATGCAACGCGATTCAACTATTCCGCTGCGGTGACGCAGGAGAGCCGCGATTCCATCGAGAAAACGAGACTACAATAACACGAGCACGGAAATTCGCGTCGTATTGTATGCAGATTGGTTGATGCACGAATTCGACCGCGAAACGAATAGCTTGCGACTTCGATGAACATTTTTATTTTGTTCCGTGATAATTGGTCTGATTTTCTGCACTTTATATGGCAAAAATCGGCTGCGATTAAATATTAACCGTGAACACGACTTCTTTCAAGAAAGTCACGAGAAGGCTCGCCCGGTGATTCGTCGAAAATCTATTGGCGCCACGTGAAACGACGAGCTTGAGTGAATAACGACAGTGACTTCACTTAAAACACTTAAAAATACACGCATGACATCCGCGTTTTACTTGGAAACAATAAACTATGCGGAACGTATAATCTCAACTATCTTTTTAACGTTTTCCGAACAGTACGAACCAACTCGATGGAACCGGTCGTACAGAAATATTTTTATGTATTTGAGTAATTTTTCATTTCAATTAAAAAGCTTTTATCTGAGATCTTTATCAAGTTAAGAATTAACATTCAATTTAGTTTCTATTCCTTGCAATCGATGCAGACCATTTTTGTTTTGACAACAAATGTACTGATATAATAATACGAGGATCGAATCGATTCAGATTTCATAGAATTTTTATGGTAACTCAAATGAAGAAGTATAATAAAAACCTGCAGGGTCCAAACTTGCGTCACCGCGATCGCATAAAATCGGCATAAAAATCGTCGTGGACCCTCCTCTTGCCCTCGGTGTCACCTAATCGCTGTGCGTAGATTATGCTAATGCTATTTAACACTGTCGCGTTCTATGCTAATTCGATTGGGATTTAAGAACGCTGTGCCCGTCCACGTGTCGCTGCGTATTAAAACTGGTTGACGTTGTCGGCGATATTAACTAGGAATATTGAATGAACCAAAGGTTAATTCCCATTACCGATATTTGCGGAAATCGCGTTTCAGTGTGCGGCCACGTTCCAGAATATCGTTTGTGAACTGAAAGGAAGGATCGCGGACATCAATGCCGGATTAAGCCAGCGCGGGGCCCGTAGCAAATGCTATGTCGAGGCCCTAGGCTTCCTATCAGGGCCGCTCGTGTGCAAATGTAGCGCACCTTTTCAACAAACACAATGAATGACTTTTCCTTTTTTTAGCAAAAATATCTGTGCTCCCTGGCATAGACAGCCGCTCACGTATCGACGCCTCTTCGATTAAGCGCCCGTGTGGGGCCCGTGTTTGTATGGCGCGTAGCATTTGCTAATTCTGCTACGGGGCAGGCGAGCATCGCACAAACGAAATGCATCGATCAATCTTAATTTTGCATCTTAATGCAAAATTAGAAAATCGTCTGCATTAACCGTGGGAAGCAGGATGTGAAAATGTTTCCCTTTCTTTTTAAACCGTTTGACTTCATGATGCAACAATACCACGCACTTCTTCTTTACACGGTGTGTTCCGCGTCACATATCTTTATTATAAATACATAAATCCCGCGAGACCGTCATACATGTCGAATCGTTTAACCCCGGACAAGAATTTGTCGAGCACTAGTTTTTTATCCCTCCTAGAAACATACGCATTTATGCGATCTTGCAAACATTTTACGCAGTGTCATCGGAAGCAAGGATCAAAAGGTCTTCGGTTGCAAACCGGTTCCGGAGCCGCAAAAAACAATTTAGCATAGGTTTATTAGATATTATTCAACTAGCCAGCGCTGAAAGCGAGCACTGTGTACTTACATATTACACTGCGGAAACGACAATGCATTAGACGATGTTGTGCGATTTAATATTTACGTTCAAGTGGCCGGAATGTTGTTGCCAAAGAAGGATTTCCTACCGAAAAGTCTGCGATTGAAAATTTGATTGACGAAGCATGTTTGCAGTCAAATAACCTGTGCTCGCATTAATTGGCGCGATACTATATCACAGTAGATGACACGATTTTATTCGGGCCACTCTTAAAAGTAGAGTTTCATGAATAATAATTATTATTTATTATTTGTTTATGAGTTTCCGCAGATTCTGTGATGTGGACGTTTGTTCCCGGATAACTGGCTTCAAGGGTGTACATACTATACGAATCGCCGCCGCGCCGGTGTTAATTGGATCCTCGTTTACCTTCGTCGACGAGTAAAAACATTTTATTTAAACGCAACGAGACGCGTCGAGCCGCGACGCAATTCCACGTTTTCGCAGTTGCACGTTTATCGGACAACTTCCGGGAAAATCAGCCAGAATCGTTGACTTTTGTGCGGGACAGGCGTAGCAGAATGGTTGCGGCAAATCGCGCAAAACTTCCTACATATCGCTAGAAACGATTGCCTAAAGATTGTTCCATCCTTAGTCCAACATTTCTTCCTCAATCCATTTACGAAATATTCAATGTTGACATTGAAATCGCGGTACGGTCGACGAAATAATCGTTCCCAGCTATTTCTCAGATATTTTCAAGCACCGCGCAATTGTGATTAATAATGTTGTTAGACAGCGGCTTTGATGCATTTACGGCACAGATCGAGTAGGTGTAATTTAAAGAATAAATACATTAGAAGAGCTTAAAACTACGGTGTTAATTATGTTGTTTTCAATGCAGGTAGACTGTCTAAATATTATACTGTCCCAAAACTCCTTCAAGTCCGGGAAATGGGAGGTTCCTTAGATCATTTGAAGCGACATTTTCCTTTGCAAAAATTACTGCCGCAGCTTTGTTTAGGAGTTATTAGCGAAAAACACAGACCAATCTCACCAATCAGAGCGCGACCTAGACGCGAGCTGGCGCTGTCGGCCCGCGGCGCGCCAACCGTCTATTGGCCGACTGTGCCAAGTCGCGCTCTCATTGGTCCGTGTTTTTCGTTAATAACTCCTAAACAAAGCCGAGGCGGTAATTTTTGCAAAGGAAAATGTCGCTTCAAATGACCTAAGGAACCTCCCATTTCCCGGACTTGAAGGAGTTCTGGGACACCCTGTATATGATTTAACCGGACTCAAGGTCCCAGGAACAGAGATCAACATCTTCGAGGCTCCAACGTTCGATCTGCCATAAAATCGTGCGATTTTTGTGCGCAAGGCGAATTCTAAAGGAGTCGGCAATTATAAGGTAAAACTGCGAATTGTGACATTCGCCAGGTCACCGATGCAACGTTTAGGTTCGCGTGGACCGGAGTCAGCGAACGTCGGATGAAAGCGATCCAAGAACCTTGAACCCTCGCTGTGAAAGTATCGTTGTTACGTTCATCCGCTCTCTCGGACAATTCGAAGACGGTAACCTGTCGTTCCCGTTGCATAATCGCTTGGCACGGATTGGATTCTATCAACTATTCCTGATGTATTAGGGTAGCGGCTGAACTTTCCTCCACTTCCTCTTCCCCAGCATTTTCTTAGCTGAATTGTTCCCCTCTCCAGTTCCCCTCTCACATTAAAAAGAAAAGAAACCCTGAATTTTAGCTTGCTCTTCTTCGGCGTTTTCTTCGCTGGAAACAGAGTCTAGAAGACGTTATCGCGGTCCGATGCATTCCGTTCCTCACCCGCGAGTTCCGCGTAATCCTCTTCCTGCGTGGCGCATGTTGTACAAACACCGCGCGCGATTGCAAATCAGTTCCGCGAAGTATCAGGCGCAGTTTCGGAACAGGGTAAACGCAACAATGGCGAGTGTTCAATTATATTTGAATTGCGCCTCGGCGAAGTTTGCAATCCTAACGAAGAGTAAATGGTAAACACTTCCCTCGACGCAACACAAGCGTCTGCAAGCAAGATTGTAAAACGGTCGAGGAGGATCAGTCGAAGGATGTTCGGTTCGTCACTGTTATTGTTGGAAAAGAGCGACAGAGTTCGAAAATTCGAGGGATAATATCGAAACTTATTTGTGACGAACCTGGCTGGGTCGCTTCATTAAAATTGTCGTAGTAAAATGTTCATTAATAAAATTGACATTAGCTTTATTTAGCGTACAAATAGCCCGTCACTCTCGTTGGAAGTGGAATAAGTCGTAACATTTTTCTATAACCATTTTAATGAAATTACCCAGTCAGGTCCGTCAACTCCGTCACTCTTGAAGGACGATATAATTGAATAAACGATTTCGTTGGAATTGTAAAATCTTAAAATCATTTTCGAACGTAATCTTGACAAACTTGGCTGAATAATTCGATTGGAATTTCCGCATTACCGACTCGAGTAAGGAGGCCACCAGGAACCGAGAGAAACGAAGATCACGATGACTCGCGTTTCGTGGTTTCGTCGGATTTCTTTCCTCGGGCTCCTGCGGCTTCGTTCGTTTAATTTCCAAATGAACCGTTCTATCCACGCCCCGAGAAGAAACTCTATTCCATAGGACCGAGCATGGTATCTGTTTGTCTGATGCTGGCCCGGGTAGAATCGAAGAAGAAGAAGAAACGATTCGCAAGCATCTCGTGACCGTGCAGCCCAGCCAAGAATCACTTTCGCCGATCGTCGTCGCCGACCAAGCTGCTCGTGACTTGCATAACCTCCCGCAAGGCTGTTACACGGCATTACACTTTCTGTTCGTTTCCTTGCTGGTCGGAATTACTCTCATTCCGGTCCACTTGTCCGCTCTTTCCTTGCCATAATCGGGGCCGAACGATGACTCGCCACTTCCCATCCCGCGTCCTCTTTCGTCCTTCGCGCGCAACATCGTCACCGTGATGCTGAATTTCGCCATATCCTGCGTCGTCCCCGTTTATTATTTAGGGGAAATTATTTTATGTGATTTTTATAAGAACTAACCTCCTCAATTCTCGAAAAGAAGAAAATTAACCTCTTGAAGTATGATTTTCTTCATGGTTACACCAATTACGATAATTAACTGGCTCCTACATGATCAATAATATTGTCAATATTAACGGAGGACCATATTGGTGGAGAAATATTGATCGTCTAGGAGCGTATTGAAGCGTCCTATCAATATTGACGGATATTGATAGAAAACTGTATTTTCTGTCAATATTGAAGAACCGTGTGAACGTCTAGGAGGTTCATTGTCAATATTTCCTTGAATATCAGTTGCTTGTGAGTACGTGACGGCGCAACGCGAGGACGACGGCGAATTTCTCCGCTCCGTGAATCTACAATTGGGTGAAACAAACAAATTTTCTATGACAGCGTTATTAGCCTCGGGTAGCCCTGTAAGTTTTGTTAAAGAAAATTTTGTGCCGGAAGATACTCCTAGAATTACACTATGGAATTAAATTATGGTTCGAAATTTTGACAATAGGCACGGCGTATGCACGTAACTGATGCCTCAGTATAAAGGTCCGTATGTGGTGTCCGAGGTGCTCCGAAATGACCGTTACGTAATTAAGGACGTCGGGGGGCTGCGAAATATGCGACGATGGCTTCCTTCCTAGGTCGATAGATTACGCGTTAGATTAAGCTAATATTATTCTTTGAATTACGATAGTGGATGTGTGCGCGAAATTCTTTATATAGAGCGAAAAAAAAATCCAAATCCATTCCAGACGCTAGGTATCTCAATGTTATAGAAAGTCTTAGGTTTGCGGGAATAGCTTCGCGCATAACAGTGTCTTTTTCCTGGATGTTGGGCCTAACTAGCTCTAATAAAGTTTGAAAGCTTTCTTCGTCCATTCGAAGAAAATTTTTGTAGTCGTCCGGTTCTGTAGAACGCAACAAAAGCAAATGTTCGTGTGTAAAGCGGCTTCTCAGCTTGTACCACTATTTGGACCAGCGTCTATTTCTCTTTGATTTTTTTTTGTTCGCACAGTGAAAGAGTCAATGCTGGGAAACCCAAATCCGAACTGGAAAACGTTTCGAAATTCACAACAGAAACACCACTGAAACAGCCCCGACCATGCAAGCACGAATATTTCTTCCAGAATGAGTATTGATGAGAATATTGATGCGCTTCACTATAGAGTGTCAATATAGAGTGTAGGGGCCCCTTTACAACTTCTTTGCCTTTAATAATTTCACTGGTGAGAACAGAAAATTTGCATCTATTATATATACCGACATTTATAATTGAATTTTATTGCGTCTTAAAAGAAAGACATAACATGCATAATTAGCGGATTACATTTCAAGAGTTCGCCACGAATCTGACTCGTTATTATACGGAAACGGGTTAATCAACTACAACTTCCTCGAAACGATTTATGTACATGGTTTGGATCGTCCGTCACAGTTCAAAGATCAATGGACCCGATAGATCCAAAGCCGGTGACGTCTTTCGGCGTCACGGCTCGCAAGGTCCGCTGGGAGTACATCAACGCGAAATAATTCGCGCGGTCGTTTTCCTCGCGTTTTCAACCCCCGCTGGTGCCTTGACATCTTGTTATCTTTTCGCGTGATTTACCACGGTCCCCGTCGTCGGCAGCGTCCCGATGTTGCACGCGTTTTTCTCTCCGTCCTCGTTGCTGAATTTAAGACTCCTCTCGGTTTCGTAGTTCGGCTCGGATTACCTCGTTCCCGGCCGATTATTTCGCGCCGCGAGTCGCCTTGCGGAAAACAACGTTAACGAGGCAATGCGCCAATTGCCGGCTCGTTAAAAATCACCGGACACGATCGACCTCGGGACGGACGCGATTATTATCCGCGCGACACGATCGGCAAACATCCTTCGCGATTTCCTTCGTTTTTCTTCCGATCTGCGGAATCACCGGGACTACATTTCCAGCTGGAAAATTGAGACATTTCTTTCAATCCGGACCATTTTTATTCCATGCAATCTTTTTTACGTTGTGCACACCGAATCGAACCTGTTTTCTCGTACAACAGTTGAGTTTTTTACAATTTACAGAATACAGACGAATTTAACAATGTTTTGAGTTTATGTTAATTAATGTTATAGTACAAGAAGGATTCTTGGTGTATACAACAGCCTAGGTAATTAAAGAAAGACAGAATATACAAATTTTATAACACGTAAATTATTTTCGAAGAAGCTTTGAAGCCGAATAAAATATTTCCCCATGTTTACAAAATTGAGGAGATGAATACGTTTACCTGGAAAGATGAACTGAACAGTTTTGAATAAGAGACTTAACAATAAGATTTTTGCGCATTGTTTTTAAGGAAGCTCCGCAACCGTCCGACCGAAAGCTTCCTGTTTCCTCCTCGCGGTGGTGGAAATCAGAAAGTTGGAAAAACTGTAGCAACGAGTACGGCTGTTTCGCAGGAAGGAACTCGATTGTTGCGAAAGGAAGAAAATTACATCAAGAAGGTTCGCTTAAAGTTAGTTTCGAAGCAACGGCCAATGTAACGCTCGGCGTCGAAGGGCTACCGCCATTCCAGACGGACTTCAAGTAGGTTAAGCTGAACAAATATGGCTTGCAACAGACAATTGGCCACTTTCCCGGCCTTGGCGATGTAGTTCAATATCGAAGAATCGACTGATCGTAATACGTTGCAATAAATATTGATTCTGCAAGCTTCTAGGAACAGGGGAGCAATCTTGCGGATCTGCAGACTGCATTTCGCTGGTGCTAATTAAGTATCATTCGCCCCGTAAGTAATGCAAATTTAATATGTTTTTGCAAAGAAAAATAATCAGATCAAATCAAAACCCTTGCTTTGCACTACTCGGTTCTCTAATTTCTTAATTGTTTAACCCCCGATTTTTATTGAGTTATTTTCACTGGGTGTATCTCCATGATTGCGATAATTGCAGACTGAAGAATAGTTGAAGCGTTAGTAAAAGTAACGTTAAATAATCGGTAGACTCTAGTCCCGTCCAACGATCCTCTCATTATCGTTGTTCTTTATTCCCTCAATATTGCAATACAGTAACGGAAATCATTCACAATTTGAACCAATAATTACTATTTACTTAGTTTTACTTTACGTTTTGTAGTCGCTAAATATTCTAATGAATGCAATCATGTAATAGTTAACCTGGGAAAAATTTATATTTCGCACGAAGTTAATCAAGAATGATTGTTGTACAAAAATGATACAATGGCGACCGGAAGTGTCTACCATTTTGGTTCTCACGGTGGAAAGTGCATAAATCTTTTCCATTATTCCAAAGGACATCGAGTGACGGCAATATTGTATTATGTACTCGCGTTAATAGCGAGTGACGGCTAATCCTTTCTCGAGAACAAGAAGCAAGCAGTTACGAAACTAACATTCGCAGCAGCTCGTCATTATTTTCTTGCGTTGGTGGAATGGATAAGCGTCTGTAAACACATCAGTGACGCAATCGCTGTACAAAGAAAGTAAAGAGCTAGAAGGATTGACGATGCAGCTACCGAGTAATTAGGATCACCAATCTCTAATTAGCTGCGCTCATTCATCTTAAATTTCTCTGACAATCCGAGAGCAGAGTCAGGGAGAAGCAACTTTGCGATTCGAATAGTCACAGAAGAAGATCACCAACCCCTAATTGTGCCCATAATTATGAAAGTGGTCTAAGTGAAAATTCAAAAAAATTGACTGAATTTATTTCAACATTATATGGAATTCATTTAGTGTTAACATTTAACAGCCTTTTCCTTTAAATATCCCGAAACAAGAAATATATGACTTAGACCACTTTCATAATTATAGGCACAATTAACGATATGTATTTAATTCAAATTTATTTAACAATCTGATGGAGTAGCAAATATAGGGATTATCTGTTTTATCAGACTTAGATCTTTATGCAAAATAAAAATTGTATCCATTAATTGCAAGACATAGGAACCAAGTAGGAATTCATTTCACTCTTTAGTGGTTTTATTAAGTTGTAAGAAATGTACTGATAGTCTTACGTATATATAATGCATAAAATCTGCAGTCTAATCAGACTGAAGGATTAATTTTTACACTAGTGGATAAAGTACACCAATTTTGATTGAAAAAAAAAATTAAAGAATATTATTATCACTTTCTTCTTTAGTTTCTGATCCCTGTGATTAGCCTAGAAAATGTTTTATTTGCATGGCATAGAGATCCACAGTTTCGTTCCGCGCCTTATTTTTGTAACTTTTATACTTTTAAATAAACTATTTTGTCTATATATGCTCAATATTTGAGACTGTTCAGACGAGTCAAAGTACGCACATTGAATTGCAAATGTATACATTTGTACACAATATGTCCATTAACACTGTTGAAATTCTTGAGAAAATACACTCAACAGTGTATGCTTGGATGTTTAATTAAAATATCACTGCGTCAGGATTGTTTGCGATGATCCAACCACTAATTATTATTGCCTGTGGGATGAAATCATTGTTAACATACAGAAAAGAACCATAATATAGTATAACCGATCGATATATGGATAACACTGTATCCTCTGTTGTTTTTAAAATGCGAGCCCTATTTCCCGCGCAAACTGGAGCACCTGATTCGTCGAGCCACCTGATTGGCCTGTCTTCAATTTTCGAACCGCGAATGCTACTTTACCGACACGATCCGGTTGATAAATAAATTACAGATTAATACGATCATATTAATTCGTAAAAGAATTCTGTTCATCACAACATGAACTTGAACTCTGTCGCTGTCGCAACAAGTAATGAGAATCGGCTTTCCTTCACTTTATATATGTATATACAGACGCATAAATGAATTTATATTCTTACCGTCATCATTGTCTTTCACGAGTAGCTTACAATTTCAATCGATATTTAAAATCTCACTGTTTGACTTTATATAATAACGGTAATAATGGAAATTATTTAACCGTCACGCACATGTAAACACGCGCGCTCTCTTCAACCGTTTTCATCCACAGACCACAGCTCTACTCATGTCCGTTGCAATTTAAATTCAAATAAATTATAATGGAAACGAGTCTTGCAGTGTCCTCGCGCAAACGCGCACAAATTCACACTGAATTCTGATGAACGTTTGAAAACGGAAATACTTAATCTATTTCGAAGATTTTGTGGTCCCCTTATGCATGTGCGATTTAGGTAGAGTACGGTAAACATGAACATGGTCTTCGTACGTTAATTATGCTTTTTAAAGAATAACTCCTTCGGAGGTTGTTTGAAGGTCAACATATTACATACGCCGCATGTCACAATTTCAAATAATCTGGAGCTTTATAGTATAGGATTTATATATTTACCAGAAAAAAAGTCATGAAAATAAATTCGAGAGCACATTAACGATCAAAACTTTCAACCGGCAATTTTTCGAAAGTGAAATCACGCGACATGCGGCGTTCTTCCCGCAACCACAGATATTACGAGACAGCGGGAATGCAAAATGTTTGGGTCACCCTGTACACGAGAGAATAGCACGGGATCCACGCCATGAGAACCGCCCGAAAGCGATGCTGAAATCCGACGCGAGATGTCGTACAGTTTTGAACGTCGGTTAGTCCCCCTCGCAGTTCCATCTAATCTTGACCGCATGGTCCTGGTCGTGGTCCTCTCCTCGCGGTCTTTCGTTTCCGTGTGATCTACATTCGAGCAACAACCTCTCGAAGAAGCCTACGTATATGGAATCGTCGAAAATCCTGGTGCGATTCGTTGGTCGAGTGTCCGTCCATGCGACGTGAAACGAAAAAGAAAGAGAAACACAAACAGAAAAATCAGATTCAAATCTAGAAAGAGAGAGAGAGAGTAGTAACACAAATCAATCGTATGGAGATCGTTCGAAGTCTAGGTGGGAGATCCGTATGCGAGCAGCGCGTCGAGTCGTGACAGGTTACGAGCCACGGGATCGCTCGGTGTTTGGTACGAAGTGGGAGGAACAGGGAGGAAGAGAAAAGGAAAAGAGGACGGAAGGAAGGAAAAAGGTGGGAGGGAGGGGGAGAGACAGAGGAGAGAGGGTGGGAGGGAGGGAGGGAGGAAGAAAGAAAGAAAGAGAGAGAGTGGTAGAACAGACAACACAGAGAGAATGAAGCACCGTGGCTCGGTGGAGTAGCTTAGTACATAGTAGGGTGACGGCGAGTCCGCTGCGGTGGCAAGGTGTACGACGAGCAGGTAGCGTGAACGTTAAACGGCCGCGCGCGTCTTGCACGTAAAGGAACCGTCATCAGTCGAGTGCGGCCGCGTGCACAGGAAGCCGTCGACGCTTGACACTTCTCCTTCCTCTCTCTCTCTTTCTATCTTCTCTCTTTTGTTTTTTCTCCATCCCTCCGCCACTACACGCACACATATAAATACACACACTCGTTCTCTCTCTCCCTCTTTCTTTCTTTCTTCCTCTGACTCTCTGTTCTCTCTCTCTCTCTCTCTCTCCTCTTTTTCTTCGCGCGACGCGGCCACGGAGAGGAGGAAGAAGACGCGTGCCGCCGATGAAGAAAACCGGCGACCGCCAGTCCTCGTTCTTACTCGCGCACACTCGCTTGTAACAGCGGCGAGCAGTGCCGAACGACCGATCTCGCCCGAGTTCGTAACCGATCCGCGACACGGCTACCGTAGCCGATCCTCCTCGTCGCCGTCGTCGTCGTCGTCGTCGTCGCCGTCGTCGTCGTTGTTGTTGTTGTTGTTCGAAACCGAGTGTTTGTTCCGCGACGGCCGAGGATAAACGAGAACGTTTATCGGGACGCGCGCTGCATGTACAAACGGCACAGGTGACAGCAAGAGAACCACGGCAGCGAGACATCGTCCCCGAGAACAAGCCGGTGTACTCGAGTCGACGGACCACCAGCAGGTTGTTCCCGAGGGGATCACCCGATAAGGAATACCACGGTGAACGCAGGTGGGTGTTGTCTCTTTGTACGCTCTCTTTAATCAGAAACGACGAGTACCTGTGCGCGACGAGGCGTGCCTCCGCGCCGGCCGCGCGCTTTGAGGTTAGGACAGACAATCGATCTGGCTTCTCGCCACCGATGAAACACGACGCGGCCGCACGGATATTCGCATTTTCGACAGATATTTCTGTGAGAATTTTCTCGAGCCTTTTAACAACCGAGAGAGAGATTGTTAGAGATTGTGGGGAACGTGGATTCGAGAAGGGTTTCGCGGGTAAATCGGCCGGGAGGGAATAGGAACTTTAAAAAGAGAATCTTCGTGGGCCGACCTAACCTCGAAATGGATCGATTGTGCGGGTTGCCGGAAAGACTACGATTTTTGGATAATTCTTTTCGAGCTAGTTTGAAGGGGAACACAGGTTCTTTGTGTGTTGGGTGGTGGAGTTCTTGTGTTTTGTGTGTACCGTGCCCTGCACTCGCTTCGGTATTCCATGTAGACGATTAGGTATGCAGCAATGGCTTTAAGAAGGTTTAAAGGCTCTGTGGGAAGTTAGATAATATAACGGGGATTGAAATCGTTGTGGTTTTGTCTAGCTGGAACTCTTGTATTGCTTTATTAATTGGAGGAATTGAATTAGTATGATTTTTGTATCTTGTTCGTGTATTCTTCCATTTGTCAAATGGGAGGATCCACTTTAATACTTGTCGATATCCGAAATTTTCAATTGGAAGCGTCGATATTTACGGGGTGGACATTTTCCAGAATTGTTTTCTATATTATGTAGGGGAATTTCTTCTTTTCCAAAGAGAAATGCAGAGTAGGAACCTTGGTATTAACGGAAGCGTTAAATCCGGCCTGAATTTCCCCGCCTTAATTCGGCCAAGATATTTTTTAATCTCCTATCAAACACAATGCCGCATAATAACGGTGTTACACGATTACATCGGTTTCGTAACGAACCGTTTCGCGTGACAGCTAACCGAGCTTTTCAGCGTAAGCTCGCGTCGAGCTCGGTTCGTGGAAGTATACCGAGCAATTGGTCACCGGAGAAAAGATAATCGTGAAATAATCGCGCTCGGTATCTCAATCGGAACGCTTTCCTATTTGAATTGAAAATGAGGCGGCCGGATTATTATTCCGAGGAACATAATAAATATGATTCATCGGCGCGAACGAACCATTGGGAGTTGTTCCGACAAACAGATTATAGCACAAATGCTTCGCAAATAACAGCATGTGGTGCCGGAAATAAATCGGTTTGACGAACGCGCACGAATGAAATTTTCGGACGAGTTAACTCGTCAGCCTCGGGGACGGGTAGAACAATTGCCAAATAAAATCGCACGTATTAAAATAATCAGCCTGTCGATTAAAATGAATAGTAAAATAACAACGACGAATTAATTCGTCAGTAACAAGTCGAAGAAAACAATTCCAAGTAAACTTCTCCGTCGGAAACGAGGGAAAAATATTGTTCAGACAAATGTCGTAGGAAATATTATCCGGTATCTTCCACCTTGGATTTCGATACAAATAACCATTTGCAAGGCCATATGGTCTAGATAACGTCCCGGTGTGGAATGTTTACACCGACGCTGACGTGCCAACGCTGTCTAAGAAACTAGACGGTGGTTCGTCGGAATATTTATTTTTGCGTAATCGATGAATCACTCTCTCCCCGGCGGGAAAACAGAAATTGTTGAAAGCGCGAAATAACATTGTTTACGAGGTACATACAATTGTTTCTGAAGGAATTGAACGGCAGGTTTCGAGCGTGGTATCGATATCGAGCGTAATCTCTGGCACGTGTACGCTGCGAACACGTAACATAAATTCACCAGTTTCAACTATTATATACATATGTATATCGCAACGCGAAAAGGAACTATGTTATATAAAGCGAGGAGAAAACGCCGGTTTTCTCTGTGTGTGTGTGTATATATTTGCGGCGCCGTTGCTCGAACCACCTTGTTTCACGTTGAACTTGTTAATCGGATAGGACGAGTCAACTCGTCCTAAACGGAAAATCGATAGGCAGATTTTTCCCTCGATTGCAGATAGACAATCAGTGCCGATTATGTCGCGTTCACATCCATTACGATGTAATTAGCTTTGGAATGCTCATCTTTATACGCGTCCGGGTTTTATTGGAGGAAGCATGATCTGTTCAAGGATACCGTACACCGAGTTTCACCGTGTAATTAATGTCGATTAGCTTTAAACGAGGAGAGAAGGCTGGACAGAGATTGAGAAAAATTTTTGCCCAGCTCTGCGGCTGGGAATCTTATCTGCGGTCTTAAAGTTTTGAAAATTTAATTAAAAACCTTTATTTCTGTCAAACGAGTTTGGGCATGCAAATTATGGGGAAGTAGATTTTGCAGAGCCATAAATGCATAAAGATCCGCCGTCCAGCGATCACAGTTTAGTACTCCGCGTTTCGCCTGATTTATAATCTACAAACGAGTTAATTAACCGGTGGCGGAATAAATATTTAGACAGGCGAGGAAGTGCATGAAACAATACATAAAACTTTTACGACACTGTAGCACGAGATTCGATATCGTAAAGTGAATACCGGGACAGGCATTGAGAAACATCCGATAATTTTACAAGATAATTCTAACGTACACACTGATCTGTTAATTGTAGAGACAATTACGGTCTTGTACTTGTAAACTGAGTCATCGTCATTATCACTGCGATTCGTCGATTGTGATGGTATTTTTCTAAAAGAAGAGATGTTCGATTAAACACCGATACAGTCGTGAAGTGATTGAACACTCGCAATCCCAAAAATTCGAAAAAAAAATTATAGCAAGGTGGGGACGGTAAAGAAAGAGAAAAATCGAAGAATACAGAGAGAAAGCAAACTGTCATTGACACAGTCTCTATCGTCGGTATCGTGCAGCAGCAACGAGGTCCAATTTGTACCGGAAACGAGCATTACGTCCCGGTGTATTATCATTTTCAAACGCGACACGTTTGCCGGGCCGCGTGCGACGGAATTATTAATTCCCCGGTAACCGGACGTAACGGCACCCGCGTGAAATGATCGCCTCGCTCATCGATCTATCCGCGATCTATCACCGAGTAAATCGTTCGGATCCATCCAGATGGAAACGATCCCGCGAGAAACACACAGAGAGAGAACGAATGTGTTTTATAACCGGAAGTGGGGGAGCCTGGGCGAAAACACAATGCGCCGAAATTCTCGATACAAAACGTGAACGTGTATGTGTACGTGTGTGAATCATCGTGATTCACCCGATCGAGACACCCGGTCCTTGCGAAACGAGAGTCGCCTTTCGAGCAACAGATTCGCCGACGAATGGCCCGTGAACACTCGCGAAAATCGACTCTTTCGCGAATCTCGAACGGTTTTATTGGGTTTCTGTCATCCGGGATGGAGAGTTACCGATGTCGTTCCCCACCGCCTCTCTTGCCAAGATTTTCTTCCGGGATTTGGATATTTAACGCTCGCGGAACTGCCGAGCAATAAAAGTGACTGGTTTGTATTGCCTCTTGAGAGCAACTACGTTTACGGGGACGTTGAGCGATTTTTCCGGAAGATATTTTTCCATACAAGTAGGAGATACCACGGCGTACTCGATTCCGAAGTTTCAGGTTTGTACCATCCATCGATATCAATTTTATTGGAGTGACAAAGTAACGGGAATGACAAATTGAATCATTGATCGCACAATTAAATATTTCCGCAGCCAGTGCAAGTCGATAGTGTTGATTGTCTGTTGCTCGATAGCTCGTAGTATTTGTAAAGGAATCCCGGACCTGGGTTCAACAGCGAGGGTCACCGATGCCAACTTCATTTCGTCGGGAATCGAACATGTTATTCGGAATCGATCAAGTATCCGTTTGATACGTGGCCGAGCAATTGTTTGGGGGATTGGCCCCGCGAGGCCAAACCAGTTTGGCACCGTTCTCGATGCTCTGCAACTTTAATACTCTTGCTTGGGGAAACTTTCGAGCAGTCTCGAGCTGCTCCAGAATCGAATTTGAGAACGGAGCCTTGAACGTTCGCCGGCTTCTCTCTTTATCTGCGGTTTTGCGGACGCGACTGTTCCCGCTCGCACGCTGCGAAACACTGCGCGCTGTTCGTCTAATAATAAAATCCGAAATCTAATACTAGTTTACGTATGCTGTGCTCCTTCGATGCATGGTCTAGTTCCAGGAGGAATGTTGCAAGCATCCGGCGAAGTCACAAAACTTAGAAGAACTACACGATCTAAGAAAGAGCACGGACCCGAGGATTTTTCTTGAATTGAGACTCTACTGTATATTTGCTAGAAGGTTCGTCCAAAGCTTGTGCCGAATGTTTTGAAGGTTCCGTGGATGTACGGCGTGCAATCAGGACAACAAAGCACAGTTTCCCTGATCACGTTGAATGGTTAGCATCTACGACAGCCGAAAATTTATCGAATCCGCGAGGCCTTCAACTGCAGACACATTTTACCATTCCTCGAGAGAGCCTGGTTCGTTGACTCAAGATTGTTTCACGACAGTTCGAATCCCCTTTGCTCTGTCTGTTACATACTAATGATTCTCTCGGTTTGTACACCGAGCACATATCGCTTCTTGGTCCCTATTATTTGTTTCTGGCCTCGGTCGCTGTGTTTCCCTTTGCTTCCTTGCTCGGATCGTAAATCCTTGACGTAAAGGTGCGTTTTCACAGTGTTCCCTGTCTTGACACTGGCCGACAGTATTAGCCTGGTGCATTCGTAACAGAAATACACTTGTAATAAGCGCACGCTTTCTATAGCAAACGCTGAATTTGTTTCACGGCACTCCGGAGAATTGCTCATAAACTTTCAAAGTACCAGTTACATAATTTTGCTTATTTTCAGCCCTGACGGCCTTGAATAGGACTCGGGATTTAGTTCGATCGCTCTCTGTTGCATTGATTTGCAAGTAACTATATGTAAAAGACTCCTTTTATTAATACTAGGTTTACACGAACGTTCTAATACGGTGCAAAACCGACTACATACACGGAAAAAGTTTGTATTTATCAAAGCAATAGCAATACCACGATCAGTAAAATTTTCTTGAAAAGCTACAACTTTGTACATAATGCTGTGTATTTTATTTTTATTCTACTCTTTATGCAAACACGTTTTTGTGAAAATATCGTATGTGTGTTCACTTTTGCTCCTCAGTGTGGATTAGTCATGTCCAGTGGTCCGTAAATCGGAGATTCATTTCTGTTAGAAATGTTCTTGCAGGCTAGTTAAAATTTGTGGTGTAGGTAGGACATTAGGTGTTTCGACAGTGAAAATTCCGATTTATTGTGACGTGAACTTTACGGAACAGAGTTGTAAGTCCGATTCGAGGGAAGATTCTGTGTTCGGCGTCGGCAATCATTTTTACCGGACAGAAGCGTGTCGCGTCGAGTTTTATTGCTTTATTGCGCACGGCTTGCAGAGGCCGCGTTATTTCCGCAGGACGACCCAATGATTTCGTTCAAGGATTACTGTATCGGGTTCGCGAAAGCTCCTTGAGCCCCAATTAAACCTGCATTAGTCCCGAGGGCTGCAAACCCCCAAGGAATTTGTTTGGATTCAATTAACACACGCTGGTTACCGAACAAATGCATCAAAAAATTCACAAAACCACAGCGACACAACAAACTTGGAAAAATCTGATTTATAACCAGACTGCGGATCTTTGTGCAAAATAAAAATTGTCTGCGTCGATTACACGCCACAGGAACCGAATAAAAAATTCTTTCTTCCTTTAATTAATTTATTAAGCTGAAACGAATACACCGATGTCCTTAAGTCGTTTTAATATGTCCACTGCTTTAAATCGTACGCGTCTATTTCTCTCATAAACGCATAAAATGGATACATAGAATTTAAAACAGTGGAGGTATTAAAAAGATTTAAGGCCACCAGTGTATTAGTTTTACCTTAATAGGATAATTAAAAGAAGAGTGAAGTTTTCATTTGGCTCCTCTGTCTTTCAATCAGTGCAAACATTTTTTTATTTTGCATAAAGATCCGCAGTCTATTTATAACAATTGTTTCGAATACTTCTGAAACAACATTAGTAAATCAATTCTAATTTTACATAAAACTTTTTAGATACGATCTTACGGGTACGTGTCCGTTGTTAACTGTTTCATGAGAACGCGAAGAATTTGTTGATAATGGAGTGCGTCCAACCCCATCCGAGTAATAACACTGATCCTCCCGACGCGAATAATTCAGGGTTCTGTGACATTATGGTTGAAATGTCGCGGTAATGGCGTTGGGCAAAACTTAATTCGATTACACGCTATTGAGACACAACTGTTTATGCAAACTCCCGTTTTATACGTTTAGAGAAAGCGACGTTGTGTACGAGCACGATTTATTACGGTTCCATAGAACTTCTGTTATGCATCACGTACGCACGAATAAGTTATACAATTTCTATAATGGAACTCGCGAAAGAATCTCGATTAACTCGCTCATCGTGGAAGTCAGTCAAGTTCAGGGAAAAATTATTCGATCACATTCAAATCAATTTCCATGCGAACATAAATATGTAGTACTTTCCTTTTCTTCATGGATTGTCTTGTTTTAATTTCTGAAACGATTTCAGAACTCGCGAACTCCAGTCCATAGATCACCGGACACTTATCTTCGAATGCTAAGAGTTAATAACAAAAAATCGTCTGCATCGAAATTTGAATAAGTGTTCCGGTAACTTATGGGCGGGAGAGTAGCATATTCGACGTGATGGATTCGCGGAGGAATCGATAGAGACGAATGCCAAATGGCGAAGCCATAAGTCGCCCGGCGTCTACCGTTCATCGATTGCGACTTTAATCGCGCCCGATAAAAAGATTCCAGTTTCCGTGTTATCGGCCGATGACGTAAAACGGGACAGACGTGCCTTAGGAATCCGCACAGCACGGTTCCGCCAATAATGTCGGTAGTTTCCGAATTGAACGAGCTCCGTGTGGAAATAATTAATCGGCCGTTTCGCCGTTTCCCACCGTGCGAGAACTATCTCCCCTGGGAATCTGCTTCCGGGGGCCATCTTGACTAATCCAGGCCGCTGTATTGACGTCTTAATTGTTAATCGGTCCTTGGAAACATTCACGGAACATCGTCGCTCGAGACTTTTCAAGTAGCTCTTCGATTATGCACTGATTCGAGTTCAACAACTGTTAAAGTTAAAGGAACTTCGTGCATTTTTTTTATAGAAAACCGCTGAAGTTATGCGAGTAAATTTTTTTGGAGTTGCTAAATACATCCTTTTGACGAAAATTCTAGAACAGAAATCGAGGGGTTACATAAAAGTAGCGGCGTTTAATTGTTGCTTGGAAAGTGTGCGAATTCGCTTTACGTTCATCCTTTCACCGAGGGTTTTAACGTTCCTAGCCTGATACTTCCTGTTCCAATTAATTAGACCGACCCGAGTGATTCATCTATTCGAAAGAAGAATGAACTCCGCGCTGTACGAAATTCAACAGGTATTATGCAACGACCTGGTAGCTGATTTTCTGGGAGCGAGCGGACCGCGTATATGTATAGTGTCCCGAAAGATTCAGGTGTCCAGCAACGCGTTGATAATCGATTAGAGGCGGGTTAGTCTTATGCAACAGGATCAAAGGGAGCCTCTCAAACCGATAAGCAAAACGCGATTGCTCGGCTGATTGGGACAAAAATAATGTTCGGGTAGATGGAACTATTTCGAGCCCCCAAGATCCACTTGCATCCATCCCTCGATGGCACATCTGCCAATTATCAAATTCCCCATGAGGAACGTCTTGAAAGCGAACAGCCGCTCGATTGGAAGATAAACATCTTTCACTTTCCTGGGGATCGACAGATGCCCGCGTCACGGTGAAACTGAACGATTCCTTGGAATCTTATCTTTATCGAATAACTGTATCGCTTAGATTAAGATCGGCACGAATTTTTCACGGTTCCCGGAATGTACATGATAAATTCGGAGCGAAACTAACGTGGCCCAATCGCCGTTTTCTAATCCTCCCTGGCTCGCACCAGCCTGATTCAATAAATTATCAAAATTCGTATAAATAGCTTTCCAAACATAAATTAATTTGTAAGAATAACAACCTTCAATTTATTCGAACTTTGTACGGTTCATATTAAAATATCTGCTCTACTAAATATACTAATATTTAATCATTTACCACAAAAGCATCTTCATAATTTCAGTAATTGGAAAATCTAAAATCTGGAACGGGTCATTTGACCGGTGGTGGGCTTAGCGTTAAATTGCTATAGTGTGTGATTTGAAAGGTTGCTGGATTGCCAGTGTTAATTTTCATCTATCCGAGAATAATATGGAGGCAGCTTTTAGTTTGAGGCAGAAACAAATTAATTGGACTAATTGACCGTTAGTCGGAGATCAGAGGGAAATATTCGAGAGATTCGTACACGTCCGTTTCGATGAAAGAAACGGGGAAACTAGTTCTTCCTTATCGCCGGGTCCCTCGCCCGAGCCTCTTTATCTGGATAACGAATTCGACCCGTCTTCCTGGATCAGATTAAGAGTGCTGGAATCCGATTCGACGAAAGCGAATTATAGCTCTCTGCTCCGGAATGAATTGAACCGCGGGGAACGCATGCGCAACTTCGCAAACAGAGTGACGGGGCCACACACACAGATCTCTTACGTTCTCCTGCCGAAAAAAATAATACCCTAGCAGAGACTTTCGCGAGCACAGGCACACATACACACGCTGGTCTTACAATAGTCGGTCAATATTGAGTGAGCACCTTATTAACTGGGTCGGGTTTCCGCAGCGAGTAACCTAACCGTCGTCGTCTACCGTCTATCTTGTCACAGACCGGTTGTCCAAGCACTGCCATTTCGGGTCAAGCCGTTATGGGAGACCGTCAACCCCCTTTGGCAGTCCCGCAACCTGTAGCGTCTAGATCCGCCAATTTTCTTTTAGGGTACACGATCAGTGGGTAACTCGAATTTCTTAAGATCTACGGAGGCATCTTTTTGCTTCATTCTGCAATTTTTGGATCGCCGAAATGTTACAAAATGGAGTAGTTATCGATCTGTGATGGGAGTCTCCTGCACTGTAAAATTAACCGCACGCGTTCGCACAAGTTCAATAGAACGGTTAAAAAAAATC
The DNA here is from genome assembly GCA_963966675.1 of Lasioglossum calceatum. Taxonomy (NCBI): domain Eukaryota; kingdom Metazoa; phylum Arthropoda; class Insecta; order Hymenoptera; family Halictidae; genus Lasioglossum; species Lasioglossum calceatum. Next base: position 16,909,778 of record OZ016543.1, on the reverse strand, counting down.
GTGCCTCGAATTTTTTGCTGTCGTTTGAAAGAGGAAGTTTCACCCTTCGATTCCACTTGAAACTCTTTCCCCAGAAAAATTCTCCGACAGCTATAAAAATTATCCCAGTCCTCGAAAGAACGCGCTGGGCGCAACGGCGCAACCTTAGCGTCTAGATTCGCCAATTTTCTTTTATTGTAAACGATCAGTGGAAACCTCAAATTTCTTAGGACCAACGCAGGCATCTTTTAGCTTCATTCTGCAATTTTTGGATCGCCGAAATGTTACAAAGTGGAGTAGTTATCGATCTGTGATTGGAGTCTCTCGTCCTGTAAAGTGAACCGCACGCGTCCCAGTCAAAGTTCAATAGAACAGTTCAAAAAGATCGTGCCTCGAACTTTTTGCTGTCGTTCGAAAGAGGAAGTTTCACCCTTCGATTCCACTTGAAACTCTTTCCCCAGAAAAATTCTCCGACAGCTATAAAAATTGTCCCAGTCCCCCAAAAAACACGCTAGTCGCAAAGTCGCAACCTGATACGCGTTATCAGTCTCCCACCCCTTTCTTCGACGGCACGTGGCTCGTAGGGGAGGGTATGGAGGAAAAGGCACGCGATTCGTGTGCGTGTGTGGATCCACCCCCTAAATTACCTTTAGGAGACCGGTGTGTGGCAAGGGTCGCCGTTCCGAACGGAAGGAACGGGAAAATCAATACGAAAGTGACCGCGTGTGCTCCGTCACGAAACAACAAGCGCGCGCGAGGCCTCTGCACATAAATTATACACGCAAGAGAGAGGGGGTGTGCGAGGCCACCCCATGGCAAACTCGTCCCCGTGACACCTGCCCTAAAGGGGAACAACCACCACCCACCGAGAGAGAATCTCGCCCTCGATTACAGAGCGGTTTTCATTTCTACGTCAGCGAGACCGGCTTTTAACCCTGCGGGAGATCTTCGTGTCCAATTTTCATCACCCTTAATGGACGGGGGATGGTGGGGACCGTGTTAACGACTTTATGATTCACACGTCCAACGTTCTCGCACCCCGAAATCGTCCCTGGGCTTTTCTCGATATGCTTTTGGGCTTGGCTTCTCTCGGTGGTGTCATTCAGCTTCGACGATGGGGAGTTTAGGGGATGGTAATAATCGTTTAAGTCTATAGCAATGTAGTTGGCTTTCTTGTTAGCACCTTGTTAGCTCAAATGACTTCATTGTTTCGTTACCGTAAGAGAAATAAAAAAATGCATAAAGATTTTTGTACATAAAACATTGCATTTCAATGTCGCGAAATGAAACGAACTGCGCCATCCGAAGATCGCTGACTAGCTATTGGAGGACTCTTCCGGTAAGCTTGAAGGATCGCTGGTGCCTCTGAGAGCCAGCTAAAGAGAGTCAGCGTATAGTCGGAGATTGTCGAAGGAATTCGGGAAGTATGGCCGAGAGCAGATGCTCGGGGCTACCGGCCAAAGACTGTCCAAGTGGCGATCAGCCTGAGTGGACAAAGATGGCCCACAGAATATTGGGGATGGTGGTTCAGGAAGAAGATGGTCGAGGGAGGCTGAATAGAGCTCCGACGAGCGCGCAAAGGGCTTCGCGAAAAATTACAATTTCTGGCTTCGCTGGCTTCGTTTACATTCTTCGAGGGCGAACAGAGGTTGTACATGCTCTCCTCGTGTGTACGATCGATTATTGATTCGATCGTGTCGCTGATACTATGAATAATTGCTTGCTGTTCCGCTACGAGTACGTTTGTTTGTCGCGATTATGGTACGAACGTTTTTAAACCTTGGAAATCTTTGTCAAACTTGCAGAATCTCAAGAAAATCCAATACCACGTACGGATAGATTTTTTTCTTGTCATGCTGTACCTCATTTCCCGCAGATTTGGTCACGCCGATTTCACATCTGGTCGTAAAATTTGTCTACCATCTAAGGATTTGACAAAAAATCGATTTTTGTGAAAAAAACTAATGAAATCACATTTTCGTTGAAATGATTTGATGACCCACTAGTTCGGAGGTGCATTGGAGAGTGTGTACGTAAAATCGTTGGTAAAAATCACGGTTAAATGACGCCGCAGGATTGAGCATCGCCATTCGCCTCGTCCCCTCGCGTAACGCGTTCAAATAAACGCGCGGCGGGCAACGGGACGAACCTGATTACGCGGGAACAATCGTGAAAGGTCAATATTAATTTAGCAAATAATCCGATCGATCCGGCGCTGCCCGTGACACAGCCGCGGAGCCAGTTTTTCGCCATAACCGCGGGTGTAACAACGGCGCGGTTCTCCAAAGGGCATCGGGACAATTGTCGCTGCTTAACTAGCGTAATTTTCGACCGAAACGAACATAAACCTGGCGCTGATACGCTCGTAACCGTGGCATTTTCAGCCGTTTCCTTTGCCTTCTAAAAAGATGTCGTAAATCTGAATTTCCCCTCCGAAAGGACACCAAAAGATTACCGACAAATGGTCTGTCCTAACAAAAGCACTAAAAGAAACAAAATTTTTTGTCGTTTCGCGAAACGAGCCGCTAATTGAGAGCTGTTCTCCACAGTTAGCGGTGCGAGTTCGATGGTAGAATTTCATGGCCATGTCAGTGGACGCGGTTCTATTTCCATCCGAACATTTCCTCTGTCCGAACGGTCCCTCGTCGATGGAATGCTGGCTCGAATTACGACGATCATGATTCGCTTATGCTGCAGGTTCAACTTGTTCGATTAGCTGGCAGGGATTGCCGTTCGCGTTAGGACTTGGATTTCAGCGATTATGGTGGCTCGATCAGCTTTTGATCCGAGAACCTGATCAGTCAGAACCTTTTCTTGTTGAACTTTAAACGGTTCTTCCCGATCTAGAATAATTCCATTCTACAGGGTGTCCCAAAATTCCTTCAACAGCCGGAAATGGGAGGTTCCTAACGTCATTTGAAGCGACCTTTTCCTTTGCAAAAATGTTATCCGCGGCTTTGTTTAGGAGTTATTAATGAAAAACACGGACCAATCAGTGCGCGATCTTGACGCGAACTGGCCCAATCGGCCAATAGTTGGCGCGCCGCGCCGGGCCGACTGGGCCAGCTAGCGTCTAGGTCGCGCTCTGATTGGTCCGTGTTTTTCGTTAATAACTCCTAAACAAAGCCGCGGATAACATTTTTGCTAAGGAAAATGTCGCTTCAAATGACGTTAGGAACCTCCCATTTCCGGCTGTTGAGGGAATTTTGGGACACCCTGTATACTAGTTCTTTCCTTTGTACGAATATGGTACATGTTTATCTTTATGCAAAGTAAAAAAGTTTACATTTATTGCAAGACACGGGAATGAAAAGTTTCTTTCTTCTTTTAATGATCTGATTAAGCTGAAACTAATACGCTGACGTCTTTAAATCTTTTTAATATGTCCACTGCTTTAAATTGTGCTGACCCATTTTCGTCAAAAATGCATAAAATCCGCAGTCTATTGATTGGATACCAACAGATTTGATAATGTAAATATTTTGAAGGTGATTAATCGTGATGTTCGCTTTTAAAAAAATGTAAACAGTGCTTTCGTAGCTGTTTCAGTATTTCATTGTGCGGACTTGAACCTGAGAACACAATTATCCTGATTAGAGCCTTCCCTTCGGGATGATTTAACCGTGAAGTTCCTCTTGCCAGGATCTAGGTCAGAAGAAGCTAACTGGGTACAGTAACAAAGCTACCTGTTGATACTTTCACAGTTATTTTCTTTCTTGAATGCGTCGGTGTGGATCTGATAGCTCACCTATCCCAATTAAAAACTTTTCTCGTCGATTATTTAAACGCGAAGTTGCTCGTCTTCTCAGGAATTAGGTCGACGAAGAACTAACTCGAATATATGTAGAATTCTCACTTCCGTTAGTTTTTCCTTCGCTTACTTTGCAATTCAGACACCGACATGTGCGCTTTGACACCGCAACCTCGGAAAGGTGAAGAGGCCACTCCCCGTCGATTAAAACACAATTGTCTGTATGAATTCCATGCTTTCGCAGGAAGCGATCGAAATATCTTTCGTTTTACTACCAGTCATTGTTCAATTGTGCATTATTTTTTCTCGAGTCTCGAGTCTATATTTGAAATTGAAACGAATCGAGGAATATTCGCACCAGAATTCATTTCCGAGTGATCGGACTTGATTCGAGTGTTTAGGATTCCGACTTCTGAAAAACTTGTGGAGTGAGACCTCTAACGCTCGGTCCATAGAATTCCTCCGCGTGCATTTCTCCAGGTTGATGTCAGCTTTCACTTTTTCGTATTTCTATTTCTCATTCCTTTATCTTTTCAAGTATGTACGTATTGTCAAGGTTTCGGCCGCGTGGTTCACTTTCGTCGAGGTTTCGGCGAGCAGGCAGGTCTGGCCAGGCCTCTCTCAGCCGGTTTCAGGCTTCTGACACTTTCTCGAGGTCTCGTTCTCTGGCTTTTCCATCTGCATGTCCCTTCGGAACTTTCGCCGGCGACGTTTCCTGTTTTCTAGCTTCCTTCCCGAGGCCCTCCCTCGCCTCTAGCCAACCTTTTGCTTCTCGATTCGTTCATCTCCGTCTCTTTCTTTTCCCTCTCCTGACAAAATCACGCGAACTCCGAGGACCAATCAGCTGTCGCTCCGGCTATTTTCGAGCAGTGTCCCTCAATCTTTCTGCCTCGTGAAAAATCCATCGAATAACATTTTCTCCAAAACGAAGCAAAAACGAGCAAATTTCTAAAAGACTTTCTGTCTTAGTTTTTCGGTGCCCTACGCGCTCCTGAAGTTTTGCCATTTAAATTCGGGACTAATTGCTAATTAATGAGCATCTACCTTATCCTTCACTAAAAAGCTCGAGATCTCGATTATGAAGGTTGATGCTATCACGCTCTCCAAGTTCAAGTAAACTATAAATGTTGAAATATCCGCAGTCCACTTGTCAACCTTCGGATCTAAGTGCTGTGGCCTCTCAAGTATTATACTGCATCACGCAAGCGATACTATAGTCTGCTCAACGAATCTAACCAGTCCAGATAAACAACGTATCGACGCGATAAGCATGTCGTAGTTGCATTAATCCTGCTGTTGACTCTGCTCCGCTAATCCCACCCTGCTTTGCCTTAATCAACCCCTCGAATGGTCTCGCGAACGTGTTTATATTATAGTTACCACCTCGCGTTATCGATACTTGCATGAAAATTGACGTGGAAGTGCCTATCGAGTACGTACAATCGTTTAATGACACGCTGAATTAGACACGCTTCAAAATTCTATAAATTATTATCGAATTGGACACACCACCGAACAGACGGTTATTTCCTCCCTTAATTTTAATGAAAAATAATTGTACAGGGACCTGTTCGAAATTTTTCAAAGTTCTCCCACCCCGTTCTACGATTTCAATTTGACCTACTCAATTTCGCCGCATGAAATTCGCAGTAACGATCGCATAATAGAGAAGATCGTGTATATGTAATTTGCAACGAGCGAATCATTTATTTCGCTTGATAAACGATCGTCTATCGGGCACATTTCTCTTCGTACTTTCGATTTACTTTTACGCGTGCTCGTGTCACGTAAACATTGTGAAACGGATTGCGCAACACGCATCATCTCCGATCATCGGAATTGCAAATTCCTTCGCTGGGAGTCTACAGGGTGTTCGAAGAACCCCGGAAAAGGCAGAATGAAACGTGCAGCACACGACCACGGTTGCCTATCAGTGTACGATTTGCCGGTATCACGGTGTGCAATCTAATGCGACCGGCTAATTAGAAAAAACCGAGATTAGATAAACGATAATCCCGTTACACACGGTCGGCCATTTATTGTTTTCCATCCGCGTTACTTCGAACGTTATTTCTATGTGTTTCTCTCATCGATTTTGAATGGTGGCCGTTATATAAAGAGCATTTCTCGCCGCGAAAGTAAACGATTGTAGAAAAAGTTTCTCGGGGGAACTGTACAGTTAAATAAATTCATCTGCGTTTAATATGCGAATCTATATTACTCGAGCGATAAGCGTGTCGACGAATATTCCGTCGGATTTGTTTGAAACGGGAGGGAAATCAATTTTCGGGTCAATCTGGACCCCCGTCATTACTAGACTGCGGATCTTTATGCAGTTATGGCTCTTGGAAATTTTCAGAAAATGCTAGAATATAAAATACTAGCCCTCTCTCCGGGCGGATTGCCCTGGCGGGCGGCGCACGGTGATTCGAAATGGCCAAAAAGCGGTCAAAAATCCGTGAAACCGAAACTAACCAACGAATTTGTTACAAAATTCCCATGTGCGGCGCACAGTAGGCAATTTCGATAAAATCTCGCTTATACGCAATTTTCTGAGTTATTTTCTCTATGTTAGCGATTTTTGTTTTTTTTTTTAATCAATATCCTTCTTTCCGTGCCACCATCTAGCGGTTCTGCTCGGTAATCGGCGCGCGATCATCAGATATCGATCGGAACATACAGACATATGTACTTTTCTACTTTATATATATTAAGAAGAAGAAGATGACAGAGTTTCTTAAAATTCGTCTACAAAAATTGCAAATTGCATAAACATCCGCAGTCCAGCTATTATTTACGAGTTCTTCCGACTCGTTGTTAATCGTTCGGTGTCGTTCGCGCCGCACATATTAATTTGTTAACTGCTTTAACGCATCGTAGCGCTCAAAATGTGTCGATTTAGCAAATTCGTATTACGGTAAAAGCTCCTTCGTTGTCCAAAGGCCGGGGGGCTGAGCGGACAACGAGCGTGCCTGGACACTATTTTTGATTTATGACTGCGTCTAGATATCGCGCCGAGCGACTTCAATAGGAAGCCGAACATAGAGAAGGACAGAATGAGATACGGATCGGGTGACCGAAGCGTGTCGCCGTCGCCGGCACAGTTTAAAGGCCCACATTTTGTTGCTGTTGCTCGTTGCCTTCGAAACTTTGACCGTCGATTAAACCACTAAATACAGTTGAAACTATATCGTGTTTGGTGTTATTTTAATCAGAGAATGCTAGAAATAAGTTAGTGAAAGTCCCATAAAGAAATAATGAAAATTAAGAAGTTTGAAAATTCGGTTTACTCGAGTCAATGTGTGGTGTTCACACCGATATACCCGAGCCGACATCAATCGACGCCGCCTACGGAGCGACTCGGCGTTGACAGGCAGTGGAATGGGTAGGCACTGGACAACGATCGTGCCCTTGATTTTGGACAACGAAGGAGCGATTACTGTATCACGAAGTAACTGTACATTTATTAAACAGTGCCGGCTGTAATAGTTTATTAACTCGTGAAATTGATGAGGAATTATTCTGGTCTCGCAATTTCGTATTGCTCATACGCGCAATTTATTCTCGGGCAACTGTACGTTTATTAAACAGTGGCTGCGATTGTTTGCATCGATTTATGGTCGTTCTCGTATTGTGGAACTTGTACATTTACGAGGAATCATTCTGGTTCTACGATTTCGTATCGGGTATTTGACAGTGCGACGTGAAAAGCACAAAACATGTGATTACAGTTTCGCATAAAAATTACGAGAGCGTTTACAACAGCGTCTCTCCGGGAACAATAGGTTTATTCTGTCGCGAATTTCGTTCGCACCTCGTCGAATTTCTCTTGCAAACGACAATCGTATTCGACCAAATAAAATACAACTCTCAATTTAAAAAGGGCGAACATTCATCCCCGCATCTCATTAAAATATTCTTTTATAACAAAACGAGATTATTGTTCGCCTCGTGCGAAATGTTGCAACCATTGTCCCAGATGTACCTGCAACGCCGCAGTCTTGGCAGATACGTCTCACGACGAGGAACACCCTGTATGTAGACCACAGGCAGATTGAGTTCAATTCGAAACTCGTTGCGCGTTAATTCGCCTGCGAATTGTAGGTGGGCGGGGAAAGCAGGTACGCGACAGAATTTCAGCGTTCTTCCGGTGGACTTCTAACACCGTTTAGAAAGTATTTTGTTAGCCGACTTTTCGAATCTCTCGCCGATAACGCTTGCGAAATGCTCGGGAAGAAGAAACACGTTTTTTCGAGCTTTACACCCGCGGCCATTTTGTAGATCGACGCTTCAACGGGTTCGGAGAGCCGATTGTAACCGAAGAAATAGCTGCAAGCTGTACAAAGCATTTTGTCCCTGTGCGACCTTGTGAAGGACATTCGAAGGTCAACGCACCGTTTTCAAGGAATTCTAAAAAAATTTGTACACGATCGTACGGTCCTCGAAGGCCAAGGTGTTCGGCGAGTTGCCGGCAGTGTTGGGCAAATTTTATTTTCAATAATAAATAAACGTGTGGTTTTAATTGCAAATAATAACTAAACTTTTTATTTAAATAATTCCAAAAGTGATCTATTTATTATTTCTTATTTGCAAATAAAAGATTATTATTTGGATTGAGGTGTGGAAATCAAATAAATAGTTTTTGGTCTTCTCTTATTTCTTGTATTTTGTATATGTATACAATGAACACGTGCGCGTTTTTTGTGTGCTATAGTCTATAGTAAATACCCTTTTCAGATATACCGCCAGTGGTTGGGCCCTTCCGGAGGGCCTAGTTGCTTATAAAAAAATACAAATAATGTCAATACAAATAATAATTGAAATTGTATTTGTAAATAACAATTAACTTTATTATTTTAAATAATTCATTTAGACTTGCTCAAATAATAAATAATTATTTTTGCTTTTTATTTGAATATCCAAATAACAAATAACTTGTTATTTAAATTTTTCTTTAAATAAATTTATTTATTGCCCAACACTGGTTACCGGCTACTGTATTTTCAGTGTACAGGTTCTATCGCGAAGCGTGGATATTTTAGGAAATGATTTTTGGAGGGAAAGGGACAAATTCGCGACGGAGCTAAAATGGTCCCCGCTCGATCGTTACGTTGGCAATCTGGTGTAATCGATCTCGCACGACGTAACCACGTGTTTAGTAACTTTCACGTCGTTGCCTTGTGCCTCCCCGCCCCTTTCCCCCATTTCCCCATCTTTCTATCCCACCTCCCCGCATTTTCTCGGTTCTCGGTTCCTTTTTTTCCAAAGGAATGCTCGCTCGAATGATTTTCCTCCTGTCTCGCTCAATTCCCATGCAAATTTCTGTGTCCGTGGACCACTGTGAGACTCTCAGTATTTTGCAGAGTTCGCGGTTTTGAACGTGCATTAATAGTCCATAAATCACCGGACACTCGCTTGTCTTCAACAAAATGGTAATTACAGAAGCTCGATGTTGTATTTGTTTAACAATTACTCTGATAATCGTAACGCGTCACAGATTCTGGTGAAAGCGGGAAACGCGTCGGTCGAACGTTTTAAAGCGTTTCTTATCGATACGTGTTCGGGAAACTGTCGTGGAGACGATCATTTGCATGATGATAAGATGACGGTCGGACGCTTTTCACGTTTCTGCCGTGCGAGCGAAAGTATGGGGCGGTTTTCACGGAAACAGGGGTTGCAGCCTACCACCACGCGGCCTATGCAATTCACCTGGCTGTGCTGGGGTACAGTCACACGAAGAAATCGACCCTCCACCTAGCGAAACTTTTAATATTTCACCCTCTTCGGCGTCGCTGGTAGAATGTTCACATCGTACGGCAGACTTTTCTGATGATTTCTGATGTTTCCATCGAGCGCGGAAAAACGATTCAAATGGCGCTTTCGCTGGCGACATTATTTTTATGGGCGTAGAATGATCACCGAGAATATTTATTTTCGCGTTTCGTAATGAATCACTTTCGCTGCATGGTTTTATCCACGTTGGAATTTGTTAGATAATTTTATATCGACGGGAAGAGTATTTGTTTTGTTGTCTGGAAAAATATGATTACGCCTTACGTCGAATATAGACGACGCTACAGTGTATTTCATTTGAACCCTCTGCACTCGGAGCTATTAGGTTGTAAAGAAAGAAATGCAGGATTTAAACCTGTGTTTTTAAAGTGTTATAACTAGACTGCGGATCTTTATGCGTTTATAGGAAAATTGAGTGGATGAAATTCAAAATTGTTGGACAATTTGAAGAACTGAAGATGTCAATATATGATTTCTCCTGTATTAAAATCATTAAGGGAAGAAATAACATCCAATCTGGTTTCCCTTCCTTGCAATCGATGCAGGCAATTTTTATTTTACAGAGAGATCCGCAGTCTAGTTATAATTCACATAAAAAACAATTTTACCAAAACTGTTTTGAAAGAAACAATAATGAAAATTAATTTTATAGAATATTTAATATAGTTCAATAGTAAGTTTAATAGAATTGATTTTTATATTATTGAGGGAAATAGTATTAAAATTAATTTTACGGAGAATTTAATATTATTTAGAAATACGAAGCTGCGCATTCGTTGACACTTCCTTCGCACACTTCGTTGATATTCCGAGCCGCTTGAGCGGCACTTCGGTCTAGTTTGAACTCGTACAAAAAAAATGCGGAAATCGCGTTTCGACATCCTGAAATAAAATCCAAATCGTTTAATAAAAATTTGAATGAAATGAAATATCAAAAGTAACTGATTAAATTAAGGCAAATATTTATTGGTATAAAATTGCAATTAACACAAAGGAACAAAAATCCTGCATTTCTGTCTTTACAACCTAATATTTTAATTGGAAAAACATTTCTCCGATCCACGAATATTTCCATGCCCCATGATTAGACTGCTGATTTGATGCATTTATAACAAAAATTGGTACGTACAATTTAAAGCAGCGGACATATTTAAAAAATTCAAGAACATCGACGTATTAGTTTCACTTCAATAAAATAATTAAAACAAGAAAGAAATTTTTATGTAACCTCTGTGTCTTGGAATCGACGTAGACATTTTTTATTTTGCATAAAGATCCGCAGTCTACCAATGATTTTTGAAATTTTATGAATTTTATAAATGTTTAGTAATTGATTAGATACCGATATATTTAACAACGTAAACGATATTTTGAATAATGATACAGCAATTTTTTAGTGGTGCCTCTCGGAGGGGACAACCGACTGTAAAGTCTAAATGTCTAAATATCGGACCCAACGATCCGAACAAAAATGAGATCAGTCTAGCATCGGAGAATGATTCACCGAACGATTTTTTCGCCGAAACGTTGGAAATTTGCCAGCACAGGCTTCTGTTGTCGACTGTATACAGTATACATTATAGGTTTCTGCACAAAGTTTCTATGATTCACCGTGTCACCGTGTGTGCCCCTATCATGATCGAGCCGGGTACATGCACGGCGCAATTACCGGCATACCGACAATCGCGTGGAAGTTTGATTAATTGACAGCAGCCGGTGCCTCCTTATATTTTATTTGCGCACGAACGCGACGCGCGATTCTCTGCCTAGAAACCGATCGAAAAACTGCGGGCAAACAACCGCGCGGCACGGTTATCGGAGTAAATAATTTAATGAATAAATATCACGCCTGGTGAGTCAGGAATAAACTGTTCCGCGAACTACAAATATATCGCGGTATGATTAATTAATCTATTTCTGTGTCCAATGTTTAATGCATTGCGTAGATCGACGAGCTGATTGCACGTTTTATGCAGTTGTTGCAATGACAACAAGGCGTCTCAAAAATATTGTGATCCCTCGCGTCATTCGAAATAACTTCTTCCTTTACGAAAACGTTCTCCGCGGCTTCGTTAAGGAGTTATTGGCGAAAAACACGGACCAATCAGAGCGCGGCTATAACGCGCGCGTTCCGCCTCAGCCAATACGAACGCCGCGCTTCGTGAAATCTGGCGTCGTGCTCTGATTGGTCCGTGTTTGTCGTTAATAACTCGTTAACGAAGCCGCGGAGGAGATTTTCGCGAAGGAAAAAATTACTTTAAATGATCCGAGGAATCATTCTAATTCTAAAGATTCAATATTTACATACCACTCCAAGAATAGCTTATCATAACAGTCTCCCGAACGATGAGAAAACATTAAGTCAATTATGGTAATTGAGTTAGCTCCTCACGCTTTCATTTAACTCGTAAAAATGTCGATTTCTGCATAAAGATTTGCATCGACGAGCAATCTCGAGGACTGATTGCTGCGACGCATGCGAATTGTGAATATTGTTCGCGCATTAGTTTTCATCCGATTGTTCGATAGAAATTGAATTGCGTTTGATTGGTCTCCCAGGCGACTTCCCGGAAATGTACGAGCGCAAATTTGCACGGTGTGTGTTCCTCGCAAAGTTAGTTGCGCGATTCGCGATCGATCGGCAATTTGCGATCGATAATCGCGGCCTCTGGTTTCGCGGGGTGCTTCTTCGATCCTGCAAACGCAACAACAACGATAAGAACAGAAAGAAAAACATTTATCATTATTTAATTTAATTTATTCTCTTTTGAAAGGGTTAAAAAGGCTGCAGAGGAACGGAGCATAAATTAATTAGCAAGTAACTTGGAATATCAAAGTGTTGCGTGCGAGGGCGGGGTTCAGAGATTAATCACTGTTGGTAAACCTAACCCAGATATAATTTAATGACGACTAAAGAGATAAATAGCAGTGAAATTAGTATGCCGGGCGTAGCCAGACGAGTACGTAATACGTCGTTTTCACGAGCAAATGTAATTACACAGTAATTAAAAAGCAGATAACCGATCGTGCCATCTGATGTACGCTTCGCAATGTAGTTTCTTTCTTTAAATCCATCCCGATATCGACTTGTTCATTCTTTAATTAAATGATCGCTCGACGGGCAACACATTTTTCTGGGTCAATTGTCTGGGGACGGGGTGGGGAACCTGTGTATTTTTTTATTCGAATTTCTCTTATTGGACCGGGTCATTTTTATTCCGAACATCTAAGTTTGTATTCTGCGTGAGGCCAATCATGTCATCCCATTATTTTTCAACCCCTGGGACATTTGAGAAAATGGCTAGAAAGATATGTACATGTTTCAGATTAAATTGCTCAAAGATTTTAGTTGATTTGTTAATTTTTTGGGTATTTCGTGCGTAAACAAACAAGTTTTTGCAGCCACTGTATATTGTTGAGCATTCTCGGAACAGACTGGCGAGAAATATTTTACGGTAAATTCCATTTACGTTATTGTGAAACAGCGGAGGAGAAACGACACTACCTCGAGACGGAATGTGTTTATAATTTTGAGCGTACGGTACAGCACTGTGTGTGAATATATCAGAGCTGGGTAAAATAGTATTTTAAATAGTAAATAGTAAATAATCCTTTTTATTTTAAACTATGTGTACAGCTTTGAAAATAAAATATTTCATTTGATGCAGCAATTTTTGAAAATAAAATAATTTATTTGAGGCAGTAATTTGTTTTGAAAATAGTATTTTATTTAAAGAATATTGAAAATATTTATATTTTGTCTTTATTTTCAATTTTAATTCCAAATATTATTGCTGAAAATCATGGTTCGAATTCAGTACATTTATGATCTCTGCAATATACGTACAATACTCTATTGACAATGAAATTGCATTATAGTTGCGACAATTTTTTACACATGCTTTCGTGTCGTTAACTGAATGACTGAATACTCCATACTAATCCGTCGGAAGCATGAATTATTCTAGCTTACCATTTATAACATGACTAAAACAGCGTTTTATCCTAGTAAACAAAAATTGAACCCTGAAACGAGGATCGCTTAACCATTTCGATTGCGTTAGATGCACTGATTCCCAGCGAAAATGTATCAGCGTTATTGCGCGATCCAGTTATTTAGGCGATTGCTGTAACAATATTTTTGTTACGTTGAATCCAATCAAAGTATTGGAACCGCGTTATTGGAGTTTTGTTAATTTGTGTATTTTTCAGACAAGAAGTACGGTTCGAGAGCGAAGGTTTGCTTTTGAATCAAATTGATTAAAATGGCGCGCGGTAGTTAATATTATATATACACACACACAAACACAGAGACACTCGCATACTTCAAGAGTTTAGACTCACTCGGCGAATCGATGGAAATAGCGATACGCTCGTTGAGTCAACAAACTTTCTGCAAATGATTGCGTTGAGTTAGGAACGGTAAGGCGAGAATGTTAACTATAAAGGAAGTTCATTAAAATTGATCAAAAAATGAACAGACGCTCCATAAAAATAAGAACAACCCGGATAGAAGATAGTAGCCAAAAAATAAATTCATTACACAAAATATTCCTCCAGTATAAAAGAAAAATTCACTGAAACAAGCCTCGGAATCAAAACCATTTAGTTCCATCTTCCTCTCTGTCTTCAAAAATAAAAACAACCCCTATAGAGTAAACTAACTTACAAAGATCATGTGCGATGTTATTGTTAATGTGATTAAAGCTAAATTGTTTTACATGCACAGAAGACTGCACAAGCGAATTATCCAGGTCTCGGGAACCTTTTCGCGGAGGAAAGTTCCGTCGAAAGTAATTCGTCTAATGTGGCTTAATTAACCGATACAACGGTGAAATTATTGAGCCACGGTTCGAAAACGGGGGCAACGTTTTTGTCGAGTCTCCCCCACCGGAATCCCTAGCCCCGATGCACCGCCGCGATGCACCCCCGATGCGCCCCGTTCGTGCACGCCAGGGAATAGCCTGTGCAGCAGATGCCTGGCTCTCGAGTGCGCTCTATTATCGGTTTATCAGAAAACTTGGAACAGTCGGGAGCACTTCGGAGTCATCCGGAACCGTCCCGGCGAGCGCTCGATCCTCGGCCGTGCCCGGTGCATCCTCTTGTTCCGATCCGAACAATGCAACAGTAGCTGCAACCGAGAAACCGAACCACCCGCACGAACCCCGACGTTTTCAACAGGCGAATTCGGTGACCCGGTTCTTCGCGGCCGTCGAATCACGCGTTATGCTCGATCCACAAGTCGTACGAACCTCCAGCGACGTTTAAACGCGCGTGGAACTAACGCATTCGCTGCCGGTGACGCGAAATTGCGTCCTCCTGCAACCCATAGAAAATCGAAATCTTTCATCGAAATAGTGTAGCTTCTGTATTTTTCTTTGCAACATAAAGGCTTGGTGCAGAATTTTTATATTTTTTATACGCCGATAGGATAGTATGAAGTACTCGCGTGGCGAATTTGAACTCGATCGGATTAGTTTTCCGAAAGTTACAAGCAGATATACGAAGGTCCTTTTACGCTGCGTTGAGAAATGTCCACCAACCATAAATGCACCTTGCGCATGTTTTTACAGCGTAACTACTCGATGGAAAATTTTTATATTTTTTATACATAGATAGGATAGTGTGAAGTACTCGCGTGGCGAATTTGAACTCGACCGGATTAGTTTTCCGAAAGTTACAATCGCATTTGCGCAAGCCAGTTTACGTTCCCCGGTGACCCCAAAAATGTCAGCAGGTTCGCTGATCTTTTGGATTTTTTAATAACGCAACGGTTCGTTGGATTCTTTTCACATCTTTTACACATCGCTACGACAGTATGAAGTACAACTTTGAGAAATGTCAAATTCGACAAATTGATTTTTCAAAAGTAGCAGCGATTTAGCCGGAGCTTTGCGAAGAAAAAGCACACGCAATCAAATAAAAGCCAGTCATTAAGAAATGCGGCTTTTCCATTGGTTAATCGGAATTTCTAGGTAGTTATAGCTGGCTCGATTCTCTTCTTGCGTAATTAATCGATTCGCACAGTCATCGTGCCCCGCTTTTTCGTCGCATTCGCTCGAAACCGACTCACAAAAGGAAGTTAAGTAACGCAACCGGTCGTTACACGAACCTGCTGTTCCACGGTGTTCGATGGTTTCATTTTGTAGGCCCGATCGCGAGCCTATTCGTTAAGCAACCGCCGCGATTCGCGTATCAAATCACCGGGTTCGTCAATGATAATTGAATTTCTGACTTTAATGGACGTTTCGATGTGAATCAAACTTTACTTCTATTCACGGTTCCATTAGCGTCAAATCAACGGAAGCTAGATTGATACTCTGCGAAAGTTGCCATTATACTTTATGGACCACAAACAAAAAAAAGAAAAGAATACTGGACAATTTGATTTCCTGTAAGGCATCGAGTTTGAGGAATGGATCGAGGAAATAGAAAGAGTGTTTCTGGGAAAACGGTTCTCTTTATCCGAATATCTCGACGGCCCCTTTAAAGGACGCGGCGATCGATGCGTTTTACGCTTCCGCGAAAACCAGTCTACTGGCGAGTCCACAGAACGAGTGGATTTCGCGAACACTTGTCTCCCCCTCTGCATTTCGCACGCATTTCCATCGTTAACGACTTTCCTCGTCTCCCTCGCGAATCGATCGTCGAAACTCTCGCGACTTTTGTCCGACGATACACGAGCCGACCCTAATATTATCTGCAACAGAGGGGCGATGCAAAACCGCTGCATTTTTATTATTTACCGTGGGAAACGGTGCACCGTTTTTTTCCGTTCTAGCAATTTAGAGCAACTTTTATCGACGACAGAAATCTTGAGATCGAGGGTGGAGTTATTTCTGCAGCCCCAAATTTCAGGGTGAGCGAATTTTTACGGGTCACAGTTCGAGGGCGAAGGACTTTTTACTGCCTCAATCTGAGGGTGAGAGAGAATTTTCACAGTATTAAACTTGAGACTGAAGACATTTTTACAGCCCAATGTTTGAGAGTTAAAGTGTAGAGAAATTTTCACAACTAAAAATTTGGGGAGTTTCTGCACCCCCAAGTTTGAGGACTGGAGAATTCTTACTGCCCTAAATTGAAGGGTGAAGGAATTTTTACTGCCTCAATTTGAAGGTTAGAAAATTTTTACAGTATTAAACTTGAGACTGATGACATTTTTACAGTTTTAAATTTGGAGGCGGAGGAATTTTTTCCGTTGGAAGCACGATAGATAATTACAAGTCCGTGGTATGGACAATCAAGATACATAGTTGAAACGATTGGGAGCGATCGATGGGGATCTGGCGCGCGTCTTGTCGCGTTCGAAATTATGCACGCAGCTTTTACAACGGTCCATTATTCGAATGAAATTCCTCGCAATCCCCAGGCTGCATGTAACCATGATATTGTCCGTGGAACAAGGGCAGGCGAAAATGTACGGTGCATCTCGTTTCCTTTGATAGTTGTCAGAGCCATCCCGAATGAATGCATTTCTTTCTTCCCCGAATCGAGCAGTCTTTGAACCTCGCAGATTACTCCGCCTTCAGCCGGTCGAGAGGAGAGTATTAAAAAAATGGGAACGGGGACAGTTGCCTCGCCAAAACTTCATTGCGAACTTACCTTTATTCGTGCGAGCGCGAGCGCGCTCTTCCATCGAGTATTGTAACACGTTCGCGTTCGGCCTGCGGTTTCCAACCTCCTTCTCCGGCGCGTATCTGCAATTTTTTTTTCGAAAACTCTACGAGACATTTTTATGAATCTTCACAGGCTGATTGATACATATTTCAGCTACACTCATGAATTTTTACACAGCGCTGTCATAAAAATTGCACCGTGTATTACAGTATGCTCTCTTAAAATGGTGTTACGGATGACGACCTCGTTCATGATCATGTCTGGCAGGAACCACCCTAGATAAACGAACAGAGCCACGCTAGATAAATCTACATAGCTGTTTAGTTTAGTTTAATTTAGGGCCCAAACATACGCACGATCAACTGGACGTTGACATAATTATTTAAATAAAAATAAATTTTTTAAAAATACCACGTTTTAAAACTATTTTATAACACATATACACATACACACACTTATTATATAATAATACATATTTTATGACATAATAATACACATATATATAATACAGAATAATATTATAATGATAGTATTAGATAATGTTTCAATTTTTATACTTGCTGCTGCACTCCTCATCTGCACCTCACTATCCTATTAATCTTAAACACAAACTTAAAAAAATTTCATGATTTATGCACAAAGTAAAGTTCGAAAAATAAGTTCACCGAGTGTCGCTCAATTTTGAAAAATTATTACTACAATTGATTTGACACTCGGCAAACTTCCTTTTTCGAAGCTTATTAATCAAATTTTCAACACAACATGAAAGTAGAATTGCTGGAGGTTTTCTCGATCATCATTTCCGGAAAGAAAAATACAGACGATGGCTCCGGTCGCGAAACTCATGGAGCCTCGTCGAGAATTTCGGTTATTGACATAAGGGTTAAGAGCGTCGCGTGGCCCCGTTTTCCCTTTGAACCTTGCCGAGTCCTGTGAAATTTTCTTCGGTTCAGCGGAGTAAAACGAACACGCTTTGTGTCTGGTTTCAGAGCGGAGCCAAGATGACGAGTATAGTGACGGATCTGATGCTCGGGTACAGGGACCTCATGGATACAAAATCCGGTAAGATGATTTCCTTCTAAATCGTTGAATAAGTCCGTCTTCTCGGTAACGATAACAAGAGCTCCGCGCTACTTTCAACTGAATCCTGGACCTTCGAACTCTGTCTTCGAAGATCCAGACAGTGGGCGGTCTTTATTCACTGCAAACAAGCTTCCTTTTCGATCCTATTGTTACCTTTTGTCATTAAATTGTATCTCATCCTACGAGGCCTTCGACTTTATTAAACTTCCCTTTTTTTGTCAGCCATTATTATTGTCGGCAATTTCGCTGGAGATTATTCGTCTGCAATTTACTTCATTATGCAAAATGAAAATGTTGTGTCTCAATTGGAAAATACAGCGGCTAAATAGAGAATTCTTACTTTTTATAGCGTTCAATTTCATTCGTAGTCCTCTTACTTTGAGCAACTTCACTGCAGCTTAGCCGACTGCAAGATATCATGCAGAAACGATTTCTCGAAGCGAAGCATGCTCACGATTATGTCAATAAAATGTCGCTTCCATCTTGTTCCCGATTTCCCTGGCGTGTCTCTCGATCTCTCGATCCTCGACCAGGCCAGCCTTCTGGAATTTTGAGAAGAAAACTGTTTGTTCGAGCCACGTCAGTGCTTCCCATGCTTCGATTCTCGTTCCACGAAATTCTCTACCTTGGACGCATAGAGTAACGGTACTTAATATATGGGACCCCGTAATGGCCCAAAGGAATGCGCTCCATCCACTAATTTGTCTCATAAATGAATGAAACATTTAAAAAAAGAATTTCTTTCGTCGAGACTACATCTCTCCTAGATGTCTTTTTCAATATGGTGTAAACTGTACAATGATTGGCACCCTAAGCCAAAATCGTAGTAAAAATCTTTTTATCTTACTTGTAATGTTTAAACGAGCTTAACTTGCTATTATTATAAGCTAATCGAGATTTTTCAGCAAAATCAAACAGTTTTACCAGTCACATATCTTTTATTATAAAATATATTCAGTCAATAACAATCGTAAGAAGTACAGTCATTGGCACAGTAGAAAGTAAACGTTAAACAGGCTATTTGTTTTATAATTAAACATATACGCACTGATTACATCTGTAGTACAGTCCGAAATTAAGTTAAAAAGCGATAAAGTATACTTACTCGTAACGAAAATTTTAATAAAACACTATGTAAATACACTGCACTGTGGTCATTCGTCGGTCTTACTGGATGTACCAGCGTTGCTAACAGTCATATGTGGAACTCTGTTATCAAAACTTACAACGTTGCTCTGAAATATAAATAAGAAGCAATATAAAATGATTTTCTGTATCAGGAATTCTTAACATTTGCCGTTTAAATAAAAAGTGCCAATAACTACTGCAGTGCCAGTAATAGTACAGTTTACTCTATTCGTTTATTTCTTTTTCAAGTTATAAACTCACTCGAGATTCACAAGTCTGCGCAGTACATAATTCTGCGATTTTTTGCAGTAATAATGTCATTATCAGTATAAAATCGGAAGCCGGTTTAAATCGGATGCAAATGCAAAAGTTGTTGCTCAAACTGGTGCAATAAAATGTGCAATAATATTGATACACAGCTCGGAAATTTCCTGTACGCCATTAATAGGCCGCGATCTTTATGCATCCATGACAAAAATGCGTGGAATTTAAGATTAATCATAGAGTCAACTAATTAGAGAAAGAATTACATGTCCATTTGTTTCCTATCATGTACAATTTATGCAGAGAAATTTTATTCTTGCGTGAAATTAAAAAAAAATTCTTTTCTCGATCCGGGACATTAACCGTGCAAAGAAGTTCAGAAGCCTGTTCAGGTAGCGTTCGATTCTATTATTCCGACCGTGGAAGTGAATTTGTTAGCCGGATCATTAATCGCATTGATGTGTAAATAATCGTCACGTTGGCTAGTCGTAACCGTGCACGTGGAAAATGAATTATAGCCGCCGATCAAGTGAACTTTGACTGCTGAAATGATTGCTCGCGAATCGAACTGGGTCAATATGTATAGTAATTGTTCGCACGTGGGCAAGGTATTGTGGTAGCACATTCTCGTCAAGGTGTTCGTTTTTCGATCACCTTCCAACCTGCACTTTGCCATTTTTTTT
Source organism: Lasioglossum calceatum (assembly GCA_963966675.1). NCBI lineage: Eukaryota > Metazoa > Arthropoda > Insecta > Hymenoptera > Halictidae > Lasioglossum > Lasioglossum calceatum. The sequence goes on along the minus strand of OZ016543.1, from coordinate 16,889,480 downwards.
TCTCTCGAAAATGTTTTAAGTAATTTGTCAGCGCGAACGCAGAACTATTAGTAATTTGTATTTCGCGGTATATTCCACGAGTGTTTATGTTTGCTCATCACCTGAGCTCGCTCTCTTTAAATGAATGAAACTATCTCTTTAATGTTCCTCTTCTCTTTGTTCTCAACGTCCAAATAAAAGGGTTGAAGATTAACCACAATCTCTCTACAAAATTTTTATGAAACATTACTTGGTCGTTCGTGAATTTATTCTGCCATATGAACAGATTACCGACCGGTGATTCTCGCATAATTTTGAAAAATCTATGGCCAAACACTTTTTAATGGAACCTTCAATAGCAACAGCAATTTTCATTGTGGACTAACAAGTCACCCTCAACAACGTCATCTAATAGTTTCATTTAAGATTGCAATGTAAAAGAAAATTTGTATGCTCTCTTTTGGCACAGAATGCTTCCGGTAGGTAAAGTGTTAAGCAACGTCCACACCGAAACATCGTCGAGCAATTTTTTAGAGAAATTTTTATTGAAAATTGCTGGTTGTTGCTTGGATGTGGGCGCAGCTTGAGATAAGGTGCGAAGAAATTTTTCGCGGACGCGTTATCGAACGGTTTGCGCGACCTGTTTTCCACTGCTCTGTTTTACGCAACCGGAAAATTTTCCGCGACGATGGCCGCGTGTCCACCGAATGGCTTGACTGCAAGAACGGATTCCACTGATGCAGTAGGCCCCAGGTGTAATCAGGCAGGTGCTGTCTACACACGATTAGCGGAGAGCACACACGGGCTGCTTCGCTTCGCTTTTCAGATCGATAATCGGGCTAGGGGATGCGTTACAAGAGAAAAGAAAAAAACGAAGAGGAACACGCGGCGAAGGGCCGATGTCGATTCGACCAATGTGCAATCTTTTTCACGGGTTGCATCGTGTTGCATCGGTTCGCCGAATCAATTGACCAAGCCGCAGAAACCTAACCGGTGCGAATCGCGCGCCACGCAATCGCCCAAACGAATCGGCGACCCTCGGATCGACTCCAAACAAGCGATCTTCGAGGGTTTCGCTTGCGAAAGTTGTAAAGAGTTCGTATAAATAAGTATGAACTAAATGGTATAAAAGTTATTCTAAATAGTAGAAGATTGGCAATTTACAACAGCAAATACATTAATATTGTTTTCAACTTACTATATTGAGTATTATGCCATGCATTATACATAATTGCAAAACATTCATCGCGGGGTCACGCATTTGTGCAGCTGATATCGCTGATTAGTCGATTCGACGTTACCGAATCGCTTGAGCGTCGAGAATGCGGAATAATTAATCTTTCACCTTCGCCGACGGAAGTTTGCGTAAGAAATCGGGTCAAGGGAAGTTCGTTTGCAGTTCTGTGGTTTGTTTGTTGACGTGAGAAGCTTCTGTATTGGAATTGATACTTATTTCGGTTGCACTGGGTTTGCCGCTAATGTTCGCCGCCGACCTGAGAATAAAACGCAAGCGATCAAACTTCACGGTGGAAATTCTTTCGAAATCCTATTTTGTTTTCACGCATAAATTCCGCCGTCCGCGAACAACATTTAAAAAGCAGTCAAGAGTTCTTCGGATTCGTCGAGTTATTTTAAGATACGATTTTATTCAGCATCTTATGCTAATCAGTTGCAGGTCGTAAATATCTGAACTCGCAGCTATTATTCCCAGAAGAAAGATCGGGAATAATATAACTGCGCGCTCCGATCTGGTTTGCAGGAATGTAAGAAAAAATTTGTTGACCACACGGGTCACTTGCGAGTTGACGTGAATTTCGACTGCGTTCTTTTGGGAGTTGTTTGTGCTGGCCAACTATTTTCCCTGGCCTTGGAAACGATCAGTTCGGAACGACGATTTTGCAGAAACATCCGACGTTTGATTATCAGTTTCACAACTCGTGAAGCACCGAAACCCCGGGGGCTTTTACTAGTCAATTATCAGTTATCAGTGAAAAGTGAAAGGATACATTCTTCACGATGAGACCGGGTCGCCGGCCACAGGTGGGACACATTAGCTAGCAAGCTAATCCTAACGTCTCAAAAAAAAAAACACAAGCTGCTAGGTTCAACTTTGAAAAACTTATCCGTTTTTAAAAGCTGTACGAATACTTTGTACACCCGCTGTAGACTATTCCTGTTCCTATATCTGTGGTTGCAAGGAAAAACGCCGCACGTCACGATTTCAAAAAATTTGAGTGCATGCATTAATCGAGCTTTATGGTACGGGATTGGCGTATTTACCAGGAAAAAAGTCATGCAATTTAACCGATGTCCCATGTCGAAGCATTGGCGATCAAAACTTTAAACTTAAAAATGCGGCGTTCTTCCGGGCAACCACAGATATAATTTCTCTATCAGAAAATTTTAATTTGGCGCGGAAGATTTTTATTTCGCATAAAGATCCCGTTTCCAGGATTGCAAGGGTGCACCCTTACAACGATAATCGAGCGACTGGGGAATCGGAGCGGGTGAATAAATATTGCGAAAACGGGCCGGCAGGGTCGCGAAACGCGTCGACGTGGACGCGCATGTGGTCCTTAGAGTGGTTGGCTCGGGTCATGCGAGTACAGGGCTAATTTACCGGAAGGTCGCCGAAGAAGAAAAAAGAATAAAAGAGTCGCCGAGAAATTTATCCAAGCTGCCGGGCAACCGGCCAGGCAGGGAGGCGAATTTCCCACGGACACACGAGGGTCTGTCGCGTGTTGCTCTTTCTTTTTCTCCGTTCTTCTCCGCTAATTGAGTCGCTAACTCACTCGCAACGACGCTCATTTCGTCCACATTTTCCTTCTTCTTCGATTTTCTTACCAGCATTCTTTGCACGAATAATTCTCGAAACTCTTTGATCGAGATACACGATCTTTCGGTGATCCCTGAGGTGCTGGGTGCGATAGAGATCGATCACTGGAAAGTAATGAGTAGCGGCATCTCGAGAAACATCCGACACGGAATGAATTCTGTTCGAAATAAAGGTGCACGTGATAAAAACGAGATTTTTCTTCGTAGTAGTTCATGAACGTAATACATACTGTCCACAGAAAGAGTGTAAACTAGCGGGACGGGTTGTTAATCCGTGCACGCTGAAGATGTTGAATAAATCATTATCGGATTCATTATTGAGTATGAATTTGAAATACGTGTGACACGGTCGTGACTGATCGAGATCAATCGATCGCAGATGCAACGTAATCAAGATGAAATAACGATGTTTTCTTCGCGAAATTTTTTGCAACGATCAAGTTAGCATGTACAGTGACGGTCATAAGTTTATTTGCGCTCTAAAAAAGACGATAACTATTTTAATATTGTACTATACGATTTGAACTTTTTTGAGAAGCTAGAGATATTAGTTTACTACCGGATGTGAAAAGAAATTTTTTCGAAAATTGCAATTGATCCGATTTGTTGAACAAATACTAAAAGTTGCATTTTCAACTTTTTCATGTTCTATTATTTTAAGATTTCACTAAATTATTATGGAGTTTGTATAATATAATTTGAGGTGACATTATTATTTAAAAAATCCATATTATTTTAAAATTTCACTAAATTATTATGGAGTTTATATAATATTATTTGAGGAGACAATATTATTTGAAAATCCATATTATTTTGAAATAGCATTAAATTATTATAGATTTCGTATAATATTATTTGAGGAGACTATATTATTAAAAATTCCATATTATTTTGAGATAGCATTAAATAATAAAAGTCGTAATAGTACAATATTAAAATAGTTATCGTCTTTTTTAGAGCGTACTTAAACTTATGGTCGCTACTGTACATTAATCGTATCCACAATGATTTCGTAAATTCTCGCATTCTGTGCACGCAGTAAAATCATCGAATAAAGAGTTCCCGCAGATTGTTACGCAAACGAAATTATTATTCCCGCATAAAATTACGATTGTTTCCTTCTACAATTCGAATTGCATATTCGGACGGCAGGAATGAGATAATTACATCCGTGCAGGTTCAAGGAAAAAATGTGGCAATCGAACGATCATTATTTAATTAGACAGCATAATTAGACGAGTCCGACCCGTTCGGTCGGATTATAATAAAATGTCGTGCAATATATGCGACGCGCAAAGAAATAGGAAAGCGAGCATCGCGAGCTCAAGTCCGATCGAATGGACGGCTGCCTTGTCGCGGGATGGAAGCAGCGTAAGTGCGAATTAACGTATGCGAATTGCTATATTACATATCACGTGAATCAGCGACGCGACACGGCCAGACGCGTGCGAAACCACACGCTAGCCTGTCGCTCTTTTATTTTCATGTTTCTCCTGTTCACTGCGAACCCCGACGGACTGTTCCCCATAATTTACTTCACACGTTCGTATTAACCCTTTGCACTGGGAGCTACTTTAACTCGAAAATTAACACTAAACCTACCACCATCGGTCAAAATGACCGGCTCCAGATCTTTTATTTTACACTTATTGAAATAATAATTATTTGATAAGAAATTGTTGCATAGATGTCTTTAATAGAACACGTATGACAACAGGAGCCGCACAAAGTCTAAATCAAATTAATATTATTATTATTATGTACGGACCGAGGTCCTTTTATATATGGGTTTACAGACGTTTTGTATAACTTATAAAAGAAATAGAAAATAACAAAAATATACAGAAAGAACATAGAAAAAAAAAGAAAAAAAAGAAATTTTCTTAACCTAAAATTTTTTAAAATTAATCTTGTCATTTTTATAAGGGAGCATGTTCCAGTTACTTTTGAGGCTCGGTAGGTTTAGTGTTAAACATTTCCTGCTACCTAGAATAATTGAGCCGTTTATTTTGAAAGTAGCCTAAGTCCATTTAAGTTTAAATTGAGATATTTAAGAGTTCGCGTTTCAATGAAATTAAAAATATACGTATAGGATACCAATACGTATAACGGCTCAATTCTATTCTACATATCATTTCTTTCATTTTATGGATATGAAATTGATGTAACACCTCCTCCAATACTTAAATGTTTAGTAGCTGATTAGATACCAATGTATTTAATAATCTAAACAATATTCCGAGTTACTCTGAGTCGCCACTCGAACGCTAAGGGTTAAGACGAGGCATTAACGATCGCTAAGCTGCCTAGTAGACTTCAGAGGCTGATCATCATCATCGAAATGAATTTTTGATCGACATCGTCTGGCAGAGATCACCTCGAAGAGCAGAGAGAATGATGACACCGAGCTGTCGTGCGAATCAATCGATGCAACCGATTCGTTAATCGGTTTCCGCTGACACAATGGGACGGTCGCGTCGCGCCGTTCGCTCATTATGCGAGTTGGCCGTTATGCATGCGGGAACGATCTTGCGTTACCGATAAGTGTAACAACGGCGACGACAGAAAGCAGTGGGAGGGCTGTCCAAGTCGATGAATAAATTTATCTCGTTACAGGCTTCCTGCTTGAAAAACTGACACTTCCACACGTTCTGGCAGGTGTGTACCTTCTAGAAAGTTAGCCCTCCGCTTGTTCAATTAAATACTTTCAACAGTTGTGCTAAGTTTGTCCCACATTGTGCTCAAATATTAAAACAAAAATTATTAATTGTAAATTATTTAATTCAACAAAGGCAGGGGCTAACTGCTAGGAGGCCAGGTGTGTCTAATTCGACCGTGTAACTATGAAAAGCCAAGATACCGAGCATGGATTTTGAAAGTCGATAAATTTTAAAATGATTCACCATAGATTTCAGCATTTTCTTATGTCCATAATGCTCTTGTATACAGTTTATACACTCAGTGTAAGACAATGTTCGGAATGCATTTTTCTAAAGGGACATCTTTGGCAACTTGTACAAGAAGCATGGAAAACAAATTAGAAACATTCGAAAAACTAATCGCCAGAACGCCCTGAATATGTCAGGCTGTTATTAAAAATAGAGGCAGTTTTTTTAAAGAAAGAGCAATTTAATAATAATACAAAATGTAAAACACACTGCTCGTTAGTTTTTTTTGACAAGTTAAGTTTGGTTGTTCTAAAGGCATTCAGTTCTTCTTATAAACCTCCTGTTTTTTTATCAAGCTTTTGGCCGGTAGTGTACGTCCCCGAGAGTGCAACTTCCTGGAACGTTTTGTCGGTCGAGCGTCTAAATTTCGAAGAAAATAAAATTGATTGCGGCGCATCAATCCGCTTCGAAATCGCCGGCCGATTGCTCCACTTCGGCGCGGTGTAACGGCGGTCTAACCTTGCGAAACTGATCCGTCGGCCATTTCTTTTTGTTCCCCGAGGCCGACGGAATGTCACCTTGCTCGTTCTTCTCCATTGTTACGCAATCTCTCCGTTCGCCGGGTTCTTTGCAAATTGAGGCCTGTCGGTGGTCAACTGCGCGTAAAAATGCGCATCAACTGGAGAATCTCCTCGACCATCGACACACCGACGGGTTCCCCAGGGATTAGGGGTGGAACGGGGCTTGCTCTAAGGGCTTAGGGGATGCAGGGACGACGACCCTTGCCGAGCGGCATCTAAAGTGCTACATAGCTGATGCTTATTTAACCCTCTGACTGCGAAAGGCGCACGTATTCGCTCTTACCGGGCCGACGATGCGTTTCAACGACGTGTTCGCGGGCCGCTGCCTCTTCCGAATCGCTCGAATGCCTTCGCTTTTCCATTAAACTATTTCATTAAAACTATTTAGACAAGCCGCCTCTGTCGTGCAATCGATGCAGGCAAATTTTATTTTGTAGTTCCAAAGACTAGGGCTGGCAATCCTCCCATATTCAATCTAATTGTACATTTAATAAAGAAACAAATTTTACTTAAGGAGTAGACAGCGACTCTTTGCGCAAAACAAAACTTTTCTACCCCAATTGCGACAAACTGGAATGAAATAGAAATGTATTTCCTTTCTTAATGTGTTTAATAAACCATGAACATTGAGATTACGAAAGCTTGAACGACAATCAACGTGGAACGAAGATAATTGTTTGTGTAAAAGGAGAATGAAAAGTTTCTGGAAGCTGATGAAAAAATTGCCTCTTTACCGTCCATTATAAAATCCACCATAATTAAAAGCTCAATTATAATTGGGACAAATGAATACGACAGCTTTCGCAGAACACGCGAGTCATCCGCCATTAGGGCGCGGAACGCATCATTCCGCGCGAATAAATGCGCCTTTAGGCAGCGGCGACAGTTTTTGCAGGGTTGTATTGTATATCCACCCACGCAGTGCTCTAATGGTTAAGGTGGTCGACCATTACGCCTCGCTTTCGCGCCATTTTATTCTTCCTGAGCTTTTCTCTCGCGCATTCCGAAGATTTTCATGCGTGCACGTGTATATCGGACTGCGTTGCTCGTTTTCACATGTTTGTGACGGACAAAAAAGATCCTTCTTAATTTGGAAATCGAGTGACCACCGAATGATCGTGCTTTATTCAAGCGACAATTTGAGAAGCGAGGAGTAAATATTTTTAAAGGGAACTTAATTGGCTCATCTGCACCGGAAGCTCGAGATTTACGAGCGTGCATCTTCGTTAGATGCTGTTACGAAGATTCTAACGAGGCTATTCGTCTCTTGACCCCCCGTGTCGAGTTGACATATGACTTTGCTCGGTGCACGTCAAGAGCGTGTCGCAGTAAATATCGAAAATCCACTTCCTAGATACACGGAAACTCTGCGATTTGATATTCAAGAGAGGAAATCGCAGATTTAGCTATGTACTTTCCAGCATATCGATTCCTTTTGTTTCAACGAAACAAATGCGGAACGTAGGGGATGAACATTTATAGTTTTAGGTTAGAGGGAAAGTTCTGTCGTATTTTAAATAAGTAGGTAATTTTGTTTGTAAATCAAAAACACACGTTGTTCCTCCGCTTTATTGAAAGTTTTCCTACCCTCCAAGGTCCCCGGAAATTCGCCAAATTCTGTTGAACATTGTTCTCCCGACAAGTTTCGCGCCTTCTAAATCTGGTTTCCCGTAAAGCGCGTAAAGTATGCACCGGCGATGCACTCCCTTAAACATCGAGCGAACAAGGCCGGCGTGGCGCGCTGCTTTGAAGTCGCCCGACGGTCCAATGTTTTGCTTAACGAGTGTAATCGCGGCCGCAATTAGCGTGTACGCGATTTACAACGCGATTATCGCGTGGATCGAACATCGTTATGCGTTCAGCGGATCGCGTTGCAGCGCGTCGCAGCGCCGTGCAACACAAATCGGTTCGCCAGGGCAAGGACAACTTTCAAATTCGAGCTCGGAATTTCAAATGCGCCCCTCCCCCCCGGCGCGCAGAAAAATCGAAGCTATACTCTCCTCTTCCATTTTTTTTTATTGTCGTGTAAAATGTTCGGACAGTGTTTTCGGGCGTTGCTGACTCTTCTCGCGTTTATTAAAACACAACGATCACTTTTGTTTTCTTACTGGCGCGCGATCGATAATCCAATTCATCGCGCTAATCCTCCGGCGGCGAAGCTGGGTCATCGATTAATTGATATCGCTACTTTTTTAACCCGTTGCGCTGCAGCGTCGTGGCAGACCTGCCGGTGACTCATCTCGAATCGATTCAATTTTAATATTAAATTATGCCTTGCTTCCTATTCTATTGACTGTGCAAGTCCATTCGATTTCAACAAATTCGAACGATGTTATTGCGATTATTTCGATGATTATTTATTATTATTAAAGTAGACACATCCCTCTGCAAGATCACATCGAAAAGAGCTTGAAAACAAATTTTTTTAATGACTTAAATTGGAATAATATCATAAGATTCAGAGATTCCTTCAATTATATTATTAGATTAATATGATTGGAGAGTCTTGTGGTGAAGTACAATTATGAACAGTTCAGCGATTCCCAGAGGGCGATTAGGCTCGCCGAGATTTTCCCGGTGCAGTGTCCATCGAGATTGGAATATTCCGCGTTTTCTGTGTTTTTCACGGGGGGCAGCCTCAAATATCTCTCGGTATCGGAATAATTATCCGGTGCTGCGTTCGTTCTAGCAGCCTTTATGGTCGCGCGAGCCGGCCATTGTTCTCCGTCGGAGTCGATGCTCCTAATGACGCCATTGTCGCCGCGAACGGGGCTGAAGAAAGTAAACAACGGAAGGAGATCAGCCTGAAATGCATCGCCTCTGCACCCGAGTTTCAAGTGTCCGCGATTCGCAGACACTGCAATTTTTTCCGTGAACTGCAGCGAATTCTTTCGGACACGATCCCGTGACACACTATAAATCGAAAATGCCGTTCTGCTCGTTTAAACCCGCGTTGCTCCAATTTTTCCCGTTGCGGTAATCAAAAAGCGAAAGGTGATGGAAACGCGCACATTGATTTTGCATATTTGATGCGATGACAAAAAAAAATGCTGAAATGTTATAAAGCACTACAAGGCACGAAACAATGTCCGAAACGTCAGCCGTCAAGATGTACCAGGATTTTGCGATTTAGAATAAGGTTAACTAATAACTACACTGCGGATCTGTATGAATTTATGAAGAAATTGGTTGGGCGAAATATGAAACAGTGAAAGATTTAAAAAATTCAAGAAAGTTGTAACGTTGCTTTTAATGTAACAAAGTCGTTAAGGGATAAAACCAATGTTTACGTTATTCCTGCTTCTCAAAATCAAAGTAAAACATTTTTATTTTGCATAAAGATCCGCAGTCCAGTAATAAGCGGAAGCAATGCCACCTCTACACGAAACAGAAATTACTTTCCGAACGACCTGCCAACTTGTTCGGTGAAATAAGGGTGGAGTTTACTCCAGCGAATTTTACGAAGAGAATAAAAGTAAAACGAACCGAGACAAACATGCGAATCATTACGGACAAGAATCGAAGCATCGTCCACAATGATTACGAGACGCGGACGCAATAATTACGAAGAGAATTCGATCGACAGCGTGGCTATCCTAATGGCGGGTTCTCGAAAGTGGCATCCGAGCACAAAGGGTTAAAAAGAGTGTACGTCGCTCTCTAAAAATAATCGCCTCGCAAAGAGGTTAACGAACCGGGGAAGGTTGTGCTTTATTGTCGCACGTAATCGCAGGAAAGTGTGTTGCGACAACGATGCGTAAAATCGCGGCGCCGAACAAAAAGAAAGCGACGCGCGCGAAGATACGAAAAGGGCGGCGGCGTCGGCTGGCGAGCGCGCGGAACAACAAAAAAGAAGAAAACAACAACTGAAAACCAATAGCGCGCGAGCAGAGCGACTCATGCTCTCCTCGAGCATGAACCGGTCTCCGGTCTCGATAGGGTGATCATCATAATTCAAAATCAGGCCATAAAATATGATACGGTTGAAGCGTAGCACGAGGAATCGCAGACTACACGTTTCGAAGACATTTTTTAAAGAATTGTAAAAATACTGTTGTATTCGGGAGAGTCTGCAGAATCGATCCACGTAAGAATTGTTTCTCCATCTCTAACAATAGGGTCAGAGAAAATTGTTGGAGCGCAAAAATTTATGGGAATCGTCAAGCCGGTTCTCGAAACGCAAAACTGGTGTCGGACGGTGTAATTAAACCGCGGCGTGATCGCCGGGGAGCGAAGTTTAATTAACGAATAACCGCGGATGAAGAAATGGACGGTCCAACACACACACACACAGAGAGAGAGCGAGAGAGAGGGAGAGAGAAATCTCGCGAGGTGATATCCCAGGCGCCACCGGGATTTCCTCGGGATCGCGGAATCTTTCATTTAGCGGGTCTGGGCGGGTAGCTAGTCGGCTATCTACCCGCGGCGGCGGCTGAGATTCTAATACGGCTTTCGAAATAGAGCCACGTTGCCCCTCTAATTTCGAGATAACCCCGACGATCCGGCCGCTAACGATCCACCATTGAACGCGATATTAATCAGCCTCGCCTCGGATCCGACGTTTCCCACCCCCGACCCCTTCGAGGCTCAATTGTCCCGGATTGATGGCCTCAAGAATTTTAGGCCTAGCTCTACCGATTCCACCCCGAGAAATTCTCCAAATCCTCCCGGCATCCTCTTCTTCCTTCCCAGGTTTTGCTTGTATGCACTTGCACCCTCTGAACTCTAGATAGCTAAGCCATCTGTGAAAACAACTTTTATTTTACAGGGTTCAGGACAGGGTTTCTAACAGGCTGTGTTTTCATTTCAGATCCCAGGGTGAAGGAATGGGCGATGATGAGCAGTCCGTTGCCGACGATGGCGATATGCCTCTGTTACGCTTATTTCAGCAAGGTTTTGGGACCGAGGATAATGGAGAACCGAAAACCCTTCACCCTCCGTCGAATCCTAATAGTGTACAATTTCATACAGACGATATTCTCGTCATGGATCTTCTACGAGGTTTGTTCAATTATTTTTGTTGTTGCTGCGTCGTTACGAAATCCTTCTTTTTCGAAATTAGTTTTCCTTCTCGACCGGTTCGGGACTGATTCAAACACCGAACACGTCCCGGGGCCCGCGAAACTAGCTTCTGTTTATGGTTCGGTTCGAGCCAGTGCGAGCTCGTTTAACCATTCCTCCTCTGACCACGGCTAAACGACATTTACTGTAAGGACAGACTAACTAAATAACGTTCAATTGAGAAAGATATTGGTGGTTCGAGTATATTTAGAGGGGTTTGTTTAAATTATGAAAAGTACGGTTGCACCGTCTAGAAACATAATTCAAGAAAGCGCAAACTAATTAGCCGGCAAGTAATTGCCACACATTCCACTTAGGACGTTGCTGATGCTCGCCGCACTTCAATACACTTTTCGCGAATGTTCGCTTCGTTAGGAACGAGAAAGTCGGCAAGAAAACGTTCCAGTTAGAGGATCTGTCTATTGTTCGATTCGCGTTCGCTTCCGTTTACTGTGGTAGTCGGCAAAAAAGATCTTCTTTTTTATAGCGAGGTAGCCCATGATAGGAAAAAGGGAAGGGAGAGAGAGAAAGAGAGACGGAACGGAATCGAATTGAAACTTTCATCTTCGTGAAACGCGTGACACACGGCAGCTTCGTTATTTTATATAACGAAATTTGCATTCGGAAGTGGATGGTGCGTCTATACGGATGGACTTCTTGCGCCTTTCTAAATTGCAGCGGGAATGCCACTTCATTTTACCGGAGAAGATCGCTTCTTTGTGCTGGACACGTTTTTGGACCAACACATTTTTTATAACGTTCGTCTATCGCACGCAATATTTATTTTTTAATCTGCAGAGGGGTATCAGAAACTCTGGAAACTGTTCTACAAGGAATAATTTCTTTCTCTCCGAGCAGAACAGATTTTTTCTTGCGGAAAACAAAAATAATTTGATAGAAATCCACAGTCTGTTAATTGCAATATTTATTTTGCGATGTGCAGGAGGATATCAAAAACTCTGCAGACTATTCTACAAAAAAGTATGAAGATAATTTATTAAATTCATGAGTCTATTAATGTTTACTTAATGACGAAATCGAGTGGTGAATAGTGTAAACGGTCTCGGAAACAATTCGCGGATTTCCCTATCGTTCGCCGGTATTTGAGCTGGCAAAGTAAGCGAAAACTCGCGGAGGCGAGCGTTTCCCGGGTCCTCAACTTCTCCTCGGAGCAAGTAATTAACGATAAAGTGGCTCTGATGAGCACAGTTGCGAAAGAAATCGCAAGAATACGACGCGGGGTTAACGTACTCTCTCTTTTTCTCTCTCGGCTGGCCATAGATAGTGTACGCACACCCTTTTCCTTCCGCCAGTTTCACGATTTCTATAGTGACACAGAAAGCGATTACTATGTGCGTGTATATCGCAGACTGAGTCCCCGACAAAATAATCCCATTCCGACGTGTATCATCGATCCCGTCCAGAATAATTAATAGCCGACCTCGGCCGGGCCGCTTACTCTCGCGTCCCTTATTCGTGAAAGTTATTGCCTGCCGGCTACCAGACGACGATTCGTGGGTTGCATAAGGTGCTGACTTCGGTGTCAGTCAATGGAATTCGTCGCAGACGACGAAATACTCTCGCGATCTCCACCGACGAACCGCTAGCGTTCCATATTCCTCAGTTTTCCTTTTACCGGATCGCCTGATCAACAATCAAAATTACGAGTTATCAAACGTTCATCCTTTAGTTTTCATTTTCGGACAGTGGAATTTCGCTCGACTGCTGGTCCATACTCTTTTCACATTCTCTCAGTATACTCTCCCCTTTACTTTTACCGGATCGCCTGATCAACAATAAAAATTACGAGTTATCAAACGTTCATCCTTTAGTTTTCATTTTCGGACAGTGGAATTTCGCTCGACTGCTGGTCCATAATCTTTTCACATATTATTCTCTCTCCTGTACTTCTATCGCTTCGCCTGGTCAACAGGCTCGGCCTCTGAAGCTCACAAAAATGGTGTCCCGTCTACGATAAATGCAAACGAACCCCCCGACTTTGCTTTTGCGTTTACAGAGGGTTTACTGTATGTAGAATAATTCGCAGAGATATGTAGACCTTCCCCGTTCAGTTCGAGAGAGATTTCAATCTAACAAAGATTTGCTTTCGTCAATGATCAGATAGGATAAACCAACACTGGTGATAAAATGTTCAGATCCAATCATAATATCTTCCGTAATAAAGATTACATCACGGCATACCTCTATTACATGCGAAACCGTTTAAAATCATGTTTATTCATACAGTATACATGAAATAATTTAGAAACAGTTAAAGGAATTATAGATTCTATCAAATGCTAATAATCGTAATCACATTCAGTATGCTAAAAGACTTAATTCAAACTACTTTAATTAATTTTAAAAAAAGTACTATATTCTTGTCCGGTTTCTCGAAGCGGCGATAAAATTCGCCATAAATTATACACAAAAAACGTCTAATTAAACGTCTTCGTACGATTCCCTAATCGGAAGCTTGAACGGGCTTCCATGTATTTGACGACTTTCCCGTTTCTCGAAATGTAAATCTTAAACGAGTCCACGCGGCAGTCCCGGTTTCCTTCAGATCGAGAGGTCAAGAATGCGCATGCGTATTCGATCAAATACCGATCGTATTTGGTTTGCGTTTAGTATGTCTCCGGCACGCCACGGTACTGTTATTTCGTGAGAATCGTACTCACGTAGGGACCGTCCTCTTCGCGTAGCTTTCTACGCCGTTTTTTCTTTATTTTTTCGTTTCGACGATCCAATTATCGTTCTGCAAATTGTTGACTGGAAATCATGAGAATCGGTGCGGACGCGACACATCGAAAGGCTCGCCCAAACCTCGCTCAATAAATAAATAACAAATTACCATGTGCCCGCGAAATGTCTGACAAAGCAACAGTTAAGCTCTGACCGTCAGATCCTAATTCATTCAGTCCATAGAACAATTGCGATTCCAATCGAACAGTCGATAAGTGGTATCGAAAACAACAGCGAATCTCCTTCGTTTCTCGCAAGACCGTGAAACGGATCGGGCTCGTAGCCGAGTGCGAAATGAATTGATATTCATGAGTACATATTGACAGTGTCCTCGATCGCAGGCGGGATTGTTGTGCAAAATTAAAGGCAGCGGTTCGGCAACGTTGTCGAACCGTCTCGCAAAAGACGACGGCGAAACTCGGTCTTAAGCCGTTCGACGTCGTCGTCGCGGACCCCGACGAGCCGCATATTAGACCCGATCGAAGACGATGAAGTGACGTCGAGGACGATCCTCGAATATCGGGGTTACGTCGTCGGATTTTATCAAGTGGCGGGACGGAGAGACGACGGAGGAATGCGTTCACCCGACGGCATCAACGATCGATCGGGAATTCGACGATCTCCACGGCGGCCCCATACCTCGGTTTTTACGTTTTTCTCAAGGAAACCGATACCTACGGACGCGACCAGCACCTTGATTACCAATCCATATTTACTGGTCCCCTTTGAACGCGGATTCTATATGCATACGAATCCGGAAGTCCTTTTTTCCCCATCATTTTTCTGCATGCTTTCTGCTTTAAGGGGGTAGAGTCGTTTCTAGGATTGCAGGGGTGCGGGATGCGCCTTCTCATTTTTCGATAGTGCAAAGGTGAGGTTTCTCAGTAGCCAAAAGCGTTAAAAACAGGGCTTCGGAGTCGGTAGACAAAATTCTTAACTCCGACTCCGACTCCGACCCTCCAAATTGAAAAAATATGTACTCAAAATAATTAAGAGTTGTAATAAAACTGTGTAAATAGTTGAAATATTGTATTAAAGTCTAAGAATATGGAACAGATAACTCTGATACAACACGACTGTTACTTTCTCGCTTTCAGGAAATAGTTGGAAAATGCCATAACTTTAACTGTTTCTCCTCTACATAGTGCCGAGGTATATACATATAGAATACGTGGATACTGTAGATCGATTATTAGCAATTTATTTATGTATACATAAATCTATTAATGATTTATAAACAAAAGAGCCAGAGTTGGAGTCGGAGTCGATATATAGCTTTTCCTTAGCAATTACTCCCAAACTCCGACTCCGACTCCGAAGCCCTGGATAAAAGATCAATCTAGGCCGCGATCGCCCTCAAAAGTCCTATCTTTACGTTCACGAGGCGTAATTTGCATTATTTTGTAGCATGTAGCTGTTGCAGCTTTATGCTTCCGAATAATGCAAATTACGCCTCTTAAACGTAAAAATATGACTTTTGTCTAGCGTTTTCGATTACAGAAAAACCCCATTGCATTATCGAAAAATGAGAAGGTCCTTGCTACCTTGGAAACGAAAATCTACCCCCTTAACCCTTTGGACTTAACCCTTTTCGTTCAACCCAGACCATTTTCATTCTATGCAATCATTTTTACATTGTGAATAATACAGACAAATTTAATAATATTGAAACTGTTTTGAATAAGAAAATTTACGGGTAAAAGGGGGTAGAAAGTTCGAAATACCGTCGTCCTTCGAACGCGAAGACGCGATTGAAGATCGATCGACAACCCCGGTAAAAAGCTGCAGCGGATGATCTTGATCCGGCATCGAAATCAATTAAAGTTCGCAGTGGCGGAGCAATTAATACGGCCTTGGACAACGTATCTCGCGAGCAGGAAACTGCAATCGGCAGAAGCGAAATGGTCACGAATGGCTCTGGAACATCGAGCCGGTTCAAAATAGAGGACAGCTCACGAAAGTATCCCATTAGCGCGACAGCTAAATCCGAATGCCGCAAACGTCGGAGAACTATAGCGGACGCTTCGCCGGAGCATTAACGTGTTTACTGCGGTCGTCTGGCGAGCAGATTGCAGTCGTATCGTCGAGACGGGAACAAGAAACATACTGAAACGTACGATTATGCGAACGGCCCCGGAAACACGGAAGAGCTGAGAAAATTTCAAGAAAATCCACTGAAACGCCAATTTTTCCCTAGCTTCGTTGGTTACTCGTACCATGTGACTGTAGAAAAACAGACAAACAGACAGACAGGCAGACAGACAAGAAAGCGAGCTAATAAAAACGTGGTAAAATGATGGAAACTGTTTGTGAGAATTTGTTTAGGTTTCTAAATAACTAGCCAACTTATGGTGGCACTGAACGCTGATGCTAAAGATATGCAAAAAGCAAGGTTACTCGAAGGACACCTTTTTCTGTTCAAAATAGAAACATTTGTGGTAGTTTTATCAGTACCATAAATTCCTTAAAATGCCACTGGCTGCACCCCCTGGACAATAACAAGGAAAAGACCGAATGTTATTCGAAACCCGAAGATCACCAAATTCCTAAAGAAACGATCACGTTTTTCTAAAATGCAGAATTCCTCATCAGTCCTGCACCACAACCTGGACCAAAAGAAGAAAGATCGGATGCTAATAAAAATCTGAAGGTCACCTAAAAGAGCAACCACTTTTTTCTAAAACGCAGAATCCCTCACAGGCCCAAGAATAGCAAAGATATTCGACTAACAAGCTCGAATCCAGGAAAAAAAATCGAAGGAACGCTATTCAAAAGTCGAAAAATCGCCTGTCCTCTTCGACCTTGGATAATAATAAATACACATCGCTACAATTTACATGGGACTAAAACATCCCAATCATAATTGTTTTATTTATATCGTTTTTCACCTCGGCAGTGTGGCTATTTTCGATAAAAAAAAGAAGGACAGGAATGGCAGAAACGGAATTAATAGCCAGCGGTTCGAATCTTCGGGAGAGGCGACCATAAATCCTCGCATTTGAATATTCTATCGAGGAACCGGATTCTGTAACCAGTCCAATCAGAGTGGTTGGAACTTGCTATCTATCGGCAAAATGTTTTAAACGCTCGATGTAGGCTTGGGATTAAAAAAGTTGTAAAAAAGATCGATTTTCACCGACTCCGGCGGATTGCGATTTTCACGGTTGCTAAACCGAAATGACTGAGCTTGAAATATTTGGAAACGTTTCGATTGTCGTTGCAACAATTGTTAATTATTTTGGATGGCAACAACGATTGCCTCGCGAATATCAACGTAGCAAAGAAAGATTCGTGCAATCAAATTGGACAATTTTTTTTTATTGTAAGGTTATTCTTGTAAGGAACTTCAACGATGACTTTAGATTTTGTGGAAGTGGTTGATTTCTTCAAGGAATTCAATGGTATTTCTTGTGTGCTTTTCGGATGTAAGGGCAGTGTTCGTTGTATATTTGCGCGACGATCCACAGGCCGGTAAAAATTGTTTGAATATGGATAAAAGCGATTGTGTGCGTATCGGCAACTTTCCCAGCGGATTCGATATTTTCGTATTCGATCGAGCACAAGGTCTACAACCATGAATGCCCTTCTCATCTAACCGACGCAATAATGAATCTTCGGACTTATTCATGAACGATGGCGGACGTCCCCGAGGCGACATTTCCGACATTCCGGTTTTCTGTTGACCATGTAAACGAGTCTAATAGAATTCAAATGAAATTTGCAAACGCAGCACGGCGCGGCGTTCCTAGACGCGCTGGTTCTCCCATCCTCCGGTTTCGATCGATCGATACCTGCGCTCCCTCTTTCAATCTTGAATCCGATGCACCCCCAGGGGGGCTCCTTAAAAATTAGCCTACACCCACGCTTCTCGATTCGAGACCCGATACTTAAGATCCGCGCCCTTTCACAGCACCCCCGGCTCACATTTTCGAGCGAATAATGCAACGGAGTTGAACAAGGGATCTTTCAACCCCCTGCTGCAGCATTCTTTGGAAAATCTTCTCGTCGATGGGATTTTTAATCAATTTTACAACGAGAATGTGATTTTTCGATTGTTCTCAGAGAAATTGCTCCACTAATAAGTTATATTTAGTTTGTAATTATAATTTGCTCCACGAAATCATGTTAAGTAAAATCCTACAAAGGCTACCACCACTGAAAAGCAGATTCTATTTGTTACCACTTTCTTAAAATTGGTCTACAAAAATTGCAAATTGCATAAACTGCAAATAACTGCAAGTAACTACTATTTAATATTTTAAATTTTATTTTGCTGAAAGAAATAGTATTTTAAATAAGATATACAATTTCGAAAATGATATATTTCTATTTTAACAATCTGAACTTAAGAATAAAATATTTCTATTTCAACAATTTAATCCACGAAATAATATATTTTACTTTTTGCATTGTTACAATAATCTGAGAAACCGCATAAACATACAGTCAATCTTATCGTTAAAAAAAATCACTCGTAAATGTACTGAATTCGAACCATGATTTTCAGCAATAATATTTCGAATTAAAATTGAAAATAGGGACAAAATATAAATATTTTCAATATTCTTTAAATAAAATACTGTTTTCAAAAAAATTACTGCCTCAAATAAATTATTTTATTTTCAAAAATTACTGCATCAATTAAAATGTTTTATTTTGAGAGTTGTACACATACTTTAAAATAAATAGGATTATTTACTATTTAACACTTTACCTACCGGAAGCCTATTAATAGGATTTTCAATAATTGTTCTGTACCAAAAGAAAGCATAGAAATTTTCTTCTTTTACATTGCAATCTTAAATGAAACTATTAGATGACGTTACTGAAGATGACTTGTTAGTTCATAATGAAATTTGCTGTTGCTATCGAAGGTTCCATTAAAAAGTGTTCAGCTATGTACCACAGATTTTTCAAAATTGTGCAATAATCACCGGTCGGTAATGTGTTAAAATACTATTTTCCCCATCTCTGATTGCGCCCACGATACGAAGACCGTTCAAACCGCCGCGCCGTCGAAGTTTACAAACCGGTATCACGTGCTGGTAAAGCCGATAAATGTTTAGCAGATTCAGAAGCCCGTGTAAAACAAGATCGTTCCTCGATCGTGGCGTAATCTCGGCGTCGCCTGGCGTCCTCGCGCGAGCCAAATGTGACCAATGGCAAAAATTATCGGGGCATGAGTCATCGATGACGCGGGACACCTCGATAACGCCTTATCACGTGCACGCAACATCTGAACGGGAACCATTATCGACGCATACGTTGTTTCCGTTTCTGTCGATGCCGAATGGGGGAATTTCTGATAAATCGATGAATGGGCTGCTCGAGATAACGCGCGCGCGAGCGAGAGCTGGTTTACAAAAAGTGCATGAAACGCTCCAATAATGGGGATTCTTTTTGCAATTATAGAAGCGGCTGACTCTGACGCACATCTTCCCGAGACTATCAACTTCTCCGTTCACCGACACCGGCTTATCAAAGTCTAAAAACAGACAAAGTCTCGGGACATTTAAATCTATTTAAATTCAGGGTCGCGCGATACCGTTGAACGTCAAACATCTCGAATCTCGAAAACACCGCTTCCAGAAACAAACTCGTCAATTTCGCGTCTCACCTCCCGATATTCATTAGTTCATTAGGCATAAATCTCGCCGAAGGTCGCCATGATTCACGGGTCGAGCACACACGCGTCCTCGGTTAACCTGTTGCCGTGCCACTTTCTTTACAAGTCCAGTGATTAAAACGTCTTTATCCGCAAATATGTCGTAGGAAGGAAAGGAAACTTTAAATTTTTTGCATGGCCACATTTATTTTAATGCTTAAATATGAATTACAAACGAATCAAATTTTATTTCATCTAGAAAGAAACGCGTTACATTCGTATTTGTTAGAGTTTGTTATAATCTTCGTAACGAGTCTGACTGATAACTCTTGAACTAATTGATTTTTGCTGCCGAGACATTTGAGACAAGGCATGCGAGCAAACAGTAAACCGAGTAACACGCACATTTAACAAACAACTTTTCTAAAAAGCCGTACAGAAAAAGGAATAGATGAAACACCAAGTCGTTTATTATTTGTCGATCAGAGAGACCACGTGACTGGTGAAATTAAGGAATATTTAGATAAACATGTACATAATAATACAATAACAACAGAAATTTCATAGAATTGAGGTCTAGGGCATCCGATAAAATGATTACGTGTCAGAATTATAATGTAAAATATTTAAATAATAATCTGAAAAAAGCAATTCTCGATTAATTAGCAAATCGTAAAAAATACACATTTTTATTCAAGAAATTGCGACATCCTCCCAAAAAGTTTCTTCAATTTGTTTCTCCAATGGACGTAACACTGCGATTTCTTCTTGTAAATCATATCACACATCACATCACATCACAATTTCATTCTTGTAAATCATATTATCGCTTGTTGCATAACTCCAACCGATAACGTTAATGAATTACGACGGATACGAGCGATATCGGGATTTGCACGGTAATGCTAGTTGGCAAAACAATTGTCGCATAACCGACTCGCCGAGACGTTTGATCGGTAACGCTGGCAAATATTAATTGCAGTTTTTGTTTGACTGACGCGTTTTGTTATTGCGTCGTTGAAGCCGATAAAAAATATAATTGCCACATAATTGCGTGGCGTCCGCTGCAAATTATTATGTCTGCGCGGACCGTTTTTTCCGGGCGATCTTTAATAATCAAGGTTCTAATTGATGTTCTATGAGCTTGTGCATGCGATGTAATGGAGCACACGTCACCGAAGCGCACCCTCATAGTCTCGGGACGCTTGCGAGCCACCCTAAACAGGATTTCACTCTCGCGTTCAACTCTGTAGGCGGTGGTAGCTAATTTGCAAAGCAACAGCTCGCGATAGTAAACTCGATTTGCAATTCGTCAGCCTGGTTGTCGCCCGTTTCGCATATTTCCACATACCTGGTGTTCGTAAATTGGTTGACTTCGCCCCTTAGGGGCGAGTCTTCACGGAAAAATCGGTCGAAACTGTCGAATCGGTCGAATTTTATTTCGGTTTAAAAGAAATGATTAACATACCTTTCTATCAGAATCTGTTGAGAATCTTCATCACGAGTCAGACACGATCTTGTTAGTAAGCCAAGGGGTTAAACTAGAGTCGCGATACAGAACGATCGACCTGATAAGCAAGAAGTGAAATCGAAGGTAGCAAAATGCAGGGCAGAAACGCATCGATAAAATCAAGTTTGCACAATCTGTCCTTGCCCCCACAGGTGTTCGATTGCAACGGAGAAGCCTATATCGAGAAGCGCTGCTATCGGAGTTGAACGGACAAAGTTGCGAAGATCGCGGCGTACGCTGAGAGTTGTTGCGAGAAGGAGCCATTAGTACGCTGCGAAGGTTTCGTTTCGTTTTAGCACGGGTAAAAGCCACGCGCACCGTAATGAACGGGGTCGACGTAATTTTTCTGACATCATGACACGATTCGCTGCCTGATCGTACGTTCACTCTGTCGCGTATCTTTGGAACCACGTGCTGCCACCCTTCTCCGCGGTAGAACAACCCCTTACGATCTGTCGAGTTGGATTCCAGCTAAAAATCTAAAACTGAACACTATAAATATTAATTTATTCTTTCTTGTCATTTTTTTTTGCTCAGAGTTAAAATTGAACCCTTCTCCGCGAAACAACAACCCCTTACAACCTGTCGAGTAGGATTACAGCTAAAAATTTTTAACTGAACACTATAGACATTAATTTTGCTTGTATTCTTTCTTCTCAGCATTTATTGCCCAGAGTTACAATTGAACCCTTCTCCGCGGAAGAACAACCCCTTACAATCCGTCGAATTGGTTTCCAGCTAAAGATCTTGAACTGAACACTACAGACATTAATTTTTCTTTTATTCTTTCTTGTCAGTACTTATTGCCCACAGTTAAAATTGAATCCTTCTCCGCGAAAGAACAACCCCTTACATCCTGTCGAGTAGGATTACAGCTAAAAATTTTTAACTGAACACTATAGACATTAATTTTGCTTGTATTCTTTCTTCTCAGCATTTATTGCCCAGAGTTAAAATTGAATCCTTCTTCGCGGTAGAACAACCCCTTACAACCTGTCGAGTTGGATTCCAGCTAAAAATCTCCAACTGAACACTATCAATATTAATTTATTCTTTCTTGTCAGTATTTATTGCCCCGAGTTAAAATTTAACCCTTTAAGAAATCCATTGCCTTTTTGCCCCAGCGCAGATACTCGTGTTCGCTATCGCTTTCGGGCGGAATTCGAGGCTATTCGCGAGGAAAAAGTGATTGTCTCGCATTCCCCGGCGGGAATGTGGAGCACGGTTAGCAAAATCGTAATCAGCGTCGATAAGCCTTTCGGTGGAAATTGTTCTAACTCGCGTGCAGTCGACGACTCGCTCGAGATCGCTCCGTTCTGGTCCCGCGGCCTTGGCACACAACATTTGTCACACATTCCCTGGAGCGTGTGTACAAGCGGCGTGTTCTCGTTAAACGAACCACCCACGCAACTGTACCAGAGAGCTTTTCTGGCCGTTTAACGCGGTCAAGTTTAATGGGACACCGCACCGTGTCCCCGTGATATCGGCCAGGCATCGGCTCTGTTGCTTCTGGGATCGTGTAAACAACGATGTGAACTTCATGTAAACTGGAAACTTCATCGATTGCAACAAATGGAAACCGAATAAAAAGCTCTCTCTTCCTCTAACTATTTCAAGAGATTGTTTCTGTCTTTAACACTAGATCTACCACCGCGTGTGTTTCTGATTTTTTACTTCACAATTATTGAAATTATAGTGATGCTTCCACTGGAGATGATTATACACATTTTTCATCACATTGTTCGTATCCAAAGAAGAAAGAAAATTGTTTCGATAATATCTCGTTAACTATTAGGTTTAGAACATATGAAGGTCAACACTTTTATACTCAGAATTTGATACTCTATCGATCTATGTTATAAAAAATAGGACATTCCATTTAAAAAACGAAAGTTGACCTTCAGATGTCCCCCACCACTTCACCCACAAGAAAACAATTAATATTACATAATGTACCCCTTCAGACGATGCAAATTCTGTATCCAAAACTTTATCGTGCATCGCATACTTTGGAAGTTATTATAGGTGTGCAAGTTGCGTAGACCACCCTGTATATTTCTAATTGATTTGTGTTATTATCTTCATTCATCAAAAAAGAGCAACATATCTTGTTAAAAACTCTTTTACAGAAAACCAACAATTTGTTACTTGACACCTTTATCCATCCACCGCTTCAATTCCTCGAAGGATGGATTTTCCTCCAAATTGCAAAATCGTGAATAGCCAGACAACGCCCGCCATCGAATTTCGTTTTTGTGAACGCGAGTGAGCCGCTGAGGGGGGCGTGCCGCATAACTGGAAGTTTTAATTAGTCCTTTAATTCGGCCGGGCCGTTGAAGAAGTCGGAGACAGTTGAAGACTGGGTTGAAAGGGGGTGGTGGAAACCACCCCGTTGGCTTGCCAGCGACGGGACTCGCTCACGGATGCATAGAATTTTTCAATAGTCGCGAAACGACCGTCTCCGCGCGACCGTAACTTATTCAAAGCGCGATGTCTTCTCGCTATGTAACCGAGGCTCGCTTTACTTACCAGGACAAATTGTTACATCGAATCGGGGCCGAGTTCGACTATCGACTTCCTGGACCGATTGCCCTGCTGCGCTCTCGCCGGTAAAGTTGTTAGCCGCGGCCATTTAGGATGGTCTTCTGCGGGGAATCGCATTTAAACTTTCACAATGTCTCAGTGCTTTTAGTTTATTATTTAAAAACCCTTCGGTAAACTGGCGATTGGAATTTTCGAATTGTGTGATGCACAAAATTCCTTATCAACAAACTGTGCCATTTTATTCAGAATTTTCTTTTCCTTCCTCTTAGTTCACCCTCAGAATTTTATATCCTCATTCTCCTGCAACAAATTATTGTCATTACGGCCGCCACTGGAGCCTCTGAATGCTCATCTTATCTCATCTCGACGAACAAAGGATATCCTGTTGGAGCCTGCGGATGCAAGTCGGCTTTCTAAGAATGCAAAACTGCATTGCTCCGACCTCTTACGTGCCACTACAATACCTAAGTGTTTTATCGCTTCCAAACCGATCAGATATTGGATACCATCACGATCGTATGAATAAGTGATTCGTTTACTCTTCATGTCACGTGACTAATCCGGTACTGGCAGAGAGAGGGTAACCTTTTCCCCTCGATTCGAGTCAGTTCCCCTGATCTGGCCACATTGTCGTCTTTGAAAAATCTTGACTTACGTCCCAGAATTCATTAAAATTGAAATTACAGACTGCCATTGATTGCAACCATTGTTGAGTGAGACAGAATCTATAGAGACTGGATAAAAATAACTGAAGAGCATTGTTTAATTATTTTCGAATTATAGAAACGATTGACAGAAGAGACAAATTCATTTGAATCGAATGTTTCTCTATTTCTTCGACAATCAACTCGGACAGAAGTCCATTCTCTTCTAACACTCAACTTTCCGTATTTCGAAGACGTTGCTGATAACGAGGATGACGGAGACGATAAAGATAAAGACGTTTAAGATTTCGAAGATCGCGCAAGCGTCCAGACAGCACGGAAGATGCAATTTCATATTCTAATTCGCCGGAGTCCTCGAGTGATCTTTCCTGCATAAGATCTTCCGCAATTGCGCAAGTGGATCAAGTTCTGCTGATCGTCGTTGCGCAATGTGTTCCCCCCTGCAGTCTCGAACTTGAATGAAAAAAAGAATGAAGAGATGAGAAGTGTGTCACACGCGTCGAACAACGCCTCATTAAAACGCACTATCTTAATGTCAGAGATAATTAGATCCAGTTCGATTGTTCTGCAGTTTCTTTCTCGGCGAGGATCGATCTCTGATGGAGATTCAGACTGTTCCATACGCACGCGTAATTCATTGTATAATATAAATTGAAATACAAAATTCTCGATTAAAAGCACGTTTTCGTAGGATACTTATTTTTATCCGCGCATGACCTTGACAACGCCACCCAAATAAAAAACTGATATTGCCCCCCTCTTTCCCCTCGAAATCCTTGGACACGTGTTTTACACTTTTTTAATATCTTTCATACTTTTCGGCATTCGGCTGGAAAGTTTTCAAATGAACACCCTCAATATAATCATTCTTGCTTAACACCACTTTTATTCCATCCATCCATCATTTTATTTTATATTCTAATTTTCCCTCAATTTTAAATTTTATAATGAATTTACAATAAATTTACTAATTGCTATTAGTCCACTTCAATTAATGGTTGATCATTTTCCGAACGGTCCGTTTTCCCTGTAAATTTTCAGGCTGGTATAATAAATATTAATAAGAGGAGAGTGCTCTGTGATGCGTTCTCGATGACGGCTGCAGTTTCTTCCACTTTGATTCGCGCGAACGAGTCCTTGATCGTGTAATCTTCGCTGTTTGAGCAGCTCTCGTACCCGGCACTCGCGCGAATACAATCTCGGATCCATTTACACTTGTTAACCAATTATGATTTTTCGCTTCCGTGCCTGCCACGTGTGACCGCGGTCTCGTTTTCGTGCACGGCCGGCTTCCGCTAATCGGGAATCAACCGATATTATCAACCACCGACTCGTATCAAGCTCGAACGAGCATTTGAGTGGAAGGTTTCGCTCGAACGCGTCTGCCAGCCGGAGAAATCTACTTTAAATTGCTCACGAACTCCTTCTCCATAAAAAATAACAGTGTAAATTAATCATCAATGAATTAGCAAAAGGTTTACGGAACGGTTTATCCTAATACATGTTTTTCCTAGAAAAATATGACAGAGGAGTTCTAGATTTTTGCGGTGAATAATTAAATAGATATATTTAGTAGAGCAGATAATATGAACCGCACAAAGTTTAAATAAATTGAATCAACGTGCACCAGCTACTTGTAGAGCTCGGTAGGTTTACTGTTAAGAGTAGTAGAGATCGTGGTTTTGATTTTTTGAACGTGTATTAGTAACACGCGTGTACTTAAATACACCCTCATCTTAATTCGCATAGTTTTTATGCGATTGATGTTATTTGTAATTACTATCACAGAAGAAGAGAATAGATGAAATGCAAAATTGTAGGAAACCTATTCAAATTATTAAGAGAAGAGGGGAAGGGAATATGCACCACACAATATTGACCAAGAAAGGCAGGGAAAGAAGCCGGTCTGGGAATCGATTCTGTTTTCGGGGTCGCAGGGACCGGTGGCCTGATTCTTGAGAAAATCCAAGAAAAACGCGAAACAAGCAGTCCCATTGTTCCCCGTTCTCGAAGGAGTCGCGCGCGCGCGCGCGAGTGAGAGGGAGAGAGAGAGAGAGAGAGAGAGAGCTTTTAGAATTTTAAATACGAGAGGAGCGACAGTCGTCGACGTTGCGGTGGTCGTCGTCGTCGTCGTAAAAGTCGTCGTGTGTCCCGACGGTACACACCGTGGAGTCTTCCCTTTTGTTTCCCCTTCTACCGACGGGATCGTCTCTCGTCCAACCCCCGTTTTCTCCGAACCACAACCCCCTGCGCCACCTTCTTGATCGAACAAAGCGAGCGAGACAGAGTTTGACGGTGAAAAGCGGGGGCCGATCGTGGCCGTGTAGTCACCCGTAGAGACTCTATATGTATGCTGATTGTCGGCGACCGAGCCCGAAGCTTGAATGCAGCCCTTTTATTGTCTTCATTTTCCGCCGTTTTCTTGTTTCAGTACTTGATGAGTGGCTGGGCGAAAGGATACAGCTTCCGGTGCCAACCGGTTGACTATTCGAACAGCCCGATGGCGATACGAATGGCAGAGACGTGTTGGTGGTACTACATCAGCAAGTTCACCGAGTTCTTCGATACCGTGAGTATAGTTTATTGTTGCTCTCGAATTATTGGCCAGAGAAACCTGTGCGCCAGGCTGATTGAATTATATACGTTTCTTTTTCCAGCTCTTTTTCATCCTGAGGAAGAAGAACCAACAAGTGTCGACACTGCACGTGATCCACCACGGAATCATGCCGTTCTCCGTCTGGATGGGGTTGAAGTTCGCGCCAGGTGGTCACAGCACATTCTTCTCCCTGTTGAACACGTTCGTTCACATAATCATGTACTTCTACTATATGGTGGCTGCGATGGGCCCCGAGTATCAGAAGTACATCTGGTGGAAGAAGTACCTGACCACTTTGCAAATGGTAGGCACCTTTCCTCGAAACAGAGCTTGGAAACGGTTGATATTATCGGTTTCGGTCCTTCATAACTAGACTGCGGATCTTTATGCAAAATAAAAATGTTCGACATTGATTGTGGGCAGCAGGAGTAATATAAAAATTGATTTGATCCCTTAATGATTTTGTTGCATCAAAGATTTTACATTTATATAAAATATACATATATGAATTTGATATAGTTCTATATTTCAACCAGCTAATTTCTCCATAAATGCATCAAGATTCGCAGTCTATTCATAACTGTTTCAATCAAGTTAGATTTTCACTTAGACCACATTCACAATTATAGGCACATTAATTTCAATGCTTGAACGTTGATTACGACCGAATCAAATTCTATGTCACCTAAAAAGAAAGACTTTCATACTTGTTAGAATCTTAGTTTAAAATCTTCATCACGAGTGCGACTCGCTAAAATACGGTAAGGAATTAACTCGAACTCTCCAGTGTTCGGCTAACGTAGTTTATACTGAATGAACCTACTTTACTCTCTAACGAACCCCGTATCATCCATATTCCAGGTGCAATTCGTGCTGATAATGACGCACCAGTTCCAATTGCTGTTCACGGAGTGTAACTATCCGCGCGGCTTCATGGTCTGGATCGGTCTTCACGGCGTGTTGTTCCTGGGCCTGTTCTCGGACTTCTACAAGGCGAAGTACGGCGACCGGTCGAGGGGGAAGGACCGATCGAAACATAGGTCTGAGAACGGTTCGAATGGCGGTTTGTGCATGCCTGTCTTAGAGGACTCGAGGACGCAGCAAAACGGCGTGTCATCGTACGCGACGATGTACAACAAGGAGTATAACAGCTGTTACAGCAACGGGACGAACAACGGCTACGTGGCGAACAACAACACGGAGAAGAAGCTCGCTTAGAAGAGCCCTCGGCGGCGACGACGGCGGCGTTTGGTCGTTGGAGGCAAGTTCGGGCCACCGGATAGATCGTGCGACGGATATTTAACCCGACAACGGCACCGTGGGCCTCGCTTGGCTCCGACGGGCTAGTGGGCGTGGCCTGCGGCGGCTGGAGGCGTGGCCTGTAGACGCAGACGCACGACCGGCTCAGCTAGCGTCGTTCAACGCTTGGTGAAGCCGCCGATGGGCGGAGCTTGTGGCTCTGGGAGGCTGACTGTCGCCGTAGAACGGGTTGTCGCCGCTTGAACTCGCGTTTTATTGATAAGAAATCGAATAAGAGATCGTCACCAGCGGGTGAAGGGCTCGTTCGCCGGCGCTTCTCCCTTTGTCAATCGAACCGCAAATCGAGTGTGCAGCGAAATCATTGTAGCGACACAATTGCAAAAATGATGGACGGAAACGATGAGCGGTGGGAATGACGCCGGACGAGAATTTAAAACGCGCACACGGCCCCACAGTGATCTTTGATCTCGATCCAGGATCTGGGTCGATCAAAGTCGCCTGGGCCTTCGTCGGATGGTCCGATTCCGTTCTTTAATCGTAACGTTGCCTGCGCTCCCGATTGCGTGTCTGTTTCGCGTGCGAGAGAGAAAAAGAGATGGTCTGAATGAGATTGTATGAGCGATGATTTTTTCCTGTTGTTAGAAAGAGATGATTCTCGGGGCCAGGCACGCGCTGGAGCATTCCCTCTCGTCGGGACGCGCCAGAGAATACGATCCCAACAACAACCTCCCAACCCCTACGTCTAGTGGTGTGCGGGTACCTAAACGCTTCGGGATTATGTTGTTCGGGGTTGGAACACCGGGGAAACAACGAAGCGGGAACACTGTCGACGATGTCGTACATACATGCAGAAACACATACTCAAACACACACGCTGTACACAGATTTTTATTCTCCTCGGACCGACCATCCCACGGGATTATATAATATCTCTTCGCCCCCTGCGTCGTATGTTGTTTGAATACCTATTTTTCTTTTTGTAGAAACCTTGGGGAGGGAGAGGCGTTACGAATCACGATTTAAGTAATGTAATTATTTATTTTATATTGGAATATAAGAGAAACACGTCTGGAAAACTCCAACCATCGCTTCTTGCGTACGTCAGTTTGTTACTTGTGTACACGAGCTGGTTCGGATCTGAGATCGACAATTAAGCGTCTCCTTCGATTGCGATTGTACGAAGCAGATTTTCTTTCGAAATTGATGGAAATTAGTTTCTAATTATTACTCTAAATCGACGAATTATATTTCATTTATAACGCCTATATGGGTCTTTTAAAAATATGTTTCACGGTATATATCGATACAGAAAAGGGGCAAGTTTTCAACTTGAGGAACGTATGAGCTGAGTTAACGTCAGCTATAACGTATAGGGGAAAATAATATACACTTACAGTAGACAATCAAATTATGAACACTAGGTTTAATTTGTTTGTAAACACCGGCTAAAAATGTTCACCTGTCACTTTCTAGTGCTCCGTAAACCCAGTGTTAACTTTCATCCGTTCCTCATTCACGAATTGAATCTGTCCCTTGGTGTCAAATCGACACATAAGTTCGTGCCCGATTTTTATAGATGTCGCAAACTGTGCTGCACGACGGAGTGTAAAAAGAAAAACATTATGTACATAATCAATTCTTTCAATTTGTTTTCTTCTTTTCTTTGTAGACTCTTCTCGAATTGTAGAAAAGGATGATGACTGTATAATTAATTAATAGACTGGGGGTCTTTATGCAAAATAAAAATGTTCTGCATTGATTGTGAGAAGCAGGAATAAAATAGACATTGATTTATCCGTTAATGACTTTGTTACATTAAAAACGACATTATGATATTTTCAACTTTTTCTAATCCTTTACTGTTTTATATTCCACTTGACTAAAGATCTGCAGTCTATTGATTAATAAAGCTGTATTCTTTCAAATTTAACTACTCAATTTTATTTTTAAATCGGTCGCGAACTTATGCAATCATCTGATACCTTGCGGAAGAAGGATCATGGCATAAATTTATATATATTCGCAGCGCGGAAAATATTGTTTATACGATCTTGATCGGGAGAGATGCTTGGTTGGCAAGCTTAGGTGGACCAGCCTGTGTATATGTGTGTATATATGTTGTATATACATATGTGTGTATATGTCACCCGCAGGAAACGTTACCGAACCACGAGAAACTTTGACGATGGCCCAGTCGTACCAGAACCTTGGATACCCGCAGACCTCTACCAGTTAACCGTTACCTCCCTTATCGTTGTCCTATTCTCTATCGCCCAGGTCGCGTGTCGAAGCGACAACACCGTTGTCTCACACAGACACCGTTTCCACCTGAGAGAACTCGCTGGAACCCGATTTCACCCGGTACAGAGCCGTGTCGAACTCGGCTTAAAGCTTTAAGCAGCTTTAAGCGGCTTTCAGCGGCTTTGACGTCTCGGTAGCTGTGCCTTTGTCAGTGGAAGGTCAAAGCATTTATACAGAACGACGTGTACCGGTCCCACCAATTCTCGAAAAATTCTGGATCTTTGTCTAACAGTCAACAACAACGCAGAAATGTTCTGCGAAAAAACAATTATGTTAACCAGTTGGACTTGAAGCAATTTCAATTCGAAAATCGAGACGTTTCTTTCAACCCAGATTATCTGTATTGTATGTAATCTCTAAACTGCGGCTTTTTATGCATTTATAGAAAAATTGAGTATATGAAATTCTAGATGTCAATATACAATTTCTCTTCTGTTAAAATCATTACGGGAAGAAATAACATTCAATTTAGTTTCTATTTCTTGCAATCGATGCAGACAAGTTTTATTTTGCATGAAGATCCGCAGTCTACTAATCTCTTTTACATTGTGCGAATCGAATTGAACCTGTTCTCTCATACAACAGTTGCGCTTTTCACAATTTATAGAATACAGACGAATTGAATAATGTTAAAACCGTTTTGAAAAATTGGCACAGCAATTTTTTGTGGCGACTCCGAGTCACCATTCGAGTGCGAAGGGTTAATAGCGTGTTGATCGAGCTGGGTATCCAGGTGACTCATTCCTCAGTGAAGACAATGTCCCGTGAGACCTAGCGTGGTCAATTTGAACGCGACTCGACATAGCCCCGATTGTGTTCAAAGCTTTGGTGTTCGTCGTAGGAAATAAGCGTCGAATTGCGCGAAGGAAAACGCTCCTTCCTCTCTGAGAAGCTTGGTTCCGGCTCGGAATCGTTTAATCAGCGTTATGCCGAGGAATCCGCTGCCAGTTAGCTTTTTTACGACTCTGTGAGCCCCATGCTACACTTTCTTTCCTTTAGTCGAACCTCCGCGACGCTGCAAGCTCTCTTTTTGTATACAAGCCGGGCTACAAAGTCCGCCTACACCTCGCAGACCTCAAATACTAATCGTAGGGAAGCTTATGTTTCGACAATTAATCGAGAATTATGCGTTCTCACAGTACATCGGGTCTTTTGATAGTCACCTCAGAGAAAATCTCCGAACTGGTTCAATGAAATTGCCATTTTTCGAACGTGGATCTTTATGCAGGATATTTCATAGTCGTTAACGTGTACCATTGTTCAGATTATTAAACATTATCAATTTCATATTCATAAAATGAAGAAAAATAATATTTAATGGGATTATTGGGAATGGGATGATAAATTTCCAAAAGCATGTTAGCCGATAAACATGTGTATTTGCGTAAAGGTCCGCAGTTTACTAACACCTCCGCGACCTCGATTAATGATTTGCAACAAGGAATAGAAAATGTGTATTGATCCTGTGCCTTCGTTTGTTCAAATAGCTAAATATCGACACCAAAGAAATAGAATTTTACCTCGATTTCAAGAAGAAGAGTAACATCAAAATCCTCAACAGATTTTGTTCGAAATCTTCGCGAAGAGTCTGACTCTCGTGAGCGATGCTCTTGACCATCGTCAGACGTTAATTACAATTAAGTACCTCCTTAGAGAATAGCAATATTCCCGGAACAATTACGAACGATAGGAAAACCAGGGTCACAGAAAGTTCACGAAACGCTTGCCATGGACATATTCGAACGAATAAAGTTTTCTATCACGTACACAACGATAATAATCTTAATGAAACGTTCAATAAATGTTAATCTACCTCTCTGACGTTATATAGTAAACATGATCCGTGTTCTCCACTAAATTTAAGAAAATCCTCGTCGCTTCGCCAGAAACGTGTGCAATTTTAACAACTGCAAGAATTTGTATTGTCCGAATGATTTCGGTGTTGCGGGGTGTAAGAGGACTTTGATGGCGGACTGTACACACTGATGCATTTAAATCGGATGATTTGACGGCACCAAGCTTCCGCAGAGCACTCGGGCTTGTTTGTTTGCTGTTCTTCGAGCTGGACAGGGACTTCGAGGGAAGTACAGTCTTCCCTCGCATAGTGTTACTGCCTCGGGAGCACGGAAGCTCAGAAAGCGTAGAGGTACCACGTTGGACAAAGGGGACTGTTTTTTTATCTTTCATTCTTTTTTTACAGAACTTTTACCAACGTATTTCTGAGATTTTTGTAGTTAAAATGAGGCTAAACACGGCATAATTGAGAAACTCTGTCGAGTGTGGTCTTTTTGAATCAGGGAAATTTTACAAATATTACAAATATAGCCTTCCGATGTGTGACGCCCCACCAACTTTAATGATTTTTGGATATGTCATAGAACTGAACATTTCCAACAACTTTTTCCTTTGCCTGTTCGTGACGGTTGGCTTTAGTTTCCGAGATATTCGTAAAAAACTTGAATCTTGAAGCAATCCTTTATCAAATACATTGAGCTCATTATTTCAATCCGTTGGTAAAGGTTTCGTAGCGAAATAACTAAAAACAATAAAGTTTCATCAATGATACTACATACTACTAGCAGGTGGGATAGAAAAGTAAGACTATCCGTAGAGACGAAAGTCACACT
Source organism: Lasioglossum calceatum (assembly GCA_963966675.1). Classification (NCBI taxonomy): domain Eukaryota; kingdom Metazoa; phylum Arthropoda; class Insecta; order Hymenoptera; family Halictidae; genus Lasioglossum; species Lasioglossum calceatum. The sequence goes on along the minus strand of OZ016543.1, from coordinate 16,856,283 downwards.
ATGCGAGGGAAGACTGTAGATGCGGGTGTCGCGATACAGAAGGACGTTCAAGAGAAAAGAAAAACAGAAACAATGCTAACTAGTGGTAGGAATTGTCCACCGAGAAAACTTTTGTACTCGTCGAACGCGAAGGAGGTTCTCTTTTTCAGTTGACGATCGCGCCGGATCCGATGAGAACCGAGTAACGAGAGACAGACCGAGAGGGGAGGAAGAAGAGAGACTGCACGACAGAGAAGAAAAGAAAATCAGAGATACGCGGACAGAAGAATAGAAGGACAGCAGCTGCAAGATGGAGAGCGCGAAGAATTCGATCCTGTGCGAAGAAATTCGATGTTGTATATTTTTACAAGGGAAAAGTAGATCGACGTCGCGGTCGCGAGACGACGAAAGAACGTTCACGTTTGATAAATAATGGGTGTCAAAGACGTGCTTTCTTGGTGAAAGTATTCGTACATATAAAAGAAAAAAAAATAACAAAAAAGTTTATTAATGCCAAGTTTTAAATAACGTATTAGAGAAATATTTGATGGAGGTGGAGATGACGATTTATAATAAAACGATGAGAAGGGAAAAGAAAAAATGCTAGATTACGAGAGCGAGAGAGAGAGAGTGAGGGATAGAGAAAATCACGCAACGTCGACAAGACTGTTACTATAGACGTAAAAAAAAAATGAAATAGATAACAAAAAAAACGATGCGTACAGCCGCGAGCTATTATTAACGCCGTGATTCCTCGAGGAGGACGGACGTTTTACTATTGTCGCGCAAAATGGCGGAACCCCGGTGACCTTCAAACTTGTCACCAAGGTCGTCAGACTCTTTCTATCGAAGAAACTAATTTTTCGTGATTTACTGCAATGTTGGTTTATCGTTGTAACAATTCGGAACGTTTCTCTTCTCGGGAATGAAAAAGAAACATGCGGATGAAACGCAACCGTCCACCATTTTGCGCAACGATCGTTCACTCTTCCGCTGCTGGCTTCGAAACACGTTGCATTTCGTTCTGCATCGGCGGCGACGCAGCTCGCCCCGAACACTGTACAGGAATTGATCGGCGAGTTTACGATTTAGCGAATAATTTTCTATCTTCGAAGCAATGAGTCCACGCTCAAAACGTGTTGTTTCCCCCTCCCCGTTGCCCCTTTGAGACCGCGAATTATTCCTCCGCGTGTGCTCCCCGGTCACGAGTCAACGCGACGATTAGACTGCGGATGTTTATGGAGTTTTTCATTTTGGCAGGCAAATTTGAGGCACGTGGAAACAAGTAAAATTTGATTTTCAGCGATGGTAGCCATTATAGATCTGGGATAAATAAAAATCGTATTAAATTCTGTGGTACTTTATATTCTAGCATTTCTCGAACATTTTTAGAAGACATTTTTAAATGCATAAAAATCCGCAGTCCTGTGACGCTCGTTCGACGATTGCGACTTGCAAAATTTCGCTCGGAAATGCAATTCCAGCCCCGAGCGAGACTATCCTCTTCATCGGTACATTTTGTGATTGCTCGTCCGATTGTTTTAAATCGTTTTCTTCCGGACTAATATTCGTGCCCGCTGATTTATAATCCAGAAATGAATTGTTCCCAGTATGTTTGTCGAAGAATCGATATTTTATTCAACTTTAGCTCGGCTGGAATTGCATTTACGCACCAACAACCGTCGTCCCTTCTCCACATTTTTTATCACGTGCAAGCTCGCGCAACAATCGCGGACCCGTTCGCGTGTTACACCGATCGATTCGTACGTAAATACATTTTGATACCGCGCAGAACCTCCGTTATCCGAGCCAGACTGAGACAATCGGTTCGGATAAGGGAACAGACACAGCAGATCGTTCCCTTTGTATCTCTGAACCGATGCTTCGAAGATTTTCTCAAATAACTACACGTTGTCAACGCTAACCGCAGCTACTCCGACGCCGTACGTACGCTGATTGAACGGCGTTACCTCCGTAGCGTCGCGCGTCGCTAACGAGGAAAGATTAGTTATGTCACCTCTCTTGGATATTAACGAATCACGGGGACGATCGCGACGTTACGGAGGGAAGACCGTAAAGGAGCCACCTTCGAATCGCTGAATCGCCTCGTTCGTAGTCAATGCTAGCTTCCCCGCCATTGTTGCACGTGTGCTGCTTCCTTCTGACAAAACACACGTTCGCTCAATGTGAAAAAAGTTCGACCGTAGTTAGTATAGAACCAGTGAAGTGAGTAGAAAACATCCGTTCGGATAACGGAGGTTCTGCTGTGCTCGGATTACCGACGGTGCACTCTGTACTACCGACGCGTCTGCGGAAAATAACGCAGGGGATTCGGCTCCGTGGCCCTCGGGGCCAAATGCGGCGTCGATGGCCCCGAGTCCGGGGGCCAAGCACTAAAACGCGAGAGACAAAAAGCGGAAAATCAGTTCCGGTCGAGAACAGATCGATATATGACCCAACTGGCTCTCGCGATAGCCCCTAGGGGCCACGGTCGAGTGTTCTGTCGTAGCATTTAGGACAGACGTCGGCAAGTTTTGCTTGTTTCGGCCGTTTTTCCAAGGCTACGCCGCCTTTTCCCGTTCGCGCGTCTCTGTCCCCGTGGCGGCCATAATTCTTGGGCCAGCTCACTGTCCCAGTAATTAAAGGAGGCGAGTTTTTTAAAACATTGGAAGAATCGAGGTGTCCTTGTCTCAGAAATTTCGCGCTCCGAATTAGGCCTGTTACTTTCCTTCGAAGGTCGAAGATTTTGAAGCTTCGATTTCAGAAACTTCGAAGGTGATGAGAATCGAAGTTTCGAGGCTTCGAAATTCGAACCTCAGTAGTAAATTATTAGAGGATTAAAAGAAACAGAGTGTTTCTCGGAGCTTTGAACTTCGAAATTTCGCTGCTAAGTTATATTTGATACAGTTGCGGACACTCCTACATTTCGAAAAAAAATACGCCACCACAACTAAAAGATGGATCAAGTTATTTATAATTTCATACGATTAGAAGACTTCGAAATTTCATGCACTTTGAAGACTTTGGAACTTCGTACACTTCGAATTCCCTTCGTTCCCTCGAATACTTCGAAGCTTCGGAAAAGCAACAGCCCTACTCCGAATTGCCGCCCGAGGGAGCGAGACGCGCAGGCGGGAAAAGGGGAGGTGGCCCTCGAAAAACGGGCCGAAACGAGCAAAGCTTGCCGTCCTTTGATTTAGGAGAACAAAGCAATTTCGCACCTGTTAAAGTCTTGCAAAGAATATTTAAGTTGCGCTCTGACGAAAGACTAATCGAAGGGGAATGGAAATGGAAAGTTCTGGGGGGAAAGAGGAGCTTTTTGGTCCGCTCCGCGGCCTGTGTCTGTCAACGAGAAAAATAATAGCCGCTTGTGAACGCCCCGAGACACGTCCACACGATGATGATGATGATGATGATGCATCCGGCGGATGTTCGTGTAGCGTTTTCGTCAACGCGTTTGTACAAACAAAAGGATTTTTGCCGTTTTTCTCGTGAACGGTGCGCGGACCGACTGTGTGACGTCGCGCACCGTCTCTCCGTGTTCCTTTCGATTCTAACGCGGTACAAAAAGGCTGCTTCTCGATGTATGTACAACTTTCGTATTTTTCTAAAACCACGTACACAATGCGAGTGCTACTTTTTCTGCCGAGTCGTGCACTTTTCTAACGATGAACAATTTCGATGACTGTTAGTAGACCTAGATGAACACGGTTTTAGTCGACGACACCGGCTCGAGACTTCCGGTGCGATCATTACATCGGATTTTTTCGAATTTTATCGGAGGTTCTGGGGAGTTTCAGCTGGGAGCATCTTAGACACGCCCACTTAGGCAGTTCTGCAACATTTTAACACTAAATCTACCGAGCTTTACGAGTAGCCGATACATGTTGCCTTATAAAAATAACAGGAATCAGTTTATTTTCACTTTGTTCGCGGTTCGTATAATAATATCTGCGCTACTAAATATATTTATTGAATTTACATTTACCACGAAAGCATCTTTATCATTTCAACAACTGTGGAATAACGAATCTGGAACTGATCATTTGACCGGTGGTGGTAGGTTTAGTGTTAAGAAATTTGTCTAATTAACAATGTCCGAGGATAAACGACGCGTTAAAAATATTAAAATTGGTCTGAAAAAAGTCCCCGCGATAGAGACAGCATAAACGGATAAATATTTCGAGGACAGTGAACGTGGCCGGCATGATCGAGTGCCGTGGCAACGGGAATCGAATCAGTTGATTGACAATTCCATATATCTCGTCTCGATCCCGCGCTTCACCGTTCGAAATACAGATTGAAAGTTCCGGGAAGCGAATAGGAAGCGGAAGAGGACAGTGGGATTTTTCCGATGGTCTGTATTCGCTGTGTGTTAGCGGACGGATGACTCTCGAGCCGGTATCGATCGATCGGAGTTTCCTCTGCACGGAATATCGGGTGGATTCCGTAGATTTCGCAATGGTCACGTATCGAAGAATGGGCTAGATTAACTCTCCGACTCCGACTGAACGTTGATTTCTTTGATCCTTGTTTTTCGGTCGCGATCGACGACAGAATACGAAACGACCAGATGGTTTATGGCATCGGACGATTGTTTTTCCGGTACAGCACACGAACGCTGACTTTCACGTCCGGGACACTGTCGTACAGGTTTGTCGATTCAGTTTCGTTTCTTGCCACTTTGTAAATTTGTCCGTGATTCTGTTCGATCGTTTGTCTCTGTCGTTTTGTTTGTTTGCTGGTTTCTTGGTCTTTCTCGAAGATGGGGAAATGGAGGGCTATACACGCGCGTATGGATACGGCGAGTCGATGATCGGTCGTCTTTCACTTTCAGAAAAAAGAACTGTTTTAGCCATGGTGAAAAGGTGTCGAGCCCGAGGAGACAAGAGCACACATCGTCATGTACCTACCTAATGTTACGAACTCTGTAATGATTATCGATTCTCATTATATTTTTGTACATAATTCGGGAGAATTACACGAGAATAAAGTGAACATAAAAGGAGCGAGTTGCCTTCAGCCATGAACACAGGGAAAATATCGGTGTCCGATTTATTTGATCGACATTACCCTGCTTCCCCCACCACTCCTTCTCCCATGTAATCCAGTAGGTTTGAGCGAGAAAATGCCAAAAATCGAAGTTTCGATCCTAGAAGATTAATGGTTCAAAAGTTATCAGTTTTTAAAGGTGAGCGATTTTCAGTGATTTAGTGGCGGTTGCGTGCCGCTTATCGAGCGCAGTCCCTAGATGGCACCACTCGATGACGCTGATGCCGATCACGTAGATTCCTAACCACCAACCAACTTTTCATCCAAATATTTTTCTTAAAATGAGAATATATTTCAATCAAGCTTATATATTTTTAATACTTTTCGTTTTAATCCCGGAAGACTGATATCCAAACTTGTTCGTTCTGATATTTTATCCTGCCCATCTTGAGGGGGTAGACTCGTTTCCAGAATTGCAAGGATGTGGGATACGCCTTCTCATTTCTCGATAATGCTAAGATAATCGTCGTGAACGTAAAAATAGGAAATTTGGGGGAGACTGTGGCCTAGATTGACCCTTTATCTAGCGCTTTTGACTATTGAAAAATCCCATGTTTCTATTATCGAGAAATGAGAAGTGTAATAAATACGTCAACAATCCACGATTCTACTGATCGCAGCAACAACTTTCTAGTTCAAAATTCCACATTTCCCGCGCATTCTCTGTTTCACCGACAGCTCTCTCAATCGATAAAATTCGAAATCGGTGAAGCCAGGTGGGCTAAAATTTTGCACATAGGTTTATCTTGCATTAGAAACATGTTTCACGAAGGGATTTTTAGCGACTCGAGAAAAATTTTCTAAAAAATTGCCCGGTAACATTCGTATCGACTTATCGATCGATGTGTCGAGCAGTTTCCTCGAGACGGCATTGGCGTCGCTTCGATAGGTCGAACGTGGGCAACGAGTAAAAACCGTTTCGATTTTGTGGTGGCTGAATTTCCCGTGGCAAACGTGTTTCATGACAGAAGCCGGTGCTCGTATGGTGTTGATAGTTCGGTGGCATGTCGACGGCGTTCGATAACGATCATCGATCGTTGGTGGAGCACCGTTGACAGTGAGAAATTATGTCAGCTCAACGGTGACACACGAGCCGGCGGGAAGCAGACTTTATGGCAGTCCGTAAAGAAATCTATCGAGAGTCGACGGGACACGTGAGTAGCTGGTTTCACGGTGAACCGTGTATACACGTCAATCCAAATCTCTATTGCGGTGCGGTTGACGTGTATACTCATCGCGTAAAATAAAAAATTACCAGTGACTATACCAACTCGAAATTTCAATAAAATGTAATAAGAATAGTACTGTATACAAGCTACACTATCAAAAGCAAATCCACTTCGAAGATGTGCCGTCTGCTCAAGAAATGGAATCCGTAAGGAGTCACGATTCACGATATTGGTGTATGAAAAATATCACACAGAAATCAATTGAATTTCTTAAAATTGTTTTACTTCTTTAATTTCTCTCGTTCATGAATTTGATTAATTTTTGACAATTTTTAAGCTTTTAATAACAATAACCTTTTCAAGAATGAATTCTCAATTTTTTATCAAATAAAAATGTAATCCTTCCTCGTTTTTCGTAAAATTTATAGTAGGGCCATTCGCCCTGCGATGTGTATACTCATTGCTTGATTTTCATTCTGTTCTCTGTGGGGGACTAAATTCCGCAGTGACGAGGTTAACACCTATGATCGATGGAATCAAAACAGAATCATCTATCAACACAGGGTTGTCCGAAATGGTTACGTGACATGTTCGACCGTTTTTTTTCGCTGTTCAAAGCAGAAGCACCGGTCTTTCACGACCGTATACATTTCCGGCTGTTCATTCGCATGGTTTCCGTACTTGCTACTGCCACCTCCTGACGATAACAACACGTTCTTATCTTAATTATTTCCTCTCGAAGACGTAAGCGTCTACCGGCTATACAAGGTGTCCCGCAATGGCGGCAAAGGGGTAAGAAAAACGAGCCGACCTTCGCGAGTGTACTTCTTCGGGTACGAGACTTTGTTTTTGACAAACTAAGTTTAGAAACGCGCCGAGCATGCGTGCCATTCAATATCAACGCTCTGCTCGTTCATGACCTCTGGCTTCTTCTGGTAAATAGTGGGGTTAACGGGTTCCGAATATTTTTCGATACTTCTGCTTCGAAGAGGGAGTAGTAAGGAAATATTATTCCGGACCTTCGAAGTGGCTTCTTGTATTAATAATTAATTTTTTGGTAGTTGTATTCCCTTTTCGTCACATTCCCAATTGATTTTTTGTTTCGTGATTGTCTAACAGTCCGGAATACTTACGGCCTGAGGCCTCGAGCGACCATTATCATTCGCATCGTCTTCTAACTTGTGGTTGCAGGTTTTGCAAATCAATTTCACTTTTTTATAAATCAATTTCACCCGCTAAGAATATTGGAAATAATTGACTCTGTTTTCAAAATTCATTTTGAAAATTTATTAATCAGAAAATTAATATAGCTACAATGACACACTGTGTTTCAATACATTACAAAGTTAATGAAAATGTAAACAGTACATTGAATAACATAAATTTTTACGATGTATTCAATATGCGCTTGGATAAAAAAATGTATCCAATCAATTTCCATGGTTCATAATTTCGGCAACTGTAAAATGAAAAATATAAAACCACTCATTCGACCGGCAGCGGTAGATTTAGTGTTAAAAAGAAAGATCCGAGGCGAATTTCAGCATAATACAGATCCGCCTAATTTCTGTTTCCAGAATCGTCCACAGAAATACCTCGACAGCCGAGCAGTCCGCGTTCTAGTGCGTGCTTGCGCGCGCGCGCGCCTTGTAGGAAGGAAGAGGAATCATCGCGGAAGCTCGAGCGTCTTCGGCGAGCCCCGCCCTGTATATATTTTTAACCGGGACCTATCCAAAGCTCGGCTTTCAAGTTTAGGCTCGTGTGCGCAGCATCCATCGACCAGCAGGAGATCAGGACCGGCTAGGAAGCAGGATCAAAGAAGACGAGACGCGCAGGACACGTTCCAACGGCGCAACAAGTGAAAACAGAGCTCTAGAACACCGGCCACCCACGCATGCACTGCACACACGGTCAGTAACGTTTCGCATCGAAAGTCTGTGGCATCGATCAGCTGATCAATGTGCCGGCTATCGCGGACACGCGTGTTCGCGCGTTTGCCACGTGGGTACGCTGTTCTCGCGAGCCTATGGCAACGATGGAACCAGGGATTCTATTCGACGCCTAAACCTAACCCAAACCCGGCTGACCAAGGAAGGTTACTGTAACTTGCTGTAACCCATACTAACATCGAGGGAACGCTCCTCAAATGCTAGAAAAAGCGGGTTACTATTAAATAGAGATTCAAGGAATCTAACCGAACACTAACGATCTCTTCAGCACAACCCATAACATTAGAAAATCAAGAAACAATTCATCAATCTCTTTTCTTTTTCGTTCTTCTCGCAACAGTCGCGAGGAGCTCTCTGCGTTCCGCGTTTTTGCCAATCGGCTCTCCAACAACGATACCACGCATACTTTGACCATTATTGCCTTATTATTAGACTGCGGATCTTTATGCAAAATAAAAATAAAAACGTGGTAAAATATTCTGCATTGATTGTGGGAAGCAGGAATAAAATGAAAATTAATTTCATCCCTTAATGACTTTGTTATGTTAATACCAACATTACAATATTCTTGAATTTTTCTAATCTATTACCGTTTCATGTTTCACCCAACTAAGTTCTTCATAAATGCATAAAGATCCGCAGTCTACTTATTATAAAAGAAAGTACGTGCGTGTGTGTATATATATATATATAGAGAGAAGTTTAAAGTTTGTACTCAAAACCCGCTGTTAGTGTGGGTTACAGAGTTTCATGGGTTACACAGAACCGAAACCAATTCGGGTTTCGGTTACGATCCCTGTCCTCTTACGGAGGTCGCCGCAAGCCCCTTGACTAAGGCAACCCAACATACAAGCTTGTCGAAACGGTTGCGGTCGCTCGGGCGCCTGATTAAACTTGCACGTTAGCCCGGAGCGAAAAAAACATTCATTTCGAAATCGAAAACGCCCCACACGGGAGAAGTTATGGTCCAATGTCCTAATGACAGTGAGCCTGAGGTTTGAAAATTTAGGGAAAATATCGAGATTTTGAAGAGTATCAAAATCGAAGTACATATTATACGTTCAAATTGAACATTTTCTTCCTTGTTCACAATAGCAGTTTGCAATGAAGGTAAAATTCTTTCGATTTGGTCACGCTATGAACGGTGAAGTGGTTTTAAAATGTCGAGGTGGAGAAAATACCGTAGGGCCGTTATATTGGAATTAGTAGGACGACATCTACACTATTTGTTACTTGATGACAATGACAATGTCCTTAATAATGATTTACTAGGTCGTTCGGAAAGTCATTTCGTTTTCTCGAAGGAAAATTAAAGGCAATTTTTTACCATTTCGGGTAAGTTATTTGCACCGCATAAAAAATGTTGAAAAAAGCGCAAAACAATGATAATCTTTTCTTTCGCGCACTGCATTTTTACCCTTGCGATGATAAAAAAGCAAAAGGCAATGGAAAACAAAAAGAAATACTTGGAAGATTGAAAAACACCACGAGGCAGGAAATGACGTTCGAAATGTTAAGATATACAAACAGAAGCAATGCCACCTCTGCACGAGAAACAACGTGTTTTCCGAACGACTTAATAATTTACATTCTGTTATAGACGGGGCAAGCGCAATCAAAGAGCATGATTAAACATGATTAAACACGTACTTTATACGTACGACTAGTTGATGTACAGTTACTCGAATTAATATTCGGACGCTCTAAAAAAGACGATAACTTTTTCAACATTGTACTGTACGATTTGAACTTTTTTGGGAAGCTACAACAATTAGTATACTACAGGATGTGGAAAGAAATTTTTTCAAATATCGCAATTCATCGGAATTGCAGAAAAAATACTAAAAATTGCATTTTACAACTTTTTTGTATGGGCCTATATTGAAAATTTGAAAAATACTTTTTGTAGATCTGCGTGAATGAAACATATTCGGAAAATTTCGTCAAAATCGGTCGACGTTGTAATGAGAAACGAACATTTAAAGATGGTAAAAATTGCAGATTTTCACGATTTTCGGCTTATATCTAAAAATTTTTACATCGTCCAATGCCTGTCGTTTTCACAGTGCATATAAATGGCACAGATCGACAAAACCTATTTTTAAAATTTTCAATATAGGCCCACATGAAAAAGTTGAAAATGCAACTTTTAGTATATTTTCAACAAATCGGATCAATTGCAATTTTTGAAAAAATTTCCTTTCACGTCCTGTAGTAAACTAGTAGCTCTAGCTTCTCAAAAAAGTTCAAATCGTAATAGTACAATATTAAAATAGTTATCGTCTTGTTTAGAGCGTAATTAAACCTATGACCGCCACTGTACACTGTACATACTAACTTGATTGTTGCAAAAAATTTCGCGAAGAAAACGTTCTTTCATCATGATTACGTTGCAACTGCGATCAATTGATCTCGATTAGCCACGACCGTGTCACACGTGTTGCAAATTAATACTTAATAATGAATCCGATAATTATTTATTCAACAGCTTCCACGTGCAGGGATTAACGACGATGTACATACATACTGTCCAGAGAAAAAGTGTAAACTAGCGACATGGGAACGGGGAAAGAAGCCCGACCATTCAGATTGCCTTTGCGTTCCTCTAGCCCCGTTCCCGTGCATATGTATAATTGACACAGATTGTCACAGATCTACAACACGTACTTTTTAGATTTCCAATATAGATCCACATAAAAAAGTTGTAAAATACAACTTTTAGTATTTTTTCTACAATTCCGATCAATTGCTATTTTTAAAACAAATTTTTCTTCACATCCTGTAGAGAACTAATTGCTCTAGCTTCCCAAAAAAGATCAAATCGTATAGTACAGAATTAAAAAAGTAATCGTCTTTTTTAGAGCGTCCGATTCGAGTAACTATATGTACACATATACAGGTGTATAAAAAGTAATGGTCATCCGACGTAGGGGTGAATCTACACCTCTGGATCGGTGGACATTTGTAAGAGAAACTTGCCGCAAAATTGTTGTTAAAGTTTGTTTTTACATCACTACCTTCTACTTATCGAGAAGAGAAAAAGTTTGAAAGGAGCCACATGTCGCAAACAAATAGTTATTGAGATATAAACTGTTAAAGTTTAATTAGTGACTAACTAACTTAACTATTAAATTGAAATTAAATCTCAACATTGAATTTATCGGTGGAATAAGGATATTATACTGCATTTGCACATGTTAATTGTTACTTACGAAATTCCACGTATCACTTAAAGTGGTTCGAGTAGTATTCTTATCGAAAACTATTAAGTGATCGTTTAAGGCTTATCGTTTTACTATCTTTAGAGTCTATTATGGTATTATGAAGTGCCTCTCGTTTACTTTACTATAGGTTTTTATGCTATAATTAGCTGATACGACGACATTAGGATTGTGACTCCAAAAACAAACGTTCCATTTCCTGAAAATTCTAGATCCTGCCTTATTAGTAGACTTCTTATTATAATAGTACTGCCTTATTATTAGAATCTTTGTGGATTTATAGCGAAATTGAATAGTCGAAATTGAGAATTGTTGAAAAATTTAAAAAAGATCTGCGGTCTACTTATCAGTCATGTCTACCCTCGTAAAATTATTATAGCTTTGGATATATCCACCATTTCTGTTCTGAAAAAATCCTATATATTCTCGAGACATGTGTCAACAAACTTCCAATGTTGAGAATCGACAGGTTCATTGGTTTTCCATAAAAAGAATTTACAAAGCCGAGTTTCGACGTTTATCGTCATAGGAAATCGCGTCTCGAGCAAAATTTCCTATAATTTTGGAAAAACTCGCAATTTCTCCATTTAAAAAATCCCACGTATTCTCTAGAACTGTATTAACAAATCCACGAAGTTTGAAATCGATAGGTCGAACAGTTCCGTCGAGCAGAATGTTCGAAGTCCACCAATATAAAAAACATTATTCAAGAAAAATTAATGCGAAAATTAATGATGAACAGATAGACGATACCAAGAAAGTACGCTTTCTTTCCCGATTATGTAAGCGGAGCACTTTGCACTTGTGTTTGATCTTTCGGAACCCGTAAATCGCTGTGTGAATCGATTACCGCCAGTGTAAGAAACGGAAGTGACCGAATAATGTAATAACATGAGGTAGGAAAAGTACAACAACGCAATTCGCATGTAACTGTGGCGCGTTATGCGATCGTACGTCTGTAACAAGGACAATCGTTAGGCCGGGGTCAGGAAAGAGCAGCCTTTAATGAACACGTACGTTTGAATAGTGTTAATCTTTTCCAATACTTCCAATAACATCGTCAACACCTCCTAGTGTATTCGCGATTCGCCGATGTAGTTTCGGCGACTGTGATTCTCCATTTAATTCCCAGACTCCATTGTTTCCCGTTCCTACTTCGAAAGTCAAATCGATTCACCCAAACCATTGCACATAAATATGTATTCCGAATAATTGTAGCTCGATCTACTTTTTATGGAAAAGAACCGTTTTCCAATACTCAATACGTTAATCAGTGGACCGCGGCTTTTTTTATGGATTTATGAAGAAATATTTAAAAAAAACTCTAAGAACGTTGCTAGCTTATTTTTGGAAAAACCCCTTCTTCCTTGTACATTTTTATTTTGCATAAATATCCAGTTTATTGATTAGTCGATCTTTATGCAAAATAAAAATGGTACTACAACGAACCGGAGCGAGACAGGAGTTCATTTCCTTTTTTAATATGATCGTTTTTATAGTTTTCAGTACGAAAAAATCTTGAGAATATTGCTAGGTTATTTTTGGAAGAACCCTTTCTTCCTAGAATATTTTTATTTTGCATAAAAATCCAGTTTATTGATCAGTATTTAGATCTCCATGCCAAATAAAAATGGTCTGCTTGAACTTTAACGAACCGGAGCGAGGTAGGAAATCATTTTCGTTTTTAATGTGATGGTTTTTCTGGGTTTTAGTACAAAAGAACCTTAAGAATGTTGCTAGGTTGTTTTTAGGAAAACCTCTTCTACCTAATACCGTTGAGTGCTGACAAGAAGCTCCCCGGGGGGGCACAGAGACAAGGGGGGTCTATCGTTCTGCATAGCAGTAGTAGTGTGTGCGTGACCGCTTCGGCCAATAGAAGGCGCCGACCAATCAGGCGCGCATTCTTGCCTACGTCACCGCATTCCTGCCAGGGAGCTTCTTGTCAGCACTCAACAGTACATTTTTATTTTGCATAAAAATCCAGTTTATTGATTAGTCGATCTTTATGCAAAATAAAAATGGTACTACAACGAACCGGAGCGAGACAGGAAATCATTTTCTTTCTTAATATCGTTTTTATGGTTTCCAGTACGGACCCCGATAGATGAGCACAAGCAGCGTGCGACGAGTAATAATCGTAGAGTGTTAGCAACAATGTGGAAAGCAGCAATGCACGCGAAAGCATTGCAATTTGCAAGTGGTTGCGAAGGTCGAGGACTCGGCGAGCGAAGTTGAAGATCGTTGCGAGACTCGTACACGCGTGTCGTAAATCGTTAGGAAAAGCCGAGGGAGGGAAAGTCGATACAGAGTCTAGAACGGTATTGACCAATTGACCGTTGACAATAGACGCTCGGTGAACGTGTCGACATTCGCCGAAAGTGGCACGGAATCCGAGCGTTCGATCCCGGAATTATGAAATCTCGTTCACGATCTCCTGATTTGACCTCCAACTAATTCTGCCGCCTAACGAACCCCCGGAATCAGATACACCAGTTTTGTTTTTACTTACTTATTGTTTCGTTAGCTGTGAAACTTCGACGACATGCGGGGCCGGATTAAGCCCCGTTGCAGGAGTAGCAAATGCTACGGGCCCCGCGCTTCTCGGGGCCCCGCGCCATACAAACAAGGGCCGATACATGAGCGCCTGTCTATGCCACGGGGCACAGATAGTTTTCCTAAAAAAAAAGCTCATTCATTGTGGTTGCCGCAAAGGTGCGCTACATTTACACACGAACGGCCCTGATGCAAAGCCTGGGGCCCCGCCATAACATTTGCTACGGGCCCCGCGCTTGCTTAATCCGGCACTGACGACATGGTTAGTCAATGGGGTGATCCACGGAATGGTTCGCGTGCTCAAATCCGGCAGCTTTTCTTCGCTGTTCACCACTAGAAGGAGGAATCACTCTGTCACTTCTACGGATCAATGCTATTCCTCCTATCTTCTTCTAGTTTCGTTGTTTTCTGTCATGTTCCGCGATCCTTGCGGAAACTTTGTTCTCAGAAGCTTCCAGCTAGTGCAATTATGCATTTCTCTGTGCTAATCTGAGCCACTTAGGGTTTCGCTGAGAATGTGAAGGATTTTGTTCTAGTATCCTCTCTGCCTGGTTTCAGAACTTGCTGCCTTGTTGGACACTTGCGATAGGGCTTCGCCTAAACTGTGCCACTGTTGGCTTTCGCTGAAACTGTTGGTCATTCTTAATAGGGCTTTCGCTGAATGTGAAGGATTTCATTGTGGTATCTTCTCCGTCTTCTTTGAGAACTTCCTGCTTTGTTGGACACTCGTGGTAGGTATTCGCCTAAACCAGGAATGGGCATTTTTGCCTCAATTGAGGCAAAGCCGTCCCCACCGTAGCGCCTACACTGTCCCCCACCAGCTTCCGTCGTTACTATGAAAGAAAGACGCGCTTCGTCCGTCGCGAGCAGTGCGCAGGCCTCGTGCATCGGAGCCGCGAGGAGCGCCACGGAAAGGAAGCTTGGTGGGGGAAGCAGGCGTTTGAGGGGCCCCACCCGTGCCCATCCCTGGCCTAAACTGTGGCGCTCTAAACTAGGGCTCTCGTCGAGGACATACATTTCTGGTGTTATTTATGATCTCCCCATGTACAGGAACGAAGATTCTATTTTCTGCCGGCGCAATGTTCCTGAATCAACTTTTCTATAAATCTCCTGCGTCGTCACGTGTGTAAATGCTTAATTGATTATTATAGTGCACTTTTATGATCCGGTATTTCCTCCCGACCGCGACAATCGGCGGATAATAATTTAGACAGGTCGAGTAGATGATTAATTTTTTTTCTAGGTTTTATTATCCAATCATCCGCAGGTAAACGATACTAATGCAAAACATGAACGATATTACGTAACTTCGGCCCGCTGACGTAGGTAACTCGTGTCTTAAACATGAACTCGGACAGGTCTTTCATGCCTCGAACGCTTTTTTACCGCGTGCGATTCTTAATTATTTGAATAAGCCGTGTAACGTAGAGCAAGTCTTCATTAGTTTATCGATGACGGTACCTATTATCATTAGAAAGCGGATTTTTTGATTTTAACAGGCTGGAAATATAATTAAGCTGCGGATCTTTGTGCCAGATAAAAATTGCCCATCTGAATTGCAACAAATTCAAATAATTCGAATTGCATCTCCTAACTGCGCAATCATATTCATGGACTTTGCTCGGCTGAGAGCCTTCGAAAATTCCAAGACGCAATTTCCGAAATGTCCATAAACATGAGACAGACCGGGACATTGAAAATAGAAGCGTGGTAGATCCGCCAACAATTGTCAAGTATTTCCTGAATTCTGATCTGACCCGGTCTCACGACCCTAATAGCATAACACCGCCACCATTATTAATCAATACATACATGATCAGATTGCTACATAATAGGGACATTAAAGGTTATAAGTAACGACCTTGATACAGCACTGTGCATGCACACATTCGGTTATAATTTAGCGGGGAAAAAATTGCTTGATTATTCATACCGATTTCTTTTTATCCTTTTTCATTGCATTTAATTGGTGTACGTTCGAGCATTTTAAAGTGTAACTCATTTACAAATTAAATTGTACCATATATATACATATGTATATCTTGTGAATAACTATTATTAATTTCACTAGAATCCACAAGATGCAGCAGAGTTAAGAGGTTTATGCATTCGTGACATTTGTACTAGATTTTCCCTTACTTCGATTAGAAAAAAAAAACACCTGCAAAAAGACAGATTTCAATTAAACCTCCGTTGCATCGCCGCGGCAAAACTCTTTCGTTTCGAATGTGATTTTTGCCCGAGGAACGTCTCTGGATCCTTTCAATTGTTTGTAGAAACAATTCAATCAATTTTTATCGGAGCTTCCAGGAGGATTGCAGCGTAGCACCTGATTCTTCGAAGGGTCACCCTTGGCTCGTCGACAACCCATTTCACCGACACGGTCAAGTCGTCCACAAATGTCTTCATCGACACATAATTAAAAAATTTCGCTGCAGACACAAACGACCCTGGTTGCCCACGGAGGGTTTACACTATACATTCATTTTACGTACACATAGTGATCGATTCGTAGGACAGAGAACGCACCGAGCAGAAGCGTCCAGGGAAATTGGGCAAATAGGCGTCGATCGATCGGGCGGGTAATTTCACGTGGTAAGGTAATAATAGTTAGGCGGTTTCAGCCTCGTCGTCGTAACTCGAAAAATGATAGTTTGCTCGACTCGATGTCTAGGTGGTTGTCGTCGATTACGTTCGAACAGTTTGCGAGAACGAACGAAACAAAGAAAGAGAGAGAGAGAGAGAAAGAAAGAAAGAGATTTCTGATCGACTAGCAAAGAGAAAGTTTCGGCGTCGACGAGAATTATACACCGTCCGAATGATTGTTCCACCGTGCAAATAGTCATCGGCAAGCGGTTCATCCTCGCGCTATCATTGAACAATAATTGGATGTTTCTACGACTAGTCGATCGGCGAATGCAACATTTCCGAAACCTCATGACACTTTGTTCGCAATCCTTTAAAAGGCGGTGTTCTCCTTCCCAGGACTGTCAAAAGGTTCTCAAAAGATCAATCTAGACCGCAGTCTCCCCCAAAAGTCCTACTTTTATAACTCTATGACTAGACCGTGGATCTTTATGCAAAATAAAAAATGTCACTTTTTGAAGTCTTGTAAAAAAAAAAATGGTAGGCAATTTTATGAAAATTGGAATTGGTAAATTGATTAGCTAATACTGTGATTAGAACGAACACGATAATCCTGCTAACGCGACGATGATCTTGAAAGTTCTGTTTGTCCGCGGCAAGTTGATTAAACATTATTCAATTGTTAACAAACCGAGGATACGGAATTTACCATTGTTCACACAGACGGCTGACGTAAGTACCGTTGTGTTTGCCATTGTTCAGCGTACAAACACTGTCCACTTAGTACGACACGAGCTTTTTTCTGTTTCCGAAGTAAATCATCTACGTCTTAACAAGTTTTATTTAAAAAAAACAATCGTTTCACAGCCTCGCCAACTTGCACCGGCCTTTTTTGTACATCGAAAACGAGATGCAACAGCCATCTGCGGTAATATTGACCTTTTTTTCTTATTATTGTTGGCAACGCAGGACGTTAACACTGCGAGCCTTGACCGATACTAACTGACACCTGTTCTTATAGAAGGTTCTATAATACGTTCGATTTTCAACGGTCTCTAGTTTTTGGTCCGCCGAAAATAACATGGTGCCGAAGATGGGTACCATTTCCCGAAAAGGTGAAACAATAACAAAAGCGAACCAGGGACTGTGTCGGCCATTACTGAAATGACACATGATCCTTCAATTTTTGCCCGAATAGTAATCGTTGCTTGGCCATTTAATACTAGAGTTGTTCCATTTTCCCATAGATTCAGTCTATGATCAGTAGGGGTGGGATCAAGTACCTCGCAAACAGGTTCGAACTTTGGCTATGAACTGAACTGAACTTGGTATAAAATGAATACTTCTCAAATAGAATCATTGAAACATTATTGTTTTTAAGTAGTAATCGAAACCCATGAAATGAAACTTGTTTATTGAAATTGACTCGGATTCGTGAGTACAAAATAAAAATTGTCTGCATCGATTGCAAAAACTAGAAACTGAATTGAATATTGTTTCTTCCCTTAATGATTTTGATAGAGGAGAAATTTTCTATTGACATCTTCAACTTTGAAAAGTGTTGAACAATTTTGTATTTCATCTACTCAATTTTGCTATAAATGCATAAAGATCCGCAGTCTAATGATCACTCTAATAATGTTCTTCCACTACGTTTTTCTCTTTTGACGAACGTTGTCAACGATACTTTTATACTCACTACGACGTAAAAATTAGTATTACTTAAATGACTGCAGACAGGAAATACTGTCTGGACTATTTGGATAGTATTTTTCTTCCTCAAAAATGTTCGACACCTCAAACTTGGCACAACTTCAATATTGAATGAGCGTTTTGAGCGAGTCACAGCTAGATGAAATTTCTTTCGAATTTTTTGATCGGCCATTACTGAAGTGTTGCTTAACACCGAGTTAGGGGAGGAGTTAGGCGCAATGGTCGAGCATACTGAATCGCGTCGATCGTGATTCATGAGCGCGGGCGCGATCCATTAAAAAAGCCCGAACAGAGAGCAAAGCCGAAGAGGATCACGTTTCCAGCGTTGTTGCACAACAAATCGGCGATCACGCCCGATTTTTCTGACGTTGTGCCCGGTGGCCCGTTGCCCCGAACTCGCCTAGCGGGCCAACAACTGGGCCAAGGGCAAATTCTTCGTGTAAACCCGCCTCCGTGCCACCTTTCCTCCTGCCTCCACACTCCACACCAGTTCTTGCTGGATCCGACACTGAATCGATCACCATCGGTTTCGATCGCTCGCGCTTACTATCACTTTTCACCGTTCCGCCATTCCTGCTGGCCAACCAACGAAGTTGTTTCTCGATCGTTACGATCTCAACGTTCTCTACATTCCAATTTGCAATTTTTCTAACCCTTCTTCGATTTTAATCTTCAGCTCGTTCTTAAATTTTCTTCCCAATTTTTATTGTAATTCTTCACCTAAACTACTCCCAAGAATTTTTAAACATTTTTGATCCCTGGGTTTTTACGTTCGAACAATCCTCTCTCAATGCAGTTGTTTCACTTTCAACTTTAATCCCTCGATTTTTGCATTGAAATATTTCGCTCTCACTACAGTTGTTTCTACACTTTCAATTTTAATTCCTCGATTTTTGCATTGAAACAACTCTCCTTCACTGCAGTTGTTGTTTTACTTCCGATTTTTAATTTACTCTTTACGAATCTTTTAATATCCCCCTCCACTGCGGTTGTTGTTTCATTTTCAATTTTTATTTGAAACTTTACGAATCCTTTTTAATTTTTATTTTAGTCTTTACGAATCTTCTAGTATCCTCCTTCACTGCAGTTGTTGTCTTACCCTTCTCGGATTTTCAATTTTTGTTTTACTCCATACAAATTTTTTAATTTTATAATAAATTTTATGATTTCGGCGCAAGGTTCGATCGATTTAAACAGCAGCAAATGTGCAGTTAGTTAAAAATGCATCACGACGTTTCGATCCTTATGTGGATCTGCTGTTGTTTAAAACGATCGAACCTTGCGCCGAAATCATAAAATTTATTATATATTTAATTTTCGATCGAGAGAAGAATGAATCTTTTAATATCTGCCTTGTCGATTTTCCTGCACACAGTTCCAAGAAAATCGATCCAGGCAAACACAGTTATCCTCACGCACTGTTGCCAACAATTTTTAATTTATTTGGACGCCACTTGCATCGATTTCTTCGAATTCGCTTCACATCGCGAATTCTTATTCCACGTGTCCGATTTATAGCGATTAGCACGTGCCACCGCGCTTGACGCGACGTCCCTCATTTAACCGCACTTCCGACTTCTCATTGTTTGTCGTCTTTATTATCCAATCCACTCTTGAGACGAATCTCTCAGCAAAAGTCAACCCGAAGAAACTGTGAACGAGTTAATCGAAAAATTGACACAATTGTAAATCCATTTATATCCCCCACAAAAGTCTGCAGTTGTATTTATATACAATACTTCATAAATACATTATGCCACGGTATGGAAAGTAGGAACATTTTATTCGTTTGTTTATTATTCGTGTGACGTATAAAGTATACGTTTACAATTTGAAAATGTCCAAACATTCCAAGCAAATTAACATTCGTTTAGACAATCTTTTTAAGAACTGTTTTTACGCAAGCCCGCGAATTTATGCAAGTCTTTCTAACAATTTACAAATCCAACATAAACGCCGCCACAATGTATGTAGTTACAAATTATATTACGCATTTTTTCACATTGACATTAATTAACACAAGAAACTTGGTCTTGATGACAGCCGGAGACGTTGTGCGTAAATTGAATACAGAAGAGCCGGGCGATGTAATTTCTAACGGCAAGAGGCGATAATTGACTTACTAAGAAGGCAAGAAGCAAAGAGTCGAGGTTCAATTCAATCGCGCGCGCATAACTCGCGAATGTGTCGATGGTGTCGAGATCGATCTCCGAACGAAACGCAGACTTTGGACGTTCGAGATTTGCGAAATTCGAGTACGGATCGTGGTCGAAATTTTGTCAAGGAACAGGCGTCGTCTAGATCCGACAATTTCATCATTCCCGCGGACGACCTGATCGAAAAGATTGCTTTCACTCCCGTCGATCATACTCCGGTATCGTTGCCAGGAAAAAGAAAAGATTTTTCCTTCGCATCATTCTCTTGCACGCGCAATGCTTCATCGAGCTTGCTGCTTCACCGATTGCGCAATGTGTCCTCTCAGCTGTCGATGACGAGTTAACTCGTCTTTACGATTTCCCTCTCGGCGTTTGTTCAGCTGCAACTGCGTTCAAAATCTCCGAAAATATCAGAATATTTTTTTCTATATATGTACATATCCAGCTATCTCGGAAAGCAAACAATTTTAATACTCCACGGGATTCACGCTAATCCAAGCGAAGCTACAGGTCGCATATTTTCTAATTTTTCTGATTTTTCTCAGGAAATTTTCACCGTCGTATTCGTCTCGTTTTTTCGAATTGAAACGACACCAAACACGACGCAATTACGACCACAATTGCCCACGTACTGTCCAGAGCACGAGAGAAAACTAGCGGGAGGGGAACGGGGCAAGAGAAACGCAAAGGCAATCTGAATGGGCAGGCTTCCCGCTTACTGATTTCCAAGTTCACCGTATTCCAATGAAATTATAGTTGGCAACATCTGTCATTTTGAAAATTTTCAATTTTGCGCCACCTCCGAAAAGATTGCATTGTATTTAAGTTCATGCGTATTCACATAAATTAAATGGAAATTATTTCATACTCTTTTGTGCGTTTTTTCGAAGCCGGTTTAATTTTTTATCTGTAGCGATCAAATTCGATAAACAAGGTTAATTAAGTGAACGTCGCTTGACAGTGAACCGTGGGGAAGTAATCCGTGAATATCGATGTAAAGTTAATCTACTACTTGCAACTGCTTTACTTACAATCGCATTTGTTCGCTACGTAACAACTGATCTAACACCGAACTCACCGCATCACCTTTGATTAGGATGTCAGGGATGGTGACCCTGACCTTTATGCACATTCTATGAATAATAATCACTGGACATTAAGCCCTAGTTCCAACACGGCGGAAACCGCGCGTTTTCGACCGCGCGGATGCGTGTGAACGAATACATAAACGCTAATGTAAAACCCCGTTCAGACACTGCGGAAACCGCGCGATTTACATTAGCGTCTACGGATCAATCGAAAACAAAAATCGCGCGGTCGAAAACGCGCCTGACCGCCTCCGCTGATTTGACTTTATTCTACAGGGTGTCCCAAAATTCCTTCAACAACCGGAAATGGGAGTTCCTAAGATCATTTGAAGCAACATTTTCCTTTGCAAAAATGTTATCCGCTGCTTTGTTTAGGAGTTGTTAACGAAAAACACGGACCAATTAGAGAGCGACCTAGACGCGAGCTGGCACTGTCGGCCAATAGACAGTTGGCGCGCCGGGCCGACTGGGCCAGCTCGCGTCTAGATCGCGCTCTGATTGGTCCGTGTTTTTCGTTAATAACTCCTAAACAAAGCCGCGGATAACATTTTTGCAAAGGAAAATGTTGCTTCAAATGATCTTAGGAACCTCCCATTTCCGGTTGTTGAAGGAATTTTGGGACACCCTGTATGTAGTTCATAGTTGTATGTTTCACATAACGCATGGGCAAATTTTTGCTCGATCGGAGGCATTTTCAAGAGATACGGCACTCTGGCCGCCACGGGGAGCGAGACGCGCGGCCGGGAGAAGTGGGGATATCCCTTGAAAATGCCTCTGATCGAGTAAACATTTGCCCATACGTGATGTAAAGCATAGAACTATGAACTACATAGAAGAAACCCAAAACAGCGGGGGCGGGTGGTGCCGGAGAGCCGGCGGGGCGTTCTAGTGTGCGACGACCTTTAATCTAACGTGCGCCAACAGGCGGATCGCACGAACAACAAATTTGTAGTACTTTCCAAAATGAACCGAGTCGTTTGCATTAACGACTAACTTCTTTTAGGTTCTGAGAAAATCTGAAAATATTCTGGAACGTCCAATGTTTAAAGGATTAATGGGAAAAAATAAATATTCTTCGCGAGCAAAATGGTGTTTTCAGTATGTTCATCCTCGAACAAGATGGGACTTCGCAGGGTTAATGGACCCCGTGGCACTGTGACCAGAATTTGTCTACATACACGTCTATTTGCATGATTCCACACGCGACCTTGAACTTATCACAGCCCCCGAGTTCGCATGATCGTGTTGCGGACACGCGACACCGTCACTCCGTCGGCATTGCTCTGTCGCAATGATCGCTTTCGGAGTGTCCGGCACCTGTCATCCAACGATCCTACACCGAGACCCCAGTGTGTACTTACCTTTAGCTTTCGGCGTATTTACAGTGGGCTCGAGAAGTTTTGGCACGGTCGCCTCTCGTCTTCTGGAACAACCTTAAACAACCGGGTGACACTATGCCAAATATACTCTTCGGCGGCTTTGATAATTTAAGTATGGTGCCCCTGGCCGTTGAATTAGAAAAATCCTCGTTATTCCCGCTTAATACTAAACTAAAAAACATCTCCAGTCAACATGACCGGTTCCAGATTTTTTATTTTACGGTTATTGATATAATAAAAATAATTTTCTCAGAAATAATTGTATAGATGTCTCTAGTGGAGTACATATTACAATAGGAACTGCACAATATCTAAATAATATCAATCTTGTCATTTTTATAAGGGACCATGCACAGTTACTTTTAAGGCTCGGTAGGTTTAGTGTTAAGTGCAACAAATAATTATATTTCGCCTTTTACGTTCATCATTAACCCCGTGCCCTATAATATCGTGTCTGACTCGTGTTAAAGATTCTGAACAGAGTCTAATAAATATGTGTGCTATTCATTTCCTTTAAACCGAAATAAAATTCTACTTTGGTTTTTTTAATGTACAGCTATTGGAGAATATAATAGGCATACAATAGACATAAATTTTCTCCTTTCTTAAGAAATGACGAACTACTAAAAAGTTCTAATCACTCAAACCGTAAAATAAATCGTAGAGCAAGGGGTTAATACACCGCGGATTTTATGGATTTATGACAGGAATGAGTAGATGAAATTTGGGACAGTCATAAGGTTGTAAGGAAAATTGTTTATTTGGCTCCTGTTTCTTGTGCTTGACCGAGACAATTGTTATGTTGCATAAAGAACAGGTACGTTCATCATTATTATACAGCGGATTCTATAGTTCAATCTATTATTTTTATCTTGCTGAAATATGGTTTATTTGGCTTCTGTTTCTTGTACTTGGCGGACACAATTTTTGTGTTGCATAAAGATCCGCAATCTAATCATTAACGAACAATCCCAAAGCAACTCGGAGAATCTTATAATTGCAAAGTTTCTGACACTGCAAAGCTTAAATTGTTTACTTACACTGCTTCTTTATATTCGTTACTTCATAAAATTTGCATTCTAAAATTAGAAATTTCATATGCAACAACTCGACGAGGTTCCAATCGAAAAATTATACTTTTTTTCGGCGCGGCGATGATGAGGCTTCAGCCTCGTTTGGACCGGTAATAGTGACCACATATTGACATAGTGACTCACCTCGTTTGTCCACGGAAGCTCGGCACGGATCTGTTTGATGGGATCGCATTTAAAATTGCAGATTTCCACTCGGTCTCTCAATTAGGAAACGTTTGTCTTGAGCGTTTGTCGAAAAATCATGTAATGTCACCGGTTCAAGTGATTTATCCATGATTGTCCAAACGTTTGTGCGAAACGTTGGTTGTACAGTCTGGAGGGTGTGACAATGAAGTAAAAAGAGAAGAAGAAGAACGTTCCACAGAGGATGCTCGACCGCGCAAATATAATAGCGCTGAAAGCTGCGTTTGCATCGAACGTGACGCGACCGGTGAACGAGAAATTACGTCACCGGCCGAAAGCGTTTCGCGCGTTGCGAAAGTGTCGTGTAGACACGCTGGATTTGGCGATCGGTCAAAACCGCATCGGACATTTTTCAGCGATATCGAGAGTAGCCTTAATGCTGGGCTGCGTGTGTACTCGGTTCTCGGCGATTTTCAGAAAACCAGATCGCGATGCTCTCCTCTTGTTCTATTGCAAAATGCAATCAAGTCACACACGATGGTAAATATACCGGGTATTTCACCTAACTCGACCACCTTGAATATCTTTGTTGTTTTTAAAGATACGTCAAATGTCTGAAGGACAAAGTTGAATGGTAAAATGGGGCTCATACGGTAGCAAAAAAATTTTTGTTTTTATGTAATTTTCTAGAGAGATATGAAGGTCACCCTCATTTTTTAAAATGGAATCAGGTATTTTTTAATACATCAATCGATGAAGCTGGACATTCGTTATAAAAAAGTGCTAACCCATGTATGTCGAAAAGTTAGTAGTTCCGGAGATATTTCAATTTGATTAACTCTAAAACGCCATTACGTTTATTTACTAGTGTAACGTCTTACAATTAGTAATGGTGTTTTAGAATTATTTAAATTGAAATATCTCCTGAACTACTAACTTTTCGACATACATAGGTTAGTACTTTTTTATAACGAATGTCCAGCTGCATCGATTGATGTATTAAAAAATACCTCGTTCCATTTAAAAAAACGAAGTTGACCTTGGAATGACCTCGAAAACATGATGAAAATTTAAAATGGATATGACCGCTGCATCAGTCCCTCCTTGATTTAAACTTTTTATTTGGAATATTTTTTTCTCTGGAATTTAGTTTCCGAGATATTCCAGATGGCCAGGATATATGCCCCACCCTGTATGAAATGAACAGTAGATTTACGGGACCCGTTAAAATAACTATAAATGTTTAATGTACGATTAGTCCGACTGCATTCGTAGAGATCTATTCGATAGATTCATTTTTTCGTTCCAATCTCCTTTCCTCGAACTGGGAAACACCGCTTCTCGATCGCTGGATAAATTCCGTCGATCGGATTTTCCGCGGCGGTAGACCACGAAATTGATCGCGTTAATTTGCAGGCGCGTTTAGCTGGTGGCCCGGTGCTGGTTGCGGTAACAACCGATTTCGCAAGCCGGCCTGTGTACAAGATATGCGAGGTGTTGGTATCGGTATCAGCATCGGATCGGGTGAACCGGCCAGTGTCGAAACCCGGAGCGAGTGGATTTTCGGTGAAAAAAATCGACCGGTAAATCACTATGAAAAGTTCGCGTATAGATCAGGTGAACGGGGATACGCTGGGAACCGCGATACAGATTCGATAGATCTCAAGCCGATTCTTGCTAATGTCAAAGTGCACGTTGCGCCCATTTTTTGCGCCCTTACACGTTTTGTCCCTTACACGGATGTACGCAAAATGAGACCGCGTAAACAAAGGCGCCATTTAACGAGGTGTGCAAAAAGCACCGCGCGAAATCGAGAAATGAGTGTGTTTAATCAGGTTGATATAGGAACACTTTCGTAACACGCCTATTGTAATGTGTATAAATGTTTGGCCATGAACGGCGTCCTCCCTGTTGCGGCTATAGTTTGGAACCGATGGAATTATAAGCTTGATAAATAGATCCCGGACGATCGTTGACGATGAGGGAAATTACGTGGTTCGGTGGAGAACGATTCGTTTGGTCTTTCTTGAATCGCGAAATGCGGTGAAAGGATTAGCATTAATTAAGTTGTGATGTGGGTCAGGCGCGTTTCGTTTCCATTAATTTTTATTCGATTTTGCGTGGACGTTCAATCCACGTTTTCGTCAAGGAATTGGTAGGAGGAGCTAAAGGAAAATTGTGGGCGTGGTCTAACGAGAACACTGGAAGAACTCGAATGAAAAGTACTGAAAATAGCTCAGCCAGAATTGTAGAAGAAACTTAATGAAAATCATTCGGAGAGGCTGCTGAGAATTGTGGGAGGAGCTACTAGAGAATTGTGGGCGTGGTCTAACGAGAACACTGCAAGAACTCGAATGAAAAATACTGAAAATGGCTCAGCCAGAATTGTAGAAGAAACTTAATGAAAATCATTCGGAGAGGCTGCTGAGCGTTGTGGGAGGAGCTACTAGAAAATTGTGGGCGTGGTCTAAGGAGAACACTGGAAGAACTCGAATGAAAATTACTGAAAATAGCCCAGTCAAAACTGTAGAAGAAACTCAGTGAAAGTCATTCAGGAAGGCTGCTGAGAATTGTGGGAGGAGCAATTATAATTAAAGAGAAACAGTAAGACTAATCCAATGAGAAATGTGGGCGGGCCACTGAAATAAGTGGGCGTGGCCAATGTAAATAAAATCTAAGACTAACCAAAAAACGAAATCATAAAAAATCGACTGTCCAGTACTAAAGCTATGACCAGAAAGAACGATTTCTTGCGTCAACCGAAAAATTACTCACGCCCACTGTCTTTCCGGAACAAAAATCCCATCGATCACCTCGGAAGTCGGGCAGAAGTCCGATCCGTTCTTCCTGGAGGTTATTGCTCGAGGCAAGGTAATCTTCGCGAATATGAGTCGCTCCTCGTACTATACATCTCTCTCGAAAAAAAAAAATCTCTTGATCGCCTCTTGACCGTCGATCGGACGGTCCATAAACGTTTTTGAATTCCCAGAAAGACGATCTCCTCGCTCTCCCACGTTCATTTCTTCGCTGTCATAACGCAGAGATAATTTATGCATCCTTCGGAGTTCCGCACGGTGACGCTGCAACTCTCATCGATTTTCTTTTCTTACATTATTCGCGCGGATATGTTGCATAAAGACGAATATGAAATCAATGCGAATGGATTATAAATGAATTACGACCGACCTCTAAACATTCCAGAATATCGCAGCAGCTGGTTTGAGGAAATGGGACTCGAAGAAGAAACGAGACCGTGAGTCGGCGAAATTTTGATGATTTATAAAAAGAATTTTTCGTGTTATCATACTTCGAAATTCAGCAAATTATTTCAACGAAAAAACAAAGGGTATTCGCAGGAGTTCATTCACAAAGGTTACATTTCCGATGATGGGAACGGATTACCGTCACCGTTTATGTAAGAAAACAATCGATATTATCATTCCGCGGTCGGCACGTAGCGCATTCAAATTTTTCCGAGCGTTTTTCCCCCGAGACGACTGGTAACCGCCACCATCAGCCATTTTTTACCGCGGTATTCGATGATCGACGCATGTCACTCGCTTTAAAACGATCGGCGATTACCAGCTACCCGTTTTTATAGCTCACGGTGCTCGTTCGAAGAGACTCGCGATGCGTTTGAACCACGACTCGAAAATTCCAGACGATCCTCCGCAAACATTTCTTACGAAGTCGATATCTCGGTAATAGTTTATGCAAAAAATCTGCCAGTGTTTTGAAGACTTGGTGTCACCTTCGAGAATACATAACAAAAACAACAATAGGTTTCCTCTGGAAATTTCAATTATAATCTCTACACTGCTTCTCAAGGTTAATTCAAAGGCAATGTCGAGCGAACTCTATTCCCAGGAACTTTCGCCTGATATATTTTTTAGATTTCCGGGTTTTGAATCACTAATTCCAGAGCACAGAGTTTGCTCGACATTGCGGCAACCGCGAGAAGCATTGTAGAGATTACAATTGAAATTTTCAGCGGAAACCTGTTGTTGTTTTTGTTACGTACTCCCGAAGGTGACACCAAGTCATCAAAATACTAGCAAACATTTTTCATAAACTATTACCGAGATACACGAGCATGCAAAGTCGATGCACATTATGCAGTGTAACATTGCTCCGAGTTTTCTTCCATTTTCCATACTTGTACTGTGCGCCGCGCCGCCGTGGGAAACAACGATATCCTGATTACAATGGCGACGAGCGATTGGTCCAACATCCAACAAGTGTTTTCCTCGCGAGATCGATCGACGAATGCGTGGGTAGACCGCGCTCATGGTCGTCGATTATGAAGACGGTTCGCGGACGCAGCGATTGCACCGTTTTCAAACCATCAATATTTTTTTTCACGCTGCCGCGGCATGTCGCGTCCGCCTCGAGCAATGTCTGCGTATTCAAATGTCGAGTGGACTTTTTTCATAACAAGATTACAGTTAAGCTTCGTTGTTACCTGTCTGCGTTTAAAAACAACGTTCAATGGTCGAGAGACTTTTTGACTGTCAAAGAGATAAAAATTGTACGTTAATTTTTTTTAACGTGGTTATGAAGGGGAAGGGTTGGGTTTGCCCCTGCAACACCGTTTTGGAGGAAATCCTGAAAAAAATTTTATGCCGTCTACAAACAGTAACAACGTTAGAAGAGTTTAAAAATATTTTTATATTATTTTCAATCTACTAGACACAGCGCACCCCCACAGGAGAAGTGACACAACTCAAAAATGCGGCATTTGAGAAAAATCAACTTAATGAATACTGTAACACTTATACATATTTTTCAATGACATAACCTCAAAATTGCCATTTTTTGACTTGTGTCACTTTTCTTGCGGGGGTGCGATATATTAATATTAAATCTACCACGGTCAAATGACTGGTTTTTTATTTTCCAACTATTGAAATTATGAAAATTCATTTATTCAGAATGATGAAATAAATTTCCTTGTCCAAGTATTTATTATATTGAAAATTATAGAGATTCTTGTTAAATTTAGTGCTGCCATTTTTATGAGACTATGTTTTCCAGGCACTTTCACCGCTTGGTAGGTTTAGTGTTAAGAAATAAAATAAATTTTTATTCCGCTCCGGTTTGTTGGAATTCTGCTAGGCAATTTTTATTTTGCGTAAATCCCGGATATATTGAGGAAGCGATCGTACGAATTTGCCAAAAACTGTTCGGAACCTTCGAGATTGCACTTTGAACCGTGATTTTCGATAAAATGCCGTTGTCCCATTGTAATTAAGGATGATTGCGTAATAGAGCGGAACAGGAGGACACATGTTACACGTTTCTAGGTTCATGTGCGGCTTCAACCGCGGTTATGGCAACATCCCGTCTCACCTTGACTCGGCCAGACTCCGGGGGATCAATGATCTTCCGTTTAATATGAATGCCCTCGGTGGTATGTATCTGGATACCTCGAGGAAATGAAATTTTCCGTAGCGACTGGGACCTTGGGTCGACGACCGTCATTGTAATTTGGTGACCTTGGGCTCGTCCTTTGTGTTGCTGTCATTGGTGGCAATAATAGCAGATCAAAACACTCGTACCTCGGCTCATTTTAAAGGGTAATATTTCTACCTTCAGATCCCGTAATTGCACTTTTTCGAAAAACCCCGAGAACATATTTTTTATGAATGTGCAGCAACCCCATTAAAAAATCAAGAGATTTTCTGATTTGAAAATTGCCAGTCTTTGAACTACTGTAACGTTGTGGGAAAAAATCGTACGGCGGTCTACCTAGGCTCATTTTAAAGGGAAATGTTTCTAATTTCACATCTCGCAATTGCATTTTTTCGAAAAACCCCGAGAAGATATTTTTCATGAATATGTAGCAACCCCATTAAAAAATCGAGAGATATTCCTGATTTGAAAATTGCCAGTCTTTGAACTACTGTAACGTTGTGGGAAAAAATCGTACGGCGGTCTACCTAGGCTCATTTTAAAGGGAAATGTTTCTACTTTCACACCCACTAATTGCTTTTTTCCGGATATCCCTTTTCTTGTTTAAAAAAATGGTACAAGCTCGAACGTACCTTCAGTTACTACGACACCACAGATTTCTGAGTTTTATCACTGTACTGATCTTTTTCGTCAATGTGAAATGTACGACTAATTAAATTGACGTACGTTTGACAGAGTACTTCTTGTCAAGAGGAATCAATAAAACGACTTAGTGCACGCAATCGAAACATAGTGAACTATTTACACGTGTTAGAATGCTCCGAGAAGAACGCCAAGGCAATTAGCAAATGGGGCCAAGCGGAATTAGCGCCTTTCGTTGTCAATGTTCCTTTATCGTTAATAATCGAGCCAAATGGGATGGAATTGATTAGAAGTATGCCTCTAGACGGACGTATGAACGTTGAAAAAAACTGAAAAAAGCCGCCGGGTGTCACTCGTACACTTTGTTCACCCGTATCGTTTCGCTGATCGACGGAGTGCAGTCATTTGTCACTATGGTACCAGATGAGCGTAAAAACAAAATGACAATAAAAAATGCCACGTGGCAGTGCAACAAAAAAAATGTTGAACTGTAAAAACGGAGTGAAACGTCGCTCGAGTAAAGGTAAAGTTGATAGTGTCCCGCGACCGAGAGTGCACCCATATTTATAACCACGGCAGCGCAGTAAATAGATATTCTAAGTAGAAAAAACTCGTATAGTTAAACCGGTATGCCGCCCATTAGTGCACCTTCGAAGAAGTTTCGCTGATTTCCGTTTTCCGTTTCTGTTCCGCAGGACGACCAAAAAAATGCTGGACAAGTTTCAAGAGTTTGATACGTGATTCACTCGCGAAAAAAATTTTTCAACGTTTTTACGGTCGACTGAATTTGTAACATTTAAAAAAAGGTCGAAGGCTCAAAATGAGCTATTGTTTATCGTCGTACGGTTATTTTTTTACGATTTTAAACAATTTACGTAGCGCAAGCTGATTATGGAGAAAGAAACCCAATGTTACACAAGAAAAATTATCATTTTAACGCAATAGAAAATCAGGTTTTGCTTATTTGCCGGTGCATGCTACATAGTGCATGATTCAGACAATAAATGGAGTACGTAGTTTCGACATATGAATATGTATTATTTTGCTTATTAACAACCCTTAGGCGTCCAGCTAAAAAGCCGTAAATTTCCGTCGTTGTAATACTACAAAAACGTAGTAATAAGTCTTTAACATTTGCGTCATCAGGAAAACGTTTCTAAAGTACCTCTCCAGAGCTATTTCGCACGTGTCCACCGTGCGGAAATATCCATTCGCGATTCCATAGATGAAAATATAGGGTGGACGATTTATTTAGATAAATGTCTTTAGAGACATTGAAATATCTCGAGAACTAGGCATCGGATCAAAAAAAGTGGGTAAATGAAAGTTGTTCGTCTCGATAGGGGACATTCAACGATACCAAACTCGACCTCCCGTCGCCACCCCCTGGAGGTGGGGGTGGGGGAAGATAAAAAACTTAAATGGGAACTCCCATTTTTTATTGCAGATTTGGATTCTCCAGAAAAAAGTAGCCCGATTCGAAAGTAGGTCAATTTGCCCAATCTGTATTCAAGTTGTTATAAACTTGAAAGAGGCCCTTGGGCACCTCCTAAAATCCCTCAATTTTATCCAACACGAAAACGTAACTGAATGAAACAGTTTTGAACAGTCACATCACCAGAACAACTTCGCTAAAAAATTACAATTAAATTTTTCGTAAATTTAAGAGGCGATCTGGAGACTCTTGAATTTCCCTCGTTCCCCAACTCGGAACAGTAGACCACTAACACCGCCAGGGGAACGTAGCTCGGAGCTCCAACAACAATATGACATTGACTAACCCACAGAAAAATTACTATTAAATTTTTCGTGAATTTAAGAGGCGACCTTGAGACTTGAATTTCCCTCGTTCCCCAACTCGGAACAGTAGACCACTAACACCGCCAGGGGAACGTAGCTCGGAGCTCCAACAACAATATGACCTCAACTAACCCACAGAAAAATTACAATTAAATTTTTCATAAATTTAAGAGCCGACCACCAGACTGTTGAATTTCCCTTATTCTCCAACTCGAAACAGTGACGTAGTCTCGACCACTAACACCTCCAGAAAAACGTAGCTCGGATCTCCAACAACAATATTACATTGACCAACCAACAGAAAAATTACAATTAAATTTTTCATAAATTTAAGTGGCGATCTGGAGCCTCCCGAATTTCCCTCGTTCCCCAATTCGGAAGAGTGACGTAGTCTCGACCACTACCACCTCCAGAAAAACGTAGCTCGGATCTCCAACAACAATATTACATTGACCAACCAACAGAAAAATTACAATTAAATTTTTCATAAATTTAAGTGGCGATCTGGAGCCTCCCGAATTTCCCTCGTTCCCCAATTCGGAAGAGTGACGTAGTCTCGACCACTAACACCGCCAGAAAAACATAGCTCCGAGCACTGGCGAACAACATCGAAATCGGTGCACGTTGACAACGCGAGAACCGATCCGTGTTTTTTTTTCTCCACCTTTCCACCGGTGCAGAGTCGGAATCGAGTACAGGTGTGTGCACGAGGTGTTTGCCCGTGCGCTCGCTCGCGCGCGCATGGTCCCTTGCCGACGTCCGCCACGATCACGAAGGATCGCGGTGTGTTCCGCAAGGTAGGAGGGATGCGGTACCAATATGGCGGCTCGGTTAAAAGCAATCCGCCGGGCAAAGCGCTGTCAGTCCGCGACTCGGCACGGCGGTAGCGTGTTGTTCGATAACACGATTCAACGGAATCGCAATCAACGCATCAAGATCGGTGCATCGTGGCTGTAAACACTGACATCAACACCGCAACAATCTGACATCTATCAACAGGAAGATCGTTGATCAACGTCCATCGAGCGTTCATCTAAATTGTCTCTTCAACAATCTTTCCTGATCGAGTGACATCGACAACCAAGTTTCGAAAGCCGGTGATCCATCCGGTGATCGATAAATCCGAACCGACAACCGCCGTCGTGCCATCGTCAACTCGTCTTACACTTTCGAAGAGTTTTCTCGAGGAATTTTGATCGAGGGATTTCGAGATTCCCGGAAGAAGAGCAGAGATCCTAGGATCTCGAAGAGCTTCTGAATCGTCAGTGATTGCTAGATCGACGGGAGACAGGAGTGTGTGTACGATTTCGGAGTCGATTACGTGGGAGAGATCTCCGGACTGCTTCTGGACGGCGTACGCTCTTCGGTAAGTGAAGAAAGTAGCTTGTTCGTCGACCGCAGACTCCCGATTAGAAACACCGCAGACTTTGTTTCCACTACTGACGTAACCAGACGACCGTCACGCGGAAACGAGAACCGTGTGCACGCCTCGACTACTCTCGCGTGTATCTCTATCTCTCTTCCCCTCTCTCTAGTTCGATCTCTTTCTCCATGGAGACTCTCGATCTCAATGAAACCGGAGGGACGACCGCCCTCATTGATTTTCCCAGTTTCGGTTTTAGGGCTGTTTGCTCGTGCACGTCTTTTTGTACACGCTAGGCCAAGGTGATCTTCCAGTTGCATTTGTTTTGAATTTTCGGCTGGGTTCTTTAAGACTAAACCTACAGACCATCAAAAGTCACTGATGTGTGTAGTATTATTAAAATAACAAGATTAAATTTATTTATATTTTGTGCGATTTTTACTACAATGGATAGACTGGAGTCAACAAATTTATTCAATAAATTCCCATGAAAACACCTTTACAATTTCAAAATAATCGTCAAATAAAATATCTAAAATTGGTCATTCGACCCCCGTAGTGGGCTTAGTGTTAACCTTCACTCCGCGCACAGGGGTTGTAAACGCACTCCAAATTAATGAAAACGTTCAAAGTTCTCTTTGTTAGTTCTATTTGTGGTCTTCTTGTAGACGCTAGGGCAAGGTGATTTTTATTTACAGAGAATTTGTATATGTTCAATTAAATTCTCCATTTCGTAAGACATTATTGTATAGAGGCCGCACGAAGTAGAAATAAAATCAATCTTGTCATTTTTATAAGGGAACGTGTACCACTCACTTTTAAGGTTCGGTAGGTCTCGTGCTAGTTGTACACGTAAGAACTTGAAGTGATCCATAAATCAATTTCTCAGTGTATCGGTCGATTAATCAGAACCTAGTCCAGCACTGTAATTAACTGTGCTGTTACCCAAGTGCCCATGTCCTCTAAGTTCATTCAGCCAACGGAGATCCGCGAACTGCATAAATGAACTAATGACAAGATGCACAATGTACAATGCAAGCACACTTCGTGAGAAGTAATCGTTTTTCAAAGTCATGTAGAGCGTAACTTGAACGTTGTCCCAGGTGTATCGGACCCAGCTAATGACAGGATAAACAGATAAATAAAATTGACAATTGTCTACCGAACGAAAGAGCCGTCCTGGTGACCCAAACTCGAGTAAAAGCCCCTCTGTGAATCAGCCTGTTTTCCAACTGGCCATGTCCTCTAACATCATTCAGCCAACCGAGATCCGCTAACTGCATACATGCACTAATCACAGAATAAACAAAATAAAATTGACAATTATCCGCCGAACGAAGGAGCCGTCCTGGTGACCCAAACTCGAGTAAAAGCACCTCTGTGAACCAACCTGTTATCTAAGTGCCCGTGTCCTCTAAGTTCATTCAGCCAACCGAGATTCATGCACATGCACTAATCACAGAATAAACAAAATAAAATTGACAATTATCCACCGAACGAAGGAGCCGTCCTGGTGACCCAAACTCTAGGAAAAGCCCCTCTGTGAATCAACCTGTTATCTAAGTGCCCGTGTCCTCTAAGTTCATTCAGCCAACCGAGATTCATGCACATATACTAATCACAGAATAAACAAAATAAAATTGACAATTATCCACCGAACGAAGGAGCCGTCCTGGTGACCCAAACTCGAGTAAAAGCACCTCTGTGAACCAACCTGTTATCTAAGTGCCCGTGTCCTCTAAGTTCATTCAGCCAACCGAGATTCATGCACATGCACTAATCACAGAATAAACAAAATAAAATTGACAATTATATCCACCGAACAAAGGAGCCGTCCTGGTGACCCAAACTCGAGTAAAAGCCCCTCTGTGAATCAGCCGAGACCCTCGATCAGCCGATTTAGGTTCAGTTCACGTTCCAGCTCGTACGGCTGCCGTGTTTTCTCGACTTCTTCTCTGTCGTCGACACAGTTTCCGGCTTACACTCGTTCTCCAACCGTTCGATTCGATTCGTAAATCTACAAGCACCCGTTTCTACCTACCAATTCTCTTTTTCCTTTTCATTCCTCCGTTCAGGGAAACCGTTCGCGACGAGACGCACTATCTGCTCGTTCGTTGTTGTTCGTAGTTTTATATTCACGCAGCATCGGGAAAACAATGTGCAGGCACGGCTGGGTTTCGTACAAGGAACACCGACCGTTTCGGGAACCTGACTATTTTCGGCCAAGTCGATTTGCATCGTGCTTCTTCTTTTTTTTCTTCCTTTTTTTGAAATGAACGACTCTCTAGCCTCCCGATGGAGTACGGGAATAGTATATGAACCCTCTGTTAATGTGGATTCTGCTCGTTTTCTAGAACCGTGTCGGGCTGGTGAATGATCTGTCGAATGATGAACTCGCCGGGCCAAGTTTTTTGGGTCGGTCAGGTTAGAATTGATATTCGCAGAAGTGAACATTCGCGAGAATTCATTTTGGAAATCGGGAACTAGTGATATCCGAGGTGATAAGTTTGTCCAGACTGTTTTTTATTTTTTATCAAGTTGCTTTTGTACTTTATTTCCGATCGTGTCTATCTTGACGATGAATTTTTAACAAACTTCTGCGGAAACTAGTCGTAGCTTCGGCTCGAACGATCATCTTCTCATAGGCTTCGCTAATTACTAGATTATATTTGTCTGTTTCAATTCACGTATCTCTGATAACAATGGCTGAGTAGGTTTACTTGTTTCATTTGCTGGACAAACTTCCTGCTTCTTCAGAGTCGAACGATTTCTACAAATCATCAGCTTATGCCACTCTAACGAATTTTCTTGGAATACGGATTTAGAAAATGAAAACCTGGAATTATGCTCTTGAAAAAGTCTAAATAAAAATGGCAGTCTGCAAACATTACAGAAATTCTTTAATAAAAATCTGGTCGATTAAACAATCTGAGAAAGGTCCCCAAATATTTCTAAATAAAAATCTGGCCGGCAAAACCATAAGACAGACATCTCGAAAAATTGATAAATAAAAATCTAAAACGTAAAGCAGTCGGGCAGAGGTCCCCAGAAATTCCTAAATAAAAATCTGACCAACAAAACCGTAAAACAAAGGTCTCGAAAAATTGATAAGTAAAAATCTGGAACATAAAGCAGTCGGGCAGAGGTCCCCAGAAATTCCTAAATAAAAATCGCGCCAACAAAACCGACTTGCCAACAATCTAGAAAAAAAAGAAAGCTCGATAAAAATGTCTGCCGAGTAAACTCGAACAAGACATTGTAAAAACTGTCTCGGCGATAAATTTCCAAAACGATGACCCATAATAGACATTCGTCGATGCTTCTCGAGAGGGTTCTCGGTGATTAATTGTTCATTCGATCCTCGATCTCGCGGCGTCCTTCGCGCGGGCCCGAAGCCGATCCATAGGGCCCCCGGACTTCCGCGAAACGAGAATTCGCGAGGAGATCATGAAATGTCAAGGCTCTCACGAACCGATTAGCATACCCGAAACGTTTTCGAATTCCCTGGACGCTTCTTCGTTGACGAGAGATATGTCATCTCGCGATTGCTCGTTCCGCAAAAACTCGGCGTTCGTATGCGAAACCATCTCGATAATAAAACGTGTGTACATTACCGTTCAAAAATATTTGCTCGCTTATCAGGTGGCCTGCTATAGTTGCCACATTCTATGCAGATTAGCTCGGAACAGCCGAGGATTTACCGTTCTGTCTTCTTTCAAACTTGTAGCGTAAATGTCTGTTCGTTTTTTCTGTCCAACTATTTTTTTTATTCCACTGGAATCCACGTTTCGGGACATTTTGTTGTTCGGCGCGGAACGAGGTGCTAATAATATCTGCTCGATTTCGTTGGAATTTTAATGAAGATTACCTCGCATTATCAGCGTTAGTTTCAGCTAAAATGCAAGTTTTGTGTTGTCGAGAGTGGTGTACTACAGTGAATAATAATGTCGACTTAATAACTGCAGGTTGTTCTGAATTTGCATTCTCCTTTGAATCGCTGCGTTTGAACGTTCATGTGAATTTTGAAGTGTATTTATCCAACGCGGATAATTCACTGTTTTTGGCGGTTGCTGTACGTCGGAATCGGATTCGAGGACCATTGACAGCGGTGTTGGTAGTTAGATAATGTCACCGTGATTCCCGACTGACACGGTAGCCGGCCGAACACGTCACAGTGGCAACAATGATAATAATAATCATTGATATCGCTGTTAGTACATATCGCGAAAGTGACCAGCCGCGAAATCCGAAGACTCTTATCGGCGATTATTACTTATCATCCGTGAAAGATGCGTGTCTGCCACTCGACTCGTCCAATAAACGGTTGTTAGGTTGATGTTCGACACGAAAAAATGATGTCGACTTGCATAATTTATTCGCTGGAAGCCGTTACTCCCCTGTCCATAATTCATTAACTAGGCGCCGAATAAAATGCCAGACTTTTATTGCCGAATTAACAGAAACGTACTACGGTAGATTAACTTAATAAAGCCGCTAAGCGTATGCAAATTGTTGTATAGTAGAGACAGTCCCGACAATTATTATCATTCCTGCGTGTTGCAATTATGGGATACACATCAGACATAAGAAGTGTTATAATCTCGGGGACATCGAGCAAACACTAACGTTTCCTTAAAAACGACGCGCTTGCGTCGTGACTATTTGTTCCTTTTTAAACGTTTTTGTGGAAACGATTTTTATGTCTCGCAACCGGAAGTCGATTTCCAATTCAAATCACCTGAGAATTCAAATCGTCTGTTTTTCTTCAAATCGAGCTGAAATTTATTCGCGAATCTAATCACACAATCTGCCATAAACGTGCATTAATCGCAAGAGACAGGTACCGAAGAAAAAATTCTTTTAAATGATATCTACGCTTGAATTACTTCAATCTTTATATGGCTGTAAATCAATTTCACTCGATTTTGGCATTCTTGTCACAGTTTCATGCAAATTCATTTTTTCTTTCGATCGACACTTTGTATTGTACAGTTTAACACTGCTGACACAATGACCTCGAATCTCGTGAAATGACAATAATTAATTTTAATATTACATTCCGAACACTCAATAAATCAGCACCGGCAATTATCTTCAAATCAAGACGAATGAATCATTCAACTAACCTCTATTCAAACCTCAGCAGTACATTTTTAAATGTAATTTCCATTTCATGCAGCAGTAAACTTTCGTCCTCAATCACAGAAGTTAATAAGTCACTTTTGCGTCGCGGTCAATGCTCGGGAATTTCTCGAAAAGTTGAGTTAAACGACTTCTTACGACTTCATTTGAAATGCAATTTTCATCGCGCAAAAAATGTTGAAAAAAAGTGAAAGAAATGGTAATCCGATGGTACGTCCTCCTGCGATAATGAAAAAGCAAAAGGTATGAAAAATGCGCACTTTGATTTTGCATATTTGACGCGATGACAAAACAATACTTGAAAGGTTAGAAAGCACTGCAATGGAGGAAATATTAAGCATTAATATTAATATTTCCCGGCGCAATGTAATTCCAATAAATCGAAAGTGGCGATATCATTGCCGTTACAAATGAATGAAATCCGCGTTCTACTTCTCCAGCAACAATTACCACAGCGATTATCTTTTTTTTTTCTCGGCTGTGAATCGTCCGCGGGCATAATTACATCGACGCCGCGGCTAATCTCGCACGCATATTCATATGGTATCGTTAATAATGCATGTGTCCGCGCCTGTCGTGCGTAGAATGAGACGAGCAACAAATCGAGCAAACGCCGAGACCTCACGGACCGCTGCGAAACAGCCTTCGGGAACAGGCGGAAGTTTTTTTCAGCAGTTTCGTGTAGGCTGCGCTGAATTTCTAATTCGCGTGGTCGAATCGGTCTAGGTCATCGTACGAAAATATTTCTGATTCGCCTGT
This sequence comes from Lasioglossum calceatum, assembly GCA_963966675.1. NCBI lineage: Eukaryota > Metazoa > Arthropoda > Insecta > Hymenoptera > Halictidae > Lasioglossum > Lasioglossum calceatum. The sequence goes on along the minus strand of OZ016543.1, from coordinate 16,817,103 downwards.
TTGCTATGTACATATTTGCTACATACATCATGGCGTGTTGGATCGTTGTGGCCAAATCAGTGAGTGCGTTTAACACTCTATCGAACAACTTTTGATTGCACAAGAATTATATTTGTTATTATAATGGTACATGTAGAGAAGGGTACAAAAGATACTTATTACGCTTTATCGAGTACATAGATCCAAATTATACATATACATATCGATCCTCTCTCTTACATCGATCGCGCGTTGCGACATCTCACCCTGATTGTTCGCAACAGTATCGCGGGCGCTCGACAGTCATTGACTCTTCATTATCAACACCTCCCCTTCAATGCGGTCGGGCAGTCCTTGCCTTTAACCGTTTATATTAAGCCCTAGTCGATTCAGGCAGTTTACGTGACGATGATGGGTCAGCCCTTTTGTCAATACATCGGCCGGCATCTCATCCGAAGGTAGGTACTCTAATTTAAGAATCCCCTTTTCAAGATTTTCATGTACGAAGAAATGTCGTACATCCATATGTTTAGACCTGGAATGGCGAGGATTATTTTTTATCTGGTTCTGGGCACTTTGAGAATCGTTCCAAAGTTCGGTCACTCCGCATGGTATTCCTATAGAGGTCAATAGGCCTCGTAGATACAAAGCTTCCCTGGTAGCTTCCGATATCGCCATGTATTCTGCCTCTGTCGTAGAGAGAGCAACGGTCCTCTGCTTTCGCGTTTCCCAACTGATCGGACATGAGGAATATATGAAAGCGAACCCTGAGAATGAACGTCTGTCCAAACGGTTGGAAGCCCAGTCCGCATCTGCTACCCCGTATAGTTTTTGTCCATTCCTTTTATAAGACAATTTGTAATTTTTGGTCCCTTGGAGGTACCTTAAAACCCTCTTAGCTGCTTTCCAATGGCTGTAATTATAACAAGAATTAAATTGGCTCAAAAAATTAACTGAGAATAGTATATCTGGACGTGTAGATATAGCCAAGTATAACAGTCCACCGATTAAATTTTGGTAAGGTAGTTCCTCCATAACGTTCACGTCAACCTTCTCTGGTCGTGTTAGATCACTGTGCGTCTCGATCGGTGTATTAATCGCCTTGCAATTATTCATGCCGAATTTTTCGAGTAATTTTTCGATGTAGCCAACCTGTGAAAGCTCAATGGAATGGTTATTAGTGTTTTGATAGAAATCAATACCAAGGCATTTTCTGATTTTGCCCAGATCCTTCATCTGGAAGCTTCTTGATAGACTATCCTTAATTTCTTCTACCCATTTTGGTTGATTCGAAGCGATCAATATATCATCAACGTAGATAGTCAAGTACAAAATGTCAACTTCGTTGTACTTGTAGAAAAAACATGGATCATGAGTCGATGGTTTTAGTCCTGTTTTTGATAATTCACCTTTTAGTCGTTTGTACCACTGTACTCCCGATTGTTTTAAACCGTAGAGGGAGCGTCTCAATAAGCATACGCTGTCTGGGTTATCATTTAGCTTTTTCAGCCATTGTGAAGCTATGTCGGTGATCCTTCGATCTTTAATCATCGTGTTAGCGGCTCCGACTGGTTTATCCTCTGTTATTTTCTTCAGTACCTGTCCCAATTGGACTGGTACTTCCATAAATATCTCCTCTTCCAGCGTTCCATTTAGATACGCCGTGACAACATCCATTTGGTGGATGGTGAGTCCTTTCTCCGCCGCCAATGCCGCGAGTAGGCGGATTGATGTCATTCTCACTACTGGTGAGTAGGTTTCTGAGTAGTCCACTCCTGGTAACTGCGTGCAGCCTTTTGCGACTAAACGGACTTTTTTCTTTTCATTTATTCCATCGTATTTTACGGCGAGTACCAGACGATTTTTAATCGTTTTTCGGTTTTGAGGACGATTGACTATATCCCATGTCTCATTGTGAATCAACGATAGGAATTCGTCCTCTAGTGCTTTAGTCCACGAATCTGAGTCGGGTGAGTCCATCGCACTCTCCCATGTTTCTAAATCTGGCGAGGCCAGGTAATTCACAAAGACATCGTCCTCCATTTCTTCCACGTCTTCGGAGGGTAATTCATTTACCTCGGAGCTAGCTGACACCGTATTGTAAATTTTCCTGGGTCTTCCCCTGTGTCCTGTGCGTATTATTCTTGGCCTGCCTTTGCCGCGACGATTACTATCGATTTGTTCCGTCCTGGCATTGTGTGGGAGTGCGTTTTTCGTGGCAGTATCAGTGATGATTTCTACGTTTGATTGATCTAAACGCTTTTCAGGTCCAATCCCCTCTTCGGGTTTGAAATTTTCGAAGTTCTTATCGTAATACATGGAATCCATGAATCTGACATCTCGGCTGATTATTAATTTTCTCGCCTCTGGATCCCAAAGTCTATATGCTTTTGAAGTTTCTGAGTAGCCGACGAAGATACATGGTTTTCCTCGTGACGTTAATTTTCCCTTCGCCATCTTGTTGAGAGCGAATACTTTACATCCGAATATTTTGAAATGGATCAATGTTGGCTTCTTTTGTTTCCAAATCATATGTGGTGTTTCCCCGTTGAGGGCTTTGCTGATACATCTATTCCGTATGTAGCAAGCAGTATTGATGGCTTCTGCCCAAAAAATCGGTGGCATTTGAGCTTGTCTTAAAAGACAACGACCCATTTCTACTAGGGTCCTATTCATTCGTTCAGCTATGCCATTCTGTTGTGGCGTGTATGGTGCGGATAATCGCCGCTGGATGCCATGTTGAGTTAAATATTCATTAAACTCGTTATTGTAGAATTCTCTTCCGTTGTCAGTCTGGAAGAATTTTAATTTCTTTCCTGTTTCGGTTTCGACTCGAGTTTTGTACCTTTTGAAACTCTCGAGCACATCTGATTTTTGTTTAATAAATTCTACTGTGCACCATCTAGACCTGTCGTCCACAAAGACGATAAAGTAGCGAGCTCCTGAGTGAGATGTAACTCTCATCGGTCCGCACACGTCAGCGTGCACGATTTCCAAGATTTCTTTGGTTCGATCGTTATCTACCGGTCGGAATGGTGTCCGTGTTAATTTCTCTTGAACGCATATCTCGCAGCTCTTCATGTTTTCATTTATATTAAAGTTGAGCCCATAGACTTTCTCTTCCTTCAGCATTTTCTTCATGTCATGGGTATTTATATGTCCAAGTCTGTCGTGCCAGATCCCGATTAAATTTTCCGGTTCCCCCTTTGAGGTCGCATCAGCTACATAACATTCTTTGGTTTTCTCCTTTACATAATATAGATCTCCTTTTCGATCAGCAGCCATTAAAATATTTCCAAATCTGTCTTTTACCATAGCACAATCCTTTTTGAATATAACGTCATGACCTTGGTCGGTAATTTTTGATACGGACATTAAGTTGGTTCGTAGATCTTCGACGTGGTATACTTTATTTAATTTTAGTTGTCGATCTTCAACCCCGTTATTAATTGTTAATTTTGCCTCCCCTACTCCGCATATCATCGTGGTGTCGTTGTTAGCCAAATTTAGCGGTTTTTGAACTTCCGAGTAATTATACAAGGTTTCCTTTGTCGGAATCATATGTGAGGAGCATCCGCTGTCGAGACACCACAATTTTGTTTTTTGGGTGAGGTGATCTGTTTGAAAAAAGGCAATTTCTTCTACTAAATCGACTTGGCTTGCTGATTCGGATTTATTTGTTCCATTTACTGATCTGGACGTTGTCCTAAAGTGTAGCTGTCCTGGATGCGACCTCGGGAACCTGGAAAAACAGTTACGTGTCAAATGACCTAGCTTACCACATTTAAAACATTTAATCGGATTGGATGCACCTGGTTTTTCTCCAATATATTGATGGCGTTGTGTTTCTTCTCCTCTGTAATTCTGAGGTCCTTTTTGGTATTGCCATCTTTGTTGATAATTTGATGTTCCCTTTTGGGGGTAAGAACGACCTCCTTTGGCAAACATTACATTGTGGTCGTTCTCTTGGATAGTTGAACTCTTTCGAGAATCTGAGTCTTCTATTATTTTAATTTTCATATCTTCTGGCTTGGGGACGTCGTCCCTAGCCGTCATCGCTCGTTGGAACGCTTCAAACGAACCTGGAAGACTACATAGCATTAGTATTGACAACAATTCATCATTTATTTTTATATCAATTTCCTCGAGTTTATCAATAGTATCCATGAATTGATCCAAATGTTCGGCGAGATCTTCTCCCTCCGTCATTTTATGTGTGACGATCTTTTTCAATAGCATTATTTTACGGGCAGGACCCTTGGACTGAAAATGCTTTTTTAGAGCTAACCAAGCTTCTCTTGAACTTGTGCATCTCTTAATATGCTTTAGTTCCGACTTTTCAATACTTAATATTAATTCAGAAAGTGCTTTCTCGTCGTGCTTTATCCATAAAGCAATCGCTTGTGCATCGCTACTTGGCTTTTGTTTCCAGCCATTCGTATATTCCCATAAATCGCATTTTATTAGCGTGGCCCTCATCTGTAATTCCCAGGTATCGTAATTCTCTTTGTTTAATTTTTCGAATTTGGTCGTGGTACTCGTCATTTTTATTTTTGATTATAATTTCAAGGTCTAAACGGTCTTCCCGTCCCTCATAAAATTTTCGACACGTGGCGTTTTGAGGTTACGTTGATTTTTCTTATTGTTACACTTTATTGATATAAATACCTGGGCCCATAACCTGTTGGATCGTTGTGGCCAAATCAGTGAGTGCGTTTAACACTCTATCGAACAACTTTTGATTGCACAAGAATTATATTTGTTATTATAATGGTACATGTAGAGAAGGGTACAAAAGATACTTATTACGCTTTATCGAGTACATAGATCCAAATTATACATATACATATCGATCCTCTCTCTTACATCGATCGCGCGTTGCGACATCTCACCCTGATTGTTCGCAACAGTATCGCGGGCGCTCGACAGTCATTGACTCTTCATTATCAACATGGCGTAGCAAAATACTATCTGGAGATCTGATAGTTTGTACTTTGTACCGTTGAGAACAACAGAGCGCACAGTTTTATTTGTTTCACGTGCCGGAAAATATTGCCGCGACGTTCAGATGGATTCTAAAAAGTACCTGCATCCCAGCAGAGCGTCACAGAAAAAAAAAACCCGGCCGAACAGCTGAAGGCTAAGTCTTGGAGGTCTCTAAAACCGTGATCGATAGCCAAACGAGGACACTATCGCCCGGAGCTAAGCTGGAACAGCTCTGTGTAACCGCGTACCGTCGATACCGCGTGAAATATATTAGCAATAAACAAGGTGGATTATGGTCGTTGAACCGACATCGCCGAAATTCGTCGGCAGAATTCATTCCCCTGGCCGAGAAACGCGGATTAGGTTCGCGCACGGCTTGGCGATTACGTGAGAGGGAGGTTGCGACACTCGACGAATTTTCTGGCAAAAGATCGAAACTAGTTTCTCGTTCTGCATCCCTCTCTCACTTGATTCTCTCCTTCTTTCACGTGACATTTTCAAAGTTCCCGCCTCGCGCCGAGCGTCGATAGTTCCGTTGGAAAATGGCGGCGGAAAGCTCGGGCTCCCTCGGGCTCGTTGACCTGGTTTCGGGGTTCAAAGATTCTCGATTCGGTTTTTGAGATACAACGACACACGCTCGAGCACTTTTGATCAATAGAGGTGAAAGAGGAACCTCGCCTTCCGCGCTGGACCTGAGTCTCGATTAATGAAGCCCTGTGCTGAATATTTCGACCTCCTTCTTCCATTTATTCGGCTCTTTTCATTTGGGCTCGCACGAACATTCGTAGACTGTTCAAGTAAAATTCGAACATGAATTTAGGTAATATTCTTGAGGTTGCTCGACAACGATTGTATTCATTTAGATTGCAGTGTCCCGAAGCCTGTGAAGAGATCGTTAGGCGAGCGGAGTTTCGATCGTAAAAGATATCATCATGAAACGATGATAAAAAGTTGGTCGACCGGCCCGAGGAATGGCTTCCAAGAAGAAAATCCCGCTTTCTTCTAATTCGTCTCGTTACGTCGAACAATTAACTCTCCATTGAGCACCGTGATGAGCGTCGGCGATGACATTATTGACCCCTTTCGCCGCGATAGTAAGCGTCGGATGATAGTCCGTGTGTTTGCCCTATAGTCTACTTCAGACGATCGTAATTAATTCCATCCAGCAGTGACGAATTTGTTGCTCCCCCTCCCCCCTGTTTCTCCATTGTTTACATAGTGCTATCGTGCGTGCGCTATCTACTCGCACGCGCTATCTCGCGATACACCGGGCACGCTCCTCCTTTATTTTCGTCAACGATAACTTGTTGCACGACCTTCGATGCCAGTCGCTACTTCGATATTGAAAAGAGGAAACATCGGAACAGCTGAGCGATTTCGGCAATTCCCCGGTGATTTCATTGAAATGCTAATATGTATCGTCAGGTATTATCGAGCCGCGCGCGACATGATTGATACACCAAGATTTTATGGGCCGATAGGTCTCCGGAATTTTAAACACTCGCAACAAGGAAGTCCGCCGCAATTTTGCGAATTCTAGCGGCTTTTCGATAAGTGTCTCTTGGAAATTCACACCTCGCGCTGAATTTTAATCAAATGTGTCGGCTATGATTTTCTGCGTAACATTTTTTACATATTTTCTATTCAAACGCGACTCTCGGCAACCCAATTTAATTCGAAATTCAACTGTCAATCATTATATTTAAATCTAAATTCAAACTCAAATCTCGGCAACCAAGTTTAGATAGAAATTCAACTTTCAACCATTATGTTGAAATCTGAATCCAAATTCAAATTTTAACCATTATATTGAAATTTGAATTCAAACTCAATTTTCAATCATTATATTGAAACCTGAATTCAAATCCAACTTTCAATCATTATACTGTAATCTGAATTCAAATTCAACTTTCAATCATTATATTGAAATCTGAATTCAAACTCAATTTTCAATCATTATATTGAAATCTGAATTCAAGTTCAATTTTCAATCATTATATTGAAATCTGAATTCAAACTCAATTTTCAATCATTATATTGAAATCTAAATTCAAATTCAACTTTCAATCATTATATTAAAATCTGAATTCAAATTCAACTTTCAATCATTGTATATGTATACCCACAATTATGAAAGTGGTTTGAGCATCACAATCTCGTTTTCCTCTTCACTATAACAAGCCCCAGGCTGCCCGATTTGTTACAGAGGCACTGTCGACATAATTTTCCGCTTTTCCCGAGCGACCATCGATTAGAATTAGAGCAACGAAAGGCCGTTTAATCCCCGTGCAACTGTAATGGGCCATAAATTGATCGCTCGTAAACACAGTCCAAGTTCTCTGATTGTTCTGCTAGTCCAGATTCGATTAGGTTAGCGCCGATTCGACATCTTTCTGTGTCACCGTGCAAGAAAGTCTCTCGCGGCGGCAACCTTTTGCAATAATTTCGCGCGTCTGTTCCGCGACTGTTGATCGACGTTAAGAAAGGACTTTAATGCGATCGTTGCATAAGAGGATTCTCTCGTTGCCCCTTCCCTCCCCCTTCGGTGCCCGCCACGCGGTACCATTAACGCGTTATAGCAACTCACAGCTATGCGCTCCATGCAGCTATGCACTTTCCCCGGGGATCGACAGTGTTTTATGGGGCACTGATTTTTTATTCGGATCGAGAACTCGATCAGCGATTATTCCGACGGTAACCGACAGTCGGGAGGATCCTCCATCTTTCGATCTCGAGAGATTTTCGAGAAACAACCCGATCCTCAACTTTCGAAATATTTCTTATGATCTTGAAAAATTATTTAAATATATTTGAATGTTCATAATGGCATTTTTAAAAAAGCCCATTGTGTTTGGGAAAGACTTGCGGAATCGTTTCCCGTAGGAAAAGTTTGAATGTCTTTTATGGGGTCGAGCAGGAAAATACTCTGAAAGTTGAATGTTCTAGTTTCTCCAACGATTCGATGATTTTTTTTCGACATAGAAGAAATCGTCGAGCGTGCCCCGGAAGTACTACGTACTTGTTGGAGTGTGTTATTTCGACACTGGACAGCGTAAACCATGTTTTTGAAACTGTTTAAACCATTTTTCGTTGCGAAAAGGAATGTAGAAGATATTTGCTAATCAGTTACATAATGCTCATCGTCAGCAACTATCTTTTTCCACCCATCACCGTTGCGATCCCACTATAAAAGGAAACCGCGGTGCACATTTTCCCAGTCATAGTTGCGGGGACTCGTTTTACAACCTATTAATAGTTTGTCTTTTTTTTCTGTAAGCTTAGGCAGTGTTCGACTGGCAGTGAGTGACTTAACATTATTATTCTTCGTCTTTACACTGCGTGTCTCTTTCGTTTCTACTCGTGTCTCGTCTTATTTGTCCATTGAATTTTTCCCAGTGTTCATTGCGAACCGAATTGTTCGAGTGATAAATCAATAGTAACGATCGAACTCCTGTGCTGGAAATAAGTGAAAAATATTATTTTTTCTGTATTTTCCACGTTCGACGGTGAAATAAATAAAAGACCATTCTTAAACACTTTCTTTCTCTCCTTTCTGAGCGCAGTCTTAAAATAAATAAATAAAGAGTTGTGTCAAAAATTTTTCTATATACGAAGAATTCCTTCGTCCTCGCAGACCTTCTGACATTTAAATTTGTGCTCGGATCGCGTGAACAATTTCTTAAACAAACACCGGACCGCTATTTACAGACCGGACAGTGTGACTATAAATTGAGAATATTTGAAGGTGCTGCTAAGAAACTCGGTGTCCTTTCGTCTCGCGATTGGTTTGTTAGACTTTGTCTGACACGGACTGGACTTTGTATCGATTGGGAATGTACAAGCGAGCAGGACAATCCATAAATGCATTAACGCGCGCTAGTCGAACTGCGATCTTATCGGTTTCACGGTGCACAGACATAATTCGTGGCTGATTATACGCGAACGCGATAATTTGCACGATTGCGAGCCCGGCTCGATCAGTTGACACTGATACATCCAACAAACGCATGCTTCGAACACATTCATTCTCTATTTATTTTTAGAAAATAATATATGTCGTGCTAGGTTATGCTAATTGACTAAAGAATTGAATTTTCAAATTAAGAATCGAAGATAAAATTAAGGTATTCATATGTTTATTCAATAACACGAGAAGTTACCTCGAAATTGGCAAAAAGTAAAGAACAGAATGGAAAATATGTTACTGAATAAATCTGTGAATAATTATGTCAATTTTAGCTTTCAATTCTAATTTACAAACGCTGCGAACTTTCGTTCCAATCCAATTATATACATCGTGCTGTCATGCTAATTGACAAAAGAAATTAATTTCGTTCACAATATTGGTCGGGGAAAATCGCGGAATGCTTTCGGAGTGATCCACAACAAATTCGATTATGGTTGCATTGTGTTCCGATCGCCCACGCAATTCATGCGGAGAATTTGTGAGATTCATGCTCTGATGATGAATAACGTGTTAATTGATCAAAGAAACGTTGACCGCGTTTTTTGGCAACGCGACGGACGCATGGTGAGGTGGGAAGGATCCAGAATGAATCTGATTATGATCGCATTGTGTCGAATTCGGCGACGCATCGATATTAATGGCTTCCCCGCGGGTTTCGAGAGTGAAAGGCAGCAACGTGTTCCCCGCGGTAAAATCGCGTTTATGAGATGGATGAAGCTTTTAGATGGACAATATTTTCGTGGATTTAGAAAGTGCGCGACAACTGTTGATCGCTGGAATGAGAAAACCACCGGTAAAAAGTATCCGTGACTGCAACGATATTCGATAGTTACGGCAGTTTTATTGCACTTGTGAAATAGAATTATATATAGCCGTGCCGCGGCGCTAGTCATTATCGTGCCTGACCTAAATATCAATTTAAGTGCGATACTTTGCGTAAACGGAACCTGCAAATTTATCCTACCTCCCGCTGAAAATTATACCGGAGCCTTTCGATCATGGCAATCCAACGGATTCACCCAAAGAATGTTTAATTGTTTTAAAAGTTTCAAGTCGTACATTCCAGTCTGGTTGCAAAATTTGTGAATGCATAAAATTTGGAGCTTAGGTATAATAAATGGAGCAGCGAATGCAAGTAATATACAGTGGTAGACCAACCGAGAAAACGATTGTGTTAAGTATAGGTAATGATAATTGGATTTGACCAATTTCAAGGACTGCCGAGACTCGGCCTTTTGCTCTTCCTTCTCTTAGCACAATTTTCGTCCAATTGTCACATCCTTTAGCGCACAATTTTGCGCTAAATACATTATTGTTTCTAGGTAAATCACTCAAAATTACAGCTTCAAAGATTACAATTTGAGAGCTTGCGATTTGAAGTAGCAGAGGTGGCTTAGAATGATAAAAAAGGGGAATTTGATGACTTCAATTTGAAAGCTTTCAATTTGAAGGCTCCCAATTTTTATAGCTTTCAATTTGAAGGCTCCCAATTTTTAAAGCTTGCAACTTTGAAGATGTCCAATTTCTAGAGCTTGTAACTTTGACGAAGTCCAATTTTTAAAGCTTGCAGTTTTGAAGATGTCCAATTCTTAAAGCTTGCAATTCGAAGACCCCCAATTTTTACAGCTTGCAAATTTAAAGGCTTCCAATTTTTCAAAACTTGCAATCTGAAGCTCCCAATTTTTAAGATTCCTAATTTTTACAACTTACAATTTTGAAGATGTCCAATTTGAATTTCTACAGCTTCTGTTGCATACCAAATTAATTCCGCAAACCTCCCCACGTTCCTCGCGCAACAAAAATCAACCAAAAATTGTCCCCATAAAATTAAAGAAGAAATTCACTTTGAACGATTCGGAATATTCCGAGATCTCTTTATCAGAGCGATGCCGAGATAAAGGTGTATCAAAGTAGCCCAGCTCTTTCATCCAGGGTGCTAATGAAGCAGACACAAGAGTAGGAAGTTGCTAATTAGGATAACAATCTCTCGGAGAGTGTGCGAAACTAAAAGGGTCTCTTGGTAGATCTTCTCCCTTGATTTAGGGTAAATTCGTAGTGGTCCAACGCAGAAGATCTCTATTGTCATCGCGATCGATGGCGAAGTGTTTCACCTACCGGGCAACGATAATCAAATTTTTCGGTAAACAGCTGTGTTTCGAGACGATGAGATCATCGGCCGTAGACGTAGACACGTTGCAGACGGCTCGAACAAGGTTTCTCTGTAAATTGATCATTAGTAGAGTGATTTCCTGAGAAGCTGAACGATCGATAGTCGACCGAAAAAAAAAATCAATTTGCAAGATTTTTACGACGACCGACTCTGTTTGAACAAGAAAACACGCCGGTCTCGAAATTTGCCCGTAACCTTAAGCCGAGGAGTTCACCTTGCTGGCAAATGATCCTCTCGGTACTCCACGTGCTATGGTCCGTCTTCTTCTATCATAGTAGCTCTTCATAGAAGTCGACACCGTTATGTTCGTTGTGCCGTAACGGTTGCTCCTTGATTTATTGTTTTGTTTTAAAAGTACAATTTGGCAATTCTTTTTTAATCAACTTAGGGACGGATTTTTATCACACTTAGCAGGCTTGCTCGTACATGTACCGGATGCATTCACAAATTCTTGTAGGTAAGCGTCCACAAAGAGAATGAAACTTGGCAGACTTGTTCACACATAATATCTCGCCTACATTCATATATTTTTGTAGACCGTGACCATCAAAATTATGGTAATTATTCACCGAAGAAGTATACCTCTCGTGGCCTATTAAGTCCATCAGGATGCCAATATTTCGAAATATTTTTCAGACGAACCAATTAACACATCTCGATAAAACTTCACAGACTTGTTCACACATATCTCCTCGACATTTACAAATTTTTCCGGCTTCGTATCATCGCGAGTATACCAATTATTAAGCTTAGCTCGCTGCGCCTATCCAATTCCTCAGATTCCGCTGCGGAGCGTACAACGGCGCGCGGAATTCCTATTTTAAGGTGACATAATTTATCCGGACGGATTCTTAGAAGCATCACAGCGGTGACACAAGGTCCGAGAATAGTGTGTCACGGTTTATAAGATAGTAATTCAATGAATTCGCGAATTACGCTGGCGAGGGACGGCCAGTAGCCGGTGCGACGAGCAGCGCGCATTGAACTTGACTCGAACATGGACTCGCGGACGCGTCGCGTCGCGCAGTATAAAGACCACCGTGTTCGTCGCGTTTCGTCGGGCACATCCGGTCTCTCTTCAGCTTCGCCTGCGACGCACGTGCCTCTCGCGGACACCCATCGATTAAAGGCTGTCGAACACTCGAAACGTATTAGCACTGAAGAGGCGACCGGGCCGAGTTCTCGCAGCTGCATAAATTTCCGCTAGTGGACGTCACCAGCCTCCAATGTCGAATCCTCCGTTTCCTAGTCGCCATTTTTCTCCCTCCCTCTCGATTCTCTCCATCAACGTTCTACCATTCCCGCTAATTGACCTAGTGGAATTTTCTTCCATAGAGAGACGTTTCTTTCCTGATCTTTGATCTATCAGACCTGTGTTTTTGTTGGTCTAAGAAGAAAACTGCGATGTTTCTTCGCGATCTTTGATTTTGTAAAATTCCAATGCTTGCTCGTGATCGTAGAATTGAAGAATGGACGGTCTGTACGTAATTTTGAAATTTTATTCTTATGTTTCTTCCTGATCTTTGAACTATCAGACTTGTTTTTGTTGGTCTAGGAAAGAATTTACTACGATGTTTTTTCGCGATCTTTGTTTTACTGAAGGTCTAGAGAGACACGTGATTTTGTAAATTTATTCCGACGTTTGCTCGTGATTGTAGAACCAATAGACATTTTGTTGATGGTCTGGAGAAAGACGTGATTTTGTGAATGTATTCCGCTGTTCGCTCGTGATTGTGGAATTCAAATAGACATTTTGTAAATTGATTTGGATATTTCACGACAAGTATTCATTACAAGTAATTCATATTACAAGGACAATATATGAGACAATCCCTCGAAGGTCATAAAATTTCCAGTACTATTTAGATACTGTAGATCATTAATACTGAATATTGACATAAACTAATGGCACTTTTACCTCGTCGATGCGACAAAGATTTTGCTAATTGGTCAAACAAGCACCTCCGTCATATTCATCAAATAAACCACAGAAAATCGAAACTAACAGCAGATCCTCTGCTTCGTAGGTTCGCTGTTCCAATGTTTCATAAACTGAACCGGAGAAATAAAAATTCGCTGAAGATCGCGAGCCTGCTTAGTAACTTTGCTTCTTGAACATTCATGAGATCCTCTGGTTCGCAATCTTTGCTGTTTTAATTTTCCTAAAATAAACGAAAATTCAGATTCGCCTAAGATCCTCAGGCCGCGCGGTAACTATGCTGTTTCAATCTCCATGGAATAGCCCCCCCCCCCGTGGAAATTAAAACTAGCGTAAGATCCTCAGCCCGCTTATTAAAATAAATATGTCTCCGTACTCGGTTTCTGGCAATCGTTCCGGAAACGATTGATCTCTCGAAATTTCTCGATAAGTCTATCGATAATAACACGTTGCCGGTCGCCCGTCTGAAAACGTTTCCCAACTATCAATCTGCGCCGAATCGTTGCAAAATATCGTTCGCTTTTATATTCATAAACAACAACCGGCCGAAGTAGAAATAACCGGTAATAAATGGACAGACTCCTAGAATATGGAGAGGCTAAGTGGTACTCGAGTCGAGCCACGCTGCGACAGGCGATTTGAAAAAAGTTAGTTTACCTCTTCGATTATGTTTTCGCGTGCGGAATACGTGTCTCTGTCTAGACGCGACTGCGTGAAGGTGTCCCAGAAACCATTGCGCAGCTTTTAATCGCCGCGTTTCCTGTCCAATTATATTTCACCGAGGAAAGCATTTTCCCTTGCGAAACCTCACGCGGAAGGCCATTAATCATAATCCGCCGATTTGCTATGGGAAAAATCATAAATCATTCCGAGATCTTCGACAATAAATCCGGCCTCGTAATTCGAGCCTGATCGTCTCAAAATTCGTTATTTCCAATCTTTATTTTACGAAACAGTCGGTTATTCTTTTATGGGACTCTCGCCAACTTATTTGTACTCCCTCTGTCCCATAATAATAGTAGCAAAAGAAAATAAATCTAGAACGCAACATTTATTTTCAAGAAACTAGATTACATTGAACAATAAAGTAAAAATGTTACTCCTAATTTTTATCTTGAGTGTTCAGATAGTTCCTGGATGTTTCAATAATTTCGTTGCTGCATTTTAAATTTATTATATTGTAGCCTGCCAATTTCTTCATACAATTGCATACAAATCTGTATTAATTAACGAACAGGATTCGCAGTATTTCTGTTCTCTGTAACAGACGTCCTCCGCATTTCAGAATTACGGAATTCGTGAGACCTTGATGCTAATATTATTAAGTAATACGGGACTTCACGGTTTTCACTCGTTCCCACAGAAATATGATTTGCTGCCATTCGATCTAACGCTATAATTAATATATCTTGATCATCGACAGGTCTAATCCGAATTAATGCGTGAAATACCTGCGAAGAAGCGTCTGCAATAGACGCCGCCGATTTGTTTCGCAATACAGATAGAATGATTGAGCAAGGCGGGACGATGATTGGATTAGTGGCTCGTGGATCGGGAGCCTGGGGACGCTGATGATTCGTCATTGGCGCCGTTTCGCTAGATCTTCTCACATTTACGATTCCCCATTTTTTCAGTTTACCACAAATATGCATTCATAGAGAATTATTCAATTATTTCTTTAGAATTGTCCGATATAAATATATTTCTCATTCCTTTCCTTAATCGTAAAAATTGTTAAAAATCTGAATACGTATTATATTATAGAATATAAAATAAAATCTATAATCTAAAATATTCTCTCTAAATTCTTCTCTCCGTAGATGTACAATTGAATCATTCAGAATACAAAATGATTGGAGGACTCTCTAGATTTTCGCAGTACGGAGAAATATTCTGTGGACATTGATCGGTGTAGATTAACGTGACGTGAATCGTAAAAATTGTTAAAAATCTGAATACGTGTCTCCAAAATCCGGAACACATTTTTATTATTATTATTATTATTATTATAGACGGACCGAGGTCCTTTTACATAAATGTTTACAATAGAAAAGGATAAGGGATTATACGCATAATAACAAAGAATAACAAAGAAGGGACGTGCACAGAAAATAATGGTACAAACGATATGGTATTATCCTATAATCCTGCGTAATTGTTTTTTAAATATAAATTTATAAATATTCATTAATATAATTCGCCGAAGATGTACAATTGAATCATTCAGAATACAAAATGATTGGAGGATTCTCTAGATTTTCGCAGTACGGAGAAATATGCTGTGGACATTGATCGGCACTTATTAACGCATACTTATGATTGTGTAAGGAGTTTTCATGAATCGATGACAGACTGAAAGAAGCATATACGGTTGCGCGAGCAAGCCGAAGACGCTGGCAACGGGTCGACAGCTACTCTTTCTTTCCGCGTACGACAAAATTACGTGTCTAATTAACGCTCTGAATACAGAAACTATTCTGACCTCGACACAGTCCGCTTCGACGATTTCGCGTATCGCTGTTCGTTACGTGGATCGCGGCGCGCGTTTCCACAGTTTTACCGACCGTGACGAGATATAGTTAGCCTAATTTTTTCCAACGGAATCCTGCAACCGTTCGACGTTCACCGGAGGAATTATTTAAATCCAGGTTAAACGTATCTTTTTCCTCCTCGAGGAAACCTTTGTGTCCTTTGGCAAGATTGTTCGCAAATTACGCTGTCCACGAAGCTGAATTACTATAATAATCATTGGACTCCCCGGATTCTATGCAATTTCGAACGGTGAAAAGATTAGTATTACTATTTTCACCATAATCAAATTATTAGCGGAGAATATAAATCTATATTCAGCTCGTATGTCTACTTTCACCATAATAAAATTACTAGTGAAGAATATAAATTTATATTCAGCTCCTACGTCTTGCAATTGATACACAAATCACTTATTTCGCGATTAGCAATTTTTCCTCGGACTTAGAACAAGGTACAAACACATGATCGTAACAGAAGGCTAAAAAAAAAATAAATCGAACGAAGCGGAAATCGAGGTGGAGCGACGAACAAAGGATCGATGAATAAACGAGTCGAGCAACAAATCCGAAGGATTCCTCCGTTGAATATTCAGCTCTGGTTGTCGAGCGTTCAGGAAGCGCGTGAAAATGTTCTCCATCTAGGAAATCACACGATCGAAAAGCGTGATTCAACGGTTATTCCGTAACGAGAGGCATTTCTCTGTTTGTAGAAACTTTCTTTTCTTTTCCGGCCGGTCCCGGTAGGCATTGGCTGCGCTCGCGATTACGGAGGCGACCTGAGGAATTCTGCTCTCGGGAGACACCAATTCATCTTGCTTGTCGATAATTACAAGAAACATAATTGGGTTCCATTGACTGGGCGTCTAGGAAGTCTGTCATTTCAGTTTTTAATGCTCGTACAAGGTCTTTCAATTGATTCTCTAGAGGTCGTAGAAAAATTACAATATAGATTATACTGGACTCATCTGGATTAGGGTGGAAGAATATGTATTGTAGATTTGTGTCAGCAAGGGTTGAGAAGTGTTCTAGAACATGCTCGGCAACGGAGCTCGAAGTCCCAGCCTCGGTCCACATTTTTCATTCTTACTTGACCGACTAGACCCGCTTGACCTACTTGATGACTGACTTTCATTCTTACTCCGTCGAGAAACGCATTTCCCTTTCGTTTGACCCGTCAATCGTGGAAAACAGGTTGCCCTGCGATCGTTAATTTAGTACCCGAATTGGTGGCTGTCCCTCTGGCTCGATTCCGTACTTTTTTGATACGCTTCGAACACGTACGGCCAGCTTCAGAGGATTGGAGACTGTCAAGTTTACCACCGCAATGATTGGCAATCCTTCTGCATCGATTCTGTATTTTTCGATACCCTTCGAACATGTAGGGCTAGCTTCAGGAGCCTAGAAATTGTCAAGCTTACCACCCGAATGATTGACAATCCTTCTGGCTCGATTCTGTATCTTTCTGTGTTTTATAACCCGAATGATTGGCAATCCTGGCTCGATTCTGTATTTTATCGATACTCTTCTAACTTGTAGGGCTAGCTTCAGGAGCCTAGAAATTGTCAAGTTTACCACCCCAATGATTGATCATCTTTCTGGATCGATTCGGTATTTTATCGATACTCTTCTAACTTGTAGGACTTCTAGCTTCAGGGACATAGACATCGTCAAGTTTACCACCCCAATGATTGACAATCCTTCTGGGTCGATTCTGTATTTTTCGATACCCTTCGAACATGTAGGGCTAGCTTCAGGAGCCTAGAAATTGTCAAGCTTACCACCCGAATGATTGACAATCCTTCTGGCTCGATTCTGTATCTTTCTGTGTTTTATAACCCGAATGATTGGCAATCTTGGATTGATTCCGTATTTTTCGATACCCTTCGAACACGTAGGGCTAGCTACCTAACTAGTTAGCTAATTGCATCCCCGATGCACAGGAGCCAGGTTGAACCCAGTCTCTTCACGATCGAATGCGATGAAATTGATAATTACACGCTACGTACAGCGACACTGATAACGTGTCCTCCGCCTACAACGTTCGGAGAACGATTCCTGTGGGACACAGCCGAAAACATGAACACCGTAAAAGTATGGATTCTCGGAGAGGCTCCAGCGCGCGGTCTCTCGAAACACTATGGCGGGAAAGTGCAAGGCGCGTGGCCCCCGCTTGCTATGAAAGTGCAAGTGTAACTATTACAGTCGACGCAACCGTGGGCCGGCGTTCTTAAGTAATCCGCAGAGGCTGTTGCGCGCCTTGAGTAACGCGAGTAACGGAGAGATGCGAGAGAAACACGAGCCCGGCGAAAGGAGAAAACGAGAGCGCCGCTACGGAGCACAAATGGCAAGAAAGAGAGAGAGAGAGAGAGAAACAGTTGTGGCGAGAGAGTGAGGAGAGAGAGGCAGAGAGCGGGTAGACACCGAGGAGAGAAAGGAGCGAACCGCATGCCTCGTTGTTGACACTCGCCGAGAAAATTGCGGCCGCGTACGAACGACGAAAAGCAGAGGACGTCGGCGTTTGACGTCGACGTGACTTCTCAGTCGGTTCCTATCTTGTCCCCGTCGCGATTATGTCACTCGGATTTTACGCCGACTCGAATTCGGCTCTGCGACGCCCACGCGTTTCCGGAGTATCCGTTTTTCTGTTGAAGCGGCTGCTTTTTGCTCCCTGTGCTGGGTAAACAGATGTCCGATGGCTTATTTCATTATTGGAAGGTTAATCTTCTTGTGGAACGAGGGTCTGCGGGATTTTGGCTGTTGTGGCAGCTCGTGGTAGCCCATGGTGGACGTCAGTTGTACGTAATTCTATGTATTTCGTGGTTAAACATTTTTTGGTTGCCTTATTTAATTACTGAACCGTCGATCCTTCTGCTGAACATATTTTCCGAGACTTTTGGTAATTGTGGCAGTTGTGGGTAGCCCATGGTCAACGTTAGGCTCTATTTAATCGTGTCCCTGGTGTGGCTAAACATTACTTCGCTAGCTTATTTAATTACTGAACAGTTCATCCCTTTGCTAAACATATTTTTGAGACTCCTAATAATCGTGGCAGCTGGAGGTAGCCCATGGTCGACGTTAGGCTCTATTTAATCGTGTCCCTTGTGTGACTAAACATTACTTGGCTAGCTTATTTAATTACTGAACAGTCAATCCCTTTGCTAAACATATATTTGAGACTCTTGATAATCGTGGCAGCTGGAGGTAGCCCATGGTCGACGTTAGGCTCTATTTAATCGTGTCCCTTGTGTGGCTAAACATTACTTCGCTAGCTTATTTAATTACTGAACAGTGAATCCCTTTGCTAAACATATTTTTGAGACTCTTGATAATCGTGGCAGCTGGAGGTAGCCCATGGTCGACGTTAGGCTCTATTTAATCGTGTCCCTTGTGTGACTAAACATTACTTAGCTAGCTTATTTAATTACTGAACAGTTCATCCCTTTGCTAAACATATTTTTGAGACTCTTGATAACCGTGGCAGCTGGAGGTAGCCCATGGTCGACGTTAGCCCTAAAGTTTCCAACGGTGAACACTGCAAGACAATAATACATTAATACAATGAACCCGTGCAGCGAATCTTTTTCGTACATCAGAAGGAATGAGTTTTCGCATTTTCGCGAGTGGTCGAAAGAAAATGAAAGATTACACGTTCATTCGCAACGGTGTATCGGACGAAGAGTGTCGAGCACGTTGACGCTGGAAAACGGCAGCCAGTTTGCACAGCAGTCACGTTCTTTTCGCATTGAATGACTAAACGGCAATTATCACGGCAAGAGTTCCCCCGAGATTGCACGCCTAGCTGCGAACACCTTTATTTAACCCGAACTGCAGCCAGCGGAGTCTATTCGCGCCGCGACTCGTCTAAATATACTGTCACTCGTCGGAAGCTCGGCAAATCGTGGGAAACCTTATCCAAACTGAACGTGATTCACGCACCGACTGTAATAACAATAACAATGACTTTATTGCGGCGAGTAGCGCGACCAATCGGCCACATTCGACCGATCAAATTCGGCTTCGGATAAATTTAACCTTCGGTCACTCGCACTCCACTTTCCACGTAACTGTTTACAGTTACTCGAATTCATATTCGGACGCCCTAAAAAAGACGATAACCTTTTTAATATTGTACTTTTTTGGGAAGCTAGAGCAATTAGTTTACTACAGGATGTGAAAAGAAATTTGTTTCAAAACCAGCAATTGATCGGAATTGTAGAAAAAATACGAAAAGTTGCATTTTACAACTTTTTTATGTGGATCTATATTGAAAATTGAATAAGTACGTTCTGTAAGTCTGTGTCAATTGTATGCACTGTGAAAGGGTCATCGAAATCGGTTGATGCGGAAAAAAGCGACAGGCATTGAATGTTGTCAGAATTCTTAGATATAGGCCGCGGAAATCGTGAAAATCTGCAATTTTTACCATCTTTAAACGTTTATAGATTGTTGCAACGTCGACCGATTTTGACGAAATTTTCAGAATACGTTTCATTTGCACAGATCTACAAAGCGTACTTTTTTAAATTTACAATATAGGCCAATATAAAAAAGTTGTAAAATGCAATTTTTAGTATTTTTTCTACAATTCCGATCAATTGCAATTTTCGAAAAAATTTCTTTGCACATACTGTAGTAAACTAATTGCTGTAGCTTCCCAGAAAAGTTCAAATCGTGTAGTACAGTATTAAAAGAAGTTACCGTCTTTTTTAGAGCGTCCGAATATTAATTCGAGTACTTCGTACGACTCGAAAGTAAATCAATTTTTATTCAATAAAATGACGACTTCAACCCTTTGCACTCGGTCGTTTTCACGTTTGAAATAAGACGTCTTTAAGACTTCTGGGCGTCCAATAACATTCTTTGTGCTATCTGGGCAGGTTCAGTGTTAAATAAAATTAAATAAAACTTGTCTCGCGGAGAAAATGGAAGAAGAAGAAGGCGAAAAATGTAGAAGAAAGCGAGAAAGAAGAAGAATGCGGTGCACAATGGCTGGAGAAGACGCGCCATCGGCGTTATACAACACCGGTCGTTAATAACGCGAAACAACCTTATTACACTATAGCCGGTTGTTTACACGTGCCTCGGGAACGTATAATTTCGCGGTGGAGATGATTGTGCCGCAACCGCGCGACTGAAAATCAAATCTGCCTCGAGCTTAATCAACCACTCTGTTCCGCTCCCGCGTTGTAATGAATACCCTCGATTAGTATAGTGGGGAGAAAAATGTTAGTGTTGTTTGTCGCGAATACGGTCACACTTTTGCGAAGTTTCTACGCCGCTTAGAAACACGATTCTGTATCATTTTCATCAATTAACTTCATTTTTCGCAATCCCGCCGTTGGTTTAGTCGATGCACGTTGGTAACATTGTTGTTCGTTAATAATAAGTCGTTGATTTTGTTTATGACGAAAGAAATAGCGAATAGATGAAGGAACTGATGTGTACTGTTGTCCTCGAGTCAATTTCTTACGATTATTAAGGAAACAAGCGATTTTTAAATGTAAGTTCTGATTTTTGCAATTGATACAGGTTGACCATAATTTAATACAATTATTAAAAGAACAAATGAAGAACAAATTTTTATGTAACTCGACCAAATTTTCAGTGTTAAGGCAGAACGTGTTCTAGTAATTTTAATTTACGATTATTGAGATTGTGAGAAGAACTAGCTCGAGAATATGCAATAAAATATGCCGGAGAGAGGCTTCGTTATCCAGTGGAATCCTGATTAAAAATTGATCAGGTTCTCATGCATTGTACGGGAAGTAGAATCAGCTAGCCACGATCGGACACATCGAATCAATTTTTAATCAGGACTGAAAGATACAGAAAGATTAAGCGAATAATACGCTGTAACGTAGTTTATCTTTCTAGTTTCACGTTCGTCGATTAAACTACATTCTTGTGGAATTTTGTGGAGGTTCGCACAGCCGCGTGCATTTAGCAACTTCGAAAAATATCTTCACGCGAAAGCAGCCACTCGAATTCGTCTAATATATCTTATCTCTCGTTCGAATTGCAAATAGATTAACTTTACGTAATGTCGTACAATCGTAGCGAATCCACGAGCTGATAAAAAAAGGAGAAACTCTTTCTTTCGAATCGAACGAGTCCGAGAGCGTGGTATTCCGAAGGGTCACGCCTTCATAATTATTTCACTCGTTTCGTTATCGGCTAACGAGGAGAGAGAGGAGAAAAGCGGAGGCGTACACGAGCGCTGAACAATGACCGCACAACCATAGTCTCGTTTCGTGACCGGCCACTGGATCCCTGAATTATTGAGATTCTTGTTATTCACCACCCGGAAGAATCAAATTCCCCTATCGATTGATCCGTGACGCTTGTGGCGGATTCTCGTCAATGCGAACGTCGAGAAAGCACATTCATTTCTGACGAGATCCTCGAAGTTTGAGAAATTGGGAAGGAAAGGTTGTACTGTCGGGTTTGCGAATTTTTTCCGATTTGACTATGACGATTGGGAGAATGATTTTCAGCTGGATGTGTTCTGTAGACTGTCCCGAGTACAGCGGTATTTTTTAATTACATTGTAGATGTTTAAACAAGTTTAAACAACGTTTGAATCGAGCGAGATCTTGCACTTCCTTGAATAGGACGATCTCTCAAGTCATTTGCAGAAACTTTCTCCTTTGCGAAAACGTTGTCCGCGGCTTCGTTGAGGAGTTATTAACGAAAAACGGGAAGACCAATCAGCGCATTGCTATAGTTGAGAGTCCACAGTAGCCGCGCGCTGATTGGCCCCGGTTTTTCGCGAATAACTCCCCAACGAAGCCGCGGAGAGGATTTTCACAAAGGAGAAAGTTTCTTGGAATAACCTGAGGAGTGGCGCCTTTCAAGGACGTACATTTTTCGAAAATCCTTTAGACGGAAGGCCGAGTTTGTTAAGATAAATTGTTGTAAATCGGTGAAGTTTTTAAACTCACAGGAACATGGTCAGCCGTGTTGGCCAGTGAACGAGTGAGATATCTGTGTTGATGATAACAGGGCTTCGGCAGCGAGCAGATCGTTGATAAGCTCGATCGAGCGGGTCGCGAGCCAGTTCGGAGAAGTCGGAGGAAAAATTAATGAGGAACCGTGCCACCAGGTGAACGCCGAGGAAAGACGTGTGTCGTTGGTCGGTCGTAGTCTTTGTCATCGTTTGTCGGCGGCGTTTGTCCTCGAAGGCAAGGTAATTCGACTGCAATTGCAGCGAGCGGAGCGGAGGTGTACGCTCGCGCGGACACGCCTCGTCTCGCTCGGAAAAACAGCGGTGCTTCAGTGAACGTGATTGTTAACCTAACCGGGGAGGGTCAACGCGGCGTTTACGCCTTCGCCTCTCGTTCCTTCAGACTTCCGTTTCGCTCGGCACCTACGTTCCTCGTTTTTGTGGCAGTGAGTGCTCGGTCCTGTGACAGTTCAGTGTCTGTGCTCCTGTTTCCATCTTTGTTAGCGCCGCGATTTTCATTTCTTCCGAGAATGCTTCGTTATTATAGTTCCTTATTTAACAGTTAGCACTCAAATGGCGACCCTGAAGCGCCACTACATTAATAAATATGTCGGTATCTAATCAATCGCTAAACATTTAGGTATTGTACGAGGTATTATACCAATTTCATATCCATCAAATTTAGACAATCATAGGAGGAAGGAATGTTTAATGTTCAAGTTAAAATTGCTCCGAGTAAAGTGGGTTAATTATTCCCTTCTGTAGTGGAAGATTATGTTTGGTTGTGTACAAGTTTCTTGTTATTTTTTCTGCGCGTTAACAAGACACCGCGCGCAGCAACAATTAAACGATTCACAGAACGGTGTTGTGCGAGGTTTCTATGAAAATTGTGCTGTCGCGATAAACCGAAGGTGATGCGACGTGTTTCTTCATCAAATCTGTCGTACTTTTTATCGTGTTATGCAGCGTTGAAGTAATAAGAGACAACACACTCGGCATTGTATACTTCTTCACAGCTGTACTTATCTTCAAATTGTAAATCCGCACTTGTGAAACGTGCGGAGCAGAGTGTCCGTCATCGATGTCAAGAAATAACGAGGCGGAACAGAAAATTAACATAGAATAAAAGGGACTGGTAATTGAAACAGAAATTAATACGAGGCTGGTCGTAAAAGTCTGCTGATTGACTATAGATAAAATTGAACGTTATGCAACGAAATGTTACGAGGCGGAGGCGTCTTGTTAGAACAGTAAAAGAAACTGTTTTATAAATACTAAATCCCAAAAATTGAGAGTGATCATCACAAAAAAATCAATTTTCTATGCAGGTAAAAATTGCTGCTGCAAGAAAAAGGTTCTAGAGCGAGGAGAGTAGATTGAATACAGATAATTGAGCGTTGTGCAGCAAAATGTTACGAGGCAGAGGCGTCTTGCTAGAACAAAAGGTCCCAAAATTTGAGAGTTGATCATCGTCTTGCGCAAAAGAATCGATTTTCTGCACAGGTAAAAATTGTTGCTGCGAGAAAAAGATTCTAGGGCGAGGAAGAGAAATTGCAAAAAGACGCGAGGTAATTAAAACGAGGGAAACAGATGTGTCACTCGAGTAAGTAGTCGGCATGGGATCCAATTGACTCCCAGTCCTCTGTGTTCTCGGCAGACATCTTGACCCGTTGAACCCTTCAATTGCCAGAGCTCGTTCCGGAATCGTCGCGACTCGATCCCCCGTGTGTGGAAAATTGCACGGTGCACCTTGTCGACTGCACGCTTCGCGTCGGTTCCAGTCGATTCGGGAGCCGGTTCTAGCTTTTACTTATCTACGGTTCGCAACCTTGACGGGACTGAACACCTTCCAGTAATTAACAGTCGCCGGCGACGGGACGCGCGTCGTTACGCAACTACATTTTGCAACAGCCGCTTCAGGACCGTGTTCCTCGGAACAAACTCGCGAACCTGTACGTCGACCGATACAACGAAACAAATTGATTCGTGCACTTCCGCGCGCTCGGGCTGATCCCGTTATTGCGGGTCGCGTAGCCTCGTTTATCTGATAAACGAGTGTTGTGTAAACAATCGACCGTCGACCTTATCGCTTGCAACGCGTGCGAGTTTCTTCTGCTCGAGCACGTTCACGCGTCGTTCACACCAAAGAATCTGGGTATTCGTACAAGCAATTTGTTCATTCATAGGACCGTTCGAAGATGCATCAATTACTGCACATTTAACCCTCGTCCGTCCCTCATTTCACGAACTGAATCTGTCCCTCGGTGTCAAATTGACACAGTGGTACAAAAAATCGATAAAATAACAAGTTAAACAATTACTTTTCGATGTTTTTTTCCTTGAAATTGAGGAGTTAACATTTACATTTTAGGTTTTTGCAGTTATATGTTTCGCATTAGAAAATAAAAGTCACCAAGTTTCGAACGAATTTACCTACAAATAACAGAACAGTACAACTTATTTCGGGAAAACTGTGTCAAATTGACACGAGGGACGGATGAGGGTTAAGTATTGTACGAGGTATTATATCAATTTCATATCCATAAAATGAACAAAATCGTATACAATGGAATTATCCTAGATCGGAGGGAATGGTTAATTTTCAAGTTAAAATAGCTGCAAGTGGATCACGTTGATACACTGATTCATAAGGAAGTTATTCAAGTTGGTACGATTCGAATCCCCCAGGTTGCAGAGACGCTATTAAATTGTCTTGATTAGTATTGTTCTGGTTCAGAGACTAAACAGAAAGGGGGTGGGATCGTTCTAATCAAAGCGTGTCTCGCGCCGGCAATTAACACGATAAGTATACACTGTGTATGCCCCACATTCTAGCGTCTGTGCTCTAGTCGCATCGTGCGGCTTGTTGTTTAGGCGGGACGCAGGATTTATTGGAGCAGAGTGCGCAAGGTGACGCCGAAACTGTGTCGCGGAAATTCGCTGACAGGCTCTGTCTGTCATCCATGAAGCTTTTCACGAGCATACGCTGTCGATCGAGACGATCCGCTTTGACAGACTGCTGTCAAAAGGCTCCCTTCTCGATCAGCAAACCGTGAATCGACGTTTTCGGATAAACGGAGAACAGCCTCTTTCGGAGAATATTTCTTGCAGCGCAACAGGTGATGGGAAAATTCGAAAACGAATACAGGCGCGTTGTTCGACCTCGGCTTTATCGGGGCGAAAATATTTTTTCACTGAAAAGTTGTTGGGGTGTATAGTAAACAGATTTTGTTGTCGAAGGACTCCGGTGAAAAGCGACTTCGTTAGGTGCAATTTGAAAGAGTGAATTCATTGTTAAAAAAATAAGTTAAAGATCCGCTGTCTGATTATAAAAGAAATACAGGTGCATCCTCCAAACTTCATTTTACTTGTTACAGATATACTTCTTTAACTTCGTTCACCAAAACAAAAAGATTCAACAATCGAATGCGTGGCAGGGCCGGATTAAGCCCCGTAGCAGGAGTAGCAAATGCTACGGGCCCCGCGCCATACAAACAATGGCCGATACATATACCAGGGGGCACAGATAGTTTTCCTAAAAAAAAAGCTCATTCATTGTGGTTGCCGCAAAGGTGCGCTACATTTACACACGAGCGGCCCTGATGCAAAGCCTTGGGCCCCGCCATAACAGTTGCTACGGGCCCCGCGCTTGCTTAATCCGGCACTGTGCGTGGGGTAGTCGCGCAGTAAAATGCGAAGGGATGTGGCGATCGTGAAATGAGGGGGATCGATCGATCGAGGAAGATCGGCAGGATCGCGTGCACGCGTAGATCCGTCTCGTCGCTCGATCCAGCGTGACGCATTAGCTCGCAGGCAGCGGCGACGGTGTGCTGATCGCGATTGTTGCCAGTGAATCGAAACATTTAGCCGGCGCGTATTGAGGTCAGTGGTTTGTTCATCCTATCGTTAATGACGATTCCAGCGTCGAGACACACAGCTTCGAGCGAGCGAGCGAGCGAGCGATTCCTCCTTGCGTAACGTACCGTAACACGGAGACAGAAGCGACGAAGACGACGAAGAGACGATCACTATGGCCCGTTTTCTGGCCCCAACTGGCCCGAGCCGGGCCCACCATAATGTATACGGTTTTCGCAACGTACATCCGACGAGGTGTTTCGCTTGCTCGACGCGTTTTCGACTTTTCGTTTTGCAACGAGACGCGATCGCGATCCATCGCGGACCAACCAATCGACCCTGGCCCCTGATTCTCTCTCTCTCTTTCTCTCATAGTTACATGGATTACTATAGCAACGTTCGATGGTCCTACTTGGCACGAAAATCGCTACCCTACGCGAACTCTCTAACCCTAGGCACGCGCTGCAACTTTCGTTCGAATGTTTCTACGAGCCGGGGACACACGCCGTTGTGCAAGGGCTTGCGATTAGGCGAATCGCTCGAGAATGACGAGACCTCGATGCTTAACGGTTTCTAGTGTTTTGGTATTGACCATCAGGCTTTTGGAGTTCTGGATAGGGAATGTTGAACCTTTCTCAGTCAACTGCATTTTCTGGATCGTTGAATTACTTACTTGCCTTCGTCCTTTCGTTAGTAATTTACCAGTGTAATGATACTCTATTACAAGATAAATATATTATTTCAATGGACAATATTTTTCACGTGTACTTGTTGATGTCGCGCGTTTTCAACATGTCGCGCCCTGCCAAAGTGACTTCGCAGAATTATTTTCGATACACAAGAATACTACGAGGGTTGATGTCAGCCCCTCAAAGTGATTATTCGCTGGAAAAAAATCGCTTTCGGCTTCCCGGTCAGCGGTACACACACAAAAAACGTACGAAGTAAAGATTTTTCACGTTAAGCAATAATTAACAATGCGAACGTTGGTAATATATTAGGAAAAATAATAGGAAACAATGAAAGCGAACTTTTGATTAGGGATTTTGATGAACCACAACTTTTTCCGTGTGGAGCGTTATCGATTTGGAAAAAAATGTTTTTTCCGGTCTACTGTCCAATTCTAGTCCGCAGGAGCCGCTCAGAAATATTCCAAATACTATTTAATATTTCAGATTTTATTTTGCTTAAAGAAAATAGTATTTTAAATAAGATATACAATCTCGAAAATAAAATATTTCTATTCTAACAATCGGAAACACGAAATAAAATATTTTACTTTTTGCATTGTTATAGTACTCTGAGGGAAACCGCGTAAACATCATACAGTGTATCTTATCGTTAAGAAACGATTTACACCCATAAATGTATTGAATTCGAACTATTACTTTCAGCAATAATATTTAAAATTGAAATTGAAAATAAAGACAAAATACAAATATTTCCAATATTCTTCAAATAAAATACTATTTTCAAAGAAATTATTGCCTGAAATAAATAATTTTATTTTCAAAAATTACTGCATCAAATAAAGTATTTTATTTTCGAACTTGTACACATACTTTAAAATAAATAGCATTATTTACTATTTAAAATACTATTTTCCCTAGCTCTGGTACAGTTTCCCCTAGTACATACTTGTATCCATCTGGACCGTCCAAAGTTTCTTTCCATCCGTGAATATAATTCGTTTCCACCGAGATTTCACGACATATACATATATGAAATTTTGTGTGTGTACAACGGCGGCTTATCATTTTATCCACCAGTGTGCGTAAGTCCTACACTATAAAGTTCAATTAACGCATAAACTCAAATTTTATGAAATCGCGACATGCGGCGTGTTTCCCGACGATCACAGATTTAAATTAGCGTCTTCGTATCCGTTCGCACGTGTCCGCGCGGTATCCGCCGTGTTTGAACGGGGTCTGAACGATCGATATCCCCGGGGAAAAGGGATCGGAAGAGCAAGAGACAACAGAGTAGGTCAGCTGCCGATCTCCTTACGGGTTCGTGGACGAATCGGTGACCGGCGCGACGGAAGGCTGGCCGATGATTAATGACGGCACCCGTTCAAGACCGTTCGCCGACTGGCCTTGGCGGGAATTCTCTCGGCGTGGCGGCCGAGTTGTATTGAAAGCGAAATTCAACGGGTTACCAAACCGTCCAGCTGACCACCGCGGGTGGATATACACACGCACGCGTACATCTGCACACCTCCCCCACTAGCATGATCGTCCACACACGAGTACCCGTTCAGGGACGCGTAATTAATCGCCGCCGGCACCTACGGCATCGAAATAAACAATTAGTCGGCGGCGCGGCGTTCCTCTTCCGCGACCTCCGTATCCGACGCGAGGAAATAGCTTCGTGGAAACAATAATGGCGCCGCGTTGGCCACTATGTCGCTATAATAATCGACGATTAGGCTCCGGATATCCATCGGGATCCCGGAATTTGTTCGATCCGTGAAAGATTTTCGACTCGACAAGAAACGAAACATTTGCATCCAGATTAAAAACGTCGCTACTAGAATCATTGCTTGTGTACTTTCTTGCACTGCATGAATCTGCAGATTTAATAAATGCACGGCGCCAACGTTATGATAATATTATATCGGTGAGAATTAAGTAACAATAATTTATCGATAACATTAAATTACCTTATGTTATCGTGTTTTGCGCACGGAACTATTTTTTCCCCGGTCGCGGTCTAGAACAGCACAAGAAAGCCTATCAATGTTCATATTCCCGGTAAATAGGTCTGACTCGGAGCGATTATTGTATAAAAAGCGGCGCGAACTAAACGAGTCGACGTTAACTTTTAATTACTCGCGTATAGTATTGTGTTTACAATGTGAGAACTTGAAATTGAGTGTTTCAAGTATAAACAAAGGTGTTAATTCATTGAATAAAAATTGATTTGTGTTATGTAGAAGGAGGAGTGCGAGTAATTGAAGGTGAACAAAGTAAACAGAGCCGCTGGAGTAACAAATAAAATTATTTGTTCATATTATCGGTTCGATAAATCGTTGCACAGTTGTACGATTGTGTTTCTTCTTCTGTCGCGATCACTGCGCCTAACAGCGTCGATCACAAGTGAAATAGAATTACTCCTACATTAGACGGTCAATTATTTTCAAGGAAAGGAGCGTTTATGATATGTCCGTTTGAATGGCGTCTGTGGTTGTACGTGCCACGGACGATGCCCTTGCGCCGCCTATAAAATTGATAACAAAGAGATAGCGTCGATCGGGAATGGAATCACTGGCATTTTACGAGTGGCAGTGGTATCATTAACGCGGTAACGACCGATGACGCTATTCTCTGGCGTCCTGCGAGGATTCCTCGTCGCTGACCGATGACGCCGCGACGGCGTCAATTTTTCTCTCTACGATTACTCATTCTATCGTTTACGTAACTCTGCGGGCAATTTGCTCGTACGTTTAACTGTAAATACGTAATTGTGATAATTGGGAAAAAGTGGCTGAAGCTCGTTAGCACTTATGCGGTTTTTACACTATCAATCTTGGAGTACTGTATACCAATGCGTTTTTCGTACTGCAAGATAACAAGGAAATTGTCGGTTTTTATCCTAGTCGCATATGAAAATTATTGTTTCAAGTCGTTCTTGTCGTGCCAGGAAATAGATTAGCATTTGACCTCAGTGTCGCAACCTTTGTTCAACGAAGTACAATTTTTTACAAGGTTCCAGACTTCATTACAGCAACTTCTTGCATTGGAATCGTTATTACATATCGATTTTACTAGTACAAAAAATCGATCAGCATCTGGCACCTCAGTTTCTATAATTATCTGCGTATCTGCATGCCATTATGCAGTCTTCTATTACTACATAATAACAAAGACAAATCAATCTTCTCACTACAGAAAATCAATTAGCACTTCTGTCTCGGCTTCGCAACTTCCGATCAAGGAAATTCGATTCTTCTGAAAAATCTCCGGACTGCCGCGCACTATCAGTGCGAGGCAAAATGAACAAATGATTTCTGATGCTTAAAACCATCATTCAAAATTAATCTTCTCGCTACAGAAAATAAATTAGCACTTCTGTCTCGGCTTCGCAACTTCCGATCAAGGAAATTCGATTCTTCTGAAAAATCTCCGGACTGCCGCGCACTATCAGTGCGAGGCAAAATGAACAAATGATTTCTGATGCTTAAAACCATCATTAAAAATTCATCTTCTCGCTACAGAAAATAAATTAGCAATTTTTACTCGGCTTCGCAACTTTTAACCAATTATATTCAGGTCGTAGAAGACGGTTTTTGAGCGCCGGAGAAAGAGGTTTTTCTGGCTCGGATCAGCGGGTGAAATTGGTTCAGGCGGCATTGGTGATGGCGGAGGCGTGCCATAGTGGTTCAAGGCCGCGTCCGATTCATGGTCGGGCCCGGTGAATTGCGCGAGAATCGAATCGCGAGGCGCGCGATCCATAACAGCGAAAAGAATTCTACGCGAGCATGGTTTCGCAAGAAAGAACGTCGGGGGTGATCTTGGCCCGGCATCGTCGCGAGGATTCTAATTCAATGCCGACGTCGAAAATCGCGACAGAAAATCGACGGCTTTTATGTAATCGAGTTAAGTAACACGCCCTCGTTCGGCGAAACGAGACGGAGCGATTCGAAATGCGATTCCACGCGTTCGAAATTTTAAATTGTACACTGTGACACTTTGCAAAAGGGTGAATTTTGAGTGGAAAACCTATAGAGTGGGGGTGGAGGGGGTAGCACACCTCGTGAGAAATAATAATAAATGAGAAGCAACAGTCGAAAGACACGTACACAGTCTGTGTGTAATCTTTCCCTCGGCGATAACACTTTTATTTTTCATTGTTGCAGAATCTCGCGGTGAATCCAGTCGTGAAGAGGGCATCCCGGAAGTGGCGAAGACGCGCCTCCTGTAGGATCACTGTTAGGAGAAAAACAAGTCAGGAACAATGTCGATCGTAATGCAGTACGTGGACCGGCTCCACGAGATACTCGACACGAATGCAGGTGAGTTGTCCCGATCGCAAAACTGACCCCATTAGAGGAGAGACCTTCCGAGAGAAACTCTCTCTGCGACTTCCTTCGTCTGTTCATGGGCAGTCAACCCCCTAACCGGATCCCATGAACGGGCCTCTTCACCACTGACAAGTAATCTCTGCGACGATCTGGTGACTAGACGCGAATTCATTATGAAACATTTTTCCTTTTGGGCTTGCGGTCACAATGCATTGGCCACGGTCTGAGAAACTCGCAAACCAAATTTCGGACTTCTTTGATCCCAACAAAAACATCCTGTAAACAGGAGCCAAGTTCCTATGGCCGTAAAAAGTTGTGAGATCAAACAAAATACGGCCAAGATCGTCAGCATAGAAATACCTCTGGCAATACTGAAAAAAGCGTTTGTAAAAATTAGTTTAAAAGAACGCTATTTAATTTTTAAAGAGTTACGTGGAGGGCTAAATTATTAAAACTTGGCCGCTACCTAACACCTTTTATGACCATTGGTTTGAAAAGTAATGAGTGGTTTCCGCCGTGTCTGAACAGCCTCTAAATTTCAGACAGTATCTATTGCGACCACGACCTACCGAAAACAAACGCCGTGGTAAAATGTCAAAGATAAAGATTCGACGACGGAGAATCTCGGCGCAAACTGTTCTTTCGCTTGGTAAACAAACATTATAGTATAATAATACGTAGTAACTTTGTAAACACCGCACGGAGCTCGAACGCACACTGAGAGCTTCTTCGGTGCGAAGCGGGTCAGTGGAGTGGGAACCGAGAGGGTACTACCGAGCGTCGCGCGGGGAGGTGTAACGGTTAAATTTTTAATAGTTTATATCTCCTGAACGCATACGCTTTTTAAAAAAATTTTTTTTGAATATTGCATTGTCATCCAGTTCTGAGCTATGTTTAAAATTTCACGTAGTTCACTCATTAGAGAGTTAGTTTAAAATTAATTGCAAAATTTGTACCGAACAGACAGACAGACAGACAAGAAAGCAAGCTAATAAAAACGTAGTAAAAAACGTAGTAAAAAGGCCGTAATAGCGAAACGCCGTATAGCGAGGCAATTAAAATTATGAACGAAAGAAAATCGTCTAATGTTTTTACTGTTTTAAATTACGCCTACACGTTGTCATCGTGAATGCGTAAAATCGGATAATCGTAGTCTGATAATTGCGGTTTTACTGCGCATTTTTGCATAAACATCTGAATGAACTTCTATTGGACTCTGTTTCGTCGCAAACAAAGTACAAGCATTTTGTTTTGCATAAAACTCCGCGGTCCGCTGTGTGCATCGACGAGAGTGGATCCGCAACGTTTACTTTGCCGCGCTTCGCCAACAGACGCCATAAGTCCGAGAGGAAACATGATCTACGATGTTCGTCGCAGCGTCGTTTCGCAGGGCAAAAAGTGCTCGGTCAATTACCAAGATCCCCGAGACGATTTTTCCGCGAGAAAAACGGACCTAATGGACAGAAACCATGCAAATCGCGATTGCATATTCGTCTCGAGCTGCCGCTAACAACTGACGCAAGCGTTAAACATCGCCCCAACGAACGTCACGAAAACTAAAGAAAACTATTGGAATTTTTCTCGCAAAAAATTTAACCGACATGCGTAATACACGTACCGTGACAGCTGGATCGATGATCGATTTATTTACAATAATTATCCGTCGTTTATTCCGCGTGCTGAATGACAAGGAAAAAAACCTGTATCTGTCGTTCTCGTCGTGTTAAACAGCATGAAGAAACATAGGGCAGTTGGTGACGAGAAGTGTCAATAAAGTATACACGCAAAAAGATTTGCACTTGTAATTCGATTTGACGGAGGCCGCGTAAACGATGCCTCGTGCGATCATGATCTACGAATATCGACTATACAAACGACTAATCCGCTTTTTTAACAGTGCTTTTGTACCGGAACGCGATAAACACGATGGGATGTTAAAATATTGTTTTGTGAATCGTCGGGAAACTAATCTGACTCTATTCGATCCTCGGGCTTCGATAAATGATCCTTGAATTCAAATCGTGAAGGAAGCCTCGCTTTGATCTTCGTTCATTTAAATCATACGGCCACCTCCGAAGATTAATGAACGGCACACTTAACCAAAAAATGCTGCCTCTCCAGGACTCGGTCACTGAATTAATTAACATGAAAGATCGGTGCAATTTTCGATGTTCCCCAATTTGCATACATTTTCGCAACCGTCTGATTAATCGCTCGATCGGCCCACAGGATCTCTGTTTGGACATTTAGAATAATGTGCCTTCGTGGCCGTCCGCTTTCACGTTAGATTAATTAACAAAACAAAATTATTTGTCGCTGATTCATAGAGTACCTTAAATTCTCTAGAAAAAATTGTCAAAATTTGAACGACGATAGTTTTGTTAAAATAGAGAGTGCTGTTTTATATTTTAGCTACGAAGTTTTACCATAAGTGAAGAATGTTAATCTTTCCTGTTTTCAACTTGTGTTCGTAAAGAATGTGATTCGATCTCGAAAAAAAATGTGTTTGAAATCAAACGAGACTGTGTCCGGCGAAAGTGGACGAGGTTGCCAAAGAATTCTAGGATCAAATTCCTCGCTAATCATTATCAGGCCCGCCTGAAACGCGCGGAATTCGATTTGCCAATTGGTAGATATTCTCTTGTTGCGAGGTCTCCGGCATTTCTTGGATTTTGGTACGCGCACCGGGGATTTCTCTGGAGTAGGGATTTGCGCAAGGCTGTCGTAATCGCAGATTTCTACGCGAAATCGTGTTTCGTTGCAATCCATTAAACAGCAGAAAAAGAGACCTAATCGATCGGAGAGGTGGCAGAGTTGTATTGCCTTGGTGTGTATGAAATGTTCAATTTTTAATTTCTAATCTTAGACAACCGCAGCATTTTTCTAACTGAAGTTGTCGATCAAAGAAAGCACGAATCGACGTATACAAATATTCGGACACTCTCTTAGAAAGGCGATAACTTCTTTAATACTGTACTATACGATTTGGACTTTTCTGGGAAGCTAGAGCTTACTACAGGACGTGAAAGAAATTTTTTCAAAAATTCCAATAAATCGGAATTGTAGAAGAAATACTGAAAGTTGCATTTAACAACTTTTTTTATATTTTTTGGGCCTATATTGTAAATTTTAAAAAATACGCTTTGCAGATCTGTGTGAATGAAACATATTCTGAATATGTGAATGATGAATATGGGAGTCACTGTACTTTGAATAATTTTAATGAATTACATTCTTGTGGTAGAACATTTGCACATTGTAACGTTTGCATTCGAACATTTTCTATATGACACATCCTGACACCTAACATATTCAGGGATAATTGACGCGACAAGAAAATCCGCGATGGACGCTTCTTTAATGTACTTTTTACTGTTACGCCGCCGCAATGTAGTTGCAGATCGTGTACACACTGAGACGGACGCTGATTAATGTGAAATCTTATGACAATGACGCACAAGTTTGTTTTAAATAATCGTGCAAAAAGTGTTGTTTACGCTGTTGTGTAAGGTCGGAGAACGGGTGGAGTCTGTTCTGGATCCTTGCGCGAAGAACGTTGATCCTTACGTAACGTTTGATGTACGGTAGATCGGGAAACATTTTTCTTCCATAAGGAATCGTACAATCATTAATATAACATTAAATTCGTGATCAGTAGACTGTGGATCTTTATTCATTATAAAATGTTCTATTACCAGACTTATATTAACTTGTCGTGTTGTTGTTGTATGCGTCAAATCTTGTAATCGAATTTTAAACCCCTTTCCATAGTCCAATCTTGCAATATTTGTCGCCATACTCGTGGGATCAAAAATTAACCTCTTTCTATAGGAATATCCAAAAATAGGCTATTT
The DNA here is from genome assembly GCA_963966675.1 of Lasioglossum calceatum. NCBI lineage: Eukaryota > Metazoa > Arthropoda > Insecta > Hymenoptera > Halictidae > Lasioglossum > Lasioglossum calceatum. Next base: position 16,781,856 of record OZ016543.1, on the reverse strand, counting down.
ATTTATTGGCTATAAAAACGGGATAATAAATGATCTAATCATGACACAATATTCTCCCTTTTACAAAAGATCTTCGTTGAAGTGGTAATTAAAATCGATTACAGAAAATGAAATATATAAAACAAACTTTTTAAGAACCACCCTATTAAAATGCACTAAAAAGGAGAAAATAATTTTTTCCCTGATTCTCCATAAAAGACCGAATTCAGTTAAATGATTGATATATATTTTTGCCCACAAAATTTTAGGCAATTAGTTAATATAAATTTAAATAAAATCGTGACATTACTGACTATAAAAATAAAAGCGTGAAGCACCCACGAAGATTACGTCAATATAGTTTAGCGCTCCACGCTTTTATTTTTATAGTCATTAATGTCACGATTTTATTAAAATTTATATTAAATTTTTCTATCTATTCCGACACTAATTTTATAACAGAAGATATTTTGAACTGATTGCTTAAAATTTTGGGGAAAAATATATATTAATCATTTAACTGGATTCGGTATTTTATGGAGAACCAGGAAAAAATTATTTTCTTCTTTTTAGTGTATTTTAACATAAGGGTGGTTTTTAAAAAGTTTTTTTATATATTTTGAAATTGAAGACGTCAATATTATGTATTTTTCCTCTGTTAAAATTATTAAGGGAATAAATAACATTGAATTTAGTTTCTATTCCTCGCAACCGATGCAGACAGTTTTTATTTTGCATAAAGATGCAAGTGTGCATTGTGCATCGTGTCCCTGAATGATCGAGCGGAATGATCTGGTCGATCCGGATCGCGCGGCGCCGGAGACTTCGATGAGCGCACAAGCATAAAATGCCGCGGGGTGGTCGTCGTCGTAGCAGGAGAATCGTGTTGCAGTTAGGCGAACGTCACTCGTCGCTGCTGTACACCGGCGTCTGGTTGCATACGGGAATGAATAATTCAATGCACGCGACCGAACCGGGTTTCGAGGAAGCAGCAAGGAAGAGAAACCGAAGACAGTTTGACATTTTTTTCAGTGGAACTTGATAATTCTCACGATGTTCCTTTTGGTGCGGTTTAACGGGCCTTCGGGACCCTGAAGACCTTGGCGAACATGTCGCAAGGCCAACCGTGACGTATTAAGCAAAGAGACCTGTTTTTTAAACGCATTATTCGGTGCGGCATCAGACGTTTCGTTATCGAATACAATTTTTCAAGACGTCTAAGAAAAAGGAGATTGCAACGGATATCGAATCTCCCAGCATCAAGGCGATGTTTAAATGACGATTCTGTGGAGGAAGAGAGTCCTTGAGCAACTTCTCGTGCAATTTATGACGCATTCTTGGTCCTTGGATGCTCTTCGTGAAAGACATAAATCTCGGCCGACCTTCTCTCCCGTAAAAACAGTTTAGAAAAATGTCGGTTCGCTTTATCGCCTATAAACTGGTTTAATACTCCACATTTCACTGATCCTGAATTTCCCAAAGAGCTGAAGGGAAGATTCTTTACCGAATAGACAATTTATTGCTGCTTGCTTAATGGCATCCGAAAGATGCCGAAGAGACAGATGAAGATGTCCAAGGTCACTGGAACGTTGAGGTATGATTAAAGACCACAAGGGACTTTATCTCGCAACGGCCAGTTCAAAGACCACGGAGAACAATCTTCTTTATGACAGAAGGTCTAGAGCGTCTCTGTGAAATGGAGGTCCGAGGTCCGGATCCAAGTCGTCCAAGGTCGCCAAAACATCGATTCGATCAATGGAAAGGTTTTCTTCAAGAGGGTCGATGAACGGCCAAGAGCCAGTGGAAGAAACCGACTTCGATGGAATCGACCATGACGAATGAGAATGGTCCGATCGAGAGGATCGATTCGACCTCGATTCCGAACGAGTGGAGATTGCGTTTTTTTCTTGAACGATTCCTGCAAAAGCACCGATGAAAGCGCCGTGCAAGGTCGCTCGCGGACGTTCAAACCAGACAGAGAGGATTTAATGAAACGGACTCCACACAACTGGTTTTAATACGATGACGCGATATAGTTGATTGAACCTCTGAAGGCCGGGAAGGGTGAGGAAGGACCCCCGCTCGTCAAACATTCAAGGTCGAGGTTATTACACTTTTACCTGGAGGCCAGCACCAGATGGACGCCTTGCATTTCGAGACCATCGACCTACTTCCGCCGAAATTCTTCTCCTATCGTTTTTGATCGACCGAGTCACATGGACTGCGAACGCCGTTTCTGTTTCAATGGAAGACGCGTTTTTTGCACTCCTACTCCGTAGAGTCTCGTTGCTCTAATAATTCTTGCTTCTCATAATTTCTTTTCCATTATTAAGAACATTATTAGCAAGTAACAAACAGTTTTCTTTCGAGAATTACGCTACAAGCTGTCGTCCTACTAATTCCAATATGGAGGCTCTGTCGTAATTTCTCCACCTCCACATTTTAAAGCCACTTCACAGTTGATAGCGTAACAAAATGGAAAGAATTTTACGTTTGTTGTAAAGTACTATCGTGAACAAGAAAGAAAATGTTCATTTTAAACATATAATAAATCATTAGTAAGAACACTATCATGAAGTAACAAACAGTTTTCTTTCGAGAAATGTTACAAGATGTCGTCCTACTAATTCCAATATGGAGGCCATGCCGTAATTTCTCCACCTCCACATTTTAAAGCCACTTCACAGTAGATAGCGTAACAAAATGGAAAGAATTCCACGGTCATTGCAAACTACTATTGCGAACAAGAAAGAAAATGTTCATATTAAGCATTCAAAGTCTACATCATAGTGTGCAAACTGTCTAAAAAATTCAAGGTAATTCTTCAACGAACCCAGACCTAGCCCAAACGCTCCGCTAATGAAAATCACCGTTTCAGATCACAGGACGACGAACTGGTTCATGATGAGCTCCCCGTTCCCAACGTTGTTCATCTGCCTGGCGTACGTGTACCTCGTGAAGGTGGTGGGCCCGAAATACATGGAGAACAGGAAGCCGTTTCAACTGAAGAACGCGTTGATAGTCTACAACATGTTCCAGGTGATCTTCTCCGCGTGGCTGTTCTACGAGGTAACAAAGTCTCTTTATCAGGAAAAGAAAATTTCCGTCTCGCTATTCCGTTCTATCCATCCATCCAAGCACGTGCACGAATATAATTTCCATGTGACGAAATTCCGCAGAGTTGCATGCATTAAAAAAGAAAAAATATATAGAAACTGCGTAACAACTGCTATAAACTTCTGTGTGCGCGACAAACAACGATTCCTGCGAACCTGTCGAACGTCCGGTCGAGCTCGAAGCCGCGAACTATGACGTCGCGTGATTAGTATTTGCGGGATCGACTCGTTGCCACGTGACTTACCTGGCGATCGAGGTTGTCGGCTTGCCACGAGTCGAACCGGGAAAAAGGATTTCTCGTAATTATTTTGAAAAATATTCAGAGTGGATCTTCCAAACGGTTAACAATATTTTGCCGGTGAATGAACAATATTCCACCGGTATGCACCGATGGAATTCCAGTCGGCGATAGCAGCTTTAGCGGCCAAGAACAGGCCAGAAACATGTTTATAAAACAGCGAAAGCTAAAAAGTCCGAGAGTAGGTGTGCAAGTGTGCGCTCGCGCGTCGAGTAACTGTTTCGAATAATTCGCAAACCGGTTTCGAGCTCGTTCGGGCCCAGAATTCGATGCATAGGAGGAACGTGATAAAAGGTTAATTTTCCGAAACCAACAAACAGTGCCTGATGGGCGGATGGTGGGGCCATTATAGTTTCCGTTGCCAGCCGGTCGACTATTCCAACAATCCCACAGCGATCAGGGTAAGTTTCGCGTGTTTTCGCCAATCTCTTCCGCAGCTGGACATCAACGTGACCGAATCGACCGATTTGTCAACTGTCTAATTGTTTCCCCATCGAACGAATATTTGTACGCTCCGGGACGTTCACGAGTCGCCTGAAATGTTGCTAAACGTGGATGATGATCGATTGAATCTTTTATATTCCAGAGAGTTTGTTCGAGTGTTCTGTACATCGGGAACATCCTCTAATATTTTCCTTTGCAATCTCTGGACAGAAAATTTATACTTTCTGTACGGCTACATTTATTTGAATGTTTAAATATTGACTACCAGACCGCGCATCTTTGCGCAAAATAGAAATATTTGCAACGATTCTGAGCAGCAGGAGTTACATGAAAATTCACTTCATCCCTTAACAGATTTCTTACATCGAGAACAACTAATCTTTCTCTGTTTTATTACCCAGCCAATTTCTTCACGAATGCATAAAAAGAATTCATCTAAAAAGAACGGCATAACGTTCATATTTGCTAGACTTTGTTCTAATCCTCATCACGAGTCTGACTCGCTAAAATACGGCAAGGGGATAAGCTTGTATCGCCAGCAACGTTAGGAAAGATCAGCGAGATCAGTCATGATTCTGCAGCTATGTCGTAATCCGCCGTCAGATGCAAGTGTCCAACGACCGTGCGATCAGGAACCAGCTTCCACATTTCATCTGAAACGTGTCGATAAATCACAAAACTGAAACGATGCATCATCCAGCCAGTTGAACTGGCAATCAGGTCCCCATTCGAAGTTTCTCCAGTTTCGTCATCCACGTTAGGCGACTTCTGAACGGCCAGCGCGTCTGTGTACGTCTCCGCCGAGAACGAAAAATTGCATTAGATGGGATTCCTGTTGTGCATCATCAGACATCCCCTAATTGGCGAGCGTATACCCAATTCGACCGAACGACAGAACTGTTACCAGCTTGGACGTGGTCGCGTAGAAGTTGAGGAGGAGAACCACACTGTTACAACGCGGTTTGTTTGATGCTTTTGTAGACGTCCGACGCTGAAGGGGAGGATAAAAACGGAGGATGCCTGTCGAAGGAGGAGTAAAACGTGCTAAAACGCTTTCACGCTTTCACACTTTGTTTAATCGCGCGATTGCATCTATTATACCGAGATGGAGCCGGGCGAGCATTCGAAACTCGACAAAGACGAACTATCATGTTCAAATAACCCCGTTCGAACCCCTCTTCTTATCAACGAGCCCGCGTTCGAGATAGCACCGCACAGTGGTCTGGAAATTTAGTGACATTTTCGTTATAACTTTCGAACCATTAGATATACTGCAATGAAATGTTCAGTCATTTTTAACTGTGGTTAATTAAATATTTTCTGCATTTGTTAAACAATATTTCTCGATTAATTTTCATTGATATTTTTGATTAACCTTCGCAATACTCCTTTCGTTCAATGCGAAATCAAGTTTATGCTTGAAACAATACTCTTCTTCGAATGTCCAACGTTCAATGTTTATTACAACTATGATATTTATCAAATTGTACTAATTTCTTCGTTTCCGAGGTCCATGGACGTTTAGGAAGCGATATTACTGAATTAAAAATGTCACTGAATTTCTCGATCCGGACCGCAACAACAACAGACGTCTTTAAGACAACTTTGTGCTATCTGGGAGACTCTGGTCTCATCACATCAAAATACTTGAAGTTGCAGGAGTTACAGATCCTCGAAGAATATTTCGATTAGACAGACCTCGCCCGTCTCCTTCAAATATTGCTTCATTCTCTGAATCTGCCACCAGCTGCTTTCAGCACCAGCTTCTGCCTCTGCTTGCGTCTTTGCGTTCTATCCTCGCACGAAGGTTGGGCAAAATTTCACCAGGTGTCCCGGAGGAGCGGAAGCTCCAAAAGAGAAAAAAACAAAAAATTTCCGAAATTGAACGGTCTGATCTGATCAGCGTATTTTCAGTTCGAAAGTGAACGCACGAGATCGCGCTCGAGGAAACTGAACAGTAAGTAACGTGAGCGAAAATAGAGGAACGCAGGTCGCCGACGTAGGATGCGTTCGCGTTCTACCTTCATTGTTCGACTGCGACCGAGAAACACCATGCACCGGCATGCATAGCTATCACTATGTAAACCCGGCTTTTCTTTCCCCCAGTGCACTCGGTGTTCCCCGATTCCCCTCTCTTTCACTATCTATCACTCTCACTCTCATTCTGTCTCTACGCCTTCCTCTGTCTCGTTCATTTATTTCGTTTTCACTGATTGGAGAATGGCCTCTGGGCGGTTGTGGTTGCAGATAGGAATGTCCGGATGGCTGACTGGCGAGTATTCCCTAAGGTGCCAACCCGTAGACTACAGCGATCGCCCCGATGTACTAAGGGTGGGTGACACATTCCCCATTAACACTTCAAACACACACTAAAACCAACAGGTCCAAGCCGGGGCGCTTATTGAAAATCTCCGCGACAATCTGAGCCGAAAAACAGCGAATTCTAGCCGAGAAAAGAAAGATCAGAGCATATAAAATCTCTCGATCATCTTAAACACAAGCTAGAAAATCTACATAGTCTATATCTTTCGTTTCCCGGGTCCAGATTAGCTCGGTTCGGCTCACTTCGTTCCGGAGCAGGCTCGGTGGCCACGCGAGAAGCTAGCCACGCCTCGCGAGGACCCAGAGCTCTGTGGTGGGAGAAGCTGCGAGCTTACTCGCGTTTCTCCCGCTCCTCCGAGGCTCTGGCTCCTCCTGTGGCCCCTGAGCGCACGATTTTTGCTCTCGCCCCAGCTTGGACGTGCCTGCACTAAACGAGACACTTGTCGCACATTCTCTCGACCAAGGTATCGAGTTACATGCCATCGAAGAACTGTACAGAGTGTTTTGCAATTTTGAAATTACGATCAGAGTCGCAAGAGTCGATTCGTTCTTTGATAGTATTTTCTGTTGGGTGGAAGAATTGCTGAATGATACTGATTGTTGAATGTTCTGCACAAATTATGTGCTTGTCTCGGTTCAACCTGACAGATTTTTGTAAAACACTTTATACTCTTAACTCTAAAACACTTTAACACCCACTCTTTTGACCACTCATTTAACAAAGATTACAGTATGTTTTTGTGGGGATTTGTTTTGCCAGCGGTGCATTTAGGCGGGACGTAACGTAAACTGGTAGAGAATAAATCGATTGTGATTTTAAGATGATTAACCACGTTAGTGTTGGAAGGGTCCGCCGAATAACAGAAGCAGCATTCAATTGACAAATAAATCCGCCGGCTTCTGTCTTGGTCACAATTACATCTTGAAAATAAATCATTATCTATCTGTATAATGTGTTTATGTATCGTTATGTGTATGTAACAGTTCCTTTTATTTTCGAGATGGAATTGCGCTTGGAATATAAGCGAAAGGATTTCCGTGTCAATCGAATATTTCCAAAGTAATTAAAACAAAGGAAGTATAGCTTTGTACTTTATCAGAGCAATGTTTATTGCATCCTTTTAGAGCTACGTCTCCGAGTAGTGTTTGGAGACGATAGTAGTTACCTCGGGCAATCTAACATACTCGACGATAGCCGCTTCATGCAATTAACACGTCTGTTAACGAACACAGTGAGGAAACAACAACCAAAGATTAAAAAGATGAAACTAAATTTCCAATACAGACACGAGCCACCACTCGACGACAAGCTACATTCACATACCACCTACACAGACTAAATTACACTTCAGTTACACGCTAGAAACATTATTTTTAAAATTATCCACCGGCTGCTGCCTTTTACATTCTACTCCTACAATTAGTCAGGACGAATCTTCGGAGTGTCGACGTTAGTATTTCATTGAATTAGTTTCGGAGAAACTGCGATGCTCATCAAATTGACAAGTCTGTTTCCGAGGAAGTTCTTGAGGTGATTTCGAGGTGACTTCGTCGTTGAATTTCAAGTGTGTGGTAAAGCTTCGAAGATTCGTCTGAGTCAGCACAATCGCAGCGATCAAGCGCGCGGCTCGGGACAGAATGATCTAATCGATGTTTTGCAAAATACAGATGGTGCACGCTTCTTGGTGGTATTACTTCTCGAAATTCACGGAGTTCATGGACACGGTGAGTAGTCGGAAGCCCGTTCCGAACGGGGACGGTATCGTCTCGATCTTCTTTAGCCGAGGATTTATCTAAGATCTCGCATTGTTCGCTCGCCTTTGTAGATCTTCTTCGTGCTGAGGAAGAAGAATAACCACGTGTCGACGCTGCACGTGATCCACCACGGTTGCATGCCGATGTCTGTGTGGTTCGGCGTTAAATTCACACCAGGTACGTAAACAAAACCTTTCGACGATTCTTCTCCAAATTATTTCAAACGTTCACGATTCATTTGCAGCACCGAGCCCGGTTCTCTCGATGCTGAACCCTTCACTTTCGAATGAATCTCAAGAAATACAAAGACATTTATAAACAAAAAGTGTACACGTGTATTTTAGTGCACGTTCGAAACCGTGATCTAGAATTTCAATGAAAGAGTTGGTTTTCATCGGAAAGATAAAAATGAGACTGAAGGAAAAGGGGGTTGCGAGGTAAATGAGCATGCTAGAGAATGATTTAGGCTTATTCTACGGTAAATGCTCTATTGGTAACGCCACTCTCACGGACAGCAGTCGATCGCCAAATGCACAGATCAGTCTAGTTTCACAACTTTCCGCCGGAATTCGTGTCATTCGGTCGTTTTATTCTACGAAACGTTCGGGCACGTGGTTTCGGGGCGGTCGGCGCCTAATTCGTGGCCTGTACCCCATGAAAACCTGTACCGGACCGGTGTCATTAAAGGGGAACGTGTTTCCCAAGGGGAAACGGGAAAAAAAGAGCAACAGCTTCGAATGAATAGACATTTAACTACCTGCAAGTTTTGCAACTCCCACGGCACGCGAAGCCCAGCTGCAACTTTCTTCAACGAGAAACCTCGTTCTTTTTATTAATAACCACTTCACAGCGGTCTCTCGTTAGATACATTTCCTGAGCATGTCCTTGAGCGTTGCGCCGGGTACACGTTCGAAGCTGATCCTGTCGCGAGCCTAACTCGATTCGAAATACACTGCGAAAAGGTTACGGTTTTCCTCTCGTTAACGTAGCCCCGTCGGGGTCCTCGCTGCTGGTCTTCTCTGTTTTTTCTCTGTTCCCGGATAGCACGCGAAGACGTCTCTTTCGAGACATTTTTAAAGACGTCTCTCTCTTTCGAGACATTTTTAAAGACGTCTCTCTCTCTCGAGACTTTTTCGAGACTTTTAAAGACGTTTCTTTGGAGACTAGATGACTTGAATTTTTTGGAAATCTTGCGAAAGGGACTAGTTTACTGTACAATGTCTAAACTACATACCCTAATAATAGCGCAGGTATTAACCTTCAGAATCTACCACCAGATGGCCAGCGACATGTAATTTTCTCGCTAGGTCTCATTCCGCTTTCCGGTTGTATATATACCAGCTCCAAACCAGAGTACGTAAGCTAGCGTCTGTAAGGCAGGCCCGTCTCTAGCGTAGGTTAGAGTTTGCGTTGAATTGGGTTAGAGTTGTATACTGTTAGGTTCTTTTTAGCACTAGGGTTGGAGACGTCCGGAAAACGTTTGTGAGACGTCTGAATATCCAACAAACAGACGTTCCTGAACGTCCAACAGCAAAACGCCTTGTCTTAAATAAGAAGTATTAACGACGTTTTGTAATACAAGACGTTCTGAAGACATTTGAGACGTCTTTAAAACGTCTGAATGTCCAACGCCAACAGACGTCTTTGCGCTACCCGGATAAACTTTAACGTCTCGAAAAAACTGAAGCTGTTGGGTCCAATTTCGGAAAAGTTATTCCTTTTCGGAAGGTGTACGAACACTTTCTACACCCGCTCTACGTCGAGAGTACACCTTCGTCAGGTAGACATTAATTAGCATTCGTTATTAAATAAAATGTAACAGAGCGCGCGCGGTACAGTTAAGTATAATGAAGCACGCAAGTCTCGCGTTCTCGAAAAATGAGGCGGAACAGTATAGTTAACAGGTTAAAAAGAGAGGTAGGTACCTCGTCAACAAAACTAACAAGGTGAACTGATGTTTCAGGCGGTCACTCGACGTTCTTCGGTCTGCTGAACACGTTCGTGCACATCGTGATGTACACGTATTACCTGTTGGCGGCTATGGGACCCCGTGTGCAGCCATACCTGTGGTGGAAGAAGTACCTGACGGTGTTCCAGATGATCCAGTTCATCGCGGTGATGATCCACGCGTTCCAGCTGCTGTTCATCGACTGCAACTACCCGAAGGCGTTCGTCTGGTGGATCGGTCTTCACGCGACGATGTTCTTCTTCCTGTTCAACGAGTTCTACCAGCAGAGCTACCTACAGAAGAGGAGGAGGAGGATGATGATGAACGGTGCGGCAGCGAAAGAGCATCAACAGAGCAACAACGTTCTGACGAACGGCTCTTCGACGACATCATCGACAACGGGCCAGTCCACTTCCGGAAGAAGGGACGCGGCTGACTATTACGTGAAAGGCGACAGCCTAGCAGCCTCCGAGCTGAACCTGCGAAAATCGTACACGACGGCCGAGTGACCGGGTCCCTCGGCTACGTCGTCAGACTGTCATCGAATCATCTCGCCCCCCTATCCATCGATCCTCCGAGTCGCATCCGGGCTTCGATCTTTCACGCTCCCGATCCTCTGGCCATCGAGAATACCGTGTACGATATAAAAAAAGGAAAAGGACAACGATTATAACATCAGGGAACACCACCACGAAAGAAGAGAGTCGGAGAGAGTACAAAATTGCTCCGCGAGTCCGCCGAAGGAGAGACAGACAGATAGATAGATAGGTAGATAGATAAGCTAGGATACGTAGATAGGTAGATTGATAGGTAGATAGATAGCAAGAAAGAGAACGCTCAGAAGGACTGTGGCGCCTGTGGACGTTGCTCTTGGCGAACTACGGGGCTTGGAAGCTGTTACCGATTTTCGATCGTTCAAACGGTCGTGGAGGACCTTCTGAACTTGATATGATAATGTTAGATCGGTGACGAGCTAATGGTAAACATGATCTGCGTCGATTGTAAGAAGCGGGACTTGCTCAGGAATTTCTTTCTTTCATTCATTCTGATTATTCAGATAATCCATGATTTTTATTCTTCTACGGTTCCAGAATGGTTTCTCGATGGATTTTAGTATAAATTTTATTGTACATACGCGCATTTTTTACAATATCATTATAAAAGAAAAGATAAGAAGAAATGGACATTCGTGTTATTAAGAAACTGCATATTTTCACATTAAACGAATCAGTAGAATCTCATTTACGATAGCTGACTTGTTTGATAAGCACTGGAAGCTCGGAATAAATTATCGAGTCTTTATGACAACTGTTTAGGGTAGAGGATCTCCATGACTGTTTCAATTATTGAACCTTTATAAGACAGTGTTAAACAGTTCGGAACCATTTCAAGCCCCGCCTCACTGACGATTATTTCATCGACATCGAACTTAATAATATTTGATCACCGACACGTCTAGATGTTAATAAATCGGATGTTATGTTAATATAAAGTAGATGTTAATATTCTACTGCGTGCAATGATTAGTATACGTTACTAATAATGTTAATGAAATCAAATTGTGAATAGCGACAATAACTATTAGGTCGTCTTATAAGTCGTATTGTTCATATTTTATCGGAACAATATTTTTACCGAAACATCAGACTAATGTTTCCTATTTAAAGAACAAAAAGATAGAAAGTATTGTATGAATTTAAAAAAGTGAAGGAAAAATATTTAGAAACGAAATTGAAAAATCCTCGAAACCGGTGACAAATACTTCACCGATTAAACTGGAACGTATCATTATTTTAAACATAACGTTAATGTAAAAGAACGAGGCAACTTAGGGGATGACCTAATACATTTGCAATGTCATTTGCACTGTAATTTTTTATACAAGGAAACGAATATGGAGATAACGATAAATTGTTGATGATAAAAATGCATGTATATACACACCTACGTTGTCATCGGCTGAATAAAAACAATTATTATACGCGCTAGAGATAAACATTGTTAAGTAAACATCGTCGGTGAGTACATATTGTCGTGAAAGCTTGAACTTGACGAAATCGTGTCGGTGAGGTAATTCAAAGGGAGGTGTAAGAGACCCTGTCGCTGTCGGGCACCCGGGACGATCCGCCCTTTTCATTGTTTTACCATCGAGTCTTAGAAAAGAAGAGAACCTTAGAATCGCTTATCGACCTGCCGATAATTCTCGAATCGTGGGGGAAGTTAATCTCCGATCGACCACAGTGAAAATCGTTTCCGCTCGCGGAATTGACTGAGACCTCCTCCCCCGTCTTTCGAATCGTCGCTTTCTCATTAGAACCGAGCATTGTCTGATGGGATTTTTACGGTTTATATAATTTTGAAACGCCGCCGAGTCGTTTTTGCCCGTCATCGGTTTCCTCGGCGGATAGATTATATAAAAACAAGGAATTATATAAGCGCGTTAACGGCGGAACCTTCGGATCGGGTTTACGCAACAATGCCGCGGTCCGTTATCTCGTTACGCAATTCGGGAAGATCTCGTTTTTTCGTAGGTCTAGGACCGGGGGTCTCAATTGTCGATATCTCGGAGAGCCCCTCCCCTCCCCTATGAAAGTCGCTCGATCGAGAAACGATGACCTTAATTCGACAGTCCGTACCGGTGTGCAGTCGCGAGTGTACCCGCTCACTACGCTTTCCTCGAGCGGGTTACGTAAAACGGAAACCGGACCTTAGCACAAGCTAAGTTCGTCGACTTCGGAAACCGAGGTATTTCCCGTCTAAAACGATCATCGACGATTCCGACGAGCTTCTGCAAGCCCAGAGAGCGCCGCAAGCCCTCGCGAGCATGGCCAGAGTCCGCCGAGTTTTCAAAAATCCTAGCTGCTCCATAGAGCTTCTCACAAGCTCCTACAGAGCGTTACAAGTTCTTACCAGCTCTAGGGATTCCCTTGTGCTTTCCGGAGCTCGAGGAACGGGTCCGACGTTGTTCCAAGCTACGATTTGCCCTCGGCAGTGATCGTCAGGCGATAGAACGGATGGCAGAACGGATTCCGATGGTTAGGGAGGTGCTCGAAGCATTGTACATAATATAGTTCGCCCTGTTTCGGTAAGCTTGACCTACAGCCAACTTGCAGGGCTGCATCTCCAACCCGGAACCTTTAGATAATTGTGAAACTTTGGGGATATGTAGGGCATACATAGATGTACATTATGCAGTTCTTGTTTGTTGTGCGAATTCATGCTATTCGAATTACCACTGCTTAGCATGAATTTAAACAGCAAAAGAAATTCATGATTTCGTAGTCCTTTAAGTCTCCGGGATGGTGATCTACCCCTGCTAGTCGGAACCGGAAGTGCGAGAGACAGAGAGTGAGAGAGATAAAATGAAGGGAAACATTGGAGTTTAATTTTATGGGAAGGTTGTACAAAGTATGCTGTTTTTTTACTAATCGGTAATAAGAACGACCTAACGATTTAATTGATAATGTATAGATAAACGTAGATGTAGAATGATGCACCAAATTGCGACGTTTACGCTTCGACTTACCGTTGTTCGAGGGCGACAGAAACGGATCTGTACCGGCTATCGGCGGTTCGACCCTTTGTAAGGCGGTACTTTAATTAAACGATACAGTTTAATCTGTCAATCTAAATCTGTCTGGTTAAACGCAGTGGATAGATGAAGGTATATCTAGAAGTACCTTCGAAACAGTACAAATACAAGATCAAGGCTTAATGAAACGCTAAAACTGTCTACATATTTTACAACAATTCTGTAAATTAAAGTCAATATAAAATTCTTATTGAACGATACTCCTGTAATATTATTCTCAAAATTCGTACTTTATCCAGCGTCGAATATTTCGTTCAGATAATGGTGCAGCCCGTTTCGAAGCTTCTCGGTGATTGGCTTCCAGCCGACATTATTGTACGAATCGCACAAACCCAAGGAAACGTGTTACGTCGTCGAGAACCGAGTGTTCGATTCCTGTAATGTGCCTTGCGAGTAACCCGATGTGCCTTAACATCCGACTGTTCGAACGATAATATCTCGAGGACCGCTCAATTTCCCACGATACTTACCGAATGGCCATTTTGGGTAATCGTAAGGTCACCCTCAAGGTCACCGACGTCTCCGCGATCTAGGTAATAAAATTCGGCCTCGAGTAATCATCGTCGGACACCCTGGATCGTCAAAGATCTATTCGACCGGGGCTCCCGGTTTCCAAGAGACCGGAGATCCTGATTCACAACAGTGCTAAAACGTCGAGAGTGTTCAGAACCATGGTTGTTGGTTGTTGTTATTGTTGATGACGATGAAATTATTTGTTAGACTTTAGGGAAATCGTCCGCGAGCATTTCTATTTTTCTCGAGCAGCGAAATTCAGAGGGACGAGCGCTGTTCGTTCTATTTTTCTAGACGGAACGCTCGTGAAACCGGAGAGATCTGTGATGTAGATCATTCGCGCGAAGAATCATCGTCGTCTTTGTGTCCAAAATTAGCGTGCTAAGTCTAATTGTAATAATCGGACTGCGGGCTTTATGCGTTTCCGACGAGAACGAGTTAGAAGAGCTCCAAGCATTGAGAAAATTCAAACTATTCAAGAATGTAAAGTATTCCAAACACTTTTGCTACCGGAAGCCTATCGATAGGCTTTGGAAATGATCTGTTAAAACGATCGAAGAACGCAATCTCTGCTTGGCAATTGTAATATTCATTCTGCATAAAGATCCGCAGTCTAGTAACGATACTTGCTCACGTGTTCTCGTAGAGATCGCCTAAACAGCAAACACGAACCAATAATTGTTAACGTCTATCTAAGTGCAAGGTGGTCCACCTAGATATAGCCACCTAAATATCTCCTCTGTTTTTGATGACATGACGAATGTTTTTAATGCAATGATATCACAAGATGACCTGCAAACTCCGGAAAAATGATCTTGAAAAAAAAATAACATTTGCAAAGCATTCACCTTGCGATACCATTTACATTGCATTCAAAACATTTGTTATGTCATCACTAGACTGCGGATCTTTGTGCATTTATGATCAAAATGAGTAGCTGCAATTTCAAACAGTGGTTTGTTGCAGTTGACGCAAACCATTTTTATTTTGCATAAAGTTTGGCAGCTAGTCATCACAAATAAAGGAGATATTTAGGTGGCTACATTTAGATGGACCACCCTGTATATATATATATGTACAATCGTTGAAACGTTGGGGCGCGATCACGATCGCTGGATCATCCCCCGACCGCCCTTCCCAGCCCCCAGAACCCTCCAAGAAAGTATGTATGTACCACGGGAATAGAGACCGTATCGATCGGATCGTTAATCTTCGATCTAGCATAGCGTGGCGACACGATCGACGCGCACAAAACGTCCACTTGGTGTTTCGTTCGCTTTGCACGTTTCGTACACCTTGTACATAGGTAGGTTTAGTTTTGTACTATCGTAAGGAGAGTAAGCTAATGATGAAAACCCGAGGTAACCAATCATTGTGCCACGTTCCCCGGCGGCGTTAGGCGAATAGAAGTTGGAGAGAGAGTGTCGTGCGCATAATGATAATTTATATACGAGAGAATCTACATCTAGATATTATTATGAATAAAGAGTTGTTAAGAAAAATCCGATGGTTCGATCATTCTCGCGAAATTTTCTGCTGTCGTTTGAACCCTCGGACGACAATAGTCGGGTCTACTCTGACCCAGAGTATATAGAAGTCGTCGCTAAGCCACTGGATCTTCAACTACCCAAATTTTTAATTATTAGGTTGGAGGGAAAGTTTATGAAAGTTTGTCGTAAAATACTGATAAATATTCTAAAAAGGTCTACCATCCCCAGATTAAACAATTCTAATTTATTATTTGTTAAGATCCATAGAGAAACTAACGGTGATGTATCTCAAGGAAATGGATAAGTAGGACTGGTTGAATAAAGTATGTTAAACAATTTTCAGAAATAGAACTGGATCTGCGCAGTTATGGATCGAGCGGCGAGCGGTAATCGATCAAGTTCCTTAGATCACCGCAGGGCGTCGCTATAAATACAATTGTCCGGAGTCAACTGTGCAATTGTGCATTACTGTGCAAGTGTGCAAGAATGTTTACATCGGTAATCTTGAATATTATGTCATGCTGCGCTAAGGATTACCAAAAACCGAAAGGAAAGATATCAACAATGGGAAATACGGTAC
Source organism: Lasioglossum calceatum (assembly GCA_963966675.1). Taxonomy (NCBI): domain Eukaryota; kingdom Metazoa; phylum Arthropoda; class Insecta; order Hymenoptera; family Halictidae; genus Lasioglossum; species Lasioglossum calceatum. Next base: position 16,765,818 of record OZ016543.1, on the reverse strand, counting down.
TTCGGAATGTATACTGAGTAGCTTTATTATCAATTTTTGCATCTGATCTGCTAACAATATACCGACACCGGTAAACTGAAAATGAATAAAACTGCTATTGACGTAATTACAATCGAATTTCGACCAATACAAATATTACAATTAAATTTAGTTAATTTAAGATACTGCCGATTTGAAAAGAATTAGTTTCGTGTTTAGGTTAGGTTTTCCAAAGTATGTAAGCCACTTCGTAGTGGCTGCCCAATTCAATTGGACCGTTCTGGGAAAATCGTCGTGGTTCATTGTTGTTACACTGTATCCTCTTGCCTCTTGGAATAATGTACAAAAGGAGAACTGGCTGATAAGAGTACGTTAGCAAACTCGAGAAATGTATCTTCCCTCTTTGTTAGAAACAAACTAACAATAAGTATTGTTTGGATGCCGTTCCTGTAGAACCGATCTCTGCATCGCTATTTTTCTTATCTTCGTTGAATGACTAATATAGAAATAATTATCAAGTTGAATCATAAACTTCCGTTGGCCAATATATAAATAGTCCTCTGTAAACTGTAAACTATTCCGTTACGATAAGTTCCGATCTACTTATTTGCTTATTATTCAATATTATTTTAGACTCGATAAGAGATTAGAGGGGAGCGTGCGTGACTCAACGGACTAGATAATCTTTTAATAGCATTTTCATTGTCTATTGTTTCCTTCATCCTGTTCTTTGTTTTCCTCCAGATAAGAATGTTTCAAATAGCAATGTTTATTCTCCTTGTATTTTTAAACTTCGTTAGGTTCGTGTTCAATGTTAATTTTCAAAGGTAAATGTCAGTAAAATTGGTCAGGGTATGGGATACATGAGAAATGGTAATTTATGTGCAAATATGTTAATGCGATATTAATTTCTGCAACTGTTATTCAACAACCACGACGGTACTGAGCAGTCGCATATTTTGATAAGATACAGAGAAAACAAGATAATAAAATGCAGATCGCAAGATACAAATAAATTAACCGGAGATTATGCAGAAACTGAAATGTGAACAACGGAGACCCCTCAAATAGTCAATTGATCGAAAACCCTAAGCGAATACAGAAACTCAATAATGGTACTTGCGACATGTTCGTCTACGTACAAATATTTTTCACGGATGACAAACGAAATGCATCGATTTCGTTGCGAGTGCATCTCCATGTCTTTCCTATGCAGGACGTGTTGTCGATGGCTTCTATAAATACAGAAACAATCGTCCTCAATCGATACATCGCAATATTTGAATCGACGTAATGTCAAATATTCGAACGATCAATAAACGTGCTGAAACTTCGTGTGCTGTTGCACGTCGCTATTTATAGCGTGTGCAATTGTTAACCGTTCCGGTCTGTGAGAACTAGTTCAACGTTCAAAATTGTCATAACAATGATAATATATAAATGTTGAAGAACAAGATCGTAAAGCATCGTACTATGTAGTATCTACAAATGTTGATGTTGAGAACCACTGTCGCACAATATATAGTTCCGTAGCAACTTGAAATTGCCGAGAGTCACCCACCGCGACCGACTCACCTGTAATTACGGTCATTACTCACTTTCAATATGGTAATAAACATTCCGGCTTTGCTTCAATACAACTAATCAAAAAGATCAGAGCCGCCACAAACATCCGTAACTATTTCTGCAATCGTAATATGTACCAACTATAGCGTGCAGGGAATGTACCTCTTAATCGATCTGTAGATGCGCCAGAGTCATTGCGATCTTTATATGCAAATAGGAAAAGGTAGTAGCGGATCTTTTATGCACGTTCACGTTGTATCATTAAAATGCGTACTTTGGACGACGTAGGTAATAAAGCATATGTACCACATATTTTTTGTCGCGTTGTTATTCTTTCTAATTGCGGTTTTGTTTGGCGACGAAGTTGGACGCAAGTTCAGCAATAGAAGTTTAATGCAATGAAGGATTTTACAAGCCGAACCTATCGAACAAATAATGTAGTATATTATGACTTATTGTACGATGTCGCTTATAATAACGTAGTGGCGACATAAAACTATGAATAAAAAATAAAAAAATTACCGAGAGGTTTGATTATAAATTACTCTGCAATTGTGATTGTGAAATTTGTAGCAAACAAGCGAATTTTATCAATCGATTAATCACACGTTTCTCATAGATTAATTTCCCTAAAAAATGTGAGCCGTATTTTCACACAAAAAATATGTGAATAAAAAGAACAGATGTTGCATATGCGGATGTTTACGCAATTTTCAATTTTTACAGACGACTTTTAAGAAAGTGGCATAAAATAAAATCCTATTTTTAACGGGAACAGCCTTTGTAGATCCGAAACAAATAAAAATTTAACAAAACTCTATCGAATTTTATAAATACATAAAGATTCGCACTCTAGTAATAAGATTTAATTTAAAGAAACATTTCAAATGCGCAGCAATATACATTCCCGATACAAATCCTTCCAAAACGAACTATTCAAACTTCGTACACGTTCTATCACGAACGCTGTTGGTCCTTATATGCACCACACCCTCCCCCATACTTCAAATTCAAACCGACATTTCCCAAATGGAGCAATCTTCCAGAGATTGTTATCACCGAATAGAGAACCGTGTAAAATATTTTTGAAACTTTGGAAAATACGTTGTTCGTCGGTGAAACGAATAATCGTCTAGATACAGTAAAACACCTGAAGCCAGAGGTCGCCAACGTTTCGTTCGGCCGTTGAATTATTTAGGAAACGGACGGTAGGGTTCGGCGACTGGTTGAGAACCGTTTGGGACGTCTTCTGCTGCACGTCAATGCCCGAACTGTCAAGATCGCTTGCCGAGCGAACGGTGACAACCTCGATAAAGTTTGCTCTGTGCGGGAGATATCAATACGGTCGTCCGCGAGCGAATTTTCGGCTCGGGATCAGTCAGCGGCGATTAGTCAGTGCGAGCCACTGACTAGCGCGGTACACACACAGCACACGCATACCTTTGGATCACGTCGAGCGGACTGACGTCGTACGGCCCGAGAGCATAAATGACTACATGTCAAAGCCAGTGAGCGGCGTACTTTAAGTGAAAACCCTTTGATTTTTTTACACCGAGTCAAAGGAGCTGGACACATCCGCGAACACTCGCGAAAATGCTGGCGCTCATCAATCGGATCCTGGACTGGTTCAAGTCCCTCTTCTGGAAAGAAGAGATGGAGCTCACTCTCGTCGGCTTGCAGTACAGTGGGAAAACTACCTTCGTAAATGTCATCGCGGTATGAAACGTTTACTGTTCGATCTCGCGATTCAATCGATTCGATTTCTTCATCGCAACCTCGCCGATCGGCGATCCCTACATTTTTCAACATTAACGTTCTTCCCGATAACGGACACACGTAGCGGTTTGGTTAGGTTTCATACTCCATTCGACGTACCCGCCCTTGAATCAGCCCTTCGTAAATACGATTTCTCTCTCGATTGTTTCCTCCAACGATCCAAGTCTTTTTGAATTCAATCTTTTATTTTATTTATTTGTTGCATTAGTCATTAGCTACGGGACATACAGTTTATTCAGGTGTGTTGCGGACCACCCTGGGCACTACAATTTTTAGGTATCACAGGGAAGACTGCAATAGAAATATTACCAGACATTTCCTGACATCTAAATTCAATTTATAAACAAAATATGACAGTTTCGCTATTTTCTCCAAAGGGATGTAACAACGAAAAGCATGCTCCAAAATGTAGCAGCAAAACTAAATAAAACAATATTGAATTAAGGGCGCGCAGTGTCTCAGTGGATAGAGCTCGCGACTACGAATACCGTGGTTGCGGGTTCAGAATCCAGCCAGCACCTTTGGAAATATTTCCAAAGCAGTCTTTTCATTGGAAAAAGATTCCATGTGATATCTAAAACTGTGATGCCGAAGGTGGGACCCACCTTACTAAACTATAGGTCTCGTCGCTAATAACTAGACTGCGGATTTGATGCATTTATTACAAAAATGGGTACATGTAATTTAAAGCAGTGGACATGTTGAAAATATTTAAGGACATCAATGTACAATATTAGTTTCAGCTTAATAGGATAATTAAAAGAAGAATACTATTTTTATGTGGCTCCTGTGTCCTGCAATCAATGCAAACATTTTTTACTTTGCATAAAGATCCGCAGTCTACTAATGATTATAGCGAGCACAACCACTGTCACTTTACACAATATTCTAAAGAGCACTCAACGAGGAGTTGAATACTAACGAAAGTTAGCTTTTCGCGATGCTAATTTGTATTTTTGTTCGCAGTCTGGACAGTTCAGCGAGGACATGATTCCCACTGTGGGTTTCAACATGCGCAAAATAACGAAAGGCAATGTCACTATAAAAGTATGGGACATTGGAGGTCAGCCAAGGTTTAGATCCATGTGGGAGAGATACTGTAGAGGTGTGAACGCGATAGTATACATGGTGGACGCAGCGGATCCTGAGAAAATAGAAGCTAGTCGCAACGAGTTGCATAATTTGTTGGATAAACCTCAACTGGCTGGTATTCCAGTGTTGGTGCTCGGCAACAAAAGGGATCTAACTCATGCTTTGGATGAGAACGGACTCATAGAAAGAATGTACGTGGATATTCTTGGATAGAACTTATTGCGAGATATGGGGAAGAGTCCGAATAATCAATACGTATACTTTTTATTTTAGGAATCTAGCCGCCATTCAAGATCGTGAAATCTGTTGCTATAGTATCTCGTGCAAAGAGAAAGACAATATCGATATTACATTGCAGTGGCTTATAGCACATTCTAGAAGTGGTGTTCGCTAATACGTGTAAAATCTTTTGCTCTTATACATTCTTATCGGAAAAACAAAACCCAAGATATTGATAGCAGAATTGGGATCAAACGTGCGAGGAAGTGTTCGGCAATTTTCATTCTGAATTGAGCGATTATTATCGTAGGAAAACAAAAAGTTCTTTTTCGAAAAATCTAAGCTTTAGCTGTCCTTCGTTCAGGTGAATATATATATATATATAAAGAGAAAACAAAAAAAGATCGTAGAAAATGTTGTGGAAAAAAAAATACCAAGGAAGTTATGCTTAAGCTAAATATGTTCGAGCGAACGATAACCGAGACACATACAATACATCCTTGCGAGCACTTTTAGGGGATAAGTGAACAACTTTTTTATATTGCGTTTTTAGGTGATCAGTTCAAGTAAACACTGCTGTTGTTCTAATACATAAAAACCATCAAATGAGAGATTAGCATTTAAACGGTTAACGTAGAGACAATGGTAGCTAGTACGAATACAGGCGCAAAATAATATCAATTTATCATATAGTACACATTCTCGGAAATATTTAATTACCATTTAATACATCACGGCATAGAGATTACGTACATTCGATCGCTATATGTACACGAATATGACGCTAAGTAAACTTGTATAATTAATGGAGAATGATTAACTATATTATACCGATTTATTATGATCCTCGGGAAAATATGACAGTTGTGTTATGTATATACACGTATATATATATATATATATATAAATATGAGAAGAATAAAATTATGTAATCCATTTTTATAAATGGAGGAACGTCTTGAAGGAATTTCTACAATCATTGAAGAGAAGGAAAAATAAAATATTGTATGTTTTTAAAACGACAATATTTAACGAAAATTTTTAACCACTGAAACCAAAGATCGAACCAGAGTTCAGCGGTGTCTAATGCAATTAACGATTAGCAGTTGTATGACAGGTTGTAATTAACTATTTGAATTATTCATTTAACTTATGCATCATTGCAAGTAGCTAGAACACGGGTTTAATCGTCAATTGGATTAACGATTCAACGAGAAGTTAGCGATTAGTAATTTTTAATTCGAAGATCGGCGGAACGATATGAAAACTTTGAATCGACCGCTCGACTCTGGCTCGACGAGTTCTGATTGGTCGATGTATAATATGACGTCATTGTGCAATCGATTATATGTGTCGAGATTCGATATACGATGTTTTGTGTTTGTATGTTGCGTATTGTGTGTCACTGGGGGACGAACTGTATGCGAAGAACGATAATAGTGTTTCAAATACCGATTCGAAATATTTAAAATGCCCGCGTCGACTGAAGAGGATCCCTATGCACACGCGGCTAAGGGTCTTTTGAAATTGAAAAATGATCAAGGCGTCAGCAAAAAGTATGTAAACGAATTTCACTCTTATTGAAGTGAAACTTCTTTTTTTTAGGTTATGTAGATGTTTTGACAGATGAAACCGAGAAACAGAGTTCTGTGAGAATGTCTTTCAATATATAACGGACGATCAATAGTTTAATTCGTTTTTAAACTGATTGGTTACGATCGAAATAAAATTGTTCGATTTGCATCAAGCATCGAAACTTGTTTTTGCTCTGCAACCCTTTACAGAATTCGAAATAGAAATATTTTCGTTGTACAGGGTGATTCTGGGAACTGGGACAAGTTGCTGCTCTTTTTTAATAAAAGGGATCGATTGGTTTAACAAAAATATTAAAGAATAAAGTGCAATTGCACCTTGCGGGTGCATCAGTGCATCCACATAAAAAATAAGGTCATAGGAAATTAAGACGTATTATGACATATGATTTTAAAAAAGAGCAGTAACTCGTCCCGGTTCCCAGAATCCCCCTGTGCAGTCCATATAAACAGTTAGTAAAAGAATTTTTCTCAATTAGGAAGAAAAACAAAGAAGGTAAGAAGAAGAAGTTGGTAGAAGTGTCGAAAATTGAAGAAGAAGAGAAACCCAAAGAGACAGAGATCAAGAGAACAAAAGCAGAAATAGCTTTCCAAAAAATGCAAGAAAAAATGGTAAGTAATTGTGTTTAACGCTAGACTTACAGGCCACTAAAACAGGACTATTTTACATATTCATCCATCCGTAAATGTGTCCCATAAACCTAGTGTCCGTATTAATTTTCTATTTCCAAAGAATTCGCATTGTCACCGTATTATTATTTACAGCAAACCGAAAGGATAAAACAGAAAGCCTCTATGACACACAAACAGCGAGTAGAAGAATTCAACAGACACTTAGATAGCTTAACGGAACACTTTGACATACCAAAAGTCAGCTGGACAAAGTGAACGGTTTCTGTGCATGTTCTCGTTTGTTAGCACTTTATTTATACATACACAATGTAAACATAAATAATCACAATACTATTTCAAGTTCTTCGTATCGGCTCTTATATAAAATTGTACTTTAACTGCAAATGTTTATAAAAAAATATAAATATCAGATCTCTACTTCTAATATGGATGGACTACAAAAGTCTTATGATTATTACGTGTTTGATTTGCTTGATCAAAACGCTAAACATAAAAATACAATAAGGCAGATCTCGCGATGTTTTTTTGTTTTTTTCACAACATCGTCAGAACATCGCAGTGTATAGCTAATTAGTTAGTAACACGTAATGTACATTATACGAGTGCGTTGTAAAATATAAAATGTAATATACAAATTTAACAAAGTGGTATATACACAAAATGGACGGATCTTATACATTAAAAGTAGACGGAGTAATCGATTAAAATCGAGATCCCATTAGTAGTACTACGCTAATTAAAATACTCGTCATAATGGACGGATATGAATATTTTGTACCTCCGCTGCCGTACTGGAATATCTTTATGTAATTCTCTGTGATCTTCCAAGGGTTGCTGCCATCGTCGAAGTACATCGGACATTGGTCGCGTTCTCTTTCGTACTCCTGCATTCAAAATTACGATTAGTACATGCAACGATTAATAATAATAACAGAGGCATGCGTTAAGTTACCTGCATCTCTAATGCAACTGCAGCACCCTCGGTATAGTTATCGCTCGTGACATCTTGTTTAAGATCACAGAAGGGACCGATAGCTTGAGACATGAGAACTTTGTTCAAATCAGCTCTTTGGTACACCCAACAACGGTACTTGCTGAAGGGATCCAACTCGTCGTAAGTTATCAAGTACGATTTCAAGTTCTCCTTCCAAAATCCGATGCATTTCATTTTGTAATCGGGCAGACCTGTACGTAAAAAACTGAATTAGAGGACAAACAACTTAGCATAACTGATGCATTACGAGTGACAAGAACTTACTGTAAATGTCTACAGGTCTTCCCAAATGATCGACGGACAGGCAGTAGGTCTCGTCAATGGCGATTTCTTTCTGGTCAGTGTCGCACACAGAGAAATCCGAAATGTTCTGCTTGCAATAAATATTCGGACGAGGCGATAGCGTCACCCCACCCAAAATTCTAGTCTCGAACAGAATATCCCCTTTCTGGTTGAACATGTATTTGCCAGCCACGGGACACCGCACCGGTACAGGATCCTTCGCTATAATTCAATTCATTAAATGATGTACAGCTACGTTTTCGTTCTATCGTTTGTCATACTAACACAGGAATAAATCATATTTCCATTCTTCTTTGTTGGGAAACTGTACCCAGGAGCAGACCGTGTGGAAGTCGTCCTTGATCACTGCAATACCTCGTCGATACCTGATGATGTTGTGGTGCCGACGTACGAAGTCGAAGCAGACGTAATCTTTTTGACTGAAAACCCGATTCACTTGATAATTATAGAAATTATGTACTTGTAAACTAATTGTACAATGCAAATGATACATATAGAAAGTGTTTTGTACCATCCGTCAACAGTTAACCTCGCCATCATCACTCTGGTGTCCCTGGACTCTCGACACACGTAAATCGTACGTCTGTAACGACCCTCGTCAGGATACCAAGTTTCGATGATGTGTGTTTCATTGATGAATATATCTGCGTCAATGTTAGCCGTGTTTATCCATTGTCCGCTCATGTCTTCCGGTAATCTACATCCTGGCTCCACCACTTCCGCTTTAACGGGTGTCACCCTTAAACGCTCGGGACTTTTCTCAACAGTTTTCAACTTATTACACTCCGCTGTAATAGAGACTCCGATGTATAGATCGTCGTCTCGGTTCTTTAAGAAACACCTGTACTTTTCGTCTTTTCTCGACTCTTTCGTATTCGCGACTGCGAAGAAATGGTTCTTGTCCACGAACCAGTCTCCCAGGCAACTGTACTCGACCACTGAAACATTTATGGTTTAGAATCGGCAGGCAATTTTATAAAAATTAGGCTACGGATCTTTATGCAAAATAAAAATGTTCTACATTAATCGTGGGAAGCAGGAATAAAATAAACATTGTACTGTTTTATATTTCGTCCAATCAATTTCTTCATAAACGCATAAAGATCCGCTGTCTACTAATAATATTACCTCCATCGAATGTATCCTTCATTCCAGAACACTTCTTGTAAGTTATATTAAACTTCTGATTGGTTATTAAGAACTGTGTTCCTGCAGTTTGACATGATCGGATTTGAGCGTCCGGATGATTACACTCTCCTCTGAACCTGTATCGGTTCTGTAATCGTAACGGGAAAATTAATTGGTCAGTTTGGAATCCTTCTCTGCTGTTTAATAGCAGAGATATATGAGACCAATGAAATATCTTGCCTGATACGCGAATTGCCAAACACCTTCCAGAGACGATCTACAGTTCACAGGCACGTAATTTTCCGAGAACAATGTTATTAACTGTTGATTGGGATTTATACCTTTGCATACATTCTTTACAGTGGGCTCGTCTCCGTCAGGCAAATTTACACAGCTCGCTAAAGCAGAAGAAATAGAATTATACTATGCGACATGTAACTATATAATCAATGCAAATAATTCTTATTTCGTGGAAAAATTAGCAGCGTAGTACTGTAGTACTAAGCTCAATACCTTCAAGTTTTTCCAATACATTCACTGTTCTAACAATCAACTTAACACAGTGGTAGCACTGTTCGTGTCGAAATACGAACGTGTAATTGACATGGTACTCTTCAAGCATATTTACACAATAACCATGGTCGGTCATCGTATCCGCATTGATCTCTGTCAAAGTATTTCTGCCATTTTCCCATGAAAACCATGATCCCCTTATGACTGAGGGTATTTGACAATCTTGAAAAGAATCTTTGACTGAAAACAAACATAATTGGTAGATCATTTTCCCAGGAATCTGAGATATCGTTAAATCAATCGTTATCGCTTCAGTCAAAAATATTTACGCTTAATGAAATTTTTTGATTGTGACAAAATACAATTTCGTTGCCCACGAAATTCATTTGAAATTTGAGAAATCGTGTAAACGTACTGTAGTAAACAATCGTATTTGATTTTGAAAATTTATCGGAAGCTTACCTTGCCACAGAAAAAGGAGTGCGAGTAAAACCGAGTGCCACACTTTTGTCATGTTGTCGTTAAGTCGAACGAGATAATTTGGACGTTGGAAAAATTATATTTTAATTAGAAACGATCATCCAACGTGTGTTAAAAATTAAAACTATTACCCCAACGCCCATCCCACTTGCCACCACTTGCCGTGTTGTTAGATTGGGGCGGGCTGCGCGCGCATACACGCGCATACGCGACGATTCTAGCGTCAGTGACGTAAAGTTGGGGTACCTTCAGGAACCTTGGTCGCATAATTTCGCAAAATGTTTTTTTTATGGAAAGGTCCCAGATGCGCAGAGTTTTTGGGGAAGAGCAATTACAGTTGTTCGGTATTACCCACAAAGGCCAAGGTCAGCCAAGGTCCATATGTTTTGACTGGTTTTGAACTTAGGACTGCTTAGGACTGTAGGACTGTGTAGGACGCACATACGTCAATGTTCCGATTTCCGATCAGTGTTCCGATATCGTCGAGGATTTTTCGTGCGATGGATGGCCGCTGGTGGCGCTGCGCGTTCAAAACAGTAACGTATCTACTATTGGGTAGCAGAGCGGCCAGAGCCCTGAAGCAGAAATATTGACATTCATTTTTCAGAATCAAATCATATAAATCTTTTAAAATTCTGTGGGGTGCTCAAGGTACCCCATTTTATCGTGAATCTTACTTTACTGAGGCTGAAAGCGCCACCAGCGGCCATCCATCGCACGAAAAATCCTCGACGATATCGGAACACTGGTGGTAACGTAACACCTCTATATGTAATACACCGTGCTCAGTCCTTAGGAAAGAATACTTTGTTGTACATATATTGTATGCAATTGTATGTTATTCACAATTTTAATCATTTCTTGTACTAAACGGAGAAAAAGAAATTTTCAAAGTTTATATAGTGATGAATGTTCTGAGCGATGCTTTACGAGTAAAGTGCTTTAGCAACAGTAGATCGTGCTTCATGACTGCATTTATAGTCAATGTCAGTAGCCAACTATGAAGTGGTTATGTGTATTACTGTCCATCGATGACAGTTCTAACTGTTATACTAATAAACACTAAACCATGAGTGACACAACAAAAATTGAATGCAATTCTTATATAAGTATCAAATACAGGTAAACTAATCGAGCATATTAGATTTAACTTGACATTTATTGATATAACAATTTTTTAAAAACTACGTTTCGATTGTACATAGTACCCTGTGTGTGTACTTTACTTTCGCTGATAAGCTGATAACGGTTTAAATGCCACTAATCCGCAATAAACACATAACGAAACAATTCTTATCTTCCAATGCTGATAATAGTTACTACAATCGTTTATGTTGATAGTAACTACTCACGATGTTCGTCATTTTCATAATGTAGAACAAAATAATATTTCTTCAAATAATTTGTATTGGTGACGAAGATAAAGATTGATGAATTCACTTTAATAAGTAATGTAATTGGTCAGTAAATTATAATGATCACTTTTAATTATTAGAGCTCATCGTGTAGGTTATGTTTACAAACTTTTGCTTTTCCGTTTATCAGTCTTAGAAGAACTTCATAATAAATTTCGTTTCGTTTTAAGAGTAAAGTTTAAAAACAATACTAAATTGTCAAAATAAGCGAAAGTTTGCTATCATAATTTTGATAATTTTTCTTTTGTATTTTTAGTGTTTAATAACAAAATGAGTAACTGCTCTTGATTTCGTAAATACAAGAAAGACATCATCATGGAGGAGAACGAGCTGTATAATGTTACGGTTCCATCTTTCTCTGGAATTGAACCAGCTTTCTGGAATTATTCCGATCATGTCAACCTCGACGATATTAAGATGGATAGAAGTTTTATATATTTACTTTGCTCATTAGTATCTGCTACTTCTTGGATTATTTATATAGCTTATTATAATAGCAGAGTCATTGGCTATATATTAACGAAATTATTAAATCGATTTGTTATTAGAGACGGATATGTTAAAGTAGGTGAGTGTTGAAAATATGAAATACCGCTTCCACGTAATATGTATCTTTGTTTATTTTTTCTAAAAATAATTGCAACATATTGTTTCTATTATCAGGTTCTTTCACTCTAAGCGTACTAAGCGGAAAAATAATGTTTAGAGATATAGTTTATATTACAACAGATTATAGTCTCAGAGTTCAAGACGGATGGCTTATATTTAGATGGTGGAGGAGTTATGTTCCCAAAGATGTATCCGAAGGTATGACAAATACAATTGCGTAACAATTATAACAAATCTAAACAGAAATATTCATCCGTTCTTTTCAGATCTTTCACATTCCGATACTCGACTATCAGTCATGTTAAATGGCTTTGAATTACACGTTTACAATCGCTGTCAACTGTATGCACAATTAGAAAAAGCATTTGGTCTCGGACCGCAAATGTTTCCCGACGAAGAAGATTATACCGTTAATATCGATGATCGTGACGCAGAGTCAATTAGAAACTCTGCTAATCAAACTTGCCAGCAAACGACCGCCATGGATGTTTCGCGTCACGTTGATAATATTAGAAAAAAAGAAGCTCATGTTATAGCTCGAACTTGGAGAGATTTAATACCTGTTATTAAATTAGATGTCTGCACGGTTAGCTGACCATTCGTGTTTCCGATAGAGGTGTGCGAGAACCCGTTCCGATCCCGAATAAAATGATCGATCCGACATTTTCGGGTTCGCGCACACCTCTAATAGATACAGATTCTTTTTTGATGTGTGTATACAACAAAATTGTATTATTTTAGGGGAGAGTGGTATTTGGTAATCGATTGGTCCCAACAACTTTGTCAATAACCGTAGAAGAAGCACATTTTGTATATTCTACAAAACCAGCGGCATCCCGACACGATCATTTTATGCACTTTACGAAATGTAAAGCAGAAAATTTCAAAGTGATTCTAGCACCTAGTCCGAAATACACTGGTATGGTGGATGATCCACCTAGATACATGGGAGAAGGGTTTGTTGTATTAAGCTCAAACAACATGGAAGTTTACTACTATATGGACGAACCTGGATTTGTCCCTGAACATCCAGAAATGATTCAATTGGTAAATGGGGATATGGTAGAGGCTATGCCACCGATTTGGGGTATCGATATTAAATGTGGTAAAGGTACAGATTTCAGTTATGGACCTTGGGCAGACAGACAACGAGAACACTTGTTTAAATTCTTTTTCCCGAATGACTATCAGCCGCTGAAAGTTACGAAACCTCCTGTGACCGGAGAAAAGAGACAAGTTCAGTCGTTCGATATCAGATTGTCAACGTTAAACGAAGCCACGATCGATATACTGTTTAGTAAAAATACGGAAACGAATGCTGTTCACGTGAACGTAGGGCCCGGTTCGTATCTGGAAATCACTATGCCATGGATAGTTTTACAAGACGGTTATACCACGAAGATAACAGGCCAACTGTTACATTTAGAAGCAACCACGAGTTTACAATATCGAAGTTTAGTTCAAAGCGAAACGTTAGAGTTCGGTATTAAATGCCATTATCCGATAAGATGGAACGATCACCAGGAATGGACTTTGAATTTAACTGGATGCAAAGCCACTGCTAACTTAGTTTACTCGCACAAAGAATTTTTTCAGGATATGATTAACGATTGGGCCAGCAAAGCCAGACCTGATATTTTACATTTTGTACCTTATACGTGGAAGTTTAACTTATTGTTAAAGGAGTTCGAATTGATTACGTTATGCAACGAGTATAATTGGATCGATTGTTCATCGCAGAATCAAGAAAATGCGCACATCGCTTTTTGTGGGGAATTCTTTGAGCTGTCGTTCGATCTTCCGTTCGTCGACTATCTGCCAGTCACGATACGTTTACGTTTCTGGATTCAAGGCGAGAGCGTCGATCTCTCCTTTTATCTACCGGAAGTCAACACGAACCATACGATTTTGTTAGCTTTGCATAAGAATGCGAAGATTATGACGCGTGACGGGTCACACATATATCTATCGGAATTAAGTAAAAATAAAAAGTGGAGAAATGTTTGTCAGAAAGGTGCAGGTTGGGTTGATTGTTGGTCTGTACCGATCGTGGCGTTAAGTATTAATTATACATATCATCTGTGTCCACCTCTTGGACCTACTCCTCAAGCGAATATTACCACACCGGAGAAAGAAGAGATTCTTTTGTCCCCGATGAGGATTCCTCGATGTAGAAAATCACCCGGTCTCGAATGGACAACAAACGGTAGTCAGAAATTCGATCCGCAATCTATAGCTCCCGACAAAGTTACTTTAGATCTTGAGATAGGTCCGTCTATATTGTTTTTATATGGGTCGTTGTTGAAAAATTTTATACATTTAAAAGAGAACTTGTTCGGCGATTATCAAACGTTCACCGACATGCAACAAAGTAGAACTAATCCTACATCCACGACTACGGAAAGAAGCAAAGACAGAGATGTACAAAATAGTAGTATCGAGTCTGTCGAAGATGAAGACGCAAAATCAAAGGCGTTCGATCCCAGAGATTATAGACCGTTGGAAGTAATAGTTGGGATCACCATGCACGACATTCAAGCCCATCTGATAAAGAATTGTGGCGAGAACGATCCTCCTTGTCCTGTTATACTTCTCGAACGATTCGGGTTCGAAATGAAGAAGCGGTATAGGGAGACGGAGCTTCAATTGCTTCTCTCGCCTGCTATCGCGTTGCTCACCGATAATGTGGTTCGATCGAGCAAGGAACGTCACATGAATCAAGGCCATTTAATGTTAAGCGCACTGCAAGTCAGGGGACACGCGATGTTCAGTAACGAAGGAAGAAGTTTAGACCAGGAGACGTTGGAGTATGCATGGCTAATCGAAGTGCAATTAGGTAAATTAACTGGGAAAATGAGTTCTCCGCAATTGCACCATCTCATCACGTCTCTAGAAACATTTTTATTAATGGTCAAGAATAACGAAAACACTTTACGTCCTCCTGATTTACCGCATCATTGTCATCATGGTATTCCACCTTTGCAATGTCCCGATAGCGACATCGATAAACATTACAGGTACGTAATCATTTTATACGAATAATAACGTCTCTAAGGCGATGCTATACTTCGTATATTATTTCAGGTGTCCCAGTTCCGAGGATATAAAGTATAGGATGACAAGAATAGCGATAGACGCAGTCGATTTACATTTCCAAGAGGTGGGGACAGCCGTGCATCTTTGGATATCTCCTATTCGTGTTTCTACTTGTAATCTTCATGGTCACCAAGTCAAATCTGGTGTAACTAGCGTACTACCTAGAATATTAATTCGGCAGTTTGTATCAGCAGCTGATCATTTTGCGAATACAAGTAACACTAACACAACAGGCAGCGGAAGGTCACACAATAATGCAAGCAGTCGTATGTCAGGTATACTAACATTACAAGTACAATTAAATGTACATTGTACGTTGCTCTTGAAACCATACAACATTTTTTCATATACCAAGTAGTTTACAAGTAATTTAGCTGGCACACTTGGCTGTATCAATCTGTATATAGTTTTGTTAATACTTCACCGACTTGTTATGTATTCTAGGCGATGGTTCCGACGTCTGGTTAGAAGTTGGATCGGTAGCTCTAGGTCCAGTCATATTAGAAGCCGCAATTTCACTTCCGACCCCAGAACACAATTTGCATTTAGTACAAAACAAATATTTAAAGTTACACGACGAAGCCACGAAGCGTTTATGGTTTTTATGGCCCCAGGAAAGCTGCGTAAAGCCAATAAAGTGCGGTTGCATAGGTGGTTGTACATTTTTTGGAAATAATCGAAACGGGCCAAGATTCTTCAAGCCAAATTATCATGATTTTCAAGACGGCATTAATGTTGCTGCTTATAGGTATATGCAATGTTTAAACTTACAATATTCCTTTTCCAGATTTGTTTCGGAGGAACGAGAGAATACATCGCCTTTATCTATTTTAGAATTAACGAATTCGGAAAGGAAAAGGGTTTCGGGCAGTCCATTTTACACGACGGTCAATTGGTATTCCACACTTCGCCTTATAACTTGCAAGATGTGTCTTTGCAAGACTATCAAGTCGCAGGAGTAAAGTTGACTGCCACACAGGATGGAGGGCACACTTCGAAAAAAGTTGAACGTCCCAGGTCTGTGGCAGATCATACTAAAGATTCCGGTATCGAGGAACATAGTAGTACAAAATTAATTACTGCAACGGCAAGTCCATTCGCATGCAGTGGGGATCGGAAAGTGCTGGGCAGAAGATTTTCTTATACATCACTGCGGTAATCCTCGGAATAGCTTTGAGCCGGCTTATTAACGATTTCAATTACTTGTGTTGTTACTTTCCTTTAAATACTGCATGGTTTGCATACATACGCTATAATTGATCAAAGATGTTACGTACACTTGAAAAGATGAATATTTGCGTATCATTTCTGTTGCGTACTAATTTTTTTAACTATATTCTAAGTTTTTATGGGTTTTTCTGAAAATTCTCTGCTTTCCGCAAACTCTTCTTCATCTATTTTCAATAAAAAAATTATTTATTTATTTCTAATATGCTCGGTGCAATGGCAAAATAGAATAATGCTGCTAGCGCAAATGCGTTAAGATATTGGAAGTTTCGCTAATATATTCGCTAATATTTATTTATACCTTATTTTTGTTACAGCGGAAGCAGCTCCAGAGATGTCCCGTACTCTCGTCTAGTCGATGCAAGTCCCGTAGCACATTTACCTCAGAAGTTGGATTCGGATTCTAAATTGCACACGGAACGCAGTAAATCGATTTTAAGCGTTCCCGAGATAGAAGCTGCTCCTAAAAGTAGCGTGTCCGACTCTAAATTAGCGGTAGATTATTTCAACGCATCGGATGTAGAGCCATTCGAATCGAATAGTCCACAGTCATTGCCAATAGTGTCCACAGACACGAATTACATCGAGTCGATGCAAACATCTACGAGAACTGATAGTATTAACATTTCTGATTCGCATCATTCGTTGTATGTTAACTCTGAGTCTGAAGAAAGAATGAAGCAAGAGGTGCGATTAACACGTCTATCGGATTCGAGTCTGTTACGTCTTAATTACATCGGATTGTATCTTCAGGTTCAACGGACAATATCTATGTCTTCGGAAAACCATTCGGAAGCTTTCTATTCTGCTGACGAGGACACGAGTCACGGTTTAAGCGGAAGTCGTACGTCCAGCTTGCGTCAATCTATCATTGGATCTGGTTCGGTTCTGACGCGGAACGATAGCATGAAAAAGAAATTTTCATCCGATTTATCTATTGTAGAAAGTTCCGCGAACGCTACTGTTCCCGTGTCCGAGAAAGCACACACTTTGGAGAGAGCAAAGCCGCAAACGATAAGCACGAAACGTAGTCCCAGGGTGAATCGAAACACCAGTTTCCAAAACGATGCCGATTCAACCGGTAACGGTATATTGCGTGACTCGTCCGACAGTCATTCTGTCTCTTCCACAAGTTTTATCTCAGCTGTGTCTTCGCAAGAAGACGTTACCCTGGTCAATTTGCATATGCAAGTGAACAAACCAATCGTTGATTCCCCATTGCTAATGTCGAGTTACGTTAGTCACTTAACTCAGGTAATATCGGGAATACGGTTTTACTATTTTTCAAAAATTCTCCGGCGATTGAAAATCTAATGAATTTCAGGTGCGTTGTGCAAATTGGAGTCAGTCCTCGATACCGGCTGGAAGTAGCGCGTTTACTACGCCGCTTTTCCAGCGCACCGAGGATGGTAGATTAGTTTACGTTGGTGCTAAACACGTGCCGAAATTCGAAACTATCGCTGAAGGATTTACATCGTTGAAAATGATCACTCGATCGGACGGTTCACCTACAGCTAGTTCATCGAATAAAACACCTACACACCCATACCTTTGGGATAGCGCGACTATAAGTCAAATGGAAGGTAAAACATACGACAGTTAAACCATTTTTATAAATACAACATTTATTGTTATTTGTAGGAGAAGAGGATCATACCACCCACAATGAAGAGGAATTGTTGGCAGCACAGCACGAAAGTGGATCGCGTACTACAGTAATAGTCAAATTCAAGGGAGATGTAGATATTATGTTAAGTCCCATGGTGTTAGAATCTTTGCAGCGTTTCATCGATGCGATCATTCCAACGTTAGCCACTTTACACCCACTGTCTATTTTAAATCATCTTCATCACGAATGCATCGGAAAAGTTGAAGACGCCAACGTTTTAAAGCAGGATCAAAGCTTATCGTACTGGAGTCAGGTGCAAACTAGTTCGAAACGATCTACTGCTGAAAGAAATATCAAAAATGGACAAGGTGACGATAAACGTTAGTTTGAATATAATATTTAAAAGTTCTTTCATGTGCAATGCTAGGAGTACTATTCACTCGGCTTTTCTTAATAACAGGTAAAATTGCTCTGCAAACCAACGTGTACGAAGAAAGTATTATGACACAAGTGCAAGGCAGTATTATTTTACCAAAAGTAAGTAAAAGTAAGTAAAAGTTTGTACAAGTTTCTGCTTTGTATAACGACGAGGTGTCTTTTTTCAGATGAATATAACGTTGCTACAAGCTTCTGTCGTCGAAGAAATTATATCTTTCTCTGCCCTCGAAAATATTCGTGACTTAACGTGCGTGTCATTATTTGCTATCTGTTTCGATGATGTTACAATACGGTTCTATATTGGCAAACAAGCACGAGAAGTCGTCCAAACGTTTCACAAACCAGCTGTATTAACAAATCAGAAAAAGGTTAACAAAATCAGCAAGGCATTTTTACCTGGTCATCAAACAGCCGCTGTGGTTACAGACATCGGCAGCGGGGAGACAGTGTACATAGAGACTTCAGAGAAACAACAAGAAGAAATTGTAGTTACGCTGAATATAGGTAAATCTATACTATTCAACGTACTTGTACAATGCGTAACTTAAACAATTGTCTCAAACAATTAATGTAATAGGCAAGGCTCACTCTCAATTACGTAGGCTACGAAACGAGTCTTCGATATTAAAAGATGCTGTTATAACAGCAATTCCCGCGCATTATTCGAGAGTATTGTTTACATGTACCAGAATAACTTCTCCGTTGAAGTGTGTTGACTATTATATGCATCAGTTCGTGGACGAGAAAGAAAAAAGTGTAGGTTTTTTATATTTTTTAAATATTTATATTATAATATAAATTAACTTGTACCTTTTGTAAATGAATTTATTATAGAAACAGAGCGGTCCTCCGCAAGCTACAGAGGAATTTACTCTGGGAAGTGGAGAAGACAGATTGGGTTTTATAATGTTTGAATGTGGATTAGAAGGGATTAAACTTAAAGTGGTGAAAAGATCGCAATTTGAAAAAGGAGAGAACGGAGGCGATAGTAAAAAAGTAGACGCCGAAGTACTTTATACGGACAGCGTGAAAAGTCAAGAGGAATTAGATAACACAGCCGGTATACAATAATCATAATTAAATACATCAAAATGTATGGTGTGCATGTACATATTTACTTACGTCTGATTTATTAAAGTATCTGCTGCAACTGCGACTGCGACTGCGACTGAACCGGAAACAGCATCAACGAATTTACCTAACGGAGTTCAAATAAACCCGAGTGCTACATGCGCTAGTCTTGCATCGAAAGCGGGGAATGGAAACACGGTTTCTTGTATTATAGAATTGAAAACGGTGTGGTTCAATTTCGCGGCTCCACCGCGTACACCGATAACTAGAAAAATTGACTATACTCGATTAGACTGGAATTTATTGAGCACCGCGTCGCCAGCCATAAATGCTTGGATGAATCCTAGTAATAAATTCGCAATGAGGATCGTGCACATGTTTAGGACTATGTACAGAAGGTCCACGGCTATTGTGGCCTGTCTTATGGCAGAAGCATTAGACGTACAAGCGATTCATATGCCTGCTAAGGTAATTCGCATATATTCTTTTTATGGGAAGCAAATAATGAATATTTAAGGATACTATTCGTATCATTATTTTAGAGTCGTTACGGAAGATTGACTCCGTTGGCAAAAACATTGCAAGAAGATCCATCGTGTCAATTATGTACAATTCTTCAGAATTATGTTCTGTTAAACGATCTAACAAATATCGAAGCTAATTTAAAAGAGTCTGATTTACCTTTGTTATCGACACTTCGCCAGGTATGTCGTATTTCGAGGATTTCCTTCCTTATTATTTAATATTTAATATAATATTCGATCTTTAGGGTGTTATAGTACTGAGTAGACAATGGAAGAATGTTCTGTACACGCCATTGTTATTAGAACATAATTATAAAACGAAACATGTGAAACCATTGAATGTGACGTTCGCTGTGTCAGATCCAGAAGAGGTAAGAACAAATTCTATCATCTGCATAAACTGAAAGACTCATAACATGTCTGAATTTTGAAATATGTGGAATGGAATTCTATACGTACTGTCTTGCAATCTAATGATAACTATTTTTACACGTATTAATTTTTTCTGATATAATCATTAACAGTATATTTGTTTCTCTAACTCTTCGTATGGATTTGGAATTAATTTCGTTCGTTTTAATAACATAACTCCGACGTTATGGAAGAGGTTTTTTATTTCATTCAGAAGTATACGACATAACATATAGGGAACATAATTCGGTAGATCATTTTTTTTTCAGCAAGTAAGGAAGGAAGTGCTGGAGGATGATAGCAAAATAAAATGGCGTAAGAACTTTAAAAATATTCGCACAAAGTAGCTCTAACACACTCATACTTTTCCATAAAGAGAATCTGTCAAAACCGCAATTTCTTTTCACAGTAACAAAAAGTACAAGCTTTATCGTGTGACTAAATATTAACTCTGTTGTAACATTCAATAATATTATACAATAACGCTATTATGTGTTCTTAACATGTCTCGTATCTCCTAACACTATAGTATTCAAGTTTTAATCATTTTATACTATGCTCGTATAAAATAATAATATCGTTCAACAGAAAAAGAAAACCAGTTATTCCATCTTGCATTTCAAGCAAAATTTTAATTTTCATTACGCATCCGTATATATACGGTATAATTGGTGATGGATTTCTAATCTTTGTGCAATATGTTATATCAGTGAAAACAGATATTATCAACTATACATACATTTTGTAATAATGCTACGACTTCCTGTGAAATTCAAAACTTCTGAAAACAATGTCTCCTCAAAACTATTCTCACATTTATTTGTCATCAAATCTATCGAGTATCATGTTTTACTGAGAATTTAATTACCTAATTTTTACTTTGTCGCTGGTCATGATTAAATGAGATGTTCCGACTTCGATAGTTAAGAATAGCGGACAG
Organism: Lasioglossum calceatum; assembly: GCA_963966675.1. Classification (NCBI taxonomy): domain Eukaryota; kingdom Metazoa; phylum Arthropoda; class Insecta; order Hymenoptera; family Halictidae; genus Lasioglossum; species Lasioglossum calceatum. Next base: position 16,744,203 of record OZ016543.1, on the reverse strand, counting down.
AAATTTTTAGTATTACTTACTCGTTCGCAGGAGAATTTGCTGACGGACGGTGAGGGTAGTGCGGGAGAAGTTGATGAACAGGAAGTCACAGATGAATGTGCTATGTTAATTCATACGGACCACATGCATAAACATATACATGTCAAGGGTGGACAAGATAAGACTACAGGTACTATAAATGATACTAAACAGAGTATTAATTACATAATACTATATACTATACCCGAAATGCAATATATACAGACTCGAAAGTATATGGTACAGTATCTGTACATTTGATACAATTTTAATGGATTATCAAGTATCTCGAAAAGACTTGGATCGAATACACCTGCAGCTTCTTAGCATCTGCTTTAAATTGTGATTTCAATAATTGCTTAATGTTTTACTATGCATTTTCATATACATAGGCACATTATAGCATGTGCCACTAGAAATAGTGATTGTAAAATACGTCGGCATTATGTTCAGTCTTTTCGTTAAAAACTTCTCCTTTGTGTTTTCTAAACATTCATTTGCTTCTACTAGTATTATCTGACTTTGTACTGTAACTATTATTAACATTAGTTATACATCTTAGAACTGTATACAGAGTTTTGTACAATCGAGTGACTCGTGACGAGTCTCTCTCAGGGACTGAAACTGATATTATAATTGTTCTCGATCCCTGGTTTCTCGACACTGAGACTAACATTGCAAGTTTACTCTGCATGCAAGTCTTTAACTTACTTCAGTTTCGAGTACTATTTCTAGAGTATTATCCGTAGAAGTCAATCGAATGATTGCATTTTGTAAATAATATTATTAATGTCATCGAGACTTTATGATGCTTCTTTTGAACATATTTTGGTAATATAATCTTGGGCTTTCTGAACAAAACACTTGGCTTGATATGGAATGACCAGGTATTTGTGGTGATGGTTTGACGGTTCCTGTAAGTTCTCCTCGGGGGAAAGATACAACCCCCATAGCAACACCGGTTCCAGGCCCGGATTCATTAACCTCCCCCTCTCCACCAGTAGTTCATCCAAAGAAAGGAAAATCACTACAACCCACGCAAGTGCCTGCTAGTACACGAGCAAGTATTGTTTTTCCATTGCTTGCAAGTGGCGGGTTATTCAATCAAACTCGGGAACCAAATAACATAAGTAAGTGCCAGATGATCAAACTCCATAGAGTAGCAGTCTATACATTGGTGTAGCGTCGAATCAAAATTTCATTGAACTCCATTAAACCGAACGACCGATCAACAGAATTTTCCATTCGATCGATTTACAATATTCCAGTGTGCAGACTGTTCAAAGTGTATCAATTACGTAGTGCTGTAAGTTCCCTCTGTAGTTCGTATTGCTTCGCACTTTGATTGCAGCACAACATTTTTGTCTATGCATCGATCCCTGTTTTCTTCGTACCTGTTACTGGCTTATTATTTCAGAGTAGCACTCGTTAGGTATCTATATTCCATGTTTATTTCCCTTTATACGTTGTTCTATACTTCTAATCCTCTAACATTGTTTTCTACCCTCTGCGTACGATGAATGTTGTTGCACTTGTTAATCAAGTTTACGTAAATATACAGAGAATTTTGTGTTTATTATTAGGTTACGGCACGCTCAGAGAAGAGAAGACACCTCAGATTCACATTTCCCATTCCCATCAACTTGGCTCCAATCCGAGTATTTATTCTGCCGGAGGTCATGGTAGCCAGCATAGCACCGGAAGTTTGGATCAAGTGACTTCTCCGACAAGTCATCACTCCACTAAGCCTTTGAACACAGGCGAAGATCTGTATAGCTGGATGGCCAAACAACAAGAGTTTATAAAGGATAATGATAAAAGCAATTTGAAAGGGAATTGGGTGAGTACTATCTCTCAACGTTTCAACAATACTTCTGTAAAAACCATTTGCTTCAAAGTGGTTTTGTTTATCGATATTCCTTTCGCTTAGGTCTTTCGTGCAGAACAAAAGTCTTTGAAGGTATTTGAAATTTGCTTTTGATTCCGATGCGATACTTTACTTTACGTAGATGCTGTTTTGTACATTGCATACAATGTACTAGTTCATTCGATATAATTTCAAACATTGAAGAGACCATATTATTTTCAGGATTCAAAAATCAATACGATGACAACGGATGATACAGAAGACTCGGATGTCCATAGCGGTACTCTTCTTTATCCAATGAAAGATTCGCTCAGGCTGTTAGACGCGCATTTAATTTTCGAGCCACTTTTATCTTCCTTATCCGTTATGCCGCAACAAATGCTTTCCGCTATTGGTTCAGGGAATGTGAACAATGTGTCTTCCTTAGATTCATTAGGATCTAATCTGTCTTTGGTGGGAAACATGGAAACTATGCGCATTGACATCGTCGTTAGCGAATTTGGGAAAGTAATAGACAAAAAGAAAGGTATACACGTATATTCAACAGTTACGGCAAGAAACAGATTTATTTTTTGATTCGCTAATACAGATTTAAACGACACAGGCAACAAATACCAAATGAAGAAAGGTAACAACAACAAATTCCATTTGGATATACCACCGGAAACCCCAGCATTTTTATGCGAGAAGATTGGCATCGATATAGATGTTAAGAAAATGGCTGACATGACTGTAGACGATATGATTCAAAAGCAAACTGTTTTGTATATATCTCGGGGCCAATTGAAAAAGCATACAAGTACAGTTGTGAATTTTAGTTTAAATATCCGGTACATTAGCCAACAAGTAAATATGCCTCTTCTCAGATTATTACATCAGATTAGTAATATGTATCAGAATGTTAAAGAAACCCAAATGGAATTAAAAGAACAGCAACCGGAAAGTAAACGAAACAATAATCTAATTGTTAACGATATAGCGGCCAAGAATGGCTCATCGTCAAGTAAATATACAACTTGCTAGCTTGGTTTTTTTTCAATATTTTTAGCATAGATTTAACAATCGTGTATTTACTCGACAGCATCCGATCTACAAGAACAGCTTTTGCTAGGTGGTAAGAAGATGGACATTCCATTGCTCCGGAACAGTTTTGAACCGAATCTATCGAAAGTCACGTCACCCGACACGAACAATCGATCTCGACCGCAAAGTTTTGCTCAAAAGTTACGCAGCACAGGGAAAAGCGTCAAGGGTTACATTAATTTGAGCGAAGGAATTATCACTCCGAATTTCGGAGCAAGTCCAAGCGGATCTGGTTTAGATAAATTCTGCGTACTTCCCGATAAATGCAAAGATACCCCGCATATGACACCTCGCTGCTGGAAAACAATCTATTACCTGCTGGATTTGTACGCTACACGTCCGGAGACTAAAACTATCACGCATCGATTTTCCATACCAGCAGACGCATCGGAGCACTATAAAAGTGGTCGAAAGTATGAGCTGCTGAACGAAACGAAAGACGCAGACCTTGAGAAAGGCTTGAATGCTGAAAATAGTTCGACACCTGTACCGCTTCCGCGAGAACTGAGTTAGTACACACCATTCACAAGATCAAACGTATCTTTCAAACTCAAATCATTCTATAATAATGTATTACAGGTATTGTTACAGGGGAACGTACAAGATTAATTATCTTCGGCGTCGCTAGGATACACAGAACTAGATGGTTAGCTACTCTCAGCGGTTTAAAACTCGAAGCGGAAATAACAAGTCTTCAAGCAAGTCTGACTTGTTGTAAGAAATCAAGACCGGCAAGTTTCGAATGTAGCTCGACCGGACAAATTGGCAGAACCATGATTGTATTGCTAGAAGGTGTAGCTCCTAGCCAACAGACAGTTGTGAAAGTAACCGTGGGAAAGTCACAAGCTTTATACTCCAGTATCAGTAAACATCAGAAGGATAAGAATAGCGGTCTGCTGACGGTCGGTGTTGTCAATATTGATATTCCTCAGCATCCGGTGGCTCTACACGGTATGATGACCAGGGGCAGCAAACAGTTGTCATCGACTTTACAAGTAAATCTAGATACTTCTTTCTCGTTTACTGTTTCGGTGGAACTGCGGAACAACTACCTACGCTTCGATTTCGATGATTACCGGATAAGGGTCGATTCATATCTCACCAGTAACGATAAACGGACCGAGATTCTTACCCAGGTTTTAAGTGAGACAGTTCACATCTGAGCGGTAACGACGATTCGGCTACGATACTTTTCTTCGAGTCGGCGAGGTTCTAGGAACCCCTGGGGCTAAGGTGGGAACCCATGGGGTTAGGGTAGCAAATGACACGATCTTCGGCACTTGGCCTTTGTTCGAGGATCTCGAACCTTTCTCAGGTTGCCGTAGAATCGGAACGATAAACTATGAACACGCAAGACCGATCCGATAATCGTTCCGCTGAGATATGAATCGACCCTAAGTTGTAGAAATCGATACTTTGAACAACTTTTTCATTTATATATTAGCGGCGGTCTCGCTTGGTTAGTTTTGCAAGTTCACCACTGTTTTCAATACCTATTCGTAACAGTTGGGTTATGTACTTCTCATATAGGAACTCAGAGTAACAAGGACTTCCTCGAGAATGTCCAGAGGCCAACAACAGGACGATGTGGACACAGGTGTACCTGGCAGTCCGCATCGCTATCCCTCAGTCCCACAAGTTGATATACAGAAGCCACAAGTTATATCTAGTCTACTGGAACCTATTGTTATGCAGTTCAACATTATACTTCAAAGTTTGAGTATAACAGCGGCTTTGTTACCGTCTTTGCAAGCACAGTACAAAATGGATCAAGTTACTAGTTCGGGTATAACTGGCAGTAAAGCCAAGTTTACAATAGACCTACCTCATCACACTTTGAGTTTCACGACAAAGCTCCAAGTGACCGAAGCGAATTTACCTTCCGAAGCTAGCATTGAACTTCCTAAAGTACACGTATCCGCGGAATACATTCAAGATGGTAGTAGTAATATGAACGACAGTAAACTGGCTGGTCAGTGATCTATAACAATTTATACCGTAATTAATTTAAAACATTACCCTTTACAGTCTAAACATCTTATGATTCACAGACGGCGTGGTGTTAAGACAGGGCAGCTACCTGAGTGCTACTGCCGACATCGGTGTATTTGAACATTCTTTGACCACGGATCTCCTCAACCATTTAGTATTTGTGCAAAAAGTGTTCATGAAAGAAGTGAACGAAGTTGTACAGAAAGTTTATGGCGGAGAGAAACCTGTTCCTTTGTGGTTAGAGGATGAGGAACCGAATAATTCACCGGTGAAAAGAATATTATTCTCATTAATTATTCGCATCAAGGTACAGTGTGCTCGTTGTTACTATTTATGTCGAATTTGAATCACTTGAAATTTCTACATTATTTATGATATGTTATCGCCAACAGAGAGTGCAACTGACTGCAACAACTCCAACGAATTCAGCAGTGCGCTTAGAGACTGGAGCCGTTGAACTTCAATTGTCCAACAGAGTACAAAACGTTGTTGGTGCTACACAACCAAATCCATATATGAAACTATTCGGGAAGGCGCAGGTTGATATTAACTTGAGTCTCGGACAGTTGCTGAAAAACGTTTTATTCGAAGAGGCCGAAACGGAATTCCAACAGTTTGCGTTTTTCAATACCAGAGTAGGATTAAGAAATGCCTTTCAAGAAGAAATGGCGCAAGGCGATGATAAAGAAGTGGTTTTAATCACGTTAAAACGCCCGTTGATATACATTCAACCGGTAGCTATCGACAAAGCCATTCTCGTCTGGTTGAATTATAAAAACGCGTACGAGTACTGGAACGAGAAGAGAGCGAACTTGAATAAAGAGGTTTTGACGGCTACGCAGCAAGTGTTCGAGAAGGTTCCATTTGGTCAGATAACGAGCCAGCTTAGCGCTCCTCATTTGGGAACGCTGTTTTTGCAATTAACTGTAGACGATATGGGTATTTGCGTACCGCTAAATCCTCTACCGCCTACTTGGGGAATGAATAGAGGACTCTACGATGGTGAATCGAGGGATGCTGTTGTAGTGACCTTGGAAAATACAAGCATATCTGCATGCAGCAGTGGTAGCTTAGTCAGTAAAGGAAGGTATGCTGTTCGCTACCTCTATTGTACTGGATGTGTTGCATCAAGAGGTACATGGCGACATTTCCGCCATTCTTTTATACTTTTACGCTACTGTTGGGGAAATAATTTTTTCAAGTTTTTTTTCGCAATTTCAAAGTTCTTGATGTTTTTTTATTTATTTTGACATCGATGAAAGTCATCGAAACCAATGACCTACAATCTACAATGTCATGAGCTTCGCGCGATCTCGAGTACCAAAAATTTTTAGATTGTACCCGTTGCGATGCATCCAGTATTTAATAAATTTCGTAGGAGGACTTATAATATACCGATTACGTCCTACAGATTTATGGGCCTGTGCTTAAGGTTTGCCGAAGATTTTGAAACCTCTTTGGATGATTGGAAACCAGACACGACTGATAGTAGCATAATGAATCTGTGTATGGTGTCGGAAGGCACTTACGAAGTGTGCAGTAGAACGATTGCACAAAAACCAGACAAATCTGGTAATGAAAGCAGAATTATATTGCAATAAGTTTCTTTGGACTGTGTGTAATGTACTTCATCTATTTCCAGATAATGCCAAGTGGATTTTGAACGTACAATGGCAAATGGAAGGTGTTGATATTCATTTGGATGTTAGTGTCGGACAACAACTGTCAGCGCTCGGACATACTTTAACAATGTTGACCGGCTCTGAGGAAGACGACATTCACGCACCTGCAGAATATGACAGCGACGACGCGGATCAGCCAGATAATAGCACTAGCCAGGTTAAAAAAAAAGTATGGTTTAATTATATTTATTTTGTCCAATTCCCCCCCTGGTCCCATTGGTTCGGTAATGTATTCAAAATGATAAAAAGATGCCTCGTTTCCCAAATTTATATTTTAGTTTCTATAGTTTAGTATCACGTGCCACTTTAAACATTATATCTTTATCTATATTTACAGGAAAGTATACTAATGAGGAAGTCGAAGAATTGGACAGACAGTTTACCAGCGTTTGTCTTCGATCCAACGCTCGATGCGAAGAAAAGATCGAAACTTATTGAGAAAGAAATGAACGAACAAGCGAAAATCATAAACGACCTACGATCGCTGGGTGCTTCCCATGGAACCATAGAACAAGAAATGAAGCGCCTGCATGAACTAGAGGCTGTTGTGTTCAAAGATTTTAGGAGGTATTACTATAAGATGCGTTACGCGTAATAAGTTTCAACATCGAGCGTTATTAAAACAATGATTATTAATATTTCTTTGCGTATTATTCAGAGACATGATTCAGAAACTACGGAGGCAATCGGTCAAAGCGTCTGGAATAAAAGGTAAATTAGGGCTTGGTGGTAAGACAAATGCATATCGATCACGATCATTTATAGTACCATCGCCGACACTTGAAAACCAGCTAGAGAGTCCTGAAGATATAAACATGGAAGTCAATTCAGCCAATTCTGCCAGTTATGAAAGCAGTCCTAGGAGTGGTCCAAGTCGGTACGATATAGTTTTATTTCGGTGATTGATTGGATTTGTTCTTAACATGTTATACGAAAAGAATAATAATAAATATTCGCTTGCAGGTCTGCTTCCCTTCGAGTAAGAGGTCTTAGTGGTCCACGAGTTACATTCAGCGATACGCACACGATGGGAAGGTATGTTAGGTAGGTTCAATGTACTTTTCAGTGATCATGATCAATATAATTTCATTATACAGGCAATCGTCTCTGCCAAGCGCCGGATCAGAGTTAAGTTTACCAGAAGGAGAATTGGATTGGCCACAAACTATTGAAATAGAGGGAGAAAGAGTCGAATTGAGGAAGAAGAGCAGGGATATCAGTTGTACTTCGAGTTACGACAGTATGGAGGGAAAGTACGTGCAATGCATAAGTTTGAAACATACTAGAGAATCTTTTATTGCTATATCAAATAATTTTCAGCGCTCCGCTGCTCGATTCGTTCGCGAAAGAGCAATCCTCTACGACGTCGTCGCCGTACATAACACCTCAGAAACCTCAAGATCCTAATATAGACTTTGAACTCGACGTGAAAGTTCTAATTAACAGTGGCCAGTGTGTACTCCACACAAAAGATCCAGGAAAGGAGGACGAAATTAAAATGTAAGTAATAAGAGTCTATATTTTTGCGCGTTCCGTGAATTTCCATTAATTTATATGTATACTTCTCTTTGCAGTATGAGTAGAATGAAAAAGGAGAGATCGTGCTCGGGAGGCACGTTCGAATTTCAACCAAGCAGTCCTAGTAGTAGTAGAAAACATTTAAGTAGTAAAGAAAAGTCGTCTACTACGAGCACGTCCCGATTACGGTATTTGCAACATGCAAACGTACCCCTCGTGGACCTGACAATTTTTCATATTCCCGGTTTAGATGTAAAGGTAGGAGAACGTCCGCTATTTAACACTCGCATGACCGGCTATATTAATATTTACGTAACTATCGTTTACGTATTTATCTTATCAAAAACGGGTAACATTTTTACCTATGGCCGTGCGAGTGTTAACGATATAAGCAACATTATATTTTAATGATATTAACATCGGTCAAATTGTTCAGGTGCACTATGAATCTAAAACGCTTCCCGAAGAATCTATGTCTCCCCGCGTTTCATCGGACAATAGCAGCATGCTGAATCCCACGCCATCGGCAACGGCGTTCAGAAAATCCAGCACAAAGAAGGCCAGTTTGTTCGCGTGGATGACGCTTCAGAGTATACCGGAAGAAACTATAATAAGTCCCCATATCCTTGAATTTTTGGAGCAAACGTTAGAGCCGATACCGTGTAAAACAAACTTCCATAGCAATGCACAAACGAACCCGGTTTATCCTATGGAAAACACAGAAAGTACATCCTGGGCAGCCACCGCGGCGAGCAGCAGCAATTATGTTTATGCGAGTTTTCCTGTCGATGTAATAGTATATTTTCATATGCAACCCTCTACATTTAGGTAAGCTGTACAACTACAATCTGTTAGCTTTTAATAGGAACCTGAACCGAATAATAATCTTGTTTCGTACCACCAGGTTTTCCTGCTTACCAGTGTCTCGCGTAGAATGTATGCTTCAATTGCCGTCCCTCGACATAGTCTTTTCGTCCAAGCGAGCGGAAGAGGAGCTCCTAGAATTTCGAGAGTACAAATCTCCAGGCACGCAGTCCACAGGGAAAGAATCAAGTTCGGCCATCGGTGGATTATCCGTCACCGGTTGTCTCGCTGACTTTTCCATTTATATCTTCCATCCATATGGCGGTGGGAAAAAAACCGGCTTAAAGGAAACCCAGTGGTCACCGCTATCGGACAGCGAGAGGAAGGATTCTTTAAGTATCAACGTCGAGTTTGTAAAGTTTCATATCGCGAGAAGTAGGAAGTTAAATTTCCAAAGCGAACAGTCGAAGAAGATGTTAGACACTAGCCGTGCAGTTATACGATTTTCTAGTACGTATAAACATGAATTCATTCGGTCATTGGACTCGTTGCTAAAAGATATCTTTTTTTCTGAATACTAAAATATTTCTTGAATAATTTTACAGCGATTGTCGATTTCGGGTCTGCGTCGTTCAAGTACGATATGCGAAGATTAAGCGAGATACTGGCCTTTCCAAAGGCGTGGTACAGGCGCAGTATTATGCGACGATTATTTTTGGGTGATCTAAGTTCGGGTACAGCGTACTCCGAGGGCGATGGTAGTCCTTCTATGAATCAAGACGAAGCTGTCATGGGCAGTTCTTTACTGAAACACCACGAACGACAACATGGAACCAATGGTTTATCGAAGAGTGCTCCAGAACGAAGTCCAACGTTAAACAGAGACAAGCTAAGGTTGAGCTTGGAGAGCGACATGCCGAAGCACGCGCGATTGAAAGGTATGCTGCATCTTACCGTATCTTTTCTATTTCAAACTCATCGATTATTTTCGTATTAGATATTGGCAGAGGGTGGAGTTTCACTTCGGACAAACAAACAGCCTCGGAAGTGAAGCTAAGAGAGTCTGCATGGGAAACATTAGTATTGTTTGCTATAAATTTCACTCGCCTGAATGTTCACATGAACATGAGCAACGTGATGGGAAACGTTACTTGGATGACGAAGGATTTCTGTTCAGACGGAAGACTTTCTATCGGTAGCACCGGGCATAAAAATTTGTACATAGGTGTTGCCTTGGAAGGATCTAGTCTAGACGCGAAGGGTGGTATCGTGGGTGGCACTATAGAATTGAGTAAAATTGATACATGCAGTAAGTAAATCGACATCATTTTTGCATCGGACAATTCATGTTTTCTACATTAATCGTCGTATTATTTTATAGTACGTATTCGAGAAGAACCTGGAATAGAACCTGATCACACTCTAGGCTTGACATTATTTGCACTGGAATTGAGATTAGATTATATGGGGACTAGCGTGCTAATGTCCAGAGTCTCCTCGTTGGATGTTACTTTGCGAGACGAGTGGAAGATTAGTCGAAGTCACAGCGGAGAAACTTTCATGCCAACAAGAAGGTTGCTTATACGTACATTTGTCTACACACGTCTGCACCGATCCAATACATTTTGACTAAATTAATCTCGTTCATTCTTCAAACATTAATACAGGCCAGCGATAATTTTCATACACGGCGATTTAGGATGGGATCAATTGCAAATTATGATTAGCAAGTCAACGACAACAGATCTTCTAAAAATGTATTATAAATTGGACGAGTTTTTCAATCAACAATTCAAGAGTAGCAAACGAGTATTCAGTTCTTTACAACCGAAACATCAAAAAGTGAGCAACAGCAGCTTTAGAAAGAGGCAGATGAAGTACAGAACTACCGGTGAAGGTATAAAGATCATTGTTGAACTGTAAATAATGAAACAGTGCACTTAATGGCAGTATGTAAAATAACAGGTCCGTGTAATATAAATCAAACAACGATATCAGACGCTCGTCATCACAGACATTGGCAAGGAGTGTTGGCTCAAGTAGCAGACCTCCAGTTGGGAAGTTTAAGATTCTCTCTCCCAACAACAGGAACTGTACTTGGTGGAACGATGGAGCTTCATGGTTGCAACATTAGCTTAGCCTGCTTCCACGGAATCAATTTTAAGAGCAAAAGTTGGGCGCTATTTTCGTTAAAGGAACCTTGCATCAGTTTTGCTACAGAAGCTCAGGAAATCCCAAGCGTCGAATGTAAACATTATTACGAGAATTAGTCTGATTCAGATAGAGTTGGGCAAAAGTTATTTCAAATAACGAATAAATCAGTTTATTCGACGTTTATTTCAAATAATCCCCAACTCCAGATTCAGGTTTGAATTGTACGAAAACTTATTAACGAATACGCATTTTTCAGCGCCAAATACATGTGACGTACACGTCGTGCAAACATTGACCATCAGTTTAGGCCAACAACAGGAGCAACACGCGAGGCATCATTCAATGGCTACAGTTTGTAGACTGAGCCGCAGTGTTCTATTCCCGCCGCAGTTCAAATCACTGCAAGAATGGTTCCACTATGCATTTGCTAGCAGCGAAATCGATGGTAAATGTTTTTAAGTTAACACGTTGACCGCCTCGTAGATAGGACTTGCGCGAAATACACAAAATCCACACGGCAGTCAACCTGTTAATAAATAACGCAGGCTCAGAATATGAAATTAACTGGTGTCTGCAATCTTTTATAGCCGTAGATCGATTTCCATGTGTCGAAAGAGAACGCACAGACAGTACGTCCGACAGTGGCAACGTGACTCGTGGAAGAAGTACGTCAACAACTTCTGGAAAATTGCAGGAACACTCGCATGCGAGAGAAGTTATATTTGCGCTACCATCATTGCAATTATACTTGAAAACTGAACATCTTCAGACAGCCAAAACTCCGGACGTTATTGGTGAGCACCCGCGTCTTGTTGTTTTCATTTAAAAATTCATACAAAGAAGTTCGCAATTTTTTCAATACATGTCTTTTTTGTTGCACATAAGTGTGCGTGAAAATAATTGACACGACTACGCGTTGCAAAATATTTCTTTCTTTTTATTTTCTTTATATTTATATACAGACTTGTTCCGATATATGTTTTCGTCGTATTTCGGATCAGAGGACCTATGGGGCTTGACTTATCGTCTTACATCGAAATAAAACTTGTACGTACAGTCTTGTTCCGATATAAGGCGACGGCGTTTGTTTCGAAATAAGGAAATCGCTACCCCCTTTCCTTATGCCTCGTGCCAGAACAAGAAGGTATGCTATATTCTATCCTTTTCCAAGGACTGTTATGGTCTGCTTCTACCTCTCACCTCTCGCCTCTCGCTCATTCTCCGTGTTCTCTCTCGGCTCACTCGAGAATAAAGTAAAGCCGAATAACGTATTGTCAGTGTCTCATAACGTGGGTGCGAGACGGCACAGGGGCAAGGAGAACGAAGTTCGCCGTTACGCGTTGAAATATACCTGATGCAGTAGTGGTAATCTTCTCAGCGAATAGCGAGAATACGTGTGACCCAACTGTGTGCGCCTGACCAATCCGACGGTTTCTTTGCGAATGCCTTTCGCATTCCTTCCGAGTTCCGAGTACCACGCTATGAACCATCGACGATACCTCATCCGATATACAGCGAAAGCCGGTCCCGGCTTCGAGATCGATTTTCAAGTATTGTTCGCCCTTCTGGTTGTTGTTGTTGTTACTATTGTTATTATTATTGCTGGTATTATTATTATCGAGTTGTCTCCGATTATTATTATTATTATTCTAGTTGTTGCAAATAAACAATCATTCCACGCGGAACATTAAACTATTATTTAATAAACAAAAACCGAGTGCTTTCGTTTAATCATGGCTAAAAAGCAGGACAAGGCAAGAATTTTCCTCACGGTGCAAGACAAAATTAAAATTGCCGAACAATCGGAGAAAGGAGTCCCAACGAAAGAGTTGTGTAGCAAGTATGGAGTTTCATCGAGTGTGATATATCGTATTCGTCGAGAATGTACACATTTATCAAGTTTTGGAAGCCGAGGAGGATGTCTATTACAGCATAAAAATCGAAGAACATCTCCGAATATAGAACTAGAAAATCGTCTGTATACATGGTTTCTGGAGCAGCAAGTAATGGATACTCCATTGACCGATGTATTATTGCAAAAGAAGGCGAGAGAACTCTGCAGTCAATTCGCATCTACACCATTTAATGCAAGCGGAGGCTGGTTAAGGAATTTTAAGAACAGATATAGAATCCATCTAGTCCGGGTTCACAGAGGAAAAGGAAGCGCAAACGACAATGGTGCAAAAGCATTTTTCGATGCTTTCGCAAAACGTATCGAAGAAGAAAAGCTCAATTTGTGCAATATCTATAATATGGATGAGACGGGTTTATTATGGAAGACTATCCCTTCGAAGACTTTAATATCAGAAAAAGAAAGAATATTGTCAGGGGAAAAGCAGAAAATGGATAGAGTATCTATCGGACTGTGTGCCAATGCAGATGGAACGCACAAGCTCCCACCAATTTTTATTCATAACTTTAACAACCTACGAGCGCAAAAATATTGCGGACCACTGTCTGTTATTTGCAAATATCAGCCACGAGCATGGATGAACTCAAAAATTTTTAACAAGTGGTACGAGGAGGAATTTAAGCCAAGCGTACGACAGTATCAATTGGCAAATGGAATAGTAGGGAAAGTATTGTTACTTGTAGATAATTGTGCCAGTCGCAAAAGAATCTATACATCGCAAGAAGATGATAATTTTGAAATTGTTTATTTGCCAGCGAAAACTACTTCGTTTATTCGACCTATGGATCGAGGCATAATTTCAAAATTGAAAAACAATTACAGGCACAAAATTCTGCGTTACATTTTACGATTGGAAAAAGCACTTGAAGAATTTTATGTTAAATATAATATAAAAGATTGTATATATTTGCTAAATGAATCATGGAACGATATCACAGCTGCTAATATTAAAACTGGGTGGAATGAATGCTTATATAAACATTCCGAAGAGGAAGAGGGAAATCTATTAAATGCATCGACACAATCGCAGATGAATGCTATGATATATATCATCACTGGCGAGGAGAACAGTCCTGAAGACTTTATGGAAATATTAAGGCATTTGGAATGTGAAGAAATAATTAATGTAGAAGAAAATATTATACAAGATGAGGAAGACGACATGTACATAGAAATAGGAAGAGATGAAGGAAGAGGAGAAAATGAAACGTTACATGGCACGGTACTGTTACACGAAGCAGGACTATCGCACGAAGCAGGACCATCGCACGAGGCAGGACCATCGGATGAAGTAGGACCATTGGATGAGACAGGAGTGTCACACAAAACAGAACTTAATTTTCGAGAAGAAGAGAAGAAATTTTTAACAACGATGGAAGATGGTCTGAAGACTTATATAGAAGAAAAGAAAAAATTTTTAAGCATGATGGAAGATGGCCTGAAGAAGTTTTCCAGAAACAATCAAACACTGTTGACTCTTGGAGAAGGATTGTTAAGATGTCTGGAAAATGAAGCACCTCAAATACAGAAAGACCGTCCTTAAAAGTGCAGCAGTAAGAAGATAAAACCAGCTTCTGTCAAGTAAAATTAAAGAAAAAGTGGAAGTAATTTTACTCAAAAAATTGCTTGACACCATTATGAAGGATGGAGGGTTGATTTTAATATTTATACGTACATATATGTATGTATATTATTATAGTCTATTTTATTAGTAGTATATCGTAACATGTTAATATCATTCCTTGGAAAGGGATAGGATAGAATATGACATACCCTCTCGTTCTGGCACTAAGCGATATACAGCAAACAACTTCAAAAGGAGAGGGAACATTTCCTTATTTCGAAACAAACACAACTGCCTTATGTATATCGGAACAAGACTGTAAATGAAAAAGATATGGTTCTGTCTAGTAGAAACTTTCTCTCTGAATTGTTGCAACTATTTTCTTCGTATATTTTTAGGAGCTCCTAAACATATTTTATATAGTAAGTACAACGTGAAAGTTGACTTCATTCGAGTCTGGTAAGACGCATTGTGATAGACGGCTTTGTATTGTACGAAAATTGATTTGCATGACATTTATCGAACATGCATTCGTGTGCACATTTACGTTACTACATTAACAAAATCATAATTCAACTAATTGCGCATGTCGTGCACAGACTAATACGATTAAAAAGCATCTTAGAATATTAAAAAATTGCATAATCAATGATACAACTAAAGAACATGTTGTTTCACTCGTAACTCGTTCATTGTCAGCGAAAAAGAATTGCTTAGTTTCACGAAGAGCATAATTAGCGTAGTAAATTGACTGCACCGAGAAAGTATCGCAAAACACGTGAAAAATATTTTGAAAACTGCATAACTGTAGATATCATTAGATACAGGCTGTTATTATATTTTTAGAGCATTTTGAACTAATATACAAATTATATTTATGCAAAAAATTGATTGTACACTATGATTGTACAGCGTATGAACTAGTATTAGTGATGCGATTAGCAGTGCAATGTAATTACTAGCTACGGTAAGATCATTACAAAATATGTTATATAATAACTACTTGTTTAACAGGTGAAAAACCATTAGTCGAATGTAGTTTTATAACAGAATTTGAGGACCATATCTTTGTTACCGTGGATGCAGAGGCCTTTTTCTTCTTGCATGACTTGATTACCTCGTACGTAAAGGAAAAAGTGGTAAGAGTAGTTTTTATTATATTTTTCATTGCGTCAAAGAGATTATGGTATAAATTACATTGTTATCTTTTGCATTGTTATTATGCAGAATATGGGTGCGCATAGTCCGGATCCTCAAGAAAAGAGAGGCGGTAGTGCGTCTGCCGCAAGCACTTCCGGTGCAGCATCGACTACTTCGGATGACGAAAAGAAACGAAAACAATTTGACCCTGCAGATATGTTCATTAAAGATTGGAGATCGTACAGATGTAAAACTTGGCATCTAGAACCGACTGTTAGGTAATATCGCTTCTCATAACTTCTATGAAAATTTCTATTCAAATATTAAGTAACCGTTAATAAAATAGAAAATAGGAAAAATTTCATTGAAAATTACAGACATCTAAGAGATAAGAAATTCTCTTTATTTTCTGAAATATAAAGATTCTTAATTATGGAATAATATCCAACGTTTCTGTTAAAAGATTACTATCTTGGGCTGGCAAAAGTATCGAACCCTATGGCATCGACTACATTTTGCAGAAGTTAGGATTTTCTCATGCCCGTACAACGATACCAAAATGGATTCAACGAGGTTTCATGGATCCGTTAGACAAGCTATTGGCCATTCTTATGTTAAGAATGGTTTCAGCCGTGCGCGAAGAATCGTCGGAAGAGCAGAAGGAGTATAAACGTGAAAAATAAAATGGACGTTAACGCTCTTAGCGATAAGGACTGAGAAAGCGGAACGAAATCAGAGATGAAACCATATTAATAATCGTCCATCGTAGTAATGTTCTTTCGACAGGTTAGTAAGCGAGGATAACCATACACGGCTCTCGGAACGAGCTTGATCATTCTGTAAAAGGATCATTCTGCGGCAAGCACGCCGCATTAATTGCGAGAACTGTTCTCAATAATCGTAGAATCGTGGGACTGAATCTTGACACTTCGAAAGCATAATGGGATACGCTTTAGGGGACGTTTGTACGAAATGTAATTAGCGAAGTGCAACCTGTTATCGATTAACTGTACATTAAATTATAGATAAAGATTTATAATCATCGATATTCCGTTCGAACGTGTTAGATATTGCACAGAACGCCACGGATAAGTCCGATAGCGTTTAGAGTATATATAAATAATATACGTGCGTATATATATTACAGTGTTCAACGACGCCTCGTTATATTTTCATAACGTAATTCACAGGGAGTTTTAGTTCAGGAACGAGAGTTCAGTCTCGCCGTCGGATTCGCGATGTTTCCTCGATCGAGACGCGTTTCCTGTACGATATTTAGACTCGGGTATCGATGCAGAGTCGGGTAACGTGGTCTCGGCTTTAGAATCTTATAAGTTGCGTTCATGTGTTGTGCAGAGACAAAAATGTCTAAATTATCTCTATACCAAAAATCTATGTGTTCAAAGATTTAGTTTGCCATGTTTAGTAAAGATTCATTCTATGTGTAAATCCGCGATTATTTTAATTATTTTATAGTTTTCGAAAGTCTGTAATTCATAGCTAACAATTTCTTAACGAATTCTTCGGTAGCGTTAGCAGTAAATTAACCTAATTCAACTAATCGTTTCCTGTTGGGTCCATAAGTTAGTAATTTATTCTCCATTATTTTTTACCATTTTTGGTACCATTTATTTAAAAATCCTAGACATGTTTCAATCTTTCACACAGTCGCGGATGCAATTAAAAGTCGAGACTGCCCAGACTAATTTCGGACATCTGGTAATCCCACCAATAAAGTCAGAACAGCATTTCTTCGTTCAGGCGTTTTCTTGTCTTTGCACAGTGCGTATTATGTACAGTTAGTTTGTAGCGATTTAAGATGTTACGCGCCTAGATAAGGAAACAAAGGAAATCGAAAGTTATATACATACGTGTTACACGCGAAAGTACACGGAAGCGTAGGAACTTCCGGTTCGGAAAATTTTGCAGCTTTGATAGCGCAAACTGTGCAGGGTGTTTTTCAGTTGCTTGGCCAGGATTTACCAATGTGTTCGATTAGATCGCGAATATAAAAGTAATTTCACGCAAACGTCATCTCGTAAATGTTTCTTTTGTGATACGGCAGAGCCAAAAGTGGGGGGTGCGTACGTTTGTTTTAGCTGTGATATGTGTAAAACTATATATATACAGGCTTGGTAGAAAATATGTTAACACTTATATGAAAAATTGCCTTTCCGTATAACAAGACACCGTTGATTTGAAAAAAATATATAAATTGCAAAAGCTGTTCAATTATCTTTCAAAAACATTAATTGTAGTATGTACAAGTTTATCCTAATACCAAGTACCAAAAATTCTCTAAAATATATATACTCTTCGTTGAACGTTGTATTTTGTTTCAAACACGGAAAGTGTTGTAATATTTACGAATGGATATATGTAAGTATTAAACATGAATTTTTGGATCGACTAATCCTGTATTATGACGAAGACTCTAGTTCGAATTAATGATAAAACGTGAAAGCATAGAACGTTATGATTCTGTTTAGCTGAATGTAAATAGTTATTTAGAGTGTCTCAGAACTGGCAGTGGAATCCGAAAAGGGGTGAAAAATTTACTCATGTAAATTCATTTCTTCTTGAGTTGCACGACCAATTCAGGGACACTCTTAACACAAAAGATACAAATTTCGTTCAAACTTACCTTCGGAGAGTTAGACTTGATTTCACTTGAATCACTTTTTTCGGAACGGAACCTAAGAGAAAAGCATTTGTGACTTTGCATTTGAGTAACAACACTTTGGTTAGAGAATTAGGAAACACACTAGGGAAGGGTTGATCTTTGTATGAACTGCTCACGCGATTACGCTTACATTCTTAAGGATATTTTACGTCGCCGTCTTTCCGTTGTTTTTTTATTAGGTGGGAAAGAGAGAAGCTGGAATTCAATCGAAAATGGGTTCGTAGCTTTCAGTCAATCGACACCGACCGCGTTTCTTGCTCAGCTTTGCGGATAAATTTCGCGCGAGTCCTTATTATACTATACAGTAATTTAACTTTAATTTTTTCTAACGAGAACGATTCCTTTCGCTCTATCACAATACACACTCACACACCGCTTTCGTGTATATGAATTTATAGCCGCAATGTAATATATTTTTCTGTACGCGTGGCGATTACTTTAAATGTAAATTACGAGTCCATACATATTTGCAATTATTCTGCGTTACGCGAATCTGTAACGACGACGTGCACTTAAGCAAATAAACGTAGCTGGTACATACTGTGCATAAGTCGTTACTTGTAGGATAAATTATATAGGTATATATATACAAATAGTTCCAATGTACACATATACTGTATTTTAAATCAAATGTAAAAATTAAATGTAAAAGTAGAAGGGGTACAGACGTGCTGAATTAATATATCGTTGTTCAAGTATCTTATTTCGTCCGACGGGATCGCGAAAACGTGAAGCTTGCGTCACAGCCACCGATATAATTTTACTGAAATGTTGTCTTTCAATCTGCAATTAATTTTAGAACAAATCGTTCTTTGGTGACTTAGTTCTATCATCTCGAAATTAGTTTGCCTGTGCTAAAGGAAGGAATCAAATGAAAAGGAAGCGTTAGTGGGGTTAAACTTTAGCAAGTCAGCGTGGAATAGAGATGGTTTTATCAATTGCGATACACGATGTTATGTTAATACTTAGAGGAATTCGCTGGGGGCGAAGCTATTCGTGCAATGAGAATGTGGAAATGGCAAGAATTCTATTTTCTGCATGATCAATTATATTATCAATTCAAGTCGACTTTATTAGCGCAATTCTCCTCTAGCCTTGTATATTTGTTACTATTCATATTTGTATTCACGCACGATATAAAAATGCACGCGTTGCAGTATAATTCATGATACGGAAAGTATAGTTCCCTTCATTTCCATATTTTTATTACACTGTTCCGCTCATAGTAAAATTGTCGTCTTGCGTTGTTTGAAACTTTTATTAGCATTTTAGAAAGAGGACGAATAAATAACCAAGCTTTATTAATTTTTCATTCGACGCAAGTACTCTGTCCGCCTCTGGTTCGTAATCTTTATAAACAGCGGTTTGTACAAACATTGACTGGGCGAAAGCCGCGGACGAGTACAGAGGCAGTACCCTGAATCTCAAACCAATGCAAATCATTTAGTTCGCCGATAGCACACTTTTTGGGCTTCTCACTGTCCACGGACTTTGCAATAATGTATATTTGCAGTAGCATGGTGAGGAGAACCATTTACTACTTTGAATGTTGCAACGCCAAACGTATTCATATGTATATGTGTATTTCTACTTTCTACACGCGTCGCAATAGAATTCGCATCGTGCGGTACGTCTGTTTAGTTTGTATGCAAGTTCCGGCAACCATCCGCAGTTGTATGTACAGTTCGAAAGTAGCTGATATTAATTGTAAAAATGGTCATAGCGTCGAGCAAAGCTGTTCCGTAGACTATAGACGTATAGATGATTTTTTTACACCAATTTCACGCGATTTGCTGTACTCGTAAGGTAGACTTCTTGCAAATTAGGCAGCCGAACGATACAAGGCAATTCGACAATAGCGCACTTTTTTGCGAGGTATTTTACGGTAAATTGTTAGAATTTCGAATTATTTATATTAGGTTCGATGGGAGAATGAATGTTGAGTCTCGAAAAACATGTAAAAGACAAGCGATATGCGAATCTTTGAATGGATTGAAGACACGAGTGCCAGGAGATCGATGTAATTCAATCACTAAAATAGAAGAGGAAATATAGTCAAGATATATGAGCAGAAGTCGAGAATACCTTGTGAAAAATTGCTATTTCAACCAGTTACACCGTGTAAAGTTTCATTGTCAAGCTGTGCACAGTGCACATCGATAGGCACGATCGATATAATTGATATTAAGTATATTTATACTTTCTGATCCACTTCGAAATCTCTGCTAGAAGGCTGTATGCTGTATTATATGCATGCACACTTGCTCATAATTATATGATCTTCTTCACGCGTGTGTTTCTATAATAAAAAGAAAAAGACTTGGTAGATCCAGCCAATACAAGGATAGCGAATTTTACATTGTAACGTTAGTATTATTTATGGATACACTGCGTATTTATATACATATTATACATATGATAAAATCTAATTTTTATTTATTTGTTTACTCGAGCGACGAGACTGTTTCGCCGGCAGGTTCTCTCAGAGTTCTAAAGCAATCAGATCAACAGTTAATCGTTCAGTGGATATCGAAAGGTTCCCCGCTAACTATGTAGCTGATCTGTCGGATACGATAGTATTCAATTCACGTGGTACATATATATACATATGCATATAGTGCGAGTTAGCGAAAAGATATATTTGCGTAGCGAACGTGCCTGGAAACACCCGTTTTCACAATATTTTCCCGCAGCATTTGTCGGTGCAGGCTTGATTCATTTCCTTTTACTGAATTATCAACTGTTGTTCTATTTTCTATGTATATTTGTTATCGATATTTCAACAAACGAATAAAAACTTTTAAGCTGAGCTTGCTGACAAATTATCCTCCGCTTTCAGCGCATGATTTGTTTTTCGAAAATAACACTGTCCAACAAATTTCAACTTTTTTTATGTTCCCAATATACTGTTCGGTCCTTCTTATAGAGTTTTTTGCGCCGATTCCGAATCTGTCCGTAATTTTTCTCCTATACGCACAGTTTTTGAAGAACATGGCTTTAAAAAAAAAAACAAATTTTTTAACTTTAAACGAATATTGTGACATTATAAAAGATATTGAATTGTTCTTTACAGCAAAAGATTCCTTAGACTTTCCCGAATCCAGTGATATATAATGTTAATACATTATGATTGTTTAAGCATGTTTAGAATTTTAGAATCTTTTACAGAATCATGTACAGAATCTTTTGCTGTAAAGAACAATTCAATATCTTTTACAATAACATCACAATATTTGTTTAAAGTTGAAAAATATGTTTTTTTTTCAAAGCCATGTTTTTCAAAAACTGTGCGTATAGGAGAAAAATTAAGGACAGATTCGGAATCAGCGCAAAAAACTCTATAAGAAGGACCCAACAGTATATTGAAATCATAAAAAATCGTTGTTCCCCCGGGTAACTCTGGTAAAAGGTACAACATTCGATAACGCGGTTTATTTGTTCGCGTGTCGTAGTCACTGGACTGCCGGCGGTAAAAGGTTAAACAGCGTATCAATATTCGTGAATAATGTTATTATGACAAACTATGTACCGAGGCAGAAACGATCGAAAGGGAAGGAAGATCGGGGGATTAAGACGTCCCGTGATCGAAACAGGAAGCGGCGCGGCGGCATGTAACGCGTCTTCGATTAATTAACGTTCGTGAGGTCGGTGTTAATATTTGCGTGCGTTTCAAGCCGGGATTGCGTAAGGCGTAAGCCCTCGTATAATTCGGGATGGCACATGATCTTCGAAAGTCGGTATCGAATTTACAACGGCAAATTGTTCTCGGATCTCGACACGCACGCGTTTAATCTGGATGGAAAGAGTTCCGGTGAAAGAAATTCTGAACCAGCCCCCCGTCCCTTCCCAAGATTTACGACGGACGCGCGCATATCGGCCGACAATCTGCGTGCGGATGATCGATTGAGATGCACGCAGGTTTCCGATTCGGTGTCACCGGTTACCATCGGGACACTTAATTGGCGGGTTGGTTGCGTGACAGTGCGGAAAAATTGCGAAACAATGCGCACGGGAAATTATCGAAACGTTGCGCGTTGCAGTGGTTTTTTGAGAAGCAACAAAAATAAACTGAAAAAAGTTCGTAAACGTTGTTAAACCTTGCAACGTTCGAATGCCCGTTTAAAGATCGTAACGCTGATTATTATCGCGAGTCTCATTACAAATCATTTTTACAGACAGTCCAGCGAAGCGAAATGTTTAGCATAATTATTCCTCCTACTCCTGGTCAGATGTACATATTTCCATTCACGTGACATTTAATTAATATCGAGAAGCAAGCAACCCCCTATGGGGTTATCACTCGATGCCGGTTACCAGGTATGACATTTCCTTTTAATCGTAATTATTTATAACGATGCTACAGAATAGTGCAACCATTCGGTTGAAATGTGAACAACCGTGTCAAGGTGGTCCCAGAGTTAGTAGAACGCACTCTTAAGGATAATCGTTCTGCGCCATTCTCTTAGCGCGATTAACAGACGTAAAAGGGTTGTCCGTAGTTTCTTTTAAACGAGCTCGTTCATTCTGCAGTGATTTCAATGCCCCTCCCTGGCCTGGAAGTCTTTCATCCGAACCTGTCGATTGAGAGGAATGCTCCTCAATCTGTCTTCCATTAAAAACTTCAAGATTCGATGGTCGAAAGATGTTCAAGTTTTCCCGTTACATTCAACTGTTCCTGGTTTATATTTCCCGCCTTACGGCCTGGTTCTGAGTTTAATATTTTGTCTGGAGAAATTGTAAGTTCTCCGATAAGAGCAATAATTAATTCGGTTTCTAGCCGGCCCGTGACTCATCGGCTGACACCGATCTCCATCGCGAAGATGATATTCAGAATACGCTCCGTGTCCCTAAAGATTTTGCAATAGTTCACGCGGCATTGGGGCCGGTGGGCGGCCCATTCTTTCGTGACATTAATATACACCCTCTCCTTTGTTCTACGGCACGGTAATGTCGCTTCACGTGTCACGCAATTAATCAACGCAACGGCCAGTTTCCAGTTGAACCTGACACCCGACGAACTCTTCAGCCCACGAGGATTCGAATGTTTTAGGATCGCCGCGCGGAAACGTTCGTTTACCTCTCTCTCTCTCTCGGGGCTTCAATTCTATGTAGTAATACACGTCTTTCCACTTTGCAGTTTCACATTTTATGGTAATGAATATTGTTGAAAGTCTCGCGGTCCGGGACACGCGTACTCATCGGATAAATATAAAAAAAATGAGATCAGCAGACTGCCGATTTTATGCATTGGCGACAAACTTGAACAAGTGCAGTTTCATATAGAAGGAATACAGTTACGACTTCGCTAAACGAATTATATGCGGCATCGATACACCCACGCGCTAACGGTGTGCCATTGAATTTCTCCAATTTGCATAATACAACCCCTGGCAGAATGTTTCCGATCGGAGGCATTGATACGGATTTTAGAGAAAACATTCACAATTTAGAAGTATTAAATATTACTTTATGGAGGTAAAACTGGTGGGAAATGAAAAGGGGCTTATTGAAGAATGGAAAACAACAAAATAACGTAAGCTTCCATTTATTATAACAAAGAAACGAGGAAATAAACAAAATGTTGCATGGAAAAAAGTTTCCGATTAATACAACTGCTGTCCAACAACAAATTTCTTCGACAATTAGTGTTCGATGATTCTTATAGAGTTTTTTGCGCTGATTCCGAATCTACCCTTAATCCCCCCCCCCCAGACGCACAGTTTCAGAGAAACTTGATTTTGGAAAAAAATACATATTTTTCAACTTTTTTTAACAAATATTGTGATGTTATTATAAACGATATTGGATTGTTCTATGCAGCAAAAGAATCTGTAGACTTTCCCGAATATGTACGTACAGTGATATCCAATTTATATGTACTTCTAAATTGTGAATGTTTTCTCTAAAATCCGTATCAATGCCTCCGATCGGAAACATTCTGCCAGGGGTTGTACTTTTCCACTTGGAAGTGCTGGAAGTGCTTACAAAAATGACAAAATTATACAGGTGAAAAAATGTCTGACAGCGAAAGACAAATTAAAATTCATTTTGTTCAAATTATAATTGTATATTTCGATTTCTAAATCCAATTAGCTTGCTATTTGAAGCGCCACGGGGTTATGAAGGTCTCGCCATTTCGATTACTCGCAGATTTAAGTTTCAATTAAAGGAGGTGTCACTGAGCAATGTCGATCGATGCGCAACGTCGATCGTGGATCCTAAAAGGTTTACAGCTTTCCCCGTCTGACCTTATCTGCACAGGTGTACAGTTAATAATTCGTGTCTTTCAATTCGCGATGTAATTGCCGGACTACGAAAAGTCAAGGTCGAGATCCGTCGAACCTATTCTCGACGTAGACGGAGCATTTACAATGGATGAGGCGATGAGGCCTCGTGCTTCGAATTCGCTGTGATTGAACGAGTTTCTGCCGGTGCCGGGGAAAGCGAAATCTGCATACTACATATCCTGCGCGAACTATTTCATCCACAAAGGATCCCAAGAACGATTTACTTCACCCTCGCAAAGCCTATAAAAGCTTTAGTCAGAAGTATTTCTAACGGTTTCATGGAAACCATGAAAGCTATGTTGCAACTTTATTTATCTTTTAACCCACCTCTCTTTGAAATCAACGTTGATCTCCATATTGGACCCAACACAAACAATACAAATTTCTAATTAGAATCTGAGAATTTTTATAAAACCTTCGTGCGACGAAAAACCAGTCGCGTTCTACCGCATCGTTGATAAAACTCGGTTTCCTGAATTTCTCACGAGGTAGATATTGCAAAATTATGCAAAGTAATTCCGGCTACATTTTTGGGTAGCAGTGACCGGTCAGAAAGTCAAATATTTGCGATATTCCCCTGAAAAAGGGTAGAAAGATGACTAACAACTAGAAACGTGTGGTCAACCGCATAATGGACCCAAGAAGGAGGACAGGTTCAAACAGGAAAAAGTAATTCAACGGATCTTCAGATTTTTGCGGTATTTAGCCAGATACTCGGAAAAGACCGGGTTCTTTGAAACGATTTGCATTTTGCGGTTTTCGTCGGTCTCCTACGAGATTCGAGAGTACATCGAGAAGTTGAACCGGTCTCGCAGGACGAATCGCAGGATTTCATTCGAATCCGTTGCTCGTGGCCTGTGAACTTTCGATCCTTTTTTGTCCTGCAGGAAGAATAAGGACGTAGACAGAGGAGAACCAATTAGTCGCGAGTTTTCCCGGGTCAGACTGGTTTTGGCGCAGAGATCCTTTTCATCCTGGCACTGTTTTTACCGCGATTGGAAACCGTCGTTAAAGGATTACCCGTGGCGCGTCTGTCAGGGTCGAATAATTCTTCTCGAGCCCCTCATTTCGACGAGAAAGCGTCCCGTGTCATATAATCTCAATTAGCGAAGATGAATGGATTGTGAGACTGTTCTCGAACAAACCTGTACAATCTGAAAAATCGGAGAACATTAAAGTTGAGATTTTTCAGGGACGTGAGTCCACTGCAAAGACCAACCACTGCACTGTCTAGAATGTCTAGAATGAAAAAGGCAGCTTTCTCCGGACCAGGAAACGGTCTCTGGGCATGAATGTCAAGGTTGGCTTATGCTCTTGATCTTCGGATAAAATATGACGTAATGTGCCTGTACACAAAGAAGAACAGAACCATAAATTTTCCATCCCCGCGTGCCATCGACAGAGATATACTAGTAATAAAGAACGATAATTAAGGCGATCCAGATGCATAACGAAGCCACAGTACATACAATATACAATAGCGATGGAAGATATATCGGTAACAAGTTAATCGTTGAAATATACCTACTGCGCGGCCGATCGCTGTTAAGGTGCTTTTATACCGAAGTCCGCGGACTCGGCCATAAATTTCGAGCGTGGCACACAAAAAAAAAGGTCTCTATGGGCTCCACGGCTTCACGGTACGTTAAGTTTAGGGAAACGATAGCTTCCCTCTTTATCCTACCGCTTTAGAGGGAAGTCAAGTCCGCCGCGGACTTCGGTATAAAAGCACCTTTATCGTTCCCATCGCTGTCCGATGATACGTTTGTTACCGTTGCAAAGCGACGCATGCTATTATCGAGCGACGGAGTTAATGCGCAAACAGTATTTCGTTTGACAAAGCATGGGAACGATTTATGCTCGTTATGCGAACAGGAACCATTCGTATTCGCGACAATGAGAAAATATCTTTGCAGTGATTTAATGGGTTTTTATAAAGTAGGACACCTAAAAATTTGTGCACGTGGCGCACATAACGCAGCCAGGGCCGTCTTAAGATATTCGGCGCCCGTGGGCTACTAAAAATAATGCGCCCCTCTTCATAAGAATATACACGGGATGCTACAAAGTTATACAAAAGTGTCAGAACTAGAAAAAGTCAATTTATTACCATTACACTATAAAACTTTACAATAACATTGATTTTTTTAATGGCCCGTTACAGGCATTCAAAACTAAATTACGCGAGATTATTCGCTAATATCGTACCTATATTTGTTTAGTTCTGCGCTTGTCCATAGAACGTAAAATTTTTAGGTTAAGAAAATTTCTTTTTTTTTCTTTTTCTATGTTCTTTCTGTATATTTTTGTTATTTTCTATTTCTTTTATAAGTTATACAAAACGTCTGTAAACCCATGTATAAAAGGACCTCGGTCCGTACATAATAATAATAATAATAATAATAATAAAAGAACATAAAATTTATACAAAATTGCCGCCCCCAAAAGGCTTGCGCCCCGGGGCTTAGCCCATTTAGCCCTGTGGTTAAGGTGGCCCTGAATGCAGCAACAATGCGAAGATCATGGAGGAACGGTCGGCTACGTGAAAATTGAATCCGCAGACGAGACGTTGGGCAATCGGTTGCGAGGAGCCCAATTTTAATCGTTCGTGACTTTCGAGCGAGATGGCCGAGTGTGGAAATCGGTTTCGCGCGTCCACGCGGCACGCGGCCGAACAATGGACAATTAATATCCTGGGAGGATCACGAGCGAGTGGCACCTCTTCGGTCTCGCTTGGTCTCGCCTTGTAATTATTTGTGGGCTCGGGTGTCTTTGCCCCGTTCGCGAAACAGAGCCGCTCGGCACGAATGTCACGAGACGACGATCAAGAAGACGAAGACGAACAAGAGATCCGGCTGGCTGGCTTTATCTCGAGACCTATCGAACGAACCTATATCACACAGGATTCGATAGGGAACAGACTATTCGACGAACTTTATGACATCGACATTCCCCCTAGGCGAACCATGATCTTTCACTCGTAAATCCGCGACTTAATCGCCCGGTGCGCGTAGAATGCTCGCAATCACACTGCTCCGTAAAAACAGAGATCGAAAAAGTTATGGAGCTCTTCGATGTACTATGAAATGCAGACTTTTCAAAGAGCGCAATGCACGCCATCGAATACCTAAACGGAGCGACAATAATCAGATGCGGCTGGTAACGCGACGAGTAGAATTTTCAATAATGTATTCGACGAATTGTCGTAGATAGAGAACTTCCCAAGCATCCGGTTCGACAGTTTCACAGAAGTGTTCCCATGCAAAATAGAGTTAGGAGAGAATTATCGGGTATTAATGGTATTATCGAAAGTTATGAAGTTCAATGCGGCAATAGCTACGGGGAATCTCGAACAGAATCCCGGGATTCCGTGCCGCGCAGTCGGAATCAGGATTTAACGTGGTTCGGGGGATCGGATAATAATTTTGTAATTACTGTACACCCTAGTTGTTCACGTGGCAATAACATTTTAGTATTCTGCACACACGATCAAGGCGATCAAGGTTGATATTCTCCGAAACATCTTTCAAAAGACGAACACAAGTTTTTCGATCCCGATTTTGATCAAATATTGATTTTATAATCGAATCTTTATATCGATTAATTGGAAACAGAAATTGATTTTTATCGAGTGACTCCGGTGTACGAAGAATGTGTCATCTTTCGAAATTTTTGAAAAATAGTCCGTCGTCTACGCCTAACACATGAGTAGGGTAACTGCACCAGTGAATGAACATTTAAGAAATTGTTCAGGAAGATATTTAATTAAAAAAAATATATGTGAATTAAAGGAATCTCGTATATGCCAAATGGCTCCCTATACTTCATTTGTCAAAAATAAATGAACACGAATAAAATGAAATTATTATTATTTTTCTTTATTAAACGTTAAATAAAAAATATAAAAAAATACCAGTTAATGAACACTACATTCTTAGTCTTAGGCTTAAAATTTGTTGAAATATACAATAGCGTTCATTTACTGGTGCCCGTTTATTCACTGGTGCAGTTACCCTAGTAAAGAACCATCGTCGGCCCGGTAAAGATGTTTTAAAAACCGACTATGTTCTTTCAAGAGCGAGTTTTGTTTTTCTAGAATTGGAAAGAAGTAGTTCCGGAACGAGACGACCAGGATCGGCCCAGCATCGATTATTTCGAGCCGGAGTTTCGCGCCAGTGTGCAAAAAGGTACGATCGTGGGATGAATTGAGACACGCGCGAGAGCGCGAGCGGTATCGACAGATCGACAAATTAAAATGCCGCACGGCTCTCGTCGACACATGTAGCGATGGTGTGCCGGCAGTGAAGTTCAATGTTTTGTGTCGGTATTGCTCGTACAACCACTTGTCCCCGCAACGAGCGGAGCATTAGAAAGTAAGAACGAACTATTAGTCATTGACGGTCTCATAAGGTAATCCCGCGAGCAAATACGTTTCGATTTCTATTCAGCTTCGATATAACATCTTTCGGCGTGCCGTGGCACGCGTCTGTCACAGTGGAGTGGCGACTGAATAGCGCGACAAAACATAATTGTTACATAATCCTCCTTTTTCATCTTTTACACTAATTCAGACGATTACTTTACTTCTATTTTACAGACAATCATTTTATTATTCCGAGCAGTGCCGGATTAAGCAAGCGCAGGGCCCGTAGCAAATGTTATGGCGGGGCCCAAGGCTTTGCATCAGGGCCGCTCGTGTGTAAATGTAGCGCACCTTTGCAACCACAATGAATGAGCTTCTTTTTTAGGAAAACTATCTGTGCCCCCTGGCATAGACAGGCGCTCATGTATCGGCCCTTGTTTGTATGGCGCGGGGTCCCCAGAAGCACGGGGCCCGTAGCTTTTGCTACTCCTGCTACGGGGCTTAATCCGGCCCTGATTCCGAGTGCAATTAGACATATTTGTAAAATATAAAGATACGCGTATCGGCGAAAATGAATAGTATTTCCATGTTAGCGTCGGCAGAAGCGATTTTTCACTAGCCGACAAAAAATTCATCTTGTATTCTGGTTTCTGTGGGGCAGCGTACGAAAATGGCAAATCGCCAAATGATCCTCTGTTTATTACCAACAACTTCCGAGCAAAATTATGATTTAGTAGGTATAATTCTTGTCGGATTACGACTGCGGTAATCCCGGGTGACGCAGCTGGAAGTACGAATAAAAGGCCGCGACCCAAATAAAGCTCTTGATCGCGTAATTTCGCAAGAAAAGCGCGACTCGAACGAGTCATGCGCAGAAACACGGTGGTCAGAGGTGCCGAGTGCTCCCTTGACCGCGGTACAGCCACGCGCGATTCGTAGTTCATAAAAAAACGGGAGCTAGTTGAACTTTCGAATGAGCTGTGAGATTCGTCGCCGAGGGCCCCGCTTTGACGGACGCTCGATCAAGATTACGAGCCGCGACTAATTAAGATTTCGCAGAAGGAAGGAGACAGAGCAAGGCCGGCACTGACAATTTCACGGTGTCATCCCGCGTGAGCGGACAGTTCACTGACTTTCACCCTAAATGGAGATGTTCTTGAAAGGAAGGACGAAAACAGAACCTGTCTGGAACGACTTTGGGCAAAAGCGACCGGTGGACGCGCGTCGCCACCGTGATTTGTTGTTACCATAATCAGTCGAGTTTATCGTCGTCGTTGACGGCACGGAAAAACGCGAGATCATTTCGCAATGGAATACCGGATCCTCGTTACACTGAAAATCTCTGGACAATTTGCAGAACAATCGAGTTTTTGCTCGCTCCGCGGGTCTTCCTAATTAACAATCTGAAAGTCAATGGACCTATTTTTTAAAAGAGGCAGTGTTTAAAAGTACAGTAGAGGGCTGTTACTTTTTCGAAGCTTCGACTCTTCGAAGATTCGAAGGATTCGAAGGAACGAAGGGAACTTCGAAGTTTCGAAGTATCGAAGTTTCGAAGCTTCGAAATTGCACGAAATTTCAGTCTTCGAAACGCACGAAGTTGTAACTTATGAGTTTATTACCATGTCACGATTTTTGATAAATAAAAATATGAACACGTTAAGCGCCATGTCAGTCACCGGTATTGACACTGAACTTTCCGTTTGGACTTTCCGCAATTAAACTAAATTTAAACAATTGCATTCTATTAATAAATTTCGGGATCATATCAGGAATGTACTTACAAGGGAAGTTACCCAACCGTAAGACGCCGATTTTAATGAAATTGTGGTATGATATAAAACTCACAAAAATATTTGACACGTATTTTTTTATAGCGGCCGGTTTATGTGCATCGCGTCGGTTCGTTTCTTTTTTGTTTTCTATTGGGTTGGCAAATAAATTTCGAAGCTTCGAAGTTTCTGAAATCGAAGCTTCGAAATCTTCGACCTTCGAAGGAAAGTAACAGCCCTAGTACAGTAAAGCCCCGCATAACGCGGGGGTTACGTTCCAATAAATTCGAGCGCTAAATGAAACATTCCTATTCCAATACTTGAAATATGAAGTTAAGCGAGGTCTCACTGTACACTGTATACAATATATCGAGCAGTTTATAGAAATTGTACTGTTACCTAATTTTGTAAAATGGCTGAGTGACAGCCTCCCTCCTAGACGCTGTGCAGTCCATTTTTCGAAGATGTATGATATAAAATAAGAAAATTCGTCGAGACTTTCTTCCACGTTCACGACATATGTATCGTACGATGTAACATCGTTCGTTGATGTATACTAAACGTTACAGGCCACAATGCATTCTTCCTTTTAATATGCCGCGCACGTGACATCCGCGATGCAACAGAAAAATCTGCAGCGAACTTCATCCGGGTAAAGATTTAATTTCATGTAACTCGTGAGTCTACTATCAAGGCATCTGTTGTGAACCGTTTGAAAACGAAATCGAAATTTTAAGCGAGTGTTCCACTGCGTTCGCTATCTGAACATCTGGCTGGTCTCCCGTACGCGTCGGCCATTTTGAAATTGCGAGAGGATAAAGGAAAATTGCATTGAATATTTTCATGCAACAACTGCGTCCAACGGTTTTGTTTGTTTTTTGCTCGGAACATTTGTCCCTTCCACAAGTTTATAAGAATCGTACACGCTTCTGGGGGCTTTGCGTTTTGCAATATTTCTCGCGCGGCGCGGCGTCCCGTGAGAAAGAGAGGGAGAGAGACAGAGAGAGAGAGACAGAGAGAGAGAGAGAGAGAGAGAGAAAGAAGCGTCGGCCGCTAATTCCATGAATTTAGAATTGCCTGTACCGAGCCGTGTTCACGAATTCATTATGCTTTCAAGACGATTTATAACGTCTACCGAAGCACGGTATCCATAACTCGTTCGTGCTGTAATCATTCGACGTGTTCCGTCTGCCGGTTTCGGTACTCCGATACTGACGCATTCCCGGCGTTCCAAACATTCCAATTGAATTGGTCGCGAAAGTCGAAAAATCGCGTGGCCTAGAAGAGAAAGAAAGGAGGAAGAACGTGTCCGTCTTCCATCGACGTATATCACTTCCTCCTTCGCGCTCCATCTTGTTTACCTAGGCTAACGACTCTTTACCCACCCCTATTCCGAACGAAACTCTTGTACATTTCCTTCAACATTGCGTATTCATTTTCAAGCCATTTCTTTCGATCGAGATCTAATATTACTTTAACCTCCGATTCGAAATAGATGAATTGATTGATTAAAATTTGATTCCTTCTTAAGGAAGTCGCGGATCTTCGAATAATTTGAAAAGATTACTGAATTGGAATGTTGACAGTAATATTAATTACTCGCAGCACGCGAGGAAAGTGTTCGGTAAGCGCCAGGGTAGATTCCTTATGCAACAATTGTGTAATGCATTCTCGCGGATCGTAAGTGATTGCATATTTAGCGGACATGATTCAGACAAATGCAGGCGAGTTCAAGGAAGAGTTGAACGCAAAGTATAGACGCTGTCGAACATTTGTTACCATTGGACTGCGGATGTTCGCTTAATTATTGCACATTTATCTCGATCTCTGTAAAACAGAATGACGTGTTTCAATCTTATCGTTTTTACGCTACCTAAAATGAGTTCTTCAAACCAGAAAACTGCGTGAACATAATCATTGTGTACCGTTCGAACATATTACAGTTGCACACTTTCAGCACATCTTTTCCGACCTATACCTAATATCGTCGCGAGCAGTTTTACAACTATTTGCAGCGAGACATCTCCATGTTTCGAGATCGACCGGATCACGGAGCGAATCTTAGGCTCTTCCGCTGCCTCGTTTCCTCCAGTATATCACGTTTTCCATTTTCTGTAGGGCAGTAAAGTTTTATTAAAGACTGATGCGTCTGTCCGTTCAACAGATATATTTATCCGACACACGGTGAGTTATACGACCGTGTATAGATCTTCGTGCAAAATCGAAATTTAACGTATCAACTGAGAGAAACAAGAATCACATGAATTTCTTCTTCCAATAATCCTCATAAATCGCAAACGGTGTAACATTGTTTTCAAGTTCTCCCAACGTTTTCGCGTAATTAATTTTGTCAGATATTTGCCTTTCGGTGAAACGGTCCAACGTAATAAGAAAAATCCGGGTAAATCCAGAGGGATCTCGAAATCTTTGAACGACAGGCTGTGTACAAACGAAGCAGAAAGAGTATGTGTAAACGCCGGCGGTAAGCAAGCAAAGCCGAGCGTTACGGAAAGAAGCGCGGTAAAGAAGAAAGAGGATTAAATCAACCGTAAACTCGTGAATATCATCCGCATGGTTGGTTTAGCCGAAAAGTTTCAAGCTTGGTATTAGAAAATCGCTGAGGATACATTTCCATGCGGATCCGTGGTTGTTGGATTTTTTTAGAGAAATAGAATAAGATAGAGATAAAAGAGGGTAAAGGGCAGGGCCGTCTTAAGATATTCGGTGCCCGTGGGCTACTAAAAATAATGCGCCCCTCTTCATAAGAAAATACACGGGATGGCTAGCGGGAGCGGGGTGACCAGCAAAGTTATACAGAAGTGTCAGAACTAGAAAAAGTCAATTTATTACCATTACACTATAAAAGAACATAAAATTTATACAAAATTGCCGCCCCCAAAAGGCTTGCGCCCCGGGGCTTAGCCCATTTAGCCCTGTGGTTAAGGTGGCCCTGGTAAAGGGAGGAAAATGGTGACGACGGAAAGCAGATTACCAAACAGATCGAAACGTGAAAGATGGAGGAGCGCTCGTGTCGGTTCACGAAACGAAGAAACGGTCGGGTCTCGGCGCGGCACGGTATCGAGGATTGTTAAAGGTTCTAGGGGAAAAGGTTAATTATCCGGAGTCACCGCGAAGAATTCCGGAAGATGTTTGGCAACTGTGCCTGCAGTGGAAGCGAAAGTCTTACTCCCATTGGCCTGCTCGAATCGGGGTTACTGGTCAGCTCGCAAAACAGCCGTTCGATGCCTCCAGCCGGCCTTTCGGCGTGATATTGAATAATACTCGCGTTAAGCGTATACGAGTTAATTGTCGGTAATGACCGTGTTACGACAGCTTCCGCTTTCTACAGCGGATTCGGCCGCGATACCGCGCTTCTTCTTCTTCTTCTTCGAGACTCTCTGTCTCTTGCCCCGCGAGGCACTTTATCTTTTCGCGCCGATTTCGTCGATTGTTTTCTGTTAAAGGCGCGCACCCTTGACCCGAAACTCCGTTCGGGTTTGCAAATGCACAGATCAACAATCGGAGGAACGAAAATGTTGGCGCTGTCTGCGCCTCGCGTTGATTCAGCTACTTTCGAGAAGCTTGGCCGAAGAGGTTCGAGAAGTCGAACAAAGCTCCCATGGATCCAGTGCCGGATTAAGCCAGCGCGGGGCCCGTAGCAAATGTTATCACGAGGCCCTAGGCTTTGTACCAGGGTCGCTTGTATGAAAGACCTTTCCTTTTTTTAGCAGAAATATTGTTAATGTTTCGGCGCCCCTTCGATGAAGCGCCCGTGTGCGGGGTCCCTTTTTGTATAGAGCGGGGCCCCCCGAAGCGCGGGGCCCGTAGCATTTGCTACTTTTGCTACGGGGCTTAATTCGGCCCTGCATGGATCGTAAATGCAACTGTTCTCGTCATAATCAAAATTCAAATCATTTTTAATACAACTTGAAAACGCCACTTCCACTGCCCGAATATTTTTGTCCTTCACTGCGAAGACAAGTAGAAATAATGTTTGTTGCAAATTGAGTTTGAACATTTATTCTTCTCGTATTCAGTGATGTATTTATAAAAGTGCCATTCCGACCATCACACTTTTCCAGTTTCTCAAGAGAGAAACAACACAAACTTTATATTAATTCAATAATCTTTACAGACGCACAATTATATTAAAAATTTTTTCTTGAGAATGGTCTAAATGTTGACCGAAACGTTGAAAAATTGGTGGTAATTTGCCAAATTGCTAAGTAGTGGCATTAGATCGAACCGGTGCGCTGAAATCATTTTTATTCGTTATTCTCAAGAGAGAGAGAGTTAAGAATCGAAATTGAAAATTTTAATTTTACGGATGCTTGAAATTAAACATTCTTTTGCAAACATAGATTGTTGAATAAAATATAAAAATCAGTAGAGCAGGTACGATTAGGGGAGGTATTGAAATGTCTCCGGGGTTTTCAAGTCTGACAGTTCGCAGAGAGAAGAAAACGGAGTTCGCTTGGTGTCAAGGTTTCCTATTACATTCTCGTTTTGAGAGCTGCATCGGCGACGTATATCGACATCTCGACAGGCGACAGGTTGCCTCGACATTGACATTTCGATCGCAGAATTTGGGTTGACCACGTATAGAGGCCCGCTACGAAAGAACGGGCTTACACTCCGGGGTCAATAAACCGCGTTCCCGTCGGCGCACATGTAGCGAATATGCTTAAGTTTCTTAAAAATTCACGCACGGGGGTCAAACGTGTACGGCATATCACGTCGGATAGTAAGAGTATGTTTTCCGGTACGAAATTCAGTTACGTGTACCGTGCGGACCAATGGCGCCTTCCCGTCAAACAGCAATTCTCCGTTCGTTCGTTTGATAAAAACAATTACGTCAGATTTTTATTAAGCGGATTGTAAAGGAGCCAGTCAACTCTGAAAGTGAAACCAGCTCTAGCTTCGACCAACAAAATTCTAACAAAGCCGAAGATTTAGTATTCGACGAATGGACAAAGTAACGCGACCGATGTTAGAGAAAGCACGAAGTATGGGACACATATAAATTATTTCCGCTCTCGTCGAAAGCAAAACTCTGATTAAAAGGAGTCCATTTCGCTTCGAGACGTTCGTACAAAGGTGTTAAATAAATCACAAAGCGTTGTGCATTCGTTGCGCCATGCATTTGTATAGCACAAGGGAACGTTTTCATTAACGCTAGATTTATGGTGCGCTAAAGACAACTAAAACTGTACTACGTTACTAGCGAAATCAATTTTCTTACACGGGTCCTTTATTGAAATAAAAGGATAGAAGATCGTAGTACAGTAATCGCTCCTTCGTTGTCCTGAATCGTGGGCACGATCGTTGTCCAGTGCCTACCCCCGCCACTGCCTGTCAACGAGAGGATTAGGCCTGCGTGGATCTGGTCGCCAGATGTGTCCCAGGACTGTCTAGACCCGCGCAGAACGGAGAACAATAGGAAAGGAATATGGCAAGGAAATAAGGAGTTTTTTAAAGCCAGACAGTTGACTGCTTTTGACTGCGAATGCTTTTTTTTGTCATTTAACTAGCCGTTTCACTAAAGACGCAGTCATAAATCAAATATAGTGTCCGGGCACGGTCGTTGTCCGCTCAAACCCCCGGCCTTTGGACAACGAAGGAGCTTTTACTGTGCTTGTAGTAACATGACGTTGGTAGATCCGCTTTAAGGTTCCACAGGTTAAAGGGTTCCAAGGTCCAACGCGAATATTCACGTCACCAGTGGAATTTACGTGGCGGCGCATGCATTTGTTGACACCACTGTGAACAATTCCAGCAAACACGCCACATGCATTATATCAGAGACAATATCCGCGAAATATCCGCTGCCACAGTAAAATATACCGGCTCGCCCGTGGAATCCTTAAGAGCAACGCCAAAACGCGTATCCGTTACGGAACTTTCTTCCTTCCACCAACCGTGATCCGCCTCGTAAAGTTTTTCACTTTGAAAACACTTATTTCAACGAAGTTGGCCGAACTCTCGGCAATCGCGACACCTGAGAACATCTCAGTCTGTTTCTTCCCGAGCACTTGTGGTCCGGACCAGTGTTACCATATTTTTCTCTCGCCAGGCCCCTTACCCCTCCGCCTCTCGCCACGCCACGTACCGTATCTCGTCTTTGCACTCTTCCCACTAACGCCGGCGAAAGTGGCGACACGCTGGTGTACGGTCGCGTCAGCAACTAGTGGGAAGAGTGGGAGGCTCACGCGACCGTACGTCAGCGTTAGTGGGAAGAGTGCAAAGACGAGATACGGTGCGTGGCGTGGCGAGAGGCGGAAGGGTAAGGGGCCTGGCGAGAGAAAAATATGGTAACACTGGTCTGGACTGGTTTGGGATTCAGCAAGTAACGAACGACGCGGATTTATCGCTATCACGCTGAGAGCAGTGCGAAATAATTGTTAAATAATCAGCTCGAGAACCTGCAATTTTATGCGGATATTTGTTCAGCAGAGACACATCTGTAATGGACCAAATTTTTACAAGAACACTACCAGATTTTATAAGAAAAACGTCATGTAATTTGATCATTCAATTAATCGAAAACGGAGAAATATAATATGATGGAAGGATACACAATAAGACAGAGATATTATCTGTTTGCCCCGTGAAAGTACGTTTTATATTGACTATATTAAGTAAATGATAGCGTGCTCACAGCAATTTCGTTGAGCATAGACAAAAGCCGAGTGATCGCTAATACGTGAAATTCCACCGTTCGAAAATCGGGCTTGATAAATAAAATCTCATCCGGGTCGTGAGTCGTGACTCGCGACGAATACAAGATCATTGCGTATTCAGCGTCGTAGGAGAAAAATGTGTCACTTATGCGATCTCCCGGAGCACGCCTCCGGACTGTGTTCGCGTGGTCGTAATGATCACTCCGCTGTAACTTGGCTTTTTCAGTTTTCGAAGCTTGGGAAAGTGGACTGAAAAATTCAGTGCGCTGAGCGTTTTCCAATATGTGGGACGTGCAAAGGTGCGAACTATGTTAGATTTTATCACACGGAGAAGGTAAGCCATGGTATACTGGACTTGTGCTCTCCAGAGATTTTCTGGTCTTTGTTAATAGATGCCGAGCCAATCATTATAATTTAAACGGATCATTGGCAAGGGTAAACTTTACAGCTAACAGTGCTTGCCAATGCGGAGCAGAACTCCAAGACCTAAATCATGTTATATGGCAATGCCCAGATTATGAAAACGAACGTAATACAGGGTGTCCCAAAATTCCTTCAACAGTCGGAAATGGGAGGTTCCTGAGATCATTTGAAGCAACACTTTCCTTTGCAAAAATGTTATCCGCGGCTTTGTTTAGGAGTTATTAACGAAAAACACGGACCAATCAGAGCGCGAACTAGACGCGAGTTGGCACAGTCGGTCCGGCGCGTCAACTGTCTATTGGCCGACTGTGCGAACTCGCGTCTAGGTCGCGCTCTGATTGGTCCGTGTTTTTCATTGATAACTCCTAAACAAAGCCGCGGAGAACATTTTTGCAAAGGAAAGTGTTGCTTCAAATGATCTCAGGAACCTCCCATTTCCGGCTGTTCAAGAAATTTTGGGACACCCTGTATATTAGAGACAAACCTCCTCAAAGGCAAGTACTGTTTCCCTCAACGTATCAATTCCTTCCTATGGAAACCGGATATAAAGAGTCTAAAAATAATTTATAATTTCCTCAGAGAATGCTCCATTAGAATCTAGAAACAATGTAAACCCACCTAATGTAAGCCAATTGTAACAATACTGTACTGTACTTGCTATATAAACCACTTGGTTTAAAGCAATAAATAAATAATTATGTGGGACGTGCGCCGCGCCGCGCCGTTTCCACACCTTACAGCGAAACCAAGTTTCCTCTTCATATTCGCCGAAGGCTCCCTTTCACTCTTATTACCGAAACCTTGGGAGACCATTGGTCACGTTCGATTGTCATTGTTCGTTGAATTGCGAATGGCCCCCGGAAAGATACATGGGGTTCGATACACTTTTATTTTTCTTTGGTAACTAGCGAGCAACAACAACCCTACTCGCGAGCGAGCGAAGCTAGCGAGCAACAATAACCCTCTGGTTGTTTAGAAAATTTCCATTTTATTCAATTCAACAGAAATAGTGACTTGGAAAAGGAAGCGAGAAGAAGTAGAAGAACGTATACCTAGCGAGATAGTGCAAACGATGTAACGTACGGGATTAATGTTGCCATTAACCTAATCGTCCTAATGGGACAGAATGAAATGCAAAAATATGCAGGTCTCCGGAATCGACGGCTAGATAAATCTATTCGAAACGAGTCGTCGATCCACGAGGACGTTGCGGATGCAGACGTATTAACGTCGGTATAGTTGTCGACTCGTAGATTACGATCTAAACGAAGTAACGGCACCGTCCGCGAGATTAAATGTAATGATACGGAGTTACAACAGGCCCGAGAGATCGGTGACGCGTTCCCTGTTAACCTGGAAAAACAATCCGACCAAAAATCTGCTGTAAACCAGTCGAAACAACGGTGTTCGATCCCGAATGATACACGCGCGTAACGGTACCACGAGTGTCATCTTATCGCTTCGAAGGTCGCCGACGCCGCCATTTCTCTTCCTTTCAAATTAGACTTAGACTTTGCCAAATTATAACCCGTGTCCTTTTTCTTGGCAAGACAACGTTACACTCGATCGGGACAGAGGTCAGTGACACGCTCAAGAATTTCGTGTTATACTCCTCTCGGAACAGTTCCCGCATTATTCGGCGACTCCGAAAAGTTTGCCGATTAAAACGCTGAAACGCGAGGAACTGATTTGTGACACGTTGCTCTGCAATTTATTCGACAGTCCTCTTCCCACGAAATTCATTCGTGGATCTCGGTTTTTTTTATCTTCCTCATAAAACGATAATTGAATTCGCACGATCTGGAAGAATCAGCAGAGTAATTGCTAGGATAAACTTTACCGGTGAAGTTTCGGTTTAATCGACCAAATGAAGTGCCGCAACCAACGTGTAAAATGTAAAAAAATTTAACCGATTTCGAAAAAACGCACTAAAAAGTATGAAACAATTTCCATTTAATTTATGTGAATACACGCGAACTTAATACGATACAATCTTCTCGGAGGCGGCGCAAAATTGAGAATATTCCAAATGACAGATGTTGCTGATTATGATTTCATTAGAATATGGTGGACTTGGAAATCAGTAGGTAGGAAGAGAAGATACATTGATATGCGAAAGCATGTAGAAGAATTTAAGCATTTTCGTAATTTACAGTGTTGAAAATTTTCAATTTTGCGCCGCCTCCGGAAAGATTGTATTGTATTTAAGCTCGTGTGTATTCACATTAATTAAATGGAAATAATTTCATACTTTTTAGTGCGTTTTCTCGAAGTCGGTTTAATTTTTTTTTATAAAATTTTTTTATTTCACACTTTTTAGTGGAACGAGCAGAATTTGTAGAACACCGTAGGATGGTTTTTCGGTCTTATTGGTTATTTGCGATAAATTCGCAAAGATCTCTTTTTTGAATCGTACACATTAATTAATCAATCAATCATGATTCAAATTTTAATCGATTAATGCCCAACTCTGGTCTCGTTACGATTGTTCCATCCATCTCGGCGTAATCGGTGAACATACATTGAAAAAAAGGCGCATACAGATCGAACTGAGTAACCTCCTCCTTGTTCGAAGTCGGTTAAAAAAGAATTGAGAAAGCGTTTCGAATGCAGCTGAAACGCATCGGAAGATGCAACCGGCAAGGTCCTCGACGCTGCTGGTCCCTCTCGCGCATCGCTCGGGCTCGCTGATTGTCCCATGAAGGGATGCAAATTGTTGCAAAGCGAAGCACGCTCGTTGTGGCCCGGTGAGGATGCGGTTGCCATAATTGGTGTCCTATAGATGTCCGCGCGCGCGCGACATCCGTCGTTAAAGGTATTATCGAACGCGTTACAGAACGCGTCGACTTAGCGATTCGCTATTTGTCATGCGAATGGCAAATGAAGATCTCCCTCTGGAAAAGGCGTTATCTTGGGAGACGAAAACAATTTCCAGGGCAGGAGGTTCCGCGAAAGGTTAGCTCCCCGAGCCCCGGGTAACGAAGGATCCGAGAGAGCATGTTGTTTGCAGCCGTGTCACAGGAACTTGGATCCATACCATGCAACCTGCACGAAAGAGGAGCGATCGCGGTCGTCTATGTAATAGATTGATCAATCGCTCTGGCTCATCCATCCTTACAAGTACTGTCCTCACCGGGTCGTGACGCATCTCACCGAGGAGTCCGATTTACTGGTCTCTTTACGATACGGCTCCATTTCGCATACCGCGAGTGCACTCTTCCAGGCTGAAGATGCTGCCTTAAACAGATACAGCAACGGTGCAACGTCGGAGAATCGGTTTTATGCTATTCGGATCGAAAGACCGACTCTTCGCGAACATTTTCAGCTAAACTTTAGGTCGATATTCGTATAATTGCGGAACGTATGGTGTAGGTTAACGCAGGCTAGGAGAGTCGATCAGGAATCTCTATTTCTAAGAAATTATGGAGATTTTTCGAAGTTTCGTGTTTCGGGGATGCATAAACGTAAGAAATTATGTTAAACGACGTCCGAGTTCTGTTCATTTTCATAAAACATTCGAAACGTTATTTCCATTCGGTACGAGTTTCTAATTATACCTATTTGTTTCGTGAATCACGTTAAAAAGAAACGGCATGTTTTCTTAAAAACAGGAATCTTGTGGTTCGTGGCTGAATATATGTAGCAGTTAATGTGTCGGTCAACTGAAATGTTTTCCTGCTAACTGCCAAGCAGATACGTATCTGCTATAAATTCTGTTGGACGATTCAGTCGAAGTATGGAAGAATGCATGAGAAATGTATATTGTAACTTCTTTTTATAATAATATTCCTTAATCAATAGTTACTTGATCGATTGAACTCGACTGGACCTTCGTACTCCGCAGCTTTTCAAACATTTGCCATTGCGACGTTAAACCGTTCAAGAAATTATCAAGAAAAAGAACAAGCAGGAGGAAAATGTTAATTTTACGATATAATTAAGCTGTCGTCTTTACGGAGACCGTGAGCTTAATATAAGGATAGTTTACTTAACGCGACCCCCATGCTTCCGAGCTTCGAGCTTCCAAGAACTTACGTCTGCTGAAAAAGGAGAAGTGCTTACCGTAATCCCCGCGTCCAGTGAAATTACTAGACATTATTACCATCTTGCTCACTTGCATATTGCTCTTGCAAAAATGCATTTTACGTACTGCGGCTCTAATAAATGAGCGAATTGCTTAAGGATGTTCTGGAGGTAATATAAGAACGCAACAAAATTTTTGAAAATTTGACAAGATATAATTCTTACTAAATTAATGCAATTACCAAAGTTTGGGTTCGATTCACTGCACCGTTTAAGAATTATAGCAACTTAAAGTTTTCGCATTTTAACACGTCTTCTTATGGAGAATTCACAAAATTCCACTTCAGACCCTATTTAAACCTTGAAAAAACGCAACTAGAAACTCCAGTTTTTCTTTATATGTAGTAAAAATTATGTAATTAATTATGTTCAAAACTTATTAGGATTCACTAAACAGTTACGGAGCAAAAAAATTATAAACTGTCACAAAACGTCAAATTTATCGTGTTGTCTCTCACTAGCATGGAAGCGCGACAAGTGTAGACCACTGAATGTAGCTACAGAGGGTACGGTATTCGCAAAGAAAATCAGTGTTACGAACCTCTGTGCAGAAAAACAATTTGGCAACACTCATAAACACGCAACTGTCTAATGAACACAAGATGGAGTTGCTTGCTATTTCCATATTCTATTCCGCTCGTTGCGAATGCCGTTTATACAGGGCAGGTCGCACTAATATTAGTGCCATCGACGAGAATACCTCGTCTGTGTCAGTTTTGCTATGATTCCAAGTTGACAACAGCGCATGCGCGTGAAATGTTGCAACATATCGCAGCACTGGTTGACAGTCCTCCTGACTAGGCGCCATCTCGTCTAAACTAGCTGAACTAAAATTGGCTCTGAACTTGCTCCGTATCAGAGAGGACCTCTGTCATTATGAATGTAACATGGGGAAATCTCTGCTATGTGGATGAAATCACGCGCCTCGGTTTTTTGTCCTTATACGAGCATATTTTGAGCTGCACGAAGGTTCATTTAATAGAGGAAGGTTCATCACGGCGCGCTCAACTCATCATTTCAGTCAAAAAAGTCTCTATGAGACAGAAAGATACATTGAAATCTGCGGTGGTTTTTCTCGATTTTTCCTCTACTTTGGGCACTCATAATATTAGATATAAACCAAATCTCGTTAAATAATGAGTTGAGCGCGCCGTATTTAACCTTCCTCTTTAGAATGAGCCTTCGCCCAGCCCAAAATCTGCTCAAATAAGGACGAAAAACCGAGGCGCGTAAATCCACGTTTGAATTCAAAATCTAGTAAGATTCTAGTTCCTTCTAGTTAGATTTCTAGGTATCCTACCCCCTTAATGCAAAATATACTCATGAATGGCTTTCATTGCCCATATATTGATGGATTTCGAATTTCTTGTACTTTTGTCTCCCATTGTACCTCCACAACTCCAGGGCCACGAAACAAAATGCTTCGATCGCTAGCTACCTGCTGCAGGAACGAAAGAGCGGAGATGCAAAGCGTAGATCCCAGGCTCTTAATAGAGACAAGACAACAATCGCGGCGATTACATCTTGTCGATTCTATCAAACGTTCGTCTCCCGATTTCTCTGAAAGGCACACGTCGTCGTGCATCTTTCACACAAACGCACCCATACCTTCGAAGACAAAGCTAGAGAAGCTGAGAACTATTTAAGGCTGGAGCGTCTTGTGTAGAAACAACGCGGCTGGAATTCTGCTTTCGGTAAAAGACCAATGTCCCAGACCACCTACAGAAATTCCACGCTGTCAGATGATTGCGCAACACTGCCACCGTCAACCTCGGGAAGCATCACCGGTATCGCGATATCGGTTAGCAAAACAGACTCGAGATATTCGGGGCATTCGCGGGTGGGTATCGGTAGGACGAAACTTATTTCGTTCGAGACCGAACCGGTTTGCCCACGGCCGGGCCGGGCCTTAACCTTCCCACAAAAAGAGACAATAATTCTGGTAGAGTGATAAGTGGCCGCGATACACCGACGCACGCCTTCGAGAATAATCTCTGACGTCGCATCGGCGAATTCCTTTCGCGCGAACTGAAAAGGAACAACCATGAATGCCTCCACGTGCACGGGTCACCGGGAAGTAGTCGCGCCGCGGAACTCCGACGTTCAGGTGCCCGATTCGTCAGGGAACACGGTACCCTGGCCCATGGAATCTGGAATTACGCTTTTGGCTCGCAAGACGCGTCCAGCGATGCTCCTCCTGTCAAGAGAACGGTTTTCTCGTTTCGGCTAGCCGTAATTGCACGCGTAAA
The DNA here is from genome assembly GCA_963966675.1 of Lasioglossum calceatum. NCBI lineage: Eukaryota > Metazoa > Arthropoda > Insecta > Hymenoptera > Halictidae > Lasioglossum > Lasioglossum calceatum. The sequence continues at coordinate 16,699,932 of OZ016543.1, read as the reverse complement.
AACGCCTCCGTCATGTTTCATTCGAGCATTCGCGATTCCGGTGCAAGAGTAATGTTTTTCGCGAACGTTCGGACGAGTCGTCCGATCTGAAAATCTTCGAATGTCTACAGGGTGTCCCAAAATTCCTTCAACAGCCGAAAATGGGAGGTTCCTGAGATCCTTTGAAGCAACATTTTCCTTTGCAAAAATGTTATCCGCTGCTTTGTTTAGGAGTTATTAACGAAAAAACACGGACCAATCGGAGCGCGACCTAGACGCGAGTTGGTACTGTCGACCCGGCGCGTCAATTGTCTATTGGCCGACTGTGTCATCTCGCGTCTAGGTCGCGCTCTGATTGGTCCGTGTTTTTCGTTAATAACTCCTAAACAAAGCCGCGGCGGTAATTTTTGCAAAGGAAAATGTTGCTTCAAATGATCTCAGGAACCTCCCATTTCCGGCTGTTCAAGGAATTTTGGGGCACCCTGTAGAGCTCTAGAGAACTACAATTAAATGGACCAAGGTTGTGCGATAACGCGCGATAACGTTAGCGTTTCCTCCCACCTCCTTTTAATTGCTGTAAACGTTGCACTCGAGAAGGGAAAAATATCCTCGAAGAAAGTTCGCGAATGTTTCCACGGAAGTCATAACACTAGATTCTCTTTCGTTACGCAAGGACGACTCTATCGAGATAATGCGTACAGCTTCCCTGTTGCTATTTTTTCATTAATCCGCCCATTGACTCGGTGGGCAATGCGTGCGATCACCCGGCGTGATTATATCACCAGCGACAACAATGTCAGCGACCAGTCGAGGAAACGGAACGCGCAGGCAATCAGCAACGAGCAAGTCACGACCACCGGCGACTGGTTCTTCTTTCTTCTTTCTTCCCCTTTTTCTTCCTCTCTTTCCTCTTCTCCTGTATGCCGCCTGCGAAAGTTACACGTCGCGCGCCGCGTCAAACCAGTTAGCTCATGTAAATTACGTCTTCGGACATTATCAAGAGGATTCGCGCGGAGGGTATCGTTCTCTCTGGCGCTCAAGCATCCAGAGAAAGTGATTTGTGTCGCGATGACTTGTCGTTTGTGATTCATGATCATCGGTAATCCCTGTCACGCCGTGATCCTTTCGTTTCCACGTTCGCCGTTAACGCGTGATTCGGGAAATCGCGGAAAAATCAACATCGGAGACCCAGTTCTTTCTGAATCGCGCGCGTGCGATTCATAATGTTGACAGAATAATCGCTCTCTTGCTCAGTCAGAGTAAACAGGAGCCTGGAAAGCAGTTCGATAATCGATATTCCATGCGCGTGTCACGATGTTTCGTGACTAATCCGTTGCTGGCAGAGGAAGGGTAACTTTTTCCCCTCATCCGATGCCTCTGCTAACTGTCGAGATGACTTTATTAAACAGTCCTGGCAATGATCAAGATGGCAGTGAGCCAGCATTTCAATCAGTTTGGAAAGTTTCGATTTTGTTATCTGGAACTTTCGAATCGAAGAGGAACGCCTTTCGACGGTTTAATTATTATTGAAATCGCGCGACAAGGAATAGAAAGATCTCAGTTTGACAGAAGATGCCGTCGGATATCGAGGTATTCCTCGGTATGTTATGTTAATACAGGGTGATTAGGTACTTTCTTCGAATCCGAATCAATTCGAACGGTTTCTTTGCATGGCACTGCGTAGTGCCCTTCCTTCCATTGCGACATACAGCTCCCCGAACATTGTCAACGACACTCCCGAATCTTTTATCTGTACGCAATCGTCAAACGAATAAGAAAATCACTGGAGAGTATCTTTTTATACGGACATGTTCTTCTAATTCCCTTTCGGTAGGAATGTCACCATTTTCGTGACATCCGCCTCGTGTATCCAGCTTCCAAAGTTGGAAACAAATTGTCCAATTAATTATTTGAACAACGATTTCATTAGTTTTCTAGCTTCTAAAGTTTCACATAACTAGTTCGATCATAAATATTTAAACTCTTTCTTCTTGTTTGTAACAAAAAGAAGTAAACAGTGAAAATTCTTACGAGAACAAATGAATGTCTACATAACTTCTGCTTCTTGCAATATAAATGCACCTTTTCGTTTTTCTTACTTAAACATGTCCAGCCACCATAAACACACGAAGATCTCGGCAAAGATGACAGCGCTGTCTCGTTTACGATTTCACCCCCTACGATATACAAACGTGATCTCGATTTATCTCGCTCGCCTAGTCTCGGAATCCGAATAAGAAAGCGAGCTGATAAGTAAGTTAATTGTACCGTGAAGCGAATTTCAATCAGCCGACATAAATTCGGCGGATTAACCGTTCACTCGGCTCGTTTATCCGCGAACGGATGAATTTCATTCCCTTTGAACGAAAATTGATGGCGACCAGAACGGATTACGAGCGGACGCGGACAGAAAAAAAAGAATTCGCGAGATAAAACGAACAGATGGAAAAGAGACGCGGTTAGGCAACGGTATCGCTTTCTTTTTCTTTTCATTAGCTGATTGGATCGGGCCGACGCGACATTCTGAAATGCAGTTTTCACTTCGCGATACCGATCTGAAATGAACGACCTCTTTCATAAAATGCGAAACGGACGCATCAAGACCTTGATTTCGGGTCCTGATCTAATCGATAACAGCACTTTTACCGCGGCAGGAAATATACTGATCCAGATGAACTGGTCCGATACGTCAAGTTAAAGGATACAGTTTTCGACACAGAAAGGTACTTCGTTTAATCAAGACGATGGTATCAATCATTTACGTAGTACTTGCAATAACTTTCAGTTGCAAAAAAGGCGAGGAAATCGTCACGGCGTTGAAATGAACCATCCCCGAGCTGAACTTAATGGATTTGCGAATCGCAAGAAACCTTGCAGCAAGTTGAGTTCCCGTTGTTCGAAACTTGAAACGAACTGGTTGGAAACTGTACGGTTTTGTTAGGCGTAGATGAAACGAAAGTTGTCGACGGCTGGCTGCTTTTTGCTTCCCAGTTTACATCGTATGAACCTCGATTGTTCGGAAATTAATTCATTAACCATTTTTATATATCCGAGGTTAAACTCGACTTCTCCTTCTGTTAGGTTGTCGCATATGAAATGTCCGATTTTAGAATGCGACTCTTATGAAACGTTCCGATCAAGAAATGCTGTTACAGCCTACAGGTTTATTATATTAACACTTTGAAGTACAGAGCTAATCCTTAACACTAAAGTACTATGACCGGTTCTAGATTTTTTATTTCACAATTAATGGAATTATGTTGATGCTTTCATAAGAAATTACTTAATAAATATCTTTATTGGAGCACATATTATATAATAAGAACCGCGCAAAGTATAAATTAATTAATTCTTGTTATTTTCATAAGGCAACCACGTGCCTGTTGCTCTTGTATCTTGGTACTTTTAGTGTTAATATCCTATGTTCGATTTTAATTTAGATGTATAATTTTACTTTTAAATAAAGTTTATTGCAACGCGCGCGTCAACCAACGTGACTGTCGTATATTCCTTTTATATGTTTGGAAAAATAACTTTTATGTGATTTTTGGTAAAAATGTGTTGATTAATTAACTTACTAATCGTTAATGGTAAAAATGGACTACAAAATCAAGATAATAATTTTGTAAATGAAAAACGTGAATGACCATATTACCGTAATACAATCAAGAAACTTGAAATTTGTAGATAGAATACATTGGGCACAAAATTGCGTTTGTTTAATGTCATTGCTAAATCGGACACTTCGTATGCAACAACCTAATAGAATGAAGCTGCGTCGAATGTGATTTTTCTTGGCGATCGAAGCTGCTTTGATTTTTGTTAGAGTACGAAGCCTCGTCTTCGATTTGAGTCGATTACGAAACGAATATCTTTTCTATTTTCGACGATCGCCGACCGAGCGTGTCCTTTTCGGTTTCGTTCAGCCGAGATTCAACAGATTGGCGCGGATCGATCGAATTAATTAGATAAATTGGTGTGCCGATACACGCCTCGGAGAATCCTCTGCGGAATTTGTACAATGAACACTATTGCGGGAGAAAGTGATTGCGAATATCATTCTCACGGGCAGGATCCGGTATGAGACAACGCCGTCCTACGACAAATTCCTTCCAAATTTCTATCGAATTTATTCGCGTTAGGAAATTTACAACGTTTACAACGGCCACGGAATTACATCGAGCGTGTCGCCGCCCACGCGGATCTAGAAAATTTGCTTCCTTTCAGCCGAGAGAAAAAGCGCGCAACACCAAAAGCGTTAGAAAAGAAAGCATACAATTTTTTCTGGCGTTCGCGTTCGCTGAATTCGCCGGAGATTTCGACAAAAATGTGCGAACCATGGAGTTTCTGCATTTTCACATAAAACACGCAAATGGTCAACGACAAAATTATCTACTTCCACGAAGCGAATTCAAATTTTCATTTCGCTTCTGGCCGCGAACGAATGAATTAGCATAAAGCGTTGTGCTTATTTTTATATTGCGTTTGGTACAAATTGCATAAAAATATCCATTTATTCGGTTAATATGTAAATATAACGATCGATGTAATACTTATCAGTGTTGAGCGACAGTTTGCACGCAATCGATACATCGTTCGAATGATCGTGTGATATAAAATATAGAAAATATAGATTTCGGCTGGTTTTTGATGGAGAAGAGAATTTTCGGATTTTTATCAGAACTACTGATTATTTAATTGTGTTAGGACATTTTTCGGAGACTTAGCTCAATTTATTTGAATTCGATGGGATTTCAGCGAACGTGCAATATTACCTTCATTTGTAACTGCTTCAGAAATGTTGCGAACGCGTTAACTGGATGTAGCCTTTTAATTGAATTAATGCGTCACCGGCGGAAGTTCGTTTTGCTCGGGCCAGTGCCTCTGGAATTATTAGAAATTAACTAGAAGCTGTCGATAAACAGCTTATAAACAATTTCCATAAGAAACCAAGCGGTCTGTAAACAATTCGATGAACGACAAAGCACAGTCGACGTATTAGCCGAGTTAAATCGGATCAATATCTTCTCACCAGCAGGCTTTCAACCAGATTCCCATTTCACGTTTGTAAACGCACCGCGAAAGCACCTTTGCTCCGCTGCATCCGCGATTGCCCGCAGAAATGTCCGATAATTCGATTCGAGTAAGCTCGGCGAAAAATTAGAACGATTTCCGAACAGCTTAAAAATTGTGAACTTTACTTTTTTCATCGGAATTTCATCGCAATTAACGAAGTCGGGGTTTTAAATATTTCGAATACTACAGGAGAGACATTTTATATTAATTCGCATGGATTTTGCAAATTTATTCAGGGCCCGTATAAACGAAGATTGAATTTACAACGTGCTATTTGTTTCGAAATAAAATTAGCAGCTCCAGTTACTTAGCAATTGTGGAAAGCCCAAACTGCCTCCCGAAAAGAAATCGCAGCCTACGCGCTCTACGTACACTATCAGGCTGGCTAAAAAATTCGTATCTGTTAGCTGCGACCGGTAGGAACCAGACTACGCATCCGGCATGCAAAATATCCTGGATGCCGCAGCGGAATGGCAACAAGTAGTAGAAACTATTTTGCGGGAAATTTCAATGTCGCGCGACTCTTTTCATCAATCGTGTTTCCAGCATTCCTGGCTAATTTTGCCTTTCTTATACAGGGTGTCCCAAAATTACCTCAGTTTAATGAAATGGGATGTTCCCGAGATCATTTCAAGCGACATTTTCCTTTGAAAAAATGTTATCCGCGGCTTTGTTTAGAAGTTATTAACGAAAAACACGGACCAATCAGAGCGCGAGCTAGACGCGAGTTGGCACAGTCGGCCCGGCGCGCCAACTGTTTATTGGCCGACTGTGCCAACTCGCGTCTAGCTCGCGCTCTGATTGGTCCGTGTTTTTCGTTAATAACTTCTAAACAAAGCCGCGGATAACATTTTTTCAAAGGAAAATGTCGCTTGAAATGATCTCGGGAACCTCCCATTTCATTAAACTAAGGTAATTTTGAGACACCCTGTATAGCAAAGTGGTATCGTCCGACAAATTATTATTATTATTATTACTTTTGTCGTTGTTGTTAGAAGCGGTAACGAAGCTTGCTTAGTAGACTTAGTAGACCAAGGATGTGGTGGAATAATAACGCGAATCCGAATGTGGGCCACCGCGCGGAATTGGGTTTTTCTTGATCAGCGTTCAGTCGCTGTACCTATGTATAATACTTTCTTTTATGCTTCATTTGCTAGTCACGGATCACACGTTACCTGTAGTTTTACCGATGATCGCTGAAACGCGAGGATAAATGTTAATTCTATTAACCTCCCGACTCCTGACTGACAACTCCGCGGATTTTCGCGTAATCCCGAACATAAAGACGGACATAAATAAGCTGTATAATAAATATTATTTGCATAATGAACGTGTACGCTGATACTCGAACCGTCTGGAATGCATGTCAAAACAAGTCAGGTATTCTTTCAGCAAATACTGATTAAACAATTTCGTTGAAAATATTACACTATAAATACCGAAATGTATTTATTAAGCAAGGATCATGCGGGATGTTGCGTTTTCTTCGCATTGAGTAAACATTATATCAGCTTCTTCCTGGAAATAATTTATGATTATACCCTCGCCTAACTCTCCTCTAACTTACTGGCAATTTTTCTAATGGCCTTTTTAAAATAAAAAGTCAACGACACCTCGATAAATTGTTTTATTCGAACGCCACATTAAGCACGATCCACGCACACCGTATCATCTGCATTAATTCCAGGCGATCGGCATTTCGTCTATTCCGAGTTCGACGCGTATGAATAAAATTTTATTGATTTACTGGCTCTCTGTTTTGTATTCCGCGTGCCGGGAACCCATATATTCTGCCTTCTCCACAGTTCGGTTGCCTTACATTTTCGGTTCCATAGCTTCTCCAGTGTATATTGCACACATAAAAGCTCTAGGAACGCGCAATTTCGTTTCCATGTCACCGTAAAATGACCCTCATTCGCCACCTCCTCGAGATCGAAAGAGCTGCCGGACATTCTTGGAACTTTCCAAATCACTATACCCGGAGAAATCCCTCGTGCCATGATATTTTCAGAAAATACTATTTTCTATCGCTTTCGAATTCCGCAAGGATCGGCCGAGGAAAGGAGCTGAGAGAGGAGGGGATATTAATGGCGTCTAGCCAGCATATGATTGCGCAATAATGCTCGTTGAACAAGAAAAGGACCAAATCCCTCTTCAACTTTAACGCTGCTTTCTGCCAAACATCTGCGCTTCGAATTCTTTCTGATTTTTCCGACACCTATTTCCACGCAAGTGTTGCGATCACGATTTATTAATTTTAACGCGTTACATACTGCTAACTCTTGTTCAATCTTAACTCGCTCAAGAGCACGATAACCGTTCCACGCACGTTTTAGCATGAAATTTTAGGGGTCGTTTCATCGTTACGACTCGTGCTCCAGACCAGAAAATGTTTCGACGTATAATCTAGACAACGGCACTTAGGTCCTGTGCAGAATTGTTTGAACTTTGCTACGGGAAATAAATTTTTGGGGCATGCTCGCAGCAGAAGATAAATTCTCCCGAAGATGTAATCGCTGCTCGCGAGGATGCTCAAGAAATTGCAACGTTCATTCCAGCTCCAGAAAATGGAACCATCGAAAAACACAGAGTTCCAGTGGCGCTGACGCAATTTTTATTTAAACGAAAGCTTTTTCCTTTGAGAACGCCCCGTTTAATGTCCCTTCAATTCCCCGTTTATGCATGGGACAAACTTTGCACCTCTTCGTACTTTTCTCATTTCTCGCTCGGGTTTCCCAGTTTGTGCGGACAAGTTCGAACTGGTCGCTGTGTGCGTTTGTCTGGGACTGCTTTGTCGAGATGACGAGCACGCGGAATTCGATCAAGCGTGAAATAAATATTTCGATAGTGCACATTACGATGTTTTTTAGAAGCTTTTTGATTTTTGAAAGACTTCTAGCAATTCTTCTAGCCAGTCACAATCGCTTGTTAAAATATTCAATATTTTCATTACGATGAAATTGGGTACGCTAGCGAAGAAATTCTGAAGTCCCAGTGCTTATCGAAACAAAATTATTTCCTCAGATGGGAAGACGATAATTAAAGCTTAACGTTGCCAACGTGCCAAGTAATAAAATAATTATTTAAATAAAAATAAATTTTTTAAAAATACCACGTTCTTAAAAACGGACTAAAAAGTATAAAATAACTTTTCCTAGCCCCATACAGGTTCCTAACTCCATACAGATTGTGAATTTTTAATAGCTATGAAAATACTTGTAAGATTTAAAACGAGAAACGTGAGGCGCAAGATAATAGTAATTGTTTATATCATTTGCAGTGCAATAAAATTGTTAGTGACTTAGGTGAACTATTCATGCGTCAATTATCTGCAATTATTGCATGCGCCCCACGTTTTTTTCGTTTTAAATCTTACAAGTACTTTCATAGCTATTACAAATTCACAATCTGTATGGGGTTAGGAACCTGTATGGGGCTAGGAAAAATTATTTTATACTTTTTAGTCCGTTTTAAAAACGTGGTAAAAAAATGTTTCCACTCTGACGCACTGTTTTAGCTTCGAAACGGTGGCCCAATAAGTGCCGTAATTGCTCTTGCACGAATTCATGCCACTTGTAGAAAATTATTGGACATTCAATGTCACATTTTGACAGTGTTCGTGGCTAAAGTATAATTCTCGTAGATTCATGATGTTACAGACGTTACAGTACATTAAATCGGTGGTTGAAACGTGCCGTGAATGTGTTCCATGTCCGATTTTGAACCTGTTTCGCCGTGAATTGCAACGTGATTGTCAGATAGGAAAGACTTTCCTGATCCTATTTCGTTGTACCTTTTAAACTTTTAATTATTAATTATGTGTACTCCATGTCTATTTTGCACAAAGATCCGCAGCCTAATCATACACGTATTATCCTTTTTTAACGTCTCGATTACGATTCGGTCCCATCGTTCGCGAAGAAAGTGATTCGGATTCGCGTCCAGGCAGCTGTGGGACCAGTTTTAAAGTCAAGGTTTGCGCCTTAAATTTCAGTTATGCAAGCCGTGCACACACGAACGCCGCGCCGTCTACAAACAGCACGGCACTCGGTTATATCAACGAGCTTGCAGTTGGGCACTGTGCACCTTGCGCACAACGCTCGACTTGTTAATTAGGCTCACCTATACCGGGCTCGAGGTTTTCATGGAACGCAATCTGCTGTCTCCTTTGGTCGCGGTGTGTGCAAAGGGCTAGTAATGGCAACGCTATGCATAACAGCACCGGAAAGCACGTCACCGATTTGATTAATTATTTCGGGTATCGTAAGCGTCCATTAACCCTTCCCTCGCTGTCTGCGAAATCGTTGTTTCGCCTCGTGTGTGCGTAAAATTCGGCCAAAGGCAACATTTCTCTAAGACTTACACGTAAATGTCGGTCGTAAAGTATATTAGACGCTTCCATGGCAAATATTGTTTTAAACAATGATTCATGAGGGTAGAACGTTCCTTAATTTATGTAATCAGTTTACGGTTTACGACGATTTCTCTCAGTTTCAATTCATCGTTTATATTAAAAATGACGGTGTGAAAAACGGCCTAAACTAACAAGGGAACATATTCAGATGAGAAAAGCCGATTTTGATGAAACTTATGTGAGCTACAGTTCTTCGAAAAATATTTAACACGTGTTCTTTTTTATCGCCAACCATCGACTTTGAAGGGGTGAAAACAGCCCTCAAAGTTGGGGGTCAAAACCATATTTTTTGAGATATCTCGGAAACCAGATGTCGAAAAAATTTTGTGGTTTTCAACGGGAAATGTAGTCGTGCAAGAAAATTTTAACAAAAGTTTTCTGTTTAAACAATATATTAAAAAATTTATATTTTTTTGCAGTTTCTCTTATTTATTGTGAGTTCATTTCGATGTAAACTCGGGTGTGTGATCTTTGATCCAAAATCGGCTTTTCTCATCTGAATATGTTCCCTTGTAAGCTAGTATCTCGTACTCGGAACACATTATCGAAAACACTGTCGATACAACACCGTCCGAACAGCGGTCAATTAAAATCGCTTATGTTTAATTCATCCAATTAAAACAGTCCACCTAACACGTTCCCGTTCTTGAACATGACAAAAACACGATAATCCCGGATACCCAGGATTTCCCGTTGTTAATTTGACCAAGGTCCACGAACGGTGCTTTATCCTCGCAACTGTATCGCGTTACCATTTTTGGTACCATCAACGTTACTTCCTCGTGTATGTCGAAATAATAAAAAGAAACGAGAACTGCCGCTTTAGCTGACCATTTGCAAATGAAGAATTCATTCGGGAAGTGGACCGAACAGAATTTTTACGAAAACGGTTTGGCTATAGCGAGCGACTTAGGGAAAATGGTACAAACCCGAGTCCCTTTGTGAATACGAAAGCGTAGACGCGTAGACAGTAAAATAGTAGAGAGAGCGATATGCTTTTACAGCATTCACAAATTTATAAGAGCATGTCGGACACGTGCATAAAGGTTTTTGAAAAATTTAGGTTTTCGTTCCGTCTTGTTCTCCAGAAATGCAACGACTGTCCACGTAAGTACCTGTATCTTATAATTAATATACACCATTGAAAAATATATAAAATTGAACGGTTTTTTTCAGGTATTTTCGACGTGTCATAAACCGCAACCTCGACGAGTGACTTTCAGAAAGAAGGTAACGGTTTACGGACACGAACGGCTCACAACACGTCGAAAATAAATGCAAAATCTGTTAAAATTAGCTGGAGAATAGTTCCTAATTGCTAGCCTCGATATCCCACAATCCAGCAACATAGCTTGTCCTTGAAACGTGTACAGATTTTTCCAAGACAGTCGAGCTTCACCTGGCATTATTCATTTTACCATTTACGCCATATCTCCATGCCATTTTTTTCCAGCGATTCTCTCAATTTGCGACGTTTTTGTTGACCTTAGCTTACATATTGCTCGCTAATTGGAATTCCTTCGGTTCGAAGGTTGCCCCAGGATACCGAAGCAGCTTGTCAATTGTTTAATCGATGACTGATCGGCGACCCTTGTCCGTTGATTGCGTTTTTTCGCTGGTCGGCCCAGTAAACAACGATTTCTCACGATCTCGTAACCGTTTCCAGGTGTGCAAACCGTGGGACACGCGGATGCAACTGCGCGGATTCACGCACCCGTTCAAGAATGCGTTCCTGTTTGCACGCACGGCTCTAATTCAGCCGAAGGCCGAATCGGCCCACGGCCTTCCCCAATCGTAACCCACGAAACACGATAAATCGAATGGCTACATTTGCTCGGAGGATCTTCGCCGAGAGATGATTCACTCCCGTCTCGTGCCGACTACGAAACACCTATGGCCGGCGATGCGACTACGACACATACTGCAAATGGTACGAAGTATACCAAGGATACCGGGGAGTTTTGAGCCGCGCTCTCTCAAGACCGAAGCATTCAGGTTTCCAAGTCATGGGAGCCTCGAAAGTTTTGAAAGAGATACTCTGCTGTATCTGAAACAGAGTCTGAAACTGGCGAGCATGTTAAACTTATTGGGATGAACCTTTTAGCGAATCGGTTCGAACTGTTTGTCGAGCAGATGTGATGAGCACGATCCGATAAATTGAGGCTGGACAAGGAAAGCCTGGAAACTGTTTCCTTATGTCGATCGTAAATTGTTGCTGACAAGATTTTTTGATCATTTCGGCGCACAGGTTCGATCAATTTGCAAATTTTCACAATATCTCTTTTTCAACGTTTCGATCTTATTTTAGATCATTCTCAAGAAAATTTTTCAAAATTGCGGCTGTAAAATTAATAATTAATACTATAATTGGAATTGTGTGAATTTAAAACAAGAAGAACGATCGTTACTTACTTGCTTAGTGTAACAAAAAAGAATTTTTCATAGTATAGCTTCTAACATACCATGTGTTGATGCTAAGACAGTATGTATAATGTATGGTAATGAGGTAACGTGGAGACATATAGAAACGAAATTTTTTATCGATTGCTCAGTTGGTGATCGATATTTGCCGGTAAATTCTCTTGAGAATGATCTAAAATAAGATCGAACCGTTGAAATAGAGATATTGTGAAAATTTGCAAATAGTGATTATATTTATAACAATTGATCGAACCTGTGCGCCGAAATCATCAAAAAATCTTGTAAGCCTGAAAACGTCTGACGAAATGTTAGCAGGATTATTTTCTTCAGAGGCTCGGAAGATTAATCTTCTTCGCTTAAAGATTATTTCTCGCAATGGCCGCAACTGTGATCAGAATTGATAAAACTAAAAAGAGAATATGCTTGATGTTGTTCAAAATATGCGATATTGTCCAACGTCGGATAAAATAATATTTTAGTCTCGTAGTTGGCTCGGCGAGAAAGTTTGTTTCGAACTCCATTGTTTCATGAATCGGAAACTTTGCTGAAAGCATGGCAGGCCTGTATAAAACTTGCATCGACCATTTGGGAACCTAATCCCAAACTTTTTATCTTTGGTCGAATCCCAGAATAGACGGAGGCTGATTGAATTGTGATTTTTTTTGCGACGAAGATCCTTGAAGAGTTTCGCGCGTCATCGTTGCGATCGATGGCTGTTGAACGAACAATACAAGATTTGACAGCTGATGCGTGTCCCGGATGTAGAGTTATAGATATTGATGAACTCGTGATTAAATCTGACACAACAAATCGAAGGAGTTATCGAACAAACCCACGAAATCATACTAAAATTGTGCGAATGAAACGATTGGCTTAATAAAATGGAATCTGCAAGAGCCACGATTTAATTAAAGAAACCGCGAACAATTGCTCGGAACACCTGTCGAATCTAATACGGATTCATTAATTGAAAATGCATCTAATCGTCTTGAGCAATCCATCCTGAAAAACTCGTATACTTAACTAGCTCCGACGTCAAAATAGTGGACAGAGTTCATTAGCGATTACATAGTTGGTTTCTTGCTTACACGTGGTAATCGATTGTGATTAATTGCTTCGCGCAGAAGAAAGACGTTAAAATCGATAAGAACCATTACCACCGGCGACAGAATCGAAATCACGAAACATATTATATAAATTTTACATGAAACATAAATTCCATTTGTCCCTATATTATTTTGACTTACTACATATTCGTATAGTTCTGTTCTTTCTCGAACGAGACGAGTTCTCGCCGAGCTTCGTTCATCTGGAACATGCAAGGGAATTCCCGATAGGGCCGAAATCGGAGTGTCCATTCAACAGAATCTCCTACAGTTTCCTCGCGCCATCGAACGCTTCTATAAAAAAGGCCAAAAGATAAGGTAATCTTGTCAAGCAATTACAAAAGATTTCCAATCAAGAAACACAAACCAGCGAATACCGCGCAATCAAGAGCAAAATCGATATCGCACAATTAAATTTTCCTGAATAGACCCTAGAAGTTCGATCCAGAGGTGCCCAAATCAGGACTCTGCGAGAAAAGAGAGATCGAATCTTGCAGAATCTTCCAGATAGCAAAACGAAAAGCGTTTTCCAGCTCGTTTCCCGTTTTCCACGATCGGAGAGCGCGTGTTCGCGCTCGAATAACAGCAGAAAGGTAAAAGAGTACTCCAAAGAAGGCGAGCCTCGTTTTACAACCACCCACTCCAATTCTACTTGACGCCATAGCGCGATTGATCTGGCTGGATGGAAATCATTTCGATGCTTCTATTCGAAGGAATGAGTTTCTTCGAAGCTATAACAGATGGGCAATGACGAATGACGAAATGACACTATGAGCTGCGGCAACGAAATCAGAATGATCTCGCGGGAGTGATTCGGCCGCGATTAGGATCGTTTCGGTACGGAAGGGTCCTCGGTAGGCGAACAAGGACCGCGACACCGTATTCGGAGGATCGACGGTGTCGGTCAGGTGAGAGGGGGTCTTGATGGGGGGAGAAGGGGGGTTGTGAGGTGAGGGAGGCAGGTGGGGGAGAACACGCAAGAATTATCCCTGAAAAGTCGAAACGGTGAAGAATGGGGAAAAGAGAGGACACCAAGGAGGATGGGCACCAAGTTGGTCTGGTTGCCGACCCCCACCCTGTATATAAGCGTTCTTCTGCCGGCTACGTCTTCAGTCTTACAGTTCGAACGGCACACTGCGTGTACAAGCCGAAGAGATCATCGTCTGCCGAAAAAAATACACCAGAGACATCCGTCGGGGACGATGCCTTCTTCTTGCTGACGGAAGAACCTAACGCGCCAGGATGATCGGCCGTGTCCGCGTCGCATTCTTCAGCCTGGTACGTGCCCCCATTTTAGATCCTGATCCTCGATACCCGACAGGATTACCATAGTGATCTCAGGACTCGTGCACCATGCTCGATCAGTGTGCTTCGATAACCGCTTCCGGTTCGCCGATCTGTGCCGGTTGCCGTCAGCTGTGCCGATCGGTGGATCATCCAATTGAATTATTACCGTAGCTCGTCCAACGAGTCGAGTCGGTAAAGGTAAACAAATGTCACTCGAGTGCGACAGAGTTCAAGTTACATTTCTGCGGTTGTCAGGAACAACGCCGCATGTCACAATTTCGAAAAATTTGAGTTTCTGCAGTAATTAACCCTCATCCGTCCCTCATTTCACGAACTGAATCTGTCCCTCGGTGTCAAATTGACACAGTGATACAAAAAATTGATAAAATAACAAGTCAAACAGTTACTTTTCAACGTTTTTTTCCTTGAACTTGATGAGTTAATACTTACATTTCAGGTTTTCGCAGTTATATGTTTCGCATTAAAAAAATAAAAGTCACCAGGTTTCGAACGAATTTACTTACAAATAACAGAACAGTGTAACTTATTTCGGGAAAACTGTGTCAAATTGACACGAGGGACGGATGAGGGTTAAGCTCTATAGTATCGGATTTACGTATTTACCAGAAAAAAGTCATGAAAATAAGTTCGGAAGGCTGAAAAAAATAATGCAATTTAACGGACGTCCTATGTCAAACCATTAGTAATCAAAGCTTTAGCCGGCAATATCTCGAAAGCAAAAGTATGTGACACGCGGCGTTCTTCCAGACGACCGCAGATTTCTCATTGTCGGATAGCAAAGCACGCGCGCTACTGTTTTGTTTATCCACGCCGGCGCGTCTCGTTCGATCGGCTATAGAGTGGAAAATCAAAATCATCTGTTGCAAGGACCAGGAGCAACTTAACCAGTTTTTGCCTTCTTCGATAATTGTAATTCAACGCTCTTCAATTCGGTGAAATTGTCCACTGTTTCCAGCTACAGCTAATCATTTTAAAAAATCTATTCTAAATTTTTCGTAGCAATTAACATTACATACTGAACGTTCGTTGATCGATCGAGACATCAAACACAGCGCGACGGAGCTGTTTCAATTCTGAAAATTTCAAATTAAACATCTCACTATTTTCATGCAGCCGGCGTTGCAGTTTCATCCGCGAGGATCTTTTAGCGTTTGTAACAAACATTCAGGTATAATGATGCACAAATGTTTCATTTGAACTTTGTGAAGTTGCAACGAGATACAAAGGTAATAGAGATAACAAGGCTATAGTAAACGAGCAAATAAAGTAAGCGAAAATACACGGAAAAGAGAATCGAAAGTACACAAACGTTTCATTGAAATGTACTACGCACAACGGCGTAGTTGCATTTCACGTTCTATTAGTTTACTTAAAATTGAAACTATGACTTCACTGTTACACGCATCACCGGTAATACCCCAAAAAGCGTTTATCGAGACTCTCAATTTGCAACTTTCGCGGTTGAATGCAACCATCGACAGTGACTCGAGCTTATTTATTCGGCAAACACGCGTCTATTTTCTTCCGTTCGCAAGGTAAATTGACAGAATCACTCTGCGCATCGATGGAAATAGAAGTACAGTGCTTGTCGAGCCCGCGGAAGTTGAACAGCCACGGACTTCTCGCTGAAGTTCTAATTCCTCGGCGGCTTAAATTTCGAGACAGGAAAAACTAATACCGAGGAGGATCGAGTACCATGCCAGTAGTAGTGACGTAAATATAGCGATGATAGTCGTTTACACTTGCGCGTTCTCTGGAATGAAAGCGGGATTCGCACCGGGTCGCGACGGAATACCAACGAATTGCGAAATAAAGGCATACGCCGCGCCGCGCCGATTCGACTGCAAATAGAAAATCGCAACAATCGGAACGAGTGTCATCGACACACGTTTACCAGGGTCTGTATCCGCGTCTCCGTTTCGAGGCTACGTATTTCCAAGATCTCCGCGAATAAGGAGCACTGATTTTCATTTACGGTATCGTTGCACGTAAACGGTCTCTCTTCAATTAAGCACACCACGTGGGTCACACCGATGACGTTCTTTATACAAGATGATTCAGAAATAAAGGTCAAAACGTTTATTGCTCCGATTACTTTATGAAACTGTTTATTAGTGTTAAATAATATGCGATCTTTAGTGAAATTAATCCATCAAGTCGGCAGCAATGAATTATGACGATTCTATATAATTGTTCATTAGGAGATCGTGGATTTTATGCGTTTATACGATGAAAATGTGCAGATCGATAGGTTGATTTTTTGTAGCTATCATTGACTGTCATTCGCGCGAATATTAATCTCCCATCTTCGATTAACCGGAAAACCGTTCCCTTCGGTACAGAAATCAATTACAGGAGGGAAAGGATAACAACCGCAAATTTTCAATAAACTTAATCGATCGTAGCCGCTTCTTAGAATCGATGAAACGGTAAACAGCATTAATCATCACACGCGTTCTAGGTTCCAGCATCGTGGTCGAATTTGTTTGCTCGCAACGCGAGATTTACAGGTTGTTTACGCGTGCGCGAATCGAAAGAAAAGGGGCTTCCCGAGTGTGTTCCGGTAAAAAGTAAAAACACATTCCGATCATGCGAGTAATTCCTCCGCGTAGCCAGGGTTGAAACGCGTCGTTGAATCTCGAACGAACGCGCGAAACCGAGCGAACGATGATTACGCTGACATAATATTATTGCCGGCCTGTGTATATCGCGAATGGTAGACTGTGGTAGACGGCTCTGTGTCTGCGTACGTCTGTGTGTTCCATTGATCTTGGCACATGAACAGAATGTCGTTGCACTACATTTCATTCATAACTCTCAATGCCGCGGCGCGGCGCGGCGCGCAACGCTATTATGTTCGCCGGGAATCATGCGGATCGTTAGATCGTGACTGGTTTTATCGGACCGTGAATTGGCAATTGGCAGCAATAATCGTGGCACGCGCGGATCGATCGTTGTTCTATAAATCGTGAATTAAACCAGTCAATTGATTATCAAGAGGTTGTACTATTATCACCGGGATAACACAATCGATTGATCACCGCTGGATTGAAACGGATCTATACGGAGATCGATACGGAGATTATTTTCGATTACTCTGCGAAAAGAATGAGAATGTATTTATTCAAATTTTTAGCGATTCTCTAGGATAATTAAAATGTCTATCTGTCGATTTTTCGTCTCATCCAGTTTTTATGGGAAGTGCAAATTTTTTAGTCGTTCAGTGGCTTGTTTTCGTGTTTATTCAACTGGATTCTTTGTGAAATTGCGTGTAGTTAGTTTCGCGAACGTATAACGAAATGCTGACGCAAATAACACATGCAGAATGGTTCGGTTACGCGTTACGCCGAGTTTGTCGATTGGTTTTTCCGTTGAAAACGGAATAACGAAGAATTTCCAGGCGATCGTCCCTGAGGCTGGTCACACGCGTTATGAAACACTCTGTAGGTACATTCAGGCCGAGAAAAAGAAAGGGCTTGTGAAATAATAGTCAGTCAATGGTTAACACAAGATCTGCTCATCTGTCGGAGCATTTCCATTACGAATAGCCCCTTCTATCGAAAGTCTGGCAATGATTGACGACTACCGGTTGAACTATAGGTGCCCGGCCGCTATCTCTGAATCAGCAGAAATTATCTTCAGGTGCGATCCGTTTGTACTGTTTACAAATCCGGCGAGATACAGCGTTTAACGCTTTGATACGGCTAGTTAAATACAAAAGCTCAGCTAATTTGTTCCGGTCCGCAGCTGCTCGTTTGCTGCGCTTCTGCGATAGCACCGTAAATACATACATTGGCGATTTGCAAATTTTTAACGATCCGTCCGCCGCTCCGGCGAGGCTCCGCGAGCTAAAATACCAAAATTTTCCGTCTTCGCAACGATCTCGTAGTCACAACGAACCGCGTCTAGAAGCTTATCAGGGCATTCGAAAACTCGAGTCTTAATCTCGTAAAGTCATTTACGTTTGCAATGTTTCGAAGCGCGCGTTACTCCGCCATCAATTTGCAATATGGCCGCTGTGGGGAGCGTAAATATGAAAATAACTATGTCATTTCGCGCCGTTGTAGAAAGTGTCAAGTTTTCGATTTATTCGAGTTTTGACGAAATTATAGATTAACAACTCCAGGACTTGGACACACGAGGTTCGTCCTCAAAGGGTTTAATTGCTCGAAGTAACGATAATGGTGTCTTTACCGTTAATAAAATCGCAATAAACCACTGAATGACAGAACTAGGGGTACTCGCGAAGCAATATAACATTTATGACAGCCGCACGAAAGGCGAATGTCGTTTTTATATTTCTTCAAAGCGTCCTTGCTTCTCGGAGGTCGGAGGAGTATGTATAAAGCACGGGTAACGAAGTTGAAATATTTTTACCAAGCGGCCGCGTCGCCAAGGGACTGAAATTTCCAATTTTTGCGCGCCTACGGGTCAACAGTTTTATACTGTTCTTTTTTTACATTGCTGCTTTAATTTGCCGCGTGGAGTAAACGGCACCCATGAAAGCTGAGGCATCCATTGAACGGTAGCCCCGCGACCCGTTCCGTTGCAATCAGGTGAATTAGTACGAGTTTTCCAGAAATCCTTGCTCGCCTCGCCGCCCGATGGGCAAGTTAATAACGAAAGGTGATACTTACGTTTATGATTTGTGGGGCGATCGATACGGCGCGAACTATCCCTCCCGGTTAAACAACCGCGATTGAACTTCTCCTCGTCGACTATGAGGCGCGGATTCGAGTTTGAAAACACGGGGCCTGGAGCCTGGAACGGGATTGAAATTAGCAAAATGAAAATCTAATGTAAATTGTTAATGAATGATCTCGGGAAATCAAAACGACCATTGCTCGTATCATCGCGGAAAGGTTACAGCGATTGCAGCATTTGAAACACTTGCAGAACACGCTCTGCAAATTCATTTTTAATATGCCAGCGATGACAAAGTTCGAGTAAAATGACAGTCATTAAACTATATTGCGAGACGTTGTAGATGGATCGCAATTTCCCTGATTAATACCGCGTAAGATCGCAGTGTGGTAGATCCGGGAATTTATAATTTACTATGATCAATAACGCAAGAAAAGTGTTGAGCAATTCGAGACGATCTCACCGCAAGCACACGTTTGCAGCAATGTTAAAAGGTTATGCAGAGAGCTCTTCGGGTAAACGAACATCGAGAACCTTTTTCTATTGTTGCTCATTAGTCGACTGGACATTTCAGGCATGTACTTAGAATGTGAATGTAGAAAACATCAGCTGGCCAAACCGATGGCATCAAATTTCCAGCGATCCCTAGAGTTAAAAAATGTTGCAAACGTATATCGCTTCTTCAAGTGGGACACAGTAAAAAATTATTGAAAAACCACTATCATTTATCAAGGATATTATGTATCGAGAAGAAATATCCATTTCGGAGTTTTCGCTACCTCTGGAAATATTCCATGTGCCATGAAAACTGTGGTGCCCAAGGTGGTTCGGAACCCACCTTATAAAAACTGTAGGTCCCGTCGCGAAATAACCCCGGCAGTTAAGAAAGCGACGTAAAATAAAAAAAAAAAACAGAGGGATTTTGAATTAGTGCGTTCGTGGGTACAGCCGTCGACAAACGTTAGGAAACAAGTTCCAAGAACAGCGACTATAATGTTGCCCTTTGTTCGTAGGATGGATGGCTTTCGATTCTGTATTCGCGTTTTCATTGGACGACGCTAGAAACCCGCAACAACGTTAAGCCTTCGCACACTTGTTGCGACGACCTCCGGGACCGGGACCGGGGCTGACAATGAATCCGTGTAGATGGTATCGAGGCAACTTTCTTTTCGTAATCCTCCCAATAACGCAAACGCCTCCATCTGGTTTCGGTAATATCCCCCATCTGGCATTCTGATATTAAATTACTTCTCCCCTTTGCAACCGGCCATTGTTCCGGCGAGCAATTAGTACGATTACGTTGATGAAGGAAGAAGAAAAACCGGGAAAGAGAGAGAGAGAGAATCTCCGAACAACGGGTTTAGAGAAAGACTGAGAACGGAAGGTGAATTCCAAGTGTCGCGTTCGAATCCGATTGCGAGATCCGTGAATTATCTTGATTTTTAGAATGACGCTCACCGGGAGTTCACTTTTAGCTGTTTCAAGGCCGAGATGGAACGGTTCATGCGAACGATAGCAACCTTGCTTGGTGTGAACGCACCACTTCGGAGTTGCGCGATCTCGACCAGCTACAACAGAAAATAGAAAAACGGGGCTGTACGTTACAATTAGAAGTTGCTCGATTTTCTTCTGGACAATCGTCTTCTCATTGTCGATCAGAGCCCCACGCGACGCTAACGCATATTTCTTTGTACAGTAAAAGCTCCTTCGTTGTCCAAAGGCCGGGGGTTTGAGCGGACAACGACCGTGCCCGGACACTATTTTTGATTTATGACTGCGTCTTTAGTGAAACGGCTAGCTAAATGACAAAGAAAAGCATTCGCAATCAAAAACAGTCAACTGTTTGGCTTTAAAAAACTCCTTATTTCCTTGCCATATTCCTTTCCTATTGTTCTCCGTTCTGCGCGGGTTTAGACAGTCCTGGGACACATCTGGCGACCAGATCCACGCAGGCCTAATCCTCTCGTTGACAGGCAGTGGAGTGGGTAGGCACTGGACAACGATCGTGCCCACGATTCAGGACAACGAAGGAGCGATTACTGTAATAAGAACGAGACAAGATTAAATTCATTTAGATATTCGCAGAATTGTGATTATAATAGTAAAAGTTAGCTCTCCGTGAAATCGTCGAAGTCGATGGTTGCTGGTTCCCGATCGCCCGATGGACACGATCGAGCCTCGAAATTCGCGGCAGCGCGGGAGAGACGTTTAGGGGAACTTTCTCCGAATAGAGAGAAACCGATTTAAAGCAAAACTCCTAAACTCGGGTCAGCCGGTTGTTGTGTGCTGTCGAACAGCGAAACACAGTCGGGCATATGCGATCGCTGGGCCAGAGGCATCGCCTCCAGCTGTATCGACGTTTGATTGCGCAACTCCGCGAGGACTTTCACTGCGAAATGATGCGCTGATTCCAGTTTCCGCGATGCACGGGACATCGGGCAATCTAGGGTCATACGGATTGCCCTGGAACGCTGCAGGCCGATCCCGCTTGAACGCTTTGACGCGATCGTTGCATGGCTCGCTGATGGATTTCTACATTTCTAGGGTTCGACGCGATCTCCTTGGGAACTGGTACCTTTCATGTCTCGACTCTCCGTCGATTTTTATCTTCCACGAACATCGTTTTCATTCCACTCCTGCTTTTCTGAAACGATTCAGACAATTTCTACCTTGCAGTCGATTTAGACAATTTCTATCTCGCGCAAGGACCATTTTGATTCAACCGCCGCCTCTCGCAATCGGTTCATACAGTTTCTATTTAGCACAAAGACTACTTGTGATAAGTTTCCGAAGCACATTTAAGTAGCATTCCAGTTCTGCTCCACGCACAAGCACTCCAATTACCGTCGCCTAAAATTCAAGACGAGGCTTTAGAAGCTTCCTTCGTCCGTGCACGTAATACCCAGAGTTATGTTCGATAATGGGGGTGCTCGAGCGTGAGCTGCGCTTTACGCCCTCGTAAAATTACCCTTCGAATCGCGGGCATTGCCACTTTAACAGTATAAACGGAGTCGTGTATAAAAACCCGGTGGTAATATCGAAGTACAAAGAACAAGAATTTTTTAAATAACGCCGTGTCGAACACTCGGAAAATCAATTCCAAGTTCGAGTACACTGTAAATTGAGCAATTGATCGATCGATAAATTATTACCCGAAGAGAAGGAAGTATGGAGAGAAGAAAATTTAGTTATACAGGATCATAAACAATCTAATTGATTGCGCATTCACACCAACTGATTTTCTCATTTGCCTTCTCGCGCGTGACTCTAACTGTTGATGATCGATGCCGTCAACGATCCTGCCTCAATGACAGAAACAGGAATCCAGTATTACGGAGTTTATGACCGATCGGTGTCGTCAGGGTCGCAAAACAAAAGAGTCGATTAATTTTAAAGTGTGCGGCAGCCGCGGACGAGGGACCTCTTGAAAACGTCTTCCCTCCGTAATCGAACAGTGAATGGGACTTTACTTTTGCTCTTTAACTTTCGCTATGGCTGTGTGCTCCTTATGGCATTAATAATAATAATAATTTGCTTTATTTCAGCCTTACAGATAAGAAATGTGACTTTGTTTACATTAACCTATCTGTAAAAAGCTATCTTATTTCACACATTCGGTCCATACCTTTTCTCATTCATTTCTACGTCTCACACTTTCATTCCTACCCTGTCCTACCCTTCTAGTATCCTAATTATCACTAACCCACTTAATTCCATACTTATTGCTTCCCTCCCAGGGCCGGATTAAGCCCCGTAGCAGAGGTAGCAAATACTACGGGCCCCGCGCTTTGGAGGGCCCCGCTCCATACAAAAAGGGACCCCGCACACGGGCGCTTCATCGAAGGGGCGCCGAAACATTAACAATATTTCTGCTAGAAAAAGGAAAGGTCATTCATACAAGCGGCCCTGGTACAAAGCCCAGGGCCCCGTGATAACATTTGCTACGGGCCCCGCGCTGGCTTAATCCGGCACTGTTCCCTCCTCCCCATTCCCTAACTTTGGCATTTTTGGTTTGGTATTCTCTTTGGTTTATTTATGCTCTCTTTTCTCTTTTTTTTCTCAACTTCTCCAACCACTCTTCAACCTTTCCATCTATTTTCCCGCTCGCTACGTCCTCGAGCCTGATCATTTCCCCCATTATTCTGCCTTATGGCATTAATATGCAAGCATTACGGGATGATTTTTTTTCATGGATCAATTGATCGCTCGACGTGGTCTTCAACTTCGCTCGGGTCACGTGGAGACGCGCGAGACTCTAGAATAGTCTAGAATATTTCTTCATCTACAGTATGGCGATTATCGTCACACGTGCACACGGGATACCTTTCTTGACCAACGGGAAACCGTAAAACAAATTTCATTGAAAATATAATCACTGCAAACGACGGAGTTCAAAGTTTGGTTGCTCTCATGCTATTCTTTTGCTCATTAAATAATTGTAATAGAATTGGATGTTGGATATCTGTCGAATCGAAGATCCAGGCAAGCAATTGCTTATTCACCACAAACTCGAAAAACGTCTATTCATTCTCTAGACGTTCCCGAGCTGTTTAAAAATTGATTGCACACAGAACATTCCCCCGAATTGAAACTTGTCTTGGCTCTGCGATCAGTCAATATTAAATTGTTAAACGATGTTGGATCGAGCACGATATTTCCGTCATAAATGCTATCTTAGAATCCTCGTGAGCATTTACTTTAAATATTTGTTCTTGTACACATAAAAAAATGACAATTCGGTAAGACCTATGCAGGTTCGAATCGAAAGGTTCAAATGTCAAAAGCTAAAGAGACATTGCGTACGTTCGAATCTAAAATCTGTAATTTCATCGAAGAGGCAGTTTAACAGATTGTATCTGAAATTTCATGGTTATTCCGCGGAAAATCTTTAATACATAGTTCGAACGTGATCATATCGTGAATGGCGCTGTGCTGCTAACCTTTATGCGCGACGATACGAATTGGCAGTGAACAGAGACAAGAATTTTTCAATGTGCTTCGAAATGCAAATTTAAATGTCCTTTTTCTACGTGAAACCATACTCGTACATTTGTGCGGAAATTAAACATGTTCGTGTTGTAAAGAAAAGCATACTTTGAGAAGTTCTCAAAGTTCTCAATTATGAACGTCTAATTACAAGGCATCATCGGTTACTCGAGGCTGTTTAGTAGAGAAACCTGCGTAACACGTTGTATATGTACTTTGATCTCGATCCACCTCGTAACCGCTTAATTAAGCATCGTTTAATCAAGCACAATAACTCTCGAAATTATGGTGTCGGAGTATTGATTTGTTCGTGAATGTGAACGCGACGTGGAAGCTGTGATGTAATGACAGCGTATAGCTCCGCAAATAAGATTCTCTGATTAAGCTAAACCGTGTTATTCGAAATCACTGTCAAACATTTCAATAAAAATGGGACAGATTTTAATGTTACCGTAATCGTTGAATTATAGGTGTCACGATAACGCAATCGCAAAACTATGACGACCAAACGAAACACGAGCATTTAATGGATTCCGTCTTGCACTGACCAAGCTATTCGAACCGCAGACCATTTAAACTAATCAAACAAGTGCAAAACAAGCACCTTGCGATTGGGCAAACCCTATTCCAATTTCCAATGTAAGTTTACGCGCTCCTTCATCGTCCGCATGAATCCAAATCGATGCTTCGAGGCCAGTAATAGCACAAAAATAACAAATTGAGGGAAACCAGAACATGAAAACGTAGAATACCATTGAAGAAATCAATTTAAAAAATTGCTGAAAACATTGCTGTCCTCTGAATGTTAATGCATTTATAGACCTGAAACTAATCCCGTCAGAATTTGTAGAATAATTGAATTGCGAATCGGGTAAATCATGGATATAATTCAGGAAAAATAGTAAAAAAGGACGAAATATCTTGGCAGTATTCTTTAAACATACCGCGAGGCCAAGCTAAATTTCTAACATGAATCTTGTGGAAGTGAATCGTGAGTAGAACGTCGGTAAATATTAAATACAGGGTGTCCCAAAATTCCTTCAACAGCCGGAAATGGGAGGTTCCTAAGATCATTTGAAGCAACATTTTCCTTTACAAAAATGTTATCCGCGGCTTTGTTTAGGAGTTATTCACGAAAAATACGGACCAATCAGAGCGCGACCTAGACGCAACTTGCCACAGTCGGCCAATAGACAGTTGGCGCGCCGCGCCGCACAGTGTCACGAGCCATTGACAAAAATCGGAAAAGTCACTGCTTCATGTCGATTGAAAACTATGTTCATACTATGTCAAAATGTCCAAATAAATCATTTATTGAAAAAAAAAATTAAAAAATCCAGTAGGAAACTAATTACGAGCGAATCTGTAAACGAAAATTTGGAAGATGAAATAGTACATCAGTTCATAGCGCAACTTGTTTACGTTGTATTATGAACAAAAGACATTTGTAAGAAATAATCTTTTTAGAAAATGATGGGTAAGGGTTGGCTAATTATAATTTATCTTCAAAAATTTTGTAATACTTATGCACTATTTAATAATTAACCTGAAATGAAACCATTAAATTTTATTGGTTCCCCTAATCTTTAGTAGAGGATAAAAAAAAAAGGTCTCAAAACGTCTCGGCGATTTTTTTGCGTTGTATTAGTAAGATAGTATATTTTGATATTATGTAAATTTTAATTGCGAAATCTGGCGAAAAACAGAGTTATTTAACAAAATATGTAGCAAGAACTGGTCAGCAAGATTCAGATTATGAAGACGAGTAATGCAACTGCACCTCGTATGCTTTGTATGTACTCGTAAGCTTTGATTAAGTATGACTACTCATTTGTTTTTATTAGTTTTTATTAGTTAGACCAGAGCGAATAGTCCTACTTTTAATCAGTTGCGGCAGACATAGCAAACAAAGAGTGTATGTGTGTCGAGGAGGCGAATGTTATAGGAGTTTAAAACGAAGTTTCAGTTTCGGAAGAACTGAACTGAGAATTCATCTACTGAAAACCAGCAATAAAACAAAATTTTGTTTATAAATATCGTTTTACAATGTTTAAATAAATTACTATATTTATAATAGTATCATGTTGAGATTGCTTTCAATATAAATGAAAAAACCCACTTTGTTTCATGTCTCTATCATAAACAGAACAAAAGTTATTGAATTTTGTCCAAAAAATAGGCATTTCGTGACACTGTGCGCCGGGCCGACAGTGCCAACTCGCGTCTAGGTCGCGCTTCATTGGTCTGTAGTTTTCGTTAATAACTCCTAAACAAAGCCGCAGATAACATTTTTGCAAAGGAAAATGTTGCTTCAAATGATCTTAGGAACCTCCCATTTCCGGCTGTTGAAGGAATTTTGGGACAACCTGTATTTTTACATGAACAGCACCGCACATGGTTGATCGAAATGGTTCCTGCAAAAGAATTTGGCTATTCATGTTTGGAACGTGGAACAGAAATGCAGCCCAGGTATCGAAGAACTCTCAGCGGCATCCAGTTTGTCAATCACACCGAGATGCTTGGACGCGGATGCTCGTCGGCTCGGTTAGTTTCACCTGCTGATTCTCATTGTCCACTAAAATATCGCGGCACGAATACCACAGGTATTAGCGTCGCCGGTGACGGTTGATTCATGACACAGGGCAGGTCGAGCGTCAGCATATATTAACCTTTCGTACTCGCCTGCGAGAGGCACGCTCAAAGAGCTACCGTGTCCGAATGGGAAGAAGAGCTCTCCGTCGAATCTGACTTTCCCTTTTCGTGGGTGGAACAACAGGGCGACGGCTGAGATCATCAATCCCGAGATCATGGCTGATCCGAGCAGGATGCGAGCTGCCGTGCCACTTCTGATCACGGCGAACACGTTTCGTCCTTTCCGTTTATTATTCATGGGCGAAACTAGAATGTAGAACCGATTGATTTCTCGAACACGTCCGCCGGCCATGTAAATGGAAAGCAATTTGTTCCAGGCGTCGACTGTAAGGGAATAATAATGGACAAATTGTCAAAAGCGCGGCTTCGCGCGCGCGGACGACTCTGAGGAAAGCGCTACACCGAGCAGAAACTGTTTAATCGTGCGAATTCAAAGACTGCGTTGTAACTGGACTGACCATTTTTATGCTGCTTTCTATTTTTATAGGTTGCTCCCTAAAATACAGAACAGATCGAACAACTTATTTGGGCGCTTTATCTACCGGTAGCCTATCGACAGACTTTTCAATAATTCTGCTGCACAGGGTGTATAAAATTTAACAATAATTTTCTTTGGTATAAACAGTTCTGCGGCAAGATTCTATTGCAAATGTCCACCGATCCGAAGGTGTAGGTTTACCCCTAGAACGGATGACCATTACTTTTCATACACCCTGTACCAAATGGAAGCTTAAAAAGCTTCTTTTGCACAATAATCCCGAAAGAAATGATTGGATTTTGTTATTGAGGATGAGTTGATGGTTTATCGATGAATTCTTTTAAAAAGTCCTCGTCCATGTTGGGTCCTTCTTATGGAGTCTTTTGCGCTGATTCCGAATCAGGGAGAGTCTACAGAATCTTTTGCTGTAAAGAACAATTCAATATCTTTTATAATAACATCACAATATTTGTTTAAAGTTGAAAAATATGTTTTTCTTTCCAAAGCCATGTTCCTCAAAAACTGTGCGTGTAGGAGAAAAGTTAAGGACAGATTCGGAATCAGCGCAAAAAACTCTATAAGAAGGACCCAACAGTATATTGGGAACGGTGTTGGACAGTGTTATGGGATAATCACCGGTAGATAAGCCAGTATCCATCGTTCGAAGCGCGTGTAAAAATTCGAATCTCGCATCGCCATTCAGAAGCAGATGGTTCTGTGATTCATAAGTAAATTCCCGGCGCGGCGAGGATTCTGCGAATGTAAATGAGACAGCGATCTCCTATTCATCGTTCCTCGGTCTCTTCTTTTTCCGACGAAATTGGTTCTTTCGTCGTTGACGCTTCCGTGTCTTCGCCCGCGCACACATAAATCATTGTATTTTCGCTGGGATAGTAAAATAGAGAATTTCAAATGTACAGGACGCCGTTTATCTGACTCGATGGGTCTGTCGACAGAACTCGACGAGACTAAAGTAACATTTCAGCTGTCTTTGAAGGAGGTCGAACCGCGGCTAGGCCTAATCATTAATCATACACACCGATTACAGCTTGATCGTGTTAAATGTCTGCGTTAATACTACTCAGGTTCAGCTAATTGCTTTAAAAAATGCGCTATCGTTTGCAACAGCTTCACCTTTGCCAATTTTTATATTTGTGTATCGATGCTGAAATTATTCGCGGCTCGTTGTTAATGGCGACGCGCATTAAGTCTGTCAACGATTATAATGAATGACAATGAAAGATAGACAAGCGCGACATTAAATTTACTAAGAAAATTATTGTCGGAACGAGGTACACGAAGAATGTACAATAATTTTTTAAATAAACGCAGGTTTATTTTTTAATAAATCGAATGCAATAGGCGGATGCTATGGACGAGTAAAAAACAATTGAAATTTTTCTACGCGCAGCGGCAATATTTTACCGTAAAGCTGAACCACGACCGAGACCAAGAAGCTTGAATGCAATTACACTGCGACGAAGCCAGGAAAAATGAGGCTGACCTTAAAGAACCGACGTTGATCGATGTCCCTTCTGTTTCTCGGCTTTGGCACGCCGATTCGAGAATAACACTCGAGAGGAGAAACCAAAATCGACAAGCCCGGCGTCGATAATGATAAAGAAAACAGCTAACGCCGTTGTACAAGCGCGATATCTGTCGGATGTTCGATTACGAAACGTTACCGCTGCTCCCTCGGAAGAGCGCGCGACCTTTACTTTTAATTACCCTAAATGGCGACGCAAACGAAAAAGTGATCATGCGAGAAATAAATCAGGGATTCCTCACGGGGCTGACTTTTACGGGGGATCGTGGCATGAAAAGATTAAAAGCCGTGTCGGAGGCGGTCTGCGCTACAAAAACGCAGTGTATACCACTGTTCGCTTACGCTAATATGGCATTGGTTATTTATAGGTAGTGGACAGTCGGGATTGATGGCGGCGAATGTAATCCCGGTTTATCTTACTGTTTCAACAAGACGCTACAGAACGTAGTCTGGGAATTCGCGATCGAACCAAACCTTTTAAATCCGCGAACTATCGACTTCGACAGCTTTCAAATACATCAATTTAGACGTGGACGGGAGCAACCTATTTTCCTTCGTGGTCTGGTCAAAGAGTATAATACGCTTGTCAGTTTAAGGAAGATTGATTGACTTTATCAAACGAAAGAAATCGTGAACAATCAGCGTTATATTTGCGTCTCGAATAAGAACATCAAAAATGGTTTGGCTAGATTGGAGAAGTTGTGCGAAAGTCAAATTGGATCGTTTCCACGGTTCAAGTTAAAGTTCAATGCGTTGTTCATGAAACTACCCCGAGGTTCATAAACAAGTGATTTATAATATAAATCTTCCGAGCAAGTCATGATTATGAGCTTTGACCCATGATGTTGGTGCGTTGCCACATTGCCAGTTTAAATATTCTATGTATATAGACTGCAATTTTGGTAACATAAGTATACTGAGCAATGTGTGGACCGGGATCGGTCGACTTGACATTTAAAGTGACATGCTTGGTGGTGAATCTTTTGAAAGGTGAACAAGATCAGTTTAGTTGAAGTCGCGAAGTTAAGGAACAAACTGGGATAGCTTATTGGCTAATTTGCCATTTGACTAACGTGTTACATAAAGACCGAATGATTTCGAATGTGCGTATATTACTGCAGTTACGGAATGAATCGATTGTCAATATTTTTGCAAAGAGGAGGTTATTTTCTTGAATGGACATATTATAAAACTGTTCGATTTAATTTGCCAATGTTCGATGGAATTACTAACCTTGCCCTGCAATATCGTGTCAGACTCCAGATGGAGATTCTGAACAGAGTCTAATAAATACGTATGTTATTAATTTCCTTTAAGCCGAGGTGAAATTCTATTTTGGTATTGTTAATGTATAGGAAAACTGTATACGAAAATGCTAATTATTGGAAAACATGTAGACATACAGTGGATATAAATTTTCGTCCTTAGGAAATTACGAACTACAAAAAAAGTTCTAATCACTGAAATCGTAAAATGAATCGTAGGGCAAGGGGTTAAGTTAATCGTGGAGCGATATTTATTGGAATGCGCACTTTACTATTGCATTATTTGTATTTCATAATTTACTATTATATGTTATTGATCGACGACACGAGAGATTTATCAATCTACCTGGGAGGTGGCAGTTTTTAAAGAGAATAGAGTGGTCGTATCGAGGGACTAATTGAACGTTTGTATGCAACAGGTGATTGCAACATTTCTGTGGCAAGGCACTCAGCAACAAGGAAACAGGCGGAGTAGAGACGTGATATTGAACATCAGTGATGATCAGAAAACACAATATCTAAATCAAGACTTCAACTCCAGTAAGTGATCGATATGTGATTAGATGCAAACATATACTACAATACAAGAGGAAATGTTAAGTATAATGTGTTCAACTTATGTTCACAGATGCATACAATTATGGTTACGAAATTAGCCCAAGCGGACAGTTCCATCACGAGATACATGGGCCGGATGACATAACGTACGGTTGCTACGGCTACATAGACCCCTACGAAAAACTGAGGACGACATTTTATATAAGCGATGGGTGGGGATATCGAGTCGTTCAGCCAGGAAAAGCGATCGAACTGTTTCTACACGAGCACGAGCATCATCAACCCGATGACTCTCACCAATCCGACCACGAACACGAGCATCATGAACACCATGGTGTAATAACGGAGTGGAAGGATTTATTCTTCCCTGAAGTATGTAGACAGTTCGAAGGAACAAGCAACGTACCGAGCATGATTCCACCGGGAGGTCACCGTATGTAACATCATATTATCACGATCACGGATGAACATGAATGAATAGTAATTCATACTGCACCTTTTTACAGCACCAAGCGGTGGACCGAGCAACGGAGCAACTCCAGGTTCGGGAGGGCACCCACAATATCCACCAGGACCTGGATATCCAGGCACACCGTCTCAACCTGGACGTCCAGGAACACCACCGCAAGGTCATCGTATGTACCAACACATCACCGCGATCAAAGATGAACATGAATAAAAAGTAATTAACACGCCACCTTTTTACAGCACCAAGCGGTGGACCGAGCAACGGAGCAACTCCAGGATCGGAAGGCCAACCACAATTTCCACCAGGACCTGGATATCCAGGCACACCGTCTGAACCTGGACATCCTGGAACACCACCGCAAGGTCACCGTATGTAACATCATATTATTACGATCACAGATGAACATGAATGAATAGTAACTCATACGCCACCTTTTTACAGCACCAAGCGGTGGACCGAGCAACGGAGCAACTCCGGGATCGGGAGGGCAACCACAATTTCCACCAGGACCTGGATATCCGGGCACCCCGACTCAACCTGGACGTCCTGGAACACCATCGCAAGGACATCGTATGTAACATCATATTATCACGATCACAGATGAACATGAATGAATAGTAATTCATACTGCACCTTTTTACAGCACCAAGCGGTGAACCGAGCAACGGAGCAACTCCAGGTTCGGGAGGGCACCCACAATATCCACCAGGACCTGGATATCCAGGCACACCGTCTGAACCTGGACATCCTGGAACACCACCGCAAGGTCACCGTATGTAACATCATATTATCACGATCACAGATGAACATGAATGAATAGTAACTCATACGCCACCTTTTTACAGCACCAAGCGGTGGACCGAGCAACGGAGCAACTCCGGGATCGGGAGGGCACCCACAATATCCACCAGGACCTGGACATCCAGGCACACCGACTCAACCTGGACGTCCGGGAACACCACCGCACGGTCACCGTATGTAACATCATATTATCACGATCACAGATGACGATGAATGAATAGTAGTTCATACTGCACCTTTTTACAGCACCAAGCGGTGAACCGAGCCACGGAGCAACTCCAGGTTCGGGAGGGCACCCGCAATATCCACCAGGACCTGGACACCCAGGCACACCGTCTGAACCTGGACGTCCTGGAACACCACCGCACGGTCACCGTATGTAACATCATATTATCACGATCACAGATGAAGATGAATGAATAGTAATTCATACTGCACCTTTTTACAGCACCAAGCGGTGGACCTAGCAACGGAGCAAGTCCAGGTACGGGAGGGCACCCGCAATATCCACCAGGACCTGGACACCCAGGCACACCGTCTGAACCTGGACGTCCTGGAACACCACCGCACGGTCACCGTATGTAACATCATATTATCACGATCACAGATGAAGATGAATGAATAGTAACTCATACTGCACCTTTTTACAGCACCAAGCGGCGGACCGAGCCACGGAGCAACTCCAGGTTCGGGAGGGCACCCACAACATCCACCAGGACCTGGACATCCAGGCACACCGTCTGAACCTGGACGTCCTGGAACACCACCGCACGGTCACCGTATGTAACATCATATTATCACGATCACAGATGAACATGAATGAATAGTAATTCATGCGCCACCTTCTTACAGCACCAAGCGGTGGACCGAGCAACGGAGCAACTCCAGGATCGGAAGGCCACCCACAATTTCCACCAGGACCTGGATATCCAGGCACCCCGACTCAACCTGGACGTCCGGGAACACCACCGCACGGTCACCGTATGTAACATCATATTATCACGATCACAGATGACGATGAATGAATAGTAATTCATACTGCACCTTTTTACAGCACCAAGCGGTGGACCGAGCAACGGGGCAACTCCAGGATCGGAAGGGCACCCACAATTTCCACCAGGACCTGGATATCCAGGCACACCGACTCAACCTGGACGTCCTGGAACACCATCGCAAGGACATCGTATGTACCATCATGATACCGCGATCAAAGGAGAACATGAATGCAAATTAAATAATGCTCAACCTTTTTACAGCACCAAGCGGTGGACCGAGCAACGGAGCAACTCCAGGATCGGAAGGGCACCCACAATATCCACCAGGACCTGGACATCCAGGCACACCGTCTGAACCTGGACGTCCTGGAACACCACCGCACGGTCACCGTATGTAACATCATATTATCACGATCACAGATGAACATGAATTAATAGTAATTCATGCGCCACCTTTTTACAGCACCAAGCGGTGGACCGAGCAACGGAGCAACTCCAGGATCGGAAGGGCACCCACAATATCCACCAGGACCTGGACATCCAGGCACACCGTCTCAACCTGGACGTCCTGGAACACCACCGCACGGTCACCGTATGTATCATCATATTATCACGATCACAGATGACGATGAATGAATAGTAGTTCATACTGCACCTTTTTACAGCACCAAGCGGTGGACCGAGCAACGGAGCAACTCCAGGATCGGAAGGGCACCCACAATATCCACCAGGACCTGGATATCCAGGCACACCGACTCAACCTGGACGTCCGGGAACACCACCGCACGGTCACCGTATGTAACATCATATTATCACGATCACAGATGAACATGAATGAATAGTAATTCATACTGCACCTTTTTACAGCACCAAGCGGTGGACCGAGCAACGGAGCAACTCCAGGATCGGAAGGGCACCCACAATATCCACCAGGACCTGGATATCCAGGCACACCGACTCAACCTGGACGTCCGGGAACACCACCGCACGGTCACCGTATGTAACATCATATTATCACGATCACAGATGAACATGAATGAATAGTAATTCATACTGCACCTTTTTACAGCACCAAGCGGTGGACCGAGCAACGGGGCAACTCCAGGATCGGAAGGGCACCCACAATTTCCACCAGGACCTGGATATCCAGGCACACCGACTCAACCTGGACGTCCTGGAACACCATCGCAAGGACATCGTATGTACCACCTTGATACCGCGATCAAAGGAGAACATGAATGAAAAGTAATTAATGCGACACCTTTTTACAGCACCAAGCGGTGGACCGAGTAACGGAGCAACTCCAGGATCGGAAGGGCACCCACAATATCCACCAGGACCTGGACATCCAGGCACACCGCCTCAACCTGGACGTCCTGGAACACCACCGCACGGTCACCGTATGTATCATCATATTATCACGATCACAGATGAAGATGAATGAATAGTAGTTCATACTGCACCTTTTTACAGCACCAAGCGGTGGACCGAGCAACGGGGCAACTCCAGGATCGGAAGGGCACCCACAATATCCACCAGGACCTGGATATCCAGGCACATCGACTGAACCTGGACATCCGGGAACACCACCGCAAGGTCATCGTATGTACCATCATATTATCGCGATCAAAGATGAGTATGAATTAAAAGTAATTAATGCGACACCTTTTTGCAGCACCGAAACCTGGCAAACCTGGCAAACCTGGCAGACCTAGTAAACCTCATCATGGTCATCATAATCAACCGAGCTCGCCGGAAACAGTACCTGGAACAGATCAAATTCCGGGAACTCCGCCATACCCACCATCGCCAGGTATTTGAAGCACATATCCATGCGATAGTTCTTAAATTATCTGAGTTATCTTGTACGAACACGTGCGTGTGGTAAATCCGTTGACTGAATTATTGATTATGACACATGAATAATTACAGCACCAAGCGGTGGATCGAGCAACGGAGTAACTCCTGGATCGGAGGGGCACCCACAATATCCACCAGGACATGGATATCCAGGCACACCGTCTCATCCTGAACGTCCTGGAACACCACCGCAAGGTCATCGTATGTACCATCATATTATTGCGATCAAAGATGAGTATGAATTAAAAGTAATTAATGCGACACCTTTTTACAGCACCTAAACCTGGCAAACCTGGCAAACCTGGCAGGCCTAGTAAACCTCATCACGGTCATCATAATCAACCGAGCCCGCCGGAGACAATACCTGGAACAGATCAAATTCCAGGAACTCCGCCATACCCGCCATCGCCAGGTATTTGAAGCACATATCCATGCGATAGTTTTTAAATTATCTGAATTATCTTGTACGGACACGTGCAATTGGTAAATCCGTTGACTGAATTATTGATTAAGACATATACAATAATTACAGCACCAAGCGGTGGATCGAGCAACGGAGCAACTCCAGGGTCGGTGGGGCACCCACAATATCCACCAGGACCAGGACATCCAGGCACACCGTCTCAACCTGGACTTCCTGGAACACCACCGCCAGGTCATCGTATGTACCATTATGTTACGCGATCAAAGATGAACATGTATGAAAATTTATTAATGCCCCAAATTTTTACAGCACCTAAACCTGGTAAACCTGGCAGGCCTGGTAAACCTCATCATGGGCATCATAATCAACCGAGCCCGCCAGAAACAGTACCTGGAACAGATCAAATTCCGGGAACTCCGCCATACCCGCCATCGCCAGGTAATTGAATGACATATCCATGCGATAGTTTTTAAATTATCTAAATTATCTTGTACGAACACGTACGTTCGCTAATCCGTTGACTGAATTATTGATTAAGACACATGCAATAATTACAGCACCAAGCGGTGGATCGAGCAATGTGGGCTCTCCAGTATCGGAAGGGCACCCACAATATCCACCGGGACCTGGATATCCAGGCATACCGTCACAACCTGGACCTCCTGGAACACCATCGCAAGGTTATCGTATGTACCATCATGTTACGCGATCAAGGATGAGCGTGAATGAAAATTAATTGATGCCCCACCTTTTTACAGCACCAAGCGGTGGACCGAGCAACGGAGGAACTCCAGGATCGGAAGGGCACCCACAATATCCACCAGCACATGGATATCCAGGCACACCGTCTCAACCTGGTCGTCCTGGGACACCATTGCAAGGTTATCGTATGTACCATCATGTTACGCGATCAAGGATGAGCATGAATGAAAATTAATTAATGCCCCACCTTTTTACAGCACCAAGCGGTGGATCGAGTAACGGAGGAACTCCAGGTTCGGAAGGGCACCCACAATATCCACCAGCACACGGATATCCACCAGGACCTGGATATCCAGGCACACCGACTCAACCTGGACGTCCTGGAACACCACCGCACGGTCACCGTATGTAACATCATATTATCGCGATCACAGATCAACATGAATGAAAAGTAATTCATACTGCACCTTTTTACAGCACCAAGCGGTGGATCGAGTAACGGAGGAACTCCAGGTTCGGAAGGGCACCAACAATATCCACCAGCACATGGATATCCACCAGGACCTGGATATCCAGGCACACCGACTCAACCTGGACGTCCTGGAACACCACCGCACGGTCACCGTATGTAACATCATATTATCGCGATCACAGATCAACATGAATGAAAAGTAATTCATACTGCACCTTTTTACAGCACCAAGCGGTGGACCGAGCAACGGAGGAACTCCAGGTTCGGAAGGGCACCCACAATATCCACCAGGACATGGATATCCACCAGGACCTGGATATCCAGGCACACCGACTCAACCTGGACATCCTGGAACACCACCGCACGGTCACCGTATGTAACATCATATTATCGCGATCACAGATCAACATGAATGAAAAGTAATTCATACTGCACCTTTTTACAGCACCAAGCGGTGGACCGAGCAACGGAGCAACTCCAGGGTCGGAAGGGCACCCACAATATCCACCAGGACCTGGATATCCAGGCACACCGACTCAACCTGGACGTCCTGGAACACCAACGCAAGGACATCGTATGTACCATCTTGATACCGCGATCAAAGGAGAACATGAATGAAAAGTAACTCATACTGCACCTTTTTACAGCACCAAGCGGTGGACCGAGCAACGGAGCAACTCCAGGTTCGGAAGGGCACCCACAATATCCACCAGGACCTGGACATCCAGGCACACCGTCTCAACCTGGACGTCCTGGAACCCCACCGCAGGGTCATCGTATGTACCATCATATCAGATCAGGGATGAACACGAATGAAAAGTGGTTAATGCGACACCTTTTTACAGCACCTGCACCTGGCAAGCCTGGCAGGCCTAGTAAACCTCATCACGGTCATCAACCGATCCAGCCGGAAATAGTACCTGGAACAGATCAAATTCCGGGAACTCCGCCATACCCACCATCGCCAGGTATTTGATGCACATATTCATGTGATAGTTTTGAAATGATCTAAAATCTAAATTATCTTGTACGGATACGTGCGTTCTGTAAATCCGTTGACTGAATTATTGATAACACATGCAATAATTACAGGTGGAAGCCACTATCCTGGACATCCCACCGATCCTCAAGGTCCAATTGGCGGCGTCGGTCCTGATGGTCCTAACGGTCCCTGGCTCGAAGGCCCTGAAGGTCCCGCAGGTCCTGGAGGACCAGTCGGTGGTGTTGGCGGGATAGGCGGCGATGGTGGTGTAGGTCCCAATGGCCCAGACGGTCCATGGCCAGTAGGTTCACCTGGTCCAGACGGTCCCGCAGGTCCTGGAGGACCAGTCGGTGGTGTTGGAGGAGTTGGTGGGATAGGCGGCGATGGTGGTGTAGGTCCCAATGGCCCAGACGGTCCATGGCCCGTTGGTTCACCTGGCCCAGACGGTCCATGGCCTGGCGACCCGGACTATGTACCTGGCGCACAACCAACATCCAATCCTCATCACGAAGGACCGGTCAAAGTTCAATATCCGATAAAGTACTACGAGCCTACAACCCCGTTCATCTTAAGAGAACCAGTTAAGGGAGGTCGTAAGGAAATAGAACGCTTAAGTACGAATTCTCAGTACAATACAGACTACAGAAAAAGCGAGACGTACGAGGAAAGTTCCGGGAAGAGAGTGGACTCCGCCGGGTTCGAGTATCCAGTCAAGATAAGCAGTCCATTCGGTGTTAAGGATACACAGTACCAATCCGAGTATCCCCAGGGACAAGTGAATCAGAACGCGGACGCCATAAACTCTCTCCTCCAGCGACGCAAAGAATCTCGCAAGTACGCGAACGCGGAGAACGAGAACGATTCCGTTAGAAAAACGAGGCCGCTGGGAACCAGTTACAACGAGGTGAAGACTTCGAGCAGCGTCAAGTATTCCGGAGAATTCGAGGAAAGCTCCAGAGGGCATCATAAATTCTCGCAGCAGGTGACCAAAGCGAGTCAGTCCGATCTAAACCTTCCGATCATTCAGTTAGAGACGAACGGCAGCGCCGCGTATCAGCGTGGCGAGGTCCAGGAGAACGTAAGTTTTCAGGTGGGCGATAACGCTGCGCTGATCAAACAGGTAAACGAATTGTCCGAGACGCTAGAAGGTGTCACCGCTATCGGGGTTCAACCTCCAACCAGCAAAAAGCCCTACGAACAGTCAATAGGGCCCGACCCCAAAACCTGTCCTTGCTATCTTGTCGAGCCCAGCAACGATACCGCCGCGACCACCAGCACGACATCCGCTCCCCTAATCGGTCAGCTTGGCTTCATTCCCGTGGTGTTCGTGCCGTACTGTCCCGGCGGCGACGAGACGGACGGGCAAAACATGAAAGACATGTTCCCATCCGCCATGCCTGTTCCGTACACGTGCAACGCATGCGGCGCGCAATCCGGCAAGATCGAAACGAAGCTTCTCAGCCTGCATCAGCTTGGCAACATCGAGAATCTGAGGGAAGCGTTGCGTCAAGCGAATCTCGGATTTTTGAATGTTTCAGCCAGGAGCAGGACCGAGAGGCGACGGACGAAGAGCAGAAACGCCAAACGAAGAGTGCAATTGTAACGCGATGCAATCGAGCCGCGGCCTAACCCTCACCAAAATCTCCCGTGTACAAACTAGAAGCCCCTGAAGACGATAAGCCGCCGATGCTACCCCGCCTGATAACACACCTGCCTGTCCATCGGCTGCTGGACAGCTGACGGATGGCCATACCGATCGCGATCGTGGCAAACGCGTTTACTATCGCCACGGTCCGAAACAGAATCTCTGTACTCTTCATCACATTCCAACGCTACGGTTGCTCGTCTACCAGCAGGATGTTCGCCCTACCTGTTCTCTTTCCCCTGCGCTGACCCTCGCAAGGTAGCTTTTGTCAAGTTCACGGTGCTCTCGGCAGTAGTGCCCTTCCAGTTCAATACCTTGATGCTAAAATTCGGTAAGTCTACGTTTTCAGACTTGTCCAGAAAGTTGACGCAGGGAACAGACAGGTAACTTCGGACGTCGAGTAATATTTTCAAACTCCCCTGATTCTTCTTCTTCTTCTTAGTTCTAACGCAAGTTTTATCCCCATCATTTCATTCTCATCAAGCGATATTTAATTTCAAGAATTCCACCTCGTTTCGCACGATGTTTATTGAAACGATTCTTCGTTGATCTTTCGCGAACGTCGCGCGAAACGAAAGCATCCCGTCTTCATGTTCGTACGCTTGAAATTAGATATTGATCGTTCAAGTGCTAATAACACATTAAGATAGGCGTAACAATAGATAATCCATTGTATTCTGAATTTAATATTTATTTTCATAGCGATAACCGCTGCGATATCATCTTACTCTGTAACACCTTCCGCCATTTTCTAAAAGGCGACGGCGAGGAGGACTTAAATTATGTTACCAATGGAGGAAGGGTAATGGATTACTTGTTGGCGCATCTTATAATATTCATTGAGCACGTACAGAACGGCTGTGTCGTGTTTATATCAATCTTGATGGTTTAACGATCTTCGTGACTCGATTTTACATAAATCGTAACGATTGCGATTTATGTTCTATGGAGCGGACCGTGTGCTCCTGTACGTGCTCGATACGCTATTCTATCTTAACAGATTATAGTTGTACTGTGGGTGTCCACTTTTTAAGGCGTGACGGTCGACAAATTTTCAATAAATTATACATAATTGTACATATTAATATTGCGGTCGTTCAGTGTTCCTTTACGAGCATCAATCATGTATTTTTAATAAACGAAACTAATCACAAAATATATCATTCTTTTTTATTGAACGGAATCCATTCCTTGTTGAATCTTGTATTTTTGCGCGCACATGTTAGTCATTTCGCGAAATGAACTACCGATCCGTCTTGAAGATCAAGAACGGACAGTGATATCGAATAGTAATGGTTTATACAGGGTGTCCCAAAATTACCTTAGTTTAATGAAATGGGAGGTTCCCGAGATCATTTGAAGCGACATTTTCCTTTGCAAAAATGTTATCCGCGGCTTTGTTTAGGAGTTATTAACGAAAAACACGGACCAATCAGAGCGCGACCTAGACGCGAGTTGGCACAGTCGGCCAATAAACAGTTGGCGCGCCGGGCCGACTGTGCCAACTCGCGCCTAGATCGCGCTCTCATTGGTCCGTGTTTTTCGTTAATAACTCCTAAACAAAGCCGCGGATAACATTTTTGCAAAGGAAAATGTCGCTTCAAATGATCTCGGGAACCTCCCATTTCATTAAACTAAGGTAATTTTGGGACACCCTGTATAACCCTCGTCTATCCCTCGTGTCAATTTGTCACAGTTTTCTCGAAATCAGTTATATTGTTCTGCTATTTGTAGGTAAGTTTGGTCGAAACTCCGTGGCTTTTGACAGATTCAGTTGGCGAAACGAGGGTCGGATGAGGGTTAAGCTCGCAGAAATTCGGTAGATGTTCGCGGTTTCATATAAAATAGCAAACTTATCTTATTCGTGTAAAAACTCTTCCGATAATATGATTCAAGAGCTTCTTGTTTCTTATGCTTTCGAATATAACTTGGAAACGTAATGTATCGTCCGGATATTATTATTTATTATTATCGGTATGTATGTACATTAGACGAGATGTAATAAAAATTAAAAATTAATGTAGCTTAATGAAACAACGAACGCACAAATGCCACAATCGCAGTCGATCAGTATCCGCGGATATTGCTGCGATGCTTTGTACCTTATTTGTTAGGCCAACGAGAAATACTGCAGAAATACATTTATAAAAATGAGTATACCACTGTGAACAAAATTTTCGACGCCGTCGAAGCATGAGGTAGTGAAAGTCGAGTTCGTGTTCGTGCTTTCAGGACGCGCGTTTAAAGTGAAACTGGAACATCCGTTAAACAACTCGAGAAGTTTACTTTAGTTATTTATCTATTCTTTTTTTAAATTGCAGATGAAAGAAACTCGGAGTAATATTCTTTGGTGCCTCGTAGAGATAATACCGAGCTTTCAAGTATGAAATTACTGTTTCCATAAAATAGTCCTTGGAAAGCAGCGGGAGGTCCAAGCAATTGAATGTGATCTACTTTTTCAGGCTGTCGGAATTTTTATGCACAGCAGTATATGTGTTCGATGTTTAATCTCGAGAGTAAACTAAGAGTAACCCCTGTATCCTGATGGATAACTATAAGTTCCATAGCCGCTCCCATAGTAAGGCTCATAGTTACTCCTCGAGCCGTACGTGGATCCATAATTCGATCCCCCATATCCGCCGTATCCTGATCCATACCCATAACCGTCGTAGCCGCCGTTGCGCCCATATCCACCGCGTCCATTATATCCGTCATCGTAGCCTACACCGTAACCTCCGGTGTTGTATGAACCGTAACCACCATAACCTAATCCACTTCCGTATCCACTTCCGTATCCACTTCCGTATCCACTTCCGTATCCACCGCCATAACTTGGATTATATCCAACGTTCCCGTAATAACCATACCTACGGATGTACAATTTACATTATCCTTTTAAAATATCGACGATTCAAGATGAAATAAAATGGGGCATCGCTCAGCATCTTTCAGACAGCATATGTTCGATAATTCGTTTTATTGGGTTGGCAAGAAAGTAATTTCGGTATTTTAAGGTGCAATAAAACCCAATTATTTTTGTTCGATGATCTTTTGCCATCTTTCTGGTGGCTTCACAATTCTGCGCTCATTAAACTTCTGATCCTTATCGGCCAAAAGCTAATCCAAGTGCGATTTCA
Organism: Lasioglossum calceatum; assembly: GCA_963966675.1. Lineage (NCBI taxonomy): Eukaryota > Metazoa > Arthropoda > Insecta > Hymenoptera > Halictidae > Lasioglossum > Lasioglossum calceatum. The sequence goes on along the minus strand of OZ016543.1, from coordinate 16,658,012 downwards.
GGACATCATCATTACTAAAAGTTCATTGCTTGAATAAAAAATAGTGGGTTCTCTATTTCAATTTAAAATACCGAAATTACTTTCTTGCCAATACTTAAAATATTAGAGTGGATGATTTCGACTAAACTCTAACACGATGAGCAGCATTTTTCCTTATTCTCTGCTGATCGTCGTGAAATCTCATTGCAAAAGTAAAGCGAAGAAGCGAATCGAAGACTCGTAATTCCACACAACAGGAAGCTCGTCTTTCCTCGTTACTTTGAATCATGAAAGGTTCAAGGCTCGCCATAATTTGGTCGGCCTTTATGTCTCTCGTGTTGGTACGCGAAAGCTGTCATGCCAATTTCAGTCGGAGGCAATCACGCGACAAGTTTATGACGGGGACATTATTCCACTTTAAATTGCAGTGGGGACCTTACCCGAGATGACCGCCTCCGACAATTCCATTCGGCCCGTATCCCTTGTTGTATCCGGTATTCGGGTATCCGGAGTTCAATCCTGTTCCGCGGTAGCCCTGTCCAGGGCCATAAATCGAACCATAGTACGTCCCGTACGGCACGTTCCCGCCGTATCCGAGCTGACCATAATCCTTACTAATGTGGAACGCTGGAATCAATGAAGCTTTTAAGACAATCAAAATAGCTCGAGATCCTGGGGATTCGATTCTCTTTGGAAATTCATTTCTTCCGATCCTTCGCTACGAAGTTAGTTTCAAAATCACAAATCTACCTTAAAAGTAACTGGTACATGTTTCGATTTTATTTAGACTTTGTGCGGTCTCTATTGTAATACGTGCTCTACTAAAGATATCTATACAACCATTCATTATGAAGTCATTTTGATTATTTCAATAATTGTAAAATATAAAAAATGTGGAACTGGTCATTTTGACCGGTGGTGGTAGGATATATAATTTTCGGAAGCATTTTGACAAATCATTAGAGCCAGATAAAACAAAAGGAAGCTGTTTTTCAATGTTTCGTATGCATATTTGACATGCTATTTGCTGTTAATTGTCACCAAGCACGCCGCTTTGTACTCGCGTCCACTTTGATGCAGTATTAATAATTTATGGGTAGTAGTCGCGGGGAGTTGCGAGTGTTCCACCAAAACAATGTTCAACGATACGTATATAGCAGTCGATAAAGTTCCATCCCGCTACTATGGACGTCAGTTTAAGCCAAGCAGTACTTGAACCGTTTGAAATGTACCACGCCTTGCAGACACGGTCGGCAGGAGTTCGGAACTACATCTAACTTCCGCGATTTTAAAGTCCGTAATTTCCCACTGAACATCGGGATATTTAAAATTCAACCGGCAGCTTCGACGTTCATTGTCAAAGGTTACGATGTAGTTCGAACGAGTGCTCCATATGCAAGGAATAACACACACACACAGGGCCTACAGCATCCTTCGTAACGTGTGATTATATCTTATTCCGCGGAATGATTTGAATAATTCGTGAGGCTTGATGTTAATCGATGACTGCGAGAGACTTGTCGAAGCATGATTTACGTTTCTCGTACTATTCATAATTATTACGCATGAATGAAAGGGTGTAAAAAGTTCGCAGTGTGAAACATTGAAAAAGCGTGGAAAAATTGCGCGAGGATGTCGTTCGAGGATCAAGAGAATTTTCGAATCAAGTTGAAAAACTGAATTATTGTAAAAAGGCTTTCTCAATGCAAGGAAGTTCATTTTCTCACACTTTATGGCCCGCGTAAGATAGCAGAAAACGAGAAGCGAGCCTTGGAAAACGCTTGCAAACGATGGAACCACGCTTTTTCACACATGCTCGTTCTCCATTGGCTCGTGGCCCTAATTGCGGAAGCGACGCGACGCAAAACGATGCGTCATTGTACCATCGTTAACCCTTTGACGACGGATATCGTCCTATTAGCAATGTCATGTATTTAATTTTCGAAATTGCAAAAAAATTGGGTAATTATTGAGAAAAGGTCTGCGTACTCCGATTTTGATGAAATTTTAATGTTATGCAGCAACACATATTGAACATCTTTTTCCTTTTCCAATATAGGGGAGTCGCTTTTAGTTTTCGAGATATTTGCAAAAATCTATCACTAATACTGTATTGAATTTTTCGTATTGTTGCACATACGTAATTCCTCTTACAGAATGTGAACTAGTAATATACAGGGTGTCCCAAAATTCCTTCAACAGCCGGAAATGGGAGGTTCTTGACGTCATATGAAGCAACATTTTCCTTTGCCAAAATGTTATCCGCGGCTTTGTTTAGGAGTTATTAACGAAAAACACGGACCAATCAGAGCGCGACCTAGACGCGAGTTGGCACAATCGGCCAATAAACAGTTGGCGCGCCGGGCCGTGTTTTTCGTTAATAATTCCTAAACAAAGCCGCGGTTAACATTTTTGCAAAGGAAAATGTTGCTTCAAATGGTCTCAGGAACCTCCCATTTGCGACTGTTGAAGGAATTTTGGGACACCCTGTATAATATATAATAATATATATAATACAATATATAATATATAATATTGTAAATAAAAATGTATATATGGAATACGAAAAATTCAATACAGTATCAGCGATAGTTCTTTGCAAATATCTCGAAAACTAAAAGCGACCCCCCTATATTGGAAAAGTAAAAAGTTATTCGAAATGTCGAAATCATATATAAAATACACATATTAAAATTTCATCAAAATCGGAGTACGCAGACCCTTTCTCAATAATTACCAAAAATTGTTCGGATAACAAGAGATTTTTATTTTTTCCGGAACCAAAGATCAGAGAATTAATTTTGCAGATTAACGCATGCTCGTAATTGATACATATTGATTCTTATCGGAATGACGATGAGGGACGATCGGAAGCGCCGTCGTTGGATTAATATTGTATTAATAATTTTGTTGTTAATCACGACGCGTCCAGAGGACGATCATAATTGTGCAATCGTATTGAGCACGTGAATTCATTGTCCGAGCGGAATTACGGCTATCCTCGGGATAAACAATCAATCGTTATCCAACGTTCTCGTATTAAATAAGTGTGTCACTGCCGTTCCCACGATCGGACGTCTCAAACGCGCAGCCAACGTGAAAAAGTGACATTCGTTATAATAACATGCTAATGCGACGAGACCACCGAAGGTCCTTCAACATCCGCCGGTGTCTTTCTAGTGCAGTGCAGCTTAGTTCTGCATTAGATCATGCACATAACGACCAGCGTAACGGGAAAACAGAATTTCCATAGGTGATTCATCTGCTACGATTTTCACACACTGAGTTTTCCAGTGTTTCAACGAAAGAAACTGGGGGAATTGTTATTCTCAGGTACACGTGAATTACGTTGACAGTCACACGAGTTCATTTTGTTTATTAACGTAAACGACGGTCTGTTTTTTGAAAAAGGAAGCTCTAGTTACGTCAACAACCATAACAGATGTCCATCCTGCACTTGCAACCCACATATCATAAACGTAGAATGGGCCGGACAGTTGTCATGACCGTTTTTCTCGGTTCCATTTCTCCAAAAAATGGATCGCTCAGAGTTGCACGACTACTCAAATAGTAATATAGGAGAATTTAATAATTTGTCCGGATGTTTGTCAGCTGGAATGCGCAAAAAACACCGAGCACGTGAAACATAGCCATAAAGTTCTGCAGCCCGAAGGTAGATGCTTGATCAATGGCTAGAGTTCGAGCGAGTTTTCAACATAGAAAAAAGAGGAAGACGAGGATGACAAATGGGAAAGATACTGGCGAGAACGTAGGAGAACTCGAGAAAATGATTAAGCAGTAAATCAGGTTGTGAAATATGCGCAGACGTTTGTTAAATCTCGGCGATAGTTGAGAAGAGAAAATAATAAAACATTAGAGAACAGTTGCTTCGACGGAGGGAGACTTAATTTATTAATTAATGATTAAATGAATACTATGCGATCGATAGGACTGGATTCGGTGGTAGAAAATTTCTCGGATTTCCGCGCGAGAATAAAAAATCAGTTCGGAGTCGCTTACTTCGGTCGCTAGCGGCCGCTGTCAAATCTTTGGCAGTGTCTTCGTATGATGCGCTGTTTACGGGCGCAAGTTTGGTAACCAACTTCGGCTCCGACGCAGTAATGGCACCGCTGCTGAGTGCAAACAGACAGGCGAAAGAGAATATCTGAAACAGAATTATAGGGAATTGAATTTCGTTGCACGCGATCTCCTCTGTAAGTACCAGGCTCGTTTAATTAAATTCGCGAGTGTCGAAGTACATTTGATCGATGTGTCCGCCTGTAATTTTATCAATAAAGCAACAGATGCGTGCGATTACAATGGATTTAATTAGAAAACATATATTCACGGATTTATTGTTACGTTTAATGTACAAACCGGTGCATTATCGGATATACTATACGATGTCATGAAGATTTATCTGTATTTACGTTGATAGAAATTTGTTTCGGAGCGGAACGAGCACGTTTCGTATATTTTTTCGTGTCTCGCGGTAAACTGCAAATGGTCTTGACTTTCACTTCCTTTAATGGCAAATATTGACACAGAACAATGTGTTCTTAAGAATGGAAATAGGATTGTATCTTCTGGGTTATGTACACTGCACTTTACGTAATGCGGAAGATAAGAGAGGACATAAGATAAAAACTCTGCAACGGAGGTGGTGAAAAAGTCGCGAATAGACTGCGGGGCTATAACTTAAGCTTGCGGTTTTATGGAGTGCGTCGGGAAACAGATATACAGGAACATTTTATTTTCCCATTAATACTGCCCACTCTACTCTTCTGTACTACTCTGCTGATCTACTCTAATACTCTACAATTCTTCATTAATATTCTTCACTCGTTAATACTCACTCTACTCTACTCTACCCTACATAATTGGAAAATATAACGAAATTATATTGAATTTTATTGGGTTGTGTAATAAATTCCCGAGTTTTTCTGTATTTTATTTTTTCCCCGCAATTTTGTGCTTTGTTAGGTGGAGTATACATATGTACATAATACATACAGGATGTTTCCTACTTTTCCGGCAAGATTATAGGAGCATGATTTACAAGTGAAAATACGGAAAAAATGTCATATGAAGTTTGTTTATAAACTTGAATGTAGCCTGGATAGGTGCGAAACAGCAGATTTAAAGCTGAATAATACGGAAGGTCGATTGTGTTTACTTTGCCTGTATTTACGAGATACAATTTCTTGATCAGAAATCTGCTGTTCCGCATCTATTCAGGCTCCATTCAATATTTGCCTATAAACAAACTTCATATAACATTTTTTTCGTATTTTCACTTGCAGACCATGCTCCTACAATCTTGCCGGAAAAGTAGGAAACACCCTATACATTCTATATATGCATTCGCAAGTCTTTTTCTTGCTCTACAAACCTATCTGCTTCAATTGTTCGAATTAATTAGTTCTGGTCGGTTTTCAGGCTTTTTCAATGGAGGTTCCAGGAGGCGAAGGAATTCATTTTCGACATCTGCTCGACATCTATCGCTTACCATCTCTAACCATCTTCACTCCATGGGCTTTACTCAAAAAACTTGGAGCTTAGGCGACAACTTGAGTGAGATGTCGAGCAGATGTCGAGAATTGATTAAAATTAATTCATTCGAGGAATTGATGCAGATACATAGGTTTGTAGAGCAAGAGAAAGACTTGCGGATGCGTGTGTATGCTTTGCCTGGCAAACACACAGAATTGCGAGAGGAAAGTGGAGTGCGAAAAACGCGGGAATTTATTACACAACCTAATCAATAGGACCCCCTCGCGAGAAACGAGGATTTCATACATTGTACCCACCATGCATAATTATGCAAATTCCGTCCAAAATGTTCGAGAACCGTACATAATTGTGAAACGAGAATGCAAGACGCTGTCCCAGCCTCATCGTTCCAAGTCAAAGACACCGAACAAGAAAGAAAGCCGTTATTTCGCCACCGTGAAAATACACCGGTCGGCCTAACAAGAATATCATTCACTCCACACGCTAATTGTTCCTCTTTCGCCTTTTTGTCTACGTTTCACCGGATTTTTTCCGAGCGCGGTGCAAACGAAACACACGATCGGTTCTGCATCGAATACATGCGCGCGCTCCGTTCTGGCCTGTCAGAATTTTTCACTCAAAGAATGATTCACCATCGCTGTGTGCGAATGAAAAAAGCTAACCCATTCACGAACTCGCCCAGTGCACTTCGCGACCGTTCAAGCGGAAAATTTAGAGTCGTCTCTTTTCGATGCATACATTTGCATTTTCCATGCGGTGGCGTTGCACGCAAACAATTTGCTTTTGTCCGATTCGCGCGTGAACTTTGACTAAAATTGCGACATCAAAGTATTCCACGCATCATTATACAAAATTATTTTTGTAAAATGAAAAATTTGCTTCCAATCGTTTAACCTGTGATGCTAGGTTCAGTTTTAACCCTTAAGCGGACCTTAAAAATGTGCTTCAAACATCCAATGAAATGAAATCGCGTATAGATCGTACCGAGATCGTAAAATTACATCTAAATCCACAAATAGTTATATTATTAATAGAGTTACGCTTTAAATAATGATCAGCATCAATTTGAGTGGGAACGCAAACGCCACAATAGTTCGCTCAAGGTTGAATCTAAATTCTGATATAAAACATTTCGACTTTTCCGAGAATGCTAGCGTCGAAAGCAGCTACACTCTGAGAACAGTTTCAAGAAAATCGGTCAGCTCCAAACCGATTCCAATGCACGACCAAAGAACAACGATTTTTCAGAGGATCCGAAGCGATTTTACACAGGAAGTGAAAAGCAGCACTTGGCCAGCCCGAAAGCACACTTCGCCCCGAGTAAAAGCTAAATTCCGCCGACAAGTAGTGAAAGAGAAGCCAAAGAGAGGGTGAGTAGCTCGCGGAGTCCACTTACCAGCAAAAGTGGCTGCATTTTTCTTGACACCACTCGGATCTTCCAAGGAAACGCGTTCGCCGATGTTTCGATGATTTGTTCTCGGACCACGGCTCGAATAGCCCCTATATACCTACACGTTTCGCCAGCCCCTCCTCGTCTTTCTGAACCGATCCGAGTTTGTTTAAACTGTGTTGCTCGGCAGACGACGTTGACAAGGCCGCCTCGGCTCGAGAGAATCGGCCGCGTCGTCGTTTCGCGTGACACGCCTATGAACAACGTACCGCCTATAGTTTATGTCTATGGGAAAACGCGTTTCCTTCTTACACCGGACCGTGCGTATGCACGCACATTGTGGCAGCCGAGGAATCCTCGATTATCCTTCGATTTCAGCGGACGTCATCGCGCGAGGACGCGAAATTAACCTAAAGTAGCTCAAGACCGGTGGAACCGAGTTTGAACCGACCGCGCGCGACCGGGCGCGGAACTCTTCCGCGTGGTGCACGCGACGATTTGTTAATCATACTATTTTGATCTTTAATCGTCGAGACTGTCACGATCGTCTTTGATCGCGTGAACGGGGAGGATATTGCCAACCATTTTTCCGTTCTGCACACACTCGCTGGCATTAACGCGAAACCTACCGAGCTCTGAAAGCGATTAAAATGTTTCATCTGATAAAAATGACAAGGCTGTATTTATTTAGATTTTGTGCAATTTCTATTGCAATACGTGCTTGGATAAATAAATTTATCGAATCAATTTCCATGTAAGCACCGTCACCGTTTCAAAAACACTGTCCAACAAATTTCAACTTTTTTTATGATTTCAATATACTGTTGGCTCCTTCTTATAGAGTTTTTCTCCTATGCGCACAGTTTTTGAAAAACATGGCTCTGAAAAAAAACATATTTTTCAACTTCAAACAAATATTGCGATGTTACTATAAAAGATATTGAATTGTTCTTTACAGCAAAAGATTCTGTAGACTTTCCCGAATGCTTAAACATGTTTAAACAATCATTGAAGACGGAGAGACACCACTTTTGCACCAATTTTTCAGGATACTTTTCAATTTATCTGAAAAAATAAGGGTCCAGCGGAAAATCGAACTATACCACGCGATAGAGCAGACTTTTATATTGAGAAACCACGTTTTTTCGGACCAGAAAGAAATTGCAGAATGGGGTTTTTCAAGATAAAAGTGTGCTCTATCGCGTGGTATAGTTCGATTTTCCGCTGGACCCTTGTTTTTTCAGATAAATTGAAAAATATCCTCAAAAATTGGTGCAAAAGTGGTGTCTCTCCGACTGTGGAGCACAAAGAAGTCTTCGATCATCGTAACCACGAAGGATAGCGACAAGAAGCAACCGAGCGACGGAGCTAATTGCACTGCAGTGACCTGAAAACTGGGATTTTTGTTAAACTTCGCGGGTCAATCAGCGAGAGACATCAGCGGGTCTTCGGGGTGAACATGGGATCTTCAAGATTAATGCTAGTTTTCCTGTGTCTTTTATATCTTGGAGATGAAGTTACACAGAGGACAAGGTTGTCGAGATGATGAATTAATGGTTTCCTGGGCTGTGTTATTCAAATAAAAAAGGTTGGTTTAACCTTGCTGCAGTCTCCAGCCTATCGATCCGTTCACGTTTTTTTTATCCTTTTCACTATACATATACTAGCATGACTATGTAATATTTTTTTAATCTACCAATCTGTGTTCTAAAATATAAATTGTTTTACCTGTTAGAAGAATGTGGATGAATCGACAGTAATATCATACTGAACAATGTTCTCCAAGCGTATCAATAATATTGTATTTCAATTAACAGGCAGTATGTACAATTAATACTCGCCACATTTAATTTAATTAGCCTATCTCGTGCGCGGCACTCCATTAAAAGTACTCGACATTCTCATCGAATCAATACCCAATTAATTGAACACACACGCGAAAGCAATCTACATGCATTCGATTAATTCGTCGTCCAGCTAAATAGTTCCGCAGCAGTATATTAACTTCCGACCAGAAGAGCCGATATTTCTACAGATTGAATGAATTAATCTCACATTTGTAATTTAAATTCGCGGCATTCTGCAACAACAATTCAGTCCCGGAGTTATTCGTAGAATTAAGTCCAACGATTCAACTACAGTCTCTCGTGGTCTACCAGCGTATTTAAATAACATTCGCCGGATATTAATTTACGCTATTGTGTTTAGTTTTCCTCCGGCGCGGCGGTAATCCACGTACACCCCAGCGGCATTTATATGTAGCCGATTTTCGGAGTGGCAGGAAAGTTGCGAGGAAATTGCAGTAGTGCGGAACAGAAATTTGCGATTTCGAAATCCAATATTCGGACTCGCTGTTCGCGACGAATTCGGTGACGTCAGCCCTACCGTTTTGCAAACTAATCCCCGTTGACACCATACGGTTGTTCGAACGAGATTTTCGAAATGTGTAACATTAAAAAATTGTTGCCTCGGCTCCTGAAATTTCTATTTGGCTCCTGTTGCGTACGATTGAGAGCAGAGAATTTTTTTCTATGAAAAAGCTTTTCGTACTCCCGGCATAATCTCCATTTTCTAAAATAATTTAATATCACTCATTTGTGGTCAATAGCCAACCGTGATTTTTCATAGTCAGAAAAGTGTATTAATAATTGTTATACATTGTCGTTCGACAAGTGCTTCTACACGTTAAGATAGTACCTTGACAACCCTTTTTATCTGAGCAACCCCTTTGATTTATGAGCTCGTAGCTCCTAAATTACAAAAGATATCGGAAAAACAGTTGGGTAAATTTAATGCCTTTTCCAAAAGTCCATACATTGATAACAAGAAATCTTTTTAAGAAAAAATAAAGTTTTGCCTCGTCACCGTAAATCTTTCTTTTCTTCCAAGCGAACAAGGTTTCTTATTTTCCCTGGAACGACGTATAGTTACACATAGTCCTTCAGAAAACACATAAAATTTATGTAAATGTGTTCTTGGTACCTTGAGTTCACGAGTCGTATCGATAAAAACGGTGATTTCTCCCTCGGAAAGTTCTCCTTTTAGTTCAATAAATTTTAGTAATCGCGGAATGTGATATCAAAATATCACGACCGCTATAATTTTAATTTTAAATAAATCTCAAGACCACGTCTCGACGTCTCCATTGCAAAAGGTACTGCATTACGATCATTCTACATGTAAAGAGACTGATCTGCAGCGTAACGGTGCATTAACCACGCCTTCTTCATCGTATTTAATCTACTGGTTTATTCCCAGGTTAAATTGCGTGTTGCGTCATTGTAGTCTTTCCAGTACAGATATTTACCAATGACTCATTGATAGGTGACTACAACCTCCTCGGGAAATCATCGATTTCTCTTCAACAATCATTCTAGGCTGTTGCATATGAAATGATCCATTTTAGAACGCAACGGTGTGGAGAAATAGCATTACAATCTATTTATTGACATTTCATTCGTTAGACATTTAATTTTAATTTTAAACGAGCTTCTTTTTACACGACAAAATAAGAATAAGAGGATAAAATCCGTAATCTATGGATGGCACTTTAATCAATATTTGGAAAAATGGTATACGTCATTGTTAAAAATCGGACACATTTGATATGCCACAGGAGCCAGAATACATTGCAGTAATCATCGGAAATCTGCCATCGTGTCTTTCAAACCGAATATTCAAGTCAAGCAAAATGATGAAACAAAATGCCATTAATTTCAGGATCCGGCGCGCGGCGCGGCGACCTGAAAAAAATCCTGAGAACGGTGAAAGAACTCTATCGCAATGCCCACTTCATTTTCATTGTCTCGATTCTCCCTAAATTGACTTGGTCACCGCGAGAGCTTAATTTCTCCGAGTTGTTTCAATATTGCGCAACTAAGACCGACGAAAGACAGCGAGGGAATAAATGTCGCAGAAAGTAGGTTCAATTTCCTCGACGGCCAGTTTTCGACAATAAACGACGGCTCAACGATAACGATAACAAACGGAACACGCGTTACAGCGAGACGGCACACGACGTACACGGCTGTTGGCCAAGTTCATTGTGAAAAAGTCCACGAAAAAGCGGCTGCAACACGAAGGACTTCCGTGCTTCTACAATGAAATCCGTCGAGCTGAAGCTGGTCCCAGTTCACGCGTACTCGACAAATTTTCAAATTTACTTTTTTCGAAAATAAAGCGTCATATGAAACAATTTTATTCTACATTTTCGATTCAATTGTTCACGTAGAACAGGGATGGGCATTTTTGCCTCAATTGAGGCAAAACCGTCCCCAACGTAGCGTCTACTGTCCCCCACCAGCTTCCGTAGTTACTATGAAAGAAAGACGCGCTTCGTCCGTCGCAAGCAGTGCGCAGGCCTCGTGCATCGGAGCCGCGACGAGCGCCACGGAAAGGAAGCTTGGTGGGGGAAGCAGGCGTTTGAGGGGCCCCACCCGTGCCCATCCCTGACGTAGAATCACCCCCCTACTCGCTTGTACCACCAGTTACGGGACACCCTGTATATCGGCTGTATTTTCCAGCGGCGTTCTTCCAAACTTTCAACGTGATTTCTACCGCAAAACGATTTCACGGTTTTTAAAGCTCCTTTTTAATAAACGTTTAACGCGTGCATAAACTCTGAAGAGTATGCAAACATCATTTTCTTTATCGGATGCCTCCAGAGCTAGTTTCCAATTTAACCGTTAACTGGTCATGGTGTGGTCTCTCATGACTCCAACAAAATTTCTGTACAGTTCAGTACGCAATTTCAAATATCAAGTTTCTTTCATTGCTTCAGAATATTTGGATTATTTAGTTTCAAATTATATACATATGTACTGAAAGGTACGTATGATACTTTGTAATCCGAGTGAACACGAATCGTGTCGCGATCAGAGATCGACGAATTCAAATTACACACACATACAATTTTAGAACTTGTACAAAGCAAAACGGAAGCAGTTCATGCGAATCCATTCGTGGAAATTAATTGAAACATACCCTGGAAATTTGTAATTGGAAAGGCGAAGCTTACTCAAGGATTTACCGCGTACAAAGACACTTCAAAATAGTGTTTGCATGTCCGAAGACATTCAGAGGCTGTCGGAATTGTAATTGTAACTGCTTCAACGCTCGAAAGTTTGCTTCTTGCTAGCGACACTCGCGCCTTTATCGATTTTCTGGCAGAGGCACGTAAATACGTCGCGTCGGTTCTTTTGTTTTAGCGGAAACGATAGGCTCGGGCTCGATATGATATGAACCAGTGACAAATTTTCATGACTGATCACCAGAGAAGTACACGCGCCCATAAAAATCACGCAGGATCGGAGCAGCTTGTTTAGCAAAACGAGAATGGAAAAGTCGAAGTTTATCGTGACTATGCTTGTTGTAATATTTTCACGAAATGTAATATTTTCGCTGATTCTAATAAAATGTTATAGCTATTGTACTGAAAATGAATTTCCGAGTTTGACAAAAAAAATTGTGTCAGTTAATCAGATTATCAAAAAATATAGAATTTCATTAAAAAGGAAGGTTCGCATACAATTCCACATTGTCAGTATATCAGCTATAAAATATTAATGAACATAAACATACGAGAGATAGAGTAAATATGAAGTTAGCATACAATAAAATAAATTAAGCCAACGACGACGTAATTGAGGATCAGGAGTCGCCCTGCAGCGGCGGCAGATTAGATGCATTCATCCCATCCGAGAACTTGCAGGTTTGCACGCCTCACACAAGTTCGTGGATTTTATGTTTGCGGTGTCAACGACAAATTAACTCGTCACATTAAATTTCTGATTACACAGGCGCGTCGTGGAGTCGCCTTTGACAGCGGATCCCCTGCTTAATAGATTAAGAGCGACTTCCCGAGGCATTCGGCGCATCTTCTGCAACTAGAAACGTCCACTAAAGTTTCACGGACGACGGCACACATGCAGTCGTCTGAATGGCGCCCGAAGTTCCAGAGGAACGGAGATAGTTGTCCGAGGCACCTTGATTATACTTAGGATCGGAAGTTTCAGGCTTCGATGGTCGTCGAGGGAGAACGTACGCGATGTTTTCGCACCGCAGACGTTTCTCTTTCGAACCGTTCTTCTACTCGGTGTAATAATACAATTTCAAAAACATTCTCACGGGAAGAATCAACGAGCATGCATAAAACATCGGCGCGGCGTCCTGGCTGTTTGAACCTTCGCACTCTGTGTCCGCTTTCGCGATATTCCGGAATTTGCATCGCGGCTCAATATGCGCGACGTAGCTATAGTGTCCGCGATCATTTTCATCTCTCTCTTTCTCACTCCCTTAGACTTGGGTAGATAGTAGCGGGTTTAATATCACAGACCACGGATTTGATACATTTGCAATAGAGAACGGGTGGGTGGAATTTAAAACGGCGAAAAGATTGGAGGAATTTCAAATCGACTACACATTATTACTTTGACCCGCTAAAATTGTTAACGGAAGATCAACATTTTTCTGCGATTACTGCCTTCCCTCGAATTGCGTGTTCGCCATCTTGAATGCCTAAAATTCACGGTTTTATGGTCGTGTTCGAAACCGAGGATCCTCTTCGGTGAATTTCAGTGGAACAACTGACATCGCGAACGGAGTGCGTTTGGCGGAATGATCGCACGTGGAAAATGTCTATCCGCTCTTCCGGACGTTGCAGTTTCGCCACAGACAATGCAACGCACCAGAAGAAGCCCCGTGGCGAGACCAAGAAGATCCACGTAGAGTGATGAGCATCGCAAGCAATCAGATGCATCTCTGTAAGATCTGGGGCCTTTGTTTCCCGGCGAATGTAACGAAACCGTGTTACGTACAACAATAGAATCGATTCCGGCGCGCTGCAGCTCGCAGCTTGGAGAGGAAACGCATCTGGTGGCTGCTATTGGCATATCGATGCAACATGTGCTCCACCGCGTTCAACCTGTACATCCGTCTTTCGCGCAAATGCATTTGGTTAACACTAGAAACGCTGACGGATCGAAGTGACGAGTGTTTTTCTTCTGTTCATCTTTCTATTATCATTTTCTAGTAGATTGTGATTATTATTTTTCGTGTTCATCGATTCTTTCATTCGATTTTAATTTGATGTAGGAACAATTCTCGAAACGGATAAATTGTAACCGCAGCAACATCTGTTTGCTACAAAGTGAAACGAAAATGCTCCTTAGCCATTGCAACCAGAATGACAGGCTCGTAAGTCGGTACAAATACGATCCCTCGCACTGCCTGGCGGCTGGCGGTAGCAGAGTGATGAATGGTTGCTCCTAACAAGCTCGTTATACAAAACAGGACGATTTTTTCAGAAAAAAAGCGGGTGGAAAAATGAAATCTTCTTTTACACAAGTTGATTACACGAGATTTTATATATTCGTGGCAAAAATTCTATCGCTCTCTACTTATTGAAACGATTGAGAAACATGAAACATAAACATCCACAATCTACTGATTTTTTACATAGGACTAAACGGTGCAGTAATCAAAATATAAAGCACAGAATATTGGAAAGTGTGGCGCAATAATTTTTCATCTTTTTCTTTGTATCTGATTTACCGTATTATGTAGTTTATTGGAAGAGAGAGAGAGAGAGAGAGAGAAAGTGACACAATCGATACAGGTCGACATCAAGCCGATCGTCAATGCATGCCGTAACAAAGGCATTCAATCACTTCCCCGCATGTAATGGCACCCCGCGCTGTATTATGCATTCAAGAACACGACATGCAGTTACGATGGATTACTAGAGCGCCTAGAAAAATAATTCCGCTCTAAAATAAACACAAATCTTTCGGATAGTTCTCCGATCGTTCAAGAAAATAAAATCAAAGAGTTCATTAACGAAGAAGCATGTTTCGTAATCTTTTAGAATCTTCGAAACGGAATTACTCGAGCGAATGGAGTTGACTTTGTACAGCATAATACATTCCATGTACATACATTCATTTACTTTTCGATATAATTAAAGTTTGTGAAAGAGCAACTAAGATTGCGAACTAGCGAATCGGAAGCGACGCGTGCAGCAATGAAAAGCCAATAATGGGAAACGTGAGTAACATTTTCATTGCGCCCAATGAAAACATATCACTCGAATCGATACTTCAATTGACGGCTGAATTGTGTCAACAAACTGCTAAAAAATTCAGTGACCAATCGAACTATACATATAAAACTCGTTCACGAATTTTCGATTTTATATCAATTTTTATAGCACTTCATAAAATGGAAATGTAGAGTACTAATAGAATCACTTCAGTGGTGATTGAAACAGTAAACGCAATGCGGGCGCCTGAAAATCGATAATAACAAATTTTAAAAATATATATTGTTACGTTTTTTTTACGTTATTTTACGTTTACAATTTTTTAATAGATTTTATCGAACACCGTTGTTGCGTTTACAGTTCACGCGACGTTTAAATGGAAAGCGGAGCGAAATTACATAGTTCTAGATTGAACGCGTTAATGAAAATAAGTAATTTGTTTACGTAATATAAGTGCGTTTTGAATATTTCTCCCCAGGTGTCGATTATTCGCCGGATCTCGGTTAATCGAGGTCCTGCTGTGTTTTGACTTTAGTGGACCAGGGAAAGGCTTCCCTTAGACTTTTCAGCGTCAAGAAGAAGACTTTTCAGAGACGCAAGAGTCCCAGGTTACGATCATTGTCCGCTGGTAAAGGTGCATAATCGACCACGTGGCTCGCGCGCTATTGTTCGCCCCTGACAATGAATGACCTACCATAAATCGCGGCTGCCGGTTTCTTACGTCGTTTTCGCGGATGAATTGCTTCTGCAATAAAATTTTCAATCGGAACGTAGCTTACGTAACCGAACGGAAATTCGCGAGAATGATACGGACAGTATTCTCAAATTCTGCTAATGTGTTCACAGTTTTGTATTTGACCAACACATTTGTTACACATTTGTTATTAAAAGATCTTGTCAACATCGTTCTCGAGCTTGCTGTTATTAGTGTTACGAGCAACAATAGCAACAAATATGCCAACGCGCTTCCAGCTATTATCGCTATTCAACAGTTACAGGTTTTTCCTGTATGATGCGCGAAATATGAGAATTACATTTCTCGGCTGATTCATGGGAGGCATTAATAAACTTTATACTTTTTATTTTTAATTTTCATTTTTCCTCTCGGTATTCATTAATATAATTCTCAAAACCGTAACGCGAGTGTCCCTGCGATATTTTATTCTTGATAATAAAGTTCTGAGGGACGGTATAAATTTGGAGATTGAAACTTCCTCTTCACAACGACCACCTAAAATTAGATTTACGATTTTTGTTTTATCGTTTTATCAAGTTTTAACGGAAACCTGTTCCGCTAGCTTGTACGACCGATACTTGATCTCTTCATTTATGTTTCCTGAGACGACTATAAAAAAGATCGTAAAGCAAATTTCAGGAAATCGTCACAAAGGGGAAAGTTTCAATCTTCAAATCCACGGTACATTTGGTCACGATAAAAAATTGTGCAACGTTTTCACAGACTTTGAAATGTGTACTTCCGAGTACTTCCGAGAAAAACGTGGCGTCCCAATTTTGCTCGGAAAAACATCACAAATGCATAAGCGAAAGTTTCACGAAGAAAATTCAATCTCAACGGAATCAAAACCAAAAATATTCGAATTTGCATCGTCTTACCCATGCATCTGCTATCGTGTCACGTTACGTGCATTCACGTTCTGAATTCGGGGCGAGCACAATACGCGAAAAATAAAAATAAGCCTGAACGGATACTGTATCTAGCAACGGGGTCTATTCATTATTCAAACGTAAATTTCCGGAAACGGGTATAGTCGTGGCTACGTCGAAAACAGCAGGGTGAGAGTTCACGGTGGTGTGGAGCGCGTTCGGATTCGCGGTGGTGCGGCGAAACAGCCGGCGCGGCAGGGCCACGAAGAGCGCAGGTTCGACGATGATCTCCTTCCACGAGGAAAAGCCCGCCGAAGTGTAGCGCCCCACCGCAGAGATCCTGAAAACCGACGACATTTCGTCGCGAGTTCTCAGAAAGCGCGGTTCTGTCCGAAACGGTTGCCGATCGCGCGCTGGATCCATCGATCCCGTCAAACCTTCGTCAAACTCCTCAACCCTTATCCTAACGAATCCTAATCAGCGCTTATCCTCACCAATCCTCAGCATTTATCCTGCTCACCTGGTCTTCAAGCTATGTCACACAAATGCAAACAATTCCAAACAACCAGCAAATCTAATTAGCACAGTCATCCTCGCGAATCCTCGCTGCTCGGCGCTTGTGCCAGTCACTTCTATTTTAACAATCCCAAACAACTATCAAGATCCATCGATCTTGCAGAGTCCTCGGTGATCAGCGCTCACCGGTCAGCTGCCTATCCCTCGAACTCCTCGCTAATCAGCACACTTGAAACCATCCCGCACAGTCTCGAGCAACCAAACACATTTCCATGGAGCCAAGCAGAAAGAGAAAAGACCTCGCGCGAAAATGAAACAAGAAAGAAGGATCTGCGACTTCAGTCTGCGTTTCGTCCCCCAGTGAACAATGTCTCGACGGGCGATGAGCTTGTAAATCGAGGCAGAATGTCAAAGAGGGGCGCTAAGGAGTGAGTGGGGCGACGGAGACCTGGAAAAGTGCAGTTTGAGCCGAGCAGCCTGCTGCAGCCCTTTGATCCGGCACCCGGCGCTTTCCGCGCTGTCAACGTTCAACACGTCGAGCGCAACTGACCGAGCAAGCCAGCGATTGTTGACAACGGTAGTCGAGCCGTGACAGCAGCGGGACGGGTGTGCGCGGCGTGCCGGGAATTAATAACGGCGACGGCGACACGTGCTCTTAATCGAGGATCTACCGATTCGAATTTGGATAGACGCAGGTGTGCAGGATTTACGGAAGTTTCGGGGCACCAGGTGCTGGAAGGGTTGCGCGAAAGTTTGCCATCCAGTCTCTGAATTCAGAGCCTCGCTCTTCAGTTTGGCAACCAACCTGTGATCCAGTGGACCTGGTGGCTCGGCTCGATCAGCTATTTCCGGTGTCCCATCGGGATCTCTTCGGATGTTTGCCAGTCAGTCGGGTTAGGCCTGGATCAGACTGCTCTCCAGTTTGACGACCGTTCCGCGATACAGTGAAACTGTGAACTCACCAGCAATCAACTAATTACTCTGGATCATTCAATTAGTTGATTCCTTGTTGCGCGATCATGCGATCACGGTCACCAGGATAGTCGGTCTCCGGGGGATTTTCACGAGCCGCTTGACTTTTATGATGATACGTTGACGCGTTGGACAAGATGTTACGCGTTAGATATGGTTGACAGACTCGATCATCCTCGCGATCTC
This sequence comes from Lasioglossum calceatum, assembly GCA_963966675.1. Classification (NCBI taxonomy): domain Eukaryota; kingdom Metazoa; phylum Arthropoda; class Insecta; order Hymenoptera; family Halictidae; genus Lasioglossum; species Lasioglossum calceatum. The sequence goes on along the minus strand of OZ016543.1, from coordinate 16,639,812 downwards.
GAGGACCGTTTAAACCAGGTGTCCTATGGGAGTACAGAAGAGGTGAAAATGACGGCGCAGACCCGGTCGATGGTGGAACCCATGGAATGGCAATTCTAACTCTGATCGAAACCCTTTTGTGCGATTAAACAATGTTCGGATCGTGGTGATAGGAACAGAGGAACCGTAGATTGCAATCGTTCGCGCGGAAATATCTGACCGAAAGGGTATTCTCCAGGGAATCCATGATTGATCCTTAAGTGGATGCTGAGGTGATCGGTGAGTTGCATTACTAATAATTTAGTAGTTGTACAGTGATCGTTGTTTAGTAGTTGCAAAAGATGCAGTTTGTTTTTGAATGACAGATGATTATAAATGTTTAAGTGGCGAATTCGATCCGTTTCCGGATTTATTCAGACACCAGCTCATTTGTACACCTTGCTATTATTTTATTATTTCCTAAGCTTTCGTTTATATTTAACCGCGCCTTTAGCTCGCTGAAAAAAAGCCAATCTAAATTCACATCGTGCTCGTTAGTTGAACACGAAATGAACTTTCGCAACAACCTAACATAATAATAATTCAGTTTGTAACGCTTTGCAGTATTTTTCGACCAGTCCTTTTTGTGAGAGTTTTAACGAACCAGTATTTTAGCTCGGCTGTTGTGGAATTTTTGAAAAAATTACTATTATAACAAAAAAAAAATGACGACAAAGAATGTTAAGTGTTTTCTGTGATAATTATCAATTCGAATTGATAAAAGAGACAGAACACAGTCCTTAATGTGAAATTAAGTCAGAAACGTATATTTCTGTCTCGAATTTAATTCGCTGCATCAAATTACCAGACACAAAATGCGAAAATTATAAAATCGAAATCGTCTTATAATTGGTAGCCTTGTGTAAGTAAAATAACCGTTATTTTGGTTGTGTTTCGCAAACATTCATTCGTGAATTTCAATACTTTTGACGCTTCGTGATGTTAATTATACACAATGCCATAATACCAGAGTTCAAGAACAACATACTTCGAAGAGTTTTTGTATTTTACACCTCTCGAATTTATGAACCGCAAAAGTTAATATACTTCTATTTTGAGAGATTATTTATAAGTACTTTTGATGGATCTTCTAAATTCGAAATCGTGGTGATCGAATTCTTAGGGGAAGCGCAGATGTCGATGAAAGAAAAAAATTGCGTTACGTATTGATGAAGACTACCCAGGTGGCTCGGTCAGTAACATTTTTATGACTCCGTGGATCCGCCTGATGAACTATTTCGGGAACTACGGTTTACTGGATTTTCACGAAAAATACCACGACGATTGCACATCAAATCATTCCGAATATCGATACGCATTGTTGACTCGAACGAGCACGCGATACCAACCCAGCTGACGCATCGCCGTTAATGATAAACAGAGAAATAACAGAACTGTCAGAAAAACATCTTCGCAAAATTATCATGAACTACGAGTGTCTACACACCTTCGAACAAATATTGTTCGAACAAATAACGATACATCAAAACTTTCAGCGAAACAAATAATATTTTAGCTCTTTCATTTTCAATGCAAATATCTCGATTGTATGCTACATTTCTCAACAGAAATTCATCATGTTTCAACGCTACTGGAACTGATATTGACCTTCATTAACTTAAATATCGATACAGCTACCTACATTATAAGGAACGATAATATCAGCGTTAATATAATATTATTGATGTTCCAAGTGTTCGAAATATTCCACGAAAGAGAACTGCAAGAAAGAAAAATGTATGGATTACCAAGTTATTTCGGTTGCCGACAAAATGGTGTGCACTCGGATTCGCAACGCGTCGAGGACACCCGTGCACACACGGCCAACTATTCGATACTGAACACAATCGAAATCGCGATATTCAAATCGAAATTCTGATAGAATTAGAACGAAACCACCGCGCGGCGGAGTGGTTTGTGCGCGCGATCTTCACGGATACCTCCGATACAACATCCAAAAGTAATCATGTTTGCCCCGAAATGCTACTCGAAATACCGATCCGTAAGCTTTTACCGGCGAAATTTGATGATACGGCAACCGAATCGCAAACCGCGATGACGGGACGTTTCATTTTTTCACTGCTTGCAGATTGTTTCTGTTGAAGAATGCTTGCGAAACGCTTTCTAGTCATTCTAGTCGTAATACACGCAGTGATTACATAAATTTTACGAAACAGCTGGGCGACTTCAGTGTTCATCTGAGAAATCTATAAAACAAGTACTCTGCTTAAGCGCAGATGAATGAATCGTGAGTAATGTTTATGTATTTATGGAAAAAATAAGTAGATGAAATACAGAATCATAAAGATAGAAAAAGAATATTAGGATTTTGTTATATTGTTCTCGACTTGATAAAATGTTTATAAAGAGAAATACAGTTTTCTTCATTTCTGTGTCTTATTAATTTTTCATTTTGCATAAAAATCTGCAGTCTTATTATTGCTAAGCATTCGTGAAAATGATAATGTCTATTAGAAATACAGTAAAAGCTCCTTCGTTGTCCAAAGGCCGGGGGTTTGAGCGGACAACGACCGTGCCCGGACACTATTTTTGATTTATGACTGCATCTTTAGTGAAACGGCTAGTTAAATGAAAAAGAAAAGCATTCGCAGTCAAAAGCAGTCAACTGTCTGGCTTTAAAAAACTCCTTATTTCCTTGCCATATTCATTTCCCATTGTTCTCCGTACTGCGCGGGTCTAGACAGTCCTGGGACACATCTGGCGACCAGATCCACGCAGGCCTAATCCTCTCGTTGACAGGCAGTGGAGTGGGTAGGCACTGGACAACGATCGTGCCCACGATTCAGGACAACGAAGGAGCGATTACTGTATTGCACCTGTTTTATTTGAAAACGGAGATGTTTTACTTTGTAAAGAAATAATATGAATGAATTCAAACAAACTATATTCGGTTTTGAATTGATTCATTGGAACATTTGGTAAAAAATGCCGGCCAGCGCGAGTCCTGTTTGTCTCGGACTCGCGCTTCCCGACCGCGGGTGGGGGTAGCCGATTCCCACGTCTCTCGTCTATCGGAGCCCTAGTTGCCCAGGCCTGGTTTAATCGACGGTACGCAGTAAGTTTTTAGCCGCGCGATCCATGTTTACACGCGCTGTCCTTCTCTACCAGTTTAACCTATGTACCTCTTTAAATACATCTGGACCTCGTAAATTAGAATAAACATATCCGAAAAAGTACACTTGCTCGAAATATTTCAGATTCATAGAATTTCTGTAATTCCCCCGCGTATTTGAACGCTTGTTTATTTTCAATCATGTTTATTTGGTGGATCGTCGTGCCTTTGATAAAATCGTGGGAGGTTCATCGGTGGTCTATATTTTAAAACGGTGTATGAAATAAAGCCTCGTAATGAAATTCTTGGAGGGTATACGATAGCAATAACGATAGTAATAATAACAACCATTTGCAATGCAAGCATGTTTTTACACCACGTTCGATTATTATCAATATTCCGCTGTTTATGAGTCCACATTACTCGATTCTATAATGCATAATCATATTTCGTGTAAAAACCTGTGATTAACATTATTATGCGGAAACTTTGACCATCGTTGTTGAGGGGGGATGGGCAAAATCAGAGTGAAATGCGAAAAAATTTCTAATACTTCATGTTTGAATAAATTTGAATACATCACAATAAATTCCCTGCGCAAGTACAACAATAATTTCGTTGATGAAATATCGTGTTCTTTTCTGCGTCATACGTCACTGAATATAATTTAAACAGTTCAGAACATTTTGTATAGTACACATTACACATCAACAAGTTAATGATTTCGGCTGTCGTCGATATACGTCGCTCCTTTGTTCTTACGTTGGGGCTTCAGTGTAACGTCTACCGGCATGGTGTTAATCAGTTTTCTTAAAAGTTCCATCAGTGAATTTATACAATTCTTTTACACATAGCAAGTATGTCAAAGTTTTATTGGTACTGCCCGGTTTTGTTAAACAATTATTATACTTTCCAGTATTTTACAGACGAAAATTTTCTCTTGAAAATTGATCCACATTCGGATCGAAACGTTGAGAACAATTTAAATTGCAAAATTGCTTGTGAGTAATAGTTGATCGAACCTGTGGCGCCGAAATCATTAACTTGTTTATTTGCATTATCCACGATCGACGTAACGGAATATTCATTTTGTATAGTCCTGTTCGATTCCTGCTTCAGCGGAATTGTGTTACGATGTCAGATTAAATTCTCGCGGGCAGTTTCCAATAAAACGGGGAGGAATTTGTTGCGAACACGACTGTCTTGCGAAACGCTTCACATTTCCTTCATCGCGAGGAGTCGCTTGAACCTCGGTCTTTGCTACTTTGCTGTCCGAAGTAGTTTAAGGAGTTGAAACTGCTCCTCTTTCACTTGTTCCACGTCGGACACTCGACTCGAGAGTTTAGTCGACACAGATTAGATTGTGTTCGGTCACCCGAATAAGTATAGCGAATCTATAAATTTAAACCGTCGGGAGGAAGAGAAGTCCGCGGAGTAGCACAGACGAATAGAAAAAGCCGAACGAATAGCAGGAATTTTTGTGTTTTGCTATCACATGAATCTGGCATGCAATTACACCGGTATCGCACTTCGCTGCACAACTGCAATTTTACTACGGTAGCACACAGGATGCGTTCAGAGTCAAGTCACGTTTTCACCAAGGATTCACTTCTTTTTAATTTTAGTATTTACGCAGCAGGGCGCAATATAATGAAAATATCATTTGCCCCAATGAAAAGAATGAGAATAATTAATCTTTTATAATGTAAACGTAATTCACTAAATGAATGTGCTAAACAAGCATGAAACTTCGTGTTGTGTGTATACAGTCTCTATTTTATTTTTATGTTTTCCATGTTTCCTGCGCGTGTAGATGGTTGACTAAAAAAGTTAATTTGGAAATTCTGACGTTGATAAGGAAACTGTATATTTTCCACGATTAAAAATTAAACTGGTGATTTTACATTTAGGATTGTTTTACATTTGCAACTCGATCAACGTCGGTAGTAAGATTTCATCGTTTTACTAAAAAAATAATATAATGACAGGAGATGACGAGATCGTCTCTGGAAATCCTGTGCTAAAAGAATTCGCGAAGAGGAGCTTCCGCAAAGAAGGCTGGAAAAACGCGTGAAAGTCGAACTTTCGCAAAAGCGTCAGAACTCTAACCGGTGTATTGAGTTTCATCTTAAAGCTCCGATAATCTCGGGCTTTTCGAACTTGTTGAAACGGCCTGATCTACTCTGGTTGCTATGCAAAAATGTACTATTACATTATTCCTGACTTATTAAAATAATTCAAAGAAACAGTATATCTTGATGCGCAGTCTAATCAAGAACTTGCCAGTCCAATGGTAAACCATGAAGTTTCCGAGTCACGATGGAAAAAGCAATTCCTGAGTGAGTGAAACTTTTCAGAACTTGTCTCTCAGAAAATTATGATTGTACAGTGTACGGTGCAGCATCGCCACGGCAATATATGTATGTGCGAACCAGGAATTTCAAACTGTCGCGGCGCATGGCAGTTTCATAAAGAGACATGAAGATTGAAATGAAAATATTATTCTTTAGTTGTCATCGGTATGAGAATGCACCTCTCTAGCAGACAAGTGCAAAAGAAAGAAGATCCTAAAGACAGATCCTAAAAAAATGTTCAGCTGTTATTCTTGGAATTCCATAATCATATTGTTTGGTTTCTCGGCGTAAGTTGGCCACGAACATTTTCACCCAACTTATCGCAAAACGTGCAGAAAGAGAGATAGAGATCGTTTCGCTTCGTGTGTGTCAGCCTTTGTCGTTTTTACAAACTAAGAATATGCTTTTTGTTCGTTTAATACTCGTCGCCGTACGCTCGGTGAGAAGCATTCGAAATATGGAAAAAAGAGATGAAAAGTAAGTTGAACATTATTGCGAATCAGGGAGCCGAACAAAAATATGTACATACAGTCCTCGACAAAATAATAAAAGACACCTAGCATATTTTTAAATTTCTTATATTTCAAGGTGAAAAATGTACACTCCGTTGTATCCTGCATATTACATACTCAGTGCCGGATTAAGCAAGCGCGGGGCCCGTAGCAAATGTTATGGCGGGGCCCTAGGCTTTGTACCAAGGCCGCTTGTATGAATGACCTTTTTTCTTAACAAAAATATCGTTAATCTCTCGGCGCCTTTGCATAGACCCCCTGGCATAGACAGGCGCTCATGTATCGGCCATTGTTTGTATGGCGCGGGGCCCCCAGAAGCGCGGGTTCCGTAGCATTTGCTACTCCTGCTACGGGGCTTAATCCGGCCCTGTACATACTATTTCCAAAGTAAGCATGTAAAATCTTAGGATAATATACAGGATACAACGGAGTGTACATTTTCTACCTTCAAATACAAGAAATTTAGAAAAATGCTAAGTGTCTTATTATTTTGTCGAGGACTGTACTACTATCTTTTTCAAAGCGACAGCGCTCGCGCGTTATTGTAACGCCACTTCTGTGTAAACGTTGTTGCGAGAAGGAATAAGATTTAGCGAAATACGGCGCTGTGTTTCATGAAGTAAAAACTACCTTGCTTTAAAGGCAAACTCGAAAGAATACAACCCGTGCGAAAAGGGAACGCGTGAAATGCTTCGTAGCCGTGACATTTTTTAAATAATTTGATATACTTGAGGCTCTCTCGTTAAATGCAGTCATTCGTGCTACCTGCTTGGCATGACAGTCCTCGATCTTTAATTGTAGGAATACAGTGAATCAAGCGAATGCTGGCAAAATTTCGGGGAGATGAGATTATACATAGCACGGCTTCTAATTAACTGGCATGGAAAGATAAAAGTACGAACGGGCCGTACAGTGTGGCTGTAACGAGAGGGCGGCCAATTGGATCATTGACGAACCTGACGTCTCTTTTCAGGGACGAGGCAATCAAACCATTCGAGATCCTATTTTGGTCAACGGTGTCTAAATCATTAAACGCGTGAAGCAATTTCTCTTCGAGCCACTCGTAAACCTTGCGAAAATTTGACTGAACGAGAACGAGTCCCGTAAATACCGTTTATGGTGTAATTCGCGGTTCAATTAAGAAGATTGCTCTGCCTGTGGCGAATAGAACACTCGGAATGGAGCAAATTGGTCTTGGCTATTGTCGATGCTGAAGTTAAAAAAATAAATTACGTACATTTCAGAGAGCAACGAAAGTAGGGTAACTGCACCAGTGAATGAACATTTAAGAAATTGCTCAGGAATATATTTTATTTTTTTAAAAAATATGTGAATTAAAGGAATCTCATATATGCCAAACGACTCCCTATACTTCATTTGTCAAAAATAAATGAACACAAATAGAATGAAATTATTATTATTTTTCTTTATTAAACGTTAAATAAAAAATATAAAAAATACCAGTTAATGAACACTACATTCTTAGTTTTAGGCTTAAAATTTGTTGAAATATACAATAGCGTTCATTTACTGGTGCCCGTTTATTCACTGGTGAAGTTACCCTAGATAAATTGGAAATAGTCGTGAACAAAAATGTATTCGTTAGAATTGCACAATCGGTGCAAGAAGTCTCGCGAATAGATCGCCTACCGGCTGAACAGTGCACAATAGCTTCGAACTAATTAAAAAGTGTCTGTCCACACACTGTCCAGCTGAGCCTGAACACCTCGCACGGCACGCGAAAAAATTGTTCGATCTGGTTTCTTGCCAGATGATTAGTACAAACAAGACGTCGCCTATTAAAGTGGCCTTTGCTTGCTCGTATTACGTCGGCCAAATGGCATAATCGCGTTATCAAGCACAAAGTGCATATTGTCCGGAGGAAGCGTGGCCGTAACAAGGTATGTACTGCCGGAGCGTCTCCAATGACCATAGTGCCGCAACATGTTGCACTATATATAGTCCGATGAGACGATTAAACCTTGCGTACCTTATGATCATCTTTCACTTACCCCGTTAGTTCCGCATAAAAACCCCCAATTATAAACCGAGTCCTTATGCTCGCAATTTGCTGCCATCTTGTTAATTGAATTGCAACTACGATACACAAACAATTTATACTGCTTAAAATTGTACGAGCTAAAATAAATTTTTAAAATTCCATTGATAATATAATCATTCCACAAGTCTTGGATTCCATGGAAAGCATATACAGGGTGTCCCAAAATTCCTTCAACAGCCGGAAATGGGAGGATCCTGAGATCATTTGAAGCAACACTTTCCTTTGCAAAAATGTTATCCGCGGCTTTGTTTAGGAGTTATTAACGAAAAACACGGACCAATCAGAGCGCGACCTAGACGCGAGTTGGCATAGATAGCGCTCTGATTGGTCCGTGTTTTTCGTTAATAACTCCTAAACAAAGCCGCAGATAACATTTTTGCAAAGGAAAATGTTGCTTCAAATGTTCTCAGGAACCTCCTATTTCCGGCTGTTGAAGGAATTTTGGGACACCCTGTATATTAATCAGTTTTCGAAATCCGCCGTGTTTTAACAGGATTCAGCCACGCGTACATTTCAATATTTAATTATTATTATTTCGATACCGAAATAATTGTACTACAGTAGGATAATTTTCCGATGAGCGGGGCCGTTGAAAATCGGTTGTTCGAATGGTTAAAAATGTTTGGAAATTCTCATTCAGTCTTGTGCAAGTTTGTACAAGCTACAGATTTAATTAACCTCCTCGATTTCGCTGTTGAGCTCGCGAGTTGTATTAATAGAATCTGGAAATTAATTTCAACGATGTTATTCTCTTTTTTAATTAACGCCTTTGAAACGGGCAGTGTACAATTCTCTTCTCGCAGAGGAACGCGTAATTCTTTAAATTAATGTTGCTCGCAAAATCTCTGCTGCCCAACACCGTAGCGAGATGTATGTATTTTCCGCAAATGATTTTGGTGGTGTTCAAAATACATTTATGAATATTTCGCTCATTAGAGGTCGGGCGGTGCAAAAAATTGATGCCGAGATGCAAATTATGTATTCGTCGCAGCTGCCATATTCGTACTTCATCACAGAATTTTAATATCAGATTTTCCCCAGCTAAATTCTATAAGGGAAACGAGCAGAAAAATCCTAAAGGACAGCGAATTTTAAGGGACGTGAAGGGTTGCTGATATTCCGCAATATCCTTCTCGGAATACGAATTCTCGGATTTTTGCCAGTTGAGGCGTCTTCGTGCGGAAAAATCGCATCCCACATTGCAGATGCGCGAATAAACTTTACAGCATAATCAAACAACGGCACGAAATACAGGTATTTAAGTAAAATATGAGAATGATTAAACGATGAAAATGGAAGATAGAATGGTAGAATGGAACGCCCACCTGGGAAAAAAAAACTTTTGACGCAGAAACGGAGGCAATTGCAAGGGCTGAACTGGGTTAAGAGTAAGGAGAGTTATGGTCGAATGAATAAGGTCTGCAGAGAAAAAATTCGATGCGCAGATTAACCCAGCTAGGTGCAATAGTTGACCTAGTGGAGTAACGATAATGCGTGGCGATCCAGATTAATTAGAAATAACATAGTCGAAAGAGTAATAAGTTAGAGGTTCAACAGATTAGGCACGGAGCAAAAACCCCAGATATTTATCGAGTGCGATAATTTTCCTCTAAATTATTACACTTTCTCTGAATACTTTAAAGTTTAAACAACTCCAGTGCCGTAACAGGGCGTGGCGAAGAAGGCGCAACTGGGTTTGGGGCGCAAAACAAAGGATACCGACCCGGTTGAGGGTCGCTTGGACGCTTTTCAAATCTTGCAAGAAAATTACGAACTCTCATTACAAAACACGTATCCAAATCTAAACATATCGTTAAGGATTAGAGCGCGCGCCTGCGGACTCCGTGGTCGCGGGTTCGATCCCCGACGCCGCGCTGGCACCTCTGGATTTATTCCATGTGCCATTTAAACTGTGGTGCCCAAGGTGGTTCGGAACCCACCTTACAAAAACTGTAGGTCCCGTCGTGAAATAACCCTGAAAAGGAGTTCGAAAAGCGACGTAAAATAAACAAAAAAAAACAAAAATATCATTAAGGATTTTGATAACAATACCTGTAACAACAGCTTCCTGTAAACATTCGTTTAGCAAATTAAAAATTGTAAAATCGTACCTTGGTTCTTCTATTGGACAAGAGCGATTAACAAATATATCTATAATATCAATTGAAAAAGATTTTGCCAGATCATTAAATTATGACGATATGATGGATGGGTTTGCAAATGATAAAGCGAGTAAAATTACTTTATAAAATATTCTGAAAACTGTTTTATGTTTTTATTATATTATTTTAACATATACCTGTTTTGTATTTCTTTTATTTTGTCGTCATTGAATATGAATAAAAATTTATTCTTATTTAGGTTATAGATTATTTATTCATACAAATACCTTGACAAATACATTATTGACAAATCATTTTGATAAGGTTAATAGTATGTAATATATTACATTTATAGTAAAATTTAACTTGTTACGGGGAGGCGCGAGTTAGACACTTGCCATAGGCGCTTCATACCCTCGTTATGGCACTGAACAACTTTAAAGACTCTTGTACTTTGAACTTTCCCAACTGATTTTATATGCACAGATTATATTTCATGTTTATTTCAAATCTGCCATTGCCGTGTATATAGGTTCTTTACCGATTACTATGCTAATTAATGCCGCTCCAGAGTTATGTTTCCTCCTTACGGATTTCTTTTCATATCTTAAACAAATAATTAACGTTTGGACTCGATGAAAAGTGTTCTTTCTAATTGTAAGAATAAGTTGACTGGCCGAATTTCTTCTTCTGTCGTATTCGTTTTAGTATTCATTCAGAAAAAGCATGAAAGTGATCGTAAAATATTCACTAAAACAGCAAGTTTTCAAGGAAATATGTTCTTGCACTTCACATTTGACTTTTATGAGGCTTTAATGCCTTACGATAATGCCTTGACTAAGCAGGAATAATTATTATTAACATTATCGATTATCCTTTCACAAGAAACGTGCACATTCAGCTAATTACTATTCTTCATTCTGGAGTTTGAAACTTTTCCGACTTTACTTCAAACCGCTCGAACATGATCGATTGTACCGGATCAAATCGATTACGCTTTAACCACGCTTAATGCGCGCATTTATTTATTTACATGATCGGAAGCCTCCTCGATAAATTCGCCGTTGAAAAAATTTCTCGGGTAAAGGCAAGCTGGTTAAATCCGCGCAAATATCGTAGTTCCTGATGAATGGGATCGATTTCGACCGTAGAGAAATGTTCTTTCGTGCTTTATTCCGGTTCTATTGCAGTCAAAGTAAACCAAATATTCATTCTTTTCTGGGTAGAATGGAAATGGAAGTTCTATCGGAATTTTTTCTATTTTCCGATCGCTTATTGCTTCCCTTGGCGGAATTCTGCACTGTTATAGATTAGATCGATTCGTATGAGATATGCGTTCTTTTTACCAACAATCCAGAAGTGATTCTCCGTCGAAATGGAAATAGATCTTCCGCGCTTCGCTTCGAAAAAACTGTTCGACCGATTTGATTGAATATTTCATCATTTCAGAGTAGTTTAGAGTATAGAGTGAAAGTAGCATCGTAAGAGTTTACCCATGACATTTTTTTACAATTCGATCGACGATCCGTCGCCTATATATATTACTATTCACCGTATACTATTCACCGAGTATGTAAATTTATTTATTGAAAGAATAATTGGATAATTCCTGCTCCTGCCGACGACAGTTTGTCATGCACAGGCTTCATTGTAATCTGTTTGCGAATTCATTCGTGACGGAACGATGGAAAATAATCGAGCCTTCGATAAAACAATGGAAAATTTCGACTAACGAAGCTCGCCGAAAGAAAAGATACACGTGTGGCGAATGGAATCATAAATCTTTGAGTTTTCATTGGCAAGAACAGCAGTAAATCCAATTTATTAGCCGATGACTGATAATACAACGTTTCCCAATTACAATTAGTCGGAGATCCTATTTAACGTCGAGCTTCGGCGTGATTAACTTTGAAATCTATCCCAATGAATTAATCAGCGCGAATTTAATTAGTAGTAGGATTACGGGGACACCAGTGGCCTTTAATTTAAACTTCACTCTTCGCATCACAACATTAATTAGGTAATTAGTAAGTTCTCCGTGACTAACCAGAGTGGTTCGATCATTTACCTTGTTTCTTCTATTTCATGTTGTTGCTTTTTTTCATTGTTTACCTATGGTATATTGTTTCTCCGTTTATCGGTTTTCCTTTTCTAAATTCGCATGGCGCACGCAAAGTCAACCGTCAGACACAATTTGTTTGAAGTTGAACTGGGTATATCGGTGAATCCACAATCCTAGCCCCTGGTTTAATAAACGTAACAGCCAATTCCATTTAGACGAACCGAAGACAATGCAATATTTTACGGTGGATTTCTCGTTACCGTGCTAATTAAACTTTTATCGGATGTTTCGCATATTGAAATCTGTCGTGGTATTTATCGGACGGAAACAAGATTGTCTCGTTTACCGGAAATTCTCTGCTCTAGTTTTCAATGACACGTGCATTCGCCGCGGGCTCGAAGCACGATCCGTATCCAATTAACGCATTGGCAGCCATAAGCACGTCCGCGGAGCGGACTCTCCGCGATCTTCATTTTTGCAATCACAGCGCTCGCCGCCGCGCCGTTTCCGATTCCCGCGAGAATACCGATTGCACAATCCGTTTACCCGAATCTAAACCTCAAAGAATGCACCTACAGAGGAATTCGAATTGTTAAATATAATAATGCGTCTTCATGACGAAGATCGGTGGATCTCACAGCAGCGCCCGCTCTAGCGGTTACGTCGCCCCGGACAAAAAGACAAATTGCCGCCCCTTAATAATATACAGGGTGTCCCACATAAATGGGAACACCTAAATATCTTTCGTATTTACGTTCCTATTCAGGTCTATTTCAGTCTATTGTTATTTAATTATAACAATTGCAGTCTAATTCAATTTTTTATTGTCTATCATGCTATCGTAAAAAAATATACTATTCCATTAAAAAAAACATCGGTGACCTTGAAATTTCATTAAAAAACACGACATAAAAAATTTGTTTCTTTACCATTATACAGGGCGTCCCAAAATTCCTTCAACAGCCGGAAATGGGAGGTTCCTAAGATCATTTGAAGCAACATTTTCCTTTGTAAAAATGTTACTTAGGAACCTCCCATTTCCGGCTGTTGAAGGAATTTTGGGACACCCTGATGTATTTGCCCCCTGCAATAGTGTCACCTTGTCCTCAATTGCCAAAATGGCCAAACCATTAAGACCATTTTGTGTAGTAGTCGAACGTAAAAACTTCTTAATTAATTTCAATTTAGAGAAACTCCTTTCGCCACTTGCTACAGTTATTGGTATCGTTAGCAATATTCTTAAAGCAATAGTAAGATTTGGGACAAAATTTAACTTTGTAATTAAGCTCAGTACATTGCTTAGGCTTTCTTTTTTGCCCAAAAGCGCAGATACTGCTGAAATTTCCTCCGGCAATTCGATGTAATGTGAAATTTTCTATTAATTGGGTATTTAACACATCAATATTTTTCTCACATTTACAGCCAAATACAGTCCGGGTTGCCCGCCCCTAAAGCGGGCCCTGCTCACGGAAGTGAGAATGCGTTTTGACTTGAAAAAATTTCGCGGCAATCGACTAGCTCATTTTTGGCAAACACCATGCATCTTCCTCCAACAACCATCTGCAATTGTTTGAACAGCCTACATACCATGGACGGTGTTACGGACCGGAATTTATGGTAAGCCGCTCAGGGTCGTGCACGGTCACAGAATCGATTATAACCGATCCATTATCGTTATCGTTATAAATGTATTTACATCGATACGAACAAATTCGTAGACTGCATTATACAGAACGGCACCACCGCACCGTTGTCTAAACTTGCATAATTTATGCAAATGTGTACCGTGTTATATGTAGAGTACTAACATAGAAGAGGGGAGATCGTTGGCAAACCGAATGGACGGGCAGACATGCACGCTGGTGACGTTTGTGCTTCTTTGACACCGTGATATCTTTTTGCACGCCTATGATAATGAAATTACTGGATTACGCGGTAGTGCTGTTTTAATTAAGGCCTCGAAATCAACGAAAAGTAGAGCATTCCATCAGCAGCATAACGTCGCGTCGTTGCAGATTCTGTTTGTATTCTGTTTGCTGTTATAATGTTAGATCGAGTATCGAACAATTTCTGTTTTATTATATATCAATTTAATTAACTTATTACATTAATAATTTTATTCCCCATTATTTGCAATTGTATGTCGTTAGCGTTAGAATGATAAAACCCCCCTTACGTTGTTTTATTTGTTACAGATGGACACTGTCACTATGAACCTGTCACTGTGGCCTAACAGCAACGATACTTACATGATCGGGAATGGTTCAATGTACAATATATCCACTGGTATGACGATCATTTTCTGCTTTTGCATGGATACTTTGAAATTGAGTTACCCCCGAGTTGACTTCACCGACACTGTTCTCATCGACACGGTTTGACCGACACTATGATTTCATCGACACGGTCAAATCGTAGTCATATGTTTTCATCGACAGTCCGTGTTTAACGACAGGTTCGAGTCCATTATTCATATCGCTTTAATTTCATTACTTGATATTTGCGTAATTATTGTACAATTTTGTTATGTTTTGTAGTCTATATATGTACATTCGTAGCATTCGTTCTGTTTATTCACATTTTTTATATGTATTCACACAATTATGTTTGAAATTGAATGAAATATTACTGTGTACCTATTAATAAAGTTTGTTCATTTAAAGATATTCTGATTGATAAAGTAGCAATAAAAACTTTGATCTAAATAACAATGCTTTGCCATTCTCTTTATTATTTATTGTACAAGCAACTAAATGCGTCGAGAACATAACAATGATAATAACGATTAATCTACATTAGCAAATACGCGAATTTGGTGTCAGTAGAAATGAATGAACTCAAACTTGTCGCTAAAGACGGACTGTCGATGAAAACATATGTCTTCGATTTGACCGTGTCGATGAAAACATAGTGTCGACAGTGTCGACGAGAGTTACTGTCGATCGAAACAGTGTCGGTGAAATGGGTTGTCGACGAACCGAGGGTAACCCTTTAAAATTAGCAACTCCTCTTCGCTTTTGTTGTAAAATGGATCCCTTAGACTTGTAAAACCACAATGAACTGGATCCGGAGCTTATCGTCGCGAAAATGGGCCAGATTTGTCCAGAGATACAGGGTTTAAGTGAGATGCAGACGCAGAGTTTGAAACCGGAGTTCCCAGACTCTGCTGGGGGAAATCGCGTGAAACACGGTCTTTTGTCTCCGCAGATAAATACCCAAGTTTACGCAACAGTTCGCCTTCGCGAAACAACAAAGCCCTCGGCATTTAATTCAAGCTAATCCTCGCGAGAGTTATTTTAACTTACCCCGTCCGACGTGCAAACTTTCGTTAACACGACAATGGCCCGGCTGGCGCTGGCGGGTCCGTGGTAAACGCGCTATGTATCTTATTCTTATCTCATAACTTTTAACGAGCATAGTCCTCGCAGCTCAAGCTGTTCCGAAAGATCGAAACGTGAAATGGAGGTCACTTGTTAAACAATAAAACCTCCAACTGACGATTAACTTTCTGAAGCTCTCGTCGCATTAGGCCGCGCTCACAGTGGACCCGTTTCGGCCGACGTCCGACGTTGTGTCTCTTTTTCGCAAGCTTGAAAAAAAGAGACAGATGCGTCGAACAGCGGCCAAATCGG
This sequence comes from Lasioglossum calceatum, assembly GCA_963966675.1. Classification (NCBI taxonomy): domain Eukaryota; kingdom Metazoa; phylum Arthropoda; class Insecta; order Hymenoptera; family Halictidae; genus Lasioglossum; species Lasioglossum calceatum. The sequence goes on along the minus strand of OZ016543.1, from coordinate 16,623,997 downwards.
ACGAAAACGGGTCCACGGTGAGCGCGGCCTCAAGCTTTGCTAACAATATGTCAACCTGAACTTTCGAACAGCTTCTTTTCGAGAAGAATGTTTCTTCCACGGTGTTCTCTCTGATTGTATGTCAGCGGTCAGCGGATTGTAGAAAATTTATTGTAAGTTAACATTTACTGTAAAATGTGATAACGAGCCGTGTCATCCTTCCGCAACCGAACGGAAGTTATCACAGGCACCGCGACGCGACGGAAACTTACCTATGTACGTATCGTTGCAACAACGTGCAACAAGAAGACCCTTCCTGAAGCGAGCGCGCTTTTCGTTCTGCTGTTAGTTAAACCGAGTAACAATGTTATAACGGTTATAACGAACAGCTCGGGATAACTCGATTGTTCCGCAAAGTGGAGTACATATAATTTTCATTCATATACGATGCGCGAGAAAATCTGATCGTGTCTCGTGCGATGAACGTCGACGATAAATCTAACGATGACTATGGTATTTAGACTGCGGGTGACTAATAAAATTTAAGGGTATCGATGAATACATTTTTATTCGATATTCCAGTAGCTTGCAATTGATGCAGAACTTTTGCATTCATCTGAGAAAATTCGGCTACCCGTAATTTCGTTGAATCCTAATTTCTTGCAGATATGAGAGGAGATTTATCCAGCCCGTACGAAGTGCCAACGCTGATCGTCGTGATCCTCAGCATACTATACGGCAGCCTCTCGTTCTTGGCAGTGGTAGGGAACTCCCTGGTGATGTGGATAATATCGACGTCCAAGCGGATGCAGAACGTAACGAATTTCTTCATAGCGAATCTGGCGCTGGCTGACATTGTCATAGGTTTGTTCGTGATTCCATTTCAGGTACGACCACCATTCTTATTTACATTCCCAGACACAGACAGACAGCTCGTATGAGACATATGTATGTACGCAAACAGCCAAATCCTTTGAGACCCGAAAGATAAATCGTGGCAACGCTAAGTCATCCTTTACACTTTACAATGTTACTTCGGACGTGTACAAATTACTCCCGCATCGTTTCTCATTTTTGGCGGAGCAGATCGAAATCTCCGGCCTCACCCCTCAAAGAAAACTTTCGTTAATGGATTTCCGGAAAAATCTCGGAAATTCCTCGACAGTAAAGAAATAGAATTTTTTAGATAATTAATTCGTTCGATTAATATCGATCAGAAGTTTGATCTGGATATTTATGGTGGTGAGACGAAGAAATAAAAACATGTGATCGTCCCACGACGCCCACCACAGAAAATGGTACATCAACCAATATGAAATTTATTACCGTTATTCTCCAAGTAGGGTAACACGAACTCGCAATTTTATGAGAGCACAATATTTATCGACGCGTACGACAACGGCGCGGCGCGGCGCAGCGCGGCGTAATGAGCATGGCCGATAAATCTCTCGTTTCGGTGCTATTAAACATTCCAATCGGATGTTGTATTTCTATACGCGAGCACTATTTACAAAGCTTACAGGATGTCGAGAGAATTTTATGAATTTACGATCAAATTGTGTAGGCGCAAATGTGAAACGTGACAATGTTGAAAGAATTTAACAATATCGATACATTAAACGATTGAAAAAGTTCACTTTTAGCTCTGGGCAGTCTCGTCGTTTCGCAATTAACGCAAGAAATTTTTCATTTGCACAAAGCTCCGTGCATCCAGTCATCAATATCAAATTTCATTGTTTCTCTTTCAGTTTCAAGCAGCACTACTACAACGATGGAATTTGCCCTATTTCATGTGTGCCTTTTGTCCCTTTGTGCAAGGCGTTTCTGTCAGTGTTTCGGTCTTCACGCTGACAGCGATTGCGATTGATCGACATCGAGCGATTTTGAAACCACTCAGGTGCGTGCGACAATCAATCTTCTCGTTGTTTTCCATTCTTCGGAAAGTAATAAACGGTTATTCTTAACAGCGCGAAGCCGAGCAAACAAACTGCCAAAATTATCATCATCGGAATTTGGTTACTCGCTGCGGTCGTATCGACACCGATGGCGGTGGGGCTTAGAGTCATCATGGTGCCCGAGGACGACGACGGTGAGTTTCAATTAGAATTACGGGATAGTTTCATGCATCGATTAACACAGCTTGGCAAATATTTCACCCATACCCATAACCGGATAATTGTCACACAATTATTATCGTCACCGACGCACTCGTTCTGTAAATTCACCCTTAATTGCAATTTATGTATTTCGCTTATTAACGCTGTATTGGCTTCTATAATAATATTGCCATGAAAGTGTCGACTATATTCTTTCGCTTGACATCGTTGGATTTTTGGACCTTTCAGAGAATTCAGTGCACAAGAAACCGTTCTGTTACCCCGTGAATTTGTCCAGAGAAACAATGCGTGTGTACTCGGGAGTGTTGGTAATTCTGCGGTACCTTATACCACTGACAGTGATTTCTTTCGTTTATGCAAGGATGGCAGTGAAATTATGGGGCAACAGGGCGCCCGGGAATGCTGAAGATTCTCGGGATGCGAATTTGATGAAAAACAAGATGAAGGTAGGATAATTTTCCTCGATTGGATCGATACACTGCGAGAAGTGTTTTAAACGAAGAGTTGTAAACGCCATTCTGCCGCCACAGATTGGCGGGAAATACGATTCGAATTGCAATCAGGAAATTAGATTGCATGTGAATCGAATCTAAACATGAAGAGTATTAATTGATTATTTAATTCTACACTTGAAATTTATCGTTTAATAAAATATTTTATTATATTTGTAGGTGATCAAAATGTTAATTATTGTCGTCGCCCTTTTCGCAGTTTGCTGGCTGCCCCTTCAAACGTACACCTTTTTCCAATATTGTTTTCCAATAAACGAGTAAGTAATGCGATTGCATCAATTGCGCGAAAATTATATGCATTCTTGCGTAATGTTTACCACAACGAACAAACATATTCATTACTCTAATTTCAGCTACGAGTATATTAATTACATATATTTCGTCTGCGACTGGTTGGCAATGTCGAATAGTTGTTACAATCCGTTTATTTATGGAATATACAACGTAAGTAATCAAATTTTGAAAAGACCATTTTTCAAGAAAACTTTAAGCATTCGAATATATTAAATATATAGAGGGTGCGGCCGAATAACATGTACTAGCGGGCACTAGGTGGTTCCTTATGAAAAAATAAGAACAAAATATGGAATAAAATTTTTTCATTTAAAAATTAGTTTTCAAGAAAATCGGGTTTGAAAATCCTATTCGTACGTATGCTGTTACGGCTAATTGTTAAATCAGCGATTCGTTGCCGAACGGATCCGTGTACATGGATTCGTAATTCGCAGATCCGTAGTCACGTGTTCGTGGATCCGTGTATCACGTGTATTTATATACACGTGAAATAGGGATCTCTATTTCAAACTCGATTTTCTCGAAAACTAAGCTATTTTTTCATAAGGAACCACCTCGTGCCCGCTAGTACATGTTATTCGGCCGCACCCTGTATATACATGTGTGGTAGAATAATCTTTAACTATGCTACATAAAATATTCTCGTTATAACTTATTGTTGAAAAATATATCGGATCATTGAGCGTATAACAATAACTGCGACACGGAAAGACACGAAACTGTTTGCAAAACGACCATTTCTTTACAGGAAAAATTCAGAAGAGAATTCCAACAGAGATGTCCGTTTAAATCGAGAAAATGGTCATCTACTCCGCCAATCGATAATACGGAGATTGATAAGACGCAGAGTAGTCGTGCTTCTATCAGGTATGATTTATAGCAGCGCCTATATGGGTTGGTGAAATATGTATAAAACGGTAGACGGACTAAGAGAATTTAAAAGCGCCAATATACAGGGTGTTCGGTAACTGATGGTACAAGCGAAAAGGGGGTGATTCTGCATGACAATTAAGACGAAAATACAGAATAAAATTTTTTCATGTGAGGCTTTGTTTTTGAGAAAATTGACTTTGAATTTTCGCCGAGTACGCGTCCACTTGATCATTAGGCCGGGCCGAAAAACACCAAAGTGTGGCGTTTGGCCCTAGTGCGGGAAAGTTGCGTCCTGGGGTCATTAAGAACTGTGCAAAAGATGAGCCCTGCGAGTTGATATCTCCTGTTCCGGCAAGAGCCTTGAATTTTCGAAAATTTAGTGAAACGGTATAAAGTGACTTATAAGTGAATGATCGAGGATATTCTCAACCGAATTCGATAGGCTTTGGATATTTTGTGCAGCATAAAAAAATTTTATTCTATATTGTCGACTTATTTTTTCATGTAGAATCACTCCCTTTCCGCTTGTACCACCAGTTACCGAACACCCTGTATATACTATATTATTGTATTATTAAATTATCAAACTTATTAAGGGAAGAAAGACATTTTTTATTTGGCACAGACGATTTTTATTTTGCGTAAAGATCTGCAGTCGAATCATTGTTAATACGAAATCAAAGTCATCGAAGCGATTTTATCGAATACTTTGCAGATACGAATGGAGACGAACAATTTCCGGAAGTTACCCGACAGTCGCGTCGTTTTGCAAAGGAATACCGATCAGAGGATCAACGCAATCGTTCATCGAGAAGCATCAAACTTGCACACGCAGTAAAACAGGAAGCGGACATTATATTCACAGCGGCAATGAAAATAGGTGCTCGATTTCATCGAACAAAACCGAGGAATTATATGTTTTCTCTTCGCGAAAGCACATGCAAGATCCTGACATGGAAGAGTTATGCTTGTAACATCGAGAACTTCATAAAGTGCAATAGATGCACGGGCTTACCAAGCGCTACTGATATAATGTGTACTTGCAGATGTACAGGCAATGTATATGTGTAATTTCATTTTCCGTCGATGAGACATTATTTGTCTCTACTGTTCTTTTATCAGCTGCACTCTTGGTAAGAGAATATTTTAATTATCATCAGAAAGAGGGCGAGTTACGTTATGCTCAAAGTTTGAGACCTTTGTAGCTTCTTTATATGTACAAAGTTGAATTAACTCTAGAAAGATTAAAAGAGAAAAATAACTTCTCAATCGGTTCTAAAATATTTAAGCTACAATATTTGTTTCATATAAAATAATTTTTGGAAACCGCTTCACTGTCGTTTATGTTTTGATTGATATTGAAAAATCATTTTTCTTTGGTAAAAATATGATTTCTCAAAAACAAAAGTGGAAATAGTCTTTCTAAGATTAATTGATTAATGACTACCTCTCGCAAAGTCAACGAAACATTTAATACATATCAGAATTTCTTTCTATTCTATTTTAGTCATTGCTCAGACTTGTCGGCGAACCTTACAGGTATATACATATGCATACATATGTATACCTATAATGACTACTGTAATTACTGATTTTGTACATATACCAATTGTATTTGCATTTTTAGATAAGTTATCGTGTAATTATTCATTAGAATGTCTATATACATGTTCCTCTTTGCATCTAACAATTGAAATTTCACGGTAGTAGTAGGACTTGTAGATAAATCGAACCACACAAAAGATATACTAATAAATATTTCAAAGATTTTACGTTACTGCTATTCTCTTTTTGCAAGTAAAATACATTCGTTAACAACACAGTTACCCGATAAGTAAAAAAGGACTCTAGACGGTATATAAGGCTGTGACAGATTAATTAGAATTTTATTACACAAATTTTATATACCTCAAGTATTATATGTATCTTATAAAGAAGAGATTTTATTGTACAAATAAGGTGGTTTCAAAGTTTTCATATTCAACGTTGAAACATTAAACAATTATTTCAGATATTTTGGTTTACCTTTGGCAGGAAGACTATTATGTACTTGCAACATAGTCTTCTATCAAAAAATAGATGGATGATTACTTCTCGTTTTATTCTATAAGTATGTATAGGATACGACGTTGTACATATACATACAGTGATCTCGCTTCGATTGAAGTAATTAATGGAACCATTATATTATTATATTGCTTTTTTTCAAAAAAATAAACTTCTGAATATTAGTAGTAGTAGTCACATTGTTATAACATAACTAATGTTACTATAATAATGTCATAAAAAAATGTTTTTAGGCGTTATAAATATCTACAATAACTTTTTAATATCAACGGCTCTTTTTGTGTTAATACAGGATGTTTGCGAAATCGTAGTACAACCGGACAGGGGGTGATTCTACATGCAAAAATAAGTCGAAAAAAGGAATAACATTATTTCGTTTCGCAGCTCGTTTTCGAGAAAATCGAGTTTGAAAATGCAGCGAATATACGTGCTATTGCATCGGAATCGTCTGACCGTGATCAACCAATTCTACTTTGTGCATATACAGTTACTCAAATTAATATTCGGACGCTCTAAAAGAGACGATAACTTTTTTAATATTGTACTATACGATTTGATCTTTTTTGGGAAGCTAGAGCAATTAGTTTACTACAGGATGTGAACAAACTTTTTTTCAAAAATAGCAATTGATCGGAATTGTAGAAAAAATACTAAAAGTTGCATTTTACAACTTTTTTATGTGGGCCTATATTGAAAATTTTAAAAGTACGTTTTGTAGGTCTGTGTCAAATATATGCACTGTGAAAGCTTCATCGAAATCGGTTGGTGCGAGAAAAAACGACAGGCATCGAAAGATGTAAGAATTCTTAGATATAGGCCGAAAATCGTGTTATTCCTTTCTTTTCGACTTATTTTTACATGTATAATCACCCCCTGCCCGGTTGTACTACGATTTCGCAAACACCCTGTATACTAATTGTAAGACTTCTTGTGTTATTTCATAAGACGGTAAAACAATGTGATATAGAAATTTCTATCAATAAAATAATAGAAGAGTACATTCAGCTTAAACAATAGTTAACCGGCCTGTAAATATTTATGCAACAAATGAAAAATTTCTACATATTATTCTTAATCGTATCAATGATGCTTGTGACCACATCCCACATTGTCATCACATGTACAATTATAATGAACAGGGTACAACAAATTTCGATGTATGAACTTATTTTCTGCATTTGCAAAAACTGATAGATTCTGGAAAATATGATTTGCATTTCATATAATTTATTGTACTGAAATATTAAAATGTTTCTAGTCAGTAAGTCTATTGAAATTTAATGTAATTAAAATATTTGTTTTCTGTTAAACGATATGTTGAACTACTACTATTATTGTCATCATAAAAATTGTTTATAAAGCAAAATAAAACGTGCGTGAAACAGTTACATTTGTATACATGTAATTTGAATTTATCATGGTGACTATATATATATAAAACTTTCATTCAAAATGCAAACATTTTCTGTGAAAATGTGATTTTCACATTACGACATGATTTAATTCTTAGAAATATAAATATATATGTATGTATATACATAATTAACTCCTTTATATTGTATTACAAGTAACGAAAAGAATAATTTTTCATTTATTCCTATAAAAATATATATGTGTACAGTTCCTATATTATTTGTGCATTTATTATGCTATTATAATCACAGTAAAAAGATATAATTAATCGAATGGGCTATATTATATATATGTATGTATGAAAGCACTCGACTTTATAAGAATATTTTGTTTTTCAAAATACAGCTAAAAGGATAATACTTATAGTACAAAATATACAAATTTTCTTATCGTATATCAGCATAAAAATAAAGCTCTGTTGTAAATAAATTACAAGCTTAACACAGCCTATCGTGTTGGTCGCGCATAACAATAAAGCTCTGTTGTAAATAAATTACAAGCCTAACACAGCCTATCGTGTTGGTCGTGCTAATCAAAATTTAAATTATTACGTCGTTCGATATCTTTAATTTCTAACATATCTGTTTTGAGATGTAATTTCATGATTTCTCTCCAGATATCCATTCTATGTTGTTCATTATCAATTCCTAGCCTCAATAAAATATTTTCATTAATTCTCAGCAATACTCTCCCTGTGATGTCGTGCTGAAAGAAACATTTATGATATTGACCGCATATTGATTGCTGGAAGTACAGAAAATGTATTACATTCATAAAATACTTACATGTAAGAACTTTTCATGATACAATTGATAATAATCGCTACAGTGCCTCCTTAGCCATTTTTGTACATCTAGCACGTTCCACAAGTAAACTGGACGTGGTCGAGCAGTTTTAGTCTGTAACATAGCGCATAACGCATTAGTAATCAATCTAACGAATATGACCTAATGAAAATTGAGAAGCCTGAATCATACCAATACTATTTACTAAATTACAGACTGAACTATACTTTTAGAATTTACAATAACTTTTGAAATATTATTCAAAATATTAGTATACCTTCGGTTTGTTAGTAGAATTAACAACTTCCTCCACCATTGTGCATAAAATAACAATTACAACGTACGAAGACTTAATAAAATTGAACAGTGAACAGAAAGGTTATATTTAGGATGAAACAGATTAAAAGAACGTCATGGTCATTGTATTTCTTGACAACATATGTTCTTTCAACGATACACTTGTTCAAAAATATATTAACTAATATACAGCTGTCAATCACAATTCTTTTAGTTTCATATTATAGAAAAAAATATACGACAGCAGTTGATTTGATTACGTAGAAATCTATGTATGTACTGCTACTTCATACTTCATACAAGTGTCGCCAGAAGATGCTCAAAGTCGATATAGGTTCTTGTCCGGACTGAAAGTCGATATAGGTTCTTGTCCGGACTGAAAGTCGAAATAGGAGCTGATCCAGACTAAGCACTAGACTAGGGGGCAGCACTATAATGGGCACGGGCAATTTGCCATTTGCAATTGCCGGGGCAAAACCCGGGCGTGAGCACTCTCATTGACTCTCATATACTCCCTGATTTTATTTACGAAGCAACACGAAGCAACTTATAAAGTGGCATAAACATGCTATCTCTTCGGTTTTAATATTTCTATGCAAAATGGCATCCGCCCGGTCTCGGTTCCTTGTATTAGATATTGTATTTCGTTAATTGTAGAGAAAGAGGTTAGGTTTATGCCGATAGATCAGAGTAAGTTATGGAGTTTATAGTAAATCGACTGAAAGCTCTCGTAGTACTTCTTTTGGGGGTATTCAGACGAGCTATGTGCTGTCTTCGACGTCGACGTAGGTCGTCTTGTGATTCCATCCCTTTGGCAGCAGTCGGTGTGGTACCCAACAACACAAACAACCCTGTAGTGAGTTTCATTCGTTACCGTTCTTCCTTTGCGTATCGTATCTCACGATGTCAAGATCATGTAAACCCTATTGTACAACTGACTTCGATAATAGTAATCACTGAAGATGCTTGCTCAAGGAATCAGAGCAGTGGGATCAATGGGAGGAAAATCCTGTTGTTGTTGTACCAGACAAGCCAGTGAATGCGATACAAGCTAAAATCGAGCAATACAGACAGCAAGCGACTAAGCCAGCTGATGTGCCAGAAGAACTGCACACAAACTTCTTTGAGGTAATTATGTGGCAAGCTTAAGGGTAGTCTTGTTTCCAGAATTGCAAGGTTGCGGAACACGCCATCTCATTTCTCGATAATTTCAGTAGTCAAAAGCGCTAGATTAAAGATCAGTCTAGGCCGCAGTAGTCCTAAAAAGTCCTAATTTTATGTTTACGAGGCTTAATTTGCATTATTGGGAAGCATAAAGCTGTGCATACAGCTATTTTCACAAAGTTACGACAGCTACATGCTGCCGAATAATTCAATTAATCATTCATTCATGAGTCCTGAAAGCTACTCAAAATCAATAGATCAATTAATCTAATTGTCTAAAAGTGTTATTTTCTTTCCAAGAGTGAATGATTAATTGAAACTCGGAGAAGAACTACAAAGATCTAATGTTTTTTTTTCCACAGGACATGACGCCAAAAATTACCAGGCAAACAAAGATTCTAGTGAAAGATAAAGGATCGGAAAATGCTTCGTGGAACTCTTCAAAGTTTGCTGTAATTACTGACCCCATACCGTCTGTAAGTCCACACATTTTGGAGCACTCACTATGTTTGTAGTAGATTGGCAAATTTATATGCACATCTTTGTATAGAATGAACTTCGAGAATGGGAAGACAATACTGTCGGTTGGGAAGAAGAAACATCGAAGGAGTTCGGAGACGCAGCAAGAACATTGAGGGAATTGAAGAGACAGGAACGAGAACAGAGGCTGTTCGAGCAACAACAAAAGAGAATTGAACGTAATTCTAGACCGCAGCCGCTAGGAGCGAAGCTGATGTCTTGATGAGAAAGAACACGGCCGTAAAGTTTTTTTAAATCACAGATCATACCTTTCCATCTATCGACGTCCACGCATAAGAATTCTTTAACGTTGAATGGAACGTCGTACAAAGCCAAGAAATCAAAGAGTATTATAATTTACGTTGTCAATAATCGTTGCGTTTTATTTTACATTTTATTCGATCTCATCGTACAGAGCGGACATATCGCGGGAATAACTTTATTTAGATTTATACTCCCGTTTATTTGTTGATTATTGATACATTGCATATGATGCATTTAAGCTATTACTTTTGTTCTACCGACAAGCACAGAGTATAACATTGTAAAAAGCAATGGACTTTGATATTGAACGATGTTGTATCACAACATAATGCGAACACAAAAGGTCTGACTCTTGTATACAATTTGTGCAGTCTCTAAATGAATTCACTATAAAAGGATAATAACATATTCACCTTTTATTCTCTAGATGTTTTTCACATCTAAAATACATTCCATGTAAATAGCCCAAATAGCGCTGTTTAGAATCTCTATTTGCATTGTAATTCGATCAGAAGAGTTTTTTAAAATTTGTATTAATCTTGTATCTATGAATCTAAACAGTTTTTATATCCGCATAATATATTACGATTTCATTGAGAGTTGATATTGCAATGAAGGCTGGCGGCTAATGCCATAAAACGATGGTTGTTTTACCATGGTTCTAAAATTTAAACTATGTTCATTGAGTTTGTAGTAATACAAAATAAATCGTGTTATTAAATAATAGGATATACCACCGATTATTTGCCGCACGTTCAACTTACAACATCGTGTGTAAAGATTGCTTTGATAGTGCAGGTGGCGATCGACTCACGTACCACCCGGTACCCTGCGTGTCGATAATATGTATATGACTACCATATTTACAGCCTGATAAGGCCAGCCTGAAAATGATAAACGCGAGCAAAGCCCACACAGGATAGGGCAATATCATTTCCTTGCACAGCCATTTCTCTTATTTTTACATTTCATAGTTGCGAATCTTTGCTCCCTTCTTAAAGTATACTGGACGTGTCGAGCATAATTTCTTAAATAAACCGGTAAGTATACGAAAAATTTAGTTGAAAGAGTAAACGAAAACATTTAGCGATCACGAATGGAATATGCGCATATGCAAAACGTGAGAACATGCTATTTTAAATACATATTTGCATTTATGGAATGCATATGAATTTTTGTACGCGTTCAATGTGTGACCAATTCACCTGTTCTCGCGAAAATGATCTATATAGTAATTTTTTTACTAGATCTAGGTTACACGCATGTATACATAGGTACAAAGGCTAAAAGTACAAGTGACAGTGAATTTGGAAAATGCTAAACCGGTAATGAAAACTGGTGGAATAGGGAAAGACGCCGTAGATATGGATTGACAGAAGAGATTCACGTCGAACGAAACAAAAGACTATCTTCCTGATAAGGATTATTCATTCTACGATCGGTTATCAGCTAGCAAATATTGATGAAGCAGATAGATAGTAAGTGAGTGATCTAAGCATACCAGCCAAATGTTCGAAAAATAACTCGCTTTTTACTCGGAACAATTCAAAACAGAAACATACTTATTGTACACGTAATTGTTTCTACATTGAACAAGTATTTCGCGGCAATATTTAAATTTAGTTCCAAATAAATTATGGCAGTACGGGTTTAAAAATAGCAGAAAATAAGCCGCACAAGCAGGTAGGTGAAAATCGATCTTATTCCGTGGTGACACAAGACTTCATGCATCAAGGTCAAGGATATAAAAGATAAGCAGATTAAAATGTGAAAGTATGCGTATCCCTCGAATTACCGATGCATTGATGTTATTCATTAAGCGTCCGAATAACTTTTTATTTGATAAAAGTTCAGCTATAAGTGGAAAATCTACAAAAATGATCATAAAAATATTTCGTTTCCTTTATTTCCAATTTATACCGGGTCGGAGCGATGAAAGCAATTGGTCACTAAAAAAAGAGAAAGGTGATAGTGAACGAAGTTTTAAACAACAAGATTTCATGCGCGACAACTTCCTCCTCGTTTTAAATTGCGTCATACGTGTGGTCAGTGGTCGTCGCGTACTCTTACCACAGATACAAAATTATAAAAAAGCAAGCAACCAAATTTTTAATTTTCTCTGAACCAGCGGTTTCCAACTTTTAATTATTATCGCGCCTCCTCGAAAAAAGAAATTTTTTCTGCACCTCCCTACCTTTTATTTTTTTAATAGATATAATTAGACTGCCGATCTTTATGGACTTATGGCTTCCAAAAATGTTGAAAAAATGCTAGAAAATAAAATTCCACAGAATTTAGTACTACTAAAAGATTTTACATGATTCGAATAAAATAAAAGCTGGAACCTGGAACCTTTTACATTTTCTCCGACCCTTGTACTCTTCATTCGAAGTCACCCTGTATAAGTTTGCAGTTAGCTACGTGTGGTTGATTCTGTTTCCGTCCGATTCGGACTCCGAGTCCGAAAACGGCAAACTTCAGACGCCTGTACACTGCTGTAAGCTGTAAGTGCTGTACACTGCTGTACACTGTATATATACTACAATAAATGCTGTGTATAGTTGTCTATACAGTGTGTACTTACCGTAACTGTACTGTCTACAGTCTACAGTCTACAGACGATCAAAAAGATCGAGCGACGAGGATCAGGGAGCGAGAGCGAGAGGCAGTGAAGATCCATCACGAGGATCATCGAACCGAATTCGTTCCAAGTTCCAAGGGACATTCCTTCTAAATGAGCACTGCGAGTACAACCGAGAAAGACTCACGGCTGTCAGATACTTCTTATCTTCACCCTTGACAACACACAACATATACAAATTCGAAATGTCAACATCAGGAGGTGAGCTGTCCCAAGCTGTCCCTCGTCACCACTCGTCACTATCGCGCGAACAAAATAGAAAGATTCCCCCAACAGTTTCCAACTGAATCCGTTCACGTTCCGTGTTCGACCATTAACCTCGTCGGATGGCGAAATTATAGACAGAAGTGTTCCTCGAAATCGAGTTTTTCATAGAAACAGCCTCCGATGTATGTATATAGGACGAGACACGGTGATCCTTTCGAAGCAGCGTATGGATAACTGTGAGCGGATAAACACAAAGAAGCAGAGCGAGAGAGTGAGAGATGAGCAGAGAGAGAGAAAAAGAACCATTGCGTCCGAGCGCGTTTAAAATTTTCTCCGACGTTTTCGATATCCAGTTTCCTACGGGAATAATTGTTCAACCAATTTTACGCGTGTACGGTTCCATCAGCTTCGGAAATAATAACTGTTGGACTGATCATATGGTGAAGAATAATGATTCTATACGGATAGATAACAACGAATCAATTGGATGACGACAAAGTCGTCGAAGGAAAAGTCAATATCCGTATACAACGAACGTGTATTTTTATCCGTGAAACACAAGTCTGCGGGACGTTTTGTGTACACTCGAGAACGCGCTTGTTACACAAACACGCTTCGCTGTTCATCGAATGTTCACCCTTTGCGACAATAGGTTATTACCGAATCTTTCTCTTTTTTTTTCAGACAGAGGAACAAGCTGCTCTTATTTAAACGCGATGCGTCGTCTGATAAGGGACACTCTCGAAGGAACTGGCTCCATATGAGTCGTTTTTGTGATAATCACCATTTCTGGAATAATGTAATCGGAGGGTGTGCGCGCGCGCGTGTGTGTGTGTGTGTGACAAATAGTCTATTTTTATTGTAAATTGCAACACCAAAACAGTGACAATGGGTTCCATCGCCTTGGAAGAGTACGAACTTATGAAAGACTCTAAATATAGAGTGTAAGTAGAACACGTTTTGTTTGTCGCTCTATTAAAAAACATCTTTTCTATCTGTAAAACATTATGTTAGGCCGGCGAAAAAGTTTGCGCCAGATTTTGTATTGAAATACAGCAAGGAACCGGACATAAACTTTTGCGTTGACCTAATATAATTATTAGTTCTGTTGTATTTGGAAGAAAACATCTGAATCGATTTATAAAAATATAATTTCCATTAGTTGGAACAACTTGTTACCATCTTTCAGATAACCTGTCACTTTCTGTTTCCCAATGACTCACCAGCAACATTTGTTTTTGATTTACAAGCAAGATTAAATACGACAGAACATTTCCTCCAATCTGATAATACAGTTGAACTCTGGTAACTTGAATCTCGAGTTGTCTGGGTTCGACCATATTGTATACATGTTATTAATTAAGGATTCTGAACATTTGGTACAGCTATGTGTCTGCTGTTGACAAAGCGTTAAAGAGCTTCGAATACACCAGCGAATGGGCAGACTTAATCTCGGCGCTAGGAAAGCTAAACAAAGTATTACTAAGTCATATGAAGTTTCCAGTTATTCCTAGAAGAATTAAAATATCCAAAAGATTGGCACAATGTATGCATCCTGCTTTGCCATCCGGTGTTCATTTAAAAGCTCTAGAAACCTATGACATTATTTTTAAATGTATGGGCACCAACAGACTGAGTCACGAGCTCTTCATATACAGTGCCGGTAAGTTGTAAACAGCAGGCAGGATTTTCGATGGTAATAACTAATTTTGAATGGTCATCTTTTTATAGGTCTGTTTCCATTATTGGGTCATGCTGCTATGAATGTGAGACCATCCTTGCTCACAGTATACGAAACTCATTTTGTGCCTCTTGGAGAGAGATTACGGCCTGGATTAAGCGGTTTTTTAAGTGGCGTTCTTCTTGGTTTAGAGGATGGTTCCGACCACTTTGATAGGTAAAAATTTGTGCCCAATTTTTATTGAAACACAACAAAGTCATGAACTTTTTGTACGGGTAAAACGAATGGATAAAAGTCAACTTTAAGAAGAAACGAAATTAACAAACGAAAATTCTTTTTAGGACTAATTCCTTGCTGGAAAAAGTTTGCGAGGGAGTGGGTCCAGACCACTTCTATGCTTGTTTATGGGATTGTCTAGCTTCAAATTCTGGAATCCGATTGCCCGCTATATCGTTTGTGTTATCACATTTCAATAAGAAACTGCCAATGGAAGAACAAATGTACATTATGGGCACAGACTCCACTATTATGGTGAGTGAAGTTCTCTGTACAAATTGCTACAAATTAAATTCTAATAACTAGACAGCGGATTTTATGGATTTATGACTAAATATTGAAATTATGGGACAGGTTACAGCTCTTTGCGCTGGAGTACAAGACAGTTCAGTGTTAGTACAAAGAAGTGCTTTGGACTTGCTGTTGGTTGGTTTTCCTGTACATAATAGTCAATTAATGCGCGTAAATATGGTATCGCTAGTCACAGCTGCTCTTGTTACTATATTAAGAAGAGACATGAGCTTGAATAGGTAAATGAGAAGAAGAATAAAAATCACATTTGTCTCTGACTGGTTGTTTTATGCATTAAATTTCTGTGTATGTGCATCTGTAGGCGTTTGTTTGCTTGGCTTTTGGGTACAGAAGTAAGCACATCTATTTTGAAGAGAAAAACGGTTACTACAGTTTCGGAGAGCACAGAAAATACACCCACTTATTTTGATATGTACTCGAAAGAGATGTTGATAGAGGCGATCAAGGCATTATTGAAAACTGTGTGCGAGGAAAGTCCACAGGATCTGAAACCGTACAGAATATTAGTCTCGTTGCTGGAGAAGGCAGAAATTGGTCCAGTGATTCTGGACGATATTTTATTTGAGGTTTTTAGGTAAGCCACAGCATTAGCGGATTTTAAACATTCATAACAAAAACGAGTAACATTTTTATTTTGCGCGAAGATTCGCAGTCTGACAATTACCGTGAACGTTACACAATTGTTAATTATTTTGTGACAGGACATTTTATAACGCTTGCGGACAATCAAACAGAGTACCAAAAACTAATGAGGTGGTGAAGTCAGCGAATCTATTGTTTTCAACGTTAGAGCCGTCTTACGTTTGGATCCACTGCGGGCATCTGTTTGAGAAGGCTTGCCAAGCTAGAGCGAACAGTAAAAACGAGACAGAAGAGGTTGTCGTAAGACCTGTAGGTAGTGGAGTGCCGAATTTCATGGAAGTGTGTATACTGACCGAATTCCTCCTGGACACGGTATCACTAGATGCATTTATCGATACTCCATCCGAGCACCTGCCTGGCTTATTCCACGAGATTGTCAGTAAACTTTTGTGTTACGTTGATCTTCTGTCTCCTATGGAGATCTCGAGGAGCCTCAGGTTGTGTGCGAAAATTTTGTCGAAAGTGCAGCCGACCGTGGTGACCACTCACACGGACAAAAGTGAATTAGAAACAAAGTTAGAAGTAATCGCGACCGCTAGCACCAGCACTACCGTAGCGCCGAACGACAACTCGTTAACTGCGATTCCTTTAGAGAAGAGTCAATCCGATAGTAAACTAAATAAACCGGACACGTCGAGCGGTTCGTTCTCCGAGAAGAGTCCGAGTCCGAGAAGAAGAGCGAACTCTGGCGGTGCAGCCAAGAGATCTGACAAGAAATCGAAGAAGAAGTCTAGCAAAAGCACCTCCAAGCTAACCGATCCCGTACAGGACAGTAGCAACACCAGCATATCGGTGGTGGTGAGTCATGAATCGAAAGGTCTACAGAGAAATAAGAGCATGGACGACATAAAGAGCGGTTACATGGAAGCCGGTATTATTAGTTCTCCGTCTAAGGATCAATTGACTACGTTGAAGCAGTCAAGTAGAAGCAGCGCCATGGG
The DNA here is from genome assembly GCA_963966675.1 of Lasioglossum calceatum. Taxonomy (NCBI): domain Eukaryota; kingdom Metazoa; phylum Arthropoda; class Insecta; order Hymenoptera; family Halictidae; genus Lasioglossum; species Lasioglossum calceatum. Next base: position 16,607,013 of record OZ016543.1, on the reverse strand, counting down.
TTCTACAGGATCCTTAGGCAGAGGACCGTCTCCAGCGTTTCAAGCGCAACACACAATGCTGGAGAAATGTTTGAGACAGTACGAGACTTTTTACGTTAAATTAATTAGTAATAGGGTACTGAGCAAAGAGAAACCGGTACAGGACATGTACGATAATTTGATAATCCCTTTGCCGAGAGAAAGTTTCGACGAAAGGATGCGTTACTTGGAGTTTTTACTGAACTCCAGATTAAATATGAAGGATTCTGGATTCTTCAGCCAAGATGTGTCTCTGATAGACGACACTAACCGTCTGGATATTCTTCATCTGTATGTAGAGTCTGTACCGCAAGTGGAATGGGAGGAAGCTGTGCGAACAGCTTCCACTTTGTTCGTCGAACTATCTACGTTTCCTAAATACTTTCATCCTGGCGATGGAGTGTTAGTAGAAGAAGAACCGAAGGGAAATATCGTTCTTCCGGATTGGTTGAAAGTGTTGGTGGTTTGTAGCTGCTGGTTAGGAAAGCAACCCGCTCTACAATTGACCAGTATCGCTACGCTGCTAGATTTAATCGCGTTGTTAAAAGCTAACAATGACGTCGAGACTTATACGAAGTGTGGGGAGGGGGTGACAGCCGTGATCATGGTGCCTTTGCTGAAGCAATGGCATATTACATATCTAATGCAGTATACCAACGTGTTCCAGGTATTTCATTTATTTTCTCTATACAAGGAAACGTTACAACTCTTCGTCTCAACTTGTAACGTCTCCTTGTTGATAGTGAGATCCAGAGGTAAGGACTTAGAATCTACTTTTTGAAGGTACTGGCGCATTCCCTGTGGCACCATCTTGGCGAATTACCCGCTCACAAATACAGAATGCGATGCGTTGAATTACTGCACGAGCTTCACCACGCTCTGCACAAATCTTGCGACGCGGTCGAGGATGTGATAGGAGCCGCGTTGACCACAGAGAATATCGAGAAGAGGATAGAAGCTTTCACTCGGTTCGCCACCTTGTGGCACTTAGGTAGAGAGATCGAAACAAATCCGAGACTGCGCGGATGTATGAAATCGTTCGACCAGTGAGCAACCTTTATTATACGAAATGTCTCTTTCCTTTTCAAATGAATCTGATGATAATGTAAGTATGCTTGTTCCAGATCGCTGCTAAAAATATTAGATAATCTACAGCTCGCAGACAATTCACCCCTGAAGTTGCACGCCCAGTCTTGGCTGCTTCACTCTTTGATGCGAGGCGATATTTCACGAATAGTGGATCCTCTGTTGATAATACTTCTAGACCCGTCCACTTGCCGCATGAGCGTGCTCCACGTTAGCATACAGCACAGCAACACAGTCCTGACTAAGAATGATCCGATAGAAGAGAAATCAGAGGTGCAGGATGACACCGAAGGCTCCGCGAAGATTTATGCGATCAGTTCTGTGGATGGGAACGTGATATATCACGTCAGCGATAACGTGGACGAGGACAAGAAATGGCGGAAAGGGAAGAAAAAGAAAAAAACCATTAATCCGGTCAAGGTAAAGAGGATATTCGCTGTAACAACATTGGCAGCCGGTGACAACTGCAACCAGTACGTAACCGAGAGGAACCAGTTCATGAAGGAACTCGAAGTACCACCGAGTATATCCGGCAACCGGAAGATCTCCGTGTTCGTGAATCCTCTATCGTTAAACTGTAACGAAAATTCGAACGACTCTTTGACCGAGGACGAGTCGTTGCCCAGCGTAAAGAAGGCTAACTTGACAACAGAGCTGTTGAAGAACGCAACTAGATTCAAGAAAATAGACTTTGACAAAGGCTCCACCGCTAGCTTGGATGAGAGCCTCTTCGAGTCCGCGAACTCCAGCTCGAAGACAAAAGACAAGAACGGATTCAAAAAGCTGAATGGTGAAGTTGGCTCTTCGTTGGACTCTATAACTAACAGTTTCGATTCCAGCAGTCCCGAGATAACTAACAAGCAAACGAAATTGAAGAAAGAACCTGTTATAATGCCGGGAAGTTCCAGGGAAGTTGCGGGTACCATCATCAAAGGCAAATATCACAGTACAAACGAGTTTATGTCGAACTATGATCACGATGTTGGCAGCTTCGAGGCCAGCGTCGAAATACCGAGCTGGACGATGGACGACGAAGAGGCTGACCTCGAAGCTAGCACCACCGCAGAGGAATATTTCAGCAACTCCAGTAGCACCAGCATAGTAGAAGAGATCTTGAATGAAGTGCTAGACCGTGTGATGCAGATTTGCGACGTCACAGAGACAATACCCAAAAACACCGATGACTCCACCGATCAGAATGCAAAATCTGGTCGCAACTACGGAGTCGGTGTTCACAATCTTCATTCCCATATGTTACTTTATTGTGGAGTCTACGACTCGACCAGGACTCTGTACGCATTGCGAACTCTCCGGAACGAACTCTTGACAAACACTAGAATGTTTTTGTGCTGTGCTGCGACCACCGGTGTATGCAATACCACGAAGAACACAACGTTGTTGAATTTATTAGCCCGGCACCGGAAAAGTGTGTTCGGAAGAAACTTTCACGGGGACGTAGCAAATACAGAGTTCATAGCTGCTTATAGGAGTAGCATGTACCTAGAAGTTCTAATTAGTGTGTGCCTTTATTTCGCGAGGAGCTACTATCCCAATCTGGGACAGATGAGGCTCACCCACGAAGAGATTTCCGGAAATAGACAGGTGATATTTTGTTTACACGTTGATGAATAAACTGTGGATCTTTATGCAATTGTGGCATACACTTGCAAGAGAGTCCGCAGTCTATTGATGAGAGTTGAAAAGATTGAACATTATTTAGCACGACACAGCAATCTTTTCAACTTTTGTTGTTATATTATATTTTGAATTTGCCTTTGACATGTATTACAACCACTTGTTTTTGAATAGGTGCAATTAGCCAGCACAGAATTATTAACGCTAATATTCTCCGAGCTAATTCCTATTGTTCGTGATTCAGGGAAGGGGTTCAGTTGTTACATTGTCGATTTATTAACAAAGTGTAAAGTACAAAAAGTCGCGCTGCACTGTCTTGTGTCTAGCGTTATGAATATGAAAAACGCACATAAGGAGAACGAGGAGGTGTTCACGTTTACCGAGGAAATAATTCTGTTCAATGACCCTGTAGCTGATAACGACGTGAATAAGTGCAAATACAGAGCAAGTGACCACACAGAAGCTTTCCAAATACAGCTGCTCAGGTGAATAAGTCGAACAGCGTGCGTTAAATATTTTCAACAAGACAGACGGTATTTAAAATATTTGCTATTGCTTTAGGTTATTGTTAGCTTTAATTATGCTGGAACATCAATGCGGTAGTCAAAAGGGGGAGGACATTTGTGCGGCGACTACGTCGACGCCGAGTACTCCCACGAGGACCGTTCCTAACATTATGGGGAGCAGCTTGAAGTATGTACCTGCTGCGCCGATTCCTCAACAACCAATGTTCCTTGCTAGCATACTCAGTGCTTTACAATTGGTACGCAACAAATCTCAATGATTCATATCGTCGGCCTCATATGGAGACTGCCTAAGTCCATTTTTTATGAAAATTCGGATTTCATTTCTACGGTTTGTTGTTGTTGTCAGATAGTGACACAATATCAGAATTTCAAAACTCCGTTTAAAGTAAAATAGTTTCGCTTTAAATCGTTTTTTTCGCCTCCTGTAAAATTTACTTTTTTGAGCTCAGGCAAATTTTCATGTGAGGCTGACGATACGTCTCGGTGATTATAAAAGTTACAATGTTATGGTTTTCGATGTAGGACCACATGAGACACTTACACCAATTTTGGACGACCCTCGTTACCTCGAGTCTTCCTTTTATGGGTTCCTCATTGACTGGAATAGTAACGTCAGTGATCCACCAATTGTGTTGCAACATCGAGCACCTAGCGTCTTATTATATTAACGAAGAGACGGCGACGGCAACGAAATTGCAGGACATAAGTACAGTCGAATGTTGTCTTCCTGCGGATTACACAGTCACCCACCTAGAGGCTTTAACGTTCTTACTTCACTACTGCTTATTGGACACGTCCCAACAGATCGGCTTTTCTTTTAACCAACCTTTCAGCGGTACAATTCAGACTGGAATCCCTGGGGCAAATCCAGGCCAGATATTCAATAACCTTATCCACGTGTTCATGCCCAGCCCACTCTCTCCAGTAAGCTATAGATTCGCATAGTTGTGTTTCTACTCAAGTATAACAGTTTACGAACAGTTTGATTGCATCCATAGGATCTGAACACGTCGAAGGATAAAAACGTTGCGAATGAACTGCAACAACATGCTAGAAGGACCGCTTTGAGTCATCTACCAAGGATAATCGCATCCTTATCGACTCTGTGGCAAGCAGTGTTGGCAACGAAAGACAAGTAAGTTTTCTTCCAAAGTTTCTTCCTCCCTTATCGCTTAAAATTGTGTTTGACGAACCTTGTATTCTTTTAACAATAATTTAGCGAACAAGCCAGTTGCGTAGTGGGTAGTCCGAGAATAGTAAAGCATCAACTGTTAGAGCTTTTGTCTCCTATATCGTTCCATCACGGTGTAAACTTTCTGGCAGCCATTGCTGTCGCTTGGCACGAAAGGCGACAACCATCTGGGAACTCGAAGAAGGTAATGTCAAATGTGAAATATTATTTGGGTTGCAGTCTGTTACCAAGAATTATATTTGCATATTCAGGTACTTCCGGAGGCTTGTCCTAATCAGCAAGTGATGGTTCATTTGGTGAGCGCGATTCGCGTGATGCCTATCGATACTTTGGTCCAAACTGTCCATCAAGTTGTCAAGTCTCCGCCTCCTATTCACGGTGTGAAGCAAGACTTTTCGTTGGAAGTGTCCGTGTTGGAATTACTATACGTGTACATGCAAAGTAATACGTCCCAGTCCCTTATCGAATCGTGGGCATCTTTGCTCGGCTTGCTCAAGGATGGTCTATCCTTGACAGCACCCGCTCAGTTCCTTCTGCTGGCAATCTTGAACGAGTACGTTCAGAAATGTCCTGCCATGCAGGAGAAAAAGGACATAAGAGATCTACAAGACGTTTCGGCTAAGGTATTCCCAGATACGCTGCATAATTACACTGTTCAACAAATTTCATCGTTTTATTTGTTTAAAGTTGAAAAATATGTCTTTTGTTACAAAATCAAATTTTTCAAAAACTGTGCGTCTAACTTGGCTACGCCTAATTGAAACATATTGTTCTAGCTGGTTGAGTCATGTTCGCAAATAGCCGGAGCATGTCTAGAACAGACAACATGGCTGAGAAGGAACTTGGCGGTAAGGGAAGACGCTTTCGAAGTCGCTGAAGGATCTTCGGAAGGTAAAGAAGGCAAAAGTGGGGCTGGTGCGTAATGTGCTTTTCTTTTAGAACGATTGTTTTGTGAAATTTTTTCATAATTTTTATCGTTGCTGTTTGTTTTCTTTATATTAGCGCGATATTGCCTTAACGTAACTATTCTGGCACGATAGACCGATGAAATATTGAAATTGCTGTTTCAGTTACACCTGGAACACCACCCAACGCTGCGTTTAGCGTACAAGCTCAAGCGGTATTAGCAGAAATACTGGCACCTTTGTTAGATGTTAGCTATGGTTCTCAAGAAAAGGAACGAGTAGTAACATTGTTAACTAATCTCATGTACAACGTGACACCGTACCTAAAAAATCATTCGTAAGAATTGTTAACATTCAAGCTACGAAGCTCAGGTTTTTATGATTGTTGATAATTGCAAAATTTTCAGGACTAAGAATATCGCTTCGTTCACGGCTTGCTCTCAGCTACTAAGTTCCTTGTCTGGTTATCAGTATACTAGAAAAGCATGGCGCAAAGATGTTCTAGATCTTCTGCTAGATCCTTCCTTCTTCCAGATGACACCAGCGTGTTTACCTTATTGGAGAACTATCATAGACAATTTAATGACACATGACAATACAACCTTCCGGGATTTGATGAGTACAGATTTTGTTAATTTAATTTTTCTGGAATATATTAAAACAAAGATTTATAATATCACTTTACCGTAGATCGTGTCTCCATGGCCCAGAGTAGTAGCATCAGCATATTTTCCTCGAAAGAGCAGGAATACGAGCAGAAGGCTCAGTTGTTGAAAAGGCTAGCCTACGTCATACTTTGCAGCGAAACGGACCAGTACCACAAATATATGCCTGAAATTCAAGGTAGTAACTAATCGATAAATTATTAAATTCATCTTATTTGTTGTGAATACACGTATGAAACTAAATTTTGTATACTCTTGCAATCAGAACGTTTAGCGGACAGTTTACGGTTGCCGCAAGTGATTCCATCTATCCAGGCGCAAGTTTTTCTCTGTTTCCGAGTGTTGCTATTGAGAGTATCACCGCAACACGCCACGTCATTATGGCCGGTAATAGTCAGTGAACTTGTTCAAGTCTTCCTGTACATTGAACAAGAATTAAACACAGATAGCGAGGAATTCAGGTACAGTAACAATCTAACTTTCCAATATATTGGGTTTACTTATTTCTGCTTGTGAGAGTTTGTCGCTTTCTACGCATGGTCTATTTCAGCAGATTCGATAGGAAAATTATTGAACGAGAAAGACAAGATCATTTTATCAAAGATAATATAATTCAATGGGGCAAAATATAAATTAGTTTGACACTAGGTTTACGGAACCTGCCAAAATGAATTATTCAACAAATTTATTTCTTTGGGTATATCTTATTGAAAAGTATCTTAGTAAAATAGTCAAAATCTTCGTTTATGTCCCTACGATTTTTCATTTAGATTATAAGATTTCAGAGAAATAAATGGAGTTCTAAATAAAAGGATTTTACCATGGAACAAAGACCGTTTAATCTCTTGTATTATTATTGCCTAAATGATGATTGCCATCTAGCTTCAGCTACTCTTTAACATATTGATTAACCTTTTCTTAGCATACTACGCTCTAATGAAATTGTTTGTATTTACTCCTTACTAACATTAACAGAACCTAATGTCATATTGTTTTTGGCTCTGTTTCGGTATCCGCGATTTGGTGGAATTTATGATGCCTCCATAAATTGATTGGTGTTGGGACATCAGTCGTCATGGCAGGTAATTGAATGCTTCTTGCATATTAACGATCATTAGATAAGATTTAATCTCCAAAACAACGTATCTAAAATTTTCGTATCCTCGTTTTAACAATAGTATGATTAAACAAATTTTTAGATACCTTGTTTTAAATTGGAGAGAAATTAAAAGATACTGTTACGTCCGTTCAGAACATTTTGTAGTATGTATTCAGGAATAGTAGTTACAATAATGTGCGGGTTCTGTGTTTGTTTTGTTTTTCGCTTTCAATGCAACATGTTGGAATTACTCTCTTAAAAAATGCTGTATAGTTTTCCATTAGAATGCGATTTTTCAAGGTGTACTTTCACTTTCGTATAGTTCACACATAAAACTTCTTTCTGCTTTGGATTCGTCGTGGGCTGTGAATGCCAGCAATGGACTCCAGGCGCATGGGCACCCGCACTGGTTGCAACTGCAGCTTGCAGCTGCCAAATTGTTAGACTTGGCGTTACTTTTACCCGCGCATAGACTTCCCCAATTTCAAATGTAAGTAACACACACACACACATTCATCTATCGTAAAATCATGCTATATATGGTAATAGAAAGTCTCTAATAAAAATCAAATTTCTCTACAGGTATAGGTGGGCATTCGTAGGAGATTCTGCAGCAGGGAACGTAGACAACAACAACTTGTCTTCGGATTTCGTACCACACATTACCAGAATAGCAAAATTAATGGACACCAAGGTAAGAATGAATTTAATCTCTCGATGTATTTTTCTCATTACTTTATTAAAATGAAAATTCAACGTCCTGTCGCATTGTACAAAATGTTGGCAAAGTGCGAACGCCGAGAGTACAATTAAAGCAGTGCACCTGTTATCTCGTACATCAAGTCATGCGCGGGACAAATTTGCACGTCTAGACGTTTGTTGCTTCAATTTTGTTTTACCGTCGTTTTATAGAATTTTGTAATATCTATCCTAAAGGCATGCACTACCGGCCAGGACTCTCCGAAATTACGCCGTGATTCTAAACTTTTGGCCGGTGGTGTAAATGTTCTTATACGTCGATGTAGTCTTCATCTTTTGGACATTCTTCTGGCAACATGCATCTTTTTGTTTTTTCATCGAACACGTATTCTTCTCTGCACTCGCACCCGCTTCTGCACGGTGAATAACAATCTACCATGTCCGGCTCGGTGCATGTGAACCGACAGACGCAATGCGTCCAGATTGATTTCTCATCGCACTGTTGAGGATTTCTTGCGAATATGTGGTCGATTTCTTCGTAATCGTATCCTGGAATTCTGTGCTTAGTGTATCGATATATTCTCTGCGGTTTGTACCAATCTAATTGAACGTCACGCGCTCTTGCTTTTTTGGGAACATCGTCGATGATGTTGAAAGACAGATCGACATTGCCGTGCATTTCAGGACAAACGTCACATCTCCGTCCACGAGGAACCGCATCCTCGAAATCATTCAAAATGTAATAGTCATCCTGAACAATGTTTACATTGTCATTCTCGAAATTCCCAACGTAACTGACCGACGGCATCTCTTCGTAAAATTCTAAGTCTTTGTAATCAGAGTCATCCGAGTACTCTAAAATATGAAATACAACGATTAAACTGCTTGTATCGAAATGCATTACTGAAAGCGAGTAAGCTAAAGAGAAATTGTTGGTGTCTGATTTATGTCATTTAATTCCACTTAATTAGTGCCAATTAGTCCACTTAATCACTCGTTGGAGGAGGTATTGTTGTAACTGTTGGCTACATCCTCATTTTTGTCATATTATGTCTCAAAAAATGTAAGAAGCTCAAACATTTTTAATCGACTAATGACAATGAGCATCTTACGTATTTTATTATAAATTAATTAGTAGAAAATAAAGTTTTCACATTTTTGTAAGACGTTCGTAAAAATGAATGAGAAGTGAAATTTGTTAAAAATATTTTTTGACTGTACATTTGATATAAATGAAAATGATCTGTGTAATTTAAATAGATTTGTCATTATACATTTTTCGTTTGATAATTCTGAGCACGTATATATGTATGTAATTGAAATATAAAAAAGAAGAGTTATCGAATGCAACACTTACGAGAATCTGTCGCTATTATAAGGTAAAGAGTGATGTATGCAACTGTTGTCAGTCCAGTCACTGCCATGGCCACTATCAAACTGACTGACAGTGAACTGTCTACGTTCTTTTACTATTATTACATACAAATGTACTTAATCAGCTCTGTGTAACTTCACTTGCACATCTGTCTCTAATTAAACACAATTAAGCTTCTTTTCAGTTACATTAAAGTCGGAATTCTATCATGCACACTCACGTCACGGATTACAGCACTTTAAAATTACATCGGTCCAATCCGAATTCGAAATAAAAAGCTAGCTTTTCTGTACAATTTCTATTTTCATCGCTTCTTTGTTCTTCAGACAGTTCCTTTAACTGGTGCACTGCTTTTGACTGCTTTCACTGATGAAATACTTATTCTGGCAGCATGCGAAACATATATATATATATAGTTTATTTTTGAATCTCTGCCAATATCCCTGTACTCTAAGAGTTCACCTCTTAAATTATATTTAACGTACAATGGGCCACTTTTTCTCCAAAATTTCAAAAATATTCGTTGATACCAGTAATTACTTAATATTTATTTTTTTGCAGTATAAACAGGAGACAGGCGCCGCAAAAGCGACACCGGGAGAGCTTCTTCTGACATCGAACACCATTCGTTCGTTGCAAGACTTGCATTATTTTTTTACAACACTCAGTTGCAGATCAGGCGACACTCAAACACCGTTGAACATCACACAGCTGGAGACAGTGATCGAACAAGATTTTCTTGAGAAGATGCCAGCGGCAAGGTAGTAGGACTATAATCTCAACAATGTAGGCAAGAGCTACTCGCCGAGGAGAAAAAACGAGAGAGGCGTCTGAACACCTTTTATTCTTTGATATCTTTTCCGACGCACCAACTGAGCAAGCATGTACGCTAAACCAAGGGAAAACTTTTTGTTGGACACTCTTTCGTTGCAAATTAATCGAACGTAGAACTTACGTACTGTATAGTAACGATCGAGACGAAATATTTGGTTTGGATTAGCAAAGCTTGTAACTTGTCTCCTCATTCGGTTGTGAATAGTTATCAAAATATCTAATACGCCGGGCCAGGGCCTAGCTGGATTGTATCTCTAGAAAATATCTGTACAGTGTAACATAACGTTTTATTGAAATCGTTATTTTTTCAACTGTTCCGAGAACTATCTGTTCCGTGCTTGTCGTGTGTGTACCTCTTACTTGGCGTCGTGGAATGTCGGAGGGTCTGGCGATGCAGTGATAAGGAAGCAAAAGGAACATTATGAATTATTTCCTTCGGATTCACATGTCAATTCCTAAACGATGCCATACAGCATATTCAATACAACTTTCACGAGTCTATTATTATACACGTGATCGAATTATAATGTGTCTATATAAAGCTTATCCTTTTTGTTCTATATCTCTTTTATAATTTGAATGTTGTGATTTGCAAGTGACTTTTTAAAATGAAAGGATTGGAGGAAGTTGTACTTGGGAACGTTAATTGTTTTTCTTTAAAAAAGTTGATGTTGTATACTGTATACGAATGAATGTGATGGAAAATGCGTTTGTATATCTATCACCTGTGTGAATATTGATTTTTTACATGAAATCTTTTATTACTGTTATACCTTTTCGTAACAAAAAAAATTTAGATCAATATCATTTTTATCATATTTATTACAGATCTGTGATTTGTTAAATTTTTAGTCGTTTTCTATTGCTTCTAAATACATATAAAATGTGTACGCAGCAAATGAAAGATATCTATAATCTTCACTCAGGTGATTTAATTAGCTTCCATGTAATTAAGAGGAGAATCGATACGAGGAAAGAAAGAGAACTTGCTGTGAAATTATTTTTCTATATACAAAACACTATAGATTCTGAACCGCAAATATGCAAGTTTACGAAAGATTTGTAAATCTTATTTATGAAATATTTATCCGCTAGAGTTGCCATTTTTTTTTATTTTAACCGTACATGTGTGTATGTATATGTACAGATAAATGCTTCTATATACATATGCATATATACATATTTGCTAATCCGCAGAAACATTACTATCGCCTTCTTATACTGTTTCATATTCATTAGATGCGAAACAAATTAACTGAACGCGTATAAGTAAACATTAATTGTATGTACACTATATCCAATTCGAAACAATTAAGTAAGAAAGAAAGATTGTATCTATGCAAACAAGTATTACCAGAGTTTATAATTAATGCTTGTTACGCGAATATTGCAGCATTTGTTACTTCCTTTTAAGAGGCACTCGTGTACCGATCAGTTAACTAGTATACACAATGTGAATAATTAATAAAGTAGGATGTTGATATGCATTTGTTATACGTATAAGGTGTATCTAAAAGAACGTATCTTTCCATTCAACATTTTGTTAAAAACAATTGTTTATATTTTAATTCTCATAATGTCTTCGATTGTTGATACAGTTTTGTTGAGTACAAAAGTAAACTATGCTCTATGAAAAACATTTTGCATTTCTCTATAATGTTAATGGTCCAATTTTTTCAACAACATTGCATAATGGAGTCATATTATGCTACTTCTCTTTTCAAATATTCCAGAATGCTCCACGAAGCCCTCTACTAGATCCACATTATAATTTTAAGGAGTTCTAGCAAATTAATTTGTTAACATAGTACCTAATCGGATATTTTGATATGAAAAGTTGGCGGTACTTGTGTTTGATTCTTTCCTTTATGTATTTTTGTTTGATAAGCAACAAAAGATTTAAGTACACTTTCCAATGATCCAAGAGTTGTAAAACATGAGATTGTAAAAATTTTGGCAAGTGAAAATAAGTGATATGCATACATATATATTTATGTTGAAATAATGTAAATTTATACAATAAATTAAAGTTCAACCGAGTATTGTACAATACGTATGCTGTTACTAATTTGCCATTGTTACATTTTGCGACCTTGAGTTGTCCTTGAACTTCAAAATCAGATTGGGAAAACCTTACTCAATCCTTGGCCTACATTAATCCATGAATTATGCAATTATGGCTTTTGAAAATTTTCACAAAATACTAGGATGTAAAATACAACAAAATTTAGTACGATTTTAATGGATTTCAGATCTAAAAATTCTACTACCACGGAAAATAAGATTTGATTTGATTCGAGTTTATTAAAATTCGTCTACAAAAATTGCAAATTGCATAAACATCCGCAGTCTATTAGTAACTTACATCGAAAAACTATTTTTTTATCACTTACTTAAATTCCAAAATCAGATTAAATCATTACTGAATCCTTGGCCTAAAATTAGTAACTTACATCTGAAAACTACTTTTTGATCACTTACAAAATAAAAGAATTGCCGGAATGTTGTAAATTGCAAACAAGCTTCTGTAATACATACCTATATATAAATGTGCTTCACGTATCCCCCATAATTTTCAAATCAATTTTTGCGTTGTGGCGCATCACGAAGCAGACATTTTCAAATCGACCGCGTTTCCCTCTACCTGTCCGTGATTCTGTCTGGCGGCGATCAATGATCCCGAGGAGCACGCCATTAATATCGAGCCCCGCCGTAAAATCAACAGTTTACTATTTTTTAAAAACGTGGTTGGTCGCGGTCTTCGCGGGGCAACAACGATGAGTCGCGATTGCCACGATATGTGTAGATAAAAATTCGTTCTCGAGTAAAGTCTTCGGAACAATCGGGATACGACGATAATGCGTGAGAAGACGATGGGTACGGATTCTCGTTCACTAGAATAGTTTTCTGAAAACACACTGCTCGAGGATATCGTCGAAGAGGCGAGAGGGAAATAAAATGCGAGCGACACAGGACCGGAGATAGTGTCGAAGGTGCATACACGATAGACGACGACGACAGTATTAAGCAATATCCATGCACATAAGCGGTTACGCTTACAAGAACCGGTTCTCCTGAATCGTTACACTTGAAAGGCTAGCTTCAAACAGGACGAGACATCGCAAGGTGAAAGTAGAATGACAAAAGAAAACCGCTGTGCTCGAGGATCGAAAATTTCCTGTTGAGGATCCGCTCGAAGAAACGACTCGCCAGCCACAACCAAGGAAGAAGATGCAAGGGTTGTTTGTATTTAGAAGAATTCACGAGCCAGCACGACGTTCGTTGCAAGTTGCTGGCTAACCTCATTCGTGACTGATTCGTGTATAACAGAGAATTTGTTGCGTTCATCCGTCGATCGTCAATAAAATCATTCCCACGACGACGATCGAGCCGTCGATAAGAAAAGAAAAACCACGAAATCTTTGTTTACAATGGCTGTGCCCAACAAGTGGGAGAATGTTTGCAGATTGTGCTCGGAGGAGAGGAACGAGATGTTGCCGATTTTCGGCAACGAAGGCGTACAGCGAAAAGTCGCGCAAAAGCTGCGGGCTTGTCTGCCTGTTCTAGTGTACAAAACTGATCCACTGCCAAAGCAAATATGTCAGTTCTGCGCCGCGAGGCTCGACGACGTTTACGAGTTTAGGGAATACTGTCTGAGCGTGTACAAAAGCATGCACGCGAAACTCTTATCGTTCAAAGACCTGGAGTCTGTTCAAATTTATCTGGACGCCATGAAGAACTCTCCGGACCCTTGTCAGGTATCTATTTCTGTGATTGCTTGAGTATCGGAGATGGTTAACGTAGAACTAATCAAAGTAACGCTAAACCTACCAACACCGGTCAAAATGACCGGTTCCAGGTCTTTTCTTTTACAATTAGAAAATTAATGAAACTTGACAAATAAAACACAAATTTCAAACACATTTGTCTAGTTTCATACTTAACGACCTGATATATAATACTGTTTAGACTTTCGGGTGGATGTTCATGCTATTTAGGAGTTGTTTTCATTCATTATTTACACCCGAGAGCCTTATCAGTGATAATAACATTTGTCGTCATAAATTACAAGACATAGAAACCAAGTAGGAATTTGTTAATCTCTTTATTAGATTCATTAAATTGTAAGAAATGTGTCGACACTTGTACACCAACTTATTTTTGCCATAAACGCATAAAATCTGCAGTCGGGCGATAAGTATACGATACTGGACTAAGGAAGTAATAGTATTACAACTTTTAGGCACAATTATGGAGAGAAAAAGCAAGAGCACCACCGCCGCTAGTACCTTTGCCAGCCTCACTGCCAGTTGAGAACCCATCGACGCCGATAGATATTAGTCAGGATCATTCGAATACTTGTATAGAATCGTTGCCCGAATTATCTTGCGAGGTGGAGATCAAGGAAATGAACACAGACCCGATCTTAGGAACTGATGTTAGTATTTATGAATCGCCGGGTAGAAACAATGTAGAAAGCGATCTTTATAAGCCAGATGTGATAGTGGAGGATAATAGAAGTTTGTTGAAGGAAGAGGATAATGATAGTTTACAAGAAGAGATACAGTTGAAGAAGGAAGAGAAAAGAACAAGTATTTTAGAGCAAGTACTAACAGGTAGTTTAACTATCAACGATAGAAAGGAATTAAACTCGAAGGCAAAGTTGTCTTCTAAGTGGTGGTGTGCTCCTTGTAATAGTTACTACAAGTAAGTTAACACTGGTTAAATGAAATGTTGGTAGCAACAACTCTATAACTAGTTGTTTGTTACAGAACAAAGGAGGGCTTAATGACGCACATGCAGTTGCATTGTCCGAGGAAGTACACTTGCAGAAAATGTACCACGTGTTTTGGATTAGTCGAAGATTTAGCTAAACACGAAGCAACTAGTCATCTAAAGGTGACGTTAGATTTTGACAGAAGTCTCAAAGACTGTGATCAATGTGATAGGCAGTTCGTAAGCTGGGAAATGCTGAAGCAGCACAGGTTACGCGATCATTTGGGTGAATCGATTGATATTGGGACCAATACATGGTGCTCATTATGCAATAGGTACTAGCATACTAGATTTTCACCAACAGTATGCTTCGGCATATTTTATATCTAATTGTTCTTGATATTTTCCAGGTTCTTCCCTAGCATAGACGACTATAAAAGTCATACTCAGTTGCACGAAACCAATAATTATACGCCGACGAGGGCGTCGCAATTACTAGAACAAGTAGCTCCAGTTATCAAAGTTGAGGAACCTCCAAAAGAAACGAAAAGAGAGCATTTTGTCGAACCTACTAAATCGCTGGCATGTCCTACGTGCGGAAAGGTAAGAAGTTTTGGAAACGTTTCGAAAAAATACATATTAACCCTTTGACTACTGTTAGCGCCTACAGGCGCTTAGAAATCTTGCGCTTGTGATACTGTAGGCGCTTAAAATGTTGCTCTTATGGTACTGTAGGTTCCTATAGGCGCCCAGAGAAATTTTATCGATTAATTATTCCAGCAAATCTTATTTTAGTCAGACGTAAATTTTATTGTTGCATTTAATAAAACAGGTTTTACAAAAATACAGCTCGGGTGGAACACATGAATGTAAACCAAAATGTAGAAGCACTAATAATGAGCCTTTTCGTTTGACACAGAGGCATTTTTCGTCTCCATACGTAAAAAGTGCAGCTATTCGGAAAAACGCAAGGCGCAAATGTCTAGTAGTAAAACATAACAAAAGAAGTGAGACACTGCTGTAGTCAAAGGGTTAAGTCTAATACCAAGAAAAAATAATGATATATTTTAAATTAAAATGTTTTGCCTGCAGGTTTGTACCCAACAAAGTGCGTTGTCGAATCATATGCGTACCCACGAGCCGAAAAGACATAAATGTGATATATGCGGACGATCCTTCGGACTGTTCATACGTTTAGCAGCACATAGAATGAGCGAGCATAGTCAGCATCCTTCGATGTCGCCAGTCATGGCTAGCGTTGAGCAAGAAGAAGCATTGAACGCTGAAAGAGAAGCACGGGAAGCAAGAACTCGTGCCAGAAGCAGAACGTACACAGAGGTATGAACGTACTTATACAATATCGGATATTATTCGAAAAGCAATGTGAAACTTTTTCTAAAATATTTTAATTTCTAGATGATAGAAAGGAGAAACTCTGCGAACCACGAAGAACCACCTTTGAAAAAGAACGCCCCAAATTCATTTAAAAACGTGGCAAGATGCGGCATCTGTCTGCAATGGTTCAGCGATCATACTACAATGTTAACACATTTACAAACGCATTCGGATAATTATACCTGCAAAAACTTCACTTGTCACATATGTAAAAAGTCTTTCAAGGAGAAGTGGCAGTTGTTCAGACATGAGGTACTCGTTAATCATCTGTGCCGCATTTTCTCGCTTCTGTATCATACTTTATTTAATTTTTTTTTAATCTATAGATGTCTCACAAACGCAACGAGTCGGTAGCGATGTACGTGTGCTCGGTGTGCAACAAATCATTCGTCGACAAGAGTGCGTACAAAACGCATCAGAAAACGCACATCGTCGACAAAACATATCACTGTTCGAAGTGTAACAAAATATTTTTCAAAGAAGTGACACTGTTGACGCATCAATGCACATCGGACGTTTTCTACAGCAAGAAAGGAGTCTCCTCGAAGCCCTCGCAAAAAACAACAGCGTCGTTGGGTACCGGTAAAAAATATAAGTGCTCCAAATGCAACGCAACATTCAACAGTTACCAGTCGAAGAATTCTCATATGAAGGTGCACACCGAAGGATCGCATGCGACGGTAAGCTTTGCGTAATTCCGTAATTTCTTCTTTCGAAGAACGAGCTATAATTACTAGACTACAGATTTTACGCATTCATCTATTACATATTGAATATTTAGAATTCTTCTTTCGTCGCAAAGGTTCAAAACGACGAAGTGCAACTGGAGTCAGAAGATGAACCTATGCCAAAACTAAGTCCTGAAACGTCAGTGGAATACTCAGTGCCTATTGAACCGAAGGTGGAAATTAACGAAGAGAGTACGCCGCCTCCTATTAAGCGGACTCTTATTAGGACAACTGGCGGGTAAGATTTTGTAGCAGTAATTTACGACACCGATCGTCAAAGATCGTCGAACGTCGAAATAAATCCTTAAAGTATGTGTACAACTTTGAAAATAAAATATTTTATTTGATGCAGTCATTTCTGAAAATAAAATAATTTACTTGAGGCAGTAATTTTTTTGAAAATAATATTTTATTTAAAGAATATCGAGAATATTTGTATTTTGTCTTTTTATTATCAATTTCAATTTTAAATTTATTGTTGAAAATAATGGTTCGAATTCAATACATTTACGAGTATAGACCGTTCCCTAACGATGAGATAGACTGTATGTTTATGCGGTTTCTCAGAGTATTATAACAATGCAAAAAGTAAAATATTTTATTTCGTGTCTCAAATTGTTGAAATAGAAATATTTTATTTTGAGGTTCTGATTGTTAAAATAGAGATATTTTATTTTCGAAGTTGTATATCTTATTTAAAATACTGTTTTCTTTAAGCAAAATAAAATCTAAAATATTAAATATAGTATTTGAAATATTTGTTTCGCCAAATAATCCCCACCTCTGTCGTCAAATTAATTAGATGTTAATATGTTTCAGATATCGGTGCGGAGTATGCCAATCTCCATTCGTCTTACGGGAGTTAGCAGTTGCACATTTGAGATCTGCACACCCGCTAATGCCATACCAGTGTCCTTATTGTAAAAAACGATTCACGACACAGTATACGTTCACGCATCATATTAAAGCTGATCATCCCGACGAGCATGAGAATTGAAGTCACACGAGTTACTATTAGCTCTAAAATGCCAAACGATTCTCGTATCATAAGCTGCGCTTCAAGTTCGAGGCAATTTCCGTGACTATGTACAAGATGTACGCAAGACGATTCTCGTGAAGCGACCGATGCAATTATTTACCAATTTAAGAAACGATCTTGGAACGTTAGAAATAATTGCACCACTCGCTTTCTTAGAATTAATCAGAATATACAGGGTAGACCACTAACTCTGTCCACTTGTGATGTCTCGCTAATTGTGTTGCGATTCGAAGGCATGAAGGCCATTTCAAGGTTATTCCTTGTCGTCATTAGTTTCGTTGTAATCGAATTCAGCTCTATGACCTTGGAACGTTTTTCACACCGTTTTCCACAATGATGTCTATTGCCACTACATCGTCAATCTTTTCCTATTATTTATACTGGCAATAATACATTAAGTAGACTGACTTAGTGATCCGACCCTTATACAACAGTTCTCGGTTCCGTGCTGAAGCTGTATTGTTTTTTAATCTGGCATATACTAGTTCCTGAACAAATAATTGGCCTTAAACGATGTTTTGTAGTGCTACTTCAAGGAAAAGTGAAAAAATATATATAAAAATATATATATATACACACGTATGGTAATTTGTAAATAAATATAGCTTGTGTTGATGAGATTTACTTTTTAAGGAATTTTAAGTATCGTTTATTATAGGAGACTGGACATAGGATTAGTACTTATACTGAACGTGCCTGTACGAGTATCGTGTCATGGCGTCACACAAATGTCTTTTAGTCAAATTGATTTACGGATTGCCGACGAGAAAAAAAAAACTAACATCTTAATTAAACACTGTGTATATCTTTCTCGATAGGAAATAGTTAATCGCATTAGACGTGTTATATGTTTATTTGTTAGTAACGTTGCCAGACATTCCTCTTCGAAGAAATCTTTAGGAAATCGATCAAAAAAAAAAGAAGAATTAATACTTAGAACTTTCGTTTCATATAATACCCGCGTTGACTTCTTGTATAGAAACCTAGAAATTAATCGCAAGCAAAAATGTATAATTGCGCTGTACATTGTCATCTTTGTTTTATTTTATATATAGTGTATTTACAATAAAAAATGAATGTCGAGAACAAGCTTACTGAATACATTTTTTTATCACGAAATCCCAGCGCAGTGTTCACGTTCAATTATTTAGTCTCTACAATTCCTCTATTATTCATAGAAGAAACTTTTTCAGATTGATACTGTTAGGAAGTGCACGACGTTTGTTTTAGATGGCGCTCGAAGTGTCTCTTCGGCATGCAATAAACGGAAAATGAGAAATTATGAATTATAAGTTAATTCTTTATGCTTTTCATGCACCAAACAATAAAAAATTCAATAACGGATTAATGTACGACAGTGTTAAATATATTGGTAATGTTCTAATTCGCGATTCATGACGAAATTACGAGATTAGTCTCTCGATTCTCATGTCTGACCATACCAATCATCTACCACTGTAAACGAACACGCAATGTCTGACCGTTACTACTGAATATCCTAGAATCCCGCGGAATACACATGCATATAATTTCCAACTGTCCCGCATCATGAATGCAAATGCAGCTTCTGCTACGCTTCCATTCGAAGCTGCGCAGAAAATTACAGTCACTAGTATCGGCAATCGTTGAAGCTATTACATAATTTTCGAGTTTATCCTCTACGGAAAATCAAAATCTTTCTGGCATACGAAATGCGTTCAGATTGAACCAAACGGGTTCTGAAATGAAAAGAAAAAATTCCAAGCTGTCCTTACCTGTATTGAGTTGTTGTTAATAGAAAAAGCAGCTAAATTTTAATAAATTAAAATCTGTGCCAAACGTAGACCGATGTGGTTCAGTATACATATTGTGACTGAAGTATCGATTCTGAATTGTCATTCAAATGAGAAAAAGCATTAACAGTTTCATGTGGATGATGGTAGAGGTGAATTGTTAGAGAAGAAGAGTAATAAAAATTGGAATAAGGTTACCGTGACATAGGCGGATTCACAAAACTAATTTTGGGTCATTGGTAATAGGGAGAAGAGCTAAATTTTGGCAAATAAAAATGATAAAAGAAGGTTTGATGTAGCTTAGAGTACGATGGACAACTGGGATGATTTGCATAGGAAGTGCATAGGCGTTAAAGTAGGGGTCTGTTAAGATTCGCAAAACTAGTTTTGGGTTATTGGTAATAACGAGAAGAGCTAAATTTTGGCAAATAAAAATTATGAAAGCATTTCGGTATTGGTGGGAAAATAGCGAAGTGTAAAGGCGTTGAAATAGGGGCCTGTTAAGATTCGCAAAACTAGTGTTGGGTTATTGGTAATAGGGAGAAGAGTTAAATTTTGGCAAGTAAAAATGACGAATAGCTTGGAGTACGGTGGATAAGTGGGGTGATTTGGGTATTGGTGGGAAAACAGTTGTGCGAATGGGGAAGAAATTGTTAAGAATTTGGGGTGGTTGCTAAGGGGAAAAGAGGTTTGTGGTAAAAGAGCAACAACAGCGAAAACGAGGATACCTTGATAACGAAAATTGGCTCGGTGGCAGTGGCGGGGTACGGCGGCGAACGGTGGGTGGTCGCAAAGCGCATGGAAAAACCAGAGGGGGCAGATCTGCCGCATAGCCGACGGAAACTCGTCGGGTGCTCGTCAGACGCGACGCGTCCGTGATCACGCACGGTGCACCACGCGAGAAAGAGGAAGGTCCCGCTGCGTTCCGTTTCGTTCAGTCATTTCGGACGTGGGAAACAGAGAAGGTCACAGTCTGATCGTCGAGCACTGCCACAACCGAGACACACTTCCGTCTTTCTCGTCTCTCGGGCGTTCGCCGAATTTCTTCTCGTTTGAAATCGCGACACGGGAGAACCGTCCGACCGATCGGTCCCGCCGATTGCGTGCGAGCTTTCCATGCAGCGAGGGTGGAGGCAACACGTCCGAAGTGACTGACTGCAACGTGATTGGCTGAAACACATGGTCCGGTAGTCGTGATCATGATTGGAAATCGTCTCGCGCCGATCGTCACCCTCGTCCTTGTGGTCCTGCTGTCGTCTGTCGATCACGGTGAGTGCAGATCCCTTATTCAGTCGTGCCTCCTTCGCGATCCTTCCTCGTACAGCTTGTTAAAAACGTAGCGAACGCATTCAGACGCGCTGTGCAGATGGAAAATCAACGGTGGGGTCCAAAAGCGTCTCGAACGATTCTCTCGACCGTTTAATTCGGTAGAAAACCGATCTGCGGGCCGAGATGACGTGTCCTACTTTAGCGACCCAATTTCCGATCTACGCTGAATCACCGATCGATCTACGGGCATCTTCGAGCTATAGTCACGATTTTTCGAACCGAGAACGCGCATGCGAAGGCTCGTGTCTGGAATAAGAATCGAATAACGTTCGACTCGGTTGGCGAATACTAAATTCTTGTCAGAGAAAATTGAGATTCAATCTGGCGCGTAGAACTTAGAACTAGCCGTAGAATTTGTTTTATAGAAGATTCCTTCGTGTTCTGTACGAAGGATAATAACTAAGAGTTTCCTGATGAATGTACGAAATAGCCGAGGATCGAAGCTCGAGAAAAACAACCGTCAGCCGAGGACAATCGAACGGGACGATTGACTTTTCGAAAGAGCCGCGCGCGTTGCAGCGCAATGCGGTAGTGACGAGAAAACCGAGCGTATCTATAGAACGATTGGGAACGCGATTCAATGTTCCCTCGCATTTGCAGACGAGTTTCCGAATTCCTCGGGGACACAGGGAAAATCGGATGCTCTTTTTTTTCGCGGGTCATGTCGAAACGGAGACGATATTGATTTTGGGTTACATAAAGAGCGCGATGGGAGCCACCATGGCTCCTTCCGGTTCCGAATTGTCTTCCGCCTCTTTCACTTGAGACACAGCAAAATAAAGGCCGCCGTTGTTCGTTCAGGCATCGATACTTTTTCGTAAAATATTGGAATTGAACATAATTCTTTTCTGTTCACATTTACCTGGAAGGGGTTTAAACACTTTTTCAATGATGATTTCAAAAGAAGTTGTTAGATTATGTTACTGAGAGTGACGTATTAGTCCACGATTGAAATGAAAAGATTCTCGGTTAACATTTCTCATTCGGTTTTATTTTATTCAATTGATTTATTAGATTGTTCTATAAAATTCAAGATACAGCTGGAGAGAAATTAGACATTTGACTAAATCGAAGAAGTACATGAATTTTCAGAGAAGTATCGATTAAAAGATCTTCGGAGCAACGAAATAAAAGCTTGTTGAATATCGAAGTAAAACAGTCAGCAAAATGAAACATATTCGATCGGAGGGAACGTCAGCTGAGTGGCAACCGATGGCGCCGAATCCCCCAAAGGATGGCTGGCGTCGTAACTGATAGAAGTCTCTGATGGCTCGGAGCTTTTCAGCTGGCAAAAGCGAGTCGGTCGACGAGGAATTTTCGTTTGGTCGGACTTGGTGGGTTGGATTACGGCGGAATGGTCGGGAACGAGGGCAATTAGCTTGCCAGCCAGGACGGCTCGGCTGGTGGGATCCTGTCCCGTAGAGGATTACGGTGTTCCAGATGCTCGTCAGGGAACTCGTACGACGCCTCGCACTTGTGGTACTTCCGCGGCGTTTGCACGGAACTGAGTGTACTCAATTTCTAGATTGAATCTCATTAGAAAAGTAAATCGCACGGAAAAGGAATAGGGTCGCCGGAAGTTGTCGGCCGGCGTTTCCGTCGCGGGACTTCGGTGTTCCGGAACACTCGCGAGAAAGAAGAAGAAGAAGAGTTGCTCGAGCGATGCGCTCGTGTGTTTGCAGAAAGCTCTCGCGCAGCGGCAAAGCTCGCAGCAGCCCAAAGGAAAAACGGGGAAAAACACATCGTTGAGAAACGAAGGCTCGAGAGGCCGCTCGAAGCCGCTCCAGAAGAGGGCTTTCGTAAGCAGATCCCGTTGCTACCTGCTCGACATTCTCATTCCGAGATCTCGATTCTATTCGCAACGAGCGACGATACGATTCGAGAACCGAGCGCTTCCCCATCGAACGGCCTGTCACTGATCGATTCTACAATTGATTTACCGAAATCGAATAGACGATAAAATACATTTCCCGGTGCGAGGTGACCCCGATATTCTTCTTCGCAGCGACGTAATCAATTATATAAACGAGCGACGCTCCGCGAAAAGCTGGACCGTAATTTCGAGCAAAAATTAACGAAGGGTGTGTACGGCTGTAACGAGTGCGTTCTCGAGGACGACGGAAGTCGAGCCACCCCTTGCGCAGCTGAAAGCGCTGCGGCAATACGAAACGATGCCACGGTATCGACGTTCCGTTGAAAAACTGCATTCTTCCGTTGATCCTGACGAACTAATTGCAATTACCTCGGGGCAGGAGTAATCGAAGGGAAGATTACGTAACCGTGGGAAACTATTTTATCGGCCGTGCAACGGAGCAAGGGCATATCTCTCGTGGATCGAAGAACGAAAACGAAACCGTAGAACTTCGGAAGTGACGCAAGTGATGCGTGCAGACCGAATCGTTAGCAGGTGACCTTAAAATTCGGCCGGGTACAGTTCGACGCGTGCGGTTCCAACTGTTCCAAGCTGCTGCCGCGGAGCGGAGGGTATAAAGGGTGGAAAGAAATGCTGTTTTCGCGAGGAAGGAAGATGGTCGTTTCATAGATATTGATCGGGATCGGCGCAGTTTGTTGAAATTCAGAATTTTTGGATCGTAGAACCTGGCCCCCGCGAGGGTTATCGAGCGACCCACTTTCTCCCCTCCCTCCCGCTGCATTCTCTCGTACTCTCCTTCACCGAATTCTATTCTCCCTGCACCGCGTGGTACCGTGACCAAGGGGACGTTTCTCGCGTTAACCTTGCCTTATCGACGAATTTTTAATAAAATCTAACACGCCCCACCACATTCCCAACCCTTCCTTCTATTTATTTAAACCACACGACCTGCGAATACACCGAATCCGCGCGAATCATCCGCTCCGAGCGCGCCTCCTGCGAGATACACCTTCTACGATCCAAGAGACCGTCTTTGAACGAGTAGTACGGTTTTGCAGCAAAGTAGCAAACCGATTTTTTAATCACCGTGCTATATCTGGACTTTAAAATGATTTGCATGAAATGAACGTTGCAACCACGGTACATACTTTGCCAGCGTTTGTCACGCGAAACTGCGGCCAACTTCATCGAACTTTGTTACAACTTGGTGAACAAGCTATCACGCAAAGGAATATTGTTCCCCGGGAGCCGCGGGACACTATTGAATCGTTTATGCTCCCCGAGGCGTGTATTCTTGCAAGATGAATCCGTGTTTACTCGGCTAGAATACGGGACTGTCGAAATATCATTAATAATCGTCGAGTTCGAGGGTGAACGGGTTTAAAGTTTCGAGCACGGCCGCGGAACCACTTAATATTTCATCGGCGCGATTCGTCCGCGACAAGTGCGCGAGAGAGCAAATGCATTGGAAAACGCTTCAACGTTGATGACACCTATCATTGCCGAGAACGCCGGAAGCTTTATTATTCGGTGGAAAGAGAGAAATCTCGAAAGATGTCCGGCGTAGTTTCGGTAATGATCAAACCCACAGAATCTTTCGACGTTCCGGCCATCTAAATGCTAATCCAGAGAGACTCTTTCAGCCCTGAAACATGATCAACGTCGAATTAACTGATTCTACTGAAAATACCGAGTTACCGCGAGCTGTACCAGACCTCGAGAGAACCGTTCTGAAAATATACGAAGTCCTCCGTTTTTACTTGACACTATTTCAAAGACCGATCCTGGCGAGCGTGTGATCTACCAAAAAGTTAGCAGTCCGGAAATGCCTTTGACGACGGATATCTTCGAAGCATGAAACGGTGGCCTAATAATGTTAACCGCCAGATTGGCCACCGAGGATACGTGTCTACTTAAATGTCGGTGGTTTTTAGAAATCCACGAATATAACCGGTGGTATTTAAAATCTTTGCAACATTCGAGACGACGTTGACAAAAATAGGGTTCTACCAATATTCTAACGATGCACAGAACTGCTGGAGAAGCTAGACAACTTAGGTCCCATTTCGCCAGTTCACCGTAGCGTGTCGAATAATAGACAGCAGCCGAGGGGGTTGGTTCTCCAGTTCGGACGATCAAACTAACGGCCTTCAAGGGCTCAATTAATTACCGTTAACCAGAGCTAAACGAGAAGGTAGTTACGGTGTTAGCCCTCTACCGCCACAATAGTTAAGCCCTATTTCAGTAGTTCACTGTGTCTTGTCTCGTAATGGCCTGCGACAGTGTCCTCTGGTATCGAAGATTATGTGCACACCCTTTAATGTTGAATCAATTACCGGTACCTAGAGCTAACAGAGAAGCTATGCCACAGTCTTTACTTGGGAATGGTCGAGCTTTGTTTCAACAGTTCGCTGCTGTTCCATAATTGATTGCAACGAGGACCGGTTCGTTTGTAAGTTCAGTTCGTTTGTAAGTTCGGTTCGTTTGTCGGTCGACTCTAGCTCTTTCAACACCAGGATTAATGACTATTATCCAAGCTCAGCGATTCTGTATCGGATTCCCGAGGATGAAAAGATCGGGGTGGATGATGGCATTAGTGGGTCAACATTCATATCGCGGCTGAATGGGGGTGAAGAATCGCGATGGAATGGTCTTCGAGGACGTTCCCCTTATCGGTGGCGTATTCGTGTCAACGAGAACGAACGAGCCCGGACGATCCCTTCGTTTCCAGTTCCCGTCGATTACATAAGGATCCGCAATGTCACGCAGCCATCGTCGCGTCGGTTCCTCATGCGACTCGTTGGTCGCTGATGTTCGTTGCTGCTCCCGCCTGCCGGCCGCCCTATTTAGTACTACTGATCGAACGTCTCGCGGCACAGTTCCCAAACGTTATTGAGAACTGCCTTTCCCATCGTACACTCCTCTGATCAATGTTTTCACACCGACATCCACCGAAGCAGTACAAAGACATCCCCCGGCTGTCGGCGGGTCGCTTCGATCTGTCCTCTTCAAGGGGATAGACTCGTTTCTAGGACTGCAACGGCGCGGGAGATACGTCTTCTCATTTCTCGATAATGCAATGATGGGGTTTTTCAGTAGTCGAAAGCGCTAAATAAAAGATCGATCTAGGCCGCGATCGCTCTCAAAAGTCCTACTTTTACGTTCACGAGGCGTAACTTGCATTATTCGGTGGCGTGTATGTAGAATTCATTTTTATTCGGAATTTCATATTTCGAAGAACACTATGACCAGACAACTACTCACACATTTCACGATGACAGAAAATGGAGGGATTTTCAGCCGAGGCGTCGCGTCGCGTCGAGTCGTGCCGTCATGCTAGCCATTCGTGACCCCTAACCGGATTTTTGCTCGTCTGCCGTAATAGAATTAGATCGAAGAACCGTCTGGCGCGTAAATAAATAAAGAGCAGACAGTCGATAAATATCGACAAGGATTTAATTTCTCGTCTTCTTCTTCGGCTGACAAGCTCAAAAAAGCATCGTTGAAAAAGAATCACTACAAATCTTCATCCCCTGACTTTGCAAATTAGCTCGTTGCACAAACGAGTTCTTTCCCGTGTTATTTTACGAATGTATACTAATTTAACAAGAACGGAGCATCGAAGATGAAATGTATAGAAGTTAGAACGAACGATGAATTGATTAACTCGTTATTTCCTGCGTTCCACGAGAGGTTGTTCCGCAGCGACGATAGTTGTATCTCCGTGAATGATTAACAGTACGGGAGGCTGTCGGGAATAGAGGAGCGGGTGCCGGAACGCCCTGCAGAACATGTCCAAGGTCAGGGTGCCGGGCCACCCGCCACCGCCATATTTTCGCAACGGTCGGGCGCTGCTTTCAGCGAATCCGAGGAAGGGAAGCCAGTGAAGGAACCCGAGCTCGTCAGTCGATACAATTTACGCTGCATTCTGCGGGGAAACCAAACATTAAACTGCCCCGCGTCAACACACGCATTAGACCCTGCTAAATAGCTTCCCTTCTTTGCATAACGACGCTAATATTTACCGTTGTTCATTTATCCCACCGGCAATTTCTTGTTTGGTGAGCTAAAAATGCGTTGCGAAGCTGCATCATTCACCGAAGTAAATTTCGCAGTACATTATTGTACGATAAATGATTTCCCCTCTTTGCATAGCGATGCTAATATTTACATATATTTATCATTTCTTCTTTAGTGATCCAGATGCGCTTCACCCGACCGAAAACGCTACGATATTCGCAGGCTAATTATTATTAAATGTCCCTGTTCAACACGGCTATTGGAATTGAACCTAATCTCCCTGCTCAGAGATCTAATGCAATTAGTATTAATCCGCTGTTCTGGGAGTTCGAAGGTTTTCCTCGAAAACATTTCTACTAGAGCTCTATTCGATATCGTCCGCTCCCAAGTAGTACATTCGTATTGAACACAATGCGATCTGTAGCATTTCACCGACTGAATTTTGCATGAAAGATTATGTCCGCTTATCAAAAAAATTGTACATAAAGGACCCCGCACAAATCATATGGACAATCTATCCCGGTTAAATCAGTTGGATTTTTTTATGTGTTGTAGCGCATGATCTACTGAACAAAAGATGTAATGGGCACAAAGTTCAATAATGGTCAGTTATCGAGTTGTAATCAGTCAAACATGAGAAATTCGAGCTGCCGAATACTCAAATCTCGGGAAGTATTTATTTTTTGGAAAAATGTTTGAAACAAAAATAGTAGGGTTTCACAAAATCTGTTAGGTGGTGTCATTATTTTTGATTTTTGGATGACACAGAAAAGGTCTGTGCACAGAAATCTTTCACGAACATCTCTGCTGTGACACGCAAAGATTTCTGTTCACAGACCTTCTCAAGGTCATCCAAAATTCAAAAATAGTGACACCACCTAACAGATTTTGTGAAACCCTACTATTTTTGTTTCAAACATTTTTCCAAAAAATAAATACTTCCCGAGATTTGAGTATTCAGCAGCTCGAATTTGTCATGTTTGACTGATTACAACTCGATAACTGACCATTATTGAACTTTGTGCCCGTTACATCTTTTGTTCAGTAGATCATAAGCTACAGCACATAAAAAAATCCAACTGATTTAACCGGGATAGATTTTCCATATGACTCGTGCGGGGTCCTTTAACAAAATCTAGAAAATGCTTAAATCTGACTTATTGTAACTCGAAAAATTTGTAACAACCGTTACAAAATTATGCAACAAGCACAACATTGAATGGTCAACAGAAAAAGTTATAATAAATCCAGTCTATTTGCCATGGCAATGACGTGTAAAATTGATGACGTCAGGTCAGCTTTCGAAGGGCAGAAATTGTCGTCGCACTTACGTAATCGGGGGGTGCGCGAGGTCCGGCGAATTTTCTGGAACGTTTACAGGGAAAATTCGCGCGACCGTTGTCGGTTCGGATATCGGCAAATAGTTGCCAGGCAAATATTGGCGGACAATTTGCAGACGGCGTTTTGCAAAATGTATTCGGCCGCGGATCGCCCCCCGGCATTCTCACCTATGCAGAAGCTCCTATTTTACCGCGAGTGTATCAGTAGGTCATCGCGCGCATTGGTCTGGGTTAGGTCTTCCTGCTCGATATCAGCTGGTGCCGTAACCGGACTCGCTGGGAGGGTGAATGGGGTTGCGTCGTGACGCCACAACGCGGCAGGGCCGTAGCCAATCACCGGCGCCCCGGCACCCCGGCCAGACGGACCGTGAAACTAACTCTCGACAATCGAATCAGACCACCAAAAAAATAAATTCAATTCTCACCGATCCAAGGGGCCTTCGTACCTCCAATCCTCCATGAATTCAAAAGTTGGGTTAAAATTTCTATTCACACCCCCGTGCATTAGCAATCTTTTTTCAATATAAACATCTTCTCTATAAATAGGAAGAAGCAGGACCTAATCTCCTCCTTCCCCTGACGATTTCCATCAAGTTGCAAATATAATATTCTTACATTTTTTTTCGTTTTTCTTGTGCTTTAAATGTCACCTATTCGTTTCTTTCATAAATGTATAGAATCCGTTTTCTTTACTGTTGATATTCTTTCTGCAACTTTCTGAAATTTTCTTCGACATTAGTTATTTTAAAGAACAAACATGAGAATAAAATTGATGCGAAGAAACGTTGTCGACAGTGTCGAATTTGAAAGTTCATCGAGTACACGTGTACTCGAGGCTCGCTGGATTCTGCGTACATGTGTGTTTGTGTACTCGTCTATTTCCACTTTGATCAATTGAACAATGATCTGGCAACATTTGTCTTCGCTTAAACAACAAGTTAAAACCGATAAGATCGCAAAGGGATAAAATTCTGTTTTGTGGAAAACGATTCGACCGATTGTTAAATGTTATTTTAAGAAATAAGGAACGTTATTGTACGCAATAACGTAATAAAAGAAACGTTATTTTAAGGCGACCAGTGAAGGTTGTGTTATTGGAGTCAACTGACTCGTGAACGTTCTACAATTTCCCGGAGCTCGATTAACCATCTAGGGAATGACAATAGCATTCGCGATGATACCATCGACTGTTCCGTACCATCTCTATCTGCGCGGGCCTCAAAATTAATAACCAACGGCAACAGACTAATTGCACACGTAGTTAGTGACAAGCACGTGCATATTAGTGGCCCACTTTTCAGAGAATCGCGCGCGTGATAAGGGTGGAACACAAGGAGCCGCGGTTTATAATATGGATCCAGTGGTTCTTCGAAGTCCTGACCTAACCTATCCTAATCAATAGAGTAGCCTGGCGTTTCGTGATATGTCGCTATAAGCCAGTTCCTGTTTCTTCTAGGTTCCTTCCTCTTTCGCGAAGCCTACATTCGCTTCCCGTTTCGCCGCGGACTAAAATCCATACACCGTTACAAACAGTATCTGGGATTAGACACATTTAGATCGGAGTTAGTTGATAGTTCAGTCCGAGCTCGTAGATTACGGTTATATCATAGTTTAGTCTGGAACTGCAACGTTGTAGTCGGAACGCGTGTCAAGTGCTAGTGAATAAGTCATAGCTCAATGCATTTGCGTAGAGATCATGGTTACGATTTAACCTTTACCCCATGCGATTTAGATCGCAGACCGTGTGGGATTCCTTAGACAGTTTTATCGTCCATTGATTTATCGATGCAGTAATTGATACGAATTTGTTTTACAGGTGCGGCAATAATATGCTACCAATGCAACAGCGAATACGATCCAAGGTGTGGCGATCCATTCGATCCGTACACTCTTGGGACCGTGAACTGCAGTTACCAACCACGACTGGAACACCTGAACCATTTAGAACCCACTATCTGCCGAAAGATCAGCCAAAAAGGTACTTGACACAATATAATTTCAAAAGAAAGACTTTAGAAAGAAAGAGTTCTCGGCAGCGAAAGTCCCATAAGCAATGCAAACTTCCTTTCATATTCTCGAGAGATGAAATGCGTTCCGTATATTTTAACTAGAATTTTTTTTCTGTCTACTCCGAACATTAGTTGTAATTAGAATAACGATATAAAGTAGTGGAAGTTTGCTCTCTATCTATACGATCGTGACATCAATAATTCAAGGATTAATCCTGGGACAAGAGCAGCAGTGGGTCGCCTGCATTGCGGTGTCCTCGTAGCCCTAAAACCCCTAACCACCGAGATGAGAAAAAGTATCTACGTGCAACCGTGCCCTTTAAGCTCGCAACAATATTAACCGAAATGCACGGCGCCGGGCGCATAATTTCCTCAAACTGTGCTTGCGTAATCCCCCCCTGCAATCTCTACAGCCTATCCGTTGAAGATAGGTCTTTGAGGAATTTGCGCAGGTGGTCTTTAACGACCACATCCGTTGCGAGGATGCATTGTCGTATGCAATTCAAACGTCGCGACAAAACTTGTTCGTTTTCCAAAATGTTCTCCCTTCTTTTAATTCACCGTCCGATTCGCTATTCGATGTCACGCGGATTTATTGTTGTTCTGTTTATGTCTCGGCTCGGCACGACTCTAGTCTGGCAATCGAACTCGTTACTGATATGCATAATTGATCCGGTAGTCGAGACGGAAACGCTTCATCAACTACAGATGCACTCGAAATATTTAGAATAGTAGTAGAAACTTTGTACAGTTATAGGTTTCGTGTTCTTCTGTTAACGTGTATACCCCATTATAGACGCAGGTACTCAATAGTTTTTAAGATATTTATAATTAAATGTCTTTATTACCATGATTATACAGGGTAAACATTATAAAGCGTTACAGACGAATATCTCAAGGGGAACATCATGTGGTGGTACTTTGATTTATACCGGTGAGCACTCCTAGGTGAAGTGAACCTTTATTTTTCTAAATGGAACACCTTCTTTTTGTATATATACAGGGTGTCCCAAAATTCTCTCAACAGCCGGAAAGGGGAGGTTCCTAACGTCATTTGAAGCGACATTTTCCTTTGCAAAAATTTTATCCGCGGCTTTGTTTAGGAGTTATTAACGAAAAACACGGACCAATCAGAGCGCGACCTTGACGCGAGCTGGCCCAGTCGGCCAATAGACAGTTGGCGCGCCGGGCCGACTGGGCCAGCTAGCGTCTAGATCGCGCTCTGATTGGTCCGTGTTTTTCGTTAATAACTCCTAAACAAAGCCGCGGATAAAATTTTTGCAAAGGAAAATGTCGCTTCAAATGACGTTAGGAACCTCCCATTTCCGGCTGTTGAGAGAATTTTGGAACACCCTGTATATCATGAATTGATAAACTATCGAATTCTGAGTAAAACTGTATTGACCTCCATATGTCCAAAATCTAATAGTTAACGCGATATTATCGAAACAATTTTCTTTCTTCTTTGGATAATATCTCGTCAACTGTTAGGTTTAGGACATATGAAGGTCAACACTGTTATACTCAGAATTTGATACTCTATCGATCTATGGCATAAAAAATAGGACATTCCATTTAAAAAAAGAAAGTTAACAGGAGAACGAGATCTATAACTGTACAAAGTTTCAATCAAATCCGAGACTCATCGACCTTACGCTCTCCATGTTAGCAAAAACGCGAGCCCGAGACGTTAAGGAGGGAATGGCGTAGGACAATCTGCGCGTAACCGTCTCGAATATAATTTTTGTTGTGGTTTCAGTGTACGGGAAAATCAGAGTAGTCAGAGGGTGCGGATACATCACGGACGAGAAGGACAACGCGGAATGCCAGAGGAGAACGGGCACCCACGACGTACAGGCATTCTACTGCTCATGCACCGGTGATCTTTGCAACTCGGCCGAAAGCCACACGCCGTCCTTCTTACTGCCGTTGACGTCTCTGTTCACGGTCGTTCTGGCATTGCCGAGTCTGTTACTATCGTACCCGCTCGCAATAACCGTCTTAACCTCGCCGTACTTCTCCATAGCCTAAAATGATTCTCGGCCATTAGCGGACACAACACACGACGCCTAAACCGAATCAACGATTCAAATAGCGACCGTTCGGAGGACCCGGGCCAACTCGTTCTCCTTCCGGTTCCATTTCAAATCGACCCCGCGATCCAGGAATTAGCAATTGCCGAAACAGTGTTCGCGGTGAAAAAGAGAAGTTTTTCAGTTCCGCCCGTTCCGAGAATCAAAAGTCCTTTCCGTTCTTCTATCCGACCCGCACACCGACTGTCGGTGAACAACGGTAACGCGAGATTGTCAACGAGTTGGCTACAGTTACGGCCAACATTGTCGCTCTTACTTTTCCAAACGGGACACGCTTACGATTGCCAAACAGAAGAGAAACAGAGAAACAGAGAGAGGGGGAGAGAGAGAGAGAGAGAGAGAGAGAAAGAGCACAATACACCGAAACACAGTGATCCGGGACTCGAACGATTCACAAAAAAAGAAAAAAAAGAAACAACAATATACTCATAGTTGAATTACAAAAAAAAAACGTAGCTGTAAACGGTGATACAAACTGCCAGAGATACGCGAGATCGATCGTACATAAAAAGAATAGTACGCTTCCCCGAGGTAAATTCGAAGAGAACGGGAGATTTGAGATAAAACAATGAACGATACAAGTGAAAAACACACACACACAAACTACGGCCTCCGCGTGAAAGCAACCGACGACTCTCGCATA
Organism: Lasioglossum calceatum; assembly: GCA_963966675.1. Classification (NCBI taxonomy): domain Eukaryota; kingdom Metazoa; phylum Arthropoda; class Insecta; order Hymenoptera; family Halictidae; genus Lasioglossum; species Lasioglossum calceatum. The sequence goes on along the minus strand of OZ016543.1, from coordinate 16,574,021 downwards.
AGCGTAGAAAGTAAATAAAATTAAAATATCTCGAGAAATAAACCTCAAGAACAAAAAAAATATATATATACATGATAAATAAAAGAATCTATATATATATATATATGGTAGCGGCATCGCGAATACGTTCGCAAGTTTGTACGCTACTGCTGAGAGAAACAGAGAGACAAATATATATATATATTATATTTTATTGGGAGGAAGCAGAAATGGAATTGCACGCAAGAAGGATATTACAGCTTATTTTTAGAGAAGTAACGTCGGGTCGTTTTCGTGAATGCGCGTGGCCGTCGGTATAAACGAGCTTGTAAAACGGGAATACAGGTGATCGAAGGGAAACATATCGTCGTGTCGTCTATATTTTACATTTCGTTGACGGACAAGAGAGAGAGAGAGAGAGGGAGAGAGAGAGAGAGAGGGAGGGAGAGGGAGAGAGAAAAGGGAGAAAAACGACGGTATCGCCATTACGATCGCGACCCGTGTTCCGCTGATTTTTGCAATAAAATGCTGTACGTAAATGATAGACGGTAGCGGAGGCTCGCGAATGGAAAACTGACCGCGTGTATGTGTGTGCGTGTGCGCGCGAGAGAGAGTGTCTCAGCTGTTCCTATGAATGTGTACGCATGCGCGAGTGCTTGTGTGTGTATGCGTGTGCGAGAGTTAAAATGCGCGCGCGGGAGAAACGCTAAAAACTACACTTCGGACATAGTTCGCTCGAGAAGTAAAATGTTACTACTACTACTTCGATCGTAGTCGAACTAAAACAACAGGAAAAAAAGAAAATGTCTGAGAACAGAAAATAAAAATACGAAAAAAAAAGAAACGTACACACAGGAGTCGTAACCGAAACCATAACGAAGGTGTAGAATCGTCGATGGAGAATGTAGAGGTAACGTAGAATGCTTATTGACAAACAACATCAACAACAACAAGAACAACATGAAAAAACAAACACATGTCTCACCGCAGTACCTAAATTAATCGCCGCTGCCGCTGTTGTCACCGTGTGTCGTCTCGCCGCCATCATTACACTATTATTACGACCGCTATTATACTATGTATTACTAATATTACTACTGTCAGGACTAATAACTTCATTGTTACCATTAACATCGTTACTGTTGTCATTGTTATTCTTCTTTTTATCGTTACTGTTATTATTGTTAAACAATGGTAGAAGAGCAACAATCGACAGTGGACGAACGTCTCGAGAAACGGGATAGAGATAGGGTCGCTTCCGTTGCGAGTCCTTGCGAGTCCGGAATTTATAATTCCAACAAAATTGATATAATGCAAACATAACATATAAATGATCTCTACTATTTTCTGGAAGTACAACAGCTCTAGTAATTTATGGAACGTTCGATTTTACAATCTTGTTTTATAGAAAAATTAATGTGTCACGTGTGAACCGTTCAAGTCTCTATTATATTTGGCTCGTAAGCTCTCGTTAGAGGAGACCCGGGAAATTGCACGAAAGGAAACAACCGAGACCGATGTTTTTTATTAGCAGTATAAAATTTCGAATTATATAAATACCTCGGACTGCGGATGAGCATAAGATCAAGCACGGAGTTTGGAATCCTCGAAACCACTGACTCGCATTTTTTTGATACACAAGTCCCCCAGTTGACAGTTGCACGCGTCGCGCGGCTTGCTTCAAAAGCGTGGTGTTCGCGGGAAAAAAATGTAATCGTACACTCGCGTCAAATCGTACTTCTTTCTCCCTATCCGTTGCGACCATTAGTATACACTGGGATCCCCCCGAGTTTCCATGTGTTTTCCAATGTGCACATGTGTCACGGTTTCACCTTCGACTCACACACACACAACAGAGGTTATACGATGCGTAAATAACGCGAGCTATACGATGCTTCCGCAACAATCTTACGATTGTTCGCTTAGTTTAAAAGTTCACCTGGTCTCGCGAATGTCAACATGGCTGGTCAAGTGATCGATCTCTCATTGGTCCAGTTTCGAACATGTAAATCCTTCTCTGGTAATTATTTACAAAACGATCCTCTTCTCCGATTTGGATGAAATTTAAGTATTCTCTTCTATCGGGTTGGCAAGAAAATAATAAAAGCCAATTTTGGGAATACTTTCCAGTTTTATGAGCGCGGAATTATGAAGCTACCAGAAATATGGCGAAAGATCATCGAACAAAATGGAAAATATTTTACTGAATAGAGAAATTGGCTTTCATTTCACTTTAAAATACCGAAATTACTTTCTTGCTAATCCAATAGTTCCCGAGATAATCACAAAATACTGTACCTATATACATCTACTGAATTACTTCGATTTTGGGGGATGATTGATCATGTGACTTTGTTGTGACTTGTGACAGATGTACGTTTAACCTAAACGAGCGATATACGTATGTGTAAATTGTAAATCATAGCTACACCTGCGTACTAATTAAAACTAACTAGATCTTGGATGAAATGTGTAGCCGTGGAATGAGGGGCTCCAGTGTGCACTGCCTTTGTTCAAGTGATAAATCTGGAACAACGGATAGGGAACAGGCGAAAGACGGAATAAGAGACGAAAGAAGAAAACTTACAAATTAGTCGAAAAGAAAGAATTTCGTTATGTTCCGCTCAATTAGTTTAGTTGATCGTCTGGCTGTTTTAGATGGTAAAAAAGGTACGTAATAATATCCTAAACATGCCTAGTGATCTTTCAGAGTTGAACTTTCTTATTTTTGCTTAAAACGTCAGATAAACGTGGCATAAATGAACAAAAAAAAAGATAAACATGTAACTAACTAGTTGCTCGTCTGTACGTAATGTTTAAGCCGATTCGTAAGATTAGAAACTCCGTCTCAAGTTACTTTATTGAAGTAAGGGCAAAAGATAATTAGCCGGTCAGGCTTCGTCGTCTCGTCTCTTCGTTCGGAAGATTGAACGAGAACCGAAAAAAGAAAAGAGAACGAAAAGTGATATACCTACAAAGAGAGAGAAAAACGTGCATTCGACATTGCATATTATTATCAAACTGTGGATTTTATGCATTTATAGCATACTCGATCGTCTAAAATTCAATATAGTACAAAGTGTAAGAAAATATCATGTGTGGTTTTTATTTGACTCGTTACCTGATACAAAACCCTACATAAAACACTAAAACAAATTTATCTGCCGTTCCGAGTTCCACGATCTAGTTCTACGTGAAAACAACAAAAATCTACATTTGCATAAACGCCGGCAGTCTGATATCAAATATTATGTACTTGTCGTTTCAATAGCGAGTACCCGGACCCGACTGTACTAATCTTTTTTCCTTTACTGCGATACATAAATTTGCGTGCATGGCAAAACATAAAAAATTGACCCGCCGAAAAATCCAGAAAAAAGTAAACATACAATAAAGATAACAAGAGAACGCACGAATGCATCGTGATATACGTCCATAGAAGGCAAAACAAACATCAACGAAAAAACCTCTTGTCCTGTCGATGTACCGTGATCCACGATGACCATAGAAACTGTGACGTCTAACAAATAAAAAGTAAACGAAACGACACCTTTCTTTCAACAATTCCATTTCCTTCCGACACGCGTCCGTAGAGGAATGGAACGAAACCGTTCATTCGAGTTGCCATTTCAAAATTACGAGAGATTCTCGCGAACGTCGTTTCATACATATCGTCCACCCACGATCACATCGCATACTTTAACATAAACGATGCTACTTGGCAACACTGCCCATCTCCCCCTTGTCCAAGCATATCGAGCGTGAGAGAGACGTAGAAAGCGAAAGCAAAACGAGAGGAAAAGGAAATCGGGAAACGCATACATTACAATTACATACATACAATCCCATTCGGACCGCATCATGAATTTGACATGATTCTCATTACGATATTATGTACAGCTTATGTCCCATTTAGCAACCTACACAAGGTACCCTCTGAAAAGACATCAAGACAACGTTCACGTCAATCTTGTTCAGTTATATTGTAATATTTATTATCGTATAATATCAATATTACATTGTACGCGTCGATTCACTATGTACAGAGAATATTCTGCCAATAAAGTGTTGAATGGTTACCAAAAAGAAAGAGAAATGATAATTCAAAGGCGACGTAGAATTTAAACGAAGCGCCAGATAATTAGTCGTTTTTCTAAAAAATTACGAATTCACCCGGTTGCTTAGACTTTATTTAGATGCTAATCGTGGAAACGTTCTGTCTCGTTTCAGAATTGTTCTTCAACGTTTCGTCAGCATGATCACGGAAATACATTATCACGTAATGCATTTGCATGCAAAGTGTACATCCGTTCGAATCGATAATGACGCATCGCAACGTCGACGCAAATTAGTTTTAATGAATTTATAAATTTTCAAAAGTATAAAATAGTGCATCTACTTTCATGTATCAAATTATTATTACAATTATTATTGCTGTAGCACAGGTAAGGACTGAATAAAACAGCAAGTGCTACGTTAGAACACATTATATTTCTCTATCGAGATGTTAATTGAAAATTAGGAGTAGAAAAGACTTAATCACTAACTGGGATACGTTCTTACGTTATAGTCTCTACTGAAAGTGAAACATAAAAATTGTTCACTTATCGAATGATAGCACCATGCAAAATAGATCGGAATCGAAGGAACATGTGTGTGTGTTTTGCGCGATGCTTGGTTGAAAAAATGTAGTAGTGCAGTAAATATTTCAAAAATTAAAAAAGTACCGTATAAAAAACTGACGCTATTCTTGTGTACACAGAATACTCTTTCGTGATCGATATTCGCAAGGCACGAAGTTCGACATTTTCGATCGCTGGCAGGAAGACACAGAATCACTCTCTCAGCGTGTCTACATATGAGTTCATTTCTATAATTACTACATGTCCTTTCATGTCAACTTCCGATTCATAGACTAATTGATTATCAGTATCTTCGTTGCGATATAAATATTTAAATGCATCAACGACAGTGAAAGCAAACGACTGCTTTAATACTGTAGCGTTTCGTATGACACTTTCATTCTGAAGCTGAGCCAGAATTGAAATGAAGTTCCCTCCCCTCACTCTTTTACCGAACGTGAAGTAATGATTTTTTTTAATCTCTGAGCTCGTTTCGTACATGTATCGGCAGCAAGTTACCAATTCATTAAATGATATTCGTACAATTCTAGCAACAGTAAAGACTTGAATTTACGTTGTACAAAAATAAGTCTCTAAATATGCACTGGTCCAAAAAGTACTAACGAAACAAGATTTGTCTCGTACTAACGCCGCGATTGTATTCAGTCGACTAGATCTAGTTTGTAGACGTTTTAATAAAAAATCAATGTCTCCACAAATGTACATTAAAAAAATTCGTTCCGAATGTGAATCTGAGTAAAAGTAAAAAATAAAAACAAAAAAAGGGCATTAATCATAACGCTTATACTCGTAATCAAAGTATTAAGAAAGTGGAACGGTTGTGGATTAGTATTTGAAAGAAGCGTGATAATCGTCGGGGCTCAGCGTCTTTGAACTGTCAAAGTGCTAAGTGTCTGAGAATATGACTATGTCGGCGGATTTTTCTTCTTCCGTGGATACGAACGGCGTCACCACTTGCATGTTGACCGATATATACAACGGATAAGTTAGCTCTTTGTCCAAAGACATCACTAGTTTCTATAAAGTCAAGTATGTATACAGATTTTATTCTCATGAAGTTGCAGTGTATCAAAGAAACCTAAATAATTACACGTACCTCTTCATTCTTGTGGAGTAATAACCTAAGCATACCGGAACTCTGAATGTGTTTCTCTTGACGTTGTTCATCCAATGAAATTAAACTTACTCTGCAAACAGATACGCCCAGAATTAGCGATAAAAATATTAGCCGATAAACTGTTATCACTAGACAAATTCGTAAGTGTACTCACTTTAGAATGATATTGTGCTTGCTGTGATTAGCTTTGATAAGGTCCGTATCTAATCTGTGATTCCTCTTAATCCTCAAAGTAGTGCTGTCCAAGCATACGACCAAATTTAGTCCAAAATGAAACGCTGTCCATCTCCACGTATGTTCCCCAGCCTTTTCAATACATCTTCCGCAACGGAAACATTCGCGTGCGAACTCCTCTTCGCTCATTTGTTTCGGTCTAAAATGTTAAAGAAATATATTAGCATGATACTTACATCCCTCGATTGCCATTTCATTGGACTGTTACTTGTAGAGTAGTTATCATAGGTACCTAAAGTAGATGGACAAACAAGAGAGTAGATTTTTCAGAGTGAACATTCTGTCCTCGAAGCTGGATGTAAAAAGGAAGGGAAGAAAAAAGAAGGCACATTCGAGAGTCACTACTACGTCCATTGGCCTAGTAAAGGGATACATTTAGAAAGTATGCAAATTTCCCAACTTACCCTCGGTCTTTATTCGCGTCTATTCTTAATAAATGTAACCATTGTTCCTTATACGCGTCGTGCAACCATTCGTGCGGTATCAAATTATCACTGTATAAAATTTTAACATCTTGGTCGTGTAATAAAAGGTACTTCATTCTCAGTGCTTTGAAAGGCGCCGCAAATTCTCTGCCCTCCTCCGTTATAAGAAAAGGTTCCGTCCATTTATGATTTCGAAAATATTCATCGATTTGTAGTGTTTCTTCTTTATTGTGTATATGAACGAAAAGCCTGCAACATTCGTTATAATATAGAAAAGCCATTTAGAAATAGTTTCAATGTAATGTATTACTGCTTACCATACTCTCAGCATCATGTATATGCAGAACTCAGTTTGCATAGCAATTAAATCAGGGCTAGCAATTAGCTCAGCCATCAGATCCGGAGTAATTTCTTTCAAGAAAGTTGGATGTAACCATCCATATCCTAAAAGATTCACTTCCAACCACCTTTTCGCTGCCGCCTTTACCGTTGGGACACCATAAGACACGGCTGCATTGTAATAAGGGACAACAGTTTTTATGTTTGTTGTCTCCACCATAATATCCGTGCACTGGTCGATTAGCCCTTGCAATTGGAATAAAGTGGAGGTAGCCAAAATCGATATAACATCTTTTGGTTCCAGACTCACTTCGTCCTGGTAAAAGGAACCAAAGACTGTCAAGAGAGCTGAAAATATATCAAATTAAAATATTTATCCCCTGAATCATGAAGAAACCTTTATTAATATTTCATAAATACTAATTAATATTTCATAAATACTACTTACAATCCAATGTGATGTTGGGATCAGCAATTTCCACACTGATGACCGTCTCGTTCGCTTCCCTCCAAGATCCGGAAAACATACTCGCAAAATATGGACTCTGAATGGAAAATATATCTTTTAATAATAATATCTAAAAACTGTGTATTCTAGTATGTAGAATACAATCAAGTACTGCATTTATGAATGAACTGAATTCTCGAGTATTGACAAGCCTTCGAACAACATAACTCATTCAAGAGCATTATGTACATACATACAAGCATTGACTTTACCTGACTGATGTAAACTTTATGTAATCTCCATGCTTTCCCTAGCATCAGCACAGTTATATCACTGCCTTTTTCTTCTTGAAACAAAGTTTTGTAGATATACTGTGCTGTCGTCAGCAATTTTCTTCTGTAAATGTACAAAACTCGTAAACAGAAATAGATTGACATTATACATTGATCGTGCATCGTTCGCAGAAAAAAAGTGTTATCTTCATTGACCACGTTGAATGTTAATTGCAATATCATCGCGTAAATTCGCCGCGAAATGAATAAACAGTAAATAGCGTTGTTGTGGACATACTTTTTCGGCGTTTGCAGCGTGCGATCGATGTAATCTGATTCAGAATCGAAGTCATCTTCTTCAATGCACTTTCGTTTACGACCACGGTACACGGAGTGCACTGCACTGTTTGACATCGACGCAATCCGACTCGCGTAACTCCCCATTTTGTCCTGGTTCTCTCTATCTAATACGTATGCAAAATTTCAAGTTCAAATATCGACGAACACCCGAGAATCCTCGACATTGTTTTCTAACGCAAAGAACCGTACAAGGCTCGCTACAGTGTTCAGTATACACGCAACAAGACTTCGCGTATATAGCAGTATATAGGTGGCCCTGTAGAAACACTTCACCTCATCTCAGCAGCTCAGCACTCAGCATACAATATGTATGGACTACATCGAATATATAAAACATGTAAACATGTGACGTAACAAAAGGGGTGACGTCACGTGGCGAACGGGGATACTGTGCACACTATTTGCGGATGAAATGCCCCACTCGAGGCTCATCCAATTGGATGATTCTTCTTGGTCGGGTGAAAGTGTCCAATCCATGTTGACCATAAAAGGAACAAACAGAATGTCTTACTCTGGTTCACTGGTTTTACTTATCAGGACCATTCGCGGTTTCCTCATCGTAATAACTAATCCAAAGAGTATATGAGAGTGCTCACGCTCGGGTTTTGCTCGTGCGTGCCCGTGCCACTTTTGGCTGCCACCATCTTTTAGTCCGGACAAGATCCCATCTCGACATTCAGTCCGGACAAGAACCTATATCGACTTTCAGTCCGGACAAGAACCTATATCGACTTTTAGTCCGGACAAGATTCTATATCGACTTTGGCCTTGATCAGAACCACCGACGAGATACTATCTCGTGTTGTAACGTCATGTAGTTCACTAGCTGACCGTTCCATTTCGATAGAGTCCGCTGTCGTACTAGGGCATTTTCTACAGGGTCGGTAATTCAGAACCACGGCGTGAAAAATGTATTGCATGCACTGTCTGTACCTATCCTAAGTCTGTGGCGTGACCGTGCCAAAAAGTGGTAGCAAGTTAGACTGTTAGACCCGGGCGTAAGCACTCTCATAATCTCATATGATATTACGTACTGTACTACAAAATAAATGTTGCGAAAAACTTTATATACATAGAGTTGTATAGAGTTTATTGATTGTAAGAAGAAATACAGAAATATAGGAAATAAAATTTGAATAAAATTGTCCAATTTGCGGCGTTGAACGCGCATACGCGAGACCAGTTACACCGTTGCTGATTGCTGACCGTTGCTATGCATTATTAGTCATTGGATTTCGGTTTCGCTTGGTTTCGCTATGATGTGTCTCCGTCTTATAACATAACGGTGAGGTTTGTGAGTCACGCATATACATATACAAAAGGAAATGTTTATAATGAACGTTACAGATTATTAGAAATATTACAAGTAATGCAAGAGAGAATAAGTAATATTACAATTTCTGTGACATCGTAGACATCAATTTCCTTTTGACGAAGGTATGTAACCTCATCTGATATACGCATTATCATACTTCTTCCAAAAATGTTACATTCGAAGTGTTAGTAAATATTCGAACATTCTACTGTCTTTGTACGTATCTATTACGTAAAAGATAATCGTATCACCGACGATTCAGTTAATTTTCGATCGGACGTTGATGCTTGTTACTGTAATGCTTATGTACATTTTACATCATCATGTAAAAGAAAAACCGTTTAAAGTGATTTAATGTTAACCTGCAAGGGAATCTCGGTGTTAAAAAACAACTATTTACCAGTTTTGGTTTCTTTGTTAATATTGCATGTATAATAATTTCTTTGTATTTAATAGCAATGGTGAATGCTAATAACGAAATGGACGGCACAGACTTTTGTACCACTGATTGTCCTTTGGAAAGTACGATCAATGTACCACCAATGCCACACACGCCAAGGAAAAATGGAGATAGACTGTTCAAATATAAATCGTATTATTTGAAAAAGAAACCTGCGTTTGTTAACGTAACTCATTTGCAAAATGAAAGTAGCATGGTACATGACTTCTGTAAATTAGTGTGTAAACCGATGACCGTAAGACTTACAAGATTACCAGATTCAGAGTTGAGAAAACTGACCGCAAAAGTATCGCCTGTAACTGTACCTATCAGAAGGACGCCGATAAAAAGACCGCTTTTTAGATTTTACGGAAGTAGAAAGAAAAAAAGAAATAACACTATTAATATAGAGAAATGCAGCAAAGATTACGTACCGATTCTTACAGAAATACAGAGTAACAAAATTAATATAACTGTAGATAATAATAAGACTGTACATACAAATGTTCATGAAAAAGTACCAGAAACAAATGCTAAGTTTGTACATACCAGAAAACGGTTACAAGTTAAAACAGCTTCCAAAGTACAAAAATCTTGCAACCATGAACAATGTAAAAAAGATTTATTAAAAACTGTTAAGCAACCAATCATAATATTAAATAGAATAGATGATGTAATTAATAAGTTAGCACAATCATTTGCAAAAGTTACCAATAAGCAAAACCACACAGTAGAAGAGCTGATAGTCACGCAAAATATAGCTGTGACACAAACCGAGGACCTTTGCTTAACAAGTACTAGCAGAAGTGATTGTTCTTCGAACGACCGAGTTAATGATAATAATAGCGGAGCAGAAAGCGATGACCTGTACCAACACAGGTTGATATCCAGAAGAAAACGTAAACTTTTTTACGATTCCAGTGATGAGTCTGATATAGACCAATTGCATAAAGAAACATCGATACAAGCGAACATGTTAAAATTGACTACACTGCAAAAGGAAATTGCGGATACTAGTGAAAAATGCAATGAATTACGTAGAGACACTCTGGTGCAAATAAAGAAGTTAAAATTGAGTTCACCGCTAAAGGTAACTGCAAAGACTGCTGACAAACACACTGATGAGGAAGAAGTAGAGAATCCATTACTTAGATTTTCTAACAAAGAAAGTATAGAAACAGGTATTGTAAATGGCGAACCACCTGTTGAAAATGAAGATGTAAATATTGAAAATAACAAAGTAGGTGTTCAGGAACCTCTGGTTCAGCAAGAAGAAGATCCTGGCATTAAGAACGTAGAAGTAGATAACAGGGAAGAAAGAATGAATGTTGAGAGTATACGAGCAAAAAACATGGAAGAAAGAATAAATGTTGAGAGTACACAAGCAAAAGACAGGAAAGAAAGGAGAACTGTTGAGAGTACACGAGCAAAAGACAGGAAAGAAAGAATAACTGTTGAGAGTACACGAGCAAAAGATAGGAAAGAAAGAATAACTGTTGAGAGTACACAAGCAAAAAACATGGAAGAAAGAATAAATGTTGAGAGTACACAAGCAAAAGGCAGGAAAGAAAGAATAACCGTTGAGAGTATGCAAGCAGTTGTGGCACCTCAACATGTTGATGTCAATGTTGAGGGTCTTGATGCAGATGTTGAGAATGAAGATACGGATATTTATATAGTGAATGTTGAAAATGAAGAAATGCGTGTTGAAAGTGACAAAGTTGATGTTGAGACTGCAAATACGAAGTGTAACTCGGACGCTTCAGAGAATGCAGTGCAAGTAAGTACTAAAAACATTACAGGAGACAGTGCTTCCAGCTTGTTAGCTACAGAAATAAATGTTGTACACAATTCGAGAGGACATACAAGTTCTAAACCTGCGGATGAATTAGTTGGCGAAGCTGGAGAGATACAGCAGCATAAATGGGAGCGATCTGTATCTGAGAGTGGGTTTCCAAAAAAATACAAATTACCTAAACAAGCGAAGATCCTCTTGGTAGATTTGCAACATATCAAAAGTTCATGTGGTAATAAATATTCAGCTACAGAGGTTGAAAAACTTACACAGAGAAATATAGATTCATCGCCGAATTGTAATTTTATATGTACGACTCAAAATCTTTTGATCCCAGGTGTAGCCTATTCAGAGACTGTTGCCGCTAGATCGAAGCCTGACAACAATAACGCAGAGTCGAATGTGTGTTCTACTGACAGCGAATCGACAGATTTGAACATTTCTCTGTGTTCGGAAAATATAATAGGAAGGAAAGGAGCTGTAGGAAAAGAAAGACATTCTAATAATGTATTGAAGAGAAACAAACTATACAAGATGATGTCCGACGGCGCCATTGGGTATTCTGTATCTTCGCATCTTCCAAAACGATCTACCAAAGAATTAGGATTGTCGAGTTCTCCACGGAAGTTTGGTAAATTTTTGATTATTCTTAAACCAAAAGGAAGTGATACAAAAACGTAAGGTAAGGATTCTTCTAATACTATTGAAAATCTTCATATTGCAGGACACAGGAGTTCTACAATAAAAGATCAATTGAAAGATGTAACCTTTAGGAATGTCCCTATAACTTCTCCAACAAAGTATGAAAAACTTACAGAGAACAAAGATTCTAGCAAATCTAAAGAATCTTCCAGTAATTATAAATGCATTGTTTGCGACGTCTACTTCGACGATTATTCCGTTTTGCAACAACATTTAAGTGAGCATGCAAAGCAACAGCTTCCTTCATCGAAACCAAAGTATACAGTTTCTGAAAGGTGTGGTAACGTTGAAGAAATATTACAATCTCCACCTCTGACGCCAGAGAGACAAACACTACCACAGTCTGCTACGGATAAGAATATTTGCAAGGATGTATCTTCATCTGACAATATTGTAGATAAAAATGTATCGTTGCACAAAAGACAGCAGAAGAAGTTGAAGTTGCCAAAACAAAAAGGTGGTTTGTCAAAGAAGAAAGTTTCATGTAAACCATGTAAACTGACGAACGAGTGCAGCGTGTGTTTCCAGGAATTTCCAACGAGAGCAGATTTGGCAGCCCATATTTTCTTGCACACAGAGAGTGAGCTGCAAGTGGCGTACGAAGCTGCAAAGCAGAAAAGGTACCAACAAATCGATAATGCAGAATCGGAAACCCAAATGACAGAGGATACTGTGGTAAATGCTGCTGATTCGGTTGAAAAACTTTCAACGAATACGAACGAGTATAAAACTAGTTCAAAAGCACAGACTGCACAAAACCAAAGTGATCAGACATCGAAACCCGCTGCAGTTAAGGTTTCTGAAGAAGTAAAGGAAATTGATCCTAAAACAAGTAAACCAACCAACAATGGGGAAAGCAGTTCTAATAATCATGTAACTTCTGTGATAAATAAGATAGAGAAATCAAAAACGACTAAGAAAGGCGGGTCTAAAGCATTGTTTACGATATGCCAGTGCCACAATAAAGCAGACGTCAACTTCAACCAGCTGCAGATTGAGATAGTTCTGCTGTGTCACACTTGCAGAGTATTGTTCCGAAGTATAGAATGTTTCGAGACTCATTATCGTCTTCCAGAGTATTCAGCTTGTAATCAGAACCGGCCGGGAAGTGGTCGATCTCCAAATTTATTCTGTGCTACTTGCGGGATGATATTCAGTTCGGTTCAAGACGTGCGTCAGCATTTAGAGATGCATATCCGTTTCAAGAAAAACTGCACCATAGACTTTCGTTGCAACATCTGCAAAGTGATCTTCATTGGTATCGGATCGCTCTTTCACCTCCACTGGTCTAAACACACAAAGGATTCATTCTGGGTAGCCAGCGAACAATCGTTCCCTAAAATATCTTTGATCGACCCGAAATCCAAGAAGCAGCGACCAACGTTTAAACCAGGAGAATTTGTTACCACCAAATATGTGGATAATTACTTTTATGTTGCAGAATATGTTTGCTCCAACTGTAAAGTGGCTTTCGCTAACGAAGACTATTTAAAGACACATCTACTGAACTGTAAGGCACATAGTTTAGAGAAAAGTCAGACTGTACAGTCCGATGCTACAGAAATAAGGCAATTAGAGTTGCATTTAATTTGTAGTCTTTGCCAGTATGCTAGTTCCAGCAAAGTAGAGTTGTACACACACATGAAGGACAAGCATAAATTCGCCGTGGAGCCCCAGTTTGTGTGCGTGTCTCTTAGAACTATGACGACAACATTCATTTGCAGCATTTGTATGGATGTAAGTGAGAACATCGACAAGTTCAATGAGCACTGGTTTAGCCATTATGTGAAGCAACCGTATTTCGTTTGTATATATTGCAACAAAGATAGCAATAGCGTGGATGCTTTCAAAGAGCACGCCAAAGAGCACGAGTTGGCAACAAGACAGAACATATCTTGTAATGTGAAGTATCGGGACGCTGAACACGTCTGTAAGATATGCCATGTTAGTGTTGAATCCGAGAAATTGTTAAATGAGCACAATGTTATACACAATCCAAATGATCTGATAAGGAGAAAGGGCAATGAAGTCACGACTCAGAAGAGTATACTCAAAACAATCCTGGCAATCAAGGAGCCTGATAAAGAGAACAAAGCAACAGAGAAGCAGGCCGTAGGATGTTCGAAATCTGTCGCAGACCTTGACAAGGAGAAATTAATTAGTATACTGGAAGGCAACGAGGAAGAGGATTCTGAAAATGAGTTGGTAATCGACTTAGCAGAGTATCCAGAGAACGAGTCGGCAGTCAAAGACAGACCTGAAGAAAAGAAAGTTCCATCTACGTTGGCAACATTTAGGTTGCCAGCAGCTACATTACCAGTACCTACGTTGCCAGTACCTATGTCACCAGTACCTACATTGCCAGTACCTACATTGCCAGTACCTACGTTGCCAGTATCTACATCGCCAGAATCTACGTTGCCAACCACCGAGTTAAATGCTGCTGTGGACTCTGGGATTCAAACTATTGTACAGAACGATGTTGAGTCGAAAGACGTGAATGATGTAAAGGATGAATCTGAAAAAGATGAAGATCCGATCAAAGAAGCAGAGGCAAGCGAGCCTACGAAACAAAAGCACGGATTTCTGCGGGTGAAAGCTTTAACAGAGCTTTTAGAAGATACGAGCAACTTGTTCGTGTGCAAGGTATGCAATTATTCTTGCGAGACTGCTGAATATTTGAGGCAGCATTATTTTACTCATATAACTCCAAAGCAACCGCAGCCTTCCCAGCCGGAGGTACCAGTTTTTCAGCAACCTGCGAGCTCCACCGAACAGAGCAGACCTGTTAACAAGACATTACCTGGAAAGAAATTTATTGCGACTGGTAGGACAGTCCAGGTTCCACTTCTCTCGAAGCTCTATCCAGGAACAGCGACCAACGCGAAACTAGTAGCCTCAAAACTGAAACCTGCAGGCTCTTCTGCGCAGGCTTCCACGAAAACGGCGTACCACAAGAATCTGCCGGCTTGTAACATTGTCCGTAAAATAATTGTACGACGTAGCGCTATCGAATCAGATGGAAACGTTCCCACAACGATGGGAGAAGGTTCTTCTGATGCACAGACTACCCAAATAGCGTCGACAGTCGATGCTAATAATATAAACCACCGAGGATCTGTAATTAACGCGACAAATTCGAATAAAAATCCTACCGGGAATTTTCCTTCAACGAAAAAAAACAAGGCTGCTGTGGGTTTCAATAATTATATTCACAAAACTTGTTCGAAGCATTATTCAAGGAATTCGAGGGCACACGACTTATCAAAGTATCCCCAACCACAACATCTGAAGAAAGGGGTAGCTGAGAAGAATTACAACATGGGTAGTGGTGCAGCAATGAGGAATGACAATGTTGCAAACGGTAACCAGAACTATAGTCGGGCCCAGCACAATGTCCAGAACCAGGCAAGGATGAACTCTCCTGCATCGATGTACTATCAGTATCCGAATTCTGAGCACGTTTACGCTGGGATTGATCAGGGGCCCATGCAAAGTCAGCAAGTGATGCAACAAGTGCCGAATCACACGGTATCGAGGAACCTGCCTCCTAGCTATTATTACAAGAATTCCACGGTCGGTGGGATGTCGATAGTTATCAATCAGGCAGCACCAGCTGTCTCAAATCTGTCGACGGTGGATATAAGACAGCAGCAAGGACACCAGCCGCGAATCTATCCGGTGTACACGAATCCTGTGGTACCGGTAGACTCGCAACCTTATGGACAACAGCAGCCGCAGGTATATTGGGTTGTTGAGACAAATCTGAAAAATCTGCGTATCATTACATAGTAAACTATTCCCGTGTTACTGTTTATTCGCAGAACATTATTGACTATTCTGGTACCGGTGAAGTGTATCAAGTGTCGCCACATGAATACAGAGGACCGATCAGTGAACATATCACCACCCGTGGAAGAACAATTGAACCCTCTGCAAACCTAACTTGCCCCTATTGCCCGAACTCCCCTACATTTGGCACTCAGGAGATGTTTGAGTTTCATCTAAATGTCAGCCATAATTACGTCTGCAATCTTTGCGGCTTATTGTTTTACAATATCGATGATATAAGGATTCATAAAATCAAACACGGTTTGATGGATAATTGAAGGATCACCCAATGGATTGTTCGAAGGTAATTTCATCGAAAAGTATGGAATACGTGCAGACTGTTAAAATGCCGCACGAGGAACAATAATCAATTACTTCCGCCAGTTACCGTAGCTGTTGCGAGTCACGTTTAGCGCCGCTATGTCTCCACACAGTTTATCATCGTATTGTTTAATGCAAAGTCGTTAGGAATACCATGACGAAGTTTTTATGTATTTTAGTTTTATAATAACTCGAATATCAAACATATTGTTAATGATATGTTATACGTTACATGAATAGAGTATATCGATGAAACAATACGCGTGGTAAGAGTTACTAGCTCATCTAGAATCTCGGTTAAGTTTCATGGCTTTCTATTGAAACATCTGAAGAAAGTAATCAAATTTCTCCTTATTATTAATTGAAAACATGTTTTCATATTTTTTACACAGTATATATTATTTATTCATTTATCATAAATAAATTCATGCAAATTGCATATACAGTTACTCACAAAATTGAGCGTATAATTTGTAAGGCTATATAGATGAAACAATTTAAAACACTTTTAATTTCTAATCAAGTTTCTAATCAATTCTCCTCCTGTATGCTCAGTCACTTTGATGAGGAATTGTACTGCGGTTTTTATTTTTGTTAAGAGTTATTTTTATTGTTAATCATTTGTTAAGATCTCACGTTGTGTATACAGAGTGGGTCACCTCATTTTGGACATTCGTTATAAAAAAGTACTCAACTTTGTCCTGCAGACATTTGACGTACCTTTGAAAACAACAAAGATATTTGAGGTGCCAAAATGAGGTGACCCACCCTGTATAAACGTTGAATATCATTTCTTTAATGATCTCCTTTTTGCTTATCGTACAAATAAGACTTTTATAGCTCGTGTACGTTCAATTTTGTGAGTAACTGTATATCATGGAAATCATACACGCCATTGTCTTTGAAGTGTTCAGTATTAGATCATTGAATTACAAAATGTTTCTGGATGTAGCTTATCTATATTCGTTTTCATATACAAAAGATATACTCAGAATAAAATTGCTTCATCTTATTGGACTCCAATTAGATGTCTAGTTGGATTTCTCTGCTGACTTTAAATATATCTAATTGGTCTTGTGAGTAGTGCCTGCGTACATTACTGTATTTATATATTTACAAAGAGAGATAACTTTCGTATTGCATCAACTTTGGCAAGTTGTTATCCTCCTTTTATTAAGGAGTGTCTTTCCTGTAGGATAAATTTATTTTTTAAACTGAGATATATGAGATATATGTATGCCAGGGATGGGCATTTTTGCCTCAATTGAGGCAAAGCCGTCCCCACTGTAGCGCCTACTGTCCCCCACCAGCTTCCGTCGTTACTATGAAAGAAAGACGCGCTTCGTCCGTCGTAAGCAATGCGCAGGCCTCGTGCATCGGAGCCGCGAGGAGCGCCACGGAAAGGAAGCTTGGTGGGGTAAGCAGGCGTTTGAGGGGCCCCACCCGTGCCCATCCCTGCCGGATAGAGGAAGCTTATAGCCATTTCGAATAAATCGATGCATAAAATGAACATTTGTAATTGTGTACAATGCATTTCGGCGGGTCATATTATTATTGGAACTGTTAAACTATTGTCGCTAAACATTTTAAAATCAGTAATTTGCAGTGGAACTATTTTATATAGTATTTATATAAATTCATATATTGAAGAAATTAATAGTCCCTATAACGATACGACTCGCCAAGAAAAATTTGATACACACGTCCTTGTATACCGAAAAACCGGCAATATGACATTTAGCGTACTTTGTATATTTTATGAAATACATTGGATATTAAACGCATTGATGACGATAAATATTCATAAATGACCCGGAGAAGTCGATCCGGTTTGAGATTTCGTAAAATGTATCAATTATCTAAAAATATATTTATAAAATGGTGATATTCCATAAGCATTTTCTGGCGTGTACTCCCTTTCCACATTATTAAATAACTAGGTTGCGGATCAAATAAAAATATCATTTATTTTTACTAATATATTTACATGCTTTCTTGTATTTTAAACAGAATGAATTTTTGTTTTCATTTTGTTAAATACCTATTTTTGGGGGAATATTTTAATGAATAATACAAACCACATTTACATGTTTGTCTCCTTTATTCGGCACTTTGAGCGTTTTTAATGTTTTTTTTTTACAGTGATCGCCATTTTAAAAGGATCTTCCTGCTCCAGAGACGTGTAAAATCGCGTAACTGATCGCAAACGTTACAAATATTATTATTAATCCGCGGATTTTATGCGGTACATAGAAATGTATAAAACACAATGAAACGCGAATAGTTGGTGAACATGACAGCTCGCATAAACATCCACAGTCTAATAATTACGTTTTCGCTAATCCTAGAATCTCTCTTAATAAAATAGAAATAGAGCGGTTCAATGCTTTTTTTCAGAACCAGAGCAGGAGGATCCATCGATCTCCGTACTCGATACGAAATACATTAAATAGTCGAGGTGACTGCAACGAGCAACGGGGTGGAAAACAGTCTCGGTTAATATTGAGCGTCGTTCTTTGCGATTATAGTCGTTGCTCGTGATAGTCGCGCGACGGGGACGAAATCTGTCTGGCGGTTATCATCGAAAGACTAATTCGTGTATTACACAAAGTTACCCTCTAAACTGAATGTACAGGTTGCTGCGAAATCATCTCGCCGGGGAACATTCGCCACAACTCCTTTACAAAACAGAGAAACATGAAACAAACGCCACGAAGAACAATTGGGAACTTCGCTGCAAAAACCAGGTGAGTCTACGTTTTAGTCAAATTGTACTCGTTCATGTTCGACGTATTTTTATATATTTGTGTGCAAAAATCAAACAATATCCAAAACCTAGACTTCCCGGGTTTTCGCGTGAAGTTTTTCGCCGGATCACAGTGTGCAATTTTTTAGAAAAGGAACATCTTTAAAAGCAGGCTACGAAAGTATATAGTAGTATGTGATATACCAGTGAGAGCTATTGAATCTTGTGTTAGGACATTTTCGAAATTTATTGTTAACTTTCTCTTTCGCTATCGCTTTCTCTCTCGGGTGAGAGAAGTTTGATTACGCCCAACAAGGGTTGCACTCGGGTGTTTCTTATCTCGTAATGAACGGTCCTTAAGTTAAGGCAAGCCTACATAATCGCCCGGTTATCGCGGGCATACGCTTGTTTAATATACATTATTTAATCCTAGAATTTGGCACGTGATTCACGTAAACACAATCTCGCTCCATTGTGTCTGGACTCGAACGAAAAAACGAACGAAAAGTCTCCCGTACTCGTTTATATAATGCAGTACGCGGTAAATGTTACGAAGCTACACGTTATTGGAATTGATTTATTTATTAAACGAAACGCCGTCAACGCCTGGGACTACCGAACATGATCGTTTATGATCGGTTGAAACTGCGATGGCTTTGTTGGGTTGGGGATTGTAAAATAGAAACGAGCTCCTTTGCTTATCTAGGGGAGTTAAAAGCTAGAGGGTTCGACCGTTCGGTAGTTCCAGGGTTAAAGTTTACTACTGTCGCAACTTTGTATTGGTAGATCCCAAATATAATTCATAGCAAAGTTGAGATTCAATGCACCAATTATAGAGTAAAGGAAATAGGTAAATTTACAAACGAAACTTCACGGAATGGTGTAAAACAGTGTAAAACACGGTACGTAAAATATGAACTGCAGCTTTATACATTGGAATTGAAAACGTTACGCTGATTTCTTTTTTTTAACCGGCTTCGAAAAAGGAGGAGGTTACTCATTTTGTAACCAGTTGCAAGAGCAATTATAGTTATAAGAGAGAATTTACTTGGATCACAGATACAAAGTGCGATTTCCTAGAAAATATCCTAGCTTATCGGTTAAGTATAGCTACGAAGAACCGCAGCCCTTCACGAGGTTGTCCTCCGATTAAGTACTAGTAATACTGATATAGGTCTTCGACGTTCATTTCGAGCTTACGATCTTCTCATTAACGATTATCCGTGAAAAAAACCGTGGAAAAAATGAACGGTACGCACAAAATTCGGGGAATTTTCAACTGTCTACCTATTTTACAATATACAATCGTACCTCGACTTACGTAAAGAATTTTAGAGCTGCTCTTCTGCTATTTATAAAAACAATATCGACATTTTCACTGGTTCACGCATTGACGTTGCTAAAAATTTGTCCTTAAGTCCACGGACTTTATCAGATTTGGAATGAAACGTAAGACGAGGTCTCAAATACAAAACTTCATTGGTATAGTACACCTCACTCCGGAAAGTGTCACGGAATCAACGAGAAAAAGGGGAGCTAGAACTGCTGCTCTAGAAACAAAGTGGATCTAGAAACGATACCTGTATTCTACGATTAAAATTAGTAGAATCAGTATTGGAAGGAGAGTACTTAATTGTGCTTCTTCGACCTATTGTGAGTTAAGAAAAATAGCACGGCTATAGTAAAAACGAAACTGTCTGGTCGTTCAAAGCCACCGAGGAGTTACCCCCACTCATACTGCTTGGCCACGCCTACTGGGCTGTTCGACCAATGAATTTCACGGTTAAGTGATCTTGTACAACCGGTTAAGTTTGTTTCAACTATAGAGTGCTTTCCGAAAACATGATGCAAAAGTTCAACTACACATTCTGTTCAATATAATAATTGAAAAAAACGTGGGATTGTTAATGCTTAAATCTTTGGTCTGGAGACGCGTACAAAAGTTAGATTAGCAACGATCAAGCGTAAATTGAGAAACGATGAAAAGGTTGATCGGTAGAAAGATTGAACAGAATGTGCTGTTCAAATATTTTGTTCTTTGTTTTCGAAAAACGCCTGTGAATCGTGCAAGGGACTAGATACGCGGACGTTCGTTTACTCTAAGAATATACTTTGTCGCGTGGTATTTGAGCCGACGGAGGTTTTATCTGCGACTATATGGTTTGTATCGTTTTACAATCGATTTGCTTGGAGACCTCCGTACACGTAACTACTACAGTAATCCTACAGACTAGACGTATTATCGGTGGAAAAATATCGTATTTTGTTGTCGGAATATCATAAATCTGCACGTAATACATTGGACGTTCTATATCCAGCAGCATATTAACCTTCCCCCACTGTACGAAAAAGTAGGTTGAGCGACGGAATCCCACGACCCTTTCCCATGGCACGCTTCCGGCGACAAGAAGGACTCCCATCGCGGCCCATCTTTCGCACAAACTCATTTTATTTGAACTTTGTTTGTTTTTTAGGAGTAGAGACTAGGGCTGTTATTTTCTTTCGAAGGTCGTAGATTTTGAAGCTTCTAATTTCGCAGTTTCGATTTCCGAAACTTCGAAGGTGATGAGAATCGGATTTTCGAACCATCGAAATTCGAACCTCCGTAGTAAATTACTAGAGGATTAAAAGAAACGGAGATTCAAATTCGAATCATCGAAGAATCGAAGCTTCGGAAAAGTAACAGCCCTGGCAGAGACCATAAGAATTCGGAAAATTTAGAAGCTTCGGACATAGACCGAAATCTAGGCATTTGAATTTGTAGAAACTTGATCGAGCTAGGAGTCTTTTGTTCCCGCCGGAAACGGATCTGAATTGGCTCCGGGTATCCGAGCTCATGCTGCCTCCTCTATCTTTCACAACTATCATCAATCTCGTACCTTTTCATTCTCATTCTTTTCTTTCTTCCTCTCTGGCAATCATCATGGTAGCAGAGCGTGCGCCATTCTTAACGCTTCATACGACCTAATCGCCTAATCTATCTCGTACATAATTACCTAGTGCTTAATCGTGCCCTTAAAAGGTATCATTGGCGTGTACACGACGAAACTGGCCAAGGGTCCTCGATCTATTCCGCGAATCGATCGTTCTATCTACACGGGGCTCGCGTAAACAGACAACGCGACGCCCGCTCCCGTAATTTGTACAAAAATTAATCACCATCCGAACGTTAATGGGCTATTGGGTCCGCGAGTCAGTCTGAACGGAGTCGATACAACCATTGGGATGAAAAGTCTACCGATCTACAGCCGAGTCCCTCCGGGAATATCGATCGTCGATCCGGATACGAATCCTTTCACCTTCTGCTTTTTAATGAATAAAAAACTTCTTGACTCGACGTAGGGAGTGGTGGACTCGCTTGGTGGACCAAGTTTGTTAGAAAAACAGGACTCTATCGGATCCAAGACGATCGATCGATCCTTGGTCGATTCGTTCTTCTCTCTAAATGTACTTTGTTATCGGACCAAGGCTTGAAGGGACACAGCTTCTTTTCTCGGTAGCCTAAACAAACACGCGAATTCTGCACAGTTATCGGGAACCACGGTAAAA
This sequence comes from Lasioglossum calceatum, assembly GCA_963966675.1. Taxonomy (NCBI): domain Eukaryota; kingdom Metazoa; phylum Arthropoda; class Insecta; order Hymenoptera; family Halictidae; genus Lasioglossum; species Lasioglossum calceatum. Next base: position 16,551,506 of record OZ016543.1, on the reverse strand, counting down.
AGACTATTATTGCGACACGGAGCACAGGTTCCCAATAGACTAGATTGACTCGTCGCTCGCGTCGATAGATGAAATCAGTGATCCGAACACTCGACAGATAAGAGTGAATTATAATTAAGTGCGAAGGACTTGTTCGTTCGACGGTCACGAATGAAATGTTTATGCTAAGTTACTTTACACGGTGCCTGGTGGTTCTTGAAGATGCGTTGAGACTTTAGTGGAATTCTGAGCTTGAGATGCTTTTTATGGAAGAGGAAACGTTCCGTGGGAAATACGGATTATTTCTGGTCGAGGTACTGCAGTGGAGATTTCGGACAAATCTAAAAATCGAGTAATCTCGAAACATATCCACCGTCAGGGCACGCGTTTTTGTTTTCTGTAGAAACAACGTCTTAAAATCTTCGATAGAAAACGGGGTTAGCCTAGAAAGTCATAAAACGGGCAGTGGTAGAGTTGTACGATAGTTGAGGGTGGGTAAAAAAGGGTCGGACTCGCAACTGATCAGACGGGATTCGATTGTCCTCGGGCGTGGTCCTGGTACGCCTGTTGGTGCAACCACAGCGAGTTCTTTTCTCCGTTTGAGTATATGACTCTCAATGTACTCAAAGCCATTGCCAATGATTGATCGAATTAGTGATTGATAGACTGCGGATGATTATGCAATTTCCAATTTTCGTAGACAAATTTTAAGAAAGTGGTACCAAATAGAATTCTATTTTCATTGGCAGTCGCATTTGTAGATCCACAATAAATAAAAATCGTACTAAATTCTGTTGAATTTAATACTACAGCATTTTTTGAAAATTTTTATAAGCCACACATGCATAAAGATCCGCAGTCTGGTGATCGATTTTCCAGTTTTGGGCCAAATCATCGGCTACAGAAGACCGATCAGGGTGCGTAGATTTTTCCGCATGGGTGAAAGAACTCGCCGCGATTGTTCCAACAGTCATACTCGGTGGTCTCTTCAAAACCTGCTGACCGCTTCGTCGTCGGTCACGAAGTAATTGGAGTTCTTGACGGCCGAGCTGTACATGCTGTACGTGGGACTACAAACGACTAATCCGGTCGTGCATCCGCTTAATTCCTTCTCGGTGGTGACTGATCCATGTCTCGCGATCGATGATCTTCTATCCTTCTTGACCAAGGTCATCCGACAATCCTCCGGGCGCAATGGCATCGAAGGATAAGTCGGCTGCCTTGCCAAGGTGGTCAGCGCGCGGTCGCCAGTATCGTTGAAGCTGCGCAAACGTTTGAGAGCATGATCGGAGAGAGTGTTCGACGACCTTGGAATGTGGGGGTCATTTGCAAAAGGCGCTATCGTTCTCCGTCATTGACTATATTCGTCGAGAAGTGAAATTTTCGAGTCGCAAAATACTATGTCGTATAAACGGAATTTTCACCGACTCGTTAAGTGCTCCCCCTCGGGAGCATTTAAAGAGGCGAATTTATGAATGGATCTTTTTTCATGGAGAATACGGAATAACGCACATCGAACATCATCTTGCGAAGCGAGCTCTAATTGGTCAGCGATATTCAAGCGAAGCTTCTAGTTCTAGTAGAGCTGGGCACTCGTTAAATGGTCGTCAGTTGTTTCCTTTTTTACCACGCTTATATTAGCTTGCATAATTAAAAAAATTAATTAATTAAACTAAGCCTGGTTTTTAAAAAGCTTTTTTTATATATTTTTTTCATTGTTAGCTGTACGCGGTTGTGTCGTTGGTCTTTCCGCGACGAGCGTTTAACGAGTACAAGTTTCTGTGGGAGAAATTTAGATAACGTACAGAGCATATTATTTTGCGAAAGCAGTTCTTCTAATTTGCGATGGTCGAGCAAGCTTCTAGTTCTACCGTGGCCCTACTTTTACTGCGGTGCGGATTCGATTTTGTTCTCGATTTTGTTCGAGATTCTCGAATTTATCGGGATCCAACCCTGGCGCGCAGGTAAGTAGTCGATCGTTTCCGAGTTGCGGTCACTTTATCGAGTCTCCACCGCAGTAAAAAGCTACAGAAACAAAGCGAGGCGTCTATTATAGATACCTATGATGCCTGACGATGCCTCTCTTGATTCTGCAGTGTTCGTTGCCGCCTTGTCCCTCCAGAGCCGTTCCATGGGTTTTGCAGGCCTCCACCCCCATAGGAACCGGTGACAGAGAGCCTGGCCCGTAAGAGCCACTGCTCTGTCTTCTATCCAAAATGTGAACAAGCTCCACCGACGGTGTCGGTGAGAACGTGCCCTACGAACCCGTTAAACCAACATTCCAGCAACAAACCAAAAGAATCTCCATCCCAACGACGAAACAAAATACGAACGGTTAAAGAGGCGGGGACAGCTCTACCAAGCTCCTCTCGCCTTCTAGGAACGGGGTGCTAATTGGATGATCGGGCGAGGATAAAACAAAACGTATAAATAAAACTTTATTTCAAGTGATTCGATCGAACGGTGGAAAACAACGCAACGAGGTGGATATAAACTTAAAGTATACGCAACAAAAATATTACTCTAACGTGGGCGAATATACGGAAGATACTTACGTCGATGACAACGTCAAAGATACGAGACGAAAATTAAAACTGTGAGAGATTAACAACAACTTAAGCGAAAAAAAACGTGATCGGAACGCAACGTTGATAAAGTTTCTCAATGAAACTCGAAACCAGGGCTACCATATTTTTCTCTCGCCAGGCCCTTTACCCTTCCGCCTCTCGCCATGCCGTGCACCGTACCTCGTCTTTGCACTCTTCCCACTAACGCTGGCGACACGCTTGCGTACGGTCGCGTCAGCAACTAGTGGGAAGAGTGGGAGCCTCGCTAGTTGCTGACGCGACCGTACGCAAGCGTGTCGCCGCTGTCGCCAGCCTTAGTGGGAAGAGTGCAAAGACGAGGTACGGTGCACGGCATGGCGAGAGGCGGAAGGGTAAGGGGCCTGGCGAGAGAAAAATATGGTAGCCCTGCTCGAGACTAGAGTCTTCGAGTTCTGTGATGCGGGGACTAAAAACGAGTTACAACTACAAAGAGGTGACGTCTTGCTCGCTCACCTGCAAAGACGGTCTCCTCAAGGTGCCACCCTCCATGCCGACCAGCTTCACACCTTTCACGTTCTTCTTCATCCCTATAGTGGTCAGCATGCTATCCGGAGCATTCTGGAACTCCGCATTGCTCCTCTCCACGATACTAATCCTCTCGTTCTCCCTCGCCTTTTCGTTCACCATGGATGTGTCAACCACTCTGGTGTAATGAGGACCTGGAGTCATGGGAGGAGCCACCGTGCAATTCATAGGGATTCCTCCCAAACCTACGGTATTCCCTGTCGAGATTACCGGTAGCATTTGTCCGATGGAACCACGCAAGTTTCTCACGCCTAAAATCTGAGCTCTGGACAAATCGCTGGTCTGCATGGGGGTGTAATGGGTCGGCGTGGGGATCGGTCTGGGGTGTATCGAGTTTCTCAAGGTGTGCAGATGCTGAAGACTCTGGTTCGCCTTTTGCACCGCTGCTCCAACGTTGTTTACTTTCGGCGTCCCTTTGTCGTAAGAATCTCCACCTATGGTGCTACTGTCGCCGCGATCTGTCATGTCTTCCACGGAGTTTGTGGTCGTTCGGTCGTCGTCGTAGCTTCCGGTACCGAGCCCGTCGCAGGAATCCATTCCCGATGTCGATTTCTAGGACAGCAAGACGAGAGTTAGCTCCTGCTCTTGGTCACTGATATTTAGGAACGATTCAAGATGGCCGATGCCTGAGAACAAGTGGCGGTTGCTGATCAAAAATCGAGTAGAAAAGCAAAGTAAATAAAGTTGGACGATTCGTATAATCTATCAACCCCTATCACCCACCTCAAAATCGAACAAATATGAATTGTATGCCTATCTTTTTCGATGAAATAAAATATGATTCGTTTGTAATCGATACGTAAGCATTCGAATAAATGTAGCCATAGAAGAAATATAAACTTTCGGGGTAAAGACGTTCTAATCACTGTAACTGTGAAGAAAACGGTACGGCAAGGAATTAATATAGTTTACGTTTACGACGACGACGACGAGGGGAGTCGATTCCACACGCGGAAACAAACTAAACCTGTAAAAACGTATTCCTCGAGCAGCAGCAAGTATCGGTGATCGAAAACGCAATTCCGCGCTTTTGATGTGTTTTTGCAGACGCAGAATCGGCTCCCGTTTGTGCCGTCATGTACTCTCGATGACCCTCTGGTGCGACACAGAAGAATCGCCGGGAATTATTCATGAATCGGTCGTGGAAAAAGATTTCAAACACTTCGGTGTCGACCCATCGATATAGCGATATACATATATTCGAGACGGTCCCGATGAATATGCAAAACGGGCATTCCACTTTGCTCGCAGGATGTTTTGTTTTAAAAGCGACTCACATTAACGGAAGAAGTGTCCATTAAAGCAGCGCCGGAGCTGCTTTGCACCACCCCCGACTGGTCCTTCGATTTTCCAGGCGAGTAAACGCTGAGCACGTCGCAGCAACGCGGGAAATAGCCCTTCCCGAGGAGATTTCTGGTGAAGAAGCTCGTGATGAGCTGAGTGAAGAGGGCTGCCAACATGACGCCGGTACGGAACGGAAACTTCTGTGTCTGCGTTTCCGTGTCGTAGAACGGGTACTCGATCAGCGCCGGCACTCCTAAGCCCTTCTCGCCGCCTAAATATGCAAGCGCAACGTTAACCACTGTGTGTGGAGTGCTAAACGATTATACGGCCTGTTCAAACTATTACTATCCACCGCACACTCTCGTCCCAAAGTGCTAGAACGCTTGCTAGACCGTTTCGCGCGAGAAAGAAGACTCCGATGCTTCGAAACGCGCGGAAACTTCGAGACCGAAACGTCAATAGTAATTAGACTGCGGATGTTTGTGCATTTTAAGGAAGTGGAATGAAATAAAATCTTGTTTTTCATGGGAACAGCTTTTGTAGATCTAAAACAAAGAAATTCTTGAAAATTTTCATAAGCTATGAATGCATACAGGGTGTCCCAAAATTCCTTCAACAGCGGAAAATGGGAGGTTCCTGAGTTAATTTGAAGCAACATTTTCCTTTGCAAAAATGTTATCCGCGACTTTGTTTAGGAGTTATTAACGAAAAACACGGACCAATCAGAGCGCGACCCTATTGTGCCAACTCGCGTCTGGGTCGCGCTCTGATTGGTCCGTGTTTTTCGTTAATAACTCCTAAACAAAGCTGCGGATAACATTTTTGCAAAGGAAAATATTGCTTCAAATGATCTCGGGAACTTCCCACTTCCGGCTGTTGAAGGAATTTTGTGACACCCTGTATAGATCCGCAGTCTAATAATAATCAAGTGACAACTTTTTGGTTTTGATCGTTCCTTCTTTTTATGAAGCTCTAACCAATTTAAAAATGTTGTCGACAATGATAGAACATTGACATCGGGTGGTCGGCTTCTAAAAATGATTGCCTTTTGAAGAGCTTACCGCAAAGACGTAGCACAACGGCGACGAAATAGCCAGCCAGGCAACCATAAGTGTCGACAAGAGATGGCCAATGCACAACAGCGAGCAATTGCGGGAACAGCACCACGTAAACAAGGTCGGAGGACACGTACCTAGAAAGGAACGTCTCCTGGTTAATCACGCTCCTCCATCCTGTTTTTAATTGTGACCGAGCAACGGACCGGGATAGTCGAAAGAAGCTGATTAAAACGGCTCTCTACTCACGACAGATAATAAATGCTGTCCACCGTGAGGGCGATTGCGGTTGACAGTACCATGATCACGACCATCGCGATCCTCAGTATCCAGTTCAGCTCCCTCTCGGACGCCTGAAAGATGTTACCGAGAACAAGAAGGATCCAATCTTTATCTATACATCTCGGGTTTTTTTTTTGTGGCCCAGTTAATTAAATTGCGGCTCGAAGAACAGAATCATTGAAATTGAAGTGCACAAAGGGCACGAAGTTCGCGAAGCGGATGAAATAGATGGCATTAGACGTTTGGAAAGTATTGAAATATTTTTTCGTAAATTATGGAGTACATATTCGGGGTGTTTGTAAAATCGTATTAGGAAATTATAAAGTTGACGAAAGAGCTGTGGTTCATTACGGTGAAATAAAGTTAAGAACAATCGTAGCTAAGGAAGTTGGACAGCTGTGAAAAATAGGGAAGACATTTCTATAATATGGAGAACAGTTTCGCCTTATGGTTCCTATCTCTTAATGGTTCTTTTTGGTGCTTACCTTCGGTCTGAGAGTCAGTCTGTAAACGTTTCTGGTGAACATCGAACTGCTAGCCAATATAGCGGAATCTGCTGACGACATCACCGCTGCCGAGATCGCTCCCAACCCTGGTAATCGATTGCCAAGTATAAAAGCGAAGAAATAAAGCAATCTCGAGTGCTTATAAATCTCGTTACATTTGGTCCTTTATAGCTCTTGCTTCTTACGAAGCGCATTTCAAATTGTTCTATTGATCACGGTTCCACTAGTGCACGTATTCTTTCATTCTTTCCAATTTAATTTGATAATGCTCGATTAATCGATCAAGTCAAATCGAGCAAGAATAATTAGCCTCTTATAATCCTGAATTTGTTATATGAATTCAGAAATAAATCAATGTGCCGGGGAAATGTGGTATTCATTGTTTTACGTTCTCGGGGCTTCAGGATCGAATTAAAATAGTTTAGTAAATCAATATATTATATTACGAATAATGTAACCTCGTGCTCTCCAATTCAGGAGTCAATCTATGCGTCGGGAACATTAGCATTTATTAATTTACGCTGTTGGAGCTTCAGATTTCAATGAAAATCGTCCATTCCAACAACATGTCGTGAATAATGTTCTCTTGAATTTATTCAAGACGAAATCAATGCATCGGGAAAATTTGGTATTCATTCTTTTTCACTCTTGATAGTTTCCAATTAAATTGAACTCCATTGCATCGATAGAAATACTGGGAGTAACGAGGTTCTTGTACTTTGAGTTCCTTGAAATTCAAAGATAAATCAATGGATCGAGAAAATTTAATACTCGCGCTCGCATACGCTCGGTTGTTTGCAACATTCAAAGGTACTCGACAAAGAATAACGACGGTCTCGAATTTTTTAAAATTCCTTCGAAGATGAATGAATGCATCAGGAATACATTTTAAGAATCGTTTTTTTGCCACCGGGGTGGCGCGCAACTAAAACTTTTGCTCTTTCGGCCCATTCGGATTGTACGTGAAAGTTTTGAATGATGGAAGGAACGTGGGAAAAATTTCACTCACCGACAAAGGAGACCCACTGCGGTGTCAGGTACCGCAGTACCAGGGGCAGAGCCGCGATCCCGTCGTGTGACATCGAACTTTTATTGAATCCATCGACCAACGACCAGTCTGTAGCACGTGCCACCACGCCAATTAACATCGACGGCAAAGCGAGAATCATGCAGCCGGCCATCGACGCTACCGACAGCGTCGTCGCCATTGTGGTGGTTTTCATGCTTAAGATTCGTTGAAAGTAACCCTGAAAGAAAGCCGACGAGCGATTAACTTTCTGACTGCGGGTGTTTATGCAATTTGCAACTTTTCTAAACGAATTTGCATACAGACTCGCAGTCTAGTGACCACTTTTAGAATAGCGTATTTAGATGTAGGGTCGTTCATAAATAAAAATAACGAATGGTTGAACGAAAACTTGTGCTTTCTTCGTACCTGCCACGGAATTCCTCCGAAGATCAGCAACAGCATCATATCCACCCACTCGCCCAGATCCTCGTTCCTAATTTCCCCCAGCCATTCGCGGGACGCTAAGTTCTTCTCGAAGGACACTGCGGGGTGCATAACGGAGAAGGGTGCAGCCACCCCTAAACCGACTATGATGCAGATCAATTGCAACGCGTCCGTGCATGCGACCGAGTATAATCCGCCGAACATGGTGTACCTTCACAAATGAAGACGTACATATTCAAATCGCACTATCATAGACCTTGAATGCAAAGCCCTCGGATTGCTTCTCGGAAACGGTTCAACACCTGACTATATTCTGACGATGCAACACTTACATCACTGCAAAAATAGCAGATGCACAGACGCTGATGTTAGGATCGACCCCGGCGACTACTGCCAACGAGGTGCCAAGAGCCCTGAGGACGGCAGCGCCCCAGAACAAATCGCCACAAAGTGCAGGCAAGAACAGCAAACCACCAAACCCGGCGCCATATCTTTCTTGAAAGGGATCCAGCATGGTCACGTATTCGGCTTTCCTCATTGGTCGCACGAACAACACTGCACCTATCATCCAAAATCATCGTTGGAAGGATCTACAGGGTGTCTCCGCCAAAGCAGGCCACCTAAATATCTCCTTTACTTTTATACAACAATTTTTTTGTCCGGTCATTTTTTCAGTTTTTCTCAAGGTCATCGTGTGCAACTATGAGCACGTGTGCACTTATAACTTACACTGTTGTAACGCAAACGGTAAGTTCAAAAGTAATCCTAATATTATCCTACAATTTTATCACATTTTTTTGGACTCAAGGTCACCTGAAGGTAATGACTTAAGCATATTCAAATGTATTTTTTCAGTCGCTGCAAGATGGGATAACAAAAACAAAATTTTACCGATAAAAAAATCACGATGAAAAGTAACCGGACAAAAAAAATTGTTCTATGATATTCCTCCTTCGATACCATTTAAATTATGCCATAAATATTTTTCGTGTCATTAAAAATAAAGGAGATATTTATTCTATAGTTCGCCAGCTAAAAATTCAAACCCAGATACTTTCCCATGGTTCCATACTCGATTTAAAGAATGAATGGAAAAGAAAGTGAAAAGAAAATTGTTGATTATTTGCTCGATACAGAGGTATCAATAAATTGTTAGGAGAATATTTTCCAGAATGTTTTTCGCCGAGCATACGCCCGGGAAATCCCGTAACCACCGCGAAGAACGCATCCCATAGAAATGCGAACGTCTCTTCATCACACCATCCACTCTGTTAGATTGTTAAGGGGAGGTGACTGTAGGTGGATCGTCATTTCGATCGTTCGATCGCGCTTTTAATTCGATTTTCGAGTGTAACGCAAACTCCCTCTCTGTTGCTAATGCGTATAACTTTCATTAATTGGAGTTCGACCGGATCCGTGTCCTGCGAACGACATCGATCCTCTCCTCGTTTTGGCAGTGGCTAGTAAAAGGGCTCGATGCCAATTACTCTACCCCGCCGAGTGCGGTAATCGAATGATTCATGGAACTTTCTGTTTGCTCTGCGGATAAGTGGACCCTGTGTGAATCGTGTGATTATTTGAATAATTTAAAATTATTTGACAGGAAGTCTCGACTCCGCTAGTAGCGGGACTTCCGAGGACGTGTACCAAAGCTTTTTCGACCGGTTTGGAACTGTGTCCAGCTTTCAGGCCCGCTGGGTGAATGATCAAGGAAATAAATAAATTAATGCGAACACTTCTTTTTACGTTATAAAAAAGAACTTCAAGAGTCTGTTCGTTTACGCCCGAACTTTGTACTCAATTGAATAAAACTGCTCTTTTTCTGGATACTACAAAAACTACTAAAAATAGATTTGAAGAACAAACATTGAAATGGTGCTAATGAACCGAAATGGCGTCCGGAGGCGGTCCAAAGGTAAAGAGAGACTGAGAACACGGGAGACAGTAAGGGAAGCCGTCTTTCGTCTCTTCATAAAATCGTTGACACGCTGCTTCTATCTCGAATCCTATTATTCGCTCGGCTTCGTTCGCAGACACTACGTCAGCTGGTTCTAGACACGTCGTCGCTGTCGACGAATTCGAATTGATCGTTTCTCGATCAGCCTTCACGGAGACCTTTTATTTTACCGTGCGGCAAAATAAAAAGTCTCGGGTAAATAAAAAGGTGCGACGCGAACGTGTTAAGGATAAATTTACCTGACGCCGGATGTCCTCGGCCTTGGCAATTTCCAATGCGACCGTGTTTCTCCATCGATCTAACTACCCCCTCGCCACCTCCCCCACATGCCCATCCTTCGTGCGTGGCAGTTAAAGGGTTAAGGTTACACACGGCGATGATACGCGTTATCGGAGATAATGATAGGGAAGCCTTCGGCCTGAAGGGCGATTTTGTGTAATTAATACTCTTGTACCTCTTATTTTCCACTTCGTTCCGTGTGTTTCTATTTTGTCGTTTCGTTTATCAATCTTTTCATTAATCTAGTTATTCATTTAATCGATTCGCCAGAAATTCATTGCGACCAGTCAAAATTGAATCAGACTAAAAACCACATCCTTATTTGACAAAGCGAAGTGTTCAGATGCATCTCTGCATCAATTGTTATTAAAATTGCAATTCTACTCAAAATGAAGAAAGAACTCCAGTAATAACGTTACAACTGTCGATCGCGTGCCAAAACGGCGTCACCACGAAGTTCGTGGAAATGTCAGGAATAGCGGAATCAAGTATGGACTAAAAATAAAGTGAAACGGAGGTGGTTCGTTCAGATATGTTCGAACTGAGATAAGGCAATTAAAATAAATGGAGAAGCAAAGAGCGGGTTCGATCGATACCGTTGTCGGCGAATAGCGCCACTGTCATGGACAGGAACGCCGCGAGTGCTAAACAAACTCTATCATTTTCATTTTTATCTGGCGGAACGTTTTTAGCTTGTATTGTTATTTATTTATAAATGTCATACCGAACAGCAGGCTGAGGCTGTAGCCGAAGGGCACTTGACACCAGGCCAGTCCTCTGGTGAACATGGCTTCCGCGGTCCCGTTCACGTAGGCGCCGCCGACCCACGTGGCTTACCATGGAAAGCAGAAAACAGGTTTTTCACAATTAGTCCATCGGTCGAGCGTGGTAATCGCTCTTTCGCGGGAAAATGTTACACCGACCAGGGAACCGGTGATCTGTGAAAGCTGCCCGTGAATTACCGGCATGCAAGGGGCTGCCCATTGTTCGTAATTACACGAACACTGTGCTATTCATGTCCGAAAGCTGTCCGCCAAAAAGATCGACACAATCAACATGAACACGCGCAATCCTTCGCTGTTTTTTTGTCTTTCGTTTCCAGGATTGCGAGCGTGCGGGATTCGCCTTCTCATTTCTCAAATGATCAAAAACGCTAGATAAAAGATCGATCTAGGGCACTATCTGCCTCAAAGGTCCTATTTTATCGTTTACGAGGCGTAATTTGCATTATTCGGCAGCGTGTACAGTGAGGGACGAAAGTATTCGTACACCCTTTGAAACGGAATAACTTTTTTATAATTGTACCAAACGACCTGATTTTTTTATAATCAATTAGAAGCATTGGTTTACGAAATGATAAGCAAAAAAGATTTCCACGCATCGAAGGATGTAAGAAACAAAAGTCACGAAAAACTATGATTTTCACCACATTTAACCACTTGCAGCTCTTGGGTATGTTAATCGATTTTGATGAAATTTTCAGCATGTGTGTAACTGACATAGATCAGCAAAACAAATATTTAAAATTTTCATTAAGGGCCCAAATGAAAAAGTTCTAAAAAATGTCTTTTTTATTTTTGCATATAATCTTGTAAATTATAATTTTTGGAAAACTCAGGTCGTTTGGTACCTATAATTCTAAAAAAGTTATTCTGTTTTAAAGGGTGTACGAATACTTTCGTCCCTCACTGTAACGATGAAAATGCGCCGAATAATGCAAATTACGCCTCGTAAACGAAAAAAATATGACTTTTGAGGGAGATAGCGCTTTAGATCCATCTTTTATCTAGCGTTTTTGACTACTGAAAACCGTGTTTGTATTATCGAGAAATAAGGAGGCGAATCCTGCACTCTTGCAATCCTGGAAAAAGGAGTCTACCCCTTAATGCAAACGTTTCGTGAATATTAACCCTTTGCAGTCGGAGCTATTTTAACTTGAAAATTAAACATTTCTTCTAACCTAGAATAATATCTCGTACAATACTTAAACATTCAGCAATTGATTAGACAGCAACATATTTAATAATGTAAACAATACTTTGAATAATGGTACAGCAATTTTTAGTAGCGACAATGAGAATGAGTCATCGCTAGACTGCGGATCTGAATGCATCACTGAAGAAATTGGTTGGGTGAAATATAAAATAGCAAAAGACCTAAAAAATTCAAGAATGTTGCATTGTTGCTTTCAATATAACAAAGTCGTTATGGAATGAGATCAATTTTTATGTTCTTCCTGCTTCCCGCAATCAATGCAAAACATTTTACAAGATCGTACAGAGATCCGCTTTCCAATCAAACATTGAACCTGCTTCGTATTCAATTGCACAATCACTACAAATATCCCGCTGGTGATTCCGCGGTACATTATCATGAATAATTCACTCGAAAAGCAAGAAAACTTCTGTTCAACGTACACGTATACATTCAAATCGAAATCACAGAGAGCAAAGAAACTGTTTCGTTACGACATCAAAGGCATTCGCGTTTATTAAATTCCGCTCGAAATGATCGTCGCGAGTCAAACCGGAATTCACAAAGCGGAGGTTAAGCTGGAAAGCGTAAGTCGCCAAGTGAATCCGCTGAGGAGCGGTGAAAGAGGGAAAAATCTGAGAAGCTGAAGCTCGTATTCCTCAAGATCGGAGAAAAGCGAGAGCACGTTGACCGTGGTGAATCGTGAGCGAACGTCGGGCGAACGCGTTCACCGAGGTTCACTCTCGTTCCTTCCATCGGTCCTGCCATTCATTCGGGCACGAGGCGGCGCGGCACCGCGTTAGAATAGAAGATAATTATGGCCGCGGCGTTTTTCCCGGCAGAGCGTTCATTAGGGTAATGGACGGACGGGAAAATGATTTTCCACCGCAGAAATAGAGCGCGGATGAATCGCAAGATGAATCGAGTCGAGCGGAACGTAGTGCTTGTCAGCGGGACGGGTAAACGGAACGGAACACCGAGGGGAGAGAGAGAAAATGTGAATTAAAAAAACAACAAGAAAAACCGGTAGAGAAAAAAGCAACGAAAAAAACAACAGAGGGAGGGAGAGAGAGAGAGAGAGGGATCAGGAATAAATGCTCGGGGAGAGAAGAACGGTCGAGCGAGAAATGCAATTGACGGGGCGACAAAGCGGGATTTCCCTGGTGTCCCACTGCCTGTCCCCGATAAAACTCGCGTGTGCACCAGAATAGGACGCCGGAAAAACTGGTTCCCACGGATTTTCTTCGTCAGCCCTGGAAACCGCTCCTCTTTTCCAGCGCGATCGTCAACGGGTCGCCTAACTTAATCGCTCGACTCACGGTTTGTTTCGCTCGACACGCTTCTCTCGACGTTCACCGATCGCCGTTCTCTTTCGATCCTATTTATTCCCTCTACGCCCACTCGATTTGCGGACGAATGTTTCTTCCGCCTACCGTTCTTCGATCTCCTCTATTTTGTTTACTACTCGCTGCTGCAATATCATTCCTCCTCAATTTTATATTTCTGCTGCTGATCACTTCCATAGAACTTCTACTAAAATTATAGGAAATTAACTTTTTTTTTATTGAGAAAATCTCAGAAGCGATTTATTGGAGTTCTACAAAACTAAACATGAGGGTGTACGACCACTTTGGTTTCCCTTAAACACACGAGTTACAACTTTTTAGGAACGAGTGAATATAAAGGCAGACTTTAATATTGGGCCCAGCTAAAATATGGAAACGTCCAGAGGCAGTTGTAATTTTAACTTAAAAAGGTTTTTCAGCAGTAGTAATCTTTGCAAATCATATAAATTACACCGCCAAAGGACGTGATTAAGAGTTTCCCACTCGGAGTTACATCTGCACGTAGGGCTATCGATGATGCCAATCCGTGCGAGAGAGCCAGCAAGATGATAATGACCGGCTCTGCTTCTGTTTATTGAGACAATGAAATGATAAAATACCATTGAACCAAGGAAGACGGTTATCTCTATAATAATGGAGAAAGTAAAATTTGCCTTTATATAACCCTTGGTTTTAATTATCATGGAAGTGTTGAGAAAACCTTTTTTCATGAAGAGTTCGTACAGATCAGTATAAGGAATTTTTGAGATACCTAAGGAACAGAAAGTGTCACTTTTAGCTAAGTCATCAGCAACTTCATTGTCCCAGATCCCGGAATGAGACGGAACCCAGTAAAATTTTATGAAATATTTATTAAAATTGTTCCGAATAAATTGATTATATTTCTTTTTGATGTCCAAAATATAAGAGTTAATTTTACCGTTAACCTTAACCGATTCAAGACTTTGGAGAGCGCTAAGAGAATCCGAAAAAATACAGACATTGTGCGGATCATTTTCAAGGAAATGAACTTGATCAAGAATAAACCAGATGAATTGGAATAAATAATGAATCGGCGAGTGAAATTGCCTTTCAGTTAACAACCGAGCCGAACCGGAGCAAATGAATGAATAAGCATTTCCATGCGGCTGTTATGGTAATATCCACCCGCTCTAATTGACTTAAATAATTCAAGCTCCTCCGCAAGGATTCCAGCCTAATGCGAATCTAACGGAGGCAGTTAGGATTATCGGGATACCGTTCTAAGAGAGCAACTCGTTCTTTCTCAAGCTTGAGGTTTCCTAATCTACGTAAGGAGAACCCTCTTCCGAACATGAATCGTCCAATTTAATGGATTATCCGAATATAATTTCGAAATTCTACTCAGGATATCTACCAAGAGCCTGATGTAACAAATAAACCTGACCGCGGGTTTACCTAATAAGGATTATCGGGGTATAATTCTTAAATTCTCTTTCGCCGAAGGGCTACGAGCAGCTCGACCTTTTTAATGAGATTTTTAATTCATTCCTGATGGGCTCTCGTAAGTAGTTTACTTTTCTGCTCGTTTCAATATCCTCTGCTTGAATCCCTTTACTTTTTCAATAATACTCGTCCTGTTCCTCCCGATACCCTCTGTGTTTCAGTCTCTTTATTACTTCAATAATAACCGCGCCGCGCTTTTCAATATTCTTTGCTCGAGACTCTTCGTCTTCTTATCGATCACGATTGGCGGACTGAGTCTCTAACGCAAACAGAATCTAGTCTACCTTAATCAATCATAATACGATAGCTTTTGTGGATAGTTTATTCGGAAAGCACAAGATTATATCAACTTGTATCGTATAAGAGCGAAGAGCGAATAAGTAATTCAATAGCTATTATCAAATATAATTATCCGAAATAATTATTTCAAATAATTACGAGATATAATAACGTGTTATTTGAAATCACATTCCAAGTACGTTATTCTAGACACGACGACAGGCATGGGATTAATTTATACAAATTCAAATAGGATATTTCAAATAATATTTCAAATAATTATAAATGTTATTTCAGAAATGCCCAGCTCCGATACACAATATATGTTTCTTCCAATTAATGCAGATAATTTTGTATTTTCCATAAAAAGCTGCAACGTACTCGTCGATGTAGTCTACTTTTTCCGCGTCACTTTCCGAATTGCTCCCTCCGTAAACCAACGATACAAAGCGAGCCAGAAGCGACGCCATCTTCGCCTCCCCCGAAATTCTGTTTACGTCGGACTATTCCCCGACACGAGGCGAGGCCGCGAAACTTTTGTATTCACCATTCTCACGTCCGTCCCCTCGGCTTCACGAGTTACGCATTTAAATGCCTCCGCCCTCCGGGAGGGTGGTCTCGCCCCCTTAACACGAATATGGGTCGCTAAAAAAAAAAAATATACGCGACGAGCATTTTCGCGAACTCCGTGGAAAGTTTCATCAAACGGGGCGCGCCACGCTCGGCTGGCGTTCTTTGTTGCGTTCAGAATGACCGGCTTTCGAATGGCGGAACAATGCTGGCCGCGAGTGCGTCACAATCGAAAAAGAAAAAATAGCATCGTGGGGGATGGGTCTGCAGGAGTGATCGAAAACCTGTACTCGAATAAAGAAGCATGCTAGAACGATTTCTCGAACTTTACGAATTCTAAAGGAACGAGATCTGAAATCCGTAATTTTGACGGGCTCGGTCTAGCGTTAACTGGCGTGAATTAACAAAGTCCAACAAATACGAAATAACATTCCATTCGTTCGTAATCAATGTTTAAGCAGTAAAATAAATATAGCCATACAAAAACTATAAATTTCCTTTCTCTTCCACGACACATTTCCGGATAAAGACGTTCTAATCACCGCAACTGTAAAGAAAATGTTACGGCAAAGGGTTAAACCGTGCACCGATGTAGCAACAACGCGAGGAGCGGTTTGCGGGGATATCGAATAGAACGAAAAATATTTTCGCGATTGGCTTGGACGAGAATGGCGGAAAGTTTTGCCGGTTACCGGCGTGCTGGAGCGAAGAAAAAGATCAAAGGGTGCGCACAACAGAGAAATAGAGATAGAGGGAGGAAAAGGGGGTTACTCTTTGACTCACCAATTAGGGTGAAGATACCAAGAAGCGGGCCGAGGCCGCGATTCGCCAGCATCATGGCATCCTGGCCTTGTCGTGCCTTTTTCTTCTTGACAGCGGCCGCCCAAATGCCGACACCCAGCACAGCCAGATAAAACACGATCACGCCGACCACCCCTATCACGTACACCCCCATCGTTGCGGCTTCACTTTTGTCCTCGGCTGGGATAGCCCTGTGATCTCCTGTAACTGTAATCACCTCGACGGTAACGCCAAGCATCTTGTTCATCCTTTCTTTCTCTTTTATTTTGCACCGGCTCGCAGCAACGCCGCGGTTCTAATTATACTGCGCTGCGAGCGACCACCGGGGGTTGTGTCGCGTCGAACCGCGTAAGCATCGTCGCTTCCGTTCCATTGTTCTCAAGAAGGATGGGGGTATCGTTGGAAAACTTATGGTCGCGCCACCACCCGAGCATCTCAACTTATTTTGCAGTAGAGCTTCGCTCGTTGCACCGAACGGGCACGGAAGCGCGTGCGAAAATCGAGGTGATCGATCACAGTGACTCGTGTCGACATAAATATTGCAAATGAATAGAAGACGGTATTCTAAATAGGATATACACGGTGTCTCAGCCAAAGCAGGCCACCTAAATACCTCCTTCACTTTTAATGGCACGAAAAATATTTATGGCATAATTTAAATGGTACCGAAGGAGGAATATCATAGACGAACAATTTTTTTGTCAGGTTATTTTTTCATAGATTTTTTCAAGGTCATCGTTATTTTTTTATCGATAAAATTTCTTTTGTTATTCCATCTTGTAGCGGCTGAAGAAATACATTTGAATATGCTTAGGTCATTACCTTCGGGTGACCTTGAGTCCAAAAAAAGTGACAAAATTGTAGGATACTATTAGATTACTTTTGAACTTACTGTTTGTGTTATAACATCATAAGTTATAAGTGCACACGTTATAAGTGGTCACCTGAAGGTAATGACTTGAGCATATTCAAATATATTTTTCAGCCGCTACAAGATGGAATAACAAACAAAAATCTTCCCAGCTGACGTGTCCATGGCTTGGTTATCGTGATGTGTTGGCGTTTACATGGGTTATACAACACCACTGCCAATTTTTTTCCTATTTTTACGTCCCAGTTCCTAGAATCACCCTGTTTAGGTAAAAAGGAAAGTTTAATCAACGCGCAAGGGTTGAAGCGACGTTTACAGTACGACGAAGTTTTCCGGAATGAATACACAAAATTAGCATATGAAAGAGTGAATTGTGCAATGTTAAGGGGAGTGACCACCCTTGCAGAGCAACTTTATCATTTCCTGGACAAGCCGATTCTCTTATTGTTGCCGTGAGAGCGACGATAGGATTACGATCCGACGGGGGGTGCGCGAGATTCCTCCCCGAGGCGACTGTAATTTCCTTGGGAAGTTTAAAGGCATTGTCGATGCTCGCGCTAAAGGAGAATCGTTAATTAACAGGGTGACAAGGACGGGCTGGTCATTGCGCGCGTGTTTCGCAGACAAGGAGACCGTGGTGGAACCTGAGGAACACAACGAGGGGCAGGAGTGAAAGAGAGAGAGAGAGAGTGTAGAGGGTTCGAGTTACTGGAATCCGCTCGACACTAATTTTCCGGCGGGTGTAATCAGTATCGACAGAACAATCGTGATACCCCGGTTGTTCTTCCATCGAGGACCTCTTGTGCCGCGTGAGTGACGTTCTCGATGACTCGGCCGACAAGAATCAACTGTGTCGACGGTTCCGTATCTGGGATAATGACGGTCGACCAATCAGCGACGTGCTTCGCGGTCGAGACGATCATCGGCAAGAACCTCGTGTGTGTCATCCTTTGTTACCCGGTGAAAATCGTTCCTTTGCAATTTAAATACATTTTACTTGAATTGTTCGTACAAAATAAGTGTTCGTACGCCCTTTAAAACAGAATAACTTTTTTATAATTGTACCAAACGACCTGATGCATTGTAAGCAATTAGGAGAATTAGTTTACTAAATTATGTGCCAAAAAGAAATTTTCGAAAAATTATAATTTACAAGGTTACATGCAAAAATAAAAAAGGCATTTTTGAAAATTTGTCTATTTGGGCCCTTTAAGAAAATTTCAAATATATGTTTTGTAGATCTATCATTTTCCCTGCATCAACCGATTTCAATGAAATTTTCTGCACGAGTATAACTAACATAGATCTACAAAAGATTTAAATTTGCGTTAAGGGCCCAGATAAAAAAGTTTAAAAAAATGCAATTTTTTATTTTTGCATTTAACCTTGTAAATTATAACTTTTGGATAATTTCTTTTCGCACATCCTTTAGTAAACCAATTCTTCTAATTGCTTACAGAACATCAGGTCGTTTGGTACAATTATAAAAAAGTTATTCTGTTTTAAGGGGCGTACGAATACTTTTGTGGGCCACTGTATGTGGTCGTTTGGAGCGAGTAAACTTTACAAAAATTTTACATGTTTCAAGTTTCGATGTAGAAAACGAATGTGTTTATCTGTGAATTCCTTTCAATTTCGTTTAATGGGTTAAGAAGCACACGTTATTACAAATACAATTATAAGCTAAACAATTTCTTTGAAAGCCGAGCAGAAACGATTCAGCGTGGAATGTCCGAATGCCGATCGGACGTCCTGTTTCGGGAAATCGCGATCGTCGAGGACGATGCTCGCCAACGCCGGCGATTTCAACGCTGCGGAGAAGGGTCAAGCCACGGGGAACCGTAGAAAACGCGTGCGGTCGAGACGTTGGTGAAGGAATTTGGTTTCAATTGGCCCGCGACAATCGCTCGGGGCGTGAAAGTATTGATCGCGCGGTGTCCAATAAAATTCGCTGTAGAGTTTCGGGTATCGTTTTCACCGGAGGAGGTTGGAGGCGAGCGCGAGCGGTGTTGTCCCGGCACGCTGCCACCGGAAAAAGAGACCGAGAGAGAGAGAGAGAGAGAAACATAGAAAGAGTGTGACAGGGAGCAAGTGGGACAGCAAGGGGACAGCAGGGGGCAAAAGTTAAAGCTCGGCAAACTCGTCGAGCGAAAGAGAGTTGGAGCAATCGAGACAGAGACGGTGCGATAGAGAGGAAGGGGATGAAGAGAGAAAGAGAGAGAGAGAGGGGGAAGAGGGGGAATGGTGAGCACACGGTGAAGGAGCTAATCGACCGCGGCGGCAATTGCGGAGCGGATTAAAATTCAAGTGTGGCCCAGATATCGGACACGTTGGGTCGTCGGGTCGTGACCCGGGCTCCGGCGATGCTGTTCGCATACTCACGTAAAGTTCAGCCGATGCTCCGCACCGCTCTTACCCCTCGGCATTATTAATTCTGTATCGGGGCCGCCCGCTTTTTCCTTTTTGCTCGTCGGCTGGATCTGAAAAAAAAATCGTATGCGCGAGAAATGAGAAAGGCTCGGTTTGTTCCCATTCGACCGGGGAAACGCGCGCCTGGCTATCGTCTCGATTTAATCGACCCCCTCCTCCGCCCCTCCATCCCGACTAAACTCTTTTCTCGCTTTATTTTTTCGTTTTTCCAACCCTATCCCATTTTTGTTCCGCTCTTTTTTCGGCAGGTGTCTATTCGATCTGCGAGCCCTCTCGAAGCCAGCGCGCGAGCACGAAGAATGCTCCGGCGCGGCAGCGCTCGGATCCGATTTTCCGGCTGAAATTGCTCGATGTTTTGATGGATCGTAAACCATAGGGACTCGAGAGGCTGCGAAGAGGCTGCCGTCGGGCATGATTGATTGGCTGGTAAGCGGAAGCGTTGTTTTTGATGAAAGTTTGTGTACAAAACTCGTAGGACAGAGAGCTATTAATGTCGGATCGGAAATTTAGATTGCGGAGTTATGGCACCTTAGAGCCTCTTCACGGTTCGAGCATGCCCTGCTTGTGTCTTCCTGTTTTATGACCGACGTGGTTATGGCCGTGGTGTTATGTCCTTTCGCAGTCGCAACGTTTATCTGTTTCCCGTTCTTGACAGTAACTGTTGCAAACGCTCGTGTAACCCGATGAAAAAATAAGGAACAGTTGCAGAAATAATCCTAGAATATTGTTCCAGCCATTTTTGCTTTTTCACTGCGTTTTTTCGAACATTATTATTAGACTGCGGATTTTATGTATTTATGACAAAAATCGGTTCGTACAGTTTAAAGCAGTGGACTTGTTAAAAAGGTTTAAGGACACCAGGGTATTAGTTTCAGCCAGAGCTGGGCATTAATCGATTAAAATTTTAACCGAGATTGATTGATTAATGTGTACGATTAAAAAAGTAATCATTGAAAAATGGACGATTGATTCGATTGGTTGATGATGTTAATCGTCAATCGTTGATTAAAAAGAGAAATCATCGAAAAATCGGAGACTGATTTAATCAATTGTTGAAGTTAATCGCCACACGGGCTATCCATACATTGTGATAAGGAGGGACAGAGAGAGACAAAGAGCGGAGATGGAGAATTGACAGAAATATATCTCAACAAAAACTCGGTTTACATTTTTTTCAGTATTCATACAGTTTTGATTCCGCATTTCATTTCAAAGTTTTAGCAGTTAATCATTAATCAATTATCCGATTGACGATTAGAATTGAAAAGAATGTAATCGTTAACCGCAATTAACGACTACGAAGTAGAAATTTATTTTTCAATCGTTGATTAAATTTTTGCCCAACTCTGGTTCCAGCTGAATAAGAAAATAAAGCTTAATAAAAATTTTTTATTTGGCTCCTGTGTCTTGCAATCAACGCAAATATATTTTATTTTGCATAAACATCCGCTGTCCAATTATAATATTACCAGCCCGAGGTTAGAAGAATCGTATTTAATATATTCGAGGCAGAGGTTATTTGCGACCGAAACGTGTTTGGTAATAAAAATCAATAGTGCTTTCATTCTATTTTCATCGTGAAAGAATTCTCTGTTCAGCTGAATGTATTGCACCGCATCAGTCTTTGCTATTTAAAGTCTACGTTTGTTTTTAATATTGCATTTTCAATTCGATTCGCAGTTTACTTCGTCGTAAAGACCATTTACTAGTCTGCGAAGTCGAATATTTCAGTACAGAGCACGTTCCCACAGCGATTTCCTCGTGTAGGTAGTAACCGTGGAGCCTGAAATCCATTTACGACAGTTTCACGATGATTTCAAAGTGAATTCGTTAACATTTCCCATCGCGAATTCCCGTGGACCGTGCGGAACACGTGTTTCAAGAGCCCGTGCGACGGGAGTGCTTCGTTTTCGGTAACTTCGGGCCGAAAAGCCGCGCTTTCCGCAATCAGAGACGTTTGAAATTCGCGATGTCGCGAGCGAAACGAAGGAACGTCGCCTGAACTCGCTGCAGAACATCGTAAAATGCGAGTGCCTTTTGCAGGCACGTAAAATGCACATAAATTTTTGATGCGCCGAATGTTCCGTGAAGTCTACGTCCCGTCATTTGTACTTCGTAATCGTAAACCCGAAATGCCGTGAAACGAAACTGCAGCATCTACTTGTTCAAACATTCCCGGTGAAGAGACTCGTAACAATCGCAGGGGATTAAACAATTCGAAGACTCGGTAACGTTGCGCGTAAACTCGGAAAAATTGAGGTAAGCACGAGACGAAACCGATGCGCGCCATTTTGAATAACGCTGAATACAAATTTACCGCTGAAAACCAGGCAAATACGAATTTAATGCGAATACGGATCCCTGAACAGGGATTCGACAAAAAAGGATTTTTATGAAAGAAATCACGAGCTTCGCTGGATCGCTAGACTCGCGAACCTTTATGCAAAGTTGCATTTTCATAAATGAGATGAATGCGAGTGGGATGGGGTTCGTCGATGCTCCCGGTAAATAAAAACTAAATTGAACCGGCGCACCGTCGCGTTTGATTGAATCCAGTGTTTCATAAATTTCCCGGAACGTTTCTATACGTCATAAATGCATAAAATTTCCGGCAGCGTAATCGCGACCGAATCGATCGGGAGAGGCGCGCATTATTCAGTCGTTGCTGTTAAAACGACTGTAAACGAAACGCTAGAGGATTATGTATGCGGCAGCGCTAGGCGCAAAGGTTAAAACGAATCCCATTCAGTTTATGCCAGCCATCAAGATTTCCTTTACCAACGGTTTCCGTTCTACCGATGTGATCCACCGTTCTCATTTACAAGCCAATTAAAACAAGCACGACCGGTGTTTACATATTCTGCCCCAATCAGAAACATCGCATTAAACTCACCAAACACGGAAAACCGACAATCAATAAATTAACCCACTACCGCCGCTGCCAATTATTGCCGATCGCCTCCGCGCAAACGATCAATTTCTCGCTGATCTATCTTTGCTACAAACAACAACCCAATCAAAATTACTTCGGTTGGAATCCCGTTTATCGTGGGCGAAAGTCAATTTTTTAAGTTTCGTGTACTGGAAAAGTTTTTTTTGCTACCTAAAAATCTGCAGTCTGAACGCATGCAGCAATAAAGAAAGTCGCAACTGTTAAAAATTCCACTTATTCCGATCCGAACAGCAATTTCTGCCTGATTTTAGATCCGCGTACTCTCCGCGAAACGCGTGTGCAGCCGACCACAAACCACAACGAGAAATAAAGAAAAACAAGGAGTGCACGATAAAAGTTGCGTGACGCTTGTAAACGTTTCAGTTATAATTGTCCGGGAACAAAGCTTGCCGGTGTTGGTGACAGGGGTCGGTCGTTCGTTACTGAAATCGCTTACTAATTAAGTGTAACGAAAAAAATTAACGAGCGGAAACGGCCGCGGAGACAAGAATAAATACTGGTGTAGGGGGTAGTGGAGAGCCGGAGCGAGATCCGGAGCGAGGAAAACCAAGAGAGAGAGAGAGAGGAAGAGAGAGAAAGAGAGACCGGTCTCGTTATAAATTTGTAGAAAACGCGGGTGAATTGGGATGGATGAAAAGCGTTTCAGAGCGCTGTACACTGCGAGAGCGGCTCTGAAGAGATTAAGGAAACGGCGCGGGGGTGGTTGGGGGAGGGACGAAGAAGCCGTCGAGGGTTAAATGACTCGTCCGGGGAATAAGTTTAAGGACCCGACGGTCTGTTTCCTTTCGAAGAAAATTCGCTCGCCAGGCTGCTCGATTATCGTAACATTCCTCGGTTTTCCTTTTTTCCGTGTTTTTCCCCGGGCCCGGCAAAAGATATCCTCCTCCTCGATTGCGGATGATCGTCCGGCTTTGAGGAAGAAGATGCAGCTGCCGGAATCACGGAGACGGGGATGCGGAAGGGAGGTTCATTGTTTCTGGTACTTTGGAGGACGATGCTCGAGCCGGAACCGAAATGAGCGAGCAATAATCGGGTCCCTTGAAACAACGTGCCTCGGGCCAAAGACCCAGGATTGGTCATTTGAACCGGGAGGGCTCTGTTTAGAGATTTTTCTGACTGAATGGGGGATTTTGGAACCGATCCCGGGCGAATGGGGTCTACCGGAGTCGATGGGGTTGAATGAGTGATTTCGGGACCCGGGCACTAACAAAAGTAAGAGGTTTTTAAAATCCTGTTTGTCGAATGTCTCGTGTAGGGTCTAAGGGAGGTTTTCCATTTTTTTAGAGGGTAGGATCGTCTATAACGTCTTTAGGATGGTCTCCATGCTTTTATTTGCGCGAAACAAAAGGATTCCTCTGTTTGTTGCTCTGATTTTTATGGTCTTCGGAATACTTCGTTTACCTTTGAAATGAAATGGTGCTTACATTTTTCTCGTAGCTGGCACGCGCAGACAGCTTTTGTTTTTTTAAAGGAACAATGGCACCTTTCATTATTTACTCGAAGGAATTCGCTCGTGGTTTTACCTTCCAGAAAAACGATTCGTTCATTTTTCAGTAGACCGGTGCGGTGTCTTTCGCATTTTATTGACGGGAAAAGCTAGTTTTCATGCCCTCCTGTCATAGAATTCGATTTCCTGGATTCCTCTTTGTGAGAAGAGAATGAACTCTTTTATCATTCGATGGGAGATGTTTCTATTCGAGTTTCTAAGAGAGAGAGAGAGAGAAAGAGTGTTGAGTCTGACAGATACAATACTTTCATTCTTTAGCAGAAAAACATAAGCTCTTACGCGAATTTAAATTCCATTAGTCCTCATGTTTATTAATGAGCCACTTTGAATATTTACATCCTGCACAGTGTAAACAAAACTACTTGGCTTCGTAAACTCGGCCCATTGAATTTGATTCAAAACAAAAACAACATCCCGATAGAGATCCTGGGGCTGGACAATACACCATTCAATGTCTATTTCCAATGAAAAGAATCCACCCTAGGTCGCGTGACTCATCGTCTCTACCACTTCACCGAATCCCCATGGGTTTGTCACTGCCATTTTTCGGAAACCGTTCACCAGATGTCAATATTTTCTTAGTTAATGGAAGAATCGTGGACACGCTACCGTGAACAATGTTGTTACATCATTACCAGACTGAGGATCTTTATGCAAAATAAAACTTGTCCGAATGTTATTGACCTGAATTGACGAACAAACTGAATGTTATTTCTTCCTTTAATCATTTATTAAAATGATTAAGATGAGAAATCATATATGGACATCTTCAATTTATTAACTTTTTTCAACAATTTTGAATTTCGTCTACTCAATTTTGCAGTCAAATCATTACCATTATCAATATATATGTATATAATAAATTAAATATTATTTAATGCAAGATTCCCTCATCATCACGATTCACCCCACTCCTAAAAATTCTCTAATCTTTCGCGAACCACTAATTCTCACTAATTCCGAACATAAACATCAAAATCCCTTGCTTCGATACAACAAATACAATTGCCAGAGACCCTTCACAGTCACCACAACAATTCTTTCAACCCCTATCATCACAATTCACCCCATAAACCCAACACTTCTAAAACACAGACAAGCTTCTCCTAACGCTCACCAAACATCAAAACAGCTAGTGTCAACGAAATTTCCAAAACGTATCATTCCCAAAACCACCAATACCACAACCTCTCACCCCATCACGCGACTCCCCCACTCTACAGCCCTGATACCAACCCCGTGAAACCTGCACGTTCGAAGCGTCGTCCTGGGTGCCCGAAATCCAACGGGTCGAATCACAGGAATAGACCCTTCCACGCAGAGGAAGGAGCGAGAGAGAGAGAGAGACAGACAGAGAGAGACAGAGAGACAGAGAGAGAGGAGGAGGGTGGCGATGGCGACTTACCCCGGAAGAACACGCCTCTCACGTGAGAATCCCCATGGCGGTTCGATTCGCTCCGGGTCCGAGTGAGTCACTGTCGCACGGGGTTCGGCGGATCCGTCTCGAACTAGCCGAGGAATTCGCGAGGACGAGGGCGGATCGTAAGGATCAATCGTTGGGAGATGAATCGCGAGGATAAATCACGAGGATGAGTCACAAGGATGAATTACGAAGTTGCGTGGCGGGGATGAACCGTGAGAGGATGCACTGCGAGGGCAAATCGTGAGGCGAATCGCGAGGGTGAACCGCGAGGAGGAAGCGCGAGGATAAATTGAAAAGTTGCGTTGCGAGGATAAACCCGCGAGAGGATGCACTGCGAGAATGAATCGCGAGGCGAATCGCGAGAGGACGAGTCGCGAGGCGAATCGCGGGAGGATGTGTCACAAGGATAAATTACGAAGTTGTGTGGCGGGGATAAACCGTGAGGGGATGCACTGCGAGAATGAATCGCGAGGCGAATCGCGAGAGGACGAGTCGCGGGGTAAACTGTGAGGGGGTGAAAACTGCGGGGGGTGGAATGGACGCGCGTGAACGTCGCGTAGAAGACCTGTGAGTCGGCACGCGGACGCAATCGACGTCTCACGAACGCGGCAGACGTCGACGGATGGGAGCCAGGCGTACGACTGATCCTACGCCGGACTCAGCATCCCGTGCGGCCGACACGATCTGCGCGCTGGACCGCCACCTTGCCAGGGGGTCGTGTCGCAGAGGGCGAGAGACGAGGACGGAAGCTGTTTCCGGAGGCGGGGAGTAGCGGGGCACTGAGAGAACAAGCGGGAGAGAGAGAGAGAGCGAGAGGGGGTGGCTCCGGTGAGTGTGAGAGAAAGAGCAGGAGAGATCCGGACAGCGAGGGAGATCGAGAGCGAACGTGGGAACGAGAGAGATGGATTGAATGAGAGCGAGGGAGATTGAGAGGGAAAGAGGGGAGGAACCCTAGAGAGAATGAGCGGGCTACAGAGGAAACGAGAGAAAAAGCGATAGAGTGGAGAGAATGAACAAGAGAGACCAGGAAGGAACGAGCGAGGTAGATCTAGAGGGAGGCAGACAGAGTTTGAGAGAGTAAGCGAAAGTTGGCGGAGAGGGATGAAGAGGGTGAGATGAAGGGGATGGAGGGGGACAGCGTTGCAAGGGGCAGGGTGAAATTAGGAATGTGTGCAGAAAAGTTTCAGGGAGATATTCTGAGTCCACATCGCGTGGGGAGGATGATTCGGAGGAGCAGGGATCGAATGAAACTGTTAACTTTTACAAATTAAAGAAATTCGTCGAACTTCTCGATCGTTCCGATTCTGTTCCAAGTCCGCTTTGTGCATTCGTTAACAAATAGAAGAATGAGTGGCATAAGATAAACAATGTAATTATAGGTTCATAAGATGAGCAATGTAATTATAGGTTCATAAGATGAACAATGTAATTATAGGTTCATAAGATGAACAATGTAATTATAGGTTCATAAGATGAGCAATGTAATTATAGGTTCATAAGATGAGCAATGTAATTATAGGATCATAAGATGAACAATGTAACGAAGTCTGCACGTACGGAACAGAAGTTTCAGTTACTTTCACAGCAGTCTTCTTGCAGCATAATACCGGTAAAATTGAAGTTGTTGCGCAACTAATGGAGAATTTGAACAGTTTCATTAGACTGCCGCGACGGTTGGAAGAGGAACGGAGGAGAATTCGGGAAGAGAGTAGTGCTGTTGTCAGACAAGGGAGACTGCGAGGTCCGATGGAGGATGGAGAGGAGATTCTGAATGAAGGCTGAGGTCAGTCGACAAGAGAGTCAGAGAGCCTGAGAGAGAAAGAGAGAAAGGAGTTTTATGGATTAAGAGGTGAGTCTGGGAATGCGGGGGGAACAGAAGAGTAGAGTTTGAGAATATGGGGAAGGAGACGGAGGAAAGGTTGTAAGGCCTGGGAAAATGAGTTTGGCGGTGGTGGAAGGGGTTCTGAAGTAGGAGCGTGGTCAGTCTAGGAATATAAAACGGGGATGGCGAAGGGAAAATGAAAAGGAAGAAAATTACATTTTCGGGTTTAAGAGGCGAGTCAGGGCAGGGGCGGAATGGGGTGAGTTTGAGAACCTGTAAAGAGAGATAGCGAGGGTAAGTTTGAGGTTTTGTGATAGCAGATCGCGGACGAAGATTGATCAAGCTGGAAATACGAAAGAAAAGGGGAAAGGACATTTGGAGAAATGAAGAGAAAAAATGTATATGAAAGATGTTTTCAGTCAGAAAATAAGAAGAAATAAGAAATGAAGATGAAAAGTTCGAAAACAGGTTATGAAGCTACTGGCATCATTGCGCAAGAGAAATACGACGAGGTAAGTTTGCATATAAAGAAGAAATGAGCCGCAAAAGAATTGAATTAGGGATGCAGACTCGGAAAAGAGTGTTGGGCCAATAGGGGGTGAGTCATGGGATTTAAAAAGGATGCAGCTGGAGACGGGGGAAGAGGTTATTGGCTGACGAGGGTGAATCCGTAGACCCGGGAGTGAGGAACAGAAGTAGACTTCAAGTGAAGAGCGAAGTGAGTCTAAGCACATGGAAAGGACACAAACAGAAGTCATGGACCAAGGGAGACGTGTCTGCAGACGCGGGTGAATCCGGCATTCTTTCGACTTACCCGTTCGCGAAAGATCCTTTAAAAGCAGGAGTTGGCACGGATCTGGACTGCCTTGTTCGATAGACATACTGTCTAGAAAGAGGATCGATCTCAACTGAAAGGTTGGGTAGAAAGATAGGATATTGCAATGTTAGCGTCATTATTACGTAAAAATTAAAAGTAATAGGTTAGTGTTGGACGAATAGCAGGGTAAACATGGAGGTCTATATATTTTGCGATCGCCATGACGTCTCGTGACGAGCGAGCAGAGTATCATCTGGGCCACCACAACGCAAAAAGAAGAGCAGGAAGAACAGAGGGAGTTCAATTGGAAAATAAG
The DNA here is from genome assembly GCA_963966675.1 of Lasioglossum calceatum. Classification (NCBI taxonomy): domain Eukaryota; kingdom Metazoa; phylum Arthropoda; class Insecta; order Hymenoptera; family Halictidae; genus Lasioglossum; species Lasioglossum calceatum. Next base: position 16,523,007 of record OZ016543.1, on the reverse strand, counting down.
TGTCAGGTGCTCTAGACAAAGTAATAATAGTAGAAATGACGGTGGGGGTGATCTTTATTCCGCCACTTAGCGCCAATGAAAGCATCCGAAAAGAGATCGCGTGTGTTAAGTGGTCGGCCACCGTGTAACTTTCATGGTCAATCAGCGTTACCCATTACGGGGATTGGGACAGAGAAAAACCGTGACAGGGAACAAGCGGAGAAATAGGTTCGCCGACAGTGAGAAAGCCAGGCGATAGGCTGGTAACAGGGAACACGAGGCAGCGTCGCGAAGACGAAGGGGAACCATCATTCTGGGGAAGTTTCGAACGCGACGCAACGGAGAAGGTGAGAACGAGGGAGGCGAGATAGGGGAGACGGATGATGGTTCGTGAGCGGAAATATAAAGAAAAACCTAACGCGGACCTGCATCGGAGTCCGAGCAGGAATTAACAGTTCGTTGGCGAACGTCAAGTTTACGGCCTCGAACTATCTTTCGTTGTTGATACCAGGAGATGTACGCGGTTCGATTAACCGGAAGGTTAACCGATTTCAATCCAAAATCTCTAAAAATATGAAGCAGGCTGGTCCAACAGACAAAACACTACTTCTTCAGACCACTGCTATTACTCTGGTTGATTTTAATCCAAAAACTTTAAAAATATGAAGCTACCAGGCCCAACAGACAAAACGCCACTTCTTCAGACCACTGCTACTACTCTGGTTGATTTTAATCCAAGAAACTCTAAAAATATGAAGCAAGCAGGTCCAACACACAAAATACTGCTTCTTCAGACCACTGCTACTACTCTGGTTGATTTTAATCCAAAAACTCTAAAAATATGAAGCAAGCAGGCCCAACAGACAAAACACTACTTCTTCAGACCACTGCTACTACTCTGGTTGATTTTAATCCAAAAACTTTAAAAATATGAAGCAAGCAGGCCCAACAGACAAAACACTACTTCTTCAGACCACTGCTACTACTCTGGTTGATTTTATTCCAAAAACTCTAAAAATATGAAGCAAGCAGGCCCAACAGACAAAACACTACTTCTTCAGACCACTGCTACTACTCTGGTTGATTTTAATCCAAAAACTCTAAAAATATGAAGCAAGCAGGCCCAACAGACAAAACACTACTTCTACGGACAAAACGAAGAGCAAGCATTCTACAATAACCTACACGCATAACACCGAAAACACCGCGGAGCCAGCGCAGCAGGTAGAATTTGTATCTGAAGCGCGGGCAAAAGCGGACGAACCGAGAGACAAAAATTGGCAGATAAGCCTGAACAGACGGACGAAGGAAGATTAAAGGACAGGGGACAGCCGGACAGAAGCAGAAGCGTCTACAAATCCGCGGACGAGGTAGACAAACGAAAAAGCGCGAACGGTGACGTTATCGACGGAGCGATAGAGGGAGAGACGCGGGAGAAAGAAGGGGGTTGGTAGAACTACAAACATAGAGAAACACGACAAAGGGAGAGATCAAGGGATGTCGGGACAGAGGAGAGCCGCGTTTAAACAGCGGAGAAGCTACGAACGCGGAATAGAAGGTCGGCGGAAGGTCTAGGAGCGAAAACTGGATGGAGATGGAGCATTGTATGCAGAAAGAAGCGGGGTGAAACGAGGGTTGAAGCGGGAGGGTTCTCGCCGGGGATAGCGAAGCCGAGTATACGGATAGTGACGGGTCCGCGAGCTGTTCCAAACCTGTTCCGATGTACCGGGTGTCCCGGTTGCATCCTACCCCTGGAAAGTACCGAAACTTTCCTCTGAGAGCGGTGAACTCGGTTCGTTCAGCGAGACGAGATGCACGATTTATTTCTCATTTCTTCGGTAAGAAGATGCAAACGAACTTCGTCAACTTTTTATTCTTTATTTTCGACTTACAGCCACCCCTTAAATTTTCTCCCACCTGTAGTTGAGCACACTGTATTACTTTGTTCTTGTAAACAATGGAATATTTTGTCTACGAACGCTCTTCGTTGTGGAATGTTTTCTCAGAGCCTCGACATAAGCGTCCTCCCGATTGCTTGTGGTCGGACAATCGCTGCTTAAGTGGTTGAAGATCGCACACCCACGCAGCGCCGTTCTCGCTCCTTCCACGCACCGAAAATCCTCCGGAACAATTCCCAGACCATTCTTCTTCCCCGGTACGTCCGCCGACCGATAATCAAACCCAAACATTCGTTCGATCCCCTCCCGCGATACCCTAAACACTTGCCGCTCGCTTCAACACTCGTACGGTCGTTCCCTCAAAAAAGGTTCATTCACCGTCTCGTTGAAAATATCGCGTTGCCGCCGCTACCACCGAGTCTGTTCGATCGAGTTTTCCGAACATTTTCGTCTCGCTTTTTTTTTTTATTAGACTGCGGATTTTATGCATTTATGGGAAAAATGAACGGGAGTTTATTCAATTCTATTCAATTACAATGTGTATTGAAATTAGCACAACTCTGCATAAGAGGTACAGCAAACAGTTCGCCTACAATATCGTGTGAGAGACGCGATACGTCGATCGGGCCAAACGTAAAAAACACGGGTGAGAGACGTGGTACGTCGTTCGGGCTACACGCGACAAACTGGAATAGAGAAAAAACAAAAAACACCTTGCAAAATAAAATTAGTTGTAAGGCAAGGGGTTGAACTTGTATGCATGCTGTGTACACGTTATGGGTTCAGATTAATTAACGTTGGAATGTGTTAAGGGGTGGTTTCTCGAAGAGATATTTTTACGTATTTCTTGAACACGTTGTATGGACGGTTTTGAACAGGTTCGCGCACAGTGTAGAGCCGTTGCTGGGCGCAAAAACGGGGAGAGAAACTAGGAACACGAGCTAAAACGATAGTGGAAAGTCTGCGGGGAGGGGGACGGGGGTTGGATGAAAGTTTTGAGCGAGAGGAACCGAGCGAGGATGATGGCGGATGAAAAGAACGAATTGGGCAGGTTCTACCGTGGATGAAGCTGGGAATTCGGAGAAACAAAAAATATGAAAAGTTTTTTAATAATTCTGAATGGATATTGCACGAACGTCGCGTCCCGCAGTCGCGCGTACATTACATTAATAAAAAATGAATATCCTTTGGATATCCGCTGTCAAGCTATAGAAATGGAATGTTAGTCTTTATCTGATTGGTTAAACGTTGCGCACGAATTTGATTAAAACGCGAGAACGCTTATTCAATAACTTTGCTGAATAGCGGAATAGCAGAAAATTATTGAGTCGAGTCATGATTTTATTCATTCAATTATCGTTCAACAATGTTGTTATATTATCGTGACTCAGAGTGACCACTAAAAATTGCTGTATCATTATTCGAAATATTGTTTTCATTATTAAATACGTTGGGATCTAACCAATTACTAAAACATTTACGTATTGTACGAGATATTCTATTAATTTCATTTCCATAAAATGATAAAAATTATATAATTCTTAGGTCTTCTTCCTTCTTAGGTCGGAAGAAATGTTTAATTTTCGAGTTGAAATAGCTCCGAGTGCAAACGGTTAAAATGGTTATGTTGAGAAACAAAATTAATCTTTCTTCATTAAATAATAGATTTAATTTTGAGGAGGCGTGTTGAGATATGTTTTCAGAAACAAAATTTATCTATTACACCACACAAGGAACTATCGATTCAACATCTGTTTATTTCAGTTTGTTTATGAAACCGTTGGTTGTTCGTTTATACTATTGTTCAAATTTCTAACCCGGATGATCCTCGTTTGGCGTGTTACATTCGAATAGTAAAGAAGTGTTTTGCTTGTGCTGCTTTTCTCGTTATTAAATAAACTCGTGAAATCAATTTACATAAAGTGTGCGGATTATTAAATTACATAATCTAATAGGTTAAACGAGGGAATGCGTTTTCATGTAATATCGTATCCCCCACAATTGACTTGAAAGGTATTACTAGGTAGGTTTTACATTTTAATAAATGAAAGTATGGTTGCTTTCATTTGAGAAAATACTGGTCGGACGACGGTTTCAGCGAATAAGGGTGAGCCGAGGGAAAATGTTTTCAGGTTAATTTGTTGTCGACCACTAGATGCGAATCACTGTCGTTCGAGTGGTTCCGTTAATCACTGTGATTGCTATCCATAAAGCGGGCGAACAATGGCGGAGGTGGATCGACGGTGAAGTACTTACGGATCACCCTGTACAATGTAATCGACAGATTACCGATATCGAAGTCATTCCGATTTTGCGCCGCCGGTTGAAACGAAGCAAGACGGAAACACGGACGGAGATAAAAGTAGAAACGCGGGGTGGACGTGCGAGAGAAAGAGAGAAAGAGAGGAAGGAAGGAACGAAGAGACTGGGCTAGGGGAGCACAGAGAGAGGGTACGCTGAAAGAGGGGCGAACACGGAGAAAGATAAAAGGAAGGTCGGGGGAGGTTACGATACAAATAGAGAAGGGTCGTACGTCGTGTTGGAGGAAGACGGAGAAAAAGAAGAAGAGAGAGGAGGAGGAAGAGACAGAGAGAGGATCCGGGGTCTGCGCGCGTTCTGAAACCTGCGGGAAGATGAAAGCTGCGAGACCAAGATGCGACGTGGATAAAGAATTTCTGAATTCAACCGAGTTTCGAATACAAGAGCTCTGGGGCACCACAGAAATTGAAAGACTTTCTCTGGGAAAGACAAAGAGAGACGAACGTAGGAGAACTGTCCACTGTAGATTTGGAGTAGATCGAGCCAGTATTGGTCAGACAGGGAGGTCTCGCTGGATCCGGATGTGACGTGGATAAAGAATTTCTGAATTCAGCTGAATTTCGAATGCGAGAGCTCTGGGGCACCACAGAAATTGAAAGACTTTCAGGGACGAGAAGGAAAAACGAACGTAGGAGGACTGTCCACTGTAGATTTGGAGTAGATCGAGCCAGTATTGGTCAGACAGGGAGGTCTCGCTGGATCCGGACGTGACGTGGATAAAGAATTTCTGAATTCAACCGAGTTTCGAATACGAGAGCTCTGGGGCACCACAGAAATTGAAAGACTTTCTCTGGGAAAGACAAAGAGAGACGAACGTAGGAGAACTGTCCACTGTAGATTTGGAGTAGATCGAGCCACTATTGGTCAGACAGGGAGGTCTCGCTGGATTCGGACGTGACGTGGATAAAGAATTTCTGAATTCAGCTGAATTTCGAATGCGAGAGCTCTGGGGCACCACAGAAATTGAAAGACTTTCTCTGGGAAAGACAAAGAGAGACGAACTTAGGAGGACTGTCGACTGTAGATTTGGAGTAGATCGAGCCAGTATTGGTCAGGCATGCAGGTCTCGCTGGATCCGGACGTGACGTGTATGAGGAATGTCTGGATTCAACCGAGTATCGAATACGAGAGCTCTGGGACAGCATCGGTCAGATAAACAGATCCGAAATGTGCCGTGGATACAGAATTCTTTCAGAGGAGGAAAAATACTTGTCCTCGAAGAGAGAAGGAGATAGAAGAGGAAACTAAGGCAAATTGAGAAAGCGAGGCCACCTCTCTTCGAGAGAATAAGATGGAAGCGGAAACTCTCCAGATTTAGAGTAGATTGAGCCAGCATTAGACAGACAGATCTCAATCGAGAGAAGTTGCGAGGGGGTTCAGCTAAATCCAAGTTGTCCTGAGGAATTTAAACGAGGTTGGACAAGTCTGTCGATGGTTATCCGCGGCTGTCAATACTTGGAAAGTTTTCGGACACTTTTGACCTTCTTCGGGAGCTTCGAGATTCCGACGGCATTCGGGAATTCAACTCTCGCTACTTTCGAGACCTGTTAACACAAAGTTCTTGGGAGCTTCGTTTTTGAGTAGTATTTTGTTCAAACGATCGCGAGTAAGTTTAAAGCTAAGATGTTTGAAACTTCTAGGTGGTAAGGTTTGTAGGATTCACAGGTTGTTTCGAGCTTCCGGAAACTTTAACAATTTAGAGGCTTGCGATGACTTTCGGAAAGTTTGTGGATCCTGTAGACGGAGTTGGAACACCGTAATCCTAGTGAGACCTGTGCTAGAAGTAAGAACTTTAATCTCGTTGGGGGGGACTCCGGAGAACGTGACAAACCTTGCCGAACCCAATTAGATTCACCCGGTAGACGATAATGACAGGTATCTAAACAGTCTCGAGTCAACTCGCATAATCTTCATTCAACGTGAACTTAAACGTCCGGTTTCAAACTCTACCCGAAAGTAGAACGATCTTGGATATTATCAAAGTTAATTCGGACAAGTCCTTCATCGGTTTCAAATAAAGGACCAAAGCTATTAGCAGGCTAACCCCGTCAAATATCCCGAGACGAACCTAAACCCACAGGATAACAAGACACTAAGTCCCATTAGATGCATACAGACCGAGCCCCACAGTCAATTTAAACAAATCTCCAATCAGCCTCGGATAAACCGAGATCTGAGTGATCGCAATCCAACCGAAGACCATTAGGGGATTCCCTAATCAGTCTCAAAGAAAACGCAAGCAGACCCTCGTAATCCTACACGGACCTAATTTAGACTCGATTCGACCACGCTGGTGGTCTATTGAGCCTGGAGAAATAGGAGACTGTCGATAGACTTTCGTCGATACCTAACCAACGCAAACCTGCAGTCAATTTAACACTAAACTTCCGGAGAATAAATATGAATTATTTAAGCACATATTATAATATAAACCGTACAAAGTTCAAGCAAATTCAGTGTTCCCACTTTGATATGTTTCGTGTTGAACACATTTCCAAACTGGACCGTCACCGGATTCGCTAATCAGTCGCGAAGAAGAAACCTAATTCCAACCCGATGGCGGTTTATCGGGCGCGGAAAAGAAATGGGACTGTCTATAGACTTTCAGAGATAGAAGGCGACCTGGTTAGCGGGGGTTGACGTCGGGGATCGCGGACGTCGGGGGAAGACAATTCGCGGACAAGAAGCGTCTTGGCGGAAGTCGGGGACGTGTGTACCTTGCCACGGAGCGGCTGGAGGAGGCGGGCACGCGGAAATACACGCTCGAGCTGGGAAAACGGGGGGTTGGAAAAGGGCTGGGAAGGGCGCGGAGAGGGTCGTGAGGGCGAGAAAGCGAGGAGAGGGAATTAAGCGACGCGTTAGCGACGGCCGGCTGGACGAGCAAAGGAGGAGGCGAAGGACGAGGAGGCATCCCGCGCGACGAAAGCCCACGAACAAGATTAGAGAGACGGAAAAAGACGCGAGCTATGTTGAAGAAAGGAAGAAAAATGAAGGAGGAAAAAGCAGAAAGGAAGATGAAGCACGAGGATGTCTCGGGTCTAGACCGCAGAAGAATTGTCCCGAGCAACGCTCCGAGTGTCCTTGTCAGAGCTGCTTGTACGGCTAGAAAATCATCAGAGCGAGTGCCTTTCGTTGGAGCGCAGCTCCTGCGTGTTGCGTTTATGTGAGACAATTTTTATTTTGGATAAGAATCCGCAGTTTAAGACTCGTAGAAATTCCTCGTCTCGATTCCGGAAGGGAAACGGTCGCGAGGCCGAGACACGAACGCGCTCGTGCGACCACGGCCTTAGGAGAAACAGACGCGTAGAGATCCGCGAAACTCGCCGAGTCACGAGGGGAAAACAGAGAGGGGGGCATATCCACGCGCGCGGGGGCAGTATTGATCTGTTCGCGCAAGCTCCTCGCTCTTGGGTACGCTCCACGGCCAGAAACACACCCCCTAACCCCCTAACCCCTGTCCTGGCATCCCCCACCGCCGTTCTCGCGGCTTCCAAATACCCGTCGACGCCGAAAGTGCTCCACCAGCTTCAACTATGACCCTGGTCATCGTCCTCCGACGAACTACACCGAGAAACCCACGCGATTCGCATAACCGTGCTCATCAGCCGACTCGCGATCGACTCCGATGATCGTCAAAGATTTCTTCGACGGCCTCCGTTCGTGAAAGGACAGCCATGGGAACCGATGGCGCCTGTACCTAAGGGATCTATCGAGGTGTTAGAGGATTGGTTTATCTAGGACCTAGCAAGGATCCGATGGAGTTTTGATAGAGGTCTGCCCGGATGCTGGGTTTACCTGAGTCTCTTTGCGGTCGCGTCTATTTAGTTGAAGCTGTTTGGGGTCGCTTGGCTGCGAGTTCGTTCGCGGTTGTTGAAGCTAGGTGTTCGATAGGATGACATCGTCCTTATCGAGGTAGGATAGTCCCCTGTATAAGCCAGCTCGAAAAATTGTTTGGGACTGTCTGCACTTTCTCGGTGCATTAAAAAATCGTCGAAATCGGAGGTGACTGCCTTCGTATGACTATTGAACCTATTGTAAATGGGTGTTAATAAACGCACAGGAAGCTCTTTACTATACGAAATCTTAACTTCGATTGATGCTGAACCTATTTTTAGACGCTGCAGGACGCTGAACCTCGCTCGAGGTGTTAGACTAAGCAGAGTCTGTTGGGTAAGTAATTCGCAGACAATATTTCCCGCGTGGGCAGCGCACAACGAGCGTCGCGTCCCACAAGCTGGCGGACAGCCGCGAACGGGAGCCGCTCGTTGTTAGACAGTGTTCCAGAAAAGTCAGCGCGTTGTATTCCTCTCCGCTCCGGATTGAGCGCAAGAAAATTGAATGTATCCTAACGGAGCACTCGCGTCCCATTAAATCGACCGCGGCGCAACGACACGACGCCGACGACGGAGTTCGCAAAGCCCGGAGCTGACGAACACATCCCCGCGGACTTATTCTCAGAGCGGTCGGTTCTCCGCGTTTTCCCGGTGAGCGGCTAATAAAGCGCGTCACAATATATCAACGCGTCCGATCTACAATGCATTAATCATCTCGACCGTTACGTTTCACGCGTTACGCTCGGCTGCTCTCCCGTTGTCACGCTACTTCCATTTTCCTCGTAAATCGGCATTGTAAACACGTCCATCGAGAAATCTCATTTTTTCCCCCGTCGCCCTCCGGAAACCAGCACCTGCTTCACCGCGAGCATTATACATCCGCGACAGACACCGTGACAATCGATGCATCCGATAGACGCGAGATTTAGATTGATCCTCCGCGTTCGAACCGGTTTCAATAGGTTACAATGGGACCGGAGAGCTGCCCGATGATCGAGAAAGAGAGAGAGAAAGTGATCTAAGAAGATTTCCTATTTGGTTACTATTATAAATATTTTTCGCGTCATTAAAAATAAAGGAGATATTTAGGTGACCCGCTTTGGCTGAGACACCCTGTATTACTTCAATTTGACGGCGCATTCCTTTCTCGAATCAATTTGTTGCGCGTCGGAATCGTCCGGCTGGTAAATGCGGGCCTAATGCCACTGGAATCGCGTCGATTACGATACGTCTACGGCGAAGCAATTTTCATCTGCCACGAGAGGATCAATTTGAATTGGATCGACAACGAAGGTCGCCGACTATGAAGATATTCGGTCTGCTGGTCGGACGATTCTTTCTTACTTTTTATTTCACTTCAGTATTTTGCTTCAGCAAATATTCAAAGACGGAACTCTGAATTTTACTCTTTACGAGAAACAGTAATTTTAACAGCATCTTCGCGACGTTACCTGCGGATTTGTTAACAATTTCCACAATTTTCAATGGGATGCCTCATCGAGATTTCTACTGCTACTTCGAGTATGCATAAATACACGTACCTAATTTCAATTTGTTAGGTTGCAATTTTCTTGAAGATTCCTTCATTTTCTCGAGATTAATTCTGGAACACCTCATCGGAGAATGTGTCGGATTTTCTAAGAAATTCTAAAATGGGGACTTGAACGGAGCCTCGCTATATTTCGTTGTCTGCAAACCGAAATCGTTCGTAAGCTACTTTGCCTGATGAACATAGTAAAGATACGAGAGTTTCGGAGGGATATTTCCCGGTGGATTTACGCGAGAGCTTCTCTTTAAACCGGAAGAGATCAGGGTGGGATTCGCGTTCGACGCGGTTCGACCCTGATTTTTCCGCGCAAAAGGGGGATCCTCTTTTTTTTCTTGCGGAGCCGGCGAGTAATTGGTGGCACGTCGGTATCGCTTGTTTAAAGTTAACGAGCGTTTTTCATTTCGAAGCGCAGACAGCGGTCCCGAGCGGAGAGCCAATTAAATACAGATGGGAGATCGAGCAGGAACGAGTGCTCCAGAGAGATCCGCACGGGAAAATGTTGCACCGAGATCGAACGATGGAACAAAACAAGAAAACAGAGAGTTAAGGGAAAAAGTAGAGAAGGAGGAGAGGAAACGGGAGAGAGAGAGCGAGAGAGAGAGAGGTATAAAATTGTAGATCAGGATGAAGCGACACCAACAGAAGAGGTTCAAGAGAAAACCATTTTGGATGGACCACAGTAAGAACCAAGAATATTCCTCGCGTTAAATAATTCCGTCGCTCGGAACGCTTTCAGCCTTGTATCTCGTGGCCAGGATCGATCTCCGAGGATATTATTTGCCAGGAACTGTTCGCCGCTTGCAAATCGAGCCTGGAACGTGTTTGGCGAACTTCCTTGCCGCTCTATGAATTCTGCAAGTAGAATTTTTCTTGCGTTTCTACTGTGTATTATATAATACATAGAATCTTCAATTATTTTACTAAAATATGTGCGAAATACAGCCTACACAGTGTTGGAGATTATAAAAGTTAGTTTTTATTGTTTTTATAAAATTTTTATAAAACATTGTACTTTGAACATCAGTCGAAAGAAAGCAAATCTATTTTTATTTGATTCCAGTTTCTATAAACTTCTTAAGGGATACACATTTCGTTTATTTAACAGCCTTCTGACTTAAATTATTAGAGGTATTCGAGGAATCAAAGCAGAAAAATATTCAAGCAACGTAAGCTTCTATTTCATATTACTATTGTAAGAGGATTTTAAGTACGACGAGGTGTGATATACATATTAGTACTGGTACAAACAGAGAAATGATGGTTGTGGAAAATGAAGTATAGTATGTTTGCGCTCGCTAATCTAGAATCACATTCCTACGAATCGTCCGAGCCTCAGTCTCGGACTCATCAGCCGGGTTACGATTATCCTAACTATTAAATCAGCCATTGTAAACGGCATGCGTGAATCATCTATTTAAAGCGTCGTGGGCTGTCATCCGTCGCGAGCCGAGATAGATAGATTATTAGATGGATAGATAGATTAAGTTATTAACATACTCTCGTGCCTCTATATCACAGTGGGACGATCCGCACGATGTATTTCAGACACAATTTGTCCAGCTGTTTAAAGTAGTCGCTTAATGCCTTTACGCGTTGGATAATTCGGCCGATTTACATCTAATGATTTACACCTAATTTGTCTGTTCGAGGAGCCGTGTCGGTCATCTTGAATTTCAAGCGCACGTTTCCTGCCTATGAACTACCGTTTTCATAAATTATCGGTATGGAATATACATACAGGGTGAGTCACCTAACGTTGCCACCTCAAATATCTGTGTTGTTTTTAAAGATACGTCGAATGTCTGAAGGACAAAGTTGGACGGTTCACTGGGGCTCACATGATACCAAAAATATTTTTGTTTTGTGATTTTTTTTATAGATATCAAAGTCACCTTCATTTTTTTAAATGGAAGCACCCTTTTTTAAACACCTACAATGATAGTCCCTTTCATTAGGAATTCAGTGACTATAAATTACCCATGCCACAGACACAGACAGAAACAAACACAGAACATTATTATTTTGCATTAACCATGAAAAATTCGCAGCCACTTCGTTAATCACACACTAATTTTCGAAGCCTCTTATTTGTACACTTCATACTTAGGCATTAAAAACGACAAAGATATTTGAGGTGGCAACGTCAGGTGACTCACCCTGTATGCAATTAGCAATACTTTCTTTAATCGTAGAACGTACGTTGATAGCGATTCTGTACGCAGCCTTATAAGAGCGAGGAGATCGACTATAATCAGTAGACAGCGAATTTTATGCATTTATAAAAAAACACTAGAAGAATTTAAAGACACTGTTATATTATTTTCGACCTATTAAACATGTTAGAACAGAAAATAAATTTCTATTTAGTCCCAATTGATTACAAAGCAGGTAGAACATTTTTATTTCGCATAAAGGTCCGCTGTCTAATAATAATTAGATTTTGAAGTGTCTACTCAATTGTTTCCTATCTTGATCTCGATTATTATAAAACAGACATGTCTGCAATTGACCACGATGGTTTTGGTGTTAAGATTATAATCGAGGAGGCGTCCTATTAACACTTTATCTACCGACAGCTTATCAATAGGATGTTGAAAAATTACTAAATTAATCGTCGGTAGATAATGCGTGAATTGTGTTAACATTAAGGAGTCCGCCTTGGCTACGTAGTCTTGTTCTTCTTGGTAAAAAGAATTTTCCTGGTCAACGTGGACGTTGTGGATGGCATCTGCTTCTGCTCGTTCTTCTGAGGTATGTGATGCATGGAGCTATACTCGTTGGCAACCAGACGGGCAGTTATGGTCATCATCTCGGCCAAATCGTGGGTCTGCCAGTGCTCCTCTATCACCTCGCACAATTGTTGCACGTAGACTGTGCCTTCGGTGGGGCTACGCCACGAGAAGAAACCTTTCGAAAAGGAAATAATATGTTAGCTGCGACATGTTTCAGGGTGGAGAGGGGTCGAAGTTTCGACTAATCGACGGATATTTACCATCCACGGTGCTGTGAGCGATCAGGAAGTCCGCGTGGGTGGGAATTTTGTAGGAAGCAGTGGCGACCGAGTCTGTCTCCGAATACCCGGCACTGTACACCCCGACACCGCCATCCAAACTATCGCCCCTGCAAGCCTGCAAACCGACATATGCATCGTCAGGTTTCTCCGCAGCCTAACAATTAGTATTTCACTCGTAGGCTAAAGTGCCCAAATATTTTTCTACCAAAAAATTACCAGTTGCAGATGCATTTCCTCCCTATAAAATTCTGGGGCCAAGTTTGTTCAAAAATTAATACAGCTTGGTAAAAATATTATATTTTTGTGGTGTGTCATTTGCAGATTCTAGTGAAAGGGGATCTTAATATGGTACACCATGAGTCCCTAATATGGCACCTAATGCCATATTCGGCACCCACGCCAAAAGTGTCAACAGCTATACCCATATTAGGGAACCCTTGGTAGTGCCATATTGGGAACTCCACGTGGACTGATAATACTATCTACTGACAAACAGAAAATGAATTTCAGCCCAAGCCAACAGTTGGCGAACATTAATATAAATAAACTGAAACCACAGATATGTTCGAACACTTGAAAATCACTTGCCTTCCTCGAAAAAGACACGATCGAACATCTAACCACTAAAATATTCAACACGTGGAGACACAACTGGCGGAGGATCGATACTAAAATCTATAGAATGGTGCGAATGCACTGCACACTCTTGAGTAAACATGGTAAACTATTGTTTGAGGATTTTCTCACTGGAGTGCAACTTCTCTTTTACAAGATATAAGGTAGTGCCATAATAGGCGACTATACCATATTTGGGCACTTTACCCTATCGTATACAGAAAGGTTCTCAAGGTCATTAAAAATCACAATTGAAAAATTTCATTTCTTGAAGATCGACGAACGAGACGAGATCAAACTTACTTGCACGAAGAAAAGCTTCGGTTTTCCGACCAGAGTTTGGCAATTATCCCCCGTAAACTTTCTCCAGATGGACTTTAGAGAGAACTGACAATCCGACGAGTATAATGTGTCGCCGAAGGTACCGTGAGTCAATATGAACATGCAAAAGCAGTCGTCGTCTTTGTGATCCTCTTTGCTCACTGTAAACGATGGCATTCATTCAATATTTGTTGCTGAACAAGTTTAACGATCTGTTCGTGTAAACTCGTTGCTCTCGACAAATCGTTTCTAACCATCTTAGAATGTCGGAAATCATATGAAAATGTTCTGAAATTTTTCTAATCACTTATCAATAGAGTTCAGACTACATTCTAATGAAGAGAGTTACGTTTTTGAGTGGTCTCCATGATCTCGCTGGTAGTCAGATTATCATGGGAGACTACATCGAAGCCCAATACGTCATGGAACACTGACGTAATCTTCTTGACGTCGATCACGCTCCCATCTCGGTTCGTCTCCGTATCGAATTTGTCGTGATTGAGTATTACGCACGTGCCTCGCCTCTTATGATTCATATTATAGTACGTGTCGTCTTTCATTACCGGCGATTTCACCACGATAGGTGGCTTGCTATAACGTAAACAGAACTTCAATTCAACTTTGACTAAGCACAGGAATTTTTGGAAAGATTCTCTTACGGAATGTATCTGTCGATGTCATCATCGTCGTCCTGGTAGGGATCGTAGAAATACGAAGCATCCGTGGAATCGTTATCTTTCGAGTTCCTCTCGGATCCTTGATCGCGATCCATGGAACGCTGGAAGTCAGGAACGCAGAAGTATAGAACTGAATAGTAACCCTTTGGCTGCCACGCGCCCCGATACTTCCCGATAAACACTTTCGACGAGATATCTCGCGCCCCCATACTTCCCGATAAACGCTTTCGACGAGATATCTCTAAATGACTAATAGTCTTTTCGAATGTTAGTCATAGCAAAATAGTCATTAGTCAAAACTTTTTGATTAGTTGGTGATAACTAAGTGGCAAATAATTGGTCACAGCTCTAAGTAATCGTTAGCTATTGCTTATTAGTGAATTAGTAGTTGATGATCAGTCATCAATCTTTAGTCATCAGTCACTATTACGCGATTAACATACACTAATATTATTAATTAGTTATCACTAACTAATCAAAAAGTTTTGGCTAATAACTATTTTGCTATGACTAACATTCAAAAAGACTATTAGTCATTTTTCAATATTAGTTGATTATTGCCCTACTCTGCCACCTAGCACCAGTGGTTTGGCATTAAGGACGAAATATTTTCTGTTCCGTTCGGTTATTTTACCCGATATAAAGATTTCATTCATTTCTTCCTTTTTCAAATCAGAATATAGTTACGTATAAAATGTACGGGGTGGTCCATTTATCTTGAGACAGTCAATTATTACGGAAACCAGCAGGAATATGAGAAAATGTTTTATATAAAATATTCTTCATATGAAGGGGTACATTTAATGGCGCCGTGCACATTTTTCCATAATGGCCCTTTAAGGGTCAGATGAAGGGCAACTTCATTTTTTCAAATGGAAACCCATATTTTTCATTTCATATTCTTATTCTACATCGAAAAATAATAATATTTCGTATAAAACATTTTTTTCCTGAACTTCTTCCGAGTGTCTATAGTGTCTATAGTGCTAGGTGGCGAGATATCTCGTCAAAAGCGTTTATTGGAAAGTATCGGGGCCCGAAATATCTCGTCCGTGGCAGCAAAGGGTTAATATTTACTGTGATAAGCTGTTTCAACTAGTTGGAAGCCTAATCTGACGTGATTCGCTTGTGTACGATTGCAGTTTCCGCTTTCGAACGATGCAACGCGGAAATAGAAGCACCAGCGTCTTGTCTGTCAAGGTGCATCGCTTATCGCCGAATGCATCATTTTTCCAGAAGCGTGAATCTTGGGTGAATCGATCGAGGTAGTTCACCTCTTATCAGAGGAACGTGCCGATTTATCGCAAAAATATGACCAACACGATAAGATCGTCTCATCAGATAAACCTGGGATAGGATCGATAGAATCGAACGAATTTAATCGTGATTTCGTCGCGTGCGTCCGCGTCCTATCGGGTTTATCTCCGGAATGTTAGATTTGAATAGTCGAATCTATTCGACTCTATTTAGTGCAATTATTCAACGTTCCCTGCTATTGTTACCACGGTCCTTCGTTGTCTCGATATCTTTGTAGGTCATTTCCTTATCGCGGCAGCACCTTATTGTTTAGTTGTACCGTGCATCCTGTTTTTCTTTCTTTTTTCGTCGGCCGTCGATCGCGTCTTAATTCCGGCACGGTATCGCGAGGGAAAACTCGATACTCGGCCGGATACTCGTCGAGGAGATGAAGAGATAATCAAAGTACCGAGACATGACTAGCAAAAATTAGATCGCGAGATCTAATCACTTTCGTCTTTGGAAGAAGACGAAAGCGGCTACAGGGGCCGCCATTTTTACAGATAGACGTAAACATACAAGGTCACACGCGTGTCACCTAATTGATTGTGTTTGTTATCGTTTTATTCGACAAATTGATTTGATTTTACCCAATTTTTAGCGCAAAGAAAAATAGTTCGGTTGCGCTGTCTATTCGCTTCTTAATGGGCGGACCCGAAGGGCCGACAAAATGGCTGCTATGCAGCGATACAAGATTGAGAGATTTCCTCTGTACGGTTCACGAATTTTCCGATTCAAGTTGTTTGACAGCGAAGAAAGGAATTTCAACTCGGAGCACCATTCTCGGGTGTTCGATGAATTTCTTCAATGATGAAATCCGCATTAAGCAACAATCAGGATTAGTTTGCGATCGATGGAGAGAGAATCGCGCGTGAATCATTGAAAATGATGATAAAAAATATGATTTAAAGGAATGTAATCCTGCTTTATTTTCACTTAAAAAATTATAATTGTATCTGCTTCGTGCAATTTCTCGCGGAACGATAATTAATTAATCGTATAGAATACAGTATAAAAATAAACCAAACAATGGAGCGTAGAAATTGCGAAACGTTTTATCAAGTGTTTTCAAAATGAACGCTCGCAATCATTCGTGATCGTTAATTGTTCTGAAATTATTTCAAAGGCGGCTGCACGTAAACGAAAACAACAAAACAATCATTCACCTTTGATAATCTATGAATCAACTGTATACATTTGTGTATTGGTAGTCTATGAATCATCCATCCTGGTCTATTATTGGTAGTCTATGAATCATCCTCGCACCTGACATCCTCCCACAGTTTGTTGAAATGTTGTTGCAACAGAACATCGGTTCTGCTACAAATACTTGATTATTTTATTTTAAAAAATGTCTAACTTTCAGCAGAGAGTCTTGCAACTCTGTCACTCTTTAGTTACCCGGATCAAACTCGTGAAAATTATGAAACCAGTGGCAATTGTCCAACCAAATGAGACTCGACAAATGATCTTTAAACACCTACACTTTTCTAAATATTTATAAGCGAGTATAGTGGCCTGTTTGCGGTTTATGTTTCGAAAAAGATCGCTTCGGATATCACTTTCAATGAACAAAATTGAGTAAGCACGACGATTAGTGGATCAGAAACATCTACAACACCCACTGAAACTCTTCTTTTCAGGGATTCAAGTTTCAAAGTCTGATTACAAGTTGCAGTCTGCAGCTCTAGGTAAAATACAATAAGTAAATTACTTACTTGATCGTTCATAGTATTCCTCGAGATCTTGAGCTGTGGCTGTCGAAGGCTTCGATCTGCTGCACCAAACAACCGACCCGAAAGGATAACAATGGCAGTCCGAGTGAACCAGTGTACACAGAACAAGAAGACAACCATTGCTACTTTGCTGACGGCGAGCTGATTTCAATATGTCCGTGGGCACATGGAGTACTTAAACCGTGGCAGTCTTATCAATCATTATCGCGGCTTTGAGGTTTATCAGATGCGTTGCCCGGCGACTGCCGCCTATCACCGGCTTCCTTACTCGTGACCGACTATCAGCTGGATAACTAGTATGTGGTCAGTGAACCAGTCCAATACTCCAATGTCATTACAACAATATTCGTGAAATAGCATTCCAGGCCTTCATAGTCGTAATTAGACTACGGATTTTATACATTTTTGACAAATCAATTGAAAGCGACGGGAAGTAGATATTAGGTTGTTGCGTATGTAAAAGTCAAATAAAAACATTGCACATTGATTGTAAAAAGCAGAGGCCGAGTAAAAAACTCATTCCTCTAACAATTTGAACTCTTAGCACTCGAATGGTGACTCAGAGAGGCGCCACTGAAAATTGCTGCACCATTATTCAAAAAATATTGTTCACATTATTAAATATTTAAAACGTTTAACAAATAGATAAAAGTTAAAAGATCATAGGGAATGGAAATATTGCATTTTCCAGTTAAAATAGCTCCGAGTGCAAAGGGTTAACAAGTTCAAAATTCTCATCCTCTGAAGGGGGTACACTCGTTTTTCCAGGATTGCAAAGATGAGGTATTCCAGTAGACAAAAACGCTAGATAAAAGATTTTTTCGTTTACGAGGCGTAATTTGCATTATTCTGAAACATACAGCTACGCATGCAGCTATTTCATAAAACGTGACAGCTACTGTAGGTATTAAATGTTAGATACGTTGGTGTTGGTGCCGATCGATCGTCGGCGACCAGCTGGGACGATCTGGCGTACGTCTCACTGATCGTCGTTACGTGCCGACGATCGATTTGTTGTTAACGACCGACGTTCGTTTGTAATTAAGGATGTTCTGGAGGTACAATGGGAGACAAAAGTACAAGAACTTCGAAATCCATCAATATATTGGCAATGAAAGCCATTCGTGCGTATATTTTGCATTAAACTTTTGCGAATACTGTACCCTCTGTAGCTATATTCAGTGGTCTACACTTGTCGCGCTTCCATGCTGGTGAGAGACAACACGGTAAATTTGACGTTTTATAACAGTTTTTAATTTTTTTGCTCTGTAACCGTTTAGTGAATCCCAATAAATTTTGAACATAATTAATTACATAATTTTTACTACATATAGAAAAGAACTGGTGTTTCTAGTTGCGTTTTTTCAAGGGTTAAATAGGGTTTGAAGTGGAATTTTATGGATTCTCCATAAGAAGACGTGTTAAAATGCGCAAATTTTAAGTTGCTATAATTCTTAAACGGTGCAGTGAATCGAACCCAAACTTTGGTTATCGCATTAATTTAGTAAGAATTACATCTTGTCAAATTTTCAAAAATGTTGTTGCGTTTTTCTATTACCTCCAGAACACCCTTAACATTTGGATTGAGATTGTAACATACCGTGAAACGTTGAACATGTGTTTTAAATAAATACTCTACTTCACTACATACATGCTGCCGAATAATGCAAATTACGCCTCGTAAACGTGAAAATAGGACTTTTGAGGGCGATCGCGGCTTAGATTGATTGTTTGACTACTGATAAACCCCCATTTGCATTATCGAGAAATGAGAAGGCGCGTCCCGCACCCTTGCAATCCTGAAAACGAGTCTATCCTCTTCATCTTTTTCTTTCTGCTATAAATGAATCAAATTCACAGTCTAATCGTACAATATGGAAGAGGGTCATTGTCACACAGGACGTTTTCCGGATGTCATGCTGTGTGAGATCACAGTTGTCACGCAAGTCACGTGTTAATCCTGAAACATGCACGCAGTAGAATCAGCCAGCATTGGTAAGACAGACTCGACGATATCACGCATACGTGACACCGGTTGATAATCACTGACTCAACAATGGTAGGCAGGAAAACTACCTTATCAACCTAAAAAGTGGAAACCGATTGGACCACTTCACCGACGATCTCGTCGGTGCTGAAGTATAACCGGAATAGCATTGGGGCCACCGACCATCGGTGATTGGAGCACCGAGTATCTCGTCGGTGGTTTGGGCACCGACCAGAGATCATTCATGTCAGAAATCATCGGATTACATGTGTCAAATTTTCAAGTAAAACACTTCATATAAATAATAAAGATACACGGAATATCTCGTGCATAGCGTTGCACAACGATATCGTTCATCCGGCTTTCAGCAATTATCGATCTGTTCTCCACAATCACCTTCAATTTGAAAGTATCGTTCTTCAATAAGGCTCGTTGGTCTAGGGGTATGATTCTCGCTTAGGGTGCGAGAGGTCCCGGGTTCAAATCCCGGACGAGCCCGATTTTTTTGCATTTTTTAAACGTAATTTTCGACCATTTTTAAAAATATTACAACATTCGGGCTCATCAACTAGAACTCCAATTTTGTAGATCGAAACTTTTAAGTATCTAACAATAATAGTACAAGTTAGTAATATTAACCATTGGAAAAATGTGAATAAAACGGGTTTTTATATGTATTTGTCATTGCCCATACCATACTCATCCAAAAGTAAGCACCTAGCTTTATAAGGCGTTTTTCGGCTGTGTTGTGACCTAGATCGGAACATGACACTATTTTTTATTAACATAAACATATTAGAAATTGTCTAGTATAGTTGCCAGTTGTTTTAAACCAGATGGTCTTGTTTAGTTCATTTATTTTGCTGAAATTGAGAAAATTGGAAGGTTGATAACATATTGGGGGCGTAGCTCAGATGGTAGAGCGCTCGCTTAGCATGCGAGAGGTACCGGGATCGATGCCCGGCGCCTCCAAATGGTTGAAATTTTTTTTTTATAAAATGTCGGAGAAGATAATCATTCCGATTTTTTAAATAAATATGGAAATTGATTTACTTTGTAAAATCAAAATAGTCACACGGTGTTTCGTCGCGAATCCGTCTGCGCGCGACCAAGGCAAGATAAAGTACCTACCGATGACGTCATACCGACCGTGGACGTCATAAACCAAGAAACCTTCCAAATGTCATGTGATTAAGTGATTTTAAGCCAGCCGAAAGAAGCACAGCTGATAGCTACATGTTCTTAACTTTGTGCACCGTTAGGATACTAAGCTTTACGACTATAGCCGCCTGTAACCAAATGTACTATACTACCTACTACATTATACAGGGTGTGCCGGACAGGTACATGGTGATACTGCATGTGAAAATAAGTCGAAACAAAGGAATAGCATTTTTTCGTTTGACGCTTCGTTTTCGAGAAAACCGAGATTGAAAATGCAGAGAATACACGTGCTATTGCATAGGAATTGTCTGACGCGTCTGACCATGATCAACCGATTCTACTTTGTGCATAGTGCATGCATATACTAAAGCACGCGAACCCAGTGGAACTTTAACCTCGACTTTCTCGAAAACGAAGCGTCAAATGAAAAAATGTTATTGCTTTTCTCGACTTATTTTTACATGTAGCATCACGCCCTGCTCGGTTGCGCCACCCGTACGGCCACACCTTGTATGTTCGGTTGGCAAGAAAGTAAATTCGATATTTTACGGTGAAATAAAAAACCGAATTTTGTTTATTCAAGCGATGAACTTAAAGAGATGAATTTTCATGTCAAAGTCTACATGTGACTAGTGTTGGAGCTAAAGGAACGCTGAACTCAGCGGCGCCGTGGCTTAGTTGGTTAAAGCGCCTGTCTAGTAAACAGGAGATCGAGGGTTCGAATCCCTCCGGAGCCTACCTCTGTAATTTCCAAATTAACAGGGTTTCCTTTTTTTTTTTACTTTTCTGTTCTTTTCAATGAACCTGCAGATGAAGACTATATTCTAAAAGCATGTACAGTGATTTTAACTCGAAAATTAAACATTTCTTCCGACCTAGAATCATTCCATTCTGTATGTTTTCAATTTATGGATATGAAATTGATATAATGCATCGTGCAACACTCGGATGTTTAGTAATCGATTATATACCAACATATTTAATAATGGTACAACAATTTATAGTGGTGACTCTGAGTCACATTAATCCTTTTATTCTAAATACTGTTTGCACTCGTAATTTTCAAACTAACACAGCTTTAGTCGATTACAAATACGTTTTCTTTGCTTTTCCCATGTCAAGAAATTCGTGACGATCTAACGCTTTGTAATGTTCATTTCAACTAATTGAAGCGGATTTTAAAGTGTACTGAACCGTGGAACATGTTGGCCTCTACGAAAAGATAATAACCGTCGAACCTCGGTAACTCGAATCTCAAAGGAAGAACTAAAATCTTCGAGTTATAGAGCTTTCGACTTATCGAAGTCTTCGAGTAAGAGAGGTTTACCCTTCGAAAATTCGACTTACAGGGGGTTTGTACAAGAATTAATAATTTGCTGATTGTAATAGTTTTAAAGAAAAAAGCGTTCAATTTTTGAATAAGAGTTATTTGTTATATGCATGTAGTAAATGTAATCTACTAAGCTCTTATATATTGCAATTGCATATTAACGAAATCTGTGGTTTTACACTGCGTCAATGAATTTAACAAGATTGTTAGTTGATCAATGGTATTTTCAACGGTAACCAAAGCAAAGAATAACATTTTCTTCAATATCGTCGCATCTTTCTACGAAACTTCGTAAAATATTTACTGCTGTTTTGGCTTGTTTAGCTTCCACACTCGTGGAAAATAATTCACGTTCAAGGAAATTTTATTTCGATTTATAGACGTTTTTATAGTACAGTGGAATGGAATGAACAAAATTTTTCTTCTTACGTTTCCGAGTTATAGAGATTCGAGTTATTAAGGTTTGACTGTACTTTGAAGTTAAAAACAATTTCAAAGTTTGTTTTTTAATTTAATTATGGGACCCAATGTTGCATTGGGTCTGCAAAAATTGTTCATATTGTAGGTTAGGTTAGGTCTGTAGACTCATCAACACTCCTCTCCCCACCGAATCCCCCGCAGATGGGAGACCGTTACGTAAAGAAGAGGAGCTAGAGTATGAGGACCTGTTTCATACACTACAATTATAGTAGAGTAAATGCATTCCTACTTGCGAGAGTGGAGTCCACCTGGTGGAGGACGATCGAATTATATTGAAATAGTTATATAGCGACTTCATTCTGTATATACAGTTACTCGAATTAATACTCGGACCCTCTAAAAATGATGATAACTTTTTTAATATTGTACTATACGATTTGAACTTTTTTGGGAAGCTAGAGCAATTAGTTTACTACAGGATGTGAAAAGAAATTTCTTCAAAATTTGTAATTGATCGGAATTGTAGGAAAAATACTAAAAGTTGTATTTTACAACTTTTTTATATGGGCGTATAGTGAAAATTTTAAAAATACGTTTTGTAGATCTGTGTCAATTATATGCACTGTGAAAGTTTCATCGAAATCGGTTGATGCGGGAAAAAACGACAGGCACTGAAACGTAAGAATCTTTAGATTTATTGCAAATAGAGAACGATCTTTAAACAAGTTTTACCATCAGTGAGCTACAAACGTACAAATTGCAATTCTTTTCAAATATTTTGGTCACGTTGTGTAGCAAACCAATTGTTCTAACTTCCCAAAAAATTTCAAGTCCAATATTTAAAAAGTTATCGTCTATTTAAATGTGTCCGAATATCAGTGGGAGTCACTTGTACAATGAAAGTGAAACTATATAATTTGCGCATTGTTACGTTGTATTATCAAAGCTTAATGTGTACACATATAAATTTTACTATCATATACATCTACATTCTAAGATAAGATTATATTTCTGAGTAGCGTAGTTTTGACTTTTAACAATGATACCTTTACATAAACTGCAGCAATGGAATCAAGTGTTACGATAAAAATATTTACCTCTTTCTTAAGACGAAGAGAGGATCAACGAAAACTACAGTAGTTTTACAGGTAAAACGAAAAACTTTCTTCTTCTATATATTGCTTTAATTGCTTTTAACTTTAAATAAACATAAAATAGTTCATTTATATAGTCAAATGAATGAAAAAGCAGTCCATCCTAATTCTTTGCTGTTTCACATATACAGCAAATGCGTAGAAATATTAATAATCAGAAGTACCCTCTCTCGTTGAATGTACCTTTATAAAGAAATTT
Organism: Lasioglossum calceatum; assembly: GCA_963966675.1. NCBI lineage: Eukaryota > Metazoa > Arthropoda > Insecta > Hymenoptera > Halictidae > Lasioglossum > Lasioglossum calceatum. Next base: position 16,499,517 of record OZ016543.1, on the reverse strand, counting down.
TTATTTTAATTAAAGTCAATGACCCAACTTTCGTTGGGCACAACAAAAAATTATTTTATAGACTCATCAATTGTTCCCCTCCACGGAAATCTTTAGTAAAAGGCGAAAGATTTATGCGTGTTTTGAAGGGAAACCAGAGTGACGTTATTAGCTTTATGCTGCCAAGATATAGTGTAGACCGTAATATTTTACTAGCGAGAAAGTTCGCCATCTAGTGGTGGTTCTACGAACTAATTTTAGTTTCACAAAAAGTAAAAAGGCATATTTAATTGACCCTGTTCTTTACAAATGTTAATTTTTGAAATATAATCTACCTCGCTATTTTTACAAGCAATAAATTCTACAATTTTCAAAATACTTTCTTTTCTTTTCTTACACATATGTATATATTTAAAATGATATGCGAACACTGTTTCAATCCATATAAATAGTTCTACATATTATTCGACTGATATATGAACAATATTAACAATTACCATTCCTGTAGTGTCTTCTACATTTTACAATCATCGATTAAACTATGTATAAAATATATCAATCTATGTATATAATCAATTTTAAATCTATAATACTTACTGTTTGTAACATTATAAAAACAAATTTTTAAAAATCTTTAAAAATTTTAAAATTTTATAAATAACAGTTACCGTTACCGACAATAAGTATCTCGTAAAACATGAAGTTAACTCTACAGCCAACAGATGGCAATGTCGACACCTTCCAGCCTAACGGGAGTTCGTGTTACTCGAATATTTCGGTGTTCTCTTACGCCCTCTAGGATATATTCTGGCTGGCGTGAGAAACAGAAGGCCACCGACGGCATTTCGTCGGTGCAGAAGACCACTGTTTCGTGTTACGTTCTTCGACGAACATATTCGAGATAAACAGATATTTCGGACGATGTTATGGTGTTCGTTTTCTAGGTTTAAAATATCAGCAGCAAAACTAATATCAAGGACAAAAATTCCTTTAAATATTCTACGTAAGAAAGTACTAAAACATAATTTTAGGAAAATCAACAATTCCTACTTCAAATTTTATATGAGGTTGAATGGTTTCGAGAGATGCATACTTTGGTGTTGTGAGTTTTTTTGTATTTTTTAAAAATGGGCTCGTATGTTTTTCCCTGCACCAATCGATCAAGCTTCATATTCTCTACAAAACAGTATTAACCTATTAATATCGAAAAACCATTATCTAAGGAGATATTTTATTTTTAGTATTGTTGCGAAGTAACAACTCTCTTGATGTTACGAGTTCAAATACCGTATGGTAATTTTTACATGATTTGTCATTGCATATTCGACAAACAATGTTGCTCCGACAGGCTGGTTGTCCTGCACATTATGAAAGAATAATAAGAAATGCATTAACTCAAATATTTCCAAATCGTTGGATAGGACGAGATGGTCCCATTCATTTTCCGGCAAGATTACCTGATTTAACCCCCCTCGTCTTTTTCTTATGGGCTTACTTGAAAAATAAAGTATACGCTGAGGCTCCGACTACAATTGCTGATATGAATGATCGTATCATCACTGAAAGCAATAACATACCACCAGTTTTATTACATAACGTAAAACAACCATTGCTTTCTGGCGAACCGAACGGCGAACAACACTGCTTCACCGGTTCGTCCCGTTAAACGCTACCAATATCTCTCGGAATCGCTGTTGTCCGTCGATGTTTGAGATTAATGCTCCAGACCGACTGGTGTGTCGCCCGTTTACGAACGAACGCGTGAAACGAAAAACAAAAAAAAAAGGAAGAAGGAAAAAAAAGGAAAGAAGAGAACTAACGCGGCGAACAGTATGGACATCGGATCGGCGTGCGCTGCTGTCTTGCAACAGGCAGCAGACCGACCACGCATGCAGATGAACTTGCTGGGTACCTCGATACCCTAGCAGCAGGGGTTCCGCCGATTGAAAAAGGGACAGCCGATAACAGCGCGAAGGGTAGATGAAATGGGGGTTCGTTTACCCCTGGAAGAGTCACCCTGTCCTCATCGATCCTCATCCTCCGCCTTTTCCACGGGCGTCTCCTCCTCCACTCTCCTGGCTTTCTCCCTCTCTCCGGCCGTTTCTACTACATATCCCTGTAGCGCCTCATTCTATTTCCACGTCCAACGGTCGCCTATCTCTGTCCCGGCGTTGTTCTTTCTTCCTCTGGCAACTGGACCGGCGGGTTCCCTATCTTTCGTTCGCCGTCCCTGTTCCTCTCGCTCGGCTCTCCCGTCAGCATCGTGAAGAAATTCACTTTCGTGGAAAAAAAAGGGAGTCCGTGAAAAATCAATGCCGGCCGCGGATTGGTCGCGTAGCCGGTGGATCGCGGCAGCATTGGTGCTCGCGTCCTCGCGGGCGTGGCTTAAAGATGAGCTCTCGCTATGTCATCGCTTATATTGATCCCATACTCGGGCCAGCCGGTGGAGAACGGCCGTGGGCACACCGACGATGGTCCACATGCACGCCACGTTCCGCTGCGAGCTGCGAGAACTCGCGAGATTTGTGAGCGCTCTCGTCTGTGCACGCGCAACCCGAGTATGCACGTCTTCCAGACGCGTCCCATTTCCGTTTCCACGCTTACCTGCTACCGGAACACACGCGTCAACTTACGCGCCGCCGCGCTGCTTCGCGTGCGCCATTCGAAATCCTACCGACAATCGTCGATGTTCATACTATGGATGAGCTGCAGAATATAGACTTACGTAATAGCCGATACCATAAATGCTGTCGGTCCGCGCAGGGCATTTTGGGACCAGCTACTACCTACAGGTAGCAATTCCTAATTGTGTACTATGTGGAACTCTCTCTCTCTCTCTCTCTCTCTCGCGTTGCCTAAACTCGATTGATAGCAATGGCGATGTTCTAACTGTATAAAATTATTATATTTTGAGACATTAACACCCCTTGCCGAATTTTATCGAGTCACGCTCCTGATGAAGATTTTAAACAAAGCCTAACAAATATGAATGTTACGCCTTTCTTTTTACAAGAAATAAAGTTTGATTCGTTTGTAATCAACATTTAACAATTTTGTTGCCAAAAACTCCCTACTATTTTCAGTGTTTCGTGTTTCGGGACGACCTGTATAACAGAAAGAATTTGTGATATCAACGAGACCGGAATATATTGTCATAGAATATTCTAAAAATTATACAGCACAGATTCTATACAAAAAGGTATGAAATTATAAAATCCGCCTTAATCAAGTACAGTAATGAAGACATTCAGTTCAGACATTCCTTTATGGAACAATTTCGGAATATTACGTTATCGAGGAATTATATATTTAGGTGTAAAAATAAACCTCGGAGAATGCTGCCCTATGCTAACTAAATCTTTCATTCAGTCCTGAATTATCGAATCAACCGATTTCGAGGTCGATGGTCCCGAAGAATGCATGGGGAACGTCGTGATTAATTTATGTACTAGGAACTCTCTTCATAATGAACAGCATACATATATATTTGGGTTAATGATGCCAGCTGGTTCAAAGCCAGAATAGTTTTCGCGGTAGATACGAGCGATAAGAACATGCACTTTTGCATTTTATATGTATGAAAAGCAGCTTACCTTTTACTATGCACGTACATTATACATTTTAGAGATCAGGAATAAGGAATAAAAGATTTTAAAATGTGTTTCATTATTTGTGTTTTGAGAATGACGTCATCACGCAAGCATACGGAGAACAGTGGAATTTTTTAAATTTATACCATCCGTCAAGAAATTGATATTTCCTGTTTCAAATTGCAGCTGTATTTAAATACATCGCACAATCAGGTTCGAAGCTTTAGAATTAGAAGATAGAGGAATGGGGCGGCGAAGTTGTGCGTGAGTTATATCGTGACTGTTTTGATGGATTAATTCGCGAACCGAACGGAAAGCTGCAAAGACGGACTTCCGTATTTCAGTTTGTTTCATTTTTTTAGTTGGATGAACTACTGTTAAACAAACGACTCGCTGGATCGCCTGCCGATATTTCGAACTCGACTATTGTTTATTGACAATTAAAGACTGGGTACAATAAGGTGGTGCAACATGTCAAACAGAACATTTTAGTCGTCAACAAGATTTTTTAATATGAGTTTTTTAAACTGTATAAAATTATGCACGTATCATAGATCTTTTCTTTGCATTAATTTGTGTTGACGTTTTTAATTACTACGTGGAAGAAGGATACACGCAGAAGAAACTTATTTACCAATATAAATCTTTTTTTTATACTTCTCACCTTCTAAGTGTTTTCCAAATTATAAAATATTGCTACGATCGACTCGTTCACCTGTTACAAGGGACACCTTGTACAAGGTATCAGTCTCGTTCCTGTGTTTTAACGTGATGGCGTTGCGAGCATCTTTCCAAGAGTTTTCTGCCTTTATAGGGTTCTACGTACGCATCGATTCTATGGCCATGTGTGCCTTAGTCACGGTGGCATATGGCGAAGTCAGGAAGCCACTAGGTGGTCCTCAGTATATTACTCTACCTGTCGTCATTCGTGCCTTACGGGGGGCTAAGCTCATGGCCATTTGTATGACAACAAAACAATCATCTCCGACTGCCCCCTCACTTATCGATGACCAGCAATTGCTATGCATACAGTGGACAGTAACGACTACCTGCCGTTGTACATACTTGTCACTATACTTTTTATTGTTGCAGACTTTTACTTGTTAAGTACAAGTTTAAAAAGTAATAGGTGACAATCATTTAATAATTTTTATTATTATGAGAAGAAGCTTACACAAGAACTATCAACAGTTAAGACGAACCTATTTCTAACAAAACCAGTCAAAATGACTGAATCTATCGACACTGAACCTATCGACCGTCAAAAGTGACCGATGCATATAGTATAATAAAAATAACAAGATTAAATTTATTTATATTTTGTGCAATTTTTACTATAATATTACTGCAGTCAAAAAAATATATTCAGTAAATTCGCACCTTTACAATTTCAATAATTGTCAAATAAAAAATCTAAAATGGGTCGTTTGAACCCTCGCGGTAGGTATAGTGTTAAAGAATGCGTGATAATAGAATATTTTTATATTTATTGATTTATTGCCATCTTACAAAAGGAATATGGGGCCGAATATGCTTTGAAAATATTATGAGGTGGTAATCTTCCAGCAGTAGACCTTTCTTTTACTTTTTCCCAACTGGTTCCGTCTGCGGCAATTTCATTTTCATGAAGGCATACAAGCACGGCTTCTTTTACGTAAATTCAACATATTTCTAATTCATTTTCCGCGGACTCTTGAACATTTTCTTTGTCAATGATCTCATTACCACTATTATCACTAGACTGCGGATTTTTATGAAAAATAAAAAATGTTCGGACTGATTGCAAGACACAGGAGCCAAATAAAAATTGTATTTTTCTTTTAATTATCCTATTAAGCTGAAAATAATTGACGTCCTTAAATATTTTTAACATGTCCACTGCTTTAGATTGTACGTACCCATTTTTGCCATAAATGCATAAAATCCGCAGTCTAATTACCACTATAACGTTCAATTTCGTTTTCCTCTGATTCACTTTCTTCATTCTCATACAATTCGCCATCATCGATATCAGAGCATTCCTTCGGTATACATACTGTTAACTTTTTGCAACGATTCAGAGATTTTCAATCGTTTTGCCATTTTTAGGGCTTGTAAAATATCGTTATATAAAAAAGAATTAGGTACTATTTCAACGACTATGGTATGCAAAATGACCGCGTGAAACAACATCGATGATTATGTCACGTTATATCGCGGCTATGTTTATGTTTATGTTGTGGCGCCAGAATAAGACGTCGCATGCGATAAAAATTCATTACAAGACATCGATAAATCTATCTAAAATCGAATAAACGATTTCAGGCTCTGCTGTGTAGCGTAGTATCAGTGTCGCCAGAATCGACCAAAACTGGTCGATTTTTCCTCTCCTCCTTTTCCCCTTCCGCTATCCCATTCCAGCTCCATGAGACTACTCCAACATCCCCCACTAAGTCCGTAGACCAGTGTCGCCAGGTCGAGAGAATCGAGGGGAATACAATGTACCCCCTCTCCGATGACCAGCCCAGTCTACGGCACGGCCACCATGCTCATGGTGCCGGAATGGAATAGTGGAAGGGGAAAAGGCGGAGAGGAAAAAGCTATCCGTTTGGGTAGCACTTGGCGACGCTGCCGTAGACTGGTCACCTGTATTCCCCTCGAATACCACGATCTGGCGGCACTGCGTAGTATGACTGTTATCGACGCCGCGAACAACAAAAGGGGGTATAGCTCAGTGGTAGAGCATTCGACTGCAGATCGAGAGGTCCCCGGTTCAAACCCGGGTGCCCCCTTGAATATTTTTTTCTCATTCTGCGCGAACAATTGAATCTGAGGAGTGGTGTGAAACGTTTATTATATTATTACATAAAATGAAATATTCAAATGTGAACGCTTTCTACAGAGCTGATACCAACTGGGGGTATAGCTCAGTGGTAGAGCATTCGACTGCAGATCGAGAGGTCCCCGGTTCAAACCCGGGTGCCCCCTTCCTTATTTTTTCCTTTTTTCTTTGGTCGATCAAGCTAGTTTATTTGTCTCTCGCATAATAAGCAAGTACTTTATATATTTTCATTAGAACTAGATTGCAGTCTGCAAACTTTTATACAATTATACTTTTGTATAATTTCAGTGTTCTGTATATGTAGTTACTAATTTTGTATAATTGTATTTTATTCGAAAAGTAAAATCTCAAAATTGATTATACTTTATTCAAATCTTGGCACTGTGTCCAATTAATTTGCACAACTAATAAGTGTGCATAATTTGTACTATTGTAATGCATAATTGATACATCATTATCGAATTTTTAACAAACAATTTATCTAATAGTGGTTCTCGTAATTCAGTTTACATGGACGAATAAAACATTTTAGACGTTTAAAAAACGAGACACTTGAACGAAAACAGGAACGTTGACACGGAATTGATTAAAACAATGGAAATTAATCTTAATATTTCTCGTAGAGAGAGAGAGAAATGCGTTGGTGGTGATAATATAATAATGAAGGCATGGGCTTCGTGGCCTGCAGCCCAGGGCCCCGTTCAGTCGAAGGGCCCCCTTCGTGGTAAAAAAAATAAAAACAATTTGAATTAAATATTTAAGAAGAAATGAATTATACAAAAATTGTTCGTATTTAGGTGTTAGTTAGTTAATAGGTGATGATAGTTAGACTAAATAAAGTTAGTTAATAGGAGTTAATATTGGTTAATTGAGCAGGCCCTCAAACTGTGTTAGCCCAGGGCCCGAAAATTAACGATCCGCGGCTATTCTACCGCATCCAGTATTTACCGGCACCACGAATGTCTTCATTTTCTCTATAAAGGAAATTCTAGAACTCGGAAGTCGCTGCTTTGGAATGCGACGAGTAGTAACCGAAGTGTTGCTAATGGCGTACCGCTGTAAGAAGGTTATGCGGTTGATCAATTCATGGGACTTCTAACCGCACTAGATGAATGTTTGGAGTGAAAACCACCTGCTCCGACAGTAAACGTTAAATCTGTAAGTTGGGCGAAGTATTCGACGAAATCCTTGGAACGGCTGCAGTGCTCTGAATGATCAGACCAATTGGCCGTTCGCCAAATGAAATGTATATCCGAGATAAGTCTTCCCATTTGACCCGTTTGTCGCATTCTCACTCGCACGTCCCCTCGTATATTGCCGCGTGTGTTTGTCACGATTTTTCAGATCCGGATGGGGTCGACGGATCGCATCACGAGTGAATTTTATTCAATTATGCACTTTTCAAATGTTTTGTAATAAAAACTGGTGAAAATACATTTTTCATCTTGTTGGTTATTAGAAGCATTGGTTTACTAAATGATGTGCAAAAAAGATTTTCCAAAAATTACTATTTACAAGGTTGCATGCAAAAATAAAAAAGGCATTTTTAAAACTTTTTTATCTAACTAACATAAAATCTCTTTGCAGCAAGCATCAGGCGCAAGGATTTCGCTAAATGTAAATAGTAAATAATTACTAATAATTCAAATAATATAGAAAAATCTTTCGTTAAAATGATTTCATACTTGAATTTTAGTTCTCCATTACATGTTTTGAAAATTTACTTAAAGTGTTTTCTCAGCAATTTCCTATAGTGATTTCTTCCTAAACCCCATCATTTCAGTTTCTCCAGTGAACAATTCTGAGAGAGGCGCCACTAAAAAGTGCTGTACCATTATTCAAAAAACTGTTTAATAATACCTATATAATACCATACCCATAAAATTTAAAAATCATAAAAAATGGAAATGTTTTAGGTCTGAAGAAATGTGTAATTTTCGAGTTAAAACAGCTCCGAGTGCAAAGGGTTAAGTTGCTTCAGTGAACAATTCGATTTTTGAATATTAAAAATTATGTATATAGAGGCCATACAAATTTTAGAAAGGCTTAGGTGGGCCATGGCACAAAATAGGTTGGGAAACCCTGGACTGGGCTAGACTATAGTGGTGCGGATTATTCCCAAACAGCATCGCGTAATCAAATCACAAGATTTTTACGATGCCCTGCATTAACCTTTGCAGGATCAAGCTACTTTATTGCAGAGTTCGTAATGTATTAGGTATCGTTGCTGGCGATACACGATTCTGCGTAAGTCAAATGACAGATGGGACCGCGCTAATCCGCCATTATCGTCGGCAATGATCGGACCCGTGTTGAGTACAATGCTTTCAATTCACCAGGCTTTTGTTGGGGATGCTCCCCGAAGCTAGTTCCGACGCTCATGATCATTCACGTGAATCACTGGAGATCGATCTCGTCGACTATCTAATCCAACGACAGGTTGGAAAAGAAGCATTCATTCGTGTAATTTTATGATCAGGTGTTGTGAGTTGTTCGCTGGCTGTTTTCTCATTCTCGTTTCATATTTGTGCGAGAATCCGAAAGTAACCAAAATGGTGTTGAAGAAGTTGGATTATTGATCAAGCATTAAAATATTGTATTTTGATAAAAGCTATGTGCCGAATACTCTCTGCGTTTTTATTTATCAATTCAGTGGAGTGTTTTTTAACACTAAATCTACCACTACCACAGTGGATCGTTTCTATAAATAGTTACAATTGATTAAAAAATTTTCATGTCATGAAATGGGTGAGAACTAGGTCTTTTCCTAACCTAATACTTAATTGAAATAGACTGAAAAGGATACAGACTTATAGTTGGTATCATTTGTAAACCCCTTGCGATATGATTTATTTTACGGTTGCAGTGACTAGAACTTCTTTGTACTTCGTAATTTCCTACAAAAGGAGAAAAGTTGTATCGGTTGTATGCTTATATGTTCTCCAATATAGATGTGCATTAACAAAACCGAAATAGAATTTTATTTCGATTTAAAGGAAATTAATAGCATACAAATTTATTAGACTCTGTTCAGAATATTCGTCACGAGTTAAATAACTAATAGTCAAGTTCAAGTCCCTTCGGCTAATGACTAATGTATCAGTCAGTTAGCTTCGTGTCTCGAGTGTCACATGCTATTCTGAGTGGTGATTCTGAGGGGCCACTAAAAATTGCTGTACCATTATTTAAAATATTGTTTACATAATTAGATATGTTGCTATCTAATCAATTATTAAACGTTTAGCCCTTTTCACTCGGAGCTATTTTAACTGGAAAACTAAACATTTCTTAAAATTCAACCATTCATTAAAATTTAACCATTGAATTTTATTTTCAAACTGGGCACGAACTTATGCAATCATCTAATAGTTTGTACAAATTATATATCTCATGATACAGTAAAAGTTATTTGTTGTCTGAAGAAGAAGAATGAAAAATGTCTCTAAAGTGACAGCAAACCTGAATGACAAATTAATTCGTCGCATCATCCCCAGTTAAAAGCTTCGAACGAAAAGTACAAAATGTCAGAAAGTGCTGTGTCTTTGCAAAGTTAGACTAGTGTCGAATGGCAAGTTTAAAAAATATTAAAACCGTCGTGCGACGTGAATGAAACGGGCGGCTTGAAGCGTTGATAATTTAATATTCTTCCATGCATTTATTTGTAAATTCGCGACCCCTACATGATTGGGAAACGTGGTACAACAAGGAAGACCAATGCAAACAGTGGTTTACCACGTGCGATAGGTTCAAAGAGCAGGATCCTTGCATCAACCACCAGCAAGGCGGTAACAAAGGGTCTTCGTCCCTGTGGGGTTTCTGCGTTTTGTCCTCGGAGGATTGTCAGTCTCACCCCACCCATTTATCCGGGGGCTGAACGTTTAAATTATTCATAAACAGTCTAGTGATTTGTAGAATATAACTTACTATTACGGGCTGTAACGTTCTCACCGTGTTCGATTTTATCGTGACCGGTTGGCGAGTCAAAAGCTAACTTTGTAATTTGTAACATCAAGACAAATTATTATACTACCTTTGGCAAAAATAAACGACTCGTGTGTGTATCATCGTAATCATTAGATTGCGGATGTTTATGCAATTTTCAATTTTTATAGACAAATTTTAAGAAAGTAGCATGAAATAGAATTCTATTTTTTAATGGGAACAGCATTTGTAGATCCAAAACGAATAAAAACCTCACTAAATCCTGTCGAATTACTTTGTAATCATATTTTCATAAACGATAAAGGCAATTGATATGATCAAATTCATCGTGTATAACGAAAATACTAATATCAAAATGAATATATTTATTTCTTTCTAATGTAAAGAATAAACAAATTAGACACTGACGTAAAGCATTCAGATCTTCGTTTGGCAATCGCCATCTTCATTGTTACTAGAAGTACTTTTTCTTTCGCGATTGAAATTGTTAGCATATTTTATTCAGTAATCTTCAGCAATGAAATAGCTAATTTGTAAATAATAATGTGAAAGAAACACTATAAGATTTCATTATAAAGGGAAATATCTAGTTCTCTAAAAAATATTAAAGTTAAAATATTAAATAAAGACAAAATGAATTGGGTGAAAATATTAATAATACGCCAGATGAATGTTTATATTATTGATAGTATGTTATTGCTGGAGTTCTTTGCATTTAAAATCCCTAACCAGAGAAGTGTATACCAAGCATTGATCGATTTGGTAATGCACCCGCGGCAATGAGAAATTATGTTTTCATCAAAGAAATTCTCGTATGCACAACGCTAATTTAATCTTCTCTCGTTTCCTTACGGTCTGCGTGAGTCTCTTTGTTCAGAGGGAATCCAAGATAGAAACCAATTCAGAATTCTGCTGACTAAAGGTAACGCGAAGGAGAAAAGTTTACTGGAGGCAAAAAGAAATGTGCGATATAAAAGTTTGCAGACCATTGTTTCTGGATTGCTGAGTCTCAATGTTGCACACATATCAACCGCTATCCGATATTACCATAATCGTACTTAATCAAATTGTATTTAATCATTTTATTCAAATAATGATATTAATCAACTATACTTATATTTGTAGGTATACTTATTCATACCGAAAAGAGGTAAATAAAATCCTAAACAATTATCGATGATTAAATAAAAGCACAATTTAAACATATTATTTTATTCTTCCGAGGTAATTGAATTTTCGGGGTGTCCCAAAAAATGTTCTACTTCATTGGAAAGGGACGAAGGGGTGATTCCTGGCGAATTGAAGCAAAACTTTATCCTTTGTGAAAATATTCACCGCAGCTTTGTTAAGTAGTTATTAACGAAAAACACAGGCCAATCGGTGCGCGGCTACAGCAGGAGTACAACACTTCTGCGACACCCTGTATAATAATTCAGGGACACAATATTTCAGTAGATTTCTCTTGTCATGTTCCAATATAAATATGAATTTCTTGACAGAAAGAGAGCTGCTTAGCATTTGATATTATAAATCAGTGTAGAAAATACTGTAAGTTTGCGTAGAGATACACCGTTTACCAATAACTAATTTACTAATAAAATGTAGATGAAATTGAAACTTCGAATAGTCGTGTGAATTCTCATGTTTACAATTGAAAGTAGAAGAATAGACCCAGAGTACATTAAAGACTAAACTAAAAAGTTCACAAAATTCGATATTTTATTATTGCAAGATTAACTTAATTTACTCCACGCAACATTCATATGAATTACGAATATATTCGATGAAAAAACTCGACTTTTAGTCGTATGAAGATTTGATTAGGATTTATTTCGAAACATCTGCATATGATATTTATATGTGTTTTGAGATCAGTCGATACGCCTCCCGGCTAACCCATTTTTCGTGAGGAGGAACGTATACGGGTATATATATGTGACATTCTATCAGTTAAGCCACCCCAAGTCGGCTGGTGATCTAATTTAATTGACACCCTAATAGCGAGCCTGCACGGCCGTTAGAGTTCCGGCACGGCTGCTCGAGTGCTCGAGGAGAAGGATGAAAATATAAGGGTGGTTAGCCAGAGACGCATGGGGTGAAGACAATTGAATTTCATGGGGGTTTGGCCGCTTAACCAGCTAATTGGTTTGTTCATGTTCCTGCAAGTACATAACTTGTCTCGATACCGGACCTACCGGATATTCGACCCTATCATTTTGATTGAATGTTACGACGCAACATTCTCATTCTGCAATCTTCACAAACTTTTGGATATTATTCGGACCAAAATGTCGATTTGTGCGCATATGTTCGGCGTTTGTGAACTTGCAGAAAAGGGTCCTCCCCTCAGATTCCAATGACCTTGAAATATATTGTCAAGGTCGCCATTCTGAGCAACATTTCCCTTTAACCCTTGTTTAGTTAACCAGAATATTCACTGTCGATGGACAACCGGGGTACCCAGGTATTATTCCGATATATGATATCATAGTTTGAATGTATGTTTGGATTTATGCATTCGTGATAAAAATGAGTAGATTGAATGGAAAACAGTAAAAACACTAAAAAATTTTCAGGTCTTGTTGTATTATTTGCAATTCTAAAAAGTTTTCAAGAACAGAAATAAATGTATAGTAGAACCTCGATTAACCGGCTTGAACGGGAGACAAACAGCCCGGATAAATTAGGGCCCAATGGATAATCGAGACTCCAGGAAATGGAATGAATGTAGTAAAGTAAATTTTTGAAAATTTATTTCCCTTCACAATGTTGGGTTCGCAAGAATTTTGAGGTGAAATAAAACCCAATTTTTTTATTCAAGCAATGAACTTTAATCGATAAAATATTTTTCTGGTAGCTTCATAATCCCACGCTCTCAATTGGTTATATTATTGATTAAAGTTTATTGGTTGAATAAAAAATTTCAGTTTTATTTTACCTTAAAATACCGAAATTACTTTCTTGCCAACCTAATATAATCATATTTGAACGCATCCTATTACGATTCCTATTACGACTCCTGCCTATTACATACGATTAATACAGACAATTTTTATTTTTCATAAACATCCGCGGTTTAGTGGTAATATTTCCAAAAGAAGACAATTTTATAATAATTTGAACATTGTACTTCATATGCTAAAACATCTTCGTAAAAAGCAAAACATGCAAATGTGTAGATGTTCTAGACTTGCTGGAAATATTGTAAATTAAATGTAGATATAGAAATATAAATGTAACGATTGTATATGAATGGAATCTGCAAATTACACGGAATCGGAGCTCAGCGTATTTTCGCGTGGGGAGCGAATGAATTCCTCGTCGTCGTTCCGACCAGGCGAGCCACTAAGAAAAGAAAACTGTGCCCCTTTACGGCACTTTCATGAAGTGAATATTTAACTTTATGTCTTGCGGGTTAAAAATGCTGACCCGCTGGCAGAGGTTTCAAAAGTTGGCGAAGTACCGAGATAAAAGATAACGGCTGATAAAACTTGCTCAAAGTTCCGCGCCAGACTTCGTGGCACTCGCGTTAGGCCCGTTGAAAGTGTTCTGCTTCAACAATTAAAAAGTTTTCATTGCATTTTGATAAACCCTTGTCAAATTTTCGACCACATTCGCTTCATTTTGTACTCGACCACATTCGCTTCATTTTTAAAACGAGTTTTTGTAAAAGCAAAGTTACATTATTATGTATCCTTCTGGAAATGGTCATATTTGCGATCAAATATCATGTTGAATGTTCAGCGTTCCTGTTGTTTCAAAATTGATTAGCATCACTTCTGTAATTTCTGTAATATTTGATTGGCAAATCAACGTATCTATTCTACATATGCATTACATACAGGGTGTCCCACGAAACTGTCGCCACGATTTTTCGGACACTTCCGTAGCCAGAGGAACAAATGTATGGAACAAAATTAATTAGTTTTTCGTTTGCTACCAAACAACTACAGAATGAAATAAAATTTTTAAACAGTAAGGTTAAATTACTTATCCTTTTGCAGATATCACTGAGCATATTTGCGATCAAATGTAATGTTGAATGTTCAGTGTTCTTGTTATTTCATAGTAACCAGACAAAAATTGATTGGTATCACTTTTGTAACACTAACACTAGTAACAATTGCACTACCTGTGATGATCTTTCAGAATGATGTTATATTATGCTATGAATGCTAAAGCCTATTATGGTTATTATGTATACGCATAACTTAATTATGTCTGTTCCATAAAATATCCATTTTGATAAGAAGAAGAATGTTTCGGACTGTTTCCAGTTGACACCCTAGTCGAATGCATTCAAGCACATTGTATTATCATTCATAAATATTGAAGAGTTTAAAATTCTATGGACGCTTGTAGTAGATTTTTTATTATGAAAATAAGAATCGGACGAAAAAAATAATCAAATTTACTTTCCCTTTGGAAAGCAGGCAGGCACTGGAGGGATTCGAACCCTCGATCTCCTGTTTACTAGACAGGCGCTTTAACCAACTAAGCCACAGCGCCGTTGAAATTCACTTCGATATTTCAGCATTTCAACATATTAATATTTACATACACACTTATTAGATACATCGACTCCGATACGCGTGGTAGTTTAAGGGAGTCTAACATTATGCTAGAATTACTGATATAATCATCTTAAACGAAATATATCTGAATAAAAATAGCAGCTGTAACGTTACAAAAATATCTACCCCTCAAGATTGCCTCTTTTGTGAATTTGCTATGAGGGCATAATCAGTATTCCTTCTATCATTTCCTCATAATTAAGCCGCAGAAACAGATTAAAGGCATAGCTCGAGGCAAAAGGATTCTTTCTTTTCGACGGGTTATCTCGCTGATTTTGTTAACGTCAAATAATCCGTGGAAACTAGATTGCACAGTGTTCAATCATTTCTCATTAATTCGGTCGTTAATATTGAAAACACCACGGAAGAATCTGCCTCGAGCTTTCCTCCGCATTAAATCGGATTTTCCTCTGAGTTAATTTAATTGGACTCGTTGAATCGACTAATCCATTTCGAATTATTCATTCTGTTCACTGGTACTAAAAAATTCTTTCTCTATTGTATGTACTAAACAAATAATTTTTATGTTTCTAACATACATTGAAATCGATGAATGAAAATTTTATTTTGCATGAAGATCCGCAGTTTAGAAATTATAATATACTAAGAAAGTTCGCTAAGCAATATTCGCTCCGAAATACTGTTTTTAAGCGTTACTAATTGTAAATAACATTTATTATAACCTTCTACATACATACATATAAATAATTAACATAATAAAATTAATTTAAACTTGAAAATCCCTCTCAAATTAAGTTTGAAATTGATTTATTATTAGAATACCTCGATCTTAGATTTTTCAATTCTTTTAAAATTAAATATGTTTCTTCTATCGATCGTATTTGCTGTTAATAAATGTTGAATGTTTTCGGCGCAACGCTTTTAAAATTAACTTGAACTTGAAAATCCCTCTCAAATTAAGTTTAAAATTGATTTATTATTAGAATTCCTCGCGAACTTGGATTTTTCAATTCTTTTAAAATTAACTGAAACTTGAAAATCTCCACATAAATATTTCGAAAGTAAATGTTGCGTTGAGAAATTTGCGCGTACGAAGCGCACACACAAGTAGCACTATCTCCGATTTGCCGAGCGATAAGATTTCAAATTGGCTAGAATGTGCGAGCATTTTTGACGTGAGCGATAAAAAATACTGAAATGGAGGAGACGAGCAAACACCGCGAAGGAAGTTAGATCTTATACAACTTTGTCCCGGTGCGTGTCGTGTGGAAAAGGGGTGGGAGAAGGTTCCCGCAAAAGGCAAGAGAATCGAGGAAGATGGTGAGGAGATAGATGTATGGATAAAAGGGTAGACGGGGCAGGCGAGAAGACAGAGAGAAAGAGAGTATCGGGTGTTCCTCGTAAATTCTCTCGAATAGCTTCAAGTAAAATATAGAGGTGGCTACGTTCCGCATATGTCATTCATGCTCTTTCTTGCTCACTTTACAAATACTCGCGGACGTTCGCGTAGAAACAGATAGGTGTATATGGATGTGTTTCAGCCCAGTGTCTCTCAAACTACATTTCTGCCTCTAAAGTCGACGCGCGACGCGACGGTTGAATATGCTCTACGATCACTAGCTGTAACACCTCGATCAAAAAGTATTTCAGCCATAATAACAAAATTATTATTGGTATTAAACGAAAGAATTTATGAGGCCCTCTTTATGTTGAAATTTCAGATGTCTCTATTTTATAACCTATTCGCCACAATATTAATTAGCAGTTGTTCGAACAACATCCCACGTGTCCAAGGAGGACATCCCGTATCCTTGCAATCCTGGAAACGCGAGTCTACCCCCTTAAAATAGTTCCGAGTGCAAAGGGTTAACTGTTGGTAGTTCTACTGTTAAGAACAGTACACTTCCGTATTGCTTGCGACACGTAGGCGAACAAGTTTGAGAAACGCTGTTTTGACGTACGCAAACGGCGCGGCAGTGCTGTTCGGAGTTCGGAGGCATCGCGGATACATACATAGGGGGGCGGAGTATGAAAGAAAGAGAAAGGGCGAAAGAGCGAAGAGCAAATCATGGGGACATTTCACACGCGGAGGAGTACTACATGCTCTCGAGCCAGGAGCTACGAACTACATTGGAAAGGACAGAACAAGATGTGTGCCCGATGAAAGTACATTTTTCGATTGTGCACCAGTAATGGCGGCGCATACGACTCTTCGGATGCGTACCGTACATTTACCTAGGTACATTTTGTTTTCAACCAGTCTGACATTTTCGAAATATGATTCAGTACAATATTTTCGTGGGTCCGGCATATTCTCACTTATAGATAAGTATTACATATACATATTCATCAAGTGTACAGTCATCCGAAAAAGGCGCCATACTCGTTTTCAAACCGAACAACATTTTTAGCCTTCTGCTCTCGGAGCTATAATTTTAACTCGTTTAGTAATTGATTAGATACCAACATATTTAATAGCGTAAACAATATTTTGTATAATGGTACAGCAATTTTTAGTGGCGCCTCGGAGTCACCACTCGAATCTAATAATTTCAGGTTCGGTACCAGTCAAAATGACCGGTAGCCATGATAAAAAATTATTTTCCTTCTGAATCAATTAAAGTCAAATAAAATAAATTATATCACACCTTTAGAGTTATCGCTGCAAAAGTTATCAGATTATTGCGGAACAAAAATGTGACATGAAGTAAGATTCTAAAAATGAAATTGTAAAACCAGTCATTTCGACTGGTGTGGTAGTTCTGGTGTTAAAAGAAGAGAGAAATTTTGTTCGCGTCTATGAATTCGCATCTTCGCACGGCGTTAAGTCGAAGCGTTTCTTATTCAACGCGTCGAAGCGGGCAACACCGGAGGCGCAAGTTAAAAAGCAAAGCCAGGGTGTATTGGTATCCACGGAAGAGGAACGGAATCGCTGTGAAATAAAACTCGGGAATAGAAACTAGCCAGGCCGCAATATCAGTTTTTGGGGAAATCAAATAATTTTTCCCTTCGGCTTGAGAAAAATAACGAGAAATATCGTTCTCGGAGGCGAGGCCGATCGTACGGTGATCCATGGTGGCGATGCGGAGCGCGGAGAGTGCAATAAACGGGGGAAAGAGAGTGAGCATAGTAAGCTCGAAAAGCTTGAACAGCTCGAAAAGCTCGAAAAGCCCGAAAGAGAGTGTCACGTTTCCATGGAAACCTGGCGGGGCAACTCCGCCTCTGGACTTGCCGGTTCGATATCCTCTCGTCTGCTCCCTTGCTCCAACGTCAACGTGCTCTACATTTTTCCAAGCCGGGGCTCGCGAAGCATTTTCCCTGGATGGTTCGGCGGGAAGAGAGGAACGAGAGAGGGGAAAAAAGAGGGAACTTCCGATGGCGGAGCGGCGATCTGAAAAAACCTTTTTTTTTTCCAACGAGACGCTTCGATACTTTCGAGCCGTTCGAGAACCCTTGCCTTGCCGTCGTACTTTCGTACTCATAACCCAATTCCCATTCCGCGGCCGCTACTTTCTACTTTATTAGTATACCGGTGGAGACGAAGCCCTAGTAGCATTTATGGTTGGCCAACGGTTGGGAGTTAGTTGGGACATGGTTAGTGATTTTGTCTACAAATCCTCAACACATAGGGGCTACGACAAATATCCAACGTTGGACAAACTAACATGAAATTTACAACGACAATATTACATTCGCGCAACGAAGATCTGCCAACATTTAAGCAGAAATCTTGCTGCAACCTAAACCTGAATATACTCACTATTTGTAATTTTTGCGCGATGGTTGATCCACCAAGGTTTTATTGTGAGCAGCCTTGGAATTTATTAATGTCTTGAATTTTTCCATTTTCCAAGGGGAAGGCAGGGGTAATGCTCATGTGGTACAGGAAACCCCTTTTGGGTTTCTTCATAATGGGCCTTCCTGTTTTAGATATTTTAATTTAACCCTTTGCAGCTATTTCAACTCGATATAATTAAACATTTCTTCCGACCTAGAATATTTCAATTCCCCATGTTTTGAAATTTTATGTATATGAAATTGGTACAACACCTCGTACAATACCTAAATGTTCAGTGAGTGATTAGATACCGACATATTTAATAACACAGGTCCTAAAAGCAATCTTTCTCCTGTAAAATCAAGTTTTACTTAAGTACCCAAATAAAAAAATTTTTAACAAATGCCTGTTTTATTTTTGCATGCAATCTTGTAAATTGAATTTTTTGGAAAATCTTTTTTGCACATCATTTAGTAAAACAATGCTTCTAATTTCTTACAGAACATCAAGTTGTTTGGTACAATTATAAAAAGTTATTCTGTTTTACAGGGCGTACGAATACTCATGTGACTGACAGTATATGCATTCTGAAATCGGACACACACACTCTCTCTCTCTATCTTCGTTAAATTGTTAATGTAAAACGTTCATTGAATGATTCACGGTTAAAAAAACTTTTATTTACAAAAGCGAACAGTGTCGTTCGAGCCTTGGCGAAGATACGGTTGTCGTAAAGACAGATCCAGCGTTTTCTGAAATTTAGGTTAATTCTAGAACAGCTTCAGGGTTGGGAGGGGGTGAGGAGGAGGGTTCCGTTTCTAAGATTCGTAGCCACCGAATTACGCGCGAATAACTTTCAAGTGGCCCGCGCAAAACGTGGTAAAAGCTAACGTTGCCGATATCACGGCTGGACGTGACTGCGACGGCAGTCCGAGGTCGAGGAACGTAGGTTTAATTTCGTTGAGTGCATCCAACGGGTGATCCGACGGGTCGACGCTACCCTCTGGATATGTGTCTATTCAGGAACATGTGCATGTAAGTCGTTATACGAGCGCTCGCGCGCGCGCGGCCGCGCGAGCGAGTAATAGCGATGGGTATTCAATGTACCCCTCCGGTTGATATTCAAGCAAATCCACCGTCTTAACGTTTTGAGTGCTGTTCGGTGTTCATTGTCGGAGACTATGCTTCGTGAAATAGTGACGCCGCTTCAACGAAATGGCGAGGATGCTTCAAATCTTAATACTTATAGACCCGGCTTCGGATAACATTCCGTGTTCCAAGATTACTTCATCTACCAGATGACGGACGTGGGCAAAGTGTTATAGTCTGTTGAGAAGTCGCAAGTCAAGTAAATCATTTTATCGATTGTAATTTGGAAAAAGTTCAATTCTAATGTAGATGTTGATATCGAAATAATTTCTATATCGATTTGTGTGAAGCTATGTTAAGAAGCAGCTTGTTGGGACACCCGCTGTTTCGTCTTACTTAGTTTGATATTGTATTTGTCTTGTTAGTGGATTGTCGCGTCGTATACCCCGATATCGTACCATAAGAAGTTACAATAACTCGCAATCAGTTACACGAGTCGATCAGAGGTAACGATGGAATACTCGCAATTAAGAATAAAGATACCTAAATCGAAAAGTTCTAAACGTATAATAGCGTCCAGCTGGATTGTTGTACTAGGATTACTGCGTTATTGCAAAGGGAAAAAACGTCTTCTGCAAAGTATGTGATAAGCAAATTGGATGCGTTAGAAAATCGTAAATAAAACAATATTTAGATATACCGGTGTGCATACAAAAAAATGTTTAACATCATAATAAACGTATGGTTACTAGTTCGAAATATTTTTATATTGATTTAAAAATATAGAAATCAAAATATTCCAAATGAGTAGACGCTTCGCAAAAATTATTTGGACGAATGCTACAATTTAGCAATTGAGAACATTCGGAAAGATATCGATGACAATGGTGTCTGGATGTCCGTGGCTGAAACAACGGATGCAACCGGTCGATATATTGCAAATTGAATAGCAGACAAACTTTGTGAAAATGATAAAACGCAAGCTCATTTGTTAGCTTGCAAACAATAAGATTTAAACGATAGGAGGCATAATTTTACATGTGATAATGTAGAAAAACTATTGTCGCGTATTGTAATTTAATTTACAACAAATGAATCTTTTGCATATATTTTACATGTTTCTCTTTCTAGAAACTTTGTGTCTAGTCATTGTAGCTGTTTGCAGCTTGTAATGGTTGTAGCACTGTAATAATTTTAATACAGTGAAAGTAACATATTGATGCTCTACAAGTCATTCACCGTTTAAAATTGCACCTACCCTAAATGCATAAAATCCGGTGTCTAGTAATAATAGTAAGTCTCCGGCATGAGTAAGAAGCATTGAGCAATATAGGCCACGTAGCAGTGATTCACCTAGCTACAATAAAAATATGTCTCGCTCCCCATCCCCGAGAATCAAGCCCAGTCGAGTCCAGATAGTCGAAGTGCCGGCTTAAACCACCCCCGTATACGCCCGACGCCCAAAGGGTAGGTTGGACTTGGATCCGACCAACCCGTGGCCGCCATTATTGACCATCGGTCTTGATTAGCACGACGATACTATTCTGCCTCCCTCGCCTCGCAACCTTCAACATCCTCCGAACGTCGCCGAGCTTTCCGCTCGCGGTACATCTTTCTTGCCTGTCATTTGTTTCTTTCACTTTCTGCGCGAATTTGCCTGAAGATTTTCTGCGTTCTTCGAGGACCGCCTCGAAGCGGAAGCACAGTGCACCTAACCCGAAAGAACCGATCTGCTATTCTTGTTATTTATTCAAGATTCTTGCCGTAGCACGCCTAACTAATGGGAACGTCTTCTGTTAAGTAAGTGCGCGAATTCCCAACGATATGGAGATTTATTAAGTGGCGCCTGGGTATGTGTCCTAGAATGATGTATAACCCAGATTCTCACATCTGCGCTAAAATTATATAGTTTTATTAATTAAAATTCCTGACAAGTGAAATTGTTTGGTAACGGCGAGATGAAATATGCGCTCGATAACGAAGACTTTGTTTAACATGCGTTGAATAAATTGATTCCTACTGCTACCACAGAAGCTGTAGACTATAAATACATTGCATACATATATGTATGTATTGTTTTCATGCTTTACTTTTTGTGAATTATTCGTTGCGTACAAACTGCGAATGTTGTATGATTACTAGACAGCGGATCTGTATGCAAAATAAAAGTTCTCTACTTGAATTGCAACAACCTGGGATTTTCTTTAAAATTCTCGAGAATTCTCGAGAAATGAAAAATGTTGAAAAACCAGGAACGCTAGCCATATACGAATAGTTTCATCAGCAATCATAATTCTCCACAAAGTATTCTAAACATACAATAAAAAATATCAATCGAAGATTCATCAGAGGGTGCACAGAGGGTTTTCGTTCAAATAATAGGGTGCGTCTAAACATCGGATACGCACTCTGTATACGACATAAAAGAGTAAAGAAGCGTCTTACGGGATTCTCCGCGTTCTACGTTCCATTGGATTCGGCGAGCGCGCACCGCAAATCACTCGAGCCCGAAAATCTTCTAACACCAGCGTGCGCGCTCGGCGGCCGGTGTCCCCCGCGCGGTTTCTCGCACGAGGGAGACAGGTTGCGGCGCACGCGTGCCATCATCGATACCCCACCAAAGTTTCCCCCCTTTTACAGCGGAGCTGGTACGAGACGGCTTGGTGGTGGCCGTCGATGGTAGGGTGGAAGCCTCTCCTCCGACAGGGCGATGCACACGGTTTCACAGAACGTTCAGAGCCACCTCCACCTTTCTATGCGTCCCTCCAAGTCCCTCCAGGTCCCTCCGGGTCTCTGATCCTCGTCGCTGAAGCCAGGAACCCCGCGAAGTCGGCTCCATAGTGCCGCGGTACCCGCTAATCAAATCGCACATTCCGAGATCTCGCGGTAGTGACCCGTTTCCGGTCCCATTCCGCAAACCTCGGGCGTCGGGCTTCGATCATTCCTCGAGCCTTTCCGCGGTTTATCGCAATTCCGTATGTTGCGCATCGTCCACGATTATCGAGATGTTGACATTCCATTGTCACACGGTCGCATGTCGCGCGGAACGACGGTGATTCGCGACGACGATGACGGCGACGTAACCGTGATCCCGAATGGACGACTACTGGGCACGCTGTAGCGAAAGAGGACGATAAATCACCGAGGACAAGACACCGGAACGGATACCACCGGTGATTTCCATTTGTTTTCGTGCGTCTTCCGTACCCGCGCCGAGACTATAAAAGGAGAGGAAGATTAATTCAGCCGGCGGGTTTCTTCGACGTGGAAGACCAATAACGACGACGGCGGACGCGAGGAATTTGAGATTCCCGGAGGAAAAATTTCGTACGAGAGAGACACGGTGAAAGAAAGTCATTGACAGTGCGCGGCAGATAATATCATAGTCGGCTGAATGGACGCGACCGCCGGCCGATGACGAGCCTCGGACGGGTTTGTTGCACCGATGCGAGAGAAAAAAGAGAAGAAGAGCGTGGCAGGACGAAAATCGCGATTCAAGAGCCGTGGAATTCGCCGTTTCTTACCGGTCGTCGGCGGTCGAGCGTATTCGGGTCGAATCGCCAGACGAAAAGAAGGCCCCGGCGACAACCGACGCGACGCGACGCTCGGCCCGGTCGGCCGAGGAGGTATCGCCGCAACGTGATTCATTGGGTTTTTCTCTCTATCGGCATTCGGGATTTACATCGGGCCGGGCCACGATTTCCATCGACGCGCGTGTAAAAACCGCACGGCCGTCCCGGCTGCCGATCAAAGCAGAACGAGGGAGATAGACGCGCTGCAGATTAGAGGATAGAGGCAAACAAAGCGTGCGTGCACGCCTATCGGTGATCTTCGCCGGCCGATCGAACGCGACTCGACGCGACCACGTTCGTTTCAACTGCAACCTTTGAAATTCGTATTAGGATCGGGACACGGCCGTAAGAAATGCATCGCCTTTAGCGGCGTCCCTGCTCGTCGAACCGCGATTCCCCGACCGGCAAACCATATTCTCCCGTTCCGCCGGAACGGCAACAATTCAATCCGCGATTAGAAACCGAAAACGTCGCGCTGCTGCACGGAGACATATCCGAGATAACGGAACGCATATTATCGGTGTCCTATTTTAATAGAATTTTTACCGGCCCCCAGACAAAGACCAACTATTTCGAGCCGCTGGAAGCTGTTCGAATCGCTCGAGATAATTGTAATGCAACCGCGGAAGCTTCCCGATGCACTTTGTATTAGCCGGTTACGGAATTGTCGCGCGTGAATCATGAGGGATCTGCCGAGCAGAGGGTGTCGGGGCGACCGGAGATAATCCCGAGCGAGGTGGAGGACGCTGTTTCGCTACAGCGATATCGCGATCGTAGCAGCATAACCAAGGTTATGGTCGAGATAAACCGGGGCTTGTGAACAGTCCGATAAGACGCGGACGGCCGCCGCCGCTTCGGAGGCTAGCAGGCGCGAGAGGGACGAGCGAGTGCGCGGCTGGTCAGAGGTCCGCTCGGATCTCGTTGGAAGGTGTTGGCCGATTCATCCAGTTCGATTTACGATCTCCACCTGTCGATTCGACTCGGCACGATCGAGCTGCGCAGAAGCGACAAAAATTCCGCTGGCGAATTTCACCGATGCCGGACACCCGTGTCGCGATCGACGCTCGCGTCTGCCTTCGAGTGACAGTTTCCTGTTTTGCCGGATGATCTAACGCGACGCTACGTTGTTTCTCATCGGCCGAATAATCTCGATCCGGCAGGTCCACGTCGCCGAAGGATTTGCCAAAGTTCCGCCATTGCGACGGGACGCAACGCCGCACGCAAAACCGTTGGACGTCGTCGGACAAGCTCGATCTCTCATTGATCATTCGGCGCAACCGGCGGCGTTCTTGAATCACTCACGCTGAACCGAGGCCATTCTTTTCGCGAGCCCGCAGACGGTACTGTGTATTTACAAACAAGCCATTCAACCGCGGCTCCTACCAGCGGTGCTCGTAAACATTCGTAAGCGTTCGCCCGCCGCGCTCAGTGATCCACACCGCGGAGACGTTCCCGCCTCCCTCGCACGCGATCATACGCGATCGCGTTCGACTGACAAGTGGTCGCACGTTTTCTCTCTCGTCGCCGAGATAGACAAAGTCATTGGAAGGTGACAGAAGTGAGAGGCTCCTTGAGGACCGATCGTCATCGGCGTCTACTTCGCGACGAGATTACGACGGAACTTTGGACGATCGATCGATAAAGAACCGCGAACCGATTGCTCTCTCTTTTTCACGATACCGAGACAGCGCGACCTGAAACCACTCGAAAGAGAAGAGCAAACACGAAAACTTGTGTTTTGCACCAGACCTTCCGTGTGTATTAATCGCGAGCCACCGGACGAGCGCTTGTATGTCTGGAACAATATCGCGTACGCGAAGTGCAGCAGATCAGTCGGCGACGATCCCGATCGAACTCGCGATGGCCGTTGATTGGAATTATTGACTGTATCCCGCGGAGGAACTGGGACAGTGACACTGTGGTGTGAATGTGGTTTTGTGGATCCGTGAGAGCGTACACATATACTTGGTACACGGGAAAGGTGTGTGGCACAGTGTTCTTCAGTGGACTCTGAATTGTCAGCGAAGAATAAAGCCTGGACCTGGAAGTTGAATCTCGATTTTCGTTGACGGAGACGTAGGAATCGTTTCGAGTGAAAGGTCGTAGCTTGCACTCGGATCCTGTGGGCTTGTTAGGACGTGGAGGACCGGCGTAGGATCGGTTGGTGTTCTCGCGGCTGTTGGTTTTTGCTCTTATACTGGAGCTGTACTTGCCGTACGCACCACTGCCGGGGGGTGGCGGAATCCTCCCGGCGGTGAGCAGCGGTCCCGCTTCAGGAGGGTGTCGTCCGGTCCTGTTGGGTGGCGTCGATCTGTCGATGTCGGCGGCAGTGCAGCCGGTCGCGACGCTGCCGACGCTGCCGACGTTGACAAGCAGCGGCCCGCCGTCGCATAATCCTCTGCACCATACACCTGGGGACCTGCCGTTGCCGCCGCCGTTGGGGTCGGCGCCGGTGATGATGTCGCGACCACCGACCACCGCCATGCCACCCCTGGGACCCGCTCTGCCGCCCTCGCATCAGGACGCCGCCGACCTGGCCGAGGATGCCGAGGCGCCCAACCAGGACGTCCTTCGCGCTATCCTCGTCAGGAACAAGAAACTAGAAGGTAAGGATTCCTCCTCTACTTTTTGCGCCGTACCCTTCGACTCGCGGCTTTGCCAGCGATCCCTCGATCACCAAGGAATCGAACGATGCACACTATTGCACACGGCTCCGTCGGTTAGGGAACCGTGCCCCGAGATCTTTTCAGAATTTTTCGGCAAGCAATATTCTGGAGAAAGCGCCGCTGGGATTCTATTTATCGTAACATGGGCTTCGTCGTGTTTACATTCCTCGTTCCGTCGGCTGAAGAATTTCTATCTGAATTGCAACCAATTGGAGGACAATGGAAATTTATTTTCTTTCTTAACCTTCGCAAGGTAATGTGCGGTCTCGGAGACCCCAGCTTCAGATTTTTGAGAAGAATTTTTGATATGAATGAAATTAAATCGGTTTGTTTACTTATTATTTTTGTTCCAAAAACGAGGCTATTTATGAAATTCAGTTGTCGGGGTCTGAGAGACCCCACCTTACTATTTATGTGTTGTTAGACCTTACCTTGCGAGGGTATATTCTGGTATGTAAGATTACATCTACTCATTCTTGTTATATAAATGCGTCTCGAATCCGCTGTCTAAAGATTCATCTCGGTGAAATGCAATTTAAAAATGACAACACTGAGTTTATAATATTTAAATTTCTTGCAGTTTTTATAACAATTCGTGCTTGAATGAAGAAACACGTTCAATAATTTCTAATGGAATTATCCTTGCAACTTCAATGATTATAAAGTAAAAAATGTGACACCGGTCATTTGACCGGTTAGTATTAGAGGAAATCGAGACGAATTCAAAACACACATTACATGATATTTTTACTGACATATTACTCGATGTACAGTAGTGGAGACGTGAAATATTTAGCTTTAGTAACCCCTTCGCTATCAAATAATGTTTACACTGTCTTAAAGTCGACTACGACGAAACACGGCATTGCACGGTTATGCGAAACCGGGTCTATAAGTAATATGGTCTAAGGTCTATGTCGTGCATGTGTCACAATGTCACGTGACTAATCCAGTACTGGCAGAGAGAGGGTAAATTTTTCCCCTCGAACAGTGTGCGACCCATGAGCCGCCAGTTCTCATTGAGACAACGGAAAAGGCAATTGTAATAAGCTCCTGATAATGACTCACAATTTTTGATGTGAGACGAAAATGAACGTTATAATGTAAGGATGAACAAAATATCACATAAACGTTAATTAGACAGCGGATCTTTATGCAAAATCAAAAATGTCTACGTGAATTATAACAAACCATAATGAAATTGTTTATTTTCTGTCTTAATATGTTTAATAGGTTGAATACACTACAACGGTACTTTGGAATTCCTCCAAGGTTATTACTGTTTTAAATTACAGCTACTAATTTTTGCCATAAATGCATAAAGATCCGCAGTCTAGTTATAATGTAAGGACAAAGAAAACTTGTAGTTTATCGAATAATTCATATAAATGTCGGAACATGCTGTTGCTAGTTGCGCTAGTGTTAAAAATGTGAAAATGATCTGAGACGAGTCTGTGTGAAATCGAAACGAAACCATTTCGACGCGTATTAAAATTCGTGGGGAAATTAAAAAATGTAGCTGCGGCTATGAAATTAGTATCGATTTCATGTCTTCGCTCACTGTCGTGAATCATTAAGGCGGCAAAGCCAATTACTGAACGGGAATTAATTGACGAGAACCAGATTTAGCGGAGGATAATTGTCGAGAGGAGCATGTTGCAATTACCTTGGTGGATTCATTGAACTATCTCGAGAAACGGGGAGCACTAGTTTCGATGATTTCGTCGCTATCACGACGTTCTTGTGATATCAGGTCAGGTTGAAATTTTTGTGCCACATTACGCGAACAGTGGCTGGCTCTTGATAAGAAACTCTCGATCCGACTGATCGATAAGATTAACGTTTTCGAGACGGTGTGATTGTCACATTTGGGCCACTGGGTAGCTATATCGATCTGGAAAGATTCAGTTTTCCGAACCGGACAAACAAAGTCAATTCAAATCGTGCAGAGAGCAATTAGATTGTGCAGGTTCGAAACAAAATTGAAGTAGGACCCGATCGAGAGTACTATTTCGAGATGATTTATTACGATCGTTTTTTTATCAGTGAAAAGTCTCCGTCACTTTTTATCTCTCCAGTACAGATTAGGCGAAAGAGAGACGACTTTATTGTATGCTATTGACGATTTTAATTTGATAATTTTGCCGGTGCAACATTTACTACTTTTAATGCTGTCTCGATATCTGCACGCGCGATTTAATCTTTCATTCAGTGGGCACGTTACGATTAGTGATGTC
Source organism: Lasioglossum calceatum (assembly GCA_963966675.1). Taxonomy (NCBI): domain Eukaryota; kingdom Metazoa; phylum Arthropoda; class Insecta; order Hymenoptera; family Halictidae; genus Lasioglossum; species Lasioglossum calceatum. The sequence goes on along the minus strand of OZ016543.1, from coordinate 16,471,308 downwards.
GTGCAAAATCATTAAACGTGATTTATCACTGTGATCGCAGATTCACGATCATGGTCGTGATTTTTTAATCTAGAGCAAATTTGCTTACTGTCACCCTAATTCTTCATTTCGATTGAATTAGTACCTTTTTAAATACATCAATTAGCTTGCATAAAAGTATCTGCATATAACTTAAATTTACTTCGTTTAGTGATAGAAGATCATAAAGAAAAAAAACCCGGTCCGTGCTTTTTCTTAAATACTGTGGTTCTATTTCTTTGTGACCTCGCCGACCGCGCTGAACATATGTTCTATCGGACAGCCGATTAAACCACTAAATACAATAGAAATGATATTGTGTTTAATGTCATTTTAATCAGAAAAATGCCACAAATAAGTTGGCGAAAGTTCCATAAAAAAATAATGATAAACAATTAGGTGTTGTATTTGGATTAGCCCCCCGTGGTATGCCCACAATGGAGGGGATAAGCAATTTTCTTAGATCCTAAAGCTCCTGTTTTCATAGATCTACCAGTCTACCACCTTAATGTAAATGCAAAACTGTGCAGTTGCAGAGTTCATAAATTGGTTTCTGCGAATGCTTCCTTGGTTAAACTTTGTAGGTACTGCTACTTCTATACTATTACTTTAAATTTATCAATGGATAATTTGTCTTGGATCATTGTTTACATAAAAACTGTTATGATGTACTTCTGATCTTTTTGAAAATAGACATCAAGTTTACGCAGGAACAAGTTTGATATTACAATATTGTTTAATAAAATGGTCTGCATATATACTACGAAGTGCAGAACGTTTATAATTTTACAATATCAAAGAGGGTCGGCAGTAATACGACATAATAAATATATAAATTGCTACGTGATGCAGAATTTATCATTCACAACTTAGTTACAACATATTTGATAAACATAGAAATAGATACTCTCTTAAAATAAATTAGTTATTTTTAGACATTGGTTTCGTCTTATAAACACTGATACGAATAACTGTGATCGATCATTCAGTAAGCTATACATAAATCCGGGTTTATGCAGTATTAATAGAGTTTAATGGAAATCTGAATAACGCAATGAGAAATGTGCGATGTCTATTGCCAGTGTCGAACAGATGTTATTCAGAATAATAAATAAAATAACAACGAATAAATTGCATTATTCTATTTTATTATTTTTAACGAATAAATTGATTTGCATATCCCAGGTGTACCTATAGGAATATATTTCTATGCAAAAACATAAGAAATAAAAATTAATATTCATCTTAAAAATTTTATATTGCATTGTATTGTTTACAACGCAACTAATGTACAATACAACCTACATTTATTCAATTGACATATTGAGTTACATCGTCTGCCCGTTATTTGCTTCAAGGGAGAAACCAACCCTTCCATCCTTTCGGTTAAGTGCCTACAAATCGCAAACCACAAAAGATATCAAAAAATCATTGAAGCAAAGTTATATCTTGGAGTCCATAGATCGGTCCGATAAATTTTTCGAAAAAATCATTTTTCTGAGAATAAAAATTTTGAAAAAATGCCAAGGATGTTCTAAACTCTGTTCAGGATCTTCGTTAGCAGTCTGACTCGATATTGTAGGGCACAAGGGGTTGAATAAAAATTAACAAATTAATAGAGCGCCCTATCTTTTTGGCTTAATACAAATGGGATCGCCACAGATAAAAATGGTGAGCGTAAAGTACGATCAAAAGATCGAATGTTTTGCGCTAATTAACGTGTTTCGAAACAGATCGAGGAACAAGGTAAGCTGACTCGAACAACTTAGCTGCTTGAACGTTCCCCGATAATAAAGGATAGGCGATAGAACAGTCCGCGGGTCCGCGTGAAGGTTTTGTTAAAAGGGCGCGGTGAGGGTGGTGGATATTTTAATAAGGTAAGTGCTGCAAGGCCGGTTGCTATGCCATTGGGGCGGTTTAATCATGTAATGTGTTCGGAGGCTCGGCCACCCCACAATCAATACAGTATTGCTTCGGGCACGATAGCGAATGTGCTTAAATCTAAACCTAAATCTAAACTTAGGCCCAAACACCAGGACTTAAACTGCGCGTTAGCCTTTTACGCGTCCTGTCCGCCGATTAAACGCGTCCGTTAAACACGTCGATTAAACGGCGGCTGACCATTAGATTCGCTTCTACCGCGATCCTGATCCACTGGAGATACCATCGATTCTACAATGCAGTTTTAGTACGCTCAGAATGTTTATGTTCTCACGCGTTTCCGTAGATCATTTTAGAGAATCTACTCGCTCAATGATCTTCATCTATTAACACTAAATCCGCTACTGGCGCGCCGGTCTAGTAAATCGGTTTCAAATTGTTTAGTTCACATGTACAGTAGAGCGTTTATTATCCGAACCTGTGAATGAGAGATCACGGAAAGACCGTTGATCGTTAATAATCGAAGGATTAATCGAAATGCAGTATGATTCCGTATTGAAACTAAAATACATATACGGATGTTGGGATTCCATAGTTCTTAAAAACTTTCTTTAATACTTTTTTATTTGGCCCCTTAATGAAAATTTCAGATATATGTTTTGTAAATCTATGTTAGTTATACGCATGCTGAAAATTTCACCAAAATCATTATTAACATACCCAAGATGAGCTACAAGTGGTTAAATCTCTGTTTAAACTCCATAGATTCTTACATCTTTCGTTGTGTGTCGTTTTTTAAAACATACATCTGTTAAAACTAACATACATCTACAAAACGCATAATTTAAATTTCCATTACGGGCTCTAATAAAACAGTTATAAATGGTGTCTCTTTTACTTTCTCATGTAATTCTTAGGAAATGTAATTTTCTCCAAATTTTTTTGCATGTCATTTGGCAAATCAATTCTTCTAACTGCTCAACAAAGTCAGGTCGTCTGGTCCGATCATAAAACAGTTATACTGTTTTAAAGTGCGTTCAAATACTTTCGCGGTTCACCGTACATATTTATTAGACTCTGTTCAGAATCTTCGTCACGAGTGAGACTCGTAGGGCAAAGGGTTAAATCGCGCAGCGATTGGACGGCTAGGCTTGATAGATAAAATGCACGAAAAGACTTGCAATCAGAATAAATTTTTTGGACATGAAGTTAAAGAGAGTACCGGAGTCTGACAAGGAGCAGAAAGCTCCAATGAAGATGTCAAGCATCCCTCGAGTAAATGGTAACCATAGGAAACGGTGGCTCATGGCGAATAGATGTCGGATAGGGATGGGGTGGAAAGAAAATGGCGGCTGGTTAGAGGGCGCGTAGCAGTCGCATGCGGTGTGGTAGAGCCGGCGGGAAAATGAAGATGAAGATTTTTCCGTCTTTGTTGCGGATGACGACGGATCGGCTTTGCCCCTTTCAAAGGACTGAACTTTAAGGATCTCGTCGAGTTTATATGTATATGTATACCGCTTTTTAGGAGTATGATACTGCCTGAACTATTGTTCTTTCGTTCCAATACCGAATCAACTGCTTTCACCCATACTTTACCCAGCCTATGTTTATTTACATTCAACGCTAGAACTACCACACCAGTCGGAATGACTGGTTTTACAATTTCATTTGAAAACTCTTACTTCACGTCACATTTTTTTCCCGCAATGCTGTGATAACTTTTGCAGCGATAACTAAAGGTGTAACATAATGAATTTAATTTTTGTTTCATTGATTCAGAATCAAAATAAATTTGTATCGTGGCTACTTATACCAATACCAGTCATTTTAACTGGTTTTGGTAGAAATAGTCTTAACTGTTGGTAGTTCTAGTGTTAATACGAAATAAAGACTATCGTAACAGTAAATTAACACATTCTATGGGTGATTCCTAGACTGGATCATTAAGCAGAATAAAAATGTTCCTTGTTAGTTACCCGTAACAGGAGCCACATGCAAACTCCATTCTTTCTAAATTTTTCAGTAGGTACATAATATTGTAGCTTATGTCAAGACGAGCTCAATGGCCTTGTTAGTATACTTTGACCCTCACACGACCTTAACAGTAAGGGTCTTAACAGTAAGGTAGGCTTCAGTTTTGGAACTAAACAACTCAAGCTCAACAACTAAATCACCTACACATTCTCATAATTTACATTAAATTCAATGAAATTGTTTTTCTTTTACTTTTGGAAATTCAAAACCAAGACATTTCTTCTGATCTAGAATATTTACATTTGAAATAATTTTGTTTGTTTATTCCAGCCTAGTTTTATTATGAAATGACTACAAATTTAATAATGTAAATAGTGGTTTAATCTATGAATTAGAGTAGTTTAATATATGAACCAGATTTTCTGAGGAAATATTCACAAAACTCGCGGCCATATTGCCATCGTTCACTCTAACCTCAAGTAGTTATACATTTTAAAATGAACCTTAGCACCCTTAGAACCTTTAAGACCTGAAAATTGCGGTGCGTTTGGAAGCATAAGTTTCGAAAATTTATTCAACCATGGCGGTTTCATCACAAATCGATTACAACGGCCGGGTATAGTAAATCTCGCGACGTAATAAAAAGTTGCCCGGACCTTTGTCTTCTGTATAAAAGAGCAGGAACATTTTCCCACCTACATTTCTCTTGGCGGAGAGCTCGCGGACCGGCGAGAGGGAATTGCTTCCCAAGTCGAAAGTTTCTGCGGTGGCGGTGGTTTTTCCTATTTCTTCTTTTTTTTTACGGCATCGCCGCATCTCCACCACCCACACCCAAAAGCTGTGGAACGAACTCTGCCAGCTCTCTTCTCTCGTTTTCTTCGTTTTCTCGCCACGGCTTCGCCCCGAGCGACCACTCGGTTTGATACATCGGCCCGGTAACGTCGTTAAATACTGGTTATCGACCGGCTATGACCAAGGTCCTGTCCTTATGAGGGAAAATTATTAGACGCCCACGTATCGATGCCGGCTCGATGTATCATTCTTCCCTGCTTCGAGTTCAATTGGTAGGAATCGTCGGCAATTTGTGACACGGTCGTGAAGAATGCGGCTCTTCAAAGGCTATGCAGTAGGTGGAACGAAAAAAACAAAATTGTACGTTTATTGTCTAATTGTGAAATAAAGTTGCCTTTTATCTCTCAGATAAACGAAAAAGTATTCAAGAATTGGGACTTACAAGGAGACGGCAAGGTCGATGAATCTCAGATTTGATTGAAACTTTGTACAGTTATAGATCTCGTCCTCCTGTTAATGTGTATACCCCATTATAGGCGCATATACTCAATAGTTTTTAAGATATTTATAATCGAAGGTTTTCATTACCATGAATATGCAGGGTGAACGTTATAAAGTGTTAGAGACGAATATCCCCAAAAATATTGATTATGCGCTAAAATGTTTCAGATGAAAGTTGTTCAGTACCGAGAAGGACATCATGTGGTGGAACATTTGTTTTTCCTGGTGGTCACTCCAAGGTGAGATGAAGGTAACCTTGATTTTTTTTAATGGAAACACCTACTTTCTGTATCATGAATCGATAGACTACGGTACTCTGAGCAAAAATGTATTGACCTTCGTATGTCCTAAATCTAATAGTTAACGAGATATTATCGATACAATTTTCTTTCTTCTTTGGATAATATCTTGTTAACTATTAGGTTCAGGACATATGGAGGTCATCACTTTTATACTCTATTGATCTACGGTATAAAAAATAGGACATCCATTTAAAAAAAGAAAGTTGACCTTCAGCTCACCTTGGAGTGTCCACCGGTGGAAATAAAAGCCTCACTGCATGATGTCCCCCTGGATACTGAACAACTTACATCTGAAACATTTTTGCGGACAATCAATATTTTTGCAGATATTCGTCCGTAACATTTTATAATGTTCACCCTGTATATTCATGGTAATGAAAACCTTTAATTATAAATATCTTAAAAACTATTGAGTATCTGCGCCGATAATGGGGTATACATGTTAACAGGAGAACGAGATCTATAACTGTACAATGTTCCAATCAAACCTGAGACTCATCGACCTTGCGCACTCCTTGTTAAGAGAATTTTGAAAGCAAGATCCATTTGCACAGATTTATTCTTAGAGGGTGCAGTAATTTTCCATGGAAGATGTAGAAAAGGTTTCCGCGATCGTCAAAAGAAAGGACCGTTTCGCTATACAGGGTGTCCCAAAATTCCTTCAACAGCCGGAAACAAGAGGTTCCTGAGTTCATTTGAAGCAACATTTTTCTTTGCAAAAATTTTATCCGCGGCTTTGTTTAGGAGTTATTAACGAAAAACACTGACCAATCAGAACGCGACCTAGACGCGAGTTGGCACAGTCGACCAATAGACAGTTGGCGCGCCGGGCCGACTGTGCCAACTCGCGTCTAGGTCGCGCTCTGATTGGTCAGTGTTTTTCGTTAATAACTCCTAAACAAAGCCGCGGATAACATTTTTGCAAAGGAAAATGTTGCTTCAAATGATCTCGGGAACCTCCCATTTCCGGCTGTTGAAGGAATTTTGGGACACCCTGTAGAACTTAGACGGGTAAAGGTAGCGAAACTAAGCGAATCTACTGCTGACAAGCCGAAAGTCAACGTTCGCGTAGAAATCTGTGAGCGAAGACAAATATATCGTCCCCTAATAGCCTCATTGACAAAAGCGTATAGGGACAATACATTCAATTTGCAAAATCGACTTTTGGCCGCAAAAAAGTCACGTGAAATTGACACAGCACAGGGTGTGTGAACTGCAATACTGTAAGTTTCTCAATTAGATTCCTTGAATGCGGGACTGGTGAAATCCGTCACTGGGTTGCTAAGTGAATAATTCAAGGTAGCAGCGGGTCGGACGCATTCCGGTGTACGTTGACAGGACGGTTGCGGCGCCGCGCCGCGCCGTAACTTGGTTGCGATGCAAGGTACGGGGCGTCGCGTGAAAAGTTGGCAAATGGCGGGACGCGAAGTGGCTCTCCACCGCGAGAGACGTTACAGCCGCGAAAATTAATGCGCCGATAAAACGCACCGGGCGAGGACACACGAAGAAGGCAAGTGGCGCGTAAAGTATCTCTGGGAAAGGAACTGTTACTGTTCCTGTTCCGCGCGGGGCTGTTCGGGCACGCGTCGAGCGTCGGCATCAAGTTACCGCCATCTCACCCCGTCGCTATTACGGCGTTACGACTTTTTTCCTCTCGCTCGTGAGCGATTGAAATCGGTCCATTTCCGGTCTAATGTTTCGAACTCGAGGTTTGATCGATAGTCCCATTTTTTACCTGGACCGCTCGCTCTTTATCCTTTTCCCTTGTTCTAATCTTTCGGGTATACTCGTGGGACCATTGCGAGGAAGAGGTTAATTTCTTAAACGCGGACAAAGGGTCGCTTACCGAGGAAATATCGCGGGGTTTACACTGATTTTCCTATAATATTAATTCTTATATGTATACAGTAGAACCCCGCTCGTTTCATGTAACGGGCCGGAAAATCCTAAACCGCTTAATAAAAATTTATTCATTTTACAAACAGGGAAAAATAAAAACCTTTTTGTCATCGCATATTTTTCTGGATTCGCCAGAAAATTTCGAACATGATCCGATCACTTTAAGGCAAGTTTTATATGTAATAAGTTTAGTGAACATTTAATATTTGTACTATCACTTACACAGGCAGGTAGATAAAAAGCATCAAAATACAGGAATGAAGATGTAAGTGTAAATACGCGCGGATTTCTGTTTCTCACTTTAAAAATGTTGTAATAAAGATTTGAATGAAAAAAAGTAATAAATAAAGAAATGTTATTTGTCATTTCTTTTACTCTGGTTACTTCTGTAAACTGTTTTGATTCTTCAACGATTTCTCCGATTGTTATTTGATAGCTTATATTTATAATAACGAGAACAACTGTTTGCACAATGAATCACGGTAGACGCATAAGTTACAAAATTTTTCTATCTGATAACGTGCCTTGTGTAGAGTCGACCTCCTTTTCGATAGTTTCCATTCCAGTTAACACACCGGTTGAAGCGAGATAATCGCTACTACAGTGCGTCTGAAGAGGCTGATTCTCGATAAGATTACGTATTTTGTGTATGATCATCTAAGTATGTACCAATATTTTGTCAAACGTCATACTAGAACTGTAAGAAATAACTGTAAACGTGAAACGCATAACAGAAAATTAACCCTTTGCACTCTGAGCTATTTTAATTCGACAATTAAACATTTCTTCCGATCTAGAATATTTCCATTCCCTATGATTTTTTAAGTTTTATGGATATGAAAATGGTATAATACCTCATACAATACCTAAATGTTTAGTAATTGATTAGATACCAGCACATCTAATAATGAAAACAGTATTCGAGTGACAACTCGAGTGCCAAGGGTTAATTGATAGGCTATTTATGTAAATATCGATTTGTATGAACGGAATATCGATTTAGTTTAAAAAATATTTATTTATTATTATTCGTAGCAGAAATTGATTCACGTAGGATCGAATGGTATCAAGAAGGGCACATTCTGATGTTAATAGTTCTTTTTGTAGATGGACATTTTGTATGTTTTCTGCAATTTTCCTCAGAAAGGCTCGAGTCGTATGAATTCATTCGAAGAAAGTTATTCCCTTCTCAAGTATGTAGGGAGACTTTCCCGACTGAAAGATTAACTTGAAAGATTTCATAGAGATGAGAGAGAGAGAGAGATAATTCGACTGCGGATCTTTATGCAAAATAAAGATCTCATACCCGAGTTGCAACAAACGGAACGAAGTAGAAAATTATTTTCGTTTTTAACATGTTTAACAGGCAGAAAATAATACAACACAGCATTATTAAAAACATTTCTTTACCGTTTGAAACGACACCCACTCTATCTTTGTCATGCATGAAATCCGCAGTCCAATAAGTGTCCACATACTTTTGAGCGGGTTTGAATACAAAAATAATTCAATGATAAACGTTTCGATGGGAGAAGGCACTGAAATCTCGAGCTGTCTGGTCGATTCGATCCCGAGCCTCGACAAACACCCAGCCATAAGAGCAATACGTAACAGCAAAATAACGTGTAATCTGAAACGATACGAAAACTCGTAGGGGTTGAAGCTGGTCTCGCGTTGCATGTATGTACTACGTGGGAACGCGTGACTCGGGGTTGTTTTCGATGGTCGGTGGTGCTTGTGGGTCTTTTCGGGTCTGCGGTTCGGTTTTTCGATGGCGAGCCATCTATCGTGTGGCATGCGTTCATGTTCCGGCCGTTTTTCCAACGCCACGTGACTCCTCGACCGATGTTTCGCCGGGCGTAATCACGTGTGCCCCTCTCGGCCACGCGTTCCCCATTATTGCGCGAGTTTACGCGATCGGAGATTAAGTGGCTCTTGATGGGAACTAAACACCGTTTAAACCGCGCTCATACAAACTCACGATTACGTGTGTGGTCGATAACAGAGGGTCCAGTGCTGCCGGAAAAAATACGTTCGAATATGTTTACAATCACACGGGAGAACAACGGCGGTGACTTTCAGGGCGATACAGCAGCTCAAGTAACATACAATTTCGTATACGGTGTCTCTTGATGATGTTCGGGCATTGTTTAGAACAGAATAACCTTTTTAACACATTGAATGTCGCGTGAAGTTTGTGCACACAACAGTTTCACTTATTCCGTTCACTGAAGCGATCACTGTTTGTTGATAAACATTAGTTTATACGGATATGTGTTATTTCCAATTGAGTAAAGAACCATTTTCTATTTTAATATAGAGAAGCGAGACGATTTACATTATTCGGTGAACATAATCAGAGACAGTGCAATTTGCATTATTCGGAAGCATAAAACTGTGACTGCTACGTGCTGCCGAATAATGTAAATTACGTCTTGTAAACATAAAAATAGGACTTTTGATCTTTTATCTAGCGCGTTCGACTACCGAGAAACCCCATCTTTGCATTATCGAGAAATGAGAAGGCGGATCCCACACCCTTGCAATCCTAGAAACGAGTTTACCCCCTTAACATCGTTGTTTGTACGTGCAGTCAAATATTGTGTACACTAATAACTTTGATGTTTAATAATTGTAACATTTAAAGCACCAATTCGTTTATATTATATTACGCAGGTACAATTTGTGATTGTGCAGGTGGGTTCACGTTGAACGAGGTAAACTTGTTCGCAGGTAAATTATTTATAACCGCCGAGCGAGAAAAGTACTGAAAGGTTGAAACACGACTAACAGAATGTCCTATAAAAACGTTATGGTGTTTCACAAACGTCAAACAGTACATTGTTCAACCACTTCTAAAATCTGACGATGAAAACTTAAACGTGACAGTAAAACACACGTTATAATAATCAGGCTAAGGAATAAAATGATTTAACAGCTTATTCCGTTCAAGACAATCATTTTAATAGATTTTATTATTTATTTTATCCTCTCTCTCTCTCTTTCTTTATCTCTGTCTTTTATTTTCTCTCTGGTTTATTTTACATTCGATTTGTTTCATGCAAATTTCATTATATTTTGTTTGATCACATTTATGTTGTACGCCGATTTATTTTAATCGACTTAATTAGTTCATTCTTTTCCTTTTGTTGTAGAACGGAAGATTGAAAGACCAAGATGTTTTCCGATCAAGGAAGAACGTGAGTCCCTTTTAATTTTGATATTTCTTTTTCATTTTCATGTCTATATTGTTTCTTTGTTTCGTTACCTTTTTCTCTTTTCTCTTTATCTCTTATTTATACAGGATGTTCCCTCTGACGCGACGCACGATTTTTCACCCACTTGCAGCCATCTGACTAAACAAAGTTTACAACGAGAGTTGCAGGGTATGGAGTGCACAATAGATATCAGTGAAAAAAAATTTCGAAAACAGTTTGTTTTCATTGCGAAATCGAGGTTACCTTGGGTTTTACAAATAGAAATTGAAAATATTCATTCAAAACCAAAAATTAGTAATTGCTATATAAATATTTCGGTATTGTGCGAGGTATACCAATTTCATATCCATAAAACTTCAAAAATGATAGGGAGTGGAATAGCTAGGAAGAAATGTTTCATTTTCGAATTAAAATAGCTCCGAGTGCAAAGGGTTAAACAACGAATGAGATAATGAATAAATTAATTAACACTATTCGCGAATAACAAATAATAAAACTTCTTTGTTATTCTGAGTAACGTTTGCTGTCTTTACTATTTGCAATGCTTGGCTAACATTTTAGGCAAACTACGGTATCGGATAAGTATCGGAACTGTGACGATCCATTTCAAGCAGCGGCTTTACTTTTTCAAGTGACCCTCGAAGTTCATAGCGCAGGGGACACAAAGCATGAAGCATTAAGTACAAGATCACCGACTCTGCCCCATATGCCATCAAGGACATGGTGTCAGCTCGGCAGTTGGTCGCACTCTCATTGTCCAGTCGCACTGTTATGTACGACTTGAAGCTGCATTTCAAGTTGTTTATCATTGTATCTTTAAAAGTTTCAAAGTTGAGTGGCAGGGTTTCCGTCGAAAATGCGGGTCGACCCTTATTGGTCCTCACCCTGCGGCTCTTTAAACTAACATTTTTAGGATTTTATCATTGGACAGCGGATATTTATGTAGATATAATATATGGAAACATGTAAAACATATGCGAAGATTTATTTGTTGTAAATTAAACTACAATACGTGACGATTGTTTTTTCTAAATTATCACTTGTAAAATTGTGCCTCTTATCGGTTAAATCTTATTGTTCGCGAGCTAACAAATGAGCTTGCGTTTTTTCATTTTCACAAAGCTTGCCTACACATCCGTTGACGTCCGTTACATCCGTTCCTACATCCACGGACATACAGACATCTTTCCGAATGTTTTCAATAGCTAAATTATAGCATTCGTCCAAATAATTTTTGCAAAGCGTTGACTCATTTGGAATATCTTAACTTGTGTATTTTTCAAGAAGATTCCTCCACAGTTACCATAGCTTCACACAAATCAATATAAAAGTATTTCGAACTTGCGTGATTTGTGGATATGCATATGATAAGATACTAACTCATTGTCAGATACACGTGTCTCTAATACTCTACATACTATTTCGGATATACAGTGAACCACGAAAGTATTTGAACGCTATTTGATTTACCAAATTACATGCAAAAAAGATTTTGAGAAAATTGCAATTGCTAAGAATTACATGAGAAACGAAAGGAGGCACCATTTACAACTTTTTTCATTAGAGCCCGTAATGAAAATTTAAAATATACGTTTTGTAGATGTATGTTACTTGTACACATGCTGAAAATTTCATCGAGATCGGTTGACGCAGGAAAAAACGACACGCATCGAAAGATGTAAGAATCTATGGATTTTAAGCAGCGATTGATCAAAAGTCGCGAAAAACTATGATTTTCACCACATTTAACCACTTGTAGCTCTTCTTGGGTGTGTTAATAATGATTTTGGTTTCTGGAAAAACATTCCAGAGTTAGGACAAGTGGAAGTCATTTGCGTAGAGGTGGTCAACAAAAGAATTAACTGGAAACAACGAGGAAAGGGTAACACCTACGATCCACAGAATAATCTTATAGTAGAAAAGAGGAAACGCTTGGGTAGCACGCGTGCATATTCATCGGCACACATGGTGCCAGAAGCGACGGGGTACCAGTTGTTCTGGCACGCTCCTGGCACGTGCGGCTCACGTGGCGTCTCTGATGAGTGGATTGTTCATTTTGTGCGTTACCTCTGTTACAACCTGAACCAACTGAACGGCCTTGTTGCAACACGCCCGCCGATGCGATAATACAAAATAATTGATAAAACAGAGAGCAACGTGCATAAATCACCACTGTATTAGAGTGAAACAAGTTCTACATTAAATGCCGTCATAAATACAGTAATGTGCATTAACACTAGAACTACCAACAGTTAAGACGAAGCTATTTCTATTAAAACCAGTCAAAATGAATGGTCTTTAAAAAATACGTAATAATAGAATATTTTATATTCATTGATTTATTACTACCTTCCAAAGGAACTCCATGTCATGGAATTATAACTACTATACATATAATGACAACTATAATAATATAATTATACTAATAATAACTACTGTAATAACTAATCTCTTACCGAGGACTCCTGAATATTTTCTTCGTCCATAATCTCATTGTGCATCACTATTATCAGTGTAAAGTTCAATTTCATTTTCTTCGTCTATAATCTCATCACTTCATTATCACATCATCACTATTATCACTAGACTGCGGATTTTATGCATTCATGACAAAAGTGGGTACGTACAATTTAAAACAGTGGACATGTTAAAAATATTTAAGGACATCAATGTATTAATTTCAGCTTAATAGGATAATTAAAAGAAGAATACAATTTTTATTTGGCTCCTGTGTCAAGCAATCAGTGCAAATATATTTAATTTTGCATAAAGATCCGCAGTCTAATTATCACTATAAAGTTCAATTTCATTAAAATGATTCACTTTCTTCACATTGGTAATACACATATTGTTCACTTTTTCATATTTGGGGCTTGTAAAATATCGTTATATAAAAAAGAATTAGGTCCTATACCAACCACTATGGGATACAAAATGACCGTGTGAAACAACATCGATGTCTCACAATACGTTACGATACATCGCGGCTATGTTTATGTTTATGTTGTGGCACCAGAATAAGACGTTGCACGTGATAAAATTTCATTACAAAACATCGATAAATCTATCTAAATATCTAATAAACGATTTCGCGTTCGACAAACAGATTATAGGATACTTTTCCATTTTGCGAAGCACTAGTCAAAATGACTGGTATTGGTATAAGTATCCGTGATACAAAAATATTTTGATTCTGAATAAATTAAACAAAAATAAAATTCATTATATTACACCTTTAGTTATCGGGCTGTTAAAGTCATTACATTATTGCGGAAAATGAAATGATTTAATTAAAATGAAGTACTAAAACCAATCATTTTGACTGGTGTAGTAGTTCTACCGAGTATACTTGACATTGACGGAGTTGATCGTCACGTCGTAATTTTTTCGAACGGTCAGTAGACGGAAGCTGATCAGTAAGATTTTCAACCGATAGGTGGTGTAAAGAAAATAAACTCTGTACGTATGACAGAGATGCCGAACAGCCGAAGCAACAAGCAACTCGAGAGTCGAGAGTTTCTGAATCAAAACAAAGCGGTTCATCGTTCGTGCTCGAGTAATAAGATTGTACGCGTGTGCTGTGTCCTGTGTCGGGAAAAGTTCTTCAGAATGTTGCCCATGACAGGATATTATTATGTGAAGATGGTCATCGGAGCTCGGTCCGCTTTTGTCAACATTTCTCGTTCGTTGTCTTCTTCGTCCAGGTCCAGGTACAGTCTTATAATATTTACTTGAGCAATGCATCGTCTTTGCGAATACGTTTCTATAGGTTAAAAAATGTTTACATCTTGGGCATTAAGTATTTCGATTAATAACTTGCTTGTTCATTAGATACAGTAATAGATCATTATAATTATATGCTAAATGCAGAAATTCGTGAAATGCATTGTATTTGTAAAGAAAGTAAATGTGTAACCCTGTATGTATGACAGGGATGCCGAAGTAACCCGAAAGTTTCCGAATCATGCCGAAGCGGTTCGTGCTAGAGTTCGTGCTACATAATATGTACTGGTGAAAAATTTCGTAACCTCGAATAACAACGAATACAACGAATCTCGCCCAATTTATAAGCTCAACAAATCTATATATGTATATCAAAGGCTATGCAATTACTGATCAATGAAATAGAAATGGTTGAACAATCGTCAATCGTACATCGTTATGAATGATCTTCGGTGTGAAAACAACGTTAAAACTTTATTTTTTAACCCTTTGCACTCGGAGCTATTTTAACTCGAAAATGAAACAATTCTTCCCACCTAGAATATTCCCTATGATTTTTTAAATTTTATACTCAGAGTCACCATTCGAGTTCTAAGGGTCAAACAACAGAATGCATATACGAATAGAAAATAATAAGAGTGAAGGAGTTGGCGTAAAAATAAAATCCAATTTAAATAGCTGTACGAACTGATCGCTTAAGTGCGGCCGCCATTATTTTTCAAGCTCCTGTCGTTGTACCAGTAGGATATTTCTCTCAGTTACCCATCGCGCAAGAATTACGCGCTAGAACAGTGGCGTAGCCGCATTTACGCATCGAATCGATAGTGCTCACCGGTGTCCACAACTCCATTAAGATAATTGTGTGGCCGTTTTACTTTCTCGTCCATTTTTCCATCTACCGGTACGACTTTATGTATAACGGTCTTAAGCGAACTTAAATACGAGATAGAAATAAGTACATGGATCGAAAATCGAGTTCTATGTGCAAGACCTGAAACTTTAAACTTTCTGCATTATAAAATAAACCATTTTGTTTTACGCTACAGTCATTACGTTACAGCCATATGTATTACAAATATACATAACTTATATATTTTTTAATTTAGAATTACTGTGATAATAAAAAAGCATTTAAATTACCAAAATTCTCCAAACGCATTATTTCGAAAAAGATAGAAAAGTTGACAGAACACCACTTTTTAAATTTTGTACGACTCCTACCAATTGCAATCCAAACAAATTTTTGTTTACTGTTTATTCTCTAGCAAACTAGTCGGTCAAACATCTTTAAAAAATTCAAGTCCTTTGGACCAATTTTAACAAAGCTATGCGATTTTCAAGTGTGCCCACTTAATATTGTCCCCGACTGTATAACAAAGCTATTAAACTTTCATTCGAGTCCCCAAATCTATCACAATATTTAGACCTACATTTAGCGACGTTTTACAATAGACAATAAAAAACGAGACCTCCTATACCAAACATAAAAGATGTTGATTTCTAAATGGTGTTCGCTATTCTGGATAATAATTACAGTTGCTAAGCACGGAGTGCGAATAGCATTGTTAAAGGACGAGAGAAAACTGACGTGGACAAAGCGCCTTAGCAGCTTAACAATGCCGGGAATGTCATCTTCATCGTGCACTTGGCTTAAGAGCATTGAACAAGTCACGTGTCGACCCGTGCTCACCGGATGTCATGGTTTTGTTACATTTAACGCCTCCTTTGCGGAGCATTCACTCCATGGTAAAGCCATGGGCGTTTCCTTTTTCCGCCTAAATGATCGACGCGCATGATTCAAGCTCGTGCCATGAGAAACGAGATCGGTTTTGTTAACGCTAAAACCATGTTTGGTAAGACAACTAAATTGTACTTCATTAAATCAAACTGCTCTTACATTGTTAGTAAAGGAGAGCTTCTATTGTTGAAACTTTATTAACACTTTCTTGCAAAGGATATCAAGATGCATTAAATGGTGCAATAAAAAATTTGTTTCTTATGTCATTTTATTTGGATTTCTATAATTTGATTATTTCCCGACAGATTCACATAAATCAAGTTCAACTGCCGTGCTGAATATAAAAATATTACACTATTTTTTGAAATATTCGCTCATTCCCATCAATCTGAAACGATTCTAATAGTTGAACAGTAATGCTTCTGCCTTCGAGAAAAGTCTCCAGAAAGCTTACGCACCGTTATCAGTAATAGCTAAGTATCAAGATATATTTACTGCAAGTTTGTAGGAGACCCCACTAGAGGTGTCATATCTCAAAGCAAATAGATATGAAAGAATTATTTCAATGAAATTGTATTAGCTTCTAACGCTCTATAAAATCCAACAACATCTTTTAACAAGTACGAATAGATTTAAAAGACATGTTTTCCTTTCTCAAAATGATTTGCAATTTCTTCATTTCTTTTACTAATCATTCCATTGGTTCTGTAATACTTACTATAAAATTGCCAAACTATTAATTTTAATCCTTAGCACTCGAGTGGCGAGTCAGAGAGAGCCACCACTAAAAATTCCTCTACCATTATTCAAAATATTGTTTCGATTATTAAATATCTTGGTAGCTGATCAATTATGTATTGTGTAAGGTGTTACATCAATTTCACATCCATAAAATGAAAAAAATTATATAGAATGAAGTTATTCGAGTTCGCGGAAGAAATGATTAATTTTCTAAGGGAAGAATCAACCATACTGTCCCAACCTACCTGTCTACGTGAATAGAAAAAGATATCGAAATATTTGCTTAAAGATTTCCTGAAGAATTATTTGTATAGAAATTGCAATAATTTGAAAATGAATTAAACGTGTGTTGCTTATACAAATACATACACGATTGGAATAATAGGACATCCTAAAAATCAGTGATAGAAAGATACGTTCTTTGAAAACTTAAACATCTGCCTGTCGATTGAAAGACAAAGCTGAATCATTCTTGGCACGAGGTATTCTTATCTGTAAATCGGAAAGTAAACTTTCCGGATGATATTTACACCGTGATATCTTCAACTTCAACTTCATTGATTTAAAACTATTTTTGAAAGATGGTAACACTCTATCAATTTTTCATTTTTAAAAGAAATGTACAGCATACGTATAAATAAAGGATGTGTCAAAAATGTTATACTTCCTAGAAAGGTTTGATGAGGTCATTCATTCGAAGTAACTTTTTCGAGTTATTAACGAAAATCACAGGCCAATCAGAGCACAGGTCCCGCTGAGCGTGGCATTAGCATTGGCCGAGCCGGAATCCGTCCGCAGTAGCCGCGCTCTCATTGGTCCGTGTTTTTCGCGAATTCGTGTTCTTAATGATTGAATTGCATGAAATAGAAACCAAATTGAATGTTATTTCTTTCCTTAATGATTTAATGAATGAAATAGAAACCAAATTGAATGTTATTTCTTCTCTTAATGATTATAATAATTTTTTAAACTTTCCAAAAATTTTGAATTTCATCTACTGAATTTTGCTATAAATCCATAAAGATCCGCAGTCTAGTCATAATATTTTATCACAATAATTTAACCGATACAGCAATACTATCAGGTCGGAAAGAAAGTTCTTGCGGTTTTTCTTATTTTGATTTTATAATAAAAACTGCAAGAACTTTCTTTCCGACCTAATAACTTCGATTTCTTTCATTTAAGCCACGCAATTCTACTTCAATTATCCTACGGCTTCGCGAATTAGATCATTTTTTCAGTTTGACGTCTAACATGTACGGCCTCATTGTTGCCTGAAAAATAGGAACGGCCAAGTTGTATTTGAAGAATTAGCATATCATAATTGGATGACGTTCCTTATCAATTGTAGAACGATGGCAAGGAAAAATTGGATGTATAAACATTAATACTCGTGGAGAAGCGTGCGTATGCATCTTCACGGACAATTACGCGACGAGAGCATGGGAACTGGGCTACGGTACGTCCCGATTCACCCATAAATCTACCTGTAATTCGTAATGCATTCCACATGGACATCGGCGAAGTATTCCTCTGAAAGCGTTCACATTCGTTGTCGCTCGCTCGTAGGTGCGGCGCGGCAAGTATTGTCGCGTAAAACTGTTTTTGTGCACAATAGTCGTTGACAAAACCACGGACCGGTGACCGTGATGGATCGTCGCGTTTCTATTACGGCCGCAATAGTGTATTCTGGAACTAGGAGAACTGTTACATAGAACGAACGAATTTGTTTGTGGTAATGCTGCTGGGTGGGATGAAATATTTTCCAGTTTACCGACGGTTTTCTGTTAATCAACATATTCGAAAACTCATGTTTCATTTCGGAGATAATATAGGAATCTTCCGATCGAATGCAAGCATAGAACGCTTAGGTCAATACCCGAAATAATCGGCTTTGGATGATTAGTTACGCAACAATGAGCGGAAGCTCCAGCAATTCCTTCAAAAAAATTAAAAGCTCTCGGGCTTCGTGCGTCTGTGAATTGAAACCAAATGCATGCTGAATCACTTTTCGCTTAGCCAGTGATAAGATCGAATACATTCGGAACTGTATTGGGAGAAAGTAAACTTCAAACTACTGTATTGGGTTGGCAAGAATGTAATTTCGGTATTTCAAGGTGGCATAGAGCCCAATTTTTTTATTCAAGCAATGAACTTTAATTAATAAGATATTTTCCGTTTTGTTCAATGATCTTTTGCCGAAAAGAATAAATAAGAAAATATTTTATTGGCTGAAGTTCATCGTTTGAATAAAGAAATTCGGTTTTATTTCACCTTAAAATACCGAAGTTACTTTCTTGCCAACCCAATATATTCGTATTGACTTATAAGAATATAAAAACTACTACATACTATTGTTGAAAAAGGGGATCACCTGGATAAGAAAGTTAAATAATACTAGCCAAAGTCCAGAAAAGTCTGAGAAGTTTCGTAAAATGATAAAAAAAATGTTTTCCGGGTAATAATAAATTAACTAATTAGCAGAATGCCTAAAGTAACTATTATGGCTAGATTTTTTGAGTTTGTTAGTTAACTATCCTTATAATGGTACAAATGAAACAATGATACAAATGTGAAACTACCATTAAAATCCATTTCCTGATATTCCACAAATTGGAACACGTTTAATTGTACTTTAAATTTTATGATCTTGTCTTTAGGACGCTGAATCTCATCACAGAATCATCTGAAATGAATCATATTTTGGATTTCGGAGTTTTAAACATTCTTTCAATACCTTAAACTTGAAAAAATTCTCCTGGCCCACTGTGCACCGCTTTGCAATAATAGAGGCTTCGAGATTGAAAATTTGGCCAGGCTGATGGTAGTATTATATGTTTTTACGAAAATCCAGTGTTTAAATACTTCTTGGCTCGAGTGTATTTTGATCCCCGGTTCTGAAACCTTTCTGCTTAAAATTTTGGTGAAGAGGGTCCGTGGAAGATGTAGAAAAGGTTTCCGCGATCGTCAAAAGAAATTTGTACGGTTTCTATATAGAATTTAGACGGGTAAGGGTAGGTTAAGCGAATCAATTGCTGACAAGTCGAAAGTCAACGCCTCGCGTAGAAATCTGTGAGCGAAGAAAAATATATCGTCCCCTAATAGCCCTCATTGACAAGAGCACCGTGGACAAGTTCGGGGGTAGACTCTTCTGTTTTCATTTCAATTCCTATCCCCTTGGTCGCTGCGCCCTTTTTCGAGGCCAGATGGCGGACGCCGACGTTCTCTTTCCCTTTCCAACTATCTTCCTTCTCTTTCTTCGTGGTTCCCGTGAGTGTACAACAGCCAGGGAGTGTAGGGCTCGGTGGTAGGTGGAGAGGATCGAAATGATTGAACATGTCAATGTTTGGTTTGGCTTATATCGGCGTGCCTGTAACGTGGTTAACGAATCGGTTTGCTTTTCCCGGGGCTTAGCTCGCTTTTCCTCGCTCGATTCGGTTGAGGACACGTTCAGGATGCTTGTGCGACCCGACGCCGACGCGCGACGCGACGTCATCAATGCGATACACGCTGCTTAGTAACCGATATGAGGATTACCAAAAATTAGGAGAGAGACAAATAGAATGGACCACGATCGTTTCATCTGTTTCGTGAGAAAGGTCTTACGAGAAATTGTCGCAGTCGAGCGGCTATGTTCATGTTTAGTGCCCCGTCTCGTTGGGCAAAGTGTAGACTAGCGGATTTTTACGCAAAATAAACATTTTCTGTGGCAACTGTAGGAAACAGCAGTTCAATAAAAATGAGTGTTTCCTTTTAGTAATGATGGTAACGCAAAAATAGTGTGACGATACTCTGAAATTCTTCTAATATCTACACACAGTTTTATATTTCACCAATTGATTTCTGTCATAAATCCATAAAATCTTAATACTAAACCTACCACGAGACGTCAAATGACCCATTTTAGATTTTTATTTGACAATTATGGAAATCGTAAAAGTGTTTTCATGGGAATTTATTGAATATATTTTTTGACTCCAGTATATATTATAGTAAAAATCGCACGAAGTATAAATAATTTTAATCTTGTTATTTTTATAATATTATACACATTTGTTAGCGAATACACCAACAACATTGTTAGTAAATACATCAGTCACGTTCGATGGTCGGTTAGTGTTAATAATGACGAAATTGAACTTGCTCAGATTTTGTACGATTTTGATGATCTAGGTGAGGTCTATTATGGGTTGTATAAAAATATTATTTATACAAAAATATTACGTGGTATCCAGTATCCAGGGGGACATGATGAGGTTCAACGTCAACTTTGTTTATTAAATGGAATGTCCTACCATTTTTTAAGGCAGTTCTAGAGAGCCCTAATTTTCTAGTGGAAGAATATTATTCGTTCCGTTCGTTCTGCAGTTAATAATTAATGAGATATTAACGAAAGATTGATTCGCTAAGATCGCGTTGAAAGATTAACCATTTTGACAATCTACTATGTATAAGACACTTGATAAAGATTAAAATGTCCAACACAAACAATTTGAACTCTTAATGCTCTTATTACATCTTATATGTATCAGAATTCTATCACAAGAATCTTAAACGACAGCATTAAAATAAGAGTACGTGACATGTTGATAAACATTATCAGATAAACATCGTCGTCTTCACGAATCACACTCCAAGACATTAATCCTTCAACGCGATTACGCGGATCAAACTTTCGTTAATATCTCATTAATTATTAGCCAGACTGTGAATTTTACGCAATTACGGCACAAAGGGCAGGGGAAACTTAAAATTATTGAGAGAAGAAATCCATTTGTATGTATTTCTCTTTCCTTGCAATTGATGCAGACTACCCTCAGATTTGAGTGACCTTGAAATGTGTTGTAGTGTTTTAGTTAATTTCTTTCTATTATTGATAAATGTGTAATTACATAATTTAATGGTACGACACAGGCGATTATTAATAAGAATAATGATTTCTTATTAATATTTGCGTTCCAGCCTAGAAGGCTTTTTCATCATCACGAAAACATCGGGTTCCATTAATCGGACAATATGAGAAGCACGTATTAACAAAAACAAAACAAAAAAAGCACACCCGAAACAAGGGGACGCGCAATGCTCATCTCACATGTCTCTTAAAATAATACGCACATGTAAAATGCCTTACACGTCAGATATATAAAACGATGCGTCATGCATGGTTTCTAATTTTCGTGTAGGGCCATTCATTCCCGCGTTTCGTGCAAAATAGGAACGGAGTATTATCCTAAAAACCGCTTTTTATATGTATATTTCATGTTTTAAATGAAACTCCTGTTGTTCGATGAAAATGGTGAAAAAGGAGTCAGCTTGTGCGTATCGCAAGGATTCACGGTATTTATTTTAATTAACTGCTCCAATATTAATTCCTGTGTCGCGGCAACTGTTTACCAAAACTCGCCGCCGCCGCTGTACAGAGAGCCGACAATCGATATGAAGCACCGGAGATCCCCGGAGAATCGCGATATGTATTTTCAGAAGCGGTGCTGCTCGAGCACACCCTCGTTTCAAAAGTTTTGTTTGCATGCGGTGCCTTTCATCGGGGATATTTACCGTTTGATCTTATTATTTCATTCGTCTAAATTTAAACACTTCAACGCACCCCTCGGCGCCGCTGTTTCCGTGGTCACAAGACTGATAATTGAATTGGAGAAGTTTCGAAGTGTCCTTATTCCTATAACGTGACATCGATAGTGTAATCTGGATTTTCATGTTTCCATTGCGTTTTCGGAAAGTCACTGTAAGCTCTCATGAAACTGTCTACAGTGACGTATACAGACGGCACTACCGTTCACAAGTTTAGAAACAGCTGAATGCAATTTTAACAAGATTAGTTACAGATTGTTTATTCCATTCTCAATTTTATACGTTATAGTGACAAATTTGTACACACATTATACATAAGAGAAACAACTTAAATGCAACACATGAACGTTTATTTATTAAAGTTTCAAACTAGATTCAGTAAAGCCTTGATCTAAGAAAAACCCTCGGGTCCGTGCTGTTTCTTAGATCCTGTGTAATTAAACCATTAAATACTGTTGAAATGATATCGTGTTTAGTGCAATTCTAATACAAAAAATTCTACAAATAATTTGAAAGGCCCATAAAAAAAATAATGAAAAATGGAATGTTCTAGTGTTAACATCGTAAATCTCAATTTCTTAGTTTGTGTTTTTAGATTGTTTTGACATTACCTCATTTTTTCGGTTACTATTCGGTTAATGTTGTATTCGATTAAAGACGATTAAATAAATAATGAAACAGTAATTGTTTTCATTGAATATTTGTCTAAATAGAGAACCTGAGACCATCCTTGAACCTCGTTCAACGAAGAGGCATAGATAGGGTACCGGTATAAAAAGAAACGTAAACCTCGTGTAGGCTTCCAGAAGTTATCGGGCTACTTCCGAACGTTAACTGTTATATTCGCCAGCTATCTTCCAGATCGTGCATCTGTCGCGCGTTTCGGTGAATCACTCCGTTCATCGACGGTGGGCGCTGCTCTACATTATGGCTTCCATAGTCCACGGGTGTTCCGGGATATTGCGTTCCCGTTATAGACTTCAGAGTACTCGATGGTCAGCTGCGGAAGCGCTCGTGCCACGGGTGAAACCATAAGGCCTGCAATTATGGGGTTTGCGGTCGCCCTGCGATGATTTGTTAGAACGATCCCTGTAATTAACGGGATGACTTTCAACTCCATCTCGGCTTCTGTTCGATGAAATCTTCTCGCGTGATTTTTCTTTCCGTCCTTCGTCAGACCGATACACCGAAATGTCTTGCTACCGTTTAATCCCTTGCACTTCAACTTGATCAACGGATGGGAATGTGAACGTTCAACTTTTTAACCCTTTGCAGTCGGGGCTACTTTAACTCGAAAATGAAACATTTCTTTTCCTGCCTAGAATAGTTCCATACCATTTCTTTTCATTTTATGGATATGAAATTGATGTATGTAACACCTCCTCCAATATTTAAACGTTTAGTAATCGATTAGGTACCAACATATTTAATAATCTCAACAATATTTTGAATAATGGTACAGCAATTTTTAGTGGTGGCTCTGAATCGCCACTCGAGTGCTCAGGGTTAACTTTTAGCTACCTAAATCTTTGCACAGTAGATTGCTACATGGCTGACTAATTTTTAACATGTTCCGCTGTTCAAAATGAATCATTTGTACCTTGTTATATTTATTTAGGTATACAGACTTAGTCTTGAAGATTGCTTCAGCTGAGTCTAAGTTGCAAGTTTCATTATGTTCAAATTTGTGAGACCAATAGGTCAAGAGACCCTATCTGTGGTGCCCTAAGTTGAGTTGACATTTATTTTAAGGTGTAATCAACCTTAAGGTATTGTGGAGAACCTAGATGAGGCTCTTAAGCTAACCCCTTGCCATAACATTTTCTATACAGTTACAGTGATTAAAACGTCTTTATCCCGAAAAATGTCGTGGAAGAGAAAAGACAATTTCTATTTTTTGTATGGCTACATTTATTTCAATGCTTAAATATTGATTACAAAGGTATCAAATTCTATTTAATTTCATATTTGTTAGACTTTGTGTTAAATCTTCATGACTTCAAAATACGGCCATGGGTTAATAGAACTATTATTTCTTAACTATATTTCAAGAACAACCGTAAAACTCGTTTCCTCTTCTACTATTCAGTAGAGGCGAAATCATAACGTTTCCACGCGCTTCTATTTCTACGAAACATGCTTGCAAAACTGTTGACGAGACGCGTCACTATTCTTGATCATCGACTACGAAATTTCTGTCCGTTATTTTTCTCGGTACGCCGAGCAAACAATGAAACGCCCCTTTAAAAAGGCGAACGAAAGAAAAGAAAAGAAAAGAAAAGAAAAAGGAGAAAAATAGCACGACAGACACGGAATGGCAGCAACCGAGTGAGTTCAGATAATCCAGGCTGCTAAGCTAGAAGTAGAGAAGAGGGTGTGCGGTATTCGCACAAAACACGTCTGGATACCGGTATCTGGAACCTGGAAATAAGGGAATCACGCATAATCGGACGTGACAAGTGACGTTCTGGCCGAGCAGTAAGTCAGCCCCTCTGCTTTTCGTCGGAGCGTTACGACGCCGAGGGGAGAACCTCTACTCCCCCTCGCTTGTATTCACGGTACACCCACGCACAATGACTGTCCCTAATAGGTACACGCAGCCCTTGATTAGAATCTACGAGACGAGAGATGCCCATGACTTGTGTTTGCCTGCGAACGTGTGCTCGCCTGGATGAATATCCACCAATGTTTCGCGAAATATAGACATCCGTTTGAAAAATTTGGCCATAATGTTCACATATTGCTGATGAATCATCGGAAAAATCTCTAGATCCTTAACCATTCTATTTCTCTTCATAAAACAAAGGGAATACTTTACACCACTTCCATAATTATACAGTCGCAGATTATGCTATTAGTTTTTCAATAAGGTGTTTAGTATCATCAATGTTTGACATCAACTTAAATTTTAAATCATCGCAATCAAGATTAGTTATGTAATTATACGTACAGTTTTATTCACAATGTTCTTGATGTAAAACAGCTTCAAACTAATAATATTAAATATTACTCAAATGTTAAAAGTCACATGTTAAATATTAAAATCAAATGTTAACATATTTAGTTATTTATGTGATATTATCCTACGGTGTTAAAATTAATGAAACGTTTATTCATTTAAAATGTAATATATAAAAAATTTATCGGTTACTGAACCCAGGATTTATTTAAATTAATGTGTAGATACTAATGGGTACGCAGTAATTAGTGCATGGCTCTTTTTTGTCCGCAGTAATACGTGCAAAATGATATTGATTTTATTTTTTAATATTTTCATATATTGTATTAGGTTTGGAGGGTCACCAATTTTTTTGTTGTCAGAACACATAATTCTTCCATAAAATGCTCACACATATTATTATGTCATGATAAATTAGGAATAGTATTAAAATAAAGTAGTGATAAATTAGGAATAATATTAAAGTAACTAGTCCGCAATTCGTAGCGAAATGCAGTTCTAAGAATCTTTTTCGAAGAAATATTTGCTCGATTCCGCGAGTTCGCGAATGAATATCTAAATGCACGTTTCGCATGTGTAATATTTAGGTCATCTGTTCGATATAACATGTCTAACATAGCTCTTCTGCAGATAGCCATGACACGTGACAGAGTAGCTACTCAGGAATGCACGATAAATCCTAAATTACGGTTCATTATTATAATTACACGTGAGTGCCACACACGTGTATTCGCTTATCAAGATGATTGACGTTCAATCTACGTGTAACGCCACTCTTTAACGCGTTGCATAAGTAAACAGGAACGCGCGAATGTCGCGTGACTTCTACGGTTCACGCACCTCTAGTTTGTACGAGAACGAATACCCGGCACGTGCTACGTAATTTGCGGAGAATTATCGGATTTATCTACTTCCTATATTATCATTTCCAGACAATCCGCTCTATAAACGTCGGGATGCTCGAACGAGTAAATGCTGGATCATCAGTAGACTGCGGATCTTCATGCATTTACGGCTTCAAAAAATTTTCCAAAAGCGCTGAAAAATAAAATTCCACAGAATTTAGCACGATTTTTATTTATTTCAGATCTACAAGGACTACTACCACTGTGAAAATGACATCTCACATGATTCCACTTCCTTAAAAGCCTACAAAAATTGAAAATTGCATAAACATCCGCAGTCTGGTCATCAGAAAAGTCCTGATATGCTTTTCGGTTTATCTTTAACCCTTTGCACTCGGTGCAATTTATTCCGACCTAGAATATTTCCGTTCCCTGTAATTTTTTAAATTTTATAATTTGATCATAATGTAAACAATATTTTGAATAATGGCACATTAATTTTTAGTGGTGACTGTGTGGTGACCATTCGAGTGCGAAGGGTTAATTTGTTCTTTGTTACAAAAAATGTTGCGATCAGTCGGTTTAGTATTGTGATGAGACGACAAGAACATCCCTAGCAGCAGTGTCGCCAGATGAGGGGAGGGAACACGAATTGAGGGGAAAAGTTACCCTCTCTCTCTGCCATATGCCAGTACCGGACACGTGCACGGCAGAGACGAAACGCGTGGCGGTAGTGTGAGGGAATAGCGTCGCAGAAGGGGAAGGTAGAGTGGGAACACAAGTCTTGCCCCGAGGACCTTCTTGTTAAATCACCACAGTATATAGTTAGCATCGTTTTCTACGACTCTTGTCCAACATTCTGGTAGGATTCGTACAGTGGCCGAAATAATACTGGGTTTATATAATTTTTATGATACAACAGTGTGTTTCGTGTAATATTTCTATCTTTTATTATTAGTAAGTGATTCGTCACAATGTAATTAGTAGAACACATAATGTATTTGAATAATTAGTATTATACATAGATGTTGAAGGTCATCCGATCAAAACGAGTATAATTTTCGACCATGTTAATGAACATCCAGAATCGTAAGCATGTCGTAAAAGGGATAGGATACGAGCTTAACAAGAGCATACCCTGTTGGCTAAGTTTAACGATGCACCCCGAAATAAAATGGCGCCTACCGTCGGCTATTATTCAATTATGCAGGCTTGGGAACTATTTTGAGCGAGTAACACCGAACATCCCGTTTAAGGTAATGCTAATTAATAGACTGCTGATCTTCATGCAAAATAAAAATTGTCTACATCGATTGTAACAGATGGAAACCAAATAGAACATAATTTCTTTCCTTGATAAAACTTTAATCTCGATGAATCTATCTAAATATCTAATTTACGATGTCCGCTTTGAGAAGTCCCAGTCAAGATGACTGGTATTGGTGTAAGTAGCCGTGATAGAAAAAGAAAATTCATTATATTACACCTTTACTCATCGCTGCAAAGTCATCGCATCATTGCGGGAAAAAAGTGTGACACGAAGTAAGAATTTTAAAATGAAATTGTGAAATCAGTCACATTTTGACTGGTGTGGTAGTTCTAGTGTTAATGTCCTAGCATCGCTTTTAACATTCGATGTCGCGTCACAATATGAGTGCAAAGTATTGACAGAAATTATTTTATTGTAAAGAGTATACTGTATACGGAAATTCTACGTGGACTAGCTTATTTCGCGGAATATCAAAGTGAAAAGTTAAAGGAAGGGGAGCTGAAAAATGATTCGAATAGTTGCGGCGGTCGGCGAATTCGAGAAACATGGTTATTGCTTGGCCAAAAAGGGAACGAAAAGTTGGGAACGGGCGCGCACGCACAGTTCGGATTATGAGCTGAGCGAGGCTCGACATTAGGTCCTCATGGGACGTTATTAGCGTTGGCTATCATGCGTGGTGCAAATAGAGCGCGCCCGAAACACGAAAGCATTACGCTTGATTACGCAACCTACCAGTGAACTGGTATAATACCCGGTTCGTACGGTTACATTCACGGTGTGGTCTGCCAACCCTGCGAGACCAACGTGGAAAGCTCGCCCGCCATCCAGAGTTCCATTTGAAGGACAAACTTCGTCTCTCGCGTCGCGCAATATTGGTACACACGAATCGTGGCAATGACTTATTCCAGTTTTCCGCAGTTTCAAACCTGTTCGAATATCCGCAACTTCCTGATAAGTTCTTGACGATAAAAATGAGGAATGGGAACGACCAAAAAATTCGTTTTAAAACTACCATTAACTCACTTCTTCCAAAAATGGACTTGGACCACTTTCAAGAAAAAAGAACGGCTTATATATGAACAATATATTTATATAAAACTGAACAAAATTAACTGAAACTGACGACGAAACATTTCTAGATCATCCCTAAATGAATACGTTTACTTATATTAACGTTAATTAATATTAATGATAATGTTAATATAAGCTTATATGAATGTTAATACATAAAGCACAATAAAACAAAATCGGTCTGGATTTGATGCAGCGATAATTTGTCAAAGTTCCCCCGAAATTTCCACGAGTATCGCCGATAATCATCTACCCCGACGGAAGAAAACTGTTTTATTATCAATTTCGAATCTGTCCCGCCGCCAGATACGATCGCAGAATTCGCGCGGGCTTCTTGATCGGGGGATTCCGCATCCCTTGGGGTTAAAGGGAATGATCTGGATTTCATCCGACTGCGCTATCCCTCGGGGAAGCTTGGATGTTCCCTTAATTACTGCGTTTTATCGTCGGCGGAATAATTAAGACCAGCAGGGGCATCCGGCGAGGCGATTATCATCAGAAGCAGAAAAATTCTGTAATTAAAGTTTAACTTAATCCGGTGGAGCCTTTACATTTGACCGCGACGATGCGAATTGCGAGAACTTGACCTTTGCCAAACGCGGTAATTGGAATAAGAACCACGAAGTAGACTCCAACAAATGAAAATGGCGATGGTTTTCTCGAATAATACCATTTATCTTTTCGTATTCATCGTTACACGATCTATAAGCATCGGTTAGGAGAAGTTTATTATTCTACAGGGTGTCCCAAAAATGTACTTCCTTGAAAAAGATGATTCCTGACGTCATTTGTGAAGTAACTTTTATTTTACAAAAATGTTCTCCGTGTCTTTGTTAAGGAGTTATTACATTTATTATAGCACACATGAGCAGGTGCATTTTAAAAGAGTAGAGATTAAAATAATCTAAGAACACCAGTGTATCGTTTTCAACTTGTTAAAATGATTACAGAGTACGAATAAAATATCTGTTTGGCTCCTGTCCCTTACTGCCATTTTGCATACGCGAAGCATAAGCTCGTTTGAACTTCAATTTTTTCAGTGTGATGGCCGTAATAAGTTATCGTGAATCTGTATAAAACTTTTAATTACAACTTATTTCAGTTGAGTGTCGGGTCTCTAATAACGTTAACAACACTTGCCAACAAATTTCAATAATCTGACAGCATAAATATTTTTGAGCATAAATTGCGCCGGTGGTTAATTAATATAGTTAATTAAAACGAAATTTAAGAACACTTGCCGAAGTACCTTGCAAAATTGCATATTTAATTATCGGATAATTAAAGGGAATGATTCGGCACTTTACAAGAATGATGATCTTAATTAAAGCAACATTTCTATTACTCGATGACGAACTATGTATATCCTACTGGTTGACACGATCATTCTGCTTATCTGAAACGAAAAAATCAAAAGGATTCTTGATTAGTATGATTGTGATTATTATATGAACCAGAATGAAAAAGAAAGTGAAAATTTGGCATATAAATGCAAAAAACTAACAATGGATGCATAAAATCCGTAGTATACTGATTAGATACCAACATATTTAATAATCTAAACAATATTTTGAATAATGATACAGCAATTTTTTTGTAGTGGCGCCTCAGAGTCATCATTTGAGTGAGAAGGGTTAAAAATAATACATGAAACCGGTTCTCCCGTATATGACGTTGGTCCTGAACGTGTTAGAGTTGTAACACTAACCTGACACTAGTGTCTTTAGTGTTCGGATGAAATTCGCTATTGTTGTTTTTAGTCTAGTCACTCCGGGACAGTTAATATTAAAAAATTCACCGAACAATGCAGTAACAATCGTTGAAATCACTTGGAAAGTACACCTGCTACCACGACTCGTGTCCGCAACTTACTTGATGGATTTTTCAAGTGTTATCGATTGCGGGACATCAATGGATACAATTATCCAGTCACGTGTCGAATGGAGTATCTGCTTATGTGTATTCGCTGTAGAATATGGGAGCTTGCCAGTGGTTGAGATAGAGCAGGTTCTTTGGTCCTTTGAATGACTCGACGTTGATATATGTCGCACACGTGGCAGCCATTCCGTTTCCAGCCGCCATGCAGTTTTCATACAACTTTGATAAAGGTCTCGTTATATGCTCTGGTAAACTAACAATTGCAGATATTCATCTGTATTTACATACTGTTCGGCCATGTTGTTTATTTATTTGTTTTCTACCTTTACTCTGTGCATGTTGCATCAACCAAGTATTCGTAATAATTGTCCATTGCTCATTTGTAGATATACCTGCCATATGCCAGGTATATCAATGCGCAAATCACGCGGTACGATATTTGAGAAATTCATAATTGTCATTTCTGTGACAGTATCTTTTTTAATATTTGTGCAATAATTTTAGTATGTGTAGCATTGTTGTCGACCAGAAATGTTTGACAGAGATGTCATTTTGACAATAAGTAGAACAAGAATAAAACCGTTCTGCAAACATGACACGTGTCGAGTACGTGACGCTCGGTTGAATCAGTGGATCACCAAATGTAAACAGGTCATTTAAACGACTTTATCTGATTTATCTGATTGTCGCAACAATCGTTTTACCAACATACGAATCGCAATAGTGCTTCACGTCTCTAATTCCTGAATTTGTTTTATATCCTTGATATCGATTCACGTGGAGACACCGTACAAAGTTATTTCGGGAACAAATGTGTATCAGTATTATTTTTAACTTTTTCAAATAATTGTTCGATTAATTTGTACGATATGGATACAGTGAACCGTATCGCATAACATTAAATGAAATTTGAAATACAATAACAATTAATTAAACGCTGTTGTTAGACTTACTTAGCATTGTGTATTCAATTACAAAATGGTCCGGTTGTAATAACAACTGCACAAAACAATGGTCATTCGATCACGGATTAAACAATCATTATTACCTATATGGTTTAAAAATATCGCTATTAATTAAATATTTTCACGTGTTGGTTAGTATAATATTTTTATTCTTCGTTATCCTATACAGAATGAATATCCATGAATTTTAAACTCTAATCACTATACTGCGGATGTTTATGCAATTTGCAATGTTTGTAGACGAATTTTGAGGATGTGAAATCGAATCGAATTTTAAGGATGCGAGTGAAGTTAAAACCACGAAGTGATCATGATTCGTCTCTTCCGAAATTCCACGATCTGAGTTTCCCTCGCGCGTTAGTTTATCACGTTTTAAAGAAGTGAAATTTTGTCTCGATGAAATTCCTGGCATGGTGCAATCACATGCCACGGTAATCATCGGAGCTGTGCAGCAACGAGTTTCACGGTTTTCATGGGAGAGAGAATATGTATGGGAAGAGGTTCTGTTTGAGGGTGTAGAACTCTGGAAGCGAAGCGCCAACGAATCCCTGGGGAAATCAGAGAGGCATGGGACTCTCCGCCGCGCCGTCTAGGCTCCGGATGGATCGTCCTGGGCGTACACTTCAAGGATGCGTTTCTGGCTTTATGAACGTTGACATTAGCCGAGTTCTTGTTGTTGTTGTTACGCGCAAACCAACGCATCCGATGTATAAGTGGGTACACCATGCAAAATCGAATTTCCAGTCGTTCGATCTACAGTTCGAATTTACAGTGGCGGCCATTTACTTACAGCTAGTCGCAAAATTTAGTGTACACGTATATTAACCCTTTGCGCACGGAGCTACATTATCTCGAAAATTTAACATTTATTTCGACCTAGAATAATTCCATTCTGTATGATTTTTCTCATTTTATGGATATGAAATTAATATAATACCTCATACAATATTTAAATGTTTAGTATTATTGGTTAGGTTGCAACATATTAAATTCTTCTAATGTTTTACTGGTTTAAATCACACCTACTCAGATTTGTCATAAATGTATAAAATCCGCTGTCTACCTACATATAATTATTGTTAAGTAATACATTGGTATTTTGTAAAACTTTATATGTACAAGGCATACTAAACGTAAAAGGAATTGACTGCACTTCTATACTATTTGAAGAATATATTACGATTTCGAGAATCGAGAGGAAGAATTAATTTTACTTTTAAGTACTGAAATAAGATACGGAGAAGAAAATGATTTATTTTTATCATTCAATGAAGTAAATTTACGTATAGAAAACGTAACGTAATTTTAAATTCACGTTATTATGCAGATATTTTTATGCAAGCTAATTGCAGTATTTAAAAAAAGAACTAATTCAATCGAGATGAAAAACGAGGAGAGATGACAGTGAGCAAATTTACTTTAGATTAAAAAATTACGATCATATCGTGAATGAAGTTCAAATTACGACCGTGATTGTAATTCTGCGATCACTGTGATAAATCACGGTCATTGATTTTGCACCCCATCACTAATTGTAAGTGACTACGATGAGCGAAGGAGAGAAGGTAACGCCAGATCAACGAGATCATTGCATAGTAAAGCTGGAGAACCTTACAAGAGGTTGCTACCATGTATAGATTTCTCGCAAAAATAGAACACGAAAAACGGATGGCAGAACCGATTCCATTATTCATCGATTATTCGAAGCGAACGGATTTAAGACAGCCGTTAACGTTCATGAAGAAATAATACCGAATCTTGATAAAAATATTAATGTGAGAACAGTCAGCTGTCAATTCAAGAAATAGATTTAAGACAGTCGTTGACGTTCATAAGGAAATAATACCAAATCTATTCAATGAATTTGGATTGAGAGGACGAGTTGTACGAAAGACGCGTGTACATGTATTCCGGAGAAAAATTGTCATGTGGCAAGATTGCTTACAAGGGAAGGACCCCAAGTGTCCGACTTCGATTTTGATAATCTCTTGTGAGACGATGGTATATGGATCCCTGATTATGTATCCAAAATATTAGGTGTAGTCACTCAATAGTTTTAAAGATATAAACAATTAAAGTTTCATATCTAATGGAACTTCGAAAACTAAAGCTCAAATCATGGTATATCAACAAGGTATGAAACTTTAATTGTTTATACCTTTAAAACTATTGAGTAACTACACTTAATATTTTGCATACACAATTATAATAGGGATCCATATACCATCATCTCACAAAAAATTATCAAAATCGAAGTCGGACACTGGGGTCCTTCCTTTGTTAGTGATGAACACTATCGACTACTTACTATCATGCGCGACATACTAACGACTATTCAGTCGATAGTCTTTAGTCGACTGAATTGCTTTACTGGTCATGTTCTTAATGTTCGATGACGTTGATGAAACTTAGCTTTTGTATATCTATTATTGCCTGGTTGTTAACTTTTATTTAGTTATTATTGGATCGCGGATTTTTATGCATTTAGAAATTGGCTGGATGAAATGAAAACAGTAAATGGTTAGAGAAATTGAAGTGAGAGAACTATAATTGTAAAGTAATACATTGGCATTTTGGAAATGAAAATTGTATATTTTTTATTTTTATTGTTAAATGAAGTAAATGTACGCTATATGATATGTATGCGATCGTGATCGTGATCCTACGATCACTGTGATAAATCATTGTTAGTGATTTTGCACGCCATCACTAGTGGTGATGGTTCGGCACTTGTTTCTAGTGCGATGTCTCTGAACGGTGTACAATAAGTTTTATCAGTTCTGCATCAGAATTAAAGCGAGTGTTCCTATAGTTTTTATCAAGTTTAACTTGCGACTTACTCCTCCGTCAATTTTGAAAAAAAAGAAGTGTTCATCCCGATGATAAACATCCGTTGTTAGCGATGCAGGATACGTCAACTTTGTTCCTCCAGCCACAACAAAAAAAATCCTTCTTGGTTGATTGACTTTTCCGATCATCCGGTGTACCTCGATTCTCGTTGCTTAAAGTTAAACAGAAATCCAGGTCGACCCAAGCTTACCGTATCGATCTTCGATAATTCCCACAGTTCGCGCGGGCGGTGTTTAATCCATTTACAAGAGTTGTTATCCTTCTGTCAACCAGTAAGCCACCTCCGATGTATTGACACACGCTCAGGAAACAAAGTAAAGATTCTCCAGTTTTTCCCACGAAAAAGTTACGAACTGCTAGTTCAATTAGAAAATGCATCGACACACTTCTCGGATAGCGACTAAACCGTGTGAGACGATCGTGTTGCCACAATTTTGTGTTCACTTTTATTTATGAAAGTTCAGTCAGAATAGTATACACTCGATTCATTGTAAGTCAAGATTCTATTGCAATGATTTGCTCAGAATTATTGTATTAACCTTCTTAGAATTAGAATTAGCAACAATGCTATTTGAAACTCACTGAAAATATACCTGTTATTTTATATAATAGTTTAAACGGATAAATATTGTTTTTTTTCAACTCTTCTCTGTATCTTTGAGCCTGTACAATGAGTTGTCACTGTTTTCAGTTACTATTATTGTTATTGTTTACATGACGGTTACTATTGCTATTATAATTCAGAGACCTAAACTTATGCTCAACGGTTCATCGCACGTCATCACAGCTAGTGGGGCACTTGTCTCGAAAAGCTGGTCAAAAGTCGAAATTTATATTTTGTCACATTAATTACTTTAATGAAACTTTTTACTCATGCTCCTTTAAACAATCCACAGTTGTTTTTTTGTCGTAAACAGTAGTATTTAGTAACAAATAGACACTCGAAAATCCATAATTCATAATTCATCAAGATAAGAAACTGATATTGAAATAGTACATTGTGGCAAGGATGTCTCAGATTAGGTGAATATTATCTACATTTGAAACACCATCCAGTGTTGAAATTATTAATATTCATACATATACAGGGATGTGTAAATTTCAAACTTTTCTTTTGTCCGCCACTGTATGTAGTCATTAGACTGCGGATCTTTATGCAAAATAAAAAATGTTTGCACCGATTGCAAGACACGGGAGCTAAATAAAAATGGTATTCTTCTTTGAATTATCCTATTAAGCTGAAACTAACACATTGATGTCCTTAAATACTTTTAACATGTGCTCTGCTTTAATTTGTGGGTACCCATTTTTGTCATAAATGCATAAAATCCGCGGTCTAGTAATCATAGAACTGCAACATAAGACTGAATTTATTGTACACACGTATACGTACAGTTACCCAGGAAGATACTAAAAATTCTGACCGTATTTTTTCGGTCTGCACCGTGAGAAACCGGCTAAATAGCAGATCCAGCGGAGTTGTCCTTGGACCCATGGGTACCATCGTGGAACGTGTCAAGTGCGTGGCAAGAACACAGCATGAACAACGACCGTGAACACAATGGCAGGTCGTAACACTTGCATACTGCCCCATAAACGAGTCTCTGGTTTCTCTTTCTCGCTTCCTCCGATCTCGTCCCGTCCCGGTTCCTCTGGTTTGGTTCTCTCACCCTGTCGTCCGTTCTCGACTTCTGGCACGGAGAGCCCCGTGCCCTGTGGGCCGCCTAGCGCAATATGCTACAGACTATATCGGATACTCTTGGGTTCGCTGTTTGCCGTGCCGTTCCCATAATTCCCCCGTGAATTCGCTAGGCTTGTTACATCTCTGGGGACACGCGCCGCTAATATAATGTGAGAATCGCGAGACTGGAGACTCGCGCCGGGTTCGATTGTGAGACCGACTGGTCGGAGCTTACACTTTTGCTAGATGATCGCGAGCTTTGATCAAACTGGCATGTCAAATGTCTTGTCAAAGAGCTGACAAAGGCTGAAGGGAAAGTATTGTTCTCTTATTGTATGTTTCAAAACCGCAGCACCTTGAAACTACTTTATCAAATTTTCATGCTTAGATTTAGTGAAATAAAATTATGACTAACTTGTAGGGTCCTAATTCGATGACCAGGGACTGTACATTATTGCACAGGAAGCATGGAATTCGATTCCTGCTAGCAAGTGTGCTCGACTTATCGAATCCTTGCCGCGAAGGTGTGCTGCAATTATCAAAAATAAGGGTCTGCATACGAAATATTAATGTATTATAATTATGAATTAAAGAAAATCTAGGCATTTCGATATGTACTTAAGTATGTGTCCGCAGAAAATTTGACACTTCAATATAAAAATATTAAAAACCTTTTAATTATAGTAAATTAAGGAAAGCTACTTTGATATCTTATTATGTATATTCTAAACTTCTAAAAAACCTACTTGATTTTCGTATACTTGTTTAACGTATAAGTGTACAGGAAATAATATAATATTTAATTTTATTAACTGTATGTAAGTACATATACGTGTAAACGGTTGCGTAACTACTAACAGAAACTTTGAAAGTATCAAAAGTTAGCACGCTTCAACAGGCAGATGGTGAAGCCTTTGCGCCTTCTCCCTTTCCTCAACATCGCTTGTGCTTCCTGTCGGAAGAAGTTGACCTATGTTCCTCTTGTGATCTCAGACGTGAACGAGTTGTCTGTGGTGTCTGGTTACTCCATTTGACACCACTGGCTTCCAGAGCACGTGCTTCCACCGTGCTGCTCATGGTTACCTACTCCTCACCCCTGCTACCATTCATGGTGGTAAATGGTTCGTCAAAAATCAAATTGAAAGTCACGCCTGCAAACATTTTTTCGAAATTAACTCCTTCGCCGTGATGTGCTCCAACAAAAAAACCATTGTGCGCCGCGATATCCGCATGATAGCTGCATGATAGCTGCACCAGTGGTGTTGATGACAGTCGCTACCAAGCAGTCTTGTCAGGGCTAGGCGTGTCATTATCCTCATTGTCAGAAATTGGACCGCACTGTTAGAAACGAAACATTAAACATTTGGTCGGTCACAATATGTGCGTAACAGTATATTTACAGGAGAGTAAACACTGACCTTTTGCTAAATATTTCGAATGAAAAATATTTACCCTATAGGGGATGCACATGATTTCTATACGGTGTGCATACTTATGGGAGTGCACAATATGTATATGCATATCATTTTTATGTCATTGCAATCAAACAGTTGATTGAATGATCTTTTCACTAGGTGTTTAATATTTTATCGGCATACGGGTACATCGCGGTCATCGTGCACTCTATACATATCCGACTGAGAAATGAAAATATAATGAAAATATAATATAAATAAAATCAGTGTGACAATGAAAAAACTTCACCACGATTTTGTAAAAGTGAACGATTGAGTTTTGACCGATGCCAAGTCCTTGACCACAAGGTCAAAGTTAATTTTATGGCACCTTTGTTACATCCACTTTCACCAAAACGAAGTGTAAATTCTCGCTATGATAGTCGCTACATATGTATAATTTCCAACATATACAGTGACTCCCACTAATGTTCGGACACTCTAAAAAAGACGATAACATTTTTAATATTGGACCATACGATTTGAAATATTTTGGAAAGTTAGAGAACAATTGTTTTGCTACACGACGAGACCAAAATTTTTGAAAAAAATTGTAAGTTGTCGGAATTGCAGAGAAAATACTAAACGCTGTATTTTGCAACTTTTTTATGTGAGCTTATATGTAAAATTTAGAAAAAACGTTTCGAAAATTTCGTGAAAATCGGTCGGCGATTTAAAACGTACAAAAATGGTAAAAATTTCAGATTTCCACTACGTTCGGCCTCAAACTGCAATAAATCTAAGGATTCTTAAATCTTTCAATGCCTGTCGTTTGTTTCCGCATCGACCGAGTTTAAAGAAAGAAAAACGGCGCAATGCTACGAAATATACTCGAAAAATAAAATCGACGAAACTACCGAGTAATTCGCGTCTGCTATTCCTTTATTTATCGTATCACCGGGTGTAGAGATTTGATTGAAAACATGTTCCGCAGGGGTGCTTTTCGATTCAACCACCCTTAATGCACAACCTCAAAGGAACAACACAGAATGGACTTTCATTAGAAAGCCCTCCTAGAGTCGTAACGCGCAAAAGTAAAAGAAAATAAGAGCAACCGGCAGCTGTGCTCATCGGGGCAAACGAAAAAAATATTAATAACAAGCCGCAGCGGTGTCCAATTTGCGACCCTTTGATTTCCGGGTTCTCGGCCTTTACCGGAAGCCACGTCCGTGTGTAAGACTCCGTAACGACGCGCTTCACCTGAAAATCACAGATAATTTGACAATCGCGGATATGATGGAGCTACGCAAGAGACATCTGTCTTTCCGGTCTGATAGTTTCAACTAACATTAATTTACACCGGCGACTATTTCTTAATCTTTGAAAATCTACAGTTCATGGCTAAGGATGTCGCGTGATCGATCCTCCAACAGCAATTAAAAAAAGTAGGTTCAGCAAGTTCAGAAGAATACACAATTTTCGTTAATGTTTGACTTCGCATCTCAATTTTCAAATTTCAGGAAAAATTTTTGGATTTTGGTCCGACATTTTTCTCAATTTTTTCGGATATCGTTTGTTGTAAGTAATAAACGAAATTCAAAAGTCGAAAGTAAGAGGAAGTAAGAAAAAAGAAGCCTAAAAATTATCTTTGACCTTGAATTTCAAGGTCAAGGACAATTTTGGGGTAACTTTTTTTTAGAGATCTTCGTCGATTCGATCTCGCGTAGAATCGCTTATGGCTGTCAAGACCAAATACTTCTTTACACCCTGTGCATAAGTAAACGTGTTAAACGTGTGGAATTTTAAACAAAGATTGTAACATTCGTAAAGCCTCAATGTAATTATGAATAAGTAAAAGAGTGATATGTTAATCAAAATACAGATGACTTTCAAGAAAAGGTTAATGCCAATCGACTGAAAAACGAAAGTTGGTTGTAAGTGAATGTCTGGCATCGTACGTTGAACTGGTGGATACAAACATTTAGTCGAAGCCGTCGTTATCATTTTCAGTTCATACAATTTATTAGCATTACGGGAGCGCAGGATCAATTTAGAGTTCGTTTCGTCTAAACGAGCGTGTAACAAGAAGCCACTTCCACTGAGTCGACCAGTAATAGATTAAAGCCATCTTCCACCCCTGCTCGGGAGCGTATATTGTCCCCTTAACACCCCTATCCCGGTAGTTTTGCTTTAGTTCACTTGACCCTACTTGTCCCAGCAGGGTCTGGTGCCGTGCGTTTCTCCCTCCGTCGTGTCTCGTTCCGCTTCTATCTCCTCTATTACCCCTGCTGAATTTTTATTTCTCTCTCTCTCTCTCTCTCTCTCTCTCTCTCTCTTTCTCTCTCTCTTTCTCTCGCTTTCAGTCTCTTTGTCCGTGTTCGCCTTCCGCCTCTCTCCGTGTCTGTGAACTTGCTCGCGTTTAGTTTCGGCGCCGTTCCTCTTTCGCACGCCTTTGATTAACTGTTTGTCCCTCGGTTTCTTCGAGTTGTGTACTGTGCACGAACATCCGTCTCTTTCGACCGGCGCTCGTCGCTTGTTAGAGGTATTCGAACTTCTAACGTTTCCGAGTTGATTGTTCCGTTTTCTTTTTCTGCTCGTCTTGGCTCCGAGCAACGAACAATAGGCGTCTTTGAAAAATCTGTGACTCTCCTAGGATTAAAACATATACATATACACACACTATCGCTCAAAAGTATGTGGACACTTACCGTTGAAATTTGTGTACTATTTGATTATTATTAGACGGTAAAATAGAATTTGAAATAGTAAATAGTTAAATGTTTAGAACTGAAAATGTTTAGAACGTATTTGAAGCTCGTATAACTTCAGTGAAAAAGTGATTTTTAAGACTTTTTTGGTTATTTACTTTCGCTACTTCTAGCTATTTTCAAAAAATCAATTTTCAACTCCTTCCACGTGAGCGAGTATTCTCTTAAATTCTGCCGCAGGAATATTTTCGTAGCTCGCCGTACATCGCGAGGCGTCTTTCTCAATTTATCGTTAGTTCCATCTATCCGTTTTGTCCGCAGCGCAGCTTGCGCGCAAGCGAGAGCTTTCCGTGTTGGTAGGAAAAAAGGCAACCCTTACTCGCTCCCCTTCGCGCGTGCGGTTAATATGGAAGAATGCGAGGCCGGGCTCCCTGTGACAGGGAGCGGTGCGAAGAGTCCACGCAATTTCCTTAATGTACTCGCTAAATGTTCTAACCCCACCCGATACATATACCAGTCGGCATTACGTGATACATACGAGGAACGGTGCGCCATGTGTACGCGAGACACCCTTCGAGACAAGGGTGTGCGGTCACACGTGGAACGCTCGAAGGAAGTAGGCTAAGCGGGCACGAGTGGGTGTCATAATAGAAGCGATTATCGATTACAGAAGATACATACCACCTATCCGATCATCGCATGTGCTCCGATGGACATGTATGTAGTTACCGATCGTTTTTTAATTCGAATATTTATCAACTATCGAACCGACTCACGGTGGGCCAGGAGCCCGCTTCTTGTGGCCAAAAGTCAATTTTTTCAAGTGTAATGTATCCAAACAATTTTTCCCTATAAACTTACAACCCTTAACACTAAACCTATCAAGCCATACAAGTAACTGGCACATGTTCCTTTATAAAAATGACAAGATTGATTTTATTTAGACTGTGTAAAGATATGAATACAATCAATTCTTATAAAATCATTTTTATTATTTCAATAATTGCAAAATTAACGTTCAATTTAGTTTCTATTCCTTGCCATCGATGAAGACAATTTTGAATTTCTTAATAATTAAATTACATTTGGTTTGATTTTCTTTACAAAAACTTACTGAAAAATACTTTAATCGTATAAGGTTGAATTTGATTTACACAAAAGGGTGTGTTTTTCTTTCATTTTTGTTTCAATACGGAATCACGCTGCATTTCGATTAATTCCAGTTGTAAATTGTAATCCACAGTTTCAAAGTTTTTGGTCAGGCCACCTTCCACAGTCTAATAATATGCATTACATAATAACCGCAGTAACGTGCGCTATTCGGTTGCTAATGCGAAATGAATGGTGAACCGCGTGAAGTTGCCACTGTACTGAATGTGTCGACAAACTTTCGTTTATATTCATTGCGCTTAAACTAACTCGCAACACACATAAATCAAGCCGCGTTACGTTTCGATCACTGCGTGCGCTGTCATGGATCATTTTCGATCGGAACAGTTTCTATCTAGACGGTACGCTCTCGGATAAAATGGTTAATGGGGTAGCTAATGTCCCCATATGCCTAAGCCAGCGCGTGGATATGCAGGACACGCAATAGGCGGTGCGCATAAATAATTTAAGCCCTGGACCCATCATCCATCCTTGCGAGGAACCCCATTTCGAATGGGTCTGGTCTGGGGTAGGTAGCGCTTGGTTTTAGTCATGCGTGTACCTAGCTAACCTGCTATTTTGATAGCTCAATGAACTAACAAGTGAGTTTTATTATACCGCCGAGTAATTCAGTGCGAATTGAATTTACTGGAAATTCTGCACTTGCGGAGAGTGATTAAATCACACGAATCAGTGTGATGAATCAGGATAACTGCAACTACAATAAAAAACATTACGGTATTCTCAAATTTTTCTAATCTTTCGCTGTTTTATATTTCACCCGAGCAATGTCTTTATAAATGCATGAAGATCCGCAGTCTAATGATTAACAATTGACTGAACTAGACCCATCCAAATCTTTACAGAGCAATTTTCTTTAATATATTTTTCAATCCACTTCTTTGAGATAAGGATTGACCTTGTTGAACCAAATCTAAATAGTTAATAATTTCAAGTGGCTGTCGGAAGATTCGAATTTCGAAGGGACGTTTGTAACTCCGAGTCAAAATGGCCGCAACGTCCGCCGATCAAGTGTTAGGTGCGACAAGTAGGAACGTTTAGAGTGGCTGAATCACGTTAGTCGCCGATCCTAATCGACGATGATCCATTAAAGTGACTCGCAGTTTCCTCCGTACGGTCACCCCAAGCAAAGAAGGGAGAGAGACAGGTCCACGGGCTTTTTATCGGGGTTCTCCGAGAGCCACAACGAGCCAATCACATATTAGCCGGGCCCGCGGACACATTGTGCGCATTTTATACGTGTTTGCACAATTCCCGATGAATTTTCGTTGTCCCGGCCAACTGTTTGCCAGCTCGGTCCAGACAGAAGGGAGGAAAACGGATTCGACGGCTCGGTTGCCGTTTTATCGGTCGGAAGATATTGGATTTATTAATGTCGCTGGTTAGGCAGGTCGGATTTATTTTATTATACGCTACAGTCACCTACTCCTGT
The DNA here is from genome assembly GCA_963966675.1 of Lasioglossum calceatum. NCBI lineage: Eukaryota > Metazoa > Arthropoda > Insecta > Hymenoptera > Halictidae > Lasioglossum > Lasioglossum calceatum. The sequence continues at coordinate 16,428,709 of OZ016543.1, read as the reverse complement.
CCATATTTATCCTGGAATCTCGGGGAACTTTAGTGATGCGTCTGCAGACACTTTCTCTCCTCCATTTAACTTGTTTTTGTATAAATACGGCGAACGAAGTATTAGTTATTGCACATGAAATGTCCGATTTTAGAATGGAAACGTTATGAAACGTCTTGAACAAGAAATATTATTAACCCTTAGCACTCGAGTGGTGACTCAGAGTCATCGCTAAGCATTGCTGTAAATACGGTGGTATGTAAGTAATTACTAAACATTTAAGTACTGTATGAGGTATTTTATCAATGTCATATCTATAAAAGGAAAAAAATCATATAGAATGGAATTATTCTAGCTAGAAAGAAATGTTTAATTTTCGAGTGAAAATAGCTCCGAATGCAAAAGGTTAATATCTTCAAGTTTAATATACAGGGAGTCTCATTAATATTCTGATACTCTGATATTCCACTTGTAACGTCCACGATCGTAATCATTGATATTTCGTTTCGTCGCGTTGTGCTAAAGTTACCCACTTCGTCGCGCTAAGCGTTAGTTCCCGGGCACTTTACCTAATTACAGTCTCCTTGGAATAGTAGTAACCTTCTGCCTCAATTATACTCGTATATCATTGTTATTACAAAAAATTTATGACAAAAACGATTGCACTTTCAGAATCGAGAAGGGTCAAAAGTTAATATTTTTCTAACACACCAAAAGCATGCACAACACACAAAAATATGTATTCATATTTATGTATATTATCTTATCTCGGTATAACTTTTTGAGTGTGCAAATATTTTGAAACTTCATTGCGTAATCTTCATTGAGCTTCGTTAAGGTTCATCAAATTCTGTTCGAAGGGTTAAAGATACCACACTTATGTTTTAATGAGCAACAAGCCAACAAAATGGCAACGGTTGAGCTGCAAAAACTTGACGATCAGCTCTGCGAAAAGAGAGTAAACCTGCGCGCCCCTGGTCCAGCGTCTCGCGACAGCAACGCGATTTGCGACAAAGTCAAAACTGGAGTGTACAGAGGATCGGCGCGGCGGTCTCCGGGGATCGCGTTACTTTTGATTATCCCGGGCAGAAGAGAAAGCGACGTGGGACTTGAAAGGTTCCTGCGAGAGAGCACGGACCGGTGCACGCAAATGCGCGGGCGTATGTCGTTTAAGCCCATTTAACCGTACAAACGTTTGAGAGATCACGACCGGTGCGGAGGAGACAATGAGAGGAAGCTGTCGTCGGGCTTTGTCGGGGGTTGCTTTTCATAGAAGGAGGGTGGGGAGCGAGGCGGGAGAGAGAGGCAGAGAGAGAGAGAGAGAGAGAAAGGGAGAAAAGGAGAGTTACACGAGGATTGCACGGACCCGAATTCGAAATGACGTGGTAGCCAGAGGGGTTGGCGGGCCGAAGTCGCGGGTGGAAGCGTCGGAGAAGGGGTTGTTGGCGAGGCGGTGGTTGTACTGCCGCGACGACACACCCACGCAGGCGCCCCTTTCACCTAACCCCTCGTGCTGTCTCTCTTACACCCTTCCCCGCCCTTCTTCACCCCTTCCCTTCACCCTGTTTACTACCAACAGGGTACTGATAACTATATATGCCCTTACCTCTTCCACCCATCTCGACATCGTAACTCTCTCTCTCTCTCTCTCCGTCTTTTTTCCTCCATATCGTTCTCTGTGTTTCTACAACAACCCTACACCCTCTCCGCTCGCTCTTCTCCCCAATTTTCAGTTACCCGGTACGCATATTCTCTTTTCGGATCCACGTCCGTCTCGGTCTGATTTTCCTGCGGCTCTCCCCGCTCACGGTTCCGCCGTGCCGTGAACGTGAACGTGAACGTTCATGGCACAATGGCACATCTGGCGCTAACTTCTATTTTTTGGTCGTCGCGCTTGTCACGAGAAATCGCCTCGCTTTTTTTCTTTTTTCTTTTTTCGCCGAACGAGCGCCGCGAGAACATCTCCGCCGATCTTCGCTCTCGGTTTTCCGCCGCCGAAGAATCGCGATGCATTCGAATGCCGCCACTGTCGCCAGCCGGTTCGCTGCAGTCGCTGTTTCCAGTGTTTGTTCCCGTTCAACGTCGCGGCTGTTGACGGCTCTTTGTGCGCGTCGAACGGATCCCTGGACAATGTTATCCTTTTAGCGACGCTTGTGTTTCGAACTGGGCTTCCAAGCGTTCACTGTCTCTACCGTCTGACGCGCCGCGCCGGATTCACCGAAAATTAGTTTCAAACGCGAATTGCTATTTTTTGGTAACTTTGCTCCTCCCTCTTAGCGATTACTATTTCTTTAACACCACTACGTATCAGAAGTTTAGACGAAGCCCACTATTTTAACAAAAACGCACCCTCGGATGAATCTTCGATTGATTTTTTTTATCGTCTGTTTAGAACAAGTTGAACAATTATGATTACTGCTAAAACCGTTTCATATATGGCAATGCAGGGAAGAATTTTTGCCCAAAATATGATAAAGGGCCGTATCAGAAGTTTAGACGCACTTGTTTTTCTCGTTGTTTGTAACTTCATAATTGTACACTTTAAGGAGAATATCCTTAAAAATATATAATTTAAAAAATTAATAACACTGTCCAACATCAAATTCGTTCCCATTATACTGTTGAGTCCTTCTTATAGAGTTTTTTGCGCTGATTCCGAATCTGCCCTAAACATGTTTAAACAATCATAATGTATTAATATTGTATATCACTGGATTCGGGAAAGTCTACAGAATCTTTTGCTGTAAAGAACAATTCAATATCTTTTATAATAACATCACAATATTTGTTTAAAGTTGAAAAATATGTTTTTTTTCAAAGCCATGTTCAGAATCAGCGGAAAAAACTGTATAAGAAGGACCCAACAGTATATTGGGAACATAAAAAAAGTTGAAATTTGTTGGACAGTGTAATCAATGCCATAAACTTGCATAAAATTTGGCATTAAATAGTGCAAATTACGCTTCGTAAACGTAAAAATAGGACTTTGAGGGCGATCGCGGCCTAGATTGATCTATATTATCTAGCGTTTCTGTCTTTTGAAATACATCATCTTTCTATACCGCGCCCATGCAATCCTGAAAAAACGACTCTACCCCCTTATCTGCAACGCGAAGCGAAACTTTGCAGGTGGAGGGCTCAACATCAGCCAATGGATCGTGTCCACGCGGAGTCCCGTTTCGACGTCGATTGATTTTATTTGCAGAATCGGGTAAATATCTTGGGGATTGCGACCGCGATGGTGTATTCATGGCAAATTTGAAAGGCTTCGCATTTGGCCGAATATTAATTTGATCAGCACGCGCGGTCCCGTACAAACGGGGTTCCCAATGCGTTGGTTCTCTCTCCCTCTCTCTCTCCCTCTCTCTCTCTCTCTCTCTCTTCAGTTGAAAAACCATATGCGTAAATGGGGCAAGCGAGCAACCGGCCAGTATAAATTCAAACGTATTTACGCGGTAAGGGTGCTATAATTTATTACCCGCCGATGTAATGGGAACGCCCATAGAGAAGGTCTGCCCGTGCAAATTCGATTATATGCAGTTCTATCTTGCCTCCGATTCCTCCCCCGTCACTCCCAACCCCCCTTCTCCCGTCTCGCCACGGGGAAACGGAGTTAAATTAAAAAAACATACGGGGAACATAAGCGTGCATATTTCATCGTCTACGTCTTTTTTCGCATCCGCGGAATTTTCTGTTCGCGCAGTTTCCGCGAAAATATACGGTCTACCGTTAAACGTCATCGTTGCTTCTTTATCCTGCGCGTCGCTGAATATAATATGTATGTATATCGCCGAGACGACGACGTCACGCGATTTTTCTTTCGCCGTATAAATTTCGTAAATAACCGGCTTGGAAACGCGTTTTCCGAGTTTTTATGTAACAATTATCTGTCTTACTGAAAATTTTCAGAAAAGGGTAGGATATAAAATTTTTAATAACTTAGTACAATTTTTATTTACTTCAGATCTGCAAAGGGTACTGCCACTAGAAATAAGATTCTATTTTAGTCCACTCTCTTAAAATTTCGCAGTCTACTGATGACTGAAGTTTTTGTAATTATTTAGAAAGAGACACTCCTCTCCGATTTTGATGAAATTTAAATATGTCATAGATTTCGACATTTTGAACAACTTTTTCGTTTTCAAGTTCAGCATTTGAACTAGTAATGGAATAAAGACATATCACACTGTGCGGTGAGAGTGTAGATAAGGTAATGCAGACAAAACAGTTCTAATCACCGTGCTGTAAAATAAATGATAAATGGTTACAAAACAAAAGAAGACCATCAGTAGATTGCGGATCTTTGTGCAAAATAAAAATTATTCGTATCGATTCTATGAAACACAAGTCAAATGAAATGGTGATTCTTCCTTTACTAATTTCAACAAGGTAAAAATAATACATGAACATTCTTATATTCATTTAATCCCTTTAACTGTTTTAAATGGCATCTGCCTATTTTTGTAATAAATGCACAAAATCCGCAATCTAATCATCGCCTACCTCCAGAAAGAGACAACGACCCCGGTCTGACCCTCATCCGGTGACCTTTCAGGCGGCGAAACCAGGTCCGGTTGATATTTATGATATCCTCGAAGAAAGCGGAATGAAAAATAGAAATGTCATCGTTTGCCGGGTCAAGTGTGCACCACTGGGGAACGGGGGATGTGTTCCGGGCTGGCGAGCCGGTGCTCCGGCTGCGCACCCCCTTTTTTTCTTTCTCGCCTCGTCCCGTCGTCGTTAGTTTTGCCACGAGCTAGTACAGAAGGTACCCCGTGGGCAAGTTAGACCTCCACCCTCGGATAGAGCCGCGATAAACCCTGGCGCTGATGCTTTTTACGGTGACGAACGACTCCTGGAGGCGTGTCGACATGTGCAACGGAGCCGACGAAGGGTGGGCTCGCGTGATCGAAGCCCGAGGAGGACGCCCACGGAAATCACGGGGTCGCGCAATCGCAAAGACACCCTTTTAATGAATCTTCGCGATGGAAACCAGAGGGTTAGCGTACGTGTCGAACGGGCTTGGACATTATCCGTATCAATTATTATGTGTAGAAATTCAGCGAGTCCCTTCAACCCCTTGCACTATTATTTATTATCGACCTATCACTCGTTCTGTTTATTCATTCGCTCACTCTCACTCGCCAACTTCCTTTCTCATTCATTCACTTATACATACATACACCACAACTTAATGAGACCTTTGGTGGTAAAAGAGTTTGACATGCCTGCTACATAAGGAATGCTCCTAAAAATATAATTTAAGAAATAAATAATTAATCTCGTCAATTTGGCCACTTTTTAGCATGCTCCTTTCCGCATTACTCGTAACAAATCCGGACACGGACTATTTCGCGATTCGTTTAGCACCGTACAAAGAAGAAGTTCGAATCGATCAATGGACAAGAGTCAGAAGGTGCAACGGCGCGTAACTAACCAGCGTGATCTGCCGTCGAAAAGCTGCGCCATACCGTGGTTAGCAAAATCGCTCGGGTATCAAACATTTTTATTGGCCCGTCATTTCGAAGAGACTTGGGGTAGGTGACGCACACGCATAACAGATTTTATGGGCATCACCGTATATGCAAAAGTGTCGAACCATCTGTTGTTCGTGGCCCCGTCCACGTGGTCAGGTGGAAAATTTCGCATTCTTCGTGTTTCGAGGCGACGACGCGACGCGCGCGGCAACCCCGTTCCACCGATTATGGTTCCGCAGCGTGATCATAAACGCGTGGATGACTTCCGCTGATAATCCTCGGTTTTCACGGCCGATTAAAGCCTCATGAACTCGAGCGTCTCCCGTGAACACGTCTTCGTCGTATGACCAATGCGCGAATTTAGTATTGTCATTATTAGACTGCGGATCTTTATGAAAAATAAAAATTGCCTGCAACGATTGCAAAAAATACAAACCAAATTCGACGTTATTTCTACCCTCAATGATTTTAATAGAGGAGAAATCATAAATATATTGACATCTTTTCAATTTTTTAAATTTTCCAACAATTTTGAATTTTATCTGCTCAATTTTGTTATAAATACATAAAGATCCGCAGTATGGTCATTTATATTAAGGTTTGTAAATATTTAAATTATATTTTAATTTAAAAATTTATATAATATTCGATTTTCCCTCGATATCTACTCTAATATTATATTTACTCTTAGAACAAGATTAGGAGGGTGTAATACCTCGTACAATACCTAAATGTTTAGTAATTGATTAGTAGACTGCGGGGGGGGGGGGGGTCTTCATGCAAAATAAAAATTTCTTACTTGAATTGCAACAAACTGGAGTGAAATAGAAATTCATTTTCTTCCCTATTACGTTTAGTAGGTTGAAAATAATATTATATAATAGTATGTTTAAAATTTCCTCCTAATATTTCTGCTATTTTAAATTACACCTACTCATTTTTGTCGTAAATGTATACAACCTGCAGTCTACTGATTAGATACCGACACACAATATTGTGAATAATGGTACAGCAATTTTTAGTGGCGCCTCTCAGAGTCACCATATCGAGTGCTGAAGGGTAAAGATAATAAATGAAACCGGTTCCCTTGTATATGACGATGATCCTGAACGTGTTAAGAGTTATACAAATCTGACACTAGTGTCTTTAGTGTTCGGATGAAATTCGCTATTGTTGTTTTTAGTCTAGTCACTCCGGCACAGTTAATATTAAAAAATTCACCGAACAATATGCAGTAAGAATCATTGAAATCACTTCCAAAGTCCACCTGGCGAGCCACAACTCGTGTCCGCAACTTGATGGATTTTTCAAGCGTTATCAATTGTCGGACGTGAATGGACACAATTATCTAGTCACGTGTCGAATGGAGTATCTGCTTATGTGTATTCGCTGTAGGAGAAGAGAGCTTGCCAGTGGTCGAGATAGAACAGGTTTTTTGTTCCTTTGAATGACTCGACGTTGATACACATCCCCGCTCGAAAGTATGTGGACTCTTATCGTTGATATCAGTGTACTATTTGACTATTATAAGACGATATTTATTGTTCACAGAGCTGGGTAAAATAGAATTTGGAACAGTAAATAAAGTACGCGTACTGTACCCGAAATTGTTGAATTGCCCCCTTAACAATTAAACTGCCCCACGTTGGGACACACCGCCATAGCCTGTTATGCTTGGTAGCGCCGCAACATCATACTCGAACTCGCCTCTGCGGAGAAGAGTTTGAAGTAGTCTTGATTTCTTCGTGTCGAGAGAGTCGAGACACAAGGCAAGCCCCTTAACCCGATCGGAGGTCGTCAGCCAAGAGAGAAAATCGCGAGTCTCCCTCCGTGTTCCGTGTTTCAAAGAGAGCAGGATGAGGGAGTTTTCATCTGGAAGGTGAAAGGGGATCAACATGTAACGACAAAAAGGATACGTGCCATCTGACGCGACCGAGAAAAACAAAGACGTATATTGAAAAGCATACCGGCTGATGTTGGTAGACGTATCTATACGTCTACTTATGTACACGTCGACCTACACCCCCGACTTATTTGGTTCGGTGTGGATGGGCGCACACGCGAATCACTGAGGGACGAGAAAAGAGTATACACGACTGATCTCGACTAAGATTATAAAATGGCGACCCTCACCTCCACCCCCACCCACTTGCACGGCTGTTCTTAATTTCGCCTCGGATCCTTTTGTACACCCCTCCTCCCACCCGACCTCGTCTCTCTCCGCTTCTTCTACTTGTTCTCCTTTTTTTCCTTCTTTCGCCTGCTGTCCCCCAACTTCCCTCCCCCCCCTCCCCCCGTTCCTCCCTGTCTACTCCGCTACCACCCTCTTTCAACCCTCTTTCCACCCCCGAACCAGCCGCCCTCTTTCTTTACCTTTCCACGACGCTTGCTTTCACAATCGACACGGCTCTCTAGACGTTGCCAAAGGAACTCGCCAAGGAGTACAGGAGCGAATTCTTTTACGTGACGATTCTGATGAATAGGACCGTAGCCGAGGGCTCTGGAAATGGATGCTCGAAAGCAACGCTCGCTGATCGACGAAGACGAGGCGGAAATAGGGACAAGAAGCCGGCCGAAGTTGTCTGAAATTTTGTTCACGGTTCGGAAAGGAACGGGCTTTCTCTTAACAACGCACCGAGAGGAAAGGAAAAGCAATCAGTTTCAGGTGTTCAATATTAATTCCTTACGTCTTACACCGCCATCTATTTTACGGTTACAGTGATTAGATCAGTGTTTTCCAACCTTTTCTCTGCCATGCCCACCACCCAAGCCTTTCTACAATTCTTATGCCCAGTATGTAACACCATAATTTTTAATAGTCGAAAATTGAATTGTTCACCGAAGAAACTTTTGCACTCGGAGTTATTTTAACTCGAACGTTAAGCATTTCTTCCTAGATAGAATATTTCCATTCATGTGAAAACACATGGTATGTGTTACAAAAGTTTGTGTATAAAGTTTTACGGTATAACAAAAAAGTACAAGCGAAGCGAATAATTAGAATAAATTGAAAAGATGTTTGAGAAAATTGGAACCTGTCAGGTGTGATGCAATTATATCGTAAATATGTGAGAGGAGAACTAAACAATTCCACTCTCACAACGTACTTTTGTATCGCTAAATCAATACACGAATACATTTCACTATTTCCTTCTGTAATGTTAATTAACAGTTTTATAACTTGTACTTTGCTATCTGCATTCTTATATGAAAATTGCTACTACAAAAAAAGGGGAAAAAATTCGGCTCAAACGAGGTGGTCATCGTCGAGACAGAAGCATACATATTTTGAAGAGTTGGACAAATCGTATTTTTTAGAGGGTTTAAAATAATGGCAGGAGTGATGGGAAAAGTGTATCCTTCTAAAAGGAGAATATGTTGAAAAATGAAAAAAAAATTCTGAAACACTTTCATTTTCATACCCAACACACGTGTACTTATTGATCCACCCGTATGTAAAAATGTCTCGTTTGGTTGTCAGTACAAACGATTCTTTACTATACTAGTTTTCACTAAAGACTACTTCACGAAAGCCTAGAATTTAAAAGCGTCGTTTGTATCGTTGCATGCAAAATGGACCGAAGTCCCGAGGTCGGGCTGCGAAAATCTGTAATACGAAACGAGTAGAGAACCTCTCTAAATTTGCGAATATCGAAGAAAGAAATTTTCGAAAAAATTCACGATGGAAACATACGCACATGGTCAACGAGGGATAGAGATATCGGCTCCATCTTTCTGGAAGCTTCACTCGCGCAGCCAAGGCACATCATCGCCGTGTCAACGGCGTATCACCAGCACCCTAGACGGAATATCAGCAAGCGGAGCATCGGTTGTTTGAAAACCGCTTGGTAGTGCGTCAGTCGCCATATTGGGGGCGGTCGAGGTTCCCACCAATCGGCACCGAGGCGTTAGAAGCGTGGGTGCGGACCACACCCAATAACCCTGACGTATTCCCCACCAGAATGCCCGCCACACCCACGAGTGTCACGTGCGCACGAGCAGCTGCGACATCGTTGGGACAGTCCTCCGCGAACACTCGTTGCGGTCGCTTCGACGCTTGGCATGTCTGTGCTGCCACACTGAATTAACTTATCTACTCTAAAACTCCTGTTCTCGAAACAAACTATCGCCGCCAGTGAAACTCGTAATCAACGTCCGTCTAACAGGCCGATATGAACATTTAGATCCGCGTATTTGTTAAAATTTGGCTGTTACTTAACGGATACAGTTGGTGCGGCCGATCTGGAACGCTGTATCAAAGTATGTGATCTCCGAAGAAAGTGACAGTGACTGGGAAAGAGAGTTGGTCTCGTGGATACACTTGGTTTAACTGGAACTATGAAATTTGTAAGAGGGACAACTGAACGATGGGATTTGCGGTGCAATTGTGGTGGAAGGTGAAAAGGATACTGGAATAGTTAGATACAGGACAGTTGAGATAACAAGCCACAACAGTTTCTGGACACTGAATTGTTGGGAACGATGAGACAGTGACACGTCAAAGTTCGGCTAAAAAAAACAGAATCATGACTATGATAAGCCTGGAAATGCTGGGCCGGGAGGCTATGCCTTTGGAAGGGATGTATCGACGCGCCTGTCAGGATGTCTTGACACCGCCACACGACAGTTTGGAGTCGCAAAACGTCCGGCGAAATAGCAGCAACTCTGGACACCCAGCCAACATCTCCAGCTTCGACGACGCTCCCCACAGCGAAATGCACCCTCTCGATCAGAGGGCGGTCGATCTTGGTCTGCCGGCTCACATACCTGAGATCCTCTATTGTAAGCCCTATACGATTTATCTCACGGTTTCGGTGATTCGAACCTTTTTGTAGATCGTAATTTCCTAAAAAAGGAGAAAATTTATATAAATTGTATGCCTGTGTGTTCTCATCTTAGATTAACAAAATCAAAATAGAATTTTATTTCGGGGGTTTAAAGGAAATTATTAACATACATTTTTATCGGAATCTGTACAGAATCTTCATCACGAGTCAGACATGATATTGTAAGGCAAGGGGTTAATTAGAGAAACGAGACCAATACGATGGTAAATGTGTTATTCTGCTATCTTTTGCATCGTTTGCATTAGTGTGAATCTCACCGATACTCGACTCATCGCTAAATCAGTCGTCGAGCGTGTTTATTGGTTCCAAGGGGACTCCCCCAGTGGTGGGGATAAAATTTGCACAGTTACGGTAGAGACCTTTTTGACAGTTACAGAAATAATACTGTAACACAAGAAATTGACATCCAGATCCTAAACTTTGAGCACTACCCCTAGTCGCTTTTATGGTTGGCATTTTGTTGGGTCTTCGTTGGGGTATTGGTTGGGCGACGATCATTCCCAACGTAGGGCCACGTTACTATGTATAATACGAACTTTGATTTTCTCTTTCACGGTTATTTTTGCAGCATGTCATAAATAAACAGCGGATCTTTAGGCAAAATCAAAATTTCCTTTCTTGATATGTTTAGTGGGTTGAAAATATTGGATTAGCAAGGAAGTAATTTCGATATTTTAAGGTGAAATAAAACCCAATTTTTTTGTTCAATGTTCTTTTGCCATCTTTCTGGTAGCTTCACAATTCCAGACTTGTAAAACTTCTTTATCGACAAAGAACTGATCCAAGTGCGATTCCAGGTCATCATCATTAGTGGAAGTTAATTGTTTGAATAAAAAAATTGGGTTTCATTTTACCTGAAAATACCGAGATTACTTTCTTGCCAACCCAAAAATATAACAGCATTCTTATCTTCTTCTAATGTGTATACTATTTTAAATTGGAACTACTCATTCCTGCCATAAATGCATCAAATCCGCTGTCTAATCATGAACAATATTGTACATAGAAACAACCTATAACCACGGTAAAAATTGAGAGAAAAATGAAAAAACTTAAAACCCACGTGGATCGCCTGCGTAGTAAGATAAGCTGATGCCCTGCCGCAGAACCTACAAAGGTTTTGTTTCACTTACCGGTATTTAGAGAGCTTCAACAATATTAACTGTTCTTACAATAACTATAAATATAAAAATGAACAAAAAGTTTTTCTTAAAAGAGGTACTTATTTCTAAAGATACTAATGTGTCCATTATACATTGTCATTATAGGAACATTAGAGTCATACAGTTACGGGCAGAACCTACAAAGGTGTCTTGATGAACTACTAGATACGTCAAAAAATTTAAATCGAAATATCTAAAAAAGGAAGGCCCATTCTGAAGAAACCCAAAAGGGTTTTCTTATACTACACGAGCACTACCCCTTGCCTTCTCCTTGGGAAATGGAAAAATGAAAGAAATGAATAAATTCCAAGGCTGCTTACAATAAAACTTTGGTGGATCGACCATCGTGCAAAAATACAAATTGCGAGGTATATATTCAGAAATACGAAAAAGGAAATCAATTTGGAATATAACATGTTTTTGGTTGCAGCAACATTTCTGGCGTCTGTTAGACGATATTACAATACCGGCCAAAAGTTTGGAATCACGGCGTAAATTCAGAGAAACAGAAGGTTCATGAGAAGAACTGAATGCCTTTAGAACTACCAAGGAAGATTAACTTGTCAAAAAATTTACGAGCAGTATGTTTTACATTTTGTATTATTTTTTATCAAGGACTGCGTATTTTTCCTCAAATTGCTCTTTTATTAAAAAACCGTCTTTATCTTTAATAACAGCCTGACATATTCAGGGCATTCTGGCAATTGTTTTTCGAATGTTTCTAATGTAATTAATAAACTATACAAGATAATTGTGGACATAAGAAAATGCTGAAATCTGTTTAGAAATATGATTGAACTAGTTAATATTTGATATTATAACGATGGATCGTTTCAAAATTTAACGATCTATTCGATTTTTACAAAAATCAGCAAGTGATTCCAAACTTTTGGTCGGTAGTGTATTTAAATGTTATATATGTACTATTATCGTCGTAAATTTCACGTTAGTTAACCGACTATAATAATTGGCATAATTTTTCGTCGCAGGCTCTATGTTGGGGATTTGTAAGCAAAACCACTAACCATATCCCAACTAACTCCCAACCGGTAGCCACCGTTGGCCAACCATAAATACTATTAGGGACTGTACTTTTGAAACCATACGAAATTTTCGTTTTTATACTTTTCCGTTGAAACTTACGAACACTCTCCATAATCGCATGAAATAATTGTGTTTGTTGTAGCTTCGATACCGAAGTGCGGCGGTTGTCAAGAAGCTATCTTGGACAAATACGTTCTGAGAGTCCTCGAAAGGTGTTGGCATGCAAGGTGTCTCACGTGCCGGGACTGCGGTGCTAGGCTGACCCACAAGTGTTTCGCGAGGAACGGCCACCTTTTCTGTAAAGACGACTTCTTCAAGTAAGTAGGGGGAGTTCCCCTAGTACCGGACGCTTAAGGTTTTTTCTTAAATAAGAACTGTAATATTTTATTTCTTTCTATTCTGCGTTATTATATAAATCAACAATATTACGAACCAAAAGTAAAGTGAAAAATAATCGACATTTCCGTAATAACTAACTTATATCGACATTATACTTTGGTGGTATGATTTTAAGAATTGAGGATGTGGCCCCTAGTACCGGACACAATAAATATTACTTATATTCGCAACAATCGTAAACATAATGGTCGAAACATTTCGGGATATTGTCACAAGCTTCGTGGGCTCATTTTAACTAGCTTGTAGGTACATTCTTTTTGTCCAACTCTTCTATTTTCTCAACAAATCTCGGTTCTAACATTTAACTAATTTTTCCGTTAACCTTTTCAACTATTCACTAATTAGTCCAGTGCGTATCAGAAGACGCACCCTATTATTTTAACAAAAACGTACCCTCTGATGAATCTTTGATTGATTTTTTTTCAACGTATTTTTAGAACACTTTGAAAAATTATGATTACTACTAAAACTATTGATACATATATGGCAGTGATTGGCAAAATCATTAGTCGACTGCGGATTATTCTGCAAAATAAAAATTGTCTTCATCAATATTGCAAGACACAGAAGCCATATAAAACTTTCTTTCTATATTCAACAATTTCAATCGATTTCGCCGATTTTTGTCATAAATGCATAAAATTCGCTATCTACAAACAACAAGAAAAGCAAGTGCGTCTGAACTTCTGATACATGATGATATATATTTTTTCAGTGTTTTAAACATAGGATAAAAAAAGTCAATCGAAAATACATCAGAGGGTACGTTTTTGATGAAATAATAGTGTGCGTCTAAACTTCTAATACCCACTATACATATACATATAGTATACATAGACTGGAACATACAAGATTGAGATTTGTGAACCCATTAAAGAAACATTTGTTTATTAAACCTAATATCGTATGGAAAACAATAACACAACTCATACGATTTCTGACCACGATAATTAATAGATACAATAGTTTATATTTTGTATGATGCACTGGATTCTTATCAGCCGCAACAATCAACTAACCTCCTTAGCTAGCAAAGCTGAGGCAAATACTTATCTGGCCCCCTTAGCATACGTTATTATCATTTGTTTTCGTCCCTCCGCAACTTACACGACACCACAGCTCGATAAAGTTTGAAATGTTAAACGTGTATCTACTGTCCGGTATTAGGTGCCGTCCGGCATTAGGGGAACTCCCCCTACCAATAACAAATTATTTCTATTCGCGTAATATAGTCGATCGATACACTTAGATATCTCGGATATCTGCAAGAAAAAGTTCATCTTATACCTGCAGTGCATGTAACACGAATTATCAATTTCTTGTTAGAATACTTAGATGTATTTAAATATACAGGGTGCCATAATCAGTTCCATTCGAACACCGTGGCGAGTTCCCCGATTATGTTTATATGCGTCGATCACATAGGACCGACATAATTTTTTACCTTTGAAAATCAATTTTCACTGCAACCTATTAGCTTAACCTTTTAGTAGAATCTACGAGGTGGGGGAATAAAACAGAAATTAGAGTGTTATGATTAGACTGCAGATGTTCATGCAATTTTGAGCAGTGTTTTATTATTGCACATCTGTAAAACATAAACAATGAGTACTTCATTATTAATATTAACATTATCGAAATTCTTTGTATGTATAATAAAGAGATCTAAACGATTGTCTATTATATAAAAAACATTATAGAGATCATGTAAATTTTTAAATTCATTTTCTAATATGTATATATACTTATTGATATGCATACTTCTAATGATAATACTAGTTGTAAATTGTTAACGATACATATATCAATAAACTTCATTCAAGTATTAATTCCATAGACATAATAGTGTAATATTGTAGTACGAGACTCTCGACAAGGGATCTTTATGAAAAATAAAAATTTTCTACTCTTTAATCATAATATTCGACTTATTATTTTAGGATGATTATAAGAGAAAATACATTTTCATTTAACTGTGGTTTCTTACAATTGGACAAATTCTGATTTTGCATAAAAGACCGCAGTCTAATAAGGAGGTAGTGAAACCGATGCAGAAGTTAGATGAAACGTGCATGTACAGATCCACCATTGGTATTGATTGTGTCAGAAGAGCGTGCCTTTTCTCATCCACCCACACCTCCGCAACCGCGAGACGCCATTTTTCTTCTTCCGTTAGCCGAATCGAAGGAACTTGTTTCCCTTCCCCTTCGTCTTGTCCTTTCCCGGGTACTCGCCCTTTTCTTGGGGTAGAAATCTTCTCGAGAGCGGAACCAACCACCTTCACAACGCATTCCGATACTGTGAAAGTTTGTTACTTTCTCGCCAGTTTGATACATGGCTTGTTTATCAGCTGTAGCGCCAAACGTGACGGATTTTTAATCACTCGTTGAAAGTTATTTCTAGACTGCGGATCTTCGTGCGTGTACGGCATCTTCGCAAAGTACTAGAAGCAATATTTATTAAGAAAATTAATAGTATTTTTCTTTCATTTTTAGTAGGAAACACTTTTAAGCACAGTACTACGTTAGTCCCTGATTTTTAAAAATGGAAATTTGCATAAAGATCCACAGTGATTCTCTTTGGAGAATGAATTAAAAGTACAGTATCAAAACTTGCTACATATGCGCATTTTTTAAAAATGTTGGAATATTTGTAGCAATGTGTTTCAATTATTATTACTAGTATTATTAGGATTGCTATCAATGATTATTAGTAGACTGCTTATAAAAATTTTCAAAAATGCTGGAGTATTAAATTCAGAGTTTAGTACGAAATGCTGTTACCATTGAAAATAGAATTTTATCAGGTACCACTTTCTTAAAATTTGTTTACAAAAATTGAAAATTGCAATAACATCCAGAGTGTAATTGTTAGTATTACGCTTCGCAGAAAATATGTTCGAATTTTCACTTTACATATTGAAAAACTGGAACTCATAAATAAAGTAAAATCTTGATTTAAGAAAAACCTTCGGGTCCGTGCTGTTTCTTAGATCCGGTGGTTCTCTCATTCGTATTAACACATCGTGTCCAGTGTCACTTTAATCAGAAAAATGTCACAAATAAGTTGATGAATGTCCCATAAAATAACCTTGTTCTAAGATCTGTCCCCAAAACTGGTGTCGCCTTTCCGCTGAGTGTGGGCCTGCGATGCGTCAAAGTCAATTGTCATTGACTGGGGTACGGCTGGTTTGTTTTCCTGATGCGAAACAAGACACTCGACTTTCAGCCGTACCCAAGTCCGTAACTAATTCTAAGGGCCAAGCGTGCCAATAAATTTTTCAAAACTGACAATGTTCCACTCCATCGCAGCACGAACCCAGACATGATGTCTAGACAATTCTAGACAATGCCTATACATTCTTCAATAGCTGTACATTAACAAATCCAAAATAGAATTTTAATTCGGTTTAAAGGAAATTATTAATACACATTTCAGAATCTTCATCACGAGTCAGACACGATATTATAAGACAAGGGGTTAGGGTATAACGCACCAACCAGAGCGCGTCTACTGCAGATGGATTTCCGTTCGACCAATGCCAACACCGCGCTCAGCTTCAGCCTCGCTCTGGTTGGTCCGTGTTTTTTCGTTAATAACTCGTTGACAGAGCTGCGGAAGAGCATTGTCGCAAAGGAAAAAGTTACTTTAAATGAGCTCAGGAAACACCCCTTTCAAGGCAGTACCCTGTACACAGGGTGTTCAAAAAATGTAGTGAATTACCTTATCAACAACTTGACTGTTTACATCTACGTTATCTATATTTCAGTTGTGGAACAGCCGGAAAAAATGTCGGATTTATCTCGCTGTCCCTGTACTCTCCGGTTAATATTTGGCTACAATTAAATGTTTGTGTCCGATAGGTTTAGTGTGACGGTTTCCTGTCTGAAAACAGTGTCGCCTTAGTATGGCGACACTTTGCTGATGCCAATGCACGAACGTAATGTGAAAATGTTGTATGTTGTTGGTGTGGCAGGCGTTTCGGGACGAAGTGCGCGGGCTGCTTACAAGGATTGGCGCCGTCGCAAGTTGTTCGAAGGGCACAGGAGTCGGTATACCACCTGACCTGCTTCTCGTGCGCCCTTTGCTCCCGGCAGCTGGACACGGGAGACGAATATTACCTCATGGAGGACAGGAAGCTCGTTTGCAAGCCTGATTACGAAGCGAAGGCGAAAGGTAACTACTACAATAGATGATTCAACAACAATATCAGATACTGCGTCAAGCAGATTTCGGATATTTGTGCTTTTATTGTATTGTTGACTGGAGGCAATGAAATGAATCGTGCTTAGAATGCTTTACCACGGTCGTCTCTAGTACTGGCCGCAACATGGTAAATTTGACATCGCTGTCTCAGCCATTTGCTCTCCCAGATTCCTGACATTCGACAAATAGAAGGTACCAATTGGTATTTGCTGTTATTAAACAGTCAAAATATGAGAGACGCAAATTTTGATCTCTGGTCGACAATATGTTACAACGTGAATAAATCTTGCAAGGATGAACAATCTCTCTCTCTTGTTGATCGAGGAACACGATATGATAACTAACTTTAAATTGGACTATTTTCAAGGAAAAACAAAATAATTAAGAATTTCGTTTATTATGCAGATAATAAAAAATAGCTGGGAATAAGTATGGAACCGACTGAAGTGACTGTATGTAATTGATAATGATTAGGACTACACACTGCTTTATTTACAAATTTTTAAAACATATTTCAAAGGTACTTCTCGTAGTATTCTTTGTTGATCGTTCTATTGTTTCTAATGCATAGACAGCAGATCTTTATGGAAAATAAAAATATTCTACTTGAGTCGCAACAAACGAGTGAAATGGTAATTTATTTTCCTTCTTAATATGTTTAGTGGGTTCAAAACAATATACGATGAACCACGAATCGTGACCAGTAAAGATCACTATTATTAACAGTCCGATTGAAAATGTTTCTATCAGGTATAGCATGGTTTCAAGAGAGCTTTCACGTGATTATAGGAAATTTTCTGTCAACTCTTTCTTCTCATGATTTTTCAAAGTCACCTTCAACTTTTTTCAAATACACCTATAATTTTTTTACGCCTGTCTGTTAGAGGATTTCAAGGCGAATTCGGTAAGCATCATAATAAAAAATTTACTATAATCACGTGGAAGTTTATTTGAAACCAGACATTTTCAATCGGACTGCTAATAACAGAGTAATCTGGTCACGATTCGTGGTTCACCTTATATAACAGTATTCTTAAATTCTTCTAATGTGTACACTATTTTAAATTACAACTACTCATCTTTGTCATAAATGCATAAAATCCGCTGTCCACCAATGCGACAGCTGTTTGTTCAAGAACTCACCAGAAACTAAACAATTGAATGACGATTTTGATACTCTGGGTCAAAATAGATCCGTAACCCGCCGTCGTCGGAGGGTTAAGTAAAACATTCTTCTTTGTCAGTTTTGTACGTAAAAACTTTTTCCACGTTGCCCGTACATTTTCAATTGAGTTTAAACATCAGTTATTAACTGGTTACGTCATGGTTTTCATTTTGTTCTTCTCTTTTGCCGAATTCTTTTCCTAATACCTACCACTCTGAAATTTGATACCTACTCCGACGTTCAAGTGTTGTCTCTGTTGATTGCCCTCTCGCATACTTGCGAGTCTCTATCACGTGCCGCAAACATAAGTTTTCGTAATCTAGCGAAGTGCAGCTTCAGACAATAAACGAGCGAATCGAACGCAAGCGTTCATCTGACGAACTCGAAAAAGTATCGTTTAATTGAATTATGGAAAAAATACTCGATAAAAAGTTGCTAAAATTTTGAATTGCCGTCAAAGTGCAGTTGGCAAAATAAATAGAAAAATTTAGTGAAGATTGAATTGAAAAGAAATAATATCCACAGTCATACGCGGTGTGACAGCTCGGGGAATTGGACAATTGTGCATTTTGTTTACAAATGTGAACCCTGAAATGTACAGTGGATGCTAAAGGTATTGGAACACTAAATTACTGATTTACGAAAAATCGTTGATAGTCAAACTGTGATAATTTCGTTAAAAAAATAGTACAACTTGGTCTCATTTTAAAGCTTCATTTTAAACCGTTGCACAGTTGCATAACTATTGTATCGTTATTTCAAGGTTTAATAACAGTCCTAATAATAATTAAAAATTAATAATAATTTAATAGGTCTGTATTATTATTTTTTATGAAATGACCACTGATTAAATATCGATAGTTTTTCTAGAATCGGAAATTTAGAGCTCAAATACATCTTGGATCCACTGAGCGTATATTCTGTATTAGAAAACTTTCTTATAGGATTCGAACGATTTCTCCTTCCAGCACGACAGTGCAAGTATTCATCGAAGTAAAATAGTTCAGGAATGTTCACACGACAACAAGGCGTCCAAACCATAAAATGGTCATCAAATAGACCAGACTTAAGTCCCATTGAAAAATAGAAACGAACTTTTAGAAGCTATTGAGTTGTCATGGAAAGATATTTTACCATCACAGTGAGAACATTTAATTTCATCAATGCCAAACCGTATTCAAGCTGTGATACATACATGCACGTGGGAATGTCGCAAAACACTAGGTAATATAAATATTAAATAAATTATCGTTACTTTCTTTGCGAGTTCATAATGTTCCATACTATTTTCCAGAACTTCGGACGGTTCCACACTTGTTTCCAAACCAACATTTTCTATCACATAATAAACGAAATTCACCATTATTTTTGTATTTCTACATGAGAATAGTCCACGCGCTTCACATGTGTACCGTTGGAATTTACATTTTAAAAAGAAACACATTGATATTTGATATTCTCATCAATTTCATATCTTTACGTTTGGCTTCATATTTACTGCCAGGGGTAGTACGATTCGGTCAGTACTGAATAAAACTTGTTTACGTTTCGGTTTACAGAACTAGCCGATGGTGGCAGTATAGACGGCGAACCACCGAACAAAAGGCCGAGGACAACCATAACCGCGAAACAATTGGAGACTCTTAAATTAGCGTACAACACTAGCCCTAAACCAGCGAGACACGTGCGAGAACAACTCTCTAACGACACAGGGCTTGACATGCGTGTAGTTCAAGTTTGGTTTCAAAACAGGTACGTTTATCTTTTAATAATACAAATTTTCTGAAATTAATTGAATATCGTAATCTCAGAGGCAAGAACAAATATCTGCGCATTTTCATCGAACTTTCGATATCTTTTGATACGTGTTTAACCCATTAAGATCCAACGCTTCACTCACGACTCTCTTTTGGTGAATTAACATTATTGAATTCGGGTAAACTTTCCCTTGCATAACCAAAAATTTTGTCCTTTCCCTTATAAATTTTTGCATTTTTCTTATGATAGTCTGTAGATTTCAACGAGAAGTTGCGAGAAATCCAAGTTTCGATTCTAGAAGATCCTTCAAAAGTTACAAGTGTTTAAAGTTGAGCGATTTCCAGTGTTTCTGACAGGTTAGCGCCGCCATGTTGTGTGTAATGGCGGTGAAAGCAATGATTTTATTGTGTAGAATCGTCCTCTCCACGTTTATACCATTTTAAGACACCCAGTAGACGTATGGAATAATTCAGTTTTGAGATTAATAATAAGGATGATAGTGAGCAAATTTACTTTAGATTAAAGAATCACGATCAAGGCGTGAATGAAGTTAAAATCGCAACCGTGTTTCGATCACTGTGATAAATCACTTTCGCTCTTCCATACTGTTCATTCCCAACTCTCACATACGATGAAAACGATCGCACTCGCAAACAATCCATTTTGTTCGACACGTGCAGCGGACAAAACGGACGAATAAATAAAAGAAGTTTGATATCGTACAGTGTGGCAAGGATGCCCCAGATTAGATGACTGTTATCAACATTTGAAAAACCATCTAGTGCTAAAGTTGTCGATACTCATATGCAGAAATTCCAACTTTGAACTTTCTTTTGTCCGTCACTGTACCAACAACAAAGTAGAATTTGTGATTTCGGTTTAAAGGAAATTGATAACATATTTCGTAGATTAAACGGGGTTAATTATTTCGATTGAAATAAATGTTTCAGTTCATCTTCGCGTTTGCTACCTTTCGAATAAAATGGCTTAGATAGGAAACCACACGTGTGAAAACGATTATACATAGCAGCCAAGGACATTTCTGCATAGATGAAAGCTTTCGTGCGCTAACAATTTCAGCAGCATTCAAATTCTGTTAAATTCGTGCGGTTCAGTGAATATCGTTCGCTGAATTCAGATATCAGGGGACCCGAATTACCAACGATACCATAGAAAGGTAGTTTCGACATGGGCTTGCGAAGCCATTTACAGCAACTTGTCTTGTCAGCGAGCCGCAAATAAACACGACTTTTTATTAAAATCTAGTATTCTTGTTTAAAATTAAAATTTTCATTTCATCTAGAAAACTTGGCTTTTCAAGCAATTTGGTAACTATTTTTACGCTTGTTATTAATGTACTTTTTATTTCATTATTTTCATTTGTTTCATAAATTACTGCTTAGAATAGAATCACATTTATTAATTATGTTTATTATTATATTATTAACTTATTATGTTTAGGTAAAGTGTTCAAGCAAAGTATACATATATTATACAGTTGCATTAATAGCGAATTTAAAAATTTACACGATCTCCATAATGTTTTTTATTTAATAGATAATCGTTCAGATCTCTTTATTATCTTCTTGCGCTTTCTGATGTAGAAGAATCCTTTTGATCGTTCAACTTTTGACTGAAATACGTCATGTCATATTTCTGCAACAATATATGTAGTAAGATAGTTTACCATTGTCACTTGAGTTTTATCCGTTATCTTACTCGTCTAAGGCCTCAGGCATTTTTCGAACTCATGTTCTTCGAACTTCTCTTTCTCAAGAAAGTGTTGCATTAGAAATCGCGTACATTGTGGTCAATATAAACGTCGTTGTATAAAAATTGCTTTATCAATATTGCACCTATGTCTACCACAATCAGTAACGAATGTGTACTAACTCTAGAGTTAATCTCAAACTTCATCTATGCGACAGTGGATTTTGTAAACTGTTGATGACGTTATCACTGACGTTGTTTATTTCTGTCATCGATAAGCATCGATAAAGATAAAACATGTGTGAAGACGATAAAAGTACGCACGTGGTGCAAATTTTTCTTCCAAAACACTTATAGAAGATTTTTCTGACAATTTCTAACATGTCCAGAATTACTTCAGAGCATACAAAGATAAAACTTGTGGTAAATTGCATTGCAGATGTCTACATAGAAATTATCGAAGTACAAATCCCTGCACATAAATAGAAAACGATTCGTAATGTCGTGCATAATCTTCTCGTCTACAAAATTCATTCAAAAAGCAACAAAATTGTCTTTTAATCAAGGCAAAGTTTTGTTTTATTTTTTTTTGTTAGTCTGCAAATATGTTGGGGGATGTACAGGGTGTACCAGAAAGTGTTACAAGCTGTTTTATCGTAAACTAATGAAAATATCGATTTAATTTTATTATAAATTAAATGGTTCAGAGGGGCTAATAGTTTCTATTAAATTTTTTGGATTATTTTGGTGGTGGAAGAGGAAGGGGACCACATACACTGTGTTTCGAATGGAAAGTAGCATTGATTTTTTGTTATTGTGATGCCTCTTAAATTTCATGTTTCAAGTCAAGTCATTATTCGAGCTGATCAAGTTAAGTGCCTCACCCTGTATTGAGTTTTATATTTTTTTATGTAAACTGATATAAACCACCGCCAATTTATTGTACTTCTTTTGCAGGAGAGCAAAGGAGAAGAGACTGAAGAAAGATGCGGGCAGAACGAGATGGTCCAACTTCTTCCGAAATATGAAAGGAACTGGACCTGGTGGACACTCACCGAGGCATGACAAACTCCTCGATAAAGACGAACTTAAAGTCGACCTTGATTCCACTTTCGGCCATCACGGTATGTCACTACTTGTTTCATTCAATTGTTACGTGTATACATGCACAGTCAGTCACATAAGTATTCGTACGCCCTTTAAAACAGAATTACTTTTTTATAATTGTACCAAATGATCTGATGTTTTGCAAGCAATTAGAAGCATTGGTTTACTAAATGATGTGCAAAAAAGATTTTCAAAAAGTTACAATTTACAAGGTTGCATGCAAAAATAGAGAAGGCATTTCTTAAAACTGTTTTATTTGGGCCCTTAATGAAAATTTAAAATATATGTTTTGTAGATCTATAGAAGTTGCACACATGCTGAAAATTTTCTTTCGTTTCTATTTTCTTTTCTTCGCCTTTATATGGTATAATATTTGCCACAGTTAAAAATATTGTGCTCTGATTAAATATGACATATTTATGTCGAACGTTAATTTCTCTACTTTTTAAATTAGTATAAACACATGCCTAAAAGAATTGGTACTTTCTGAATTTCTACTTGAAAATAAAAGACAAATTTCAAACACATTTGTCAAGTTTTATACGACCTGATATTTACAAAAATATGAGCATTAGTTAATTGTTATATTGGAAAAATTACACAGTGGTACTATTTTAATAAATATATTCGTAAGTGATTTGTGCAAGCTATTTTATTAATTCTCTTAAGAACAATTCTCTCTTTCCGGTTTTACCATCTAAGAATTACTGTCATTTTCGTATAGTTTTCATTACGATTTAGAGTAAATATTTCAATAAATTTTATGAAATAATTATGTTACTCGAGCGAGCTTAACTAATAACTTCGAATAATTTATTATTTGGTTGGTCGATTCGATTCGCTCGTATTTTCACGTTCACATGCACACATATGTGCCTGCTTATTCCACTGAGATTAATTCAATTTGCTCGTCGGCGCATATGAATCTACGATCCACAGAACTAGTATATCTATATCACAACCAGTGTCCATAATGGTTCCGTATTCAAAAAATCGTTCTGCGTTGTCAGATATAGCGCTGAAAAGCGACCAATAACGCGTTATTTGTACTTCCAATATCGCGAAATGTACGCAGCTTCTCCCCTCTGTATGCGCAAGCATTCCCTTCGATTCATGAAACGAGAAAATGTGAAAAGCGTGGTAAAGGATCCTCGAATATTTTCACGTAGCAAACATTTTGTTATGAAGAAATACGTTTCTGTTATATGCTTTCGCCGACGGCTAAAAGAATTTTCCTAACCATAAAGAAACTCGAGTACGTTCCGTATACTATTATTAAGTTGTTGCATAAGGAAATGTCCCATTTTAGAATCTTATAAAACGCTTCGATCAACTCTTGTTAGAATCTTTTTTTTAACCATCGAAAACTCTCTTTTTAAGATCTCTCATTCGTGGTTCGGATAATCGAGGTTCTACTGTATTTGCAATTTGGATAGAGTGTTCAATTGAAAAACAAAACGAAAGAGAAGGATACAGTAATTTGAGATAGTGTGGTCTTCTTCTGTTGGTACTGGTAACATCCAAGCTTTCGTGTATTCGAGCGTTTAGCAGAGGGGAAGACGATCTCGTCAATTATTCAAGAGTTCGTGGAGGCTAACTGCCAGTTCACCATGTCCGAGATTTCAGGAAGATTGCGGGCCATCCACGAATTTATGCCTATCGTTAACCGTACACGCCCGTAAAGCCATGCAAACTTCCACCGTTGTTTAAATTTTAAAGCTCTTCATTACCGGGAACCCATTTATCTATCAACAGATGTTCATAGCGGAAAAATAGAAACTCGTTTATTCAATTAGTTCTCGATTGTATTTTGCAAATCAGTGGATCGATGTAATTTGTTCTTCGAAGAATGAAATTTTCATTTTATGTTTGTGCGATAGGTGTTTGTAATCTCTTAACGACAAAGTGAATGTATTTCTGTGCAAGGCACATTCCGAATTATATCAAAGTGTTCTGTTATTACTAGACTGCGGAGCATGTTGCAAAATAAACATTTTCAACGTGTTCAATGGAATTTTCCATTTTTTTATCGATGTTTTAGTTCAGGGGATATTGACCCTCTGCACTCGGTGCTATTTTAACTTGAAAATTAAACATTTCTTTCGACCTAGAAAATTCTTTGTACGAATATGAAATTGATATAATACCTCGTACAATATTTAAATGTGAATAGTAGACAGTGGATCTTTACGCAAAAATAAAAATGTTCTACCTAAATTGCAACAAACTGCAGTGAAATAGATATTTATTTTCTTCCCTATTACGTTTAGTAGATTGAAAATAATATAATACATAGTATGTTTAAATTTCCTAATATTTTTGCTATTTTAAATTACACCTACTCCATTTTTGTCGTAAATGTGTAAAACCTGCAATCTATTGATTAGATACTGACACATTAATAATGTAAACAATATTTTGAATAATGGTACAGCAATTTTTAGTGACGCCTGTCAGAGTCACCATTCGAGTGCTAAGGGTTAAAAATAATGCATGAAACCGGTTCCCTGCTTGTATATGACGATGATCGTGAACGTGTTAAGAGTTGTACAAACCTGATACTAGTGTCTTTAGTGTTCTTAATATGTTTAATAGGTTGAAAATAATGTAATAGTATTTTTAAATTCTTCTAATATTTTTACTGTTTTAAATTGCACCTACTCATTTTTATCATAAATGTTTAAAATCCGCTGTCTATTGATTAGATACCAACATATTTAATAATCTAAACAATACCTTGAATAATAATACAGCAATTTTTGCTGTAAATAATCAAGTGCAAAGGGTTAATATGCTTGTATGAAAGTGTGGAAATTGCGGTGATTTATTTGAATTAATATTTGCATTTAGATTTGAGTAACGACAGTTACGGAACAGTGGTGAACATGGGATTGGATGGCGAAGGTGCGAGTCCAGGTGGGGGTGGAAATGGAGCAGGCGGAGGTCCCCCGCGAGGATATTTAGGTGCAACGACTCCTCCTTATCTGTCAACAACGTCCAGATCGCCGTCCTTACCACCCCAGTTTCCATATCCACCGGATGCTGGCCTCTCCGTCTACACTACCCTCAGTAAGTGAACATTTTCTTTTAATATTTCGAATTAACCCACAAAAGAACAGTAGTGTCTATCGGACACATTTCGAAACTGAAGCAATACACTACTACAGAGCGTTAAGTTAATCGTTGTACAAAAAGAATTTTCAAACAAATGTTGCATGGTTCCCAGGGGACATACAGTGCTGCAATCTGATTTTTGTTACTTCGATTTTTTATCAAGATACGAAGGTCACCTTCAGTTTTCCAAATAGAATGCCCAATATTTTTGCTCGAACTCGGATGAACCACAAAATTCTGCGTAAAAAAGTATTGACCTTCGTATATCACAAATGTGATAGTTAACGAGATATTATCGAAATGATTTTCCATTTGTACGAGGTCTGATCAAAAAATTCTAGGACTGTTTAAATTGCACGCCAACGAAAGGTCGGGGCGTGATGCAATTGCTACTCACCCGATCTGGCCCCTGCGGACTTCTTCCTGTTTCCAAAGCTTAAGTACCCGCTGAAAGGAAAGAGATTTCACACGATTGACGAAATACAAGAAAAATCGCTGATGGAACTGAACTGCATTTCAGAAGAGGCGTTTTCCCGATGCTTCCAGCAATGGAAACAGCGCCAGCAGCGGTGGGAAAAATGTATAGTTTGTCACGGGGAGTACTTTGAAGGGGACAATGTTGAATAACTTCTGCGAATGTTAAATAAATTTATAAAAAATAAATCCTGGAATTTTTTGATCAGACCTCGTACGTATTCAGGTTGAGGGATATCAGTTCGAGCACCTACTAGCTTCCAGCTATTATACATGTGGGAAACTATATCGATAATATCTCGTTAACTACTAGTCACGATGGTTAACGAGTCATTATATTACACGTTTAGTTATCGCTGCAAAAGTCATCACATCATTGCGGAAAAAAAATGTAACACGAAGTAAAAATTAAGAAATGACATTGTAAATCCAGTCATTTCGACTGGTGTGGTGGTTCTAGTGTTAAATAATAATGTTTGTTAGGTGAGTACACCCGGCGATGAAACGACGCGAAATTTTTCGGTTACGAACAAGATAGCTGAGCAAGAATAATCTTGGCGCAATATGCTGCGAAACCATATCGTTTGAACGAGATATGACTTGCATCCTTGTGCAAGCCATCTTTCGTCGGATAGCTTTGTCGAACGACAAAGGAGCAGTCTATTCAACGATATATGTACGTTGCAGGTGGTGCAGGCAGCATGGTACCAGGACCGGCGTCCGATTTGAGCAACGAATCAAGCGGAGGCGGCGGAGGCGGTGGAGGCGGCGGCGGAGGTGGTTACCCAGACTTTCCACCTTCGCCCGATTCATGGCTCGGCGAACCGCCACCCCCGCACGCTCACCACCATTCCCACTACGGCACATAACCCGGCAGACGTGCGCGTCGCCAAATACCGTTCGGGAGAACGGATCGGCACAAAGCGTTCACCTGACATCTCCTTCGACGAGGCAGGACTCTGTTGAGAGATTACCGAGAATCCTCCATCAGACAAGCCGTGTCCTCCTTCGTCGGATCTACGACGTTAAATCCTCGAGCCTTGAGAGGATCTCGGTGTTCTCGTTAAACCACCAGCAGATATCTCCGAGCGGATATCGATCGGCCGTCGTCGATCGAACGCCGAACTCGAGCCAGGGAGTGATTTTACACCGTACATTTGCACCGTCCCGGCCGGTTTCCCGTCATCGGAATGATGCCGTATGTCGCTGTCGCGTCGCATCGCGTCAAGCTATACCATCCATCACACAAACAAAGAACCAACTTTTCTGTTGATGCTGCTTATTTCTTGAAACGTCCCGTTCGATTCTTCCACGACTCCACGTTGCCAACGAAAATGGAAACAAAGTGCTTCTCTCGCCAAGGCACGCTGTCCGATACAACCGGATATGTTCTATACTTTAGCAGTTTGTCGTTACGTAACCCTTTCATTAAAATAGACGTGATATCTTGTTTCCACGATGTCGAAGAAACGATGCTATGGACGAGATGTCACATCGACGGTAGTGAAGGGATTAAGCAAGTCAGGGGAGCAAAATGAAACTGATCTTGAGAAAGACTAGCTTCGATGCAGGCAGACTCGAAAGTTTCTGTTTTCTGAGAGTAACAAGCAGGCATCAACAGCGCGAAATGTTGTTCGATGTTCCTTTGGTGGGTATGTAGCTTCGCGTTTCTATTGCACGTACGCTACGAATTCGATAGTACGATTAATCTTAATATATTTATGTACAAGTTCCTCGTTTCCCGGTACTATGAAGTTTAATCGTCGATTAAAGAAAAACTAGAGGGTAGTTTAGGCGTGCCGCCAGCCGGACGTTCGTCGCAACCGATGCTTTCCAACGGATTGGAAGAACGGTGAACGATAAACGGTCTGCTTTTTCGAACATACATCCTTTGGCCGCGATCGGTACCATCGGGAGATTTCGAAAAGACAGTATCGCGTCGCGAGGGCCAACTTTTCATTTTTTCTCAGTGAATTCCGTCGAACCGGACGCGTGTAGAATTGCGACTGTGCTTCGGATGGGATCGTTAACCGTCGTGAACGTCAACGGGTCGCGTATCTGTGGTATACCGCGCTTATGTGACGTTACAAGTTTCGGGTGTCGTTTTATTGTAAATAGTTCAGATTAGATTCTATCGTACTCTAATAAGAGAAGTCAAACGGAAGTGGATCGAGAGAGGAGGGAGAGAGGATCGGCGTACAGTGATCTTCGCACGAGCGACGCCGTCCGCAAACACAACTCAACACGCAAAGCGTCTAGCACAGTGTTTCCCAACATGGGGCCCCACGCACCACAGGGCGGCAATTTCATTGTTATAAAGTGATTTCTTTCTAATACCTATCGTTCAACCCTTGAATCAGTTATGCTCGTTAGTGTATTATCGCAATATTGAAACAGTGAAAACATTCGAAGAATTTTAAAATACTATTATTAGACAGCGGATTTTATGCATTTATCACAAAAATGAGAAGGTGTAATTTAAATAAAACCAATAGCAACACTTAAAATACCGTTACATTATTTTCAATCTATCAAATATATTAAGAACGAAAACAAACTTCCACTTCACTCCAGTTTGTTGCAATTCAGGTACACCATTTTTATTTTGCATGAAGATCCACTGTCTACTAATCAATTTTATATCCATCAAATTTCAAAAATCATGGGGAATGAAATTATTCTAGCTAGAAAGAAATGTTTCATCTTCGAGTTAAAATAGCTCCGAGTGCAAAGGGTGAAGTGTCTTCAGTGAACAATTCAATTTTTTAATATTAAAAATTATAAAGAGAATTTTAGAAAGACTCAGGTGGGGCATGGCACAAAAGAGGTTGGGGAACACTGATCTAGCAGGATAAGCATGGGTAATCGTCCGCATGCCGTTCTTAATTTTCTTTTGTCGTCTGCTAAACAATTTTCTTTGCCTGGAACCATATTCTGTAAAATTTCAGATCTCTATCCCCTGGTTTAAGTGTAAATATGAGGGTGGAGAGCCTAAACCTTATAATGCGAGGGAAACAGTTTGATTTTCAGAGGTGATCCCTTGGAAAATAAATCATTTTTTTCTAAATCCTTAATAAATGATTGAAAATTCTGAAAAAATAAAGCTACTTCGTAGCTTCGTTTTCATATTCCTTTCGTGTGAGTAAATATCTTCGCAAATCACTCAGAAAATGAAAGGTAAAGTTTAGGCTTCTCACCCCCATATTACTCTCAGCCCTTAGTGGTGATTCTGAGACGCCACTAAAAATTGCTGTACCATTATTTAAAATATTGTTTACATTATTACATACGTTGATATCTAATCAATTACTAAACATTTAAGTATTGTATGAAGTATTATAACAATTTCATATCCACCAAAAAATCATGGAGAATGGAAATATTCCGGATCGGAAGAAATGTTTAATTTCCGAGGTAAAACAGCTCCGAGTGCAAGGGGTTAAACGAAGGGGTGGAAATCTGAAATTTCACAGAATAGTGTTTTAGTCAAAAGAAATGGAAAATGGCACGGGGCCGATTATATACCCACGCTTCTCTTGCTAGACCCTTTTCAAGAACCCTGAAGCACTAATCATTTTTCCATCTAGCTCGCCAGGCAATGCAGTCGAAAGATTTTTCGCGGTTTCTTTTTTGTCAACAAGTTCCTTTCACAGTGTACAGAACGTTTCCTTTTGCATGGAAATATTCGGTGCGATAGTACGTTGAAATTTAGTGCTACAGAGTTGACCAGCATCGCCATCGATCGAAAGCAATCCCGGGGTTTCTCTATTTTCGCTGTAAATCGCTCGCGTTCGACTTTCCGACGCGGAAGGGTCTAGACGAAATTCAATCATTCATCTTTAGACAAGTTAGGGAACCGAACGTCGAGATGCGATCTCCAATTGTAATCGAATGACAGTCGGCTATGAGTTGTTTAAACTGTATCGTATTTTATTACAGAATAGTCGTAAAGTTGTTTCGAAAGTAGTCAACCTTTTTGGGTTTACTAGCTCGCTTTATTATTGGTATTTCCACGGGAACTACGGGTGCATATTCCAATTCGTAATATTCATGCAAAAATTAACGCGAACACGGGCGAATATTATTAGGATTTCCTAAAACAAACTCAAGAAGTGAATTTCTTGAAACCTCCTTCAGAAACATTATTTAAACATTTCCGAAAAATTGTTTGCTTTTATTGCTATATCTTCCTAATGCTTCTGAACACGGCTACTATAATTCGAATCAATATCAACGTTCTAAGATTCTAAACAATAAATAACAGCTGAAAAGGAGTCCTTTATTTCGATGCTTTTTTCATACTACTACTTACAACCTTTGCCACGCTTAATAATAATTGTTTTGAGAAGTAAAATTGTCGATTTTAACTTCTATAGACATGTGTTTTGACGTAAGAAATTGAATTCTGCACTCGGCCGTTTTCCCGCAAAATCTTGATTCGTATAAACTTCGAATTATCTCTCTTTCTGTCGATTTGCAACATCAACTAGCCTTGTCAATTGGGATAGGTCGATCGATCGATCTAACTTTCAGCGAATGTTCTATTGCACGGTTAACACTTTACGGAGAACGGCGTGAATTATTGTATTCTTCAAATCGTGTACATATGTATTATTTAAAGAAATGTTTGACAATTCTGTTTTCTCGGATTCTGCGGAAACAGTTGTTCGGCTATGTTCTTGTCCGTAAGGTATTAACGATACTTGTATAATCAATGTCATAACGATGTCAATTGTACCCTCGTCTCGACGAATATAGTATGCGCGATGTGTATAATTTGTAATATGTATATATAAACGCGGAATACAGTACATGCGAAAGCACGATTAGATTTATATGGAAATCGATAATCAAAAGCGGCGGTATCGATCGACCGATTGCGATCTCCGACGGCTAAACGGCGTGTATTTGCCTGTAATAATGCGAGGTTCGCTTCGAACGTTTGTACAGATTGCCCAACTAATTCTTGCCGCTTCATTGCTGCGAGTGGTGTATAGCCCTGACAAAACAGGAATCATTTGAAACGCTATACACACCGCAAAAGTTGTTAACACCACCGAACTATTTTTAAAGAAACAAAATTGTATTGCCTCGTGTCGTTCGAACGAGTAGCCTCGATGTCGCGTTGTGCGTTACGCGACACAAAAACAAGGATCGAGGTTGAGGAAAAAGGATATCACTGTAGAATTGTATATATGTCGCGTCGTCCCTGATTCGTTT
The DNA here is from genome assembly GCA_963966675.1 of Lasioglossum calceatum. Classification (NCBI taxonomy): domain Eukaryota; kingdom Metazoa; phylum Arthropoda; class Insecta; order Hymenoptera; family Halictidae; genus Lasioglossum; species Lasioglossum calceatum. The sequence continues at coordinate 16,397,046 of OZ016543.1, read as the reverse complement.
TAACCGCGAAAATTCGATTACGAGAAACGGAGTGAAGAGACGAGTATAGGTATTATTTCGTCGGCTAGGAGAATTGTATGTTGTACAGTTACGAGAACCGAAATACATGCGCTTCTCGCATCGGATTTCGCAAACAGAAAAAAAAACATAAGAAAGAAAAAAGATTCACGTGACCGGCGCAGTTCATAACTTCATCGACACGAGTTACTACGGATCTTTATATTATTATCTAGTCATCGAGTGATAATAAAAATTCTATCATAATCTATAACGTGTTGTGCGCATTTGTTTCGAATTTTGCTTTATTCACCACCTACCTCGTTCACTCTCAGTCTTCTTTTTTTTTTTGATAAACTAATGAAAAAACATTTTTATAGAGTGCGTAATTCTTTTGACATATATCTTTTTAAGTTTTCAAATACAAGAAAAAATTTTTATATAATTTTGTAAATGAATTTTTTGTAGGGGTTTTTTTGCAGCCTCATGGAAGTCATTGATCTGCTGGCGTGCACGATTGCGGCTCACTGGAACGTCTGAAAAACGCAATCGAAAAGTATAATTTAGATAGAGATACTCGTTGGTGTCGTCGGGCAGAAGGCAAATCGTCACGCAGATGCGTCTCGTCGGTGCCAGATAGAATATGAGATCGAGAACAATAGAGAAAAATTAATCACACAAGTGGCAATTACCACTATTTATCTTTGATATTACTCAGACAATTTTTATTTTGCACACAGATCCGCAGTCTGCTGATTATCAATACAGCGTCTCGAGCATTTGCGGCAAGTGGTACTACCGGGTTTTATCCATCGGCTGCAGCAGCACAAGCGAGGTATAGCAGTATAGCAGTGGACTGATGATCATCTAATATTTGACAGTACCTCCCTGTACTGCAGTATTACACTAAATAGAAGTCCAACGCTGTGCCGAGTCTCTCCGAGCTAGTCAACATTCGTGTTATAAATGTTTAGAATGTAATATACATAAGCTATGGACATGTACAATATACAAACACTTTATGTATGAATTTACGATGACTAAATAAAGACTAAGTATTAAAAAGAAATATCTCCGTATTATATTTATTGAACTACCAATTTATCCCAAACGTCCCACTTGTTGTAGAGTTATACTACTGATTTCCGCAAAAATGTACTTGTCATTGAGTTACTCTCCTGATTTGGAATTGCAAAAATAGCAAAACTTAGAAAAACAAAAATATTCCAGCGTCTGACTTGTCGTTGAGTTGCACTACTGAATTCCGTGCCACCAATTGAGTTTTGTATTAGGAGAACATGATATCGAAGGAGGTGGCACGAAATTCAGTAGTATAAGTCAACGACAATTCAGACGGTCGAAAATTGGTGAAAATTTTCGGGAACCTCGAAAATTGAGTTTTGGAAATTGTTTGTGGAAATCTAGCGAATAAAATGAATTTAATAGTCACAGTTAATGAAATGAAATTTGAAAAATCTCTTCAAGCAAAGTGATAAGTAGACTGCGGACGTTTATACAACTATTAATTTTTATAGACCAATTTTAAGAAAGTGGAATGAAACAAAATCTTATTTTTATTGGTGGTAGCCTTTGTAGGTCTGGAATAAATAAAAATCGTATTAAATTCTGTCAAATTTTATACTCCAGCATTTTTTGAACATTTTCAGAAGCCATAAATGCATAAGGATTCGCAGTCTATATGTATAATAAGTCTTTGGCTAACCCAATACATAATAAAAGTAAAACGAATACGCAGTCTTATACAAAGAAGTTTGTTGTTATACATAGTTGCACACAGAAAACTGTTATTTCACATATCACACACAACTCGACTATGTATATACAAATATACATGTAGATACGTATCGAATCAGTCTCAAAAAGAATCAACGGTTGCATGCACACTTACCTAACACTTCGAAATCTTTAAAGAACTAATAACATCACACATTATATTCTTAAATGAAATTATTCTAATTTATATGTTTCTAAACGATATGGTTTTAAGTAAAAGCAGATAGAAAAAATTTGTAAAACTAAGTTTAAGAGTTAGTATAAAAAATTTCGTGTAAGCATTACCACTTACAGTGTTTTTTGCGCTTTATTCGACCTGATCTTTTCCCCCAAACGAAACATCTAAATTTTATCTAAATATTTCGACTTGGAAAGATTCTTATTGACAGCCCAAATTAAAAAGAACTTCAACGTCAATTATTTCATTCAAATGTTAATGGCACTTTATTGGTGAAGACTATGTACAGATGCTGTGTAATGATACATCGGTGTGTTTTTATGTACACGCGGGCGAATTTCTGTTGTCGAGAAAACGAAACACGACAAACGCACAGATTTCGTTTCGACCATAAGGTCGCGTCAAACAATCTACAAAGGGTTCGAGTACGTTTACATGATTATATACAAAATTCGCAATGTACAGTTTCATTAATACTTCGCGAAGTAATAATTTGTTTATTTCTCGTCGTGTCATATTTACGTGTACGTGTTTAGTTTTGACATCTCGTGCATGTAAGAAAATACTTCTTTTTGTAAATTTTAACAAGAATCGTTCGAAATATTACAAACTTGAACGACGCGCGAATGGCAGAGATTCGATAAAGGCGCGATTATAAAAAATAAACGATGGTGTTGTTTCCACGATATTTAACGAGCGGCTTCACGTTCTCCTTTCTCAAAAAAGAGTATCTTATCGGCTCGTTTTAATCCGCCTATCTCTGTTAATTATCCAAGGGCTCCTCGAACGTCCTCGTCTTCTTTAAAATACTTTTGGTAATCTGCAATTGCTTTGTTATTGCTTTCTCGACGTTCTTCTTGTTTTTATTCGACGCAGACAGATGCTGGAAAGTGTCCTCCAGTGCTCTTCTTGTTTTCATCAACCTTCTCTTCAGTGTTTCATTTTCTTGCTTCAACGCGTCTACTTCGTCTAAACCTGCGAAATAAAATGTCACTTCTATTGAGTCTGGTGGCTGCTACAATTAAACTAATGAACTTTAAGACAGTGTTTGAAGGAAACTGTTAAAATTTTCAATTAGTTCCGATATAAAAGTTATGTTTTGACTTTTAACTTTTCTGTTCTAAGAGAATAGTTATTAAGGTAAAATTTCACTATACGTATGAGCGAATATGAATTTCATTCTTCATTGAATATCGAAGTTGTGATTTTATGTAGTCAGAAATGAAAAGAAAGTTGCATCAATGTAATTGGGATCGTAAGAGTTCTCTTTCGTTTTTAGAATGTGTTAGTATTCTTTCAGTACATTTCTTTACATGTATTTAGTTTTAATAAACTTTAAATATATTTATGTAAGACTGTGTTTGCAAGTTCCTTATATCTTTTAAATTAAATACCCTTCCTTCCTTCTCTCTTTGAACTCTGAACACATTTGAATAACAAGAAATATATTAGTACGTCTCCAATAAGTAATGTGTTGGGACAAATTTTTTTATAGTGAATAGCAATGACATTACCTTCGATTGGTAACGGACTTTCGCTGCCTGCTTTTCGTATTGGTCCGTTACCGTTGCTGCTGTCTTCATCGCTCAAAAGATTTGTCATCGATTCTGTAATCTTCAGAGTATCTTTCAACGGCCTCATTGTTGTGACCGCCGCATCACTTTCAATCCCTAAATCTGGTGAACAACTGGATTTGCTTCGTCCACCGGTCGTTGGATAATTCATGGAAAACCAGTACTGTGAATTCTGAAAAGCATTTTCATTGTTTATCAAGATCAATAGCGTTCTTGATTTTTAAGTAGGGAATTCAAAGTTTAATAGGTTTTCTGTAGATTACGGATCTTCGTATAAATATGTGTTTAATAAATAGTGGTGCAGACCCGTTCCAATTATAAACCAGTGTGGTTTCTATTTAAATTCTATTCTATTCTATTCTATTTGAGTTTCAAAGGACAGATACGTTTCTACAGATCTTACAATGCTGAGCTTTAGGAAATTGAAAAGACTATAATTGCATAAAATCCGCAGTCTAGTTATCAGATCGCTACTTTGATCTTTAAATATGAATTACTTAGCCATTGGGCGACTTGTTTTAAAATATTAAAATAAAAACGACTTCAGATATTTGTTTGTAAATGGTCTGTCTTGTCAATAAATGTTTGACACTGACATTGTACGCTTGATACTCTTGCATGATGTCCTCACAAGTTTGCTTCAGTATACCATCCGCAGGTATCGAAGATACGCCGCTGGAACTTGGCGCTGAATCGCTAGCATCGCAAACTGCAACGTGCCTTCTCAATTCTTTGTTAGCTACTTCCAATTCGTGCATTCGTGCTCGATGAGATTCGTTAATTTGATTCAGATCGGAGATCTGAAAATGGATGTCATGAAAATATATTTATAATATATATCTTTAGACTAACGAAATTGCAATGAATACTTCGTTTCCAAGTTATGTTCGAAATAATGTTATTTAGCCCCTTAAATGGCTTGGAAGCCAATAGTGAATGACAATGCTTGGAGTTGATACAATCTATTTCAATACAGGTTATTTCAAACATGCATGAAAATGATGCAGTAACTGATGTATGTAATACAAGGAGATATCAAATAATAAAAGAATTGTATTAATTGAGCTTTTAGAATCAGTAACCAACGTGGTAATGTCAACGTAGAAAATCTTACCTCTTTGTTAAATTTGTCATGAATATTGCGGACAGTCAAGTCACATCTACTTTCAGTTTTTCGAATTTCTTGTTCCAGCCGTATTTTGTCATTGGTTAATTTGGTATTCTCCACAAGAATTTGGCTGTGCGAAAGTGTCAAATGGTCCAACTCCTTCGTTAAGGTCATCATGTTTGCCTTAGCAGCTTCATTTTCATCTTCCAATTTCTTAATTCGTGTCCTCAGCTGAAATTATTTATATATTCCATGATTTCGGAGTAAAAATGTATAACAGAACAGATTAATCCGAAATTCCATCAGTTGGAGTTATATAGTTTCTTCAACTAATAAGTAGAATGCAGATTTTGTGCATTTATGACAAGAATGAGTACATCACAGTAGTACAAAGCAGTAAAAACATTTAAAGAATTCAAAGATACTGTCGCGCTGTTTTCACCTCTATAAAGTTATTAAGAAGAGAAATAAATGTTTGTGTGCAGCTTCTGTATTGCGCAATCAATACAAACAATTTTTCTTCTGTTTTTATTAATGATATAACAACAATTGGTTTCTTACATTACTCTATTTTAACTGAAGAAAATAATATAAAGCTTGAATAAAATTTTATGTTCCGTCCAACAAATTTATAAAGGCTAACATATATTTATGAATTCATAAAATTCACAGTCTTTACGTAATGTAATTTAAGAGTATTGGAAATTGAAAATAATCTGCGTGTTTGTAATGTTAACGTAAAAAGAATGATTTGTTACCATGTCGTTTTCTCTGTTAAGCGTAATAAGCACATCCGCGGCTTTTCTTTCCGCGTTCTCTTTGTAATGCAACAATTCAGCTTTCTGCTTATTCATTTCTGCGGCCATGCTTTCCAGATCGACCAGTTTATTTTCCAGCTGTGCTCTGCGCGCATTGTTCAATTTGCTCTCTTTCTTCAGTGTGTGAACTTCGTGTACTCTCCTTTCCAAAGACGTTTGCAATTTTTCGCAGAACTTCTGTGATTTTTCTAGCTTGACGATTAATGGGGATATTTTTTCATCGAACGCCTGCAAAATAAAAATTGTCTTCACGCGCAATGTTCTTTTTAGAATGATTTTAATAGATTGCAAATAATGTTCTGATATGCTTCAATTATTTTAATCTTTCATGATTCTATACTTGCACCCAACAAATTATGCTTCATCTACAGCGTCATATTAAAATTTGAAAGAAATAGGCCTCACAATACAGACACAAAGGGATCAATCGTTTTACAGTGTATTTAAAAAAGTAAACAGTTAAATTTTCATCCTCTTAGACTGTAGCATAAGAGCTGCGAAGAGTGTAGTTCTTCAAAAGTAATTTACAGGTACGTTGAACCGTCAATTTCTGTTTAGAATGTTTACTTCTTTATAAATGCTGTTCACGATCTACTTACACAATCGAAAGAGGTCTTGGCGGTCAATTCGTTCCTCAGAGCACTGAGTTCCGAGTACAGGAACGCGTTCGTCTCTTTCAGTTCTTGTATCTGATGGTTAGCCTCGGTGTCGTTCAAATCATTTTGATAAGTCTTGTGATAAGGCACGTATTCGAGAGAGTCTTCGGAATCGGTGAACGTTTTCGTGTATTTCGAGAACCTGGGTCGGTTCACGGATTTCTGTTGCATTTCCTGGAGTCCAATCCTAGCCATAGAGACCGTCCTGTCTGGTTCGGAGAACGCTTCCGAGTCTGACTGTGTAGATGTTTGATTCTTCGTAGCGCTAAGCAGATTCTCGGATCGACTTTTCTTCACTCTACCGTCGATCGATCTTATTACATTCGTCGCTTCGACGCTGATCGGTATATCATACGTCGAAATTCCTTCGAGGGCGTTCAGGAAATCCTCGGACAGTATCCTCGAATTGGTCAGAACATCGAGAACGATCTTCTTGTGCTCGTTGCCGATGGTGTCAGTGTAATCGCCGTTCTTCAACATCTCCTTCATGAACTTCACCAACTCCTTCAAGTGTGTACGCAATAGTTCGCAGTATTTTCTGTCTTTCTCCGTCTGATTATCCCCGTATCCATCCATCTCCGTGGCGAAGTCCGGTCTGGATACCAGCTTCAACCACTTCAAATAGTCGACTTCTTTCTCCAGCTCGTTCTTCTGGATCAACAGCTTCTGTACATAGTCCGTCATAGTTTTTACGTCTATGGGCTCGTTCCCGTCGACGTAATTCAATTGGATCACCTCATTGGTAAACGTAACCTTTATACCAATGTCGTTCAATTCTTTGATCAACGCAGATAGCTGCGTGCCAGCGCTTTCATGCACGATGTCCGATTTGTTTCGGATTCTCTCGTGACTACTGTTCGCGGTCATATGGTTGTGGAGCTTCGCAATCTCTTTGTTCTTGCTCCACAGCTCCGTGTTCACCAGCTGCTGCAGGTTTTGCGTCTTCACCTGCAATTCTTTCGTCAGTTGCTCGATTTTTCGGTTCTTCTCCTCGATTTCACCGTCTTGGAGTTGTAGCTTGCGTAAGAGGTCTTCTCTCTCATGTAGGCTCTCGGTTTCGTTTTTCGTGGTTTCTTTCAGCTTCAGGAACTCGTTAACCTTGTCCTCCAGCTGCTCCTTTATCGCCGTTTTCTCGATCTCTAAGATCTCGATCTTCTGTTCCCTGTCTTGCACACGGCCTAGCAGCTCCTGTCAAGAAAGATAAGCTTTTAGAACGAGCTTTTTATTGGACACATCCATTTGTTTGTATCTACCGATGATTAGACTGCGGATTCTTTTTTTCTTTCTACCAATTGTGGTTGGGCGAAATGTAAAACAGTAAAAGATTAGAGAAGATTGTTTTTAATGTAACAATGTCATTAGGGGATAAAATCAATTCTTATGTTATTCCTGCTTCCCACATTCAATGCAAAAAAACATATTTATTTCGCATAGAGATCCGCAGTTCATCCAAGTTATATTTTCAGCTAAATATATTCAACACGGTTTTATGAAAAATTATTTAAAAATCATAACCGGGAAATCAGTTTAGATAACGGATCAATTCGTGGCCTCCTGAACATTGCTTCCTTTGATTATATTCGTTTTTATTTTGCAGAGTTATTGCAATTGCAAATCAAATTTTTAGTAGAAAACATTGATTTTTCTTTATATTTGTATACACTTTAAAACTTATGAATGTATGAATATTAAGTTAATGATAAGTTACAAGTATTAGGATCGAAGGCTTGTTCACTTTTGATATAAATACAGCCACATTTTATTAACATAAAAAATTAATATTTTATTCGTTAGTAATTTGAATAAAAATTTTATTTTATAAAATGTTCTAAGTGAATGCTTCACTTCCTACTTTAAACTTGACTAAAGTTTACTACTTTAATAAAGTTTCGAACGCAAGGAAGAACAGCGTATGAGAAGTTCTTTGAACTGTGCCGGCGTGCTGCGACTCTCCGCGTCTCTTTCTTTCCTGTACGCTGTCCTTCTTTGCGTAGAAAACTTTTATCGTTCATTAGGCAAGTAAATATCATTGGAATTATATCATATTTGGTACCGCATTTTCATGAGAAAAATGCCACGAATATGTTGATCAAAGTCCTATAAATAAATAATGGAAAATAAAGAAGTTTTATTTCACTTCTCGGCAAGCAAGGCCTCTCGATCTCCGCTGTCCTTTTCTACGTTCGGCAAAACTCAAAGAATAGTATCCCTGATGGATAATTGTCCCTGGGCAGACCGTGTTGGGGACAATTATCGATGAAATACTGTATCTTCCAAACTCTCGATTGGAAATCGAGCCCACGTGAGGTATAAGAAGAATTACCTGTGATTCAACTTGTATCTGCGTCTCCAAACGACTCTTCTCAGCCTTGATGGTCTCTATTTGGTCTCGTAGGTCGTTTATTTTCGCTTCCATTTCGTCGAATCGTTGCTGCACATATAAAGTATTGTTCTCGTCAATAAAACTCGGCAATAAATCGGCAGAACGATTTATTCGTAGAAAAAGTTGTGATTACAAAGTATGTGGTATACGTATAGGTATATACAAATTTATAATGCGTGCGAATTAAACGACAGGGAATTTAGACATTTGGAAATGTGATACGTGTATGCGTGTGTGCGTGATATTTAGGTATGTAGGTATGTAAATATAGGGTTAACAGGGAAGGAGGGAAGTGGAGGGGAATTAGAATTTCGGTTTTCTTGACCAACTGCGCGGCGATACAAGGGTAACGATATCTGGCCCCTAAAAGGAAAAACATAGATCGAGTTTGTAACTTTACTTCATCTAGTCTTAACTAGTGATGGCGTGGAAAATCACTAACCGTGATTTATCACAGTGATCGCAGAATTACAGAGCAAGATTACAGGATAAGAAATTTGAGTGAACGGTCCTTCAAGAAGATGTAATGATAAAGTGTGTTCTTTTCGATATTAATTGTTATCAACTCAGAGTCACCATTCGAGTGGTACAGATTTCCAAATTCACCCTTTTGTAAGTCATACACCCTTTTGCAAATCAATTTCAACCTTTCGCAAATAAAGTATTTTTAAGTTTCCGTAAAAAAAATCAAATCAAATGTAAATTAATTGTTTAGAAATTCAGAAGAAGAGCACTGATGACACCGTTCACGTGTGTGTCTAAGTAAATATATAATTTAATATAAATAAAGAAATAGTTAATTTTAAATATTCTTAATGGGTGAAATTAATTTTGCAAAGGTTGAATTTGCTTTGCAAACGAATGAAATTGACTTGCAAAATGGTGAATTTGGACTGCAAAACCTTTATGGGTTAATGTATGCCCAAATAATTCTTTCAACAATCACATTCACAATGTTTACAGAACATTTTCTGCCGGGGGTTGTACCTGCTTTACCGATTGGTTTCGAGAAAAACTCTCCTATCGCTTGAATCGCACCGGAAATTACGAAACACATGGGGACAGACACACATTCGGAGCCTTCGAAGACGAAACACTTGAAATATCTATCACCTACCTCCATCCTCACCGAAGCACATAAACAGGAGAACATTGTTATCGATTGTTCGCTATCCGTTCGATGCAACGAATGAAAATTGAACTTGAACCCGGTGTACTCGGCTCGAATGCTACGGTACAGTTAGCACTGGCGAATACCCGTGTAAGCACAACGGCGACGTGTCTCTTCGAGCGTTAATCTCTGAATTCTTCTGGTTCGATCGAACGGTTGTGAGATCACGAAGAATCGTCGCTCTGTCAGCTATGTCTCGTGAAATAGTCGCACGTGTTCCGCGTGGAAATCTCGTCGGGGGTCGTTTACTTCGTTAGAAAAATTACTTTCGAAAGGAGTGAAAACCGTGACAGTTCTCTTTCAAATAATACGGAAGGAAGTCGAGTGTCGTTTCAAGTCGAAAAATCAGAGGAAAAATTCAAAGAACGTCTCTCGATGCGTGCTCGAGAGTCGGGAAATGTGTCGGTCGAAGTTTAGTCGTGTTTCCGTTTGTTTCCTTTTCTTTTTTCTATTGTTATTGTCGTTCGTCGTGGCGGAGACCACGGTGGTTGATCCGGTCGAGGTGGATTTTCGTGCGAAGACTGCCGAGAACGGATCGCGTAGACTTCGCGAGCGGACTGTCTCTATTATTAGACGAAAGGCATGTCTTCGGTTTGGTATCTCTGGGATATACGATGCCGCCGGTGCTCCCGGTCTTCCACGAAAATCGCTCGACAGCTCGATCCCTAACGAGCCGAGCCCAACTCTTTATTCGATTTTATTAAGTGTGTTCGACAATTCGCGCTCGTTTAAAACGGAATTTTCGTGTGGGCCGGTTTCAACGACGCTGACGGTCGCCGACAGTCCCGAGCCATAGTCTTCCCGAGGCCGAAGACTATTGGCCAGCCAGGGTGCTTTTGTTCAAGGAATAATGCTGCACTTCCTTCTTTCAGACAATGAAACTCAATTTCGCAGGATTAAGGTCGATTTATACTACTATCCGCGCAGACACGGAATATATCCGACCAGACAGATATTCTTCAATGCATTTTGATGGAAGTATGTCGACCTACGTAGTAGGTGTACGACCTTTAAGCGCCCATGAAATGGTATTCGTCTAATTGACCACCAAGGAGACAGTAATCGAAAGGCACCCGCATTAAACACTTCGTGTTTCACAGTTTCGTTCAATTATGTATGATCACGTGACCCCTACAATGGATTACGTACGATTAGAATTCTAAGTGCTTGTAAGAAAACATGGAATTAAAATTTCAAAGCTCTTCCATCCCAGAAAAATTTATCTGACACAACCCAACTTGTGCAAACTTAATCTGAACTGATACAAGGCAACTTTACTTCACTACTAGATAATAATCGTACAATTTTGTTTTCTTCGTTCCACCCCCATATATGCAATAGTTTGTCCATGAAGCAGACTCACCTGAGTCTGAAGTTGTGTTCAAGACCCTTTGTAATACTTCTATATACAGGGTGTCCCGTAACTGGTGGTACAACCGAGCAGGGGGTGATTTTACACGAAAAACTGAGTCGAAAATATAGAATAAAATTTTTTAATACAAGGCTTTGTTTTCGAGAAAAATGAGTTTGAAAATTTGTCTAGTGCGCGTGCACTTGGCTTACTGGCGGCTCAACGGATTCCACTGCCTCACGAATTAAACGAATTCCTCAAAGGTAATTCTAACATTGTAACCTCGACCTTGGATTTATTCGATGTATACAAACCTCGAAAACCTTTGCGAAAAAAGGTTTAGGTAACTCGGAATAAAGTCCGTTGAGCCGCAAGTAAGCCAAGTGCACGCGCACTAGACAAATTTTCAAACTCATTTTTCTCGAAAACAAAGCCTTGTGAATCAAAAAATTGTATTCTATATTTTCGACTCAGTTTTTCATGTAGACTCATCCCCTGCGCGGTTGTACCACCAGTTACGGGACACCCTGTATACTGATATAAAGAGATATGCATGAAACAGAATGCATTCTTTTAATTTCACAACTTGAAGAATTAATAGTCAAGTACCAAGACTCGAGCGAAATCAGACAATCAGACAGACGCAAAATGAATCATTCATTTATTCATTGTAAACTTTGACAACATGTTACTGATTACCTCGTCAATTTTCAATTATGACAGAACGTTCATTTAGGTGTGTACTGGAAGATGTAGAAGTGTGTTGTGGTCCGACGGTTCAGAGAACGAATATACTATTGTGAATCGATGTTGTGAGTTGTAAAAGATCGTATAAAAATGTATTAATATTTCATTTGGTTCTAGGAAACAGTATACAGAAACGGTTATATATGTAGGGTTGACAGAGCACTTGTACAACTGACATTTGTATTTTACGACTCCTAATATATATAAATAAATTCATGTAAATATAAAATCTGAAGTTGCCAACTCCCTCTTCTCTATACATAACCAGTAACTGCATTGTATATACAAACTGCGTTTTATGTACATGCACCAACACAAGTAATCCGTGCAGAAATATATACACACAAGAATCTGTTACTTCATAACAGAAAACAATAAAGAAATAAAAGCAAACAGGAATCGCATAATGTTTCCTCGAAACGGACGGAATCTAGAAAACAATTAAACTGAAAGACGTATTATCCAATCTAAGATTGCCAAAAATTAAAAAAAAATGTTATTCGAAGCTGACAAATCATGGTTAAAAGTTTCTCTCCGTACATCTGACAATATTAGTCGAGTTCGTTAAAAGTGCAGAATGATTGTCGTAATTGTTCTGTACGTCATCAAGATATGCAAAAAAAAAAGAATAGCGAACGGTACCCCAAGGCGATAGGTGTCATGCAGTGAGAGTGATGTTGTCAGTAAAGCAGAAAAGCAGAAGTAGATGTTAGGTGAATTCAGTGTCTCTGAAAGAAAGAGAAACGCTTGATAATAAAACTAAGCAGCTCCGTGACTTGGCTATCATTCTATTTAGAACGCATTGCAAAGAGGCAAGGATCCTGTCTTTGCGTTTCTGAATTCGCGGACTGATTCGTAAAATTTGTTTTCATACCGATTATAACAAAATGGCCAAATTTTATCTTTGATTAGTAGACAGCGGATGTTATGAGAAAAATGTGTAGGTGTACTTTAAAGCGGTAAAAACATTTAAAAATACTGTTACATTATTTTTAACCTATTGAACATGTTTAGACAGAAAATAAATCTCTATCTCGTTTCAGTATGTTGCAATTCAAGTAGAAAATTTTTATTTTGCATAAAGATCCATTCATTAGTAAGAGAATAAAAGTGAGAGTATGCAGAATGCAATGCAGCCAATTTCGAAGCAATGGAACAAATTCTAGTTACAGGAGCTGGATTCAGAAACGCAGAGACAATGGAGCACAGATGAAAAATCATGATGTCGACCTGATTGCTGGGATTGTAATCGTCTCTCCTGTCCCTTCGCATGTTCGAGTTCTCGCCTTCCCGTAACCGGTGCAATTCAATTTCCAATTCCATGATCTTTTGCTCTTTCATTAGTTTGCTGTTTTCTAGCTGTTGTTGTCTCTCCATGAAGCCTTGGATAGTCTTGATCGCCTTCTCGTGGTCGGTCTCCAACTTTTTCAGCTTATAGTCCACGTTCTCCGCGTGCTTTTGCATGTTGCACAGCTTTAGCACAAGTTGCTTGTTCTTCTCTTGACGACGCTTTATCTCGTTATCCTTCTCTTCTAGCTCCTACAGCAAACGTACAGAACAAACGTATCGCATTAATACCTAAAAACATATACGGTGAACTATTCTGGAACGAACTATAGAATGCCCAATCTTTTATGCTTTATTTAGTCTCTGCTTCATAGCAAAATCAATAGGATAAATGAAGTCAAATATCTAAAAAATTGTAAGTTTCATTGTAGTCGAATTATAGATGAATCAAACAATTTCTAAATACCCTATGGTTTTAAAATCGCGTTTGTTATGACATCTATTTATTCCAGTACGTATTGAAATCCACATACATACTGACATTAGGATAATTAATTATAAGTAGACTGCGGATTTTATGCACTTATGATAAGAATGAGTAGATCAAATACAAGCCAGTGAAGATGTTTAATACATTTAAAAATACTACTCTTATTGAAATGAATTTAGACAATTTACATTTTGCATAAAAATATATATGCAGAGTCTTCTATAAAATTTAATTATTCTATTTCTATAAAAAGTATTATTCCTTAAAAATCTTTTTAACGACTATCACTATTGCCGAGAGTGTATAGAGTAAATCTGGTAATTATTATACAGCGTGTCCCACAAGCTCTGTGTACGTGGAATATCTACGTTATCTTAGACAGTACAGAAAAAATGTCACGAATGAAAATATAATAGTAAGATTTAAAGAAATACATACATAATATGGCAATAATGATGTCTTGAAAGGTGGATGCGTAGAGATATAGAAGTCAATTTTCTTTTTTGAAATAGAATGCCCAATTTTTTATGCTTGATTTAGTTTCTGCAATGTTTGATTTGTTTGTTCTATTACTTCCGTTATATCAATACACATGGTCGATATATCGAACATGTTTCATAGCATAAATGAAGTCAAATATCTCAAAAATTGTAAGTTTCATTGTTACTATTTCTACTGACGCAACTTATTAGGAAGTCGTCATAATATCACGTGGATTTTTATCTTAGATATTTTTTCCTAGCTTGTTTTATCTACTATAATGATATTATTCCTCAATTATTTCTTTCACATGAATCCTTTGTACTTATCGTGAAGAAAAATATACAAATATCTTAATTATTGTAGTAATTAAATTAAACAAATGTAGGTCATTCTATTTTATCTTTAATCGTTTCCAAATTAGTGCTTTTTACGGTTTCATCTCTTTAAAAATTGCATTATCGCAGCTAAAAAAATATGTCACTATTGTTTTTGCTGTTTCACAAGTCTACAAAGTTTTATCGAAGTCGAATCATGACAAATGCATACAATCCGCAGACTAATGACAATTATTAAGTGGTACAAACCTTTACTAGATCCCTTGCAGATTTCGTCTCGCCATTGAGAGTGTCTGTCGGCGACTTTGACCGCGGCGACCTTTCCCTGTTCGGTTCCCAATCGAGACAAACGTTCTCTCTTATCGTCAAGCCATCAGCGTTGGTCAATTTCTGTCCTAGCCTCGATTGTAATGGTTCGTCAATTAATTTCATTCCCGACGAACTGCTGGGTATTGATCGTTTGACATAACCATTCTCGAACTGCAATCAAAATCGATTGGACTATGGTTAAAAGTCACGAGACACCCAATTGAACGTATCGGATCATCATTCATACACATATCTACAGGATGAGGTACCTAAGACTTACACCGAGAATATCTCCGTTGCTTCTAGTGATACAAGAAACTGTTTCAGGCAGGAAATGTTTGTTCAGTGGAGCAATTATTGTGACGGAGAAGTTTTTTTATTTGACATATCTGGAGATCAAACGGAGGTACTTTCGGTGCAATTCTTCGATGCCTCACCCTGTATGCTGGTATGGCGAAGAGCTTACTGTACATATGTAGTGATTAACCCCTTGCCGTACCATTTTCTTTGCGGTTACAGTCTTTATCCACAAAAATGTCGTAGAAGAGAAAAGAAAATTTATATTTTTTGTATGGCTACATTTATTTTAACGCTTAAGTATTGATTACAAACGAATCAAATTTTATTCCATCTAAAAAGAAACGCGTAACATTCATATTTGTTAGACTTTGTTCCAATCTTCACCACAAGTCTGACTCGTCGAAATACGGCAAGGGGTCAATGTGATCGAATAGAAGGAAGTGAAATATCACCTGAGAGAGCAAGGAGCGATGTTTATTGTTAAGGTCCGTCAAAGCGTCGTCTCTGGTTTTTATCGACGTCCTCAACTGCTCGATTTGTTTCTTGCGTTTCTCTGCAACCGCGTTCAGCTCGTCGAACGTTTGACACTTGTTCTCCAGCTGCGCGTTTAGCTCCTTGTTCAATCTTTTCGTCTCAGTCTGATCGTTTCTACACTGTTGCAGGTCGACGTCCTTTTTCAGAAGCTCCTCCTCCAGTTCTTTCACCTTCTCCCGCAGACTCTCCGACTCTTGCAGCCTTTCCGCCGTCAAGTTTTCTTTCACACGCGCCTCAGCCTCCAAACGTTCTCTGAGCTCGTCCCTCTCGGTCTCGAGCTCTTGCGTCCAGCCACGTTCTTCGTTCAAGCTTGATGTCACCTGTTCCACCTGTATATTGACCGGGGTAAAACCATTGAATTTTTCCGCACTGTATGCTTTTCGCTTCGAATTGTTCTTACTTTATACCACTTTCATAACTATGATAAAAATTGAATAGCGTTATTATTGTTTGCCGATGATAAGACAAGGGAAAGAACAACTTTAAATATTCTAACAGCTGAACATGATACTAAAGTGGACTCGTCTACGACTGGAGACAAACTGATTATTTGTTCTTTTTTTTCTGAATCATGATAGCCGCCTTCTTATCAACCATGGGGTTTTTTCCGCGGTGGCCAAAGGAAGTGAACAGTGATAGTGCCGTATTGATACATGTAAAGAGGAAAATATGTAGGACACTGTAGAATGTGCGTATCAACTTCTATCCTGTTTAGAAATTCTTTACCAATTTTAAAAAATATTTGTAACCACAGGGTTACGTCATTATTATTATACGTAGCGAGGAATGTCTGGATGGAAAAGTCAAACCAATCAAAATGACTGGTTTTACAATTCCATTTTATAATATTTATTTCATGTTACATTTTTTTCCGCAAAGACTTGATGACTTTTGCAGCGATGCCTATATTCCTTTTGTAAGATAGTAATAAATCAATGAATATAAAAATATTTTATTATTACGTATTTGTTAAAGACCAGTCATTTTGACTGGTTTTGGTAGAAATAACTGCGTCCTAACTGTTGGTTGTTCTAGTGTTAAATCTTTTTTAAACTTTACTGTGAGAAAAGAAAAAATAATAAACAATCTTTTAAGGTCTAAGGTATCTTACCTCGGCCTCCAGGGACGCAACAACTTCTTCCATTTGTCGCAACTTCTCCTCGGTGTCCACTGCCTTTTCCGACGTGATCCCGAATGCTTGCTTGTAGTATATGGATGCATCTGCCTTTTCCTGGTATTCCGTTAATTCTATTGCAAACAGAAAGCGACAAAACATGTAAATGCACACTTTCAAGGAATCACAACATTTTTGGAACACCCTGTACAGGTGCCTTGAAATGATTATCCCACAGACCTTTCTCTAATTTTCGGATCTTCTCTCGTTCTGCCTCCAGCGTTTGCTGATACTGAATCTCGTTACGCGAGCATACTTCTTTCTGCTCTTCAATTAATTGGATTGCTTTGGCTGCTTGGCTAAGAAGTTCCTGCTTCTCCACCAATTCTTTCCTCAGTGATTCGTTTTCGACCTAACAGCAGACAGACAGTTCTTGTCACTTTAAAATTAAGAAATTTACAATTTTAACTCTCTTTTGGGTCTGGACTATGATTTTCGCCAAGGAGTTCCAACTGATTCAGTGGAATGGGTAGGCAAGGGAGAGTGACCGTGGAGACCCTCAGGGATAGAAATCGCTTTAGGGATACAAATATATTATATCGCGACTTTACTGTACTACGTAAAGCCGTAGAGTTAGCGAGTGGAGCGGCAGAGGTGTCAGTGACGGCTCAGGAGGGAACAGGGACGAAATTCGACGGTTAAAATGTATGCGTGTTCCTAGTATACATGTAACGATGAAGTCTAAGAGTGGGGGAAGAACCTAAGCGGGGAAGGTGCCGCGTGCGACTCGCGAGCTACAAGTTGGAACTCCCTGAATTACGTGGATGATATAATACTACAATACTAGTTACAGGAAAGGCGAGTTTAAGAACAGCGTTAAGTAATGGAAGTCCAAGATTTTAGTTTTTGAATGGGAAGTTTAAAACTAAAAGTAAGAACCTTCAATTCAATATTCTTCTTTATTGCATTTTCATCCACTGATGTGATGCCCATTCGTTCCTCCAGGAAATAGATCCGTAACTTTAGGTTGAAGTTTTCCTTCTTCAGGGCCTCTAACTGGTCCTCGTAGTCTTTCATTGTCCTACCCCCTCTGTCCCTGGCTCCGATCGCCCCCGCCTGGGAGGTTTTGCCAGGTGATCTTGCATTTGTACCTGAAACACAAAAGTAAATCGTATTCACATCCGTGTTTTAAGGGACTACAAACTTTTGCTAAGATAAATAAATCGATTTCTCAACAGTGTTGTATATTCTGTTTACCAAAGTTACCGAACTCTACAAAATGCATTTTTTAAATAATCATTACAGGCTCAGATAAAAAAAGTTGACATAACATCATTTATTAAATATTGTATGACTCCTACCAATTGCAATTTAAACAAATTATTATTTACTCGTTCTCTAGCAAACTAGTCGGTCTAACATCTTAAAAAAATTCAAGTCCTTTGGGCCGATTTTACAAAAACTATGCAATTTTTAAGAGTGTCCACTTAATATTGTCCCCGACTGTATCTCCAGTACTGGCAGAGAAAGAGTAACTCTTTCCCCTCATCTGACGACACTGATACTACCTCTGCCCACACAAGAAAAGTTATAATAATGTAAAATCCACTGTATCTTACAACGAATTTCGAAACAAAATCATGTTTACTTGTATTAATTGTATCAACTCCTTCCTATATCCATATACAGTAATATTCGGACACTTTTAAAAGCACGATGACTCTTTCAACATTGGACTCGAACTCTTACTTTGCATAATTAATACTGCGGGTGATGCTTAATACCATCTGGTATTATTGCCGGCGCTCGAGCTCCCGTTAAGTCATCTCTGATGAAAGAATTCCAATGGAACGCCCAATCGTTCTCTACCACCTGAATTTCGATTCTTAACGCGGGGATGCGCTTAATGACTTTCCGAGGATGCGCCGTTTCGGCCGAGGAAACGCCAATCGCGATTAGATCGATCCGGTGCAGGTATCTTTACCTTTAACCTTAACATTTACGTGCTGAAAATGGGAACCCGAATTTTGCGCGATCACGTTACTCGGCTGTGACACTTCGCGTCTTCCCTAACCCGCGTACACCCCCGAATTCTCGCCTGAACTTAACCAAATCACCGAGAGGTCGCCGACAGAAGACGAACGATCGATGAAGTTGCCCGATCGTGTAATCGAGGTTGACCGATAAGAGTAAAGGCGAGTTTAGACTTCTTCACTTTGGATTATAGTGTTTCAAAATTGTATGTCGCGATCACTGTCAGCGTAATGAAAGGGATCAATTGGTTTAACAAAAGAAGTGGATTGCATTAAAGAATAAAGTGCAATTGGTGTGTCCACATAAAAAATAAAGTCATAGGAAGTTAGGACGTACGCTACCGATGAAAAGTATGTGGACACTTGCGAAATGTGTAATAGCAACGACTAAAAGTTTTTTTTTTATCTATTTTACGTCGCTTTCTTAACTGCCAATGTTATTTCGCGACGGGACCTACAGTTTTTATAAGGTGGGTAAAAGTTACTCAAGCATCTAAAATATTGACTGAAATCGATCTTTATTACTTTCTTGTGGAATATGTAACGTTTTGAGTTAAAACATATTCAAATTTCATTCATATCATTATATCAAAATAATATATGATGTGAACCATTGAACGATACTTCACATTTAAGGACCCACACTGAAAACTGGAGAAAATTTTCAGGCGAGATATTTCACGATATTGCACTATTTCTACATCGTTTTGGGCAAGAACCCATGCTCGATACCACAGAGATGTTATTCCTACCATTTCTTGGAACTGCTCAAACCATTCTGTTTATTTCACTCGCAATCAACGTTTCACACTCTCGTCTTCAATGCACTCAAGAAGCGAGCAAAGCGAAGACAGATAGCAGCCGGCAAGTTTCATCAACCTCTTCGATAATATTCGCAACGAAGTCTCGAACGTGCGTGTCTTAAAGGGTCGCAACTGTTTAAACTTTCAGAAAACGAATTTCTGGATATTTCGAGATTTTTAATACTTTTTTTATAAAGAATGACGAAGTGCATCGAACAATGCATAGAAAATCATTTGTTTCTATTGAAAAAAATGAAGGTGACCTTGAAATCTTTGAAACTCTTTCACATACAGAAGAGACTGTTATACTGACACACATCGGTTAATAAGGTTTTTCGCCACTAACAATCGCTGGTCGTACAAAAACACATGTAACCTTCTCGAAAGCTGACAATAGATTAAACATCGAATACAATAACCAATGTACAGACACTTTTCAGACATGTTTACCAATGCAACAGCAAAAAATAGCGTAAATCGGACTGTTACAACCCGCGAAATTCCAAAATTCCCGTTATTTTTTAAACACATCTCGTACAGCACTTCGCAGACGCGAAACTAAAGATAAGTCCGGTGCGATGACGTTCCATTTAAGGACAAGGACCCTCCACGACACGTTCGTGACTAACACGGACGTAACATAGCGCAGGAGAGGTTGACACGCGCGCGCCAACGCGATATCGTTTTTCTCCAGGTGCGCTTGTTGCAATGATTGAACGTTGAATCGATCCTATTCTCGAATTCATCCGAGCTACGTGACGGATGCCAGTTTCGCGATGCTGAACGGGCGCCGCCGCGCGTCTTGCTCCCTTTAAATGTTTTCTGGCGCGTCACCAAGCGCCGTTAAACCTTTCAGACGATCCACGGTGTCACCGTCTTCGCGTCGTTCGACCAACATTTTTACGAGCCTTCTCCACGTTTTTCTTTCGCTGTTGCTTTTGTTCGTTATTTTCGCGTATTCCCGTGTCGTTCTCTTTCTTCTCGAGATAGGTGAGACGCGCCGGGACCGCAGTCAACCACCTCGGGAATGTAGATATGTGGAACGGGGGCAAAAAGATAGGACGCCTCCTCAAATAATTTTAATTTCGTCAATTTTCAAGTGTTCGCCTTTTTAAAATCATGTCCATAAAGGGGACTTAGAGCTATATCTTAATTTTTTCGAATTATTAAGAAGTTATCTGCCATGAAAACATTGCATTTGTTTAAAACAATTGCAAAATAGGTGGTGAAAAAAATATTTTATTTAAATGACAACATTTTAAGTAGATACTCTTATGTTTTCACTATATGCAAAGATCTTTTTATCCGTTCTTACACTGTATTATGCCGCAATAAGCAGTCTTATAAGATGTAATTCAAAGATTGGATCGCGAAATAGAAATTATTGAAATATAAAGAAGATGAAAAGTCGAGTGAAAATGAAATATCACGATAGCTTGTTGGATTGTTACGGTGTGCTACCCAAACGCATCTGCCATTTATGCTTTAATATAGTCTATTAAGCTCGGTGGCTCGCGACACGACCTTTCTTTATGCGAGATAATTCAGCACAAAGGGGACATATCTACTACGCAGGGCATATGTATTCAGCAGAGCAGAGGTAAACGTTTAGCACACCAGCTGATTGTTATTATAATTCTCCTTCGGATGAGAACAAGTGCGTAAAAGTCATTTCTATGTAGATCCATAGAAACTCATTGATAAAAACATGAACTGCCTACTCAAAGGTTTAATACAGTACAAAGTTTTTATTAATTGTACCCAAAGCTTTTTCTTTGCATAACATACATTTTCAAAAATAAATATAAGAATCTGAAAGAACGAATGGAAAACTGTACGTCAGTAATACAACGCATTTTCAGATAATTTAAATCACCGATGTCTTTGATTATAAATTTCTCCGTGTTTCTTGAAATATTCATAATGTGAAGAATAAATGTTGAGTAGAAATGTTTTCACTATAAGCTCCTAAAAACTCATTTTCCTCGGTCTGCTAGAGAGTTCAGCTATTATAATTTAATGGAAAAAATGTTGACGCTTTATTTTACACCATTCAGATGGCCGCCTAACCTCAATATTTGTCCTTTTTCATTACAGAGTACCTGAGTTCAAAGTCTAGACCAAGTTTGAACTATCAATAGCCCCCCTCGTCTCATTCCCTGATTTGTCACAAGGACTACCTTAACGCTAGGCTACCGAACCCCTAAATCGCAGTAGTCAATTTATCCCTTCTCTAACTGGACGCCTGGTTTCCACAGCTTAAATGAGACTCATTTAATACGTACACTGTCCAGGCCGTTAGCATAAGCTAGTCACACGGCCGACGAAGTATTAAAATGCTCTATGTATTTTAACGTCCACTTATCGTCGACCGCCTACCATTTCTCTATTGTACTTCCCATCATCAGCTAACTACTTTATTTTCAATTTTCTTCTTATACAACCTTTCTCAAGATAGTTGCCACATTTTTCTGATTAAAATGAGTCGTTTAAAAACCTCCAACGAGCTGCAGCTCCGTTAATTTGCAAGAATTCTAGTCTGATTCTTTTAAAACATATTTTCGAGATGTTAAGTTGTTTATGTAAACATATGTTTAATATATAGCGTATGTTAAATATATGATAAATTTATAAATTATGCTTTACATGTACAGTAGATATGGGCCAAAGTGTATCTTGTTTGGTGCCATTTTAATCATAAAAATGTCGCAAATATATTGATAGCGAGAATTTCATTAAAAATAAGTTGAAAATAAAGAGGTTTCATTATTGCACTAGTACTGTCTCACTGATACGTTATTTTTTGTTGCGCCTTCGACCGCGCGGTCCGTGTTTACATGCGGCATGTGTCTACGCTCGGTGCGGTCGACGCGGCCGCAAAAAAATAGTACATATCCGGTCCCGAACTATGTCACAGCACAGCTGAGAATCGGCTTAGATTGGGACTTTACTAAACAGCCAAGAAGATGCGTTGAAAAGGGCCCAGGTTCAAGGGTTCAGGAGAAATGCGGGAAGCGGGCCCTCGAAACTCTCTTATACCGGGCGCAGCGAGATAAGCATAGGGGCTGTCTGTTGAACATCCCGGGTGTGGACTGTTTTTTAGTGGGTATGCGTGACCGACCGCTTGTCACGTGAGCCCCACTCTGCCCCCTTCCGGGGTGTCCGTAATTGCATTTTTTTTACCACATCCTCAAGAAAAAAGATTAGGACTTTACTATACATACATATATTGGGATGGCACGAAAGTAATTTCGGTATTTGAAGGTGAACTAAAACCAAATTTCATTATTCAAACGATGAACTTTAAGCAATAAAATATTTTCTTATTTATTCTTTTTTGCAAAAGATCATCGAACAAAAGGGAAAATGTCTTATTAATTAAAGTTTATTGCTTGGATAAAAAAATTTGGCTCTATTTCTCCTTCAAATGCCAATAATATATGAGATTGTGGCTCCTGTAGAGCGTAGCTTGACTATACCTTGTCCATCAAGACGAGCAGCAGACGTAAACACAGCCGCTGGAGTGCGACAGAGCTGATGATATGTACCATTTCCAGGTAAACAGTAAAGGACGCACGCTGGTACTTTGCTGCCTCGTCTCGTTGGACAAGGTATAGATCGCGACACTTGGCACTTGGCACTCGGCTCGCCGAAACTGGTTCGAACGAGTTTGCAGCTTCGACAGTTTCGGATCAACGCTTCAAGGTAAGCGCCTAAACTCTTGCATGGTACGTTACTCTTCGTGCTTCAACTGAACAGACTTAAACGCCGTAACTACCGAAATTGGAATTATGAATAATGTAGAAATAAAATAGTAACAAAAACCTCGTCTTACTTCGACATGTGGAATCGTTCCCTAAGAACATAACAAATCAATTAGCCCCTCATAAATTAAATTAACATATTTAAATCATCAGTTTAGTGAATTCATTTATTTACTGACCTTAACCCTTATGTAGCCAACCGAAATGTATAGATTACTTAAAACATTTTGTATTTAACATATTTGCACAAATTCTCATTTTAAGATTATACATTAATATATTAGCAAGCAAAGAAAGGACATTCAGAGAAATTTTATAAATATTTTTAGAGGAACATTAACAAATTGTTGAAAGAAATGTAGTATTGCAAAATTACGATCTAAAATTGTATGGGTTTTACATCATTTTACAGTCTATTTGCGCTACAAACAATTTTTATTCTGACAATCTGAATACAAAAATCGATATTCGAAGAGTGTTGATAACTTCGAACGGAACATTAGCCTTATCGACGGAGTAACTTGTTTACGTAACACTGTGCCAACTTGTTCTAGCCTGTAGAACATTCATTTATTGTTATTGTGCTCGTGATATGTTTAGATAATTCAAATAAATGATCCTGCAAAGAGTTCAAATAATCACGTCTAACGAGGTAAGATTTAGTAGGCAGCAATATGAGCTAAAAATACAACAAGCCTCGAAGTCAAGAACTACGCACACAAAACCTTGGATCAGCATACAATTTTACAATTCATCAAATTTCATAGGTTTCATTAAACTCATTGTTACCATTAGACTGCAGATCTTCATGCAACATAAAAATTGTCTGTATCGATTGCAGAAAATAGAAACCAAATTAAATGTTATTTCTTCTTGAATGTTATTGGCATCTTGTTTTTTTTACTTTTTCCAACAATTTTGAATTTCATCTACTCAATTTTGCTATAAATGCACAAGGACCCGCAGTCTAGTTCGCCTGTATTGCACTGACCAATACAATTTGGAAATAATAATAAATAAAAAAGAATATTGGACGTAGACAAATAATTGTTGTTTTGCATATTCGCTTATTTGTGTTTGTTATTCTTGAAAGCACACAAAAGAGAATGATCCACAGAAAAGAATCATGCAGAAATTATTTCTATACGACAAAGAAAGTCGTACAACGCAAATGGTGCCAAATTTTTTTTTATTGCAATGGATGCCTAAAATCATTATCTTATACAGATAGAAATTTATTATACCAATACTTTCTTTTTGCAAATAATATATACATATACAGTGGGTGTAAAAAGTATTCGTACATACATTAGAAACAAATAACTTCTTTAACATTGGACCAAACTGATTGAGTTTTCTTGATATGTTAGAAGGATTAATTTACCAGATACTGTGTAAATAATTCTTTTTAATTGTTATTGGTCGCAATTGCGAAGAAAAAAGTGAAGGTCACGTTTTTGTAAAAAAAATTATTTACACATCTCAAAAAAATGTAAGTCGTTAGATCAAAGTTATTCGTCTTTGAAGAGTGTACAAATACTTTTTACCCTGACTGTGTATTGTGCAAGTGATTAATATTTTAATGCAAATGGAGGCCTAGAATTCTGATTATCTTGTAGGCAAGTGCAATCGTAAAACTGAACATTCAACTGGTTTCTTTTCCATGGATAAAATGAATTGTGCGAGAGAAGCCAGACCGATCACACTGGTAGATTAGTACTTAAAATAGCAGATTGTACCGAACATGTCTTGATCTTGTGTCTGTCTGTCCTGGGTGTTCTCGGTTAAGGTCGAAGCCTCTGAGCGTGACCTACCGCATCCCATGCCACGTGGAACGCACTCAATACGATCACATCTTGCAAACTATTCTAAAGCTTACACCTAAACCTAAAGCTACCAGTGAAAACGGTTCGCGGTTGCCTCTCAAATTCGTAGATCTTTCCGCGACGACCGCGCAAACACCAACTGACGCGACGCGGGGAATGGCGGAGCAGCGCGCCAAAGTTTACATCGCAATAACCCGCAGTTAAAATTATATACCGGGCATATATCGTCTCGTTGGTGTAGATACAGTCAAACGTTTCAAGGATTCGCCGAACCACCGCCACGTGGAGCAACCGACATCTTCCTCAGAAAAATCTCTTCGAGGATCGAACGCATCGGACTTTTTACATCGGAACTACCGAAGCCGTCGAAACCACTTTCGAGATTTTAAAGATGCTTCTCTGGACACTTGCTGGATACACTGATTTATCCAGACGTATTTTGCAACAGAAACTGTGCATTGTCTAGGTCAGAGCACGGCTTCTCCTCTTCTTCTTTAGAAGCATACAGTACTACCGCGTAGAAACTCAAATGGTAAATGTTCAATGTGGCCTTCTGATGTAATTTCGAGTAATTCATCTTCTGTAATATCTTTCAGTACTGCAGGCTCAACAATTTCACAATTGTGCCATGAAATTGAATCAACGCAGTCATTTGTGTCAAAGTTGGTTAATTAATGAGAACTGATAAAAGGCAATTTTATCTTTATATTTTTGTTCATTCCACCCTACTGCCCAGGTCTGTTATAGACTTCTGACGAAGTACATGTCCGTGGTAACGAGGATAATTTCTTCACAATATATCGGGACATTGGTGTACCTCGTTGCCGATCAATAAGCTAATCCAAAACGCCAAACTAAACTTGACCAAATTAGTCAGTCAAGAAGAAGAAGCAATTAAACAACTACCTACTAAACTTCACCACAGCGTGTCTGTCAGCCTCGTTCGCGTGAACCCTCAACGGACGCTCAAATCTTGTGTAAAATTCTGTTTGAACCTCTCAGCTCGGTCCGACTTGAAGCGAAAGCTTTCGCACGGGGTGAAGACTATCCGCGAAACTAGCATGAAAGTTTAATAGCCATTACACGACGCGACGTAAGGTGGATGGGTGGTTCGTGATCCAGCGTTTCCGGGCATCATCGATCGGCTGTTTTCCTTGATTCTGGGATCGGTGGAAGTGCAGCAAGTCGAGTCTGCTGGCTAGGAGCAACTCCCGAGCGAAGCTCGCGTATTTATAGATGACACATTTAGGCCAGAACGGAGTTTCGACTGTCTTTATTTTGGCAGGTCGCTCTCTCCAGTCTCCCGATGTCTGCCCGACCGACCTGACTCTGTAATTAAATCACCGAATCCAGTCCGAATTCAGCACATGATCACGCGCGATTGTAATCTCGCCGGGTCCTAGCATCGGTCTATTAAATGTTAGGCGACAAGTCAGGATCGGACGACGGTCAGACATCTTCGCGGTTATTTCGGGTTCGCTTGCACCGCTCGCGCCATTGCTACCCTTTGGTAGCAACCGTGTCATCGGGTTCGTGCCCGAGTCGCCGGGACATCCGTGATCGATAGCGGTTTTAATTAATTCACTTCTGCGGATTCTAGTCGTGCAGAAAATAGACGCCGATTTAGATCTACTAATGTGAACAATAATCCTTTCCATTAGGCGGAGATTTGTGAAAGCGTTACCGCGCAGCGTAATTTTAACCGCCTGACGATCCGCTGAGTTATGGGAGCACACATTCAAATGAAGCATCCCTTTTCTGCTTATGCATCTTGTTATGTGAAGTTACATTTAGACTGGAAACTGTTAGGTTGTGTAACAAGTAGAGAGCGGATTTTATGCGTTTATGACGACAATGAGTAGATATCATTTAAAATAGTAAAAACATTAGAAGAATTTAAAAATACGATTATATTATTTTTTTGATAATATATAACCATCTTAGGTAATAGCATTTTCAATTCTCTACACTCTCAATTCAATCCGTTCGCGACAATTTCACAATTGTAATACATTTCTTACAACGAGAATATATTTGTGTTAATTGGTAAATTCGCGCAAATCACTAAACCCATAATTATCGTCCAATATCCTAATCGAGTGATTGAACGTTCCCACACGATACAATCTTACCGCTCGGATTGTATCAATTAAATAATACTAGCTCCGAGGCCCACTAACAATCCTAGCGACTACCTGATTTCGCATCAGGTTCGTTCGCGACGTACCAATCGTCCAAACAGAGATTTATCCAATCTAGTGGCTCCCCAATTTCGCATTGGGTTCGTCCACGAAAACTATACCGTCCCAGCAGTTCCCTGATCACGCATCAGGTTCGTCTGCGTTCCTAGAGGCTCCCTGACTTATTGTCAGGTTCGTCCTCGCTGCCTATAATTGTTGAAAATCGGTCAATAACGGCGAACACAAATCAAATTCAAATCGGTTCGTTGTTACCGATAGCGGCACCACCGATGTTACGAGTCTACCTTTCGAGACAACCAATGGGAGACTCGTTTTCTCGACAGAGAGAAAAGCATGATACGCGAAGAGTGTAGAGACTTTTTCCATCGAAGAATAAAACTCATTTTTTCACACATTAACCATGTATCGTTATATTACAAAATAAAGTATTGTACTAAATAAGTGCCTCTACGTCCGTGGGACAATTCAATTAATAAACCAATAATAATCCTAGCTAACAAATTGAGACCATATTCCCAGGATAACAACCCTTCGCCGGCCACTCGTGCTGCTCGCGGCCCTGGCTCGTAAGAAAATTGTAAAGATGCTTCAATCAGAAATTGTTCAATAAATGTGAAAAATCGAAATAAGTTCAGTATTTTCATTTTTTTGTCAATCTTGTCAAACAATGTGTATCCGACAATTTTGTAGCCGGTACGGTCAGTGTTAAAAGACAAAATCAATTTTGTCTTTATCTCCGCGTAGTTCAAGTAGTTCTACTGCAAATCTGATACTCTTGAGCACATTCAAGATTCCTAGAATTAGAAACAAGTACGCGACAAATTATGACACCTCTTCTCCCTTCCTGCTTTCTTTATTTTGCACGGCCATTTATCTGGCATTCACGCCAGCTTCTTCTAATCTTAGATTCAAAGCGTAACACGAATGTCGGAGACAACGAAATTTAGAATAATGTGTACAAATTACCGATGAAAGTCGGCTACAACTACGGATACATGTTCATGCTTCCCGAATTTATTTAACGTTGGTATGCGACGGAATCTCGTTTATAGACTGAAGGACTTCGCCAATTTATAAATAGTATATCGACATCTTATAGAAATTGTTGGAGCAGGCGGTATTTGTGGAAGAAATAACCCACACCGAACTGGTTTAACGGAGTTTAACACCTTAGCATTCGAATGGAGAGAGAGAGGCGCCACTGAAAGTAGCTGTACCATTATTCAAAATATTGTTTACATTATTAAATGTGTCGGTATCTAATCAATTACTAAACATTTAGATATTGTATGAGCTATTATACCAATTTCATATCCACAAAATTTAAAAAATTATAGGGAATGGAAATATTCTAGGTCGGAAGAAATGTTTAATTTTCAAATTAAAATTCCTCCGAGTGCAAAGGGTTGAGAGAGTAGACACAGTATAAAAGAACTAACGATTGACAGAACGCAACCAAGTTACGCCACGCGATGCTGAATGTAAGAAAGCGTCAGAAGACAATGTGCAATGGAATGTAATGAAACTCTATTTTTTAACGGAATTCTAACATTTCAACTGGCGACACTGATAGAACTTAAGCTGAATAAGAAGAACAACGAATAACAAATCATCGAACTTTTACCAAAAATATTGAAGTCCCGGGGGTGGCGATTTGCTGCACTGTTTCGTCTCTATTGTTATCGAATTTTGAACACTGCAGAATCACTGTTTAGTCAATTGGAATCCAAGACTTTGAGAAATTGAGTTTATCGTCCCCGGCACGTGCGTTAACACGTAAAAATAGCATTCGCGCCTGAATTATCATTCAGCTATAAAGACACCAGCTTTTAGTAGACGTGTAGGCGGCTGGCTCGATCCCAATCATGTCAAAGTATAAATGAAAATGAGACGGTGGTTGCGGGCTAGAGAAGAACTATTAATTTTAACTTTACACCGTACTGTTATTTCGCTGGACGCTGCAACCTGCATATGTACATAGGCGCATGGCGCTAATCGTAAGATGTTGTCCATAGACCGCGGATTTTATGCATTTATAAGAAAAACGGGGGCACGAAATTTCAAACTATAAGAAGATTCACCCGTTGCACTCGGACCTATTTTAACACGAAAATTAAACATTTCTTCCGACCTAGAATAATTCCATTCTACATGATTTTTGTCATTTTATGGATATGAAATTGATATAACACCTCATACAATACTTGAATGTTTAGTAATTGATTGGATGCCAACGTATTTAATAATATAAACAAATTAGTTAAAAGTTAAACAAGTTAAGCGAATTTAAGGTACATCTACATGTTATTTTCAACTTACAAACATTGTTAAAGAAATAAAGAAATTTCTCCCCCGCTCCTGTGTCTTACAATTGAAGCAGACAATTTTTATTTTGCATAAAGAACCGTGATCTAGGTATCAGCTTAGCAGGAAGCATTATTTATAAATCGGCAATATTAAAAACCAAAACAAAGCGAAAAATAAACAACATTTCCGGAATTATCATTTTACATTAACATTATAATTTGGTTATATGATTTTATGAAATCATGGAGTACCTCCTAGGACACGGTAAGAACTACTAATAATAATTTGCAACGGTCGCAAAGACGGGTCCCAAAAATGTTGTACTTCCTTGAAAAGGGCGATTCCTAAGGTCATTTGAAGTAATTTTTTTCTTTGCGAAAATGTTCAGGTCTGGTTCAGAATTTATTAATGGAAAACGCGGACCAATCAGAGCGCGGCTACAGCTGAGCTTGGCGTTGGCATTGGCCGAGCTGGACTCCGTCCACAGAAACCGCGCTCTGGTTGGTCCGCGTTTTTCGTTAATAACTCCTTAATAAAACCTCGGGGAACATTTTCGTAAAGGAAAAAAATTACTTGAAATGACCTCAGGAATCACCCCATTCAAGGATGTGCAAGATTGTTCGGACACCCTGTAGACAGAATTCAACCAAGGAAAAAGAGACGATATTTTTTGAGCGCAGCTATGCGGAACCATTTCGGGATTCCCGTGCAGATGGTGAAAAGTGTTGCTCGGCTACGATCGTCGAGTGGTGTCGGAGGGGCGATGGTATTCAATACAAATTTCGCATACCGGACTGCACGGGAAAGTTTAGACGATAGGAAAGAGCCGGACCAGCTGAAGCAACAAACAGCGAGTCCGATTGGACAATGCAGGCCGTGTGCCGATATCTGTCAGATTGTATCGCGGGTAAGAGAGCGTCGAAATGTTCGCGAAGGCTGGCGGCGAATAACGGCGTCGCGCCGCAGAGGGCCGCGGAGGAGCAACCAGTTACAGAAATAAATACAGAACAGAGTCACGACACGTCGCCGCGCGTATCTCGACTTCTCTTGTCGCGGACCCACCGAAATAAATGGACCACCGCTTCCTGTAATTTGAGATCGCGAAAAACACCTTTCTCGAATACAGAAAGCCCTTTCAGCTCTCGTCGGAAGACGGTCCGTGAATGAGCAACTTGTGATCGTTGCCCTTCCCCAGCCCAGTTATCATAATTCTCTGTATTCTGTAAAATGTAGCCGTACGTTTATTACTCCTAGACTGAAAATCTTTATACAAAATAAAAGTTGTCTGCTTCAATTGCAATAAATAGTAGTTGTACTATTATACTATGTATACTATACTATATTATATTATAGTATATTATGCCATACTATACTATGCTAAATACTATACAGGGTGTCCCAAAATTCCTTCAACAGCCGGAAATGGGAGGTTCCTAAGATCATTTGAAGCAACATTTTCCTTTGCAAAAATGTTATCCGCGGCTTTGTTTAGGAGTTATTAACGAAAAACACGGACCAATCAGAACGCGACCTAGACGCGAGCTGGCACTGTCGGCCCGGCGCGCCAACTGTCTATTGGCCGACAGTGCCAGCTCGCGTCTAGGTCGCGTTCTGATTGGACCGTGTTTTTCGTTAATAACTCCTAAACAAAGCCGCGGATAACATTTTTGCAAAGGAAAATGTTGCTTCAAATGATCTTAGGAACCTCCCATTTCCGGCTGTTGAAGGAATTTTGGGACACCCTGTATTATAGCCTACTGTTTTAAATTGCAACTACACATTTTTATTACAAACATTAGACTTTATATTGGTGTTGTAGTGTGTTAAAGAAGAGTAGTGTAATTTGGGCCAACACCTCGGTGGATCCACCATGTATTTTCTCGTTTTCAGAAAGAAAAATATTTCAGGAGTTAATAGTAGAGTATTCATTGATTAGAGATTATGCTTCGAATCTTGCATAGCTATTTTATCCTTGACAAAAAAAAATACAGTATTACTAGTGGTGCTAATTAACTATGAAATAATCTGATGCGCACAATATGTGTGGATTGTAAACATTTAGACGTCATGGAAAATCACTGGAAGTCAATCTATTGTCCATAAAACAGTTGAAATGAATAAGCACGTTGCACTTGCGCAGATTAATTGTCTATCAAGTGTGTTGTGACATCCACTTAATTAACATCATTCCCGACGTTCGGCGCTTCGACGCACTATTTTTATCTGTAGACATTGACTCTCGATGACCTATCAACGCGGTCACTGGTGGTCAGTGATATAGGTATATAAACAGCGGTTTTTATGCATTTATGACAAAAATGAGTCGGTGTAATTTAAAACAGCAACAACAATGGAAGAATTTTTCAAACATATTGAGAAAGAACATAAATTTCCGCTGTCTGGTGATATAAAATTAAACAAATTGAACATTCACGTTCTAAAGAATAGCTCCAACTCGTGGAAGTATGATTGATATTAATGATTGATGTTATGTATTATCTACTAGCTGCTCGTGGCGTGCCTACGGTACACCTTCGCAACCAGGACCTCCGGTCGGATTGCCCTGGCGGGAGACGTACAGTGGGCAATTTCGATAAAATCTCGCTTATACGCAATTTTCTGAGTTATGTTCTCTATGTTAGCGATTTGTTTTTTAAAAATCAATATCCTTTTGTCCGTGCCACCATCTAGCGGCTCTGCTTGGTAATAATCAGTCGGAACATACAGACATACTTTTCTACTTTATATGTATATTAGATAATATACATATGTAACTAGACTGCTGATTGACCCGACATTCTGCGTTGCGTTGTGGATTCTATCATTCCTCCACTTTCAATAACCATGCTAGTCTGGTTCCAACAAGTTCCGAATTGTTGATTCTATCAGTCCTCTATTTTCGAAAATATCCACGCATTGTCCGAACATTCCTCTTGAGTTTTCAATTCGGCCATTCCTCGAGGTTACAAGGAGTTACAATGATCCTATTCAAAGACGTTCACTAACATTTACGAATGCACAATAGAATTCGCGAAATTCTTCGCGCACAATACGGTTTCAATTCCTGACGATTCTTCACAGTGGGGAGCCTGTGTGTGATTTAATTAGTCCCGCTAAATGAATTCGGCGGTCCAGCGGTCGAGGATCGTAGAGATCTCGAGATTCCGACATCGTGGACCAAGAGAATCGCTGTAGAATGCGTCGGGAAATTAAAAGAGCGCCACTCGCAGCTGTTGTATTTCGCGGTGGGGAAAGTAACGCAGCGTTGGCAGATGGAACGGCAGCCACCAACGATCGTATCTATAGATCTTGGATCACGGAAATGTGGATGGAACCGGGGCAAAACGTCGGCCAGATTCTGGCACAGATTCGTTTACCTAGGGCCAAATTTATGCGTTGCTATAAAACAGAGGTGCCCAGGCAAGTCTAGCCACGGCCTGGCCATCGGCCACTATCTCTTTGCGCTACAGTTTTTATAGTAATATACATAGTAGGATTGCTCAATCATTATAGATAATTAGACAGCGGATCTTCAAACAAAAGCCAAGTACAAGTACCATCTTATTATATAAGATATTGTATCGTTCTTTACAGCAAAAGATTGTCTAGACTTTCTCGAATCCAGCGATGTGGAATAGTAATACGTTGTGATTGTTTAAACATGTTAGCCTTCTGCTCGGGTTCGCTCTTGTTTTTCACTTTGAAAGAATCAGAGCCTTCTGTCTGATTCGCTTTTGGTCCCCCGTGGATCGGAGACTTCTTCTCCGACTCTGACTCCCTTTCGGGTCTCTTGTGCAGCAACCTCCTCGTGGTGAGACCTGCGCAATCGGTATTATCCTCCATTTGTAAGAACTTCTAGTGTCCTATGAATAGAGGATAATATCGAGCTAATAGCTGCACATTTAATAAATATGTTGATTTTCAATCAATTCTATTCCTATACCTATTGTCTTCCAAAACATTTTGCAATTTCACCTTCCTTCAGAACAAAATATGTATATTCTCGTAATCGCTTTTTCTTGCGCCTTCCCAAATCCCTCCTTGACTGATTTAAAAAATGTGGGTCTTTAATAGGCTCTAACAACATCCTAATTTCATTTTTCGCTGTTTCGCAAATGTTCATTTTCTCTTGCCATTCATCTTCCAATAAATCTTTATTATCTGCCAATTCTGCGCAAATTATTTTTAATTTTTCGTTCAATTTATACGCTGCTGTAACGAAATATGTATATGTATTATTCAAGCTGGTTCACCCCGGGCGTGAACACTGTCATATATTCTCTGGTTCTATTTAGGTAAAGAGTGCGGAACCACCGACACCGACGAGATAGTATCTTGTTGGTGATAGTATTATAAGGTAACTACAGAATGCGTAATGTGAGCATTCTACTATATCATTCTTCTTCTACTTGACGAGTATAACTTTTGACTGGTAGAACTTTTGGCGATGTGGTATTTCAGATCACTGTAAGTTCCACGTTATCTCCGCGCCCAGTCGCGTCCGCTTACTGGTATCGCTGAATAGCACAGGAGCTGGCAGTCTTTAATAGTATCTCGTCAGTGGTGTGATCACCCCGGTCGTAGACGTTAGATTACGTCTGCTGCGTTGGCGTTGGACGTAAAATAGCTGTAACCACGAGGAAGCAGGTTCATTGCCCTGTTTTCGTCATGATAGATGCAATTGCTGAGACGCCACCGCGTTTGTACGCGGATTCGTATCCTAGCGGTCTGCATTATATGACATAATTATAGTTGTCGTTACTAACACCACAACGGGGTGCTTTCAACCACCAATGGCATTCTCACTTCAAATATACAGCAATGTCTCGATGCACAGCGACTCTCGTTGATATTCGGACACTCTTAAAAACACAAGAACTTCTTTAATATTGGACCATACGACTTCGTTTTTTTTTAGAATTCAGAACAATTGATTTTCTACGATTGTACTATTAAACACTATTGAATTTTCTATAATAAAATTTTTATTGAATTGTTTATTTGATAAAACTAAAAATTGATAAAATTCCTTCTACAAATAAATTAATTTCATTTTCTTACTGACACAAATAAATCAGTCCGACTTTGAATGGTTTTTGTAAAATACTTGTTTGCTACATTGCATATCTTGTATTATGTCTATATTTTTATCATAAAAGGTGAGCAATAAATCACGTTGCAAGTGGGGTAAAAACAGTTAAAAATAAATCAAAATGATAGGATAACTTTTGCAATGCCAAATTTAATTTTTCATAAGCATGGCTTCGGAAATTAATCGGGTTTGCGAAGATATCTGTGTACTCGTCGTTACCGCGTTAATCGAGTTGCTTGTTGGCGAGGAATTGATAAGCAATACTCCATGTATCGAGTAACCTACTTCTCTTCCGTACTTTATTGCAATTACGACATTGTGTAAATAATACCGTGCAACTTTCGTTTACGAAAAGGAAAGTATTGGAATTTCACCTCCGTAATGCGAAAAGTACTACTTGTGTGCAAAGTTTCCCTTGTTATACAAAAATGAAACACATAACATTCATATTTGTTAGACTTCGTTGAAATCTTCACGACGAGACTGACTCGTTAAAATACGGCAAGGGGTTAATGGGAAATTTAATGTTCAAATACTTTCTGGACCCACTGTAGCTCCTGCAAGTTGCAATTAATGTAGGCAGTTTTTATTCTGCAAAAAAATGTACTCTCTAGTTATTATTTCTCAAAACATCACTGGGTGTTTTGTTACCTGATATTATAGTTTTATTTTTAGCTATTTAAGCCTTCATCGTCCACTGGACCCGTCGATAGGGGCACAATTGCCCACGGGAAACATCCAATGAGGATGACTACACCAGGGAAAGAGGGAAGGTGGAACTGATCGTTCCATTGTCAGCCGCAATATCGGTGACCTGGCGTTTAAGCAATCAACTAATCTAATGGGACATCTGCACGTGACACGATTGTCCGCGACAAGACTATACGTAATAAATATGTCTTCGTCAGCGAATTTTACGCAGTGATCTGCCCGATCATAGACCGTAAAATTATATCCGGTACACGCCGATGATCGATTGATCTTGATTAGCGATATAAAAACGTTAATCATTCTATCGATCCTTCAAGCATGATATAACTTTTAACGGATCATTTACTCAGATGAAAGTATCATTCTGCTCGAACAGGCTTGTGGAAGAAGACGATCAACAGGGTGAGTAATGAGAGTCCACTTGTACTTATACAGAAAAGTTTAGGGAAATGAACATTGAATATACACAGTATTTGAACCTATTATATAATAAACACACAATAATATACATAAACTCACCGGGGGTTACATGCACCGTTGAATTCATTGTGATGTCTTGTAATGACATGTTGGTACTGTAACAAAAAGAATAATACATTAAAATGTTTAATCTAACAAGTTATTTCGATTGGAGTACTTCGAATTTTTTTCAACAATTTCGAATTTCATCTACTCAATTTTGCTGTGAGTAAATGCATAACGATCCGCAGTCTATTAATCATTCCTCAGTCAATCACCGATGAAATAAATTATCTGCATCGATTGCAAGAAACAGAAACTACTCGTAAATCGAATGTTGAACATCCGCAGTCTAATCGTCGGAAAATTATTAACATTAAAGTAGAAAAGCACTCTGTCCTCAGTTAGAACTTACGTTCGCGCCCACAAAATAGAATGTCCCCTGAGGACTCGACTTCGCGTTTCAAGCGTATGAATCTATTAATATAAAACGCGTATTCATGGTTCAGCAATGCAACAATGGAAAAAGAGAATTCAAGCGAAGGGAGACAAAAGACTTTTTCGTCCATTTTAGTCGAGCGGTAACGTAAGGGCGCTATCGGCGCTCAAAGACTGTTTTATTTTTGGTATAGGGCTGGAAATGGCGCGTAGGCACGCGTTGCCTCCTGATTCCACAGGAAATAGACACTACGAATAGACCAAATTAGATAAAACTTTTAAAAAGGATCAAGATGAAGGCTGCCGTCTATTTCCGGAGCGACGGTCGTCTGTGAGACCAAAACATCGCTCCGGTAAGGACGAAGTTTTCGCGTGCGTAAGAGATTAATCAGCCCAGCCGGCGGCAACCTAGACAATGCCGTTGCTATTGAAGAGATAGTCTTGTACCCCAGATCGTAAACCAGAGATAACGTAGTGGGAAAAATCTATTTTCGGAAAAGCTGGGTTTAAAAATTTGGAATTTACAGTTGACGATCGAATTATTAGAACAAGCAGCGTGAAACATTTAGTTCCGATGTGACAAATAATGTTATACATATCTGTACAGGGTGTATAAAAACTAATAGTCATCCGTTCTAGGGGTGAATCTACACTTCCGGATCGGTGGATATTTGTAAGAGAACCTTGCCGCCAAATCGTTCGTAACAAAGAAAATTGTTGTTAACATTTTTTTTTACATCAACACCTTCCACTCAGTCAGAAGAGAAAAAGTTTGAAAGAAGCCATGAAGAAAGTATGTGACATGCGGCGTTCTTCCTGACAACCACAGATATTACATACTTATTGTTATCATCTACGCTTTTCTCTTTCTCTTTATCCAAAAATGTCGCAGAAAAGGAAAGAAAATTTACATTTTTTGTATGGCTACATTTATTTTGACGCTTACTAAATATGAATCACAAACGAATCAAATTTTTTTTCCTTTAAAAGGAAGCGCGCAACATTCATATTTGTTAGATTTTGTTAAAATCTTCATCACGTGTCTGACTCGTTAAAATACGGCAAGGGGTTAATACAAAACATACAGGTTGTGGCTTTGTGACTTGCGCGAAGAACAGTTATGCTTTCCGCCAATCAGAAACAATCTCGAATTACTGTGAAAAATCACCGTGATCGAATCACGACTGATACAAAAGTAGCAGTTGTCGCCATCCCTACATGATGTGATCCGTTCACCTTGCGGGCAATAGTCTGCGTGTGTAACCGCGAGCATGCACTTTTCAATCCTTACGTCCGCGTTTAACTAATCCGGATCTAGACTTCCCGGAATCTCCGGACGCCTCAAAAGCCCCTCGGCACAACTGCGGGGGGAGCAAAGGGTGACACGCGACCGATATTATTATCGCACACTTTACGAGATCGTTTAGGTTGGTTTACGGAAAAGAGATGTTAACCGTGAAATTCACTGCACGTGTCAACTTGCTCGGAGATACGCAAGAGACGTTTGATAAGCGTAACAGTAACATACCGTATCGTACCTGTTAGTCAGCAATGAAATCATTCGAACCAAGGGCCGAATAAAATTGTTAAAAGTTTCGGGTAGTTATGGGATAAAGAATTTAAACTTTTTCTGAAATCTTTACCAAAACTTCCTTGACACTCTTCTGATTGCAACGAGACCAAACAAGACGAAACAACTTGAAACATATTAACTTGATTAATTGACGTTTCAGTAGAACCTCGATTATCCGAATAAAATTGAGTAGATGAAATTGAAAATTGTTGGAAAATTGTAAAAATTGAAGATGTCAATATATGATTTCTCTTCTTTTAAAATCATTAAGGGAAGAGATAACATCCAATTTATATTCTATTTCTTGCAATCGATGGAGAGAATTTTTATTTTGCATAAAGATCCGCAGTCTAATCATTACTCTATCTCATTTCTATCGAAAGTTCTTTGACTTTGACACAAAATTCATCGGTTTCCCCAGTGTGCGCCGCGCCGCAGAAGGCGACACAGCATAGGGTATTCCAGACAGCACGGGGCTTGCAAATAATAGCAGAACTCTTAGAACTTGTTAAGGCGCGACAACTCGGCTGGAGGGACGTTATCCCGTTAATTACTCATTTCACGTTTCAACACTGGCCAACAGGAATAGCGTTTGGATGAAATCTAAATTAAACCTTTCTGGAAATTCTGTATTTCCTTATTGCTCTCGCGCAGGTTAAAGTAGCTCGACGTGTGATAAATCACTGGGATGTCACGCAAACGGTTTTACATCACGTCAACCTCACCATTCGTTAGAACGATGAAAATCGCAATCAAAATCTGGGTCGTCTTTAATTATAACGAATCGCTTCCGATTAATCGGAATCTCGAGCTAAGTGAAAACAAGCCCCCGATGCGTAATCTATTACGAGAAATGCACCTTTCCTTTGGCAGTCGACACTTTCTCAATCGTTCAAATAATTCGTATCTGGGAATGCACATGGTGACAGTTATAGAAAAATGGCAAAAAAGAGAGATGAATTGTTGAAAGAGTATTACATCCATAGGACCATATTTTTTAGAAGTGCAGTAGTGCACGTGCATTCGACAATCGCATTTATTTTTTTAATGGAAATGCAATTCTTTACATAGTTACATTTCCCTCATCATTCTACGAATTCCACGAATTCTAGTAATAATAAATAGAAGTAATAGTAACAGTAATAGCTTGTTATATTAACTGGATAATAATTTTTAAATAATTAATTAACATTCGAATTACTAGACAGTGGATCTTTATGCACAATAAAATCTTTATACATCTTTGCATGGAAACGAAGCTAAATACAGATTTATTCCTTGTGTAAATAATTTTAATTGCTTGAAAATAACGTCTCCGTATTTGTAGATTTCTTAAATGTTTTTACAGCTTTAAGTTACACCTATTGATTTTTGCCATAAATGCATAAAATCCGCTGTTTATTATTTACAAACTCTGCATTTCAAAAATTGGTTTATAACACAGCAACTGCGCATCTAGCACGAATCTATTTGGAAGTAAACAACTCAGTTTTGAAATCCGTTTCTTGGAGCAATGAATAAAAATGCATAGTTTCCAACAATCGCAATAAGTTTGAAATGTCGCAAAACTTATTTTGCGACTCGATGAAATGATTCACCATGGAGAGGAACTATTACGAACGAAAACAATTTCATAGAATGACGCACAGAGTTGCCACCAACTGGCAAGATGGAGGGTGGTTGTGTAAGTAATCAATACTCGAGAGCAGATATGGTGGCATGGACCGAACAGGAGCACGCAGTAAGAACTATAATGCGATCTGTAGGGTACATTCGCCCCGTAGGATTATTCTTAGTTTATGCCATTTTGCAAGTTGCTTTTTCCTGTCAATATTTTCAGGACCCAGAGACAAATTTTTCAACATATTCTAGAAAAATAATTCTCCATCTAAATGCATACAGTGGATCTAAATTATATAAACCACTTGCAAAAGTTACATCAATACGATCAAATGTTAAATAAAACCTACACCGAATTTTTTCTTAGTTTTTTTCACTGTAGGCAACGTCATCTGTCATATTGAAAATAAATATATTTTTTTCACGCTGTGGTTCTCATAATTTTTTATACTAACAAAAAATATTTTTCATACTTTTGTGGATATATTTGATAGAATTGAGAAAAGAACTAATTCAATCAAGATGAAAAATGAGGATGACAGTGAGACTTTGCTTTAAATAAAAAAATTACTATTACGGCGTGAATGAAGTTAAAATCACGAACGTGATCGTGATTCTGCGATCACTAGTCGCAATGTAAATTTTTACCCTCGATTCGTGCTTCCTCCCCTCATCTGGCGGCTCTGGTTGGATGCAAATCTTCTCGGACAATCTTTTATCTTCATTCAATAACTTATTATCTGTTATTAACTTTTATCTCCAATCAACTTATTATCCGTTATTAACTTTTATCTTCAATCAATAACGTATAATTTCGTACATGTCGCCTACAGTATATTGGAAATAGTCGAACGATAGTGGAACGACCGCGTTCACATTGACGTGCAAAGTTCCTTCAATTACCGGATCGTTAAATGCATTAACTTGTCCAGTTAAACAATTAGTTCGGCCCTGTTGAATGGAAACATCGTGTATCAAGCGATTCTCGACTCGCCGCTCTGTTCTTTGCGTCGTGGGTGTCCAGTGGGCGAGAAGAATTAATTAGAGCTTCAATTAATGCCGACGACATCTACGGAACTTGTGCGTATGTAGATCGATGCAGTTCAGTCTGACGTATCGCGGTCGTTCGATCGTTGTGTCACGACCTCTGGTTGATAAATCGGAAGGTTCCCTCTCTTTCCCAACAGATTTCCGGCTTGCACACAAATGGAAATTTCCTGGCAGGAAAGACAATGGAATTTTTCTGGCATGCTCCACCAGGACAACTTGAGGAGTCTCCGTACTTGAACAGCACCAGAAGAACAATCTTTTTTAAGTTTCCTACAATCTCGAAAATATGTCTCTATTAACCTTATAGCACTTCTCGAGCCCACACACAGATTGGAAAACTTACCACTATTTTTCTTGGGTGAAAAATTCTCAAAAAAATTTATTTATTGTCGTTTGTACATTTAAATGTGATATTCAGAAGTAAAATTTAATTTCAATAAAATAATCCTCATTAAATTATACAAAATTTTATTAAATTGGAACAGAAAATTTTAAAGATCTAGGAGCTTTTCTCCTTTGAATCGTATGACCTATAACGTGTGAACAAACTCAAACTGTTATTTTATTCATACATCTCTTAAATAAACGACCATTTACATATGTTAATTCTGAATGCATTGAATTAAAGTTTATATTCAAGGAAGTGGTATGTATGTGGCTAACCATAATTCAAATGGAATAAAAGATAGACAGAGAATATATTCCAATCCAATACCTCACTCTGCGTGACAGCTCAACTAAGCAAACTATTATTCATCGCAGCTTTACTTATGACTCATTATCAGCTTTTGTATAAACATAATTCGTGGTTTGGGTTAGGTCTAGGTTGGACGAATTGGATGTCACAATTAAACCATTAAATATTTGACTACCTCACAAATAGAAACGAAAATTCTATAAAAGTTTATGCATGCATGATGTTCACAAAAGGAGTTCCTAATTTCATAAAAAGTGCAACTTTTAGTAGTACCCAAAATCGGCAATCTAGTAATTATACACTAATTATGCAATTAATGTATGTCTGATGAAAGGTTAGACTTCGTAAAATAATCTTGTGTTATAATACGTGTTTATAACAAACTTATTATTAACCCAACCCACGCTTTAACTGAAGGAAAAAATTGTTTGCAACTTAAAAAATATTTATGTTTTTAATTTCTCCTTCGAAAAGGAATCAACTTTCCAAAATGAAATCAAGGATTTCATGAGATTAAAAATAAAATAGAAATCTCATTATACGTAAAATGTAATCATTATATTAAAATTCGTAATTTAATATGTTGATCATATTCATAAATATTATAAATGCATAAAATCCGGTACGCAATTATAACAGTCAACTTTTTCATTCAACATTTTTCCTGGTAAAAATTGAATAATTTCTTATTAAACTTAAAACAACAAATAAATATTTATATCCCTTTGAAAAAAAATATATATGTATACAATTCCAATTTACTTTGTACTTTAACTGTTCAACTATTAATTAGATTTTGCCGACGTAAATATACTTACTAATTTTGATAAGAAATTTTTGGAGGAAATGCGTTTCATTAGTGCAATGACTCCAAGTTTCGCGGAACATAAAACGCGCACGAGGCAACGAAAACTGCATATATTTAGGCGGTTTCTTTGATATTCATCCTCACAATAAAAGAGTTTCTCTGTTATTCGTAGCTGTCAAACCGGGACCAGCCGTCACGCATCGGAAAAGTAACAGACCATGGTTTGCCCCGAAATATTCACGACAAACAATCTAAATTTAGTTAACGAAGGGAGTAAGCATCTTTTATGTCGCTGTAGCCTTTTTGATCTAACGTCTCGTTTCCGCCACGAAGATCTTTTCTTGTTCGTTTAAGGAGGTGTGCAAACCTGTAAGTCTAACATTCTTTTTTCGCATATAAAGATACTGTAAAACAAGATTTTTCTAGGAAACATTAAGTAACATCTTACCTTTATTATAAATAAAGCTATATAAAAATGATATATAAAAAGATATATACCGTCGCGAAATAACCTTGAAAAAGGTGTTCAGAAAGCGACGTAAAATAAGTAAAAAGAAAAAGAAAAAGATGTATAAATAGATATATAAAAATGATAAGATTGTTTGTGTTCTACTAAAAAGATATCTACACAACCATTCCTTATGAAATCATTTTCATTATTTCAATAATTGTAAAATAAAAAATCTGGAACCGGTCATTTTGACCAGTGGTTTAGTGTTAATAAGTTCATTTTTTAATATTCTGCAGAGTAATTGTATCATCTACCGAATTTGTTGATGAAGATACATCAGTGACTCTACTTTGAACCACTCTAAAGAGCTCAATGAGATAGCATTCGTTAACGGTTCCGCCACAATAAAGTAAAAAACAAGAAAGTAAGTGTAAAAAGAATTCGGAGTCCCTGTTTGTTTACATACGGTATCTTTACCCGCAGTGCATTTGTATAGAAAACTTCTCAGAAATTGTTTCGTGTCAACAAGCCCAATGGCTATGTATGAAATATCTTTTGTTTTCATTGGTATTCTGAAACGCTAGTTGTTCGAGAAGGATAACTTTCCGGAGTAATGTAATAATGACGAGTATGACTCGTTAAAATACGGCAAGGGGTTAATATGTATCTCGATAATATGGAGAAAACGAAGTTACCCCAGTTTCACGATATGTTTGGTACAGTTGGACTTTGGAACTTGCTTTACACCCCTGCCAGAGAAGTAGCGTAATCGACCTAGCGAGATGAGGCCGGGAGTACTCACTTTCGGAACGGGCTGTAAACAGTACCCCACAGGCCTGCCCTGGTCGGCAACGGTGAACTGTTCTGTTGCTGATTGGAACATCCGTAGCCGGCGAAAAACATATTGCGGTAATTGTTCCTCATTAGTGCGTTTAAAAATATCGTCTGTACAAAATACCACTAAATCTCCTAGTCCCGTCCAACGCGTATGATATAGAAAAAAACAAACTTACAAAACGAAATAGTATAAAAAGGAAAACAACGATCAACAACAACGGTAACAGTAGACTCGCTAGGATTAATACTAAAAATACTTGTACTTTCAATGAAACACTTTGGCACGTTTATTTGGCACAGAATGTCAATAGAGTTCGGAGTTCGGAGTATCAAACTATCATATCGATGCTGATAAGTCCTGTCAGTCTTATGGTTATCGCCGTTGAAAAGCAATCTCCAACGGTTATCGTGT
The DNA here is from genome assembly GCA_963966675.1 of Lasioglossum calceatum. Lineage (NCBI taxonomy): Eukaryota > Metazoa > Arthropoda > Insecta > Hymenoptera > Halictidae > Lasioglossum > Lasioglossum calceatum. The sequence goes on along the minus strand of OZ016543.1, from coordinate 16,353,335 downwards.
ATAGCTACAGAGTGCGGACGGCCGAAAAATCTCGAGCAAAACCGAATCTGTGTTAGCACGGTCACGGTATATGCTCCTGGACCGATCAATGTGATGATAACTCTCGGTACGCTAGATGATGCACTGGTCTGTATCGTGATCTCGGTCACTGGTGTTCGTAGAATCACGTTATCCCTTCTGGATTCCGAAGAAACTTGACAATGTTAAGAAAATCGACGGTAAAATACAACGTTCGTGGTTCACTGTACACTTAGCACACTCCGTCACTGAATCAGCAGTTTGTACTTGAATACCGTCCGCTTGGAGGAAAGCGATCGCTTTCTTGCAGGTCTGTTGTTCCCCATTCTGTATCACGATTGTCACATAGATTGGTACAAAGCGAAACGAATCAAACGACCCGGGTCTCTGGATCGATCAGTCGTCGGGTTGCGTGTTCTGTGATGAACACATTGATTCACACGAAAAATCCTGCTCGACGTTACACGACGACACCTTGTACTCCGGCGACGGATTGAACGCGACTGAGGCGGGTGCAGCACACAGCCGACGGAGAGACCGAGAGACGCGGTCGAGGGTTTAAGGTCGGGATGATTCGGGTAGCCACGGAGTGCAGAGCGACCGAGACCGACGGACCTACCCCATGTGCCCGCGAGAACGAGAGGAGAACGCCAGTTCTCGAGATAAAGAGCAGACGGCGTACGTGCACCGGGGAAGAGTCGAGTCGAGTGGAGCCGAGATCAGTCGTATGACAAAAACAGATAGGAGCAGGATAGCTAGCAGACGAAACGAAATGCAACGAACGCTCAGCATATCAGTCCAACACAGTGTCTCTCAATTATAACGAAGTTTGAACCAAAAGTACAGTAATAAAGTAAAGTCCCAATCTAAGCCTATTCTCGATTCTGTGCTGTGACATAGATCGATTGCGTCGATTGCACCGCACGTAGAAAAGGACAACATGTAAACACGGACCGCGCCGAAGGTGCAACAAACAATAGCGTATCGGTGAGACAATACTAGTGCAATAATGAAACTTCTTTATTTTTGAATTATTTTTTATGAAATTTTTACCAATATATTTGTGACATTTTTCTGATTAATAAAAATAAATAAATGAAATAAGTTTTGAATTTTTTTGCCGACCGTCGCGGTCACTGTTTCTCTTTCTTCTTCATTCGCTATCTTCTTCTATGTCCTGAAGTTACTCCATACCGTCAATTAAACCACTAAATACAGTTAAAATTATATTGTGTTTAGTGTGATTGTAATTAGAAAAATGCCACAAATAAGTTGGCGAAAGTCCCATAAAAAAATAATGAAAAATAAAGAAGTTTTGTAATTGGATTAGTAGTGGTTCGGCGACGCAGCTCGAGCTTCTTGACCCCTCGCGAGGTTGCCACCCAGTGGTAGGCGATGGGTAGACGAACTGACTTGGAACGGTCACCTCCGTCGCGCTTAGACTTTACCGTAATATCCTCTTGCTAGAGAGTCAGGATAGCCGATACGTACTTTGTCGATCGGCCGATGTTTTATTAGGTACGGCGATTTCTAAGGGTCGGCCATGGAATTGGTGGCAACCTGGCACCTTATCTTACTCTTTCCAGAAATATGAACCAATGACACGAATTAATAATTGAAAAATATACAGAATAATACAGACATTATTTTAATAGAAAAGATTGTATCGAAAAAAAACAAACAGAAAGAAAAGATTTCCAAAATTATCGTCTTCTCGAAGTTATATTTTGAATATATCACTATCACTTATACTAAACCACTGCACATTTTTAAAAAATTTTCAAGATTTTTGTAAAATGTAAGTTTGATTTCGCTTTTGTTGTCTGTTCAATTTTTATGAAATTTATTATTACATTTATTTGAATACTAGAATTTGGTATTCTTTTATTACACTTATTTGAATACTAAAATTTGGTATTCTAATAAGAGATAAGAGAATATTTATATTTTAAAAATTACTTTTTTATTTTATAAAATAGTCAATTAACACACACATTATTTTTAAAATTAGCGAAACACTTCGAACAGTTTAAATAAATTAAAAAATGTTTAAATCTATTTATGCGCTCCAATACTGTACACATTTTTAAAAGAACTAACATTCTAACAGATTGAAACGAGAGTGTTGAATGAATCTTCAATTCTGATCTTTTCTTTAAGGAAATACTGAAATTTTATAACGAGTTCTACAAAATTTCAATCAAGTTACATTTCAAATATTAAAGTTAATATATGAAGATTCCAATTATTTTTATGTTATAATTAATAGTTAAATCTATATTGGATATTTTAATTAGTTATCAAATATTGCAAGTACTAAAATAACTCCTCAACTTTATAATCAGTCAAGTTTTATAAATATTATCTTTTAATAATTTCATATATCGTATCTTCATACAAGCAATTGATGAAGTAGCCGGAAAGTGCATTTCGTGAATCAAGGGAATTTCATGAAGTTCTGACGTGTACTCATATGGTAGATTACTCATCCGTTATTGCCCAGCATATCACCTGTTTTATGAGTCCTGTGTACGTAAAGTAAATTCTGTTATCCCATCGTACTAAGAAAAATGTATGCAGCTTATTAATCATGACAGGAAAAATTATTTCAAAATCATTCCATTACTTCATCAAATTTCCATTTTTGTTGATAAAATTTAAAGTAAATTATTTCCTGTACCAATTTTACAAATACAAAATTGTCAAGTCTAGTTTTTGATATTTCAATATCGTGGTCTGAGAACCACTATAATATACAATACACATAGAAGATAGGAACTGCTTAGGTAAACAATAGATAAAGTTGGTATCTGCTGTGAGTCTCGCATAAAAACTATAAGATATTGTAAATCCACTTTATGAAATTAAGCAACATTATTTCGAATATTTAATATATAATCATAATATTACAATATGTGTTATACAGAATTCAATACATCGGAGAGAAAGTATTGATTAGTTCTTGTCAAATCTGTTTATAAATACCCATTCTAATTCTTACTTACGGTTTTATCTCATAATTTTAGCTTCATACTTTTAACATATTTAAAATATACTATAATTATATAGTTTAGAGCATTAGTATTTTATTTCTTAATTTGTCAGTACATATTACTAAAAACAACAGAGATATGTTTGGTGTAACTCATTTAGATATACACAAGACTATTCATAAAATTTGCTACCTTTTGTACAGTTATCAACATTGAAAAGCATTGAATGATAATTACCTAATAAATAATTGCTTAGATTAATCTATACGCTTTCAATATAAACAATTTATCTGAAAACAAATCAAGAAATAGCTGTAATATAATAATTATTACTTGATACAGTATTACTATTAAAGTAATTCTATAATCAATGATTAAAATTTACTTCTTTACAAAGATCTTATTAAAAAATTATAGAAGAGCATAATAAGTATGATATATGTATAAACTATAAATAATCTACAATAAGTTCGAAATCAGTTTAACCTAAAACTCTAATTTTCACAGATTTTATGAAAAAATAAAAAACATTTTTAATATTTCACGCATTGTTTTTTAAACATCACTGTCCAATAAATTTACGAACTTAAAATAAGAGAAACAATTTTGATCATTTGGGAAGTGTTTTGTTGACTGATCACGAGTTTCAAGGAACACTGTCGGTAAAATTATTCTCTTCTAGATATGTATGTCACAATTAATAGTCATTTGTAATTCCTTAAATAATATCGTTCGAAATTTAAATTGTGTTAAAATATATATGACGACAATTCTTTTAATGGTTTAACAAAGATAGCAGTGAAATATAAAATTTTTACTCTAAAACCGCAATCGCGAATTTGTGTTAGAAAACAATTACCTCTCTCCTAAATGTATACAGATATTGTATATACAAGCTCAATAATATAAATTGAATAAAAAATACATTTCAATAAAAACATAGCTCACTAAAATTTCTCAAACAGTATAGAAGAAGCCAGACCCCCTGCCGTAAGTATGAGATAAAAGTAATAACAAACAATCCTCAGGATGTTATAAATCTACTTACTATTCGAAAACACTTTTTCCTGCTGCTGTTTCATTCCAGATGTCCCCCATGGTTTATCGAAATTTACAATAATAAAATAACATTAAAAACACAAGAAATCACATTTACACACACCTCAAGCATACGAAGTACTATAAAACTGCCAAATTTGAAAATACTACGTAATTCACCATGCATCCGTACAGGCGCCATAAACACATAGAATGTGCTAGTGCTGCCAAAATTTTCCATTCAAACTTACTATATGCAACGAAATGTTCCTAGCGAGGGCAAATTGTAATTGGTTCAAATTGGTTCACGATTATTAGGCATTACCATAGACCATATATAGATGATACTAACTGAATATCATCTGATATTGATCTGATATCATCCAATCATCAGAGAGGATCAGGATCAGGCGTGAGCACTCTCATATCCTCTCTGCAGTCTATAACCATCTTTGAAATTCATGATTTATGGTATATTTAAACTTTGTGTTTTCATAAGCCAAAAGTTATATTTCATGGGGTTAACAAACTTCTAACCACCAATTTTGCCAAAAGATTCCGCATACTAATCCTGCTGTATAGCCCCGAAATCTTATTGAAGGATACAATTGAATGCTTATTTATCATGATCAGATTACCGAAATTTCGCTAGCTCCGAAATTCAATTACAAATAAAAATTCGTAAGTCAATCTTTCGTAATTTAGTGTCATGTTGTTTGATCGAATAAAGTTCGTAATTTAATTTTATGGTACTCGAGAATAGTTTAGTTTTCGTGAAAACTTGTTATATGCCGTATCAAGAGCAATGGCGAAAACGGAAGCAGCCGAAAGTGCAGGAACCAGTTGGGAACCGCTACGACTGACACACATTAAACCATCCTTCAACAGCCAAGAATCGGCCCTTGCGGCACGTCAGGATCTATGGCACAAATTTATTCTTTACGGTGTAGGAAAGTACAAAGCGACGGAGGTTATGAAGAAGATCATCACTGCTTGCGATCCTGAGATCATACTGCCTGTTAGGTACAAAGCGGAAAGCCCGAACAAAAGTCACTTCTTGGCGAAGTGTAGCGCCAACGCTATAGAAAATCTTGTGAAGCAAGGTTTATGCGTGAGCTTGCAGAACGGGCAAGAGTTACGCATCGATATTGTATTAGGATTCATGGATTCCCAAGAATTACCATTGAATCCTAATAGAGTTATCGCTCAAGCTCTGTATTTTAGGTACGAGTCCACCAAGAAGGTATTGAATCTCGATAACTTTGAGAACGAGAAATCGTTGGGTCTCGTATATTGCCCTGTATCTTTACCCAAAGTATTACAGTCCGTCTTAAGATGCAGTAGAATGGGAATCTGGAACACAAACCGTGATTCCAGACTACCCATTCGCGAGCTGAGCTTGAAGTATAACAAAATCACAGCTATCGTCTTGTTCGAGAAGTTCTTCAATTATCACTTGACCAAGCTTGATCTGAGGTATAATTACATCAACGAGCTGGACTATTTGCGATATTTCAGCGAGTTCAAGATAAGCGAGCTCTGGCTCGATGGAAATCCGCTGTGCACCAAGTATAATAAGTGCCAGGATTACGTTCAGGCTGTGAAAAGCGTTTTTCCACATCTGCAGAAACTGGACGGGATCGTTATAGACACGGAGCAAAAGTTCATTCCGCACGTACAGAGCAATTACCTGAGAGACGGGTCTAAAACTAGCTTGATCAAACAGTTTGTGAAGCACTACTTCACATTGTACGATCAGGATGATAGGCAAGTGATGAACGGATTATACGATAGGGACGCGCTGTATTCGATGACGGTCGGGCCACTGACGAACTACGCCCACAAGCAAGTAACTAAATCATTCATTACGAACAGGAACTTGTTGAAGTTCGTTGATTACGCCAAGTGTCAAGAATTTTTACTGCGAGGTCCTGAGAAGATCATTTCCACCTTGAGAAGTCAGCCAGCCACCATACATAATTTTAGATCGTTTCACGTAGATCTATTATACGAAGAAGACAGTCATCTAGCCATCTCTGTCCAAGGCGTGTTCTCTTTCAGAGAGGTTTCATGTCCACCAATGTTCTTCAACAAGACTTTCATCATCGTCCAGAAAGAAGACAACGAATATTGTATCACCAACGATCAATACTATCTAGATGGATCACCCGCTAACAGTAATCAATCGGGAAGCTTCGACTCGAAGATTGTACCGAGATTCGAGCCGACAGTGTTCAGCGGCTCCGAGAAGGAACAATTGTTGACATTCTTGCACGAGCTAACTACAATGAACATGAACTTCTGCCACCAGTCCCTGGAAGAAGCCAATTGGGACATAAGGTCTGCTATCACGACGTTTATGAACATGTACACTGTTAACAATGTACCGCCGGAAGCGTTTATGTGACCCACCAGTACTTTATAATCGATCGCATAATATGTATTATTTATATCCGTTTTTGTAGCGTAAGGAAAGTCTTGTGACGCTGGGTACAAGGCTTGAAGAAATTTCAATTATTGTCTGTTTTTATCGTACATAGCATAATATTTTCTCCCGTCTGTAAAGCTTCCGGTAAGACAGTGTACCTATTTCTCGAAGGAAATAAACTAAGTGCAATGAGCCGCGTTTTATTAGAAATTATTGACTTTATTTTACAGAATATAAAAATTACAATTTTCATGATACTAACAACCTTGCTGTGTATTCAACAGGGTGATCGTCTTACTGATATACGGCGTCGTATTCACATTCGAATTCACTCCTAATTCAAACACCTTCTGCATCAATGGTAGAGCATGTTCTGGAACGAAATGCGATTGATTAGAACGCAGAGAGCAACAAATGAAAATTCGATGTCAGATAATGTTTACCTTGCATGCAAAGTACAATTTCTGGTAACTTTTCTAGAGCCGACATTAACACATCGGCTCTAGGACTGTCCAGACATCTTTGAAAGGCGGATAAGATATTTGCGTTCGTTGCTGGACGATACTTGAGTGCTCTTGCCAGTAAGGTGTGAGCTAGAGTCCTAATGTTACCCTGAGGAGACACCAGTAGCTCGGCTATGTTGTCTGTGATCGGTTCTAGGACCGAAGGCTTTCGAGACGACAAGTGCTCGATTTCCTGAAGAGCGTTGAACACGTCTGAAATGGGAACACGCGTGTGGTTGTGAATTCTTCGTTGAAGTTCAAATTAATCTAAAAGTTCGAGTTAAGGGGTTAGAGTCTCGTTTCTAGGATTACACCTCGTAAACGTGGAAATAGGACTTTTGAGGGCGATTGCGGCCTAGATTGATCTTTTATCTAGCGCTTTTGACTACTGAAAAGCCACATCTTTGCATTATCGAGAAATGAGAAGGCGCATCCTGCACTCTTGCAATCCTGGAAACGAGTCTACTTCCTTAAAATGAAGTGTCTCGGTTGGGAAAATGTTCTTGACTGAGACATTTTTTAGCGTGACGAGATAGTGTACCATCGCCATGCATCTTGCCCAGAGTAGACAGCAACGAGGACCAATGCTGAGGAACGATGGTCTCGGTTGGCGGCGGTGTAGGAGGCACAGTGATCAGAACTTCCTCCACATCTTCCCCTTCCCTTGGTACTGGGATGCCTGATACAAGTGTACGAAGTGTAACTAGATTCGGATAGTGTACCTGTAATTCACTACATGTAAGTGTAAGCTGACGTCTGAAGTTCGATATAGGAAACCAAAGGCACCGAGTACTTACTGAAGAGGCTGAGCGTGTTTCTGCAAGTACTTCAAAGCCTTTTGAGGATCGTACGAAATGTACGACTGTAGGAGTGTGATGAATCTGTTCAGGAGCGGTATGATCTCTTTTATCGGGCCGTAGTTCTGCAGAGAAAATGAATCAGTCGTTTGACATGAATTATACAAGTGTTTCAAAGTACCTGGAAGCATTGGAAATAATTCTCCAATGTGTCTTCCAAAGCAGCTCGATGCTCTTCCCGAAACAAATGCGGCTGCAGCAATTCGAGCAGGCCCATTATTTGCGTGAAAAGATTCAAATGATGACCGGAACGGAATTGACCGAAGTCTAAGTAGCATCTGCCCATTAAAGACGACGCTAACATCGGAAGCTGACGCAACACGAGGATGGGATGAACGGCGGCCATTTTTCTAGCACACATCTCGAACTCTTGGGACCTGGAATTCCAAGATTTTTGCCTGGGTGTCGCTGCCAACGCTGTTACCAAAGAGTGACTCATGCAGTCCAGCACGGAACCGGTCCAGGCTGTGATCTTTGCTCCCTCGACGAACTTTTTCGTTTGGAAGGTGTCTAGGTAACAGATCACCTTGGGTATCTTCATGTACATGTGTAACAAGAATTGATGCGCCATGTCGGATTCCACGCTAAAAGATTATAACATAGAATTGCTTGTAGCGTGTGGAAAAAGAAAAGGAGATGGTAGATGAAACGCATCGCGTACTCTGGATCATTCATCATACGATCAGCCAAATATCTGACAACACTGGATACCAAATGGTCGTCTGTTGAGATGCAATGCAACAACAAGTCCAAACGAGAATCCATCCTGGCCAACGCGGTGGTTCTGCTGTTGCTATTACAAGTGATAACAGCTTCTGCAACTATGTACGCCACCAACGTCAACAGCTGCTTCTCGTGCAATAGTAAAATATCTTCCGGGACATAGTGCTTCGGTGTGAATTTGTCTCTGCCTTGCCACAGCTTCGGATTGCACGTCAGAGCCCATAGAAAATCTAACACAGCTGTTGGGTCGTACCTGAAATCACAACAATTTCAAACTAAAAATTCTTCTAATGTTCTGAAATGCTTTTTAACCTTGTCCGTTGCTTTAAAGCGTACTTATTCATTTTTGTCATAATATATCAAGTGTCCAACAACTTACCCATCGTCACATTTATCTAACAAGTGTCCAACGCACTTGTGCAAGGTAGCCCAGCTCGCTCTGTGCGTTAACAGGGTCAGCAGATAGGGCCTGAAGGAGTGCGAACTGACTACATTATTGTCAACTTTCATTTGTATCTTCGTCTTCCCAAAAAGAAGCTTCATCTGCAGATTGGGACAAGTACCGATCAACTCTGGTTCCACGGAAGCCAGCCAGTCGATTAATAACCCTGTCCTCGGTTTCCTAACACCTTCGTTACTATCGTTAACCAGCAACCTCGCCATAGCTTCGACAAGTACATCGGTCTTCTGTTGTTTGAAGCAAATATCTAACAATTTTCGTCCGACAGCTTCGAGATTCACAGGATCCGTGGTTTCCAAAATGGATCCAAGGTCGCGAGTCTGCATCAGCATAGTTAACTCCATGCTCTTTGGTGTCTTGGTCAATTGTACGTTAGCGAAGTCTCTTAGGATAGAAAGAACCGGTGCTTTCACGTCCCCTATCAGCTGTATCAAGTTCAAGCACATGTTGCGAGTCAGTTCGACGACCTGTTTGGACGTGGACGATTTCTTCAAGGGCAGTAGGATGATCCTCATCAAGGTGCACGAGTACTGCGGCATGTGAACGAGCGAAGCCAGAAACTGCTTCACCTGCATTGAGCTTAGAACGCTGCAGATGTGCTGTATGGCTAAAACAACAGCACCGCTTTCTTTCGAGGACTTCTGCAGGTCCTTCGCCAGGGTTTTGTGCAAGCGACGATACGCGTCCACCTTCTGGCTGATCGATATGTTCTCTATGAACAGCCTGTTGATCAAATGAGGAACGTCTGTCTTCACAGAGCACTGGATGACAGATTGTTTCTGGACCATAGCGCTGGGAGGCAGAGGTTCCTGCAGTTGTCCGATGGTCACCGGGTTCTCATCGGGTAGTTGAGGCTCCATCAGCTGCAGAACTTGTACGAATACTAATCCGCCGGTGGCTCCTCTTCTGTGTTGCACTTCCACCAATTGTGCCATGTACGTTTTATCGAGCACAGCCTCTCCGACCGAGTCGGGATCGATCTGCACTCCCGTATCCAGTGTGTGCAGCAGCTTGCTCATCGAAGGCACTGGGATTCCGAAGCTCTGGATGAACAGGACCAGCTGTTGAGGCTCCAAGTCCTTCAGAGCTGCGTCCACAAGGCGCGGCACGTTGCTCCTGATCATCCTCAGCTTCAGCCAATCAGGTATCAGCAAAGCCTCTTCGCTGGTGTCGACCAAAAACGCTTTCGGAGGCTCTGCGTTCAATGGGAACCAAGTCTCCAGGAGAACGTTGAACAAGACGTCGTCGTCGAAAGAGTCGTAGGTCAGGAGAATGATCATAGCGTGCACCACGAGAATGTGCATCGTGCATTCTTCTCCCGAGCTCCATTGGACTAGGATCTGATCCTGGCTCTCTGACCACGTGTACTCTTCTCCTCTAGGTGACCGTGCCTTCTCTAAATAATTGCAGAAGATCGCCATGAACGCGTGCAGGGTTTGCTTGGCCTGTTGATTGTCGCATTCCGACTGTGGCAAGATCGCTGCTATGATCGTGCTCCTCTCAACTACCAGCTGAGAGATTTCGTTAGCGAGATCTGTTAGCTCTGGTAACTCGTCGTCGGTTGTGTGAGCGGAGAGGTACGAAATGTAGGCGTGAACGAGATCAGGATTGTTTTCCACTTGGCAAGCCCCACGAAGAGCTGTGGAGACCAAGGTCCTCACCGATAGAAAGTGCGGAATGGTTGGCAGTTTACGGACTAGCCAGAGCTCCCTGAAAGAAACCGTTCTTCAATCATTGCATCCAAAACATTTCTTATGTCATCAATAGACTGCGGATCTTTATGCAAAATAAAAATTGTCTGCATCGATTGCAAGAAATAGAAACTAAATTGAATGTTACTTCATCTCTTAATGATTTTAATAGAGGAGAAATCATATATTGACATCTTATTTCATCTACTCAATTTTGCTATAAATGCACAAAGATCCGCAGCCTAGTCATAAAAAATAAAGGAGATATTTAGGTGGACCATCATGTAGAAGTGTTCGATATTAATACCTACAGAAAACTAAAGAAAAATCTTTCAGCACACTTTATCAAAAAATCTGAGCAAACTTGAGAACATTGCAGAACGGATGAAGAAGAAGGTAAATCATTAAAGCTACGCTTGTGGTACCGGCGTGAAACTTGAAAATCTTACTTCTCATTTTCCGGATCGATGTCCATGGGCTCCTCCTCGGTAGGTATTGATCCCAAAACCATTTTCAAACCAGTAATCGCTTGTAGACGGCTGTTAGTCTGCTGGCTGCTTAATCTTCTCAAAAAGTACTCTAACACTTCGTAAGCGTGTTGTCGATCCTGATCAGGGTCGGTCAGCAACATTTGAAGATGAGCCAGCAATTGTTGTTGCCTCGGTTGTTTCTCCACCGCTTGTGTGCTAGTGGACAACAAAAACTCGCAGAGGCATTGCACAGGCAATTGACTAAGGGATCCTTCGCTACTTTGTACAAGATCTGCCAGCCAAGGCATGCTCTGAGAGGAACTTTGCTGTTGCCTCTGAATTATGTCCAACAGGAAATCTGGTTTCCGTGACCGGCAGAGTAAGTGTCCTAATCTATGGGACACGTTTAACGATTGTATTTGTTCTAACACCGCTGGAGGCGGTCTTCTTGCGATGCCAGTCGGCTCCATGGTGATTAATTGCGATAATAGCAAGCTGTTCTGCTCGGATATTTGTATCCTTGTCGAAGCAGCCGCTAAATGAGACTCGTACTCGAGGATCTCTTGCTTCTCGATCGCTTCCACTTGCAGTTCCTTCGAGCGCTCTTGTTCTATCACTTCTGGCAGAGCCATCGTTGGTGGAGGGTACGAGAAGTGACTGTAAAATATGTTGTTAACAAGGGGATAGTCCTGTTTTCAGGATTGCAAGGATCCGAGTTGCGCCTTCTCATTTCTCGATAATGCAAAGATGGGGTTTTTCAGTAGTCGGAAGCGCTAGATAAAAAATCAATCAAGGTCGCAGTTGCCCCCTTTCCTATTTTTACATTTACGTCGCCGCCTTATGAATACTGCAAATTACGTCTCGTAAAACGTAAAAATAGTACTTTTGAGGGTGATTGCGGCCTAGATTGATCTTTTATCTAGCTTTTGACTACTGAGAAACCCCATCTTTGCATTATCGAGAAATGAAACGAGACTACTCCCTTAATTACGACCTTACTTAGTGATACACATTTCCATGAGAGTTCTTAGAATAGGGTACCGCTTCCACACGACAGCACCGATACTAGAGGGATTGTGTGCAGCTAGTACCAACAACATAATCCATCCTTTCCAGTATAAATTCGATATCGCCAATGTCGGTGGCACGTAACTGTAAAAACAGAAACAAGTAATTTACGAAACTGTTGTGTACGCATATGATCGAATTTGAAAATGTATAGAGTACTTTGACGGTATGTTTATAGTTCCAGGAGGCTGGTAGATGCACAGATTAAAGATAAGTTCGATCACATCCAGTTTATCCGATTGCAAAGTTGGAAAACTTTCAGACGAATTGGCCGCCGCTCTCCGTATCAGTTGGTCCACCAAGTCCAGCGTTTCCGAATGAGTAATACCGTTATCCTGAAACGTAAAACCTCTACAACACCCTGTATTTATGAAAAGATCAAATCTAAACATTCTAGAAACCCACTTTCGAGTAACCAATTAACAGCAGTCTCAACAACGTATTTTGTAAGAGCGGTACATCAGAGATCAGTCGCAAATAAAACACTCTATCGGACTCGGGTGGCCAATTGTCCAATTTGTAATATTGCTCCGGCGACTCGAGCATCAATATCTTATGCAAAGCATGAAGAAGCTCATTTCTACCGATCGCGTACATCTGCGGCGCCAAATTCTGCAGCCACATCACGGCTTCGAATTGTATGGTCGCCACCATGTTCTGGAATTGATGTAACAACGCTACGTCCTTCTTGTCGCCTCTTTGTGCGAGCGCCGCGGCTTCTTTGATTTGCGGACTGATGGCTAGCAACATGCAGAGGCATAACAAGTCCGCGATGGACATGAAGACTCGTTCTTTGAACTCGAAGTTGAGTAACTGTTGCGCTATGTCTTGTCTCTCGGCCATCATGGTGCGAGCGAACGTAATTAAATTGATATCGTGTCTGCAGACGCGTACTATTTCTCTGAGCAAGGCACGCAGAGGCCTGAGATAGTCCTCTCGGTTCATCAATAAATCCTGGAATATCTCCGCAAGCAGCTTCGCCGATTGTTCCGGCAAAGTTTGGAACATTACACCCACCATCGGCATGTTGTTCGGATTCCTCGCGTTCGACAATTCGTTGTAAATAGTGTGCTTCAAAATGGTAGCCAGATTCTCCGGATGCAGACCGATCAGTTCCTTCACGCCGTTCAAGTACAAATTAATTACAGCCTTGGTCTTCAGTCGCATCTTCACTAATTGACTTATAACTTCCACGTCCCTCTGCGTGTGGGAAGTGCAGTTGTAGCAGATGTAGCTGAGCAACTCCTGAGCGGGTCTCATCAGTTTAGGATTGTGCAGCCACATTTCCAGTCTCGGGACAGCTATGTTTCGAATCTCTACGAATCCGCAGGCTGACGACAACAGCCTCAGAAAGTTTTTCGTGATCGACTCCGGTTGCCTTCTGTTCAGCTGTTCCTTTATAGCTTCGAGCACGATGAACTCTATACTTTCTATACAGAGAGCGTATCTAGGAGTCACGGGAAAGTCTATCTTCTCCTTGTCACCAGGAAACTGTGCCGATGAGGAATTTGGGTCCTCGTCGTCTATCGTAGAGGGACTGTGACAATCGCGTGGCGTTAAAACGGATAGTTCCGGTTGCAGAACGCTTTTCGGCGGATGCCGCGTGTTGAAGCCTGTCAGAATATTGTCCACGAAGCCTTTGCACTCTTCGTGGTCGATCCATACTCTCTCCCCGAGGGCATCCTCGATGTACAACTGTGAGAGAAGTAAGAATTAGTTTAAACTCACTTCTAAGTCTCAGTTGAATGTATGAGTCAGTGCAAAAGTTCGTGTTTTCGTATTGAAATACAAAAACTTAATTTAATAAGTAGACTGCGGATCTTTATGCAAAATAAAAATGTTTTGCATTGATTTTGTTATATTAAAAACAACATTACGATATTCTTGAATTTTTCGAAATTTCTTCATAAATGCATAAAGATCCGCAGTCTAGTTATATGATAACTCTTTTATGGCAACCTTAACGAAAATCTCTGGCCAATTTCTCTTCTCGTGGAATCCCTTCATTAATAAATTAGCAGCGAGTACGGGAACCAACGGGTTACCCTTGGATTTGTAATTGTGCGCCTGGTCTCGTTTCAGCAAGGACGATAGCGCGTGTAATATACAGTCGTGTGAAAAAATAGACGCGCGTATTTTCGCTAGATATAATAATCCCATGTAGATCAACGTGTCCGGCTTCCATTTCTGGTTCTTCAGAGTCTTTATAGCGCCGCAAATGATGCCTATAACTTTGTCACCCTCGTCGTTGTCGTTCGCTTCTAGAACCATCGGAACAAAATCGGCTGGATCACTGTCTATGGCTACCAGTTCCCAAGCTTCTGCGCTTGAGAACGGTGGCCTCGGATGGGGAACATGAGTCGCAAGCTTCTGTTTCTTTGGTGGAATGTACTGAAATGACGTAAGCGATCCCGATGGTGCTTCTTTCTTCCTATCATTACCTATAAATTTTAAATTACCTAGTAATTCGTTGTGTAATTTTTGATGAATTGTTATATTAAATGTACGCTATCTTTTACCAGAAGTAGAGGAGCTAGTGCTCGGTTTAGAATGAATAACCCCTGGTCTTTTAGCATCGGAGCTTTCGCTGCGGGATCCTTTAGATCCAAGCGCAAACAAGTCCGAAGGATGTTGAGCTATTTTACTCTTCGCGCCTCTACCAATTCCTGCTTTTCCACGGTCCATTATAACTTCGATCTATCCTGAATTCAGAAATAGGAAATAATTATAAAAATGACAATATTGTATTTATTTCAATTTTGTCAAATATTTATTGCAATGTGTATCTGAATGCATTAATGTAATAATTCGAAAGAGTATTTACAATTTCAGTAATTGCGAAATAAGAGTCTGGAACCAGTCATTTTGATTTTGTCATTGATTTGATGGTTAAATATAAGAAAGATTGAAATCTATGAAAGATTACGTGTAAAACGGTGAAACGAAAAATGTTTTGTATTACGTTCTAACCTATTCAACATTTATAAAGCCGATTCCCGGGAGGCGATCTTCTGAAAAGTATTTCTAACATGGTACATTGTTGGTGACATCAATTCTATAAATGACTTGATACAGCTGACAATGGAGATGCAACAATCGTTCCATATGTCAACAAATTATAGTTTTATAAACAGCGCGTTTCGTTCAGTTTCGTTCAACATCGGTGGTAGTGATCAGTAGTGATTCCTAATTCGGGAGGGGAGCAGACAAACATCGCTGAATCGCTCCCGATATCGCTATCGCTTACTTCGAGATTCGATAGAATGAAGTTGGTAATCGATTACTGCCACCGCGGATACCGTGCGTGACCGTGCTGCCAATGGCGAGTCGCCATTGGCGACCACCACCAACCACCACTATGACCATATGTGCCGCCCACTGGCGGGCAGGCGGGCACAGGCGGGCATTTGACTATCAGGGATACATGTTTACATAAATAGGTTAATTTACTGTCAAAGGAACTTGAGATCGCGAGGAAGTGTTTACATCATAAACTCGTTTGACAAAAATTAATTATTTACCGTTTCATAAAGAAATAATCATGGCAACTGAATGTATAGAAATGGACCAAGATTTAGCACAAAGACTTTTCGTCGAGGGTGCTAAAGTAATTATGTTAAATGTTCCGATTGGTACTGAGCTGGGAATCGATTTAAAATCGTGGAACACAGCAGATCGTTTTAAGGGTATTAAAATGATTCCACCAGGATTTCATTACGTACATTACAGGTAATTATATGCAATACCCTTCCCTGTATAGTAATTGCCCTTTTACTTATCAATTTTTCATGTAGTGCTGTAAATGAGTTTGGAGAACCAGCACCCAAAGTTGGGTTCCTTCATACATTTAACAGATCGGAATTTTTAGTCAGACAGTGGGACGCCAAAGCTGAAGATCTCAGTTCGGAAGGTATGTATACGTTACACGCAACAAAGTATTTAATATTGCGTTCATTGCGGCCTGCGCGTAGTATTAGGTTTCCACTTTTGGCCCACTGCAGTCCATTGCTCATCACTGCATTGAATAATTGTAATATTAACAATAAAACAAAATGCTTTTCATCTAGCTGTGCCAGAAGAAATGGTGCAAAGAATAAAGGAGAACTTGAAGGATTTGGATAAACATCTAGGCTGTTATCCTTACGATGTATGGAAACAATGGATGGAATTAACAAATCACATTAGCTCTTCCCTTGTTGAGCGTTGTTCGCCTACATGTGGGTGTGTAGAAAGAATAAAGTAGTCAATCTCACTGATTTGTACTTATCAGATGATATTATAAAGTTTTTCTTACTTTGTTTCAGTTTTGTAAGATCAGCTCTAGAGTTAGAGCACTCTAGCGACGCGATGAGACCGAGAGGAGGAGCATTGAACCCAGAAAGAACAAAAAGAACTGGAATTACTGTAGAAGAGAAGGAGAAAGCGTTACTTCCCGACTTGAAACCTAAGCCAGGCACAGAGCTTCGGTTATCCAAGTTGCCTGATAAAAGTTATCCAGATGGAGCATCGCCAAGCGAAGTAACAAAACACTCTCTTGACTCTAGCTATGCTCTCAACACGTTTTTGAAGGAATTAACACAGTAAGAATAATGGTAGTTTTCACTATTCGTACATATTTGCATATGGTAGAAATGTATTGGTTTAATTTCGTCAGATCTATGGACATTATTGGTGAAATGCAACTGGCGTTTGTTTGTTTCCTCGTCGGACAAAGTCTGGACGCGTTCGAACACTGGAAACAGCTAGTATGTCTGATTTGCGGCGCCGATTCTGTAATTCCAGACCGGCGCGGCATTTTTATGGAATTTATGAAAGCGTTGGAGGTCCAGTTGACTCACGTACCTGAAGATGTACTCTGCGATATCGTAGCTAATAATAATTTTGTTTATCAAAGCCTTCGGAAACTGTTCGCGAATATCGAAGCGAATTCGTATATAGACGGTCGTTTGAAAACGTACGCTGTGAGATTTCGTAATCGGTTAACGACGAAGTTCTTGTGGGACTTCTCTAATTTACAACAAGAAGACGACGACGAAGCTCCTGTAGTTGTGTTTTTGGAATAAAACGGAGGAATATATACTTGTGAAGGAGATTAGAGGTACCAATCACAAATGTACATACTTGTTGCTTGTAAATAGTTACATTTTTATTAAGTATATAATATAACAGAGAACAATTAAAACAAGATACATAACAATATTAAATGCAATTGTTTGCTTATGCTATTAAGTACAGTCACTCAACGATTAGTTACTGTGAAGTGGTCACGAGGACGTGTGAACACTGCCAGAGAATGTTCTTCAAGCTCCAGCTCAGAGTCGCTAAACAGAACAAATTACAAATTAATTTAATATTCACAAGTTATTTGATAAGTACAAGTATAGATTGAAATAATTACCGGGTGTGGCGGTCTGGGGGGAGGAATGTACACTGGCCTTGGTACATTTACTGGCCTAGGTTTACCGGGTTCAGGCTCTGGGTCGGCTTCACGGCGGAGACGCTGGGCAAAAGAAATTACAACAATTAATTTAATATTCACAAGTTATTTGATAAGTACAAGTATAGATTTAAATGATTACCGGGTGTGGTGGTCGTGGAGGAGGGACATATCCTTCCTTTGGTAAAGTTAGTGGCTTAGGTTTTCCGGGCTCAGGCTCTGGGTCGGCTTCACGACGAAGACGCTAAAGGAAATAAAACGCAACAATTAATTTAAGATTCTTGAGTGATCTACCAAGTAAAATTATTGTTTTAAATAAATACCGGGTGTGGCGGTCTCGGAGGAGGAACATACACTGTTCTATATGCTTCGGCTTCGGGCTCTGGGTCAGCTTCACGACGAAGACGCTGAGCAAAAGACATTACAACAGTTAATTTAATATTCACAAGTTATTTGATAAGCACAAGTATAGATTGAAATAATTACCGGGTGTGGTGGTCGTGGAGGAGGGATATATATTGGCCTTGGTACATTTACTGGTCTCGGTTTACCGGGTTCAGGCTCTGGGTCGGCTTCACGACGAAGACGCTGAACAAAAGAAATTACAACATTTAATTTAATATTCATAAGTTATTTGATAAGCACAAGTATAGATTGAAATAATTACCGGGTGTGGCGGCCTGGGGGGAGGAACATACACTGGCCTAGGTTTACCGGGTTCAGGCTCTGGGTCGGCTTCACGACGAAGACGCTGAACAAAAGAAATTATAACAGTTAATTTAATATTCACAAGTTATGTGATAAGCACAAGTATAGATTAAAATAATTACCGGGTGTGGCGGTCTAGGTTGAGGAACATACACTGGCCTAGGGTTACCGGGTTCAGGCTCTGGGTCAGCTTCACGACGAAGACGCTGAGCAAAAGAAATTACAACAGTTAATTTAATACTCGCAAGTTATTTGATGAGTACAAGTATAGATTTAAATAATTACCGGGTGTGGTGGTCGTGGAGGAGGGACATATATTGGCTTTGGTACATTTACTGGCCTAGGTTTACCGGGTTCAGGCTCTGGGTCGGCTTCACGACGAAGACGCTGAAGGAAATAAAACGCAACAATTAATTTAATATTCTTGAGTGATCTACCAAGTAAAATTATTGTTTTAAACAATTACCGGGTGTGGCGGTCTCGGAGGAGGAACATACACTGGCCTATTTGCTTCGGGTTCAGGCTCTGGATCAGCTTCACGACGAAGACGCTGATCAAAAGAAATTACAACAGTTAATTTAATACTAACAAGTTATTTGACGAGTACAAGTATAGATTTAAATAATTACCGGGTGTGGTGGTCGTGGAGGAGGGATATATATTGGCCTTGGTATATTTACTGGTCTAGGATTTCCGGGTTCAGGCTCTGGGTCGGCTTCACGACGAAGACGCTGAAGGAAATAAAACGCAACAATTAATTTAATATTCTTGAGTGATCTACCAAGTAAAATTATTGTTTCAAACAATTACCGGGTGTGGCGGTCTCGGAGGAGGAACATACACTGGCCTATTTGCTTCGGGTTCAGGCTCTGGATCAGCTTCACGACGAAGACGCTGAGCAAAAGAAATTACAACAGTTAATTTAATATTCACAAGTTATTTGATGAGTACAAGTATAGATTTAAATAATTACCGGGTGTGGTGGTCGTGGAGGAGGAACATACACTGGCCTAGGTTTTCCGGGTTCAGGCTCTGGGTCGGCTTCACGACGAAGACGCTGAGCAAAAGAAATTACAACAGTTAATTACCACGTTTTTATTAATATTCACAAGTTATTTGATAAGTACAAGTATATAGATTGAAATAATTACCGGGTGTGGTGGTCGTGGAGGAGGAACATACACTGGCCTAGGTTTTCCGGGTTCAGGCTCTGGGTCGGCTTCACGACGTAAACGCTGCAATGCACCCGAGAATTTCATAAATATTTAAACCCGTACTGGTATAAAATTGTTAATTTTATGATTTATATGCAATTTTACCGGATGAGGTGGGCCAGGTGGTCCCTCAACAACTTCGCTGGCTACCATCGCCGTACAGGCGATGGCGAAAATTGTCAGGATGAAGAAACTCTTCATGGTTGAAGTGTACTTCATTCACAAGTTATATTTGGTCCTCTAAAGGAATAGTGAATTAATTATTACTTTGCAAGAGAAAGTTACGTTGCTACTATTTGGTAATAGAGTGTTAATTTTTACATGTGACTTGTGTATACAATGTTAATGTATTAATTACTAGTAACTTACCGCTCACTTCTTCACGATATGTGGATGCTGCAGATTAGCAGGAACTGATGTCTGATACATCGGAGCACACCGTATTTATACTAAACGTTCAACATGGCCTGTGTCTGCGCGAGAGTTCAAGGCTCTGGGCCGCCTTGCCTGGGAACCACCGGGCACGCGGCACAAATGTTCGATAAGTTCTTTGTTTTTTAGCCGTTTTCCAATAAAGTGTGATTGACGAATCATTTAACGTGGAAATAAATATTGCCGTGATTACATTATGATTTACTATACGTTGTTATTGTTCAATACTGCGTATTATAAAAATAATATCGCATCTTTTCATATACTTTTAGATTTTTGATCGTTTCCATATACTTCATAGTATTCATATTCGTATCGAAATTTTAGTAATCATACGAAATAGTGAAAATCTTTAATATTTTAGTCACCGAAGTAGAGGTAAATACCATATCTATAAATATCTTGCAATATATTAATATGTAATTTCGTTAATTAAATTGATTATGGGGATTGAAAAGATTATACATTCATTGTAGTGATAGCTCTTTCAACCCTGTTACACTGAATCAAATCACAATGAAATTTTATCCTATGTATTGTACGAAATACGGGGCACATTCGTTAGAAACTTCAATTCGAAATCGAACAGAGATGCAAATTTAGATTCAAATTCAGATTCAAAAAGCTTGCATTCAAATATTATTTTCACACCAAATTCAAATTATTATGCAACAGAGCGCGAAAATCCTATACATACTGATAACATACTCTATACACAGATAAAGATCGCTCATTCATGCAGAACGGCGCGTCAGCGAGAACTCATTTCCATGTGAAAGTGCGTCGCGCGTCAGGGAATCACCGCGAAGATAAAGAATATAAAAATGACATTGCTGAGTTTTCCTCCTATGGATTCCCCGGACATGTTTGGTTTGACGACTCGCAAGACACCACCTGCGTTCCACTTACTCATCCTTTTGTTTACACACTTGTGTGCTCCGTTTTACAAGCTCACATGAAACGCTATAACGATAAAAAAATCTTGCATTGCACTTTATTGCATCAGAATTTCTTATCCACATTATTTATTTTCCAGGTCAATATTCTAACAAGAAAAAAAAAGAATGTTTCCGCCCGGGATCGAACCGGGGACCTTCCGCGTGTTAGGCGGATGTGATAACCACTACACCACGGAAACGCTGATGGTAGCAGCTTCTCAAAATTTGAAGACGTGGTGATTTCAACTAACTTTCAACATTAAAAACGTTCCCCAGTCAACCAGGTCTGTCGTAGCAGAAATCGAGCCCAGCGTGCGTAGGCCACCTAACGGGCATTATACTGGCCGAACGTCGCTCGAAGCTGTTCAAAGCACACGATTGATCGAGTCTGGCCATAGCAGCTAAGCTAGCGTGGGCTCGTATTCTGCCCTCGACATTAGCATCAGCCCGGCACAAGCTGCCCTCGGCAACACGGTCCCTAGTTTCAGGGACCGTTTTACGTTTTGCATCGATTGCAAGAGATAGAAACTAAATTGAATGTTACTTCTTCCCCTTGCCGTACCATTCTTTACAGTTGCATTGATTACAACGTCTTTATGCAAAAAATTTGCTAAAACCAGGGACCGTGCTGCCCTCTTGAAATGGACCGAGCGGCCAGGATTGTGCCGAGGGCAGCTTGTGCCGGGATGGTGCAGAAGCAAGAACACGAGCACGAACCGGAGCTTATGTGCCATGGCCTGAGAGAATCTAGCATTTTTGCTTGCTGGGTAACTTCCCATTTTTCTAAATTAAGTAACTCACATCATTTGTTTTATTTTCAGTTGATTCGGTTACTTACGAGGAAAGTTGCCTAGTGAGTAAATTATACTGTTAAAAAAGTAAAAAAAATAGCGACAGAGTCTGCCATCAGAAAGTATATCCTCTCTGCTGCCATAAAAGCGACTCCAAAAATGGCTATCAATTTTGTCGCAATTAGTTTTCGTGTTTCGTAGAAACACCATCGGGTAGAGGTGAAAACGTAGACGTACTTTTATTTCCAAACATTTTTTATTTTATACAAATTGTGATAATTATAAAGTCGATTCGGTTTCTCGTTAGGCTTGCTTATTCAGTAACAGGCTGCACATTTTCAAGAGCTCGTTTCTCCTCGGACAGTAAAGTCACCTTCTCTTTGTATTTCTCCCGAAGATCTTGGAAAAGATGTAGCTGCGTTTCGTATTCCTTCTTCAAGTCCGAGTTCAGTTTCATCGCAGCTTCCATTTTGTTAATCATAGTGGTATTCCGTTCGCGTTCTTCGGCGATTCTTGTCTCCATATCAGTGACCTCTGTCTATAATTCGATAAAAATTCATTAAGAAATATTTCAATCATCGATTGCTGTTCTGAAACTAATTCGATTCGGATGGTATACCTGAAGCTGATTCACTTCCAAATTGCGAATCTTCAACAGACTCCTAGTAAGAGATTCGACTTCCTTCAACGAAGACACTTGGCCGTTCAAAGCAATGATCTGTTTCTCTTGATTGGAAACGACTCGGTTTCGATCTTCTAATTGCAAAGAGGTCTGCACCAGTTGGGTCTTCAACTGGTCCACCATACGGCGAAGCAAAACATCATTTCCTTCGCCTTTCAACAGAGCATCGTACGAAGTTTGCAACTCGAACAACTTCTTTTCGATGATCTGCGCTTTCCTCTGACAGCAATCGCGCTCCACGGCCGTTTTCTTGAAATTAAATCAAAATCATGAAGCACGCCGCACGCTCGTTTTCTGGAAGTTAAATTAAAATCACGAAGCACGCTCCTCGGTCGTTCTCTTGAAATTAAATCAAAACCACGAAGCTTTCCAATTGAATCACACCTGAAAGAAGACTTAATTACCTTTAGTTCGTCCTTCAGTTTCATTATCGTAAGCTCGTACTCGCTGATTTTCAAACTGTCGTCCACAAGCGGTTTATTTTCTGGCGGCGGCAATTGATTGCCGATATCTTTGGTAGGCTTCTCAGCTTCGACATCTTTCTTGTCTAGATTAGGCAACAGACAAGTGTCTCCGGCGCCTACGGTTGCTGGCTCTGTAACTTCAGCTACTGTTAACTGCAAAGAGAACGATCAAATTCAAAGACAAAAATGAAATTAATCAAGATAGCGGATTTGATGCATTTACGACAAAAATGTGTAGGTGTGATTTAAAATACGAGTAGTACACGCATTAGAAGAATTTAAGACTACTGTTATAGATTATCTTCAACTATTTCACTCCAGTTTGTTGCAATTCAGGCGGAAAATTTTTATTTTGCATAAAGACTCTTTATTTTTTAAATGAATGCATTTCATTAATAAATTCTTCTTAACTCGAACTAGAAGCTAGATGATACACTACTGTAACTTCTTCTAAAAGTCACAGTGAGACAGCTTTGAAAGGTCAACTAATTTTATTTTGATCACACTTTTGTCATGCTGGTCACCGGCGACGGGCACCATTTAATTGCGTATGAATAGACAGATCTTTATGCAAAATAAAAGTTTTTCATTATATTGTTTCAAATTGTACCTACTCATTTTTGTCATAAATGCTTAACATCCACTGTCTACTTATGAATAAATGATCGAGTGGTATTCGCAATCAAGTGCGGCATTCAACGTGTTGATGAATTTTAATAAATCCAAGAGTATATTCCTATTTTCGAAATTAAAAATTTACCAATTGCTCGGTCAGTTTGCATTCAGCGATCGCGGCATCCTCCACCACGATTTTCTCCGCAGAATCAGCCGCAATTTCTTTTTCCGTCGCCACCCCATTTGTCGACGCAGTACCATTACTGATCTCCGGTGTTTTTACTTCTTTCACCGGCATGTCTTGACCTTTTGCATCCTCTGCAATCGCGGGTTCCGTGGCAAGAGGAGGGGAGGTTTGTTCGAGCACCGCGGGGGCGGATGCATTTTCGGCGGAACACGGAACTGCATTCTCCGCATTGTCCGGTTGATTCAATTTAGCTGGCTCGCTCGAAGCTTGATCCGCATCTTGTTTCACTGTTTCCGCGTCTGACATTTTCTAACTGGAAGAGACGTCAGCTTTTGCAATGACGGAGAAACAAAAGAGCTGTAGAATGGTTCGTGGAACTGTTCCTGCGTCAATTTTTATCGATACGCGAATATTAATCAGCGGATCTTTATGCAAAAGAAAAATTTTCTACAGTGAACTGCAGTGGAACAGAAATTTCTTTTCTTTCTTAATATGCCCGACTGATTGAAACTAATACAACAATATCTTTAAATTCCAATCATTTTACTGTTTTGAATTATATCTGCTCATTTTTGTCATAAATGTATAAAATCCGCTGTCTATTAATCAGCAAAGACTACTCTAAAGCATCTGAAAATGTACGCAACTTTCTTCTCTACGGTATCAAATACTTCAACAACAAACTAAACGCTTCGCGAATTTCGGCAAGCCTAATCGCCCCGTATTGTACGAAACAGTTTCGCGTACCCCGCACCATGTGCAACCGTGCAAACACCAGGAATTGAATTTGAAAATTACCGAGGGATTCGATAGAGGAACCACACGTCGATGTTTTCTCAGAACACGATCGATACTTTCACGCGGGCCGACTGGATATCCAGTACTAACCGAAAGTCTGGTGTATTTTTGGACGTTCTACGGCTCATGCTATTTTAAACTATCGTAGACGTGCGCCAGTCAAACGACGAACAAGCTAAAAATCGTATGCCCATCGTATATGCAACCACCCCCATGCATAAATTCTAGAGATCCCTATTTCACGTTTTTCAAGTTCAAGTTTCAGTTTCAATTTCAATTCAATTCAATTCAAATTCAATTTCAAGTTTCAAGTTTCAAGTTCAGTATTTACATATATGTATAAATACACGTTCAAAACCACGATCTCTAATAAATTGCCGCTCGGTTACGGTGAATTCGACGATATTACCGATCATTATGTAATCCCACGAATAGGTCGAGCTTACGATTTTGTCGTTTGGAAATACATGCATGCATATATCGCGCAACGCGGGCTCGGGCTTCGAGTCGATGGATCGTTTATTATACGAACGAATTTCGAGGCGTGATCAATAAAAGTGTTTACGGCGAAAATAAATGTATGGAACGTCGGCGAGAATCGCTCGCGTTCCGTCTAGAAAATATTGCTTCTCATTTGCACGACAAACTTTTTTTCGTTTTCGACGGGATCATGCGAAATTCGGTTTGAGAATTCATTAACGTAGTCACGCCGATCGCAGTATCGTGCAAGGGGTATCTCGCACCTCGGTATAGGAGGTATTCGAAATAAATTCTATGGTAAGTGAATAGAGAATCTGTTTATCGGATCGAGTACGATTTTCGTAGGCGAATATTTTCCAACGTTTCGAATTGTTATGTACATGTTGATCGATCTCGCACGAGGATTCGATACATAACCTCATTCGGATGTATATATTATTTTCCGCGTATATTTCCCGTTCTGTTAATTGACGCGTAAAAGAAAGGTGACGTTTATGAGATAGATTTATCGTTTGAAGTAGGTACGGGAAAGAAATTGTATGATCAGTATATTTAATTGTAACTCTAATGTATGTATCGGTGTTAAAGGTTACGCTTTACACGGTTTCTTTAAAGATTATGATAACCAATATTTATTACATAAACACCCGTTGCAAGTGTACGGGATTTATCATTGTGTCATACGGATTGATCTAATTTCTGTTGTTTTTCAGACAATCAAATAAGTTATGGAAGAGTACACGAGAGAACCATGCCCGTGGCGTATAGTAGATGACTGTGGTGGTGCATTCACGATGGGTGCAATCGGTGGTGGCGTTTTTCAAAGTATTAAAGGCTTCCGCAATGCACCCAGTGGAATTAACAAACGGCTTCTGGGAAGTCTTATGGCTATTAAACAACGCTCTCCGATCATAGCAGGCAATTTCGCACTGTGGGGCGGTATGTTCTCGACGATAGATTGTACATTGGTTCACATTAGGAAAAAGGAAGACCCGTGGAATTCTATTATCAGTGGAGCAGCAACTGGTGGGATACTAGCAGCGAGAAATGGTTTACCAGCTATGGCTGGTAGCGCAATCATCGGCGGTGTATTGTTGGCTTTAATCGAAGGTGTAGGAATATTTTTCACACGTATGTCTGCGGAACAGTTCAAACCCTCGTCGTTCTCAGATGATCCACATCTCGGAGCACCGCCGCACGGCAATCCTTCGTAAAGAATGTAACGATATTTTAGATACATTTCAAATTACACTCGACTATTTAAGTACAAACGTTTCGTACTTCGCGGAAACGATAGTAGTTGAAAGATATGCGATTGCCAGTACATGAAATTTGTATAGACAATGGAACACCTTGACTTAAGAAATAATAATAATAATAGTTCATTTTCTATTCAATGTTGTTCCTTTCTGTATTTTTATTGAACTGTTAATAGATGAAACGACACAGCCAATATAAACGTATTAATAATATATATATAAATATAATATATATATTGGTAAAATAAATTGACAATATATTATGTTTCGATCTAGTTCTCTTGTAGAAAGATTAACTCTAACGAAGACAGGGCTGATGAAATTATCGTCGATAGTATAAGACAAAATGTATTATCTATAACGCTTAATTCTATTAAATATCATCTTCATCATCATCCTCTTCTTCCAAGTACTGCAAAGCCGAGGCTATTGATAAGTTCAAAGATTTGTTTGTCATGTCTTCTGGCATTTCGTGTTCCGGTTCGTACAACGGTGATTTGTCTGTTGGTTCTTTCAACGATTTGTTCATTATCGCGAGCAAGTTAAGTTGTTCCACCTAGGACATTTAGTTATGAAAGTAATTTTATAAAATAAAAGAATTTCGCCTGAATACGAAATAATTCATTTTATAAATTCTAACGTACGTAAACATCAGGAACGGAGTGCTTACCTGCAGCTTGTGAACTTCATTATCAATTTTCGTCAAAAGCTTCAACAGAAGTTCCCTTTCCTGCTTCAGATCTCTTTGAAAGGCGAGCAACTCGTTCGCGCCGATTTTTAATTCAGGCATGTCTGAATGGTCGTCCATTTTTTTATAATTCTTTGTTGATCTCTAAAGACTTACTGTTGTGTTTTGACTTTTGGCACACTATGCAACAGGACGCGACAGTTTCTTGTGGATCATAACTATTTGCCTATTTTGGAATTGTTTTGTACACGATAGTCTTCTGTTTTATAATCGTAATTCTTATCCAGTGTCATTCAATATACAATCAAAAAACTCGCAAGAACGCATTGTGCAACATCTACAAATCATTGTCTTGAGGTTAGGTTCGCAGACAGTAATGACATATTGTGCGCTTTCCACGCGCATGCGTGACCAGAACCAGCTGCCACCTTCACTCGTTCCTAACTTCAATACCGTCAATACTCGAGTTTTGAATGTTTGTCGGCGTAGGTGCAACCACGGTGCATTAATTTAGAGTTTGAAATATAATAACAATGAAGTTTTAAGATTTAATAATAGTGAAGTTTTAAGACTTAATAACAGTGAAGTGCGTTCTGTCCCATGTATAAAGATGCTGTAGGAACATGTGGGAACACCGGAAACTCCAGCCTCTGGTCCAAGTAATATAATAATACTTTATTCTTTCTACAGAAGTCTACGTAAAACTACAGTTTAATCACAATGTATCGTAATTGAATTTATTTAGGTACAGGATTCTTGAATGGATCACATTACGACCCATAGAACTATATGATTATATTAATTTGTAAATTTTTCGAGTGGTCGAGTTAAGTTAAATAGAATCAACACGAATCTTAGCATTCAAACACAGTTTCACTATACAGTATTTAATTTCTTCGTTTTACAAATGACTATATCTATAAAAGTTTAGAACGTTCTCCAGCTTTCGCTTATTTTTAATGTTATATACCTTTTAATTATATACTGTATAATGCACGATATACATTGTCGTTGACGTAAGATTTGTGTTAGACTTTATGTACATATACATACAGAAGATATTCAAATTGGGAGCACAACTACTGTTATCATGCTATCATTACAGAGTAGTTATATATATAATTCGTTATGATGAACACCACATTTACGAAGGTCGTTAAATCTTAGTTAATACTATCACACTAACATGCGGTTCACAAAGAAGTGTCAATCATTTCCTTTGTATCACACAAGTATATGTAAAAATCGAACCTGTAGAAAAACAAACCGAGGATGATAACATTAAACAATAATTGTCCTCGCCAAAAAGAAGGGTAACCACTTAGGACGCGATCAGCGTCGAAAGTTGCATTTTCACAGTTTATTTTTACAGGATATACTGCATGTAATCATTGGTATTTCTAATTACATATATAAATATCATTATACCATTTACACAAACTGAGGTATATGGTAACCTTGCGGATCGACTCTATGAATATTGCCGTCGCGGCATAGACGAATTCAAAAATCGGGAATCGAAATAAATAATTCGTACAATAGGTATAATAACGCCTTCGAATCTCTATTCTACAATCGATTAATTTTGATAATTCGTTTTGCAAGTCTTACAGTATTTTCCCATTCGTTCTATCGTGTACGGTTTGCTGCAGCAGCTAGGGGATCGGTTGGTAGCGCCATCTGGGCGCGGGAGATTTGAAATCAGTTTTTCGCGTCTCTCGTGATTCACCAATCGTCGTGGAATCTTAGGCCGAAAATTCGTTCGTTGCTGCAGCAAAGAACCCGTCAATCTTTCGACGAGGTTGGCGGCGATTCGCGACTATTGTCGCTGGTAAAATTCGACAAACCGAGTCCACCGGTTTCGTGGCTCGAAGAACTAGTCGGCGAATTGCTGTTACTCCTCGCTCCTCCTAGTTGCGCCACTGTCGAGCTCTCGGTCGGTATCAGGCCCTCTTTCATCCTCTTCTTCTGCTTCATCCGTCTGTTCTGAAACCAAATCTTCACCTGCGTCTCGTTCAGCTGCAGCGCGGACGCGATTTCGATGCGCCTTGCTCTGGTCAGGTACTTGTTGAAGTGGAACTCTTTCTCGAGCTCTGTAAGCTGCTTGTTCGTAAAGTTTGTTCGCCCGGTATTATTAAAGCCACCTGCTATACCGGCCAACGGACCGCCGGTAAGGCAGTTCACTGGACCGTTCGTCGC
Source organism: Lasioglossum calceatum (assembly GCA_963966675.1). Classification (NCBI taxonomy): domain Eukaryota; kingdom Metazoa; phylum Arthropoda; class Insecta; order Hymenoptera; family Halictidae; genus Lasioglossum; species Lasioglossum calceatum. The sequence continues at coordinate 16,324,194 of OZ016543.1, read as the reverse complement.
GTTCGTATAGGTAGATGCACTTCCGCCCCCGATCGTGTTGCCACCGAACTCTCCCAAATTTGGATTCGGTTTTGCTACTGCAACAAATCAAAATTTAACCATCCATTAATTCCTTTTATTCCAGTGCAAAACTTTGGGAATCGGGATTCTCCGTGTTACGTAAGGTAATATCGCTAGTTCTCCACCGCTATTACCGATTTCTAAACTTAATTCGGGGGTTGATTTTATTCATATACACATTTTCGACTTAGCTATTGCGATTGACATTATTATTATACAGTAAAAGCACAACTATGCGATGCAAACAAAAATATTTAGCGTATATTAGCTCCACTAATCACACATATCGGAACACTCTAATTGGAGCTTAGAAGGCCAACCAGTTCAATTGTCCAAGCGGCACATGTTTGCACCCTGTCCCTTACAACCCTGACTCTTCCTCTAATTCTCGTGGTACGTGTCCGACGTGTCCACAGGAGGTTAAAGGCAATATCCGTCGAATTAAGCCTAAGTTTAATCCTTCGGCCCGCAGCCGTATTGTCCAACACAGCTGGTCAGTGCCCCGAGAAACGGACCTGTCCGGGACCGATAGGGTTGAGCCCTAAATCTGGATCAGATTGCATCAGCTGTTGCCGAATGTCAAGGGCAGTTGCGTCATTTTACTTTGCCCGTATCTATCGATCTTCCGTGTTGGTCACTCCGCAAATTTTGTCTAATTTCACCTCTGCGACCAAAATGGACGATGATTGACATGCGCCTGATCAATCGAGAAACGGGAGACTCTGATTCCTACTACCAAAATTGCTGGTTTGAGGCAGATAGTGTTTTTTTAAGGGATGACTAGAGAACTAGAGGTCAGTGTAGAGGTCGATCCCTGTTAGCATCGAGACCGTCAACAGACACACGATACTTCGTAGAACTCGAAGACAACGCGGCAAAGTGAGGAAAGAATGATGCGCTCTCCTGGAAAAAAGGTGGTGTCGTTTACGCATTATGGAAATTAGATTGTTATTTAGTCCTCCGGCATGTGGAAGTCAATTTACTTAATGGGGAAGGGTGGACGAAACCCTTCGAGGCACCGCCTTAGAGCCACATCTTCTTTTTCACCCGTGTTTGCCTGTATTGCTCCCCGCTCTACCCGGTAGATTATTCGCTTTCATATTTCAATTGGTCATTGCCAGACGGTCGGTCGCTTTTCGTCGAATAAACGCGAGGACGCTGCTCGGCGAATTTTCCCGAATTATCCAGAAACATCAGTCACTTAAATCCTGTGGCCCAGAACTTGGCCGGCGCGGCGGCCATTAAGCCCGCACATCTTCGAGCCCGAATAATCAAGTTGGACAAGTTCTATTAGCCGTGGCCGGCGGGGTACAGTGAAATGTTTCTCGTTTTCGCGACTCATTCATCAATTTAGCGCCTTAACGGGAGGACAGAGCGCGCAGACTGATTTTCTATACCGTTGCATTTCACCGGGCTGCGAAGTTTCCGTCCGACGGTCGTTAATGCTCGACGAAACCACCTTTGCGTTTCTCGGCACGTTTTTACCGTTAAAATAGGATTCTGAAAAATGGTATTTATTAGAAGGGATAGACCCCCTCTCCGCTCATCCAGGTCTTTATTTGTAAAAGGTTGAAATTGATTTGCAAATGGGTGAATTTGAAGTTCAAAACCGATAGTAGTACAAATAAAAATTTCGAAAAGATTGTCTCAGAAATTAAAAGTACTAAATCGGAAGAGTTAAAATTTGTTTAATGGCTGTAGGAGTCATCGTGTTCCAGGGCCCGGGCTCGCGAAAAATAATTAACATCTCGAACGACCCTCTTAATTCCACGCTATCTCGGTCTTTAACCCTTCCTAATCTGTCTATTCCTTATTCTGTCACCTCTTACCCTCTCCCGTGACGCGTCGTCCTGTTCTCATTTGCTTCCAGGACAAATCATTTCCGGCCTCCAGGACTTTCACTCCGTCTCCGTGCAGACTCGCGTTTCGCGATCGAACCTCTTATCGTCGAATCGAGATAAGATTGCCGTCCAAAGAAATATCTTAGCTTCTTTTCTTTGTCGGTATGATGAACAAGTTTGAAGAAAAAGCAATCTCGAGGCGAAAACAAAAAATACATCGTCGCGAGAGAACGATTCATTGTTCGATGCGATCGATAGTCGCTTGACCTATCAGATAATTCCGGAACATGATTCTTCTCTCAAAAGGCGCGTCATTTTCTCTGTGTCGGAAATGTCCTGCTCTCGAAATTAATTTTTCTTGGAACTCATCCACTCGTTAAGGGGCTTCTACTAATTTTTCCTCAATTTTCACAACTGAATTGGAATTTGAAATTGAAATTGAATTGAAATGGTGGACAAAAATTTGTGCATTCGCGAACATTCAATTTGACAAGTTGAGCGTTCGTTCGAAGGAAATAGTATCGGCTCGGAGAGATCGTTTAAGTCGGCTAAACGATTTTAATTACTGTTACGCATATTCTTTGAGGAGGAAACTCCAATTACAGCGCGACCGGTGTACCGTTTAATCGAAAGTGATTCGCCGATTCCCGCTCGGGTAAGCGTTTCCCCGATCGGCCGGTGTTCGAGATTTGTCTTTTCAGAAATGGAATCGGACGTGGCTGATTATATCGCGAGGCGAACCGTACGCGACGTATATCGCGTGAGTTTTATCGATTATTCAGTGGCAAGACAGTAATGCGGATTACACGACTTCTACATCTAGTTTGTAAATTACAGCGCCATTTCTGGATCGGTGAAAAGAGGCTGATGTCCGTTCCCTTCCGTTACGATACGGGAAATCCATTAACGGTTTTCTTGTTTTTCGAACAACTAAGAAACTCTGGTAATTATTGTAAAACATTTGGACAAATGTTCGTTTCTGTTACCGCTCAAGTATGTAAATCGTTATTTTCTGTAATGCGTTAATTTCTCTTACGAATGTTTGTTTACTATATGTATAACATTTAATGATTTAATCTCTAAACTGTGACTACCCTTAATTATAAAGTTATTATACGAAATAGTCGATCTGCAAAATTTTCTGGAGGTATTGTAATAATTAATTAGACTGCGGATCTTTTCAAAAATATTAGAATCGAAACTTCAACAGAATTGGTACGATTTTTATTAATTCTGTACCCACAAAGGCCATTGTCACTGACAATAACATTCTATTTGATTCCACTTTCTTAAAGATTAACTATAAAAACAAATTAGTGGCATACCTACAGAAATAAGCCAGCTGTTGATTTTTCAACGGGAATTATGCTAGTACAGCAGCCAGTCTAGCGATCAGCGTCCACCGAAAAAGTAATTAAAAGCGAAATATGTCCCAAGTTGCTGGCTCAACGTGAATCGACCAAGTGCACTTAAGCTCGCTGCCGAACATGAATGTAATTCCCGCGCACATTGTCGTGCAACGGTGGTTGCAAACGAGGGTGTGCGACGACGGGTGTGGGCGTATGTGCTCGCGTTAACACCACCAACACCTATAGCCCGGGTTTCGAAGCATGCATGCCAGACCGGGCTCGTTCAAAGGGCCCCGATTAAATCTCACCTGGCTTAATATTATTATTTTACGCGGCGCCTGCCAGTTAGAACGGCCGGTAGGAAATTGGAAAGAGAGGGAAAAACGTAGATAATGCCCGTGGATAAAAGCGAATGAAGCCACCTGAACGATTTCTGAGCTTCCACCGTCCATTCCGACCTGGAACTAAAACTGTTCCCAGGAAGAAGCTTATTCGACCACAGCAGTCCAAAATAAAATGCGACGAGATTCAATCGATTCGGAATTAACTACAACATAAAATACCATAACCAGACCAGGAAAATAAAAATTGCCTGCATCGTTCCTAAGAAACTGGAGACGAATGAAATAATAATCATACTAAACTGCGTCAAGTAACACTTGAATTGCAATGCAGCGTCCTGTATGACTTGATGACTTCGCTATTTCAGCTACTCCGGTGAATTTCGCAAGAAAACTGTCGCAAGAACGGCCGAGCTTCCCGGAACCGAAGTAAATTTTCCAAGAGGATCTCACCGAAGGAGAACATCGAAGAAGATAGGCATCGAATCGCCGCGCCGGAGCACCGGGTGTACACGAGTCGGTTATATGTATTTTTGAGCGAGCGCATAAATTAGAGTTCTGCGTTTAATAAGCGCGTCCCGCGAGAACCGGATCGGGAGAGCAGGAACTCTATCTCTCCGGCAGGCGAGCCTTAATGTTTTCATACGGCTCGATCTCGATTCATCTTTCCCTCTTCTGTTTTCGACCCTCCTCCGATTCCGTCTCTCTGCTCGTTTTCTTCCGGGCGAGATATCGCTCGACGCGATGCGTCCTGCGAGAAAGGATACACCGAGAGAATGAGAACGAGAGAGGTAGGGAATCTTCGTGCGAGAGTCCGGACCGCAGAAAAATCTATAAAACGAAGCAACAAATTGCTTCTGGTAGAACCTGTAATACTCGAGCGGAACACATTGTAGACAGGATGCGTTGCGAACGCTCGAAACCGCTCTCCGTACGCTTGTCCATCGAATAGGAAACAAACTTCTATAATTAGAAGCTGGAAAACGGATTTTTTGGACCGCCGATGCTGCGAAACAAGAAATTACCAGCGCTGACTTGGTAAATTATTGAGCAATTGCGAAGTGGTTTGATGGCCCGGTGGTTTGATAGTGGTTCTTTGGGTTTCTCAAATCGCAAGCTCCGGAGAGACTAATCCGATGATCACACGGGATCATCTGCCCCTTACGCGGTAACGACCCCCTTTTAGACGAGCATTACGCAATTCAAATATTATTCAAAGGCTAAAAGCCAGGGGGCAACGGGGTGCAGATGACGTAACGGGGGTAGGGGTTGAACGTGTTTGCGGGGGCAGCAAGTCCTTCGGTATAGTGTTACAGGAAAGACGGTCCTCTATAGGGGCACCACTTTTGTACCGGTTCTAATTATTTGGAGAATCCAAATTCTTGAAAACTTCAAGTATAATCTTAATAGACAAAGGATTTTATGCATTTACGACAAAAGTACGCAGAAATAAGTTTTGAATAATTTGTAAAAAATGTTGCACAACCACATATACGGGCATACGAACATTTCGTGTTTTACGGGAACGTTTAATCAGACTATTGTTGTCACCACCGGGCGAAAAGTTGTATAGTCACCTCGCCAGGACACCTTTCAGCGGGGAAAAAAATGTCGGCTGGCCAGGATCCAGCTGTATTTGAAGGTATCTGATTTCCACATCCGATTACACGCTACAACGCCGAGCGATCTAGCTCCTCTTGTGGATAAATATTTGACTCGTAAGTGTAGATCATGGAATTTTTATGAACGGAAAAAAAGTCGATGAAAGTGGACCCTGAAAAGCGTGGGCGACATATTTTATTCAAACCCTTCAGAGTGACTGTTCTATCATCGACGAAATTCCCCTGGCAATTCCTCGAAACAATATCAATAGATTAGATCCTTCTCTCAAATGACGAAAGCTACTCGACGTTTTCATTTGCGAATTAAAGCGAACATTTTTCAGAAAATGCCTCGGGACGGCGCACAAATCCTGAAACCAATTCCCAGAAATCAAAGCAGCTTCTAGAATCGAAAGTGCAGAAGCTTCCTGTTGAAAACAATGTACAGCAAACGAGCCTGAAGAGTAGCTTTCAGCTTCCCCTTTAGCTAGTTTACGTTCGCAGGCCGAGGTTCAGGTTTTGCGTTGTTTATGTCCGGCGACCGGTAATAACATTGTCGATTTATAGGCTTTAATCATCGACAATTTCTCTACCCTCTGACGCCTACCGTGAACGATAACGACACCATAAACAGCGTCCAGGGCCCGGCCGGCTAGAGATTTTTCCGCGATCCGCGGATCCAGGAATTCGCGGAGCACGCGCGCGGACGATATTCAAATGATTAAACGTACGAGCGAGCAGGGGCGCGTTGCGTTGCGAGCGGAAGCGTTTCGCAGGCCTAACAAGCCTCCGGTGAACGGTAATAAGGAATATCGGGACGTTTAACGAGCCTCGTAAAACCGTTATTGTTACTCGAACGGCATCAATAGGCGCTATCGTGTTTTACTGTTACTTACGTTCGTCGTAATAAAGTTTCGCCGCGCGCTCGTACGCGCTCCTCGCGGAAACGCTGGCCACGCTGCACGGCCAGTAAATTGCGATACGCCTAACGAACGAGAATCGAACCTGTTTCGCCACCAGTGAACACGATTTTCATCGTGAACCGGGTTTTGAAGTACTGTTTCGGCCGGCGAGGATGCGCTAATGGCCCATTCACTCTCTTCCGCTCTGGAAAATATGGGCTCACACTAATTATTTTCTACTGCGCTTTTCTGAACGTCCGAGGAACAAGTGCGAACTTTCTTCGCCGAATGTGATTGGCCCGGAGAAAGTTCTGGGGTGAGTTGGAGCGGAAGAGAGTCGGGGGTCGCTGTAAAATGATTTTCAATGATTGAGAATTTTCATTGAAGATGCTAATTGGTCTGAACTGCATTTCTGACGATGTTACAGTAGGTAGAAGCTCGAGGCAGATTTGTGGTTTTTTCGTTCGAGAATCCATAGAATTACGTTCTGAAAGAAACGACTTCGCCCAACATTTTGATACTACAGAGAGAAGTCAGGTGCTTGAAATATTGAGTAGGAATTATTGGCCCAATTTCTGTCACTGCCACCCCTCTGATAGGGCGCGCCATTAACTATGTAGATTTCAGTGGTGAGATAGCTAATATCCTGAGTCAGTGTCAGCGGACTTTGACAAACAAGATCCCAATCTGGTTTGCCGTGACAATAATGGAAAATTGATTGTCATTGACGAGCCCTACTGCTGGAGATGCCAAAATTCTTCATTCGCCGCTCGTCATTTTGCACGTATAAACTATTTTTCTTAGTCTTTCTCGTGAAGTTTCGTCGAGTTCTTGTATGAGGAATTCCGAAGCGGAGGAAATTCAATGAAAAACCAACATTGTACGGCACAGAGGTCTGCGTGCAGACCAGCAGGGATCCACACAGCCAGTGTTCGAGAACGTGTAAAAGGCAACGTGCGTGACATAGCAGCACTAGAAGCGTTTCCCGCTGAAATTAGGCATAGCACGCTTTGCATTCGGCTTGTCGATAACCTCTGCAGCCTTCCTTCCCGCGAATTTGCCCGCCGCGATTCCTTTTTTCTTCAATTCTATCTACCCCTCTTGCACGAGAGACTTCTTGCGATGAAAGAAAACTCCGGCTGAATATATGTAATTCCGTAGCCGTAAAAAAAGCTCCCGGATAAAACACGCCTGTGGGATCGTGTAACCTTCGTTTCGATTTCGCTTTTTCTTCGTTCCATGGAGAATTGCTCGGAAATTTGAATTTCCAGCCATGACAAACGTACCACGTGTACCACGTACCCCGAACGATTGCGTGCAGTCAACTTTATTTATGGACCCGAGGTCAGTCGATTTGGCATATTAACGATTCCATTTTGATTGGCCTCGAACGCCGTATTACGCTCACCGTTCTTATTTTCAGCGAAGCGACCGTCTGTGCGAGTACGCGGCACTCGAAAGTCCAGTTTCATTATCTGCCGGGTCTGATTTCCACGTGATCTCAGCCGAAAGCTTGAGCAAGACTTCCAATCTCGAATGTCCCAGATTCTCTATCGAAAATGACCTCCAGTCGAATCTAAGTGGGGACAACATCGGGAACACGCATCCTCCTTTTCTAAATTAATAAGTTTGAGTTGTTGTCTCCCAACCCAATGTCAACAGTAACCGTAGCCCTCTTTGCAAGCTATTATAAGTGTAAGATACGTTACAATCAATTGCAAACCATCTGGTCGCTAATGACCCCCCTGTTGATGCGGCCACATTAAAATAAACTATAAACAAATAAGACTTCGAGTATATCCCCGGGACTGAGAACGCAACCGCTCCAGAAGATGGCTTCGCGTGGGAGACCGATCAGGTGGTAGCAAAGATTCGTATAGCGGGGTGGATCACCTCGATTCGAGGCGATCGAAGTGGTAGGATCTAGAAGGAGGCAGGCAAAAAGCGTAGTGAAAATGAGCGTGAGGTAAGGAGCCAGGTTGAAAAAGAAGAATGGAGGAGTGAAAATAAAACGAGCGGAGAATAGAGTGCGAGAGAGAGAGAGACGGAGAAGGAGCGCGCGCGAGAAAGAGGTAGGTCGGTCGGTTTTGCGAGCGTAGGTAGAACGGAGCAACTGACCAGCCGAGTCGTGTCAGGCAGGCAGCCAGTCAGCCAGGCAGTCAGGCAGGCAGGCAAGGTAAGGCAAGGCAGAGCTCTCGGCAAAGGCAAAGCAAGGCAGCAGCGTGTTGCGGCTCGGCTAGGGCCGTCGGCGGACGCGTGAGTGAGTGGCCGATATCTCGCGAGGGGATCAGAGGATCGTTCGCGTGTTTCCACCCGGGCTGCCACCCGCCGAACCACGGCGAACCCCGGATCCCGCAACTCCCGCAACAACCCTAAGTAACTGACTCTCCCCTGCTGGCTACCCCCGAGGCTGCAGACTCGCCAGCAACTAGCCAGCCTTTGCTAGCTAGCTAGCTTGCTTGCTTGCTTGCTTGCTTGCTTGCCTGCTGGGTAGCTAGCCCTGCTTGCCTGCTAGCGCGACCTGAACCCCCCTCGATCCACCCCCGAGACTCACCCCCAACAGCTCCGACAATCACCGACCCTGTCCACGTGTCTCGCTCACGGTGATTTTCATTTCCGCGGCACTTCACCGAACGATATATCGCCGCGACGCCTCGGGAAAAAAGCCCGACCCGGCCCGCAAGTCACCCGACCCTATTGCCACTCCGTTTACCCGAAAACAGGGACGCTGCTCGCGGATTTCACGGCTGGACGTCGTTCTTCGTTCGAGACGGTAGCTTCCATCATTTGCTTCGCTGCCTATCTTCCTTTATTAACGCTCGGGTCACAAGATGGCCGGTTGCTCTTTATTTATTTATTTATTAAGGTCGCGTCAGCTACTAACAATAAGTCAGTAGCGATCACGGAAGAGCTGATACAATTTATAGCAGTGGATTATATATTAGGTGAAGTGTGATAGATAGACTGCGGATTTTATGCATTTATGACAAAAATGAGTATGTACAATTTAAAACAGTGGCCCTATGAAAAAGATTTAAGGCCACCAGTGTATAAGTTTCACGTTAATGAGATACTTAAAAGAAGAAAGAAATTTTTATTCGGCTCCTGTATCTTGCAATTAATGTAAACACGGTTTATTTTGCATAAAGATCCGCAGTCTAGTGATAGAGAATATCTGATAGTGTGTGTCGAGCGAATTCCGATCCTACGGGACAGAAATCGCGGAAAGAATCGTCGGAATTGATACGGTCGACTCTGTACTCGACGGATACGTGACGCGATGCCGTAAAGCGGCTTTACACGCTCGAGTATAAAACGAACATTTCGCGAACCAGGTGACAGAAAGAGAGAGTGAGAGAGAGGGAAAGATTGCTCGTGCAATCAAGACGGTGGTTCTGCTTTGCTCTATTCGTAAGTAACGTGAAATATGCCGTAAAACTGGCGAAACGGCGCAAATACCCTGCGGGGCACGGCCAGCATAATTCGTCATAACTGGTCTCGTATATGCGTTCGCGTGCGCCTTAATTTACGCTAAACGGACTTTATTACCGGTCGACCGTTTATTGAATGTATGGAGACGTTGTTAATCAATTTCACGAGCGTTGAATGATGTTTGACCGGATTGCGACGGTATCTTGACGCGGCCGCTGCTGTAAATCAAGTTTAACGATCGTCTTAGACGCGATTCCGTGTTTCCTGACGCTGTTTTACGAATGCGTTGCCACTGAAGATGTTGACGCTGTTTCTGATGTCGGCTGGAACACTTTAGAAGCTGGAGGAACGCGTGTCCTGACGAACCGTCTTCCTATTCCAGATTTTTGTTCTTCAAACATGGTCACTGTTTCGGAGGAATTAAATGAAAATTCTTCGGTTAACCTCTTGCCGCAGTATTTTCTTCGTGGTTACGATAGTTACAACTTGTTTGTCTTTAATCATTTCACTGATGATTTCGTCTTAAAAGAAAGACAAATATTCATGTTTGGCAGATTACATTTCAAGTGTTCATCACGAGTCTGACTCGTTAAAATACGACAAGGTGTTAAGTTAATTGTCACTATTGATTTTGATGATTTCTTCACGTATTTCCCAATAACCAAGAGCGGTAATCTCTAATCGATCAACTCTCCGCAAGGTGATCTTCCCAATTGCTTCGGTTTTCGTCTGGGATGCGATCGAAAAAGGTGTATACAGATTTCCAAAGCGACGAGAGGGCGTTTTTTCCCGTGGACGCCGGCGTGAATGCCTGGAATTACGATTGCCACCGGGGGTATAAAGGTTGCTTGTTTGTTCCGCCCTTTTTTCGTCGCCGCTCTATCGGCAATCCCGCTATTGATTATATAGAGAAGAAATCGAGTCTGGTATGATAAATCGGGAGGGCTGACAGCGTCGCGACTACCGTCAAACCCCTCTACCTACCACCCCTCCTCATCCCCTATTTTTCTCTTCTGGTTCCAGAGAGAAGGGTGGTCCGTCCCCATAGAGACCCTCCGGACTCTGGACCCCATGGAACACATTATGGAGGCACGAAGGGAAAAAGCACGGGCGCTATTGTCAGATCCCGGCCAACCAAAAAACCTAACCAACCAAAATCTACCGAAATCGCCCCTCTACACCGCCCCGCCCATCTTGTTATTTCGATTTGAACCTACTGCGCAGCTTCGTTCTTTCACGTCACGGAATTTAATGGCGATTTTTGGATTTCTGTGGGTCTACGGAATTCTGCCTCGGTCCTGCGCTTCAACCTTTCAACCCTCTGTGAGTAGAAAATGATACATTCAGCTTCAATCTTCAATTCATTTCATAGAAAAAACATCATCTCCGATTTTCCATCTGCCACATTGTACAAAAATATCTTATAAAAAAATGGAACACGGACTGTGAAAGAGGACGTTCCAAGCTTTAAAATGAGCTCGATATCATTGTCGTACGATAATTTTTTACGGAGTCATAGCATTTCGAGTATCGACTATTTTTCGAAAACCGTAAATTCAGTAATTGAACGAGATACACTGGTCAAGATGATTGAAGCACTGTAGTTGAAAAGGAAAGTATTCAATGGCAGCGTGAAGAGTGTTCCCCCACGGTGGTAATTTGCCTAACAGCGACGGGGCTCGAGGCAATCGCCGGGTTCCGAGAGTGGCTCGAAAGCCTAGCCCGTTGAATGAAGCTTGTCAGGATTACCAGCGTTTCACTTAATAGCTCATTATAATCAAATTAATAACACCAGTCGAGACGTAACGGAGGGTGACGCTTATTACATCGAGACATGCAAACGGAGCCGTTTCGCCCCCGCCGATCAACCCTTCACCGAGTCTCCGCGACATCCGCGTTTTTCATTCGCGTGCAGAAACCTCGCGAATTCCTACGAGGCTCTGGACACACGAGAGTGTAATTGAGATTCCTGTTTTCCCGTGATATTTGCACTGCATTGCATCGACATTTCATCGACATTTCCCCTGTCAACTTTAAGGGATGAAACTGGTGAAATTCGGTCCGCCAAAAATTATTAAATGCGCAGCTGTTAGGAAGAACGCTACTCATTGTCAGTAATCTATCAAGTGCTGGATATTAATTCTATATGAATTTTTACGTGTCACCTATACAAACCGTTAATCCAAGAGAAGTAATTGACAGCAAAATAAAAATTGTTTACCGAAATCGCACAAACTGGAGTGAAAATAATATTATAGCATTTTTAAATTCTTCTAATATTTTTATATACTGTCTTGAATTTCGCCTATTAATTTTTGTGACAAATTCTGTCTAATTAGAACAAACAAGAGAACAACGGTGCAAACGAAAAAATACGGCGATCTGTCGATCGAATCACGGGCGCAGAATTAACGTAATTCCCAGCACGTCCATTTTCATCGAGCGCGATGCGGATTCATAAATGAATAATAAATGATATCTGTTCACCTGTGGCCGGATAACGTATCGCGTATCCATCGTATATGAATTAATCATTGAAAAATCTGCCCCGACAACATTCGCGTTTTATGTAAAACGGTCGTTAAGCTGGTGTGTGTACTAGTGTGTAGTACATTTCTGTCAGCGGTGGGACGGTTCGCGTGGAAAATGCCTTTATGTCCCGATGACTGGCTCGGCCTCCGCGGAAATCGCATCTAAATTAACGGATTTCGATCGACGTCTTGCTTATTCATGAGAGTTTTTTTCAACGGTTCGACAACTGGACTCGTTCGCGATCAACTTATCCTATCGGATGAGAACCGATCTCTCTGTTTCTCTTTCTTTTTTTGTTTAACCAGCTCTCGCAAATAACTAGATACGCGTATGCAAATCGGCCGACGATTACTGATCTCAAATGTGTAATTTCGAGACGCGACGACGCATCCGGCATCGTTCGCATAATCGCCACGAAATTACAAACCGCGATTACTCTAATCTACTGATGTTTTTCCGTGTCGCTAGAGATTAGCTTCTCCTCATTTGTCGACAGTTATTTGCTCGTTTATTGAGTCGAGCGAGTCTCTTCCTGCAACCTAATCAATCTTCAGATTTTGGAAACGATGCAGAATTTGGTCGGTGATTTTATTACACAGCGGATTTTATGCACTTGTCGCAAAACACACACTGTTCTATTATTTTCAACCTATTAAGAAGGGAAATAAATTTTTATGTGAGTCCACTTTTTTCATGTTTAACGGGGGCAAAATGTTCGTTATTCGAATTTATTCTTTCGATCACCCAATTATTCGAGCATCCGAAAATAATTTTTAGAAACGATGTAAAAGTGTTATCAGTGAATATACAATATTTAACGTATGTCACATTGTTAATGTTTAACATTAGACACAGTATGTTGGTTTTAATGTTTGCTCGATTCGGGATCGGCCGCGAGTCTCGCGAGTCCATCGCGTTTCGATTAATGCTCAAAGGCGCGTTATCGTCTCTATCGGCGTACAATCTCTCGAAATAATCTGATAACTCCGAGTGCAGAAATTTCGTTCTTAAGCTCGAATCTTATCAGGGCTTACCAATATCTTCGCAACTACCATTGATTCCGATCGCCGACCGATTAATTTTGTTTGAACGTACCAATATTCCCTTTTCGCGACTCTTGGTCATTGTATTTGTAAACATTCTCGCTTTTCACAATCTTTAAACCACCTGTACAGTACTGAAACTATCGGAATAGTGAGTCTTGAAGCAGACACTAATTCATAGTAATAAATAGATAGATTATTTATTAACAGATACTTCGGCATTACATATAATTTTCTCCCTTCACCATTGTACAGGGAGTTTCAAACTTGTCAAGTCGTAGATGTTGACGAGGTCGCTTATAAGAAAGACAAAAGTTACAATGTTCTTTGGAGGCAGATACTAATCAAACCAAGGTCCGCTGTCGAATTCCTAGTGGCCAATAAAATTAATATATCTCGACCTTTGCGAAACAGCGTTGCAAATTCATAAATTTACATCGACAGAGTTGAATCGACTTGTATAGCACGTCAGACGTCGCGCACGATCAAAATGACATTGGCAAAACTATTTCCTAGCTGTGCATGACATGTACTAGACAGATAAAATTTGCATCTGCTATTATTAGCGAGGTATTTTTCTAGTTTCTCATGGAGAAATCAATGAAACAGTTGATGAATACATGCGTATGGAATTTTAATCATTCTCGTACCGTTTGCCATCAGGGACAATTAGCGCGACTCAAACACGTCGGAGATACACCGGGAGAAGGTTTTAATCTCGTTTACAATTCCAGATACTTACCAGATTCCAGCCCCACCCGAAAATTTTTGCGATCATGCTCAAGCTTAGATTTTTGTTACAATTAAACACCTGTAGTATCGCGTCTACCTATTCGTGTCCTATTTCAACGCGGCTGTCCAGATAATCAAAGCGTTGCGCCTCCGGCATACAGTGGCGTGCGAAACTTTCGAGACAATTAACTTCCTTATTTTATTACGGAGGGAGAAACGTCCCCTTCGGGTAGACTCGATATTTCTTCGGTATACTTCTATTTTTCGGTGCGCGGCGTGTCACAACTATTCCAGAAATATAAGGCTGATGTGTATCGTTCAGCTAAATGAATTTCTTCAAATCCTGAATTTATATTTTGCTAATGTTCGTCGAGGGACTACAGAGTACACTTTTCCTGGATTGAAATTTTGATCGAAGATAGCCGCAGCGCAATATTAAACGTGTCACTGGAATCAGGTCTGGAAAATGTTTCACTGGAAACATACTTTGGTGAACAACAATCTTTACTTTCCTCAAGGAAGAAGACGTGAGCAGGAGCTCGACCCGTACGATTTTCTTCGTGGTTAAAATAATTACAACTTCATATTTAATTGTTTCACCGACGAGAACAGGAAATTGTTATATTGATTGCAAAATAATTGAATTTGATTTCGTCTTAGAAGAAAGACATGAACAAGAAAGATGATCGAAAGGCAGAAACAGCGATCCCAGCGATCGGTGGAACGTGTTCGAGAATCAGCGAGCTCCTCGTCAGATTCCAATTGAATCTCCGGATCCAAATTGAAATATTTCCGGAATGCCTAACCGAGTGAAGTAATCGAGTTGTTCGCGGGCAAAAGATAACCAACATGGCGAGCAACGTTGCAGGGCCAGGTTGATTTATGGCCGCCCCCGTACGATATTCTCGTGAAACCCCCGTGTATCTTTCGTTACACTGGTTTCGTGTGCATAATCTTATCAGTCGCGTTTACGACTGTCGCATAGGCGTAAATAGAAGCTAAACAACTCCCCCGGGGACAAGTATAAACACCGATAAATGTTCATTCTATCTCGTGAAACGCCTATGTTATCGCGCCGGTGCATCGAATCCTAATTTTCGAAAAATTTCTTGCCACCAGCTTGTACCTGAATATGCCTCTCGTTTCCGCTTTTCCTCGCTACCGTTCCCGGTTTATCCTTGTTGCCTTTGGGACGCGCGTTTCACGGGAAAGTGCACTGTTTGCAAATATGTATATTGCCGATAAGGGAACGTCTGAGCAAATATTCTTCGGGTAAATTGATCATTTAACAGTTGTTCGGGATTGAACAATTAAGGAATTGCAATCAAACGATAAACAGATCCTCACGTTTTTATAATCCTGGTGAAGATCACGTTAATTTTGGATTAAAATTGTAGAGAATGAGAGAGAGAGAGAGAGAGAGACAAGCTGTTCAATTCTAAAATTTGTAATCGCTCGTAATCTAAATTACGTAAATATTTTGAAGCGCGTCTATATTTAACAAACGATTTTATCAGACCTGGAACAAGATGGCGAGGAGAGATGGATCCGCGACACCTAATCGGCAGAAAAGCACGTGCGGGAATCGTGGATGTTGCGGACCGGAATTACGTGTCACGTTTTATTAATCTTGTTACGATGTGGTGTTCGTTACGAAGCGACCGGGTCGTCGGACCAACGGGTACGTCACATTTCACGTTCTCCGTCAATCTTAATTGAATTCACCACCCAAGCGAAAACCGCTGAACTTCGATTGGGGCCCTGTGGCTCGAGGAGATCGCGTAAAGTGTCCTCAACGAGCGACAATTGGGTCGTGTCGCGACGAATTATGATCACGTGAATTGCTACCGGCGCCGATCGGCTTCGGAAGTTTGCGGAAAACGAAGAGTCTTGCTAAGAACGTCTGACTAACGCGACACAAAACAACAGGACTTGATGTTAGACCGGCTTCTAGCTTGTCCACCGGAGAAGATCAACGCCAAGAATCATTCAAAGACCGTGCTGTCCATCCGCAAGAAGAATGAACGGCCCGTGAAAGTCCCGAAATGAACTCGTCACCGCTCCGGTTTCGATCGGTTCACACGCTCGTGATCCCCGGCGTTGCGATCGATCATTAATTCCCGGCGCGATAGCGATCACCTCGGTGGACGTCCGCGTCTATGCCGTCTAGTCTCCGCTAAACAGAAGTTAACGAGCGGCTACCGGATCGCCCCCACGGCATGCTAATTTCACGGTAGTTGGCCGGGAATACATCACGGAATACATCGCCGAATACATCGCACGGAGAAATCTACATACCGACGGGCTTGGGCACGTTCCTCTTGACCTGCATCCACTTATACGTTGGAACATGGGGTTGCTGTTGTTGTTGTTGTTGTTGTTGTTGCGGATGATGCGCGTGTGGATGTTGTTGATGATGGTGTCCGTGAGCGTGCTGGTGTTGATGTTGAGGATGTCCTGGCTGCTGCAGGACGTGGTAATTAGCTGGGTCTGGGGTCTCTTCCTTGTAATGTCCAGCGGGATGATTCGAGTAGTCGTTCTGCCGGATCTGAGAATGATAGTGTATGGACTCGTCGGCGGGGGGCAGTTGGTGGAGATAGTTGGTGGTGCCGGCGATCTGATAGTCGGCCTCGTGATGGTGATGGTGGTGGTGGTGGTGATGACTAGAAGACTGATGGTGCAGCTCGTGCTCGTTCCTCGAGTGGCCGGGCACCATGGAGCTTTGGTGGATGCTGCCGGTTGAAGGCGCGTGGTGATGATGATGGTGGTGCTCGTCCCTGTAGCTGGTTGCCTGCTGGACATGGTAGGTTTGTTCAACTGTGCCATGAGTCCCGTTTTGCGGCTGACTGGCGTACGACGACGAAGAGGACGCGTAGTCCAGGTTCGTGTAGCTTAGCCCGTTCTCCGAGGAGATGATGGCGGTCGTGGTGCCATCCTCCTGCAGGACCCCACTGGACGACGAGTAGAATCCTTGCGGAGGTGTTCCAGATTCCGCAGCAAGGAAACTCTCCGAAGAGGAAGATGAATACGGCGAGACCGCTGTCTGAGGAAAGTAATGAGCCGGCGCTAGCTCCGGCGAAGGTGGCACGGGCACGTGTCCGCCGACGGACACGGGCTGGTGATGATGATGACTCCCCTGTCCCGTGCACACGTAGTTCGGGTACGAGTCAGGCTTGCCGTAGGTTCCGTACATGCCCATGTCCATCATCATCATCCTCGTGGCGGTGGTTCGGATACATCAAATTGTCCCTTCGACCGGGGTCCTTCACTGATCACTACGTTGCCGAACGATCCGAAATAAAAAGAGTGGGACTTCTTTTTAAAGGAAATCATGAATCGGCATCGCCACCGAATGTCCGAGTACGCGGTTTCGCGAACGAGTCCAGAAGCAACACAGATATCACAGACTGACGCACTCCTCCTGCAAGCTATATCCAGCTCTGTCTACTATTTAATTGAGCAAAGTTCAAGAGGTGTGATCGAGCGAGTCACTTTCGCGAGCAGATAACCTCGTTCCATGGATCGGTGGGCATGGTGATCGCGCGACGCGGCGGGAGCTCGGTGCTCGTTATCAATGGGACGTTAGGGGTTCTCTGTCAGGTGGGTTTGTGTCGATCCGCGGACGCAGGCGCCAGTTATCCCGAGGCACCTCAGCGTCGCGACAGTGGACGCGGACCGTTACTCGCGAGGATGACGGAGAGAAGAAGATGGGAAACCGAAGACGGAGAGAAAAAGTGAGAGAGATAGAACGGAGACGCGCGTGGCCGTCGATCCGATCGACGAGGGTCGCTGTAGTGGACTGGCTAGGTGGACTCGCAGCTAGAAGGCGGCACGGTCGAAGGCTTGCACGCAGGTGAGAGCCGCAGGGGTCTACCGTGTGTCCAGTTCTCTGTTCATCTTCGTCGCCCCTGTATACCACTCTCGCTCTGTCTTCGTCGAACCTCCGATGCAGAAGCGTAGCTCCCCGTACGCCGAACCGAGGAAGGCGCTGCCTTTCGCTCGAGTAGGCGTGCACCTCCCCGCGCACACGTGACTCTCTATGGGCGGAGTCAGCCAATCGGGAACGAGCCTGCGCGTCCGGCGCCCGTAGCCTCATGATGGATCACCGGAGCGAAATTTTATTTTTCGTTCGTTCTTTTTATCTGGCACGCTGCAGTTGACACTTATCGTGGCGGGTAGGTAGTCGAGTATTATATCTCCGTACCCACCTTCCAGGATCACCGTCCCTCCTCCTCCTCCTCCTCTTCCTCTTCCTCCTACCTACCTCGCCTCTTCCCCGCGGAACCAGCTAACCGTGCTGCCTTGCTGCTTTCGCCTGCTTTGCCACCGAGCCTCTTTTCCTACGAGTCCTTTTTCAACGAGCCGGCGACCGGTCGTCGCAGCTCGCGCTCTCTGTGTACACGCGTGTCCCACCTGTCTACGGGCACCGACGCGACGTCCTGCACTTTCATTAAGCCCTGACGGTTGATGGGTTAATTACGGGACGCGAGATCGCCGAGCCACGCCGCGGCGCGCACAACGCCGCGTCGCCGCCGCCGCCACCGCCGAGAAAGTTGGTCGCGTGGTCCGCGTCCCGATGACAAGTATACATTCGTAACCCGACAACCTATCGTACCGAGCGGATTAACAGCGTGATCTGTAGTCCTGAGAGCAGGATCGATGCCTTGGATCCGGGCCGGGTGTTTAGCGGTTGATGGAGCTTCGGCGGGAATTTCGGGAAACGACCATTTGTCTCGCGGTTGACGCTTCGTTCTTATTTTCAGCTTATTACCGATATTGTAAAGGAAAATCACTTTTTATTTTACTTTCTATTTCGTCGCAATTCAGGTAGAAAATTTTCGTTTAATTTCGTAAATGTAAAAATAGGACTTTTGGGGGTGACTGCGGCCTAGGTCGATCTTTTATCTAGCGCTTTCGACTCCCGAAAAACCACATCTTTGCGTTATCGAGAAATGACAAGGCGCATCCCGCTCTATAATCTAATGTACAGGATGACCGCGATGTCCCGAACATGTGCAGACACTGATAGACCAGAAGTTGCATTCGCAAGATGCATTTGTCGAGCATTACGTAAGGGCGGCTCGTGCAAAGGCGATCCTTGCTGTCGGAGGGCTGCATCCCATGGAACGGACGACGGAGAGGAAGAGCCAGACGGAGGACGCGTGACGGGCCCATGGGACGTCTGGTACCCCATGTGGGTTCAGTGACAGGATGACACATTCCGCCGTGAAAGTTTTAGGAGAGCGGCCCCGTATCAGCGGTTCAGTCAGATGAGCTTATATCGAGGGCGCCACCTGCGGCCACCCGCGACATCCGTTCCCCGTACGTTCCCCGTGGCATCAAGATCAGGAAATCTTCATCTTGATCGAACTCTCTTCCCTGACAGTCTCATAGTTCTGATTCTCACTGTCGGCCGATCTTTTTCACCTGAACGCGCCCGTACATATTCTTACCATGTACCTAACCTGGCCGGCCTACATCCGTCCCTTTCGCTCCTTTGATTCGTCAGCGCTCGTTATGGCTGCAATGTGTCCTCTGCCTTCGATAAAGTTGCTAATTGGCACCGGGCCAATCGTAATGCACCTTTCCGCGACGTGGCCCACTTTGCACGATCCGTTTCCACACTGTTGATACACTTGCTCCTCGCCCTCGAATTAATACCGCATTAAAATGTTACTAATTGGCAGCTGGAGAGCTTGCTACCAGCGCGTGCAGCTTTCTCCGTTCTGATCCACTTTGGTTCTCAATTATTACTCTCTTATATAAGCAGATTTTTGTGGCTACTGTAGCTATTTGGTCGGAAGCCAATTTTTTACCAAATTATTATTGCGATCCAGCAGTCTTGTTAATGCACACTTCTATTTTGCACGCAAGCAGTCAAGTCAACATAAAAGAAAATTAATGTCTCCACGCGTTTATTATTCACTTTTTACCGCGAACTGGTCGGTCGAGATATCCTCCGGGAACATTTCTATCGTCTCACAGATCTAACTACGTAAATAAAATAAATAACCATAGGAATTTTTTCGAAGGATTTCATCCACGCGCGTCCGACAGTGTAGAAAAAGGATATTAAATATGAATGCACATTAACTGAAACCAGCTTGAATATTTATGATCAATTTTCTTGTGATAAAACGGGCAATAAAATTCGTGCCATTACTTCGTAAATAGAAATGTCACAGTAATAAAAACGACGCGTAAGAACATAAACACTCTTACCTAACGATTTATAACATTTCCTGCGTTTGTATGCTGTACATCTTCTACAGCTTATTAGCGGGAGATTCTGGTTTCGTGGACTTTGCTCTTTCGCTTATCGGTGGATTTGCTGCTTTTGTCGCGAAAATGAGCATACCCGATACGCGAAACAGCGAAGAAAACATTTAAACAATTCTGGAGCATCGTTCCAGTACTTTTTATTTGTCGAGTGCACAATGTGAACCTCGAGGAAGGTTTAATAAATTCTTTGTCAAACACAACTCTCAGTTACGAATACACATGCAAGTTACCAATTAATTATGATAAATTTGTAACAAGAATGAACAAGTGAAATTGAAAACTTTGATTCTACAAAATGATTTAAGAAACATTTACTGAACGCTCGTATATGACAATCGACGCGGACCATTTTTATTTTGCATACAGATCCGCAGTCTACTTGTTAAGGCAGTCTACAGAGTTTCGAAGAATCTGATGACACCACATTTAATTTGCGACGAAACCAGCTGGACAATCGATCGTTTAAGAGATCCACGGAGATCCAGAGACCCGCCCATCACCGGTGCAAGGTTAACAATCAATTGACTCGCGAGCAAAGACAAAAGAAGTCACAAATCCGTGGTCCACTATCAACGAGCACGTCGTCGGCAGTATAGTCAACGTGGGAGACGCGAAAAAGAAGCGGTACTTTCTGAAAAATTTCGGGCGGAGCGGAACACCCGAAATGTTTCTCGAGGTCTCCATCTCTCCAGGGACCATCCTCGTCGCTGTCCTCGTTGGTATTCCGCCTCCCTTCCCTTTATTTCTTGCGATTCCCTGACTTTCTGCGTTTCCCATCGCAGAATAGAGTTGACTCTTCTATGGACATCGCTATCTGCTGTAAAGACCAGGTTTTCTGGCAGAATAGCAGCGTCTAGCCTCTCAATAGACAGCTGTCCGTTCGTCAGCAACCTCCCGCCGGATTGTTGTGACTGGTTGTATGAGTGACAAGAGGGCAGACACTGTGGCCGATGCTTAAAACGTGACATTGTCGACCGCAATTATTGTTGCTCGCTTAAATGAAACGTCTTGGTGGCCGACGGGCTACGATCATTCTTGCGTTCATGTTGACTTTGACCACCTACGGTGATGTCGCTCTTACACGAAATTCAGACTGTTCACCATTTTCTGCGTATTATGGCTGGTGCATTGTCTTGCAAGTTTTTCGGAGCGAACTATTCTCGCCGGATAAAAAGATCGGAGAACGAAATTGCTTAATAAAATTCGATAGCTATCAAAGAAAGCATTACTATTCTATGCTGTGGCTCTAACACGAAATTCAGACTGTTCACCATTTTCTGCGTATTATGGCTGGTGCATTGTCTTAAAATTTTTCGGAGCGAACTATTCTCGCCGGATAAAAAGATCGGAGAACGAAATTGCTTAATAAAATTCGATAGCCATCAAAGAAAATATCACTATTCTATGCTGTGGCTCTAACACGAAATTAAGACTGTTCACCATTTTCTGCGTATTATGGCTGGTGCATTGTCTTGCAAGTTTTTCGGAGCGAACTATTCTCGCCGAATAAAAAGATCGGACAACAAAATTGCTTAATAAAATTCGATAGCTATCAAAGAAAGCATTACTATTCTATGCTGTGGCTCTAACACGAAATTAAGACTGTTCACCATTTTCTGCGTATTATGGCTGGTGCATTGTCTTACAAGTTTTTCGGAGCGAACTATTCTCGCCGAATAAAAAGATCGGACAACAAAATTGCTTAATAAAATTCGATAGCTATCAAAGAAAGCATTACTATTCTATGCTGTGGCTCTAACACGAAATTAAGACTGTTCACCATTTTCTGCGAATTATGGCTGGTGCATTGTCTTGCAAGTTTTTCGGAGCGAACTATTCTCGCCGGATAAAAAGATCGGAGAACGAAATTGCTTAATAAAATTCGATAGCCATCAAAGAAAGTATTACTATTCTATGCTGTGGCTGTTACACGAAATTCAGACTGTTCACCATTTCTGCGAATTATGGCTGGTGCATTGTCTTACAAGATTTTCGGAGCTGACTATTCTCGCCAGATAAGAGGATCGCAGAAACGTCACAGAATGAAATTGCTTGATAAAATTCGATAGCCACCGAAGAAAATATGACTTCTGTATGTACCTGAGATCGACGAAGTAACTCCTGCAATAAGAATCTGTCGTGCAAGGGATTGATGCGAGTTCCCACATTTCGAGGGTCGTGTGAGAAGTATCCGAGACTTTAAATAAAGGAGTGGAGGCGTCGGATCGAAGGAAGAAAAATCGAGAAGCGAAGTTCACGAAGGAGGACGGGACAGTTCGGGAGTAAGTCGACGGGATGTTGTTGGTCGCAGATAAAAGGGGAACTGCAGCAAGCTGCGACTGCGGCTTAGCATGACAATGCAGGTGCCTCATCCCACGTCAAAACCCAGCGTGGCGCCACGACAAGATAGGTACCAGACCGATCGACTGGTTTGTAATTGTTTAAGAGGATTAGCCGACGGGGCGAACTTTACGCGTGTCCGACGCGAACAGAGGGGGTTTCGGGGGAGGAGAGGATCGCTGATATTTATCCCGACATTAGACTCGGCTAAACTCGAATTTACTCCTCTGATCCCGGAAAATTCCATTAAAACGCGCTCCGAACTGTTTGGACGAGAAATCACACGGCTCATCGGGCAACAATCGTGCGACCCGCTCCTAAACCTGTAATCTCGGCCCGAAACGGGATCCAGGAGAGGGCCTTGTTCCTTCAGGAAGTCGGAATCGATCCGACGCGACGTTCCGCTCAAACTGTCTGCAGTTCAACGGAAGATGGATCCTGTTGGATGTCGTGCGATCGATGTTTAACTTTCAATTACTCGCACATTGTATTTACAATCTCAACACTTGCAATTCAGTGTTTCAAGCATAACCAAAGGTGTGTCGACCACACTCGCAAATATTTATTCTCCATCAAAGTAGTTATTTCATTGAACAAACGTTTTGTTGAGATGATGTAATGTTCCATATAACCAGTTATGTAGAAAGTGGAATGCGTAATAATTGAAGGTTAATTTCCGGAGAAGGAGAAACTATTTTGATGGAGAACAATTACCATTTCCTCGTAAATCCAGTGTATCTCGTTCAATTACTGAATTAACGATTTTCAAAAAAAAAAAAAATGATCGTACGTTGATGAGCTCGAGCTCATTTTCAAGCTTGGAACCTGTACTTTCACAGCCCGTTCTTCATTTTTTTAAATAAGATGTTTGTGTACGATGTGGCGGATAGAAAATCGGGGACAACGTTGTTCCTCGAAGAATCTTCACTTTCCACCGGAATGGTCACGGTCACCCAAATCCATTTCCGAAATTCGTCGCGCATCTTTTTCCTTTTCCCTCCGATCTCTGTACCATCGTGATCCAGATGTTTCCTTTTCGACAGCGCTTCCCGAGGCTGTCATCGAACGTGAGGAGATCTAAATTCAACAACTATCGGATTGCAGGGAGAATCTGCGCTCGTGGTATAGCAGGGTCGTCTGCCGATCGATCTTCCGGGGCCGAATTTTTCCATAATTCCGCCCATTTTCGAAATGGCGGCTCGGCTTTTTGTATGCGGCTCGGCACGGAATCGTACCGGGGACATGGGAAACCCCGCACAATGGAGTCATCGATCATTCCGTATGAGAGTTTCTCGATTGCTGCTCTAACTGTGCCGGTTCTTGCCTGCTGTAATCGAGTGTATTTACGAATACGTCCGCGATCCCGTTGCAAATGCCCTTTGTATCTTTTCATTGTCTTCCCTCCGTCTCCGGGAAATCGATAGTACCCTACGAAATATTCCTTACCCCCTGTTACACGTATGAATTACACTATTCTCTTTTTTTCAACGAACTTGCAACATCAGAGGAGAGAAGGAGACGAAGTGTAGTAAATACACGCTGCTCTGTTTAAAAAATTGCATGGGGAGTAGGGCTGTTACTTTTCCGAAGCTTCGACTCTTCGAAGATTCGAAGGTACGAAGGGAACTTCGAAGTGTACGAAGTTTCGAATCGCATGAAACTGTAACTTAATCTTTTAGCTGTGGTGGCGTATTTTTTCGAAATGTAGGAGCGTCTGTAACCGTATCAAATATAACTTAGCCGCGGAATTTCCAAGTTCAATGCTTCGAAACTTCCTTTCTTTTAATCCTCCAATAATTTACTACGGAGGTTTGAATTTCCAAGCTACGAAAACTCGATTCTCATCACCTGCGAAATTGCAGAAATCGAAGCTCCGAAATTCGAAGCTTCAAAATCTTCGACCTTCGAAGGAAAGTAACAGCCCTAACAGGGAGCAATTTTCAGGAGAAAAGAAAGTCCCGAATGAAATCGACGAATCCGATCGAAAAATTCGCGAAGAAACGACGAGCGAAGCTGCGGCCGAGGAGGAGGTGGGACGCGAAGCGGCACGCGAAGCTTTTTTTCCGAAATTGCCGGCAATTTCGCGGGGCTTGAAAAAAAAAGGGCAGCTACTTTAGACGGTATCGGGGATCTCGAAAAAGGCAATTTGCGATCGGGAGGCGTCCACTTCGTCGGGCCAGCGCACGAACAATGAAATTCTAATCGGATTGGGACCGTGCGAGCCGAACATTGGCTACCGTTTCTCGGCCGACCTCGGGCTTTCCTGCCTCTCCCGATGGCTAATTACATTTATTCAATATTTACGATGATAGGATCAGCGTAGAGCCCACGGGGCCGTGAGTCAGGTTGAATGAAACGGCATATCGAGCATTGCAGCGTCATTCCACGATCGAACGAACGGGTCCGTCGCCTTTGCTGATTCCAGCGCGCACCTTTTCTCACCTTTGCGACACACACGCGCACCGTTTTACATTATACATCGACACTGTTTATTTTTCTAACGCGAGCGGACGCTCTCGGCAAAAAGGAAGTCAATTTCCTGTCGGCGTTTACTCCGATTATACATATTCCTAATCGCTCGGAAAATAGTAAACCGGGTAGTCCCGCAAGAAGCGTATGCTTAACGTTGCGGTACTTAACACGTTCAATGCGGGTCAGTTCTCGAACTGACAAACAATGTACAAAAAATGTATTTATATCATACAAGTGATTTCCAGAGAGGTAATATTTAGATTTCACAAAAAAATAAAAATTAAAGAAATTCGCGATGGGGTGAGTTTCAGATCGTCAAAAACGCATTAAAAGTTTAAGTCAGTTCCAGAACTGACCCGCATTGAACGTGTTAACAGGCCCCATTATTGGAGCAAGGCAGTAATATACAGGGTCTTCTACCACAATGTAGTCACCTAAATATCTCCGTTATTTGCGATGATTAGACTGCGGATTTTTATGCATTTATGAAGAAATTAACTGGACGAAATATAGAACAGTAAAAGATCAGCAAAATTTAAGAAACTTGATGCTGCACAGTTTATAGCCGAACCGAACAAAAGGAATAAAATGGCAGAGGATCGAAGGAAAGGAATGAAATAGTTAAAAGAGAAGAGAACGCGGTCGCTCCCGGAAAACATAATCCCGAGAGCACCAAGCATGAGGAACACGAAACCAACAGATCGCCGATGATTACGGGTCGAACGGAGATAGCGTTTATCTCTTATCCGCAAACACTCCGGGATCTCTGCACCTATTATCGACCGTAGGAATCGAGAAAGCTTAGCCCGCGTAGATTAAATTAAAATCGGTCTTTATCGAGGGCACTGCGCACTTTCCCGTTATCTCTTGATGCTGACCGATAACGTGTGCACGTTTGCCCGAAGGAATCCGCGAACTTCTTAACCGTGACTCGCGCGATTGGTCAACACTGCGCTGAATTCCGGAGGATTTTTCGAAAATTTATCTTTCCGACAGACGCTCTGTTCTCGTCTCTTTGAAAAATTGGATTTTCGAGGCAGATAGCTTGTCGAGTGTGATCCCTCGGTATTTGTCTTGCGAGATGGGTTGGCTACGGGAGCAAATAACGAATTTTATACTGTGATAATCGGAATATATTTTCTGAGAGTGTGTGCCTTGGAAATTTGATCATTTTTATCCTATCCCGAGATAGACGCTTTCGCATTTTATTTCTATCTTAAGATACTTAGACGATTTTACAAATTTTTGTTAGTATAACATTGAATCGACGCTATTTATCTTAGTCTAGTATTATTGTTACTGAAAATTGGTTATTTGGTGCTGAAACACAGATAATTCATAAGAGAAACATATATTTTTTAACAGTATATCTATCGAGCACTAAAAGCGACTAAAATGTTTGAGCTTGGAAGAATGACAAGGCTCTATATTTATTTAGATCTTGTGCCATTTCTATGAGAATACAGGGTCTCTCAGGAAAGTAATGCAACCAGATTAAAAAGAAAATTTATTGAACATATCAGTACAAACCGTTAAAATTCTTCAAAGTAGAACCATTGGGGGTCGACACATTTTTTCTAGCGCGATTTCCATGCTTCGTATGCTCCCTGGAAGGCGTTTTCTGGAACCTCTCGCAGTACCCTCGTCGCAGCCTCCTTGACGCGTTCCACCCTTTCAAAAAAAGCATCCTTTTAGCACATTTTTAATTTTTGGAAACAAGAAGAAGTCGGCAGGAAGAAGCATGGAAATCGCGCTAGAAAAAATGTGTCGACGCCCAAGGGTCCTACTTTGAGGCATTTTAAAGGTTTGTACTCATACGTTCAACAAATTTTTTTTTTTAAATGTGGTTGCATTACTTTCCGGACAGACCCTGTATGTGCTTGGATAAAGAAATTGATCAAAACAATTTCCATGTAGCAACTTCATCATTTCAACAATTGTGAAATGAAAAATATAAAACCGGTCACTCGACCGGCAGTGGCAGGTGTAGTGTTAACTCGTACGACTAGTGTTTGTTCTGTGTGCGTTTCAAAGAGAACGAATCAATTTTAAAGATTCAGGTCGCGCGTATCGTGTGCTGAAAGGATAGGTGTTTGATTCGGGTGAGTCAGCGTGAATCGAATGAAAATGTGCTAACAGGATTAGCAATTGTTATTAGCCGGACAGGTAACTGGCAAACAGCTTATATTCGGGGCTTGTTTACGGCCGAACGAAAATTACACGGCGGTACCAGCCACCCCTTGGTTCGACGCGTCCATTCATTAACACTTCATATCCCGTTGCGACGTGCTGGTAACGAGCCTGTCATAATTACCGCGCTAACTTTATTACTGCGGATACACGCTCTCCTTGCCCGTGCTATGATACTCGTGCGTCATAGGGCAAATCGAGCGGGCAGCCCCTCGTTCGATGGGAAACACACCCTCAACCCTTCTGAAAACCTTGTTGCAACTTCTCCTGTTACTTCGTCGACCCTCCATCTGCATAGTGGGTCGTTTTCGACCCGCACTGCTTCTATTTTTAAATCTACTCCAAGATTGCAGACCGCATTGGTGTAAAACAAATTCCAGAAATAAGATGCTCTTCGTGTCCCGTAAAACATAAACAAGAAAATCATTTACTGTCGTTCAAATTATGGTTGAACATCGTACACTGTTGTGTAATTATTGTATACAACGGAGGAAATTTCTTTCAGGATAAAAATCATCGTGAAGATTGGAAAATCTCTTTTAATTTTATTCTTCAGGTAGATAAATGATCTCGCGACAAAGAATCATTGCGAACTGTCCACAGAATTTAAGGGCAACGATCCTGATTATTCATACTTGGTCTCAGAGTGGTTAAACAGGTGGCTTGAAAGGACATGGAGGTCTGTCGCAGAAACGATAGTGCGTACAGCGTTCGCTCTCGAGTCAGCAAATAATATATTTACGATAATCATTTATCACGGACTCGGCTCAAAGCGATTGGAAATTAATGACTACCTTTTAAATGTCCACTGCGTTGAAACGTGTACAGGAGCGACGGAGCGAGGCTTCATTAAACTCTACCGATAATACGGGACCCGTAGCCACGTTAGATTGCATTCTCAACAGCTTGTAAACCCTACAGCTCGTCGACTATTAAAGCGACAGATAGAAGAAAATTCGAAATGCGACTCGGCAGAAATAGATATTCTGGTTCAATCAGTCAGTGACAGATTACGGAAAGGGTGGATCTACTACCGTGTGGTTGCCACCGTGTTGAGAAGTCAATTAATGTCAGGATTGCTGAGGAAATGATGAAAACGACGATCCACGCAATAAAAGCTGCGGCTAACCTGGCTAAATGAATTTAGAAGACGTGTGCAGCGTGTATCATACATCCGGAAGCCTTCTCTGCAAGGTGTTGCTGAAAATGTTAGAATCTCAATGCTCGGAAGCGAAGGACGCAGATCTACAAGTCCCCCAGTTGATTTCCACCGCCAAAAGCCGGTACTAAAAATTGAAAAACAACTTCGTGAAGATCAACACCCTTTCCTGAAACCGCGTGGAACCTTCGGAAGTCTCTTCGGCAAGAAGGTGTTGCTGAAAATGTTAGAATCTCAATGCTCAGAAGCGAAGAACGCAGATCTACAAGTCCCCCAGTTGATTCTCACCACCAAAAGCCAGTACTAAAAAATTAAAAAACGACTCCGTGAAGATCAACACCCCTTCCTGAAACCGCACGGAACCTTCGGAAGTCTCCTCGACAACAACCCCTTCTGAAGATATGATAGCCATCCGCAGGGGTAGTCGAACGATGCAAATCTATTTGAGAATCGAAGAGGGTTTGCGCGTGGTTGTCGAAACGACGTCGTAGGAAGAGGTCGTCGTTCTTCTCCGCGAAGAGGACGAAGGGTTTGGGGGTGGGTAAAGTTAGATTTCCGCGTCATTACACAGGCGTGGCGCAGGTCCCCGAGTTAATTGAATGCAGCGTGTGTTGACAGGTAGGCATATTGGCAGGCAGACACGAGACGTAGAAAAAGGCGAAGCCAAGATATAGTAGAGAGGAAAGAGTGGCTCGGGCAGGAAACGAGATGGGACGAGAGGACGACGATGACAACGACGACGACGAGAGACGGGGCTCCGGCTGACCAAGGTTTGTGTCAGATGCGGTTGCGATATCGGGCCCACGTCCACGGCTCTTCGAAGCCGTGTACCTGTCATTTTCGGTGACCGTGTCATTCAGCCTCTTCCTCTCTTCCACGGATCCCTTTCTTCTAACTAGCCACGGTGCCGGCAACGGGATCGACGATACCGCCACGCATCCGGCCAACTCGATATGTATACGACTAGACCCGCGTTCGAGATAAAACTCCGGATACCTGTGGACCAGATCCACAGGTATCCTCTCCGCCCTTCGAATCAACTCTTTGCCAGACTTTATTCATTATTAGACTGCTGATCTTTATACTAAATATAAATGTCCAGCAGCGATCGTGGGCAGCAGGAGTTAAATACAAATTCGTTTCATCCCCTAACAGTTTTTTACACCTGAAAACAACGTAACGCTGTTGCAGGATCTGGTCGTCAACGCGGATAGAATTACGTTGACTTCGGACGAGACAAATCAACACGAACGATGATAACAATTTATTACGATTAACAAAAGGACGTTAACAATTTGCAACTCGCGCAACACAGTATTCTATCGCTTTCTCGTCTACTCTGTTCGATTCTCTACAGGGTGTCCCAAAACTCCTTCAAGTCCGGGAAATGGGAGGTTCCTTAGGTCATCTGAAGCAACATTTTCCTTTGCAAAAATGGTCGCAGTGCCTTTGTTTAGGAGTTATTAGCGAAAAACACAAACCAATCTCACCAATCAGAGCGCGACCTAGACGCGAGCTGGCACTGTCGGCCCGGCGCGGCGCGTCAACTGTCTATTGGCCGACTGTGCTAAGTCGCGCTCTCATTGGTCCGTGTTTTTCGTTAATAACTCCTAAACAAAGCCGCGGTGGTAATTTTGCAAAGAAAAATGTCGCTTCAAATGACCTAAGGAACCTCCCATTTCCCGGACTTGAAGGAGTTTTGGGACACCCTGTATATCGACCGCTCTATGTATACAACTTTTTGCATTAGACTGATTGCGAGACTCGGTTTTCGAATTGTCGTCAGTTACGCGTCGCGGGCGTTTTTTGCCTCCGCAACGGCCGCTGACAACTCCTTCGCGAAACCGAGCGACAACCTTGTCGTTTGTTGTCGCTCGCACACACACGCACACATTCATACGGCACGCAACACACAACATACAGTTTGGGGGGTCTTCGATCCGGCGATCCACATCCTACACTATTTTTAGATGTTTCTAATTTTTCACTGTTTTATATTCCTCCTAACCAATTTCTTCATGAATGCATCAAAATACGCAGTCTATTTATTATTTAGGGAATTAATTACTCTATTTGAGTCAGTCCCAGATTTTTCACTTTACTACGAATTTATTTAGATCGAAGATTCTGTAATTATTCATCGGAGCATTGTTATAATGCTAATGATAGAAAATGCAATCTTGTAATTTGTAGAATAAAGAAGCAAAGTCTTCTTTATTCAGCAAAGGACTTGTCCTTGACGAGTTCTACCAGAAATTGTGTTGCACATAGATCGTTTCGGATCGAGCTATTTCTACATACAGAACGAAGTGAAATATCAGATGATTCGCAACATTCAAAGGAAGTTCAACAAAGCTTTGTTCTCCGCTATCATTTTTGACCAGACGAAAATAGCAGACAAAATAGCGATTAAGCGAGATTAATATTTCTTTGTGTGTACGGTACAAAGGGGACGATAAATATAAATGCTATTATTCAGGCATCTGGATTGTTGTTCTCAGATAGTGAAACAACTTTGGACACCAACGCACAGTCGCCCGACACGATATCATCTATGATATCAGCGTTGGATTTGTTGTTCCTCGGGTGCATGCGATCGCAAAATGATAATTGCAAAACGTTCGTCACATTTTCGAGAAGGGAGAAAAATTTGAACGACGCTTGAAACTAGTATTGATGATGTTTAAGAGAGAGAGAGAGAAAGAGAAAGGGGGGATTAGAGGATATCTTGAGAAGACAGAACTCGATCGGATCGACGAACTGACCTCGGTCTCGTTTCTAGATGATTATCTAAGATGTTAATTAATCCCACTTGAAGCTGCACGAGAAACCATCCATGCCGTCGAGAAGATAATGATCCTGTTTTGGACCTTTAAGTTCGTAATTTTCGAGAGTCATCGGTGAACGAGCTGAGTCTCGCGTGCCTGGCGTTCTTCGAATCCTATCAGCGTCCAAATTCGACGAGTTGCTCTGCCTTAATTGTTAGCGTGCGACGTCTTCGTATCTATTATTTCGGGCACCATGAAAATATTCGTCATTTGGTTTAAGTGGGCTACGACGAACGTTCATCTTCCAACAGAAATCCGTACTGCAAATAGAAAGACTCAGGAAAATAAAAAATCGAAATGTTGCACCGTGCTCGAACAAATTCTCGATTTATTTATAGATTACAGTCGCAGGATTATCAGTGAGATCATTGTTTCTCCGGTTCTCCTGTCCGAAGATAAAGTTCGCTCGTACCCCGGACCAAGGCAGGCAGCTTCTGCGGCTGAAATATGGATTCTTAATGCTGTAGTCTTGTCCGAAATTCTTCAGTTCCGTGGGCATGTTAGCCCAGGTACACGGGCAACTCTCAGGAGACACCCAGACCGGCGGTACCAACATGATCCTACACTTTGTGCGACCTCTTGTCACGTCCCCGAGGATTCGTATTCCTAGTCACGCGTTTAATCCCTCGAAACATGCAACCGGCTCGCTGTCCTTTCAGACTCGAGGCCAAAGTTCGCCGGTTTCGTGCTCGGACAAAAAAATTCTAGCGAACGAAAAAAATAACACCACCAACCAAAACCTGATAGTCATTATTAGATCGTAGATTGTGGCGCACGAGAAAAATTCTTTGTACCAATTTCAAGGGACAGGAGTTAGTTTAACAATCGAAGAAGTCACTTTGAAATTGTTATTTGTACTTCGCGGCAGATAAGTTTTTCAAATTGTACGAAATGGCAAACTGTCGATCATTGCATCAGGATCATTGTCTCTCCACTCAATCTCTGATGGACCCTCTTCCAAAATCGCAGCCTTTTTTAATTGACTTCGAAAAAGGAGGAGGTTACTCAATTCGATCTGTATGTGCCTTTTTTTTCTATGTATGTTCACCGATTACGCTGATTAATATTTTGTAGATATTTTATTCCTTACGATTTTATTTGCGGAAAATGAATTATTACATGTATGTTCACCGATTACTCCGAGATGGATGGACCAATCAGGATGAAACCTTCTGCATTTTGTAGGGTATGTCTCCCGATTGGTCCCTTGAAAACAAATTTTGCATTTTTTCATTCTTGGCGGTTTTTATTGCAAATAACCAATAAGACCGAAAAACCATCCTACGGAGTTCTACAAATTCTGCTCGTTCCACTATTTGGAATTCCACTAAAAAGTGTGAAATAAAAAAATTTTAGAAAAAGAAATTAAACGACTTCGAAAACACGCACTAAAAAAATGCACTGAAAAGTATGAAATAATTTCCATTTAATTTATGTGAATACCCACGCACTTTTCGGAGGCGGTGCAAAATTGAAAATTTTCGACACTGGAAATTACGAAAATCCTTAAAATCTTCTACATGCTTTCACATATTAATGTATCTTCTCTTCCCACCTACCGATTTCGAAGTCCATCATATTCCAATGAAATCATAATCAGCAACATCTGTCATTTGGAAAATTTTCAATTTCACGCCGCCTTCGAAAAGTTCGTGTGTGTTCACATAAATTAAATGGAAATTATTTCATACTTTTTAGTGCATTTTTTTCTTCCTCCGATAAAATTTAGACTCGAAGGATCGCCGAGGCGAAAATCGCAGCCTTTTGTTTCCGTTCTGAGAGATCAAGACTTTCGCTGTCGATTGGGCCGAGCGTTTGGCGCGGTCCCCAGGTTTCTGGTGTTCCACGGACGACCTAGACTCCCAGGAAGTCCTCGGGTTAGGGTATCGGTGTCGTCGCGGCGGTTCCACAGAATACTTTGTGGCGGTGAGCACGTCGAGCGTGCGGAGGTGAACAGGTTGTCAATGGGAATTTCTGGGCGACGGTGTGCGCGGACGTCTGGTCCTGTAGGCCTCGGGATCAGGGGTGTATCCTTGTGTATCCTTGGGGACAGATGCGTCACCGCGAACAACGCGGACAAACGCGAACGTATACCGACGCCGCGCTGTTCGTTCCTGCACCCGTGTCCTTCTTCAACCCGCGTCGCGCCGCGGAGTTCTTTCTTTTCTTTTCCTTTGCCCAATTAGTATCTATCCGTTTCCAAAGCGTATCTACCTATCGCGGCCCCGCTCTCCTCCGCTCTTCCTGCTGCTCCTTTTTCTTGAGAACGTCCGCTCCCATCGGAACCACCGAGCTGCCAACTTTTATTATTTTCATACGTCATCCGGCGACTGCTCTCTCCCCCTCTCTCTCTCTAGCCTAAGCAGCGTGTCATTGAAACGTGAAAACGAGAAGTTTCAACACCGGGAATATGTGTTCATAATTATGAAAGTGGTCTTAATCATTCTGAACTAAATTAATTCCACGTAATTTTCACGACATGGTCAGAAATGAATCTTCAGGTAGTGCTTGTTGTTTCAACGTTACATGGAATTCATTTAGTGTTAATATCCTCTTCCTTTAAACATCTCGAAACGAGAAATACATATATGATTTAGACCACTTTCGTAATTATAGGCACACATGTATATTGAACTGTTTCTGGCTGGATTATAGTCTTGCTTTGTTTCACGATGTTAGAAATGTGTGTCGATGATGGCTGTTAACCATGTCCGACATTAACCCCAGCCGCGTGATCGATTATATCATACAATTAGCTGCTGAGATTATGAAAACTCGATGAAGAATGATGTAGCAAATCTCACAGATAAATTTAATCTTCCCGTTTTATTTCCAGGCTGGAATTAACAAATTGCTGCTCTGCAGTCCTCAAGGTGATCACGGTGATCACATGAAAAATCCTGAAAACGAATCTCTACGGACGAAGCACAAGGTGCTTTCGGAAAATGGGGGATGGTTCTCGTTCCAGGGTTGCGAAAACATCCTAAAATCCTCTGAAGAATCACGGAACGGGCTAAAACGCGGAGGTAAGTGTTCCCGACAGTTTTCCACGCGGAAGCGAATTTTTCGGATTTTTCTGCGAGCAAGTACGCGCAAAGTACGAGTCGGTCGCTAAGCCCGGGAGCATCCAGCGGGCTTTGGGGGTGTGTATAGGCGGCGGCACTCGATGCTGCGCCGTTGGGAGCGTGCTAATGGCTACTGACACACAGTTTTGATGGATCGGGCACCGCTCTTCCTCCTCTGTACCGCACCGCGGCTGCGGAATATGCGAGACCGTCGCGATACCACCGAGGAAATGCACGGGCAAACAGGAAGACGGCCTGGGAAACGTTATTACCTCTCGCTGACGACTCCTCGGAATAAGATTTTTCGGGGCGAGAGGGGCTGCGAGTCGACACATCCCACGCGCACATTTTTCTTCCCCTCGAATTACGAAATGCTCGCGGCGGAAAACTCCTCCGAAGATGATTTCTAGGTTCGCGTCGCTGGGAAAAGAGTTTGTCGAATGTTTGGAGAGGGTGTGTTACGAACACGTGGATTTTTAATCAACCCCTAGTTGCATAATGGAGGGCGGAGCTTGTAGGATGACGTGGAGCGACTGTTTAGAGGTTGCTTTCCTGGAAAATGTCTTAATTGAACATTTTAAGGCGGTTTATAGTGATTATGTTGATTTCTAATCAACCCTTCGTTGCATCATGGCGGGCGAGTCTTGTAGGATAACGTGGAGCGACTGTTTACGGGTAGCTTTCCTGGAAAATGTTTTAATTGAATGTTTTAAGGAGGTATGTAGTGATTATGTTGATTTTTAATCAATCCTTCGTTGCATCATGGTGGGCGAGGCTTCTAAGCTGACGTGGAGCGACTGTTTAGGGCTTGCTTTCCTGGAAAATGTCTTAATTGAATGTTTTAAGGCGGTTTGTAGTGATTGCTTATTTCTATCCGGCCTCTTGGTGCAGAATGGCAAGTGAAGCTAGTGAGATAATGTGGAAAGGTGTCCCCACTAAATTGACCGATATCTAATCCTAACAAACAGAATTGATACTAAAAATCTCCAGCTCTTTGCAAAGAATATAGGGAGGGGTGTTGAAGAGTCGCCTTTATCTATAGCGTTGTTATCAATATTAACAAACTATGAATGAACTTTGATTCTGCAGTATAAAAAGAGAAATATTTGCGTTGTGAGATAACAGTGGCATTCGCCGAGCATCAGCTGCAAATTAGGTTCAATCTGGCAAAGCAATCTGAAACAATTGAAGATAACATAGCCGGCGATCAATATCGCGGTTCGATTTATATTTTTAATGGTCAATTGCAGCGAGAAACAAAGACGGAATAAAGGAGCGGTGAATATAGTGTTTCAGAACGGTTTGTTCTCGGTATTCCCAGCAACAGAAGCAATAGCAGCAACAGCCATTCCGCCGGCGACGGCAGCAACGGCAGCTTTAGCGGACGGCCGGCGATCATCCATCACGAAGGTGTCAGCCTCCCTCCTCGGCCAGAAACAACTAGCTATGACATTCTTCGCGCTGCCACTGCTTCCTTTTGCCTTTACCATTCTGTACGTCCGTCGTCGTCTAGCCGTTCGTTTTTTCCTCGCTTTCGATATATCCTTCCTCCGCAGCTTTTCCTACTTTCTGGGAACAGGCGGGGGATGGTCGGACGTGTTCCTCAACTTCGGATATGTTCGATCGTGTTCCCTGAGCTCTGACATTATCGACGAAATTGCCTATAATAAATAATTGAACGTCGCCCTTAACGCCGTGCTGTATTTTCACTGGTCAGGCTCGCGATGAAGATTTCAACGAAGTCTAACAAATGTGAATGTTACGCGTTTCTTTTTCGGCGAAATAAAATTAGATCAGTTTGTAATCAATATTTAACTCTTCGTATTTAAATTTGGCGGCTCGAAACGAGTTCTTCAAACAAGAACAATATATTCTTACTCGTCTAAGAATATCCATTTCGGAAGTCATTTTTAAGTGAACTCTCATTCAGGAACATCCTTATAGAAATATGTCCTTTTACGAACATTTTAAGATCATCCCGACTAGAACGAAAGTCCTCACGAACGAAAGGGAAAGTTCACAGGCGAACAACATTCTATCAAGCTCGTGTGAAAGGAAAGATCGCAGCGATTCAAACGCTAAAAACTCCATATGAATCTTTACAACATTTACCTTCCTCGCGGTTTTTCTCAATCAATTTTTTCACCCCTCGCTCGAGCATTAACTTTCCCGATTCCCATCGAAACGGGAGACCAAGAGGAAGCGAAGCTGGTCGGGGGAAAAATATACGGAAACCCGCGAGCCGGCACGCCATTCTTGTTTCCTGGCCGTGGGGTACGAGCGGTAATGTTTTAATTAAGACAAACGCGGCCGTTAGTAAATATGGTAACGACTGCTGTCCGTGAATGAGAATCAATCATGCCACTTTACGCGTGTCGGCCGATCGCCAGACGATAAAGCAACTATAGGCCGCGTGGCTAGGAGCAACTAGCATAACGAAAACTCGTTGTTGCTCTCTCTCTCATTGTTGCTTACGTGTTCCGTCGCGATTTTATTCGGCCATTACGATTCCTCGGTGTAGATTTCGCTCGGGCCCTCGGTGTTATGATTTATACACGCGTACCTCGTTTCTATCTTATCGTTTCGCATGTTGTAAAGCCGCACCGACGGTTCAGATCGGTATCGAAACGAAGAAAACACGATCTTCCATTGTGAGCTAAACGTCTCGATCCTCGGCGGCCCAACAGCTTTCAGCCATTAATTCTGGATCCGTTGCATAAATCTTTGGTCGCTTTATGCGAGCGCCGCGGACTTTCGTTTCGAATTAGTTTATTATCCGGAGATTAGAATGGGAATTAATTTAACGCTTGTTACCCTGTTTGCGTCTCGCGTTATTTATTACTATTCTGAACGGTGTAAACACGTTCCTGTAACTCCGACCCATCGGTGTGTTGTTAATTGGAAATAGTAGTGTTCGTGGTTTAATAATAGACGGATTTTATGCGCAGGTGAAATGATGAAAGAGCTAATGGATGAACCGCGGTGTGAAGTTGTTTATCTTTTAGTATCTTTCGCTTGTAGACATCTTCTTCTTGTGCTTCATTTTCCGTCTTGGAACGGACGCATAATATACGCGTACTGTCTTCAGTACCGCGCTCAGAACTAATTTATTAATATTTTACAGGACGTTCCTTCTTCGAGGAGGTTCTCAATGACCGTATTAGATCAGAAACAAGGTTAAAAATATATCAATTTATTTAATGTATTTAATTGGCGATGTACAGCAGCAATTGTCATTGATATTGAACGTTTATCAACTCTTTCGATAATCGTCGAAATGACATCTTATTTATTTAATAAGGTTTCTGAATTCGATGTGAGGTTTAGTCGACTGCGAAATATATCTTATGTTTTCTACACGATTCCTTAATTCTATCGCTCATGGTTTGATGTAAGAAGTGACAGTTTAATAATTACATTATCTGAGAAAATATATAAAAGGAATCCAAAAAATATTCATATATATAATTGATTTTATCAATTATTACTAATGACTGGACCACCGGACGTGACGACATAGTAAGAATTGGAACGCTGGCAGGATTCCGAAAATCCTTAGTTAAGAAATCACAGAATTTGAAAAACCATTAAATACGTATCGCTGAGTAATGTATAAAGTTCAAGTGACAAAATAATGCGATTAGTTCTGTCTGCGAGTTTGCAATTGAAATATGGTCACATATACATGGTTCCGCGGCTGCTGTCGGCCATTTTGAAGTCGACAGCGTTCTTCCACAAATGTCCACCCATTTTGTGTACGAAAGTTGGGTTTGGTTTCGTACTTGTTGAGAGATTTTGGTAGTTTTTGATCGAGAAGAGACGATAGACAATTCAGAGTGGTAGAATAGGGCCGAAGGATTTCGGGTAGCTCGGAAAAGAGGGCTGTTGACAACGAACGGCAGTTGTGAAGTTTTACGGGGAACGTGTGCACGGATGGGGTAACGTACAATTCTATTTGTTGGATGATTGTACCGCTGCGAAATCAAGTCTGACGAAGATCGATCGGACAGCATTTCGGGCGTCAACACAGAGGATCGTTGGCCCCCCTGTTCAACCCCTCTAAGGCCTGCCGTCACTCTCTCGCAGATGCTGCCAATTCAGACTAAAGTTTCTATTAAGGAACGCCATTTAATGAAAACGCGCCTGATCTTCTATCTGCGTCTCGTTCGAAAAACAGCACAATGGTGTCTTAATTCCAAAAATTGAAAAGATACAGCCCGACAGGGGTAGTTTGTAGAACTGGTCAGCTTTCGGCGAGATTATTATCATTTGACTTCGAAGAGTGTGTCTAAAATAAATATACATCATCCATTCGTTTCGTTTTTTAAGATTCTATGTACACTTTGATTAAACTTTTTATTGCTCCTTTAATAATTGTTAGCTGTCAGTGAGAAAGTCATTTACGTATTATTATCTTTTCTGCTTCTCTCCAACTAATACTGAACGCTATTTCGGAAAAGTTCACATAACTGATTCCTAGTAAAGGAACATTTTTTCAAGACTCGATTTTATTAATTATTGCAAAATGTCTTATTTGGATGAGAATTCATTTATTGACTGAAGGTGTCATGCTTGTTATTATATGATGGTAACGACCTTACACAGACTACTTGCGCGATGGAAGGTATTACTGTTTCTTATCATAGAGGAACTTACACAGACTACTTGCGCGATGGAAGGTATTACAGTTTCTTATTATAGAGGAACTATGCTATCCAAAGTCGGTACAGTAGATTCATACCAAAAACTGGTAATGGGGCTAGCTGTTTTACTATCTATACATTTACCTCTCGTCGGTGATATTAGTTTCGACCGGTACGGTAGGATGTGACACAGAAATGGTAAGGTAGACGTGACCACCGACGAGATAACAGACTACTAGCCTTATCAATCCTTATGGAAGATTGTGTCACTCGAATAATACGACCAGATATATCTCGTCGGTGACGAGGTCTAGCACTATGTAACTACAATAGATAAGGTAGAAATTGATACACCGTTAGTCGATAACTAGTGATTTATTCATTGCTGGGGATAAATGAAACACTGTGAGCACCAAGATAAAAATCCCTAGACTTTTAAGGTGGGAAGTATAGTTGAAAATAGTTAGATGGAGCTTGGCAAGGGTATTCCCACACTGTTTCACAGAATGAAACAGCTGGTGTGACGAGTTTGGGGGTGGTATCTGTACTGTCAGATGCTCCGCCTATAAATCAACCGAGCTCATGGGCGAGACAGTCCGACGCCATGTTAACATACATAAACAAACCTTGCCCTAACTGATAAACGGCGTAAGCTCCGCGCAACAAGCGATCGCAGGCTCGCAAAGAATCCCTTTTACCTCTTCACCAAATTATAAACAAACACAACAATATACAAAACAAATGAAACATTACATACAAAAATTATTCGATCCAAGGTGCAGACTCTCTTCGATGAAAAAATATAATAATAAAAATCCCACGATATGAAATAGCATCCAGCTCGAAGTTCCACGAAGAAAAATTGAACAGGCACAGCCGGGAATAATTAATAAATGTCAATCAGTTCCGTGGATTCGAAGGTGTCGGTGGAGAGGTACCAGCTAAAATGATTTTATGCCTGTCTTATGAACAATCTAATGTTATCCGACCGATGGACAAAGATCATAGGACGGCTAATGGTTGAAGAGCCGCTCGTTTCGAAGACCCCGAGACTAATCAGCGCGAGCATTAATCTTCCCCGTGGATCCTCGACCCAATTTTCGTAAGGTCAAGTCGCAATGGAGACGTTGATTGGATTCCACGTCAGACTAGGAGTAAACACCTTTCCTATCTTTTCGTGGTCTACTTCTGTCTTCCTTCTCCCTTTCAACTAATCGCATTGTTCTTCAGAACACTAAT
This sequence comes from Lasioglossum calceatum, assembly GCA_963966675.1. Taxonomy (NCBI): domain Eukaryota; kingdom Metazoa; phylum Arthropoda; class Insecta; order Hymenoptera; family Halictidae; genus Lasioglossum; species Lasioglossum calceatum. The sequence goes on along the minus strand of OZ016543.1, from coordinate 16,284,143 downwards.
AAAATACACCGTCTCTTCCAGTCGTTCGTCCCACTCGTTGCCGAAGTACAAATTCTACACTTCAATATCTTCTCTTTACTCGGAGCTAATGGGATTGTTCCGGAGAATGAGTAACTGATAAATGGTTCTACCTAATAAATGAATCGAGTAACTAACAAATTCTTGTACAGTCAAAATTAAATCAGGACAAAGTCAATTTCGGTGCATACATGTGTGTTCAAATGAACCATTCACAGAATTCGAAATCAATCCGAATTAATGAGATAGTCCTAGGAGAGGATAGAACTTTAACCCTTAGCACTGGAGTGGTGACTCTGAGACACCATTCAAAATTTTGTTTACATTATTAAAGATATGTTGAAAAAATATGATTTAAGAAAAATTTTTGCATGGTGAGACGATGATGTAAATTTTCGGAGTGATTTGAATTTGAGAGCGTTTGAATTTTAGGCAGCTCGAGGCGCAGTAAGTTATCGAGTTTCGTGTGACACTTGAATCGCGAGACCACCAGGCGTTCTTAATGCGGTTCGGTTCGAAAAATATTGCTTGGTAATTGTAAACCGCAGGCTACCGGTGGTGTGGACCGTTTATCATCATCTGTATAGGTCGTTGAGTGAGGTTCGGGGGTTCACCGTGCTAAGAGTTAAAACCTCAGCATGACTGGTGGCCTCGGTAGCCGATAGACGTGTCATTTACGCGTCTACGAATCAATAGCCGCTTCACTTTACACCCACCTTACATCATTACTCATTTTATAGGGACGTTATACAGTGCATCCTCTTTACCTACACACGGAATGCACCCTCATTATTCTTTGCTGCCTAGAAAACAGTTTTAAGCCACGCTCGTACTCAATATTACTCTCAACTTATTGCGTTGCTTTTTAATGGGTGATACCGCAACTTATATTCCCTCGTGAAAACCATAAGATCGAATTTATTCAGGTCCCACACAGATTTCATTGCAATCTGTGCTTGGATTCAAAAATTTATTCGATCGAAATGTATACATTAATTATAAAAGTGGTCTAAATGATATATTTGTTGTTTCGAGGTATTTCAACGAAAAGGATATTAATACTAAATGAATTGCATATAATCTGTCTACCTGTTTATTTTTCACAGTATCGTAAAAATTACATTGAATTTTTTTTTAATTTTCACAAATATTAATTCATAATAAATTCAGATCTTTTATTCAACACACTGTGAAGATTCACAATTGTACGTAACATATATAAAAATGCATCGAGCATCGTGCTCTATCTTGGACCATCCTAGCCAGTGCTGAAATGGAGCGAAACCTCTTGACAAACCCTCGGTGGCGGCCAGCTCTATTGCTCTGCCAGTAGAAATATGTAAATCGCTGTGAATCGAAGAGACGCACCGTGAACGATCCTCTGGTTTGAAACAATGTCCAATTTCGGGGCAAGGTTGTCTTCCCTGACATGAAAGGATTCCAGTGCGCGAAGTAGTAGGGAGAAGAGGACGGTTCCGGTTTCTTCGATGTCCCGTGAACACCAGAGAAATGTCGTTAACGCTTAAATGTTAATAAATGTGCGAGGGAGCGAGAGGGTAGACCGGATCCCACGTAGACGGACAGGTAGAGGCTCACCTGAGAGACTGTGAGCGCGCAGAAGGCAAGAAGTCGAGCGGCGAACCTGGCGGCTGCTTTTGAGCCCCGGTTTGTCATGGTTCGCATGATAGATGAAGGAAGCGGCAGCAGCTCTACACGCGTCTACAACGCTATATGTATAGACGGTGTTAAGTTTTCACCGCGGGGACACCTTGCTGGTAAATAGAATCTCGGGCGACACGCGCTATGGTGGACATGGCGGTCGAGAAAAAATTCCAATCAAAATCCTCTGGCCAATCTCTGCGAGATACTCTTCAGATTGCCTGGCCTGGGCCTATCTCGACCCAAATTCTGAATGTATTCCCTTACAACTCGTTCGTTCGAGTTCGGATAGTAGAGGTTCCACTCTATCGCGGATTAAGCAAGCAAACGCGATCCTAATCGCGGCGTGTTTGGTATCGTTTCAATCGGGAAACTGTGGAGAATATGCTGGCGAAAGTTTCGCGTGAAAATAATTAATAGACAGCGCGTCTTTATGCAAAATAAAATTTTCTTCTTGATATGTTTAATAGGTTAAAAATGATGTAACAGTATCCCCACATTTTTATAATGTTTCTACTGTTTGAAATTACACCTACCCATTTTTTCCATGAATTTTATCAAATATTTCGTTAAACGTCTCACTCGCTACCCTTTTATGGAGGATTTTTAATCGGAGTCTGTCCAACGCAAAATCTTTCGGTAAAGGCAATATACGTTGATTGAGCTACGGTGAGTGTAAAAGGTATTCGTATGACCTTTGAAATAGAATAACTTTCTTATAGTTGTGCCAAACGACCTGATTCTTTATAATCAATTAGAAGCATTGGTTTACGAAATGATATGGAAAGAAGATTATCTAAAAATTATAATTTTTCAGCATGTGTACAACTGACATAGATCTACAAAACATATATTTGAAATTTTCTTTAAGGGCCCAAATAGAAAAGTTTTAAAACATGCCTTTTCTATTTTTTTGCATGTAACGTTGTAAATTATAATTTTTGGAAAATCTTTTTTGCATATCATTTCGTAAACCAATGCTTCTAATTGATTATAAAAAGTCAGATCGTTTGGTACAATTACAAAAAAGTTATTCTATTTTAAAGGGCGTACGAATACTTTTTACACTCACTGAAACTCTTGCTGCCCGACAAGTATCCTAGTGTCTGTCAGAGCCGATACTGTTCCTCCGAATGCAAAAGAAGCGCCGAATGGTCTGCGCATTAATACGTTTCGCCAAGCAATCAAGCCATGGGACGGCCGGAAGGAGCACGGTAGAAAAATTCTTGAAAAATGAATCGCAATCTGCCAGGCTTTTACCGAGAACCAGATGCAGAACAATTAATAAAGTGTATCGGGGAGTGTCTAGCGTAGGAGATGCGGCCTCGGACTAATATTCGAATTCTGCCGTGACACGGGCCAACTAATCATTATAACGATCCGTTGTGTGCATGCACGTACACGTCACGGTGAAACGTGTGTGCGTGGAAACGTGAACGCAGCGCAGGGTTCCCTTCGAACCCGGAGGAGCATCGAATGGTTTTGCACGGTTACCACTCGATTTTCGGGATCCACCACCGTCCGGCGATGCCCGACCGGTCGAGTGCTCGCTCTCACTGCCCTCCTACCCTATAAAGATTTATGGTACGTGTCAAATCGAACGGATAACCCTTGAGTTCTTAGTTAAGTCCGTGGCAACCCTTATTCAAATTTCGGAGACCCGAGATTTCCGCGGATGGACCTCTGGCTGTCCCCTGTTACACAAATTTTTCTCGCCGCCACTTTTATCAACAATGGCCGGAAGAACGATTTTATATATTTTATTATACGTATATTTGCGTTATTTGAACACGCGTGACCATTTTGTGCAATTTCAGTGTTTCGAATGACCAGTCAGAAATTTAAGGGATGATTGGGGTTAACCTCCTCTCTGTACACTGCTATTCTAATGTTAATCGTGTACACGGGAGAAATTGGACCGTATAAATTTTTTAAAGATAAGTATACAATATTTAAAAATTTTAAACATATCACAGGTAGCATCCCTAGAAAATCTTTGGAAATTATTCATTCGTCGACTTTTACATTTCCGGTTCTATCAGCCTGGGCGCATTTGCACCTCACACACAGAGAGAAGGTTAAACAGTGTATGAAACATTTGTCTTCTCCAGCTAGATTTTCCGAGATGATGGTAGAAACGAGAATGGATTTGTAAAAATTCGATCCCGGAAGGTGAATATTTCGTGCAATTTCATAGCGTTTCGGATGACCGGTCAGAAATCGCGGTTTTTGCGAATCCCCAGCAGCGTCTTCAATCAGGTAGTTAAGCTCCGATTATTCTTCCCCCGCTGCAGCACCCTCGGACGTATCGAGACCGCAGAATCGCGAGCCGCAGAATTCGCCACGCGATTTTTTTGCGTCCGGCTGACTTCTTTTTTCCCCCTCTTTCTCTTTCTTCGCCGACCACGTTATGTGTTTTACAGTTCGACTTTCTACATTACATGAAATCCTGGGCGTTTCATCACAACCGGGGTCCGGCTTTACCGCAGGATTTCACCTCGAAAATGAGTTTCTCGTTATTTACGTTTTTGCAGCGGTCCGCGATTACGCGACACTAAACGTCGAACCCGCCGCGAGAGCGTTTTCTCTCGACCGACATTTGCTTTTCGTCGATTCGACGCTTTCCCTTCTTTTTCCACGTAAACGGCCACTCGGACCCATTTAGAAATCTGCCGAAGGGTTCTTAGAACTCCTTCGATCGCCCCTGATTCGTCGTCATCGCGATATTTGGGTTAATTCGCGACACGCTCGCTATTGTCTCCCAAATTCTGCTGAATCCTCGACGAGTTTGGTATCTACAGTCTTATTAAAAAGTTACTTCATGATTTTCTGAAATTTATTGAAGAAACTCGTAAACGAAGAAGAAATGTATCAAAAGAAATGGAAAACCTGTTTACAGGTCTTTGTTATACAGAGTTCGAAGTGTGAACAAAATTTGTTCATAATAATTACAGTAACCTCTTCTCATGTAGATGTAGAACGTGAAGAAAAAATGTTTCTATCGCAATACAAGAGATTTGTAATTCATTGACAGTATATGTGTTAGAATAGTGCAGTTACGAAGATGTTTGTTCACCTTCGCTGTTAAAAATCGGACATTTCACACGCGATACGCTAATGTTAATTACGTGAAAGGGCATCTTACACCGATTGGAAAATCGCAGGATTTTTGTAGCACGTTTGCATACCACGGGTGTATCCCTAAGCAGTTATGGGGAGGCCAATGGGGCGCGTCTTCCGAGGGGTCGCCACCCTCCTATCATTTTACCGTAACGAATCGTTGATTAATCTGTTCAGTCTCGGCTGTGGAATCGGCTCAACAACGACGCGATCAACGAGCGCAAAGCAGGAATACATTCGAGAAATAAATTTTCGTGATTCTAGCGGCGAGATTCCGTGGTAAAGATGTCTCGATGGTAAAGGTAAAAAGATTCCCCGATATTTTACGGTGGCAGTCATATTTTTATCGCGACCACTGCGACAACCGTGCCACGGGAGTGGACCAAGGGAAGTCAAGGGTTACTACCCCCCGAGCCGTGCAATGTTTGGCTACCCCCGTCCGACCGTCGCGACCATAAATCTTACGATCGTCAAGGGACGACTCATTCATGCCACTTTGCTCTCCGACCGATATCCGAGCCGCAGGAAACTCGAGGATTCCAGCGACTTTCGGCTCGATCAAAGTGGCATTCGAGGAGTCTCGAGTGTCTTCGACTTGTCCTTGCGTTTCTGTCTCTGCTGGGGCAGTATTTTGTCAGGGAGTCTGTTAAAAATGACAAATCATTGACAATTATGGACGCGGCAGAGGAAATTAATTTTTGAGTCATTTTATGAAAGAAAAATGAGGAACAAGTTTAACATAAGTTCAGGTAGACCCCTTGTATTCCATTTCTATTTCATTGATTTTTTATGGAATAAATATATCCGAATAATAATATCTGTTTCAATATGTATAAATATAATAGATATAATAGATTTGCATAGACACGCAGTCTATATTTCCAAAATCTCGTTTATATCTGTAAAATTAAAAACGAAAATAGTACAAAAAGACTAAACCACTTTTTTTAAGTTCCTCATGTGCAAGTATTAGTATTATGATTATATTGTATGCTGTGTATTACACAGAAAAATTTAAGGAATCCCCCGAGTTAAATCATGTAAAAAGCAACCAGAAAGGTCAATCAGAAAAATAAAAAAAAAATGAAAGGGTGAAAGAGCACAGACTAGGTTCAAGACGCCGAGAAGAATCGAAAAAATGCAGGGGTGAGGTAGAAACGGAGCAGGCCGAAAAAATCGTGGAAAAAGGTGACAGGATCCGAGAAGAGGTAGAGAAATCGTAGAATTAGGGACTCGGGGAGTAAAAGAGCAAGGAACCCGAGAGAAGAGACTAGCGGCTAGAGCACGAGAGAACGCAGGAAGCCGAGGGGTTGCGGAATAGAAGAAGGGTGAGCGAAGGAATTGGTCGAAAGTGCGATTCCCCGGTTTTTCCAGTTTGTTTTTTCTCTCTGTGCTAGGTCCGGCCGGAAGGGCGGCGTTTCCAGGGCAGAAAAAGTTAATAGCGTCGTGAAATTAGCCGACGCGGGGCGGATCGTTGATCGGAGGGTTGCGGCGCTCGTATCGGGCCCGTGGGGTGTTCTGCACAGATGCAACGATAGCAACAGTTCGGTGTCGGCTCGTTCAGACAGGAGGCCACATATGAGCTCTGGAGCCTAGCCGGGGCATCGTATGGGCTTGACTCACACGCATCACGCGTAGTCATCCATCATTGTCAGTCTCTTCACTGACACAGCCGTTCGTCCGGTCTACGGGCGCGCATACGGGACTCTCTCGATTCGTGACCCTCTCTTTCTCCACCGCCCCCACCGCACCGCCCCCTCCGCAATTCGCCCTCTTTGTTCCTCTCTTTCTCGACGGCGTGTGTTCTGATTTCCCGAACCTCCCGAGCCAGTTGTTATCGATACCCGTGCCTGAACACCCTGCCTTTGAATAGCATTCGAACATTGGTCACGATTTTTCATATTCGAGCAGCTTCGGAGGAAAAAATCGCACCACAGTGAAATCAGGCTCGTTCTAACGCTCGATGTCTCTATGTAGGTTAGTTCTGCATCGTTCCTTTTAATCGGAGATTTTTCTGCGCGGTACAGCGGGTGGAAAACTGAAGACGTATCTGCTTCTGGAAACATTGGATAATTTTTTTCGGGAATGAAACCAGCACGGATTTGAAGATTGAAGCTTCCTCTTTACAACGATTTTTTTGCCGTCTTGTGAAAGAAAAGTGAGGAACAAGTTTCTGAAATTGAAGGTAGAAGATGCCAAAAACGCAATCTTCGTTTATTGCAAGTCTGAAGAGAAGGTTTCTCTCTGATGTCTATTTCGGTTGTGGTTCTGATGTAATTTTGAGGACGCGATACATCCGATGAATGGATGCTCTTATTGCTGCACCGGGTATTGCACCGTTGTCCACTAATGCACAGCTGACACCGTGCTATCTAGAACGATCTCGCTCGGGATCGTCGAGGGAACGTCTGAATTTCGTACGGAAAATCGCGTCGGTGCGCGCCTCGGAAAGAGGCGACTGAAATGTATGTATTTGGATCGCCGTTTCCTACGAGCCCCGTGTCGGCTCCGAAGGAACCGACGATGATGGATGACTCGAAATATCAGAGCAATCGAACTGAAATATTATTTTTAGCGTGGCCCTCTCGCGCGAGCCGCGCGCTCGATCCATATTTTACCGACGCGATGCGCCGCATTTATCAACCTATTAAAATTGATTTGCTAGCGCGAATCGCGCGCTGTCGATCGCGATTTTCTCTTTCGCGAGGGCTTGTCCTTCCTCAACGAACGATCCCTTGGGCCTCCTTCATCTTAAACTCCTGAACAATCTTTCTTTATTTACAAAGCATTTTTTTCAGAAACAGGGCCTTCCCAATTAACACTAAACGTACCGAGCACTGAAAGCGATTAAGATGTTTCATATGATAAAAATGACAAGGCTCTATTTATTTAGATCTTGTGCAATTTTTATTGCAATACGTCATCGTTTGAATAATAATGAAATTAAAAATCTAAGACTTGTAGCTTTAGTGTTAAAGATCTGTACACTTTGAAATGAAAATATTCTCCCACTGTTTCTTACAGATATAACACATAATAATTGATAAAACACTGTCCCAACATTTTGTGATCCATATCTAATCTGCAACAAACTGGAGTGAAATAGAAATTAATTTTTTTTGTTAATATGTTTAACGTGGATTGTGATTTTCAGCTCGAACGATTGTTGCGGTGTCCTTTCAGTGAGGCTGTTCATTAATTATCGATGATTCCGTGTTATGCGTTAATGAGATGGAACGATTTAATCTTGAGGCATTTTTCAATTTATTCAAAGATCCTCGTCGCTCCGATGAAGTTGATGAACGTGAACCGAACGAGGAAAGAATGGGAATCGAAGATCGTGATTAATTTTCCCATGATACCTTTTTATTACCTTCTATTCCCATTTATAAACTGTGAACTGCAGATGCTCGCGCATTTCAGCCACGTTCTCGTGCTCGAAACGCAGATCATTGAAAATCTAGGTCAATTTAATCAATCTCTTAATTTATGTAACAATATTCCCTGAATTCTCCACCGGAATATTCGAGCCAGTTATTTCAACCTTCAGTTACTCGCATTCCACTTTCTACGTAACTTATACGACTCTTTAATGCAAAATCAATATTCCCTAGTGTAGTCGACACCTTTGTTTATGCCTAAAGTACTAAATTTAAAGTTTTCAGATTGCAAGTACTGTATGCGAGTGATTAAAAGTCAAAAATCGTGCAGGTAATTTCGAAACAAGGTTTGTTCCGATCGTTATTGATTTTTGAGCACCTCTCCAGGCTCGAAATCAGCAACTCACCTACTGAAGGGAGGAAAGTCGGATTAAATAAGAAACAATGCACTGTTAAGTTTGGTACGACCTGTATTTTGCGTCGGTGAACGAATGTACACGTGTGTGTGCGATGATCACTTCATATCTTTTTTTTTTGTTCGAATCGAGGATTTCCTCCTCGTCGCTCAGGAATTATACATTCAGAATTGAATAAACAACATGTGTGTGTGTGTCCTGTGTATGTATGATGTGTGTATGTCTCTTATACGCGTGTCGACATGTACTTGTGTGGTGTTTTCGCTTGTTAGTCTGTTTCCTGTTGTGTTTTCGCGATTACCGTAAGCGCTCTATGTACAAAGAAGATTCCTCGTGTAAACAGCCACGGTTTCTCCTAATGCTTTATACAAACCAGACGACGACGGCGTATTAAATAGTATTCCTCGCGCTGATCAGGTGAAAATCAAAGTTACACGTCCGCTAGCTACAGCTTATCTCGTATTTTTAACTATCGGCTCATGACGATGATTTTTTTATTTGGTTCGCTTAAAGTACGGCCCGCCGTCGGGACAACAGAAATTGTTTGTTCTTGCTCGCTCGAATGTTATCACGCTGCTTCTGTCATTTTTGTATTTAATTCCCGTGATCTGTGACTCTCGAGAAATTATTTTGCATCGAAATTATTTTTCTACAATTCACCGAGATCAAGTATGCCGCTTCTGTCATTTTTAAATTTCACTTCTGTGGTCTGTGACTCTCGAGAAATTATTTTTCATTGAAATTATTGGGTTGGCAAGAAAGTAATTTCGGTATTTTAACACTTTACCGACCGGAAGCCTATTAATAGGATTTTCAATAATTGTGCTGTACCAAAAGAAAGCTTAGAAATTTTCTTTTACATTGCAATCTTAAATGAAAATTGTTAGTTCACCATGAAAATTGCTGTTGCTATTGAGAAGGTTCCATTAAAAAGTGTTTAGCCATGTACCATAGATTTTTCAAAATTATGCAACAATCACCGGTCGGTAATGTGTTAAGGTGAAATAGAACCGAATTTCTTTATTAAAATTAAAACATTTTCTTGTGTATTCTTTATGGTAAAAGATCATCGAACAAAGGGGAAAATATCTTATTCATTAAAATTCATTGCTTGAATAAAAAAAATTGGGCTCTATTTCATCTTAAAATACCAAAATTACTTTCTTGCCAATCCAATACTTTGCGTTGGAATGATTTTTCTAGAATTCACCGAGGTCAATTGACTGTCTGTTCGAGCAAGACAGCTGTTCATCTTCAAAGATTGCTGAAAATGGCCACCAGCGGCTGAACGGCAGCCTGCAGTTTCTCAATCCTTCGAGAATTCTTTCCAGAAGAAAGGAATTATCGAGTATTGTGTACAAACACTTGAACAGACTAGGTTCTACCAGTTCCGTTTGGCAGCAGCCCCAGAACCCCCGTGGAGAGGGGTTGTCAACCCCTCGGGGGAACGGAAACTTTAAACACAGATCACTTTCCATTCTCTAAAACAAATTTTCCCAATTCTAATTTCATTCGAAACTCTCGGAGTCGGGACTTCTTTCTCAATTTTGATTCTTCACGAAGATCAATGTTTCTGTTTGCAGTTTAGAGCGCGCACGAACAAACATTTCATCTCGTTCCAACAGCAGCGGAGATTCGAGAAACGCGGAAACGCGCGGTCCGTGAAAAATGAATGATCGATTCCCCCGCAAATGAAAGAGCGTAATCGCGTTTGTCTCGTTAACTCTAAAAGAGAAATAAAAAAAAATGATAGTCCCGCGTGCGGTAAAAAGTAAGCATCATTGAAAACGTACTAAACGAAACTCGCGCGAACGTTCCGGATAGTCTCGTCGGATGTTCGACGTCTGGATGTCGAGGAGATCCGACGAGAGGCAAGTTCTATCCCGTAGCTATATCTCACTTCGTCCAGGACGAATCTCAGATTCTTACAGTAGGCAGTTACACGATTATGTTCTGTTCTTAATTAAAACTAACGCATTGCACCTACGCTCCGCCCACTTGGATTGTACACTCCCTGTGTTCGCTAACTGTCACACGGAAATCCGTTAACCTGCTCGCAGCTGTTGCAATGTTCAGTGTTTCCGGCAATTCGCAGCTGGATACTGCGAATTCTGTAGAATTCAATTAAAAATAGGAAGCCTCGTCGAATATCGAATTTATACTTGCTCCCCGAATCGAAGGAAAATTTCTTATTGATTCATGAACAATATATATTTTAACATTTTCTCTCACAACAATAGAGTTCACTAAACAATTGCATTAACTGAAAGAGAACTCCACTGAGATGATATCAAATTAACAAAGTAGAAAATTCTGTAAAATGATTCAACGCATCATTGTAACGTTCTATCAGAAGAAACGAAGATCAATGAACAATTCAACGTTCTCTGAATCAGAAGAAAACGGGAATGACATAATAATGATATGATAATGAAATAAAATTCAATGTTTAACACTTTCTTCGAAGTATTAGATCGAATGTATTAAGAATTTTCATCGAAGCTCGTTCACTTTGACTAAAACTTCCACTTTAGCAACAAACAAAGCTGCGAGCGCACGAGACATGCATGTTCCCGCTGTCATTTAATGTACACGCGTTCTCTCACTATCAATTATTGCTCGCGAATCTATCAGGCCTCGCAGACTCTCCCGAATACTATACGTAGATCATTCCCGTCTCTGTCCTCGACAAAATGGCGCCGCGTTGTACCGCGACCAAATGGCCGCCGCTCTTGCCCGGAAACTCATTCGATCACGCGTGCACAGGAGCTAACTACCTCGCGATATCGTTCGCGAAAGATTGCACTTGCACCTCGAGTTCTCGTTCCCGAGAACCGAACTCTGCTTCCTCACAGTCTCTAAATTATTTATTTACACTGTTCTCGCACCGAGATCCACGGATCCTCGTCGATTCTCACTTCCCGACTGGTCTCGCTCGTTGATCGTCGAAGATTGAACCGAGTACCGGTTCGATGATTGTTTACGGACGGAGATGATCGTCAGCGAAAGCGTCTCACTTCGAATTCGTCAGATCGAACAAACTGGAGTGCAATGTATTAACGACACGAGGCTCGGATTAGCGCAACGACTCCGCTGTTTCACGCGTTCGTGACGAAAGTGGCTAGATCAAATGCAAAACGGTGAAAACATTAATTCTTCATGATTAAGAACATATCTAAACGTCCATGTAGCTCGTTGCGTGCATAAAAATCCATTTATTCAACAGCAATTCGACACTCAACGAACCTCAAGAAACCAGTTCAAGGAAAATTACACTTGCGGAGATCGTTTCACCAATTCGAACCTTGTCACTGCGTTGACGGACTGTAAGCTGACACCGACGCGTTTCGCACGTTCAGACTCGCCTGAATCTGACGTTTCGCGCGTCCAGACTGCTTCGTCTAAACTCTTCCGAGGGCTGGAACAGCACTTTACATCCCTGAAGAAGCATTCTGTTCACGACCTACAGTCTCCAGCAGATTCACCGAACAGTATCACTCGCGACAACCAGGACCAACCCCGAACCAGTTCACCGGGAACGTCTTCCCGGTTTCTAGCGGTCAGCTACCCGGAAACCTTAGTCCTCGACACAGAACACCCACGCACGATCAGCTATGTACACATCACAATGATCAGTAGAGCGCGTTCAGCAGGCACTGCTCGTCGCTCCAGTCCAGCTGGCAGGGATTCTCTGTCTCGTGAACTCAGCTGAGTTGATAGTACTCCGGGGCGAAGTCGTTGGCCAGGTTCGTGAGGAAGTTGAAGTCCGAGGAGCTATTACTGTTATCGGCTGACGGCGGAGGTGCGGCTCCGTGAACAGGATCCCCGTAGAAGTTTCCATAGTTCCCGTAGGAATCGCTGTTCCCTTCAGCTTGGCCGGTGCTACCTGGCGGAGTGATGACAGCGGCGGTGGCTGCGGCAATGGCAGTTGCCGTCGTCGTCATTCCCGGCGCTGGGAAGGGATCAGGCGAAGACACGTAACTGTTTGGAATGTTGGACGCCTCTCCGCCTTGGTGAACGTGCAGCTGACTGGTCTGCTCGTAATAAGCGTTCGGGTGACACTTGGTGCCCGTCCGATAGTCCCCGGAGCTGGGGTGCATGGGAGGTTGATGAGCAACGTATCCCTCTGCAGTGTGTTGTTGCTGGTGTTGCTGTTGCTGTTGGATGTCGTTGTAATAGTGTTGTCCAGTCTGCACGGACACCGCGGCGTGTCCATGGGAAGCTAGATTTTCGCTGGTCCCATGATAATTGCCGCTGACCGGGTAACCGTAGTTCCCTGGTGCCATGTAGCTCTCCGCCGCTGCTTGATCATGCTGCGGATACCCTTGGCTGGGCCCGTAAGCATTGCTACCTTGCATCCCACGGTGATAAGACGCGTGATAAGGCGGGCCAGCTTGAGGATACCCGTTGTATTCTCCGGTAGCGTTGCTGTACTGACTCTGCTGCTGGTGGAACTGCATGGAGCCAGCGTTGTACATTGTCCTCGATGTGCTGCTGGTCGATCCTCGCACATGATGAGGGACTCTGGAGCTTAGCACCTGGTTCTGTCTCGCGTATAGCGGGTGTACTTCACCCGGGTACGAGATTCTGGGCTGCTGGTAGGTGTCGCGGGAGCAGTAGTTGCTCTGAGATTGGGTTTGTTGGGTCGTCGCTGGGACAGCTGGGACGGAGTGTCTGTTGGGCACTCCGTTTCGGTAGTCTACGGCCGATGTTGATTGGTAGACGCTCTGCTGTTGGAAGTGACTCTGCTGGGTGTTAGAGATGGTCCTGGCACCGTGGGGGGACATGGTGCCTGCGTTCGTGGACCCGTGCATCATGGGAGGTGCCACCGAACTGGTAGAGGATGGAGAGCTCCTGGGTCTTTGCATGTACGCTACGTGGGTGGCTTGGATCCCCAATGGACTGCCCTGTTGCAGTTGCACGGAAACCGGTGTCCCAGGGGTTGAAGACGGCGTCAGGCTTCTCGTGGAGTTCTGGCCGGGTAGCACAGGTGTACTCACGGTGGAATCCGGCATTGCCAGTAACACACCGTTACTGTTCACCGAGCAGAGCTCCTTGGTGTTGGCTGACGGGGACTTCTTGCTCACGGAGATCTGTTTCCCAGGGTTCGGACTCTTGTGACCGCTCTCCACTTTCACCCGGACGTCGCTGGATAACTTCTTAGAAGCCACGCTAGGCGATGTCACCTCGCTACCGTCTTGAGATCTTGAGTCGTCGTCTGCTATCATTTTTTCGAACGAACTAGAGACGCTGTTTGTACTGCCGACGCTGCTCGCACCGTTGCTGTTCGCGTTGAAACCCGGGTTGCTGTTGTTATTGTTGTTCGTCGCGCTGGGCGTGTTGTTGTTGTTACTGCTGCGACGGCCAGAGGAGCTCAGCTCCGTCACGTCGCCCGATAACGTACTGCCCACGTCGCTCACGCCCGAGATATCACAGTTGTGGCAGCTCTTCTTCTCGTCACTGTCCAGGGATAGAAGTTTCTCGCCTTTCGACTTCTCCATCCCGTCGGACGTCGAGCCATCCTTCTCGTCGCCGTCCTCCTTGCTCAAGGTTTGCCGCTTGTGCTTCATGCGCCGGTTTTGGAACCAGACTTTCACCTGCAAGCAAAGGATTTTCGCGTTTGGTAGATTCATCTGAAGATTGGGGATAGTGAGATTGGGTTAGTGGCTGGGCTTGATTTAATTTATTATTCGTGGGCGATTGACTGAGGTTGCTGTGAATATTTTTCACATCCAAAGCATAATCTAATTGGGAGTTTCAGAAAATCGACTGCATCTCTCCCGAAGAAAATGTTTCGGTGATTCGATGATAATGGACCGTGAGTTCTCGCTGTTCTCACCTGCCTCTCCGTGAGATCCAGAGACGCGGCGATCTCTATTCTCCGTGGTCGGCACAGGTATTTGTTGAAGTGGAACTCCTTCTCCAATTCGAGGAGCTGCGTGTTCGTGTAGGCCGTCCGGAGCCTCCTCGGCAGGCCATTCTCTGAAAAATGAGAGGTTATTCTTCTCTTTTTGTTGAAGATCTACTCCTCATTTCTGTCTGGATTGCTTTGAATTCTTCCCGAAATAGAAAGTCGAAGGAGATTGATTCCCCTCGAGACACTGCCCATTTAAAAATCATATATACCGTCTGACAATAACAATCGTATAGAAAATTATACTGGAATCATTTCTAGTTAACTAGATTAATTCGTTGCTATTATAGGATTCAAGCCGACGAAAAATAAAAATAGTCTACATCAATTGTAAGAAATACGAGGCAAGTAGAAATTTCATTTTTCTTCGAATCATTTTTATAAGGCGAACATGATACGTTGCTTTAATTCATTCATTCTAACATGAATGCACTGACTCTTTTCATCTTGTCCACTGTTTTGACATGACTGCCCGAGATCCACAGTCTATTTGCAAACCGAACGAAAAATAAAGCTACCTAGTAATTATAAATGAATAACCTCTGTTCGATTCTTCAGACTGCAATCTACTCTTCATTCTTTCGACTACAAGCTAGTGTTAATTCTTTGGGCTACAATCTATTCTCAATTCTTCAGACTGCGTTCTAGTTTCAATTCTCTGAACTGCAATCTAGTATTAATTTTTCAAACAGCGATCTGGTGCTAATTCTTCAGACTGCGATCCAGCAGTAATTTCTCAAGCGGTGATCATAAAATTGACGAAGGATTATCCATCACTATAGGAGGTTGGAACCCGTGTCAACGAACCGATTAGACCCCGGAGTAGACAAAGATGTCGACAGCCCGTCGCAGGATTCGTACGACAGGAACACATTTCGCGTGGCAAAGGCGGTCTTCGGTTTTTGCCCGATTACGCCAGTCGAACAGTCGTTTAATTAATGATCATTTAGGCGATTCGAGGAGAGCAAGGGACGCCCGCGCAACAATACAAGAGAGAGAGAGAGAGAGAGAGAGAGAGAGAGACCCCCTGCGTCGGCAGAAGAGACCCCCTGTTCTGCCGTTGTTCCGGCGAGTTGCCTGGGCTCCTTAGAAACTTTTGGCCAAGTTCCCAGCCAGCGGTATTCCGTGTCGATGCGAAACACCTCGTAATTATTATCTAGTAAGAAACTTGTCGCGAGAGATAACGAGGGAAGCGTCGAAAGAGGAAGGGACCACGGCGGGGATGAAAGTAAGAACGATATCTCGATGAGGAACCGCGGTAATCTGCCTCCGGAGGACGGTGTAAACAATCATTAATAGTCGCCAGCAGTTAATGACACACTGGGATTTCGAGGCGCAATATTTCAATCAAAGTCCCCGTATTTAAAATCCCAGGATAATTTAAAGTCCAGCAGGAAAATTACGGTCTATGCAGCCAATTAACCCTGGACGGCTGTGATTTTTCTTCGCAACCGGATCCACCATAACTCGATTTTACTGGTTCTCTTTAATCTTCTCGTTCAGATGTTTTTCGTACAAATTTCTACCTTTTTTATTTTCTAACGATGCTGGCAACGCATCGAGGTCGATTAACCGTTTCGATTTTTCCGGGCCGAGCGGATTCCCGTAACCCGGCGCGGCGCGGCGGCTATTTATTATTTTTGCCTCGCGACCATAAAGATACGAATCGGGACGACAAAACGCGAGTAATCGCCGCGAGGCAAGGCTCGCATGAAAATTGAATCGCCGTTGACCGGTTCGCCTTGGTCGTAATGCGTTTCCCGCGGTTTCGCGCACGATTGTTCGGTGACGGGGATAATTGAATCGTTTGTTTCACCGGTGCCGGTGCGTGCGCTTCGATTTTTCTTCGTTTATTGAGAATATTAGAAGGGACGGGATGTTTCGAATGGTTATGCAAGTTATTTTTCTCCGTTTTCTTGACAGTAATTAATGAGACCGGACTCGTAGTATGTTAATGCGAGCGGCGTTTCTTGTTCGCGTGTAATGGGAATAATATACACCGGTGCGCGCCGTGGAAATTGCTGTGCCGCGAACAATCAAACCGACTCACCCGGTTCTAAGGTAATTGATGAAAAATTGTACGTTCTGCGGCTCCCAGCTATTTTTTTCTTTTTCGTTTTAATCAATTCCTATCCATTTTTTCGAGCTTTTCCTACCTCTTGATTATACGCCACACATTTTTTCACTTCCTCCGCCGATTAATCAAAGTTTTTAGGGGCGTGCTGCGTTTCCTGTTTTTAATTTAGATCGAGCTTAGGTACCCACGTTCAGATTACACGGTTTCTACTGTTGGTTTCTTTATGTTGAATCTATTTTTGAAATGAATCCGGTGAAATCTGCTGTCGCATAAAAATTACAAGATTTTATCCATTTATCCAATAGTGACTGATGTGTATTGTGTTATAAAAACAACAAGATTAAATTTAATTATACCTTGTGCGATTTTTATTATGATATGTACTAGAATAAAAACATGTATTCAATCTGTTCCCATGAGGTTTAGTGTTAATTGAAGGAATTTATTCAATGTTTCATTTATAGTATCATTCGATTCTGCAATTGTACTCCGACGTCTGTACAAAACACAAGAAATAATATTGCTTCACAGTGTGTATTATTAGGTTGGCAACTAAGTTCGCGACCTCCACATTTTCTCAAACAAAGTCACACACATTTATATATATTTTAAGCACGAGTATTTTATATCAAATTAATCGAAAAATTCAGAGCTCTCCAATGATATACAGTTCAAAAGGAACGGTCACTGAATGAGATTATAATGATACAATAAAAGGATTACGAAACAAAAGCTCGCGAATTTAGTTGCCAACGTAATACTTTCCAGGTTCCAGTATCGCAGTATGACAGCAGAGCCTCCCTCATCAACTTCTTCGTCCCCTTCTTCGTCGACGGTATGTAACTTTTGTTCCTTAATTTTTCTGCACGGTGTGCATAATTTCCAGGGAGTCAGTGTCATAGTATCACGAGAGAGAGAGAGAGCAGACTCTACCCATCAATCTCCCGAGGTCATTACCGCCATTATTATATCGCCTCGGTTTCGTCAGCAGCCGATCGCCACCAGTGATCGCTCTTCCGAGGACGCGTGTCCTTCTCAACAATTCAATCGAACAACGTCAAATTTTCCGGGCAATCGACCGATTCCGTTGGCATGACCGATCGCCGACGCACCTGGCCTAGGTGACACGGTTGTTCTCCGAAGGGATGGTTACCGTTCCACGTGCTCCTCTGTGTTCGCAGCGCGTTCGAGGTATCGTGGCAGGAAAAAAAACAGAACTGTTGTACGGCGTGACGCGTCGCGAACGAAACGAAGGGAGGTTTTCGGGCGAGGAGGGTTGTTCGTTTCGGAGGGCTGAGATGCTAAACTACCCCATGGCGTGCGAGTGGATCCGAGGGTGGCCGAGGGGTGGTTCTCAGTCGGCGGGGGGTTGAACTGGAGGAAGAGAGAGAGAGAGAGAGATAGTAGGATAATCGAAGAGGAAGGGTAGTGGACGAAAGAAGGAAACAGAGATCAGGATAAAAAAGAAGGACGACCTGAAGGGCGAAGGATATGAGAAGGGCGACAGAGGAAGACGACAGATAGAGGGTGCAGCGAGGCAAAGTCTGCACGTGGAGTTTTCATAGAGTAGCACGCGGGGGTGGAAGTATCGCGTGAGTGACACGGCCCTTATCGATATTTCTATCTGGGGATTTGCTGAGGGAATCCGTCAATACCTTCTATCATATCGCTGCGAGCTATCCGGGAACAATCTCGCCGTTTTATTTATGTAAAACCCTCTGCGAATGCCCTCGGGATGTCTTCCTAGAAGAGCACTACGATTCTGATAGGAAGCTCGGCAGTGGGGGCTAAAAATGTCGCGGCATCTGGTCAGTTATTTTGTCAATATTTATTTAGAGACTTGAATACTTATTTCAGAATTGTTTTGAATTCTTTTAACCCTTAACGCTCGAGTGGCGACTCGGAGTCACCACTAAAAATTGCTGTAACATTATTCAATTTTAATATGTTTGATAGTAGGTTGGAAATTATAGAACAGTATATTTAAATTCTTCTAATTCGTTCACAATTCGAAATTACACCTACTCATTTTTGTTATCAATTACGAAATTATTCTAGGCCGTAAGAAGTGTTTAATTTTCGAGTTCAAATAGCTTCGAATGCGAAGGATTAAAAAAGCTAGAGCATTAAACAAATTAGTCACGAACGTGAACGACCCAATACGCGGACGGCGTCGATAAAAATAAGGGATAGGCCCTCGAAATTTTCGAGTATGCGATGTCCTCGAATTACAGGATCCAGCAAGCATTCGAAAAATCCGTGCCACGCGGATCCCCGCCAATTACCCCCGTTTAAAAGTCAAGGTCCCGCGGCCTATTAACGTGTCGTAACTCGGCATTTACGTTTTCTGTATCCCCGTTGGTCGTTGCAATAACGGAACGGCTGCAGCCGGCCATAAATCATCGGCTGCTATGAAATTAGCTGCGCGGCGGTTCTCGCGTGGCGAATTCGCGACTTTTCTTTTTTGTTGTTGCAAGGTCTCCGAGAGAATTTTCCGAAAGTCCTCCTCCAACTGTAGAAGTCCTGCTAGTGGAACCAGAAAACGGTTCGGGGATAATTATTGAAATCGAATGGAGAGGGCTTCGAGAGAGGGGGTTGGACGACCAGAGGGTGACGTGCTCGAAACTCGGCAAATCCGGCGCGTGGGCTTTTCAGAGGATAAGGGTGGTTTACGGGGCGGGCAAGGGGCGAGATAGAAGTATCGCGTGATTGACGCGGGCCTCATCAGCATTTCGGTCTCGCGATTGGCTGGACGGACCTGTCAATCAGCCGATATTCCACGCCTATTGGTTGTGTCCCGTGCCGGTACAGTCTGGCGACCCTTTTCGATAGGGTGGTTTCGAGGGGTGGCATTCGATTTTTGTATTCTTTAAATTTTTGTCGGCATATTGTCCACTATAATTGCTGGCTTTCTTGTTCAGCATATTCGCTGATTTTGTACAGAACAATTCTTCACTGTATTTTATACAGAAAAATCGTTCACCGTACTTGCTCTTATATTTTCGTGTTCTTTCTAATAAGATTTTTGGATTTTTTCAATTTTTGTCGGGAATTCGTCCACTATAATTACTGACTTTCTTGTTCAGCATATTCGCTGATTTTGTACAGAACAATTCTTCACTGTATTTTATACAGAAAAATCGTTCACCGTACTTGCTGTTATATTTTCCTGTTCTTTCTAGTAAGATTTTTGCATTCTTTAAATTTTTGTGGGCAATTTGTCCACTATAATTACTGACTTTCTTGTTCAGCATATTCGCTGATTTTGTACAGAACAATTCTTCACTGTATTTTATACAGAAAAATCGTTCACCGTACTTGCTCTTATATTTTCGTGTTCTTTCTAATAAGATTTTTGCATTCTTTCAATTTTTGTCGGGATTTTGTCCACTATAATTACTCAGTTTCTTGTTCAGCATATTCGCTGATTTTGTACAGAACAATTCTTCACTGTATTTTATACAGAAAAGTTGTTCAATGTGCTCGCTCTTATATTTCCACGTGGCAGACAAATTCTTGCTTCGAATACAAGCACGCCAAAATTTTTCGACCACATATTCTTAATCGGTATAACGTTCAACAAAGAAACATAGTTTGCATTCGTCTTTGCTTTCGTAGCCTCGAGTGAAAACGGTGCCGAAGAAATCGTAATTAATGTCAAGCTTCGAGTTCGGTAAGGCGAGTAATTAATTGGTGAAGTTAATTAACAGGGTTTAATGGATGTGTTACAATAGTGAAAGTCCGAATGTTGCTAATTTTTGTCGAATTCTATTCTCGGCGCGAACGGTGGAAGTTCGCAAAAAAAAAAAGAAAGGCCGAGAGAGAATGTAGCCGCGCTGAAAGGCGAGAAAGAAGGATAATGATGAAACGATAGACAAGTAATTCCCGATTTAAACTACCGAGGCGAAAGCCATTAACCTTTTGCACTCCGAGTGCCTTTTTCAGGCACCAGAAATGAATGACGATCTATGCTAAGCGTGTGTAATACGTTTTGTATACACGCGAGCGAAATGAAAGGCATTCTAAATTCTGAAGACAAACAACGAAATATCTTTAGCCATCTCGTAATTGTTTTCTTTGCACTTGGACCGCGGAGCAATTAACCAACTATTTTGAATCTTTTCATTCTTTCAAACGCGCGCCCTTCATTTCCATAAAAATGGGGCAGATTTAATTAAAAATACCCCGGTTTATTTATAGGTAGAATTCATAGAAGACTGTATACTTTTCCATGCAGCTTCGACCAATTTTAATAATATTTTCATTAATATTTTTTAAAATATTCCTTGGACATGCACATTTAATTTAGAAGGTTTATGAACTCGACAGAAACCTGGAATTATATTTTTTGAACGTTGGCAGTTGACATTTTCATTGAACTTTTTCTCCAACAACGGACCCTTCTTATTTAAAGATGCACAGTATATTGATTATCTTTCTGTTTGTTGATTTTCCAAAAAATGAAAGGAAATTCGTTCTAGTGGTGTGGCTCTAGATCGAGTCACAGGGTGTGAAAAAAATGAATACGAGATGAGGGTGGAGCGAACGCAGAGGTGAAGAACAAGTTTCTAGGAGGACGAACAAGATGTAACAATGAAGCTCGAGGATTCCATCGGTAACGAGCGGCTCAGTAGTCGAAGTTGTCATAGTGCTTTCAGCGAGCGAATAAAGTGTGCCGAAAATAGCGACAGGAATGGCTGCTTTGTATCCGCCGGTTCTTTCATTCGAAACCGAAATACATCATCGCCGATAGCCGCGAGCTTCCCATTCTTGCGGCCAGTGGCCAAGGGGATGACAAACTGTCAGCTTCGAGTCAGAATGAAGAGCGCAGAGTGACGGAACCGTACGCGTGCTGAGTTTACGCGTCGCAGAAATAGAATTTGTTGCCTAAATATCACGAGACGCCTCTGTGACAACGATTTCACCGGATCAACGAAAACGCGTAACAAAACTGCTTCTACCATTTCGAACGAGAACGCTAAAAGGGTTGTTACACGAATTTGTTTCATTAATCGAACTTTCAGAGTTTTGGGGATTGGTTCGAGTAACAATTTAAGGAATTGTCAGCTTAGCGTTTTCGTGTTTCGACGAGGAGCAGACTATTTCGGAGCGAACGGAGTGGAGCGACGGCCGTCGGTGAACTTTTACCGGCTCGATGACTGACGAACGTTCGACTAACAAGACCACTGTTATTTTAATAATGTCGCCGGGCCGACCACTTTTACCAGGATTTTTTCTCGGGGCTATTTTCGAACCTTCTTCTTCGTATCTGTCTCGTAACTCGCGCTGGCGACCGAGCAGAAAAGAACATAATGCCCAACAATGCTGCTTCGAGTCGTTGACTCTTCGCTCTAATTTTACTCCCCATTAAAATAAGCCCGAGGTTACAACAATTCGAAACAAATGAATAGCCAGTTCATAACGAATCAACTTCACTTTTAATTACTCGAAACTTTCCATCTCAACTTTAATCTCAAAACTTTAAATTTAGCGTTTCAAGCATAAACAAAGGTGTGGGCTATACCAGTAAATATTTATTTTTAGGGGTGTGCGAGGTTCTCGAAAATATACGGGATTCCTGAAAATTTTCGGGATTCCCGACAATGTACGGGATATAGAAACTTCAATATGGGAATCACAGATATTTTCGGGATCCGGGATTTTCTCGATCCCGCGAAAAATTCCCGTCCCTAGGGGTTTCGCACACCCCTATTTATTTTGCATCAAAGTAGTTACTTTATTGAATAAAAATTGATTTATGTTGGAGTTACGTAAAGTCCCAAAGTGGAGTGCGAGTAACTGAAGGTTAAAAGAGATTGAATTTTTCCTTAATCTCCGAAAAAATTCGGGAACTGATCTTTTAAACGGATTGAAATGTCTCCGTTCGATCGAGATCGAAGTCCTTGCGGCGCGAACGTTCGAATAGTGATACATTAATCATCGATCAACGCGCAGCTATCAATTCTGAAATGGTTTCTCTAATACGTGCCCGGGGCACGGATCTCACACTATAATAGAAATCGTGCGCATCGATACATCGGCCCCCGGGGGGACTAAGTAGGATTAAATTAAAATTAAACCGCCACAGGGCGAATCTGCCACAGTGTTATTACTCGTAATGGTAATGGTCTAGTCGTCAGCCTGTAATCGCAGCTTATCGAAGCCGTGGCAATAGTGTATCCCGAGGATTATCCTCCATTTTCTCCTTCCGTGTTCTCTCTTAATCGAACAGTTCATTGCGCAACACTTTCACCTAATAATTCAGGGAAAATGTCTTCGGGGGTGTCACACACGAGATCGAGCGATTTCTGTGGCTCCTCTCGACAGCGACAGGTTAGACTGACTTGTTCGCTCAATCAAGTTTCTCGAGAATTTTCCGAATGCTAAGACGCAATTTGCCACTTTGCTCGAGGGCAGCACTTTGTTGCACGTTTAAAGAAACGAGAATGTTGTGTGGTAACTGTTGCACTGCAGACTTTAGGAATTTATCACAAACAATTAAACAGAATTTTAGAAGTTTAGAATATTGCGGTTCTATTTTCAATTTTATGACATTTTTAAGGCGACGAATTAATTTTTGTTCGAGTTGCTGGTTCTTATAATTGGTTTCTGTTTCGAGTTTTGATTCTATTGATTCAATTTTTTCTTACATTACAGAAATTCATTCTTCATCCAAGCGCATATTGTGATAAAAATTGCACGAAATTTGAATAAATAGAGCCTTGACACCTTTGTAAGGTAAGACATTTTAATATCTTTTAGTGTTCGCGGTAAGTTTAGTTAATCGTTATTTATTAATTTTTATATTGCATAAAGATTCGCAGTCTGGCGATGATAGTCATTCCAGAATCTCGAAAGTAGCTCGAGGCGATCGAAAGGTTATCGATTACCTCCAGCTAGAACCCTGTGACCGTTCTCTACCTGTTCCGAAATACGGAACCGGCTGTCCCCTCGTTTGTTTCGAGATCTCGTCACTCATTTTTCATACGTTTACGCGCGGCGCGGCGGCTGGAACGGGTCTGAAGAAGAGGACGAAGAAGCCTGGCGAACCTGCAAGGCTAGAGGGAGAAGAGAAGGATCGCGAGAGAGGAGAGCGCCTCTCTCTTGTTCGCCGTCAGTCGATAGAAGCGGCTCTTTCCGTCCTTTGTTCTACCCTGTAAGTTTTCTTCCCGCGGGCCCGGACGCGGGGGAAACAAAAGACAAATTACAAAGACGGCCATCATGTGACCCTTCCCACCTGTCTATAGGGAACTGGCCCGAACCCTGAAGAACAGCCACGGCTGGAATTCGGCGCGAGAATCGTTGCGGTACCTGATTTATCGTCGATTGAACCCTTTAGTGTCGGATCTTCTCTTAATCACTTTAATAAACTGAAAATTATACCGCGGCATATTTAAATAGCTATTCGTCATTTGTTATCCATTCACTTTTGTTACGAATGCATCAAATCTGCAATCGGGTTCTGAAGAAGCGATGAGGCTGATTCGAATAATTTTTTTGTTATGCAACTTTCACCATCATACTCGTCGCATTTTTCTGATTAAGATAATACCAAACACGATGCAGTTCGAAGCATAATTACTTGTTTAATCCACGATAGGGGGGAACCTAGATTAGCCGAACCAATCACATCCAAATTCTCCCCATGCTCCCAATGTTCATACAATATTTCATAGCGTTTGTCGTGGCGTACATTTACCAGCTTTCCGCAGCAACAATTGCAAAAACAACGCGCCAGTTCGCTAATGCTGAACGATAGGCGATCAGCATTTTTCCCCTCGCATAATTTCGTGTTTGGCGTGGTTTCAGGGCTCCGTGCACCTCGAGATCGTCTCGAGTAATTCGAAATCAGGAATCGGGAGGGAACCGGTACCGAAAGGGATCCGAAAGGGGAGGATCGCGATCCGGTCTCGAGCCAACCGCCGGCAAGCGGTTTCATTAAGGTCCTCCCTTGGTTCGTTAGAGCGAAGTTCAGCATACCACACGCGTGATGTCCCCGGAGCCATAATCCCCTATAAATTGTATGCAAGAACACCGCGTAACGACAGGGCGCACCTTGTTATTACCGACTTCCTGCGAGCTGCCTCGCCACCCCTCTCGCTTACGTGTCCCCCCGCATTTTTCGCGAACGGTTTCTTCCGAGAATTCGAGCCGGCCGCATTAGCATAACTTCCCATGGCTCGGTTTCGTCCGGGACTCGCGTGCAAAAAGAACGAAGAACCGTCGTGGAGAGGAACCGCGGAGAAAAAACAGCACGGCCGAGAGAAACCGAGGAGAAACAGAGCTGGAAAAGGATGAGCAACGGACGAAACAGGGTGGAGAAACACGGGGTGGATTTGCAAGAACAGAAAATCGCGAGAAACTTCATATAATAATATTCTAGATTTTTGTAAATGTGTTTCTAAATGTTTTACAAGTTGTATGAAGTCGGCGGAACGAATCAGAATTTCAGTCATTCGACCTTGCAGTGACCTTGGAACGTCCAAACCAACGTAAGATCCTCGTGAAACCAGAAATCAGTGATTTAGTAGGCATCTTGAAGTGATACGCGACAACAGAAAATTCTATAAAATTCTGTGCCGTCCAGTGAATTCACGAAACAGCCTGCACAACAGCAAGGTCAATATTTTCGAACAGTGTACAAGCTTCTACGTTCCAAAAGATGTACAGACTATTTTTCACCGAGCAAAGGAACCACAAAAATTGTTTCAAGAATTCGAGCCCCGCTTAAGTGTAATCGAATGGGCTGAGGGTTCACGAAGAATATGAAACACCCTATAGAACAGGTTTGAGCATTTGAAACGCTTCTACGTTTTCCAACACAATGCCACTTCCCAAGTTTTCAGATTCGCAAAAATGCTTTCGAAAATTCGTGCCCCGCTTAAGTGTAGATGAAAGGGGCGGAGGAAAAAAGCGATAAGCGGCAACCGCGCATTGAGAAACGGCAACCGCGGAGCTGCAGCTGCCGCGGTGAGGCGAGGCGAGGCGAGGCGCGCATCGGCGGCCATGTTGGCCACATGCAACATGATTATGGTGGCCGCAAACCGGAGGAGAGAGGCCCTTCGTGCAAGAAAATTGGATGCACCGAAGAAAGAGAGAACCGGGCGACGTGTGGTGCGCGCGCGCGCGCGCCGTCGGCCGAAGGCGTGCCGATGCAACCTGCAATCATCGGGGTGGAGCGACCACCTTCGACCCAAGCGGTTCATCCTCGAGGGCACCTTCCGAGCCTCTCTCTGCCTTCCAGCTACCTTCCGCAACCTCTACGACGCCTTCTTCTCCCGGTTTCATTTATTCCGTTGCGTGCGAAACACCTCGACCCGCCAGCAACGCTCCGAGAACCGTGCCGTGATCGTCTGGGGATGATCGAGCCTGGGATTGCTTTCGATGATCGTGCGGATCGATGTTCAACACGTCAACTCGAAATATAAAGTTTCTACCTGAATCGCAACAAACTCGAAATAGAAATTTAGTGCGTCTAACAATTTTTCCACCCCTCAAATCTCAACCATTCTATCTTCTTTCACCCCTTGCCCTACGATTTATTTTAGTGTCAGTGATTAGAACTTTTTTGTAGATAATAGCTGTAGGTTAACAAAACCAAAAGGAATTTTATTTCCGTTTAAACGAAATTAATAAAATCCATATATATATTTATTAGACTCTGTTCTGAATCTTCACGAGTCTAACACGATATTGTAGGGCAAGGGGTTAAGCTATACCAGACGGTAAATTCATCTGAAAGCTACACGCACGAAATTCAAATGGCCACATACTTGAGTGGACTTTCCGAGAGCTGACTCTCGCGTTATCCAAGAGCAACAAATTTCTGAAGTACTCTCAAGTGGACACGAAAATTGAGAGTACTCTTGAGAGCAACTACCTTTAGAATCGTAAAAAGAAACAAAGCAAATGGACATCGACCCCCAAACTCTGAAGGGTGTCGTCCCTCGAAAAGATTTAGATAAAAAAAGGAGAAAATTCCCACACATGACCAAGATCATCAAGAGCCCATTCACCCGCAAACCCAGTACCAAACATCAAAAATTCACGAATCCCCTAAATATTCTTTCTCCCCAAACCCGGCAGCAGATAAACGCCCCCAACTCCCGAACAGCTCGCATAACCAGCAAACAACAGTAACCAACCAACGGTCACGCAGCAGCACGATCCCCATCCCAAGAGCCACTGCTCTTCACCCCAGTTCTCGTTTCAATCGGCAGGATCGTTTCTGCTCGATAAAAGCCCTGAAACAGGGGTAGTTTCTCATCGAGCACCGTATCGCGGAGTGTCGGGGGGCCAATCGAGCGAAACAATTGGGTTCCTGCGAAACTGGAGCAGGAAGGTAGGAAATATTTCGCGGCCGTGGTGGTCCGCCGCGGTTCTTGTTTCAACCCGGCGTTAATTGATTATAGTTCGCGCGGGACGCAACCCTCTAAAACCAACGCGAGCATTGTTCCGGCCTGGCGACCCTAATTCTGCGTTTGGATCCGTCGGTTTCTCGTAAACCCGTAATCACAGTCTACGATGATTCTTCCTCGGGATTCGCAGAATCACGATTACGGTCGTGATTTTTTAATCTCGAGTGAATTAGTTCCTTTATTAAATATTAGGTGAAGTAAAAAGTTTTGAGCGTTTTTCGCTTTATTTATATAAGGAACTTTTTACTTTACCTAATACATCGATTAGTTTACACAAAAATATCTGCCATATCAACAATAAGGAACAATACCGAAGCTAAAAATTGATTTTTCCGCGAGCTCCTCGACGCTCACGCGAGCAGACCTAAACTTAGACGCGACAGCGGCGCGTGAAGCGATCCAGGCGGACCGATTTCCTCGCGTATCGCGGATCGAAAAGAACAAAGCAGGTGAATTATTAACCGGTGGTAGCATCGCGACGTTTATCTCGGCTCTCGGAGCTGCGTCTATATGTATAATAATTTCATAGTCGAGCCCGAAGAACCAATGGCGAGCAGCTCTCGCACACCAAGCAACAGCTGTCCCCAGGTTGATGCGGTTTCGTACGAACGCGTTATGGTCGCGAATGTATAGCGTGATCGCGTTGCGCACGCGGCCCGCACGGATTTGTTATCGTGACGACGGAGATAGAATCGAAAAATGGAGTCGGCCGGTGCAACCAGTAATTTTCGTCCCGGCCGGCGCGGGCAATGAATCAAAACGACGTCGTACAGGTCCTTCTTGACGCGTGCATTTTTTCCACCGATCCCCGCCGATAAATCCCTTAGCTGTAATTAACGGGAGCAACAACGCCGAAGCCCCGACCCGTTCCACAGGCGCGCGCACACCGCATACATTTTTATAAGAACAAGGCGACTCCGCGTCGTTTCCGTTTATTATCAACCGGGAAGAGTTATGGCTCGGCTGTCGCTCAAGTGTGTTTTTCGTTCGGTCGACCGTAATACGCCGCGCGATTTTTCATTCCGCTCGAAAGGACTGCATACCTTCGAACGCTCGCGCCACGCGGAAATTCAACAATTTATTTTGTATACGGAATTAGGCTTCTTTGAAGAGAATCGATGGGTGGAACCCTCGGCAGTTCCACTCGGGAATTCTGCATACTATTTCATTTGTAATAATTCAGGTAGCACGTTCAAACTCCAGTAATCAAACCTTGACGGTTCTTTTTCAAGAAAACACTAAAACCATTCAGGTAGCAATCTCATTTGTAATCATTAGACAGCGGATCTTTATGCAAAATCAAAATGTTTTATCTGAATTATAACAAACTGGAGTGAAATAGAAATTTATTTTATTTGTCATCATGGATAAATCGTTGAAATTAATATGGCAGAATTTTTAAATTCTTCTAATGTTTTAATTTCACCTACTCATTTTTGTTATAAATGCATGAAGATGCTTAAACTCCAGTAATCAAACTTTCGATTATACCTTCATAAACCAGTCCAAACCTCAAAGGTTCTTTTTCAAGATAACACTAAAACCGTTCAGGTACCAATCTCATTTGTAATAAAACAGGTAGCATGTTCAAACTCCAGTCTCGCAATCAATCATTCCTGAACTAAACGTTCTTTTCTAACAAGACATGAAAACCGTTCAGGTAACCAATCTCATTTGCCATAATTCAGAAATTACGTTCACAATCCAGTCTAGCAATCAACCACCCGATTCCACCTCGATCCAAACTCTAAAGATTCTTCACGAAGGAAATATTTGAAAATTCGGAAAACAGCTAAAAGTCGAGCCTGAACGGAAATTCCACCTGCTCAGTCCGGCAACCTGAAAACGCGGAAGCGTTGACAATATTTCAAGCATGGCTGTCGACAATCGCCGGGCCCATTCGAACGTTTCAGAAACGAGCGTCGGCGAGATTGATCGCGTTGCATTCCGTCCACCTTGTCCCATCGATGTGTGCGCTAACAGGCACAATTAGAATCCCGTGTACCTGTAATTAGACACCGGTACACGCGGCCGACTGGTACAAATCGACTGGATTACGAGCAAGTGAAGTTCCTTGGCAGCGTATCCGCGGCTGCCACGCACCGCCAAGGCGCCTCTATCTCTGTCCCGAGTGATAATAAAAATTCTGACGAATCGCCACCTATCATTCAACCTTCTCCGCTGCTTTCCTACATAGTCGAGAGAGCTGCGAGGCTGCCTCGGTCACTTGGTTACTTGGCAACCACCGCGAACGACAGTGACTCTAGATTAAAATCCTCGGTGCCTGAATCCTTGGGAGATCCGGTCGTCATTCAATTTCTACGTTTGCATTTTCGCTTCGAGATTATTTTATCCTAACAGAGTCGCAGATACGACGAAAAAATAATTCTTATGTACGAAAATGAAATATTCCCATAGAAATCATTTGTGAAATGTCTAAAATACATTTTTGGATTGAAAAGAAGCTGATTCAGAGGAAGTTGTGACGTTGAAGCCCCCACCTCGCCAGCGAGGAGTCGCGCGGTTCTTTAATTGGCGGCGCTTAGCATGCCCCCTTTAAGGGCTCGGAAGTCTCGGTGTATCGGAAAGAAGCGAAGTCGGGGGAGGTTGGGAACGATACTCGAGACGAAGGGTGGCCGGTACGCAAAACGGGAGTGGTCTCCTGAGGGATGAAAAGCGCCATCTTCCCATTAGACGCGAGATTGATTTTGCGAGAGCTCTCCTTCTTCAGCGTAACAGGCCGACGTGACGGTGTACCTACGGCATCCTCTGCTCCTGCTGGCGCTGTTGCTGCTCGAGAGCGCTAATGTGATTAAAATAATCCGGCGATAATCAAAATACAAAGGGCCGACCAATTTCGGCCGAACGACTTCGCCCCGTAATACCATTAAGACACGCCACACCATAAAAAGAGAAATAAGGGTTTCCTTCACGAGCGGATAATCGCGCGTCGCGAAGCGATTATTAATCGACCTTGCGCCGCTCCTGGCCGACTTTTTATCACTTTGTTACGCCGATCGAGATAAGGAGATCGTGTTTGACACACGGTAACATGGAAATTGCTGTTTTTTTTATTCGCCGCGCGCGCCGGAATATTGTATAATTTTTAATGAACTCGCCTGGCTAGGAATTCCGCTTCTTGCGTGGTCTCTCTTTGTTTTCTGCTATGTGGAGCTTCTAATCTGGTAACTCCACCGTGGCGTAATGTGTTTTGTAGTTGTTTCTTTTCTTGTGTTCTACAGTGGTGGAATCTTCTTTTTCATCCTATTCTCAGTTTTTGTTTTAATAAATAAATTGCTTCGATGTTACTCAATTTCTGTTCCTCGATCGAGAAGATTTATTTCCAAGGTTGCACACCGATTCCGTTCTCGCGATCATCCCCGAAAACCACCCCTTGTTCTTGTCTGGTGACGTAGCTGCTTCCACCCTCGTTCCTCAGGTTCTCCGCCCTCTTGGCCGGATAAAAAAGTTTATTTTAATCTATACAAATTCTAAATCCTTCGCGGCTCGTCCCACCCCCAACGGTGTAAACTGTCGCGACGGAAAATAAGATTCGCCATCCCCCCCGAACTGTTCTTCCCCACCCCTAAACTCGGTTACTACTTTGTTCTTGGAAGTCTCGCGTGTCCTCCGATATCCTCGAGGAACTTTCTCCACGAGGAGAGAGAAAAATTCGAACATCTCTTCTAGAAATTGCCGGAGTTATAGTTAGAGGAGAGTCTGACCCATGAACTCGGCCGATTCGAGACATGCCTCAAGAAAGCTTGTCGCAATCATCGTACGGATAATTGCCACTAATTGCCGGCACGTTTCCCATCATCGTGTCGATCGTCGAACACGCGTAATCATCAAGCATCAAGATACAGTTCCGGTCGTTTCTATTCTCCCCCGGGTTGACTGCGAGTCGTCGCGTCGCGTCGCGTCGTCGCGTCGGGGAAATTACGGTCGCGAGAATCATTACCTGAGAATCTCTCACGTGTCGCAGCGAGAAAGTGAAGCCACGATCGATCGATATCGCTGTAATTAGGCGGTCGTCGTCTGGATCGAATCGGGATCCTCTCGAAGAGAAATCTGCACCCTCTTCGATCCTTTTGAATGTTTTTAGAGTGGGTGTACAAAGTATTCGTACACCTTAAAAAATTTTAAAATCGTCATCTTTATTTTTTCCTTCGCAGTTGCGACCAATAACAATTAAAAAAAAATATTTACACATTAGCTAGTACACTAATCCTTCGAACGTCTCTCTCTGGTCAAATTTCGGCATTACAAAAATTAACAAATCAAACGGAGCGTTCTCCCACTTCACAAAAATGAAATCTTTGTAATGAACTAGTATGAAAAAAAAAATTAGAAAGAAATATAGTCGAACACCATTTGTTAACGTTTCCACGTCCCCGCGAGAAAAAACGCTTTTAATTTCACTAATTTGCGAGGAAAAGGGGAGATCCTACTGGTTACGAATCCCCGGGCTCATAACCCGACACCACGGTCTAATTATGTTCGTTTTCGTTTCGAGGGCGGCCCGGTCGAATGAAATGAAAAGGTTATTAGGAAGAAAAGCTGCATTAGAGTAATAGATGTAATTCATCGCGGTCGAAAGCGAGGCGGCACGCAGCAGCATTTCCTAAGCAACTCCCCGCGCCCACTATAACTTATCACCCCTGTCAACTCGTGCAAGCTGCAACCCTTGTGATAATTGTTTAAACCGACCACTGGCCGGCGCCCTTTTAGACCACCGTGGCCGGTCCCCAGAGTGGACCGCGTTCGTGTAAACTTTATGTACTTAGACGCGAACGTGCGGACACTTAATTACGATTAAATTACTCCCCTTAATCCCGCGGAGAACTTCGAAAGGCGGAGGCTGGCCGGGAATAAATCGCCGGGAACCGGTGGACACTGGCTTTTACCCGGGAAAATATTTTCCTTCTGCGAATTCTTCCTTTGTTCACCACCGAAATACGGTTTTCGCTGATGAGAAATAAACGAGAACGCGAAACTTGACCCTGTACCACCCCTACGATTTTCGTACACTGCTTCTACTTAGCAGGATGGATTTGATTAGGTGAAGAAAAATTAACAAATTTTACAATTTTTAGTTTTGATACTCAAAATTTAAAAAAAATGACTTTCCGAGCAACTTGTGTGCAAAAATTTCGCGCAGCTCGAAATACGAGGTGCAGTCCGAAATCTGAGCAACCGGTCGAAGAAATTCCAAGCAATCAATAACGTTGGCCAGCACGGAAAAAAAGATGTGTCCGGCAGACTCGGTTGGCGCATGTGGATCGGGTCCTAATTAAAGGCGATATTAGTTAATTTATCGTCGCGGCACATAAACGTCACTTCTCGTTCGGTTCATTTATATTTAGAGTCAACAACGCGGGCCTCGGTTTTCTTCGGTGCTCGCGGCGGCCTGGAATAATCGGAAGGATTCCTGTCGATTTATTACGTCGCGCGCTATAACTCAGCGTAACGCGATTAATGAGCCATGCGAACCTTGTTTTGTGGTTGCCGCGGATGTTGCCGTTTTGGCGGCGGTGAAATTCTCATGCACTGGGTGTAAATCTTAAAATCATCTATCCACTGGGGAAGATCTACAAAAATTGAAAATTTATAACATATTTGAATTTCATCGAAATCCGTTTCGACAAGTTTACCAATTTCTGTGCACGTTCGATAATTGCAGTAAAAATCGCACTAAAAAATCGCTGAATAGATCGTCCTGGTCGGGCCAGGTCAAACAACATTTCCATTCCCACCCCAGCCCCTCGGCGGAGTGTTTACACCCCCGCAGTCGTCGGAGTATTACATAAGAATCGCGCGGAAAGGAGCGCTCGTAAATCTGCTCGGGGGGTGGGCGGCAGAGGGTGAGACACCGGGCCGAGTGTCCTTTATAGCATTGTTAACAACTAATGTATGCGGGCCGGGGCCCCTCCGTGCATTTAACATTCTTTAACATTATTATACACATGGCGCCCGTCCGTGAGCCGTTGCCTCCGCGCGTCTTCCAGCCTGTAGACGACGACGACGGTTCTCGCCCTCGGGGAAGAAGATTTTTGCCGGTTTTATTTAACTGCAACCTCGGAACCCTTCCCTCACCCTTCGCCAGCCCCCCTGGTCCACCTTTGCCACCCCGAGGCACCGGTTTTTTCCCCTCTCGACTCGTCGCGGATCCTCCGACCGGACTCGGGATTCACGCTCGGGAATCCAGTCACGTTTTAAGACTTACGATCCAGGCCGTAATTTCGGCGAACAAGTGGCGCTTACTGCTTTCTGATACGACTTAAGAGAGGGCCGCACCCCCGGCCCCCCGGGGCCCAGAACCACCCCCGGTCGTTCGAAACGTTCGAAACGACGCGCGAACCGCGAGCGTGTTCAGCCGTTTACGAGGAAATCTGCAGGTCTGATCTTCGACGAATGCGACACGTCGCAAGCAAAAGGGTTCTTGACGATTTCTTGACAGCTGTGCAGGATAATTTGTTTAAATCTTCGCGCATCAATTCGATTCTCTATGTACGCTCGACCGTCGTCTTTTTGAATAATTGTGAAAACATTTTATCTGCATTTCGATGAGATTTTCGATGGAAACACATTTTTGTAATTCTCAGACACCGAGAAACAACACAGACTTGAATTTGAATTCGACGAAAAATTAGAATGCAAGAGCCACAGACGAGCAGAGCACGGGGAAGAGGGAAAGGGCAAGGGACGCGATGAATAGTCTTTGGACGGGTTCCAAAAAGTATAGCCGACAGGGTAGGAAGACGATAGAGAGGATCGCCTGCCTGGGACTAGAGAAACGAGACAGGCCGAGCACTCGAACGAGCAAAACGAGCCGCTAAGAGGAAGCCGGGGCGAGCGAGAGCGCGATAGCGAGCAAATAATAGGGAAATGATTTGCTCCTTGTTAGATAAAGGACACCGCGAGGGGACTCGCGAAAAGAAATATTGCTCCGAATGAAAGGAAGCGGGGGGGTGGGGGTTGAATCGGGGTGGATCTCCGTTTTGCTTGTAACCGCTCCTTCGGATAGGTCGTGCCAGGTCATCCGCACGAGTATTCTGCTCGATTAGGAGTTAAATGCCGATCTGTTTCTGTGGTTCTCGGCTCGGAGGCTTCTGAGCCAGTTGCTTTCGCGTTACTATCGGATCCGATTACCAACAAAGAGAAAATGGAAACGTTTTACCCCTGTCTAAAACATTCATGTTCCAAGGCTTCAGTCAAGAATAAAATAAATAAAAGAAAAATTACCCGAAAACATTGTATGTACCTCGAGGGTTGATGAGAGAATGAAAAAAAATGCCCGTTTTCGGGATTAAGAACAGGATACAATGAATAACGGAGAATGGTGTTAAAAAATTCAGATTCGAAGGGATACGCGTCCGCCAGAGTGGAAACCGGTCCTCTTTCCGCGCGAGCGGTTTTTACGCAAGGGGTGTTAGCCAGGAAAACACGATGGAAGTTTGATTTTCGTCCAGTCACGTTTCATCACTTTCATACCGTGACCCGTCTCCCGGTTATTCCAATTCATTATTTCAACATCGACCCGATGATATCGCGGCAATCCCACATCGATAATCGATAATGAACTGCTTGTTTCGCATCCCTTAAGAAACAAACCGGTCCTCCGTTTTTTTCCCCGCGTGATCGTACTCCCTGGATTAAACTTGCTGATCATAGTTAATCATAGTAATCGTCACCGATACCAAAACACATTTACAGACCTGCTCTCTGCAATCAAGCAAATTGCATTTGCCGAACGCTTCATTCATGATCGCTATCTCGATTCAGAAACGTTACCTTCTCTGTTAATCCAACGAACAGTTACAATGTCGTGACACTCGTGACTAGACTGCGGATTTTTGCGCATTTACGGAGAAATGGGTGAGATGTAAAACAGAAACTCACTTAAACAATTACCACCGTGGTGAAGGATCAATCCACGCCTCGACAAGAACCCGGAAACTTCCTAGAACCGATCTAGCAACCTCCCAAAAAATTTCAATTTCCTCGATGACCACTAGAATCCGCGAGCAAACGACTCTGAAAGCTTCGAAAGAGTCCACTCGAAAGAAGAACAAATCGCAGCGTTATACTAGAGAGCACAACGGATGATGCAGCAGTCATAATTCCACGACAGAAACGCTCGCTAAGAACCGGCAATTTTCAACAGCTCGAGGATCGTTTCCCGGTAGAGAGTCTTGATCGCGACAGGTGCCGTTGCAGCGGTGCAGCGGTGCACCGCGTTGCGCTTTTCCTGGAACTGGACGTCGATTACAGACACGAGATCGCGCATTTAGCGGAGAAACGAGCCAGTTGCGAAGAGAGATTGGGGTGGAGGCCGCGATTCCGGGAACGAGAAACAGAAAACCGGAGCGGAGCGGAGTAAAGGGAATCGGCGAGCCTTTCTCCGCTCGAAGGGTTGCCTCGTGGTGTGCAGGACGTAGGTGGAGGTCGAGGATAGGGTATGCATGGCGGCGGAGAGTCCAGTAGCGATCATCAATCAGAAAGGCAGTCAGCCGTCCGTCGGTCGGTCGGCTGGTCAGCCACATCCAACGCGTACGGAGTTTCGCGCTCGGAAGGCATCTACCTACGAATCGACGAGTCATGCCTCGACTACCGGAGCCTGACAATCGATCCGGCCTGACTGCTAACCTGCACCACTTCTGCGATTGTTCTTTCCTGCGCTGTCCATGCTGGGCAGACTGTATTCTTGCTCTAACAGTCCTCTGTCCGCTACTGGTCTCGCTGTTTCAGTTGATAGTACCTCTAGCGCCTTCTACATCTTACAGCAGATGCAGGCAATTTTTATTTCGCATAGATATCCGCCGTTCAGTGATAAGGATATTCTTTTACTCGTAGAAATACTCAGACGTCATTAACACTAAACCTACCGAGCGCTAAAAGCGAATAAAATGTTTTTACTCAGAAAAATAACAAGACTCTGTTCATTTAGATTTTGTGCAACCTTTATAACAATATGTGCTCGGATAAAGAAATTTATGTAAACAATTTCTATGTAAGCAACTTCATAATTCCAATAATTGCGAAATGAAAAATATAAAACTGGTCATTTGACCGGCAGTGGTAGGTTTAGCGTTAACGAACATTCCGGTTAATTGACGGTAAGTAGAAACAGTGCGTCACGAGCAGCGGCTTATTATCTCTGTACCTTGAAACCGAGGATAGCCGGAAAAGAGAAACGTCAATGGCACGTCAATCTTATCTTCTTTTCGTTGAATTATTCATCGATTAGTCCGCATTCAGTACAAACAGTCATGAATTCTTATTGTTTCTATTCCTCGGAACTAAAGCTAGCGGAAAAGGAAAAATTGATTCTATAAATCGCATTTTTTCCGTATCAAATTATCCAGCAGCTCCGAGTTCCTAGTAAGTAGTCACAGCGCGTAGTAAGCAGACATTATACTCTGGCCACTAATGCTGATTAGTTTTGTTTCCTCGAAAGGCTTCCGCTATCCGTTCAAGCAACTCGATCATTCTTTCCACGAAGACAGGCCTTGTGTTTGAAGCATGTGTCCTTCGGGAAGAGGCTGACCTTT
This sequence comes from Lasioglossum calceatum, assembly GCA_963966675.1. NCBI lineage: Eukaryota > Metazoa > Arthropoda > Insecta > Hymenoptera > Halictidae > Lasioglossum > Lasioglossum calceatum. The sequence continues at coordinate 16,247,587 of OZ016543.1, read as the reverse complement.
TTCCAGGTTTTCCGAAGGTCGAGGGTCTTATCCAAACTTCACCAGACCCTCGAAGACGCAGTGCTTCCGGTGCACGAGACTGTCCGGAGGTAATTGCACCGGTTGATAATGAAATTACGAAAGTTTCTCCCCCGTTCGGACCGATGCTCGACGTCGCATGACTTTTTATTAGCTGGCTGACATTTCCGGAACCGAGAAGTCAGCTAGTCAATACTGACGGACCCTGGGGGTGCTGAATAATCTTTCTGTCGACACTGTCTTTTAAACTCACAATCAATTCCTGTGTTTATCTCAATAACCAATTTATTGTGCGTGTGCACATACAGTGTCCCACAAAAGGATTTCGATGAAATTTTCAGTATGTGTATAACTCACATAGATCCACAAAACATATATTTTAAATTTTCATTGAGGGTCCAAATAAAAAAGTTTTAAAAAATGCCGTTTTTATTTTTGCATGTAACCTTGTAAATTATAATTTTTGGAAAATGTTTTTGTGCACATCATTTAGTAAACCAATGCTTTTGATTGCTGACAAAACATTAGGTCGTTTGCTACAATTATAAAAAAGTTATTCTGTTTTAAAGGGCGTACGAACACTTTTGTGGGCCACTGTACGTATTCTGCACATCAAAATTGATTGGTATAGTGCAAAGTTATAAATTTTAAAAGTTCCTGTACCATTACTCACAATATTGTTTACATTATTAAATATGTTGGTATCTAATCAATTACTACACATTTAGGTATTGTACGAGGTATTATATCAGTTCCCATAAAATGTATCTGGTCCAAAAATTGATATCTCGAACGAGACGCATAAAATCGATCGGAATTCTTCAAGTGCTAGAGACAACTGTTAACTTCGATCGCCAGTTTCAACGCAGCGCTATTGCAACCGTCGGCTAATTACCCCAGACGGTTTCACCCCCTTCAACCCTTCGCCAACCCCCGGTTGTCGTCGCCGGAACCACCAGCTTCCAGCGTTTCGGTTTCCGCGAAAGAAAAGACGCGTAAGAAGGGACCGGTCGTAGCTCGCGCGGCTAATGTCCCTTAAAAGTAAAGTGCTTAGTCCGCGGCTGCGCTTGTAACCGGTCTACCGATTGTTGCTAAATTGATTTTAAACCCGTGGAACACCCGCCCGTTGCCACACGGTTCATTGTTTTTCTTGCGAGGCTCGGAATCGAGGTTTCAGAGTTCAGCTTCGCGGGCTTCCGTATTTTTTCTTGGCTAGAAGAACACCCTGACCGACGTTCTGTGCTCTCCTTTGTGACCGTGCAACTATTCTGCTCGCGTTTCACGCCGTTTCCTCCGCTTCGCGGGCCCGTTACGTTCGGTACCGTTAACTGCGTCCGCGGGGCCTGAATTCGCTCGCTGCTTCACCGATTGTGTTCACCCTTCAGTGGAATTTAGTCAGAACTTTTAGAACTTTAGAAAAATTATGACATTGCATTACTTTAAATGACGAACCTATCTGCCAAAAATGAATCTACCTACAGAAAACTTTCCAACCATTGTTCCACCTTCTCGTCAATCCCAAGCAAATCGAACGAAAAGTTCAACGTGTAGATTTTCTTCTGTCGGCGTATTAATTCGTTCCAGCGGGGAAATGAATATTTCCAGCTGGCGAGTCTCACGGCGAGACAGACAATGCAAAAATCAGGGATCCAAAAGGCGAAAGATCATCCCGGGCATTCATTCCGCGGCGATTTCCGCCGCGCTCGGCGAAATCCTTTTATCTCCGGTCGGATCGGACAAAAGGAAGTGGGTGCTATCGCCTCACCCACGTCGCTGTCGCCTCGCGTAGACCGTGTTTCCTCGTGTCAACGTCCGCGGCCGTGACTCCAACTGGCGAATCAAACAGCCATCAGAGCCGACAGTGCCTTTTGAAACCGTGTGGCCCTGCGCCCGGTGGCGAAAACAAAAAAACACACGTACACAAAGCTAACGGGGCGGCTGGTGTGTTGCCCGCGAGCACTTTGATCGCCGAATGACTCGCGACTTTGCATTATGAGGCTAAACTGCGCGCCGCGTCCAACAAACACGGACCCGTTGCCGCTTCTGCTTCTCCGGAGACTTTTTATCTAGCTGTGAGGCCCGTCACGGGCAACAGGTTTTCGCTGATCCGACAAACCAACCCCCGGAACACGCCATTGCGCGATTATCCCGGTTTAGCGAAACGCGGACGCGGTTTTAGACCTCGGCGTTGCGGTCCGAGACGATGTTCTTGCTGCGAGAGCAGAAAATGCATTTTCATCGGGCCACTTTCGAAGTGTGCTTGTTTTGAAAAATTGGCCTGGAAAGGAGACGCTTGAGACTATATTTCCAAATTTTATGAAAATTTTTCAATGATCCCATGCTATTCTGAAAATCGCATCTGTCACTGTTTTCATTCCAGTGTACTTTTAGATATGTATATTGTCTTACACACCCACGGAATCGGATTGTTTACTGTCTGAGATTCCTCATTCGCTCGTCTCTTATTGTGGTGCACTTGATGAAGCATGTTGCGCTGGCATACGTCCAGAGTCGAGGCGCGTGCGGACCTGCCAAAGTACTCTTTGAGAATCGCTCTACTTTGCGTTCGACTGTCGCGAGTCGTGAAATCGGATGTGTCAAGAGGGAGAATGCACTTGGGAATGCTTCCGTCGCATATTTCGCATAATTTATCCTCTGCATATAATGCCACTTTCCAAGCTGGCAGCGAACGTTTTGTAAACTTCTGCACTGCACTCTTTGAAGATACTCTCGTAGCTCCAAAAATACATTTTCACTTCGATGTTCTATGGACAATGATTATTCGCGTCGAACCTAGGTGAACGTTATCAAATGAACCTTAAAAGATTTGTACCGAACAGACAAACAAACAAACAGACAAGAAAGCGAGCTAATAAAAACGTGGTAAAATAGGAAAGAACACAGTACAATATTCGCGCGATGTTTATACTTTTTGGCTCGCCCGAAGTCCGCAGAACAGAGCGACCAAAGCCCCGACATAGATAGAACTCGGACTCGCTCGCGTCGAATTAGTGGAATTACGATAATGCCACGCAACAATTAAATCGAGCTCAAAATCATCCCGGGGATTCGGAGCGTAATATCGTTCGGCGCGTCCTCTATCCGCGTCGAATCCGTTTCTCGTCCCTTGCTCGTGCATCCGGGATGTCCGTTCACCCTCGCGACACGGGGGTGGCCGGCACCGGGTGAAATAACGCATTAGAAATTCAGATGACCGAAAGAGAGAAGGTCGTCCCGCGATTTATCAAATAAAAGGCGGCAGTACAGTCAAATGCCCGTCGCTCGTCGCGTCGGTGGAAGCGACAGTTCATTTTTAATATAAAACGAGAGAGACTCCTGAGAGACGACGTTCGAGAAAGGAACGACCGGAGGAGGTGGAGGTTGATGGGTGGCACGGGAGGGTGGGGGATGGGAAGAAACGAAAGAAGAGTTCTGTCTCTCCTTCCCGCTCTCTCCTACCCCCGGGCGTAACGACAAAAAGAACAGGGCTGATATCGTTGCTGATGTTTGCGAGGAGACGCCGCGCCGAGGAAACGCGCTCTGAAAAACCCTGATCCTCGACAGAGATTGCAATTCCTCGGCCGAGGCGGCCATTTGCGCGATACCGATGCACGGAATTGTTTTTCGCCGAGTCCACCGCGCCGCGCCGCCGCGCGCCGCCGTGCAGAATCTCGCGTCGTCGATTTTTAGGGTGGAACACGGCCCACGGTTTTTCTCCGGTTCCCCCCGGTGAGATCGAAATGCTACCTACGGCCTCGCTATGGGAACAGCGCACTGCAATTCGCAATTTTATCCTCGCCTTGCTCGATCCGGCTCGCGCGAGAAATCGACGCTCTCTGCATCCACTGACGTCCTCCCTTAACCCCCTGCCGTATTTAAACGAGTCAGACTCGTGATGAAGATTTCAAACAAAATCCAACAAATATGAATATTACGCGTTCCTTTTTTCTTGTTCGTAATCAATATTTAACTTTTGATTACTCGCATGTAGTATTTACAATCTCGAAACTTTCAGTTTAGCGATTCAAGCACAAACAAAGTAGTTATTTCATTGAATAAAAATGTATTTATGTTGTAGCAATAATCAGGCAATTTAAAAATGACACAATTTCAGTTGTACATACATCCGTCGACTCACATTTCAAAGCAACGTGCTCTCCCGCTCCCAATTTCTTGCCAACAATCCATGTAGCTCTCTAGATCTTCCAATTCGTTTATTATTCTCTCACTTGAAGAACAGTCTGCGTTCTTTGCGACATATTCGCCGCGCACACTTGCCAGCGGTAATAAAATGAAACATTCTCGAACTGTTACCGGTGAACGATAGCTGACAAGACGCCGCCGAGAGACGTAACAATAAATAATCGAGTTTACAGCGAAATTAGCTTCCATTATTTCCGCGAGAGCTACGGTAGAAGTAAGTTCCGATCTCCGAAAAGTTAACGAACTCGAATGATCGAAGTTCCGGGTCCCCGGGGTAATTGACGTTTGCACGCCGACAACGTTACTAAGCAGACAGTTAATAATTTGTTTCTATTGTCGCCGCAGAGTTCCACGACTCGTCCACGCTCATCCATCATAGTGCTCGTTCCCTTTGCTGCTTTTCCCGCCACGTGGACACGGTGGCGTCTCCGCGCCCGGGTTTTTCGCATCGCGTTTTCTGTACCACTTCGCGATACCTGCCAACGGTTAAACGGTTTATAAACAGTCCCAGTCCGGCGATTTATTAGCCGGTGCCTCGGAGGGTTGCGAGGGACCACCCCCGAAAACGCGGTTAGGCCACTTTGCACGGTTCCTTCGAGCCTCGTCCCAGCCGAGGGAAAGTTCGACAATCTTTTTCACTTGTAAAAATATTGTTTCTGAACAAATCAATTTCTGGATTTTATTGCTTTTTACAAAATTTCTGTAAGACACTGTTCGCGGGACACCATTTCCATGATGCAACCGTGAGGCTTTATTCGACACAGCATTTTTTAATTTTATCTGGTCGTTAAGTATGAAACTTGACAAATAAAACACATATATCAAACACATTCGTCAAGTTTCATACTTAACGACCTGATACATTGAACTAGACAAACAGGTTCTGTTATTAGTTGAAAATGGAAAATTATTTTTAATGCCTGTGTTAATTTTTTTAACCACGAGACTGAACGCTCTCGAGTTCAATACAACGCTTGAAATTCCTCTCCGCAATCAGGACTGACAAATAAATATTTCCCAGCATGTACGATCTCACTTGCAATGCATTCGAACAAACAACAATCGACATAAACGCGTTTCCAGTGTCTAGAAAAAAGAAACTCAGTCAAATGCGCTCGTACTATGACTCACGATTGCAGAGGGGATGAGTGAAATTAAGTGAAAGTGCGAACTGCAGATTACCCAAGTCAGAAGACTACAGGAATTAAAGCAAGTGCCATTTAATTAATTTAACGATGAGTGAAGCGGAGTGTCGTTACAGAGATAAATATTTCTTCGTTGCAATTTTTATTTCCACACGCCGAACAGATTCTGCGTGTATTCTATTACACGTACATTCTTTTTACGAGTGACTGGAGTAACCGTCGCAAAAACTTGCGGAATTATTCACCGGCCCCGGGGTTCGCCGAGCGAAAATATGGCCGCGCGACTCGCTGAGACGACGACGACGCGGATGATGTCGTCGTTCCGCGACGGTGCCTTGGAACATTTCCATGAAATTATTATTAAAGCTGGCGATCGCGGTTTGTCTCACTTTGCAGACGATTTGCATGCGTCCCGGAGAAAAAGTCGGCGAACCGCGGGCCTAAATGATCCCTTTCCGCGTTTCCAACCCCCCGGACAACGCGATATCGCCTATCCTACGTTTCGCGCACATCACCTCGGTCCACAGTGTTCTCAAATCCAAATCATTTTATAAGTAATGTCGTTTCATGGTAATTATTTAGAATGAGGCACTTCTCCCCGATTTTTTCGAGCGTGCGAAAAAGATACGCAACGTCGAACGTCGGTCGAATCGTCCGACATCGGAGCCATTCTGATTAGTATATGCACAAAGTAGAATTGGTTGACCATGGTCAGACGCATCAGACGATTCTTATGCAATAGCACGTGTATTCGCTGCATTTTCAAACTCGGTTTTCTCGAAAACGAAGCGTCAAACAAAAATATGTTATTCCTTTGTTTTGACTGATTTTTACATGCAGTATCACCCCTTGCTCGGTTGTACCACCCGGCCGGCTATATACTGTATAAGCTGAGCTTTCAATTTTGAAATACTACTCCTGGATTTTCGTAATCTATGACCTAACCACGACTCATTCTATTCGCATGGTTTTTCCATTACTAGTTGAAATTCTGGATGACAGCTATAATGCAAAGATTATGCATAAATATATAATATTATATAATATGATAAAGAGGACAATTTTTATCATCTTTAAACGTTTGCAGCTCATTGCAACGTCGACCGGTTTTGACGAAATTTTCAGAATATGTTTAACCCTCATCCATCCCTCATTTCACAAACTGAATCTGTCCCTTGGTGTCAAGTTGACACAGTAATACAAAAAATCGATAAAATAACAAGTCAAACAGTTACTTTTCGATGTTTTTTTCCGTGAAATTGATGAGTTAACATGTACATTTTAGGTTTCTGCAGTTATATATGTTTCGCATTAAAAAAATAAAAGTCACCAAGTTTCGAACGAATTTATCTACAGATAACAGAACAGTGTAACATATTTCGGGAAAACTGTGTCAAATTGACACGAGGGACGGATGAGGGTTAATTGACACAGATCTACAAAACGTATTTTCTAAATTTTCAATATAGGCCCACATAAAAAGGTTGTAAAATGCAACTTTCAGTATTTTTTCTACAATTCCTTCCAATTGCAATTTTTGAAAAATTTTTTCACATCTAGTAGTCAACTAATTCCTGTAACTTCCTAAAAAAGATCAGATCGTATAGTAGAATATTAAAAAAGTTACCGTCTTTTTTAGAGCGCCCGAATATTAATCCGAGTCACAGTATGTGAAAAGGAAAACGTTGTTTAAAATGTCGAAATCTATAACATATTTAAATTTCATCAATACCGGAGAGGAGTGCCTCTTTCTAAATAATTACCAAAATTTTTTGTACACAGTTTGGTAGACACAACAATTCTTGAAATATTTCACGAGAAACATAATTTTGGAATTCTTTCAAGGGCTGGTTTCATCCAGTCTCACCCCTTTAATGCGAGAAGTGGTACGAAAAAATAGAGTTGCATACTTGTGTGCAAAGTTTCACAATTTTTCGATTTAATGAATATTCCCAAATGCTATTTTAAATGGTCCAGACTATAATGAATGACCATCTGAAGAATAGAGTAGCAGGATCCCGATCTTGTTTCATCAGGAGCAGTCTGATTGGTGGAATAAAGTGAAAGAGACCGCGTCAGTGAGGGGTGCTCGAAACGTGGAGTGCTCTCGTCGATTTCATGATAAAGGTGATTGAACAATTAGGACTCGCGGCGAAGAGAGTTCCGTCGCAACGGGAAGGAAGAGAGAGAGGGGGAGAGAGAGAGAGAGGGAGTGGAAGAGCGAGAGAGAAGAGCATCTAATTTAAAGATTCATTGGCAAGTAAATCCGCGGCGAATTAGAGATAACTCTCGCAGGAAATCCCGACGAGCGAGGTCCTTCGAGGACGACGCCGCGTCTCCGGGGCAGAGGGGGTTGAAGAAGGAGAGCAGAGGGGTGCTCTTAAGGCTATGATATCACCGGGAACGTATTTAACGGAGGATAAAGTACACGCTCGAGGAAAGAACTGTTCCGAGAATCTCTGGCTGTGCGAGATAAAGGGTGCGAGTGCCGTTCGATCGAATAAACGCGAGTGCCTCGTGTTTCTTCGCGACGAAGTAATACGCTCTCGTTATTTCACTCCCCGAGATTAAACCGGAATTCTTGTGCAATGAGCTTGAAAAAATACATTTGAAAATCTGCACGTAAAATTTCTGAATTTGCACGCGTTTGCTGAACACGCTTCTCTTGCAACCTGGTTTTATTTTATTACTCTGCTGATGCGTAAAGTGCACGAGCCTCTATTGTGCACTTCGCGAACGTTTTGTGTATCTGATTTCTATTGGCGGAGCGAAGAGGTCGATTTCAGGGAAGAAACTTTTTTTGCAAAGTTCTCAGACCGCGTGGGTGGCTGAGTCGCCAAAAACCAGAGTCTGGGGAACTCGTTCGGTCATAAAATCGAAGGATAGTTCAATTCTCCGACGTAAATCCTCGTGAGCCCTCTGATCGTATCTTCTGTACTGTTTCAGAAAATCGAACCGAGAAGTTCTTGCCGCTCCGAGACCACCGAAATTTTGTAATCGTATGACCGTTTCCCACATATTTTCTAAAATGTCACTGCAGATAAGACATTTTTTACGAATCCATAAAATCAAAGTCTACCGATAGCTGTAAAGACCACGTGCATTGTTCCGTGATCCAGCATTGCGCGAGTGGTTGGCGAGCATCTGTAGGAACCACAGTACCATCCCCCGAAGCGGAACACGCGGTTTACAGCTGCAGAAGGCGGCGCTCGGGATGGAGCGGGTGGCGTTCAAATAATAAACACGGTATAACAAATTGATAATCCGGAACCCCATAATCGTACGCATATTTCGGCCCGGGAATCTGTGGCCCGACACTAAAAGAAGTTTCCACGCTCGTTGTTGCGCCAAATGGGCCGCCATAAAAGTGCGGGGGTGCTTGCCGCCCCTCTTCCTTTCTGATCCCGCCGCGTCCACCCTCGCTTCTTCGTTCTACTCCTCCCCGATGCTCGACCGTCGAGCCGCCACCGGATAAAACTGTCTAGGAAATAGTTCGTATTTTTACATTTTCCCAAACGCGCCCGTATTTCCGTTTCCGGGGGATTTTGCCCGCTCTCTGGGGGCTTGCGACCTGGGAAACCGTCTCCCAGCTAGCTTCCGATTCGATAATAACGAATATATTGTCGCCATTAACCCACCAGGTGCTCGCCGAAAAGAGATACTATAATAAAATGTCTGCGTATCGTATTGTTTTATGATCAGAGAATCGAGGCCGAAACAATTAACGAATCCAGTGCGCACGCACGTTCCACTGAGTCTGATTACTTGAAAAATGTAAATATATTTGATTATAGAGGATCATTCTTTTAATGACTTGGTAATTGTTTAATGATGACGGTGATTATTAAAATTACATGTAGTAATTTGGGTTAATATTTGTGAGGTTCAGAACTATTTCTCTTATCGTTCTATTGGATGTTATGAATAAATCTGTAGGAATGTTCTTCTTCGCGTAAGTAGGGTGAATGTACTTTTGGTCTAGTTTGTGGGAGATTCTCTCGAACGGTAACTGCACGCGCGTGTCTGGTTATGAACGGCCAGTTCTACTTTAAGACGGTTCTTTCTCGTTACAGTTAGTGGAGAAATGCGTGATTGTAGGCTTTGCAAATCAATTTCACCCGTTAAGAATGCTTAATATTAATTATGTCGCTTGAGGTGGTAAGATTTCGTTCGCCGACCAATTTTACCACGTTTCCATTCTCGATAGAGCCACGAAGAGTGAGACGTGCCAATCATTTGAGAATCGCGTGTCCGAGAACACTATAGTTTACCGAGGAATCGGCAAGGGAGCAAACTAGCGTTGGTCGACGGAAGAAGTGTCACCAGACGGAAGATAGCGTCCTGTTGGTAGGGTGGTTCGCGTTCTTGGGGGACGATAGCAAGGAGGATAATGATAATCCAGCCTCTAGCCTAGTGCTGTCCCGAGGGATGCAGGGATTAATTGACACATCGGCGTTTTGGAGGCGAGTCTTCTGGGCTGGCGCCTCCGGTTTGCTACCCGGAGCGACGTGACTGATGAGACGCCTCGAACAAGCCATCGTGAAAAACACTCGTGGATTCTTTTGCGGCTGGTTCTTCTTTTTTCTCTCTCTCTCACTCTTTCTCCCGGGGAGGTATCCGCCAAGAATTACCAAGCAAACCCCCGACACCCACCCCGTTCGGCGGGCAAATAACTAATCGTACGTGGTTCCATCCCCTTGAGCAACGGCCTGGGACATAGCGTTGCGGCGTAGACGACGACACGTTCATGTTACAGATTGGAATTTAATGCGAGCCGCAGTGACGCACGATCACACGCTGCCGAACCGGGGACTGACGGAGGGTTGTCTTCGGAGCACACGAAGATGACGAGACGCGTCTTCGAGGAGCAGGGGCTGAAACTACGCTAATTGAAATTTTACCGAGGAGGATGGATTGTTCCCGGAGATCTACGGCTTTGATATTTCCGGCGGGGATAGGTCTTCGGGATGTGGACGGGAGCTGTGGGGGTTGAGACGTTCTTCGTGTCTGAAGATTTTTGTTAAATGGAAGACGAATTAATCTCGAAGCGACACATTTTATACTTACGAGGTTCCCTTTGTGTCTTTCAATCGTTCAATGACATCAAAGCTTATTAGAAATTGGTCAAGTGAAATATAAAACAGCAAAGGATTAGAAAACTTTAAGAATATTGCAATGTTGTTTTTAATGTAATGAAGTCGTTAAGGGATGAAATCAATTTTTATTTTATTCCTGCTTCCCGCAATCAGTGAAGGACATTTTTATTTTGCGTGAAGATCCGCAGTCTAGTTATTACTTTCCGGCATTGCTCATTAAAAAATACCAACGGAATTTTGCTGGCAACCCTGAGTCGCGTACAATTGATTATTAACCCTTTGGTTACCCTGGACGAGATATCTCGCGGCCCGATACTTCCCGATAAACGCTTTTGACGAGATATCTCGCCTCCTAGCATCAGTGGTTTGACATTATAGACGAAATACTTTCTGTTTTATTCGGTCATTTTACCCGAGATAAAGATTTCATTCATTTCTTCCTTTTAAAAATTAGAATATAGTTACGTATGAATATATATTTGTCTATAGTGTCAAAATAGAGGTGCTAGGTGGCGAGATATCTCGTCGAAAGCGTTTATCGGGAAGTATTGGGGCGCGAGATATCTCGTCCAGGGTAAGCAAAGGGTTAAACATAAGCTGTCTGTGTCCAGTTCATTTTAACCAACAAAGTTTTATTGAAAGAATGAACCTAGATAATGTCTGGAGAACAGACTATTCTTCACTCTGAAACGGTTAAAATTGGTCTCACCGGCCAAACGACCCCGAGATCTTAAAATTTTCACTTTCAGACGTGGGCGCTGGTCATCGCGAAGGGGTTCAGAGTCCGATAAGGGATGCCGCGTCGAGGGGTCGAAGGCAAAACGCGTCCAGAGCGAGGGCCGAGAGGGCAAAGAGGGCCGAGAGAGGGTACGTGGGCATCGGTGCCAGCAGGCCGCGTGAGTTATGGCCGTCCCGACGCTCTCTCCCATTGGCCCTCGGCTCAATTTACAGATGATTCCGCGTGTTACCGCCTGGCCAACGGCTGGTTAACCTTCGTGCCAAACACTTAATCTTCCTGTGTGTCCCGCGACTGCCGCTTCAGATCGCGACTTTCCCGATAACACTCCGCTCCGCTCCGCTTTGCTTTGCTTTGCTCGGCCTCGGAACGGTTAGATAAATGGAAAGAGGCGTTCTATGGGGGCTATCGTTTTGAGGACCGTCGGCCCTAGTGGCCCATAAACTTGGCCACCCTTCTGATCCCATTGCCAGGCTACCAGCGTGTACATGCGACCTTCCTGTCGCTGGAGCGTGCCACGGACCTATCCCCCGCAGATTTATCGGTCCTCGATGGGCCGACAATAGCCAACAAGTTGCTGGAAAACGATCGAGAACTCCTCTACCTTCTCATCGACACCGGCTACCAACCAGTCGACACTGTCTTCGGGGTTAATGGCGGCGATCAAGGTCGCGGGACCAGGTTAAACGAGGACCTTGACCTGCTAATTCGCTTTTTGACGAGTCTGTTAAGCAAGCGTTGAATCGGTCTCTTCTGTGCTGCAATCTTTGAGGAAGTTCCTAGGTTGTAACGTGTTTTATGAACAGACCGAGGATCTTCTCGCGAAGTAAAAATTGTCTGCGCCAATTTCCAGGCACAGCATTCACTTAGGAATTTCTTTTACTCTACTTCTCTTAATCTCACCTCGACAGTAAAGTTCGTACGATAATCGCGACTTAAGACAATGACGACATCAATTATAGAAATGAAAAGATTTTCCACCGCCAGTCTGGTATTATAACAGTGTTTGGTTGGGTAACAGGTTAATTAATTTTTCCGGAGGAATGTACACCGCGAACGGGTTTGAACGACAGTTCCAGAAAATTTAGGGGGAATTGTCGGCTCTGCAATTAACCTTTCGAAAAGCCCGGGGCTAACGGGGTAATTCTATAGAGGCGATGCAAATTTCTACGCCTCTTTCTGTGTATGCGGCATGCACCGTGGCATTAAGTGTCTGGTTGTCTAGTGAAAGTTCGTAATGAAGTGCACATGGCGGACTGGACGAAGTTGTTACTCAACTGAATATTTTATGCTAAAGTGAAGATTGAATATGTGTCTCCTGGGGCCTGATAATTATCTTGGTATTTCTTCATTTGTGCTCCGCGTTAATGCGTGCGGAACGTACTCGTATCAAGTGTTTGTGGAAGAAAATGCTCACTATGACCAATGCATAAAAATCTATTGAAAACATAAGAAAGTAGTTGATTCGTTCGCGATAGAACAGATACGAAGAACTGCAAGAATGAATACGTTATTCAAAAATAATTCATTCTTCATCCCTGAGAAGTTGTTTGAAATTATTTGTAAAAATGACTCGACGATTGTATTACATATTCTCCGGTCACTTTTGATCAACTCTTTCCACAGTTGATTTGATGAACGACTCGGTCCTCGCGAGTTAATAAATCAAAATGAACTGTCCGTTGCGCGTTAATCATTAATGTTATTTGATTAGCTCCTGGCTTGTGGTTTATCTTCATGTACAATTTGGTGGAGCGGCTGCTCTCAGTTTTAGCCATATTCAATAACAATTTTATACAAATTTCTTCGCTTCGAGAATTTTGCCTCGAGAATTAGACGAACATGATGATCTCTGATGATTTGAATGGATCCGCCATGAAATCGTGGAAATCATTAATCTCTCAATAATTAAACAAGTTGTATCGCGTGCCGTAAAATGTTTAAATCGCCATTAATCTTGAAACTCTGTCAAACAAAGTCCAACTCAACTCCACAGCCTATCAATCCGCAATTCAAACGATCGATCCAACAACTCGCACACCGCTCGCTCGAAAACCAAAAACTGGGCATCCTAATTCGACTCATTCTTCGCGCAACCCCCTTGACCATCAAATTTGTCGAGCACTGCCAAACGAAGCGTACATAAATCAAGAAAAGCTGCCATGTAAGAAGAGCGGTGGCTAACGAAAGAAATCATTAGCCTCTCGGGATCGACACATGGCGTTGGTGAATGGAGTCGAGGTTCGAATAGCCTAATCGACGTCAAACGAAACCTCAAACCAGAACGAATCGTCGGTGGGTTCTGGGGTCACGACGACGAAGACACGCGGGGACCGAAACCGTGGATTCCGGAAGACAATAATTCATCCTCATTGAAAGGGTTTACGGGCTGCGGGCTCGCATGTGCTGGCCATCGGTCCATCGATTGTCCGCTCCGGGAGATACATCATAATTCTACGGTGTGGAGAGTGTAGAGACACACCGTCTACTTTGCGAGTGTTGGCTTGGGGAAAACGCGCGCGCGGTTTTCGCACATGATGGACACCAGATGCCGGCGATCCTCGAGGAAAAGGAGTAGCAAGAGGTTAGAGAGGAGAACTGTCATTAGCCGACGGACACTGGGCACCCCGTGGCGTACCACAATGTGTCCCCTGCTCAGACGATATACCATGCTACCTGACCCCGACAGGCTAATGCTATAAACAGACTCGCCGAATCCTCGCCACCGCCGTTAATTGACTCTGCGGCCCACTGTTTGTCGCTCGAACCCCGCCGTGACGACCACTATACGACTGTACCGGGACTGTCTTAATTGATAATGACAACGAGCACCGTTTTTTCGCCGATTCTCGAGCCTGTTAATCCACGGTGATTTATGAGCCAGTCGGGCGAATTCGAAGCCTACGGGTAATCGAAGCGATTGGCTTTTTCACCTTTTTCACCCTCGATGGATTGTCAATTTGACTCCGTACGACCGACGTCATTTGTGTTACCATTGTCACAACTTTTGTAAAAGTTGTTTATTAAATGTGCGTGTTGCTTGGTTTAATTTGTCTCGTCATAGATTATAAACTATTGCAATAATCTCTTGACGGTGTAGACTTTTTTATATTTTTTACTGTACTAGAATGATAGATACGAGGAACTTTCTTTTCTACCCCTAAGTGAACTATTGAACCAGCCACAGTTCTGATGAAATTCAAAGGTTTAGACAAGCCATTCCATTATTCCATTAAGCTTTTGACGCTGAAGGGTAGAATTGAATGAAAGGTAGAATATCAAATATGCTATTCCAATTGCTTTTTCTACGTCCACTGTGAAAGTCTGCTTTCAGGGTCGAATTAAGGGTTGAACTAAGGGTTGAAGTCTCCGGCCTTCCGCGCAACTGAATCACCGAACCCCAAAGAGCGCTCCTGCCTCCTCCTCTGCTACCATCAAACAACAGTTCAATCCTCAAATCTACATCCTAGATCTAGCTTAAGCCGACGTACCAATTCAATGAAATTTTGGAGCCTCCTCCAAAATCCGTCTCGAAACATCAATTTAGGATTAATCGTGGATAACTTTGTCCACGGAGACAGTTATCACTAGACTGCGGATTTTTACGCATTCATGAAGAAATCGTGCAATATAAAACAGTGAAAGGTCAGAGAAAAATAAGGATATCGTTATGTTCTCAACGTGAAAGATCTATTAAGGATCAAGTGAATTTTTATTCAACTCTTGCATAAAGGTCCGCAGTCCAGTAATCACTCTGAACTCACGAACTCCTTAAACCACCAGTCCCCATCAAAATGAACCCTCAACAGCAGCACTTCTTACCTTGCTGGTTGCTCTTCCTCGTGGTCTTTTTTTCTTTCATCCACGGATATTCGGGGACGTTGACGGAGGGGTCGGCGACTCCGTGGGGATCCATCATCGCGTGGTAGCCTGGATGATGTGATCCTGGACTGATGGATCCTCCGGTTCCCGGCGAGTGTTGCAGGCTACCGTCGCCGGCCAGCTGCGGCAACGCGGTCATGAACTCGGCCATGGAGGGTTGGCTGTTGATGAACCCGGTTTCGGCGGGTCCGCAGGTAGGGTCCATGGCTGGATGATGGGTCCCGTGCGGGGGCAGCCCGGCTGGGGCACCTGCCCCCGCGGCCACCGTGGCCAGCCAGAAGCCGCCCCCTCCGTCGTTCGCCAGGACGGGTGTCGTCGGCCTCGTCTTCAGGCTCGCGAGCTCCTTGCCTGCGTGGACCAACGCCTCGAGGTGTCCGCCGGGCTGCTGCACGTTGCCCGAGCTGCCCAGCTGCGCCGATTCGTCGGGGTCCTCTTCCTGGTGCGCCAGCGGCTGTTGTTTGCCGCGCATGGAACGACGCGGACGCTCGATCGATGCTGGCAGGGCTGAACCACTTTATTCCTCAACCTTATAGGATCCCCTAACTCTCCTACAGGTCGGTTGCAACGGCCACCGACTAAACAATTACGTCCTCGACTGCTCCAGGCAGTGTGCAGCGCTAGAGTATCATCCTCGGTAGAAGGATCCCAGTGGAACACCCTTCTCGCAGAACAACTCCTACAACCTTATCAGATACAACGACTCGAGAATTACGTTCTCCAGGTGGAACGACCTCAGTGCAACATCCTCCTCCTAGAACAACTGTATCAACCTTACATCCAAGTCTCTACCTCCAGACATCGGCACAACAATCCTAGCACTCAAACATCTCTGCACCTTCTCGGGTTCGGCACCTTCTCTACACCTTCGTCAGCGTACCCCACTTCAGCGTGCCTCTACACCTACGGTACCTCACTTCAGGCCCCGCTTCACCAAAACCCTGTCAGCGCTGTTCACCGGCGGGGTACACCACGTTCACCGCGTCGTCGTCGTCGTTCGCGACGGGGGTCGGAGAACCCACGATGGCAGCGGTGTCTAGGTACACAGAGAGAACACTCGCGCCCTGAGCAATAGGCTCGCCGATCACAAAACCGCGGTAGCACTGTCACAGGATCGATGAAAACGCGCGAGATCGCCGGCGGACCGAACGGTAGAGCGCGGCTACCAGGAGCGTGTTCCGATCGGCCGGAACCCAGGCTGGCGAGGCAGGCTGGCGATTCCGATGTTCGTCTACGAAGAGGACGAGGAAGAAGGCGGCGGAGAAGGAGGAGGAGGAGAAGGAGAAGGAGGAGGAGATGGAGAGAAGCCGGAGGTGGTGGTAGAGTGCCGCGAGAAGGGCAACAGGAGAAAGATAGGCGAGAGAACGCCGGCGAGCTCTTTCCGTAGATGGCGGGGGGAAGAGGAGGGAGAGAACCGGGGTTGCACCGGGAGAGCGCAAGAGGTGGAGAGGATGATGGCCTCGGTAGGAGAAGGAGACGCGCTACGACGGGTTCCACTCTCGAGAGTTGCCACCGCGCGCCACCGCTCTTTTTCGCTTCTGCAGTGTTCTCCGTGGCGTGTCTCTGTTGTTACTGCTGTCTCTCTTGCCCCGGCCGAGGTAGGGGGTCCGCTGGTCCGTGCTCCGTGACGCCGGTGGGGGACGAGAGGGGGTCACGTGACCGTTGCTCGCAGAAACGACCTGCCAATCCCCGCGCGGTATCCGGGAGGAGGAGGCACGGCCCTCCGAACCTGTGGGCGGACCCGCGTTCCTCGGAGGGCTCGGAGGGCACGGGACCAGCGGGGCACACGCAGAAACACGCAGACACAACACACCGTCCTTCCTGCGACGCTGCAACCGACCGACTCTCTCTTCACTCTCTACTCTACTATGCTTTCGATCCCGGCGAGCACGAGGCCGACTTGGGCGGTCATGGATTCCGGCGCAGATGTGGGCGGGACGCGCAAGTGCACCGTACGCCACGTGGTGGGGAAGCTCTCACGTGCTCGGCCACGCGGTCCCTTGTCTTTCAGCGCAGGGGAACTGCGGAGTAAGAGGTAAAAATCTAGCCTGAGATCTTGACGGAACGAGAGAGAGAGAGAGAGTGAGAGAGATAGGTGGGTATGTGTTTATGGCCGCGGGTGGATAACTAGACGAACGGATCGCGGGATCGCGGATCTCAGGATCATGGGAATTGGTTTTATTGACCTCGGTGGAGGAACACGGTGTCTGTTTGTAAGGCTTGCTGAAATGGAGGGTTGCTTTGGGTTGCGGAGATGGGAATCACTTTTTTTACCATTCTCATTGTTGTATTCGGTTCAGAAACTCGCGAAGAGTAAGGGTGGAAACGAGAAAGTCTTACGACAAATTATTGAATTCTTCATTTGATCAAGACTCTGGGTTTTGTAAATTTGTCGAGAATTTATATGATCGTGTACGTCGTTCCTTCCTGAGTTTCTCAGTTCGTCAAGAATGTCTATTAACACATATGTCGTCCCGTGAGGGTGGAAAAGGGAAAAGTGGAGACAAGGTAGAATCCCAGTTCAGCAGGGTTAGTCAATTTCTCAACTTCATCAGAGGCTGCATTACAAAAGCATTGCAATTTGAAGGGAACTATTATTGACATGTTTCATATTTTTTGGGACGAGGAACACCGCAGAAACGGTTCGAAATTTACGGGAGAGGGAGAGGGAGAGGGAGAGAGAGTGACGGGGACGATGCAGTAAGTTCGATAGGCAATTCAGTGCGGTGGGATGTGCATCGAATGCAACGATGTGACGTCGCGTCGTCGCAACGGTTTCGGCTGCTGGGGGCGCCGGCTGGTGCTACGACGACTTGCCATGGGGCAGTTTTGATGACAGATTACCCGATCCGCTTTGTGGAGAAGCTCT
Organism: Lasioglossum calceatum; assembly: GCA_963966675.1. Lineage (NCBI taxonomy): Eukaryota > Metazoa > Arthropoda > Insecta > Hymenoptera > Halictidae > Lasioglossum > Lasioglossum calceatum. The sequence continues at coordinate 16,229,641 of OZ016543.1, read as the reverse complement.
CATTTGGACAGCCCGTTTGATTGAAAAGTTCGCCGACCGTTTATCGAAACAGACTAAAAAATATAGTATGCACTACTACCCTCGTTCTGCGATACCCTCCGAAATGGAAATGAGCCAGTCTTTCTTCATCCCTTCGACTGTACTTTGATCGAGAGCTTCGAAATTATCAGGAAAAAAGAGAAGTTGCTCAATTCTTCGTGTAGATACCCCAGTGAGGAAAAATGAAACATTTTTTGCAGATGCAATCCTGCTGCACCCCTTGTCCATTATACGTATTATTCTGCAATTTTTGTGTCGGGGAGGTAATATTGGGACACTCTTAAAAAGACGATAACTTTTCTAATATCGAACCATAGGATTTGAACTTGTTTGAGAAGTTAGGCTTGTTACACAACATGAAAAAATTTTTTTAGAAAAATTGCAAGTTGCCGGAATTGCAGAGAAAATATTAAAAGTTGTATTTCGCAACTTTTTTACGTTGGCTTGTATGGAAACTTTAGAAAACACGTTTCGTAGATCTGAAGCTACTTGCTGTAGCTTCCCAAACAAGTATGCAGATATTATTGTCGGCAAAATCAATAAGGGAAGGACTTCCAAATTGAAGGAATGCATAACAGTTTCGAAATCTCCTGCAACGTCTCGCCACTCTGTCTCACGATCCGGAATCAAAAACGCAGTAGAAAAAGAATATCCGGGAAAAAGTGCAGGGCCAGGAAAGAATCAGGGCATCAAAGATCGATGATCCAGCGGATCGCGGGGTTAGTGCGAAAATTTCGGCGAGGCTGGCAGGGGCGGCGACCGGTTCGCAAACGCTCACAGGGCGCGGATGGCTCGGAGCGGAAAGCAGAGGCAAGAGAGCGAGAGATCGGGTCGAGGGAGGAGAGCAGCCGCCACATCTGCCGCCAGATTTAACTATACATTACAGACACACGATATGTCAAAGTCCTATACTTCATATCGACTCCGCCATTTATTAAAAGTTTCATCGCGCGCGCTCACCGCTTCCCCGCGCCGCGACCCCTTCGATCCTCTGGCGCGCACCGTCGAAGAATATAGGAAGGATGCTCGAAATATACGAACGAAAACTTCCAAGCAAGAATATATCGGGGTGGATGGCGGGGGTGGAGAGTGTCGAGTTCGGATCGACGCGTTTCCCGCGCCTCCGGGGACGGCGGGCTTTCCCGATCCCGATTCCACCCCCGATCGACCTTCCATCAGGTTTTTTCACGGTCTCCTCGTCGTATTCGTGTCAGACCTTTGTAATTAGTCGTCTGCGGATTTTCACACAGTTCAGAAAGTCGTAACTGGACTGCGGATTCTATGCATTGATAGCGAAAACGAGTTGGCGCAGTTTAAAACCGAGTTCCGATAATCCATATTCTTCGTCTTGTCCTTGTCATTTCAAAATTTCTACTTCGTGGATGAAGGAGGAATTTCTTTCTCTTCGTTGCGAGAAATATCAATCCCTTGTGTATTTTTTCTCGAATGGAAAGGCGAAAGTATTTAATTTGCAAATTCTCAGCAGATTGAGAAGAAGAGAAAGAGACGACCGAGCTTGTTCAAATTGTGGATGAAAGTCTCGAAGATCGGTTGTACACGAGTTTCTTTATGCCACTCGATAGCCTATACAAGGCATCTTCGCGGAGGGGGTGGCGATGTCAATATATATGCAAACGCCGACATAACGATCTATCGGTACGTAAATATATATAAGAGGCGGGGAGGGCGAAGGGGGGCGAAGAGGAAGGCGTCGACAAAAAAGCGGGGGTGGGATAGCCTGACAGGGGTGGCTTGGAGGAGCCACCCTCCGGAGGTAACGGGGGCGGGAAACGGGCAAGGAGAGAGAGAGGAAACCGGGAAGCTTAATATAAAACTTCATTTCGCAATCGGTGGCAGCCGGAGAGGAAAAGGAGAGAACTGACAGACAGAAATTCCAGTTTCGTCGCGGGAAACGGTACCGCCGCGTCGCGCCGCCCGGCGGAATCCCATTTTTCTAGTATTAAGCTTAACCGAGATAAGATAAGAGGCGTAGTCTCGCTGATTTCGAGCACGGACTTTACCGTGAGAGACACAGAAATTTTCGTCGCGCGAAAATCTCACCGGTAAACGACACAGTGCGCTCGTCTCGGCGAATGTACGGCTCGCAGATGGCTCAGACGTTTGGATTTTACGAAAATCGTAAAGTATCCGGAGATTTTTCATTATTCTCGAAGCAGGGAACGAGGAGTGCAATTGTGAACGTTGTTCAGACGTCAAGGACGTTATTAGACCGCGAGTTTTCTGCATTTATAAAAGAATTAGGTAGGTGAAATTACAACTCGAAGCGATCGGCAATGAAATTATTTTTACGGAAATATTTCTCTTTGTATAATCTAGAAAATCATAATTAGGCAGCGCGCGCGCGCGGATCTTTATGCAAAATGAACATTTTCATTCTAAATCGCAACAAACTGGAGTGAAATAGAAATTGAATTTCTTTCTTGATACATTTAATAGCTTTACTGTATTAAATTACATCTCTTCAGTTTTGTCATAAATGCATAAAATCAGCTGCCTAATCATAATTGGATGGAATTCTGGGAATTGTTTAAAGAAGCACATTACCGTCGAATCGAAGACAGCCGTTCGAGAAGCAATTAAAGAAGGGACAATTCGAAAGAAAAAAAGCGACGTTTCCGGTGGCTTCAAAGGCAAGGGGCGATTTTATTTGGCGTCTTTAACGAGTTCGCTTTTACCTCAGACGTCGTCGGCGAAGGAAAAAGTTCGTGGAAGGGTCGTGTTTCCAAGGGACGCAGGGCGAAAGCCTCCCCCTTGTGGAAAGGCGAGCACTGCCGAGGACTCGTTTCGGTGATCCGGTGATTGACAGATCGAGCCCCGCACTCTCTCTCTTTTCCTCTATGACCGTGGCATGCTAAAATGGCGACGAAAGATGGTTTATTTTTAATGGCGGATGTCGGCCCGGACCTGGCTCGGCGTATTTTTCTCGTTTCGCTGACGAGAAAACGTCCCTTCGGTCAAGCTCAATCACGTTTACGTTTCCGGTTCTCGGGAATGGGGGTGAATAGTCGCTCTCCGTTGCTCGAGAAAGTTTTACAAAAAGTATTACTGTAGCAGGCTTCAGAAATGAATAGAATTAAACATTTTATTCGATGGTGTGTGTACTAACTGATAAAACTCTTTATTGAATGAATTGTTTTAGAATAAATCTGATGAAACATTTTATTCAATGAATTGTTTTAGAATAAATCTGGTGAAACATTTTATTGAATGAATTGTTTTAGAATAAATCTGGTGAAACATTTTATTCAACGAATTGTTTTAGAATAAATCTGGTGAAACATTTTATTCAACGAATTGTTTTAGAATAAATCTGGTGAAACATTTTATTCAACGAAGCGCTTTAGAACGAAATTAGTGGAACATTTTATTTTAGGACGAGAAACAATTAAAAAATCCCTCCTACCTAATAAATCAAACACAATTTTTCCTGGAGTCTTGCAGAATGATTTTGAACGTAGAAAAAATTCGGTAGTTTCGTGCTTGCGGGAGGTTCCCTCCAATAAGTTCCAGCCGAAAGATCTCAAATCAACGGAGAACAAGGTAGAGACCACGTGGTGTGGGTATGGGGGTGTGTGACAGAAGGACGGAGACGCAGACAGAAAGACGGAGAAGCGGCCGTTGAACGGGAGTGGCAGTTCTTGCGATTAGCGAGCGACTAGGGGAAGCTCTCTCGCTGCCGGAGTCTGAGGTTTTAATTAAGCATTCACTGCGGATGATATCGCATGCCTCTTTATACTTCATAGCAGCCAGATGTTGCTACGAGGTCCTTCCTCGCCTTAGGTCCTCCCGAAGCCGAGCCGCGCCAGCGCGACGGAAGGAACGTCGCTATTTCGTTTTAATTATGCATGTTTAATTTGCTTATATCCTAGCCCTCCGTGATACCCGGCCGCGAGTAGACGTTTCCTGGCCGAGGAACACTCGTTTGCCTTGTTTGCCATCGCCTAATCTGCTTCTCCTATTCGAAACCACCGAGAATCCTGTCGAATCCTCCTATGAATTATATCCCGGTGCCATAATTTCGAATTACTACCTGGAACCGGCACTTCCGAGAAAATTCGAGTTTCATAACTCGACCGCGGATCTTCATGAATTTACAACGTTTGGAATTTTAGGGAATACAGGAAAGTGAATATCATCGATGCTCGTATTTCATATTTCTCGCGAGGAAATTTTTCGTTTGCGAAATAAAGGAAAATTTTATTTGTACGCAATTGTCTGTGGAGATTGGAATTTACAGAAATATTTCTAGGCTTGTCATAATATTTATGGATTTACATTTCTGTCAATATTATAAACTAAAAATGAAAATAATATTGTTGTCACTCTATTAAAATTGTTAGGAACGAGTATTTCACGAGGAACAGTACGATCTTGCATTTATTTCGAACATAGACACGTAATTGTTATGTGATATGCCTCTTGATTCAATGGGAGATCAGAACGGCAGAACGCAGAGCAATGTAGTTGGGGTGTGTGCCTCGTTACTCGCTTTAATTAGCTCCTCCGCGAGCGGAGAATAAAATTAAATGGACGGACCGAACGTGGTCAGAGTTGTGTGCAATTTTAATTAATTCCGCAAAAAACGTGCTGAAGATACAAACTCCATTACATTTGTATATGAAGAAAATACTGAATCAAATTAAAGTAGACATAGACTAATTATGGTCTGAGTGTACTAGAAATTGATTAACAAATTATTAATGAAAAGTATGAAACCATAGCACCATACTGAATATGTATACAAGTTTGTCCACATGTGAAACGTGCAGAAGGGCCACAAGTAGCCCCAGTTGGAGCCTAGATCGCTAAGTTCCTCGTGCAGGGACTCTCTTCGGGATCCTTTTCAGGGGTGACTGTTACAAAAGAGAGGGATCTCCCTGCGAGAACGCTCCTCTGGAACAAATCTACCCCGAGGACCGGAGGTATACAGGCAGGTCTAGGGCCGACACTTGGCGCAAATTGCCCCAGTAAGTGTAGTGCATTAATCTTTGGTTTGGTTTGCTCTCGGCCACCGCGTGTGTTGCGGTGGCCGCGTTTCTCGTAAACCCTCGACACGCCGCACATCCCGAAAACCTTTTCGGGTATTCCGCTACACCCCCGACCTGTGCCCCGACTCGCCTAACCGTGTTCGTTGCCCAGCGTAATGTGGAATCTGATGAGACGTCCCTGGTGTCCTCCGTAGTATATTCTATTTTCTTCGGACGATTGTGGCTCGAAACTCACAAATTAGGCAAACTGTTCCAAAAGGCTCCCTTTCATATTTTCGTAGTCGAGAATAGCAAATTTTTTGCAATTATTTTCTTTTTATGCTACGATAAGAAAATCATAGGTGCATTTGCAAAAACTTAGTGTGTATTTATAATATATAAAAAGGTGTATTTTCGGTCGGACTGCTAATAACAGAGTAATCTCTGCCGAACACGATTCGTGGTTCACCCTGTATTATAAACCTTATGACTTGGAACTTCATCTCCTCGTTATGCTCTGGAGGATATCCGATGTTCGAGTTCGAAGGTCCGACATTTTCGTCGAAACACCGAATGATCGTCGACCAAGCAGCGTTCTAATTACAAGTCGCGGGCTACAGTATCCAGAAGAGAAGAAAAAGAGGCGGACAAGACGCAATCCTTGAGAATAAACAGGAAACTGGATGAACCTTCGGATCGGCGCCATTAATTACCCCAGCTCATCACCGGCTATCGGGTTCCATTAGCCGGAGGCTCGTCCACGTAATCGCTACCAATTTATTTAATCGAATAAAGAAGGGTTTCCACGGGACCCCGAGTTCCCGGAATGCGACATGGTATTCGCATTACGCAAGACCACCTCCGGGGCTTTTGCTCTTCCGAGAGCCGGCTGCGGACGTTACGGTTAAGGTGACCGGTTAAGGACAAAAGGGGTTCGAGGGATTCGGTGACCACTGGAGAACGATGTGGAACTTGAGGGTGGAGGACGAAGGGATCGCCTGCACTTTGATTCCATTGCACCACTTCTCCTGGAATCTTTTGGTCTCGACACTGCTGCAGTTTGATCAAGAAGTCTCAAATTTACGATTCGCGAGGCTCGTAATATTTTTGGCATCGTATACACCAGGGGTTCCCAACCTTTCTCCTACATCGACACCTTTTAAAAAAATGATTTTCTTCATCGACCCCTTTACATTTTTCTCTACATGCATACATATGGGGTAAAGTGCCCAAATATATTATTTTAGAATGCTCTTTTCCGATAAAAAAATTACCAGTTGTAGATTCATTTCCTCCCTATAAGATTCTAGGGTCAAGTTTGTTCAAAAATTAATACAGCTTGGGAAAAATATTTTCTTTTTCGTGGTGTGTCATTTACAGGTTCCAGAGAAAGGGGTTCTTAATATGGTACACCTTGAGTCGCTAATATGACACCTAGTGCTATATTCGGCACCCACACTAAGAATTTCAATAGCTATATCCATATTAGGGAACCCTTGGTAGTGCCATATTGGGAACTCCACGTGGACTGATACTACTAGCTACCGTTCAGTTGGCAAACATTGATATAAATAAACTGAAACTACAGATATGTTCGAACATTTCAAAATCACTTACCTTCCTTGAAAAAGATACAATCGAAAATCTAACCACGAAAATATTCAACACGTGGAGACAGCTGGCGGAGGATCATTACTAAAATCAATAGAATGGTGCGAATGCACTGCACACTGTTGAGTAAACATGGCAAACCATTGTTTGAGGATTTTCTCATTAGAGTGTGACATCTCCTTTACAAGGTAGTGCCATAATAGGGGACTATATCATATAATATACAGCATAATCATAATACTAACGATTGCACATAAAAAACAAAATATTGGGAGAAGAAATAGTAGTAAGAAGAAATTCAATAAAAACGTATTTTCTTTTTTAATAATTTCATATTCTGTTGCAACTGCATGAAAAATTGTTGGATAAAATATGATCATGATTCGAACATTCTCGAGCACATACGTCCTGATGATAGAGCTCGGAAGGAATCAAGGGCAGCCTAAAGAATTCATGATAGCGCACGATGCGGTCACGATCTCCATCAATTGCAACGTCGCGAGTGAATTCGAAGCACGGCTTCGCAACGGAGTATCTGCAAAGTGCGGTCAGGGCTTGATATTAGGCGAAATCACTATCCACCCGGTCTATCCACGCCGGTGTTCCCAGATTGCAATATAATGACGTCGTAAGTCGGCGAATAATTGCGGAAATTTGTATATTCAGCCCGGGCGAGTCGTCGGGGGCTTCGGTCACACGTTTCTGGTGCCCCCGGTGCATCCTTTGTGCATCGCTAATGCGTTATGCTTCAATACCGCACGGGAATTTGCACATTCTTACTTGACGAGTCTAATAAAACCGACGTAGCCACGGCTGTTATTGCTTCAACAATTTTTCTTAAAGAATTAAACCACCCGCACCGGAATGAAACTTTGGAGAAAAATTGTGAGACCGGTTTGAAATGTTCTATTTGACAATTTTTGAGATTATAAAGATTCTGCAATCAAAATCGGACAAACATTGAGCGAATTCAGTGATTAAGACACCAACCGACGATTTCACGTTGCAAACAGAGGATAAATGGACCCGTGATCCAAGCATACTGTGAAAACCTGGGATGAAGCACACACGCGTCCGCCATGGGGGTGCGATATATCGACGTTGCCCTAGATGCCGAGTCACGAACGTGCAAGTCACCAACCTCCATGAGGGGATGATGAGATGACTAAAGTTAGAACACTGTCGGGCCACCGGATAACTTGATACACCTAGGCGCGTGAATGCGATGATTGTGTTGCTGATCGATCGAGAACCTTGTTTTCCTTGTTAGAACATCACAATGCATCTGAAAACAAGAACCTTTTTGTAACAAGAACCGCTACGACATTTTAATCGTCCACATTCTCAGCTTCAAGGAAATTTTTCTGAGAAAGATTCTCGAAAATCAGAATACCGCGAATGTGTGTCTATAATTCGGGATAGTCGTTCTCGACGGATGAAAAGTTGTTTGAACGCCGTAGAGCTCGAAGGGCCTGTTGAAATATTGGGTCAAAGACTACCCTGACGAGGAACAAGCCCGAAACGGAAGTGTACAGAAGTTTCGGTGGTCCGCTCGATCGTTCCTGGCACAAATTACCTCTTTAACGAAAGGTAACCTATTCCTCTCGGAGGATCGAGCTCAGGAGGAAAGATGGAACGGTCCCACGGGGTGTGGAGGGACGCCTCCAGGAGAAGGTGTGCGGATACGGTATGTCCGAGGAACGTCAGGACGCCCTTCGACCCCTTGGACATCCACGAGGCGGATCAAGTGACAAATAGATGTACGCGGCGACCGCACGATTTACTCCTTGCGAAGGGATAAAAGCTTCCTGACAAAATCCTGCTGTGACAGCGGATCCTGGCGTCTTGACCGTGTTGCTTCTCCATCGACTAATCGTCTCGTCGAAGAAAAAAAAACAACTCCGTCACGATCTTTCTACGGCTAAAAACCGTCCGTCGTCCTCTGGAGACGATGAACCAGCGATGTCTCGGACGAGAGACGAGATTTTATTTTCCGGGACCATGGAACAGTCGCAGACGCTAGACGGTGGTTAGTCTAAATTTTTTAATTTTAATAGGAAACAATATTCTTGTTTATTAATTTCAGACTATGAGTCTGGATAAAAATCTTTACAGTCCAAATTAGGGATAGAATATTCATTTCATTATACAAGCTTCGAGGAATCTTCACGTCCAATTTATTAAAAATGGTGATCATCACCCAGTTAGCACTGGCCACGCGCGTTGAATATCGGATTTGAACGGGAGATTGTTTAGCAGACTGCTACTCGGTTAAATGGGTGAACGAAGATTACCAGAAACGTTCTCCATTTTCTAAATAAGTCTCTCTAGGCAGTTTCCTCCGGTACGATAAGTTTGACGCCGCTCTCTCTGTCTCGTTCCGGCACTCCTACCGGTTATATCTCGGCTGCTCGCCCTTCTACGAACCCACTCTCATTATTCCGAGGAAATTAAATATGTCATCTGATTCTTAAAGTTAATTGAACTTCGGCTCTGTCTCGGATACCTGCTCGATTTCCAATTCATTAGGATAATGTGCTTGGCGAGCGCTCGGAAAGTGATGGGGAACTTTCGGCTAACCTAATGGCTGCCCCCAAAAGATTCTCTCAAAAATACATCCTCCCACTAACCGTAAAATAAAGTAATATTAACCCCTTACCATTTAATTACATGGAGTCAGGCACACAGATCAAGTGTTTCATTCATTTCACTTAAAAGATATTCCTCCGTCATCAATACATATTTAAACAGTAGTGAAAATGTAAGGATAATGTTTCTTTTTATCGCGCTTATATTAACTTGCCGTGTTGTTGTTGTTGTGTGCGTCAAATCTTGTAATCGAATTTTAAACCTCTTCCTATAATGCTAAACTATATTGACGTATATAGTCACTAATGTCATGATTTTATTTAAATTTATATTAAATTGTTGAACTAATTGCTTAAAATTTTCGGGAAAAATATTATTAATCATTTAAGTGGATTCGGTATTTTATGGAGAACCAGGAAAAAAATTATTTTCTCCTTTTTAGTGGATTTTAATATAAGCGTAGTTTTTAAAAAGTTATTTTTCTTTATAAACACTGTTCTTAAGCAACGAAAACTGTGAGACATCTTGTGAGATACGAATAAAGTCTGCAATCCCCCAGAAACGTCAGAAATGGTCAGGTAACAGTTCCTTCGAAATCTTGATTGGTTAATCCGGATTGGCGGAACACACAGGCTCGAGGTCCTGATTCACGTCCGGATGATCGGTAGCGATTTACCGAACGCTGATTTATTGTATCCAGCCGAAGAACCGGCTCGCAATAAACTGGAGCTACGTCTAAATCCCTATTTTACTTACCGAGCGCGAGGGGTGAGCCGAACGACTCGTGAGAGTGAGAGAGAACGCGAGAGGGTTCGCCAGCAAAACAGAACAAGAGAGAGAAAGAGAGAAAGAGAGAGAGAGAGAAAGAGGGATAGTCGGTCCGTGTACTAAATTTAAAAGTAAAACCTCCGCCTTTGTTGCCGAATCCCCGCGCTGAAAGAGAAGGTTGCTCTGCTCCTCCGAGCCATTCAACAGATTTAAATGGGGCCCCGGGCTCTCCGCGACCGCTTCTTTTAGTTGTTTTAAAATACAGAGTCTGCGGGTTCAACGATACGCGCTCTGGATTTATTTCGATCGCTCTTCCTCCTTCTTGCAACCGGAGTTCGCCGCGATACCTGTCTGAAATAAATAAAAAATTAACGAACGGGTACATTCGATTTAGCTGTGTTCGTGATTCGTTCGTTGTCTGAAATCTTTAAGTATTGAATAAATTGTACAGGATTTTATGCATCAGGTCGTTCACCGAAGCGCATTCATTTTCCTTATCCAGTACAATTTTAGTTTAGTCTCAGAAAATTTGGAATTATATCGGATCGTTCGAGAATCACACTTATCACGAAAGCACGTTACCGTTTTCCACTTTCTAAATTTGCTTTCTGGAAACATCGAATCAGGAAGCGTTTCCTCCGCCATTCCCAGCCCGGCGTCTCCCGGGAGATCGTTTGAAAAATTTCGAAACCACCATGGTCACGCATCATCCACGGTTCACATGATCGCGGCGCTCGTCCCACGATGATCGCGCTCTGGTGGATGCTGCGAGGTAAAACGCCGGATATTCTGGCGTCCGTCCCTATTATGGAAGCCATTTCGCTGGCCCCGGCAAGCGGACATGCTGGTCGCCGCATTACGATAATACACCCTAATAATAGAGTGGCGGACGTTGAAGAGAGAGAGAGAGAGAGAAAGAGTGAAGCGATGGCAGCGTTTGTCGTAGACCGAGGAGAAGGCCCGGATTGGACGCCCGAGGCCCGTAATTGCGGCCGTACGATGATTATTGGCGGCGGAGGGGGCCGATCACGATCGAGACCCTGGATCCTCGATCGTTCCACCATTCCTCCGTTCCTTTCCACCGGGTTTCATGGCCTAAACACACCCATTACACTGAAAATGCGACTTTGATGATTGGGTGCACGCCGGACTCCGAACCTTCGGCTCTCTTTCTCTCTTTCTCGTGACCCGCCATCGCTCGATTTTGTCGATTTTACCACGGTACCGTTCATTTGACGAACTTGGACGCAAACATTAATTTTTCGTTGCTTCCTTCGGCGGAAGAAAGCTCAGGTCGTTCGGAAAGTCACTTCGTTTTCTCAAGGGAAAATGACATCAAATTTTTTACCATTCAGAATAATTTTTATGACTTTTTGTTGTACGATCTTGACCATGATTTTGCAATTTAAAATAAGGTTGAGTAATAACTTGACTGCGGATGTTTATGCGAAATAAAAATGGTTTGCGTCGATTTTGTAAGAAATAGAAAACAAATTGGATGTTATTTCTTCCCTTAATGATTTTAATCGAAGAGAAATCACATATCACAATCGCATCTTTAATTTTTACAATTTTCCAACAATTTCGAATGCGTCTACTCAATTTTCCTATAAATGCATAAAGATCCACAGTCTAGTAATACAAATGGGAGCAGCTCCATCCCTACACGAAAAACGAAATGACTTTCAGATGGACCTAATAGAAATTGATTAAACAAGGTTCTAACAGAACTGTACGATGCAAGAGGTACAGGGTTGCATTTAAACGGAGATATATGTGCATGTATTTACGGTGTTTTGGAGGAGCAAGGAAGGGTTGCAGCAGAGAAATTATCGGAGCATTTTATAATTCTGCGCCACGTGGAGGTGTTCCGTTCTCCCATCTCAGGAACGGCGAAACGTGGCCACGAAGGGGCCACTTTTTCCAGAAACGAGGCGTGCAGAATTAATCTCGGCAACGAGGCGCACGGGTCCCAGCCATACTTACGTGAAACTTACGCGAATGCCCCGTGAGTGCACCGTGCAAAAAGTTGACCCCTGACCGCGAACCACCTGCGAGCGCCATAAAGGCCAATGATATTTTTATAATTGAAATGAATTGCCACTTGACCGCTGCGGACCCGCTGCGAAACTGGGATATCGCGCAACTGCCTCAACGCCGGGGGAAACAAAATGTTCTTTTTTGAAATACTTTACTGTATTTTTGAAATGTCTCTTGTAAGAGTTAAATTGACGGATTAACACAATTTTTCATTGCTGGTTTTGGAAAAATTTGTCAGAAATACGACTGCAGGGTTGCATCGACGCACCGAGTGATTTCATGCATTCATGACAAAAATGAGTAAGTGTAATTTAAAACAGTAAAAACATTAGACGACTTTTTAATCATACTGTTCGCGAATGGAACAAAAGAGAGTTCGAATCACTCGTTGCTGGATGAACGAGTTCGCGTTAACTTGTAAAGGATTTAGGAGTTTGTTTAGGATTACGTAACGCGCACGTGCGTTGTATGTTCACTTTAATAAAGAACTTTCACGTTACAATCACTTATTTCTCCTTTGGGAGTCGTCACGTTACAATTAAGAACGCGAGAGTGTTTACGAGTAACGATTCGGTTCGCGCCGAGTTGCGAAGGAATCTTGATCGTTGCCGTTTGCATAAAGCTGTTCTATTCGCGCGGAGTTGCGAATAGAAGGTGATCTGCGCGTGACCGTTCGAATAAAGCCGAGTTCGGTCGCATTTGAAGGAGCGATTGCGAAACGAGACAATTGCGAAGAGACAGGAACGAGCATACGGTTGCTCTATTTTTACTGACAGGATACAAAAACCGACTTCCTGTTTGAACGACTAGATCCTTCTAGAAGGATCTGGATGCTCTGTCAGCCAATAATTTAGTCGAATGACCGGATGCTCTTTCCTCGGCCGTTCCGATTGGTGGTCAAACGTAATACGAAGCAGCGCTCGCAAATGGTATGCGCGCGGCGGCTAGTGTCTGACGTCACTTGACGCGCGCATCTTGAACACATACTGTTATATTATTTTCAACCTACGAAACATATTAAGAAAGAAGAGAAATTTCTATTTTACTCCAGATTGTTGCAATTCAGCTAGAAAATGTTCATTTCGCATAAAGATCCGCTGTCTAGTGATAAACGAACCCAGGTCGGTTCGGTGGAATCGTTCGTGGAAGGATAGCGAGATTTCCAGCGATCCGACGCAACATCGATCCCATTGTCGTCGAAAGACGAGGAGGCCAGCAGCCTCGCCGCGAGGCAAGAAAAAGGCTCCCATTGTTCCGGTGCTAATAGTCCGTTAATTCCCCGGCGTACATTGTGCAGATATTCCGCGGGTAGCTCCGACTCCTCCGGGTCGGGGATCGGTTAAATCGGATCATAAAAGAATCATAATTAACCGCTCTTTTGTGCGCGCCGCGAGATGGAGGCGAGAAAACCGTGCGCGCCAGCGGAGAGAGTTTCCTCACTTCACTTCGGGGGCCAAATTGGCATTTCCGACTTTCGCTTGTCCGCTAATTTTGAATAATACTCTTCGGTGACCCTGGCCACGGGTCCCTCGCGCCAACCGGATGTAGATTTATAATCATAAGGGAGCGATTAGCTTGAAAGAATACGCCGATCCTTGCATTCGTCCAACCCTTTGGAAAGGTAAACTCGTTGCACTGAAATGATTATAAAGAACATCTTCCCATCGAGACTCGAATTCGCTTGATTGTTCACAGACTTAAATGTATAATTGGGAAAATTGTTTTCTAATTTTCATGTATGCACCTTTAGCTGGAAGAGTGTGTCTAAGATCTAAAAGCAGAGGATCACCGAGGATCAGAATTTTTCATCAAAACTCGATAATTTCACTTTGGATATAATTGCAGAAGAAGTTGTTACATTATATTGGTTCTGAAGATTTTTCAAATTAGAAACGAAATCGCTGTCGCTTTAAAATCATTTATTGAGGAATTCTCAAGTTGTAAATAGGCTATTAGAAATTTACCGGTAAGTGTTAATAATATTACCGAATGGATCGAGATAGCCCGATAAGAAGAAAGTGTCCAGAAGCTCATGATTAAGTTTGCACCCCAGTGGATCGACGCAATAAACGGCAACAAAGACCGCCGTAGACGCATCGCGATTCTTCCCCGAGTGTATCCACGGTTTTCAATATGGATCGGGCGATAAACGCTCCCCAGGCAAAGACGAAAGACGTATCTTCTCGTTCGCGATAGGGGGGACTTTATAACTTCGGTGGGAGCAACAGCAGGACAAATCGCAGGACTGGATCTCGCGAGACATCCGGTCTTCGGCTTCGGATCGCACCCTCCTGTTCTCGAAATTGCTAGCAAATTCACAAACGAGTCTATCTCTTTCCCTCACTTCTATAAATATTATTTAATTCGGTTCCAACGATGTCTACTTGCAAGTTTCAAAGTTTCACGAATCGTATGAACGGAGAAGTGGTAGTTTTCGAGTCGGTTCGAACCTAAAGGTTTGATTTCTCGTTGAATCGAAGTGGCGAGGAAGATCTGGGGCACAGAGAGCATTACACGGTCCTCCACAATGCCCGAAAGACCTTCCCTTTCTACTTAGCAATATCTTCGGTAAAAACTCGCGTCCTCCCTATCGATTCCTTGGTAACGACCGCTGATTCCACTGCAACGCTGATAAGGGATGGAATTCCGCCTTGGTGACAAATATTCACTCGGTCCAGGGGAAAAACCAAGTGAAACAAAGCCATGCTGCTGGAGAAAGTGTTGGATACACTTTTCAATGAACATGTTAAAGTTCATACTTCACATTTAACTGTGAAATTATTTTCGGTAACGTTGAAGATTTTAGCAGACCAAGGGGATGAAAGAAGGAGCGTCTTCGCGATAAAAATGCACGCGGAGACCGCATAAATTCGGTGTTTCGCGGCGTTGTATCGCACGGTGCCGAGTCAATAAACAAACAAGCAAGCCCGAGACGCGTTTCCGTGGCTGGCTGCTGTCGGGCCACGTCTGTCACTTGGACGAGAGAGAGGTGCACGGTTGGGCAGAGGAACGTGGCCCCTATCCCAACGTTGGTGGTGGCTGGCAGAAAAGGGTGGTTTGGGGCGAGTATCGAGGGCGCTAATGTTCCTTGGGCAGGAAACGCCGTCTCCATCCTGCACCCTCTATCTCTCCGCTCGCTCGCCTATTTTTATTCGTCTTTATCTGAGACTTGAGTCGGTTCCTCTCCATTTCCTCTTGAGGAGTTCTTCCTCCTCCGGCCCGTCCTACTCATCCTCCACGAACACCATCCCCTCTCTCTAACCTCGACACTACCACCATCACCACTTCTTCTTCTTCTTCTTCTTCTTCTTCTTCTTCTTCTGGCTCTCCTCTTCCACGGTGTCCCCTGCGGCTAGGTACCGATGCGGTGACAACAACATGCAAACATTCTGGTATTTGCAATTCGAATGCCGCGGGAACGGGGACTGGAAGCCGCAGCCGGTTCTCGCTGACTTCTCCCCGAAGGCACTGCCTTCCTCGCTTTTCTATTAGCCCGAGAGAGGAGAGATAAGTTCCTCGGGAACCGCTCCTCTCCTGCTAGAAACGTATCGCGCCTTTGAATTTTCGTCATTTCAATGCGCCTCGTCGATGCGCCTCCAGTTGTCCGCCAGCGAGAAGACTTTTGTACTGTTGGCGCCGGACTAAAACCTGCGAACACGTTCGCTACCAGCTTCACAGATATTTGCTACTCTGAATTTCTTTCTTTCCAGTATTCTCTGTTTCCCATGAATGTGGACACAGTAAATTTTTGATCTCTGAAGAAACTTCAAGACCGTGTTGTTAGTCCTGGAGGTGGCCGATTCTACGTCATCGACTCTCGAATCGCCAGTTTCCCAGGCCTGAATTAAACAACTAAACACGCGTTGCCGAATTTTTCAGATTTCTTTAACATGCAGAACAACACTTTTTAGTGGAACGAGCAGAATTTGTACAACGCTGTAGGATGGTTTTGCGATTTTATTGGTTATTTGAAATGAAAACCGCGAAGAATGAAAAAATGCAAGATTTGTTTTCAAGAGACCAATGGGGAGACATACCTTACAAAATGCAGAAGGTTTCGTTCCGATTGGTTCATCAAAAAAAGAACTGAAAAAAGGCACATACAGATCGAATTGAGTAACCTCTTCCTTTTTCGAAGTCGGTTAAAAATGAGTTGTGAACATAATCGACGAGTTTCTTCTACTGGAGTAAACTAACTCGCAATGCCCAAAATCGAAAGATCTCGTCAGTGTACAGAATGGTCGGAAATTAGCGGGCAGTTAACTCGTTCCTGGAACGGAATTTGGTAAAAAGCAGCGGACCGGTTCGCATCTATGGACGATTATCTGTCATCTATCAGGCTGACGTTAATATGCAAGAAAATCAGGCGAAACTTCGGATACCGGGAATTTCTAACGACGAGCGCCGACTTTAAATTGCGATGATACGTGCCCGGGACCGATTATAACCGCGCGATTATGCGATCAAGAGGGCAGATGCGCTGGCATTAAAATGTGCACGGTCGATTAACGAGCGGATCTGCACTTATAACGTCGATATAAACACAGCCTTCGCCCCCAGAAAAATTAAGACATCTGCCCTGGCTGCGGCGAACGCGCGTTGAAAGCTGCGGACCTTTAACTGTAACCTAACCCGTGAAACTCGTGGAAAAAGACTGCGGATGCGTTCATTACACCGGAGAGCATGTGCGGGCAATGGCGAACGTGAATTCGTCGCGACAATTAAATTAGGATCCACAGAGAAAGATTGATGGACGACACTGAAAGATTGCGGCACACAAAAAAAAATGAATCTGACAGTGTTATTAAAACGTTATTGTTAGACTGACGATGTTTTCAGGAAGTGGTACTAAATAAAATCCTATTTTCATTGGTAATAACTAGACAGCGGATTTTATGCATTTATGACAAAAATGAGTAGGTGTAATTTAAAACGGTATAAGCATTAGAAGAATTTATAAATACTATTATATTATTTTCTATTTCACTCCAGTTTGTTACAATTGAGGTAGTCAATTTTTATTTTGCATAAAGATCCACTGTCTAGTAACAACAATAACATTTCCTACTAAATTCTGTCGAATTTGATGATCCAGCATTTTTTGAAAATTTTTATAGACCATGATAGCGTAAAGGTCCGCAGTCTAATTAATATACATATAATATACAGGGTGTTCATTTGAAAACTTTCCAGCCGAATATCTCGAAGAGTATGAAAGATATTTAAAAAGTGTAAAACGCGTGTGCAAGGATTTCTAGGGGGAAAGAGAGGGGCAGTATCAGTTTTTTATTTGAGTGGCGTTTTCAAGGCCATTTGAAGGTGAACTTCGTTTTTTCAAATGGAAACTTATATTTTTTATGATGGCATCTTATTATACGTAAAAAGACCAGCAATTTTCGTAGGATACTTTTTTTTAGCCGCAGGTTTCCATTTGAAAAAACAAAGTTGACCTCCAAATGACCTTGAAAACGCCACCCAAATAAAACACTGATACTACCCCCTCTCTTTAACCCTCGAAATCCTTGGACACGTGTTTTACACTTTTTGAATATCTTTCATACTATTCGAGATGTTTGGCTGGAAAGTTTTTGCATACATATTAAATTAAATGACAAAAGGTCGATCTTCCATAATCTAGTTTTTCCAGCGAAAATAGTGTTTTCGAAAAGTCCGTCAACCACGATTCGTTAACGACACCTGACAGTATGCCGCGGCGTCTTCGCGTGGTGTTCACGTGGAACAGCGAAGTCCCACTAATTAGCTGTAAAAACAGTAGAACAAAAGGATCGGCGAGTACGAGCTTCCCAGTTGTTTGGACAACGGGCGCGTCAGATAAAGTTAACAATGGATAGTTAGATCGGCTAGACGAAGTCAAGCTGTCAGCGGTGTCAGCTCGTTAGAAGCCACTGTTCGTCGTCTATCTCCTCGAGCACAGCGTTATCTCGGATCGTCAGCGAGTCGCGTTCCTAATATCTCTTTTTCGGCATCGTGCGCGTAATACACACGTGCCCCTTTCGTACAGGGGGGTGGGAACTCGTCGAGCCCCCTCTATAATTACGCGTGCATCGTCGTGGGGTGGTTTCGTTAGCTAGGAGGCCATTGGGCCATCGTTGCCGGCCGCGGAAATGAGCGCTGCTTATTATTCGTGTAATTCCAGCCCGCCAACCAGCGCCCGCTCGATCACCAGATAGCGATACCACCTAATAACTGGGTTTGCCGAACACATTGCACTCGGCCGAGGGCTGTTCCAGTCGGCGAAATCGTTTTCAGTCCCCCGAATTTCCACTAACGCACCCCAGATTTTCTTCCTGTCTCTACAATTTTCGAACTGTCATAGTTTAATAAATTTTTCGTATACATCAATTGACGAGCCTTCGACTCTACAAAATCTAGCCACTTCAGACAAATTAACCCCTGGCCTTAACATTTTCTTTAGAGTTACAAGCTTGTAAGGCTACATTTCTTTTAATGCTGCAAAGAAGCGCGTAACATTCACATTTGTTAGACTTTGCTCAAACCTTCATCACGAGTCTGATTCGGTAAAATACGGCGAGGGGTTGAATCCCGAAATTGTGGAGGTGACACGAATCCGCAGTCCGATTAAAAGTCCTGCAATTTGGAATGAACCGTCGGCATTGGTAATCGAGAATGGGGTGGCTAACTTTCCGGGGGAAATTCAACCCCGCAAAGACAGAAACAAAGAAGGCGATTCGCGTGAGCGGAAGGCGTGCCACGCGAAACGTGTATCGCCACCTCGGCCAATCGGCATCGAGGGGTCCTCGGGGAAGGGGGAACGTACGGTTCTGCATAGAGCCGCTTTGATGTTTCCAGTCACGTGACCCGCGGTATCAATTCACGAGGCTAAGTGCTTGTTCGCGTGCAGCCGGGTTCTCTTTTCGCGGCGCGGCTCTAAGGACACCGTTTCCAACGGAGAACCCTCGACCCCCTTTTTCGGATCTACGATCTGCCGAAAAATGTCGCGGAACCTTAACGAGCCCACCAGCCAATCGGCCGAACGGATTTTTTTGGTAGATTCGCGTCGGATAGTAGAATGGATGCCACTGTCGGGCTTCTTATCGCTCTCCTTCCAGGTTCTGATGTATGGCACCTTGGCACAGAATGTTTGGTGAGTTCGTGTCCGATTTTCGGTGTCATAAAGGATTGAGAGAGAGAGAGAGTTAGGGGATGTCGGGAGAAATTGAGGGCTCACAAATGAGAATGGACGCATGAATTGATAATGTCTGGCGTGAGGAGCCTGGAAGGATATTTATTTGTTTGGAGAAATTAAAGGAGGGGTGGTATTGGGGTAATTCTAGTTTTATTGGGACATTGTTGGAGGGTGAGGAAGGTTTGATGACTGGGGCTGGGGTATGCAATTATTAAATTAATTATATATAGTTGTGGGGTGGGTTGTGAAGTGACATGTGTTTTAGGGGTGGTTCTTAGATTGTGGAAGAAAAAGTTTGTTCATAAGGAAACCGTCGAATATAATGATAGGTCATTAATGGACAGCGATTGAACATCATAAGAAATTAAAAATACTGTTGCATTGTTTTCAACTTATTGAACGTATTAAAAACGAAAATAAATGTCTATTGCACTCCATTTTTCGCAACGAGTAGTTAAAATCGCGAAAGGGTGAGCCGAATTATCATTCACTTTATCAGGTCAGTAACAAGATAGAAACATTACGAGGCTATCAGCGTGGTATCATCAGAGTTCGATTATTCGAATTCAGGAGAGGGTGGAACAATTCCGCGTTTTATTCGCCAGGATGTGGAGGATCGATCCGGAAACGGTTCTTCCGATCGCTGGCCGGACGATCCCCAAGCGGGCGATCGCGCGATCACTCGCGAGATAAATCGTGCATGATCATCCATAAGTGGTTACGCTTTCGATAGTGTCAACAGGAACAAGTTGTTAGCTCGGGAAGGGCAGCCTCGCGCGCGTCAGGCCCACCCCAGGATTCCGGAGCGTTCGTGATGGATGATCGCAGATATGCTGAAAAATGGTGATGGATGAAATCTCCCAGGCTATAAACATTGACGGAATCTGTTACGTGAATTGTAATAAGTTATCCCGCTGCGCGTCTTAATAAAACAGACAGTTTTCGCAACGCATCGGCGCGCGCGGGACGATTCATTTAAAACTAATTTGTAAACGTTCCAGCCGCGAGAATGCAAATCTGTCCGCGATTAGAATAATTCGCGCGTTATGCGTTCCCAAAGGTTAACGACGTTATAAAACCGTGGCAAGGCCTGGCCGGGCGACCATGAAGAATTAGCTGTTAATTATCCGACGTCCGGGACTCGAAGAAGCTCCTGCTCGAATTCCAATTCTGCAATTTTTTTTTCGAATATTTCAATTTTTTTCCTTTGTTGTATTGTCTCATATTATTTAAATCTAAATTCACATTCAACTTTTAATCTCATTATATTGAAAACTAAATTCAAAGTCAACTTTCAATCATTATATTTGGATCTAAATTCTGCCTCAATTACACAAAACAATTACAGACAGTAGCAAGAAGCTGCTAAAATTGCTCAGCTAGCCGACATGAAAAAGGCAAACTCTCAGCCGACGTGGTCTACGGTAAGAATGAGGCGAACCCTCGTTCACGGCGCAAAACAAATCCAATTTAAAATCCATCAATAGTAAGCCAGTCGCGAAACAAGTGGCTGGTCAGCGAGAGAGAGAGAGAGAGAGAGAGAGGGAGTAGGGTCGTTCGTGGAAAAAGCAAATTGAAAGTACGAGAGCAAATCCCGCGACTAAACGATTCACAGGGCGAAACGACATCGTCGAGAGTAGGTGAGGGTGGTTTTCGACGTTGAAGGGGTGAGTCGGTGGTTGTAGAGGGGAGGTCCGAAAGGGCTGGAGTACCCTCGGACGCAGTATTTCTTGCCCCGGGTCCACGGTGTATGCTCCCTGGTCAAACACTGTGTCGCCTTTGGTATTTATCGGGCAAGTTCTCACCTCAGGCTCATTTGTCTTTTCGCCGCGGGGAGTTGTCCGTAGAGGGGGTCCAACCTGGCCACGAAGCTGGTGGAAAAGAGAACTGGGGAGTCTCTCCGAGAGGCTACACACCAAAACCTCGCAAACTAACCCTCCTCCCCTTCATCTCTCTCTCTTCTCGTGATCGTTCCGGCCGCTCGCCTCGGTAACTGCTCTCGTCCGCTTGCGAGTTCCAGCGAGTTTCAGCCTCTGTTCTGGTCTGGAAGTAGACGATTCACGTCGCCGGAGTCCTGGACGGAACCCTGTCAGGTGAAATGGCGACTGGAGAGTTCCTGGACGACTGGGGAACGCGTTTCGTGAGCCTAAAATGCCCTCAATGATCACTGCACCGAGGGTTTTCGTGCATTAATTAACAAAAATTAGTTACTGCTGATAGCAGTAATTTTAAAGTTATAAAATTAAGAAATAATCGTTGGTATGTATAATGTGTGAGTGGCCGTAACTATAGCTTAAAAATTTGATAAAATATAGAAGCAGTATACAAATTTTCTTCCGAGCACAATCCAAATTAATCTTACCAAAATTGCCGAATTAAAAAATTGAGGACCGGGGAACGGGAGCTTGATGAATCATGTTTCGGTAGTTTGTCGTGGAAATGAAGGGAGTATGGTTTCTCGGTGGAGTTTCGGTGATAGACAATGCACGGGTCTTGCACCTACGACGCAGGTCCTACATGTATAACGCTTGTTCAGATCGTCGGCGATGAAAAAACAACAGATTACTCGGTACGGTCCGGGGCGTTATTAATGACGCGAGGCCAGGCCGCATAATATTCATTACCACAAATAGTTGATTATGTACGTTGGCTCATATTTTACCAGCGGCCGACAAAGGACGCTGCTACGCGGCGGAGGCCATGACGAATTAATCTACTGATTAAAGCAATCCCCCTGACACCACTCGCTGCTACTACACATTTAATACGTCACCGGGAATCAAATCTCGTCCGGCCCGCGCCGGAATTTTTTGCGGTCGGTCCTCCGCGCGCCATTCGTTCACGCGAATTCCGCCGCGAGGATTCCGCACCGATCGCGCCTCCTGATCTCGTTAGGCAGGTCCCTCTATTAATGGCTGCTCGCCGGGATTAAACAGGTCTTTTCCGTGCACTCTTCATTGGAAAACCGTGGGTGTATCGATTCAAATCTCTGACGAATTTTATTTAACCCATTTCACAGAATAGTCTCCAATGATTCTGAAAAAATTGATTCGACAAGTTGAATTTTCATCGAACGATAAATATTTTAATCGTGCAAAGAAACAGCGATAATCTTCTCGTGAATAGTTCGGAATTTCCCGCGGGCACACATGTTTCTCGAGTTTCGGAAATTCGGTGGAAGTTCGAGGAGCATTTTCTTCGGAAGATAATTCACCGGTTTAAAATGTCGTGCCGGTGGCCAAGCGGGAAGATTCATGCGCCCTCCAACCATGAAAGCTAACCCGAAGTGCGTGGCCGCGGGAATCTCTTTTCTTCCGAGGCAAACCGTGTCGGGGCGCCGCATTAATTTCGTGTATTTAACGGGAATGAGTTAAATGTCTGTCCGGAAGGGTTCGTTGCGGCCCGAGTGCCATTTGCGACCCTGCGAACCGAACCAGAAGTCCGACGGAGGGAAACCACCCTCCCGCCATCATTGTTCCCTCGAGTCGATCCGGGATAAATTAGATCGAACGTCACACAGACCTCTCGCAATCTTCCTTTTTAGGACAAAGTCGAATTTGATGCCTTTATGACAAAAATGTGGAGGTACACATAATATATCTCCCCATGCGGCAACCTAATGTTTTATTTTTCCGATCTGAAGAACAGTGGAGAAGATTAAGAGTCAACGAGATTCCGCGACGGTTCGAGAAGAAAAATGAAGAAAGAGTCCGTCTGGCCGGGCAGATTCAGGGCCGTCGATGCCGACAAAAAGTCGTGTTTTTCCGAGAGTGAAAAACTATTTTGTGCTTTTAGTCGGGCCGCGGAACGGTGCATCATTTTTCAACGGCGTCCTGTCAGAGCATCGGGAAGAGCAAACGAGAGAGCGAGAGAGGAAGCGGAGCACTGTCAGTGGCCGCTGGCGACGTCGAATGTCAACGCGACCTCGACCCTCCTTGCTCGCACATTTTTTCCCATTTTTCCATCGCTCTTTATTCAATTTCCGCGACCGCGACGGACACTGGAAATTATTGTTGTCCCGAAAATTCGTTTTCGGTCAGTAAATTCAATCAAGCCGACTCTGAGGCGCTCAAAATTAAAGAGTAGACTACGGATCTTCATGCAAAATAAAAATGTTTTACATTGACTGTGGGAAGCAGGAATAACATAAAAATTCATTTAATCCCTTAACGATTTTGTTACATTAAAAGCAACATTATAACATTCTTGGATATTTTAAATCCTTTACTGTCTTATATTTCGCACAACCAATTTGTTCATAAATGCATAAAAATCCGCAGTCTAGTGATAAGTAGACCGCGAATTTTTATGCAAGATAGAAATTGTCTGTAGTTGTCCAAATTCGAGATTCTGGGCTCCGGAGACTGGTGTGGGAAATTTTGAATAAATTCGCACGGTTTCAGACGGAGCGCATCGCGGCTCCAGAAGCTGGAGTCTCATAGGCGAGTCCACAGCCCGGTAATTTTCAATTCGCTGGGAGGGTTCTCGCAAGAAGCCGTGTCGAATGGAGAGCGTCGCAGCGTAGTCCGGCGTAGGTGATGGATGGGCTTCTGCTCGAGCGGTTTCGTCTATACGAGCCACGTACCGTTTCCCCAATTAAACAATTGCATTCACATCCATCCATCCGTCCCGTGAGACCGTGGCAACGGGACCCTCTCACCCTTCCCCGTCTTTTTTCAGCCTCTTTTGTTCCGCTTCCGCTCTCATCCTTGCCCTCAGACTGTCCACCGCGGCGGATTCGCCGAATCCTCGCGAATTCAAATCGCGCAGGCCCTCCATTCGTTTTACAATACGACATTTACGTGACCCACCAACCGATCTGATCGCGTAATTTCTACTTGGACACGCCGCAATCTCATGCAAATCTACCTTCTCCGGCAATTTCGACGCGAAACGCGAACACGCCGCGAGCATTTCCGAGCGCGCGAATCTCGGTCAAATGCTGCGGCGAATTTCGAGTGGCCGGGCTTGCTCTTTACGAGACGTTGGTCTACGGTGGACACGGATCGCGAGGAATCATGATGGAACATCTCTTGTTTCCTGAAACCAGGTAGAATTAACAATTTTTAAATTTGTAGTCGGACGGAATGTGTGCATTATCGTCTTACGGGGGTCGTAGCAAAGGGTGAGAAGCAATGGTTGCACAAAGAAGTAAAATTATCGATCGTCCGGTCGTTTTTAATTTTCCAATGACGCGTCTGCGGCGTCTGTTGATGATTCCGAAGGATTTCGAGGGGTGGTTTGAAGATCGCCAGAGCAAGGAATAGCCACACGAGTGGACAAGAACGATTCAAAACAGAGAAATAGCGGACACGTGAGAAGAATGGTGGGAAAAATATTCGAAGTGGTCGAGAAAGAATCGCCGGAATTGGTCGGAATGGTCAAGGCGATTGCGGGAGGCTGGGGACGAGATGAAAAATAGCGGGAGTGCTCTGAAGATTTGTCAGGCACTCGAAGACGTCGGTGAACGACACGTTTCGGTCATGTTGGCGATTTATGAGCGATAGGGTCGTTAATTCGATCGATAATTCATACTGATCAATTTCACCAATATTCTCAGCTCTCGAGCGCCTGGATAATAAATTCCAGCCACACTTCGGAGAAAAAGGGTGAAACGAATCGGGATCGGCGGAAGAGGTGACGCGTTCGCGAGACGGGGACATTGTTTCGAAAATAAAGGAAATAAGGGGGGAGGGAGGAGGGAAACGTCCGCGGTATGTAACGACGTGTAATCCGTAATCATAATTCAAGCCAGCAGCGGCGCGCTACCGGTTTCGCGGTAACCGATGACTGCTGGGATGGCCCGTCACGTCTCCCCGTCCATCTCCTGAAATCACGGCTCTCGCCAGAATTTTATGTAAAATCCGATGCGGCTGTTAGTTTATGCGGGTAGCATACATTGGCGGCGGTCCCACGGACGTGCCCTACGTACCAAACCCCGCACTTTTCCTCCCTTTTTCTCTTGTTTCCTTCCCTTTCGCGCCCCGCGCCCTCACCCTAGGACTTTCCGCAGCCGCCTTCAGCAACCCCCGATGCGGATTCGAAGCGTCCTCGATATTTCGCCGCGATTGCCCGCCGGCAAATTTAGCGACGACACACCGAAAAGAAAACGCTTCGAATTAATTGCCCCATGCGCTCCCCCAACTCTGCTCCCCGTTGCGCATTTAATCGCTTTCATATTTAATTCTGCTTTCAATCGTTCTGCATTCATGCGGATTTAAACACTACTTTCGCGTGGCTATAGCTTAACAATTATGGTTGCAACACGTTTAAAACGTCACCTAAGATAGAGTGCCAGCGTTTCGAGCCGCAGGTTGAGTAAATGAAACGACATAAAATATTATGATAATATCGATACAAATTATAAAATATAGACCAAAGCACTGATAGATATGTCCATATCCCGGCAGCCACTTCCCACATCGTTAAACTGTTTCGCAATCCCTCTTATTCAGTTAGGAACTCGGGCACAGCGGCACATACATACGTATGTAAGAACTCATACGTTCACCATTAATCGAGATTTGCCAATCGCTCGGACGTCGGCGGGAATAATCCGTGCAATCGGAATTTTCCAATTACCCAGGCAACTGTACCACGTCCAGGGAAACGCGCGGAAACTCGTGCTGGAATCGGCCGTTTCCTGTCCGCGGGCAATTACGACTTCGTCGAGATCGTTGCGGCGCGTGAGAAAGCCGACCGTTTCGCGCAAAAGTACGGAAGACCGCGGTTACAATTGATTTCCAGATCCATAACACGTATAGACCCGTGTAAACGATAGTTGCCCGTCGAGGGAAAAATTGAACGTGTCCATTTGCGAGTTTCAATTTATTTTTCGCTCTCCGAGAGTTTTTTTCGTGCAGCTCTCCATACCGCGTACGAATTTGACTCTCTCAGATGGCCGCGTACCTTCGGAACGATTATCGATAATTACATAACGGAGGAGTTTCCTCCGTTACCCGAAAGCGTCGAGCCAACGTTCCCTAGCATGCGGAGGGTTCGCGGCGGGGGTGAGAGAGGGCAGAGTCGCATTTGCAAGTAGATGATCATTCCGAGAAGAGCCGGGACTTCCTTCTGGCCCGAAAACAACCGGGCAACGTCTTTGCCGCTGACGTTTGACAAATAAGAAACGGGGTCCAGCCGTATCATTACCCATCCTTCGCGGTGGATTCGTCCCTGGCCGGGGCCGGGCCATCCTCAAAAACTCTTTCGGCGATCTAATAACGTCGAGGACGCGCCGCCTCATTAGTCAAGTCCGAGCTCTCTGGCCTCACCCCACGACCCTCTCACCCTATTACAGCCGGCCAAGTGTAACCGGTACCACGCTACAACCTGTGTTACCATAGTCGCGCCACGATCAACCGCTATCCACTTTCACCCCTGGCCGCGACAGGGACACCGGAAGATCCACCCCCGCACCTGAGGATTCGACTTGCACGCTTGCACATGCTCCAGCCTCTATGCTGCGACAGTCGCCCCTTCCTGGTGGCCAGAGTTGTGTTGAATTACAATCGAATTACATTAATTCAATTGCATTGTCTTGAATTATTTCGTAATTCGAAATTCAGACGCTTCGTTCAATTCAATTACAACAAGAAGAAGAGTAAGAAGTGGAAAAAAAGATTAATGTCAGTGATGAACATGGTATCATTCGTAATTTCATATTGCGTGATCGAAAAGAAACTTGTTTATTGCGTTCGTCTCAGGAAAGAAATATAAATTTGTTGAAAGACCCGGGTTTCGTTGCAAACAATCTCACATCGCAAGACTAAATACTCGTTTCCACGAACGTGTTCGGAGAACGAGAACGAACTCCGAAGACGAATGACCATCGAATTAAATTAAAGTTAAACGCAGAAACGAAATTCAGAAAAATGATGTGCATAAATAAAATTGATAAGTATCTGCCGAATTAGGCCCAGCAACATGCCAAATAGTATTCGCACTTAAGGCTCATACATATTCACCCGTTTCGCACTTTTCCCGCCGCATATTAACACAGCACCGCCGATAGACTGTTAGAATCGCAAGCAACATTTTTCTCCGAGATTCAAGATACTAGGCGAAATATTTTCTATGCAACGTTTCGTGCGCATTTCCATCAGATAAGCGGCCGGCCTGGGTTCACTCGTTCGGAAAGAGCGAAAAGGAAAAAGATTGCACATGGAAAATAGGTGGGTAGTACGTTGGCCTGTGGCGGTGGTACGCGCCGCGTAATTAGCAGCCTAATTGTATCCTTCTTCATGTATGAACAGCGGCCGTTCCACTCCGGGATGCGCGTTAACAAAGCTAATTTCCGTCTAAATCCACTTAATGGAACGAAACCTTGTGTCGTTATCTGCGCTAACACGGTGGTGAACATGGGCTCTCGCGTTCACTCCGAACGTCGTCGCCGCCATCGTGGAACAGACTAATTTCTCTTTCGCGGGAGCCCGTCACGCTCCACGGATAACTTAAATTGGATTTCTGAGCAGTATCTTTCTCGTTTCTGTACGTTCGAGTCGCATTCTTCGTTCCGCGGACCTCGGCCGACTCGATTCTACACTCGCCGAGTCGTGCTCGCGCTTTTCCTCCGTTTCATTCGATCCACACTGCGAAATTTCAAGTTTGGAGAGCGACGCTTGTCAGTCTTGTCACTGAACAAAATCAAAAGTTTCGAAGGAAATCTTGGGAAAATGATATCTCACGTTTCAAAAGTATCGTTTCAGGTGACCGGGGGAAAAACAGGTAAATATATCAACTTTTTAGCAAGGTTACTACAGTCCGACCGGCAACGCCTCGAGACACGTGGAAAATCCTGTTCGAGCATAATTTATAGAGCCGAAGAGGCTCGGCCGGCGAAAAACCTAGGCTCCGGCGAGCGCAACGCGTTATTAATACGTTTTAAAGAAATGTCCAAGATTAATTTGCGAAACGAGTCGCTATTGAAGTTCTTGCCCGCGGTCTCATTAATCTTATCCGGGGCTTGGGCTTGCGCGAGAGCGGGCCGCGCGGAGGGGATCGGGCGAAAAAATTATTTTGTAGAATGTTCGGTGTAATAACAGGGAATCCTGTCGCCGGCACGCCTGCCGGGGAACACCGTCGTACCACTATTAATTCATGTCTCAAGTTTTCAAGTAAGAAATTAATGTCTCCATACGTGATTCGGCCGCACCGCGTACCCCGGCTCGTTCCTACCCCGGGGCCGTTTGCTCGCGAAAACTTCGACCCGAACGAAATTAATAAACCGGGATTGCGTCGCCGGAGATTTCTTGCTGATTTCTTTGCTCCCTTGATCTTTCGAAATCGCCGTCGCGACGTGCGCCTCTTTTTCTTTGATCGGGGTGCACATTTTTACAAGCGAGAATCATTTTAACAACTACACCCACCGAGCATTGAAAAATGACGAATCGAATTTATATGGATTTTGTGCGATTTTTATTACAATTAGAATCGTGTATAATCATTGTCATTAAGGTGAGAAAAATGAATTAGGAAATTTCGTCTTCTGCAATCAAGGATTTCTGTGAGTTTAGAAGACTCATTGAAAGCATGAGGAAATATTGTCTAGAGCACGCAGATACCGCAACTAATGAGCCCAAGGTGAAAATTCAATTCTGTCCGAGTGGCAAGTGATTTTTGATAGGAATGCAGTCAATTTGCGTGCTACTATTCATCACTTGCTGAGAGGAGGAACATGTTTTGCGGGAATGAGTTCTTAATACTTCCTCGAAACACTCTACAATAAGCCGGAGACCGTCCCTACTTCGGTCATGGTAATTTCCGTTGATATACTTCATCTACACTGTCCCATAACACGATCCCAGCTTTTCAATTCCTTTTTACAGTTTCGGTTCGCTTCTTCCTTATTACCCTCCCCTCGTATTTCATTTTTAACAGCGTGATTCGTTCTGTTATCGTACGGAATGAAACTCTTTCGGACTCGTTGCAACGTCATACCCTTGAATATGCATAATTTAAAAGAAGGGTCCACACCGCTTCCAACTCTGCAATCCCCAAAATGGATTGAACAATGATCTACCAGGTTGCAATTCCTTGAGTAAGGCCCCGAAAAAATGGTTACAAACATAAAATCTTTCCTGCCATCTCCCAGAGCCCTCGATGCTCAAAAACCTCGTCGAGTCCCGAGAGATCTACCCAGAATCCTCCTCGGAGCCGAGAGCTCACGCGATAGCGCAGTTACGGAATAATCTCTCGGTCGGATTACAATGCAAATAAAAATCCGCGATTTCCCAGGCGGCTGTTACCCGGATCCACGATTCCGCTTCCCATCGCCGGCGTCGATGCTCGAACATCATCGGGGCCGAGACGCGCTGCACCAGGAATGCAGCTGCTGCTGCTGCTGGATCTCTGCAGAGGGGCTCGACGAACACGAGATGCTCGGGGAGCGGAGGTGGAAGGGAGGGAAAACATTGAAGTGCAACTAATTCGTGCTATTACCGGCTGGCAGTAGTACGGTTAACGTAATTACAAGGTATGCGCTGGGGCTTGGTGAACGCGGAGGACTCTCTCGGAGGCAGAAGAATGATGATGCTGGCTGGTGTGTGTGCCTGTGCACATCGCCTGTTGCATCCGTGGACGCGTGGTTTGCCCGTGCACAGAAAAGAGGGCCCGGGGAACCCACGGGAACCGGTAATGGGAGGAGCCACGGAGCCTTCAAACGGCGGATCTTAGCCGGTGCACTTGACTAATCGAACGTCAAACGCTAATAAGCAACCACCGATTGCCGGGGCAATTTCATTCGCCGAGGCCGGCCCCGCCACGGATGCCCTTTTCGGCTCCACCGGGACCCTCTTCCTCTCCTTCTTATTGTTTCTTCGGCCCCCGAGTCCCCGCACCCCCTCGCGGCCCTGTATGAACGCGCTCCTTGATTCGCTCGGGAAATGCATCCTCGCATGCGTTCGGTGCAGTTGCGGAGATTTAATTGGAACACCGATAGGCAAGTGGCAGATGCATCTGAATTGTTGAAATTGCTACGTACAGCGTGCTGAGAAAATGTGGTTCACTTTTGATTACGACGCGTAAAAGTCCTTGCCCATTAAACCGTACCCTCGGCGTGGCGGGGCGGAGCGACGCGCTGTTTCTTTGTACTCTGATCAGGTATGGTGGACACACTCCCATTGAAATAAAAGGAGGCAATCCAAAAGTGCACCGATCCGCTCCGCCGCGCCGAGGATACGGTCTAGTGGGCAACGACCTTAAGGGTCGCGGCGGTGCTGTACCTGGTCAGGTATAGTGACCCCACTCCTATTGTATTACACAGGAGACAATCCAAAACAGCGTTCCACCGCGCCGAGGGTAGGGTCTAGTGGGCAAGGACCCTAATTCGTATGGTTTAACAGTTCAGAAAAACGATAAACATTAAGCGGCCCCTAAATCAAATTGAAAGTTTGAATTTTATTGAACAATCTCGTAAATATTGCTTCGTCTGCGGGTAATATTGCTCGATATTGGCTCAGTTCTATCTTCACAGTCGTAAAGTGAACATTGAATTTTCAAGTATGGCTTCGAAGGAAATAGAGGAAGAAAGAAAATTCATTTTCGAATGTATCGAGGTGTGTCAGAGCTTACCTGCTTTATGGAATATCAAGAGTAAAGAGTATAGCAACAGGATAAAAAAGAATGAACAATAGTACCATCTGCTTCGGAAATATGTATAAAGAAAAGTATACAGATGCTGATAAGTCGCAGTTAGTTGGAAAATTTATTTCATTGCGCACTAACTTCGGAAAAGAATTGAAGCAGACAAAGGGAAGTTGCGAAGATCAGTTGGTTCACTTATTCTTAGATCACTTAACAAATTTTCATGAGTGTCCTCATTTCTTTTTTTAAACTATTCCTTGATCCACCTGCGCTTCTTTTTCTCTTTCTCTTTTAAAGCTATAACTAATGCAATGGCCACGCAACTTGCTTTCTTTTTATTCCACATGTTAACTGCAGTGTCATCAGTCGTGCACCGACTTATTGGGCAATAATATTGGCTCATGTGGGTGAGACTGCAATATATTGTGCCATATGTTGACGATAATATTGATCGGTCTAGCGGCCGCTTTACATAAACATCAGCAACTTGTTCACAGAATATTTTGTTGGTTCCACGACGATTGTAGAACTTGTGCACAGCGAAGTACAGCCTAGTTCGACAAAACCGGAAGTTCTCAGCGCCGCGGTCGATTTCTTTTCCCCGGCGAGATTCTGACGAAGGAATAGAGAGCGTCTTCGCGCCATTAATCATCCGGCGTTGTCTCTTCGAAGGCGCAGCTCCTTTGTCAACCAGCCGTATTTATTCGTCGGAATAAACACCGCGGTGGGTCCTCTTTCGCTATACATAGGTGGAGACCTGCACACATACAGTATGCCGCATCTGTATGTATACTATACGAAAGCTCCTATGGTGGACGTTTCAGTTCTCCACCGGAGGACACGTGTAACGGAGAAGAGCTTTAATTCCGCGACGGGACGACCGTCACGGGTTTATGTACGGTCCGCTCCGCTGGCTTTCTTTTTGAAAAAGTGAATGTGAGATAATGGAACGTAATGTAGCGTGAGCAGAAAGCGACGCTACCTCGCGTCGACTTCTAGCTGCCTCGCGGGTAGCTACACTGGGTGTCCCAGAAGTCGATCATTTTTTCAATGATACCCTGCGATTTAAAATTTCCCAAATCCGTAGTCTCGTCATTTTTAAATTCCTCTGGGAGTAAGAAATTACTGTTTTTTTTTTAAGTTGAGGCCTGTGGAAATGGATGGATAGTAAAACTTTAATTTAAATGTCTCTCAATTTTCTAGAACTAGAGAAGGACGTTGCACCCCAGGGTTAGTGTCTGCTGAAGAACAGTATAGAAGTTCAACATATTTTATTCTGCAATTATTGAAATTATTCTTTCCACGAGAAACGATTGTATATTGTAGAATTTTTGTAGACACCAGGTAAAAGATGCTGGTGCAAAAGTGCAGGGTATTCGAAGGTTGCTTCTTCCGGGACGAAGCATAGTCAAATTCGTTCTTGCCAGGTTTAATCCCATCGTGTACTACGGGACCACCGGTTCTTTCACCCGGTAATTACAAAAAATCCCGGGTTTCTTCGGCGTCCACCCGGTAGGAAAGTTTCACGTGTGGGGTACCTTAATGATGCACCCGGTCGGATCTCACGAAAAGTCCGCTCTCATCGTGCATGGTGACCAGACATTGACCGACGTTTCTTGCGTGGCACCGAGCGAAAGAAACACGCACAAAGGAGAACGGAGGTCGATACACGTCTTCTCCAACACTGCGTATTCCTGTACAGCTCAACCTTCTTCTCTAGCTGCCTGGAAATCTCCTCCAACAAATTGAAACAAGTAAATGTCTACGTATTTTTAATTTGTACAAAAATCCACAATCTACTAATGAATAGAATTACGGATTTTACACATTTACGGTAAAAACGAGTGTACTCTTCGTTTCTAAAAGAACGTCCAGCACATCCCTGGCCAGAAACGGTTCCAGTCCGTCGGCTGGTGGGAGCGCCGAATCGAAATCATAATTTTAATGAAAGCGCTACGAGCTCCGAAAATAATGGTCAACATTTCCTGCTCGTATTATTTTCCGCGGCGGGGCACGGGGATTTACGAGAAGCGAATGGAAGCAGAAAATTAACGATTCCCAAGGAAGGAGAGAGAGAGGGTGAGTTTGAGGGGTGAGTTTGGGGTGGTCTGGTTCGGCTGGAGGCGGCGTTCGGGGGTGTGGGTGGAAGTTTTTCTTAGTATTTTAATATAAATGCGGCTGCGGACTTGGCCTCTCCGCGCGGGGAGGGCCCGGTTGTTTGCGGCAGTTTGTGCCAAGCTAAATGAAGAATGAAGCTGAAATTATTTGGTGGAAAACAGTGAAACAGGATGTGGAAACGACACCGCGTAGATTTACAGGGGCTGGTTGCACGCGCCGGGACCGGGATGGGGTGCCCTGTGCTACGACAAGAACATTTTTAAACGAACCGCTCCTCCGGCAATTAGAATTATCCGCCACCCCCATAGACTCATAGTCCCGTCGCTAATCTACGCCCTAGCGTTTCATAGTCTTCGGGGAACATGTGTCTCTCGGACCCCGCAAGAAGAACGAGGAGCGTCCTGACGTGCGCTTTTAATTCGTTAAGAT
The DNA here is from genome assembly GCA_963966675.1 of Lasioglossum calceatum. Classification (NCBI taxonomy): domain Eukaryota; kingdom Metazoa; phylum Arthropoda; class Insecta; order Hymenoptera; family Halictidae; genus Lasioglossum; species Lasioglossum calceatum. Next base: position 16,196,308 of record OZ016543.1, on the reverse strand, counting down.
CACGATTTATTGGGGAACCAAAGTTTTCGGTGGTCTCATCCGTCTGGTTGATTCAGTAGTTCCGTATTTTTAGGGTATGGGGGTTGCAGACGGTGGATTTCTATGTATTTCTGGCTTGCACATATTTTTCGAGTACAGTTTGATTGCATTTGTGTTGGTTAAAATGAACTAGACACTTTGCACATACTAAGAACTAATTATGGCTTGTATTTAATAATCAATTGTACAGGAAAGAGAAAACGATGCTTCCCATACATCGTGTCGAACACTTCTGACTCAGGATTGCCAACAATTTGCCGTACCCCGTTTAATTCTGCACTTTCGTCAATTAAACATGGTCTAAAAAATGGATCCAGGTGCATGGGGGGTGTCGTTTAAGGGCTGCTTCATTCGATGCTGAGAATTCCACCCCGTCGAGGTATCCGCTATCAGCAGTGATGAGAAGAATTGACGAGAATGCTCAAGATTCCCCCTCTTCCTCTCTCGCTTCATATTCGCAGGAAACCACCCCTCCCGAGCATCACCCTCTGCAAGGAGAAAGCACTCCCTTACCCCATGGTGGATCCTCGGCCGCAGCTTTTTACGGGTAACCAATAATGAACTTTTTTTTTCCTCGGTATAAAACTTGATTTGTAACGTCCTCTCTCGCACCCCCTTTCTCTCTCTCTCCCTATCTCGCTCTCTCCTGTTTGAACTTTCTTCCAAGCCCCTTAAAAGGCGTGGAGAAGTGTCTCATTCTCGGTCGCTGATATCACTCGCGGCATTGCTCATTACTCACGCCGTCTTATCGTCCTTACCCCCCATCGAGACACCGTTGTGGTGGCTTTTGGTACACCCTTGCCTCACCTACCACCCCTTTTCTATCCTCTTTGCTCCTTTTCGTTCTGGAAAGTCCTATTTTGCCTCTCATTAGACGAACAAGCACCTCATATTTCAATCATAGATCCACCTTTGGTGTATTGGTGGTCTGATTCTTTATTTACGGAGCATGGAAAATTATTTGAAGGGGTTAATATGGGGAAAATATTGCGGGATATTAAAAAATTAACAATATTCTTATTTTTAGACTAATGAAATTTCCAAGAAATCTTCAACTTTGTACAATACAAATATATAAATTTCTCTAATCCCAACCAAACCATGTATCATTGTACTCTAAAAATTCGCGTGATTAAATTGTTTGTGTTCATTTTAAAAACTGAAAAAAATCGAACGAGCACTACATTTTTCTTTCTGTGTGAAATCAGAGGTAAGAATCGTGGTTTCTTCATCGCCACAGTTTCCCTTCCCTTTCCACTACGATTCCACCCCCGTATAGCACCTTCTATCTGAGCCATTACCAGATTTCGTTAAGGTTGAATCTAGAGCCTCTCTCTCTCCACTTTCATCCACCGTTTGGTCGATAGATCAATTGACAATGTTAGTCGGGCATTACCGAAGCATCTCGGCTCTCGCCACCCTACAGCGGCTTCTCTCCTTTCGACGCTTTCATCCTTATCGCGGCGCATCGCATTAAATTTACGGCGGCCTTGATAGGAAAACGGAGCGCACGCTCTTCGCGTGATTATCTGCTCTGTCGAATGCTTGTCCCACCACGACAAATTCTTTACATCTCTTTTACGACGACTTTATTCCCTCGGGATCCTGCGAACGGTCCGTAAATGGTTACATATGCTCAAGACAAACGATTAGTCCATTTGTTTTGCTTTAGTCCAATTGCGTATTCAGTTTTTTATTTTATTCCCGTTCGAAGAGGTCTTCTGTTTGCACAATGAAACTTTATTTGATCTTTCTATGTTTAATAAGTAGACAGCGGATCTTTATGCAAAATAAAAATTTTCCACCGGAATTGCGACAAACGGGAGTGATATCAAATTTTTCTTTTATAACGGGTTGAAAATAATATAACAGTATTCTTAAATTCTACTAATGTAATTACTAGACAGCGGATTTTATGCATTTATGACAAAAATGGGCAAGCACAATTTAAAGCAGTGGACACAATAAAAAGGTTTAAAGACATCAGCGTATTGGCTTCAGCTTAATCAGCTAATTAAAAGAAGAAAGAAAATTTGATTTGGCTGCTCCGTCTTGTAATCAATACAACAATTTTTTATTTTGCATAAAGGTCCGCAGTCTAGTAATTACTGTTTTCAATTACATTTTCCCATTTTCGTCATAAATGCATAAAATCCACCGTCTTAATAGTCTCATTAATATGAGACAGGTTAAATGAGCATTTTTTAAAATAAGGACGTTTTCAACGTCTTGAACGATCGAGATCTTTTATAGGAAAATTCTCGAGAAAACGTGAAAACGGTGGACGAAGCAAGGTTCCAAGATCCGAACCTAAGACAATACAAGCCCCAGATATTTTTCCGTAGCAGATCACCGTCGTTCGGTTTACAGCCGCCCCCGCAGTGGGGTAATTCCCCGTTTCTACCGCTATCGGTCTCCGCCGGCCGAGATACGAACCAATAAGTATTGAGCCGGGGGAGAGAGAAGCCGAGCGAGACGCTCGCTGAATGTTTCTTATCAGTAAATTAGCAGTCTACGGTGGTAGAGCTGGTCTCGGGGAGAACGCCTCTTCCGCGCTGATGCTGATGAGGGAGAATGCCCAGGAAGTGACAGGTATCCATCACCGGCCATCTACACCGATGCTGTGGATGAGTTTCTGATAGAAAACGAGATCTGCCTTCTACCCGATAACCACCCTCTAATAATTTCGTGTGGATACCGGCTTTAACCCCTTTCCGTATTTTAACGAGTCAGACTCGTGACGAACATTTCAACAAAGTCTAACAAGTATGAACGTTACGCCTTTCAAAAAATATAAATTTTCTCTTCCCTTCTACGATATTTTTCGGTAGAAAAACGTTTTTTAATTTCATCTTCTTCAAAAAATTCTATTGATCAGACTGCACAGTTATTTATTTTCTTAACCCCTTGTCCTACAATATCGTGTCAGATTCTGAACAGAATCTAATAAATATGTGTGTTATTGATCTCCTTTAAACCGAGATGAAATTCTATGTTGGTTTTGTTAATGTGTAGTTATTGGAGAACATGTAGGCATACAATAAATATAAACTTTCTCCTTCCTTAGGAAATTACAAACTACAATAAAAGTTCTAATCACTGAAACCGTGAAATAAATCGTAGGGCAAGGGGTTGATCATTTTCTGTGCAAAAGAAAACCTGTTCACGTAAATTGTGAGAAACAGAAGTGAATTGTGCAAGGTAAAAAATCCGTATTGCAGCTAAAGGCCGGTCACAATGGATCAGACCCAGCTCCGAGGGCAGCATGATCGCCGGTGGCTTATAGTTCGCGCGAAAAATCAGGTCATATCGCGTCGGTCCGCGGGATTCTCTTTGGTGCGGCGGCGTCTCACACGTCTCGGCTGTCAGGGCTCCATAGAATTCGGGTTCCCGCAGATAATCTGAAAGAAAGACGAAAAGGGATGGCTTGCCGTGCGCATCACCGGGACGGGGCAGGGGAGGGGGCCCGGCGTCGCACACTCCCGTGAACAGTTCATTTATTATGCGGTTAGTTATCGCGTCTTTTCGTCTGATTTCCCTGGCAACAATGCGCCGTCACCGTCGCAGACAGGTTCGCCGGCGTTCTTAGAGGCCCCCCGGTTTTCTCTTTCCCGCCCCCGCGACGTTTTCTCATCCGCCACTCTAAGTGACGCTCTCTGACGACGCCCCATACGTCACCGCGCCAAACCCCCCCGGTTCCCCTCAAGCCCCTTCCCGTCCGTTCCAGCATTTGCTTACCCCTTTCGTCGCCTGCGCTCGCGCTTTTTTCACCGAGAATTTTTCCTTCGAACCTTCCGTTCAACGCTTACCTCCAACCCCGATTCCTCGTGTCTGCATCTTTCCTGCACCCCCTGAGACGATTCCAACGTTCTCGGTTGCCGATCAGAGGGTCGTTTCGAGTTTGAGTTACGATCGGTTGGGGCGAGGAGGGTGGGCAGTTTCAATTTAGACTGGAGGTGTGTTGGGATGCGTTTGGAGATGAGAAGCGGTCAGTGGTTAGGTGAAAGCGTTTTTCCAGACAGGTTAAAATTAGCATTTCTCAAAATAAGGACATTTTTAATGTTTTAAAGCTAAGACAATCTGGAGGATGGTTGCCAAGTGAACGTCTTTCCAGATCTGAGAACGCGAAGATCGCTCCAGTATAGCCTGGAGTTATACTGCCAGCGAATCGATTCTCAAACAGGAGAAACCGTGAAACAACAGTTCCACCATCAAACCCATCATCCTCATCTCTGAACCCATAACGGTACCGAATCGCGAACAAACCGAACCCCGTACAAAAATAAGGATTCTCTGCTGTCGTTCCCGTTACGTAGACCATCGAGGAGGTTCTCGCGGGCAGTTAGGCTCGTTCCTAAAGAATTCGTGTAGTCGACCAGCCCGCGAATCGAGCGGTACGGGTCTTCGGGGTCGCAGAAGATAGCTAGGCTAGCTCGGATCAGGGGGAGCCGGCCGAGTGATGGATGAACGCGGGCCTGTTTCTCGGGACGAGTCTCGGCTGACGTGTTTATACGACGGCTGTCTGTGAAGAGGTGGCTTTGGTTTCCCGTTCGTTCTTTGTTGGAGCAAACCAACGCAACGTTCGAAACGTTGTCGTCGTTCGGAGCGTCGCGTCGCCAGAGTTTGCCGACGAAAAGGGAAGCTTAAACGGGAAATAATACAGTCGCGTGATTAATTAAAGGTGACGGTGAACCACGGTCGCCCACCTACGACGCTCAGGATCATTTTCTACTCGCCATTGTCCGGCTCCTTCCTAACCTACATACACGTACACGAGCATTCTACCGAGCTGAGTAATAACCGAGCTTTGATTCCTCGAAGGGACAACCACCGCGATTAATAACTTCGCTCTCTGCTCCACGGATGTGTACACCGCCTTTCGCCATATGCTTACAGCTTATGCTTGTCCCTCTCAAGCTCCCCGAGTTTAGGCGACGTGGATTATGCTGATTCCGAGAGGATCTTCGATATTCCGTGGCCCTGTGAATTGAACACGGTTCGAGGGGATTAAGTTTCCTGCAGGCTGAGAGTCGTGGGCTAACTTTCCGGGGCTCGTGTGTCGAGGGTGCAGATACGTCATTCGGGTTATTTGAATTGCGAAGTGAATAAGAATTTTTTGGACCAGTGGCGCGAGAGAATTTTGGTTCGGTGATTTTGGAGAAGGTTGGATTTAAAATAGACTTTCAGAGGATTCGTCGTTTGAGGATCGAGGCGTTCAGTTGAGCTGACTTTTACAGGAATAAACAATCGGCGACCACTAGATTCGAAGGCAATCCCATCGGCGCGATAATAAGGGGTTAAATCCCGTATCGCTCGGCTCGATCGGTTTTTATTGAAAAGTTAACACCGAGGATAGGGTAAAGCGATCCTTTCATACGACTCCCCACGGTAAACACACTCTGTTTGAGCATTAGCGTGTATTTACATATTCACGTTTGCGGAGCGGGATGTTTGACGATCATCTCGCCAAGCTGTCCACGCGGCGTTCTGATTTCATAATCGAATCTACTGCTGAAGAGAATCCGGCAGCTCCGGTGCATGATATTCCCGTAGGAAATGTTTCCTACGGAACGCGGAGCAATTAACCGAGATCGATCAAGCAATACTCTCCGCAAAATTGCGGGGCCCGCGCGAATAACCTTTTCCGTAATGCACGAAATAACGTACCGTAACTTCTGGCCGTGGGCGTGCCACTCTCCGGCATGAATAGAAAGCACCTTTAATTAAAAAGGAGAACTTACGACCTTGAAGAAGATTACGGTACACAAAGACAGAGAGCGTCGTTCGACCGAGAGCGTCTCTCGACCTTCGCTTCGTTTACATTTCTTTTCGATTGATGCGCTCCGGTATGAATGTGTTAGTCCGAAGAATTAACGACGCTTAGGGAATTCGGTAAGAAAAAATGTGCATTAACGAACAAACAACTTAATATTCTTGATTATTAAGATTGTGAAGATGGTAAGCGTTAATTTTAAATATTAAACGTTTTAAAGAGCGCCAACTTCCAGATCGAGGACGCATGGGAATTAGATCGCAGATGATCGATAGCTGTACGAATGCACGTTTCTGTGGACGTAAGGCGGCCATGGTACCGATTGGTGCGCACACTACTTCCGTGCACGAGTTTGTTCGGTGAAATTCTAAACTGTTCGCGAGTATAGGAAGCGTTTCTCGGTGACCGAGTTCTGGAGGAGCCGGGCTCGAGCGAAATTTTGCCGGGAATATGAATAAATTTATCGAAAGCCCGAAGACAGTGGTGCCGGCTCGATGGAGGGCCAAATGGTGGCGGGCCGGCGGGGGGGATAGGGGGCCAAAAAGAGTTTGAAACTGCTCGGGCACCCCTATATTATAAATATCACCCATGAAAGATGGCGCAGACAGCAGCAGGGAGGCAATGGGTCTGGGGGACGGTTGGGTAAAGGAGTGGAACAGAACCGGAATTAGCATAATCAGAATAATTTCCACCAGCTGACAGCGCCCTCATTCTTTTTCCAGCGACGCGATTCTTCCGCTGCTTTATTTTCCGTTGTTTTCCGCCTTCCGCTGTTTCTCTTCCCTCCACCCCTCTACTTTCTCTTTCCCTCCTGGTCTCTCTCTTTCAGATCCTCACCCCCTCCCCTCCTCCCTACTCCACTAGCTTCTTTTTCTTTCGCAACCACCGAATTCTCGCGCCGTTTCCGCGGCCACTCTTCGATGCATCCCACTTCGACCGGAAGAACTAACGGCCACATTTTCCTCAGCTTCTCTCCGCAGTTGAGGAACTTCCTCCGGGTGCCACCCACACCAACGTTGATTCTTCTGCCTCGGCACTTCCGCTTCTAACCGTGTTTAAAGATCATCAGGCTGATTCACTGTCTGCCCCACACTTGGCCCCGACTCTGCCAACTTCTCTCGATCGGTCCAACGACTTTGGATTCCGGACTGTTGATCGGCTGCGCTTTGACCGTTTGTCCCGTCGATGGTCTTCGTCTCGGTGTAAACATTTCTGCACTTAATTTAATACTCGGCTGTAACAACCGCCATTAATCACAGCACACACCAAATTTGTCTACAGTATTGAATTATAAATATTCCTTTCTATCGATCGTATATTTGTTCATACGAGATGTATTAATGCTGTCGGCGCACTGGTTCGATCAATTTTTACTTGAAAGCAATTTTGCAATTTATCAGATTCGAATTTCGACGTTTCGATCTATGTTTAGATCATTTTCAAGAAAATTAATAATTGCGTCTGTGAATTATCAAACAAAATAATATTGTATCGACTATTGCCATCAGTAAATTAAACATTAAATATCGAACTGTGTGAACAGTATTGAATTATGAACGATTGCATTAGAAAAGGTTCTGCAGCTCTATCTCATTTGATTTACCTGTAATAAATCCTTCAAAACTTACATTAATGACCAGGAGAGGGAAGGCTGTTCTCCTACTGGCTAATTAAGCATCTTTTGTGGTCAACGAACTTGAAGACTGTTCCCTGATTCAGTAACTAAAAGTGACTTCTGCAGTCTACGAGCTCGAGGATATGAGGAATAGTGTCTCAAGTAAAATTGTACTCTCATTAATGATACAGGTCAACGATAGTCAATCAAGCTCATTTCAAAGTCGGATCCCGGAATCGCAATAGAAGACTCGGCGATATAATCTGGCAGCACTCGAGCAGATTTTCGAGGCAAGGGCTGTCGGGCCAAGGAAGCGAAACATTAGGAGCCGCGAAATTTATCGAGCACGCGTACACCTCGGGCCCTCCCCGATCGAGGCCCGACTGTTCTTCGGGCTAAACTGTAGAAAAATTGAAATGGGCGAGGCGAAAGAATGAATAAAGATCAGAGAAAGCCCCCGTAGGGGGTTGCAGGGCGGTTGCTCTGCCGGCAGCACGTAAACCGGCAACTCGGTTTGCCGTTGAAAGTGGCCGGGAGGGGCGAGGCCCGTGCACGCGAATGATATTAGGTAGAAACGCATGAACTTTGATATATTCGAAGGGGGTGGGAAGAGAGAGCCGGCTGCGGGGGTGGAATCTCGCAGCGAAGGGAAAAGAGGAAAGGGGACGCCATTCCGCGGCAAGTATCCGAACTATACGTGACCCGCAATCCTTCTTGGTGGCTCCTTTTCCTGTGAAATCGATCAAGGAAATCGATGCCGTTCTATTTTCGTGCATCCGAGCTCCCTGCGATTTTTTACCGATTTGTTTGACCGTGCACCGAAATGCAAGGTCATCAGAAGGAATGCTATGAAATCTGGAAATGAAGCATTAGGGTCCTTGCCCGCTAGACCGTACCCTCGGCGCAGCGGAGCGGATCGGCGCACTTTGGATTGCCTCCTGTGTATTTCAATGGGAGTGCGCTCACTATACCTGATCAGAGTACAAAGGGTACGGTCTAGTGGGCAAGGACCCTTAATTTTACCGAAATAGAGAGAACACAGTCACTCTTTAGATGTTCTGAGAAAATCTGTCGCGACTCAAATATATAATTTGTAAGATTCGCACACTATGGAAATAGTATCTACAATTTCGGCCAGACACAGTCGCAGACATTCGATCCATCGAATCGCATAAAATCTCCGAGAGGAACTCGCCTGGGAAAGTGGATCCCGGCCGCGCGGGGAAAACCTTGTATTATATACCATTTATACAAGTAACAGCCGGCCCTCTCTTAATATTATCCATCCATTATTCATCCCGGATCACCGGCGGAATCTTTCGGGAATCGTATTCGCGGTAGACGCGAATGGCGAGAAGTGTCTGATTCAGATTCAAATGCCCATAGATCCCGCTGTAGATCCGCGGCCATCCCGGAGCCCATTGTATTTATTGGCGGAGACAGGCTACCCTGGATCAAACACAGTCTTGCGGAAGTTTACCTCAACATCGCGGGACGACCACGCGTTTCCTTGTACACTCGACCGTCTCGATAGAATCGAAATCAGCGAACGATATTTTCCCACCCGGAGCTACCGGATCGACCATTCCCGAAAACCTGTTCCTGTCTCGAACTTTTATTCTCAACTGGAAAGTCTGCGCCGCGTAAAATGCTTCGCGTTTTGCAAAGAGATAATCATTTTCGCAATTGTAGATCGTTCTTATAAAAAATGGCGTTTGCAGGAAGACGATTATTCGGAGTAATGTTTGCTACGAAGTCTCTCGTAATTCTTTAGAACATTTTTATTGGAAGCACCGTGGAAAATGAGATCGGCCGATCGAACTGCATATCCTGCGAGCCGAGGAGTTGCCCCGTGTTCTAAGGGATGGGGAAAATTCGAAAACCGTGCGGCCATGGCGTTAACAGCGGTCGATGGTGGAGGGCTGGCCGGTCAGAAAGGAAAAGCAATTTCTTGCGCGCTAATGTCGTCGAAAATGAATTTTTCACAGCGGATACGGAAGTTGGTTGGTACCGCAAGTGTACACTCGGCCCGTGTGCTCGTTCCCACACGTATACTATACACGTACACCGCTATACTCGGGCCCTGCATAGTCGTGCAAGACTTGCCACGTCACCGGCACTCGGATCCGCGTCTATCTGTCAGTTTCCAGTCTCAAACAAGATGGATGGCTTGCGAATGGAAATCATGGTTGAAACCCGACTACCCCTCCCTTCCTACACCCACCCCCGCGAGAAAGAGTGAGAGAGAGAGCTGTTGAAGGGTGGAACAGAAAGAGAGAGAGAGAGAGAAATAGCGAGGAGGGTAACCCCTCCATTCTGTTTGCGACCACCCTTATACTTCCACCCCCGCGTTATTCCGCGCTTCGATCTCGTATCATCCCCTTTCGCGTCTTTTGTGCTTTAAAATACAAATACGTCGGCGATGGAGACGCTTCGCGATTTCTTTTTTCCTTTCGCGATTTAATAGCCGAAACGACCGACGACGGAGAATCCTCTCTCGCGGTTTCTGAGCTGTTAGCGTAACGTTCCTTGTGTAGCAGACTTTTTCTAATTTAACCATTAAGCGGTGCGATTTATATATTCTGCTTTTTAAAAAATCTGTATAAATCTTCCAAGACACGTCCTGGATAATTTCTTTTGCTGCACAAATTCGCTTTAGGGGAGTGAGATCGATAGTGTACCAGTTATGGGTTAATCGTGGACTTCATTTACAAAAAGTAAAATATAGAACACACAAAACAATGAAGGGACTAGTTGTAGAACACAGTTTTATGGGTTAATCGTGGAATTTATTTGCAAATTGTAAAATGTAGTACACAAAGAACAATGAAGGGACTAGTTGTAGAACACAGTTTTATGGGTTAATCGTGGAATTTATTTGCAAATTGTAAAATGTAGTACACAAAGAACAATGAACGGACTAGTTGTAGAATACAGTTTTATGGGTTAATTGTAGAATTTATCTACAAAAAGTAAAATGTAGTACACAAAAACCAATGAAGGGACTGTTGTTGAATACAGTTTTAAAAGAACACAACGCTTTCATTGTAATATTATAAACAAATTGCAAATAAAATTATATTTACACACGCACATACACATCATCTGCATACACATTAGAACGATTATAAAGTAGTATACAAACTGCGATTACAACAGTTAGAATTCGTGTAAAAAAATAATTCAGGTATAAAAATTGTTCGATTTCCAGTAATGCGTTTCCGTTTCTAATTAGCCGGAAGCTAATAACGTTTGGTAAACGTAGACGGTTGACGCGTACCCTTTTCGCTCACTTAAAGACACCGATACGTGTGTATGATAAAACGAAGAATGCGCGCCGTATCGACCGTGAATCGCCTATTACTCAAGTCGAGTGATCGTCGTTGCCGTTATTCGTTGTAACCGATGACCTAAACGCTCATTGCGACTCCTGCGGTGCAATTATTACCGCGCCTCCCTTAACGAGTTTGACTAATCTCGTGACCGAGAGATACGAGACTCGTCCAAATTTTAGAAGTCGACGTCTACAAATAATTAGTATTACACAAGATCGGAAGCACATGGTTATTGCACAAGGAAATGCACTTGTTCGGCCATGTGTCTCGAAAGTGTATCGCACTGGTTTCCTGTTCAGTTCCTAATCAACACAGTCTCCTATTTACATTGCAAAATTGCTTGATTGCTGTACAAGTTTAGGTAACCGAACTAATCACAAGATTGTCAATCACAGTACGCATAGCTTAATTGCTAATTACATAAGAAGAACTGTCACGCTGAACTAGACGGTGGCAGTTTCTTCGAGGGACGAAATCTAGTGTCCAGGAACTAACAATTAACATTAAGCCTTTGTGGTCGATGCCGCCACAGTGGCGGCATTCGCAAGTCGTCGTACAAGTCGTTATTCACGATATTTTGCAAAATATCACATTTTGGAAAATTACATAAATCAAAAACATCAAATTATGTTTTTATGTATTATAAGTACTATAAAACACAACAAATCGGTTCCAACAAAATCTGTGTTTTATAATAATATCGATTAGTGGTGTGCGAAACCGTGACGGGACGGGAACGGAAACGATGTTCGGATCCGGACGGTATCTTGAAACTTTGGGGTTTCCCGAAAATGTTCGGGATTTCTAACAAAAAACGATATTAAAAGATTCTGTGCAGTATCGGAAATCCGAAAAGAGATCCTCGGCTAACCCGAACATTTTTGGAATCCGTCCCGACCTGATACGAGTCTTCCCATCCCGTCCCAAGCATCGGGATTCGGGAATTCCCGGGATCTCGCACACCTATAATATCCATATGTTATATATGTTTAATTTATCTAATATATATAACTTATTTTATATACTATACTTAAATCCCGTACGGAAAAGTATAATAATATAAATCTCTAATATCGAGAGAGAGATCAGCGAAATCTGCCGATTGCAAAGGGTATATCTTGCACTAAAAGCGATTCAAATCTTTGTTGCCGGTCAAATTTTCAACCGGTCTTACATTTTCAATTTTATAGTTATTGAAATTATGACGTTGCTTACATGGAAAATGATAGGATAAATTTCTTTCTCCACGCACCCATATTGCAATAAAAATTTCACGAAATCTAAATAACTAGAGCCTCGTCATTTTTATCAGCTGAAACATTTCAATCGCTTTCAGTGCTCGCTAGTTTTAGTGTTAACTAGATTTTCTAGATCTTAGAAATGCATAATTTCAATAATTGAAAAATGAAAAATATAATATCCGCAGTGGTAGGTTTAGTGTTAACGAACGGAATAGATAGAGCTGTAGTAACAAGATAATTCATCTATATCACTATCCTGTTATTCATACAGTGAGCATACAAAAAGTATTCGTAAGCTAGGAACTACGTTATACTCAACTGTACGTTACAATCAATTAGAAGCTACTGTGTATAATCAATTAGAAGTTTACGAAATGGTATGAAAAAATGATTTTCAAAAAATGATATAACCTTGTAATGATATAACTATGTAAAAATGAAAAAGGCACTTTACACTCACTGAATATACAAATATCTACAGGTCTAGCAAATCCGCAGGTATTTCCGGATACTCCAATTCTTCGTCGAAGCTGTTAGCAGCGGCAGAATGCAATTCCGTTCCCTCGCTAGTCCAGAAGTTCAAATCTGCCAGTAGAGACCGATACAAGGAATTGGCATTGTTGCCAGACGACTTCGAAGCATCTTGTACATCTCCACTGACAGTTGAATTATATGAATTAGACGCAACATGACTGGTCGGATAGTACTGATCATACCATTGTTGCGTATAATCGTACGACTGTTGCTGAGGGAACTGCATTGCTGCCTGCTCCGTCGATCCTTGGGCATGTCCGTGTTCTTGCTCGAAGAAAGTATTTCCTTGAGCGACGCAGTTCTGCAACCCGGTCGTCGCCATTGTATAAACTTGGCCGCCGTATTGGTTGCAGTCGAGTTGTACGTTGCTTGGAAGGTTAAATACATTACTGCCTGGCGACCAAGTTGTAGGCGACCATGTTGTAGGCGACCATGTTGTAGGCGACCAGGTTGCAGACGAAGGCGAGGAATGCGTGGTTTCGCTCTTCTTCTCGCTGCACCGAGAAGACGAGGCGTCCTTGCGAGATCTATTTTTCGTGTAAGCTTTGCCTTCCATCTTCGATAACTTCTTGTACTTCATACGTCGGTTCTGGAACCAGATCTTGATCTGACGTTCCGTCAGGCATAAGGCAGTAGCCATTTCGATTCGACGAGGACGGCAGAGATAGCGACCGCAGAGGAACTCGGTCTCCAACTCCATCAGCTGCTCGCCCGTGTACGCCGTGCGGGTTCGTTTGCCACTTTGCTTCTTTGAGGGCGCTGAAATTCGAAAATTTGGAATTAATACTACTTATATTACAATAATATACAGTGACTCCCACTAATATTCGGACGCTCTTAAAATACCGATAACTTTTTTGATATAGGACTATGCGATTTGAACTTTTCTGAGAAGCTAGAGCAATTAGTTTACTACAGGATGTAAAAAGAAATTCTTCCTAAAATTGCAATTGCAAAGTACTAGATGTTGCATTCTACAACTTTTTTATGTGGGCCTATATTGAAAATTTAATAAATACGTTTTGCAGGCCTGTGTGAGTTAAAGGAATTGTGAAATTTTTATTTAAATCGGTTGGTGCAGAAAAAACGACAGACATTGGAAGATGTAAGAATTCTTAGATTTACTGCCGCTATAGGCTGAAAATCGTGAAGCTCATTGCAACGTCAACCGATTTTGACGAAACTTTCAGGATATGTTTAATTGACACAGATCTACGAAACGTATTTATTAAATTTTATTTCACTTTCGAGATATTGCCGTTTAAAGTTTCGATAGGACATCGATTAAATGGCATTAATTTTTTGAGCCTTTCGAATTTATTTTCACGATTTTTCTGGTGAATACGTAAAGATCCTATACTGTAAAGTTCAATCAATGCACAAACTCGAATTTTACGGAATTGTGACATGCGGCGTTTTTCCTGAAATTCGCGGAAAGTGATGCACTGTGCGACAGTTACGTGCCACACCCTGTATATGTAATATGATAATAATGCAAGAATTGACTTGAATTGAGGGGAATTACCCTCTTCATGACAGGTAGATGGGAATGAGTAGAGGGTGCAACAAGTCATAATCTGGCAATTCTAGTAGCGGAATAGAAAAGAACGGTACCAGTTTTGTAAAATCTCAATGTTTACCGGGGACTTCACCTGTTATGGGAACGCAGGTCTGTGAAAGGAAGGTAATATCGAGGGTGACCCAATGAAGACGAAACTTGTTTGCCTACGAAGAGACTCGCATTCCCGCTGTGCGGCTTACACGCCCAGCAATAAACCCGTGTTATTGGATTAACTATGTCCTGTGGTGAATTTATTACCAAAAGTTGGTCAGCGCTGGGAATGGCACAAGCGGGCGGTCAATTGTGGAGCGTGCTCCAAAATTGAGCAATCAACTGATTCTTAACGGCCAATCGACATAATTTCAGGAAATTCCTGGAGTTATATTCGGCTCTTCGCTCCTTTACAATTTACAAAGGACTTGCCCGAACGGATGGTACTTGTACTGATTCATTCGGTAGAATTTTCGTGTAATAAACGTGTAATAAATGTGTAATAAACGTGTAATAAAACTGCGGACCTCATTGACCTCCGACTCTCTTTGTACCCGAAAACATTATATTTCTTCGACAAAGGTATCATTCATAGTAAACCAATTCAAATTATTGCGAGGCTTTTGTGCATCTATAGCAGACAATTCGGTAGACAAAGCGTGGAATATAGGATTAGAAGCATTTAGAATATTTACAGATTCGTGTTGGAAATGTGATGTACTCTCGACCAGGGTTGCCGTATGCACGCCCCACCAGGCCTCTTACGTCTCCGTCCCTCGCCAAGATGCATGCCTCCGCTATCCCCACTCTTACCACTACCGCTGGCGCGAACGAGTCGGTAGCATGCTACCGCTCTCATGCTAGTGCTCGGTCACGGCAGCGGTAGTGGTAAGAGTGGGGATAGCGGAGGCATCATCTTGGCGAGGGACGGAAACGTAAGGGGCGTGCATATGGCAACCCTGCTCTCGACTCAGCCGATTGGAATTCGCTTACGTTACGAAATGCATGTCCCGCTTTTCAAAATTTTTTCTCTATTCCGAACGAGATAAGGCGCGTATTGTGACACGAGGATCAAACCGCGTGATTCTCCTGGTATTTTAGGACGTATCGGTGCCCGGGGGGCACTAGAACCGTTTCCAAGTACATATTTCTTATCGGCGAGAATAGATGCTATCCTCGATTGCCACATTCTGATCGAAACAGTCGAAATTTACGAAACAATCGAACGTGCGAGAATGTTACCAAGAGCTTTATATCTGGACGAAATGCTAGATATTTATGTTACAACAAAAATATTGGAATTCATTGAGTCAATAAGAACGGATATGAGCTCTGGATGTAGACGTTTTTGAAAAGATGATTTTCAAGTTCCTTCGTTACTGACATTTATCATCGAAAATGATATTTTCAATTTTCTAGTTCGAAGAATTTCTACAAAATGTGAATCGTGGAATTTCCGAGGGCAGTTAAAAAGTAGTTTGAGCGACTAATGCAACCTGCGAAAATTACAAAATTCCCCTTATTTTTTGGACGCACCTCGTACACCAAAAATATTTGAATTCGTTGAATCAATAAGGATGAATATGAGCCCAGGATTCAGATGTTTCGGAGAAATTGATTTTGAAGTCACCCCGGTACTGACATTTCGTGAAAATGATATAAATTTCAATTTTCTAGTTCGTGGAATTTCTACAAAATGTGAACCGTCGAATTTCCAGGAAACGTAGATTATGGAATATGGGAAACGAGCAGTTAAAAAGCAGAATGAACGGCAGATTGATCGGACTTTTCGACCAATAAACATGTCAGCACTGACCCGAGGATAGCAGTCCATCATCCGGTGACTCTGTTTTATGTAAACCTATGTAGAGCATCGACGAGCAAGCGGGCCGTGCGCCGTTTTATAATCCCTCGAGACTAAAGTCTCCTAAATGGGCAGCTCGTTAATCAAACTTGATTCAATGATGTCTACGGGAGAACCGTCTATTTGCCTAGAATCCGTGACGGCGGAGGGACGTTCTTGTTTAACATTGTCGCGTCATTTTAGCCCACCACCGACTAAAAATCCGTCCAGGTTTTTCTTCAACGCGATCTACATTCACCTTGCTACCTTGCGGAGCGGTGAATTTTTTCGCCGGTGTGTTTATAAAGTGGTCACAGACTTTTTCTTATCCACCAGAGAGAAGCGCACTAATATTTCTAAGCGAATATTTAAACAAGGCTCACCAAACAAGACTCGAGAATTTTCTGCATGTTGGAACTTGCCGAAGAATGTGATTTGAACAATCTATTCGCGCGCACTAATGATACGGTTTTAATACACGCGTTTGCTGTTCGACGTACTCGACAAGAAGACCGGTCTCACCGAAGGCACCGGAGTGCAGTGACGTGTCGGAGAAATGGGTTGTTGAGGAACCAAGGGTAACCCGTCGATAACACAATTAAGAGATGCGTTTAACAGGAAGTCGACATTCAAACAGTTTGAAATGGCAGAATTATGAATTATATACTCAACGATGAGATGAAGAAATTGTGTATATGGTAAGAGATGCGTTTAACAGGAAGTCGACATTCAAACAGTTTGAAATGGCAGAATTATGAATTATATACACAACGATGAGAAGAAGAAATTGCGTATATGGTAAATTTAATATGCATAAAATAAAAAAGATCGAATGGAAATATTCTAAGTCAGAAGAAATGTTTCATTTTAATATAGGCTTCATTTCATGTAGAGGATCAAAATCAATATTGGATATAATTCTGCCATTAAAATCGGAAAAGGATCGATGCCGAACCAATCGACTAGAAAGATCAGCGCTTCAAATCAACAAGTAACAGAATATTTACCTTGATTCGCTCCAGGTCTCCTGGCAGCGGGCGTTGGTCTCTGGGTCCTCACGGTTGGATTCTGGTTCCCTACGGTTGGCTGTTGGCTCGTGTTGGGACTCTCGTGGAACACCATTCTGTGTTGATCTCCAGTGATCCATGCGGCTCCTCCAGCATTATTCCAGGAGAAATTTCCATTTCCATTCGCCATTGGATTGTAATGAGAGTTGGCGTATTCCTGGTTCCAGCTTGACGAGGAAGCAGAGGAATCCCCACTGATTAACGACGGCGAGTAGACAGTGTCCAACGTAGACTTGACCAGTCTCTTAGGCGGAGAGTACTGAGATAATTCGGCGAAAGCCATGTTTGCACAGAATTGCTTCTTCGGTAACCTCTTGACAAGTAATGGTCCCAGGTCGAGTCCTCCCCAATTTATAGGTATCCGTGCGGTCAGTCTCAACCAATAGGCGCGCGACCGGCAGCCAGAACTTTAAATCACTGTTGTTTTCCCGGATTACACCACTGCTGCGCACCTACTGACCGAGTAGCCAGGCCCCATTTTCGGGCCAGCCCACGCGATAAGCCGGAATATCGATACCAGCGCCGTGTCGATTTCGGTAAACGATGCACCTGACTTCTGATTGGCGGAGGAGAGTCACTCCGTGCGATGGAAACTCGATAACCATCCCTTCCTCTGCAACTTGCTTCGTCCAGAGCGTACCTATTTTTGGGTACTACCGAGTGATACCTAGTGGGGGATGAGATAATGCAAAGATGCGCGAAAGTCCTATTCCTACGATATTTTAAGCGATATTGTGAATAATGGTACAGCAATTTTTAGTGATACCTCTCTGAGCCACCTCTCAACTGTTAAGGGTTAACCTTCAGAAGAAATTGTTGGTAGCTGAAACTTCTATGAGAAATATGCATTTTTCACTACTGTTTCTAAAACAATTGTATTTCTTTCAAACTATTTTACCACGTTTCTATTAGCTCGCTTTCTTGTCTGTCCGTCTGTCCGTTTGTCCGTTTGTCCGATTTGTTCGTTTGTCCGTTTGTCCGATTTGTTCGTTTGTCCGTTTGTCCGTTTGTCCGATTTGTTCGTTTGTCCGTTTGTCCGTTTGTCCGATTTGTTCGTTTGTTCGTTTGTCCGTTTGTCCGTTTGTCCGATTTGTTCGTTTGTCCGTTTGTCCGTTTGTCCGATTTGTTCGTTTGTTCGTTTGTCCGTTTGTCCGTTTGTCCGATTTGTTCGTTTGTCCGTTTGTCCGTTTGTCCGATTTGTTCGTTTGTTCGTTTGTCCGTTTGTCCGTTTGTCCGATTTGTTCGTTTGTCCGTTTGTCCGATTTGTTCGTTTGTTCGTTTGTCCGTTTGTCCGTTTGTCCGATTTGTTCGTTTGTCCGTTTGTCCGTTTGTCCGATTTGTTCGTTTGTCCGTTTGTCCGTTTGTCCGATTTGTTCGTTTGTCCGTTTGTCCGTTTGTCCGATTTGTTCGTTTGTCCGTTTGTCCGTTTGTCCGTTTGTCCGATTTGTTCGTTTGTTCGTTTGTCCGTTTGTCCGTTTGTCCGTTTGTCCGATTTGTTCGTTTGTCCGTTTGTCCGTTTGTCCGTTTGTCCGTTTGTCAGTTTGTCCGGTTGTCCGATTTGTTCGTTTGTCCGTTTGTCCGTTTGTCCGTTTGTCCGTTTGTCCGTTTGTCCGATTTGTTCGTTTGTTCGTTTGTCCGTTTGTCCGTTTGTCCGTTTGTCAGTTTGTCCGTTTGTCCGATTTGTTCGTTTGTCCGTTTGTCCGTTTGTCCGTTTGTCCGATTTGTCTGTTTGTCTGTTCGGTACAAATTTTGCAATTGATTTTAAGCTAACTTCCCGGTGAGCTGGAGACTTGTTTCTAGTCACAACACACTGAACGCTATCAGTTAGCCGATCCGATTTTTCCAATAACGGTGAACTCCTGGAAGCGACCGAGGACGGATGGAACCCCTTCGCTCACCCCTTTTACGGATTACAGACCCAAGGCTAGTTGGCATCGATATAATACGCTAAATTGTGCTATACCTAACAACTGTTAGATAGCCTTACCGATGAGTCGTCTAGCGGGTCTAGGACGAAACACCACCTTTTCTTTTCTTCTAATAGAACACTTCTCTATAGCAAGCGTGGTCTCATGACGCAACAGATTCAGATCCGAATCGTACGTTTGAGTTTACTACAAGATAGCTATTTAGTGTAGAATTTGATCGAACCCGTGCGCCGATAATATCATTTCCAACTTTGGTAGAAACTCTTGCGATCGATAACAATCCTCTAATTAATCTAACTAACAACTGTTACTTACCTCCGCCAAACTGTAGCCAGGCTCGACCCGGCCTTTGTTCTCACTTTTATGAATCTTGCCGTCCATTGAAACGCGTAGTTCTAATCTGATCGAAAACGCTAGCAACAGGCACTTTCTCCAAAACGTCATTTTACAGAATTTCTTTCCAAATACAGAACTGTTGTCGGAGAGTACATCGCTTTTAGTCAAAGTAGTTACTAAATCCAGTGTACTTTCCTTTATAAATTTTTCGTTAATGATTTCGGCGCATGGGTTCGATCAAATTTTAACTAGCAAGTAATTTTGCAAATTTTTAAATCATTGTCAACGTTTCGAACCGGATATGGATCCTTTTCAAGAGAAAAAACCGTCTGTAAAAGACTGAATAAGGTAATAGCTATTATACCAAGAGAAATTCCGTACTTCGTGTGAAACTAATTTCTTTACATTTATTATTGAAATTTAGAAATAATCGTAACTGATCTATATGTTGGTTGGCAGTGCCGGTAGCACTCGGTCGCGCCAGCGGTAGTGGTAAGAGTGGGGATAGCGGAGGCAGCATCTTTGCGAGGGACGGAAGGGTAAGGGGCCGGAGGGTATAAAATTTGGCAACCCTGGTTGGCACGAGTCAAACGAATCAAAAGAAATGATGGGCGAGTTAGCCAATCAATATTTGGCGGTAGATTTAAACCAAGGCCTGTCCTTATAATCCGTACTTTCCTTTCTTTTTTTTATTGATAATTAAAGTAGATGCTAGAATAAGATAACAGAATAGCGTCAGACATAAACGGCGCAGTGTGCTCATTGAGTGAATAGTTAGGCGACCACCCTCTGGCTCGTTTCGAGGCGGTCAGGAAATCCCACCTTTAGATCGGTAAATCGTTGGATCGGTTCGTTTTCCGTAGGTCCAGGGACGCGAAACCGAGAAATTGATCAGCGTCATTCTGTCCGACCATTCCTGAATGCTCCCGATCTCTCTCTCTTTCCTTTAACCCCGCTGGATCCTATATTCGCTTTTTCTCGACTCCACCCCCTCCCGGTTGCTCTATTTTCTCCTTTCTTCCCAGTTTTCCCTTCTCACGGAATCAGCCATTCTCCGTCCGCGCCGAGAGCTGTCTGCAGGTCCGCGTTTTCCACCCCCTCGCCATCGGAGTTTCAACCCCCAAACCACATCCACCCCCCGTGAATGCCTCCTCCTGCTCCTCGAGCGTTCTCTTCTTCAACGCTGGATCGTGCTGTAGACAAAGATCCGTTCGAACGAAAAAGGAATGCCGCGTGTGAGCCGCGCGGGGGTGGCACAAAGGAAAAAAGGCATCCTCCCCGTTGCTTCTTTCGCTAATTCCCTTCTTACCGAGCGGTTTTTCTGCACGCGACTATCCCGAGCACTGTTCTCCACGGAAATCCGTGCTACCGGATCGTTCGAATCGATTTCCGAACTGTTCGAAGAGCTGAAATTGCTGTACGAGTATTTTGGTTGTCCACGAATTTCTTAGGGAGTTGCAAATCTGTTCATCACTGCCATGGAAGTCCAAGACCGAGGCTGTCTTCATTATTTTAAAGAAAAGGGGTGGTTTGTAAGTGACGGGTTAAAATGCGGCAAGGGGTTAAAGGAAAGAAAGAATCTTCCTATTGGATAGACTGCCTTCTTATTAACCGATGCTAGGCCCCCAGCATTATGTTATCACCTCCATTCCGATGATCCCCAGTGCCGATTCGCGGCTCGAGCAAATTACAATCCCAATTGCGACGACCCCCGGCTTCCACGAAACACGGTATTTCGCAGAACCACGGGCTGGTGCAGGTTCCTGGAAATTTTGCGAGGAGGAGAGGGACGGAACAGGAAAAGCCAGGAAAAGGGGGCGAAGGGATCGGCTAGAATATGGGGGGGAGATAGCACGGGAAGGCGAGCATAGGTATAGAGAGAAAGGCCGTGTAAGGCGACCGAGGTGCAGGGTGAAGGGGGACGATGGTAGCCTGATGACAGAGAGAGAGAGGAGGGGAGGGTTGGTCGCTCGAAGGGAGGGTAAACCTTTCCCGACCCTTAGCAACGCTCTCGCGACGCGCTATCCTGTGGATAACATCAGCGGCTTCAGGCCAGGAAATGAAAATCGCGCCGACACTGTTTAATTTAGATAAAAGCATATGTTACACGGCGACTAGTGCCACGGAGGGAAAGGGAGTTGAAGAAGAGGGGGTTGCCACGTTCCAAGACCTCCCTCCGAAGGAATTCTTTGGATGCGACCTCGAGGGCTGGTGTTGATTCGCGGTTTTCTATTACCGCGTCTCGCGCGGAACGTTTTATGGCTGGTGCTTTATGGCAGTGAGACGCGTTTAGATAAAAATATGTCTTCGCTCCTCTCTCGCTCACTTTCCTAACTTTCAACCTGTGAATCTCGAACGGTGGTCTGGACATTTATTCTCTTTGTTAATATGTTTACTTGTTGTAACTCCGATGTGTTCACTGTTTTAAATTAGAGCTACCTGTTTTTGTCATAAATGCATAAAATCCGCTAGTCGTACTTCAAGAATATTGTGAAGAGGTGACCGGGAATTACTTTCCCGAATTTGAAAATGGATGTTTACGATAATGGATCTGAATTGTTCAAGTTTTATATCATCTAATAAATCACTTTCAATTCGTAGAAAATAAAGTTCAGAAGAAGTTTCTCCGAAACGACGCGCAAACGGAGCTTCCACGAACCAATGCAATTGAACAAAGACAACCGACTGTAACGTCACCCATTTTCAATGTCGATTGCATACGATTCGAGGTATCCAGGTAAATATCGAGGGGTCGGATCTCGTAAATCGGCGATGTGGCAATCGCAGGAGGATCGACACGGAGGATTTTCTATACTAATCTGCAGGGGGGGAGGGAAGTTAAAACGCCATAAATTACCGGGAGGTCTGCGACGACTGCTCGCAGACAAGTGCGATCCTTCGAAGGATTAGACTGGCGGTTGATAAGGCGTTTACGTCCTCGTTGGTCTTACGTGGAACGAGGTTTACGTCCTCCTGAAAGCGGCTTGACTCTTCACGACGACGGCTGATCCGCAACGAATCGATGCAAACGAATGGAAAACTCCTCGGCATGGATTAACCGCCGTTGCGTAAAAGCCGATTACGCCGCCTAAATCCTTCGGCTCGCTCTCTTGTTCTCCTTTATACGTACCGTGAAACGATCTACCTTCGATTTCTGCACGAAATAATCCTCTGCAGCAAGAGCAGGTTTTGCATTTGGAACGTCGACAAAATTAGTTCGTTCGTAAGTCATCGAATTTACCGAATCTCGATGCACACGAAATGAGAATTGTTTAAATTACATTTTCCGTTCTGACTGCGAACTGAAAAATAGTCGTAGGTACATACGATAAAAGAAAAAGGGATTCAGGCGAACTATGCCGCGTGTGTTGCATGTCCCACTTCCATAATGCTCGCCGATAAGCAAGAGGTGAAACGCCTCGGGGAAAATCAGTCCTAAAGTTATCGGACTTTGTCTCCATTAGATGATTATGCAGAAATACCTAAGCAATATGAAACACTTCCAGACTTCTTCAACCATTAGCCCCTTGCCGCAACATTGTTTTTTACAGTCGCAGTGATTAAAACGATTTTATCCCGAAAAATGTCGTAGAAGAGAAAAGAAAATGTATATTTTTTGTATGGCTACGTTGATTTTAATGCTAGAAAGAAAGGCGTAGCGTTCATATTTGTTAGACTTGCAAAACGGTGGATCGTCGTAGCTAAAAATGGCCGTATGTTCTCAGATAATCAATAATCATTTTGTTCATCGATTCCATCGTCTGGGGAACGATAAAATTTTCATCGGCAGAAATACGAAATTAATTTCGGCTCTCTCGTTCCTCGTCATCCAGCGAGAAGGGTCCCCGCTTGTGTCTTCGTGTTTCCCAATGGCGGCGAATTTTCCCGGTGCCCGGATTTCGAGATCGACGAGCCGTACCTCTGCTTTTGTATAATGTAATCTAGAAGTTTGACAGGGTCTGACGGCGGATTGCCTTCCGCAACTGCGACGGGAGAGTCAGGCCAGTCGGCGAGAGAGACGGAAACAGGGAAACGGTATACGAAGAATATTGAAGGTTCAGGGGGCGACGGGACGGGACGGCGGGGGGTAGACACCCCTGGATCAGGGGATTATTTCGAGTATAGAAAAGTAATTACGACTAAATTATGCTGAAATCGCTAAACGCTTCCTCTGTTACTGTATTCCAAATTTGCGGTAACATATTGCTCAGAAGATTCCGGCTTGAAAGAATTTTTTATTCGATTATTCATTTAAATACGTGAACTGAAAGTTTGATTGAAATGCGCGTTTCGCGAAGAACAAATTTTTATTATATAGTGTCACTGATGTGTCATATGTTTGCATAAATACCCGGAGTCACGATATGGCACATTATGTTGGAGAAAGTCCACGAAAATAGTTACTGCTCTCCAAAAAATTAGTAAAAGAGTAGAAAGATTTACTTTTCTCTTCTACGACACTATTGGGGATAAAGACGTTTTAAATTCTTTTAATTCTTCTGCTGTTTTAAAATGCACCAGCTCAATGCAAATTGTAAATTTCAGCCCTGGAGGGGCTGAAGAAAATGAGGGAAGTTCTTTGTGGCCAGTCTGATCAAAATGTCGAATAGAACGAAAAGGTAGCAGGACTCGAAGCATAACCGGCTCTGTCCGGAGGGTTCGTTGCCGATCGTTTCGCAGAGCGAGGACTCGCAGTTCGAGGCAAGAAGCAGCCGCGGATATGACGTGTTTTTATCGGCGGAACCGCGGAGAGGATCGAAGCCTAGGTCGCCCGTCAACTTCGAGCCGGATACGGAGATCCCAGCGAGCAGATAGAAAAGGCATCTCACTTTTATACTCTGGAGGTTAAAGTTTAGGAAGTTATTTTGACTTTCTGGGGTGAAGCTACCCTTTACCCCCGCCCGCCTCCTACAGTTGGGTTGACGTCTCGTGTCATAGTCACCCCCTGCGTCGATTTTCTCCCTTTTTCAGCTATCTACGCCCTCCCTTGCCCCTAAATTCTAACCATTTCGATCAACCTGTCTTTTTGCAAGAAACTCCCTCGCATTTGTTTATTAATCTCGAGTTGGCTGGAAAGAGGAGTGTATCTTACCAATTTTTCTTTCAAGATTTTATCGAACCTCGTGGATTTATAACAAAAATGACCAGTTACAATTTCACTTGGCGTAAAGATTGAAAGAATTGAATATCACCATCTACACTACTTTAGATCTAGCAAAATTGTTAAAGCGAGGAAGCTCGTTAGTGGCTCTCCTGTATCTTATCACAGATACAGAACATTTTTATTTTGCATAAAGATCCGCAGTCCACCGTATTATTAACGAATGCTAAGTAGCAGCCGCTCCGCTAAAAGGGTACGAAGTATCATGAACAAAGTATCTGAAGCTAAATACAAGTGCCCGACAAAGTGCACTAAACTGAATTTCATTAGTGACTGCGGACGTTTCAAGCGTTGATATCCATCGGCAGATAATAGTCCTTCCTAATGTACTAATTCCGTTTTCCTGCGACAAGCACTGACGTGGTCCCTTCCACACTAATTACTGTAAAATTCGCAATGAATCAGAACAGGTGACTCCTCCAAACAAACCATAAAACCTAAGCCTTTAAGGTTCCGCGTCGAGTCAGACTCGACGTTAACTTTTGCATCGGTAGTATCTTATTTCATCGATTCCCATTATATTCACCATTGATAAATATTATTAGTATTACTAATAACTTGACTGTGGATCTTTATGCATTTATGGCTCGTGAAAATTTTCGAAAAATACTAGAATATAAAATTCAATAGAATTTTGTACAGTTTGTATTTATTTTAAATCCACAAAGGCTGTTCACATTAAAAATAGGATTTTATTTCATTCCACTTTCTTCAAATTTGTCTACACAAATTGGAAAATGCTTAAACATCCGCAGTCTACTAATAACAAATGGAAGCAATGCCCAACTCTACACGAGAAACGAAATTACTTTCCGAACGACCTAATAATAATTGAATTGTCTCACTTTGTTCTTACAACTTCTTAGTTCACTCTCGAAAAGGGCACGTACTGTAAAATAAGGTGTGCAGCGTCCGTGTTAGAGGCAAAATGGCGTCGCAAGCGATAGTTGGCTGCGTCTCACGATGGTCAGCGTGTTAATACTCCATTTCTATTCGCGAGGTTTCTTTTCTTCGTGTTCTAAGAAACGTGTACACGGATCCGGTGCATTTTGCGTCCGCGTCGTTTCTCTTTTTGCGGCCGCGGAATTTCACCGTCCGTCCGCGTCCGCGGCAACCATTTTTCTTTTCCCGCCTCTCGTCTCCTTCTTGTCCCGTGTCTCAGCGACCGGCAAAAAACTTGGCAATTTTATAACGGAAGTTGGCTGAATACAAAATCAGTCGGCTGTCGCTCTTCACGGCCAACTTGTATCGTATTTTAATGGAACTGACTCTCGGCGACGACGCGTCCCCCGATTCTTCCGCGCAAATTCTTCGACTAGTCGCCTCGGACGATTCGAGTCCGTAATGATAAATTACCACGCCCGGAACGATCCTCTTTTCCATTAAAACCCCCTGTTAGATCAATTCCGCGCAATGATTCGCGGGTACTCGTTTTTCGTGGATCCTACGGTTTCCGTTTTCTTAGATCAAGGCTTTACTGTACCAATAATTGATCCTCGCGAACGTTGTTTCATCTAATTTTACGTAAAAGGAGCCTCTCTCTTGGATAAATTTCGCGGAATAATTGCAGATTTACCTCCACGAAAAAAGAAAGAAATTGCATTGGTTTAGAATTAAGATACCAGGGTTGTCATTAATATAGCGAATATTTTTATGCCGCGTCGACGCAATTCTTTGCATCCTTCAGCCACAGAAAAAATTAATTCGACACCAAAAGACTACATGTTTTCACGAAAGCTTGAGTTCGTGGCACGAAAAGCGTTTTCAATTCGTCGTTTCCAAACTTTTTCGAGGAACCCACTACCCCGAACGTCATACCATTGTAATCCCTTTGTAATCCCGGGATTAACCGCTTAACTCCCATGGTTTTACAGCGAGCGAGCACTTTTTGCTTGGATAAGTTCCGCTTGGCTTCTGACGAGAAGCCGAAACGTAGTTACAGTTTCGATTGGCGTCAAGTTGTCGCGCGCCGACAGGCTCATAGAATCTCGACCGGTCGCAGGACAATAATAAGTATCGTATTGCTGAATAGGGTAATAAACCTGCCGACTTCCGTCCGAGCCCCGAGACCCAGGGGATACGGTCGGGAGCACGTTTAGACGAGAACCGCGCCGTGGTGTTAGACTGCTTAGATTTCTTTACCCTGCTTAAAGTGGCGCCGCATTGTTTGGTCGGTGTAGTGCTAAATTCTTCTGCGAATGACCCTGGAAGAGGTTGTCTGCCGTTTCGGCGGAGGGCACAAGCAGTAAATTATGAAAACTTCCTCCGCGGCAGTCAACTCCCAGCCTTAATAAAATGCTTGGCTGGCGCCGGCTGATTGCTGTTTTTTATCATTAAGCTTTTCGAAATCCTGCGCCGCGTACAACAAAAAATTTACGTCCCTGTACGTCTTTATGAAAAGTAAACATTGTTTGTATCGATTACAGGAGCCGGGCGAAAAAATTTTCTTTCTTCCATTAACAATCATACTGATATTTGCGCCAGGGCTTCGGAGTCGGAGTCAGAGTTTGGGAGTAATTGCTGATCACTGGAGTCGGAGCCGGAGTAAGAAAAAGCTATATATCGACTTCGACTCCAACTCTGACTCTTTTGTTTATAAATCATTAATAGATTTATGTATACATAAATAAATTGCTAATATTCGATCTACAGTATAGACGTGTTGTATATGTATGTATATACCTCGGCACTATGTAGAGGAGAAACAGTTAAAGTTATGGCGGTAGTATTTTCTAACTATTTCCTGAAAGCGAGAAAGTAACAGTCGTGTTGTGTTGTGTCAGAGTTGTCTTTTCCATATTCTTAGACTTTAATACAATATTTCAACTATTTATTCAGTTTTATTACAACTCTTTAATTATTTTGAGTACATATTTTTTCAATTTAGAGAGTCGGAGTCAGAGTTGCAGTTGAGAATTTTGTCAACCGACTCCGAAGCCCTGATTTGCGCACATCCAGTCAGCTTCCGTATAACTCGATCACAAAATTGCTTAAAGGTACTGTATACATACAGTCGGTCACAAAAATATTGGGACAAAATTGCAATAGATCGGAATTGGAAAAAAAATACTAAAAGTTGCATTTCACAACTTTTTTATATGGACCTATATTGAAAATGTAAAAAATACGTTTTGTAGATGTGTGTCAATTAAACATATTCTGAAAATTTCGTCAAAATCGGTCGACGTTGCAATGAGCTACAAAACGTTTACTAATAACTGCAGTTTTACAGTAACTGCAATAAATCTCTTCAACAGATCATCTCAACAGATCCTTACATCTTTCAATGCCTGCCATTTTTTCCTGCATCAACCGATTTCGATGAAACTTTCACAGTGCATATAAGTGACAGATCTACAAAATGTACTTTTTAAATTTTCAATATATAGATACATAAAAGAAGTTGAAAATGTAACTTTTAGTATTTTTTCTACAATTCCGATCTATTGCAATTTTTGAAAAAATTTCTTTTCACATCCTGTAGTAAACTAATTGCTTTAGCTTCTAAAAAAAGTTCAAATCGCACAGTCTAATATTAAAAAAGTTATGGTGTTTTTAAGAGTGTCCGAATATTAGTGGGAGTCACTGTATGTATATCTCTTGCGCCCGTAAGAGTACAGAAACATATGCAGCCTTTCTAAACAGTTTCTTGATCGCGTTACACGGGAGTTTACTGTACTATCTCTTACGAAATAATGTGTTAAAAAAATGAGGAGATACATATTTCATACAACCTGCTCTGAAAAAGCAAATTCCTTTCAGACTGTAACTACAGTCTCCTAAAATCTTCCGAAACCAAAAGCCGTCACGTCCCGCATCAACTAGCCAATTACCTAACACAACAGAGTGACCGCAACCGCTAAAATTTGCAGGGGCCGCGCCGCGGGCAGCGATAGCGCGAATTATTCCGTCAAGCGTTGTCGTCGTATTTCACGCGGACGTATCACAGTCACCTGGCGGCCGTGTTCCGGCCCAGTTGAAATCCCTTATCAAGCTTTATTATAGGTTACACTATACAAACATCGGTGTCCGATGGGCAGAGCATGGCCAGAACATATAGCAGAGTCAGAGTCTCTAGCGTTCGCTCCGCGGAGCCGAAAGCGCCGAGCGCGGGGGTGGCTGCTTGCGCAAGGGATGATATATTATCGGGCGCTGTTTGCACTTTGACAACATCGCGGGGCATAAAAACGCTGACTCATTTAAAGCGGCCCCCGGGATTGCGCGGGATCCTCCGGAGCACACCCGCGTGCCGTTGCAACCCCCTCAAACCCTCCCAAACCACCCATTTTGCGTCCTCTCCTCGGTCCGCACCCTCAACCTTCCTTCTTCCTCTTTTTCCTCCAGCTTTGTCCACCGTCCCAGCCACCACCCACGATTCTCCGGTTTCATCCACCGCTTCACCGCCCCCCCCCCCCCCCGGACTCAACCCTCTGAATCTCACCTCAACCCCCTTTTCTCCATCCTTTCCTCAACCATCCCCGCGCCATAGGCCCAGCATCTCGTGACTCTCTTTTCTTCCGCGCCAACGACCACCGGACTCATCCTACTCCTTTTCTCGCTTTCTCACACCCCCAAACCACCCCCGTGTACCAGCGTTTTCCGCGTTCTCTGGGTTACCCACAAACTGCCTGCCAACGCTTCCCACGACCTCCTCCTCCTCCCTCTTCTTCTTCTCCACCAGCCTTTCTTTTCTCACCCCTTCTCGGAGAACTAACCACCCCCGCAACCCACGCCGGCTAACGGTCGCTTATAATTGCGATTCTTCGTATAATTTTTATTAAGGCTAATTAATTGCAATGGCTTGTATAATTCAGTTTAGGAAGTGTTTCCTCGCGCGGCTCTCGCCGTTGGCCCGGAAAATCGCGACGGGGTTGGAATCCTCGGAAAAGATTGCTGTTCTCTTAAGAGGTCTCTGAGATTTTTTGTTACGGAGTGAGAGTATAGCGTGCGGACTTCAAGATTCTAATAGTTGTGTTGATGAAAATTTCCCGAATTTTTCAATTTGTTTCTATTACGATTCTTCACTTGGCGTTCGACTAATTGATCTAACAGTAAACATGAATGTGATGAGGAAACATCTGTTCGGATTTTAGACGTTAAATTATACTGTTTAGGAAACAACTTCTTCCGACTTCAACTTCGATGATTTATTTATACAGGGTGTGGCAGGACGGGTGGTAAAACCGAGCAGGGGGTGATACAGCATGTAAAAATAAGTCGAAATAAAGGAATTACATTTTTTCGTCTGACGCTCCGTTTTCGAGAAAACCGAGTTTGAATATCCAACGAATACACGTGCTATTGTATAGGAATCGTGTGACGCGTCTGATCATGTTCAACCAATTCTACTTTGTGCATATACTAAAGAACGCGAACCTGGATTTTCTCGAAAACGAAGCGTCAAACGAAAAAATGTTGTTCCTTTTTTCGACTTATTTTTAAGCCCCTTAATTACAACCCCCTGCTCGGTTGTACCACCCGCCCGGCCACACCCTGTATAAAGTGCGATTTGTTTTAGTACATAATCCACATATATGAGCATATACATACAATATCTGTATGCAAAACCTTGAGTGTACTGACGCTTCTCATATTCACCATAGAAAAGCAATTGAAAATGGCGAGAGGGAACGCGTCAAAGTTGCAAATGGACTCGAACCGATGGTTTGACAGCAAGATTCATGGCCAGCCCATTACAGGTTGTTTCAATGGTGCTCGCACTGCAATTTCTCCACGGATTAGGAATCTTGGGCGAAAGTTCTGCACGTAAGAAGGATGAGAGAGAGAGAGCGAGAGAGAAAGAGAGAAAGCGAGAGAGAGAGAGAGAGAAGGAAGACGAAGAGGCGAAATGTGGGTCGCAAAGCTCCCTCGAGTAGATTCAGCGGGGTATTCAATGGGGTAAATGGGGTATTGCATATTAAATACGCTGATAGGGGGATGAAACGAAAGAAGGAAGAGTAGGGGTAGACAGAATGGCTCTGGGATGCCGGAGAGGAACGGTGTGGAGCAATGTGTGTAAGCTTGATGCGGTTATTGATTACAGGCCACTGTCATTGACGGCCCGTCATATGGAAACGGTGACCGTTTTTCGTTACGCACACAGGAATATGCTCCTGGTACGCGCGGCCACCGTATTCAGTCACGAATGGCCATCAATTTCTACTCCCGGCCGTGTTCGATTTGCTATTTTCTTTTCCCCGCATTTTTTTTGTTACTATTTTCCGAACGGCTCCGCCTGTAAATACTTCTTTTTTTTTTTGCATCGATCGCACCGAGGGGAATATGTAAATAGATTCGCACCGGAGCCATTTTGTCGAAATTCGGGAATATTGCATCGAAGATCAATCTGCGAATTGTTTCATCGATATACCTCGCTGCAGAATATTTTTATCGAATTCCATGGAATCGTGCTTCCCATTTTTTGACTATTTCTCGTTTCGCTTTTACGACGCTCTAAATCTTCTTTCGAACCTGATGGATCGGAGCAACGTGTGCTAGATATAATAAATTAATTTTATAATCCATTTATACAGTGGTTTCAATATAATCGTAATAAAGTTGTATCGAAATTTAATAACTTATTCGATAAACTATTGGATAAACTTGTCGAAGCGTTACTTCCTCTCGGATTTCGATGAAATTGAAATATGTTGGTCGTAATTCCCTTGCTGCGACCCCTTTTGTCAATGTTTACCTTCTTCCAGTTTCTATGAATAATAATTCAGAATAATATGTAATAAAAAGTGCAGTTACATTTTTTATATTAAACCTAACCCAGACCTAACGCAAACTTAAAAATTAGTAAAGACCCAGTTTCTGATGCGGGGTGGAAGCTGCATCAGGAAGTTTGTTCGGATTCGCGGAATGGAAAGAGGGGGAAAGGGGTAAGCACGCGTGAAATGGTGGAGAGTATCGCGAAGTAACAGTTAGCCTGAACACTGTCGACAGACAGAAGGCCATAGAGGAACGGACAGGGCCAGAAGTACAACCAGAGTCCCGAGGACGTGTGTCCCCAAAAGCCATGGAGCTCAGCGTTGAGTGATGGCCGCTCAGTCGACCTCGTAACCGGCGCCATACATCATTCAAGATGGCTGGCTTCTCACGCGGCTCGGGGAGAGACAAGGGTGACAACCCTCCCGTCTCTGCTTGCTACTTTTGACTGGCTACGTCTACGCCTTCGCTGATAATCGTGTTACGGAGATATCAATCTTGGAGAGACGCCTCTCTCCGTTGTAAACTGCATTAACGCTAAGAATGTGCACCGGCAACCCCGAAATTCACCTCGTCCGTTTTTTTCTGGCTTTTTCACCTCTATTCGCAAATATTTTCCTGTGCCACCCTCTGTCTTTAGTGTAAACAGGGGCTTAAATGCTCGAACACAACATCTTTCCTTTTCTTGGGTAAACAGAAGACTGGAAGACATTTCTTTTCAGTTTATAGTTCGCAGCGTTTTTTAATAAAAATTCAAAGATACAGATATTATTTTAATACGTAATACTAAAAATAATTGTTTTAACTGAGCTTGAAAACATTATTATTTGCTAAATTGTGGACGATTTAAGGCTATGATGCACCCTTCAGAAATTTTATTTCTACTTACTCTGTGAGAAAAAAATATTCACTAATATTACTAAATTATTAATTTACTAATTTTTATTGAATAAAATAACTACTTCCGTAGTCGACGCCTTTCATTATGCTTGGAACACTAAATTTAAAGTTTTGAGACTGTATCATATGAGAGTAATTAAAAGTTAATATAATTTTAAATTGACGATTAGGGGTGACAAATGTTTCATAGCTGCCATCTACCAGTGTCAGCCGCTCACTAACAGCCTTCCCATCGAATATTATCTTCCCCAGGACCCTGCCTTACCAGCGTCAGGTCAGATTGCAAGGAAAACTCTGCTTTTCCCCTAGATTTCCTCATTGCCCCTACCCAAGCCGATAAAACGAACAATTCTTGATGAAATTTTGCTGTTTTTGATTCTTCCAATCATCGCGGAAAATGTGAACGCCTCCCGCGAACTTGTATTAGGTCGCTTATAAAACCCTTTTTGAAAGGCAAGGAAGAATGACAGCGACGGACGGTATAAAACGCACGAAAATTTAATTAAAGTTCCGCGGGGGTGTCGTCTCGTCCGTTCGAGGGTGAGAAGCACGACGTTATTAATATAATTCCGGTTCCAGCGTTCATATTTTCGTCCTGTCCAAAGGACACATCTTACGTTTCATTTCAGTTTGCCTTTCCCACCGTCGAATCGCGAATATTCACGCGCATTTGTCCGGGGGATAAAAATTTCTTGTTGTATCCCGAGTTCCCGGCTTTTCGACACATTTCCGCGAGACTTTCATACATTTTCCATTCTACAGAACTGGGAATTCTTTAGCCAACTAACAAACGGAGAAAATCGTACGATTTACCCTCCGCGATTTTATATCGAGCCAGATTCAATTTTTACAGCAATAATGACTAATTTTAACAATTGAAATTACATCAACTGCAAGACACAAGTAGAAAAATTTTCCCCCCCTGTTCGGACCGCAAAGGGTTAAACAATTTGAGTATTCGTGGAAGAATCGATGCCCCGAGAATGATTTATTTCGCCCAGTAATTTTTCTTGTTCTTATTGCGGATTTCTGGGATAAATGGTTATGTTTTTCTAAAGACAATAACGCTCCTCTATCTATCACTCGTACGGACGATATTGGCGTATCCATCGGATGTAATATTGAAATTGTATTCTTTCGTAATATGAGAGTTATTTATGAAACGTAGCAGGCAATATAGTAGCACGCCCGGGGGATGACGGCGAAATCTGACGGCGCGGCGTCGCGATATGATACGATGTGATGTGAAGAGGATCGAGCCTCCTTGAAATGCAGACAGTGCGCGTCAGCCTTCATCCACCGGCACAATATTCCCGAAATTCGAAGCCGACCATACTGCAAAATTTCCTTTAAAGAACCAAAAGAACTCGGCCCACGATAAAATCAAATCACGTTGCTACCCGTACACAAATTGATCTTCAGTACTAAGTTTCGTTATCACGATATTCACTAAATTCTGAGCCACACACACAGTTGACACAATAATATATATTTTGTAACGAAACAAAAAGATCTCGGAACGCAATAAAATCGAATAACGCTGCTGCATTCTCACAAATTGGGCTTTAACATTTTTCATCGTCACGACATTCTCTTTTAAATATTCACCTGAACAAAACAAAATTTTGGAGCGTTCGATAAGTTGTATCAATCTCGTATTCATCATCGGCGACCGGCAGGATTAATTTATTTCGTCATCGCAGGATGAAAACCGCACGCACGGTCGGCGCACGGTTTTTTTTGTTCGTCGATTTGGGATGAGTTTTCTGAAAACACGGTAGCAACGTGTAACGTGTACGGTTAGAGCTGAACGAAGCGACAGCTGTTCACCGGTTGGCTGCGCTATTCGATTGTCTCGCTCTTGATGATTGATGATCGTTCGGGGTAGCTGCTGCTGCCGTTGCCGCCGCCTTGACACCGCGTCTGTCTTTTCCCTCATTTCCCGCCGGCTTTTTTTCGTTTCCTCGGCGATTCCAGTGCAACGCAGCCGGTCGATATACGAGCTCGGAATACCGAGCTTCCTTCGGAATTTCGCTCGGCACACGATTTTACAACGTGGACCGGAAGCGAGAAAGAGAGAGAGAGAGAGGCGAGAAACGTTCGCCGGAAACCGTAATCGCACCCACGTCGCTGTTTAAACCCCCGTTTATTCCGAATTCAGAAATTATTGGGTTGGAAATTTTCAATTTGGACAGTGCGGTTGCTGGTTTGGTCGAATACGGTCACTACTAAATACCTTTTCCTAATTTTCGTTGCTCGATGAAAATTTCGATGCTGATGATAAATTTTCCATATAAGCCCACATCAAAAATTTGCAAAATACAGCTTTCAGTATTTTCTCTGCAATTCCGACAACTTGCAAATGTTTTCAAAAAATTTGGTTCACGTACCAAATCAATTATTCTAACTTTTCAAAAAAGTTCAGATTGTAATAGTGGGAATCGCTGTACATTTGGAATAATTTTTTCAAGTTCTTCTTCCTCCATCATCAAATAGCACCCTGAGGTACCTCAGCACCCCCGGCACTGGACAATTTCTCTTTCGCTTTTCACCCGCGGTTTCCCTATCGGCCCACGCGTTCTTAGGCCAACGAGATTTTATTAAACCGCGGTCGGAACGCGTTTCGCGCCCGGTGCCGCGGTTATTACATGCAAAGTGAAAAAGTTGCCCATCGGGTTGACCATTATTATACTCTGTCTCGCGTGTTCGTAGCCCTCGTGATCGTTCCTCTCGCCTCTCGCACCCCCTTGCCTGTTCTTAGACACGGCGGATAGCCGGACGTCGCCTTGTTACAAATTAAGTTACATAAATTCACGCCCCTGCCCCTGCATTATGCATCGCGACCGCGACTGCAGCTGATTCCTTCGGGCTAATTCCCTCGTGGCAGGTAGAAGCGGGTCTCTTCCACCGTTCCTTTTGTCTTCCGCTACCTTCTCGGACCTGGATTCGATGAGGACTGGGTGTAATTCATGACGAGAATCGCGTTTTTTGCCGATTCGAACCCGAACACACGGCGGACGTATCATCTTCAATTTCACCGTGGAATATTAGAATTGTTCAGAACTGCAACGATTTCATACGTGTATCTGGTCATTTCTTAGTAGATCGTGATCTGCCTCTGATGAGTTTGCACGGTTCATTTTCGAGTAAACGAGCTGTGTTCCATATTTCACGAACGAAAAAGATGTTTTCTCGAAAAATTAAAAAATTGAACATGTCACTCCATCATCCCCCCTCCAGAAATAATACAGGGTGAGTCGCCTTACGTTGCCACCTCAAATATCTTTGTTGTTTTTAAAGACACGTCAAACGTCTGAAGGACAAAGTTGAATGGTAAAATGGGGCTCATACGATACAAAAAAATTTTTGTTTTCATGTAACTTTTTTTAGAGATATGAAGGTCACCTTCATTTTTTTTTAATGGAATCAAGTATTTTTTAATACATCAATCGATGCAGCTGGACATTCGTTATGAGAAACTACTAACCTATGTATGTCGAGAAGTTAGCAGTTCAGGAAATATTTCAATTTAAATAGTACGACAGTAATGGTGTTTTAGAATGTTATTTACATTGAAATGTCCCCAGAATTACTAACTTTTCGATATACATATAGTACTTTTTTATAACGAATGTCCAGCTGCATCGATTGATGTATTAAAAAATACCTCATTCAATTAAAAAAAATGAAGACCTCGATATCTCTAAAAAAATTACATAAAAACAAAAATATTTTTGGTATCGTATGAGCCCCTTTTTACCATGCAACTTTGTCCTGCAGACACTTGATGTATCTTTAAAAACAACAATGTATATAAAAGTAACACCCTGTATATAAAAGTAAAACAACGTAAAGTCCATCCACTCCAAAACAATAAATAAATCGAGTCAACGTACCCTAGGTCACAGCATCGTCGCTCAATCCAACGCGCCCTGAAGAGTTACCAAAACCGGCCCGAAAACCTCTCGGCGAGTAGCACCGGGCCCGAACGTACGCGTTCACATCGTAAAGTATCATGTTTATCTGCGACGCCAGCGGTCGGATCTTACGCGTATCGCGCAAATAGGCCAACTGAAAAAGCATTGACACGGTAGAAGTCACCGGGTGCCTCCTGGGGGGAGTAGGAGAGAAGAAGAGAACGAGCCTGATGCTGAATGGCGCCCTACCTGGTCCCCGAGGTCATAAATCATTTCCCCGTGATACTACCCCTCGGCGTTTCTCCGCAGCATAATCCCGGCGATCGGCTACCAGCCAACATCACCTGGAACTTCTGCTGGTCCGGTTCCTCGAAAACGCGATTCCGATCCCGAGTGCATACGTATAATCGGTTGCACGAACGCGCGCGCTGGTGCAGTGGTGCATTGTTGGACGATTCCTGGTTGACTTCGTGGTAATCGTATTCGCGGCCAGCCCCTCGGCTTTGGCCTAATTTTTCGAGTGTACCTACCTACCTCGTGGCCCAAATTCCTTTTCCGAAGTGGACTGGACAAGTGAGTCTCCAATTTCTTGCTTCTTCTTTATATACGAATTTCTAAGAGGTTAATGGTGAAGATGTGGATGGAGGGGAGGAATTAGAGGCTAATCAACTAGTCGGTGTGATTGAGGGGTTGTAGCGTCCGTGGGTATATGTAGATTCGGTTTATCGATCTTGAAGAGATCGGAAGGAAGACGTACATCATTCGTACAGGGCCAGGTGGCCTTGATTGACCAATCGATTGCGAGTCGACTGCAGGCGAGGGTGACTTCATCGTGACTGCAGTCACTGGACATCTGATCTGTGAGTAATTCCTTTGTCTCGGAAGTTTTTGAACAAAATT
The DNA here is from genome assembly GCA_963966675.1 of Lasioglossum calceatum. Taxonomy (NCBI): domain Eukaryota; kingdom Metazoa; phylum Arthropoda; class Insecta; order Hymenoptera; family Halictidae; genus Lasioglossum; species Lasioglossum calceatum. The sequence goes on along the minus strand of OZ016543.1, from coordinate 16,159,456 downwards.
TTAACAGCACAAGAAGAGAAAGCGAAATTTTCAATTTTCGTAAAAGTATTTTGCGTCGTGCGTTTGTAGAGTGAACATTTTTGGCTTTCCGATGCTTCAACGATCCGTATCGATCCCTAGCGTCGACGACGAAGCGACCCCTGATCTTCGGCTCTTAGAGCGTGAACAGTTCACGGCAAACGTAAAATTAATAGCCGTCCTTTACTGCGCGGCCCTACAGTAGAGGCTGTGCTGGTGGGGGACCATAAATTTCAGCACACAGATTCAAAATGATCCCCTTTATTGCACGAAACCCGGGTTAGTTGTGCCTCGACCTGGCCTCCGTGCAGTCGAACCATCAGCCTACACCTCGTTTCTATCGTCAGGACAGATTTCCTTGTTTTTTTTTCTCGGTGGTGTTACGTTAATTGTACTCGTACCATGCGAGTCGCCGCACTAAAGAATGCGTCCGCTAACAAACACGCGAGTTTTGTATTCAATCTCGACTTTCTACTATTTTATCCTGTATCAAAGTGTTCAGATAAATTCGATTCGAATGGTTGTCAGTGGTTGTACAATTTTCTAAAAGTTTTCACTTTTCAGCTGATAATTTGGACTCGATATTGACGTTTCTTCGTCGCGGACGTCCACCATGAATGGGTAAGAGAAATTACTGTTAACCTCTCAACTGTGTCACATTTCTACCAATCTCTTTTATACTTTGTCCATTTACAAAATCTGTAAAATATTTTCGAATAATTCAACCCCAGGTGAACATTGATTAGCGTAGTGAACCACGCGTCGAGAACCAGAAATCGATAACAGACGAAAAGATGAAGCTTCTTTGTGGTACTTTTCTGTACCTTTCTTCAGACCTGCAAAAATTATAGCGCAAATTAAACTCCGCTTAAATGAAAGTGTCGTTAATTAATGTTTCGCCAGAGTTGCGAACTGAAACGAGAAGGTAACATGGCCGACATCTAACGGAGAAACCGCGAACGTTGTTAGGTCACCGAGTTACTCGGAGATAGCGCCACGGTGACGGTTCGACCGTGTATTTCCTTTTTCTTACATCTTTCGTAACACAGACGCGTTAACGTGTAAACTACCCCTCCCTCTTTCCCTCAAACGCCATTATTTTATGTCGAATTTAAGTCGAGGCTGCCGGCGACGATTAAACACTGTAACGACACTGTTATGTACTGCTACAGTCTTTTTTAAGAAACCAAGCGGGTCGTGTGGACACTTACCCCTCATTACCGCATCCCCATTTCGGACAAAGAAAATTAGATCAATAAAAATAGAGACTAAAATTGGTAAATTTGTCGAAACGTCACTTCCACGCGGATTTTGATGAAATTCAAATATGTTATAAATAAATCTCGACATTCTGGGCAACCTTTTCCTATACAAATAACAGGCGGTCTCCTTCAGTATTTTAGATACTCGCAAAAAAATATTTCAAGCTTTATATTTCTTTGACAACGTTGCTACAAGTTTATCAAAATAATAAAGACACATATTCCCTATCTTTGCACCCCCATTTAAACGAGGAAAAACTTCTTCCAATTTTCTGGTTCAAGATTGCCGTATGTGTCCCGAAATTTCAAGTGCTCTCGACTAATTCAATATTCTCTTTTCGGTCCCGAATTCTCCGTAGACAATTCCAAAGACAGCCATAGCACGCGTGAAACGAGAACCACCGGAAAAATTACAAGCCCGATAACTTCGCCAGCAAGCACCGGCGGTATCAGATTCAATTCCGAAAATCGAATTTCCGGAAGCCTCGTTTCTCGCGTCCGGAAAAATTTGAAACAGCGGAATAAAAGAAAAGCTGTCCACGGGGGGAGGTAGTGGTCCCTTCGAGGGCGAGGGAAACGGGTGGGAAAAAGGTCCGGAAGGTCTGCGTAACCCGTCTGGCATCGGTTTTCGTTTCCACGACGCCGAAGAGAGCAAGAGAGGGAGAGGGCTGCCGCGCGTTTTATTCACGACGCTCCAGATACTGCAGCCATTTTATATAGATTGCAATGTATTGATCGTCTCCGCCAACAGCCGACATTCTACGTAGTATCAGAATGACAGGCTGGCAGATGGAATCGCAACTTCCCCTTCCCCCTTTTTCCGCCAACTGCCACCACGTTCCAACCCCCTTCAATGCTTCGGACTGCCTGCCAACCCCTCGTCTCCGCCTATACCTATGTACACTTTCTGCTCGGCTACTTACGGACCTCTAGCTACTGCCGAGGCAACCGTCTCTCTACCAACATGATAGCGCGCGCGCGCGCGCACGTTTGTGCTTCTCGTGAACAGGGGTGACTTGATAATATTGGATGTTGGGACGAAATATAAAAACTCGAACTTGGCCATTTCACCGCGTTCGCGAGAAACTGTCCCCGAATTCTTCCCTTTCGTCGCACTAGAATTATTCCAGGCTATCGAATGATTACACACTGGATCTTTATCCGAAAGAAAAATATTCTGCGTTATTTACAAGGTACTTTAAGATGATTTACAGCTTCTGTACGTTGTAGTATTTATTCTAGAACCAGATTCACCGTGTACGAGTCGGAAAGGTAACGTCAAAATGATTTAATGACCTTTGAACCACCCTGTACAATTTTCGCACAGTTTTTACGTCCGCTCCCAGACTCTGAAAAGATAAATTAAGCTATTAGAGTTTATCCTAGAACCAGATCCACCGTGTAGAAGTGAGAAAAGCAAAGTAACAGATCCGCGATCGTCGTGAGGTCGTTTCGTCGCGGCTGCGTGGCTCTCGTATACGTGCGCGGCCGGATATGTAAAGAATATGTAAATAACAGGGAGTGGTTAGGTATGTACGAGATATATCGCGGTTTTTACTTATCTTTTTCAGCGGCCGCTGCGATAAATGAATTTGCCGGTGACAGAGAGTAGTGGCGCGCGATCCTGCCTCCTGCTGCTCGCGCTGCAAATCGAACACGCGACGCGCGCGCGATCGACGGATTTCACCGGGTTTTCCTCTCTCCGTCTCTCTCTGTTGCTTTATTTTTTTGTTTCCCCCCTTTTTCTTCCACGACCACCGGGAAATTAATCCGCTTTTTGTCGGCGCGAAACGATTACATTTCGCGTTCACGGAACGATCCCTGCTCGCCGACGCAGTTATTTTGAATGCCGGTCGACGGGTGTTTGACGTGCATGTCGCCGATTTTATTCGTCCCCTTCGACGGAATAAATTGACCCATGATCGACCATTTGATCGGAGTGAAGGATACGGTACGATTAAACCGCTTTTTTCCTTGGGTCTCTCTTGATTTATCACGTCGAAGAAATATGTATTTGGCTCGGTCGAGCACTTCTGCGGCGATATATTTTGGTTAAATCATTCATTTTGGGGATTTTAACGATTGTCTGATCGGCGAGGCTTTGTCACGTTGTACAGAGTGATAGTACGTCGCTGCTAGTTGTTAAATATTTTCTGTAAACTTTTTTTCAATTTTAACAATTGTTATGAAGTACTTACACAGTCTCGTAAAATCGTTCTTACGATTTTACCGTGCAGACGAAAGTTTGAAAATGTCTGACTGGTGCGCGGTACGCAATTCGAGTGAAAATGTGTCTTCTAAGAAAGTTCCCATTCTGCAGGATGAAAAGTTATTGTTCACGTTTGTACGTTGGCGTAGGACGCAGAGTAACTGTGACCCGGAAACGTCTAAAGTCCGGAATATATTTTACATCAGTGGAAAATGTTCAAAAAGAACCAGCTTGGAATATTGGAGTGGTTCAATCTTTTACATAGTATATTGCAACGTGTACAGCCACCAACTGCAGCCATATTGGATATTTCCTGCGATGCGATGCTTTAAGTGAAACAATATATGTCTTGGCAGGAAGTGGTTTGCTCTCGGCAAATATTATTGATGGAAACTTTCGAGTATCTAACTGTGATATCAGAAGTTTGCGCAGAAAAATGACTCGATGTTGGAAGGTACAAATTATTCAATTTTGGCGCAAAGGTATTTTACTAGAAACTACAACCAAATTCTTAGAATCCATTAAAAAGATTTTGTTACTTTTATGTTACAAAGATGGCTTCCAAACAAACGAAGGCAAACGCAGAATTACTTTTATTTAAGCAATTCCACTGTGTGAGTACAAGATCCGACGCGTATGTTCTCAGTATCGTCACCTAAATAATTGTGGGACTAAATAAATGGCAACAGATGCAGTTGGGTCAAAACAGCCCCGCTCTCGTCACGCGTGGGTTAATGATTGGGAACTTGGAGGATGGTTTTCGGGGAGATCGAGCAATGGCGGGTCGGAACAGCCATTTCCACTTTCGTTTACTCTGCTCCCCTCGTTCCGGACCGAACGTCCACTTTTTTAATTAAAATCGCGCGCCATCCCCGCACGGCCGCTTCAAACTTTCCGCGTGAATAGGCTTTATTAAATTAGTTCCGGAACTCGGTATAAACAAGCCGTAAGGTTGCATCGGCGACTGTAAATCGTATTCGTGTCAGGAACAGGCAAAACGATGACGAAAGGAATTAACGTGTGCTTAATGAGACCCCCGTGCACTCGGAATTTTACTATTGTTTCCACTTTTCGAGATTTTATTACAAGGAACATGTGTCGGCGAAGTTTGCACTTTAGACTTTAAACAAACACGACTGTAAATCTTCAATTTTGCAACCTCCACTTTCGGGCTACCTCAGACCATAACAGTAGTTATTAGAGCGTAAAATTCTTATAGCTGTGGCGCGAGGTGGAACTTTTTTACAGCTGGTAGAGTCTTGCAGGCTGGCTCACGTTGCTGGAAGATTAACGCGTTAATGTTTCCAAGAAGCAAATAACATTCTGTATTTGTTTAATCATTTCCTGGAGGATAATATACGACTCTGTTGTCAAGAATTTTTGTTATAATTCATTCGTGAGCATGTGCGAATCTCTGGCGAGACAAAAATTGTTTGCACAACTATGAATCAGTCCGGCAATGTTATCAGACATCAAATATATTTTTACCGTCAAGAATTCTTTTCTAATTTCTCCGCGAGGTTGCGAGAATTTTTAAGGGGATGAAAATTGCAAGTTTCACCACCGTCGCCGCGAGTTATGGGAGATTCTGTGCGAGAGACACGCCCACTCAAAAATTCATCGGCTCGGAGGAGCTTATTCCCGTGGCAACGTGTATTCCTATTGACGGCCGACTGTCTCCTTTCGCCAGAAATCTCTTTCTGTTAGAGGACACGCGATAGATTGCCCCGGGAAAGCCGCGATAACGTGTTCGCGTTCGCGTCCACTTCGTCCTGACAAATGATCATCTTCTTCCGTTCCACCCCCGCAACCACCCCCGCACGAACTCAATATTGTTGCTCTTTCTGTGTCTGTTAAGCAAAACTTTCCGACGGAAGCAGTTCTAGCTGGCACGAATGGACTTCGACGGACGGACTTTTTCTATTGCTGGGGTGAATCATCCCCTACTCGATCCATTTTGTTCACACGATTCATTATCAACCCCGCAGTGGTATCTGGACCAACAACAATTCTATACACGAGCTTTCGCTACTAGAAAAATATATCTTGTAGAATTTGGATTTTTTAAATATTGTAAAACACACCCCTTTACCAGACTGTTCTATTTCATTTTCTCCACAACAATATCTCACACATTCAGGAGATTCTTGGATCCAGAACAAGAGTGCAGAACACCTGTACAATTTCGTCGAAATAAAAATCGCATCGACAAATACAATGGAGGGGCTAAACGGGGGTTAACGGAGATTCCGTCTCCGAAATTCCTATTTCATTTTCTCCGCAACAATTTCTCAGACATTCGCCAGACCTAGATCCAGAACAAGAGTGTAGACATCCTGTAAAAATTCGTCGAAATAAAAATCGCATCGACAAATACAATGGAGGGGCTAAACGGGGGTTAACAGAGATACCGTCTCCGAAATTCCGCGGCGGTTATCTCGACTCTCTCCATGCCAGGAGAGGAATATTCGTAGCAGCTCGGGACTGTCGAGGTTTCGGTATCATTCTGTAACATCGTTGCAAATCGTCCTGCTTTCAAGCTACCCCTACCACCCTCCCCCTGAAGAAGAAGAAGAAGAAGAAGCGAGATTTCCAGCGCTTCACGGATGCTATCTCGGGAACCTCGAATGCCTGTCGCGCGATATTAGTTTCTCGATTCGAGAGACCGGCCGCGAAATAAGGGGTCGCGCCGGGAGAAAACCCGGAAAAAACGAGGGCGCGTCGGGTGAAAATGGGAGCGAGGGTGAGGAAGAGGGACAGGCCTGAAGACAGAGAAAGAGAGGCGAACTTGAAGAGTGACAGAGCTGAAGAGAGACGGAGGTAGAAGAGTGACAGGGGGTGAAGGGAAAGAGAGAGAGAGAGAGAGAGTGATGGGGGATGGCGAAGGGGTGGGAAATGAAAGGGGCGGCCGGAGGAAGGAAAACGGAATCTCCTGTTACGTCGAGTTTAAGATAGGGCGGACCTTTCATCCGCAAAAATGCCCCGCGGGACCCGCGTCAACGTCCTCCGAGAGAGGACTCTCTCTTCTACTACCCCCGACTCTCGCTCTTCCACCCTCGTTTCTCGGCACCGCGAGCACTCGGACAGCCCGAACGACGACAAGGAGCTCTCTCTGACTAGACGTCACTCAGATTCCAACTTCCCTCCATTCTTCTGCCCCCGCCATGATTTATGGTCCCGTTAATGCAACCTACCGCAAGAATTCGTCGGATGTTACGCGCCGACCGGATTAACCGGTCAACTTTGCCAATATCGACGAATCGATGCGACAGCCAGCGTTTCCGGTATGCGAGACGGGGGGGTGGGTGGGTGTGTGTTTTACACAAGGTTCACGGAGACCTCAGCTATGGCGATGGTTCGACGATCGATTGCTTTGTCGATTCTGTTCTTTGACGGTTTCATTGTCTGAATTCTGAGACACTCTGTATGCAAGACGCTGTTAACCTGCATGGAAAGTTCACAATCTTGCGATCTGAAATATTCTTGGCCAGCGCGGCGGAACGAGAGCAATAAAAATCGCGAGCCGCGCTGTGTACACGACATAATTGGGAACAGTCGTTGAAACGGCGCTCGTCCCAAAAGCAAAGTTTCGTTCAATTTGCAGACCCTATTCCCCGAGGGGCCGGGCCAAGATAATTCAGCAAACAAGGATTAAATCGGTTGGAAGAGGGGAATTCATTCGACTCGAGTTTCATAAATAGCGAAAGAGCGCGAGGCGTTTCCGCGAGGCGGAAATTCCACCGGCGCGGCGCGGCCCCCGCCTTCGCAGAAATCGCCTGAATCCGCGCGTTTAGGTTGAACTCTCGCCGTGCCGCGCGACTTTCCGCGTATCAGAAACACACGCGACGGTGCACCGAGCAATTTATTTACAAGCTGCAACGCCACGCCGCGGAAAAAGAATTCGTCTGGGTTTTCCGTTACTTCCGCGTGGCCGCATGGTAATTTATACGAGGCGAGCTCTCGCCGGGGCTTTATTCGTTAAAAGCGAACCACTCGCCAAAAAATTTTATGGCCCCTCAAGTAAGCAACTTTCCGCGCGCGAGCGCACGCCGACTTTGCTCGTTAGGGCTGGGAAAATACGGAAGTTCACCAATATTTTTCCCCCGAAATATTAATATCTATACATAGAGAAGCTGTATCGCGTTCCCTGGAACATGCGGGAATAAAAAGCTGTTTATTATACGCTGATTTTAAATTGTTCAAAATGTTAGTGTCGCGGCACTTAATAGATTCGAGTAAAAATTGATTTTGAAGTTCGAAAGGTTAGAGAATTTTTCTTAGTGTATCTCCGGTGTCTGAACGGTTAGCATGTTAAAGGACCTCCGAGGACGATTAATCAGCTCGCAGTTAGTATAATCCGCGAGCGTCGCGCGGCATGACCGCAATTGAATTTGCGAGGGTGTATTTTTCAAAGGGAAGGAAAACGAACAAAGCTAAATTTCGCCGAAGTGGGCGGCATTGCAATTCCTTGCCGAGGATTCCAGCACGCCCACCACCCCTGGCTTTCGGCTTCATCTCAATAACATTAGCTTAGTCGCTTAAGCTTTTATTGCTGGGAGTTGTATTTATTCGCGGAGCTAGCCGAGAGCAATTTGTTTGGCTTCTCTGCCACCCAGCTCGAAATAATCTATTCGCCTTAACAAATCTCCCTTGTACGGAACTCTGAGATTCTGGTCTTACCTCCTCTTTACCTCTACTGACGGCGCTTTAAAATCGTTGATACGCTTCCTTGGTTTCCATGTGCACGTATGGGAGGAGCGTGTAGTATTCTCCGTGGTGCTGTTTCAATTTTTACACCCTGCAGAAAGTGTTGTAGCCTGTGGCGTTCATCAATTTCTTGAAGAATTCCTTGTGCGGTAGAATAAAGTAGAATTTTGCCTCGCTGGCTGCACAATTATATAATTGTTCGCAGCCTCAGAAAAATATTGGAGCTATTAAAACACTGGTTAACATTAAAATAAAGATTTTCATGAAATTTCGGAATATGCATAAATGACACAGATTTACAAAACGTATTTGTTCAATTTTCGATATTGGTCCACATAGAACATTTGTAAACAACTTTTATTGTTTTCTTTGTAATTCCGACCAATTACAATTTTCTCAAAATTGTTTTCTGATGTTAAAAAAGTTGTCGTTCTTTTAAAAGTGCCCGAATATTACTGTGATTCGCCGTACATATCTCGCGGATGAAATTTTTCGGGAGTACCTGTAATAATTCTGAAAAAATTGTCCATTCAGGCGACAGCGATCCGCGTCGATGACATAATCCATCGGGGCCCAGACCTGGCGAATGTTGCTGGGAGGAAGTCCGACTCGATTCTTTTATGGCGTGGCCGATCCGAGATTCGAAAGCCCGGCGAGCCACGAATGCGAATCGGCGTGGCAGCATGGAAAAGGAAATCGACTGGCGATCGGTTTATTATTCAAGACACGGTGTCCGGACGTTCCTTCCTTCAGAAGCATTCCACGATACGACAGGCGATGCCACAGTCGAAGACAGCGCCTCATCCGAGATAGCTGTGGCTCCGTGCCGGAAGTCTTACGAGTAAGGTACATCCGAGCAAGGCACTCGCTTTCATCTAATCGGCCGCAAAAATTCCGGTGCGCAAGAAACCTTCGAGTCCACAGAAAGAACCTTCCAGCTGGGATCCTCTGGAGCTCTGCAGGTAAATTTTATTTTCGCTCGACACCTCCCTTCTCTTATTCTCTTATTCTCTGTTCAATATTGAATTCAGCACTGCGTCCTCTTGCATTTGTAAAAATTACAGAGCTACGGGAGAAAGAAACTGCGTATGCTGAAGTTGAGTGCACTTTCCCTAAAGTACCAAAACTTTATCGAATATAATATTTTAACAGTCCCCACACAGTCCTCTCCAAAATTAGTGAAAATTGTGGACCTTGAACAGAGTTGGGCATTAATCGATTAAAATTTTAATCAGGATTAATTGATTAATGTGTACGATTAAAGGAGCAATCTTTGAGAAATCGGCGATTGATTCAATCGATTGATGAAGTTAATCGCGAATCGTTGATTAAAAGAAGTGATCATCGAAAAATCGGAGACTGATTCAATTGATTGATAAAGTTAATCGCCATAGAGTCTATCCATAAATTGTAATAAGAAGCGAGACAGAGACAGAGAGTGGAGACGGAGAATTGACAGATACATATCTCAACAAAAACTCAGTTTACATTTTGTTCAGCATTCATACAATTTCGATTCCGTATTTCATTTCGAAGTTTCAGCAGTTAATCATTAATTAACTATCCGATTGACGATTACAATTGAAAGGAATGTAATCGCCAACCGCGATTAACGACTAAACTAGAAGATTAATTATTATCTGCGATTAACGATTGAAGTAGAAATGTAATCTTCAATCGTTGATTAAATTGCCCAACTCTGACCTTAGATAGAAAAGAACTGCTCGTGTTTAAAAGACGGTGGATTTTAGGGGTACCCGAGGGGGTGTGGAATTTTTCCAAGGTTCCAAAGCCTGTATCGGACGTAATATTTGAAGTGAAACGATGGGAACGACGTGAGCACAAGACAGCTATTTTCCTAGAGCTCACGCCCCCAAGGCGATCGTGTCCATTTAGCTCGGCCTGCATCCCCGGCATTTCATTTAACGAAACACGGTCTCTTATTTGTCAGGCCGACCGGAGCAAATTGCACTGTACGGTGATGACCCACCGTGAATTAATCAATAAATACTGGCGGGGGCCAGTCCGTTAACTACCGGTAGAGCTTGCTCGTAAACGATGTCTGCTAACGCGAGCCCGCGAACCGCCATGTTCCACGGTGTGTCTATGAGCTCGGCCCGGGCACTCTCGCTGCCCATAAACTGATCATAATTCCTGCACAGCCGGGTTAATGTATAATGCATCCAACCCGACCCGTCGTCGTTAACGTTTCTTTCTCCCTGGGAACGGCCGCCGGGGAAAATTGCGAGTCGAGTCCTTCGCCCGGACCCGCAATGGCGACACTTTTCAAACAATTATGCAGTAACTCCCATACAGAACTTCGCGAAGCTGGATTTTATTGTTTCACACTCGGCTGGCGGACGATTTTCATCATATTTTTTCAGCCATCTTTTAGAAACGTTTCCGGCAGTCATTCTTCTCATTTCTTCAAAATGTAGTTGTCAGAAAATGCTATATTTATTCAGAGATACATTTATTGAGAATAATGTGTATATTAAATTCATTTATTCAAACATTTATATAGATACGTCTATAATTAGACAGCGTATCTTTATGCACGATAAAAATTATCTACCTGAATTATCACTGTTAATATGTTTAATTGATTGGGAATAATATAGCAGTTTTAAATTACACCTATTCATTCTTCCCGTAAATGCATAAAATCCGCTGCCTAATTACAATATTCTCAAAATCGTCTGAAAAAATAAAGTCCTAAAATTTTCGCAGTCCTTTCGTTAATGGAAGACTGTGGGAGTTTCACTTCCCCGAAGGAAGCTCGAACGGTACATTTAATTAATTTCTGTTCCGGATGAATTCTGGTCTGAAATTTCTAGTGGAGGCGAGGCGGAGGCTTTCGAGCGGGTTTTTTTCCGCGCAACAGGAAGAGGAGAAAGGGATGAAGCCAGCAGCACCGACACGATTTATCGTCCATTCGGCGGATCGTTTCGGGTCGGCGCACTCGTCATAAAACCGACAAACACCGGCGCACGGCGCCGCGGCCAGGAAAAAATGTGTCTTCGAAGTTGCCGAACGACCGATAGAGGTTTGATCGCCGTCATGGAGGGTAGCAGGCGACGACGCGCCCGGGCAAACCCGTGGAAGACGTATTGCACGTGAGTAGAGGACGACAGCCAGAATGTTGGTCGAGTGCTGTGTGATGCGAGGATGATGTTACACACCGGTCTGAACGACGAGCTGGCGATTTATCGAGTTAACTTGCGATCCTCGCCCTTATCAGTTGTCCAGTCGCTGTCGGATTCTGTTCGTTTTTTTTTTCGCGTCGCCGTGGGTGCGAATTTGTAGCCATTCACACTAAACCTACCACCGTCGGTCGAATGATCGGTTTTAGACTTTTTAGTTTACAATTATTCAAATTGTAAACGTGTTCTCGTGGGAATTGATTGAATAAATTTATTTATTCCAGTAAGTTATTTTTATAATAGAATACACAGCAGGCACTTTTGATGGTCAGGATAGGTTTAGTGTTAACACATTGACAATAGCATTGTTAATATTTAGTCTTGATCAAATGCTTCAAGAACTTCTCTGAGATTCGATTTAGTTGAATGATTCACAACAGAAATGAATTTCGAAGAATAATGTCATCCATACAGTGGCAGTCAACGTGTTAAAAGCTGCTCCTCCTGTTCGAGCTCCCAGCCAAATTACATTTCTATTACGCCCGTGGAAACTGCGGCAGAATAAATTTGTTACTGCGATGCTGTATGGAAATTCGGAATGTTCGAAATTATTGGCACGCGTCCGTCACTTTTGTGCATACAGATCCGCAGTCTAAAAACAGAGCTTGGTTATTTTAACGATTTGTCTACCACAAGTAACTGCAATTTCATCCATTATTGCGTACATTAGATAAACGAATATAGTGTAGCAGTTTCTTTCGAAATGATCTCTGATTTAACATAATATGTGCATCAGTTCGTTGTTCTATGGATCGTGAATTTTCTGCTGACAAGGAATTAATTCGTTTTATGAGATTCGCTGGGACTGTTCGCTTTTGATGAGAACACTCTTCTTGGGTGGGACTCTTGACCTAATTAGATCTTTCATTGCCGGTGATAATTCTCTTTGACGGATTCAATGGAAGCTGTAAAGATGACGCTGAAAGCTGGAGTTGGTCGTAGTGATTAATCTGTTAACACTCTTGTGGATACTAACCCAATTTGACAGAAAGAAATAATAGTTTTTGATAGGTCAGCCTTCCAAACTCAAAATTAATAATGAAATTGAATTTAAAAAATTGATTCCTCGTTACAATATTCTTGAATTTTTCTAATCCATTACTGTTTTATATTTCACCCAACTAATTTTTTCATAACCGCATAAAGATCCGCAATCTTGCGGTGTTCTTCCGAACGACCTAATAGTAGGTTTGCAAGATAATAGAAGCACGCGTACTTTCTCAATCCTGACAGTACCCTTAGTAAATACAAAATCGCGTAGTCGAGAGAATTCCGGTCAACCTGCCACGAAATTATAAGAGAAAAACCGAAGCGATCCGAAAAGGATCGGCCATCATCCATAACCGAGATCAGCCTGGGGCGCGACCGCACGATTTTAATCCAGCCGAAAATTCGTGGCCGGCACCGTGGGGGTTGGTTCTCGATTTCCATCGTCGTCGGCCGGTGTTTTTGCCGGCGGTGGCAGCCGGCTACGTGACTGTTTCCATTCCGTTCGGTTCTCTATTTGTCCCGACGGCCAGCTCGAACAAAGACAGCAGAGCAGAGCAGAGCAGAGCAGGGCAGAGGCAGCAGCAGTAACGGAGCAGCAGTGGCGAACCAGAGGGGTAGGAAGGTAGGTACACCCAGTTTCGCCACCCCCCATCACTCTCTCCGGTAGACACGTTTTCTCTCCATTCTTCGTTTTCCCTCCGCGGTGGTGTGTCAGGCTTGTGGCTCCTCTGCTCTTCAGGAGAGTCGGAGAGACGATCAATACGTCGCTCCAGAACGTAGAGAAGGAACGGAAGCTACGTCATTGGGAGAGTTTGCCGCGAGGGGTGGATGGGGGGAGAAGTTGGTCGAGGGGGGTTTGCAGGATCACGACGAGGACCCCTGGAGAAGGGGTTGGCCGAGGGAAAACGGAGGTTTTCCAGGCGATTCCTCGAGGAGAGGAGAGAGAGAAAGCTGAGCAGAGTGGAGCAGAGCCCTGGCTCCAGGCAGATATGCCCGGCTATGAGCGCGAAAAGATGATGAGACGAAGGGTGGCCCCTGGCTTTTACCCTCTCCTCTTCTCTTTCTCGCTTTGTCTCTCTTTCTCTCCTTCTGGCCCTTTCTCTCTCTTTCGCCCGTGATCCAGTTGACAGGGATTCCGGGCCGAGGCCACACGATCCTGGCCGAATAGAAACGATGCCAGGGCTGTAGCCACCGAGAATCGTGTCCCAGCTGAGCTCTCCCGTAGAGTTCTACTCGAACTCCTCTTTCTTCAGAAATTTCTCACCTTATTGCTTCGACTTTTCTTCTTGGAGATTCGGCTTTGTAAAACATTTCGGTACAGCCAAATGTGAGAATCTTCATTTTCAAGATTCTTATTCGCTGTGTTCGTCTTCCCTCAAAATCCGCAATCTACTAATCGCAAACAATCGTCGCCTTTTCGAATATAGTCAGAATTTCGTCAATGTCACAATAAGCCCATCGAGACGGCTCAAGAGTAAAGGGGGCATCGCTCGCAGCCAATGGTTGGGCTTTGACGTCACACACTTTAGCCAATAATTCGGCTGTAACCGAAAGTGTGGAATGACGAGTTGCGAGGCACGGAGAGTGGGTGTTCTCGCTGGGAACGAACATGGTCGAGTAATGTCAGGGTTAAGCGGACTTTCCATCCTCGGTAGAAAGTTGCCGCCTCCACAGGGATGAGCATTGACACCGGCGATAGGTGTTTAGCAATCGCGTTAACACCACCTTCTGCTTAGACATGCAAGCGACATGCCGTCGAGGCTCGTTTCTTGAACACATGCCCACGTGAATCCAGTTCTCCCTCGTGTGGCACGAGGGCGTAAATAATGCATGAATACGGGCGCGAGAATTTCATAAGAAGAATTCCAGATACCTAATCACTACCTCCCCATCACGTTACATAATACATAAGGCAGCAGCGGCACAGGCAGTTCTTAATTACGCGTCAGTATTCCCAGTCGAAAACGAAGAAACAACGAATGTTGCATTCGTTAATAAGCAACACTCGAGTCTGACTCCTCTGTGTATGCGCGCGCGTGTTCGTGTGCAAACCTACAATCACAACGAACCTACGTCCGACATTTTTGCATGGACATTTTTATCAGGTAATTTGGAGCGGAAGATGGCAATCGAAACGCACGAGTACAGGGTCTTGGGGATTCGTTTCCGGTTAGATATATGCATTATGATTGGACAGCGGATTTTATGCATTTATGACGAATTTAAAACAGTAAAAACATTTCAAAATACTCTTGTATAATTTTCGACCTGTTAACGGTATCAAGAAAGAAAATACATTTCCATTCTTGCACACAGATCCGATGTCTAATTACGATATTCATATTAATTACGTACTCTTTCTTATTTGTTTGTTGCGGACTTTCCTCGGGCGCTAAAACTCACGTTGAATTAAGCCGAGCGAAATTCGAGATGAAGATTTTTAACGAATTAGACACACCTGTTATTTTCTCGAGTCTCTGTTTAATTAAATTCAACGCATAGACGCTGAAGAGCGTCTAGGAAACACGTAGTCAAATAGTTAAATCCACACACACTCATCGATCTTTCTAGCAACCTCTCTTGGTCCAGGTAGCAAACTTTTGATACTCTCTGATGCAAGCGATAAAACGAAGAGAGTATCTATTAAGCGAGTTGAGGGTTCCGGCAGATCGCAAAGCCGAAATTTCCAGGCGGTCTATCCGCTAATCCGGGCTGGCGGCATTAGGACGCGTGCGTCGCCAGGCCGTGGAATAATGTGTTATCAATACTCATTTCAAAGGGGGATGCTGGCGGGTGCCTCGGGTTCCTGGGGCGATCGTTCCAGTTGATACAGCCCTGTGCGGTGGCATCCCCCTGTTCCTCGTTGGTGGGGTTTCGCGGGGAGGGCGGGGGTGTGCGCGCGGTCCAATCATCGCAGAATCCGGGGGATGCCCCTGGGTTCGGCCGGGCAACCGTGGGAGAGACGCCCCGCGACTCGAGGATTCACGCTTGTCGCCGAATATGCCTTCTCCGGCACGCTCATGGCCAAAAAGGACAGTCGGCCCGCGCGTTCCGTTCCGTTTCGTTTCGCTAGGGCGTTGGCCCGACGTGTTTTCCGCGGATTCTCTCTCGCGGCTTCCCGCGAATTTTCCTCATCCCGTCGAACAACGCCACGAGTGCCGCTGACAAGTGGAAACCGAGACGCCAGTGAGAGGAGACAGCCTCTAGCACGCGCATATACATACACACGCACATCAGCCACGCGGTGGCACACCACCGTCGTCCTCGCACTATGGATCCGTGAGTTCACGCATGATTTTCTTTAAGTGTGCATGATGGGGACGATCCTCGATCGCGTTTTGCATGAGATCAGATTGTTTGGGGGTCCTATAGTGCTCGCGTGGATGAGTCTGGGTGTATTTCCTCTGTGGATGAATGGTGCGAGCAATGTGGTAGTTGGCGTCTCGAAATGGAACCTAGTTCACAGGCTATCGAATTTGAAAGAAGCTCATAACAGCCTCATTCCTCTCAGACGCCAACTACCATTCACCTACGAGCTTAATGTCCTTGAGCTAGCTACTACAAGCAACGTTGAAGTGGACGTCTGAAGAGAACAAGATAAGTAGACCTACTGCAAATCTCTTTGATTCAAAGCAATTGCAGACTTTCTGGAACAAGATACCTAAAACTATCCAATAGAAATCTCATTGTTTCAGACGCCAAGCATCATCCTCCTATCCTCCCAGTCCCTGTAAGCTAGCTCCTCTAAGCATATTCCTCCGAACTGTAAAGTTAGCATGAATTTGAGTCAGGGGCCAAAGTTAAGTCGCAAGAAGCATCTCATTCCCTTCAGACGCCGACTGCCATCTCCCATCTGAATCATCTAGAACGGCTGGCACGATCTTCCATCTACTAAAAATGCTTCTCGAAAGGGCCGCGCGTGTGTAGACTCGGAGCTGACCTTGACTGGTCACTCGCTTTTGCGTGTAGAATCGCGTAGCTCGCAGCCTCGTCCCGTTTCACTCGCCTAATCGTATTCTCCGCGTGTCAATACTACGACCTGGATTCCATGAGCGTAGCGGAGAGGTGCGCGCGCGCGCGCGCCAACGACCGCGCGTCACAGCCACCCATGGAATTTCGTGAAATCGAGTGGCTTCCGTTTCGTGTTCCGTGCGCTTTCTTGCCTCGAGCTCTGTCCAGCAGTGTTGCACGCGAGCTATTTGCCTCGCCTGTTGCTCGGGCGAGTAACAAACGATGGTCGATCGTTTCATCGACACCGGAAGTGAGTAACATTTAGCGTCTCGTGTCGGTAACTGTTCTCATCTGTCCTCTCGGTTTTCGGTGATTCTGGATGGGAATCGTCGCTTCTGCCATCTTGTGAACGCAGAAGAGGTTCCTCGCCGGAGCTCGGACTTTGCGCAGTTGGCTTTTGTTAATTGGCTGTTTGTTATCGTTGTGTGCCAGTTATCTATGTGATCTTTTTGTTAATTATTTTCTGTACCAGTTGGAAGTAATCGATTTTTCTTTTTCATTCAAGAGGAGACTAGTACCATTGGCCCTCTAATGTGCTGCACTGTGGTCTGCTTGTTCGCGCTAGATTATGGTCATTAAAACAGTGTTTCATTCGGTTTCAGTATCGCACTGTAGAGCTCATCCGATCGGCCGCTAAAATCGCAGAAAACGTAACCGTGCGCAGGACACCGCATTAATTCGCCGCTTCCTTTAACCGTAGTCCGGATGTGCATGCCAGGTCACGTCCGGTTTCGGCGGAGGTTTTCCGACGTCACGTACGGAACGACGTCCGTAACGAAATTTCTAATCCGTGCCAGCTCGGTGTAGTCATGCTCGTTGCTCCGACGCGATCATGCTCACGGATCACTCGATCAGACGACTATTGTTCGACTCGGTCGCCGTATTGGTATTAACCTCGCTGTTCCTGCAGCGAGCAACTTTTATTTTACATACGTTATGAATGGACAGCGGATTTTATGCATTGGTGAAAAAAATGAGTAAGTGTAATTGAAAACGGTAAAAACATTAGAAGACTTTTTAATCATACTGTTATATTCTTTTCAACCTGATAAACATATTAGGAGAGACAAATTTCTATTTTACTCCAGCTTTTTGTAATTCAAGTAGAAAATTTTTATTTTGCAGAAAGATCCGCTGTCTAATTACTAATCATTCTTCTGGACTACCAAGTCAATTATATTCTATACAATAAAATTTATACAAATACAGTTAATCAATTATCATTTTGTTATGTGAAGTTAAATATCTTGGGACATTTTTGTATACAATTTAGTACATTAAATATTCTTTCAAAATTTCCTATAAAAGAGCAAGAATGAATTCAAAATTGGCAGGACCATTATTCCATGTTTATTTTCTTGGCTGCTTGAAGCGAAACCGCTGGAGAAACGTGAAGCTAAATTTTCCTTTACGACTTTCTATAAAATTTTTAACAACGTTCTTTTTACATGCATGACTTTTCCACACGATCGTATAAACTCTTGTCTCTTGCACAAAATTAAATGTCTTTCTGCGAAATTTGAATGAAAATTGGAACTCTTGGCGCCGCCGATGGCGGCCGAGAATAAAAACTGGGCTTCTCTGTGTTGCAGATATCGCTACCGAAGAGCGGGGCCTGCGTGGTTGCATAAGATAGGCACATTCGTGATCTACCCTGTAGATCCGGGCTTTTGTAGAATTGTAAATATCAGAAGCTCGTCTCTACAGGTATCTTACGGATGACATGCCACGCGACTCTAGATTGCAATGCATGGCGGTCGGGCGCGTACGTTTATAAATCACCCTGTCGCCCCGAGCTTTTTAAACAATCCCACTGGGAGCCGTTGTTTAGCTTAGCGGCCGAGAGAACGTCGGCTGTTGTCTACCTGCAAAAGCAATAAATAGCAAAGAAGAACGGGGCCGTTCTCCGCTTTACTCGACGTTAGAATTTATATCATATATATGTATGTATTAGGTGGGAGGGAAAGTTCTGTGTCGTATTTTAAAGAAAACATTTCACACAACTTACAAAAATATATGTTTTATATTCTTCAATGATATAATTTCTGTTAATTCCTGTTGCAACATGTGTTTTTCATTTACTAGTCAAATTACCTGCTTATTTAAAATATGACAGAACTTTCTCTTCAACCTAATATGTGTAGTTGTAATAGGCCCACCTGTGAATTGTACCCAAAACTTAGACAATAGTTTGCGTTGTTCTTTTTCTATTTTAGGAGCTTCACCATTTCCCTAGAGCGTATCCATTGTTCATTCCTCTTTCATCAGTTGTATTCTAGGACCTGAAATAAAGCATTGAATAAATAATTTACGGAGTAAGCTGATTGGCGCTTTGGACAGTGGTTCAGCGTTTCGTTGTACATCTTTAGTGCATATGTAAGGAGTTATGTATAATGTGGCATTTTGAAATATAACCAAACCTCTGAAGTATCAAATTGAATTATTTCATCCCCTAAATGTATCCCATATCGTCTACACGTAAAAGAAAAATTAGTATATATATTGTTAGATAAATTGATAGTGATAGATAGACTCCGTCAGAGCTGTTTCAATTCGATATTGATTAGTGATTAGAATTCTGGGTTAGGCAAACTATACCGTATGAATTATTTAGCGCCAGAAAAAAAGTAGTGTCTGAATTTAAATTTTAAATTGGTACCCTAACGGAGCTTCGCTCAAACTCCCAGTGACTTTCCTCGATCGCTGCAGAAGGAATCTGCGAATCTAGGAGAATTATGCAGGATTCAACGTTACCAACTGAGTTTCCAGCAAAAAGTCCGTTTTCTTTAAACAATAGAGCTAGTTGTGTTACAATACTTTCAGGAAACATTGATTTACACAAATCTGTAATGCGTAGCTCATCTAATCCACAGAATTCAATCATTTTAAATATCTCCCATGGTAATGTATTTAGTTCAGAACCTGCGCCGTTAGATGGCAACACGATGCACCTTGAAACCGAGGATCAACCCCTAACGGAGAAGGGTATCAACCTCTTGCACTCAGCTAGAGCCATTCTACCTCTGTCAAGAGGCCACTCGTGCATTCTACAAATATATATTCTAATAAATAACTGAACAATGCTCCAATATAGGTGAACAATTTCCTAAATTCGCATATCAACCCTCTAAATCCTAATTCCTGTCTGAATCGTCCTCAAACTCGACGAATTCGCCAGGGAAAAATAATTTCACTGATTTACTGCAGATTGCACGTTGTTCATACCAAGATTTCTCTCAGCGAACGGATTTCGTTTTTCAATGTCTTCCGATATTAATTTTGTTTCTTTCGTTGATGGCCTTTCAGGTCACAAGATGGCAAAAGCGTTCACGGTCGAGGCGCAATGAAATACAAAACACGTTCACGGAAAGGCGGACGATAAGCGGATCCGAGTGCATGGAGGCCGGAGCGTTTGATGGCGCGATAGCATGGTGGTACCCGGGGCGACGAGGTATTATATTATTGATCGTCCCTCGAGCTCTGTCCCCATCAGCTGTCGTGATCCCTGGCGTTCTCCTGGTACTACCGGGTTGCACGTTAACCTTTGTACTGGCTGCGGGAAGAAAAAACGTTTACAAGCTGGATGCATATCTACCGTCCCCCTACGAGAACGCCTTTTTCTTTCTTCGACGAGCCGGATAACGCTCGACCTCGCTACCCTGTTTCCCGCAGCGTGTAAAAATTTTCTATCACCTCTGCTCGGTGCTATTAAAACTGCTGCTGCCTCAGAAACATTTCTGGAAAAATGTGAATGTACAATTTTTCTGCAGAGCTTCGACCATTCAATGAATCCACCTAAATAAAAATCCACCTTATCGCATAAGAAATGTTTTTAATGCAATGCGAATGGTATACGACAAGGTGAATGCTTTGCAAATGTCATTTTTATTCTCAAGGTGTTTTTTAAGTAAAAACAGAAAAAACGATAACACGTACCAGTTCCCACAATCACCGAATATATTTAGATTTAAACAATCTTCACTTATTTATGAAGTGTGCCTATTGACTAAGCGAGAAATGAAATGCATAGACTGCGATAAAGCCGATTAAATAATTGCGTGCCTATATCGAAGACAGTGTCCACCGTCTTCCAGATTCAATTCCAGATTCAAAATTGCCGCCGGGGTGATCAGACAGCAGAAACACGGAAGCCGTGGTAAGGTCGCGCGGCATTAATCGCGCGATAATGACCGACAGATGAAGAAATATCGTTCTCCAATGACGCGCCAGTGGGTTAAGGCGAATCCCCGCCATTATGACGTGTCAGCATCCGGGGGTAATCCACGATAACCATTTATTTCAGATCCATGGACCGGAGCGAAAGGGGTGGCAGGGCGAGGCGGAGAAAGAGAAGAGCCGCACAAATCTTCCTTCCCGTGGACAACTTGAAGAGTCTCTTCAACCGATCCCCTCTTGCACCCTTCTCCACCCACCCCACGGGAGTTTGCTCGTCTTCTTCCGCTCGGTCTGCCAGCCTCGCGAATGTAATATCCTGCCGAGCTCTTCTCGTTCTCTTCAGCATCTCCCCCTCTCTCTCTCTTCAGGATCTCTTTCTCCCTCTTTCTGCTCTCCGGATGGCTCGAGTCTTCTAACACCGAATCTCTCGTTGTCTTCTTCGCACGATTCTGGGCTCCTCGAGTTCCGTCCGTGTCCTACCCCCTCGAGCCGTCCGAGCCCGCGGGCTCTTCAGGGTGTCACTAATACCGCGAGGATTAATGTTACGTGGCGGGGCTTACGGGCCCACTATTAATTTCATCGGGAGAACAATATCTTACGTGCTGGCGGCGGAGTATCGGGCACGCTGTTCTTCAACAACCTCTCTCTCTCTCTCATTCACTTTCTTGGTATCTATCTGTCGTCTCCCTCTCTCTCTCTCTCTCATGTTCTCTCGAAGTTCGTCGTTGTGTACCAGGCACACCCCTGACGATCTAATGCGCGGTTAGCCGGAAAAGAGATCTTATCTTCGTCCTCGGTAGCTCCGAAACGCGGCTGATTGCGCGCCACAGGAAACGCGACCTGTACGTGCCGTGTTTTCAACGATTCTCGATCGTCGAAGGGGCTTGCTACCCGTTAAACACCTTCCCCTTAACATCTCGGACGAACTTGAACAGATAAAAGGATAAAACACGATAAAGAATATAAACAGTTAACGAAAAGATGTACAAATGCGAAGTGATTTACCGTACCCGAGAACACGAGGAAGAGTATTTCAACCAGCTGAACGACCGCAAACACTGGAGTAGGTACATAGACCATTAGAAACGCACGGTCGACAAACAATTACCGATCACAATGCAGCGATCAGCCGGTCGGTCAGAATAACTGATAGATCGCATAAGCAAGGTACGCAATCAGCATGGCAGTCGCGCACGCAACTTCGACAGGCCGGATCGGGCCGGGTTCGAGGATCAGGATCGAGGATCAGGATCAGGCGCGCGTCCAAATCGCTGTCTAGGCGGGGAACTGACAGGCCGGATCATATTTCTTTCGTTCTGATGTTTCGAGAGCATCATAGTTCGCGGTAAGTGTAATACAAAGGTTATTACAGCGCACGATAACATCCGAGCATAGTCGACGGGTTTGACTGACGAGCTCTCAGACGTCGCTGCAGGAGCACGCCATTTGCGGGGCCCGGCTTGATATTTATCTGCAAGTAATTAGGAGTCGGGGCTGGAATCACGCATACACCGTTTTCGCCGTTCTTCCAGGATAACTTTCGCCCCGTAACGCTGCCAATAATAATTATACACTTCCCCTCCCCTATTGTCGCTCTGCTAGCGTGCTGCTAACGTCGGAGCCTTTCTCCCTCACTCTTTCTCTCTCTCTCTCTCTCTGTGTTTTTCTCCTCGCTCTTTTTCCCCGAAGAACCTTGGCAAACATTGTTTCCGCGGCACTTACCGTTTACAGAGCCCGGCTTATCTGATTCTTCGGAAAAAGCTCAGTGATTCGTCACTCGGGACGTTTGAATCGCTTTTAGATCGTGCTCGAGAAGGAATTAGGGGGCTCGAGAAGTATCGTGCTCGTTCCAGCTCGCTCGGAATTGATTTCGAGTCCCATTTCGCCTCGCGAATGCCTCGTGTGCTCAAGAAATCGCGTCGATTCACAAACCTTTCATTCTCCACTCGTGAAAATTCCTATAAACTGAACTTTACTCTCTTTACTTATGCTCGCGCACAGCGGTAGACCGCAGATAATGCACGAGGCATAATTTCGAAGGTAGCCGTAAGGAACCACCGTCTCGGTGATTTCCTTTTCCGAAGAGAAAGTGCCGCTGCGAATTTCCCGTTGGACATTTCCCCACTGGCACACGTCCGAAAGGGTTCTCGGGGAGTCTCTCAACGATCTCCTCGGTTCTGACCGCATCAAAACAACGCAGGCCAACGCATTGTTTCGCCGTTAACCCTTTAGCCCGGGCCCCGCCGAGAGGATGATCATAAATAAGTCACCCGGCGCGACGTCTCGCGACTCCTGCCACACCGGAGGATTTATTCGCACGTGCAGGTACTTTGCAAATTGCCGTGACGGGACTAGAAAGTTAATGGCAGAACTCCTGTCGCACTCTATTAACGGGAAAGCTACCCGGTAGCGTTCGCTACGACGATTTCCTACTTTCCTGTGGACCTGGCCGGAGCGTGTGTTCCTAAAGAAATCGTTTCTGCGTTCCATCGTTGCCAGGCAAATCATAGTAATTTTCGAGATGCTGAATTCTTCAAGCCTTCTCCGGTTGATTCTCGGTTGATTGCGACCGCGGTAACCCTTTGCAGATCGAGTCAGATTCTTCGTGACGACGATCCTGAACAGATTTTACCAGATACGTTTGTTATTAATAGACTTATTCCATTTTCAATCACGCAATTCGCGCAATTTTCATTGCACGCATGGTCCCTCACAATTTTCGGGAGTTCTCATCACCCGTTTAAGAAATGCGTGAACAATCACGCTACTTGCAATTGCCCCACAGGCAAGCTCCCGAAAGAGTTCACCATCGAAGCGGAAGCTTGACGACCCTGAACACAGCAATTGCCACAAAACTCGAGTCTCCTCCGCGAAGTTGAACTTCAGTTCTGTCAAGATCGGTACTCGGCGGATTCCGTCGAGTTGCGAAAGTCTGAAAACCCGGACCTAGGTCAGTTGCGTGCCGGTAGGGATCATCGATCACCTTGCGAAGACAAAAGAGCCCCCGATAAAGAAACGGATACCTCTTCGATCAGCGGCGTATCATCAGCAACAGAGAGCGGGTCCGGGGCTCTCTAGGCAAGGAGACGATAACGGTATACATGTTAGACGGTTGCGTTGGTCGAAAGAGAATGAGAGAGAGAGAGAGAGATGGTGAGCCGCGCGGAGGCAGCAGGCGGCGGCGGCGGCTGCCCTCGTCTTCATGATCAGAAGAGCGGCAGCATCCTGGTCCTCCCTTTAGTAGTCTCATACCACTGGAAAGAGCGTATACCCTTACCCATGGTACCCCTGGCGGCGCGGTGCTAGCCGTGACACGAGAATGTGATTAATGATCGCGACGGAGAGCCCGTGCACCGTACACCCGTTCTCTCCTCTCTCTCTTTCGCTCCTCTCTTTTCCGCCCCACCTCTTCATGGTCCCGCCATCCCTCTCTACCGATCACCGTGACCAAGGTTCTCGCTCCTCTTCCAGTACGAAGTCGATTCCCTTCTTCCCTGGACGTCCGCGTTTTCTCTTCCCTCGTACACAGCCTCTCTCTTTCAGCAACCCCTGCTGCTGCCGCTGACGTTCTCGCTGCCGCTGAAATTGCTCTTCTTCGTCTTTTGCTAGATTCATCTCTCTTTCTCTCTCCCTCTTACTGGTCTTCGTCCCAGCCTGCAATCTGACTGTCTGCCAGCTTTCTTCTTTCTTCTACGCGGTTCCACTCTCCGATCATCATCTCTCGCTCCTATTTTCTACGCTGCCCAAGCAGCCAGCTGGTTTTCCCTCGATGCTCGTTCTCTCCTTTCGCGTTTACCTTCCTCTTCTAGGCTCCGAGAACAGGGTCAGATATCAGCCCGCCCCGAGGATGGGGTTGATGTTTATGCGAGCATCGTCGGTACTGAATAATTCTTTCGCTGCCGGAGCCCGTAGGTTTAATGGACACCGAGTGGCTACTGCAAGTTTCAAAGATCCACGTGACGAGGTTTTTGCGAGGTTGGAGACACCGTGTTTGAGTGCGAAAGGGATCGGCGTGTGTCGAATTAGTGTTTCTTTCGACCAACCGAAATTTATTCCGAGCATAAATTTGTTCGCGCAGCCAGAAAAAGTTAATTGAGCGAAGAAGCGAATAGAGTAGATTAGCAGATCTAATTAGATTAAGCTGATTTCGGCGAAGGTAGCGCGCGAATTACGATGACCCGACACGGAGTCATTAATTAACCAAGACGGAATTGTCAATCTCATCTTGTTACGTAAATAATGATTCGCCTGTAAACAAGGTTTGATAGATGCTTAAAACAAACCCTTAATTGAATTCACACTTAGTCATTCCGGTTCGTTCGGAAACCGCCGAGTCATCCGGCACTGATTTTTTCCCGGTTCCCGGGCCCTCTTGTTTCGACCAATTTACTCCGCTGTCGTTACTCCCGTCGATAAGCCTCGTTCCGATTGCTCGACGAGAAGTTTCGCATTCTTGTCGACCTACCAACCTCGATAACATTAAGTAGCCTCGCGTCAACAATTTATTTTCCATCGACAGGACAAATTGTGACTTTCTAGAAGAATTCTTGCACGATCGCAATATTCTCTATGCACGGCTCTTCCAACTTTCATAAAAATATTTATTCCACGCTTGCGAGTTACGCTTTTTTCTAGGTTCTATGAAAATATATTTTCCAGGCGAGTTTTCTAGCTTTCGTAAACAGAATTAGATTTCAATGTTTTAGATTTGTTGCGAACCTGATCTCTCGCAGGTCTTACAGACTCGACAGATGTTACGTTGTGATTTTGCGTATGTTGTATTCTAGAAGGCTTTATGGCAGCCGCTGTTCCTTGCCCCCGAGCCGTTACATTATTCATGTTTAATATCATCAAGTATTTCATCCCCCGGACGGAACCGAGTTCGCCGGCCATCACGGACGGCGTTGCAAGTGTTACCAACATGGACGCGTGTAGAGTTTAGGCGACGACAAGACTGTGAAGATTTCCTACGCTTTGTATCCCTCATCGATTTCTCATAACGCGATTATCACATTCAGAAATAATTCTTTCTCTATGAGAATTCATCAAGAATTACGTGACATAACTTCTCCATTTATAAGAATAATCGATGAACTAATTTTTATGCACTGTTCTCTAAAATATTAGGTTGGCAACTAAATTCGCGACCTTTTCTTTCGTAATTCTTTTATTGTATCATTATTACCTCATTCAGTGAACATTGCTTTTGAATTGTATATCATTGGAAAGCACTGAATTTTGCGATTAATTTGATATAAAATACTCGTGCTTAAAAAATATATATAAATGACATTGTTTGAGAAAATGTGGAGGTCGCGAACTTAGTTGCCAACGTAAATGAATTCAGGACCAGCAAGTTACACGCACTGCACACAAGTAAAGAACTACATATATTTTTCCCAGAATTGAGCATCAGCTGCAACGATAAATAATTCTGAAAAATAGAAGTGTTTCCCAAATAATGCGCAAGGATTTAAGCGTTCAGAATCAGATACGACTTGATAGACGTGCAATCGATTCAGGAATCAGTCGAAAGGTAAAAGAACCGCGAAATAAATAGCTCGCAGCAACAGTTAAAAATGATCACGAAATAGGTATACCCTATCGTGTTTCAGTAAATTCCAGCTCGTTGCCGGCAATAAGTCATTTCGCTCGCGAGTAAGACAGCACTTTCAATTTTCTAAATTCCCCCGACTGTAATTGCTCATTAATGTCCTCGCCTCGCCAGGCCGCTTCACTGGCCATAATAATCCATGCAACATGTTCACTAAACTGTAATTATTGACTCGTAGCAATCATTCTATGCTCATTACTCTCAATCTCCTCTCCTGCATTAAGATTTCCTTCCACACAAAACGGATCGCCGATATCATTTCCCCCGAGAGAGAGAGAGAAAGAGAGAGAGAGAGAGAGACTGTTTCTAATAATAATGATCTCGTCAATCAGACAACTAAACCGTAATTATCAACTGCTTACCGTGAACATACGATTCGACTTGCTATCAATATTCTGCTTTTCTTCGGCCTGAAATTCCGGCTACTTAATCGAGCCGGTGCGGTGTCGTCCATTTGGAAACTCAACTCCAATTTTCTGGTTTCCAAACGTATCTTTATTATCATTTTTATGGTGCGTGCTTTTAGCATGCGTTATACACTCTGTCATTACACAATATTCATTTCGTAATGTTGGGATACTATATTAATGGCTTCGCAAAGTGTGAATGATACTGCGAGAAGAATATGCGCTCGCTCCTCGTCCGCCATTTGCAAGCAGTCTGCAGTCGATGATTATGCTGTCACGAACTCCCGGCTCGGATTACTATGTTTAATAGAGTTCTGTTGGACTGGAACATTACACAAACCGCGTGTAAAAATGTTAACAAAAATGCGTAGAACACAGATATCCTGAAGTTTTCTTCCTAATTCAGAAAGTATAGGCTAGAGCAGTCATCATATTATATTTATTAATCACTTGCTTCGTGATTTCTTTCACATCTGCCATAATTAGAACCATTTCAGTGTGTCTACATGGTTAAGTATTGTATTAATAACAAACAACCTCGATTTAAAAGAGGTAATATTATTTACATGAAAGTTCAGAATAAAATAATATTTCAACGGAATCGAAGAAGAGAGTCTGCAGATTTAGTTTCAGCGGCCATGCTTGGCGGCCATGCGCCCCTAAACGCTCGCGGGCCAAATGGCTACCGAACGTCAGGCTTGAATAATGCATTCATTCCGATTCATTATTCTAAACGGGAGGTTATTCTCCTCACCCCCGGCGTTTTTCAAATGTAAAAATCTCGAACAGAGTCTTCGAGGAAACAGGAATAATAAGAATCCTGCTCGGCGAACACGAGGCCAAAACGCCTTACGATTATTAAGATCGACGGCATTCGGATATTGAAGGAAACTGCGATCACGAAGATATCGATAAGTGATTTAGATAGGCGGGAAGCGAGCCCGATAGAATCAAAGTCATCGTGCTTGGAACAGGCACTGACTGATTTCTTCCTCGACCCCTCGTGACTTCTTAATTTCCCGGGCCGGCTCTGCCTTGGACAGGTTCGTTTAACAGTAGAACTAGAAATTCTAGTGCGCCAAGTATTTTCTGAAAGTCTACAAACCTCCACCAACCTCGCACGATTCGATTCAATTAATCCACAAACAAAAACCTCTAACTAAAACAATTTCTTCAGCCCTGGTTGCTTAAAAATCGCAAAATACAGACTCGATCTCCAACCACCCCTTTCAATTTCCCCTAAACCCACGACGGACATATTCTCCGTGAACAAACTCGCGAAAATAATTCAGCAGCGTCGAACAAACGCACCCTTCGACAGTTTCGGCCATCGTCGGCCGAAGGTGTACCCAAAAGAGCAGTTCGGGAGGGGTGTGTGAGGAGGTAGAAAATAGGAGAGAGTGCTCCCCGCGGAAATCAACGGGGGTGCGAGCGTTTCGGGGGTGAAATTTCCGGCGTATTGTCGGCGTTCGGCGTTCGTGGATGATCCGGAGCCACCATCAACCCCTTTTGTGAACGAGGAGTGGATGTTGGGGGTGGGGGACGTCGGCGAACCGGGAGCTGATGGGATATGGGGATGGCGACGCGTCCCTGGCGACGCCGCGACGCTGACAGCGGCCATCCTCCCAGCCCGAACTCTATTTCCGCGTTTTCTTTGACACACCCGGGATTAAAAGCTTCGGCTGTTTCTGCGGGCTTGCGGATCCGTCAGCTCCTGCGGCGTGATGATCGCGAGGATGATCGCCGTCGCCGACGGAATCAACGGGGATTAGCCGATGTTGATGCGGAATGAAATGGAGACAGTGTAGGACGCTTTCAACTCGAAAATGGGGTGGTTTTTGATCGTCTCGGCCCAGTAATTGAAATTACCAAGGGTTTTTGACACTCACTGCTTTGGAATTGTATTTGAAAGCGGGCTAACACTGAACCTACCGAGCACGAAAACCGATTAAAATGTTTTAGTTAACGAAAATGACAAGACTCTATTTAAGTAAATTTTTGTGCAATTTTATTCGCAATATATGCTTGGACAACTTCATAATTTCAATAATTGTAAGACGAAAAATATAAAACCGGTGATTGGACCGGCTGTGTCGAAGAAAAAGATCTAAAAATTCTTTATGCGTTTTAAAACATATGTTACCAGTTTCTGAGCAGACGCATAATTGTTTCTTCCTGTTCCCACAAACCATGGGAACTTATAGTGGACTCGAAGCCCTTAATTGATGATGTTCGAGCTGTATTTCGGAAATTACATGAAGAGTGGATCCTTTTCCTGCGTTTTTCGTATATTTTCTAGTAAAAGGACGGCATTCTCTTTGTGCGGCGGCCATGAAAGCCGAGACAGAGGCCGCGGAAAGCAGCAGGGTGTTAATAATGGTCCTGGAATTTGGTCCCGGTGCCGTGGACCAATGTCAAAGGACCTTTCCTCGTCCAATCCCGTGGCGGTGTGTGTGCGGCAGGATGTTGTTGTAGGCTGGACCAAATAGGTTCCAGAGGCGGACCCTTCTTTTAATTGTATCGAAGGGTCGATCCACACTGGAGCCCTCCGGTCAAAGACTCGTGAGAAACGGAATGCGCGCACACGAACTCCAATTCATCTGCCCCGGCTTTCCGTGAAAACGGATATCATTAATTTAGCCGTCGCCTACGAAAAACCGGGACAAATTGCTGAAACAGTGAGAGGTTCTTTAATATCATACACTCGGGACCGACCCGACACTCGATGTGATATCCTTAGTCTATACAAACCTTCAGCCTTCGAAGTAACCAGACATCAAAATTGCCACTCCACAAATATTACAATTTATTCGAAAAATCCAGTTCATTTGAAACATTCAATTTATTTCAATAGTTCAATTCATTTATAATAATAATATACAGTTAGGAGCAAAACTGATCACGCACACTTTAAATCGGAATAACTTTTATTATGAATGAAACTTCAATTTCTCTGTAAGTCTAGAAGTAGTAGTTTAGTAAGTGACGTCTAAAAAATATGTTGAAACAATGCATTTGATCGGAATTGTGAAAAACAATGGTAAAATTGATTTGTTACGACTTTTTTAGCTGGGCCAATAACGAAAATTTAAAAGATGTGTTTGGTCAACTAGTATAAATTATATACGCTCCGAAAATTTCATTGAAATTGGTTTACGAGTTGTAAACGATATTTTTTAGATGTCATTTACTTCTTTTTTAGATGTGAATTACTTCAGGAATTACAATGATTAGTTTCACGGCTAAGAGATTGGACTTGGTTTACATAAACCCAACCAATAAAATTCTATCTTAACCTTTCATTCATCCATTCACACGATAGATTTGAATCATTAACATAAAATCTAAGACGACAGTCGAGAAAAAATATATTTTAACCGAACATTCGGATATTTTGCAACATTTCGCAGTCACGCAAGATCGACAACGATGCAGACGCGAAGAAATGCCACAAACTTACGAATAACGTTCTTCCTATGTGTATCAAGTTGATTGAGACGTATCAGTCGAACTTGCCGCCAATCTGTGAAGAATCGTAGCTCGTGTCCGCGTATCCGAGCTTTGTGCTCGACAAGGGCTGTCACAATGGGACAAGAGCAGCATGATGGACGAAAAAAGAAAAGAAAGGGGAGCAGCTGTGAAGAGAAACCTTGAAATGGCGATTCTATGCGCGTCACAAGTCGCTCGGCTATGATCCTTCCTGCTCGGCTGTGTCTTGCTCCTCGATTCTGTCGTCATTCCCCGTGGATTATCTTTTTGTGCGAGTATTCTCAAAGAAACGGTCTAATTTTACCGTTTAGAACGTCACGGTTCGTTAGCCGATAAAAGAATCGGAACGATCATCCTGGCCGGCGCTTAATTTCATCGTCGCTGACAAAGTGAATTTCCTGTACCGGCTAGATTCGGTAAAAAGTGGCATACATTGTGGTATATTACGCTGAAAGAGCTCTAGATCTTCTGTACACAGAAGTAAAAAATCATTGTAAATCGTATTTGAACAACGTCAGATTTTCAAGAAATTGCTGATATCCAAACTATTCTACTTTCGTAATTAAAAATTGTAGAATAATGTACCTGGACACATTTTAAAGCTTGGAACTTCTACCGTCGCAACACGTCAGTTATTTTCTTGGAAGATTTTTTTGCATGACTCTACTGGTCGAAAAATGAAGGTGCGTTTCCCTCGAAAATAGTGCAATTTCAAACGTCTCTAAAAAGGTTCAAAAATTTTTTTCGTGAATGTATCCATCACAGATTTGAAGATTGAAGTCTTCTCATTACAACGAGTGCTTAAAAATTGGTGTACGATTTTTTTTGGCTGTTCGAGAGATAAAAAACGGAGAACAAGTTTAGTCGGGTAGAGCCCTCCTGCTGTAGCTCGTATTATTATAAAGTAGGCGGTCCATTATTCATTAAAAGTTCAATAAAATGGCAGGAAAAAATCGTACATCAATTTTGTAGGTGTCGTTGTGAAGGGACAGCTTCAATCTTCGACTCCGTGGAAAGTTCGTTCACGGAAAAAATTTTTCAGTGTTTTTACAGACGTTCCAATTGGTAGTATTTTTTAGGAAAAACGTGTCGTCAGTTTTCCGTCTGCTACGTTATGCGAGAACATGTAAGTTCAAGGGTTGAAACGAGTGGTGACACAGACGCTAAAAGTGTGTTCGGATACTTTCCGGAGCCACTGTATGACGAGATAGGATTAATATTGATCCGTCTAGTATTTGGAACCGGGTCAACGGAATTAGGGGATTAATTACACGAAGGGCGTTGATGCCCAATTCGGTCAGTGCTGAAGGGGATGTTGTGGACCAAGGGTGTCTGGACACTAGTCAATCCTCGGCTTTCCAGTGAGCTGGTGATAAGGCGTGTCGTCAAACACTCCTGATAAAACAACGATGAGCAAACTCCAATTTTCCGTGGACCACATAAATTATTATATCTTTTAATCCTCCTACAATTTTATGCTTCCCTCGTCCATTTTTCTCACAGATGCACAAAATCCGCTTACAACTTCCACGAAATTCCTTGTAAATCGGTTATCGCTCGCAGGAAGTAAATGTTGTAGAGCGTAGAACAGGGTCGGAGACAAGAGTAGAAGTATTCAAGTTGGTCAGAATCGATCCCAGCCACCGAAAACGAGTTCCAAAGGAAGAATCCTGGGCCGCGCGTGGTGGAGGCTCATTGCTATTCCGCGGAGTAACTCATGCGGGGCATTATGGTAGTCGCAGTCGGGGCTCTACTAAATTGAAAACAAGATCCGTCACGTTTTCGGGCAAGCAAAAAGAATTTTAATGAATTATAAGGAGCAGGTATGAAGGAGGATTGACAGGCGATCCTGGTGAAATTAAAGGAGCTGCCCACTGAGGACGCTGCCCGCCATTATGCTGCTGCTCCCCGGTTTTTTTGCGCGGCGAGAACACCACTGGATGGTTACTAATTTTTAGAATAGATTGCTTCGCTTTTCTCCGGTCGCAATTTGCGACACCTTGGATTTTAAAAGGGTGAATTTGGAGTGCGAAACCTGCATCAGCAGCGAAGCTCGCACAATAAATCGTTAAAATTAATAGAAAAAAGAAGTATATGTATAATCTCTTGCAATCGACGCAACAAATTTTTATTTCCACGAAGATTCACAATCTGACAATTATTCTGCGTACTGCGGGCTATTCAGAAGTCTTGGGTTCAAGTTATTAAAATTTTAATGAAAAACCAGCGTCTGAATAATCCGTGAAGTAATAACAAGAGATCAATTGCTGATGGTGCAATAGAAAAACCAAATGCATCATTCATGATTTTTATATGCCACGGTCGTCTCGCATGGTTTTCATACCTGCGTCCATGTGCATATAGGTGTACAGTGTCGAGATGAAGATTAATTTAAAGATGTGTTATTGATGGTATAAGAATGGTGACATTCTTAATATTTATTCAAGTAGCATGTTAAGCCACTGCTTAGTTACGTTACGACACTGACAAGCGTGTTGCTTATTATCGCGAAGCTGATTGTCGATTGTCGGATCGAACATTATATTTTATCTGTCTGCCTCTAGGATCTCGCTTCTTTGCAGCTTGTGAACAAATATTTCTGAAAAGACACAAAGCACCTTGCAATCCTCTCGGGAGAATGCTTTCAATACAATTAATCAGTGAGAGAACATGAATTGGTGCAATTGCTAGAATATTTTTAAGAAAAGGATTATATAAAGATCCATACAATAAAGATCTTATACGATGAAGATTTTAACAAGGTGCAACAAGTATGAATGTAACGCCTTTCTTCTTAGATGAAATCATCGATTCGTTTGTAATCAATAGTTAAGCATTCAAATAAATGTAGCCATGCAAGAAATATAAATTTTCGTTCTCTTCTACGACATTTTTGGGGATAAAGACGTTGTAGCCACAGTAACTGCGAAGAAAATCTGACGTTAAGGGGTTAATAAAAGCGATTAACATGTTTTAGTTTGCTAAAAAGGGACAGGCTTTATTTATTTAGATTTTCTGCAATTTTTACAACAATATGTGCTCGGTTACAGAATTTTATCGAATCAATTTCCACGTAAGCAACTTCATAATTACAATAACTATGAAATGAAAAATACAAAACCGGTCATTTGACCGGCAGTGGTAGGTTTAGCGTGAACAGAGACATGAATTTCGTGCAGGTTTTTGCGACTCTGGCCCACAGTGCTCCGTCGCGTAGCTACAGCGCAACGTTCGCAGCGGGAGAAAAAGGAATTTAATGAATTATAAAGACTGCATCCCGCACTAGGGAAAGAGGGTGGGGAGGGGGTCAGCGGAGTTAGGGGATTGGCAGTCG
The DNA here is from genome assembly GCA_963966675.1 of Lasioglossum calceatum. NCBI lineage: Eukaryota > Metazoa > Arthropoda > Insecta > Hymenoptera > Halictidae > Lasioglossum > Lasioglossum calceatum. The sequence goes on along the minus strand of OZ016543.1, from coordinate 16,126,036 downwards.
ATCCGGCCGGAATTAAAACGGCTGGCCGTCTAGGGGTTCTGCGGTGCCGATCCGTCTTGGGGGTTTTCTTGCACCCAGGCCAGGGTTCGGCCGAAGGTTCGGCCGATGGTTCGCCGAACGTTCTGTGTAGAGCATGGTCCAGGAAAGAGTTCGAAAAGCCAGAAGAAAAAGGAGCTCCGAGACGCGGCGACGGTGGAAGGCGAACCTTCAACGAAGAAGAAGAGGAAGAAGAAGAAGAGGATGAGGACGAGGAGAGAGAGAGGGTCGATGGGGGAGGTTGAGGCGATGGTACTAGGGGACTTGATGAGAACGGCTGGTGGGGGAGGGTTTCCGAAACAGCTCGCCGCTATCTCGACTGATCCGATCAAGATTAATGAACGTGCGGCTTGCGAGTCGAAGCGAAGCCTTTGCGCCGCCCAGGCTGCTCCTCTCTGTCTCTCTTACTCTTTCTCTTTTCCCCTCGACGTCTACCCTCTCTCTGTTCCGCTTCTTCTTTCTACACAGGTTCTCTTTTTCACTCTAATTCTTTCTCGTACCCCGTCGATCTACGCAACGGCAGCGACTAGCGACAGGTAACGTCGACGTGTCCTCGTAATAGCGTGGTTCGCGGTGGCTGGTGCTCGGGTACCGTTTGCCAGCTCTCTGCTCGCTGAACAGACACCTATCCCCGATGCCAACCGCGTGCCTCGCGGAATATCCTGGTGGGAGATCGGTCGAGCTTGGTGTTGATCACGAAACTTAGGGGATGGCGAGGTTTTGATCCGTTGGAGACGAACAGTGAGGGCCTTCGAGGTTTTTCAGAATGTAGATTTTTGGGTGTGTTCTATTGTAACAATCTTCTATCCTCGATGACAACCAATTCGATGTTGATAGTGGGTCTTTGGGGACGGCGAGATCGGAGTAACTTCGAGTTGGAGCCAAATTGCTCAAGCAGAAACGTCAGATCGCACACGCAGCATAATTGGAACCTCATTACGAAAGATGTCCGGCATGTTTTATGACGTCTCGAGTCTGTATTGAGGCTGCAGTTGTTCCTCTTTCGCCGAAAGAGCAGCAGCTGTCCCGGCGACAGCACCTGTCCAATTCGCTCGCGATATCGGCCGAGTTCGAGAATAGGAAAAATGACGGTCGGCTACGTAGATTCGAGCGATCCCCATTACTTGTAATTGGAGGGGATTAACGAGTCACGACTCCATTTATCAGGCCCCGTAATTACAAAGCATCTCGCCTCCCTCCCGCGGCAGCATTCTCCTCACCCTTCCGCGTTGGTGCGCGTCACTTTACGCTCGCTACGGCGACTGACTGACATCCCCCCAGAGGCAGTTTCGCATCTCAAATACACATTAGGCTGTAACTAAAGATAACAGGAGCCCCGTGTCGTCGAGGGGGAGCCACGGTGAAATTAGATTCGAGTCCGCAGACACCGCGGACACCTCATCGCCCGTGTTCCGATCCCGGCGATGTTAATCGCGGACGATGAGCTTCGCCCGACTTACGCCAGATTTTCAAAGCGATGCCTCCAGCCTGTCCGGAGCTCTGTCAACTCTATATCATACCTCTCTTACTGTATTCATCGCTGCGATAATTATTACACGCGCGCAAGGTAACCGGAGGTAATTCAGTTCCAGATACAAGATGTACTGATTTTATTAAACGAAGAAACACATTTTTACTTAACTCCTGCTCCGTGTGATAAATGCAGAAAAATTCTGAAGACACCGAGCCTGCGAACAGATGATCAGAAACTGGAATCAGCGCGTCGCCATACCAATTACCGCCGCAGCACGATCAACCGTTAGCCGATCGTTTCCAGCATCGTGTCCGGCCTATCCAGCGGATGAATAATCCCGATAGGAACATTGTGGTCGAGACGAATTAATAACTTGATCCGGGCGCACAGATTTCTCGGCGAACATCCCGGAATAAAAGCGCATCCGGCGAGACAGGACAAGTCGCGCGACATTTGTTGCCGGTATCGTTGCTCGCGATCGAACCGTGCCGTTAACCGAACAAGACTTGCAATGACGTCGAACAACAATATTTAAAAATTTTGCCTGTCGGCGGGGACCCGGGCGATTCGCGATCTCTTCGAATACAGAGAAAGAGAAAGAGAGAGAGAGAAAGTCAGTGGTCTTGGTCGATATACACACCGCTGGAGAAAAGTTATAAGCCGCGGTATTGGGATTGGCAGGCCAGATAAAGGCAACGGTAGCCAGCAGCGGTAGCCAGCGGGAGCGAGTTCTTTTTCGTTCGTTTTTCGTCGCGTCCGGCTACTTGGAGATAGACGTGTCACCAACGGACCGTCGGCGGTGGGGGCAGATAAAAATACACGTTCCCCCCACGGTTCGATGGTTTTAATTAATTCTGAGGAGCGACGCGACCGCCCGTGTTAACTTTCCGGGTCCCTCGCTGCATCAGCCGCGCGTGTCCCCGATCGCTACTGTGCAGCTCGCTCGACCGACTGATGAATGCACCTCGGCTGTGACTTCCGTTAGCTGGATCGCTGGGATATTATCCTTGCTATCACCGGACCCGAAAACCCCCAGAGTATCAATTTTCAACTAAATTGGAGTTCTCCTTTCAATGGTGGCCACGTTTTCACGATTTCCGACCACTGTGCGGCTGTGCTACGGGCTATCTCCACACCTCTAAGTCACTTTCCCGTAGCTTTTCGAATCTGTGGAACTTCCCTCAGCCTCGTGATCAACCGATCTCATTTCCAACAGGTTCAAACAAAAGTCAGACCGCAATCTAGCCTCGGGGGGACCACCGCATCCGATTTCCAGGACATTTTTCAGCGGAGAATCAATCGAAAGCTCAGCGATCCAGATCCGTCCAGGTCCCGCAATCACCTTAAGTAGTCCACCGTCGACAGTTTCCCGGGAATCATTTATCAGGAGGATCGCAAGCGCGTTGCGCAACCGAAGTGTGTGGTCAGAAACCCGTTAAATCTTGACTACGCCAGCGGAAAGAGCATGAGGGTGTCGAGGAGCGCGGGGAAGCTTTCACGAACGCCAGGGAGGCGCGAATTTCACGTTGTTTGTCCCCGGAGTTTGCCAAACGAGCGATTCACTGACCACCCACTGTACATTCTGCGCCGTACAGCTTGTAGATCGCGCGATTGCCAGGCGGATGCGGACGAAATGACCGGGCGCGTATGGATCATTTGTCTTCAAGCAGCGAATGTGGAACGCGGCCGTGTAGGTGGCACAAAACGCGGTCTGAAAACAGGGTCACGAATCGTGTCGTGGATCTGATAACGCCTCCCGGAAGACGATCCCGCAGAAAATTTCGCAGAAAACCACCGACCGCCACCCGCGGACCTCGCTTCGTCCCGTTGCACGCTTCGGATTCGCGAGACAGCCTCTTGGGTCGGTAAAATTAATTTTTCGGGAAATAGTGGTTGCTGCAACCTGCTCAATAAGAATATTGTTCTAAAGAAATGTCTTATCCTTCGAAAAATAATTATGAAGAATTACGATGACAATTTAATTTGGAGCTGCTTATAGTTTGACGCTATTCTTCTAAGTGTTTGCTTAAGATCTTCTGAAAAATTCGATTTTCACTGCGACACTTTTCCAATTTTCGGTAAGGAGGACTTTTATTTAGTTTGTTGGTTCGTCAGGGATTCCAGCGCGATTTTAATGACGTCAGTGGGAACACCGGCCCGGAGAAGCACAAAGTCATATTTCAATGCGACGCGACTTCAACTGGACTTTGAAGGTGACGAGTTTATCGTCAACGTGACTATCTGCTGTCGCTATCGGCGGATAGTCGTCTGCATAAACCTACAAGCCGGTTCGAAAGTCCTCTGGGAACGTCTTTTGCCACCTAATTAAGTTGAAACAGTGAAACATTGCAGGAAAGACTGCAACTTACTGAAAAGCTAGCTTGATTTTGGCTCTTCTTGAATACAAAACACGTCGAAAAAAATTATTCTCGGTGCGTTCGAGGGCATAATAGTCGAAGGGATAGGAGCCTCGTGTTTGGCAAGGGTTGTTTTGCCCTAGAACAATCAACTGGCCAGCCTGTTTGCCTTAATTCTCGGCTAACATAATCTATATCCGAGAGTGGCTTGTAAGGGTATTCAGCACCGGAAGACAACGCAGGTCGGCGGTACGGATAACGGAGCAGTGTATAGATCTTGCAATTAGCTGCTCTTGTGTGGTTCCTTCCTCCTTGCCCGTCGAGAACCTCCCTGTTAATCTTGTCGCTCACTGGCTCAGTCTGCGTTTTTACGGTACCTCTGTCACGCCGATTCACCGCCCCCAATCTTATTGGAGCTTGCTCGTGCTGTTCGATTTCTTGCGGTCGAACTCCAATCGACCGCGATTACCAACTTAGGAGTTTACAATTTACGTCCAAAATTTTATACGACATTCAATTGCAATTTTTATTCAAATATAGAAATCTGTAATAATCGAACTGTTTCTGAATAAGTGTCAAAAAAAAGCTAACTCATTATTGCGAAGCCTCAACTAATATCGTTGAATAATATTTTTATAAATTGATTTAAATGTTTTCTTTAAAATACGACAGAACTTTCCCGGCTAACCGAATCATTCCACGAGTTGACTGATTTGGATTTGCGAGTGGATTTTATGGGGTCGATGGGCTCGCGATCATTCGAGAAATAGTTCTCGGTTGTTCCATCGAGGATCACGGGATCGCAATGCAGCACGGGCTTTCGATCCTGGGTGGTAGCAGGTTATCCCGACTGTTGGCCGGGCTGCTGGTTGCATGGGCGGAGGCAGGGTCGTGCAGACGGCCCCTCATTCGCTTTCCGGGTGCCACCCTTCTTTTCGAGGCTGCTGCGGCATATCCCCAGCCCGGGCTGCGGCAATCACGCACGTGCTCACGCATGCGCCAAACCGGCAACGCCGCACGCATGGGCGCCCGCATACATGCGACAGACACGAATACATGTGACCGCGTGGGCGGTGGAGAGACTCCCCTTTCTACTCGAATGTTTGTTCGAATTCGACGACTCCGTCCTCTGGGTCCACTTTGACCCGTCCACATTTTTATCCCATCTTTAACAGCATATTATTCACCCAATCAAGTCGATATTGGATTGCTAACGCTACGGAAGAATTTTAAGGGGATAGTCTCCTTTTCCCAGGATTGCAAGGATGCGGGATTCGCCTTCTCATTTCTCGATAATACAAACACGGGGGTTCTCAGTAGTCAAGAACGCGAAATAAAAGATCGATCTAGGGCGCTGTCTCCCTCAAAAGTTCCATTTTTTCGTTTACGAGGCGTAATTTGTATTATTCAGCAGAGTAATTTGCATTATTCGGAAGCATACAACTGCGCATGTAGTTATTTTCATAGCTACATGCTGCCGAATAACGCAAATTACGCCTCGTAAACGAAAAAATAGAAAAATAGAACTGAGGGAGGTAGCGCCCTAGATCGATCTTTTATCTAGCGTTTTTGACTACTGAAAAACTCCGTATTTGTATAATATTATCGAGAAACTCTTGCAATTCTGGAAAAAGGAGTCTATCCTAAAGAAACGATCGACAGTCTATCTTTTTATGGCTTGTTTTTCATTAAAAGTTATCTGGCAGCAATGTCGAAGCCGCAGCAGCGTGTCGATTCGGTTTTATCGGCGCGCTACACAGTCCAGCATTATCTCGTTCTTTCATACATTTTCCAGCAATGGGCTATTCCTTTTCGAAGGGAAATGATTTATTATGCCGACTCTATAACCGGTAAATTTATGCACACAATTTTACATACGTAATAAGGATGAGATACTGTCAACGCCGTCAGGTAACAAGTTTACCTCGGCTGTCTATCGTTTGTTTCCTGCTTGGACAATGTGTCGCGCGAAAAACTGATGAAATGACGCCAGCTCTTCATTGGACAACCATGTATTCCCCGAAAGAAATACTTGAAACCAATCGATACTGTCCAGGCTTCAACTAGTATTTCAATTACTCTCAGAAGAGCACGAATGAGATTGTTAAGTCTGGAACACAAAATTTGACTCCCATTTGCACGAGTTCCAAATTTATTTACACGAGGGAATAAGTTCGACGAGTATACACAACAGAAATAAAAATTTTCACCACTTCCAAAATGATATATCTATTGTTTCCGAACATAATTTTGTGTAAAGTGTACAGAATTATTTATTCTGCTGTTACATTATGCTAGGGGGTGAACAATGCTCGAAATAATTTAGCAGAGATTGTCTAAAATAAGAGATTTCCCAAAATAAATTCCGATTATTTATTTACATGAGGGAATAAGTTCGACGAGTATACACAACAGAAATAAAAATTTGCACCACTTCCAAAATGATATATCTATTGTTTCCGAACATAACTTTGTGTAAAATGTACAGAATTATTTATTCTGCTGTTACATTATGCCAGGGGGTGAAACAATGCTCGAAATAATTTAGCAGAGATTGTCTAAAATAAGAGATTTCCAAAATAAATTCTGATTGTGCTAAAAAATTGGATCGGGCTAAAAGTTGGATAGGTGGTCGCATCGTCCAAGAAACACGGCGTTATCGTAAATTATGAAACATTTATTTATTGATTTATTTACTTCACGATTGTATTTGATCGGTCTCTACGATCAATATAAACATAAGCATCGGAGTGTGCCCAAATACGGTTCTTATCGTACAGGCTATATACATTATCGATAGAATATCAAGGAATATAATGTCACACTTAATAGAATGTTCTCGTAAACTCGTGCGCCCTTAGAACTCGCTAATTACACTATAATCTTTCTCTCTCGCTCTCGTTCACACACGCGCGTACGCATACTCACTCTCGGGCATTCTTTAGAATGAACGGTGTCGCATAAATCTTAACATCTCTACGTTTCCCTATAATAATAATCTGATAAACATCGTTTTGGTATATCGTCACAGCGGCTCTGTGCATTTAATCGTTTGATTGCTACTCGTCGCGTCGCCATAGTACACGCTTCCGGTCCGAGTCAGGTCTCTAGCCTAACTTTACACTATACTTGGTCGTTCTCTGTACGTTCTCGACAAAAATAGACGTCATCTCGTGGTTCCGGGGGTCCAATATTTACAGGGTGCTTGTGACGTGAGCGATTCGCAAACCTGAATCTCCGAAGTCGGGAAATATCGCGTCTGACGACGACAGGAAGCTTCTACTTCGCGATTCATTTCCATCAGCTTCGTCAGCCTAATCGATCGAACACGATCGACACCGAACACGAAAACAGACATTCTCCTGGGAAAAGAAACGTCTACTGGTGCTCTACCGCTAAGCTAATACCGAGTATTCGCGACCGCAAAATTTCTCACGTCACCTCGTCGTTTCTCGCGAATTCGCGAAAGCTTCGTTTCGTCCGTTAAATAAAGCACAATCGACAGTCGTTCCAACACTCGACAGATCGCACACTTAGGTAATAGCATACGAAGCACGGTTTAATCACAATAGCGATAAGACTTTCTTTACACGACTATACATATACACAATCAAGTGTTCGGGTGTATTTACACAGTAGCAAGGAACAAATCTGTTCCTTTTCTGAACGGGAGCTGATTTTATCGTTGGGGACGATTGGTTAGATCAGCTTCTAGTGAACTGTTCGCGTTGTCGAAGATTTGGGGATGACGGTGCCTTTTCGTACAGTTTCTATAATTTTTTGATCGGCAGACCTCCCGTTTTTATGCGCAGGATTTTCATTACCGAGCTAGACTCATTTTTGCTGTTGAGAAGCTCCCTTCGCTTTTAAAAGTAAAAGAAAAATATTCGCCGAATCAGTGAGTGCTGAATTGAGTTTTCCATGAATGCATAAAAGTGGTTGGGTCTACTGGAGCATCGAAATCACTATCGAAATAGAAAAAACAATTCGAACGTACCAGGTCGGAAGCTTCTCACAAATTCAGTCTCAGACTCGAACGTCATCGCCGCCCGAACCGTTCACAACGTTCCGATCATTTCGCCTGCACTTCATTCACACCGGATCTCTGAAAGTCCACTCTCGATAGTCAATTGCCTTCAAGTACTGCATTCTCGCACTCGAAAACACTCGAAAAGTCTTCCAGTTCGTCACACGTTGTCTTCAAGCACAGTCCAGAGGGTAGAAACGATGGAGGATCTTCGGGATCAGTTTCGGAACACGCAGCGACTCGCAGTGTCTCGGAGACAACTGGAATAAGCGCGTCGCTTCCTTCCCCGATAGAGAACGCAATGGTTGCAACGGTTCATACAGTCATCATTTGTTTCAATGTAGCAGAGGCTCGAGTGTCGTCTAGAAGCACAGCTGCGTCCACCATCCCCGAAGTTTCCAATTCACTGGTTCCATTTTAATTACCGAGCGCTATCAACTCTTCAGAACCGAAGTTCCGAAACAATTTTAATTGAAGAATTGCTGGGGGCCCACTGGTCAACGTGAATTTTATTATACACGAATCCGAAAGTCGTTTCTCTTCACGAGTTTCTGAGAAATTCGATTTTGGGAAGAGACCCATGCTCTATCGTCTATCAGCTTTAAAAAATTCATCCCCGAAGAAACAAAATAGCCGACGGTAAAAAGCGCGTGTCGATTTAACATTAACTGATCTAGTGACTATGAGAAGCCTCGGACTGGATCAACCAGTGGGCTCCATCGGCATCGACCAGCTCCCAGCTGCTCCTAGATTCTGCAGTAGCTATCATAGCTACCTCGTCCCAAGTCTCGCGGTGATACACAGTTCGACGAGACTTCCAAGTCATCGTTAGAGTTAGACCATCGGATCGTCTCGCGGCTCCAGGGTCCCTAGGAGCTGACGGTTAGGCTCCTCGGGTACAAATCCAGCGTGCTCGCGTATTCCAGTCCCACGGACGGATGTTACAGCGCCGTTAAACCATAATCAGACTTTATCGCCGACGGCGGGATGGGAGCCGTGACCTGCGATAGTCCTGACGGGCTGGTGGCCGGCGCGAGGGGGCTGATGCTTCCGGAGCCTATGTGGCCCAACGGTCCCCCCGTCGGGCCCTCCATCATCCCGCTCACGTGATGATGACTCAGCTGGGCCTGGAGATGGGCCAGGGGATGCGGGTGACCTTGGAAACTCGGATGCACCACGTTCGTATGCGGAAGGGCCGCGTGAACGTCCCCCATGTCCAAGCCGACGCTCGAGTCCAAACTGCTATCAATCCCACTGGATGGCGAGTTGTTGTTGTTCTTCCTCTGGCTGTTGTTGTTCCCTGTTGGCAGCTTGCTCCTGGACCCCGAAGTCTTCGACGATTTCGATGCCGAGGCCGACGAGCCCGAGGATTGGCCGTTCGCGTTCTTCCTGCGAACGTTCTTCGTGTTCGGCAGCTTGTTGTCCTTCTTCCACTTCATCCGACGGTTCTGGAACCAGATCTTTATCTGCCGCTCCGACAACACCAGTGTGTGAGCGATCTCGATCCGTCGCCGTCTCGTCAGGTACCTATTGTAGTGGAACTCCTTCTCCAGCTCCAGGATCTGGTGCCTCGTGTACGCCGTGCGCTGGCGTTTCGGCTCCATGCCCGGTTGGTACGAGCCGTTTGCTGGAACATGGAAATTCACCGGGTCAGTTGGCTGGTCGGAGCACCAGCATTTCGGGACCGAAAGTTTTAGGACGGACGATGTTTATTTTGCGAGATCCGCAGCCTAGTGCTGGTGCTTTTGGAAAATTTACTTTTGGAGGGAGAAAGGAACATCGGTTTGTTTCCTGTTCGTTTGCAATTGATGCAGAGTTTTTGTTAATTTCACTGTTTCTCACGATTTTTAGAAATCGAGTGCGTAGAAAATTCATGGCAGTATAATACACGCTGCAGTTAGCGAATGAGACAGTTCGCGACGGTAGCGACGGAACCCGACGCTTGGAATCAATCTCGCTCCAACCGAAGATATGCTAAGCATACAGCTAAATTCTTAGAAACATAGAACTCTAATTAACCTCCCAAGCCCACGAATCGGTGAACAAATTTTTCAAAAGTATTGCATACAAGTTAAACAAAATATACACCAACCACTAGAAACTATACTCGGTGAATAACGCGACTGTTGCTTGGCTCCCACCACTTTTCTAAAAAACGGAGTATCACTGACTTTAATAAATAATACATGCCCCGATAAAATCGATGTAAGTACACGGGTACGCATAGAAAACACGTATGAATATGTATTTACACGGGCTCTCTGTTCCAAAGGTGTACCACTCATTTTTTACATTGATTTATCAAAGTCTCCAGGCGCTGTTCATCGATGAAAACAATTTTCCCAAGCATGCATACACAGGGGAAACACGTATACCGTTTTGACCTTGCCGCGTTACTACAAAATGGCGCAATACGTGTCCACGTTCGCTGGTAGCATCATTCGTCAATAATATCGCATAATTCTCTGTTTGGTATGCAAGAATCGTCCTTTTCGCTCATGTTTCCATTATTCTTATCTCCGAGTTAGTACACTCAAAGTGCAAATAACTCGCAAACAATCCCTTGGATAATCTCTTGGGTACACCTGGCGTCCCCTTCGCATTTTCCTCGTAAACTTTTCCCAATAATTATGCTCGGAAACTGCGAATATTTTCTCCAAGGGACAAGATAAATTATTTGATAATTTACAGACAGAAAACTTCCAGTATCACAATCTTGTAATTTCTCCAAAGAACATTATTTCAGATAGCACAATCGTTAAGAATTCTATTAACAGGATTCCAGTAGCTAATTTTCTAATTACTCAGACAATTAATTTGTTATTTATTTTGTCCTCAAACAACATTTTTTCAGAGAACCGTCTCGGATTGAGAGAAGCATTTTCAACTAAGAAAATAATAAATCGGCCATTAGCACAGCAAATAAATTAGCATCCCGTCAGGTGGCTTGGCAGCAGCGAGCGTTTACCCCGCGACAACCGGCCATTATTTTACGACCAGCTCCAGTGTCAATCCCTTCGAACTAAACCGAGAACGATCGTTCGTCGTTTCCATCTGCAAAGTGCGCGATCGCCGATTGTAACAGATAAAGAGACACGTCGCGTACACCAACGAACCGAACCGACGCTCCCTCGAGAGAGAGAAGTGTAATAATAACCGGCTCTACATTTCACAATCGGCGGACCAATGTTACCCAAGGCCGATCCGTTCGATGGTGGACGAACTTGAACGAGGATTATGGGCAGACGTCTTTTATACCAATCGAAAAGTTCGAGAACGGTTGTGCCGTAACCTGGAGCAATTAAACTCTATCAATACCAGAATGGGAGCATTATCGGTCGACCTTTGATTCAGATTTGATGATTGAAATCTTTATTCCGTTTCTGTGCTGGATTTCTTCAGTCCATCTTTGATCTTACGTGAATTTATCCACGTATAAAAATTTGTTCCCTCTTCAATTGAACATTTGTTCCCTCAATTGTCCCCTAAAATCGCTCTGGAAAAATTGTGTGAATTTGTGCACATATAAAAATTTGTTTGTTCTTTCCTTGCACGATGACAAAAATTTGCTCCCTCTTAAATGAAACATTTGTTCTTTCAAATATCCCCCTAAAATCGCTCTGGAAAAATTGTGTGAATTTTACACATATAAAAATTTGTTTGTTATTTCCGCACAAGATGACAAAAATTTGCTCCCTCTTAAATGAAACATTTGACTTTCGAATATCCCCCTAAAATCGCTCTGGAAAAATTGTGTGAATTTTACACATATAAAAATTTGTTTGTTATTTCCGCACAAGATGACAAAAATTTGCTCCCTCTTAAATGAAACATTTGACTTTCGAATATCCCCCTAAAATCGCTCTGGAAAAATTGTGTGAATTTTACACATATAAAAATGTGTTTGTTCTTTCCTTGCACGGTGACAAAAATTTGCTCCCTCTTAAATGAAACATTTGATCATTCGAATTTACCCCTAAAATCTCTGGAAATATTGTGTGAACTTGTGCACGTATAAAAATTTATTTGTTCTTTCCTTGCACGATGACAAAAATTTAATCCTTCTTCAATTAAACATTTGTTCCCTCAATTGTCTCCTAAAATCGCTCTGGAAAAGTTGTGTGAATTTGTGCACATATAAAAATTTGTTTGTCCTTCCTTGCACGATGACAAAAATTTAGTTCCTCTTTTAAGAGGGACATAGATATTTGGAACATTTGTTCTTCCAAACACCCTCTAAAATCGTTCTGGAAAAATCGTAAAGATTTTTCAATCAAATGTTTCATGTTAGACACGAAGATCCAGCAATTCCAGCACTGGAGACGAGTCGAACGTAGTCCGAAAGAGAGTTATCACGGCGACAATCGTCACGGTGACACAGACGGTAAGATTCGTGCGTCTCTCGATCCCATGGTCCCTATCAAGCAACGTCAATCCCCGTGGTGGCAGGGCTAGAAGCGTTTCTTGGTGGTCCGGAGGACTCGATAGAGGAAACATGGGAGCGAGTTCAGTTTAGAATCTGTGCAGACACATTCCATTCCGAAGCTGACCGTCGGTCCCTCTCCTAACAGCAGCGTCCGGTGACCAGGCCTCGGTCAAAAGGGGAAAGAGATTGCAGTCTCGCATGCCACAGGCCTCATGGACAACAGAGAGGATCCGTAGACCAACTATACTCGACCGAAAAACTAACTGCTGTTTGCCGACGAGCCACGAGACGCGTCTCCTGTGGAAATTGGACGGGCTCGGGAGACAGGAAAGTTTGGCAGCGGATGTCAAGCCGAATGAGAGACGTCCGGAGAGCTTCTTGAACGCTGACAGGCTTCATGCGCCCGCGAATGTGACAATTAGGGACGATGGATGGAATTTCGGGGATTGTTTTGTTCCTGGAAACCTAACGAGCTAAATGAGTCCAATTCTCGGACTGCGTTCGGCCGCTGGACGCACTTTTGTATTTTTATCGACTGCAATTTCATTTTTATGTGCATCAGAAAAATTTTATGTACAGGTTAATTAATGTGAACTACGGTTTCACGTTTCTAGCGGTAATCATTTTTGTATGTGAGGAAGTAGGTGTAGTCTTTCAGTTTTTAATTTTGTAGTATTCACAAAACTTGTTTTGAGAGACATCAATTATTTTAATAATAAAATTATTAGTGCAATTTCCAGGATTTTGAACGAATTGCGGATGGATGTATAGGTTGAGCTTCACTATTGACGCTGCGTTGGCAATATGGCCGCCACTGTACAAGGCGATGGCCTTCCACAATGTTAACAAAGTATGCAGAGAACCAATGAGATATTGTTTGAAAATGAGTACTAGAATTATGTCTGTAGTTTCCAGAATTACCTGGTTCAGTTCGGAGACAAAGAACCTTGTTCAGAACTGTTGCAACAATATTATGCACAGTAGAAAGACGCTGAAACGTGCAACTTCTTTTTCCAGATATTTGTACACATTTAAGAATCGCGTGGATTTGTTCGGAGACAAGTCACGGTTGTTCAAAAAGAATTATTGAGGACGCAACGGTGCAGCTACGGAACAACGTCCCAAAAAGCTCATTTCGCGGACAACATGCCGCGTGTCTCTTTCACCGCGATTTTTTTGTTACCTGGAAACATGAATTATGATATTCGGCTTCACGGCGATCCTATATCCCCGTAGAGCGTGGCTCAAAAGGAATAGTTGCAAGCTGGAATGAACAGCAGTTTCCCCCGGGTCAAAACCGAATAGAAATTTGAGGCTGCAAAGGCAGCCCAATTCTGAAGGATATTACGTTGCAAAAATTCCCTTTGAAGATTCATAATCCTTCTGCGAAACGCCTACCGTGGCTCGACGCGCGCTCGACCGGCGCCATTTTTATCGACGCCTTTGCGGCGGAACACTATTTCTGCCGCAATTGTAGATTGCCGATAAAAAATCCCACTGTTCCGAGAATTTTTAACTCGTAAATTTTGTTCAGGAAAAACAACGTACAATTATCCGAGCAATCTAAATTACAATGTCCTTGGAGACTTTCACAAAAATAGAACCAAGAAAAATATTGCGTTCGCTCGAACATCTTTTCTCGTGTTTTAATGCTTACAAATTCGACTTCTATTTTATTCTCTTGCACTTGCGAAGACATTGTTAACTTGATGGTTCCATAATTCAGGCTCAGTGTAGTTTCGTGTCCCGATACAAAGTGCGTTTCCTGGGCGTGAAAGACTGTTTACCCCGCCGAAAATAGACTGTTGGCAATTTGTTCGGTTCGTGTATATTTCGGGTCGCTTTTCAAATTTCCTGTTTCTTTCGGTGACATCAACGGGGACGTGAAGGATGACGGGACGCTGCTTAAGCGTAACCGAATGGTGAAGAGACGGGAGAGAATCTCGCGCAGGTGATCGGAAGGTGCAACGATAAATTGCGGCTCATCAGTCTTCCGGCTTTTCGGTAACGTGTCACCTTGCGACCGCAATGTATCAGTCTAACAGGTTAGCTTTGCAATGATCCCCGCGTTCTTTTGTTGCGCACCTTGCTGCTCCCTTTGAAATCATTTCGGGCATATCTCTGCTGTCGGTTAAATGAGTAAATTTCATTGAATGCTATGTTCAAGAATGTATCAGTAATATTTAAGTAATTCTGGATGAAAAAGACTGATCGAAGAAAACAACGAGGACGTTACAGTGTGGTCAGCAAGGTTCCCAAGTGGATAAGCCTAACGTCTCGCAAGAAAGGCTTCCGACGGGCGGCAACTTCTACTTGTTCGCTGTTTTTCCGACTTCACAATCACTCACACTAATTTTCTACTGTCTTTCTGAACTGTTTTCCGGAAGCTACAGACTATTTAATACCTGATCTGCATAGTATAGTCGTCCTCGATTTTTCTAAACTACAATGGGTGATCGAATTAGTAGAGGTGCTGCACAATTCGACGGTTATATAAACAATTTTTAATTGATAATCTAGCTGCGCTGAATGCTTATTCGTTTTTCTTTAACAGAGAATTGATAAACGTGTAATCATAATTTCCCATCTCATGGGCATAAAATATACATATTTTCCATACTGTAGCTCTGAAAATTCAATCATCCACTGAAAATCTCAATGTTCTTAGAAGATTTAAGATTCATACAATTTATTCGTCAAGGCAAACGATATGTGACACCAGATTCCAATGCTATAACCTAACCCACTCTATCTTCGCGTCGCTCTTCCAAACGGTTCCTCAAAAGACAGTTTAACACCTAATCCGAATGCTACAACGCTAAGTAGCAAGCCACCCTCGGAATCGCTACCTAACAAGCCCTCAACCCCCGGTCCCGATCATTCCCTCAAGACCTCGACTCACCGACGCCAGCGACGTGGATCTTCTTCATCCACGGATAAATCACTCGGTCTCCGTTCTCCTCGTCGTCGTCGTCGTCCTCCATCATGCCCGGCGACCCGTCCATCATCTGATCGTCCTCCATGTCATCCTGATCGGACCCGTCGTCCACGTGAAGCTGTTGCTGGGACTGTTGTTGGCTCTGCGACTGTTGTTGCTGCGCGTTCTGTATATGCTGCGACTGTTGGCCAGTCGATTGCTGTTGCAGCTCCGGCGAGTTGTCTCGGTGCAGCTGGCCGGAGCTGGCAGGACTGCAGGCGTTGCTGTCGTGCTGACTTGGCGGCTGATGATGCTGAAGACTATCGGGCGGTGGAGGCGGTGGCTGCACGTGATTCTGCATAATTCCAGGGCTGAGCGGCGTGGATCCGAGAACTGTGGACGCGGACACAGGTGGTTGTTGCTGGGGCTGTTGTTGGGACATCGCGGATGGACACGTGAGCGGCGGTTGCTGAGCCTCCGGTGGCATCGCCAGGGCTCCGACCGCGTGATGATGAGGGTGTAGGCTCGCATGATGCACCGCGTGCACTTGGTGATGGGGATGATGAGGTCCATAGTAGCCTCCGTAACCGGCATAACCGCCGTTCAACTGCACCGCGGAGGACGCGCCGTAAGGGGTCGACGCGGCTTGATGGTGGTGCTGATGGTAGCCGTACTGCAGCTGATGAGACTGCGGATGATTCAGGTGGTGGCCGCCCCCGCTGCCCGGGAAAAAGTCCGCGCCGGTCGACGGGATATAATTGCTCTGACTGTACTCCTCGCTGGGAGGGAACTTAGGGTCCACCATGACCGAGGTCGCGGCTAGATGATGCGCCCCCGCGGCCTGCTGGTGCTGGTGATGATGGTATCCACCGCCGGCGGACGGGTTCATCAGGAACGAACTCATCTTCGCGACGACGGTTCCCGCTACAACAACACTGCGTCCCCTTTCCTCGAAACTTTCCAACACGTTCGCACCTTGGCGGACACTGTCCTCTGCTGTCGCGGCAGCTCTTAGCTCATAGAGTTAGGCTCCATGTTAATATTCATTGTATCGGAAGCGCGCACACCACACTGCACCAAGGCCCGTGGCCGACATCCCTCTCCCCCTGCGTAGCCTGTGCCCGGCACGGGGTGACTTTTTCCTCCCGACGGGGGAAAGGGTGAGAGCCGAGACGACGACCACCGGGTAAAATGGAGACACCACCAGGGGGAGAGAAGAGAGAGAGAAAGAGAGAGAGGGACCACGAAGAGCAGCGGACTCCCGGCGGACAGCTGCTTATCCTCTCCTCTTCTCTCCTTCCGCCGAGCTCGCGATCCTCCGCGAGCCTCCGCGGCCTCGATCGCTCCTCCCCGCCCACCGGGGCTCAATTACCATACCACGTGACCCGCCGCCGGACCAATCAGAGCCGCCCGGTACCCGCGACCATGATGGATAGCAAGGCACGCATGCAACACGTGAGTGGCGCCGCGAGAACCACTGCGGCAGGTGCACCAACTTCTTTCAGCAAACCTCCCGTGCAACGGTCACCAATCCCTCTCCAATGCTTGCTCTTCCGATTTCAAACTCTTCAGGATCAGTCGAGTTCACACAATAGCACTTCCAAAAGGCGATTAGCCTCCCCAACCCGGTGCCTTTCGCACACAATGTCCACCTTTCGAACGTCGTTGAAAGTGTCCGTAAAGCACAGAGAGTTTATTGTTTCAGTAACAAGGAGATCACTAGAATTGCGGTTGGGTTTATTTTCGGGTGAGATAGAGCCGCGCACTGAGGCCGTACAACGGTGCACCAACGAACGGAAATCGCGTCGACCGGCCAAGCTGTCAGAGAGCCATGAAAGTGAGCTCGTCCTGCCTCGGCAGAAACTCGTCTGGCAACTCCGGCTTGTTCCCAACTCCCTCCAGGTTCTCGACGAGGCCGCCGGCTGGCTTCGAGCCGGGGACAAGCCCCTCTCTTCGTCGTTTGCTCTCCCTCTCCCCGATCCCATGCCCCACCACCGGCGAACCACGAGACCAACCCCTGCCACGGAAACCGTGGATCCCGTGCCCTTATGGGGCCATACTCGAGGGCACCTATACAGGAACCGTATAGTCACTCCTACAGATCTCTCCTTAACCCGCCTCCATCCTGAGGAAACCCATCTTAGCAGCGTGGTCAACGGCTCGACACCGAAACCATGCCGATCGAACGCACGCCGAGTTTATTGAGTTCGAACGGGGTTAAATGACAGAGCCGGTCCTAATTGAGGGCTGATCGCATAGTTCCGAGGATTTCAGTCGAGATTCGAGGATCGTCGATTCCCGGCGATGATGGTTGCATTTTCCAGCGGTTTTCGGGTTGGGGAGGAGGATGGAAGGGTTCTGGGGTTAGCACGAGGGTGAGTGGAGGAAGCAGAAAAATTATGGGATATGATGTCTTGTTGGAGGATTGTGTCGTGTGTTTGGATTTCATGTGGAACCGGATCCACGCCTTTGACTTCTTCTGAATTAGCAATTTTAGTTTGCCTTTGCTGTTGCAGCTAGCCTGTGGGGATCTTTATGTATAATAAAAATTGTCTGTATCAATTGCAAGGTTCAGGGGGTGCGTAGACTTTCATTTCCTTTTGGAATCATTTTCTAGAGTTTATAACAGCGCAACGGTATTTTTAAATTCGTACAATGTTTTTACTGTTCTTCATGTATAATAAATCTTCATGAATAATAAAAATTGTCTGTATTATTTGCAAGGTACAGGGGGTGCGTACACTTTCATTTCCTTTTGGAATCATTTTATAGAGTTTATAACAGCGCAACAGTGTTTTTCAATTCGTCCAATGTTTTTTCTGTTCTTCATGTATAATAAAAATCGTCTGTATTAATTGCAAGGTACAGGGGGTGCATAGACTTCCATTTTCTTTCGGTATCATTTAATAGAGTTTAGAACAGAGCAATAGTATTTTTTAATTCGTTCAATGTTTTTACTTGAAGACTTGTAAATATTCAGTACTACACGGTTTACATTTGGGTTCGTTACCGCCATTAAAATAAATTGTCAGCTGTTAATTGAATAGACAACAAGAAGGCTGTAAAGAATAACTATTATAAATCAATAATTCGTGTAGTACTCGCAGAGACGCAATTCCCAAGCTGGAAGCAATTCTATCCCCACACACAGTACTTTCACCCTCGTAAATTAGCCCTAAGTGAAAGATACACTATTTGAGTAAATAATAAAGAAGTTACCCCTAAACGAATTAGGCACACTTGAAGCGAGCGACTCGAGGGATGTAGCAACCCAGAAGCCAACAACTAGGAGTCATTAGAACGTCGACTTTCTATCGGCATGCCGGAGCCGGGATATCGCGGACTCTTCATCGTTACGTAAGGTCTCCGATGCGGTCCAAATTGAAAGTAATGGCCGCGCGCGCGGCGCGTTCTTTCGCGGCGTGTTTATATTAGTGCTCCACAAGTGTCTCGGTCTGCACTCGGTCAAGTACGTCTACTTGCGATCAGCTGCGCGGCTCCGAGAGCCGGAGCATATAAAGCGCCGAGTCATTATACAAAGAGCATACTCACTCTGTTTTGCCGCGACACGACAATACCTACAGCCTCGGGAGCCCCTCCGATCTTCTCTCTCGCGGCGCAAACCGTTCGGCGAGAGAGAAGGGCGAGATATCCTGCATTTTACTTTTACTCATCCTCGTCACGCTGCTACCGTTGCTTAGTGCCACAGCGATTCCAGCGGAATGTTGCCGAAGACTCGCGACTGTAAAATGGCAGAGAAGAGCGACGGAGATTGGTGCAACGATTGTCGCGCTGTTGGGTAAATTTCTGTCCATACGCCACGCGAACAAATTCAAATATAATAATTGATGGCGAGAAGTCGAATTTGGAAATTAATTAATCATAGTTCAACCCCGAATCAACCCCCAGCAGTCCAGAGGCATTACTCGAAACAACCACCCCCGTGGATAGAAAAGTTCGTCCATCGGACGGTCCCTAGAAAAAAAGCACCATCGCGGATATTCGTTTCGACAAAAGCATGCCACCCTCGCGTCTCGGAATCGCAATGGTGCCACCCCCGAATATTCCAGGTCCTCGAAGGGACAGCTGTGCGCACGTGGCGGCTCGAGCTGGTGCTCTCACGGGCTATCTCTCGGCGATCGTCATCTGTGCGATCGGGATCGGTTCGGTAGCGAGAAGAGGGACTCGGAAAAAAAGACGGTGGGGTATGAGAAGGTAGGGGGTTTGCGAGAGCGCGGGGGAGTCGTCGTTGACGAGCTCCGGGTCTACGGGGGTGGTGGAGGGTGTAAAAGGAGGGTGTCATGCCGGCTCGCCGGGAAAAGTGATTGATCGTGTTTCGCCGGAAGAGAAGAGGAGCGGCGAAGACTCGGGGTAGAAACAGGGGCTGTGCGGGGGAGGGTGGGGGACGGGGCTCGAAGAGGGTGGTTTCGGAAAAGACGAAGAAAGAAGCGGTGTAACCAGAAGACGCGAACGGGGGTTGCCGAGAGGGGATGGAAGGCCGCGAGGTACGGCCACGTTGATAAAGACGGAGAGGTCGAGCCGCAAAACGAGGAGACAAACCCTCCCTCTTCAGGTTCGCAGCTCTCCCCCACGTCGCCCACGTCATCCGCAAAAGCCCCTTCAACCCCCTCGCAGATTCCACTCGACCGTGCGTCCCGTTCTCCCGGGAGCCGGCATGAAGTGGCCCCCCGGAAAAATAGAAATAAGTCTCCTCGTGTCCTCCGCCTAACGAAAAACTAGAGAAGCCGGAGGAGACGGCGACACCGACGCTGGAAAAACCAGGTGACGCGCTCTCAGCCACCCCCCGGATACACGCACCCTCGCTCTCGCATCGTTGCCACCCTTACACTGACAATATTGCCTACTCGAGTACTTTCGGCCTTCTCCTTCTTCTTCCAGATCTTGGGGACGCTCTCCGTGGCCTGCGACGAGAGCTGAGAATTTAACACTTGGACCGGGGGTGGTTTGATTTAATGGCAAGTGCGGTTGGATGTACTATACCGCATGTTTCTGGGCCTGATCCTTCGAGACCAACGTTATCTTCTGAATTTAGGGACATTTATATTTGTACTGGTTCATATACGTTTTAGGACCGTTTCTTTACGAAATGTTTGTCGACTTATTTCGCGAGCACAGTGCGGCAACGGCTGCTTATTTCACTTGCATGAGATAAGAATCTGAGGAATCCAGCGATCCGAACTCCGCTCGAGCGGAACCATTACCGAGTGAAACTCGGGTTCCAGTTTCTCCAGTTCGCCCTAGAAAAATCGGAACTTTCGTGTTAACCATTTTTGCCGCGTTCCCATCAAGATCACCGAGCGAAGTATCGAGACGAAGTTCGGTCGCGTGTGCTTCAGGAGCGATTTATCAAACGAGAACTCGAAAATGGCGGCGCACGACCGGTCGATAACGATCGTCCTCCAATTAAAACGCGGCGAAAAAGGGAAGAATCGTTCGCGGAAGCCTCGATAGCCGAAACGACTCGTGTCACCATCAACAAGTAAAACGAAGCTGGGAACGCCGGTAATAAAGCGATGAAAGTGATAAATCGCGACGGTCCCCACCCCTGGTGCCCGGGCCAACCGCGGCGTATTGCGTTATTAAAACTTTACTAATGGTCGATAATAAGCAGCCGCTCGGCCCGAGATTGATATTAAATCGTAAACTACTGCGTGGCCATTTATCATTATCACGACGGAACTCGCCGTGGTTCCGCGACTCTTTCGAAGCCCAGGGGAATTCCAACGGAACGGGTTTCCACGGGAAAGCGTTCTGACAGTCGAGGATGATCCCTCGACCGTGCAAAAACTGACTGTGATTATTCGCCGGTGTGTTTTCGTGTGTCTCGGTTGTGCGGTTCGATTCGCCTCGCCGCATTCGCGCGGGGACGTCGTTCTTCACGCGAACGTTCTTCGCTCGCGCACCCTGATGATGATTTACTCGCTGCCTTCGATTTTTCCGCGGAGAATCGGTGTCCACTTTTATCACAATTACCTCGGCGTGTCTATTTTCATTTCCCAGGGGCTTCCCTCCGCTTCAAAGAAATTAAAAGCCACTTTCTTTCGCGCAGGCTTTGGACGTATACGATATTCAGTTGCAGGAGGATATTAAAAAATATTTACTAGTCTCCCTGCAAAAATCCTCCACTCCCCAGAGAACCATGGTTTTCAGATCCCATAAAACGGACATAAAAGAACATAAAACTCTTCGGGGATCGATGGCAAACAAGAATCAAAATATTTCGGTGCGCGAGTCTTCAGGGACCGATCGGTCTGCAATTTCCAGGATATTCCAAATATTTACAAACTCGTCCGACACGCGGCCCGTCGCCAGAATTCGATTTGGTTCACGGTGGAATTCACGCGCTGGTCTTCCTTGCCGTTTCCCGATGCTATAGCGAAAATCCCCGGCTATTTTCGCATGTATTCTGCGTCGAGGTGTTGGCAGCGGATCCGTTCGGGTCGGAAAGCATGAGTCTCCGGAGATTCTATTTCGCTGCTGAGTCACGATCCCGTGTTTGTCGACGTGAAAAGGGGGACCGTGTCCTCCTAGGGACATCCCTGTGCACCTCGGGACCCCGAGGTATCGAGGTCGACCTTCGAAAGGCTCGCTTGTCACCCTTTTGATCCTTCCTCCGTTGTCCGTCAGTCGACGGGGATCAGGATCGACCGGATGAGACGGTGAAACGAGGACGATCTGGTTCGGGGATCCTTTTTGAAAATCTTCGACATTCATACATGATCTACAATATACTTCCCTTTAATTCAATCAAATAATTCTGCTTTCAGTCTAGCAGGTATGTAAATATGAAACCGGAATTTGCCCATAGGTGGCTCTAGCTGTCAATGTAGTTACCGTCAAACCGCGTCATTGACGCCATTTTCTTGTTTTGACATCTGGTAAAGATTTTCAACTGAAAATCATAGATGTTTCATATGACAGCATAGGTTTTAATAATGTTGAACATGTCGAATTTTGTGCTTGGAAACTACGATATGCGGACAGCATTGATTTTCTGTTTCCATTTGAAGAAAACTGCTGCGGAATCGCATCGAATGCTTGTCGAAGCTTACGGTGAGCATGCTCTTCGTAAATCACAGTGCTTTGTGACAAACGAAGAACGTGGAAGATCACCGAAAAGTTTGAGGACAGCGATCCGCAAGCATTGTTGGATGAGGATGACGCTCAAAAGCAACAACAACTCGCGGATCAATTAAATGTGACGCGAGAAGCCGTCTCCATACGTTTGAAAGCCATGGGGAAGATTCAGAATATGGGAAAATGGGTTCCATCTGATCTAAATATTTTTGTTGAAATATGGCATTTTCGAAAGTACTTCGGCAAGTCCCCCGCCGATTTTAGTCGACGTCCATCGAAAAGAAATTCTCTCGACCAAAATTGACAGCACCACTGAAAACTCTCAGCTGAGCCCTCTGAGCCGTACAAATTGTCGTACAAAAAGCTGTAGCACTCGATCGCTTTAACTCAAACGACCACGCTACAAGAACACGACGGTGTCAGTGGCACGTTGACTGATCAGCGTCACCCCTGACAGCCGACAGACACAACCCTGACGGATTCTTCTCGAGTCTGAGACAAGAGCGCGAAGCTTTTTGGTGGAACGATGAAAACACATGTTTCACCGGCATGCAACAAGAAGTCGACAACAGTTCTGAAGCAGAAACGTTCGAGCAAACACTATGATCCCCGAGTGAAAGTCCCAGCTGCTCGGCCAACAGTAGTTCGAACGCGGCGCGCGCGAGAAGAAAAACGAAAGAAAAGTGGGACCGGGAGTGCGGTAATTATCGGTCCGCCAGGATGGTAACGACGTTAACGCGACCCACGACCCCGGGGCCCACCGGCAATTACCACCTGACACCGGTGCTCGAAAGCAATTTGCGTGAACCGGACTGTTCCTGAAGAAGGCCCCGCTTCGGCCGAACAAAAATCCGCGTTTATAGCGGATTACGTTGCCAGTTCGGTGCCGAGCATCGCGAATAATGGCGGAGTGAGTCGTAAAACTGATTCAGAGGCTTTCGCGGACGCTTTGAGCAATCGTGAGCGACCAGGATTAGCGCGACATCCTTTTGGTCCTCGACCGAAATCCAAAGAAGACGTCCTCTGACTAGATCTTAATTGTGGAGTATCGTTCGCGGGATTTTTCAGATTTTTAGAACACTTTGAATCGAAGATGTCTCGGCTTACCCTCTTGGCTCCTCCAGCACGAAGCACGACTGTCGAAGGATGTTGAAGGACCTTGGCAACGGGAAGGAGGATATCTCAGTGGGTCGTTCGAAAGCAATTAGCTCGTGGAACGTTTCTGGGTCGGCGTTCCATGTCCGGGGCCCTTTCCGAACAATGCGGCAGCGTTTTCGGTGTATGCAAACTGTCTTCGGAAAGACGAGGCCGAAGGGCGTCGAATGGTAATTGTCGGGGTCACGGATGCTGGCCGACCTTCACCCAGTCACCTCCTTCTTTCTTCTGCTTCGGACGGTAATCAACGACCAAGGGACGTTTACACGCTTCACCCTTCGCCTAACGATTCCCCTGCTCGCAATTCGACACGGGCGACAGCTCCGACTCGGAGAAACCTGCGATCTTGTCCTTTCTGCTGTCTTAATTAACTCTTCGCTTTATTTTATCGAGTTGGACTCCTGGGGACGATTTTCAACACGATCCATTCATGTGTTGGTTCAAATACAGACATGTAATTATCGATGTAATTCGATATCGAGAGTTGTACAGAGTAGACGAGAGAGAGTTGTATACAGGGTGTCCCAAAATTCCTTCAACAGCCGGAAATGGGAGGTTCCTGAGATCATTTGAAGCAACATTTCCCTTTGCAAAAATGTTATCTGCGGCTTTGTTTAGGAGTTATTAACGAAAAACACGGACCAATCAGAGCGCGACCTAGACGCGAGTTGGAACAGCCGGCCCAGCGCACTAATTGTCTATTGGCCGACTGTGTCAACTCGCGTCTAGATCGCGCTCTGATTGGTCCGTGTTTTTCGTTAATAACTCCTAAACAAAGCCGCGGATAACATTTTTGCAAAGGGAAATGTTGCTTCAAATGATCTCAGGAACCTCCCATTTCCGGCTGTTGAAGGAATTTTGGGACACCCTGTAGAGTACCGAGTTGTGCGAGCTGCAGATTGTCAACGTCCTAATTGTTAATCGTAATAAACTGTCCGTTCATTGTTCGTGTTGTCGAGTTAATTTGTCTCGTCCGAAGTCAACGTAATTCTATCCGCGTTGACGACCAGATCCTCTACATTAGTGATTTTTTCAAAATCTTTTTCACTATTCTATTTTGTTAATTCGAAGCAATTCAAACGGAGAAACGATTGATTTCCGAAGTCCCGATGTTCGTCGATTGATGGAGAATTAGTAGTCAATGTTAGAAATTTACATACGTCGTAAATGCATAGAAATCCACAGACCGCATATGGGAAATAATAATATGGTTCTGCAGCAGTCTATACAGACCAAGAAAAGGAGGTAAAGAGGTTACCACTGCCTAGCCTGGACGTGTCAAGTACCCGGTAATATTTCAGCCTCCATATAGCAGCTCGACTTTAATTATCCCGACTGGCAGCGGTGCGTCTGAAGATGCAGCACGGACAACCGTAAATCGTACATTCTCTACTTTACGATATTGCTGTTTAAACTTTCAAGTATCTTTGCGACGGAGACATTTGTTTAATTCTCTTCGTCCTACAGATACGTACAGTAAACTATTGTAGATCTCAAATTAGATATATCCTCAAATCATATAAAAATATTAAATATCAGTGTTTCTTCGTACACAAACATAGAAAAATGACAGATTTTCCGTACAAGCCCACATAAAAAAATTGCAAAATATAACTTGTTGTATTTTCTCTGTAATTCCGACAGCTTGGAAATTTTCTAACAAATATTTTCACGTTGTGTAGCAAGCCAATTGTCCTAACTTCTCAAAAAAGTTCAAATCGTATGGTCCAATATTGAAAAAGTTATCGTCGTTTTAAGAGATTCCGAATATTAGTGGGACTCACTGTACATTTAAGGGAGTAGACTCGTTTCGAGGATTGCAAGGGTGCAAACACGGGGTTTTTCACTAGTCGAAAACGCTAGATAAAAGATCGATTTAGGGATCATAGCTATGAAAACAGCTACATGCGCAGTTGTATGCTTCCGAATAATGCAAATTACGCCTCGTACAGGGAAAAATAGGACTTTTGAGGGAGATAGCGCCCTAGATCGATCCTTTATTTAGCGTTTTTGGCTACTAAAAAATCCCATGTCCATAATAATCGAGAAATGAGAAGGCGAATCCCGCATCCTTGCAATCCTGGAAAAAGGAGTCTACTCCCTTCACTCCTCCAAGCTCAATCAGAAGGCCCCTCGCGCTACACCGTTTCTCCGAGTCCCAAATTATTCCCAGACTTCGGTTACCATTTCCAGTCTACCAATTGCTCAAGATGGCTCCCGCAGTCTGCTCCCGATGTCCACCGAAAGCGGCCGGTCACGTGGAACGCAACGCGCGAGAGTAAATCGTCCCGGCGTTCTGGAAAAGCGTTGTTGTTCCAGGTGGTAAGTGCAAAGGGATGTCCTGGAGGCAGCCAGGCAGGTCCAGGAGAGCAAGATAGAGAGAAACGAAGAAAGAGAGGTGACGGGAGCGCGAGCTCTGCCCGAAAAAGATTAATGGATTCACATTGTCGGCATTTTTTCAAGCGTTTTAGGACCACTTTTGAGAGCCGGAGAGCGTCTCATTTTTCAAAAACCGGGGCCGTAACCCGGCCCGATAGAAAATCGCAATCGATTCGCCGCGCGCTAATGGTTCCGAATTAAAGCGTGTGCTTCTCGCGCGGCTCGGGCAGGTAACTTTACACGTATCGTTTGACAGGCTTGTGTACTCGGCGTTACGTAAGAATGGGCAGCGATAGTTCTTCGGTAAATATATGTACACCGTGATCGAGAATGGCGCAACGATCGCGTCGATCCTGTGACATTTTAAACGTTTCAATGCGCCGATCAGTACGTATCTGCTTGGACACGGGCTTAAACAAAGAGTTGTTCATCCACGAAACGTAGCTGTGAAACGTTCAACGGAAGGTAAGATTGTGAAATTGTTAGGTCGTTGAAGGACCATTTTATATAATTTTCTGTTGAGCAGGCTGGACGAAATTTTGTCTTCGGCTAATCTATTTTTGCAGAGGCTGCCGGTCCATTGGAAACAAACTTCTGGATTCTCATCGTCTATTAATCAGCCGGAACCTCTATTTCAGCGAGGCCCGGGCCACAAATTACCATATCCCAAAAGAAACGTGGCCGAATGGAAACATAGGGATACCTGCTGGCTTCGAGGATTCAAAGGTCTCGCCGAACAACGCAAAACCGAAAACGCAACACGGTGTCCAAGGTTGTATTCCTGTTGAAAAAATTTTTCGGAGTTTTACGAGCCACCGGGGACCCTATAGTTCGAGCACTCGGTGGTCGTGGCAGCACGAGCCAGGTAATTTGTGGTGTTTATTGATCATTTGAAGATTTACAGCAATCAGAATAGAATGGTCGGTACGGAACAACGTGGAGGAAAAGGTGGGAAACATGGCGAAGGCGGTGCAGGACGATAAGTAGTTGGCGCCTTGGGACCTCCGAACCTCCTCTCCAAGGCTTCAGATAGAAGTTACAGCAGCTGATGAGCCGTAACCGATCGACGCACAATAACCCTCCGCAAGCAGTACCGCTATCTTTCATCCCGTCTTTCGTGCTGCAGCTAGGTGCGCGATATTTATCGCTGCGATCTTCTCGGACCGCGAAACCGAAGGACGAAATCGCCGTTCCGCGATCGCGACGACTTTCCGATCAAATTCATTCTACGTCGGTTTTTTTAACGCTAAACCTAGCGAGCACTATAATTTAATTTCTCATTTCTACAGATTTAATCCTTTATGATTAACGCCTTATGAATTTTTTTAGTCGATCGTGTTTTACATGAAGAATACATGAATAAAATGAACAACGTATAAATCCTTGCCGTTTCCGCTCCCACCAGATTTCCATCCGTAGAAATGGCTCGCGCCCGCATTTTTTGAGAAATGATCGGACAAGGATTCGAGGAACACAATCCTGCGACAGTTTCCATCTCCCCGACCACCGGCAACATTTTCATAACTGTCAGAAGGAGAGCGAAGGCGAACCACGGAGAAATGGTCTGGTTTGATAACGTCGTTCATGCCAGGTCTCGAGTCGCGAGAGGTCTCGAGAACAACGACGACGACGACGACGCCGAGCGACGGAGGGCGATCTCGGATAGGTGATTGATTCGCTTTGAATGATTAAAGAACGCGGGAGGAGGACGACAGGAAGGGGGTACGGAATAATAGCGTTCGATAGACTCATCAAACTTTCCCGGAGGAAACTTTAAAGAGTCCCGTTCGGCCCGACGAAGTGGATGGATCATCGTGACTGTTCCTCGGCCGCTGCCAAAGCGCTTCTTCTTCCCCAACGATGCTCTCTGTTCCCGTTGCGAATCTGGGACAACCGTAATCCCCGCGAAAAAACCCTTCGGTTATCACCGGAAAGAACCACGGGTCCATAAAAAGGTTTGTTCGAATATGTAAGGACAATTCCCCGAACACTGGCCCATGGAGAATGTATAATGGTATTAGGTTGTTGCGTTGTTGCATATGAAATGGCCGATTTTTAACAATAGCTTTCAACACCGCAATTATTTCTTATTGATCAAAGAATCACAGGTTTCTTGATTGTATTATATTATATTATGGTAGAAGTTGAATTTTTTGGTTACTCACATGCTTCATTTACAATATTGTTATCTCTGTTTTGTAGTTCTTTTTGCTATCAACGAATAGTGCATTGATGACTGCGGATCATTATGCAAAATAAAAATTGCTTGCACCAATTGCAAGCGACTGGAGCCACATAAACAGTTTATTCTTACTTTAATAATTTTCACAAGAAGAGGAAACTAGAGTAGCACTCTTAAATCATTGTAACCTTTCTACTGTTTGAAATTGCACCCTCTCATTTTCCCCATAAATGCATCAAATCCGCAGTCTATTGATTAGTCACCACATTTCCACCGAATATCACATAATGCTATCGTCAATATGTTGTTCTTCAACACATACAAAAAGAGCACGCGGAAATCGTGCTGATTGACGTTGAAATCAAATCTATGACGTACAATGAACCTGTCATACGTAATAGTATTTCTCAATGAAAATGCATTGCAACATTTTCATTCTGAAATCGGACATTTCGTAAGCAACAACCTAATAAATTCAATTTGTGTAGCTGTGAAAACATTACATGTTGATAAAGAAGGCGATGAAAATGAATTTTCTAAGTCTGGGTTGTTCGAATTTGTCACAGTTACAATTAGTTATTAGTAGACTGCGGATCTCTATGCAAAATAAAAATTGTCTTAATGATTCAGATCTTAATATCTTCCCTTAATGATTTTAAAAGAGGAGAAATCATATACGTATTGACATCTTGAATTTTTAAAATTTTGCTGCAAATGCATGAAGATCCGCAGTCTAGTTATTAGTTTCAATGCTGAACCAAGTTTCCGCTGATGATAAATCTTGTTGCACGCGGATCCTTGTAGCCTGAAATATCAAAGAAATGATAAAGAAGCTCTAATCGACATAACTGTGAAGGAACTAATAGAACAGGGGGTTAACAGTACATCGGCAGGACTCGCTACTCCCTATCGATTCCTTAAGTCATCTCGTTGCAAGTCAATCATCGCGCGGAGAAGCCTCGTAAGTGCCGTTATTCGAATTCAGCAGACACGATCATAGGTTTCCGTGGCGAAGAGATGCGAGGAGCAGATAAAACGTGGGCCAGCGTGTCGCGCGTTGAAAGGGAAAACGGGAAAACGGTAAAGCATCGACGGAGAAATGTGCAAAAGGGTTGCGGAGGAGGAAGATAGGCAAATGGACTTTCTTCGAGGTAAATTTGAATAATTTACGGGCCGTAAATAACGCCGATTGTAATCAACCGGAACGAGACCTCATTGTGGCATCATCGGTAGCCTACAGTGGCCTCGGTCGTGCAGAATGGCGTTCGTGGGCCTTCGGTAGCCTGCAGGCAGCCCGTGGCCGAGCCAAAGGGTTGTAATCCTACCACGGTGATTTATTACCGTGCGAATCGAATTTTTTCTTAGCCGAGGAAAGCATCCAGGGTGGTAGCTTCCACAGAAGTGCACCGACGGCGAAATAGGTCAAAGAAATTTCGACGTCCTTCCCAGACCCGCCACTGCGGACTTCTTGACACGTTTCGGATGTTTCTGCCCGGCGGATTCTAACGGGAACATCGATCCACGTGGATTCGTTTCTCGTGCAAAATATTCGAAAAATGCAAAAGTTTCACACTCTTCCAATCTTTTTTAAACTCATCACGAGACTGCGGATTTTTATGCGAAATAAAAGTAGTCTGCATTAACGCTTTACTCACCGGAAATTTTCTAAAATAAAAAATCAACGGTTTCTGGATTTTTCTTTGAAGTGTCTTCGCAGCAAGGAACCGCGCGAGCATGTGTCGCGAGGACGAGATTCGGAGAAGAAAAATGATCTATCAATTTAAATTCAGCCGAAGATCGGGCGCAGAATCCGTCCTGTATTTAATCAGCGACCGGGTGTCCCGGTTAAGCCAGCGAAGCTCGTTGCAAATTCCGTGCCGATATCGGGTCTACGGGAGAGACCTCGTATAAATGCGCATTTTATTAAGGGTGAATAAGGGTATCGTCCCCCTTCCATCCCGCGATAGGGAATAGTATTTCGACCCCTTCGACGACTCGGCTTTTCATAGAAGCCGCGCGCGGAAACCGTTCGCCTTTGCTTTGTCTAGCATTGTTCGGCCTCTTATCGTCTCCTCTCCGTCCGTTCCAGTCGATTCCGTTCGAAGAGAACCAATCAGCGATCCCTCGAAGCTCTCTCGCACCCTGTAACCCGCGGCCACGCCTGCCAATATAGGGTAGGTACCCTCGTCAGATCGACCCTTATCCTTTTTACCCGCCTTCTCTTCGACTCTCTCCTCCCGTCGCCGCTGGACCCGACTCATTTCGCAAAATGGATCCTATCGGGGTTGTTTCGGAGCGGGTCGCCTCACTGATTTCGCCTACCCTATTTTTACCAGCCTCAAAAATGGGTTCAGTTTTTCCCTCTATTTTTAAGGGAAACAGCGATTTCATCGTATCGAGAAATGTTCTCAGTTCAACCATTTTTGCTGTCGCAGCTTTATGGTAACTACTTGTAAAAGGAGGACATTTGGAGGAGACAGCGGTCTAGATTGATCTTTTATCTAGCGCTTTTGACTACTAAAAACCCCCATCTTTGGAAAGGAGAATACCTCCATTCAATCCTGGAAAGGAGAATACCTCCTTTCAACCCTCTGCACTTAGAACTATTTTTATCATAAAGCAAAATTTGTCTTCCAACCTAAAATATTTCCATTCCATAGGATTTTTCGAGTTAATTGTAGGAACCGAGGTTAAAGCAAAACGTATTTTCGCTTTTAAATATAACTATCTTAAAAAGTCGAAATTAACTTGTTTTATTCCCTTTCTATTACACCTATTTATTTTGACTGTGTGTATTAAACATGCACTTTTGCGCAGACTACACATTTGTTACATCATCTCGCTTTACCTGCTCGGCAATTACTCTGACAGAAACAAAATGGCGGATCACTGCATACATTGCTGAGAAAGCCAGCAACCTCTGTCGCGATTAAAAAATGATGGAGGACACTCAACACTGTAGACCATCGTATACCAGATAACACTGTACACGTTCGAAAAGAGTCGAAGCGCTGCAAGTGTTATTAATACTTTTCTCCGACTTCTCGCGACGCGATAGTCAGCATCGTATGCACCGATGGAAAAGGTACAATTCATCATGGATGCAACTCCAGTTACGGGTTACTGAATATTCGAACATGCTCCCAGTGCATACCGTTATGATTAATATCAAACAGAGTGGCAGGGCTGCTCGACATCAACTTCTTGCAACAATTTTCACTCTGCATCCACTCGCATAATCCTTCTCCCATGATCCTGAACCTCAAAGGTTATAGCCTTTAATAAAGTCTCCATTTCTCTTTTTGGGAAAACATCAGCAGTTAGTGATCAGTAAACGAATTTTTATGCCCATTATAATTTTAATAAGTTGAACAACTACATTGACATTCTCTAAACTTCTCTTGTAAACTGCATCTACTCATTTTAGCCTCGTTTTTTACTCGGGATTTTTACTCAGGTAAAAATTATCTTTTGAAGTAATAATAATAACTTATTTGGTGCATTAAAAACAGTAAATAATAAAAAAATGAGCAAGCTTGTTTGAGGGTAAAAAATTGGAGGAAATTAATTTTGTATGAAAATTTTATTGGGGGCGAAAAATGTGGGGGCGTGTAAATTAATTTTATAGAGAATTTAATATTATTTTATATTATTATTATCAAAGCAGCCGCTAGACGATCAATATCATCGTCAATATATTGCACAATAATATTGCTGTGGAATAAAACGAAAGCAAGTTGCGTGGCCATTGCATTAGTTATAGCTTTAAAAAAGAAACGAGAAAAAGGAGCGCAGGAGGATGAAGGAATGGTTTAAAAAAAGAAATGAGTACACTCATGAAAATTTGTTAAGTGATCTTAGAATAAGTGAACCAACTGATCTTCGAAACTTTCCTTGATCCGCTTCACTTCCTTTCCGAAGCTTTGCGCAATGAATTAAATGTTTTAACTAACTGCGACTTATCAGCATCCGGATACTTTTCTTTATGTTTCCGAAACCGATGTTCCTATTGTTCATTCTTTTTTATGCTGTTGCTATACTCTTTACTCTTGATATTCCACAAAGCAGCAAAGCTCTGACACACCTCGATACATTCTAAAATGAATTTTCTTTCTTCCTCTTTTTCCTTCGTTGCCATACTTGAAAATGCAATGTTCACTTTGCGACTGTGAAGATAGAACTGAGCCAATATCGCGCAATATTACCCACAGACGAAGCAATATTTACGGGATTGTACGATAAAAATCAAACTCGATTTAAAAATCAAACTTGATTTACAGACGATCGATATATTATTGTGCAATGTCAATTATTGTGCAGTATATTGCCGATAATATTGATCGTCTAGGGGCCGCTTAAGAAAACGGATCTGCGAGACAGAGCCAAGAGGTTGATAAAATGGAGAAGACACATTTGCAGGATTGTCAAGGAGAATGAGGGGGATTCGGAAGACAACATGCGAGTTATCCGCGGGGCGAATCCCATTGGTCTATTTAAAGGCACGTTCACGCAACGCCGCCGAGTTTGGCGAAGCCTCTCGTACCTGTGGATCGGTGCCTCGAAAGTTAGGGGTCCCGGTGCAGTTGATTAACGATGTGAGCGTCCAGGTCGAGGTGGGTGGCGCATGCCTTTGTGACAGCACGGCCGCTCCTCCGCTCCACGACATCGCCACCGTTGCTATCACGGATTATTATAACTCGTACGTTTCATCTGGTCCCTCCGTCGACCGCTTCGGTAGACATCAGCGCGATCGCCGGCTATCGTCACGTCCGTTTGTCCACGCGATGGGATCGAAATCGGCCGATTCCCCTGCCATAAGCCCGGGGACCAGCTTGGGGACCTCTTCCGGCTCATCGGCACCTTCTGCGGGCCACGCGAATCCACTTCGGCCTCGGAACGCGAAGATCTCAGCAGCTCAGACTGTCTCAGCTGATGGAGAACGATTTTCTTTGGATCCCATTTTCTACACAATTTTGTTGTTCTCGAATGTAGAAGGTTCCAGAATGTTGACAAGTGAAAAAATATATTTTTCAAAAATGTTGTTTCCTGTACGAACATCGGAATATATCATGAATACTTCCAGGAGTACAATTATTTTCCAGTAGAAAGTGTGTTAAGCTATCCTCGATTCGTGTAAAGAGAGCAAACATGGCTTCCCCCGGGTTCCAAAGGTCACGACAGTCAGGAGGCTCTGAAAAATGTTCTATTCACTCTCTCGTGTATCAAACGTGTTCCATCTGATATACCCCGGCGCTGCTAATAGGTCATAAAATATTGCAGTTTATAATCTCGCTCCCTATTACCATTGTAATGTTATTGCTCGACACACAGCCGAAGCTACTTGCAGAGCGGGGCACGAAACACGTTAACACACACCTCGTTACATCAGCTTCAATACCACATTAACCGAGTTTTCAGTACGATAAGGCATTCTAAAAGCATTACGGGAACCATAAACTTATTGGCCTGGTTTTAACAATCATAATTCACTTTGATAATGGTATGCCCAAGAACTTAATCTTCCGAACGGGAACAGACATTATACAGCACTTGAAACATTACAACGTCAAGTAACAAATGCGAATAGATCGTAAAAAATATTCCAAGATTGAACCGCTACAATTATCAAAGGAGAAACAAACATCCGAACGGAAAAACCAAAGTGAAAAATACGCGATTGTTCAAAACATTTCCAGATGAAATTCTGCAGCAGCGAACGATCAGTCGTCCACGATTCCATTATCCTGCGCAATCCACTGCCTCCCCGAAAAACGGTCTCCATGCTCGACCCACAAAGCGTCCAGGGGGATGACAGGGGGTGTGTAGCTCGGCGAAAGTTCCCGAATCTATTATTGTCATCTAGGAGAGGTTTCCGCGCAGAAAGAAATCGGCGAGGTTGGTCAAGGGTGAGGCGAAACGTTCGACGGTGAGGGGTTGAAAGAGAAGGAGAAGGGTGAAACGCGGAGGGAGGGTTTGCTTTTCTACGGTGGCACCCCTCTATGATATTTCCGAATAGACGGCGTCTTCGTACGTGGGGGGACACGGCGGGACAGGGTGGCAGGAGATTGGGGGATGTTCGGTGGGGGTAGAAACTACCCCTACCTCTGGAAACTACCCTCTTTCTTTCCCCCTGGAAAGCCTCGAGGTTGGCGTAGCCGAAGGAACACGGCGTAACAGGAACGAACTGCTCCGAGAGGGAGAAAGAAAAAGAGAGAGAGAGAGAGGGTGGTGGGAGAGAGGGAGCCATGCCGGCGGTGCTGCTAGTCAAACCAAAACTCGGCATGATTAATGATCGCGAGAGGCAGAGCGCTGCTTCAAACAACAAACTTTTCCCAAGGAACGCCGAAGAATATAAGAAAAAATATATAAGAAAGAGGGAACTCTCTTTCTTCGCATCCACCCTTCAGACCAACTAATACCCTCCTAGAGCTCTTTCTCTGCCTCTCTGCCTCCGCTCGCCCCTCTACTCCCCTCGCTCCTTTCTCCTCACCTCTGACAGCCTTTCATTTCTTTCCACCGTTCCTTATTTCTTTCTCCCCCGGTATCCTTTCTGCCCCCTTGTCTCTCTCCTTCTCCTGCTCGCGTCTCTCGCGATCAACGTGTATCACCCACTCACCACTACCATACTTTTCTCGAGCTCGACCATTCGTTCCCTTTCTCTCTGTCTCCGTCGCTGCCATCTTCCTGCTCGCGAGATGTTTCGGATGCTCGAGATAATGCCCGATGACCCTGTCAACGGAGACGGCCCCGCAGAATTCGTCGACCTTGATGGCAGAATATGGTTTCAGCATCATTCCGTTCGAGCGTTAAACGAAATGGAACAGAGTTAATCCAAAACGTTGGTACGGAACCGACAGGCAATTCAATCGGAGCTGCCAGCAGCGTCGGAATCGTCGAAATCATGCTGTCCCAATTTGCTCGCAGCGTTCAGGCGTCCCGATCGATGATCCAAACGAGTTCGCTGGCCAAGAGCCACCGACGTTACCTCCGAATCCGCGGAAGACAATGATCCAACCTCCGGTACCATCCGACAATGAATAGCGGGCTGATTGTTTGCGCCGCGTCACGGTTTTACAGTCGCGTTTAATTCAATTTGTGAGTGACTTACGATGTCCGTCATTAGTCATCGTGGGGCGCGCGCGAGCGCGTTTCTCGGCTTCTTCACGAGAAGAGCAAAGGGAGGAAGGGGTGTGCGGAGGATTTACCGGAGTGATCCCACATCCACGTATAGGGGCCGATTATGGGGCCAAGAATGAGGCTCATCAGGTGAATCGCGTCGAAATGGTACCGACGCGACGTAGCGCCATTAATACCGGAGCCGTGCCTCGTTCGGGACGGCCGAGAATCAAACCGTTCGGGCGCTGTGCGCGAGCGTATCCGTAAAACTTGAAAGAATTTTGAAAAGCGTACCAGATTTCAATTTCAGCTAGACATTCCGAATGGCCCGGCGAATGTACAAAGACGGCGTCTAACGCTGCCTGAAGCCGCGCAATTTACGGCTCCGAGCATCTTTGATCTTCTTTACGCGTTGATACTTCTTTCATCGAGCTTCTTAACGCGCGCGGAGCGGAGAGAGAGCGAGAGAGAGAGAGAGAGAGAGGTCGTTGACAGGCGGCGTCGAGAGCCAAAGTCGAGCCGCCAATTGATTCGCCGCCACAATGCAGGATATCGGCCGAGAATGCTGCTCATCAGGTGAATCGGACGCAAATGGTAGCCGGCTAATAAGCGTTCGTTATTCGGAACGGTGCACGTGCTCGTGCTCGTGGCTCGCCTACACGTAAATACGGAAGAACCGAGACGGGTATGGTGAACGACGGAGAAGGAGAGAGAGAGAGAGAAAGTTACTGTTAGGCCATTGGCGGTGTACTGCGCCCGGTCGGCTGATGACCAAGCGAATTTATACCCAGAGTCTAGACCCACAATCAGCCGCCGGACCCCGGATCATGCACCGGGCACGAAACAGAAGAGGCGACGCTTCGATGGGCGAACGAGGATGCTACAATTTTAGTGCCAGGTGCGCGTGCGGCGCGATGGGAGCTGAAAATTATTGGGAACGGTTGCATTGGATATTTCAGGAATTGACCAACGCAATTTTACCACCAGGCGGCTGTAAGTGTCCTGGAACCAGTGTCGTCAGATCGACGGATTTAAGGGCGAAATAGTGGGGGAAATGCTATAGTCAGAATCCGCGTGACGTCACGAAGGTACAGTGTAGTCTTACCCAGATAGTGACGCTGCGATTCGTGGGTGGGGATCCTAACCCGATCTAACAGTACGTAAGCTGGGGAATTTTTCAGAAGAAAAAATCGAAAAAATGAATTTTGACTGGCCAACGAAAGGACAGCGTAATAATCTAGAATCATATGAGTCTTGAGATTTTTTAAAAGAAATATTTAAAGAGGTAGAATGTTGTTTCTCGCTGTAATTGTACGACAAAGCTGGTAAAAATTCGAAAAAATGAATTTTCACAGACCAACGAAAGGACAGCGTGATAATCTACAATCATGTGCGTCTTCAGATTTTTTTAAAGAAACAGTTGAAGAGATGGAACGTTGTTTCTCGCAGTAATTGCACGACAAAGCTGGTAAAAATTCGAAAAGTTGGATGCATCGGTTTCTCCCGCGGAGCATGTACGATCCAGCAAACAAAAGGACAACGAGGTAGAAAAGACAGTGGGGTTGGTAGAACGCGAGGCAGTCAGCAAACCGTATCCAGCCGGGAAAAATGGCCGTGGCCCTGACCACCTGCTGCCACTTTGATACCGCCGCTAGAATCTCATTTAGCCGTGTAATTCCGACGTTCATTGACGATGGATCGTCCCGTCTCCGGGGCATTGTAGGTGTACTGAAACACTTCGTACCTTACCATCTAATATATGATCGATCGTGGAGAACCAGCCGGAACATCTACCGGAATCCATTGCGCGGGAACCAGTCCCGTGTACCAAGTCCCGACGATGAAACAAAAATAATCGGTTGGTATCGATTTCCAGGTGCCTGCGGACAGGACCGGTGTAACGGAGACCTTCATGTCCAGCCATCGATGTTGCTATCAACTTCGCCGTACGATTGACGGAAGCTGTCAGAAATGATTTTTTGTCTTGCCTGCTCGCTGCTCGAGGAACTGCGAAGCTGTGAGAAATTAGAATTGGAAAGAAGAGACGTTAGAAGTCTCTTTAACGCGAGGGTGACTTAAGGGAAAAGGTCTGGATCAGGTTTTTTGATTAAACTGACGAAAATTATAATAGACATTTAAATTATTTATTGTGTAAATCATGTATTAGACGAAGCACAGTACAGAGAGGACTAAAAATGAGTAAAAATCTTCTTCATCGATCATTTTTTCGAAACGAGGAACGATTGAAGGTTAAAAGATAGAAAAAGTTGAATATCAATAAAAAATAATTTTGGAGTTCCTAACGTCTTCCAGAACAATGTGGTTTGCGACGTTTTTTGTAGCCTCAAGAATTTTCCTGTGCGAGAATCGAGTATTCTTGGAATGTTTTGGGAAATCCGGGTCTGACCGACATTCTACTGCGCCGCCATTTTACCGAAAATGCCGGTCCCTCTCTGAGAATACTAATTATCTCCCCACGTGTCTCAGGAGCGGCAAGCTCCGAAGTGGGCTGGGCATCCTCCCGGTCCAGCTGCCTAGATATGGTCACGTAAGACGCCGGAACCATCTTGGCTAGTCCATTTTTTTTCTCCCTTCCCCTGGCTCGGCTAGCACCCGTAATTAATTATTATTCCGAACATTTTTCTGAGCTTGACTTGATGGATTTTACAGAGGGAGGTGGGTATGCGTGCTAGGCCGTTAACAGTCGTTTCCTTGACTATCGAATGGCTGATCGTTTCCTCGAACCTCCAAACAGAAAAATTTCATAAAAATTTCTTATCAACTACATGTTTGATGGAACAGCTGGACGACAAGGTACATAAAAGCACCGTGCGGCTTTATAAAACACAAAATTGATCGAATTAATGCAGCTTCATTTTGTCTTCCAGTCGGCGAGTCCATTAGCGAAGAGAACAGAATTTCGCTTCGGGAAAGTTCCTCATAACAATTTGCATAAAGTTCCGCAGTCAATTAATAACATTGGAATCGGTACAATTTTTCACCGGTACCATTAAGAAACATTTAAACGGAAAACACTCGAGGAAAGTGCCACAGAAATGACAAAAATATCACAACAAAACCAACGACAGTTCAAGACCGAAATCTGAATGCTGGAAAAACGTTGGAACAAACAACAACGAAGTAAAATCGAAAGTCAAGGACTCGACAATAAGATTCATAGCATAAAGAGCATAAAAAGCAATTAGCGTGGCGGAAGAAAAATGACGAGGAAAGCAAGCACACACGGTCGTAAGATAGATTCGACTGTAAGCGTGCTTAATGTCTCTCGGCGTTGTAATGTTACACCGGGCCGGGGCTTCTAAAAATAAATACGAGTAACAAGTGCGAGGAGATCGTAATTAAGATGGTGCTCGACGAACTACGGTAAATAATTGTTCATAAGCTAGAAGAATTTCATTGGATGCACCGTGCGCCGCGCCGCGCCGCGGTGCATCGTGCACGGTGCACCGAAGTGTTCCTCGCTCGCGCGTGTTAAATATTTATGCACTCGTTAAGAGTCTAGTGGATTTCCTGAGGCGGCTTCTCGGGGGCTCTCATTAATCGTGCCGCGCCATCGTGGAATAGCCGATGACACTGTTTCCGACGGAGTTTCAGCAAATGCACCGGCATCGGCCCCGCAAAAACAAGTCGAACGGCCAGTGACTAATGTGCAAACGAAGCACGCGGAAAGATTTATTGGGAAACTTAGCGCTCGCGATCGGACAACATTCTGCTGCCCTGTTCGCTTTATTACGGCCCTGGATGGAGACATATTTCTTCCGCGGTGCACCATATCGCCGGCGATCTACCTGCGTCGAGATATTCGCTGCTACTGCGAATCTCCATAGCTTGAATTTTTATTATAAGTAGACTGTGGATTTTGTGCATTTATGACGAAAATAGACACGTGCAATTTAAAGCAGTCGGCGAATTAAAAAGATTTAAGGACATCGGTATATTAATTTCAGTTTAATAACACAATTAAAAGAAGAAATTAATTTCCATTTGGCCCCTGTGTCTTGCAATCAATGCAAACATTTTTTATTTTGCATAAAGATCCCCGCAGTCTAATTGTAAGTCACTTCACCCACGGTGGATACTTGTGAAATGAAAAATGGCAATAGTTGTACTACCTGAATGGCAAAACATGTTCTACCTGAATTGCAACAAACTAGACTGAAACAGAAATTTATTTTAATTGTATCCAATCAATTGCTACACATGAAGTATATTGTAGGAGGTATTAAATCAATTTTCATATTCATAAAATTTTCAGAAGAAAAGAAACAGAAGCGGTGCGTTAAAAGTATGAACGGAAATCGGAATTGGTTTTTCGAGGAGGCACTGTATCAGATTCGGAGACATAGGAAACGGAAACGCAGTCGCTATTAGCGTGCTTATCAATATTAATATTGAGCAGCTTATTAATATTAACGACGTCGGTTCGGCGAGCCGGAATTATCGAAGAAATTGCATCCCGAAGGAACAAGACAGTCCGGGACAGAGCGAAATAGATAGGCTGCTCTATGGGGGCAACCGAGTCATCATTAATATTATAGTGCAGCGGCGCTCATCGCGTCAGATCTATGCCGACCTCTTTCTGTCCACGTCCGATCCAGGAGAGATCCATGAGAGATCCATGCGGAGTCCGAAGGCCAGACGCATCAAAAGCCACCTTCCACCTCGTTTCTCTACCAATCTCGCTGAACGCGCACGCCACCAGACCTGGACGTCCCACCAGCCTCTAGACTCATTATATCTTCTTGATCCGAACCTTAAATTGATGACTATCTGTCCACCTGAAAATACGAGATATCCCGAACCCCGAGACTTCGGACGTGTTTTCTACCCTTCTCTTTCTTTCTTCTCGTGTGTCTCTGGACGTGTGCATGCGTGTTTCTTTTTTAAAGAAATCTTTGTTTGGCTGAGGCATATGTGTGTATGTGAGAGAGAGAGAGCGTACCAGTTTGCGCATAATAATTATGAATTACGAGATATAATTATGAAGGAGCCGAGGTGGGACCAGTTGACTGACGCGTCCGACCAAGCCGGACCTCCTCCGGAGAGTAGTTCGACAGCCGCTGGT
This sequence comes from Lasioglossum calceatum, assembly GCA_963966675.1. Taxonomy (NCBI): domain Eukaryota; kingdom Metazoa; phylum Arthropoda; class Insecta; order Hymenoptera; family Halictidae; genus Lasioglossum; species Lasioglossum calceatum. Next base: position 16,085,783 of record OZ016543.1, on the reverse strand, counting down.
TTATTTATTAAGCAGTGTCGTGGAAAACCAGAGATATCGCTGACTTCAAGTTTCACCACCGCAATCTGCGGATTGATCAACCCGACGCGATGGATTGAGAGGTAGAAACGGCGAACGGAATTATGGCAAAACAAGACGTAGACGATCGGCATCCTTCGGCGGAACTGGCGGAGCTCGCTTCTCTTTTGCAGACTCTTTTTCAGAAAATTCTGTGGAACGCTCTTCAGTTTCTTCAGGTAGCCCAAGGATTCTCGAGCAACGTCTGCGAGTCGGATAGAGCAGAAATGGTTCACGAGGTAAGAAAATGGCGTCGTAGCTTCCAATTCGCAGTACTTAAGCGTCGTCACGTCGACTGTTTAGCAGAGCAAGCGAACGGGGTTAACTAAAGGCAGTGTTCGCGCAAACATTGCAACCCCCGGCGGATTCGTCAGTGACTGATGACACCTCCTCGATCACGAACGATCTCGGAACGTCGCCACACGCCGAGACGGAAACGAACGGAGGTGGGAGGACTCGGCTATGCAAAGGCACGTCCGATACAAATCATGCTAATTCCGGATCAGCTGTCACTCGGATCGGGTCTCCCTTTCGGGGACGTTTCCCAGCGACAGAGAATCTTATGGCGATATCTTTGCGAGTTTTTTGGGGGGGAAACTCGTTCCCCTGATTCGAGGGACGAGAAAAAATGCTGGTGATAGTACAAAATTTTAATTATCAGTGCTTCGAAGTGTGTTCGGTGGAGTTTGAGTCTTAAAAACGTGAAAGTGATCATGTCTCGTGTGACTGAAATTTATTTCTGAATTTATTCGTACAGTGTAGGAGTTGTGGAACTAATTCTTGCATGAAATAATCGAAAATTATTCAGCATGACAATCTGAACATGAAAATTGAGATATAAGTGGATTTTAAAAAATTTATCTGTAACCTTTTACTTACAATTAGTTGCAAAAAATACCAGTAATGGTAACCAACAGGCATAATCGATGTGCTAATAAAGCGTCGTTGTGTTCGGTTGTTGATAAAGCTATTTCAACGGCAAGCACAGAGGACAAACAACGACAAAGAAATTTTATTATACTCCGGCGAGGGAACGCATGAATGGGCTAAACGCGAACGATTTGCTACTAATGAAACCGGTGAACCGCAGTATTTTTAATGCGACGCGCGGTACAATCTCGCCGGCTAATGAGTAGCTGGTGTCAAGTCGGAATGTTAATCGGCTAGAATTCATCAATCATTCCTACCGAGAAAATGTGGAACGACGTAATTTACGAAAACTAATCAGATACCTATGCGTTACAACAAGAAACCGAATAGATATAAATCATAATTACCGGCATTGCAAAAAGTCCGGGGCTCGATATCGCTTCTGCGGGATTTTTTTACAGCGTCTGGGGAAGCTACACCTTCCGCTGGCAATTAAAGAAATCATTCCGTGCCTCATCTTTCGCCTGAATCAAATCCTGAAACCGTCTATCTCACGAGAATCGCACAACGTCATTAAGGTAAAATTACGTCACTAATTGTTTTTATATTTTTTTATTGTAGTTAACAATTTTTTAATTCCTGAGTACTTCATTTTCGATCTATTTTCGTTCGATAAATTATACAACCTACGCAATTCAGACATTATTGTTACAAAGATAGGATATGTTAAAGAGGCGGAAAGTAGTTCAATAAATACAAACATCAGTAAACCAACAATTTCTCAATTCACAATTTATCCCTATTTCCTCCTTTCTGAAAATGCGCAACGCAGCGAAGATAGAAACGACTCCCAGTTGAAAAACAGTCGAAACCAGTGATCCGAAAATTGAGGAAACCGTTTAAAATTCAGAGCGGCGCGCTGCGACTCCATTGTTTAATATTCCTGCGTGGAACATGTTCCAGGCTGTGCAAAAAAACATTGGCCGCGGGTCTGACAGGCAGGGAACAACAGGCAGCGGTGTGCAAGGTGTCGCGGGATCCTCTAAGCACGTCGGTGAATGACTGACAAGTATGCAACTCGAGCGAGGCGCAGGACGGCGCGGAACACCGCGCAGCGAAAAGTAGCAAAGCTATTCCTGCGGTTGGTGTTTCCTCGCGCGACTTGCCAGGCTCGTCGACCGGTACCCCTCTGCCCCTCTTGTCAAGGGCATATCATTAATCTTGCTATGTTTTCTCGCGCCACTCGGATGTGGATTTAGAACCCGAGTCTCTCCGAGCGAAGATCTCTGGAAACGTGGAGGTGAACGCGGCGGCACCACCGCGCGACTACTTCGCGAAACCGTTTGTCTCCATTCCGCGATGCCGATCGAATTCTGCTGCCCTCTGACGCGAACATCCGCCGGATGTACCGTGGAATTCCCTTCGAAGAACGCTCTACAAAAATAGTTCCTCTCCTTGGACGATAACGAGCCCCCTTCCCCCATGCTCAGCACTTTCAAATCCGATTTACGGAAGTAAATCTATGTGGAACTTCAATATGCATCTCACTGAAATACGAATACGCGATCGAGGTACTTCACTCTAGACTGACCGATCTAGTGAACCTACCGAAAATATAACATTTATGATGCGCTTTTCGTGATGAATGTGGAACTTCAACGTGAATCTCACTAAAGCGCTTCCTAGACGATCAATATTATCGTCAATAAGAAAGGAAGCACAGGTGGATGAAGGAATGGTTTAAAAAAAAAATTAGTACACTCATGAAAATTTGTTAAGTGATCTTAGAATAAGTGAACCAACTAATTTTCGAAACTTTCTTCCTCTTTTTCCTTCGTAGCCATACTTGAAAAATCAATGTTCACTTTGTAACTGTGAAGATAGTTTATATTTACGAGATTGTACAATAAATTATTTAAATAAAAAAGAATTTTAAATACACCACATTTTGTATTTCATACAAACGTGGTAAAATCAAACTCTTTTCGATTGACTCAATATATTGCACAATCTTTCAATTTGATTTACAGACGATCAATATTATTGTACAATATCAATTATTGTGCAATATATTGACGATAATATTGATCGTCTAGGGGTCGCTCAAAATGCGAACACGCAATCAAAGTACAGGGTGGCGCAAATGATATGTCTGGTTTGAATTGTTTATAACTTTTTGAATTTTATAGTGAAATAAATAAATATTGGAAAAAAATATAGTTTACACAGAAGGGGAATTTTATTGAACTAGACGTGAAAGATTACATCTCGCAAATGGCGGCCACTTTCTGCTTGACACATTAGTGCTCTTTCTAACACATTTTCCATGACTTTTCGCAAAACTTCAGGTGTTATTGCACGGATTTCATTGCGAATATTGGTTTTCAGTTGGGGAATGGTCGCTGGCTTATTGACGTACACTCGCTCTTTCGAACACGCCCAAAGAAAACAGTCGGGAGCGGTCAAGTCCGGTAAACGCGGTGGCCAGTTGAAGTCACTATTGCGCGAAATACAAATTGATCGTTGGTTTTCAAAATAAAATTCGATGATTTTTGTTCGTTGCTCGGTTGTGTAACTTTCCATATTAAATTCTAGAAGAATACCTTGTTTACAAAATTCTGAAAAAAAATTGAAAAAATGTTGAAATAAAAAGGTTATAAAGAATTCAAACCAGACACATCATTTTGCGCCACCCTGTACTTGAAGGTAGGCTGACCGATCTAGTGAACCTGCCGAAAACAATAATCCGACTAAAATGAAAAGTACCGATGATTATCATCTGGGAACAGCATATTTATTCGGAAGCCAACAGGCGAACGAAACGAAACGGGCAACACATCAGTCCGCATCAAGCCTAATGTCCGCGATCGATCTAATCACGGTAATCGGATGTGGGTTAGGTCGGCGGCCCGGTCCGCGCGTTATTCAATATATCCGCGGAACCTCGTGTGTCTAGGCTGGCCATGCAGCTGCGTTCGCCAATTTAAATCGCATTGAACGGTATTCGACCGAAACCGGAATGCGATCGAACCTGGTCGCCGGGAGCCAGAGAGAAGCCTAATGGAGAAACCCGCTGCCCGTGTTTGATGCACGTCCGGTTAGCTGTTACGCGTTTTTACCGTTGCGCAGGCTCACGCGCGCGACCATTTTTTCGCGATTTCGTATATAACTGATGACGTTCTGATGGCAAGGTGATGTTTACAGGCGAGTTAATGACCCCGCGCGGCCCGCGGGGCCTCTAATGAAGAAATTCATGCCCGATGCTCCGGATCACCGTGCACAAAAGCTTTTTACGGGGCCGGCACGCGGATAAGGACACTTTGATGATGTTCGCGTATTAACTAATGATTCTCGCCACCTGTGACTTCCTTGATGGAGGAAATTGCGGATGAAATTGATGCGAGAAGAGAGGCACGTCGCGCCGTGCGCCGTTGTTAACGACCCGCGTCTGCCGCTCGCGTAATTTTGGCCATTTTGCCGGTACCGTGATGCGCCGCAGGTGTTGGACGGATTCCTCGCCTTTGTAGGCCGATTTCTGACGACGAAACCGTCCCGCGATGATTTCGGACGATATCGCTCGGTTATGTAGACTGATGAAAGTCGACCACACGCGTCACTTTTCGCAATTTCTCCGTATTTTCGCTCCCGTGATTTATTCTCGTATTAAATTCCGTTAAATTTTGTATTCTAGCATTTCTTGAAAATTTTCAGAATTTAATTATGTTTCGTTTCTTTGAACAAATTCCATCTCTCGGACTTTTTTAGACCGCAGTGCATTACCACCACTCAATTTTCCAACGCATCCCGCCGATTGAAAAAGATTAATAAAGCACACAATCGATGCATTTAGCATCGAGTATCTATCGAATCGCAAAAAACTCGAGATGACTGACAGCTAGGAAAATGTTGGAGTCAATGTTGCCGGGGTACGACATCCTTCTCCATATTAATGCGAATCGTCTGTCTTTCTCAATCGCGCGCGTACACTCTCGTTTCTCTCGACACATCTCCGGCCTGGACACTTTGTTCTGAATTGCAGATTTCCCAGGCACGCTTCCATCGTCATTCATTTTTTTTCTCTCCGTTTACTTACCTAGCCCCCTTCGTCCCGCGTCGATGTGTAACGCGTCGCGATTACAAGCGGCGATTAGATAGCTACTTGTCACCAATGAGTTAATGAGCTTTATTGATCGGCGCACGCGATACCGCGGCTGTTCCCGTGATAAGGGAACAAATTAACCGCGATTCAATTAAGCGATAATTAGAATTCAGCGGCGTATCAGCGAGCACGGTCTTCACCGTCCATAAATAATCAATTTCTTTCGTGGCGGGGCTCGACTTTCCCCGGAGTGAAAACGTCTGGGGCCATTTCGTTATCGAACGAGCGGATAACGTGCTTATCGTATTTCTCGCTGTAATAAATGAACGTGTTGTCATTTTTAAAAGACAACTACATGCCAGCCACATTCGGTGTTAGATTGTTGCTAAAATACACTTCTGTAATTAATGAAGATCAGCGATCCTTAAAAAATTTTCGAGTGGCCTAATCTCCCGGATAGATTCGCGGCAACTTAGCTGAATAATTGCGGCACGATTTGCAGAGTTTTTTAATCAAGAGCCACGGTTTTTATCACGCGCCCGGCTTTTTCCAACGGAATCGTTATGAAACCACCATTTTTTTCCTTTTCCTCTGTTCGATTACCGCGCTCGCGCACGTGAAAAGTGGGCAGGCCGCTCGAATGGTAATTACGGAGCTGTATGCACTTCATTAGCACTTACCAGCGGTTGCGTAACGGCCGGCGTGTCATTTTAATGTGAGCACGATCAAAGATTAATGGACGGGACGCGCGGCTGTTACAGAAGGATCCAAGAAAACCCGCGTGAAAGACGGAGACTCGTGATCGACCGTGAACGAAAGGATAGAGGATCGAATTAAAAAAGATGAAACGCCGGACCCGACGATCTGTCCGAGACTCCCTGAACATCGCTGTGGTCCTGGCAAACATAATCCGCCTCTTAAATCCACGACTTCTTGCGACTTCTCTTTCGAGAAACTTGCCGAGGACCTCCGACAATGTTACGAATCTACAACTCCCAGAAGACAAGTGTGAATACGCGGTGTCCGAAAAATGTTGCATGCAAGAATCAACAAATCTGCGGAGAGCATTTTCGCGAAAGAAAAAGTTTCTGCAAATCACCTTAGGAATTACCTGGAATCACCACTTTGAAGGCAGTACAACACTTTTGGGACACTCTGTATTTAACGAGCGATAATTGTCGCTGATTTGGACACGTTCGTCAAGGATCGTGCGATTCGCTATGGATTTTAGATACGAGGAAATGCACTATAATCAAACCATTGCAATTCTCATCGCAAAACATGCACTCGCATTTCTAGCAGGTAGCGAACGTGTTAATTCAATATTTTAGCAATGCAGCCCCGTTTCTCGCGTCGGATCAATCATTTACGGGTTGAAGCGGCTCAGAAACAATCAATTTATAATCCGCAATTAAACTTTAAGGCCGTCCGCAAGGTACGAGAGAGGAATGTGCATGGTAATGCAAGGTGTGCGGCGGCGGCAGTGCAACGGGTCGCGCGCGACTCGCACACAGGTTCGCGTCGTTGGTTCTCTCTCCTCTCCCCTCTTCTCGTTCCCCTCGCGGTATTAATGACGATCATTAATTCCTTATCACCTTTAACACATTTTTTTCTCGCCGGGATCGGTTCCCGGCGCGAACGCCTAGTCATAAAGTGTATCCTGAAAAACGATCGGCGAAACCGCGGAACACGACGCGGCACCGACATCCGAGAAGAATAATTGCGCGCGGCAATTAACAATGACGTTTTTGTCGGGGCTCCCGTCGCCTCCGAGACGAGCCATGCGAATGATTATCCTGCGCATCTCGCAAACATCCGAATAACAAGCAAGACATCGATTGTTGGTCGAGGAATCCGTGTTCACGTTCTGAGAATTATTACCTTTCAATTATTAAATTTTATGGAAACTTTCTGTGCGAGCAAAAGTCCATTAAATTAATGGCGTCGTAAAGGGTGCTCAATGCTAATTATTAGACTGTGGATTTTATAATCAGAGTGTGCGCGTGAAGCACAAAATGGTAAAACAATAAAGGCACTTGGAAAAATACAGGGTGTGGCCGGACGGGTGGTACAACCGAGCAGGGGGTGATACTACATGTAAAAATAATTTGACGCATCGTTTTCGAGGTAATCGAGGCTGCACAAGAATCGTCTGACGCGTCTGACCATGATCAACCAAATCTACTTTGTACATGACTAACGCACGCGAACCTAGCGGAACTGTCAAACGAAAAAATGTTATTCCTTTTTTCCGACTTATTTTTACATGTAGTATCACACCCTGCTCGGTTGTACCACCCGTCCAGCCACACCCTGTATTATTCTATTAATTTCTAGTGTGTTAAAATGACTCAGAGGTGAAATATAAGCCCTGTTTGATGTATAATTCATGAAAATCTATTAATTACGCACCTTGAACTATTGCGAGGAGTTCGGATAAATCCAACGTGGCGGCTGGGTACGTTCGAATGTTGTACACGCGTGTAATAAAGCAGACGAACAATAAATATGAATTACAGCGAGGAAATTAACACGCGACAATAAAACGATTAGAATTCTTCGAATCAATGAGAATTGCTAGGCTGTGGCGTTCAGAACGATCACAATGCGTTTTATATTCTTGCTTGTAATAGCTATTTAAAGCTCATAATAGTTATTTTTAGTAAGCCGCAGCTGTCAACAGTCTCAAAGAGACCTGAAGTGTCCTCGACATTTTATAAGTTCGCTTTTCTAACAATGTAAGATTATTTATGAAGTTGGATAAATGGATTTTTCAATTTACATAGACGGCGCGTTGATAATTGATTCGAGATAGTACCGAGTGTTTAGGAAGCTTAAAATTAATTATAATTGTTATGTTAAGGCTAAATTGTGCACGCAAAGGGGTGAAACGCAGTTTCCAGACCACTGTAGCTCTGTATGCACCACACAAACCTCTCTAGAACCGAATTTGTCGCCTCTTATCAAACAAATTCGGATCTACAGGGTAGATGTAGAGCATTAACTGGGCCTTCTCCTATCGGCACATAGATCTTACGACATAATCGAGAGTTTTCTTGGTTATGGCGCTCGTGCCGGTTATAACTTCTTCGTTGGCCCAGTATCAGACGATCACGGCCCGCCGCTTCCTGTTGTTCTCCGTCTGCGAACCTGAAAATGTTCTTCAATTAATATCTGGACTCCCCGTCCCACAAATATGTAGTCTCAATTCTTACAGTCAAATTGCTGACAAGAATAATCATAAAAATGTTCAAGCTTTCAAGTATTTTTTGTCATCGCATCAAATATGAAAAATCAAAGCATTTCCATCACCTTTTACTTTTTTATTACTGTTTTTAGTGCTGTTCAAGGAGCAATTTTCAGGAATATAGACACACGATTAAAATAACTATTCACCTTAAAAAGTTTCTTTTTAAGATCTTTTTTAATTTTTAAGATCAGTATTAAATTTGAACTTTGCTCGTCCCAGGAGTATTTCCAGTGTGTCCAATAAACAGTTAAAATTGGCGCTCTCACTAGCCCAGATCAGGAGAACTCGAATCGCCGAGTCATTCGAAAATAGACTGGTTCCGCCGAGTCACTCTCGAAGGGAGCAGGGAGGCATCTATTTCTGCGTGTCGCGAAACGAAACTTTCTTCGTGCGTGTAAAAAGCCCATGAATAATTCCCATACTTTTTCTCGACTTCCTTTCCGACTTTTCTTCCACACCTATGAAACCTCGAACACTTTGTCGTTGCACGAAACAGTTAAAACAAACAACACCGACCCGTTCCCACACCATTATCCTTATCGCAACCCTTCAACAACGAATAGCAAAACTAGAAACAACAATACACTCTCTTGAAAATTCGTGAAAATTCAAGAAACATTAATCTCGGAAATTTCAGGCAAAGAATACTGAACTAAACTAAATTATTTCGCACTAAAATCACTAGTCAATATCAGAATGAACTAAATCGGCTAAATTGTGCGAACGTCCTTTCCTATCATTTTAAAATGCTGAATAAATTTTAAAACGCTCGTTGTACTAATGCTAATAAATTTTTTTTTTTCCTTATTTTACGTCGCTTTTGAAACTCCTATTCAGGAGTTATTTCGCGACGGGACCTACAGTTTTTATAAGGAGGGTTCCGAACCACCTTGGGCAGACCACAGTTTCAAATAGCACATGGAATTTCCAGAGGTGCCGGCGTCGGGGGTGCTAATAAATTGAAAATAAATACCGAGTAAAATATAGTGTATTGAATCGAAAATTTTCGAAACTCCCGCCACGAGGGAGGCCAGGATTCGATTATCGGGTTCGACAGGCCCCGATAGGCCATTAAAGATAAATCCTGTTATGTCACTTGGCACACTTCCTGGGCGCATATCATAGCGGGTTATCTTTAGCGACAATAATCATATTACACCTGCGCAGCCGATAGTGATTGATGCTCGTCCCTGGGATCGAAGGCACCTGAGCGTTAACGGCTCACGGATGACACAGCTGAATGCTAGCAAGGTCGTGTTCTCCTTCGTCCTCTTTCTCTTCTTATTCCTTAGCGGTACAGCTCCTTTTATTTGAGCGCCGACGATGTCGATGTACCTTGCGTTTCCAGGTTACTTGGTCATCCCGCGCCGACGATGATGTTTACCTGAAATCATCGCGGGGTTGCAGTTAGCCGAGCACCTCGAGGATCTGTTCGTCACTCTCGTAATTAGCTTAACGTGTTCCACTTAGAGTATTTTCTGGAAAACCGTTTTCTATCAGTGTCACTTGGAAGTTGTACTATTGACGTTGTGGATAGAGATATCGAAGGAAACTTAAGCTATTCAGGTTATTCATAGAAAATGAAATTATTACAAGCTTTATAGATGTTATTGGTAATTTTTGCATGTATCCGTGTCGTTTATTGACAGTTTATCATCAGTAGAGAAATCGAAAGAATTTGAAATTGTAAAGGGTTGAAATTGTAAAAGAAGAAGTGGGTGTTTATGTTTCTCAGTGACCAACCCAACCCAAATTTGTCCACCACAGTAAGCGTCTTTAGAAGTCAAGTAGTTAATCTAGAGGACCAACAAAGGGATAGTTTGTCAGCTTAGGCTAATCTCCTAATTTCTTGTACTTCAAGGGATGAGACCACTGCAGTCAGTCAAAATATTGTACAAATTCACTATTCTCTTGAAAAATTGAAACGGATCGGTCACAATACAATAGAATGACAGGATTCCTCAAGCTTTGCCTTGGAGGTGCTAACCCTCTTAGAATCCACCCCTCAAGCTTACTAATCGGGATTAACCCGAATAAGGGCGGGCTGTAGCCTATACCTGGCGTCAATACGCTACAAACCTTTCACTAGTCTGCCAATTATCTTTAATCCTTGTCATTATTCCAAATCAATATTTTGGAAATGTTATTCTTCGTTTTGTTTTGATTAATTCGATACATAATGAATTTTAAGAACAATCAGTTCGAGGATTTTGCGTCTGAAGACTGTTCAATGATTATTTTGGAAGCATTTGAAAAATTCTTTGAAAAATTCAGAGTGACATTTAGCCTTTCTGATGTTTAATGAACAGACGTGTCGTATATTTATGAAAAAGAGCAAGTTCAGTGACTTGTGGTAAAAATGGCTCGCTAATGAGCATTCCAAAGTTGGTCGGAGGCCTTAATCTCCAGAAAGCCGACTCCGAGACTGCCATTCGAAACGAATCCTTGCGAGCACTTATTTACGAGCAGGTAGACGTTGATTTGCTCCCTTGGGACGCAAATAATCTCCCCTCTGGGATCAATAAGCCGAGAGACGGGTTGGTAATATGAATTTTATAAAAGCTTCTTCAACGTTGAACGCTCGGAAGAACTGCCACAAATTTTAACATATAAATCGAATCGCAAATACCGTCCTTGCAAAGCAATTTTCTTCGATCGAATAAACCAACCTTGTTGAAACAGTGAATTGCATAACCAAAGGCGATCCCGAAATAATTTACGTTCCTTTAACACTAAACCTACCATTGCTGGTCAAATGACCAGTCTTACATTTTTAATTTTATAATTATTGAAATTATGACGTTGCTTACATGGAAAATGATTCGATAAGTTTCTTTATCCAAGCGCAATGAAAATAATAGCAATAAAAATTGCACGAAATCTAAATAAATGGAGCATTGTCATTTTTATCTGCTGAAACATTTTAATCGCTTTCAGTGTTCGGTAGTTTCAGTGTTAACCAACGAAATTAAAATTAAAATATTTTTGGGAGATCTCGTAGATAGATTAAAAATGTTGTAATTAATCTGCCCTGAACTTATTCAAAGTATTATTAAACTTTCCCTATTCATTCTGAGACAATACATACAATGGCGTAGCGATGAAAATCGTGCAAAGTTTCCAAGAGCGTCCCGTCCAGAGGGCGTATTCGAACGATCCATGGGTTCCGATAGGTGGATAGCGTTGGTTGTCGGAAGTTCCACGGGGTTTTCCCTTGTATCGACCCGAAAAGCCACCCCCTTCGGTGGTCTCCGCCATTACCGTCCAGGCGCGCGTCTGCACCCCGAGAACCGGCGACGCTATTATCGTCATCCCCCTGTTCACATAATTTTCGGCATTAGAACTGTTGCTCCGGGAGGCCATCGAAACTTTTCTGGCCCTGTTGCCGGACTCTCTCTCTCTCTCTCTCTCACTCTCTCTGGGCTCTCTGAGTTACGGCCGAGAACAGAAACCCAGCGCGTAAAACGACTATACTACGCGTCCCGACTCGCAAACTGTAATGCTTTCGAAATTACTGCGACGAAGTGGCGGGTCCCGACCGATAAGAAACTGTGTTTATTAGCGTGAAGAGAGACGGATAAAATACTGGAACTTCCGCTGACCCGTAGAAATTGCACGGTTTAACTGACTCGAGCGTACTTTGGTGTGACGGTTATGCGAGGGATTCAGGAGCAAATGTTTTCTGGCTGGATACTGTGTTGTAATAATTAGAGAACGATCGGATTATACGAGCCACTTCTATGGATTAACGAGCTTAGATCGAAATGAACAATTTGCAAAGCAGGTGTTGTAGAATAGATATTAGTCTCTAACAATTTGATCACTCACTAGGTGATAACTAGACAGCGGATCTTTCTGCAAAACAAAAATCTTCCACCTAAATTGCAACAAACTGGTTGAAAATAATATAACAGTATTTGTAAATTCTTCTAATGTTTTTGCTGTTTTCAATTACATCTACTCATTTTTGTCATAGATGCATAAAATCCGTTGTCTATAGTGATAACAGGTTTGAAGAACGTACCTCTCTTTGATTCTATGGTTTTTCGGAGGTTTTCGCAATTTTTTAAAGTTCGTCTCGTTGGCGTTGTATTTCACAGTTCTACATAAAATAATATCGTATTCTTTATATTTTATAGTCTTTCCGTTTTTGTTGCTCGATTACATACCTTTTAATCGAGAGTCCAGTGTTGATTTGGTAGAAAATTGAATGCACTGCCTCATGACGGTGAGATTTTCCGTGGTCCCTGGAATAGAAATGAATTTGCTTAGATTGTTTTTGCGGCTGCGTCGGCAAAGAACTTTGCGAACAGCTACGTCGAAGCAGAGCCGATGGAATTAGCTTCGTTTAGAACCGCGGGCAGAACATAAATGAAATGTAGAGTACCGTGTAAGTGGCGATAAAAGCCGCCGAGTCAGCATCAATCAACCCTTTCACCGGCGAGAGCCCCTCGCCGGACAATCGACATCCGCACCCTAACAGTCCTGGAAAAATAAACCAATCGCGTAACTACTTTTGCTTGTTCCACCGCGATACACGTTCTTTCGTTCTGCATTTAATTCACTTCCATTCGTTACTCGTCCAATGTATTTCTACTTTCGATTCACTTTCGTTCTGGGCTCGCTGTTCGAGTCGTTGTAAAATGTAATTTTTATATATCTCTTCAACACTTTGGCGAGATCAAATTAATTCACAAGAAACTTCGACGTGTGCAGGCAGCGAAGTCCCGTCGGAAAGCCTTAGACTCAAAAAATGGTGGAAATTTAGACGAGGTTTATACCTAGGCATCAAAATATAATTGACACTAACTGGTAAGAATTCCAGAACTCAATTATTAAAATTCCTATTTTTAGCAATCTCCAGAATAAAAATTTTTGGAGTAAACTACAACCTTTAACAACACCACCAACTTGAAGAAACCTTCCACTACCCAGTCCGGAGCATAAAAATCGAAGCTCAACAATATTCACAGACACGCCAAGAAAAAGGATAATTCTCTCGAAAATATCAAAGACTGTACCTATTTCCACGATAATAAAAATGTCCCGAGTACAGTACACTCTCTAGAACCACCGTAAGCTCACAACAAGCGGAAACAGATTCTGTAGCCTCCGAAAAGCTCCATAAAAATCAGTCTTCCGACCTACTCTGCCGAAACGAAGGCCCGATCCTCGCAAGGATAAAAATCGTTCGACCACCATGAGATCACCGTACATCGTAGCGTGGGTTCCACCGGCGGGTCGCGACCCCGCGACGTAGATGCGCCGTTATCAGTCCTCCTCAGGGTAGATAAGAGTCCTGGTAGTGTCGGTGCTCGCAACACAAAGAGTCCACCGGCTGGTCGGATGGCTGGACGGGACGTGATGGCTGAACCGACGAATAAACCAATAAACGGCGCAACCATCTGCTCGCCAGCCGGCGTGTATCTCTTTCTCACTTTGTCCCCTCTTTCTCTTTCGCTCTCTCGCGCTGTCTCACTCCCATTCTCCGGTCATCTCTCTCCGACATTCGGTGCCCCATCGCCTTCTGTCCTCGCCATTCTTCTCTCCCCTCTGTTCGTTCCCGTTTCACCAAACCCCTCCTCCGGCCCTGGCCCCCCTCGACATCGGCCACCACCATTTTATACGATCCTGAAATGAGATCCACGCGAGGGCTCAGCATCCGTGGGGAACTCCCGCGGCTTTTATTCCACGACAATGAACGGAGCCAGCCAGGACTCGCATAACCGCGATTTTTCGAAACGCTGAGGAATTCCGCCTCCCGATAACCAACCCCTGCGAGATGGGGGATGTGATCGGTCGATGGGATGACGAAGGGGCAGCCTCTCTCTCAGATTGGGAGTACCGATGCGTGCTCGGGGACACGTGTTACGATGATTGGTGCCACTGACTTCCCTTTCCGTGTATTAACTCGGTTTCGTACAGAGGTTCTCGCTTCCGAACATCAGAATTGACAGAGTACAAACAGGAAGTCGGGTTTGCATGAATTTTCTTTCTCGTAATGATTGCGGCCACTGACTTCCCCGCCCGAGTATTAACCATTTGCAGTTGGAGCTATTTTAACTTGAAAATTAAACATTTCTTCCGGACTAGAATAATTCCATTGTATAGTATTTTTTGCATTTTATGAATATGTAAATTGATATAACTCCTCGTACAATACTTACATGTATTTTTTGAATAATAGTACAGTGATTGTTGGAAGGATTGAAACCGCATCGAATATGAAGAAATATTGAGAACCATCATAAGTCACTTGGTCAAAAAATTTAGAAGAGAAAAGAACATATATATTTTTTGTACGGCTGCTTCATTTCAAAAGAAAGGCGTAATATTCATATTGGTTAGACTTTGTTTAAAATCTTCGTCACGAGTGTGACTCGTGTAATAAAAATTGAAATTCTAATGGAATGATCTTCTAATGGAAGAGAATATTAATAGCCTAAACGCAGCTAAACATTGTCGTCAACATGATTACCGAAGCCGTCAGATTTCCGAGTGCCAAAATGAGGAAGAATCGAGTGGAAAATAACACAGTGAAGAGAAAGTTTAGGAGGCGGAATTTCCAGAATTTGGAAGCACGCCGCAGGTAAATCGAAGGCCGATCGTTCTCCGCCATCGTTTTCAGTCCCATTAGCTTGCCGAGGACCACGATACCTGCGCGGCTCTGAAGCCCGGGCGAGGAAAAAGTTGAACAACAGCACAACAGCGAGGATCCTCGCTATATTGCCGCAATAGAACTAACTCCATAAAACCGGACACGGAGTTCCGAGAAAATTCTCGGCGGTCCGTTAACTTTGCATTTTAACGGAGGAGCCTCTAACAGTTTCTAATCGCTGCCCAACTCGTCGGGGAAATTCGAGGTAACTCCGTCCGAGTACTTTTAGCTGGAGCCCTGAAGAGGGAAATTCTGCGACGATATTCTACGGAGATGATTCAACTTTTATCTCGCGTAAATAATTACTAGACTGCGGATTTTATGCATTTAGGACAAAAGTGTTTAGGTGAAACACAAAACAGTAAGAATATCTGACGATTTGAAAAATACTATTATTGTTGCCTGTGGCTTAATAAAATCATTAAGACAAGAAATAAATGTTTGTGCAGCTCCTATTTCTTGTAATTGACTTGGGAAACGTTTATTTTGCATAAAGATCCGCAGTCTAATAATTACAGATCGCGGAAAATTCGTTTTTGGAATTGTCGCGGATAAAAAGAAATATGCAGAAATCTTCTCTGTTTTACGCAACCGAACTAAAAGCAACGATAATAATTTCCGAAGAATAATAGCGGAAGGTTTTTACCGCGCCGCAGTGAAAACTTAAAAATGCAAAAACATAAAAAGGAAGTGCGCCTGAGCGCAATGTGCGAAAAGGAAAACGGGGTCGCAATAATATTTAGCATGCACTGCGGCATGCATATTTATGAATAAATAGCTCGAGACTTCACCTAATTGTATGCATTAGTGTAAAACAATTACATCTGCGGCTCGCGCGAAATTTATGTATCTCCGAGAAGAAAATGGAACATTGCGTCATAGGGCGTTAAGATGAATTTCGTAAAAAAATTAGAAGAATACTTTTTACGATCTGGAACTCGGAATGCCGAATCTGTTACGCACACGTATAAAAGTTTTATACGCCTCCGGCATGCAACGTATCGGTGTCAGTGGTGGGAAACGACTCGCGCCCATATGGTGGACTATAAAAGAGTAACGAGACCTCGTTGCGACTCCCATGGTCGAATTGCGCCGCGTGACGTCACTTCTCGCGGAAACGTGTTAATTTACGACCGCGACGCTTTAATTTTTAGGCGTCGGGCGTCGCGAAATGGCGTGGAAACGCTGGGAAATTAGCGTAATTCTGTGTACGTGGCTCTCACAACCGGGAGACCCATTTTTATTCCAGCAGAACACCACTCATTGTCAGTTTTGAAGCATTTATGCACACACGCACTCGTGCGATTGTTCCGTATCAGTAAAACGAAAAATCCGAGGTGACTCGTTCCAATTTCAATCGACTTTTACTCGCAGTCAGTACCTAAAACCAAATGAACGAGCGTGCAGAATAATTACAAAATCGGAAGTGAATCGTTCTGACCTCATTAGCAGCGGTTCTATTAAAAAATTTAAATGACCATTCGGATCGACATTAATTCCACAGTGCACGAACAAACGTGCTGAATAATTACGAAAGCAGAGCTCCGAAGTGAATCGTTCCGATCTCTCCAGGCGGAGTTCCAGCGTCAAAGATCGTATAATTCTCGTTACATTGTTTTGTTAGCAGTTCAAAGGAGTCGGGCGAGGGAAAAGAAAACGCGGTGCCTCGTTCCTTCCGTCGGATTTCGATTACGATAGTAGAAATCAGCGAGCCGTCACGCGATGTTTTGCCCAAACGGATCGTTAAGCGTTTTAACGGGCCGGACGAGGGTTCTCAGTGAATTTTGCCGAGCGTCGGTTCAACTTTCGTCGAATCTGCATCGCACGCCCACGCTCCTTTTCCCATATCATTCGCGCAAAAAACACAAAAAAGAGAAAACAACGAGCGGAGAACGTCAAAGACGCAAAACAACGGAACAGTTGTCGACCAGCTACGGAAATGGTAACAACGTTTCACTCGATTACACGTTATACGTTCCATTACTCGGGCTTCGTTCGCTGTATCAACGCGATAAGCTTAAGGTGTGCGCCGCGTCTCGAAAATAATCTCTCGCTTCGGAATTAATTAAAAGCAAGATAGAGTTTACGCGATACCCTTCACGCGATGGAAACTAACTTCGAAATTTATGTATCGGTACTGCTCGAGCAGCAGCGAAGACGATTGCTCTTTCTTGAAATTCCCTCGCTGCAATTAACCCAGATGTTACTAGCGTCCTCGCGGAGGTAATTTGAATTTCACGGGGAATAAACTTTTATCTCCTGCGAGCCTGGTCCACTTTACCGCCCTCGTCTTGATGTTAAAAATTTTTTCCATTTCCCACGCTTCTTCTAAGTGGCACGAGAGATCCTACGATTGAGCTTACTCCACTTTTACTTGAAACTTCGAAAAGAGAAATCATTCAAAGAATGAAACGCTTGCGACGTGCACCTAATGATTTCGAGGATTCTATTGAATGAGCACCATCTCCGCGAATCGCGTAAACACCGTCAAGTGGGAGGATCAGTAAGCAGACGATTGTGAATGGAGTCATTCGGTGTCGAAACCGGCACGCCTAACAAATAAACACGCTGAAAGCTCGTGAGTGATGCTTGTAATGTCCAAAAATCACCGGCCCGTGTATTCTTTGACGCGGCGGAGGACAACAACATCGATCACCTGACGGTTTGTCGCGTCATGCCGCTTCTTGTTCATTCAGGTGTCGATTCACGCCGCCTGTCGATATGTTTTAACTAATAACACGATCGACAAACGACGTGTGTTTCGCGTGTCGATTTCCCGGTGTCGATAGGCACGAAATTGAGACGACCGTGCTTTGAAAAATGATCTTCCGGATGATCTTATTTGATGGGAGCCTAGGAAACGATTTCCAGCTGGACTAATATTAGATAATACGTGATAATGAATCGACCACGAATTTTTGAGCACTCTGTGCAAGATTGCGTCAGCTGCAGGTGCCTCTGAATTGCATGAGATTTTTTTCAGAAAAGTTTTGCAGGATAATGAAAGCCAGGAAAATATTTCCAGCTGGACTAATTAGACAGTAATTGATCTACGTGATAATGAATAAACCACGAATTTTGTAACACTCTGTGCAAGATTGCATCAGCTGTAGGTGACTCTAAATTGCATGAGATGTTTTGAGAAAAGTTTTAGAGGATAATGAAGGCCAGGAAAATATTTCAAGCTGGACTAATTAGATAATAAAGGATCTACGCGATAACGAATAAACCACGAATTTTGCAACACTCTGTACAAGACTGCATCAGCTGCAGGTGACTCTAAATTGCATGAGATTTTTCAGAAAAGTTATAAAGGGTAAATAAAGCCAGGAAAATATTTCCAGCTAGACTAATCTATCTAGCAATGGATATATTGAAAATAATTGCTTTATTTGTCGATGAATCTATGGACCAAGAATTTTGTTGTCACTGTGTACAAGCTTGAGGTGGCAGCAGGAAACTCGGAAGTGCAATTGAGGCTTTCAGAAAAGCTCGGTTGGATAAACGAAAGCCAGGAATCGAGGACCAATCGGGCCATAACGAAAATGGACCATCAGGGCGGACGTGCCTGCGAGTTTTAGGGATCGAAAGGCTAGACGTGGAATGTGGACCGACTGAGTCCTTGATTGGAGTCATAGCCGGTTTGCCCTCGTGCACACACATCCACTTTCAGTATACTGTCGCCTTCCTGAGCACAGACCGAAAGACCGGGCGGTTGAATGGAGAAAGAGAGAGAGAGAGAGAGAACGAGAGAGCCTGTGGCAGTGACTCGATGGGAATGGCACTCTTGAAAGTGTCGTTACCGTTTTAACAACTGTAGATTTTATAATAGGGGGAGGGCCAAAACCTTTCGAAAATGGTCTTGGCAATCGGAGGCGACTTTAAATTCTTGCAAAATTGCTTACGACCTAGAAAATAATGGCAGCGGACAGGTCCATTATGACTGTTTCTAGTAGTTAAGTCCAGTTTCGAAAATAGTTAGCGAAACGGGGACGCCTGTGAATCTATTCGAAGCTCAAGGAGGCCGTGATAATGATAATGGCGGCGGTTGTGGGTTTCACAACGATCGGGGAACGTTATGATTTAATTCTTCGAGGAATCGCAGATAATTTTAGACATCTGGACCACTTTGACTCGACTCAATGCTACGGAAGTCTTTGCAAATCACTGCGATAATAACTTTAATTTTTTGGCACACAAAATCTGTGACAAATGTATTCGTACATTTTTATTACAAAAATGTTGATGTTGGTTCCAAAAAATATGCTGCGGCGTTAAAAATCTGTTTCAACGTTAAAGCTAATTGGAATCAGAGCAGTAGGATTTCATTTCTAAAATAAGGATAAAGAAGATAGAAATGCAGGAAATGAAGAAACTACGCGCAATCATTTTCACAAGGACAAGCCGCAGTCGCTTTTTCCATTCGTTGTGAAACCAAGCGAAACGAAACTGTGCCGCCAGTGAGGAGCACAGCGAAAATCGATCGATGTCCCGCCAGATTCCGAGATGCTGGCCGAAACAGCTCGCGAAATTCGCCAACGTTGGCGCCACTGTGCGTATTCAAAACGAGCCAACCCGGGCAGGATCCTATTTTTTGTTTTAATCAATCGAACAAAAAATCTGATATTTCGTACAGAAAGTTACACGAAGCCTTACAAGTACAATGGGAAAGACGTGAATGTAAAACGAACTCGACGAGCAACAGTGAAGTCGTTTCGTTGGCGGAACGTGGCTGTTGGAAATGTACACAAAACGAACAGAAGTGAATAGTAATTATTGGAGTTTACATTTCGGTATACGAGAAAGTACACTTTGCAGGAAAAGGTGGACTGTAGCCATTTTTCTGCTGGAAATTGTTTTCGTTTGCGAGACGTGAGTGGTTGTTGGAAATGTAAATAAAATGAATTTCCACCATTACAAAAATGGAGTGTAACCGTTTTCTGTTGACAAAGTTGTTCGGCTTCGTAAACAGAATTCGTCAGACTGTGAATTCACCTGAATTTCATATAAATCTCTACAAAACGTTTGCCTAGAGAAGATGATTTTACACACTGTCGATGAAGAGGCTAAGTTCGACATCTGACTACACAGTTTTCTGCTAAATTCTGCGTTACTTAACATTACAAAACCAATGTGAATTACCAGAAGTTCGTGCAATTCTACGAAACTAAACGAAAATATTCTCACCGATGTTCTACCGCAGAGCCATTCAAAACTGCACACACACTTCGGCCCATCAATGGCCTAAATATAGTCTACGCAACTATGAACTCATACTCACGCTCACAGAACCCATCTGGCGTCGGGTATTTTGAAATGCGTCGACGATTCGTTGCCAGAGATCACGACGGAGGTTTCACCACCGTTCCACCCCTCCGTCACGAGATGATAGCAATGGATTCCCGACGAGTCTGCGCTCTGGGGGTTGAAAACGGACATTAACATCGACGCAGAACACGGCCGCGAACGAAATCGACGTAATTCTACAAACCAACGAACCTTGCGAACCCATTAGCCAATCCAGACAATTCAAACTCCATATTAGACCCTCTATCCATCGTTTCAACGTACCCTGCAGCATCCAAAGAGATCCTTCATCATTTTCCATCGAAAGATTCCCTCGTTGAAGACAAAGATAAACGAAAATCTCGCATCTACAATCATCACTGTCCACTGTGATCTACGTAGACCTAGCAAACCGATTTTCAGATCGAAACGACGATCTCTCCTTGCTCTAGAGCTCCAAGATGAAGGACACCATGATCATCCCCGGGACCTGCGCGTCGCTCTAAATCGAGGACCAAGTGCTCCGTCGATGGTCCAGGTTGTTTTTAATTAAATGAGCTCACCGATCACTGATCTTCAGCTTCCAGAGTCGAGACGATGGTTTTTGGTTGTTGGAGGTTGTTTTTTCAAGGAGACACGGCTCGCGACGCTTTTCCACGGGCACACACGAACGCCATAGGACGCCGAGGCCGAGTTTGCGTGGTGGAGTAGACGGATCGACGCTGGGCGTCGCCATCGCGGGGTTGAAAACGAGTAGGGTGGCTGATGCTCCATGGTGGGAGAGACCCCGGCGCGGAAGGAGAGCAGGCTGCAGCGTGTCCGATCGGCTCCACGGAGACCTGCAGACTGTCCCGAGGTCCAGCCGCGTCCCACCTCGGCCCAGGAACAGTCATTAACATAAATTGTCTTCGGTGACAGTTATTTCCACCACTCTTCGGCCCCAGCTCCGCCGAAATGATATTAGGAGGCCGCGAAACTGCGAAGGAATTTCATTTTTCTCGACGGCCACGCGCTATCGAATTCTTTTTCGCCGACACGCTCCCGAGCATGCAGAAATTATGTTAATTATTGTTCAATAGTACGGACCGTTTTACCGAAAAAATGTTCGTCGTACGTAGATTATTCAATGCAAGAAGACATCGAATTCCATATCATTTTGAAATAACAAGCGCTATCTAATCATTTTTTTTTAAATTTTCACTTAAACCACTTTTATTATGGGCACAATTATTATTGGCCTGTTTCTTTATAAATTGTGGAAAGTCAACCCACGTTCGGCTGTAATCAATGAACTAAAAATTCGGAAACGAATCGAAGTTAGGATAGGTTCAAGTTCATTGTAAACATTTTGTTTTTGATAATTTGGCGAAGACGGAGACGAAGGTGCCCGCGCAAGGAGAGATGACAAATTACACGCGATAAGTGTCCGCATCGAGCAGAAAAAAGCAATTCGACGAGATCTTGTTCGAAAGCCATCTGCATGCTGATCAATGGCAGCGCACAGATTGCGGTATCCCGAGCCTATTTATATTCCGCATTCCTCCTGGCAATATCTTGTTCGTGATATTGACCGTGACCTTGAGCCTGTCGACGTATTCGGATAGACAGCCTCCGAAGACTGCATAGTCACGGATAGTAGTCATTGATCATGGCTGCAAGATATTCCGTTGCGATAACCATGTCGCCCACCAGCTTTCTCGGCTCGGAGATCTGGACGTCTGCGAAGTTCCCTAGAAGATTTTTCGTCTGATTCGAATAACAATTTTATTAGTAAATTATTATGGTTTTGTAAAATACACTGTCGTCATATCTTTTAATTATATTTTGTTACAGTATAAAAATTTGTTGTTCCCTCTTACATGGATCTAAATTGCTCCTTCGAATGATTAGACAGTACTTGAGAAATTTAATAGAAGGTGTAAGATCAAGGAAATAATTAAACAATGTTAAATAATTCTTCGAGGGTTGAAGAACAGACTACGTTACCAGCTGCCAGGAACTTCGTGGGTACCGTAAGCTAATACTGTAGGTAGTGTATCTTATCTTTCGTTGGTAGAAATGGGAATCACAGAAAGTCAACTAAAACAGAATATTTATGCAAAGAAAAATTTATATTCAATATTTATTGTAAGTGTATTTTCTACAAGATCTACTTGGAATTTTGGAATAACATTTTTGAAGCTTTTTCAAAATATTACCAACCATTGGATTTTGAAGAGGTTCCAGATGGAGGCACCAGATGGATCATTTCTAAAAGGGAAAGTTTGTATTATGTTTGTCAACGTGTTCTACACTTTACAAAGACATTATACATGTCTATACAGCATAAAATTCCCATAGTTTGATTGCTCACATTTATGCCAAATTCTCTTTAAAAGATTCGAGATCGTTACAGTTCGGCAAATCTTTGTGAGTCTTGTGTTTTATAGCTGTATTAAAAATTACATTTGGGAAAATACGAATCTGTTGGAGTGCGACTACGATGATTCATAATGTATTCCTACGCCAATGCGGCAGATCCAGGTGGTCGTAGGTCGTTCGTGGCAGACTCCACCCTTCGAGCGGTAGGCTTAACCAGATAGGCCCACCTCTCGTCACCATCACCCCCACTTCCTCTTGACACAATTTGATTCATGATGGCTGTACAACGACTAACCCGCCATCTTATAGCGACCTGCTGAAACCTTTCAAGCATTTCGTGTCCTTTCATCGCTCGATACTGGAGAATCCTGAAGAACTATTATCGGCTTAGCCTGTTGTTCTACTAGAACCTGTTTGCTGTTGTTTGTAGATGGCAGAATTACTTGTTCTTCGAAAACCACCCCTACGCTGCTACCCCCTAATTAATCTTTTCATTGCAATATTAATTACCTAATCCGTTTTATCCTGTACCAATTGCATTCTTACCCTTTAAAAATCAATTCTAAAACGTAACCCTCATCCGTCCCTCATGTCAATTTGACAGTTTTCCCGAAATAAGTTACACAACAGTATTACTTACAGAACACTGTTATTATTATTATTATTTATTTATTGCTTTAAACCATATAAGGTTTATATAGCATACACATTATAAATTATACAGTATATGATTATGTTACAATATGGCTTAGCGTCTAACTTACAATTAGTTTACACTAGTTTTGTTAGGTTACAACTATCTACACCGATCGATTGTTTCACCATCGGATTCCAAGTTCAGCTACTTCGACGGCTACCAACTGGTCGAGTATTGCCATTGTCCGTTTTTCAAACACATCCTCGGGTTTTATATAGCCGCGCCGAGCCGGCGTCTACAGAGAGCACGGCTCAGGGTTACGCAATCTCATAACAACGCTCGTCGACCTAAACACGCGCACGTGTCACATCACGTTTTCAGTCATCCTGACACCCACGGGTTGCGCCGGCCTGAAGTCTTACCTTCGCGCTCCCATGGGGCCAGTCTTCTAGGACATGTAACTGACACTGGTCAGAGGAGAAGCACGGTTTCTTCCTCATTGAAGCTGACGCTGACTGAACCCGCATAACACGAGTAACATGCTTGCGGCTCTGCCTCCCTTTGAATTTCGCCGACATGAATTTAGAATGTTCCACAAAAATGTTCCGACAACCTTCCCCCGTAAGTGTCTATTTTAATGCCCATTCGCAATTATTCATAGTCCTCCGAAATTAAATTTCGTATAATTTGTATAAGTTCAAGTTATCGCTTCAAAAAGAGATCAAAGACTGCAAACAAATCGGGAACAGTATATATATATATATATATATATATATATATATATATATATTTCGAAGCATGCTATAAAGTAGGAATCAAAGGATTGGACGACCCTGGTGTTTCATAACATGATCGGGTTCTAAGGCGAGCCACGTTGGACCGTCATCCTGTTGACTTTGGTTCGAACTAAATCGAAACGCGCTCGTAGCTCGAGAAAGAAAATAGAGATCAATCAAAGCTGAAGACACGGTGTCCCACGGTTTCCCGGTGGAACGGGCCATTTAGATTCGGTGCCAAGATTCCGGTGTCCCTGGAAAGCGGTGACAAGAAGCGCTCGCGGATAGCTTGACAGGTTTCATCGAGAGACGCGACAGCCAGCGCACAGGTCGGCCGGCGACAATGGGAGCCGGCGTTGACACTTCGATAACTCGTGAATCAATATAGCGCGAGGGTTTCTTAGAAAAATGACGATGGAATGGACGCAGTTGTTTGCGGGCCGGGTCGGGCCGCCGCCCCCGCTACCACGCGTTCCGAAGCTGCTGCCAAATCTCAGCCCGTCACCGGTCCGAAGTGATTGATATCTGCTTCGCCTCCTTCTGCCTTTTATCCGCACGATTCCCACCGCAGCCTGCCGGGAAACTATGCCGGTCGCGTTTTTGTTTTAGAACGTATCCGGTTCCGTTGCTGTTGGCTGAACGACGGTTTCGAATGGTCGCAGTTTCAGTTAGGCTGCGCGAGAATGCTACTTTTATTAGGGTCGTGTCGAGTGTGGTGGATAGTGTTCGAAGACAGCAGGATTTGATCCTCCACCTCTCCCAGGTTCCCCTACTCTTGCCTGGATCTTGCACCCCTTTCCCCGGATATTCGTGCCGAATTCTGAATCCTCCATCCTCTCCTGGTGCCGCCACCTTCTCCTGAACCCAGCGGACCTCTCTCATCCCTGGTAGTCCTCCTGATTTTCTCTCTTACAGTATTACCGATCTGTATCCCAGATCAAACATCGACCTAACTGAATCCTCCAGGCCTCTCCTGAATACTTTTAAAGTATTACTGATCCACTTCCTCGCGACAAGCTTTACCAAAGCGAAAGTCTCCAACGATAGCAAGTTCACAAGCGAGATGCATTATCTGATCGGTACAACATTCTCATCAGCGTCCGCCAATACCATCGACATCCACAGAATTTCCATCCATGGAACAACAAGCCACCGTCAGCAGCAGGAAAAGCATCGACCACATCGGGAACCATCGCGCCAACCCCTCCGACCAGCAACAGCAACGACGTCGACGGGTTAGCTGAGCAGGCGATGGAGTACGAAGCGAGTTCTGCGGCCGTCACGTCGGAGAGTGACGAGTGCCTCCCTCCACGTCCGCCGACACCCTCGCAGCCCATCCGGCGGGCCAACAACCCAACGTCACCCAACTGCCACCCTCTACAAACCACCCACCCACCCTGCAAACCACCCACAACCGGAGAGGGTGGGACCTCCAGGTTCTCCGGAACCGCGGAGAGAGCGGCGTTCTCTCCCTCTCTCTCTCTCTCTCTCTCGCTGCCATCTCCCCCGTCCCCTCTTTCACTCTTTGCTTCTCTTCTCCACGTCTCCTCTTCGTTCCTTCAGCCACGGCCGACTAGTAGTCGAGGAATTCGAGTTACTATAAATCTCCCTTGACGGGCGCGATGCCAGGACGGCCGAGGGGTGTTGAGGGGCTGAGGGGAGGACCTGGGTTGCAGAGGGCTGCGAGCAACGAGGAACGGGGTGGCAGGATGCTGGAATGGGGAGGTGCAAAAGGAAGGGAACGCGCTTCAGCCACACCAGGAATTGTAATAGTTTCGCTCGCAGGGTTAACGCAGTCTGCGGCGAAACCCACCCCCGCAAGAACAGAAAGAACGCTGGTCCCCGGTCTTTCGCGAGCCCCTCGTGCCCAGCTTGCCAGGCCTTTGTCCACCTTTTTCTCAGACTCCTTGGCCACGTTCGCTCGTCAACCTACGGATCCTTGGACCTCCTACGCCTGGAACCTTGAAGTCCTGGACAATTGATCCGGATTCTGCTGTAACGACGAAGGATCCTTCACCTTCAAGGACGATGCTGACGGAAGAGCTACGCACGCTTTCAGCACCCATGGAAATTGATCTCTTGACCATCTGTCCCTCATTTCGCTGAAATAACAATGGTTTTATTAATTGAAACATTTTGTAAAAATATAATCCATATCGCAAATGAACCGGCTAATGTAAAAAGTTATTTGATAAATGAACAAGGGTGAAACGAAACAACAAAAACGAAGCGCTAGGTCGAATACACTTTCATGCAGCAGTATGATTGCACTAACGTTGGCCAGCATGCCCGCCGGTTGCCGTCATTAAGGACGAGGCACGAGGGTATTACAAATCGATGAGACAGAAAGCAGACGTCCACGGTGGGCAGGAAGGGCGAGGAGGAAAGTTTTCAGGTGTCGACCGAGTCTCGGTGGTTGCACGTCAGGCAACGATCAGGTCGCGAGTTCATCAAGTAAGTTGGATTGAAGAAGAACTTGTTTTCTTTGCCCGCGATTCAGGATCCCGATAAGGCGGCCGTGATTCGACTGCCGCTCTACGTCTATCTCCTAATGACCTCGCCGCGAATTGCGGGCACCTTTAATTCACCGATGTTACGTCGATAAAGTTGCCATTTACCGATGGAGATTTAAATTCCCCCCTCTCAATCTAATTCCCTCCCCCAACCGCCGCCACGGAGAACGTTTAAAAGGAAGTTAGAACTCCTCGTCGTTTCGCCTTCGTCGCCGTACCTTGGCGGTTCCACCGTGATTCCTTACGGTTCATCATGTTTAATATTGGCTGCTCGTTATTGAAAATAACTCTGCTGGGAATTATTCTTCTCGTTTTTTATTCAATTTTATTCTGAATTCTGAAATAAACAATTGGTGCCGGTCATTTGACCGGTGGTGGTAGGTTCAGTGTTAAATACAGACCGGAACTAAAAATGTTATTTGGCAGAACTTGTTCTCGAAGCAAATAGAATTCCACGCAGCAGAACGCTATGCAAATGTAGAAGGGTTTTATGATGATCACTGGTCAAGGAAGTTCTTTTATTAAGCGCAATTTGTTGGCACGAAGCGAGCGCGTGCTCCAAGCGACAGCGCACGCTGAAGAAAGCAGTAAATAACGTTAGCCTGAAGGGTAGCAAGGTTAAGTATCCCTTGTTTCATCATTAGCCCGGTAAATGCACGAAAGGGTTTCCAAGAAGCTTCTCAATCGGTGCTTCTGATTTATGGGCGAAACCCTTTTGCTCGAAATTTGCGACAAGGTCATGCAAATGCATCCGAAACAATAACCGTACGAAAGAGGAGAGCGTGTCCTTTGCATTTGGTTCGCGTGCTACGCTCCTTTCAGGGACCCGTCGCACGATGGAGATGAACTCCCCTCGTTGCAAGCCGCCCTAAAATTTTCTACCTTGACGTACCGTAGGTAAGTTGCCTGCCTGAACACTATATCAAACACTGAAACTAATACAACATCTCGGCATAAGTTTCTAACAACTTTTCGTTCAAGTTTTAACTGGAAAATTTTTCTACAAAAATTTGTACAACTTGATCAAAAAAATTTTACAAAACACGAGACACTTGGATACATGTTTTCTGCACTCTATTAATTTTTTGGTGCGTCAGTCTCTTTTCTCTGTTGAACTATATGCTTGTGTTTTGGGGTGAATAATTTTGTAGAAAATTATAAATCTCCCAGATAATTATAAATTTCAGTGATCATTTTGTGCTCTCCGTTAATTGCTCCGTTTAGATCCGATTGGTGGCGCACAAAAAGCACGAGATATCGAAGGAGATAGATACGAGGGGGATACGCGATCCATAGATCGAATGTTGAACGCGATGAAACGCGGTTTTAAATCGGATCCGTCGAAGGACCGTTATCCGAGCTACGGAACGGTACTTTTCTCGAAAACAGAGTGCCGGGCCGGTGTATAACCGCGCTCGAAAGAGCATAAATCAATTAAATTATAAATTACTATACAGAAGTTGAGCAAAACGACCACCTGTTGAGGACAGGACGAGGAAGGTGGGACGAATGGGGAATCGTAGTGGGGGTAGCTATCTCGTAAATTCTCTGCTGCTACCTCGCTGTATCCATGTGTAGAAGTGTTTACTCCTTACTTCCTCTCTTCTTTCATCGTGATCTCCTAGAATGTTATTTACGAGCCCCTGTTCTTGCCCTCTGTATTACGTTTGCGGTGTTAATTAGGCTGTCGCATTCAATAGTTCGTTCTACTAGACTCTTTCGAATTATGCATGGACGGTCGGTTTTTTTCTTGCTTACTTAATTTATGGCTACCACTCGATGTCACCTGCTGGGCTACCATCATTTTTTCCCTAGCCGGTTTTGCTGGTCATATTAAACTCTTTTTCTACACCCTCTGCCATTTATTTCACTCCTTATTTTGCATAGCATCTCCATGAAGATACAAGCGTGTATAATTCTAAATCATTTTTCTTGCATGCTGTTGATGTCTGACATGTGCCCATAATTATGAAAGTAGTCCAAGTCCTATATTTCTTGAATTATCCATATAATGTTGAGATAATAACAAGCACTATTTAACACGTGATTTTTTATGCAAAATGATATGCAAACAAGATTTTCCAAAAATTATAATTTACAAGTTTTAAAAAATGCCTTTTTTTATTTTCGCATGTAACCTTGTAAATTATAATTTTTGAAAAATCTTTTTTGCGTATCATTTCGTGAACCAATGCTTGTAATTGATTATAAAAAATCAGGTCGTTTGGAACAATTATAAAAAAGTTATTCTGTTTTTAAGGGTGTACGAATACTTTCGTCCCTCACTGTATGTAGCTACATGTGCTCCAAGGTAGTTAGGACATACATTTGAATCGAAATAACGATTCAATAGAAAAAAGACACAGATTTTTGTGGACCACTTTCCGGAGTAGGATTCGAAGAGGATCTTTGTTCTGGAACAATGGGCTAACGCTTTCGGCCAGAATCGGAATCCGCAGTTTTCGATGGGGGTGCGTTTACGGTTTAAGCTTTGACGCGGATTTGGTAGATAAGCGTATAATTGGGAATGCGAAGAAAGTAGTAGGCAGGGACATTGAGAGCTGCCAGGGATGATTAATTCTCGGCGGAAAGCGCCAGACCCTTTGGAACTCGGTTGTAGCGCCCGTTCCACCCGTCTTCTCTGTCCCGTTCCACCGTTCCATCGGCTCCCTCTGCAGCTACAACCCCGTCCCACGTCTCCCAACCCTCTGAGCCGCTCTTACCGCCGGCAGACTTTCTCGTTTCGTTTGTTCTCCAGCCGTGTCATTCGTTATTACATCGTAGAAACTCGCGGATATTTGGAATTCCGAGTGACGTCTAAAGGCCGCCGTTGCTTTAACCGGTCGCGGGGTCTTCTTACCGCGGACTCTTTGTCTTTTCTCGGTTTTTACCCGCCTTTCACCCCCACTCGCCCCCTTTAGACTCCTCCTTCCGTGTGTTTTTCAACAATTTCCTCCAATTTCAACGAGCCTGGACTTTAATTTTTTAAACTGGTTTCTACATCTGTACGAAATTCCCAATTGGTTTGATTTTCTCTTATGACCTTGGAATGATCATCGACCACCAAAATTAACCGAGTACACTGTCACGGCCAGCGTTACCATATTTTTATCGCTCTACCCCTCCCGGCCCCTTACCCTTCCGCCTCTCGCCCAGTTTCGCAGCATAGCTCGTCTTTGCGCTAGTGGGAAGAGTGCAAAGAGGCGCTACGCTGCGAAACTGGGCGAGAGGCGGAAGGGTAAGGGGCCGGGAGGGGTAGAGCGATAAAAATATGGTAACGCTGGCCGTGACAGTGTACTCGGTTAATTTTGGTGGTCGAAGATCATTCCAAGGTCATAAGAGAAAATCAAACCAATTGGGAATTTCGTACCGATGTGGAAACCAGTTTAAAAAATTAAAGTCCAGGGTCGTTGAAATTGGAGGAAATTGTTGAAAAACACACGGAAGGAGGAGTCTAAAGGGGGCGAGTGGGGGTGAAAGAGCCGAGGGACACATTTCGCTGAACTACTTAGTCGCAAATGCAAAGTACAGGATAAATGTCCATACGTTAAGCTCGGAGGAAAGTCCCTTGCACGCGGAGACACGGTCACCTCCATACGTACCGGTATTCAGAGACCCATGGCAACGTCCCCCGAGCTAAAAGTCTCGACGAAGAGGGTACACGGGTCCGGTCCGAGGGACAAGATCTAGCCATACGTCTCCGGTCAGGAGGAATCGCGGCGTCCGTGGTTTTTCCCAAGCGGCGTCGAATTTTTCCCGAGGACGAATCCAGAAGGAACGGGTGCGGGTACCTCGGGTTCGTTCGTGTTCCTCGGGCCTCGCGGGGAGTGCTCGCGATATCGCAGCTATTTGCATAAGGCTATCGTCTTCCCTTTGTTGCGGGCTCGCCTCCCACGTACGTGGCGAGGCTGTCACTCAGCTCTCAGGCCTCTCTCCTCGGCCTTCACTCACATCAGCCCGCGGATCAGGGGCTCCTCTCTATCTACCTCGCCGTTTCTTTTCTTCCTCTCCGATTCCCTCTCTCCCTCTCTCCATGTCTTCGTTCGATTTCAAACCTCCCTACCGAACAGTCCGCGTACACCCTGTCTTCGCTACCTTGCCTGCATTCCTGCATACAATTACACGGGGCTGCGCTTATGCATTTCGTGCGTAACGCTCGCTGACTTTCGACGCGGAGAGCAGACTCCCATGTTCGTCGTTCGCTTTGAAAGAGAGACGAAGAGAGAATGGGGAGAGGGGGGAGGGCAGAAAGCGTATATACTTCGCAGAAACGTAGCTTCCCGGCGAGCTGATGGAGCTGAGCCCCGCGTTCCCGCTTGAAAAATACTGGTTCGCGGGCCGCATTTTTAACCAGCTTCCGCGTTTACAGCCTCCGCCTCGTTTCGCCAGCCAGACCGATGTCCTCCCACCGACGAAGGTTACCTTTTTAAAACCGTAATTAGCCGTGCCCGGACGCTCGATCGCTATCCTCATCCCCCTCCCTTATCGTTCGCAACGGGTTGCACGAGAAATTAACGTGTTCGATCCCCCTTATCGTTACCGTGTTCAACAACAACTTCGTCGTGCGCGCTCTGCTTTCTCGAGCGCTGCCGGTTGCTCTTCGCATAATGATCCCCCTCGAACCCTCTAATTTTTTCACGCAACGGAAGTGTACATATACAACGTTGTTCGCGAGCGAGGCAGCAGCGAAATTATGCGCTCGGAATTGCACACGATCGGCTTGTTACTTTTTTCAACGGACGAGTCGTTTCTCGACACCGTTTTACCGATACCCGCGCGTGTAATTCGTATCTGATTGATCGGTACCGCTGTTCGAAAGCAGCTTCCAAAAATGGCTGCGTGTACACTTCGTAAGGTATACGAAGGTTTTTTTACTTGTTCGAGCGCACGGTTGATACTCGGGATCGAATTAAAAATTACAGATAAACGCAACCGGTGGACTCCGACGATCTGCTCGCCTGTTCCCCGCTCGCCTTTCTGCCGATGACTATCGCGGCTCGCTGCCAAATTGGGTAACTCGGTCAAACGTTTCAGCGCCGCCCGAGGATTTACATACAAATTGAAGCCGCGCGAGGAGCATCGATCCGGCTGCGAAATATGGTAATACGATAGGCCGCCGGCCATCGATGAGTTCGGGAAACGTGAACGGCAAATTGAATCGCACTTACATCCACGTCATACCCTTTTGTTCCCAGACGTGCTCGTTGCACCTTCAACTACGGTCGGGATTCACAATTAGAAGGAAGAAGTTCCGAACACGTGACGAACATTGTGCGTGTGTCACGTGACCAGTTTGGAACTGGCAGAGAGGGGGTAAATTTTTTCCCCTCGAGTCAATTCCCCTGATCCGCCGACTCTGCCGGAAAAGAGGTGTTAGACTCAGAGGTGAAGCGCAATTATTCACTTACACAATGTAAATACAAATTACTTAATAAAGGAATTATTCATTTCTTCTCTGCAATTAGAAAATTATAATATAATTGTTCGGTGCAATTATATTAATTTGGAAATTAATTATTCATTTATTCAGCGTAACTCCGAAGTAATTATTCGCGTACGCGATTCTTAACGCTGAACCTACCACCGCCGGTCACATCACCGGTCTCTGGATTTTTATTTTGTAATTATTGAAATTATAATGATGCTTCCACTGGAAATGGCTATTATACATTTTTTAATAATAAAAATCACAAAAACTCCGTATGATAACACAAAGTGGAAATAAAATTGCACGGCTAAGTGAGAAAGAGATTAAAGATTAAACTCGCCGAACAAGTGCTAAGCTTGGAAGAGTACACGGGGTGTACAGGAAAGTGTACATGAAGTTTGAAAGAGTCGTTTCCGCCATAACCTCGAAGAGTCCGAACGGCGGAGCTGATTCAATCCGCAAACGAAGAGAATTAAACGTGACACCGCGTGTCCACGACAGCCGCGTCGCGTCGCGTCGTTCGCAGGTTTTCGCCTTCGGATTTTTTCCGGCGTGCAGAGTCGATGGTAGCCCGCGATGCGCCGGGCGTCAAGACAAGAATCTCGACGTTATGGTTGGACAGCCGATCAAAACGTTCGGTCCGTAGGCTCGGGCACGGTGGTACGGGCAAAACGCGCAAAACAAGCGTCCCGGTCGCGGGGATCCGCGGGGAATAATCGTGGGTATAGCGCGATACATACTCTTCTCCGCCTTGGTGAGTTTGGTTCGAAGAGGATATGCCGGGTGTCCGTCGGTGGCTGGTCGCCTAACCGGGGATGGAATGGAATGGACACCGCGGCGAAGCGGGAATGGGGCTTCTCTGGGCTGGACGCGGGGCCCGGAGGCCGCATTAATAAAACATTAAGGTTTTGTAGACGATGTATCGATGTAGTGTTTATATTATCTTCTTTGATGTCGACATGTGAATTGGACAGATTTGTTATTCAGACTCCGTACATAAAAGTGGTGAAGTCTTGCTCCGCTCCGTTTGTGGACAGGACTCCGCGACTGCTCGACGGCTCCAAGACCAAGACGACCGGGGAACGTCCACGGACACGAACGGCAGAACGGAACGAACAAACGCGGACCCGGACGGATGGACGGCCTGCTTCCAAGTCATTCTCTCTTTCTCGATCTCTCTTGCTCTCTTTCTCTTCTCTGGTTCCTACGTCGCCTGTCACTCATTCGGTCCCAGCCGACGAGATACCGGACAGCAGGGGCCGCAGGCCCTCCAACTCCTCCCCCTCCTACCCCCCACCCGACCGCGGGACCACGACGTTCCAAAGGAAAAACTGACACCGACGACCGCGTTAGAACTTTCCCAAACGCGGACGAGACCATGCCAGACCTCTACCAACAGCTTCCTGTTAATGGGTTGGCGACTACACCGACTTCTACAGGTCCGCTTTTTATCAGACACGCGGAAATGGGTCGGCACAATTGAATCTTCTTAAGGGGGCCTGTGTGATGTCTCTTCTAAGGTGCCGGCTTGTTTACCTTCGTGGTTGCCGAGGTTTAGCTGCTTTCTGATCGGAGATTGCGGGATCGAGGAATGAAAAAGTGAATCTATTCACCGAAACGTTCGAGATTGGAAGAACGGGAGACAGAGAAATTAGAGATGCAGACGTTACCGAGTAACAGATTCAAGCCTGAAACGATGAAGAAGAAGTCTAAAGATCAAGAATAGAGACTATGAAATTGTCAATGAAAAAATGGTTGAATAAAAAATGAGGATTCATGAATTGCAGACGAAAAAAATTGAAGATTAAAAAATTGCAAAAATGGAGAAGCTGAACATTGAAGAAATGGTGTTTATTGAATTGAAGATTAAAAAATTGCAAAAATGGAGATTCTGAACATTGAAGAAATGGAGTTTATTGAAGATTAGAAAATTGCAGACTAAAAAGATTGGAGATTAAAAAATTGCTAAAATGGAGAAGCTGAAGACTAAAAAAATAGAAGACTTGAAAACTGAGGACTAAAAAATTGTCAATTAAAAATGAAGGTTGAAGAATCGAAGATTGTACTAAAAAATTGAGGAAAATGAAAAAATTTCAAGACAGATAAAATCGAAGGCATTTATTTTCGATTGGTAGCCCCGATCGTTTTGAAATCGTTTCGGCAGTGCCGGGAGCGTGTGCGCCGCGTTCCACGCGCGACGACCGCGTCTCTCGACTTTACTCCCGAGGAACGTTTGGTATCGAAGCTCGTCTCTGGATGTCGAGAGCTCTCCCGCCGTGTCCCCTCCTCTGAACTCGGCACCGTGATCCCGAACCTTGACTCTTCATTAATCACCCCGCGGTATCAATGACTGACTGAGTGACTGACGCCAGCCAAGAGAGGTATTATATACCTTACGGCGTTCGCGCGAAACGCTCGGGAA
Source organism: Lasioglossum calceatum (assembly GCA_963966675.1). Classification (NCBI taxonomy): domain Eukaryota; kingdom Metazoa; phylum Arthropoda; class Insecta; order Hymenoptera; family Halictidae; genus Lasioglossum; species Lasioglossum calceatum. Next base: position 16,051,426 of record OZ016543.1, on the reverse strand, counting down.
CACGCTTTCCTCCGCGAATTTTCCTCGGCGGGATCCAGTGGCGACGGCTAGAGGAAAGGAACCCGACACCGGTGTTACCGTCGTGTCGACCGGAATTTTATACCGTACCGGTGCTCAATGAAAATTCCTCCATTCCGGATTACATGGTGGGGCGGGTTTCTTGCGTCGGTGTCCCGCGAACGAAAAGGGAGAGAATCCATTAAGCACCGGCCTCCATAGCGATGGATGGCACTCGGATTTTCGGTTGGGGTCATCGTTTGATAGCTTTCGGAGCCTTTCTTGTCGAGCTTTATTGGATTTAGATACTGGGGATTTTTTTGGGACTATTTGCGATTTAGATTAATCGTTTCTCAGTTACCCTATCCTCTTAGATCCTGTGCCAACTTCAAACAGAAGAACGACGTAAAAATTAGAGATCCATATTTCACGTTCACGTTCAACAGCAAGGAAACTCCTCCTGAATGAAATCCTAGAAATTGCGTGATTTTTGCAAGAGGAAGAAGCACATTCACCGACAATTTATTAAGCTCGACAGCTAGGAAATTCCTCCTGATTGAAATCCCAGAAATATCGCGATTTTCGCAAAAGGAAGAAGTACATTAGTTTACGAGCATAGTTCTCATCAGGTTCCCGTTGTGGCGACACGCTCGCAGACAGCGGCAGTAGCAATTTCGTCTGGCAACCGGTACAGTCCTCCATCTGTGCTCTAAATCACGGTTGTTCGGCGGCACTGGTGGCAATCACCGATTCACGATTACGCGTGGAAGCCGGTGGATCCGGCGAAACGCAAAAGAATCGATAATTCAACGGTGCCCCGGCGTCGGTTCACCGTTCGTTCGGTCGGTCGGGTCTATCGTTACGATCTTTGGACAACGAAAGTCACGATCGTCTCAGACGTTACTAGAAAGAAAGAATGATAGAGAGGCAGAGAGAGAGAGAGAAAGACAGTAAAAGAGTTGCTCGCTGGACCGATCGAATCTGCGACGTCATCGTCGGTAGCATGGTGAACCAATGGTAGAAAAGAGAGTCTTGCTCGCAAGGATCGTGACTTGCGTCCAAGCCTTGTCTTCTCTTGTCTCCTTGTTACACGACTCCTGTCCGTTTCGGTAGTTTTCGAGGGTGTGAGGCTGCTTTATCACAACCGACCCCCCGCTGTTGTCACGCGATCTTATCGGACCGTCTCGATCCTCGATTCCGGTCGCTCACGAACCACACGATCACCGATCCCGGATCGATCCCCTCGCGACTCGCCGATTCTCGCTTAATCGAATATACACAAATTGAATATACACATTTTTATTTGAATCCCTTTTCGTCCGTCGTACTTTAAACGAGTCAGGCCCATGATGAAGATTTGAACAAAGCCTAACAAGTTACCTTTCGTTTTAGACGATTTTTTAAAATTAAAATATACGAAGCGACTTTATTCCGTTTCTTTACCGTCTAATTTTGATTCGAATCTTTTTGACAAGTTGATACGGATCATAATTACATTCTTAGTCTGAAACCGCGGCGGGTATATTTGGACAATCGAAGAATTTCGTCCGATCCGGTCAGAAATGAAGATGCTCCCGGACAGTTCCCGGATAAGATGCCCGCTAATCGTCGCGATCCCTCATTAAAATTGGCCAATTATTCCGCGCCGGTTGCAGCTCGTTACGTTTTACTGTCCCGGCCCGAGTAGCTATTATTTTCCGGCTGCGGCGAAACATAATCATCCGAGGTTTATTATCGGTAATTACGGATAATCCCTGATCGTCCCGGGGTCCGATTGAAATTAAGACTGTCGAACATGGAAGCCGGGCCAATTAAAGAACGATCCCGGAGACCGTAACCCGAGAAGAGACTCGTCCGATAACCCCTTCGCGCGGGCATCGCTCGATCTTTCGACTCCGGATGTTATCGTGTACACCCGTGGAATTTCATCAACCGCCAGAACCGTTATCAATAATTGTAAACACATAACAATTATCGGTTTACGAGCCGCCGGGCAATTAACACGATTTTTAATGCGCCGCCGATCCTCGTCCCGACCATTAACGAGCAATTCATAAAGCGTTATCCCTCCCGACCAGAAAAACGTTCTCGTTATCTCGTAATGCGCAACATTTCTTGTAATTGAAACGACAAAACGTGGACCGCCGGCAGATATTCCGCAGAAAATATTCGACGACATTTCAGACATGGTAGACGGTCGACGGTTCTCCGTTTGTTCCGAAAACGAGCAGAAAAATATTAGAGATTGTTCGCTCCGCGTAATCGAACCACCATTACCGCCAAGGCTGTGGCATTCTTATTTTAACGCTGTGTTATTGTCTTCGGGAGATAGCATTGTTGACCCGATTTTTACGGCGTTATTTAATGCCGGCAGTTTATTGCTCGGACTATTAAAACATTTTTATAAGACCAGATACAGCGGCATGACTCGCGCATTTACGAGAAAGCGAAGCAGCGTTTATAACAAGAAAATGCTGCGCGAAATGAACATTTTATAGAACAGTAGAAACATTAAAATGATTAAAGAGAGAACGAAATTGTTACCTGGCTCCTGTTTGACGGTAAAGAGATTACAAACACAATTTGTTGGTTTTCGGGGAGGATTTCAGGAAATGATAGTCCAGCCGTGTGATTCTGTACGTCATACCATTTAATAATTACAATTTAAATTATATAATTATACGACCTTACGCGTACGGTGCTCTAGGTTACGTAGATGTAATAAGTAGGTATTTTAGTTAGACTATTACGTATATTACATGGAATGAAGTAACATTTGAGTTTGACGCTACACGAACGTAATACTTGAGCTTAATTTAAAGTGGAGAACGCATCCTTCGCACCTGACGAGTAAAACAGCTATTTTTTCTTTCATTCGCGTTGAGAGACCCGGCCCCTGTCTCCTCGATCCGCGTTCGATACGCGATCGAGAGCGAAGAGATTCGTCCGCGGGGATTTCTCGATCGCCACCACGTGTGTGGACGCGCGTGTGTGTGTATGTGTGTGTGAGTATGTACGTGTACGAGTCTATGCATCTGTGTGTCTCTTCTATTCCCCTCGCAATGGAACAAGGAAACACCTGAAATTCGCATTCATAGGTACGGAACGTGTTGTATACGACACGCGGCGTGAACAACAAAAAAAAATAATAATAATAACGAAACAAATAAAATACAAATATTAACACTGGACCAAGTCATTAGCAACAGGCTCACTCTCAATAGAATAATAGCGATAATATCAATAATTTTTTTCAATAATCATCGTAATAATATTAATAATAATAATAATAATAATAATTAGAATCCTCACTATTCTTTTATTTAAATATCCCTACAGGCGTGCCAGGCGATAACGAAAGAGCGCCGAACGTAGATGATCGACGACAGCTACGCGTTTTTCTTCAATTACATCGAGATTTATTATATTATCACAAGAAACGAATCCAATCATTATTTTAAATAACACTGTTTCTCATTGCCGGCCGGTTGGTGAACATGAAAAATAAATCCGTGGTAGCCGGGCTCGTTCGTTACCGCCTCGAACGAATAATAACGTCATTCAAATATCGTGTTGTCGTATATTCAATAGCTATGTACATTTCAACATTAGCCTATTCCTTAAATTCTCTCTTTCCGCCTTGTTCGCCTTTTTATTTTCGCCGTCGCGATATCTCGGTCTCTCTTTCTCTCCCATCTCTTTTTCTCTCTCCCTTTCTCTCTCGCTCTCTCGCTCTCTCACACGCTCACACTAGATATCATCAATTATATACTTTTTAGATCCCTGTATTCTTCCGAATTTGCTTCGCGTGCCGCGCGACTCTGACGCCGTAAACGCGGGCCTAGCTTCTCGTTTCCATTCATTATCAGTTACTTCGTATCACAAGATAACCAATTAACGCGCCTCGCGCCGCGAACACACTATCTAAATTCATTTACACACCTGCACGCCCCGCTCGATTCGATCCCCGACGGGTTTTCCTCGTCTTCTGCCACCTCTTTCGGCGAAGTAATAACGCGGTGAGATGCGCAGCTCAACTACGCAGCGAGGTGGCACGCGCTTGCGTGGCCGCCATTACGTCAAACCTCCGTTCCCGAGAAGGTCCTGCGACTTTTATACAGAAAGCTATACACATTCCGTTTCCAGTACACCGTTGAATCGTTGCTTCATTGCACACTGGAACTATCAAGCTCTCGAGATTGAATAATCTTGAGATCGTGAACGTGTCTAATCGAATGATGAACAGAGCAAACTTTGGACTTCAATAATTTATTCTGTATCTGTTAATCGAACAACAGCTCATCTGTGACCCCGAACAGCGGTAATTCTGGACGTCACACGCGATTATTTACAAAAGTCTTTTCTCCCTGTTGCTAATTAACTCCGCGATCTCGATTGCAGAGGACTGGTAGAAGAAGAGGAACAGAGAGTTCCGCTTGCAAGAGAGGACATTCTCGGGGATCCTCGATCAATTTGATCCACCGTCGATCGTATTCCCTCGAGACACTGTCGAATCGTTTCCCGCGGGACTCGATCGAACGAAGGACGTCGGGACGTTCACAGCAGCCTCGGTATCGAGAAACGGCAGAGGATAGATCGAGTATTGATAGGCACCTTACGTACTACGAAGTGGAGACTTTAACGTGCACATAGAAACGACGCTCCGCGCCTGGGAGAAAGACGACTCTCCCTCTCTCCGAACGGAAGTCGCGTTTCCGATTTTTCTTTTTATTTCGTTTTCGAAAAACGAGCGAAAGAAGAGAAAGAGGAAGTGGGGGGAAGAGGGAAACAAGGAGTAAGTACATCAGCGCATCGGTTGTCGAACCAGTTTGTTTTTTTTTCTTCGTCCGCAAGTGTGGAGATGGTTGTTGGTTCGGCGGGGAGGAGGAGGAGGAGGTGGGGGTAAGGTGATCGCAGAGGATGCGAAACAGTGCGCAGGCAAGAGAATTAATTAATTAGTCGTCCGAATTAATTAATTACTCAGACCGCTAAATTCTACGCCTTAAACTACTATGATTCGGTTTCATCTCACCCGCTGAGGTGGCTGCTCGCCGGCGTTCAACATCGGTACTTTGTAATCTACGAGCGGCGAGAGCCCCTCGGAGCGCGTCCAGTCCATTTAATCGGGCGCACGGCGTGCTTGCAGACTATTCCCGGCTTCCCTTCGGCTTCGAGCAGTCCCGTGACCGTACTGGTTAATCTCGCGGACACAGGCTAGCCCCGACGAACGTCGGTCTCGAACAGTTTTCGGATCCTGGCGGAGGAGAGGGTGGAGTAGGCGAATCTTGCTTGCGCGAGATTGGAAGCTTTTAGGGGGAAAGCAGTAAAAGGGATCTTAATATGTTCGATAAAGATGCTGAGGATAGAGGATGATGGGGGTTCAATGGTCACACGGAATCATTCAATGAATCATTGAACGCTTCTTGCCGCCGACTATAGCTACGATCGAATCTCGGTTTCAGAAGACCGTTTGATTTTCGAACGGGGAAAAAAGGGTATGAAGAAGAAGAGGAGGAGGAGGAAGAGGGCTGAGCAACGAGTCAATCCACGAAAGCCTCGAAGCTCGACGGAGGCAAAAAGTCAGGGACCCCTTTGCTGGGTTGTTCGGAGTGTCCGCCGAGGACGCTGAAGAAGACGAGGAGGAAAAATATGAGAAGGAAGAGGTGGAAGGAGGATTCCGGTTGTGACGAGTGACAATCGTTCGGGTGTTCTGAGGCCTGTGTCATGCCACGTGTCCTACTGGAAGCGAAGTGGTCCCGGCTCGGCCCGGGTCAAGCGTAACGTCAACGACGAAAAGACCCGACCCTGCGGAGCCACGGGGGGAAAAAAGCCGTTTAGAAGTTCTGCTCGCCGTACATCCCCGGGAACCGGACAGCGTGTGCTCCGAGCTCGGCGGGCGAGAACTCGTCCTATGTGGCCAAGTGAGCGAACTGGCCTGGGTGGGGCGCGAACTGGTAAGGGTGGCCGTACGGCGACATATGGTACGGTACAATGTTCATGCTCGCCATCTTGTGCTCCTTTTTCCACTTCATCCGCCGATTCTGGAACCAGATCTTGATCTGACGTTCCGTCAGGCAGAGGGCGTGCGCGATCTCGATCCGACGCCGCCTCGTCAGGTAGCGGTTGAAGTGGAACTCCTTCTCCAGCTCCAACGTCTGGTACCTGGTGTACGACGTCCTCTGCCGTTTCGTCTCCCCGTTCGCGTTCACCGTGCCTGCAATGGAAATTTCACCGTTACAACCTGACCGAATCATCTCTCCGATTTAAACTGTATCAAAGCTGTAGGAAGTACCAAGGCTGCTAGCTTGGCCCTTCTCTGGATGAGAGCTAGGACAACGTTACTGTCGAAGCTGTTAGCCTGGACCTAAACTAGATGAGATCGAGAACAACGCTACTGTCAAGGCTGCTTGCCTGGACCTCCTCTAGCTGAGATCAAGCAGTACGCTACTGTCAAGGTTGCTTGCCTGGACCTCCTGTAGGTGAGATCAAGGACAACGCTACCGTCGAGGCTGCTTGCCTGGACCTCCTCTTGGTGAGATCAAGGGCAACGCTACTGTCAAGACTGCTTGCCTGGACCTCCTCTAGATGAGATCAAGGACAACGCTAATGTCAAAGCTGAAGCTAGGTGCAGGTGTTACAGAGTTCAATCAGGTCGCTTCGCTCGGTTCTTTAAGGTTCAAGCAAGTCAAAAAATTGTCCATCGAGTCATCTATGTACATAAACAGTACGTCAAACATTACGAGTACTTGAGTCATCTCTGATCAACGTAATTACTGTTCGATCTAAGTGCATTTCCGACGCAATTCATTTAAGATCCGTTGGGCGGTACCCCCGGTACAAGAACACCTGATCAGCACAGGCTGCCGAGGAAAGTGACAACATTTCCTGACTATTAAACCAGGTTACCTAGGATTATCGCCGCGAGCTGATAACCCGCGTGGCCGGTTGTCGAACATATCAGATGGACATTCCCTCTGGAGCCCAGTAACTAGCTAGCACCGAACCGGAACTATGTTGAATTGAATTCCATCGGGTAAGCGGTCGATCGCAATCCTCGGAACAATTTAACCTTCTCGTTTTAGCACGTTCGACGCGTGTCACCGGATCCATTCGCCGGATCCGTGTGTCGCAATCGAATTCAATCGAAAAACTCGTCGAACGTCGTGCCGGGACCGATTGTTGCGTCTAACGCGCGGCAAATCGATTCAGGAAGCATTCTACGGCGCGCTTAGCGCTCTGTGGTCTGTCGCACCTCGGGGAATTCGTTTCGCATGATAATTCGCCTGCATCTGTTGCCAGCCACATTTTCTGAACATCTCAATAGGCTTGAAATCGTTGTTTGAATTTTATAACGTTCTCGACAGGACCTCCGCAAATCCATTCATAACTTCGCAAGGAACAAACATATACAATTAAAAGAAATACGAGGTACTCTCAAAACTAAGCTCTTTCGAACACGAAAACATTTTTTCGAAAATCTTTCACAGTTCCTGAGAAAAAAATTCCCGAAGATCACTTTTCCCCAGCCTCTAATTAAAGAAATTTCAACTTCAGCGTTCCTGAATCGACAATAACGAAATCGCTAAGAAACATCGAGGAATAATTAGCGATAAAAACTGTCTGTTCCCTATCCATACAGTTCGAACCCTAAGCCCTATCGAGAGGAAGCGTGCGCCGAGGGTCCAGACTGTCTCCGGTCGCGAGCATAGGTTGTATCGACGTCAGCGGGACACGGATAGCGATTAATCACCAGAAAGGATCCAGGATCGAGAGCCGGGCTCGATCCCCTGGACCTCTGTGCGCGTGCCGGCCTAGCTTAGGTTCGCGCGTCCGGCTGTCGTATAATAATGAGCCGGCCAGAAAGAGGAATCCCGGTTACAAAACGGCTAAGTGTGCCGGATAAACGATATGCGGGAAGCACGGTCGGGGACACTATTTATTAAAAAGTCAAGCCAGCGACGTGCTACATCGGGAGGAAAGCGATAACGCGGCCCTCGAATGGTCCCGGTCATTAAGCTTCGCTTGGACATCTCGCTGGAAAGCTCGGCAACGGTCGACGGACCTTGAAAGCAGAAATTTTTCGACTCTTCTGCTCTCTGCTGGCCCCTCTGCTCGTATGGTAGGCGTGAGTACGATTTTTAGCTCGTGGTTTGGCTGCTAGGCGAGGACAATACATTTCTGACGAGTTCGTTTCATTCTTGTGTTTCATGTTTCTGATTGTAAATTGTTGTGTTTGCGTTCGATTTGGTTTCAGGTTGATTAGAGCGTTGTTGGATGACTCAACAATGAAAAAAGTTAACGAAGATTAATTTCTAATAAATTTTTACGTAGCCATACGACGCGCGTTCTCGTACAAACTGATTTTACTCCGAGGAAGATTAACCGAAAGTTGTGAAATTGTTTTATTTTCGTATGTAGGTGATACTTCTAATCTAGCTGTCAAGCTGCTGACATCCTGATAGACCAGCCGGCAGATAAGATACGTCACAGTGGGAGTGTCTTAAGCCAGAGATCATTTTTTTCGCTATAATTGTTGTGACATATGGAAAAGAACTTCGTCTGTTTCGAAGACGTTGGAATATTGTTGTTGATCAAAGGTTCTGATGTTTAGAGAGAGAGAGAGTGGGTTGTGACGACGCGTTTGCGAATTTGTAACGAGTTGATTCGATGAAAAGAGATAATAGGGAAAGTTCTCGTTTCGGATGGCCGATTCGAGCAGGTGCGAGACGAGTACGGCGCACAGTGGGAAAAAGTGACTTGCCTTGCTTCAAAAAGAAATAACTTTCGATAGAAATGAGGTAGAGCGATGAATTTTTTTTTAAATTAAAGCTGAAACTTTGCAGAATATGGGAAAAATAGGGAGATTACGGTACGAGCGGTTTTTAACCTTGAGAATGTTCGTTAAACTTTCACAATTTCCAGAAAATGTGGTTTCTGCGTTACCACGGGCAGAACAAATTTTTTTAATTTTTGCTATATATCATTTCCCGTAGATTTTTTCACGCTGATTTCAAATCTGGTCTCAAAATTTGTCTACGACCTCTGCTTTTTTCAAGAAATCGATTTTTCTGACAAGAAATTAATGAAATCATGTTTTCGTTTAAATGATTTTATAACACACTAATTTGAACATATGTACATCGTATTCTCGTATATACAACACCATATAAATAATAATAATAAAGTATTTGAATGTTTTAAGTTACGAAACACATGAAGCACCTCACATCTCGTCATCACTTGACGTATCGCTGACATTACTATTGGCACTTTCTGCAAGCTCTGTGTAGCTGTAATGTATAATCATATGACTTAGATATGTATTGTTCATAATTATACTCTTATTTATAGAAGAAAGTGAGTACTTAATCTTTTTAACTTACATATTTTCATCGACGAAGTTTCTAACTTCTGGTGCAATTTGATTTCTTCGATAGAATTGTAATCGATCTTTTATTAAGATCAGTGATATTTTAGGATCGGTTAACTGTACTGCTCGATTAAAAACGTCTAACAATCTGTTTTTTCGACTATTTTGTCTGGAATGAAGAATCATATTCTTCCTATAAAGCTTATGCCATGACTCGTTCGCATCCTCTGAATAGTACGTATGTTTTAATAATTTATGTAACGTTGGGCTCATTCGAGCCCATGGAAATAGTGTATAGTGGACACAATACGTCTGCCAACAGAACTGTTCAAGCTCTCTTATTTTTTAAGGCTTCTTACACTTGAACACTAATAATATTGTCGCAACATTTTTTACAAATTGAACATCAATTTCCAGAGCTTCTGCAAATATTGCTGGTTTTTCGAAGCATCTTCTAGCGACATTGCCAGTGTTTGTTGTGCCATGCCCTTGTAACACTTGGTCTACTCGAACACCAAGCTTGGCATATATTATATATTATTCTTAAGAAAAAGAATATTGATGCAGAAAATAGAAATGATATGAAAATAAACTTTTTTATCGATTTCAGAGCAATTTGAAGAAAGAAAATTATTGTAAAGAATAATATATATATCGAAGAAATCAAATTGCACCAGAAGTTAGAAACTTCGTCGATGAAAATATGTAAGTTAAAAAGATTAAGTACTCACCTTCTTCTATAAATAAGAGTATAATTATGAACAATACATATCTAAGTCATATTATTATACATTACAGCTACACAGAGCCTGCAGAAAGTGCCAGTAGTAATGTCAGCGATACGTCAAGTGATGACGAGATGTGAGGTGCTTCATGTGTTTCGTAACTTAAAACATTCAAATACTTTATTATTATTATTTATATGGTGTTGTATATACGAGAATACGATGTACATATGTTCAAATTAGTGTGTTATAAAATCATTTAAACGAAAACATGATTTCATTAATTTCTTGTCACAAAAATCGATTTCTTGAAAAAACCAGAGGTCGTAGACAAATTTTGAGACCAGATTTGAAATCAGCGTGAAAAAATCTACGGGAAATGATATATAGCAAAAATTAAAAAAATTTGTTCTGCCCGTGGTAACGCAGAAACCACATTTTCTGGAAATTGTGAAAGTTTAACGAACTTTCTCAAGGTTAAAAACAGTTCGTACCGTAATCTCCCTATTTTTCCCATATTCTGCAAAGTTTCAGCTTTAATTTAAAAAAAAATTCATCGCTCTACCTCATTTCTATCGAAAGTTATTTCTTTTTGAAGCAAGGCAAGTCACTTTTTCCCACTGTGCGGCGTCGCGCCTCTAGCACGATCACAGATCCATGTCAATGCGGATATTAAAGACTCGGCTCATTTACAGCATTAATGAACACGCTATTAATAGCGTTGCGAGGGTGAGAGCTCGAGCTACGTTCTCGGGGACTGTACTATTGCTACAGGGACTGCTTGAATCGCGTTCGCGAATGATAAACTTTTCGCAACTGCGAGAAAGTTCACAAAAATACGAGATATACGACAGCGGCTCTCTAATCTCGCAATTAGACCGTGAATTTTCAGCATTTCGGCGGGAACTGAAATTTTTATTTCGCACGAAGATGGTGGAATGGAAGCAACGCCATCTCTACACGAAAAACGAGATTACTTTGCCCATGAAATATTAATAATATTATTTGGCATCGTACACAAACTGTGAAGGGAGGATGATTAATTTCACCTCGCAGGTATTCGAGTAAACACTTCTTTCGCGAATTGATTTGTTTGGAGCGGCGAACCAGGTCTAGGTCAGCTCTATCGTAGTCCAATAAATGGCCGACTGAAAGCTTTCCCAGTGACAGAGTTTGATTAATTATCTGCTGCACACTGAATAATCCATGAGCGCTCATTTCGCTCGCTGGAAAACTGTAATTCACCCGTTGGATAGATAGAATCGTTCAGATAACGTTGTGTGCATTGCCAAGTGGCGTTATTGTCACTTGCTCCGCGAGTAAGCCTGTGCAGAAAAATCAATTCCATTCTTTTCATAAATCACCTACTGACCGTTTGGAGTCGTTTCTAGCCTCCGAATATTTTTGCAACCCACTCGCCTTATTTTCCATTCGGTGCGACTGGTAACTCCCACCCGTCAACAAATTAAAAATCGGGAAACGAGTTCCCACAGCATTTTCCGAAGTTATAAATCAGCATCGACGTCAGTATTTGGATCAAGCAAGCCTTCAGGGACCGGGTACGATGAATCGAAGTAGCAGCGAACGACTGGGATCGGATTATTTAGAGCGGATGGTATTTATCCAGCGGCCGATAGAAAGCAAACGAAGCGAGCCGGTTAATAAAGGGATATTTTACGCAACAATGAGTAGCACGGTGCCTCGGCGGCGCGTGATTAAACGATTCGTTTCATTCATTCGCGATTAATGCGCCCGTTGTCAGCTGAATCTCCGGTTTCGCAAACGCCCGTATCGGCCAATCACGCGATCCGAATATTAAGATCTAACGACTAAATCAGAGTATATTTACGTAGTATAGCAGCGGCGGCTGGAAAAGCTGAGTAGGTAACAGGTAATTGGTATTTAAATCCGCGACCTCGAACGTTTCTATGATGCCCGTTGAACGCGCCAGAGAGAGAGCCTATTCATTACCAGATAGTCACGGCTTTTGCAACAACCCGAGGAGATAGGTGTAACAGGCGGAGTTGTATCGTAATAACACCGTTGCAAAATTATTTATGGCTCGGGCGTGCTGAGCAAATAGGTAAAACAGCTGCCAACTGGCCAGTCCGCGATCCAGTAGCCACGGCCGATGCATTAGCCGCTCCACTCGTTGAAATAATTAACCTAACCGCGGAGCGTTACGCGCCGGCCACCCGTTATTATACGCTAGCCTTTGATCGCTCACTTTTATTCCCCCTAAAGCACCTGACACGATCGAAACTAGCTCTGATCGCGCCTTCGTACGCTGTCGCACTTGCGCAAACTTCCACGAGCACATCGTGTCCGGCGATAATTCATTTAATTACTGTTTTGATTCCGTTGCTTCGTGTTAGGAGATCGTTAGAGAATGTGTTACTAATTTGCCAGTTGACATTAAGTGCATAGCTTTAAATCTTTACCTTGCATTGCTTCGAAAAATTTGAAAGAAGATGACATGCCTGACTATTCGGATCGCAATGTAACGATCTGATATTTAAGGGTGGGAAACTATCGACACTTTCGACGGTGGAATCGCGGCAACCACCCCATCGCGGGCAGCCTATAGCGACGGAGTATAGCGAGGTTATCCTGGTCACGGTTTAGTCAGGCTCAGCCAGCCGGTCTGTCAGTCAGCCGGGTCAGAAACGGTCTCTAGAGTGGCAGCCAGTGACACGCTCGGCTAACAGACTCTCTCTCTCTCTTTCTCTCTGACACACACACCTCTAGAAGACTCTCTCTTTCCCGCTCGATGCGAATACACGCGGGCGACCCGTTCTATTAAGAGCGAGCCACGAAAACGCTAGACGCGACGCGAGGTGACACCGGGATTCCTGACACGACACGGCCCTGCGCTTAGCGCAGTCTCTCATTCTACGCCGGCCGCCTCTGCTGTCTTCACAACACCGACAGCTATGCGACTCTCGATGACCCTGTCGACCGAGCCCCCTTCTTCCCCCGCGGATGTCAAACATTTTCGGCCGGGCCTCGCGATCCCTATGCTAACCCGAGAAATAAAGCTTCGATTTGCCTCGCGTCGGAATTTATTATTAGGCTCGAGAGATTTTCCTCGGCGCTATACTTTCCCAGGTTTGTTTTTACTCCGTGAGGGGGACGAAGCACGTTGTGTGGCGAGAGGAACCATTGTTGATGCTGTAGATCAATTTTTATTAGCATTCGTGCCAGACCCCTCTTCGAAGACAATGCTTCAGAAATCGTTCGGATTTATCGTTTGCTTTTCAGTCAGAGGCTCGTTCGATGATCGAAGTGTTAGGATCGAGATTGGTCGGAGACCGTGTTCTTTAACACTGAACCTACCACAGTTTATGTTTTCCAATTATTGAATTTATGAGAATACAAGTATCTATCATATTGTGTTACCGTTTTTATAAGGCTATATTTTTAATGGTTTGTAGATTTAGTGTTAAGTGTAGATTGATCTACCGTGACTCCCACTAACATTCGGACACTCTTAACAGAACGATACCTTTTTTTAATATTGGAAATTAGAGTTGCCTTCCCAAGCTGTTGGTACCGATCATACATCATTCTATTCGCCTCGATGTACTGAAATTAGGAACGACCAAGCCGAGGAAATCGTGAAGAAAATCTTCGAAGAATGTCCACCTATCGAGACCTGAACCGTCACTGCACCGTCTTTCCGTCAAATGTCGGAGCACAAAGGTGCAAACTGCTGAAAAGCCGCGAGCGATCTTCAACGAGCCCCATCAATGCGGCCGCAATTTGTAACACTTCACTGTAACACGGTGAAGAATCCCGTGTTGTTGCTACACGTGTGTATATTGATACAACGAGCTCTTTATCGCCATCTTCCTTCTTCTTTCGCTTACGGCGAGCCCGGTCTTGTAATGGTAGCAGAAAGGGGAACAAGGCGAGCACTCGCAGCTGCTCTTATTTGCAACCGTTGTCGACAGTCCGTATATTTGATCCCCGATCCCTTTTCCCGAGGGCTGGGACCGCTCGAAACGCAATTGCAACACCTAAAACAATGTTCCCCGAGATCGAGTATCGATCCTCCAGCCTGGTGTTCGATCGTCCAAAGAGAAAATCGGATTCGTTGAACCCGGAACACAGTCGGGCTAAGGGTTCGTGTGAAATCTTGATAAATCCGCGAACGCGGTTTTCAATTTTGATCACGAGATGCGAAAGCGAAGAAGCCTGTAATCTGAGAAACGAACGTAACGCCGCGCCGTCCGTTTCGCAATTCATGTTTAATTCAGAAGCGACTCCGAGCACTCGGCGATCTACGAAACACGGGGTTCGCGCACGGCGAAAATCTGAGACCTGCGATACTCATAATACTAATCGATACTCATCCGCCGGGAGCTCGTCCATTTTCTAACGATCAGAAAACCCAATGTGGAACGGCGATGCTAGGCTTCACCGATCCGACCGTGCTGTTATTAGATTGTGAAATTCCTCGTGATCCTCGATTTTTAGAAAAGAATTTTCGAAAGCTGATAGAAACTCGTTTCCACGTTTCTTTGGAGCGGTGTGGAAACTCCGAGAAATCTTCTTTTTACGCTGCTCCAAAACGGTAGCTCCTTTCGTTTTCACAGGACTGTGTGGTCTTTATTCTTCGTATTTTTATCTCGTAAAATGTACTCGGCAAAAGATACAAACAAAGGACTACAGTTTCATTGAACTGTGATCTAACAATTTATCGTGTTACCACATAAAAATTGAACTTCGGCGGCTGTTTACGCAGACAATTTTCATTTTGCATAAAGATTCGTAGTCCGGTAATAACCGACGCAACGGCGCGCGATAAACACCGCGAATCATGGGATGAAAAAAATACTATCTCGCACGCGGCGGTCCGACGCATTCCAGCGAAGGAATCCTAGAAAATCGACGATCACCTCGTGTATTTGCGCTCGGTCTTCGTCCGGGGAATCTCGTGAAATGACGCAACACTGATTCCACGACCGTCGACCATTCCTAATGCAAACATGTACTAGCACGTCAACGACTGTCAACGTTTTTCTGTCGTGGGGACGACGGAGAGGCGCGTCGACAGTCAGCATTCTACTCTCACCGAGTCTCCGACTTGGGAACGCGCGCTTCGCGCGGCACAAGGCGCGATCGAAAATTTTACTTTGAAAAAAGAAACCGGTAATAATTATATTGTTACGAGGAAGCGGAACGTACAGCAGGACGTAATTATTCGAAGGGAAAGTAATCGCAGGGAGAGAGATTGATCGTAAGACGATAAGCTGGCTGTTCCCTTTTTTCGCAGATTCGTCGGCGAGATTCGGGCCGACCATAATCAGGCAACATGCTCGAAACAAATGGTTAATAAAACGTTCCGCGATCATTCACGAGTGACCGAGCTTTTCTTTAATTACCGGTAATGCCGTCTTCCACGAACAAAAAAAGGTCGCTAATTGCCGGCTCGCTGTTCGGGGAACCGATCTGGGTCATCCTGTATTCGAGAATTACGTAGTACCGCTAATGATAGACTATTAGGCGCCGTGCACTTTGCCTGTACCTGTTTATATCCTTATCTTCTAATTTTTACACGACTGTGTTCGCTACTGTTGCCGCGTTGGTCCTCGGGAACGGCGATCAAGCGGATCGATCGCACAAGAAATAGAGGATGAGTACTGCAGAACTGTAAGTTCTACAAAACCACCTTCAAGAAATCGACAACACGACGTACCTTGTTAAAAAATATTCTAAGCAAGAACAAGAGCTCCAGAAGACGATGATCATCTCATTGATCTTAGACATAGACGATTAGACCATCAATATTCTTCTTGTACCGAATCTAGTCGGGTTTACTTCGAGTCCCAGGGTCAACAACCAGCAATCCCCTAACAATATCCCAGAACGGAAAAGTAAGAACGAAGGCTCGTGTTCACACGCTATATATCGGGGACAAGAAAATTAAATATCGATTGCAGAGCGAAACAACGAAACTCGCCGGGCCCGCATTCTTCCGGTGCATCGACGTTGACAAGACCGACAAGGATCGATTAATCATGGCAACCGGGGCCCACGGCGGAGGGAAAAGAAATCTCGGGGCCGCGTATTCGAGTCACGGAATCGCGCCAGTTCCCGGCTATCTTTATCAATGGCTGATAATGGATCATTATCCGGGACGCTTTGTTCGCGTTCCCGGTCGAATACGGATCCGCGAGCGCATTCAGATGATTCAAAAGGCGGCGCTCGGTTGCCCGCGGCCCGGCCCTCGGGGCTTTGTTGCTGCGAATCCTTGGTCGCAGCATTCTTTCAGCCGTGGCTCGATGCGACGCCGCGATGCGAAACGCGTGGACGGCCATTAATCATCGAAGAGGATTTAGAAAAAGCGCCGGCGCGTTGTCCTTACCGATGACACGCTTTGCCGGCGCGGCACGGCGCTCGCGTTCACCGTGTTCCTGCTAATAGTTCGATCAGCCGAACGACCCTGCTGGATTACCCTCTGAATCTTCACGATTTTCTTCACGGGCTCATCTATTTATTATTCTGTCCGCTAGGTGAGAGGCAATCGATTTTAAATCGTATCTTCATTTTTCTGATGTTGTATCGCTCGCGGAAAAAATTTATTAATGATTTCGAAGACGTTCGAGCTTGCAGTATTCCGTGCAAGAACATCTTAGATGGAAATAGATTGCAAAAATAAGAAACAAGGACTATAAAATTCTCTGAGGGAGTTCCAGGAATTAAACATACTCGAGGATCACAATCCTATAATTCCTTCTCACTTAGAAGTCTAAGTAACCTCTCGAAAATCGAAAACCTAGGGTCTAAATCCATTTGAGAGCAACTGTGTCGCAGAGAGATCGCCAGTTCCTCGCGCAGAAATCGAATGAGACGACAATCGGCGACCAATCCCCCGGATCCTAAACGCGGACGTCTGAGGATTCTGGGAAGAGCGAGCACAAAGGGTCTCGCTGAAGAGGATCTCCGGGGCGATTCAGATATCTCGGTGCGCAGCGTTACGGAATTATCTTCCTCGGCGGGCAATTAATCGCGTTTGTTGGGGATCGGCGCGTGCAACTGGTGGACCACGGTTCGAATTGCTCGATTAAGCTGGACAGAAAGAGAGGGAGGAGAGAGAGAGAGAGAGAGAGAGAGAGAGAGAGAGAGAAAGCCAGAATCGGATGCTGGGCAAACGAATGAACGAAGGGAACGAACGAAACGGAGGAACACGCGGCCGCGTGTCGCATTCCGAGGCCGCTTCTCCGCCACGCATGATAGCGTTCGCGCGGCCAGCAGCGGATTCTACGAAAGTATATATAGAATCTTACCACCGGTGCACCCTGCCACGCGTATCTAAGTGGTTATCTGATACGGCCGCGAGTATACACCGGGGTCCTCTATCGGACGCTTCCATCTGACCGATCGATCGGGGAATTCCAAAGAAAGTAATGGGAGCTCGGCCGCGAGTCGCGGGGCTAATGATAAGGAGAAATTAAGTGTCTTTAAGGGCTGTTCGGGAACTCGGACTCTCGCGGAAAGAGGGGGGACCTTGAACTTTGCGATTTTTCGATCGGTGTCAGCTGAATTACATGCTGGTGGAAGGAAACAATACGGGTGCAGTTTTACGTGCCCGAATGATGCAGCGACTGGTGACTATGTTGAGATGCAGGTGCATTTCGCATCTTGCGAGTGCTGTTCAAAAGCTTGTGACTATTCGTGGTCTTCGATTTGGGTGTTACGTCGATTAATTTTGATAATTGTTTAGTCTAAATATCTCGAAGAAGGTAGAGACTCCACTTTCGTGATCACTAGACTGCGGATGTTTATGCAAAATAAACATTTTCTTCGTCAATTTTAAAAGCACAGGCCAAGGAAAGAGTTCTTTCCCTCTTTAATAATTGCAGTGGGTTGAAAACAATACATTGGTGTTTCTAAATTCTCTTTGCTTCCAATCTTTTTAAAATTGGGCTTACCCGTTTTTATTATAAATGCGTAAAATCCGCAGTCTAGTAATCACCGACAAACTTGTTGGCAGCTACCAGAAGCTCGCTACTCACTCTCACCGAAGCTACGCAGATTCTAACGATTCTATTAACCACCCCCAGGACCTCGGGACATCCCGAGGACTCTAACAGCATCATAAACCCCTTTCAAACGAGCAATCCGACATCGAATTCTCTAGTTACCCTATCACCATCAGCATCCAACGCATCCCCGTCCTCATAATTGTCCATTAACGTCGACCTTTCCCCACAGAACATCTTCAACCCTGAAATTCGCGGTCCCCATAAATACGCATTCCAGCGGCACGTTCGGGAAAAATTCTGCCGGTGATCTCGACGCGATGCAAGAGATGTTATGCATTTCATTAAAGGCCGCCGCGTACCCGAGGAATGTCGTTGCCACGAGAATCCAGCCTTGAGCTTCAGGATTCAGTCGGAAACCTTAAAAACGGGACCTTTGAACGTGAAGCATTGCTTCCTACCCACGGGAGAACGTTGGAACAGTTCTTCTTCGCGTTGATTCCTTCTAGGCGTTGCATGATGGAAGCCGATCGCGGTTAACGGCGATGATCGCAGATAACAACGGGAAACGTAGAGAGCGTGCAACATGTTGCTAATCGGTGTAACACACCGCGAACAGAAACAAAGGCGATCTTCCGCGGCGCGAATTAATTAGGCTTGTTTTCTAGCTCGTTGATGGCTGATCTTGATACCGCTCGAAATTAAGTTACCAAGTCGCGGTGCAGAACGCGAGGGTATCCATAAATCTGCGTGCGTGTCGATCAGGAATTTAGCCCGCGGAAAATCACTTCGTCGCGACGCTTTAGCGAAAATGAGAGATATTAAGTCGTTCGGAAAAGCACTTCGTTTTCTGAATGCGAATCGAATGGAGCGTACTGAGTGTACCACGGAGTTTGGCAAATATCGTAAGCGTCGTAAAGAAATCGTGGAATCGGTTCGCGACGTATGAGCCGTGTTCGAGCAACAAGTATTTATAACCGCGAACAGGAATCTGCGCCCGTAGAAATTATAAATCATCGATCCGGGGCTTGGAGGGAGATTAAGCTCCTCCGGAGCCGGCTTGTGGCACGACGCCGAAGACGATGTTGGATCTAAAATCTCCTCGGGCCCGATCCAGTGAAACACATCCAGCGGAGGCCGTTCGAATCCCAGCTCCCCATTGACACGGCCGACAAAAGGAGAGAGGAGGTTCATAAATAACCCGGCCAGTTTATCGTGGCTATTATGCAATTACGATTGCATCTTTGAAGCCTAGGTGGTCCCCGGCCTCAAGATCTTACAGCCGAGTCAACCAGATAATGTTGCTCTTAAAAACTTGTCGTTTGTTTCGACTCTGTTTCGCTCTCTCGATCTTTGGTCTATTTTCTCTCGGTCCTTCTCCCTCTAGCTCACTCTCTCTCTCTCTCTCTCGTTCCGGGAAAACTCATGTCCCTTCAAGAGTTTCAGCACAGTGATCCTTGAGTAAAGAAGGTTATTTCCGTGTGCCGGTGATTCTCTTCGATTTTCCTGATCTCGTTAGAGGAACTCGTTCGGTGGAACATGCTCGCTGAACAGTCGCGTACGTTTCCGTTACGAAAGTGGGCATTGAATAGCACGCTGATAAGCACGCGTTGCGTAATTGATAATTGGGGACGGGGCGGCTTGCACGAGTGGCGCGGATAGCCGCCGAGAACAGGTACCAACGAACCGTTGCTTGTTCAAATTTCCCGTGGATTTATCTTGCGTTACTTTCCGAGGCTTTCCCGGCGCGCGGAGCTTGTGTTATTTTTGACGGTGTCATTAATTTTCTACGCTCAAGCGATCCTTTCCTTGTAAAGTGGCTCGGTATCATTGGGGGATAATGTTCTCTCCGAATGTACCTGTGGTTCTCTGATAAGGGGACTTCCAGCTCGATTTTTCTGGTAGCCTTCGGTTATGTGATCGCAGCTAGAGAGAAACTGGTCGGTGAAAAGAACGATACATGTGTCGAATAATCAATTTCTTCGTTTCCGAATCAGCAAAGCATTCGTTAATGTAGTAGATTTTCTAGGTTTTAATTTCCGCGTGAAAATAAAAGTACTTCTGTAGAAGGAGATTTAATCGTGCTCGGCAAACATCAATATGCAAACACTGTTGGACGCGATTCAGCGTTGAGCCAAATTAACACATCATTCCTGCAGATATGCTCCAAAGTCAACAATTCTGATCCCGAAGTCGCGCCAAATGGAAGGCGATATTTTCTGATGATTTGTATTGTTGTAAAGACTGGCTCCGAGACTCTTGAGCGGTGAATGGGAGCTGAACGAGCAGGATTCTAAAGGCTAATCCTATTGCTAAAATATCTAGATACATTTATCCTTCTCGCTGTCAGCTATCGGACAATTTTTTAGATGGCTGAACATGACCGTACACGAAAGGTGCAGAGGTGTGCATTCGATTGAACTTTGAGAGGAGTCGGCTGTATCGATTCCTCGGAGTTACATTCTGGGACCACTGTGCATCGCGTCCCGGGACGTCGTTTCGCGTCGGCCTCTTCGGTCTCTTCTCCGGCGAGGAATGTCGACAGGTCGTTGATTTTGCTGGCCGACGACTGGCCCGATCTTTGGCCCGTGATTGGCCGCCAGCTGCGAAACCACCGAAAGGTCACAAATCAGCCGGGATGGAGGCTGAATGACGCAAAACACGCCTAGATAAATTTAAATTGCACACGGGCCGGGTCTGCTCGGTAGTCTCTCGCGTTCTGTCCGTCTCTCCCTTCCGTCGCGACGCGAGCGTTTCTCCGCGCAAAACTCCGTGGGCGCCACTGGCCGCGAGCCAGTCGCCGCCGATCTGCCCCGACCTGATCGCTATCGTCGGCGGTGCTCTTTGCTAGCCAGAGGATTCCGCGGCTTTATGACGCATAGGTTGCGAGGTTCATCATGCTCGGGTCACTCGAACACTCGTTCCCAGACAAAAGGATGCCGAAACTGGGTCGGTCAGTGAGAGCGATACCACCTCCCACTTCAAGAACAGGAACTTTGCATTGCCAACTTTTTGTAGACTCGCTTGGAACATTTTATTCCGGCGATGAATTGCCACGCCAATAGTGCGGTTATCCAGTGTTACTATCCCTAATGTGGAGTCGTGATACAGTAAATCCTCTATAGGCGCAACAATTTCTATACGATAGATGCGACAAAGAATATCGCCCACAACTTAATACAGGGAAAACAACGGTGCTAAGCGGGAAGTTGTTGTATTGTACTAATGCTATTCCATACCTGAGAATGATACACCAAGTATCATAAAACCCCAATTTAAACACCCTGATATTTACCTTAATTTCTTTGTAGCGAGATCGACCGACCAAGGAAAACCCGCGCGTGGTCTCTATTTACACGCGCTGTTCTTCTCTACGTTCGGCTCGGCCTTTGGAGATAAAAAAATAGCTACCTTATACGATAGATGCGACCAAATCCCCCCGAGACTGTCGCGTCTATAGAGGATTTACTGTAGTATCCCTACTTTCAACACGAGTCGCGATGACACTCGGGTTAGACTACACTATAGTTTCGTGACGTCACGCGGGTTCTGACTATAGCATTCCCGCCACTAGTCATTTTAACCCTCATCCGTCCCTCGTGTCAATTTGACACAGTTTTTCCGAAATAAGTTATGCTGTTCTGTTATTTGTAGGTAAGTTTGTCCGAAACTTCGTGACTTTAATTCCTTGATGCGAAACCCATAACCGAAAGACCTAAGATATAAATGTTTACCTAGTTATTTTATTGAATTTTTAAGGTTAACACTTTACCTACCGAAAGCCTATTATGTAATAGGTTTCTCAATAATTCTGCTGTATCAAAAGAAAGCATAGAAATTTTCTTTTACATTGCGATTTTAAATGAAACTATTAGATGACATTATTGAGGGTGACTTGTTAGTTCACAATAAAAATTGCTGTTGCTATTGAAGGCTCCATTAAAAAGTGTTTAGCCATGTAGCACAGATTTTTCAAAATAATTCAATAATCACCGGTCGGTAAAGTGTTAAGGTTGAGGACTTGTTTCTATAAGAAGAAGAATACTTAATGCAATTACAAAAGCACAAATTAGGGTAACATAGAACTTTAGCGAGGACTCTTTCAGAATTATTCTCAGGCAGATACGTTGCAGATGAAAGACTCGAACAACCAAAACGACGTTGCGGACTACGCAGTAATCGGCCAATCCGATGCTTTCCACGATCCACCTGTTACCGCACGTCCGACCCGCTCCTCGGACTGGTCCGGATCTATTTCGACTGATAAACAGCTGACACGTTCGACCCGCCGCGCGACTAACTCGCTCGTTATAAATTCTGGCGAAGTAATCATTTTCAGAAAGGGACCCACGCGATATTTATGGGCCGTGACGGCCGATCCAGTCTCGCGCGGAACGACGATGAGGAAACGAGCCACCGGGGGCAGGATGGACGCTTCATGGTTGATAGTTTCTCGAAAGTTTCGAGTCTAAACAGTCACAGTTTATGTGAATCCACGGAACTGGCGACGCCCGCGTGATGGACTGGACCCGCTGCTCTGCTGCTCTGCGGCTCAAGATTGATTCGTGCTTGTAAAATATTGCGGCCTCCGGAGGTTTCGGGTTTTCGAGTCGAGAACATGTTGCACAAGCCGATTCCGATGAAGCCTGGGTGAGAGATGGATCTTCGAAAAATATCCGGTGTGTGTGTGTGTTTTCTGCTGGCTGTCGGCCATGTTGAGGGGGTTTGCAACAACCCCCGAAAAAGTATAATTTCGAATTTATAATCGGAAGAATGATGATAAAGCATTTCATGCAACATGTTTATTTGCTCATTGCCGAGTGTTACATAATTTAGTGAAATTTCAAAGAGATGAAGTTTTATAATGGCTATACGAGCCTCGTTTGTTACTTGTGCCAGTTGGTTTGTTGGTCGTATACGATTTCATCGCTCCGCTTTGTTTTGATTTCCCTGGTCTGTATGTTATTCAGAGTTCTGTTTGATTGCAGCAAACCGCTACTAAAACCTCGCTTGATATTCCGCACATGTGTTATTGGAAGTTCTTGTTGTATACATCTTCGTGTGAATGACATGAAGACTGCGTGGTATTATCGACATTGTAGAATACGATTTTGTTGGAACCAACTGATACTCGGCTACGTGAACGGAGGGTTTCCGCAAGGAGTGGAGATTTCGATACGTGGTGTCGCGAGTAACAACGTTGCCTCTCTATTCGGTTTCTAGCTCGAAAAAATTCGAAAAAAATGTCCGAAGCTCGATACACTTTTTCAAATCATCTAAAAGTCATCTGCAAGGTCAATGCTTATTTTTGATCGCTTAAAAATTTTTCCGAAGCTCAATACAAGAGTCACCAAAAGAATTTCAACTCATCCACTCAAAATAATCAGCACCCTCGCCCATCGCAAGAAAACCTCGATCCAGTTTTTCGCCGGCTCGAAATATACAGAAGCGGAACCGATACCAGACAGGTGAGTCTAATACCCGATCGTTGGCCCGGTACCAAAACGTAATCCCCCGTAAACCGTCGAAACTTCCTCTCGGCGAAGGGCGGCCATATTCAAATCGGACGATTCTCGTTCCGCGTTGGCCGCGTGGAACGGACAGTTATAAATAGATTCAAAAACTATTGCTTTTCAATCCGCGGCTGCGTGGCGAGAGGTTTCTCTCTCAAAAGCGAGAGAGAGAGAGAGGGAGAGAGTGAGAAGATCGTGTCCCGGGGTTGAGGAGTACGGGACCAACGACGTGGAAGAGAGGAGAGGAGAGGAGAGAGAGAAAGAGAGTGCCGAGAGGGAAACGAACGAAAGAACGCGAGGGGTTGAAGAAAGAAACGAAGCGGATCCCGGCTGAACCGGAGAGGAGAGAGAAGAGGAAAGAGAGGGAGAGAGCTCTCGGGCGAAGCTTTTATGCCGAAGTTTGCGAGAGAGCCGGCCGCCGCCTCGTGGATCATTTGTTATCTTCCACGAGAAAGCTCCCCGACGCAAATAGGTTTGTTTCTGGCCGCTTTAAACGCTTCACAATAATCCACACGAACCCAAATTCAATTAACGCCTCGTCGCGCCGTGCTGCGCCGAGCGGAGCCGAGCTGGGCGAAGCCGTTTCTGCACTTTGTACCGGTTGACAGCCAACGAAAGTCGCGGTCCTTTTACTTTCGCCTCTCTTTCACTATGGTCGAATATCGACGGACGTGCCAGGAACGCATGATCATCCGAACGTGGCCGCCGTACACCGACGAGGAAAACCCGATTTGTCGCCCTGCCTAATTACCACAGCCAAAACGGAGATGCCTGAATGCAATAAGAACTGATTGCTCGGCCCGCGAGAAACAATTCGAACCGCTCGGAATTGATTATTGAAACGTTCCACGGTCATTTATCAAGCTTCTATGGCGTGGAACTTCCAGATTGTATCTGGGCATGCGAGTTCGGAGCGGGAATCATCGATTATAGATTTTGATATTTTTCTGGCTCGAGAGAAACTTCTTCGCTACCTTCAATACTCTTTCTCTTCGAGAGTATTAAATATTTTTGTTCGGTTCTTTTTGCACCACGTTCGTTGAATGTTTCGTAATTTCGTAAATTTTACGATGTCGTTACGCTATCATAGACGGTTTGAAATGATCAAGTTCAATTTATTTCGAATGTACGAACTATGAATTACGATCACCAAACTGCTTCTTTATAAAAAGATTAAAGTACATATGTTATTGCTTCTCCATACAAATTCTCATTCTTAAAATTCCTCATTAAGATCCGCAGTCTAATGATGACTATTAACATAATATCAGAACGAAGACATAGCCCATAACGCGGCCCGGGCAACGTCGAGTACAACCGAAGAAGCCGTTCGATGATTCCCAATCGATCAAACTCAAGCGAGCGTATCGCAGGAACACGCTATTCAAATCATTTAGGAAACTCATAGTCCATCGAGAACATCGCGGCGGGGAGGTCCGCCGGTACGTATAAGGTAGAGAGACGGCCGGACGTTGAGCCGGTGACATCAGTATCGGTCTAGCAGTTCGCCATACGTTATTCAACGAACGTATAAAGACCCCTAAACGCTCTGATTATCGAAAAGGCATCGACTCCGAGTCGGATAGCCGCGTACGGGGAGAGATAATGCATTCGGTGGTTGTCCGTAGGTTCGAGTCGCGTGTGTCGACCGATCGGACCGTTGCCTGATGGATGGAGACGCGTATTCCCCATTCTTCCTCAATCCTGTCCCAACCTCTCTCTCTCCCTCTCTTTCGAAGCGAATACGCAATCTCCCGAGCATCTTCTTCTGGGCCTCTCTTTCATCCGCTCGCAACAAAAGTAACCCCTCGGTTAGGACGGTTTCTTGCCCGCGTGAATTCAATCCGGAGAGCTCCGGGGAACGGATAATATGTTATTCCCGATATGTACCACGATGACCCACTGAATGGACAACGTCTAATTTCGGACGTGTACCGTTGATGGAAGCGTCGAAGGCAACGATAATGCGCTTTGAACAGCCGATGTGCTTATGGTATCCGCTGGTTCGAGTCCGCGGAGTGAAACACAGTTAGGAAGATGGCGCGGGGTCACCGGGAAGCGAAGTCTTTCACCCCGGGGAGCAAAAGCCGTGAGAAAGAGAAGGAGGGGGCGAAGAGAGAAGCGGTCTGGTCAGGAAGCAGAGAAGAGGTCCGCCGAAAATAATCGCGCGACGTTCAGCTAAATCGCAGGATTCGAAACGCGGTAGTACCGGCCAACAATGTAGCGGCGTGGAGGCGCATAAAGCACGGTAATCCGGCGTAACCGTTGCGAATCGTGTAGCACGAGGTCTCGCGCGCCAAGAGAAGACGCGCCGTCGAACGGATTAAGCGTTTCGGTGCTCGGGGTCGCACGAAAAACCCTTGGCCGTATGAAAATTATACGCGTTCACATTCTTGCGCTCTTGCTGGAAATAAATCGATCCACGCGCCGCGCCGTGCCGTGCGTGCCACGCTTTCTGGCTCGTTCACGTTTAGGTTCGCGTTCGCGTTCGCTAGCTCTCGCTTATATGCTCACGTTTCGCCGGCCCCGCTCATGCTCGCGTGCGCGTTTTGTTCGTTCGACCTTAGGCAGCTCGCATCACCGCGCGGCACTCAGACACGTAAAGAGTCGCAGCTGACTGTATTGTTCCCGGCGAAGGTAAGTCATTAATTTTCCCGCGGCAGGAACGCTGCCTGGTCTCGGGCCCGTGTGTTACGGCCACACGCCGCTGCGCGCTCGTGCACGCGCGAGACTATGGCTGTTGAATGCCGGGAACTTAGGGCGGAGACGGACCCCGGTTATCGTCAATTAATTGCCGGCCGATTTTATCCCCCGTTCTTTGATAGGCTCGCGGCGAGCCTGCGGTGAACAGCGAATTTTCTGATCGGTCGAGTCAAGACTGGAGTTGTAGAAATCCTTCAGTATATTTTTTCATTCGAGCATATTTCAGTCGATCCTGCATAATATTTTACAGCAACGTGCACAATGCTGTGAGAGAGTTTAAGCAGCGTGTTTAGAAAATCGACGAAAACAAGGCGAATGTTCTAGCCTGGTCTAATGATTGAACCTCGCCCAGAGTCAGCAGGGAACGATCCTCCCAGTTGATATTTCCGTGGTTGCCAGAATCCATCCGCGATGGCCGATCGTCCGCCATCTGCTTCTTATTTCCCATGCCAAGCGTGCGCGTTGCAGATAAATATCATCGGAAACGCATCCCTCTTTCGAGGCAACCGGGCAGACACGCCGCGGTCGTTCCGTCCTCTATGAATCATGTAGTACCGATGTTTTAGGTCAGGTTGTTCCTCTTAGGAGGCTGTCGGTTTTGATCGGCGATGGCGTTCCTCCTGGTTTACCCCGGTCTCTCGGCTGGTGCCCCAGCCACGAAGAGGAGCTCGGTGGTGGCACGTAAGCCTCGCGCGCACCAGCATTTATTTATGGTCCGGGATCGCTCTCGGCTGCTAGAGGAGAGAACCGCCTCGACAAGACCACGAGCACTCTTTGCGAACGGAGTCAACCATCCGATCGAGCTGTTCCCGGCTTAGACCCGGATCCCTTCGTTAATTTTACACCCTAATCCGCGGGGCTTTTTTTCGGAGAACGAGTCCCTGCACCCTCGGCTTGCCACTCGAATCGACAAGATTCCGCGATCTGCTCCTCAGATCAGCTTTGAATCCTCTTCCTACTCCTGGTAGCTTAACTCCATTTTTGAGATTTTGCTAATTGATTGGCTGATGGTTTTAGTCCTTGTAATTAGGGATGGGTTCAAGTACCTCGCAAACTCTCTATAAGTACTTCGAAAAATAGAAATAGTACTCCTAAGTATACTCGAACCTATGCCAGACAGTTTCGAACCTTTTACAAGTACTTTGGTAAACGGAAATAATACTTGCAAGTATATTCGAATTTTGGTCGAACAGATTCGGGACTTTTATGAATATCGTACCGGAAATTCTGATTTTTCTAATCATTAGCTTTTTTACCTTTAAAATCAATTATGTTGTCCCTGGATGAAAAAAGAAATGGGATAAAACCATGTATCGTAAATGAAATATTATTCTTAAATAGTTACGAATTTAATAAAGAAACTACTTAAAACTTACTATGTATGCAGTTCCGATTTCCAAGATTCGAGGACTACTTGTGAAAGATTCGATTCCTTTCAACATCGAAGTATGTACTTGTAAGTATCTTTTCGAAACTTGTAAGTACTCATTCCGAGGTTCGATATCAGGCTGTTTAAAATGAATACTTTTCAGATATAATCATTGAAACATTATCGCTTTTAAGTAGTAATCGAAACCCATGAAATGAAACTTGGTTATTGAAATCGACTCGGATTCGTGAGTACATATTGAACTTGATCCCATCCCTACTTGTAACACTGACAGGCTCGCACTTGTTAAGTCCTCAAGGAGTCGGGCTCATTTTAATTACTTTCTCAAGAAATGTTGAGAAGCAAAAAATCTTCGCCTACAATCTCTGTTGAGAAATGAAGATTTATAAAAAGGTCAGAATGGTTTGATTTATGATAGACTGGATTAATTGCGGGCATGTTCTAATTTTTTTCGTAAGATCTGTCGCGCATGAGGGGAAGCGAAAGATTTAGTGATCGTCGTTAGGATAGAGCGACACTTCCTAGCATTATTTTTAGCGTAATCGGATTATTCCGATCTAAACAGGAGCAACTGCCTGGGAGCCGTATTCGTGTATCGTAAGATCCCTCGGAAGAATTCACAGTAGTATGTAAACCTCACGCAAGCATTTATTTATGGTCTCGGGTCACCGGGTGTGCGACGGGGGCGCCTCTACAACACACTTTACAGAACATATTTTACACCGAGCATCACCCACGGAATAAAGCTGTTCCCAACTTAATTCTGCCTTCCACTCTGTTCGGTACACTCGAAACCGTCCACTTAATTAACGCTGCATCACTTGACAATTGGCGAATGGAGACTATCTGACATCACTCGGTGCATTCGCGGGTTCCTCGATTGCCTCAGGTCCAATAAAACGTTTTCACCGAGGAAAATTAGCACGTTCTACTTGCTACATGGTATCGTCGTTTTCACCAGAATATTTGCGAATCTAATTTCTTCAATCGTATCAGCTATTTCAATCGCACATGGCTTCTCAGCAACACATCGCCAGTTTTCCACAAGATTACATGATTTTATTAGCTCTGTCATCAACTCTTCTTCAGGATTTTAATAGAATTTTAATACCGTTACGTTTGATTATGTATTACATCGGAGCACATACTCGACCCAACTCCATTAACCCCAACATCTGAACTTCAAGTGATATTAATGACTAGACTGCGAAGTTTTTGCTGCTACTTGTCCGAGTGTCTCGAATACAATAAGATACAATTCTTAACGAACGTTTATTAAATTTCTCCTGTTAATTGCGACTGTGTAAAATGTTCAAAGAAACCAATAAGTCACCAATTAACCCTCGCGTGTATTCTCAAGCAGAAGTTCACCTATTATCAATTTCTAAAACGAGTGAAGCGACTACAGGAATTTATTCCATAAATAAAGAGCAACGTAAGGATTAATTCAATGATCAAAACTCAGTTTCAAGTGGTTTCAACGACAGTCTCAATCGGCGAGGGTGCGAGAAACAGTATTTTTCGGTACCGCGGAATCACGCTCAGCTTGCAGCGTCCCCTTACACACCCTTAGCAACTATTTTCGGCGCGACTAGACTGTCGCTCGCTGCGATCGACGCGGAACCCATCGGAAAACACGCATAGTTCCGGCTAATGGGGAAAATACTTCTCAATTAGTTGCGCTGTTTAATGGCTCGGCAGGTGTGCCAGCCTTTCACCCCGTTTTATTTCTCGAATCGTTCAAATTTCGCAAGGATTTTGAAATCCCTCGGACTTCGTTCCGGAACTGATCAAGAGTATTTTGAAATCGATGTTGACAATTTCTATTGAAAACTCCAGTTACTAAAAATCGAAACAATTTCCCCATGAAAATCCACAGCGTATTCGAGCCGCGTTTCCGCCAAGTCAGAGCGATAGTTCTTCGGCCGAGCGCAACGAGCGTAACCGGAGCCGGGATCCGCGATCCTTGGAAAATTTATGTGTGTCGATGATGCGCCCGTGAAATCGTTACACGCGCGACGTAATGTGCCGTGTCATAGAACGAAGGTGTTAACGAATTCCCGGTTGAAACGTACGCTCATTTGCCTTTAACCACCGAGTTCGTTAATGGGACTCGATTTGCGAGGAACGCGAGTGTTAGCGTTAACGCTGCGACCGACCGTCCGACGATTAGCTCGGTCCGAGAACCGGCAAACATTTTCAAGACGATTGCCTCCTCCTCGCCGATGCTTTTGTGGTGGTCGGAGGAATTGTCGGGTCGTTGGTCGACCATGTCTATCATGCTCGGAAG
This sequence comes from Lasioglossum calceatum, assembly GCA_963966675.1. NCBI lineage: Eukaryota > Metazoa > Arthropoda > Insecta > Hymenoptera > Halictidae > Lasioglossum > Lasioglossum calceatum. The sequence continues at coordinate 16,021,450 of OZ016543.1, read as the reverse complement.
AATTCATTATAGCGGGTGCTCGCGGATTATTCGCGAGGCTTGATGCGCACCGACACGCGAGACCGTTCGAACGGAGGCAGCCGGGTAATTGAAGCGGATACAAATTGCACGCCGCCGCGAATATTCGTAAAATATGTTATTGTTAGCACGTCGTTAACTCCATTCAGCTCACTAGTTCCACTTTAGCTCGGCCGAACCGCTTATTACTCTCATGATCCGCGTTTAGAAATCGCTTAGACCTTTTTTCTTCGCGTTGGATGGCCCGATTTTCCACGCGGAGGCTTTCTTTCATTTTTATCCTGCGCTACTTTTTTTTTTATTTTCATCTTTATTGCATTACACATTTGCTGCGTTGTGTTTTAGTTCGTCGATTCCCATTATGCAATTTTCCTCAACAATTTTGTTCACGTTGTACGTAGAAAACTAACCAATGTCCCGCATGTTATCCACGCAATGAAAGAAATGCTTATCAAATGAAATCCTTTTTAATGTTGAGGACCGTCTACGTCACGAAAATCAACGTCCTCGATCACTGCAAAACCAGCTGAAAATCGATCATCACCGGTGATATAGAACGACATCGATCCACCATGTAAGATCATAAACACACAGCAACTGCATAGGTGCATAGAAAGCGCATAGGAGCCAGGAACAGCATAACAGCAATATTTCTTCACACCGTTAATTGAGACGCGAAACTGACTGATAGACTCTGTGTTCCACCCGACGCGGAATACACGCAGTAAAAAATGCATTCTCCCGTTGCGTCCCATATTGTGCGCTCTAATCGATGCATCCGACGAATATCCGTCGACGTCCCGGGGAAATATGACGACGTGTAAGCGGCGCTGTTCGCATTTGTCGATTGTCGTACCACGCGCCATTTATGTAAATAGTTTTCACCGGTGCCGCGACGACGACGACGTTCCGCGATCCTGATTAATCGATCGACGCCTCCAGATTGATCCGGGGTCCTCGAACCCGTCGATCGCCGGCGAAAGCGTGCAGAACCGATTTTTCCGCCGTTCGCTGCCGCCGTGTTTAATTGACTATTTATGCTCGTCGAGGCTCCGGGCCCGATTTATCATCTTTCGACTTTCTGATGAATTTTCTGCGCGTGTTCTGCGACATTCTACTGCAAGATCTACGTTTTCTTCTTCGAGAATCGCGAAAATTTTCTCTTCTTCGAAAATTACCTTGGTTTAATTACGAAAGCGAAGTCTTGGAGGTCTGATTAAATTTTATTGAATCGAACAGAGTAAAATATATAGAATTTCCGAAAAATCACAAATTCGATATTCGAAAATTTGCAAGCTGCAGAGAAAGAAATGTTACAATAACAACAAGGGGGTTGAGCGAAAGGCTGCACGCATCGAATAACTCACAAATGTTATGACACCGAGGGATCGAGTACCGGGGAAATATATTGCCGAAAAGTCGGAGTAAAAATACCGTATGAATTCGATACACTTGTGAACGGAGACGACTGCCTCTTACGAGAAGGGAAACCGTGGAGAGTGGCGGAGGACAAGGGGCAAAAAGAGAGCACTCTCTTCCCCCCTCTCTTTCTCTCTCTCCCTCTCTAATTCACATAAATAACTCAGGACAGCGGCTTCTGCCAGGTACGATTGTCGGACGATGTTACGCCTCGAGGACATGTGAAATTGTTCCCGATATTCGAGAGTCAATATTCGCGCGACCGTAATAATAATCATTGTGCGGTGTTCTCCCGTGCCGTATCAAAACCCCCAAGACGAACCGAACAGACGCCATTCAAGAGCAGGCCATAAATTTCCTGGGGAGCGAAAGACTGCTTTTTTACAATCGGCCGTGCAACCCGAACCAGTGAACGCTCTGTTTCATACGAGCCACGGATTCCGCCGGGATTTTTTGCCGGGCTCGTTTGAACCGCTTCCGATACTTAAATTAGTTATATTGAAAAAAAGAAGGAACGCAACAGAGGGAGAGGGGAGACCAGAACAGGGGGAAAAAGAAAATTGGACCCGTGACCGTAACAATGTAACAAATTCAAGTAATTTGAATTTAATTCCTCTGGCAAGATAACAAACTGCCGTTCATGAATATTTTTTTACCGACGCGACGTCTTCATTGCGAGAAGACAGCCACAGGGAACGTGGTCATTCGGAGCATGACCTTTTTCAACACGTTCCGTGCCGAGCCGTTTTTCCTCGACAATTAAACAAACTTACGTGTTCCGTTCTACACGGCATTTTTTAGAGTGTCTCATTCTTTTGGTGCTATTCTCGCTCGAAAATTAAACATTTGCTCGACCTAAAATATTTCCATTCTCTTAGATTTTTTAAAATTTCACGAGCATTTAAATACACGTGGCGCGGAACGTATTAAATCTAATGTGAAAGTATCTTTACATTCCGCGATGAATTTATTCCGTCATTCCCAGTGACGCTTCTCAAAAACTTTGTGAACAAAGCGACTTGCATTGATTCTGATAAATCCTGATCTGGAGCCGGCCGCGTGGACGTTACGCGGGACTGGAGGACGTGGATTAGGTATGAAGACGTCGCGCGATAAGCCGAAGAGAGACATCGCGTCGTCGGGATGATCGTGGCAAGGTTTTCCGGGGACTTTTGTCGCGGGAAAACCACGGAACGTGTGTAGCGTGCCGGCGCGGCAGGGCTGCTCGAGCTCCATTCACCGGCAGCTCGTAAATTTTCAGGAACGGGAATCCTCCTTCGGGAGGGGTTCTCGCCGGAGAGGGCCGAAAGACCGACTGCAGGAGCATAAGGATCAAGGATCCCCGTGGCGAGCGGGCCACGCAGCAACAGGCGGCCCACTTCGCTCCCGGCACACATCCATTACCCCATCGGCTCATCCCGTTTGCACTAGCTGCTCGCAATGAAAATTTATGCCCTAATAAGTGATTTGTACCGCGTCCTTACCGAAGCCCAGCACCCCTCGCCCTGTGTAAATTCTATCGTTTCAGGGTCGCGTCGTAAACTACCCCCGAGCTCCGCATATGCTGAGTAGGCCATGCTTGTTTAGGCAAATATCGTTCAGGCATTTATTAGGCAAACGAATCAGTATTAAATGTGTACGGTGCATATATGCATTAAAAATGCTCATCTCAATCTCTTTGAAATTACTGTAAAAAACTCTAAAATACTTTGTACACCCACTGTAGCTTTCTGAAAATTTCAAAATTGAATTTACTCCAATTCAAGCACGTGTACCATTTGAATCTCGTTTGAGAGAACGAAGTAGATGCTGTTATTTACCGATGTTCACTGCAAAATTGGCAATGTACAGCTCGAGACGCGAGCGTGATTTTGCTGGCGAGTTCAGCGGCCATTTTGTTTGTCGGTGCGCGCAGCAAGCAGATCAGCCTTGAGAAATGTCATGTCGATTGTACCGAAGCATTTTCTCGTTCGCAGGCCTCGCGAAGGTAATGTTGACTTTGCTCGGTCAGGATTGATTGTATGGGCCTGGGCATTACGTAATGATGGAGATTAATTACGCTCGAAGTGGTGCAATGAGTAATTTCGGTTCGGCGGGGATGATAATTATCGCTTTGGCTGCCGATGACTGATGGTACGGGTTTCGTTTTGTTGAGCCCCGTGTTCTGTTTAATATCGGGAGTAAGTATTTTTGATTAGGCAACGATTAAACCTGTTAATTGTTTTGTTCCGCGGCCGGGTAATTAATTATACCATCTTTTCGAAGGAGAGAGCGTACACGATCCGTGCAAACTCTACTGCGCCGAAGGATCTACATTCAATTCGATTAACCGACTCGCTTAACAAATAATTAACCGAGACTTCTGATTCAGCGTAATTAAAGTCCGTTGTTCCGCAGTTTCTGGAAGCCAATATCAGCAGGATGAAGAGGTACTTTGAGGTACATGAAGCAATTTGTACCGGGCAATAATCTGTAATAATAATTGCAAAAAAATAATTGGTCTCGGACGCTTACACACGGCAGCCCTAATAGCAAACGTCACTTAATAATTCAACGATGATCCATGCAAATTTCTGTCGTCGGAATTTCAATCTCCGCGCGCGATTATTTCACTGTGTTCGGGAGATTGTTAAAAGTCAGTTTAATGGGCCAAAGTTTCGCTCGAAATTGGCTACCTTGTATGCGGCATAATAAGATTGCAGCCGTCGATTATTATGAAAGTTCGAACCGCTCGATTTCCTCGGCGAAGAAATAAACTAAATCGGGAGGAAGTAAAATAAAATCCGTGAAGTAGCAATCCCGCGGTTAAATTAGGTATTGTTAACGGCCCGCGGCAAAGCGGTGCCGTCTCCTCTCGACGAGAAGGAATCGGGGCCCCCTCGCGGCCATAATACGGAACTTGGCAGGCATATTTGACAGGGTATTGCTCATGCATGCTGATTGATTAATGCATACTAATGAAAAGAAATTTTTGTTGTTACTCAAATGAAATATGCTATGCGACCGGGAAAACCAGTTCCAGGCCGGCGTTCCCGTGTTAGTTTCGCCTGTTAGCCATGGTAATCGCGGATGCATACACGTCCGCGTGCTCTCTCATCATCATGCGACCGGTATCGCCGGCCTCGAGGAACCCTTGAACGGGAAACCATCTCCTAAGCTTGTTAATTTCTTATGGCCGATCGGCGAAAAACCCGATCGTTTTGCCGATCTCGTGATCCTCGCGGCCGACTACTCCAGTCCCACGGTAAATGTCGTTCCAAAAAATTCCTCGCTTATTCCGAGGGTCCTTGGAAAGATACAGCATCCTTGGAAGGATGCACAGTGCGTTAGTTTCATTCATACAGCCGGAAAAATTTCTTTCGCGTTTTTCGAGTGTTCGGCGATTGATTTTTAGGATTTTTTACAGGTATTCTAGAACAAGAGTTTTATGATTTTAGTTTTGCCACTTTCTCGTATTTATATTCATCTATTTGTCAAACGCTTCAGACACGTGCAGGTTTTCGATTACAAAGTAAGGTTTCTTATTCATCAGACTAATGATCAAGCATCACCGCGCGTTAATGTGCAGAGAAACGTTTCATAATATGTAAATATAATGCGCAAGACGTATTAATCATAGGTAAATAATGGCAGAAGTTGGTCTTAATAACCTGTAGTACAAGATTACAGTAATTGCGAGGTTGATAAGCCAGTTTGAACGACAGAATCACGACGATAACGTCCGAAATCATTTAGAGGTGTTAATGAAGTCTGGTGAAATAATCACGGTTAGAAAACTTGATCAACCTGCTGGAGAATTGCATAAAAGTCTGAGAAAACATAAACTACGGAAGTTAACATTTTATTTTTATCGATTGAATCCGTTGTCAAAGAGAATGTGGCTCCGTTTAATGGGACCCTATCTTTTTGATTCGATTAAATTGGTGTGTAACGAGTGTGATGGTTCAGCAATAAATCCAAGCACTGTTCATTTGCGAGGTTTATGGAGAATTGTTTCTCGAAGAGTTACCAAAGGAGAGGCTGAAATTGTTCGGTACAGAACCCGTGATCATCAGAGCGTTTTAGCGCGCGGATCACCAGATGATTTTGCCCTGCGAATTGCGTGCTACCCTTCGGAATTGCACCTTGGTGAACCTTTGCACGTCCTTATTTATAGCAGAATGATTGACCAGTGATTATGGGCTGCGGAAAGCGACCTTGCCGAATGGCGAACCATCCTACCGAAAGACACCAACACAGCATTCCTTCTCTCGCTTTAATGGCAAACCATAGCTACAGTTGGTGTGCAAAGTATTCGTGCACCTTTTAAAAACGAATTACTCTTTTATGGAGCTACTTCGAGACGTTAGAAGGATTAGCTAATGTATAATAATTTTTTTTTACATTGTTATTGGTCGCGATTGCGAAGAAAGAGGTAAAAGTCACGATTTTTTAATTTTTTATCTGTGCCTATGACTCTTTTACAGTCATTTCTGAGAGATTGAGGTGCTTCCACTTTCTTGATTTTTTCCATTTGCGTTACAAGCGGCCAGGATCGTTCAGAATTGAAACAGGAATGGCGGTTTAAGGAGAAAATCGTGTTTCCAGAGAAAGTCACCAAGAGGGATTAAAGTCCTGACAGTAGGCTTCTTGAAAGCTGTCGGGGACCCGTATGCGCCTCTTTCCTCGCCATTTTCTATCGTTTCTGTTTCGACGGCGAAACGTCCTCCTCGAAGACTACCAGCCGATCAACTTTCTATATGCAAACATGTAGTCTTTTTTCAACATTTCAAACTCCCATTCGCGAGTCCTTGATATCAGCCGCGCGTCATTGCGAATTTATAGGCTCGAAAAAACATTCGAACTTTTCGGAGATTTATTGGCGCGGGAGAAACAAGATTACATCTCGAGAGATAAATCTCGGGAGATTTGCGGAATAATAATCAAAGGATATTGGCAATAGAAATATAGAAACTGGTGGAAAGTTACCCATTTTTAATAAATCCCACTGAAACATTAAGAGAGATAGAGAAAAAAAAACATCGGTTGACGAAATCCCAAGGATACACGTTGTAGGTGTCGGATGTAGCAATAAATTTCGAAAAAGGAAATCCCTCGGGAGATTTGCTGAATAATAATAAAAGAATGTTAGCAATAGAAGCGTAGAAACAGGTCGAAAGTTTCTTATTTTTAGCGAGTTGTACTGAAATATTAAGAGAGACAAAAAAGAAACGAGATGATTGATGAAATCGTTCGCGGATTTGTTGTAAAATATCGGACGGGAATAAATTCTTTGAAATCGAATCCGTTTAGGATTCAGCTTGTTTGCGGTGTCCAGTTATCTACGAAAATTATCGCCGGTTATCGTTCGGCTAAGTTCGAACGTGTACGGGAACGAGATATTATTTATAAAAATTCCGGTTTTGAAATATCGCGTAGACGTAGCGCGTATTATCGTTCTTCGCTTCTACTAATGACATCTTGCAGCGGAAGTAGACGCTCTGTAGTTTCCATTCCGTAGGCGGTCAATTAGCATAGCCGTACTATTTATGCTAAACCACTAGTTCTTGTCTAGAACAACTTCTTGGACATCTTTGCACGCCCCGTCTTCTCGTCGAATACCCCGTCTATTTTTGCACTTCATCTCAGAATCGACCTAACAGAACTACAGAAAAAATGCCACCCGTAGCCGGAAACATAACTAACAATCTGGTAGCTGTACGTTTGAACAAATTTTGACAAGTCTCAAGACTCTTCTGAGATGATGTTCAGACTCTCTCATTGCAGATATTCGCCATGGAAGGCATTAAAATGGTTGCCCCATCGGAAAGCCGCATGATCGCCGTTCCGAATAATTTCGGTGGTCCTCCGTAGCGTCGCAGGGCCACGTAATGATTCAATTACGCCAAGTACAGGTCAAAGAAGCTCGCAATGCCAATCTCTCAAACGAGGGAACCGGTTGTCAGGTGAACCCGTGTGCCACATAGCCGTTCGCGCTTATTTACGAGGAACCGATCGGCCCAGGTAATTACTCGTTCCAGGAGCGGAACCATCTTCCGACTGGCAAACAAGCGGCCCCCGAATCGCGAACCTTCAATCCCGGCCCGGGCAAGATGGCCACGACCATAATCAGATCGGCTTTCTCCTCGATAATCGGCGATCGAGGTCCCCGAAATCGGCTCGGGCGACCTTTCCCGACGAAATTCGATGGAAAACACGATTTTTTGGACCGATGATCGTTAGACTTGCGCAAGACCTGCTCCGAGACGATACTAATCGGTGGCACGCCTTTCGCCGATCTTTATCGGACACTCGTCTTAATGCTGCGTGATCCGCGGACATTAACGCGGTCTACCCCGACCGGCGATTCGCTCGTCCGACCGATTTTCCACGACCGACACGCCCCGAATAAAGATTTCGGCCCGGATTGGAGAACTCTCTGTCTGACGAAGAGAGACAGAGAGGGTGAGTAAGCCACGCATTTGCATTTTTGCTGAGCCGATCGCATATCATGGGGGGCCTGCGAGCCCGCTTTCGGGGCAAGGTCTTACTCGCTGGCACGTGCAACCGCTTGTACACTTCGGCTCTCTTTGTTATCCTTGAAATGACCGAGCCGAGAGTTTACGAGTAATTACTTCTGACCATTTTCCGAACTCCCGCGCAGACTTCGAATGAAGATTTACACTCCGGGACAAAAAGATAGCGCATCGTCTATTTTACCTCGTTTGGTACATCAAACCGAAGAAAATTAATGTTTTACTTCACCTAATATGTCAACATATTCTGACGTGCCTGTACGTACAATGTACTGAATATCATCCACAATATTTACTTCAATTGAATTTTCGAAAAAAAAACGTGAATATTGGGGCCCACAGAGTGATAGTACAAATAGCTGTTTCACATTTGTCAGTTGTGCTGAAGTTACTGAAGAGCAAACATTCATTGCAAAATGTGATTGATAGAGTGAGTATTCGTGCAAAAAATTGTATAAATATTTACCAAACCGAATGATTAAAGTCGTTAGCTGTGAAGGAGGTCCTACAAAATATTGAGCATTGATTTTTATCGATTAATTCTGTTATGTTTCAAGTTTTTCGTTAAGTGTGCTATCATTTTGTACCTCTGTATTTCGTTAATAATTCTACTTCTTTCAATAAAAATAGATGAGTTAATGAAGCTTCGTTTTATTTCATTCATATATGTTAAGGAAGACACACTAAAAATATGTGTATAAAAAAATTGAATTTCTAATGTTTAATAAACAGAAATTACATTAATTTCAATATTCCAGTATTCCCCTCTTGTTTCTAGATACGTACTCAATTCTTTCAACTTTTGAAACGTTATTTCACACAATGAGAACCAATTATTTGGAAATGAATTATCAGGTGTTATTTAAAACAGTAGATTGAAAGAATTTAAGAATACCGAGATATGTTCAATTTACTAAGATTAATAACAAACGACGCCAATTTTCTGAACCACACTAGAATTCCCCAAAACGACAGACTTTTCTGCCAATCAAAGAGTTGCGAAGTTGCTATTATTTTCGGAGCAACCAAAAAGATTGAATGAATGTTTCAGCGTGTCTTCAATCCGCTTTCAAACTTCTAACGACAGCAGTCTGGTAACTGCAGAATGGTATATTATCTTCAACAATTAGATTTTACTCTATATCTCTATTCCTCCTAAAATAGTGAAAAATGTTAAAAGTTAACCGACCCATTGATAAGTTTAAATTGTTCGTTTGATAACAGGGAGCATTCTCGAGTAATCTGTGTATAATTAGCATTTCCTCGGCCGCAGATACAGAAACGCTGGATTTTCGCAGCGTACGTTTGTTTCTTCACACCAGGCTGCTGATGCGTTTATGACTTCAAAGCGTCGCGACGGCGGCGCCGTTTCTGAACGTGATCCTCGACGAATCAATTATTTCCTCCTCGATTTGGACGCGCGCGAGTAGTGGTTCCCTCTTGTGCGACTCCTTCACTTTTTCACTACAAAGTGATTTAAGTTTTTTGAATGAATTCCTTTTCTTTCTGAATTAAAAACAATGCAATTCTTTTAGTACTTTAAGATACAATTAATAAATGATTTAAATTTTCACGTCCGAAAATTCTTTCAAGTTTTATAACATACAGTAATTTGTCTTAACAGTTTCAAAGTAATATATTTGTGGAATTCGCGTTAAAGCACAGATAGAGAGATGGAAAACGTCCTCGAACAACCGAGATTGTACGGTGTTCCGTAGAAAGTGGTATCGGCCGATGTTCATCGACTTAATCCGGTCCCAGCAATTATCCTCCTCGTTATTGGCAATTATGTCCGCAATTACCAACAACCTGGCAATTATTCCCTCGCGGGGTTCCGTGGGCTCTCTCTCGACGAGACGATGCGTTTGCAATTTTGGGGGAATCAAATTCGAAGATTGCGGTATAAATTATTAATTGGGAAAGCGGGGTCGCCTCGCAGTCACTTTTATTTTCTTCAATTATTGCATCGGGCTAAAAATGAGAATTCCAAGTTAAATCGTATCGATAAACTCGCGGAGTCGGCCTCAAACCGCGTCTAAACATCGGCAACCGTCACGCAGGTCTATTCTAGACGTGGCGTTATTATTAAATGCAGCCCGTGCGTTGTCAAAACGCAACTAAAAACGCAAACGTCGACCTTGAGTCGGATCACCGTCAAAATCCCGAGCCAATCCGGTCCAAATCGGTATCTCGCGTCCGAAGGGCCGAGGCAACGGGGTGCTTGCTTTCAGGATCGTTTAGAGAAGACACGGCCAGGTCAGAAATTACCTTGCAAATGATCTCCGAATACAATTAACCCTTTGACGAGACGAATCTCGTGCAACTGTCCGTGATTTACGGCCAGCCTTGCGCCGCTCTTCTCCGCGATTCGGAGAACGAGGCAATTATTGCGCCTCGGCTCGAGAAAACGTACAATGAACGTTCGGGGGCTTGCTGAAGAGGACACTATGGCGTTTGTCCTCGAAAAATGTCGATCTCTCAAGAACCGAGACATTGTTGGTCCCGTCGGGCAAGCTTCGGCTTGCTCGAACTGCCTCAAAGCAAGTATTTCCAATACGACAAGTACTTTACTTATTTTTCAGAGGAAATTCTTGGAGAATGAATTTTTATTTTTATTTTCAGTGCTTGGTTTTTTTGGATCGGAGGGTTCAAAGCCTAGACTGTCGAAAGAGTAATTGATAAGAAATTGATAAAGCTACGTTGAGAATGATCGTTAGTATTTCGCGGATGTTTGCAACGTCCTCAAATATGCTCTGACTCATTAGGCAGGTACCCAGCGATATTTCTTCTTTTTACAAGTATTATGGAATTCCGAGAGACTCGGCGGGAAGTAGAACTTCAAGGAAAAGAGAAGACCAAGAGAGAGAGAGTTCCGAGAAGCCCAACGGCCGAAGCAAATGCATAAATAAATGCGTGGCAAGCGTGCATGGCGCGGGAAAATTTAACAGAAATAAAAAGAACGCACGGAGTTTTGCGTAAATAAAATATCAAGCGACAGATCGTACCGGGAAACGTGGAGGTTTCACGAGCCGGAGGTAGATTAGAAGTGACCCACGAGTGGAAGTCGAGAATATGAGAGTGGAAAGGAACTTCGTGGAAAAACTATACGCGTTTTTCGCGAAGTGCATCGAGAAGCGGCCGAACGAAGTCAGAAATCTAAGAAAAACTCTGACTCTGGATCCTCGAAGTCCTTGCAGGTACCGCAGAATTCTCACAGTCGATCATTATATGGAACATTTGTAATTAATTTTATGGACACTAACACGTTACGAAGCACTCAATCGAAAAATACCTTCATCAGACCGCCACACTGATCGCAAAAACCTGGACACTCTAAAGTGAAAGCTTGGAGTCCGCAGAGTGAAGAAAAGGGCGTAAAATAGGATCGAAAGGTGGCAAATAAAGGTTTGCAACTCGGAGAGACCTGCTGACCCCGGGGGCCCGTCCGCCATGTTGGAGGGGGTCCCATGCTGCAGGGATCGTGCGCTACCGTTCGGGAAACCCGTAATCCTATCCAGTTCTTCAGAAACGCGGTGAACTGGGTAAAGGAGCCTAGGTGGAGAAGGCGTGAGCTAAAAGGGATAGAAACGGAGAAGGAGAGAGCGAGAAAGAGAGGTTGGAAAGGAGCGTTTCGGTTTTCGTGGTCCGTTTGGTAGGGCCGTCGAATGGGGCTTCGGCCTTCGTCCGTGAGAGGTCGGGAGTGACGAAGAGGGCCGCAATAGAAGGAGAGAGTGACGGAGAGGGCTCGGGCCGGGCCGCTACGGAGGGAGAGGGACGGAACGCGAAGGAAAGGGCCCCCCGCGCCTTACAATGCAGCCTGATTTATGGCCCGGGCGCACATACATAGAGTTACACACGATATCATAATACCATTAATTCTTCGTCAAATTCCCCGCTGACTGAATCATACTGGCCGCGCAGTAAATCACGCGGGGCGACTAATGTGAACGCGACCAGCGCTCGCTGTCTTATCTCCTTTGAACCACGGGGGCAGGTGAATCCAGTCCCTTGGACTCCGCTGAATTACTCTTGGTCCACGGCCCCCACTCCCCTCCTCTCACTCTCTCTCTCTTTCTTTCTCTCTCGATTTCTTTCGGCGCCGCGTTCCCACACCGTGTTTCAGCCGAACCCGACCCGCTCTATTTGTCTCCACTCGTTTCCGTATTTTTACAGCGAGCCGAATTCACGCGGGACCACTTGTTGGGACCTATCTCGGAACTGCAGAGACGATTTCACGTGGGACCAGGGTTTGCGTAATCTGCCCACGGTGACGTTACGTCGGCCCCGCGTGGGCGTTCGTTCGCGGTTGTTGCGCATTCGATTTCGGCTTTCGATCACCGTTTGTTTCTTTGGCAACACAGCCACGGCAACATTTAATAGATACCGTGTTTTATAATAAAGTGTGGCGCAGGGGTCCAGCCTCGCATTAGAACTTCAGAGCTTGTACTCAAATCTGCACCTCCACTTTCCAAGAATCGACGAAAATTCTTCCGGAACGATCCTCGAAATCGAACACAGCATAATCAAGACTACGAGGGTGCTCTTTAATCACGCATCGATCACCGATCGAAAAATAGAAATGCTCAGTGAGCGTAGATCCACAATTACGACCCAACAGCGTCAAACTTCTCGGCGCTCTACATCGACGCAGATTGCCCCCTAATTTCGCGAAGTTCCCGTAATCGAATCGAAGCTGTAACACAATATTCCGGTAATTCCCATCCGCTATCAAGCAGCCAGCGGTATCTCTCTCTCTCTCTCTTTCTGTCCTATCGATTATTTTTCTGCTATTCTTGCTTTCTCGTCCGTGGATGTCAGTCGCGCCGCGATAACGTGAAACATTTACGAGCCACCGACTAACCGAGCCGCAAATTGTTCTAAATCGTTCGCCGTGTAATTTGTTATCCGAGGCTGCGGAACCGACGAAAACGATCGACACCGGACGAATCTCGATCTGGACCATCCGCGATTCATCTATCGCCCATCAGAATCATTGAAATCCTAGCGTAGAACCCTCGCGAGGTCCTACTCTATGAAAATTTATGATGGCAACGCTAGTAATCCGCGATTGATCTGTCAGAATCATGAAAATCTGGAGAGATTCCGGAGATCTGACGTCCGTGAAACGTGCCGGAGGAGCTCGGATCGCTATCGCGACGTACTATCGAAATTTATAATCGCGCCGCGAATATTTCAGCGGTGATTTAGCGGGCCCAAGGAGGCGGAGCGGGCCCGTGAAGTAATCGCGATTATTAACAGCCGTAATTCCACATTCCTGTTATGACACACTGGCACAAATTTCCGCGGCGCCGATCTACAAATCACCGCTAACTTCGGCCGGGCCGGCGATATTTCTTTCGTTCATTTCCATGATGACTTATCACCGATCGGCCCGGGGCCCGCCACAGGCCGACAAGCGATTTACGGCTTTGGCTCGACGATTTCACGGTCCTCTCTTCCGCTCTTTTTCTCTGGGACTCGCCGAATACCTTGTCGCGGACTTTCCGCCATAAGGGAAACACGAGAACAGACCCTGCGGGCCCTACGGAAATCCGAATCTTTTTTTTCGCTGCCGATCGGGGACCTGGGAACACGTGGTACGCGTCGTGGGAGGCGAAACTACGTGATCCGAAACAACTGCCACACTGTCCCATTGTCGATGGCAATTTATTGCTAGGATGCACCGAGTGCACCGGAAGACCGTGGAGAATTTTCGTGTTGCCATTTTCTAGCCGCTCTTGAAAAGATCTCTGGAATTTGCTTGTCGAACGAGAAAATGTAGAGTGTTTAAGTATGGAGATTTTCGAGTGCGTTCTACTAACGCAAATTAGGCGAAGATCGCCAGAATTTACTTGTCGACGAGGACGATCTGAAGTGTTTGAGGGTGGAGGCTTTGGAGTACGTTCTCCTAATGCAAATTAAGGGTACATGGGAAAAAGGGGACTGACAATTAAGCCAGTTTATCATTGGTTATGTTCAGACTGAGAGCCCTTATGTAAAATAGAAATGTTCTGCATGGTTTTATATCTCCGTTAAGAAGATTTCTCGAGCAAAAAAGTAGAACATTTTCCAACAGGGAAAAATGTAGTCGCGCAGTTAATTATTCAAGTTTTATATAGGAACATTGACAAATCGTGTTTAGGGTCAGGGTTTTTAATGGACGTGCCTCGTGCGATCAATTTCAGCAAGTGAAAGATAAATGGTCCCACAATTTCTACAGATGATAACGTTGTCATCAAGAATCAGTACCCGATCATTACATGCAAATTAGATTATAAATCTAACATATTCAAACGTTCAGCTGCAGTCTATTAAATGTTTCCTGTATTCTAATCGCGACCACGTCGACAACTTCAATCGGATCTTAACGTTTTACTGATTAGTTTATAAAAACTTGCGTCTTTTAAAAGAACGTCAGTCGTTTAATCATTCTGTTTGTTCGACCAGTGAAACATATCAGCCTAGACAAGTGTAACAATGAATCTACTTAAAGAATCTCGACACAGCACCCGTACGCTAATTTTCAAAGACGTCGGACTGCTAAAATGCAAACCACACGTTTTTCACATACTTCTCGAAGAGTGAACCGCTATCGAGACTCCAATCAGCCGAACAAACAAAAGCACAAGGTGCCAACCTCCCCAGCCTATCTCCACCGTCCCGCCCAGCATAATTTCGATTTTTCCGTCGATCGGCCCAGCAACCAGCAGAAAAATCCGCGCGATCAGCCCCCCGGACACGCAGCGATTCCCCTCGAAATTCCACAGGCAGCTCTGCCGACCGCAAGAACTACTTTCCAATCGAATGTTGGCGGTCGTTGAACGGCCTCGGCCGGAGCCTGTGCGCGCGGCAACCCTCAATTAAACGCAATCTCGCGGGCTCAGCAGAAGCGTCCGAAGACGAAGATACGAGAAAGAGTGAAAAGGATCGACTTACTCTGGCCGATGTGCACCCTCTTCATCCACGGGTAAATCTGCGGCGGGTTGCTACCGGTGGCGTTGGACTTGTTCGACGAGTTGTTCCCGGTGCTGGAGGTGCTGGATGTCGACGAAGCTGGCGAGGACGCTGAAGAGGCTGTTGTCAGAGTGGAACTGCCTTCTGGACCTGGTCTGGAGCTGCCGCTGGGTGGCGATGCAGCGGATGCAGCGACCGAGGACCTCGATGAACTACCTGGTGGCGAGGTGAGTCCCGAGGCGGCTTTGCTGGTGCCGGGTGCGACCAGAGGCGTGGGACTGTTCCTTGAGGTGGACGTGGTGAGGTCCTGGGGCGAGGCGACGCTGGTGGAGGACGTGGAGTCGGCGTACTTGCAGCTGGAGGTTGACGGCGCGGACGGCGCCGAGGCGGCCTGCAGGAGCGGCGTCGTCGGGTCCTGGTGCAGCTGCTGCTGGGGATGATGGGGCTGCGGATGATGTTGGGACTGTTGCGCGTGAAGACTATGTTGCTGCGACGTGGCGGTCGCGCTGAGCCTTGGCTGGGGCTGCAGCTGCGTGTAGTCGATCATCCCGGTGGGCGCCGTGTGCTGCATCCCGGACGCCGGCGTCGCGTACGGGTGCTGAGGATAGTGTTGTTGGGGCGAGTAGCAGGGTGCCGGGTAACTGGTTGCCGCGGCATTAGGGTTGTAATAGTCTCCACCCGCCGGCGACGCGGCCTGCATCGGCTCGCCAGGTGAACTCGCGGTGGCCCTTGGCTGTTGTTGCGGCTGTTGACCAGCGTAGCACGACGCCAGCGAGTTCACGAACTGGTACGAACTCATGGTTCACCTGATGAACCGCTCGACGACGACGACAGCCTCTCACTATATACCGATCGGTACCGGCGCGTCCACGGCTCGACATTCACGGAGAACAACACACCTTTGGATTCCTCGCCGGGGCCACGATCAGTTCGTGGGATTGGTACGTTGTCGTTTCGCACGGCACTGTGGGTGTCTCGGGGTGGTTGTTCGCTAAGTACTAGATCGCGGTGTCATCTTGTCGGCGGCTCCGCGGCAAACGGTCGCACGTCACACTTCTCGGTATACAGCCACTGACTCGGTTCAGAGAAAAGAAGAACAAACTGTGCGCGGACCACCGCGGTTTCTTTTTGGTAGCTGGAGATAGATAGCGAGAGAGAGAGAGAGAGAGTGAAAGATGGATAGAGAGAGAGAGAGAGAAGAGAAAGAAGGGAGGGAGAGACAGGCTCGTTCACACCTATCGCGGACGGTTACACGCGGATAAACACCGTCCCCGAAACGACTCGATAATGAACGAGGGGGTTGGAGAACCCAGGAGAACGTTTCGGCGCGGAGCGCGGTTTTGCCTGAAGAGGCCGGCCCCGCTCGCGTGTGGACCACAGGCCGGGGCAGAGAGTCCGATGCCGACCTGAGCCGCGCCGAGTTTACGAGGGCCACGTGGGCCTGGGCTATAAAACTGTCTTCTGCTTCTTTACGACCTCACGAGGCGCAATTACCTACGGAGAACTCGCGGCGGCAGCGTGCAGTAGCGCGTAACAGCCGGCTTATCGGGCCGCCCCATTGAAGACGAGACCCCGTTGTGTGCACACTGTTCCCTCTCCTCCTTCCTACTCCTTCACCGATGATTTATTTCGACACCGCCGGAGACTCCGACGAAACGACGAATTCGCTGGTACCGGCCACGGACTACCGTATCTTCTTGATTGTCGTCGAAGAAGAAGAAGAGGAAGAAGACCGTTGACACGCGGTTGCGAATGAAACACGTAACAGGGGAACAAGTTTTGCGAAAAACCGTCCAACGACGCCGGGCTCTCTCTCTGGTCTCCCTCGTTATCCCGGGTGGAGAGACCCGATATCACCGCATCAGGGGGGTGAAAAGGCGTATTACCGCGGCCTCGGCGTTCACCGTTCCTGTTGCGTGCGCGGAGGGTGGTTGGTATCGTACTGAAGGCCTCGCCGCGATCCAACGGAGGCCCCGGTGTGTGCGGTAGCTTGTCACGTGCCCGCGCTCTCTGCGTGTCAGAGGAGAGCGCCTCGACCAATCCCCGTCGTTCGTCAAACCTTGATTGGTCTCTCCGCCGCGGCGTAGGATTCTTCAACCCCGTTCTCTCCTCCGCGTGCGTCTCCGTCGCGTCGCGTCGCGCCGCGTCGAGTCGAGTCGGGTCGTCTCTCTGCTTGATGGTGGTGTGTGCCGATGCTGCTGATGTTGGTGATGGTTGTGGTGCTGCTGCTGCTGGTGGTGCTAGTGCTGAAGCTGCTGCTGGGTGCTGCTGCTGGCGCTGCCGCCGTTGCTTGCTCGTGTGGTGGTGTTGCCTGGCTGCTACCCGACGTGACAAGAGCCGACGAGAGGGGTGTGCGAGCGAGATGAGAAATCCAAGGGGTCACAGAGAGGGGATAGCACCGTCAGGGGGGCTAATGGAGAGATATTCGGGAGCCCCGAGGTCTCTATGGTGGGGCGAGGATCTCTTTCTCACTCACTCCTTCCCTCTCTCTCACTCTTTCTCCTGCTCTCCTCTCTTCTCAGCAACCTTCTGGCCGGAACGTCACCGAGAAGTAGTCTTCCGCTTGCCGTCTCTCGAGGGGGCAACGCGCGCACGCGCCCCCTTCCGCGTACACCCTCGTGTGCACAGCCAAGGAGGAAAGAAGAGGTGGTTCCCCGCGATTCCAGCTCCCGCGCGATCCTCGATCCTCGATCGACGGCTCGATACACCGATACACCTCGTCCGATCGCTCTCGGAACCCCGGTAACGATCTGTGCACGCGATATCCGTGCGATTCTATCCGCGAACTTCGCGGTCTCGCGAATACGTCGAAGACTTTCAGCACGGATTTTGACTCGTTTGTGTCGATCAAGGATCTACCACTCGGCCCACTTCCGGACGCATCGCGGGCCCCCAAGAGATGAGGCACTGTTCACGGATCGGGACAGGTCGGAAGCCTTGTCGCGAAGAGGGGTCGCGCATAAGTCAGCCGGCCGGTCGCGGCTGACAGTTTTATGAGAGTTTGATAGTCTGGCACGGCGCTCGCTGTCCTCCGCGCCGACGAGAGACGACCGTGTCGGTCGGGACGTGTCGAAGAAAAAGCTGGAATGCGAGCAAGCGAGAGGGGAACACGCGCGCACTACGCACCGGCACTCTTTATTGTCCCATAAATTCAAACCTGTTGCCCGGAGCCGAATCGGAGGGACGGGCAACCGCCGTTCGGGAAGGAGCGACAGAGACGTGTTCCATCCGGGGGGACAGAGAGACAGATATTTACGACAGTACGACGAGCAAGACAGAGGGAGAGAGCGAGGAAAACGGTGTGTAGCACGAGTGGCTCTAGGAATCCTCTCCCAATCGCCGCGCGGTCCGATTGACGCCCCCGTTATCGCGCGTACGGCGAACCCGGACGCAACTCGTAACTCACTGAGCCGACTGAGCCGGCCGAGAGAGGAGAGCCTTCGGAGTTGCCGGCACCAAGGCGAGCAGAAGCATGTGTGACGTAGTAGCCAGTTGGTCAAACGGGGGGCACCGCGGGGTGGCGACGTGTCGGTGGGGTTCCGGAGCGAAGGGGACGGCCGAGGAGGCGGAGCTCTCCTTGCCTCTCGCGGATAACGCGAGGCCCGTGGCCGACTTGCTCGTGTTTCCCTACGCATACTCTTTTCGCGTTTCCCTCTGCCGTCCCTCCTCTTCATCAACCGTCTTTCTCAACTTCCACCTTCCTTCTTTCCTTCTTCCCTTGGAAATCACCTTAAAAAAACCCTTTCACCCGGTCGCGGACGTCGTAAATCATTTTTCACCGAGCGTCCTTTGTGGAAGGGAATTTTCAGTATCGCTTGTCCGAGAAAGGAAGGCTCGATTAGATCCCGAAGAAAAGCAAGAAGTGCCGGAATAGTGTGCCACTCACTCGCCAGATGTGGCAAGCGCGGCCGTTCCTGTTGAATTGTCGCGCGCGCCCGCCCCCGGCCGCCCCACCCCTTCGCTCGTGTCCTCCCCACCGCTCCGTCGAAACGTCCCCCACCGCCGAGAAACGGAACCGGCTATCTCTTCCACTTTAAGTTCTCTCGCGGTCGTGCGCTCGTGCACCGCCGGCACCATCCCCACCACCTCTTATTCGGTATTCGCCACTTCGGAGCCCGGTATTTGTCCTACACCTACCATCCTTCCTCTAGGCCTCGCTTTCCTCGTCTCGTCTCGTCTCGTCTCTTCGCGCCGCGCCGCGCGCGGCGCGGCGGCGGCGTGCCCTCCACACGCGCGCGCGCACTTAAGGAGAGACCGATCGCGGATCAGACACGGCTCATCCCGGCCCGCAAAACATCGACGACTCGCTCGAAACGCGATCATCGCCGGGACGCACGCGAATCCGTCATCGGAGACTCACTTTTGTTCATGGATCTCGCACTGATTTTAGGGGATGCCTATTTCGGGGTTGTTTGAGCTGCTATTGCGAACATGGGGATGGAAATGTCTTCTTTCAGGGAAGGTCTTTGTATCGTTTGACGGTGGAGAAAGTACTGCTTTGCTGTGGGTGATTTAAAGTCGAATCAAGGTCTATGGGGATTCCGTAGTCTCTTCAGGTACGATAATGGATCTATTAGGTTGTGGTTGGAGTAGCGGGATCCTTATTCTTGGGGTGAGGATGATTTTTGGTGCGATTGTTGTTTTATATTCTTCAAAACTTTTAGACTTCTGTTCTAGTATTGTGTTGCAATTTAACCGTCGGAAGAGCAAAACCGTTCACATTTATCAATCTTTTTGCGGATTTCTATGTAAAATAAAAATTTTCTGCATTCATTGCAAGCACATGAGCACATAGACATATATATATTTTTTTAAGTATTTTAGTGAGTGCAAAGAGAATAATGTGTGGAAAAGAACAGTATTTTTAATTAATTTCAATTTCTTTTCTGTTTTAAATTTCTCACTGTTGTAGTGAATTGCATAAAATTCGCAGTCTAAAATATTTGAAAGCTAAAAATTCTTCAGGGCCTGGCAATGGTTTCGCGGATCCCATCAGCAGAGCATTCCCTGTAGCAAGATAACGAAGTCATCACGTCAGGAAATGGACGTATTTCAAGCCTGACGTAATGAAAGCCGAATGCATCGGAGGGACCCTGAAGAAGTCGGGCACGGTCGTTGCATTTCGGGGCCTGAACAGTGGAGGATCGGGCTGGCGTCCGCGTGTCACTCTTCGCTGACTATCCTCTCTCTCTCTCTCTCTCTCTTTCTCTGTCCCCCTGCTGTCCCATCCCATTAGAAATTCTAATAAAGCCGTCGCAGGTGTAAAAAACGTATCGGGACCCCCATGAATCACGTGTCGCAAAGCAGAGCCGCCAGGACACGTGTATCTGTTATGCCATTCTCTCCGGAGTCCTCTTGGTCCCTCCGGTTTCCCCGCACCCCCATAATCCAGCAGGTCGTCGGACCGCGACCATAGCCAGGGGAAGTGATTATTGCGGTTGATACCGGGTTTTAACTGGCTGCGAATTACTGTTCAGATGTATTTGTATCACTCCCGACTACTGCTGGGGTGAAATCGAGAGATTTATAAGTAGTCGCAGCTCGAGGGGAAGCCTGGCTGCTTGAAAATGGGGTCCAAGCGGTTTAGCTGATGCGGTCGGAGAAATGGTTGCCGTAGGTCAGCTAATCGACACCGTTCTCAATGATTTTTCTCATCCTCGTTGCGTCACGAGCTATTGTTTTAACTCTAATCATCAATCATCAATTTAACCCCTTGCCGTAACATTTTCTTTACAGATACAGTGATTAAAACGCCTCTATCCCGAAAAGTGTCGTAGAATAGAAAAGAAAATTTATATTTTCTGCATAGCTACATTTATTTGAAGGCTTAAATATTGATAAATATTGATTGACTACAAACGAAAGGCGTGACATTCACACTTGTTAGACTTTGTTCAAATCTTCATCGCCATTCTGACGCGATAAAACACGGCAAGGGGTTGAATCATAAATTGTTGGGGAAAAATAAGAATACTGTCTACGTAGCTCCCGTGTCTTGGAATTAACGCAGACAATTTCTTTATCTCGCTAAAAGTTGATTCGTAAGCATGAAAAATGTCCAGTGTGCGAATGAATTGTGTTTATCTATTGATTCACGGGAGAAATATTCGTGGACTCGCTCGGAACGTCATTCAGCTCAATCTTCTTTATTAGAGTACAAGAGACTCTGAGCCCCGGGTGTCTATTAACAGCGAAAAGAAAACAAAACCTGGATCTATTCGATCTTAGTTCTCCATACACGCGGAACGGTCCGCGAGAGTGTTAACATATGAGCATCATGACAGGCACAACCGCGACAAGATCTACATTAAACCTCTGCCTCCTAAACTTACTCGGAGAGTCATTGCGTCATCGATCTCCGAGCTGTGCTACCATCGGATGTGGCAGCGAGTTCAATATGTATCAGAGATGCTCGCGATTCTATGCGAATAATATGCGACAAGTCGAACCGGTGTACAGGGATTTCGTTGTAACGTTTGCTACAGAATTTACACGCGAAAAATCTTTCAATAAATTAGAAAGTAAAATGTATGTACATTTAATACGCCATATGGAATCTGATTCTCTGTTTATTGCGAAAAGTTCATTGGAGATTGACTTCAACAATTCGAAAGAAAAAATGAACAATATAATTTCATTTAAAATGAACTTCTTCGAATTTTTACAAGATTTCGAACTGATCAATAGACAGCGGATTTTATGCATTTACGACAACAATGAGTATGTGTAATTTAGAACAGTAAACGAATTAGAAGAAAATTTCTATTTCCCTGCAAATGCTTGCAGGCTGTCTACCGATCAAGCTATTTCTTCAAACCGGAAATTTCCCTAATTGCACCGAGACGATATCATCCCCATCAAATGCTCGAAGCGTCCAAGACCAACAGACCCCTAAGGAAAGGGGGGAAGAAGTATAAACAGAGCGCGAGGGCTGATAAATTCTACGCGGGTTACCCGGACAAGCCGTCAAGAGAGAGAGAGAGAGAAAGAGAAAGAAAAAAAGAATATATTCAATTCGAGGTTCACAGCTAAGACGCGTTGCAGAAAAACCAATACGTATCCGCGTGCCGGCCATGATGGATTGCCGGAGCTATGGGAAACTATCTGTCAAGCACAATATCGACCCTCGCCCTCTCCGTCCAACCCCTAGAAACCGAAGGTTCACTCTCGCTGCCGGCGGCGCGTTCCGTCCCAGGGTTGCGCTCCGCAATGTAGGTTTACCTATACACTACCATACAAACCTTTTCTCGGCCCCCGTTTTTCCTCTCTACCGTCTCCCACCGCTGACGCCTGGCCCGAGAGTCCATGACCATTTCGCAAATGACACATCTCCTCCACCATGGATCGCCCGCGTTTGCATAAGAAAGAACCGCGGATCTATATTTAACACCTTGCCTACCGACTCACAAGTTCTTCAAACATTGAGGATTTTTAATTGACAATACATTCACTTGAACTGTGTCGTTTCTGGTACATTAACAATAAAACTACCGAACACTAGAAGCGATTAAAATGTTGTAGATACAAAAAGGACAAAACTATTGGGTTGTTCGTAAAGTAATTTCGTTTTTTTCGTTTAGAAATGACATTGCTTCCATTTGTTATTTCTAACCTTATTTTGAATCGAAAAATCGTGGTATATCTTGACAGCTGACATTTCGGACGTAACTTCCTACCTTGCAGAGCTTTCTAATCTTTCAAGTATGTTTTTACCATCGCATCAAATATGCAAAATCAACGTACGCATCTCCATCACCTTTTGCATTTTTATTACCGCGAGAATAAAAATGCAGTGCACGAAAGAAAAATTTGTTCGCTGTTTCAGGAGAGAAAGTACCATCGATTACTATTTTTTTCGCTTTTTATAACATTTTTTATGCGGTGCAAACAAGAAAAGTCATATAACTCAATATTTTGCTAATAAAAAAGAGAACATGTGATCTTTAAGTTGTCGGAAAAATCGCAAGAGATCATAGAACAAAATGTCATAAAACTTATTCCAAATGGTACAAAATTGGCTTTCATTTTCCCTTTAGAAAACGAAATGACTTTCCGAACGATCCAATATATTTATTTAGATTTTGTGCAATTTTTATTATATTAGGTTGGCAACAAAGTTCGCGACCTCCACATTTTCTCCAACAAAGTCATTTATATGAATTTTTTAAGCACGAGTATTTTATATCAAATTAATCGCGAAATTCAGCTATCCAATGATATACAGCTCAACAGGAATGCTCACTGTATGAGGTTATAATGATACAATAACAGAATTACGAAACAAAAGGTCGCGAATTCAGTTGCCAACCTAATATACTGTTCTTGGATAAAGAAATTTTGAACTTCTCTTGGTGCACTTCAATGATTAAAAATGCTATTAATAGGCTTCCGGTGGGTAAAGTGTTGAACCAGCTTCGAAGTAGACGGTATCCGTGTGGCAAACGGAGGCTCGCCGCCCCCATTAAAATGTTTTATCGATCGCCATTGATGGCCAGCGATCGGCCGATAACGGCGACACGATTCGCGATTTAGCGGCCCCGTTTGCAACCGATTTCGTTAGCCTGGAATCGTGTCGGCCCTTCGTGGGAGTTCTGAATTAATTTCTAAGGGTGCAAATATAAAAGAAAAGAGGCGGTGTTGAGGAGATCGCAACGATTATTTTTCTTGAGGCCACTGGGAGACTTTCGAAAATATTTTTGTGAATCTGTAGACAGTTGATTTGACTAAAGGATAAATATTAAAAATAATTGAAATGATATGCAATATAAAATTGAACGAAGACGATAATGAGGACCGTGTTGCGAGATGTGACGAAAGGTAATATTTCCCGAATGATTTGTTGTTACAGTAACATATATGTATTGTCGTAAACTTAGTTTCTAAAGCTTCAATAAAGTCAACTAATATATTACTTGTTTCGTCTAGTTACTATCCCTAGTAAATACATAGATATCAAAAAATTGAAGAATGTAACATTGTAAATAACTACAAAAATCATTTAAACGGTTTACACACACGCGTCTCTTGCGAATTCACAAATGATCAACATCAAGAAACACATGTGCGCGACAGTAGAACGGTAAGTCTTCGGTAAACCTTTAAACATATCGGAACATTCTCACAAGAATGATCGGCAAGATCTAATTGTCTACGCACACAGTTCACATTTTCCGGAGCAAAATTAAAAAACACAGAATGACAATATTCGACGAATCACGTTTGATATTGTGAATCAGAAATGAACAAAGATATTCCACTGGAAATTAAACTTAAAAATTTTTCCGATAAAAAAGAAACTGTAAGGACGCTGCTGCACACGCAAGAGGAGCGTTTTCGGCCATCTTGTTCGATGTGAACAGCGCAGCTGCCAGCCCGATCCCTACTCCTCATCCCTTAACTTTTCAACTCCCTTTGAAGCTACCCTCTATTCTGCTTGCCCGTAACTACCAGCCAGTTTCGAGCTGCTTTCACATTTTTAATTAGAAATATTCATTCTTCAGAAAATCCTGTCCTAATCCCAGAGCGTTCAAGTTGGTTCTCACCAAAAATATTCGAGCGTTGAAGTGCTGCAATACTCAATAGTCTTTTATCCGAGTACACCGTACAAGGTATTTTTCATTTGTTGACGCAAACTAAAAATGGCTAAAATTTTTCTATACATTTAATACAACCGTAACCCTCAAATCAGTGTGAAAAAATGTTAATAAACTGGAAGATCAAGGAAAAATCGCGAAATGTGATAAGTAGACAAAGTAAAATGTTTATACATATCATTTTTACATTTTTAAAATGTTTTACTGTTTTAGTTTTCACATTAATGATAAGCAAAAATGTAATGATTTGATTGAATGTAAATAATTTAATGATGCAAAAAAAGAAAATTACGAGAATCGCACGACAAAGTCCGACCTTTATGGTGGATCGTGAGGAGAGAGGATGCTGTCCTGGGCAAGATCAGGCCAGCTGACCCTGCAACCACTATGATTTATAGTCGGACCAAGCGAAACAACCGAGCATCCTGTAGCTCTCTCAGGTATACCGAAAGCGCGCGCGGCCGTTCACGCCACGTTCCGTAGGTTCTCTCCCGATCTCTTCGCGTTTCGGCCACTCCTCCGCAGCTCGAGTATTACTGCGAACGTCATCATGAAAATATTTTGACGCGCCAAAATTCATACTTTTGCGGCTGATTAATGGGCGATGAGTCAGCTAACCGCTTCCGATTTCGTTACGCCTTTCGCAACGGTGTCTTCGACAAGCGCCGTTTGCTTTGACGGCGTCCGGAAAACTGGCGCTGAAACTCTCATGTTTTACCACTAAACCTACCGAGCCTTAAAAGTAACTGGCACGTGCTCCCTTATAAAAATGACAAGATTGATTTTATTTAGACTTTGTGCGGCTCCTACTGTAATACGTGCACTACTAAAGATATCTATACAATCGTTTCTTATGAAATCAGTTTTATTGTTTTTATAACTGTAAAATAAAGAACCTGGAACCGGTCATTTTGGATTGACCCATTTTAGATTTCTGATTTAGCAATTATTGAAATTGTTTTTTGACTCCAGTACATATTACAGTGATAAATAAAAATCGCACAAAATATAAATAAATTTAGTTTTGTTATCGGTAGGTTTAGGTAGGTTATGATTGGTAGGTTTAGTGTTAAAAGTCAAAATAAAAATGATCCGAGAGACTGTGGAAAATCGACGGTTATCTCACAAAAATAAAAAAGCTAATTAATAGTCTCCCGTCCATAAGTCAACCGGACAATACTTCAAATTTGGATGCAGACGATTTTAGAATTAAGACATTTAGAAAAGTATATTCAGAACCACAGTTAAAGATCCTATTAAAACAGTTAACGAGTATTAAATTCTAGTCGGCAATGTTCAGTCTTAGGCACGTTATCATAAGGCAGTTGTAATGGTACAATTTTTTCACAGGATACTTACAAACAATAATGTATAGATTTTCACATTTTATTTATTTCTCAACAGATGAATTAACATAATTTGAGAACATCTGATTACTCGAGTAACAATACTGTTGGCACATAAGTATATGTCATTGGTATTAGCGTTCGCAGCTGATGAAGTACGGTATTCCCCCATAGTACCTGCTCTTGACCGACCCCTTCTAATGGCGTTTCTCTTTCTACCATATTACGGGGTTTTAGAGCATACCTTCCTCATTATTAAACCACGACTCTTCGTGTAGGTCTCCATTTTATCATTTTTTAAAACAAGATTCAACGAGATACCTACTATAACAGACAGTTCTACAGAATCGGAAAATCATTAATTAATTTTATTTTACATACTATGTACAAACTTGCGCAACCTTTATCTACGCTGCAGAAGTATGATCTAGAGATTATCAGATTGCACTGATCTTTATAATTACATTGCGTGACTCGGATAGTGCGGATAATTATACCGGAGGAATACTGTGGATATCGTCGGAATCAACAAATTAAGTTATAATGTTTCCTGACAAACAGCGAGTGATATTGTAATACATCTCGTTTGATATCAACTTAAATTAAACTAGTCTTTCCGACTTGAATGTACGGATAGTACATTAGAATACACGTATAAATCAACGTAACAATATAATTAAACCCTAGAAATACTCCTTATACCTACAACCTAATTTACACTAAACCTACCACTACCGGTCAATATGACCGGTTGCAGAGAGATTAATTATATTAAATTATTAAAATAATAAAAATGATGTTCTACATATTTATATACAAATTACAGTTAAGGCCGGGTAGGTTTAGTGTTTATCACCGATGTCAGATTGTCTTTTTTTTCATTACATACATACAGTAAGGAGCCTAACTGTTTCCCACGCACTTTACATCAAAATAACTTTTTTAAACGAATTATAAACGATAACAGGTGGTAAAAATTGCTCATGACTTTCGGCCTTTTTTACCATTTTTAGTCGTTTACAGTTCGTAAACCAATTAACCAATTTCAACGAAAAACACATCTTTGAAATATTCGTTATTGGAACAGTTAAAGAAGTTGTAAAAATTAATTTCTACGATTGTTAATCACAATTCCGTCCAAATGCATTTTTTCAACTTATTTATTAGACGTCATTTCCTAAACTAACTCTTCTAGCTTTGTAGAGAAATTGACGTCGTTGGGTCCATTCTTAAAAAAAGTTATTCTGTTTAAAATATGGTGAAACAGATATGCTCCTTAGTGTATATAATATTTCCACATTTGGTCATCATACAAAGTGTTAATTACTGGTATCAAGTCCAGCGATCTCCATATATACACACTGCAAAAATGATCTCATCCATACAAATCAGTCTTTGCAATCGAGCTTGATCACTTCATTACTCGTACAAAAAATGTCAAAGTTCATAGATTTATAAGTCTCCAAGAGATTCCAACTTAATCATTGGCTCCATGTAGTTTTCTTTCTGATAATAACTGCTATTATCGTACATAGTTTGTCTATAGTGCAGGTAGGCTTCGTGAAGATATGGATACTCCTGCAAACCAGAAGTCATCGGCTGATTGGTGGCCGATAATTGTCCTATCTGCATCGGCGCCATCGTTGGTGTCATCGTTTCAGCAGCAAATTGATTGTTAATCGACGAGCCATTTTGACTGCTGGATACGAGATTCCCGGTGGTTACCATCTCGGCATTCTGTTTGCATAATATCCCATCCTTTTTCGCCTTCATTCGTCGATTTTGAAACCAAATTTTCACTTGGCGCTCGCTCAGACACAGAGATTGAGCGATTTCGATGCGGCGTCTTTTGGTCAGATACCGATTGAAGTGAAATTCCTTCTCCAACTCCAAGGTTTGGAACCTTGTATACGTCTGGCGGGTCCGTTTCTGCACGACTCCGTTGTGTTCGCCTGAAACAAAAGGTTTATGTAGTCTTGATCTAGCTTTGATGGGTGATACGCGAGAAAATTCGTGATACATCAAAGATACGTGATAAATCACGGTTAGCGATTTTGCACGCCACAATTAATAAGTAGACTGCGGATCTTTATGCATTTATGGCTTCTGGAAATTTTCAAAGAATACTAGGATATTAAGGTCGACAGAATCGAGTACAATTTTTATTTATTCCATATCCGAGTCACCAAAAAACATGACCCGAGGCTCGGGTACCCGAAATTTTCGGATACTGGCCCACCCCTGTACATTTTATTCAACGCGTTGGTCGCCCAGCGTGAATCGGTCGAGTTTTTCGCGCAGCCCAAATCCGACATTCAGAGCGCGGAAACGTAAACAGGTAATTCATAGTAATTAAAGAAAATGTAAATACAAAAATTCCAGGAATTTCTAGCTAGAGAATGGTTGTTGAGAATGGAAAGAGAACGACAAAGGCGTCTCACAGTTTAGAAGTTCGCAAAAATCAGCGGGGCTAGACGTTACCAGAAAAAGAGAGAATTTCTCGAACGCCAGGAAGCGAGAAAATATTTTAACTGTTTTAACGAATACCATGCAACGTAGTATAATGTTATATTTTATTTCAAATATAAATTAATAAATATATTTAGTATAATAGTGTATATATTTTAAATATTTTTATATATACATATTTTGTATATATTTTATATTTGCCGGTGCTTGTTCCATGAAATTCTTGTGTTACAAATGGAACTTTTATAAATTGTAAAATCCTATTTAACTTGACGAAGAAGAACGTCGTCCATATCCGTGTGAGAGGGCCCCCCGGAAGTATATCCGCCACCCGGATATGGCTGACGTGGCGACCAACGTGTTAATTTTTAAACAACAAATAGGACAATCACAGAACAACATTTCCAAAAAGTCGCAATCTACAAACCATTTGATCTCATCCATGCGTAATCTACCTGGGCCTCTTCGGTACACTTCAACTGAGGATTCGGTTCTCCATTATAATTGTCATTGGTGTTAACGTTACTATGGTTAACAATGTTACTATTATCCTGATAACCAGTTCCGTAAGCTTGTTGCGTCCCATAATCAGACGGCCCAGGCGTTCCATTGCACAGCGGCTGCTGTGAATAACTCTGATATCCTTGCACGTGGTTGCTCGTCTCCTGCACTTGACCAATCGGCAGACAGCCTGCGACAGGTGACTTCCCGCCTGTCGAAGTTGGCGTATATGGCGGTGTCAGCAGAAATTGTCCGCCTGGTGGTGTCGGCGGTTTCCCGAAAGAATTCGCGTAATTATCGGGGACTGCGTTCTTTCCGTGACGAAGGAGCGACTCCAGAAGACTCGGTGGAACCGACGAGGTTTCTTGCAATTGAAGTTGCTGCATGTAATCCGACCTGGACTGTACTTGCTGATGCGCCTGATACGTGTTATCCGGGTATATAACTTGTTGAGGGGATTGGTCGTCGACCGTTGATTGATAAGGCCAATAGTCGTTTCCGCAGTTGGCGGAGTACATGGAGTCGGACATGTTGAAATGTGGCTAAAGAACAGGACACTGAGATAGTTAAAAGTCCAGCAGGGCTTGGATCAACCTGGCCTCGATCACACAGGATCCGGATCAACTTCCTCTCAATCAAGCAGCATCCACCCGGATCAAGCTCTTCCCTCGATCATACACTCCTCTCAACTTCGCGGACTCTTAGACACTCGCGTGCACCGGTTCATAGGTAGGACAGGTTAGTACAGGGAATATTGTTCTATTGTCTTTCACTTTGCCTACCCGTATCTCACTTCACTGATGACGGAAGATAACTGAAGTTCAGTTCGCAAACTGAAGCACTGCTACCTTGGCACTCACAAAGGGGATGCAGTAATCCTGATGCATTTATTAACACCACAGATGACACAAATTGCACCAAATGTTCCTTCACTGTTTCGACAATTGTTATAGACCGCACTATGTATTTTCAAGTTCACGGCTAGAGATGATCTGTGTTGATAACACGAGAAGCACTGCACTTGCTCTTCGTAACTGATAATTCCTCGAGTGTAGCTATCCTGGCATCCTTCAGGATGCACGTAGATCTTGAGGTCACTTTCAGCAGGAGCATGAAGAGAGTCCCGACTGCTCTCTAAGCACGACGGGAATTGACTGTTTCGAGAATTACGAGTAAAGTCCGACTACCTCGACCGTTTCGAGGGTTAATGCGGCTACTCCAGGTACTTGAAGGACAGTGGAGGTAGGTCCGCCGGGCACCGTAGCCGAGTTACAATGAAATGACGCGTCCCCGATACGATTTCGACCAGTCACAGTGCACAGGGGGTTCAATGCGTGCCAAAAATGAGCACCCCGGCAAACTTTCTCTGGGTATATAACCTCACCACGCAGACCGAAGCAGTCGGGCGAAGGTGGAGGGGGTTGGTTTACAATTAGGGTCTCTCTTTTCTTTCTCTGCTTTCTCCCTCTTGCTTTCCTGATTTCGTTCTCTGTGTCAAAGCCTCCTGTGGCTACCATCCAGGGGAACTCGTTTCTATCAGCTGCCCTTTGATTCCGAGTTAAGGCCACCCCCGATACTACGAACCCGCTTTCCGATATGTACTGCAACCCCCTCCCACTATTAACGCTATTGACACAGAACAGATATTGGTTCCCCTTGGTTCCCCTTGAATCCCCATGCGCACGACCTCGCACAATGCCGGCCATGTGCGCGACCCCCTTCGGCTACCCCATAGGTCCGGAGTACGTGTCGACCTATCGGCGAACACCAATCCCCCCGCAGAATCGAAAATGCATCGCGAGATCTGCTAAAATTGGCGAAATTGATAAGCGACGTTTGTGCATGTATTTATGGAAGTGATCTAAGTCGCACAGCGATTGTACAAAGCATTCGTACACCTTTTAAACACGAATTAATGAAAATTTCAAACATGTAGTCTGTTTCACACGTAACGGTCCCGAGCTCAAGATCTCGGAAAGCATAAGAACATTCACGTGTTTGGCGTTTTTCGAGGATCAGCTGTACGGCCTCGACGTCGAACACAGGTGAACGCACCCGAGTGTAAACATCGCGCCAACCGCGTGTGTACGAAACACGCATCAGCCATCGCGGAGGCATCCTTCAAACTCCCGAGATGCCGTTCCCGAATTTCTTCCTCCACAACTGGCGAAAAGTTACTTCATGTATTATTTTAAATATTGATTTAATAATTGCGAATATAGTATGGATGATTTTATTCTTAATTTATTTTAGCTTGCCTATTCGTTAATGTACGAAAAGGTGTGAATGTGCGAAGTGTGAAGGGGGGTGTGAATGCACGAAAAGAAAAATGGAAGGTACAATCGTTCAGAATAGAAAGCAGGGGAAATTTTTGGAAAAGACAAAGATGAATTAAATGCGACGCATGAATAAGCATATAGAAGTTCTCGATCATCGTTTAGTACATCCACCTTAATCGCAGTTTCTCCATTTCCTGCAACATCCATCTCGCATATCTTCCCCACCGTAAACGAGGCCCACGATTTTCCCTCGGCCGAGGAAAATGAAGTCAGTAGGTAAAATCATTTACGCTGCGGTGTACGTAGGGGGACCCTTCGTTCCTTCCCACAAGTATCGCCCTTTGCGGATTATTATTTATTATCGTCGTGGTCGTTCGTCCCGTACACACGCGAGCCGGCTCGGACGTTGTTCTCTCAGACATCATTTACAAGATAGTATTGGTGCCAAGCTTCGTATACGTGTAGAGAGAATGGCGATTATGTGCGTGCAGACGCGTGTCCATCCTGATCAGCCGTTGGAGTCCCCGTTGGTTTGGTCACCGCGTCGAACGCATCATTAATCATGCTTTTTCTCCTCTTTTTTTTTCAGGGTTGCTTTACTATTTATAGTTTGTCCGCGAGGCCGTCTATTATCTCCGGCGAGCGATAATTGTTTCGAGGCCGGCTCTTCAAACAACGGCCGATCATTAGCGTCTTCTTCGCGAGATGATTGCGTCTCAATCCAGGGATCATCGATTCGAGAGTTTTCCGACCGGCGCACAGTGTGGTATTTCGATCATTTAGGGGAATTAAATTCTTAATGATGTTGTTTCTGAATTGGTAGATCGTTCCCGAGAATTAAATAACTATTTTGTACTGACATATCAAATTAAGTTTACGAATTTCGCTCGGGAATTTCTTGTCGGATATTTGAACTAAATTTCGAAACACGCGAGAGCCATTTCCCAGGGGTAGTAATATTACCGCAGTGGCAATCTCGAACTCGTTCTACGTCCCATCCCCATTTTATAAAGGTTCTTTCGCCGTGATTCGAATGTTTTGCAATGTTTTTCCTTTCCGGGACGGAAGAGATTGAAATAGATATTTCGAGCAAGTAAACAAAGAACGTCGGGTAGCAAAGCTAGACGCAGGCAGTCTTGCGAGTGACGTCTCTTTCTAGAAGCCTGACCGGCGACGATTAATCAACCCCTCTGAAACCTCTCTCTTTCCTCTCTCTCTCTCTTGTGTGTCTACTCCTTTATCCCTCTCTCTCTTACTCACACTCCTACTTTTCCTGTTATATACACGTGCATTTAGCACGTCTCTTCTGCCCCCGTTCACCTTCTGTATTTTCATTAATCCCACTTTCGTTTCGGCGCATTCGCAGGGGAGAGAAAAGCCCGAGGATAGCTGAAGAATTATGAAAGTAGGCCTTTCATCGAGGAGGGTTACGTCCTTCTTCTAGAATCGGAGACAATCGAAACCTATTATCGTTGACGGGAATAACGACCGCCCCTCCCCTCCCCTTCCCTCGTCGCGTCGTTCGATTCCTTTCAATGACACAAGGGCTGTAAATGAAATTACAATATTGCTTCTTGCTACCCTAAAATCTTTGGAAATCTCGGAACCTCGTGCAATTAGAGAGAGAAAATTAAATCTCAGAAATTTGTAAACTCATTTAGTCTCTTGCGTCTTTGTTAGAAATTCAAAGAAATCTGCTCCACCAGCTTCTAGTCTTTCTTCTGACCTGCATCCCGCCCCAGTGACCCACAAACTCGGACCTCAAAACCATTGACCCCCAAAACACGGTGTATCAAGATGTCCCGAGGCGATAGATCAACACGTACACGGTCTAACACGTGAACAAAAAGCCCCCTGGACTGTTTTAGCTTCAACAACGAGTCTAGCTTCGTGGCAGGTCGGTGCGTAGCTGATTGTCGGACAAAATCATCGCCAAGGGTAGACCGTGGGTGAAAGTTTTAGTGCTTATTGTGTCCTGCCTCGCCCGGAACGAAAAATTTTGGTGAACTACTGGCTCGTGGGTTCACGTTTTTGCCTTTTACCTGGCCGGGAAGAAAAAACGGAAGGATGAACTGGCAATAATCTTGTTTATTGGTGTTCCGTCAAGTTCCAGGACCGACGATGGAAAAACTAAGCCCGACATCTTTTCTACCAGGGGTGGGAATAACGCGTGGGGACGAATACGCGTGCCTCCGAGTCTGCTCGACGGCTGAGGACAATGCTATTTATGGAGCGGACTCGCAAAATATGAAGACAGCGCACTCCGACTGTTGTACGTCATCTCGGGTGTCGTTCAGGTAGTTCGCTTATTGCCACGTCGAGCTCCACTGCAAATAAGTACCTGGCCTTTTACCGAGGTCCTCCCCTTCTTTTTTTATAACCCCCTGGCTACCTCTAGACCATTTCACTGTGGCCCGACACGCTTATTTTCTTCGACATTGACTACCATTTCTAACCTCCATATTTTAGACTGCACATTCACTGAAGCTTCCTCGAATGGTGCTGGCAAAAGAGACCATGTAAAATGGAATTTTGCGATCGTGTTAACCCTCTGTCTGCAACATTACTTTTACCATGTTTTTGTTAAAAAAATTATTTACACATTGGCAAGTGAACTAATCCTTCTAACGTATCAAAGAAACTCAAGCCGTTGGGACCAGTTGTGCAGAATTACAATTGAATTACTCCAGGAATTATAATTACAAAGTAATTTAATTACGTTGTAATTCAGTAATATTGTAATTTATAATTCAGATCTTCATTCAATTAAATTACAATGTATACTTATAACAACAAGCAACTATAAACACTTAAAACAATTATAAAATACTTTGTAATTAAATTGCAATGTAAATCGTAATTGCAATTGGAGTACAATTATCAAATAGCGTTACGTACGATGAAGGAGGACGAGAAATAGAAGCTACGCCGCATAGACATCAAACAAGTACATATGTGAAAGGAAAACAAAAATATATCGCCTTCTTCAAAGTTCTGGGCTATAATTTGGAGAGCTGTATTTTAATTATATTGTATTTCAATGACACTACTTATTAAAATACTTAGTAATTGAATTAATTGAAAGGCTTGAATTATGTAATTCAGTTACGACGTAGTTGATAATTGAAACACAATGTAATTACATTAGCACAACTCTGGTTGGAATGAGTTTTGAAAGATTTCTTCGTTTTTATAAAAGGTGTGCAAATACTTTGTACACCCACTGTAACTAGAAACATTAATTAAAGACTCATCTCCTAAGGACACCGAATGGAAGGCACTCCGGATTCGACGATCAGCGTCCATCTGCGCGTGTTCGAACAAAGGGGGTCAGCCTTTGAACCAGTTACTCCGAATGCGGATTCTTGCTCGCGTCTGCAGGACAAATTAAATTGGGGCTCGCGTTGCGTGAAATGGTGTGGCATCTCGGGGGGTAACATATGTGCCCCATGTACCCGGGTGTACCCTCCTCCGAAGGGAACGAAATTCTCGACAACAACGGGAGGGCGACGTTCGCAACCATTTGGGAAAAGTGGAAATATCGGGATCAAGCCAGGAAACCTCCTATCATTGTTCGATTGATTTATATCTGTTTGCGACGCGCCGCCGACCGACTTTATGGATCTATTTGCTAGCGACCTGGGCTCTTTTGCGATTTTTAATATTTATTCTGGGCTCGAGACGACTCTCCCTGCTTTCGTAACTAATGAGACATTTTTTATTTAAATATTTACCGCCGCTAAAAAATATTTTACCTCGGTGGACTTTTCGATCACTTTAATGGATCTCCACCCTTCGTCGTGAAAAAATCCAATCTGATGGTTTGAAATTTCAGGTCTATTGCGCTTTTTTATTTTTTATTGAAAACAAGAAAATTGTATATTCAGTTCATTGTCTCCATTTTTTTTTAATTTTTGGAGACCATTTTTCACTTGAATATTGTTTATATGTATATGCCCATAATTATGGAAGTGTATAAGGGATAATTATGAAAGTACATTGAATTATATATTTTAGTTTAAAATAGTGTCATGTAAAATAACCGATACACTTTTTTTTAATTTTGACCAAGACCACTTTTGTTGATTTGGTGGTTTAGCAATTTTTCACCTTTTTGTAAGTGGGATGATTTAGCTCCTAGATTTCTCGCGCGTCTAATCATGTATTATTTGTCGCGTTTGCGATTAAATGGAGAAGTATAGCTCACGGGTTTTCTGATGATTAAATTGTGCGATATAGAGGAAGCAATAGAAAATTCAAAATGGATGCCCATATCCAGAAGCAACGGCTTTAATGGCAGCAATACCGCGGCCGAGACAAGCAGGCGTTTCGGGGCGGAGCGGAAAAACTGCTGAGCAATCGTTCAAAGGGCGGCCGATCTTTCGGCCAGAGCCACACAGAACTCCGACAAAAAGCATAATATCATTTCTCAGGGTAGTGATATACTTTTTCGTTCGACTTTCTTCCCTCCGCTCCCCTTAGACTTTGTTTAAACTGCACTCCGCTGTTGCTACCCTTAACAACGCGTTTCAATATAATTTATGTATTAAACTGTAAACCACTACACTGGACCTATCTTAATAATTCGAACGAGTTGAGTTATAGGAAAAAGTTGTTCGGAACGACCTTGATAATACATATTTCAAGGTGATGGACCCTCTATCGGCGAGGACCTCCTATTCCGAATTACTTGAAATCTCTACCGTTCCAAAACGTACTCTAATCTTGTCATGAACGCGCGTAATCCGTTTAATTACAATAGATGTTTAAATCAGGGACTTATACCGGCACGTAAAAGACCGATATCATACCGGTACTTTTCGGTTATTTCTTTTTAATTGTTACAGAAACCGAAATATCGGAATGCCGGTATGATGTCATACCGATATATGAAAATATCGGTATATTTGCATTTATTTACCGGTAATAATTTTGGTTTTGCCAATGTATAGGATACATTTACTGGTTCACGATCATAAACGAAGTATTCCACGACTCACATGTCTTATCAATAATTAATGTTGATACAAATTGTAGTAAATTTGATTAATAATAATAAAATATGTTTGTCAAATGTATTGTAAGTATTCAGTATGTTTAAGTATCACTTAATTGGGAGATACATCTGGAAAGTCTTTGGCTTGATGTTTTATGACGGCTATGATCGATATGTACGTCGTACAGTGGGACAAACCGATGAATTCTGTGCGAAAATCAAAGAACTTTTGATAGCAATGAGATAGAGCGATGATTTTTTTAAAAATTAAAGCTGAAACATTGCAGAATATGGAAAAATCATCGCTCTATCTCATTTCTATCGAAAGTTCTTTGATTTTCACACAGAACTCATCGGTTTGTCCCAGTGTGCGTCGTCGCGCGACGGTGGATAATTTACCTGAATTCGGGCTCGTGCTTGGTCCTTCGCAGGAATGGTTTTACGACAGACCGTATTTATTGTGTAAACTTGACTAATTTAGGTTAGTGTGCTTCTCGACGGTTCTGGGGTAAGTTGCACGTAGTTCCTTTTTATTTGGCACATCCTTTGTATTGGAAAAACCGAAAAAATACCGGTGTTCATAACGGTTTCGGTAGAGTCTCGAAAATATACCCACCATAAATGTACCGACCATAAATATGTCGAAACCGGAATTTTAACGATTTCGGTTTCGGTACAGCAACCTGGCATAATACCGGTATGAAAATTTCACCGATATATTAAGTACCTGGTTTCAATACAATTATTGATTTCCTCCCTTCGCGATGGTACTTCTGTATTTATAACAGCCATTTGGTCGTTTCAGTTTAATACAATTCATTTACCGTCCGTAATATCCTTTATGAAGCCTACGCAGGCTCATCTCTACTTGAGTGAATCGCGGCACCGAAAAACGCAAGTATTCACGCTCGGTGATTACCGAGGTCAGCGGGACACTAAAAGTCGTAAACCTCTCTAAATTGCTGTTATTGTTTAATTATACATTTGCCAGTAACGGTAATAAACTGGGTGGTCTCACTCGAGGTAATGGGTTCTGAATAATTGTAAGTTCGTTTACAGCGGAACACATTGAATGCAGACCCATAGAAAACGTTGACATGCCGTTCCTCATCGCATTCAAATTTCGAAAACTTTGCAGGGAAGGGGTTGATTGCTCGGCCCTTCGCTTTCTTACTATCCGAATGGGTTCTAGAAATAGAAACATTTAACGCGGCAATGCACCTCCCCCGGGCTGTGTAATGAATACCGTGACTGATACATACTAAAGGAAATAATTCTCGGCTATAATAACTGTCAATGTTTACCCTTTCCGAGGATCAACCTCTCGAACGGCTGTCGCTTGGGACTTCGGCTTCCAGGAGAAAGGAGATTTCAATTTGAGTAAAGTCGGTTCTACCATTGAGAAAGTCCCCGGGGTAGGTTCGAGTTAGAGATACCCATTTCACGTGTACTTAATGTAATCCAAAATGTAATGCAAACTGAAATACACGTGTTGAATTTGTCTTTGAAATTACTACCGAACAATTTCCACCGAACAATTTTTGTAAACAAATTTTTTTCGTAACTTCAGTGCGTCTCGAGATATTTCCATTATTAGATAAACGAAACACCCTGTGTAGTAGTACAGGCGAACATGTGAATACGTGTACAGTAGCAGAGTTGGGCAAAAATTTAATCAACGACTGACGAATTTTCTACTTAAATCCTTAATCGCAATTAACAATTAAACTCCGACTTTAGTCGTTAATTGCGGTTTACGATTACATTCTTTTCAATCGTAATCGTCAATCGGATAATTGATTAACGATTAACTGCTGAAATTTCGAAATGAAATACGGAATTAAAACTTATGCATACTGAAAAATATGTAAACCGAGTTTTTCTTGAGATATATTTCTGTTAATTCGGCATCTCCGCTCTCTGTCTCTCTCTCCCTCCTTATTACAATTTATAGATAGACCGTGTGGCGATTAACTTCAACAATCGATTCAATCAGTCTCCGATTTTTCGATGATTTCTTTTTTTAATCAACGATTGACGATTAACTTCGTCAATCGATTGAATCAATCGTCGATTTTTCAATGACTACCTTTCTTAATCGTAGACATCAATCAATCAATCCTGATTACAATTTTAATTGATTAATGCCCAACTCTGTACAGTAGGACCTCGATTAACCGGCATGATCGGGAGACAAACGGCCTGGATAAATTAAGGCCCGATAGATAATCGAGACCCGAGGAAATAATTAAAATTACATTCCAAAATAAAAATTTTTTATTTTTGAAAATTTATTTTCCTTCATAATATAATATAATCGCATATTTAATCGTGATCCTAATCGAGGCCATAATCTCTAGTTCAAGTTAACAGTGTCCGATCTTCGAGTGTTTGGAAGCAGCATAATCTGCCGGCGAGACTATATTTACGCGGATTCATAGATCATTCATAACCGCGACATCTATTGCTTTATTTGTTCGATGCGTTCTAATTTTCA
Organism: Lasioglossum calceatum; assembly: GCA_963966675.1. Lineage (NCBI taxonomy): Eukaryota > Metazoa > Arthropoda > Insecta > Hymenoptera > Halictidae > Lasioglossum > Lasioglossum calceatum. The sequence continues at coordinate 15,982,863 of OZ016543.1, read as the reverse complement.
ATGTAGCTGATCAACGTTACTGAGCTACCGTCTACCTGCGTAAATGGCGCGGTCGAAATAACCCTAAATGGTTACGATGTAGTCAAGGTGGGCCATTGTAAATCTTTCAATTTGATAGCCCCCAGTAAATGTGTAAATGGGCCCATGTCAGAAATGGGAATAAAAGGTTGACAAATGGAGCATTTCAAAGTTTCCTAGGGTACTTTCCTAGGGTACTGACGTTAATGTGTGATTTGTTTCAATCTTTCTAAATATTGTATACATACTAGTAGACTGGAGATGTTCATGCACTTTCCAATTTTGTAGACAAGTTTTAAGACAGTGGGATCAATGGTACTAGTCTTTGTAGTAGGGCTGGGAGGAAATCCGAAAGGTACCCGAGCCTAGGGTCGGGTTTTACCGAGTCGGGTCCCGACAATTATTAATACTCGAGTGCCTGAAATTTCCGAATAATATAGTTTTTCACTGATAATAATCTTTTTCTTTTTCCATCTCCTACTTTTCTTATATACAACTCATAAATACACTGTACAGTAGGACCTCAACTACAGGATCCCGATTATAAACGAATATGCGATTATATTATGAAGGGAAATCAATTCTCAAAAATAAAAAATTTATTTTGGAATGGAATGTACATTTCAATTATGTCCCTCGGGTCTCGATTATCGCTGTTTGTCTCCCGATCAAGCCGATTTATCGAGATTCAACTGTACTTTGTAATTGTAATTCAATTGTAAACACGAATTACATTGTAATTTAATTGAATGAGAGACCAGAATTAGTATTGGGTTGGCAAATAAGTTCGTTCGGTTTCTGTGATTTATTCCACTGTAAAAAACCGAACGAACTTATTTGCCAACCCAATAATTACATTGTAATTTAATTGAATGAGACACCAGAATTAGAAATTACATTGTCATTTAATTGAACGAGGCACCTAAATTTCGAATTACGAAATAATTGAAGCCAATGTTATCGAATTACTCTGTAATTATTAATTATAATTCGTGAAGTAATTCAATTGTAATTTAACACGACTCTGACAGGGAGAAGGTTAGATTGCTATGAATAAAAAGCAGTGGGCATATATAGTCCGAGCATTAACAATTTATTTCCACTCTAGCGAGTCCATTGCTTCTCCCGGATCTGCTCTCACTGTCTAATACCATTCTTATCCGGCTGTGCGAGCATCAGCGGCAGGCCGTCCGATCATGGCAGCGTCGCGTCGTTGTGCCATCATCGTATCAATGCGCCACGGATTGACAGACCCGGCCATGATAAATGATATATTCCCCTCCCTCGATCCCAGTTCCGCGTTCACCGTGGATCCACCCCTGCTGAGCACGGGAAGGATCCAGAAGAGGGTGTCTCGGACCGCTCGCAGACCGAACAGACACCGGGAAGACTATGCGAGAGAAGATATCCGCGGTGAGAAGTAAACACGTTATACAAACGAATGCGGGATCGATAGCTCCGGATGCCCGTGAACATTCTCCTCTTCTCACTCTTTCTCTGTTGCTTCATCTTCCTCTTCTCCTTCCCTCTTCCAGAAGGTTTTTCCGGAGAAAATCGTGTTTCCTTTGGAACGCTTTACAGGGGCCAGGGGGACGCAAGTCTGGAGGGTAGTTGATATTTCGTGATCAATAACCTTGGGAAAGTAATTCTCGGATTTACCGGAGTAGATGATTTACTGGAACAGCCTGGTAGATTTCCGGGGGTGGATGCCGGGGTGTTTCGCGAGCGTAATTGAAGATCATGGGGTTGTTAGTGGGCCGGGGGACGGGAGACGGATCGAAGTCATGGTAATTGCGTGGTCGTTCGAGGTTGCTCGTGGTCGGCGTTGTTCCTCCGTTGTACATATTTGGTTTAATTGCGTCGAGAACGAGGCGGAACGGTACACATTTTCATGGTTGAACGTCCGTTTTGCAGAGAATAATTTCACTCTTCGAAATTAAGCTTCGACATTCTTGTTTTATGATTAAACATTTTCCACCGACGATATTCCGTATTCAACGAATTAAACGCTCACTCGCGTGCACGTAACGCTGAATACTGTCCAAGCGCGTGGGCTCTCGCAAAAGCCACACGCTTTTCAATTCAGTTCTTGTTCGGCGCACTCTTTTCGCGCGCGTACCCACATCTTTAATTAATGTACATTAATCTCGTTTGCGCGGAATTGCTGGCTGCGCCGGTATCGGCCGGGCGTGAATATAATTAATGTGCATAATATGTATGAGTGTAATTGATGTCGGCGAAATTCACGTTCGCAATAAAGGATCGCGGAATAATCTCGATACCGCGTATCGATGGACGTCTGTCCACGTTGTTGCGAGAAAACGCGCCAGTCTCGACCCGATTTTATATTAGTTCAGTCATTAGAGAAATTCTTCTGAGCAAACTCGACTTTGTAAGCCTAATCTAACGCACTGTTAATGAGATGTCCAACCTAAAATCAAAATGAAACTCCCCAGAGTAAATTCGGGGTTTGGACCGTAATTAGGTGCACCGTTGATTAATAAAAGGGTTAGCGCAGCGCATCGTGGGCCGCCCGTGGCACAGAAAGAAGCGCTGTCATCTGTCGCCGGCAGAAGGGGCATGAATTTTTTTCGCCGTCGACCCGTGGCACAGTTCGCTAATTGCACGATGTGTTTAAGGTGCGTGCAAAATTTGGGAGTGGCCCGGACATTTGCCAGGGACGTACGTTCCGAGGGGGTTCGAGGGGAGGGAACAGGGTTGGAAAGAGCGTGGCTGTCTCTGCCGGCGGCGGAGGAGTCCACTCGCTTCCGGAACACGCGAAACTCTCATTAACTTCGACCGAGCTGCGATATTGTATTGCACTTTAAAGTCGTTCCTTGCTTCTTCGGGAGACGCCGGCTGACACCGGGCTCTTGATATTCGTTCCGGATGGAAAACTGGTATTTGATCGAGCATCGTGCCCGGCCACACCGTTGAATAATTTCGAACCGAAATCACCGGCCGATCTGGAGCCATTAATTGCTCTTTCATCGCCGAAATCATTCCTGGTTTTCCGAACAATTTTTGGAGTCGCTACCCATTTCATATGGAAGATCCTTTATGTGAAAGATATATTTGAATTTTGGAAAGTGGAATTTTATTTCGGCCTTATTCTTACGTGTTCTGTAAATATAAAATGCATAGGTATGTGGAACAAAAAAGTAGTTTGTAAAATTATATTTAAACAAATGGCAAAAATATTTAATCACCTACAATTAAAAATGACTATTCTTTAAATATTTTTAGTAAACAATTCATTGCAGTATCCTCTAATGGTTCGAAAGTTATAACTAGACTGCGGATCTTGATGCAAGATAAAAAGTATTTGCATTGATTGCTGGACACAGGAGCCAGATAAAAATTGTATTCTTCTTTTAATTACCCTATTAAGCTGAAACTAATACAATGATGTCCTTGTGCATTATTAAATGCATAAAATCGGCAGTCTAGTTATAACGAAATGTCACTGAATTTCTCGATCCGGACCATTCTGTACGGCGGCATAGTAAATTAGGCTTGGGATAGCAGGTTGGAAAGGTGGTGAAAAAGACGGGCGAAAAAGATTTGACGGTAGGAACAGAAGAATTACTGGATCGGAACGTAGCGAACGAGAGGAGAGCAGAGGATAAACGGTAAAAACGGACTAAATTTCAACGGGGGGTGGACGGGAGAGGGAACTGGTGGACGGTACACGAGGACGGGGCACGACGTTTGGCCAACAAACCGGCAATGCATCGTTAGCCGGGATGGTTGGCAGATAAATGACGTGGTTGCCTCGCATCTGACGTGAATGAAGCCAGGATGGCTTACCTACGTGTCCGTCGGCCGGTGCGTGTACATACGGGACCCACGGTGATCGCAATGACTACCTAATGATACATTGAACAACGGCCCTGGTCGTGCACACCGGGTAACTTTGCCTGGCTTTTGTTCGAATTAGCCCTTTTTATTTCACGAGGGGGGGCTCGGCCGACAGGAACTTGTCCTTAAGGAGCACGGACCAACAGGAATGCATCATCCTGTTCGGATCATTCAGGCACTGACGCAAATGGAACAACCAGGTACTACATCTTTTCGTTTTTATTTAATCGAACACACCCTTTTCTGTTCCCGCTAACCCTTTGCACTCGAAGCTGCTTCTACTGGAAAATTAAACATTTCTTCCGACCTAGAATATAAAATTGATATATAATATAATACCTCATACACAGTACTTAAATGTTTAGTAATTGATTAGTAGACTGCGGATTTTATGCATTTATGACAAAAATGGGTAGGTACAATTTAAAAGAGAGTGGAGGTATTAAAAAGATTTAAGGCCACCAGTGTATTGGTTTCGCCTTAACAAGGTAATCGAAAGAAGAATGAAATTTTTATTTGGCTCCTGTGTCTTGCAATCAATGCAAACATTTTTTATTTTTCATTAAGATCCGCAGTCTATTGATTAGACATCAATATATTTAATAATCTAAACAATGTTTCGAATAATTGCACAAATAAGCTGGCCTTTTTATTTTATTGAGGACGAATTCTGGGAACGATAATAAGGAAATATTTAATTACAAACGGTAATTTTTGCGAGAAGCTCGCAATTATTTTCGCATTCTTCGTCGAGCGATATTGTATACGGGACTTTCACAATCGTTTTCGAGGAATAAACCGAGCCGCGCGGGGCGTATCATCAGCCGGTTGATAATCGCAATCGGTTATTGACTGCTTGTTCTATGCGATACGCTCTTGACAGTGACATGCCGGCGTGGAAAGAAACAACGCACCGTGGAAAACGGCCAAGTGACGTAAAACTGGGTAACCATGTTATCGTGAACATTGTTTTGCCGAGTTAGCCTTGGTCGTACGCGATGAACTGAATTCTTTCTGTTCGCAGACAATCGAGAAACGATGGCTTTGACTCGGGAGTTAATTTAGACCGTGCCAGACCCGATCTCGACGTGATCGGATTTTAACCTGGATCTAGATCGCTTAATAACCATAACAGTTGAAGAAGCGACGTAAAACAATTAAACAAAAAAAGGACCGGGATCTCTTTGATGCGATCCTTTTGCTTGGTGAAACGGTATGCGAAATTAAATCACAATTAATTAATAAAATGACAGTCGAACAACAGTCGATCGGATTGGAATCGAAAACGAAAACAGATAAAATTGTTGGGAAAATCTATTTCCCATTTATTTATAAACAAATAAATCTTAATAACGAGGTACTCAAGAGCTAATATCAGTCACTTTAGTTCTAATTCAAGGTTGCCCGAACGAATGCAGCGAGATCAGGAAAAATAAGAATATACGATCAAAGTAAATGTATGGGGAAAGGATGCGGACGTCTCTCACGGATCTATAGAAAAATCTTCGGATCCAGGTGGATCCGGGGGCGAGAGGGACGGAGGAGCGTTCGCCCGGGACACGACTCGCCACCACTGTAATTACGCGGAATGGCGTTTTTATGCCGCGACTGTAATTAATTGGCGCGTATTAATTAATAGGCAGTTAAATTCAACCGACGCTGTAAAACCGGTAGCTGGTCTGTCGTAGAGGAAAAAAATAATATACACGGTATCACCGCCACCATCGCCTGGGCTTCGTGCAATGTCCGTGAAGGTAATTAGGCAGCTACTTCGAAACCCATTTATTATCACTTGGCTATCGCGCGCGGCCAAGCATCGCGAGTCCTTCCATTTTCGTCGGGCCCTAAACAGAGTTAGAAAACCTTCGAGAATCATCGACTGTTTTATTAATCCTTCGAGAATCAATGTTACCAATCTCGATTAAGATTTTCCACCGATTGTTCGATAAAATTACCTTGATCGTGTGCTCGGCTGATTGCTGTTAAGAAGCGCATTTTCTTTATTCTCTTCGAACCCTGAATGGAGGATTCAAGACAGCCGGGTTCGGAACCATTCATCCGTCTTATTAATCCTTCGAGAAACAATTTTACTAATCTTGATCAAGATTTTCCACTGGACGTTCGATAAAATCACCTTGATTACGTGTGTTCAGCTCCTTGCCGGCTCGAGCATTCATCAACAACGATTTATGGATGTTAAACCATGGATGACGAATGACGCAACAAGGATAAGGGAATGCAAAGTCATTTTGATTTGTAAAATGTTTTATAATGTACATAGATTCGCGAAGGAGAGTCTGTACATAATGTTGCTACGTAGAAATGGTTGTGTGTGTGTGTGTGTTTGAATATTAATACGGCGAAAGTTCTCGAGTGTTTTAGATTGTTTTTGCATCTTGATTAAGCTTTAAATGCTGCATCATCGCGCGCGCTTGATTAATTGAGCTTAGATTGAGCTGTGGGCAATAGATAAAATTATTATGCTTGACAAATACAAATGGTGGCGGACACTTTAGCATGAATGGCGGAACCTAACCTCTGTTTCCTATTGCATCTGCGTGTTTCGCATACATTATCTCCCACGAAAGATAATATGTTTCACCTTGCCCATACATTATTGCCCACTGCTCTTGTCTGAAGCATCATTCCCGAATATTCTTTCCCGAATGTCCTTGCTTCTTCCCTCGAATACTGCTTGTCCGCGAGGAATCGTTGCGACCGATCAAAAATCGAATTGCGGAAACGGAGGATTCGCGTGGCTCGATTTTGATTCGGTTTCAGCCAGATGACAGACGGGGTGGGAAAGACAAACAACCGGTCGCGTGTGAGTGGTCTTCAGGAACGTAATTAATGAGCAGTTTGGCGGTCGGCTGGACAGCTGTCTGCCGGTTCCTTTTTTTCTCTTGGTCGGTGGTTCTTCTGACGACGACGGACGGAATCGTGGCCGTCGCCACGGCGAGGAGAACGAGAAACGCGGAAACCTCCTTCTGGGTATCCCCGAGGTTAGAGACGCGCGTTCAGACGCGGCGGAAGGAACAAGATGGATTGCCTGACACTACCGGACAAGATCAATTGAATTTCTATTTGGACGTAACCGAGACCCGTTTTCTGCTACCTCCTCATCCCTCGCCGACGACCCTCCTCCACCTCCTCCTCATCCTCCTCTTTCTTCTTCTTCCTCTTCATCCCCGAGGCCGATGGCGTCCCCTTTCCGCGCCAGCCGAACTCTAATTCTTCTTCCAGCAGTCGTCGATGTCACGATAATTGTAGACGGTGATCTACCGGGGCTCGATCCCTCCGCTCTGATTCATCGGTTATTCGATAATGGACGCTGTCCCGATCGCTGCACGGTTTTGTTAATTAATCCCTTGTCTTACGATCTATTTTACCATTACAGTGATTAGAACTTTTTGGCTGTTCATGATTTCTTCGGAGAAGATGTTGTGTTCTCTGCAATGTATATTAACAAAGTAGAATTTCGTTTGCGGTTCAAAGGAATTAATAACTAGACGTTATTTGCAATTTATTAAAGTTACTAAAGAAGATTGAATGTCGTCAAACAAATCGTATTCGTACGCTTTTCCTCGGGAAACCGCGACCCAGAAAGTACGCACGCGAAAAATGGGGGTGGTTTTCCAGGGATGCCTTGGCGTGGGTGTTCAGACACTCTCGTTCTTCTGCGAAAGTGTTGTTCATCGTTTACGAGTATCGCACACTATACAGTTAAGAGCAACACTGATCACACACACACATTAAATCAGAATAACTTTTTTATGAATCGACCAAACGACTTCAATTTGAAAAAAATGCATTTGGTCGGAATTGTGGAAAACAATAGTTACGACTTTTGTTAGCTGACCGAATAACGAAAATTTAAATGATGTGTTTGGTCAACTTGTATGAATTATATACGCTCCGAAAATTTCATTGAAACTGGTTTATTTGTTTACGAGTTATAAACGATCAAAACTGGTAAAAATTGAAATTTATAAGATTTTTGGCTTTTTTACCACTTTTGATCGTTTATAATTCGTAAACCAATTAACCAATTTCAATGAAATTTTCGGAGCGTACATAATTGATACAAGTTGACCACACACATCTTTTAAATTTTCATTATTTGCCGAGCTAAAAAAGTCGTAAAACAATCAATTCTTACTATTGTTTTTCACAATTCCAACCAAATGCATTTTTTCAACATATTTTCTAGACGTCACTTACTAAACTAATTCTTCTAGCCTTACATAGAAATAGAAGTCGTTCGATCAATTCATAAAAAAGTTATTCTGATTAAAATTGTGTGTATCAGTTTTGCTCCTAACTGTATTGTATATGTATAAGTCATAATGCACAAATTTAATTGAATGAAATACAGTCCTATTTCCAGTGGGTACAGCCGTTGTAGATCCGAAACAAATAAAAATGCTTCCACAATCTCCACGAGCCATAAATGCATAAGGATTCGCAGTCTAGTAACGTGTAACGCGATAAGACATAATGAGAAGCAGGTGTACGGCTTGAAGTGCTTAAAATAAAACGAAAATTAAGCACAATATTCGAGAGAAATTTTTTCCCAGGGTTCCGTGGCCGCAGCTCCTCGATCGCGAGCGAAAAATTGAATGATTGCGAAACCACCCCCGGTTTCCCATGGAACAATCGAACGGGGCAAGGCAAATTGGCGAGAGAGAGGCCGTTCTGCGACGGTTACCTGTACGCCTGGCGGCTCGCACAGGTAAGGATAATAACGATTATTCTCGGATTACCGATTTTATCCCGGCCGAGCGAAACGAGATATCGCGTTGATAGCGTGGCCGCGATACGCAAGGCCGGCTACCGGCTCCGCGTCGTTGATGCGCGTGCTTCCATGGCGTCGGCTAATTGGTGGTACAACTTTATTACTCACCGTTAAGTAATGACGGGGGCCATGCTAAGTGCGCCGGTTTAAAGACCATGAAAGGGAGCGTGAGTACCGTCGATACAGGACGCCGATAAAAATATCGAAACCCGTGGCGCGGAGAGAGCACTCGGGAAACGGTCCGTGCCGCGCAGGGCGCACGCATAATCTCTAATAAGGCGATAAGGGTCGCGATTCGAGCGATTTCCGATGGCCCCGCGGCCGATCCTTTACCCGAGTTTGCTTCAGTATGCTCTGGCTAGCATAAGCGACGCCCACATCCGCTCGGGATTGCATGAGAGTTTCCTTCAGGACGCGTGTTTCGCTGTTCGAGATCGATTCGCGGGGAAAGTTAAAAATTCTGCGCGGTAGAAAGGATGTGAGAACGATTATCTAATGGTAGATGCCGGGAAAGTTGTGGTAGAGATTTTAGAACGATCCAGGAGCTTGGTTGGGTGATTGGTTTACGGGGAATATTATTTTTATTAGAGGGACTTTATTGGGCCATTTTCTGTCGTGGGAGTAAAAGTTATAATTTGTTAATTCCACAGATTTCTCAGCTGAGGAAGTACGGGAATGTGCTCCGCTATTCTCTCGCCACCGCTGCACTAGAAACAGTCGCATAAAATTTCTTCGAAAATATTGCTGCTCGCCTCTAAAATTTGTCCGTTCGCTCCTCCTCGGGCACCGGACGCATTAATTTCGAATTAATGATATTTCCTCGAGGGGTGCGCACCCCTTTCGCTCGGAAACGCATTAAACCGAACCGCGAGAGATCGATCCAAGTCCACCTGGCCCAATTTTTCCTCTCGGTCAAATTACAAATGGAGAAAGCGAGCTGCAATGGGGGGGAAAGAGGGAGAGGATCTGCTGGAGCTGAAAACAGGCTCGCGCGAAGACGCGTCGGCGAAAAGAGACGCATAAGAGAGAAAGGAAGAGAGAGAGGGAGGGAGAGAGAGACGCTATGCGGCGGATATGATTTATATTTCTTTCCGATCGCTCGCATTAAAAATGGTAAATGCTCTTAATGACGGCATTAATAATTGTATTCAACGAACCGCCGGTATTGACCTGAAGACACCCGTTAGAGGCACGCCCGTAGAATACCCTTGTAACGATCTGGTCCGGCATTCATCTGGGCGGAGAGAGATCGTTTTGTGAATGAGCGAACATTCAATGGGCACACTTTTGATCCCGGCATTATTAATTATCCGCAAGTAGCTGCGAAACCTCTGTCGACTTCTTTTTCTAGGCCGACGGTTCGACCTGGAGGAACCCCCGTGTCTTTGACCCCCGTGACTCAACGCGGATCCTTTCGAATCCCTGGCCCGTGGAACATATGTACCAGCAATTCGAGTTTAATTTACGAAATCGGATCTCCTTGATTCGAAGAAAATTGCTGGCGTCTATGTAACGTTTGATAATTTCAAATTTTTCGTAAATTTGTGAAAAGTGTTTTAAGTTGCACAAAACTCTGCAATCTATCGATAAAAGGAACATTCGGGAACAGATTGCAGCTGCAAAAGTCGATGAATGTTCTCGGTTGTTGTCACGGTGTTGGGCCAAAGCGGCAAATTGTGTAAACTGTATAGACAAGCATAGAGTGTTCGAGATGATATGTATGTAGCCAGCGGAACGAGCGTGAACGAGAGGAAATCTGATAGACCGGGCACACGCTCGACAGCTTCGCCTTTAATGAAGCCCTCCGCAAAGGAGCGCCGCTCGCGAGGATATAAATTACTAGGGTAGAGTTCGCCGGCTTCGTAAGAAGGGAACACAGGCCGCGGAAATTCGGTCGTTCTATCCTCGAAATGTATTTTAATCGCGGTTAAAAGAGAGGCCGTGCACGGGGGCGAAACGCGTCTCTGTAAGAGACACGTGTCAACGCGATAAATCGTGCTCGATGTCCGACATACGGTTTGCTTTGGACGGCAAATTCGGTACTCGCGTATATATGAACGTGAGACCGTCCGTGTATATAGTATAAACCGTGCATTGGCGTCGACGCTAATAGCCACTCCCTCCTTTTCTATTATTTTCCGACCATTGTGTCCCGCTCTATTTTCGACGACTCGCACCCTCGATCAAATTAAATAAGCCTGAACTTGGCTACGCTAATTTCAATCCTCACGATTAATCTATCAATTTCATACTTTTGCGACATTTTCTACATCGGATTTCGATTAAAGAAATAAAATATACCCAAAAGAAACAAAACCACCCCTTCTCAACCCTTTGACACGCGAGGAACATATTTGTATTGCTTCAAAAGAAGTTCCTCTAAAAATGGCTGATAAAAACAAAGACAATACAACGTCACATCGATTCAATACATTTTCCGAGACTCGTCTTTTTCCTCCAGAATTCCTGCTGGTCTTCTGGTAGGATGAAAGATAAAATTCTTCAAACCGAATGTCGAGTTCTCTGTATCCGCAACAAGGTTGTAACTGGCTCGATAATTCGTGAACAAAACGGACAAAGTTCCGCGACAATGGAGCAACAAACAGACACTCGAGGGTGCCTCGGCGACAGAGAATCTCCAAGGCGTAGAAGACGGTAGTGTCTCTCCCCACTGGCATCGCAGAGATTATATGGGGCGCGTCCATTTCAAACATGCTTCTCTATTTTCCGACACTCTTGCTCTTCCGCGGCTCTTTCGATCCGCTTCTGTCGTTCCCCGTTGCTTCTTTCGCGCTTCTCGCCGTGACCGGGAACCGCGTTACGCGCGGTTTGCGTCCGCACCTCGCACGATTATTTGTTGCTTCCGTTCCTACGGAACTATTTTCAAACCAGCCGCGCTCGGTGATGGATTCGAATTCGGAATTGGCCGATTAACAGCGATCGGGAGACTATCTGCCCTCGGTTGCGGAAATGGACGCGAAAATAGAGCGCTGCCTCGCATTCACCGCTCGAATGCTTCTGGTTTGAATATTGTATTTTTTTTTGCAGCTGGGTAGACTAGAATTTTCTTTATTTCTTTTAGGATTGTGGCAGAGGATTTGTTTTAAATTCGTTTTTGCGCAGGGACTTATACCGGTACGTAAAATACCGATATCATACCGGTATTTTTCGGTTATTTCTTCCTAAGCGTAATAGAAACCGAAGTATATCGGAATACCGGTGTATTTGCATATATTTACCGGTAATAATTTCGGTTTTCCCAATGTATAGGATACATTAACTGCTTCACGATCATAAACGAGGTATTTCGAGACTCATATGTGTTATTAATAATTAATGCCGAGACAAATTTTAGCAAATTTTATTAACAATAGTAAAATACAGGGTGTCCCACATAACACTTTTCACGATTTTTCGAGTACTTGCGATAATCTGACAAAAAAATATTTTAAACACAAGTTGATCAGTCTTCGATTGGCTATACATTGCAATAAAAAGAAGTCCGACATTTTTCTTACTTTTTAGTATTGTCAAGGCCACCTTCATTTCTAAAATGATACTTCAAGATCATCCGAACGTCATGATATACTAGGTCGTTGAATTCGTCTTGATACGGGCTATAATACGGGCTAAAAAAAAGAAAAATGTCGAACTTTTTTTTTATTGCAATGTATAACCCCAATCGAAGACTTGTTTAAAATATTTTTTGTCAGATTATCGCAAGTACTTGAGAAATCGTGAGAAGTGTTATGTGGGACACCCTGTATATTTATCAAACGTAATTATGAGTTTTTTTTTAGAAAAATCACTTAATTGGGAGGTCTACATCTCGAAGGTCTTTGGTTTAACACTAAACCTGCCAACACCGGTCAAAATTCCATCGGTTCCAGATTTATTATTTTACAATTATTGAAGTAATAAAAATAACTTGATAAGAATTGATTGTATGAATATCTTCAGTACACACACACCTACACACAGTACGTGTCATTTTTATAAGGGAACATGTGCCAGCTACTTTTAAGGCTCGGTATGTCTACTGTTAATGTTTTATGACGGCCATGGTATTGTCGTCGGTGGGTCGTTTACCTGAATTCGGGCCCGAGCTTGTCCTTTCGCACGGAGGAGGGTTTTACGACGGAACTTATTATACTTTTTGATTGGGCTTCTTGACAGTTTTAGGGTAAGTGGTACGCAGTTCCTTTTTATTGGGGACATCCCTTGCACTGGAAAGACCGAAAAATACCGCTATTTATTTCGGTTTCGGTAGTATACAATTGGTGTCGGCACAGCCGTTTGGGAAGCAAATTTTACTGTGATGAAGTCCCTGTTTTTACAATTGGATATTTTTACAAAAACATATTGTTTACCACAAACTGTCTACCTTTCCCCGAAATAAGACTACATGATTTATTGACAAAACTGGGGATCTAGTAGTGTCCACGAAAGTTACTGTCTGTCGAATCGTGTCGATGAAAACAGTGTCGGAAAACGGATTGTCGGCGAACCAAGAGTAACCCATATAGTAGATCTGATGCGCCATTACCGAGTGATTCCGATCGATTTATTCTTTGGATCGCACGCAGTGTGCGAGGAGGTCCGTCTCTCGTTAAAAACTGCCGGGTAACTGGCGCAGTCTCAATCAGGCCCGGTAATTAATTATCGGCGTGGGTTCTCGGGGGTCTCGGCAGGAATCGTTCGGGTTCGCGGAATCGATAAGAGTGTATTTTCGTGTCCTGCGAAATGTCCCTATGTTTCACGGTTCCTCGAAGGAGGCGCATGCGTGTCTCGGGCGTATGGTTGTTCGTTGAAAAATCGGGACCGATGTTCGTGGTAGGCGGTCGCCGCGCGGCGAGTCGCGTCGGGTTCCCCTGAACGGGTGTTCGCGATCGTTGTGCTCGGGGCTCGCGGAACAGCCTAGGGAGTTATGGCAGCCAATCGGTTGGCAGGCCTGGCTGCGTTCGCCTCTCGCAAAGGGCGTTATCAGGCGGCTTAATCGAACGATTAATGACACGGCTCGCGTAAAAGTACCTGGACGAGGCGACGCGAAAGGGAAACGGGCTGGGAATTAGCCGGCATGAATGAACCGTGGGGCCCGCCTTGTTAAGAGTTCGGCCTCGTTTCAATAAAACAACGCTCGCCCCGCTGACTGATTGACTAATTATCGGGCTCGGACCGGACCTCAGATCAATACGTAAGCTCCCTCTCTCTCTTTCCGTGTGTTCTTGCACCGCTTCTCTTTTTTTCCACGATTTTTCCCTCCCCAGATGATTGAGATAATCGTCGCGCGGGGAATCCGGATTTTTATCGCGACCCGACTGTAATTGTGACTTTTCGGTTAATTAACAGGCCGGAACGCGAGCCTAGGGAATGCACGGCCGCGTTTCGGGGACTAGGAACTCAATTCGAATCTTGATCGCGCTTAGCCGCTCGGATTTTTTCAATTTAGGCACGCTTCAGTATGCTGGCTTATCGGTTTTATTAATGACGGACAGCGTTGGTGAAAACTGCTCGTATGCAAGCTTGTACGTGGCGTAACTTGCGTTTTTATCGGATATTTATGGATTCTGGTATTTAGTTGACTGGCTTGAAGCTGGATTCTAGCGACTGGAGAGTGGTCAGCGTGCTTTTCACACGTTCGCGGACACGTGGGACGTTACGTGAGTGACACTGTTTTCGAAACAGGTTTAGAAATGAATTTTTTTTCACTTGCCTCGCAGAAAATTCGATTTTATTCACTGATTCGGATCTTGTTTCATTAAGAGTCCCGGATCTCAGGCTGCGTCCACGTTCCCGAGGGCTGCCTAATCCCGGGGCCAGGTGTGTCGAGATATCGAAAGGTGATGGAGCGGGCCGAGACGCGTTAAATATTGAGCCGGTCACGAAGCACACGCGGCCCGGCCTCGGTAATGAGGCTGTCCCTCGTATCTCGAGGATGATACTCGCTCGGCGCACCAATCGGCCGGTTGCTCATTAGCGACGGATTAATACGATCCGGTCGAAAGGAACGGCCCCTGGACAAATGCACGGTAGCCGTGTCCACGGGGACGCGGGCCATTCGTTTCGCGAATATTTCGCATGCGATCTGAATGCGCGTCCGCCGGACGATCCCGATCTATCTCGGTCCTCGATCGCCGGAACCACAACCGCCGCCCGTAAGGTCTTTATCGGGCATCTGGATATTAAGCTGACAGTCCCGTTGCTTAATCAGTGTCCACGGAAATTCGAGACGGCCGCCGATTGGCCGAGACTCGCCGATTAATGGCGGTCCCCGCAGATTTTCTGTCGCGGTCCATTCCATCGCCGCCCTCCATTTCGCGACAGATTTAGAAATTGTTGCTGCGGCGCGGCCTTCGATCGGGCTCGATAGTCTGGGAGACACTTTATTGCTTCTGCTTGTTACTAGATTGTGAAAGTATTCATGTCTGCCAAGTTTTTATCAATTTTTCGAGAACAAAGGACCACGCACTCAGGACTTTAGAAATGAGTTTTTCGAGACCGACAGCAGTTTGCTTTTCCAATTTCCATCCGAATAACATCACCGTTTATCCGCAGGGAATTATTCAATAAAAATGGTATTTTTCGAGGGGAAACGTGATCGCCGCCGAATAACTTTGGTGGTTCGAATGCGAACGTCTTGCGTAGAGGTAGATACGATTGACCAAGGTTCCTGTCAGCCACGAAGTCAGGTTTGACGCCGGCCCGGGGGCGATTTATCAGAATAATGCACACGCCATTACCCCCGTGTCCCCACCTTAAAGCCCGGATCTTGATTTCGCGCGAAGTCCCGTCTAAGGCTTTGACTTTCTTCAGCTACTCCCTTATAAGTTCGAATCTGCGGTTGTAACATTATTGCGGTTGCGTTCGCCCGAGACGGTTCAAGGGAGAAACCCTGGGCCGGGGACGCTTCCTTTTCGCTTGATCTGGAACAAAACAAGGGTTGTCGCCTGAGAACACAATGAAAATGGTAAAAACTTCACAAATTAATGATTTCGCTGTTTCCGAACCGTGTAGCATCCGTACACGATAATATCCTACATTCTTGTAAACGAGAATCGACTATTCCTTTTATTTTAATCTCCATATAATTAAATATAAGTGAGAGTAAGACTCGTGATAAAGATTTGAACAGAGTCTAAAAAATACAGTGACTCCCACTAATATTCGGACACTGCTAAAAACACCATAACTTTGTGAATATTGTACTGTGCGATTTGAACTTTTTTAGGAAGCTAGAGAAATTAGTTTACTACAGGATGTGGAAAGAAATTTTTTCAAATACTGCATTTGGTTGGAATTGTAGAGAAAATACTAAAAGTTACATTTTACAACTTTCTTATGCGGGTCTACATTGAAATTTTAAAAAAATACGTTTTGTAGATCTGTGTCAATTATATGCGCTGTTAAAGTTTCAAAGAAACGGTTGATGCGGGGGTGTTTTCTAAATTTTCCATATAAGCCTACATAGAAAAGTTGAAAAACACAACTTTTAGTATTTTCTTTGCAATTCCGGTAACTTGCAGTTTCTTTAAAAAAATTTTGTCACGTTGTGTAGCAAACCAATTGTTCTAACTTCTCTAAAAATTTCAAGTCGTATATTCCAATATTAAAAAAGTTATGGTGTTTTTAAGTGTCCGAATATTAGTGGGAGTCACTGTATGAATGTTACGCGTTTCTTTTTAGTTGAAATACAATTTATGAAATATTTATAAAACAAATGTGGCCATACAAATAATATAAATTTTCTTTTCTCTTCTACGACATTTCTGGGGATGAAAACGTTTTAATCACTCTAACTGTAAAGAAAATGTTACGGCAAGGGGATAATTTGCACAACGACACGTACAGTCTCACTGAAACCATTGCAAATTATATTACCCACGTCAACAACCGGAGTAACGTCACCAATATTTTCCGATTCAATATATTTTTAAACCGGATGGACAGAAATGATTTGTTACAGGAGACGGAACGCGACAGAGCGACGTGCAAAAAAAGAATCCAACGCTCGGCAAGAAGCCGGAACACGGACAACAATGGTCGAACAATAAAAGGCGGCCGAATTTCATTCGTCCCCGGGATAACGTCATGTCCGCGATGTCGGTTGTAATGCAGTAATCCGAGATCAATGCGTGAACAAAACGAGGAGGTAGGCAG
Source organism: Lasioglossum calceatum (assembly GCA_963966675.1). Lineage (NCBI taxonomy): Eukaryota > Metazoa > Arthropoda > Insecta > Hymenoptera > Halictidae > Lasioglossum > Lasioglossum calceatum. Next base: position 15,966,032 of record OZ016543.1, on the reverse strand, counting down.
CAACGGCAGCGGCGGCGGCGGCGGCCCGGCCGCGTTTTAATTCCAATTAAAGCACTCGAAGTGCCGGGCAAATTTACGACGAGTTGATTAATGGGCCGGCGGGGCATTTGTCACGTTGTTTACGAACACCCGAAAAGAATAAGTTGACTGCTATAACCGACCGTGAAAACCCGGCCAGATTTATCGCGTTATTATCGATCCGCTCCTCGTCCACGGAAATGGCAGAAAACTGTAATTGAAAGACACCCCTGGAGGCTGGGGGCGGACGGTCGCCTGGAAACTTGTCGAAATCGATCAAATCCGACAAATTCTGCTGCCGATTCTTATTGTATTTCATACATTAACGCATATGTGCTTTGTATTCAAGATGAACGTGACGATGTTGAGCTGACAATAATTACCATTATCTCAACACATTTTATCTTCAGACAGTTTCTTCCTCCCTTATAGGGTAACTGTGCTCTGTAAATCCTGAGATTATACAAATATGAGAATGATTGACAATTTTGTTTGTTTATTCAGTACGAAATATTCTTTCGTACGTATTTTAATCTCATTTGGGAAAAATACCGCAGTAAAACGTTCACCCGCAGTAATAGGTACGTTTACCCTATCCGAACTGTTCGGCGACAGGCAAACCGTGAAGATATCGATAAGCAGAAGAACCTCGATGCTGTGTGTGTGTGTGTGTGTGTGTGTCGCGACCTGAAAAGGTTCTCGTACCGTGACTGCCGAGATTTATCGTTTAAACGCGCACTTACGGCCTCGGCAGAGGGTATTGCATCGCACACAAGCGGCGATAAATCATCGAAATACGAGCCGATGACGGGTCGCGAAGAAATAACATTTAGTACCTGCCGCGCGCCCAGAGTTTCGCGTCGTCCAACGTTTTCCGACAAATTGTCCGAGGACAGATCAACGGTGGTCTAACAAACCTTGAAAGAGGATCATCACCGGCTGGTCCCCGGAAGAAGACATCGAGCCGGCAAACAGTTTCGTTTCGGGGTAGAACCGTCGCGAATCGACAGGCCGAAAAAAGACACATGAATCAGGGAACGATCAAGTTTATCGAACGAGAAACAGTGGTAGCGCAGCACGTGCCGTGAAACATTGAACCCTCTTGCGCGGTTTATCTTCCCGCCGCTGTAAAAAGGAATATCGTGCACGTGATACCGCTGTCATTCATATGCATACGTATACCGAGAATTAATGACTCGTGCAGCCTGGAATCCTCGTTATTTACATCGCCGCGTTGTTAACTCCGATCGACTTTCAGAGGGGATCGATGAGATACCCTTTGCTCGAGTCACTGGTGTCTTGGACGCTCGCGAGGGGACTGGTCATGGTCCAAGATCAAGATTCAAGCAGTCGGAACACAAAAGTTCTGGAGGACTTGCTAATCTGTGCCAGAGTTGGGCAAAAATTTAATCAACGATTAACGAATAAATTTCTACTTCGTCAATCGATTGAATCGGTCTCCGATTTTTCGATGATTTCTTCTTTTAATCAATGATTAATTTCATCAATCGCCGATTTTGAATCGTATAATCGACTTTTTTAATCGTACACATTAATCAATCATTCTTTATTAAAATTTTAATCGATTAATGCCCAACTCTGGTCTGTGCGGCGAAATATTTCCGAGAATTGAAGGAGACTGACGCCGCCATTGTTATCATTTAAGGAATAGAAGTCCAGGAGTTGCAAATAAGATTTCCAAGGTATCATTTGCTCGACTGCATTACCTACAGATAGTTATTTAATACTATCGGTTAGATGGGCGGTTAGCTCCTGCGAGACGGATCATAGCATTCGCTCGTGCCCCGGGATACAGGAGCCAATGCCATGTTTCTCGGAAGCACGCCGTTTCCTATCAGTTACGGGGCGCTCAGCTTCCGATAATCACATGGTTTCACTTTCAGAAATCAACAGTTTCATCGCGTCTCCTCGGCGAAGCGGGAATTCGCAGCGGTCTTTTGCACAGCTGCCCGACGCGGCCTCGCGATATCTTATTGGCCGCTACCGTCCCCGTAATCGCGGTGATTCATGGATCGTAATTATCAAAGCACGAAACTGAAAGCCGGCTCCGGCTAATAAGTGGACGAAACAACGCGCGGCGAGTCGCGATACAATCGTAACGTGTAATTCAGCCATTAAGGGGTCATGGCTAGTTAGCTGTCTGAAAAAAACCGTTGATTTTTGCGAATTTTTCCCGGAGAAATTAATGGGCTGCTTTCTTCAGCGTGTATCTTATTTAAAAGCACATATATCGAGCGACCTTTAGCAATATTTTCGGCTGAGTAACACTTTGTCTTCCTGAGGCAAAGAATTCACGAAGATTCTGTCGGTGTGTCTGATGCGAGGGATACCCAGTCAACATTTTGTAAAAACTGCATTTCCAACGGAATGTAACTGAGGAAATTTACGTGACAGGACAAAAGTATGACGAAAGCATATGCAAAGTTTCAGATTGCTATCTTCGTACGTTCTCCTACGGAAAATTATTGAATCCTAGGGGTTGACCGTGGAAAAGCTAGTTCACGGGCAACGATGATCGTCGCCGATCGAGACTCGAACCGAGCCGAGCAGAACGAGCGAGTCCGCGACGACGCCGATGCATTAGCTATTTAATGCGAGGCTCTTTAGCCGAGGCTAATTGATGGCTGGATATTAGCGTAATTGTAATGAGGCGAAATTACGGCGATCGCGCTTTACCGTCTTGCCCGCCGGGGCGGTCGAAGCTTCGTCGGCTTTCGGAGGAATCTTCAAAGAAACTTGCCGCCCGATTTCTCTACCCGTTTCTTCCTCTCTCCTTTCCCCGTCGTTGATCTAGCTGTTGGCATCCACGGTATGCTACCGAGCCATTTTTGATAGATAACGGTACGGGCCCGATCCTTCGTTTCCATGGTCCGCGAAAGGCTGGGGTACCAGTTCGTCATTTTTCTGGCTGGACGTGACCAAGGACTTGGGATTGGGCTCTGTCTGAAGATCGTGGACACGATTAGAATGCAGAAGAAAATTTAGCATATTCGTAAATTTGCCGTTGGTCGTTAATATCGTAGGAATTCTTCGGAAGGGGTGAAGTCGTTCGACGCGTCAGCAATGCGTTACTTGAAGCTATTTCAACTTGAAAATTAACCATTTCTTCCATTGTGGAAGATCTTTTTCATTTGATTTGTATGAAATGGATATAATACCTCATATAATGCGTACACGTGTAGTAATTGATTGTACGAACGTCGTCGAAAATATCGTGTATTGACGCAGGGGGTTGAAGAAGAAGATCGAAGGGAACAAATATAAACAGTGGCCGTTGAGGGAGCACGGCGAGTCGTGGCCACTTATTTAGACGAGCGGCCATAAAGCTGATCCTCTCGTTTTGACGTCGGGTCGGTAATTCATCCACCGTCTACCCTCCGGCTCTCTGCCGCAGGATAGACCAACAACAGACTTACGGCTTACGGGTTGGCAGGCTTAGGGGGTTGAAAACGACGCTTAAACGACGGCCATCTGTCGGGCAAACCGCGAAACTCCTGTCAACGTGAGTTCCACCGTGTCCCGTGGCCGGTAAAGGACACGTGGCTCGTTGTCGGCCACGCCACGGGTTCATGTATCGGTGGGTGGTTAATGATAACCCTACAACGAACACAAGGATTATGATAACTATCTGCGACACGTGCACAACCGGGTCACACGATACGCTTACCTGACAACTGGTTCGCGACTCCACCTCGGAGCTAAACGATCATGATTTCGCGAGGTGAGGCTTTTTTCACTGTGGCTCCGACCGACGCCATGATGGATCGACGACCCTGCGGAATATGGATCTGATTATGCTAAGCGCCATTCGTGGTACGGGGTAAGTTCAAGGCTGTGTTGTACAATTATTTTTTGCATTCATTTTTAGAATTTTTGGAGTGTTTGTTTGCTGTATCTTATTTAATCATTTTGTAGACGGCTCTAAAAGAATTATACGTCAGCAATTATTTATTTATTTATTAATTCTAGCTTCTGCGAAAGTGTTATAAAATTTTCCTAGATGGATCATCTTTTCTCACTGGATCATCGATTAAATGGTCTGCAATGAATTTTTAACACTCTTCTAAAGATATTAGAAAATCCCGAGTCCACTACTCGCAGCTAGCAACTAAAACAAACACGTTACGTCCCGGATTAATCAATCACTAAGGCAGGGATCAAAAGAAAGAGCGTAGAAGGACGCGAGAGTGTCAAGTTCCAGCCGACTCGTTCCTGCCGGCCATAGTCGCCGATATTAATCGCCGTCCGGGACAATTCAATCGATTACGGTAATTGTACGGCGATCAAACAGAACCGTTTAGTCTCCCACTCGGTTCCTACGGCGTTATTTTTTCCTCGGTAGGAAGCGAGGCGTTCGGCTCGCAACACGTCGAAACGATTCCCGCGGCTTAATGGTGCTTGACGTCGGGTTTCGCGGAAGGAAACCGCAGGCTTTCGGCTGGCAGCGATTGATATAATCGACAGCCGTTCGTTCGTTCAGTTTCTGGGCCCCTCGTTAGACAGCCCTCGCGGAACAGCGAATTTATAATAAACGTCGGAACGGCGGTGCACGGACCGCTACCGAGCCGGCACCGATTTTTCATTCCATAAACACGGCCTGATTATTTATGAACGTGCAAACGCACGCGGCACAATCGATTTCACGGAGGCAAATTAGCCCACGGGCCGCCGGCAGATAACCGACATTAAAATAATAACTGCTCATCGCATTAATGGGTTATAATAATTAGGGAAATTCTTGCGATATCGGTCCTCGTTTGCCTCGCGTTTCTCTTCGCTGACACCCCCGCGAAACTCTCTTCTTCGACCTTCCTCATAGTTGCAATATCTCTCGCTTTCTTCGTCGTCTTCTTCTTCTTCCTCTTGTTCTCCGAACCCTCCTCTCTATCCACAGCTGGCTGCTACGTAGAAACTTGGCCAGATTTATGATTGAATCGCGATACTTTCTGCCCTAGTGGCTGCGCCGCTAATAACCGCCACGCTGCCGGAATTAATTAGAAAGAATCACGCTATACTGATGGCCGGCCGTCAGACACGCGTGTCCAACGCGTGCACGACGCTCTAATAATAAATCCTGCGACCATTCTTCCTCTCTATCCCTGTTCGCTTTGTTGTCTCTTCCTATATTTCCTAAGGTCTCGGCAACCAGTCTGTAATTGGGGTCGATCTACCATTTCTTGCAAACTTGTTAGACACCAGTCTCAGACTGTCCGCCTTCTTCTTCATTAACAATCAGAACGCTTATTATGTAACAAGGATAAAAATGCAGTGCCGAAAGAAAAAATGGTGTGTCGTTTAAGGAGAGGAAGCACCATTGGATTACCATTTTTTTCGTTCTTTTCAACATTTTATATGCGGTGAAAATTTCATTTCGAATAAAGTTGCAAAAGATCATACAATTCAATAATTTTTAATGAATAAAGTATCATAAAACTTATTTTCAATGGTAAAAAATTGGCTTGCATTTTCCCTTGAGAAAACGAAATGATTTTCCGCAGTGTTCGTTGAATTGAAAAGCTCAGGATGCTATGTACCCCGGAAAAATGGTTGTTCTCGGTCCCCGCTGATCGCCTAATTATCGAAGCGTCGAAAGAAGCGTAATCTCGGTTGGAACGGCTTCGGGCAACGATATCCCGAGTTTAAGAACCACTTCGGTCGGGTCTCGGCGGTTTCGAAAGTTAGGACATTACCGTCAAGATCAGCGCGAGAAAATTTGCGGGAAGCGAAACTCTCGCTCCAACGCCAAGAACGCGATGCGATGGTTGGGTAGGGCGTTTTAATGGGCCGCGATTAGCGGAGCTAGGCGCCAGGGAGCCGTAGACACCGGAGAACCATGAGCAGCCACTTTTCGCGCGTCCACATTCCTGTGTTTCTTCGACGAAACCTCCGCCGATACTCTCGAGACTCGGAAAGCCACTTTCCCCGAACAGTTACGGAGTTCTAATCTTTTTACGCCTGGAACCGCTGCGCCACGACGCCTGGAGGTTTCACGAATCGGTTCGGGAGATCGGCTGCTTCCCATTCCCGAAAAAGGATTCTCTTCCACTTATCCTGCAGATTTCCCTCGATTTTCAAACCGGTCCTCCATCCCACCTATCCGTGTTTTTGGAACGAAGTTCTTCATACGTGCGACATTATTTTCAAAGTTTAAGATCGGTGTCCATGATGGTCTATAAAATAGTCTATGACGATGGGACTTGGAAAGTGAATTATAAACACAATTTCAATGATGAATATAATATTTTATTTTCAAGTGCAGGTGGAAAATAAAACTCTCAAACCTTTACCATTAAATTCACCTCTCTGAACTAGGTCTCCTCAGCATCCGCCGCCAAGAATGTTCGACCACAACTTCCTAAAAGATATTTATCAATCATAAAATACACAAAGTTAAGCTGCTCCTCTTCCACTCACTCTCTAAACCAACCCTTCAAAAGAAGAAGCACCAGCATTTCAGCTGCGTATAAAGTCATAAAAGACTATGTATATAATGTTATTCAAATTCCGGATGGTTAGGTAAAGGCGAGAATAATCACAGAACTGAGTTTCTCCTGTAAAAAGAGATTTTTAAAAATTTTATTATTCATGTTCCTATGTACAACTATTTACAAGGCTTACCTGTAAAAAGAGAAACGACATTAAATGTCAATTATTCGATATCCTTTCCCTATTTACAATCTTTACTTCTGTCTATGTACTTTTAATCTATCTTCTTCACTTTGGAGGTTAATCTTTTCACGTGTTCTCTTTTCCATGACACACCTGTCTTTCTATCTCTCTTTCTCTCACTCCCTCTGGTGTTTGTCTTGCCGATCTGTTTACTACCGCGTCATGTGTGCGCGGGATAATTTAAAAGGGAGTACCACGTACTTTCTTTACATGCATAAAAGTCATTCTCCCATTCCCAATCAGCATTAACGATCACGCAAAATCCACATTCTCGTCGATGCCTGCGCAACCCTTCCTCCGAGACAAGCTTCTCGACGGTTCTAATTCAGAAACGAGCAATTATACGAGCCGCATAGAAGGAAGGTCCGCGCAATCCGATCAGACCCAAGCGTGCCGTAGATCGTTCTCACCTGGGCCTGCTTAAAATCGGTGATCGCGGGTGGGAACGTTGTACTCCGCTTGTTCGGTGCCGCGCGTGTTAGGGGTCGAAGAGAAACGGAGAGGCACGGGGAGCGATAGAGAGAAAGATAGAACTGAAAGAGAGAGATCCAGTGGCGGATGGAAAGGGGGTCGGGCGCGCAATTTGCGTCCTCGCGGATCCTCGCACGTATTATTTCGCGGGAGCCAGGGAAATGTGTAATTCAAATGAGTTACGAGCGGTATCGCACTCCTGGGAAGTAGGTGCTAAGCGGTCGGATATGCTGATAGAGCGGCAGTGATACGTACGACTGGAGGTGGGATCGCGATGGGGTTGAAAACCGGGCTCTGCCAGAGAGAAACGGAACGATACGGTTACGGTTCGGGGCCGGGAGGGTGGATCCGAGAGTTCGAGAGAGAGAGTGGAAGAGAGAGGGTGAACGGGAGAGAGCCAGGAGAGGATGGAGAGGCCGCCGTGACGGGGACGCTCTGTTTGTAATAGTCTGCGATGGTACGAGGCGATGAGATGTGATCGCTTGGCGATGAGCTGTGGGCGACCTGATGGTCCCGCAGCGCTGCCATGCCCGCCTGAACTCGCGGCCGACCCCGCTCATACCGAATCCAGTTACTGTCTCTACGCTTGTCCCGTGTCATCTCGTTTTTTTTAAATTTTTTCACCAACCCCCTGTAGCCATCCCGAATCTCTACATTCGGTAGGAACGGATTTCGCGAAACGTTGCTCGGGGAAAAAAGTCTCGAATCAGGAGGTGGAAACGATGAGAGCGTCGCCGATCGAACGCGGGGGTGGGTTCCTGTTGTTGGTGCCTGCGGGGGTTTAATCTCGCATGGGAATGCGGTTAGGGAGAGCTTCTGAAGTGTTTATAATTTTTTCCGGGAGAAAAATAAGAAACCCTGAATTCCCCGTGATTCGAATAAGTCGCCGATAGAATTGCACGGTAAACTAAACACCGGGACGAAAACAGGGGAATCGGCGAACGGTCGGTTGACCCTTGCGAATTACTGAAGCATCTTGGCAAAGCGTAGGATTCCGGGGGCCGTTCACCGCCGGCGGATCTCCACGGTCGTGATAAACGGTAGTTTCAGCCAGCAGCGCGGCAAAGGAACGGGCGATGCAAAGTGATAACATAATCAGGTGATAATGTGGCAGTCATATCTCATCGCGGGAACCCGAGCGAGAAGGTAGACGTGGAGATGCCGTGGGTTCGAGGGGCGAGGGGGGACAGCTTGTGTAGGAGAGTCGAGGGGGCAGAGCGTGTACGGTGAAAGGAGAGGAGAAGAGAGTGCTTGCGAGCGAGCGAGCGAGAGGCTAGTCCGCAGCCGCCGCCACCGGCGAGAGACAGAGCGAGGGAGAGAAAGGTGTACACAACGGAGGAGAGGAGACCAGAGTCTCTCTCATTGGCTAGTTCACTCTAAACCCTTCGCGATGCCTCGGGAAGGTAGGAGGTGTACACGACGAATGACAACACCATTCAGGGAGAGTAAGTTTTAGCGAGCAGCCGTCGTTATCTTCTAAATAAGGGGGACGCCGGGGCCGATCCAACGGTGATAACGCTTGTCGGGATGCACTCTCATTATTCTAGCAGATAGTCATCGCCCCGGCGGATTAATTGAATTTCAAGACGAACGCCCACCGAGCGCCGGAGACAGTCAGGCTACCTATACCAGCCGATTTCCATTCGTACCGATTAATGCACGTTCCACTACGATCCGGATGCTACCATCCTCATCGCCGGACTCGCGCGATCTTCGAACGACGATCCAATTACAGGGAAACATTATTGCATCTCTGGCTACCGGATCCCGACCATCTTTTGGAATTGGCGAAATTTCCAGAATTTTCTGCGTAATCGAACCGATCAGCCCACACAATAGGATTAACAAATTGACTGTTCCTGATAACAATTGTAAGGGAAATCGAGTCTCTAATTTATAGTATATTATTGCAGAGTGATTAACAGGTGTTACGCGCTTCCCCATTATTTTCCCCAGTAATTGCAAACATTTCTCATTGACGTATAGAAGCTATTACCAGCTACTCGGTCTGTCTTTCGATGAAATATCGCTGCAAATAGGTTACTCTAGACGCAGCTATGCCAGGAGCACAAGGTTCATCTTCGTTAAAATCCGTGCTTGCAATCATCTCAGTACATATCGTCATGTACGACGTTCATCTACCAATGTTCATACCTTATTGTTACATTATTCTAACATGAATTAGAAAAATATGGATCTGTTTGATCACCCAGAATTCGTGCGAATAGCAGGTCAGCGGTCTCCCGAAGACCTCCAGAAACAGTCGGTGAGATCTCTGGGGATACCCAGAGTATCTGACCCGGTTCCCTGTGCGAGCAGAAGGTATAATCGCGTTAGGAGGTTTCCCGAAGGGAGTAACGGGCGGCGGGAGCAATACTCCTCAAGATGGGAATGTATCAAATCCGAGTTAGGGCCCCGGCGCGGCTTGGCTCTCGGCCTCGGCAGCCTGTGCCTCGCAATCCAGCATCTTTCTCCGTTCGTTTCTGGCCGGTTCCCCTTCTCACAACCTCCATCTCACTCGCTCCCTCTGATTCTCTCTTTCTCCCGACTTATTATTTGTAGCCGCAGCGTGGTGGTTTGCCGGCGCGCACCAGCATCCATTTAATCTCTCTCAGTGAGGAGCGTTTCTTTGATCAGCGCGCGACCGCATCTGCCTGGTAATATCTCAAGCTGGTCCTGCAACCGGCGTCCCGGGCGCGAGCTCCCCGTCTTGCCCGCACCGAGGCATTTGTTGCTGTCAACCGGCACCTCGGATAGTCTCTGTACCCGTTGACTGCGCGCACTCTTGCCTTACCTTCTTCTTCTTCTTCTTCTTCTCCCTCTTCTTCTTCTCCTTCGGCTTCGTCTTCTTATTCCAACCGCGTCTTCTTCTTCTTCGGCTTCTTCTCCCTCGACCGCTTCTTCGAGGCTCTTCGCGCGAGCCTGGAATCCAAGTCGCGTGCATGCCACGGACCTCCTCAAGTACCGCGAAAAATGTCAGCGCGCTTCAGACCTACCTCCGTTTGTTTTTTAACACGGCTGAAGAATACAGAATTCAAGATTGGAAATCTCATTTCAGTGCTAAAGTAATTTCGAGTAACGAAAATTATCAAGCCTCTCTCACAAGTACTGTCACTAAAAAACCTACTAATAGGCTTCCGGTAGGCAGGAGTAATAAATAAAACGGAAGCTTAATTCCAGTAATCATTGAACATTTTATCGGCGATGTAATTACCTTTGTCGATCCTTTTGCGTATCATGAAAAATTCACCACATAAATATGATCCTCGAGTAATGGATAGCGTAATTATGAAGAACATGTCTTGCATTAACTATTTTCTTTTAGCGCTTCGACTTCGTTTAACGATAGAAAACCTTTCATACAGGGCGAGAGAACATTGAAAATTCAATAATCCGTGTTTAGAACCTTCACAGACAATCTATCCGCGATAAATATAATTTTATGAGTACCTCGTACAGAGACAAGCAGATATGCCGGAATCAAATTTCTGGTCGCCGTATTATTAATTTGAAATTGAAGAAAGCATGAATCGAGCACGCGTTGAAACAGATGCAGGCGTGCTTAATAATTCGGAAGCACGCGAGAAATTTTGGTCCGTTCCGAAGAAAAGTTCCCGCGCGCTGCGGACGGGTTTCGTTAATTAATATTCGGGGGAGAGATCGATCGCGGCCGTCCCCGGCAATTTTTGTTTCATTTTTCACGCGCGGCGGCGGACCCATAACGGCTTGTCCTTAATCCCTTCGAAGTTCGACGGGAGCGGGTAGAAACTTCGCGGCCCGGTCTACAATTTCGCCGGGGCTCGTTTCACTTTTCCCGTTCCATTTTTCACCGGCTTAACCTTTCCCTTCGTCGCTGAACTTTCTTGGGGCTTCGGCTCTCTTTCGAACCACACCGCAATCTTCTGCGCGGAGACGCCGCGCCGCAACGGGACCAAATATTGCTTCTCGCACAACCTAACTGCATTGCATGCAACCACCTTTAATTTCTTTCTTCGAGACGTGGCAGACGTGTCCTCGCTTTTTCGTAAAAAATCAGAAAAGAAAAGCACATGTTCATTCGCGGCTGTTTTTATTGCAAGACACGCAAGGTGGAATCAATTTTAATCCCGTTTCTAACAGCAGAAAAATTATCGGGACGCTTAACAATGCGATCGAGCGCATCGACAAAATCCAAACAAATCGTGTTCGCAGCGTTGGCGTCGTCGACGAGCCGGTGTTTCGCGTTGAAAAATCGGGAAGAAACAGTGCGCGATAACTCAGTGGGCAGTCGGGCTACCGAACAATCGCTCTTAATAATCATTTTTGCGAATTATTGTCCCGGTTGTGTCGAGCGGACGGCAATTTGTTCGCCGATCGTAATCCGGCCGGCGCGTCCGCGCTTTAAATAATACTCGGGGCCCGGGATATTTGTCATTTAATTAACAGGTACTGTATTTTATGATCCGCGATCGTTAAGGACGGGCCCACGGGGCGCGGGTCCGGCCGCTGAAGAAAACAGGAAACGGAATGGAACGCGTTTCTGTTGGGACAGGCCTCGCCCCGAGGAACGAGATATACATTTATTACGGGAACGCGGCGCAACGCGCCCGGGTAGAGGACCCCGCCGTAAAAATGCACAAGCGGAAGAGTGCACGCGTGTACCACCGTGAACCTGTGTATATATATGGTTAGTAATATGTAACGCACTTTGGAGTAATGCTACGTCAAAGCCAGCGCCACCGAAAATATGAGCCGGCTGCCGAGCGCCTCGCTAATGCTCGCCCATTTATTATGCTTACATTATTTCGAGATTATTAGTCTTCTCCTCCTCTTCTAAAAACCTTACGTAATGTTTTGACTCGGGACCCGGTTCACATCCGCGCGAACTATGCCTCGGAAATCGATGAAATCTTCGACGATTACCTTCATCCCTTGTTTCAACCCTTTTCACCCTCAGAAATCTTTTTCTATCCTTCCTGGATAAAATATTATAGATTAATATCACCACTGCATCGAACATCGTGGAAAAGGCTAGGATCCACTAACTGGATCGAGAATTTAGAAGATCGATGATCGACGAGATCGTGTGAAGGACAGACTCGGTCCCCGAGGTGAGCCGGTGTGTTTCCGATCTCCATAATGCGGTAGGAGGGGAACGAGGGGGGAATTAGAGGGGATGGGAGGGAGGGTTCGTCTCGCAATTAAAACAGCTTTTTTCGGAAGGATTTTCTCGACGGCAAACGGAGCAAGCTCGCACGAATGGCGGCCAATGCCCGATTTCTCCTCCGGGATTGGTTTTAAAATTAATGCTGTGTTTCTTCGTTTCGGCTCTTAATGGATTCTGGGAGGAGCTCAGCGAGAACCAATCGCCTTCTGCAGTCAACCTGAACCGAAGTGAAAGCATGACACCCACGAAACGATGCCAGGGCTCCGTGAGATTAGGTCGTATTCGCTTCTTTTCCCTTTTCCCTACCATCCGCACTCCCACCGACCGAAACCGGAGCCCGTTATACCTGGTCATCTCGTTTGTGCATTCCGTCAATTCCACGGCCTGTTAACGGGTTCGTTGTGTCTGCTAATCTACCGCACCTCCATTTTGACTTGGGATGCCCGCTAATTGCGCATTGAGTAGCGGCTGTTGTATAATTTACTCTGGAGGCCGGCGGCATTTCCATTTCGGCGTTCCCGTATAATGAATACCATTTTCCGTCCAGTTTTAATTTTTGAGGAAGGTTCGACCATTCCGTTGAAGCATCGCCCGATTTTTCTTAACATAAACATAAATACTGGTACTCTTGTTGAATTCACTTATTCAATATCTCCCCAACTCCTCAGCCTCTCCCGTCGCATGGAGAAAACAATCGACACAGGGGCGACCCGCGCATTGAGTGCAGCGGGGGTGCATCGAGATGCACGGTGCATCGTTAACCCGAAGCGGGCCCGCGAGTGGCGATAACGCCGAAACTGGCAGCATCGGAACAGAAACCGTAGAATAGCGAACTTGGAAGAATGATCGCTGGAATATAGGAAGAAAGGGGGTTAAAAGGAAGGAAGGAAGGAAGGAAGGAAGGGTTGGCGAGAGGGAGAGAGGAGAGAGAGAGAGAAAGAGAGAGAAAGAGAAGTGAAGGGGTACGAGGGTTAGGTGGAAGCCGAGCACAAAAGAGATGAGGAAGGATAAGGAACAGAGAGTCGGAATAAGAAGAGAGCAAGAGGTTTAGGTAGCTACTCTCGCTCAGGTTGAAACGAAGGGAGCCGCCCTGTGTTTGTGCTCTCGCCGGGGAGCACAAAGAGAAATGGCGTAGTATTTATCAGTGCTCGCCCCCTCTCGACCCCTCCGAACCCCCCTGTCCCCCATCTTTCCAGCATCTCACTCGCCTCCGACCTCTGTCTTTGTCTAGCGTTCTCCTACTATTGCCTTGCTTCCATTCCACATCCAAATCCATTCGCTCGCCTGCCAAACCCTCTCTCCCTCCCCCCTCTCTCTCTCACTCTCTCACTCTCTCCCTCTCCTCTAAGCTCTCCTGATGCCCTTTCGCGCACCACATATATGGCCACTCGATCTTCTCCTCCGCGGGACTTTGACAGCTGTCTAATTCACGTTGCGCGCCCGTTCACCTGTGTTCGTGGATTTCCTCGCGCGCCCCGCACCCCGTAGCCGAACCGTGGGGGGCCACGGGAAAAATCGAAGGGGCGAGTATGCGATTGTCCGCGAGGATGTCTCTTTTTACGTTGCACGGAGCCTTGAAGCCACCACTCCCCGCCTGGCATCAGCCTAGCGGTAGGTTCTCCATTTTTCTAAGTTTCAGGAGTTTAGATAGTCCCTTTAAAAATTGTACCCGTCGTCTTCTAACTACTCATTTTTGTTATAAATGCGCAAAATCCGCCGGTCAGTGACGAATAAATGAAATCCAAATCGAAATGATCGACTACAAATTCGAACAGCGAATGTACCGGTGTACGGTGCAAGAGATCGCCAGTCCAGTTATTAAATTCTAATCAAGCCGGCTCATTTACCAGCGAAGCCGGTCACAAAGAGCGCGCTAAGGGCCATCAAGTTCGAACAATACCGGGGCCCATTGTGTTCCTGGTAACATTGTGTCGGCTCCAACTCCGACAAGAGCAGGAAGAGGATCGAACGTCCATCGCCGGCGGCGTCGATCCAGCTGCAACAATGGCGTCTCTCTCTCTCTCTCACTCTGGTTTCTATTCGCTAGAAAAACGAGCGGCGCAGAGTAGAGAGAGTCTAGCGAGCGGGCAAACGCGATTCAAAACGAGGGTTGCGCGAGAACCCGCAAAGCAGCGCAGGATCTTTTCGTTCTCGTGAATGCGCCGCATTAATCAAGCGCCGCGGGCGCTTGACGTCTTAATCCTGGCCTGGCCTACGCATCGTCCTTTCTACGCCCACGCCTCTATGTACCCGCTAAACGGCCGCGGACGTTGTCGTTCCGCGGCCTTTGTGCACGGGCCCTTAACCCTTCGCGCGGCCCTACGTCCTATCTCATTCGACAAATTTCGCTACGGCCAGCTTCGTATCGAACTCAAACATTTCTCCTCATTTTTAATCGGGCTTGCTGATGTTCCTATTTATTAGGTCGTTCGGAAAGTAATTTCGTTTTTTGTAGAGAAATTCTTGCATCTGTTTGTATCTATCTGTATTTGGTTTTGCCTGAAAAATTGTAAAATATCATAGAACAAAATGTCGTAAAACTTACTCGAAATGGTAAAAAGTTGGCTTCGTTTTCCCTTGAGAAAGGGAAATGACTTTTCGAAAGGGGAGCTGGTATTTTATTTCACTCAGAATAAATATAATTTAAGAATGTACTTACGTGTTCACATATCTGTCCTTTTCCCTAAAGCAATAAAGAGGATGATTGCGAATCCCGATAACGGGACTGATTCGTGGCCGAAGTATGCGATATTGATACTTGCTGAGGAAAATGGGAATACCACGGAGGGCCCAACAGGATGAATAACCGCACGGGAAACGGGAAACGGTTGCTGAAGACACGCCGCGGGTAGACGTCCATGAAGAGGATACGCTCCGCTGGTTGCAGCGATGGATCATCGACCATTCTACTGATCAACGGGTGTAGATAGGTGTGTCGGGATCGGTGGGTTTAACAGTTGTTCGACAGAAGATGTTTGGATTTGATTAGGATTGAATGCCGGTCTACGGCCGCGACGTGGCGGAATAATTGATGATCTTCCGGCTGAATTAGGCTGAATTAGCGACGTCCGCGAGGATATATTTTAACTCTTTACACTCGGAAACGTTTCTTAGATCATCTCGCCATCTTGGTTCGCTCGGACAAGCGTGTAGAGGGCTCAGAAGCTAACTGGCGTAGTTATGCTTTTCATTAAAATCTGAAATAGTTAAAAGTGTTGAAAGTTAGCGTGATTTTGCGAAGCTATCGATGCACGTAGTATTCTCGAGGCGTTAGTACCGAAAATGAGATTCCAGTTGAAAATTCCAGTCTCGCAACCCGTAATAATAACGAGTTCTCACAAAAAAATGTACGGTCTACTAATTACCCATCAAATTATACCTCCTTGATCATTCACTCGAGACAGAAGCTGCGAATTCTCTGGTAAAACGAACTCCGATCCGCTGATTGAGAGTTTCTTCGTAGTTTCGACGTGAAAGGGAAGTTAATGAAGTCGTGTATCTTTTTTCTGCCAACAAATTGGCATGTTTCCATCAAGATAACTCGCATAAAGACTGTGAAACACGATATCCCAGCGCGATACCCCCGATCAAGTAAAAGATACTAAATAATTAGTCGCTTTTAAATCCTCGGCAGCCTCGAAATCGAACGTATCCTTGATTTGGAAGGGGAAGAAAAAGAAGAGGAAGACAAAAAAAACCGAACGCTTAACTAATAGAGAACGTTACATTTAATTCCCCGCGAAAATTACGGTCGATTGTTCGTTCGCCACCGGTTCGCCTTGACTTATTATTATTATCGCAACCATGGTCTCCGTTCTCCGGTGGAATGAATCACGCCAATTTCCTGTCTTCTTTCGCAAACAAAGCTCTTTATACAATGTTTGCGACGCTGCGGGGACTGGCCGGGGGCCGATCTGCCGGTCGATTTCATGTAAATTCACGGACTTGTAACGCCGTGAACGTTTTCGCGGTTCTTCTCTCACGATCTCGCAAATTGATCGGGGTATTAAGCAATTTCCAGCCGATAAAATAGCAAATACGGAGGTGGTTGTTGACAGAGCCGCGGAGGACCACGGTGGAAGGGTACGTACTCGAGATAACGAGCTCATTAACGATGGATCACCTTCCTCCATCGAGAGCAGATCACCTGTCAGTATGGCGTCGATAGCCGTCTGCACCTGCGCTAATATAGAGGCACTCCTCGGCCTCGATTAATGGCAAGCGGGAAAATGACTTCCTTCACGATCCTGATTCAGGGACGACGTCGGCTAACGACGACCAAACATTTATTACCATTTATTCGACCGAGGGGGCAACTGGTTCTCCGATTATGCCCGACAACGGGATACAGATTAATTATCGTTGCTATAATCTTCGGCCGATCGAAAAGTTCGCGCTTATTTTTTCAGAGAAATTCAGGCTCATTCTCACTTTGTTGAGGATGCTGTGCTCAACCAATTTACATTAGGGTTGATTTAATATTATAATTTCGTGGTTGCCGTATCAAGTTCCATTCGAATCCACGTGCATAAATATTAATTTTGTTGCGAATACAATAGAGCTTATTTACAGTATTGCAACTAATCTCTAGATGGTCGAAGACAAATGAATGAACCAGAAAATAATTTTCGAAGATTTTAATTACTCGCATATAGTACTTACAATCTCGAAAGATCGAGAAAAGATGAGAGGTTTCGGGCATTTACTTGTCCGCCTGTAATCAAGATAATCGTATTAAATAATTGTAGGGATTCCCGGCGCAAGGGACAATTTTTGGGAAATGAATAGATGATAGGTTCTCTCACGGAATGGCCAGATCGCCGAGAATCCAGCACCCTCGTTAATAAAAGAGTCCGTCGATAAACGTCGGTCCAGGTAGGAGTGAGGCGTTCTTGTTTCCCATCAGCATCCTTTGGATCGCGCCATCTTCGGGTCTCGAAAATTTCGAAGGAAAGGTGGTCGATCAATTTCTGTGTCGGATCTCCGAGCAGGTTGAAAACCGCTTCACAATTGAAACGTCACGAGAACGAATGGCCCCGTGTCAATTCGAACGGGGAACCCATTACGGAACAACGAACCGGGACACCGGCGGCTGATGAGAATGCTTCATTATTGTTCGAACCACTTTTTTCTGCCGTGTCGAGCAGACTAAAACAATTTTCAAACACTGGTGAAATGAGCAAAATCGACAACTTCGAAACGCGTTATTTTCAGTTCGAAAATATTATTTAATTCTATCGCGTATAATTTCCGCTGAATTACAAAATTCGATTTATTGGTTACAGGTTAGAATTTACGAACGGAGGACTCTAACGAAATGGCGCGGCCAGAGGCGGTTATAAAGACATTCTCAGCGAGAATCAAACGAGGCGCGCCATCAATCATGCTCCGAAATCAAATTGAATCGCTGGAAGCCCCACCCCGAAGACACGATTTCCTGGTCCCCGGAACAGCCGCTCCTTCCTGCTTGATTCTCGGGCAGGAAGTCATCGCGAAATGTTGGCAAAAAAAGTGAGTGGATGAGACTGTCATTCATGGGAGAGTGGTCGCAGCGGGTCGGCGCGACGGTACAAGATTCTCAGCGCCGTTACAAGAGCCCGGGGATCGTTGGGTTTAGGGTGGACGCCGTGGTTCAAGAAGGACATCCAATTGAAACGTCCGGGAGCGTCGGATGGATGGGTGTCGCCGGGCTCGGGGGAGGTCTGGACACACACCGGTTGCCATTTTGAATTCCCCTCGATCCTCCGGGGCCGAGTTTGAGGGATCGTAGGCGGAGATGAAGCTTTTACAGGCACGGAACGAACGACGAGAGATGGAAGGCTCGTCGCCGGGTACAGGATGGATGCCGGTCGTACGGCGTGGAACAGGTAACGTCGGGCCGGGTCGGGCCTCGGCTACAAGGATACACCTTATTCCGAGCGGAGGATAAACGCGGTAAGAGAGAGGCGCGGCCCACGGCGTCATTTATCATTGCTGTAGCTCATTAAGGCCGAATCTGCCGCACGCTGATCGTCTGGGATTACACTTTCCTCTCCTGCCGGTCCCTCCGGCGCTTAGCCCTCCGTCGCCATCCCTTCGGCTTGTGCTGCTCTCTCGCTCGCTCTCTCTCTCTCTTCCTCCTTTCTTTGCTTTCACCTTCCTTTTTCTTGAACCGAAGAGGACGCGCTGTTCTCCCTGCTGGACGACCTCTGCTATGGGAACCTTTGGGTATCTCCTAGTACTGTCCCGCAAGACTGGTGCGCTGTTCAACCCTTTGCACTCGAGCGGTGAGACGGAGGCGCCATTAATAGTTCTCATACCATTATTCAAAATATTTATACAGTGCTATTAAAAGAATTGTACGAGGTATTATATCAGATTTACATTGATAAAATTAAGAAAATCATAGATGACAGAAATATTTCAGGTCGGAAGCAAAATTTAACACCTCTGCCAATATTTTTCACGATGTTTAAGAACATTAGAGTCCTCCTCTATTTTTCTTGAACTGAGCTTCCAAAGAGGTGATTCTAGGCACATACAGCGAATGATCTCGGCTAGGGTAGCAAGTTCGGGGCGCCGGGTGCCAAAAACGGGGTACCCCGGTCGCAAAACAATTTCTAAATGCATTCAATCAGCGAGCATGCGATCGGTGCATCAGCCGCGATCGCCTCGTTACGCGCAAGCTCCCCCGAGCGTTTTCTTCGGTCCGCGGCGTACGAACGTCGTTTCTTTGGCCGAACCGGCGCGGCGCGCGGAATTTCTCCGGGCTATGAAGACGGAAGAGAAGGAGGAGGGCCTCGACGAAGCGCGCGCGAGCGAGGCGAAGAATCACAAACCGTGGCAACTTTCGCAGACGCCATTTACGCGGCCGTCGTTCTTTCGTGCTCGGCTCACATGCTGACCTCGCTCGGTTTTTCCAAAGGCCTCCGGCGAAATCCGGGGGATCGGTGCATTAGCTCTCGTCCGAGCAGCCTAATGACGCCACCGCGCGTCCCCATAGGGTTCCCTGTGCTCGTGATTTCTTTCCTCTGCTCGCCTTTCTGTTACCAGTTCGGGTCCTGGGCCATCTATCAACCCGCGAGAAAAAGTCGCTCCTTATATCGCGCGCGCGCTCTCTATCCTCTATCATCCCCTTTTCACTCTCCCCCTCTCTCTCTCTCTCTATCTCTCGTCTCTCTCTATCTCCCAGAACCTTTCTATTGTCTATTACCGCTCCTCTTGTTTCTTGCTCCATCGCGAGAGAGCCCAGGTCCCGCTAATGGCGAACGTTGTTACCTTACCTCGCCGCGGACTCTCTCGCGTTTAGAGGGATTTATGGCGCTTGATGAAATCAATTCGTGGCCACCGGGATTACGGATTACCGGGGTAATTTGGGATTAATAATCGACTGTCGGGAACCGAGTTACGCCTCGACTTTGTCGAGTCCCTAATAAATCTACGTAATTGTAATTCTAATCAATTTCGCTCGCGCTGATGCGAAAGCGGATTTACACAAGCTTTCGTGATCGTCGCTGGATCATTTCTTTCTAACCACACTCTGTTTTAAGTTATGTATCCACTCTGGTGATCTGAAGGCTAAATTTTAGCACACCAAAACGATGGGGCATCAATCACTAAAAATGACTGAATTGGAAACGAAATAGTAAGTACTGTTACAATAGCATGTTCTCCAAAACTGGAGAATACTTTGATAGATGCTGAAGCTTGGTTTTCAGTGATTAGAACTTTCTTTGAAGTTCGTAATTTCCTAAAAAAGGAGAAAATTTATATCGATTGTATGCCTACATGTTCGTCAATAACTATACATTAACAAAACCAAAATAGAATTTCACCTCGGTTTAAGGGAGATTAATAACATACACATTTATTAGACTCCGTTCAAAATCTTCATCACGAATCTGACACGATATTGTAAGGCAAGGGGTTAAGAATGATCTGTGGCCGATAGGATCCGGAATTTGCCAAAAATTGGTCCCGCAGTTTGAAGTCTCCTGGATCGAGAACACATGAATCCCTGTCTCCTTGCGAGGTTACGAGGAGGAAAAAGGGGGCCAACAAGAGGCGACACGGGCCGATTAGAAAGAAGCAAGCAGAGTGCAGAGAGAGAGAGAGAGAGTCGGTTCCGTCGAGTGCACGAGTGCTCGATTACGTCTGTCTGTCGTTCCAACGGGGGTGGAAAAGGCGCGTGTTCGCCGAGGGAGCGCACGAAGAAGGAACAGCGGGAAGACAAATGCGGGGGCCATCAGTGCGCCAAGCCATTTCTGCCTCATTGTGGACTCCATTTGCGACTCTTAGATTGCCGGTGAAATATCTCGCCGCGGTGATGGAAAAATCGCTAACGTAGGGAACTGGCAAAATAAAAGTAGCGCGATTTCTCAACAGGGGCCCGAGGACGGTAGAGACGAGGGGGGCTCTCCCGGTTGCCAGCGAGTGGTTGCGCGTCTACAAAAACCGAAAACCGATAGAGAACGCCGACGATACCGGCAACGCTGGGGACGAATACAACCTTGGAGAGGCAACACCCGAAAGAAACTTCGGGGACGTTGATGGAGACCCGAGTGTTTGCTCGGAGAGCGACAAATGTTCCGTCCTATCGTCTTCGCCCCTCTTGTCCGACCACCCTTGCGCTCTTTACTCGCTTTTTACCCCTTTCTTCCGGGACCCCCGATGGACAACGGTCGATACCTCTGACGCTTAACCGCCGAGGGACCTCAAAGAATATCGGGGATCGTCCCCTTACTCATTCAGAATTTTTATGCGATTTCTTACCGTTGTCGGGGTGCTGCGAGCGGGTCTCTGGAAGATAAGGTTACTTCAATAACCTTCATGTCTGTGGCCATAATTTTCTGCAATATTCAATAACAACTCGTTATTGTACGTTACGATGTACCCGTCTAAATTGAATTTTATAGTGAAAAAAACCGGAAGTGTTAACAGCCAGGTTTATTCAATGATCCGGGACAGTTTCCTCCGACGATGTGTTACAGCTTCCTTTCATTTTCTGATTACACAGTAATCATTCTCAATCCTCGGAAACGGTATAATAATCGTGCTCTAAACATTTCGCTCCATTACCAACGAACAGACCAACCCCTTCGCCGTTCAAGTACAACTGCAACATCTTCATCAACAGAACGTGCAGCCTGGATATCTAATTTCTAGACTCTCCGACAGATCAATCAGCCTAACGCACTTAGCGAATTAGCTCGCACGTCGCCAGCCATAAACTTAACAATCGCCTAACAACCGATCCAGTCGAGCGTCCGGTCCGATTAGAACACGAAGGCAGATGTTGCCGCAGAATCCGGCCGAGGTAAATAAACACGCTCGCAAGTAGGCTCGATTATTAAGCGAGTCCGCTATCAGCGGTGCCTGAATGAGCGGCATCGAGGGCTATCTTTATGCAAAGCGCGCGTAAACATGAGTGCATTAGGCTGGACGAGGAAGAGGCAGGTACGCAGAGAGGGCTGAAGGGAAGGTGCGCATACTCTTCAGGGTCCCCTCGTTTGCCCAGCCCCTGTTTCGCGAGCAATACTCCCGCAATTATAAGGCCATCAACGTTGAACGATGCTGCGCGTTTTTCTGACGGGACGAAAGCCATGGGAGACAACGCTTTTGGTGTTGTTGTGTTCTGTTGCGTTGTGTTGGGACACGGACGCGATCAGCATGGCGGACGAGAGCCAGTAACGCGGGCATTTCGTGCATCAAAGTCGGTCTGATGCGATTTTAATCGAGGCTACCCCCCTCGCTGCCAAAGGTCCCGCCGACACCGGCGGCCTGACCAACCCCTAGCCTGCTACGAAACCGATTAACCCTCAACTGCGCTCTTGCGCTAGAACTGTACTATAGTCATAGAGGCATAGATAAAGGCCGAGGGTACAAAGCGCGGCCAGTGATTATTAGACACTCGCTCAAATTGACAAATCCACATCGAACAAATCAATTGTGAGATGAGAGTCTAGTTTCGTCGGATGATCATGCAATTTTCAATTTTTGTAGACAAATTTTACGAACGTGGTGCTAAATAAAATCCTATTTTCATTAGTAATAACTAGACTGCGGATTTTATGCATTTATGACAAAAATGGGCACGTGCA
Source organism: Lasioglossum calceatum (assembly GCA_963966675.1). NCBI lineage: Eukaryota > Metazoa > Arthropoda > Insecta > Hymenoptera > Halictidae > Lasioglossum > Lasioglossum calceatum. The sequence goes on along the minus strand of OZ016543.1, from coordinate 15,943,628 downwards.
ATTTAAAGCAGTGGATCAGTGTATTAATTTCAGCTTAATAAGACAATTAAAAGAAAAAAGAATTTTTTATTCGGCTCGTGTGTCTTGCAATCAATGCAAACATTTTTTATTTTGCATAAAAATCCGCAGTCTAGTAATAACATTTGCAGGTCCAAAATAAATATTTCTCATTTTTCACAATCACATTTTTATCCAGAATTGATGTTCTAACAATAACGGATCCTTATGCAAAATAAGAATGTTGTGCATTAATTTTCTGTTAGTATTTTCTATTCTTGTTCGTCTTACCAAATACGTTGTTCGGTGTGATTCCGTGTGATTCGGTGCAACTTTGATGGACAACGTAGCGTCAGCCAACGCGTCAAGGGTTAATTTCGCTGGTGGGCCCTCTTCCTTCACGATATCGAAGAAATCTAACAAGTCGACAGCCGCCTCCCGTTCGTAATTCATGTCTTCCTGCCATTGTCGTCCCCGCGAATCTCGGGCGCGAGCCCCGGGTAATTAACTCTAGCTGACATGACGAGCGGCTGTCGAGTCGCGACGAAAGCCACTCTTAGCGCCAGATCCGAGGATAACTGTGGCTGCTGGCCGAGATCCGACCCGGCGATTAAAACTTGGACCGATTATAATTACGAGGATATAGTTGTCAAGCGTTTAAGGAGCCCTTCGGGGGCGACTCCTCCTGCTTGGAACGTTCTGGGGATCATCGTGATGCTTGGAGAGCGGAACGAGGTTCTGTTTGCGGTGTTAGAGCTCCTTCGAGATCGGTGTTTAATTATAGTGATCAATTTTTCTTGGGATTATATATTAGCAGATTGAATATATTTTTCAGCACTAGATGTTCAACCGAATAGCACAGCACAATGAGATGAACGTTGTTCGAGTGTGAATAAATAACGTTTGCACGTAACACACTATAATTGAACTGTATGCGAACCGCGTGAGAGCTGTGACTTCCTCGGTAGGCTAGTTCGAACTGACTGACCTAGAACATTTGCCTTATTCTTCCTGGGGCCCTTTAGTACGGGAAATGGCGTCACTCGACGTGCAATAAAACGCAGGTCAGAAGACCTTTCTCCATGCTCATGCATTTCGGTGTACACTCCAACAATTCTCTTACGTTTCTAAATGTGCTGGCTGGTCCAGGTGGTCAGGAGACTCTTGGTAGTTGTTTAGAGGGTTAGGGTGCTCAACCAACCATTCCTCTTTTTCTGGAAGAAGATCCAGAGTCCAGAGATCACTCTCGAATCCCTCGATCCTCCGCCATCGGGCGCATCCCCTGGAAAAACAGCTACGGGTTCCATCGTCGGACAGTCGCAACGTCAGGTCAGGCAGACTGAGACCATGGGCAGCCGGCATAAATATGCATGTCTCCGCGGGCCCATGGTTCATGTGCCGGTGATCGTTATATCTCCATCTGACCGGCGACTGGAAGAGGCAGGGGGTTCGGTGGTGGTCCGGTAATACATTCAAAGTTGGCTGTAGGGTGTAGAGAGTGCTGGGACAGAAGGTGGCGGCGAAGGGGGTGGGTTAGGTTGTACGAGAAGGTCGGAGGAGCCATGGCTAGCTAGTTGGTCGGTTGGAAGAGGAGAACGCGAGGGTGGCGAAGTAGGTGGACGCTGAAGAGGTGAAGGCAGGAGAGGGCTGAAGAGGTGAGAGAGGCAGGAGGGAGCCACCGGCTGCGAGAGTGGGATGGGAGTTCTGCGGGGGCAGGGGGTTGGAGAAGGGGGAGGTTTCTCGTGTTTCATTTCCTGAGCTCCTATATAACTTTGTGCTCAACTCGACACCAGATTAATAACGGCCCCACCTATCCTATTCTATCCCAACCCGAACAAGTTCGTGCTGTGTGTAGGCTCTGTGTGCCGTGCTCGCGATGCCTGCCTCGTATCGCTTCGCCCTCCTATCTCTCCTTGTCTTTTCCACGCTGTTCCTCTCTCTCTCTCTCTGTTCACTCTCTTTTTCCCTTCCACGTCACCGTGTTTCCTTCTATTCGTCCCGTTTCGTCCCTCGCTTTACCGCGAGCGACACGCTTGGAAATTCTGACTCTGGTACCGATTCATCCGCGCACAGAGCGCCGCTGAACCACGCTGCGCTCGAATTCGCGCGCTGAAAACTCCGCTGATTGATGCTAGTTACGAGCTGATCCCAAGTTGGTTGTTGTTCAGAATTCGTTGATCGCAGATTTTAGTCGTCGTTTCGGAAGGTTCCTTATACTCATAGAACGGATAATTTTTTAAAATACGTCTTCATACCATGAAATATAAAAATAAAATATGTAGCTCATCAAGAATTGCTAACAGTAAAAACAATTGGTAGCAATATTTGCTTTGGCTTGGCAACGGGGTTGGAAATCGTGTTTGACCGATGCGACTCGTACGCCGAACCCGAGTAATCGTATTTCATATCAAGATGGCGAACCTGTTATTTGTCGGCCGACGCCGCGGGAGAATCTGGAGCAGGAATCGACTACACGCACCAATTTTTCTTGATTTTTTTATTTTTATTATAATATTTTCGAGATGCTACAGGGTGGAATACCGAGGAGAAAGAGAGAGAGAGAGAGAGGAGCGTATTCGAAGCGACATCGATCGGTGATTGTACGTTCGTTTTCTGGGGGAATGAGGATGGAGTGGAAAGCGACGATCGGCAGATGGAATGCGCTGATAAATTCTGTGGCCTGCGTGCCACGTTTCGAAAGTTTACTTTTCCTAAGGTAAACGGCTTTGCTCGACGAATTCCTTGCTTCAGGAATCCATTTCGAAGCGTTTTTGATGGCGGATCCGGAGATGGAATGGCGGAGAGAGAGTTTGAAAGGGTTTGGAAGAAATTACTTTCCGAACGATCTCATATGTCCATTCGTGACTGCTTAAAATTCTAATTTCAATTACACACGCAGCAACAAAGAATTACCGACGATTGAGACAAAAAAGCTGAAGCAGAATGAAGCAATCTTTTCATTGGAAGTGGCAGGTACTCCTCAGAGCTGCTCAGAAGCCTGATCGAATCACAGCCGAAATGTTTCATTGTAATGGTTCGCGGGACAAGTTTTCACGCGATCACGTGCCAGCATGCATCCATCCCTCGCAAACCAGTGGTGCAACGAAATCGGCGGTGCTCTCTACTTTCTAAAGCAGCGTTGAAATCGCCGTCGATCACGGAGCCATTGTCACCCGGCAATTAGGCTGAACAGGTTAGGGACGGTCGGACGGTAACAGGCATCGAGAGTCGTGGATAGTATTCCGGTTCCGTCGCGGCCCCTAAATCATCCCCGTGCGTTCTCGCGGCAACAAATCCGAGGCACGTATTCTTTTTCCCCGGCAGATCTCCGCCACTGATTCGGGTTCATGAGCATGATGGTCGCCTCGCGTGCCAAGATAAATGCGCCGCAGACACGTTATTACCTATCGGTACGTGGCGCCGGCCCACCGAAACACGTCATACCAAGTGGTACGCGCGGGACGTGGAAGTACGGAACCGGTGCTCAAGGAATACTCATCTACCCCGTAACGTAACGTCACGTCGTGTCGCGTCGCGTCGCCGAAGCCGCGAGCTTCTGCAACCGTGCGAGCTTCCGTGGACACGCGACGCAAGCTGAATCTACACGTAATGCGTATTTGATTACCGACTGCGGAGAACGGGGGGCCCCTTCGAGCACGCGCTACGGAATGCGGACTTTATCCGATGGAAAATGAACAGGAACATCGACATCGTCGATGGCGCGTCCGAATCATTATTTGGATACTAGCATAATTCCCGTTGAACGATCAACGGCTGGCTTACTTCTCGAGGAATGCCGTTGATTTATCTTTAGCACTTAATCCTGCAGTATTTCCGGGACGAAAGAATATACGTGCACCCCTTTGGACTAACCTGTGCACCAAATTTCAGCTTTCCAAGGCTTCTGTGCTTCGAAATTTCTTTTACCGTTACCGTCGTATCAGACGATTTTCGAAAACGCAGAGCCAAGGCAGAACCGCCAAGAAAACCGTGAAAGATTTCACGAGTGTCGGCATTTGCCTAGGTGTCCGAGCAGAGAACGCCTTGCCCCGGTCGTTCCAGTAAGCGGTTAATTGGCAACAAGCGCGGCTAATCGCGGGAATCCCATCATCGCGGCTCATCAAACAGCGAATCTTCTTCGCGGAGTCGATCGCCAGCGCGTAGAGCGTGCAGATTCGCGACAGGTTTCGTAGTAACGGGGACGCGCGAGAGCGGCGATAATGATGATGACGTTAATGGTCATTACCGCGGAAGCGAGCCGCCCATCCAGCTTCTTTGCTACCAGGTAGCAAAAAGGAGGCAGGGTAAGGTGTTTCCTTTGGGCAAAGCTCTGCAAAGGAGGAACGCCGGCGGGGTTGCGTATTCGAGATTGATCGTTCGGAATCAAACATTCTACATCGGAGGGAACGACGCGCCGGTTCTATCGGCGCATGGCCGCCGCGGGCCCAATGACAAACGCGTTACAAAATATTTTTAGATTAGCCGACCGGTGGATTTATGGCCGCATTAACCGGCGTATTCCTCCGCGTCGTCGGGCCCTGCCGATATTAACACGTACGAAAGTGAATTACCGAGCATCAACATGCATTCCCGAACATATTCCCTTCGACGTGTAAAAGATGGCCGTCCATTAGCGGGCAAATCGTATCCTCGAATCAAGGGGGGCCCGCGAGAGGGGCCCCTCCACTCCTGTGATCGGTTCGAACAGAGGCCCCGGGTCCGAATCGAAGTAGAAAATCGGGCCCGAGGACCGAAGAGGCAGTGTCGCGAAATCGGTTGCACGCCGAGCGAGCCAAGACGGTAGCAGCCCGGCAAGATGGATCACCGTCATTATTCCGGATATACTAACTGATGCCTCCGCTTATTAATTTAATTGGCCGCCGTTACAACCAATGCATAGCTAATTAAACTCGAATGGAAATGAATGCGCCGACCGTGGACCACTGCGCTGGACGCGCGCGATTCTGACGAGCGCCCGGCGATCTGCATTCGGAAATTGGAGGACGATTGCTCCTCGGAGGGTAGGATCGGTTAGGATTCGTTCTTGCCGCGGGATTTTCACATTTTTCTTGTTTCCGCTTGGCTTTGGCAGCCGACGGATCTCCGAGGTTCTTCGTTTTGTAGGTTTACCACGACATTCACAGGAATCGTAACAACCCTTGGCGTTACTCGCTAATCACTGAATCACGACCTACTCAACACCCTAGATCGGCAGAAGTCATCTAAAAACAGCTCGTCAAGCGTCCATAACAACGTCTCTGAATCGGGGGTGGTTTAGACAGCGTAACTACTCAATCACCTCGTGCCCCGGATCAGCAGGAGTAATCTAAAAACCAGAATCGGCTCGAAACAGCTCTTCAAGCGCTCGTAACATCTACAGGAATCGTGGCAACCCTTGGCGTTTCTCCCTGAATCGGGGGTGGTTCGAGAAACAGGAGGCTGCGTTTCGAAGTCGGGCAAACCTCCGACAAGGGCTACGGTAATGAATTCGGAAAGTGCAATCAGTAGCGCAGCCCTAAAGGGGTGGTGCGGAGGGAGGGGGGGTTGACTTCAGGGTCGTGGAGCCGGCGAAACTGTGGTGGGGGTGGGACAAGGAGAGAGCTGGAGCCACGGTATCAGAACCGGAGGGAGGAAAGAGGGATGAAAGAGGGCGGATGTGACGCGGAATGATGGAGCGCGGACCGTGGAGAAAAATGAGAGTGGCGGAAAGGCGAGGGTGGAGGGACGCTGATGGATCGGCGCTCCTCCCTCCGTTGCACCCTCTCCGGGCTTCCACCCCCGTGAACCACCCTCCACGTTCAGGTTCGCGCTCCCAGGGGTGGAAAAGCCCCGCAATATTACTCATAGTCCGTGGGCCTCGTTCCACCCCCTCAAACCTACCACCCCTATCCTCCTTCTCTCTTCCGTTTCCGCGCGTTCATCCCCCTGCCCGCCCCCTACACACACACAACCACTTTCTTCTCCTTTTCACCTATTCCGCGTCGAGTTCGAGGTGGACATTCGATCCCTTATCTCAGGGAGAGATTTAATCGGCCGGGAGATTGAATCGACGCCCACCCGAACTTTGATATTGAAAAATTGTTTCGGAAAACGACGGCGACCTTGTACATACCGCTGCTCCGGCGTTGAAGTCTCTTGGGAGACCCCTCCAGCCTTCATTTTGCTTCGAACTATTTTTTTTCTCGTGCGTTAGGTGTTTCTTTAAGTAGGAGAGAGTGTTCGAAAGTTGAGAATTACGCTTGTAACGAAACGGGATTCTTTTTAGTCGAAGGGAGTTTAACCCTTCGTTGTTTGCTGTGTTTTTGCTGGGCTTGCTCTGCTTGCTGTGCTTCTAATAATTCTTGACGGCACCCCATGGTACAGAGGAGCCCGAGAGGAAATTATTTATTCATACTCGATCTTCTGAAAGCAACGGCCCTTTTTTCGCGAACCCCAGCCACCCCGATGGCGGTTTTACAGGGTGGAGAAGCTTTATCGCACGTATTGCGGGTCAGTTGGATGCTGGACTGTATCAGCGTACAGATTAAATCTTCATGTATTCATTCTGTGCGTGATAATTGCCTGGATTTTACGCAGTACTCTATCATCAGCTATTTATTTAATGTATCACGTTACCCTTGTACCAATCTGACAATTACTTATTGCTTATGGAAAATAATCGATGCAATCTGAATAAATCCTATCCTGTTATTTTTGAAAATACATGTCAGTTTAGAATGCGGGAGTTCAATGAAGTACATCATATCAATCTAGTGGAATGATCGCATCATCAGCGTGTCCTCGATGATAAAATTGTAACAGATAACAAAAATCGAAAGTATTTATCCGCGTGTAAATCAGCGAGCCACCGTTTTCATGATGTGGAGATAAACAATTTGTCGGTGCATTTAGTTATAAGATATATATTGACAATGTGACGAGCGATTCTCCCGTAAATATTGTATGCGTGTGTACTCGCGTAGGTGCGCTTGCGCAAGCGAACGACGGCGATCCTGTGCAACGTTCCGCGGGTAAATCTGTTAGGCGGGGACTCACCAACAAATCCGTATATTTATTTGTTGTGTCTGATGCAAAACCCATACGTTTTGCATCCACCTTTTTTGATCCGATAAATTATAAGCTTGCGTTGCAGCGGATCCCTGTCGGCCACCTGACAGGTTTGCCGAACCGGTGATTGGTTGGACATTACGCGTCACTGTCGAGGTCTGACCTTTTTCTCGTTCGACGATCGCTCGCTAATTGCGGCATATCTGCTTTAAAACCCACCGTGGAAACCGTCGAAACCGTCCACCGTAATCCGGTGTCAATAGATCTATTACCGAGCTGTAATTCACTTGTTATTGGAACTGGCAAACTCCACGAGCAATTTTATACAATTACAGGGCTTGGGCAAGCATGTTTTTTACACTTTCTGTGGGCAACTTGAGTGGATTATATCCACGACTAATTTATCATTACTAGACTGCGGATCTTTATGCAAAATAAAAAATGTTCGTATCGATTGTAGGACACAGGAGTCAAATAAAAATTGTATTCTTCTTTTAATTATCCTATTAAGCTGAAACTAATACACCGACGTTCTTAAATAGTTTTAACAAATCCGCGGTCTAATCATTACCGTTCTAGGCTTCCGAAAAATCTGAAAAATTTCTGGAGTACGTATTAGAGTTCCTGCTTTAACGTGCCATCGCTTTTACCACCAAAACGCTGCAATAGTCAATGCGAACGATCACCCAGTGTTACCATCCAGCACACCCCTCACCTCGAGCTCCAGCCCCGCCCGAAAACAACAGGCTTTCCACGGATTCCCGGCGCCGGTTCATTCAGCGATTCTAATACGTGAGACATCAGAAGCGATTCATCTAGCGCGGCGCTTCAATACGAAAACTGTCGGCGTCAGAAGTGGTTGGCAGGGGGCTGCGAGGGGGTCGTCTGGCAGGTACTATCGGGCGGTAGCCGAGACTGAGCTTTTGCACGGTTAGCGCGATTCGGATGGCGGCGCCACGAACCGCCATTACTCAACTATTCACTCGGTAACGCAATCATACGTCACAAAGGCCTTTCATTTGCAAGCGCATTGTGGAAACCCGGCGATATTAATTGCCGCGGCTCGTTACCCTCTCCGAGCCCTGGGCCTCCACCTCTCTTCCCGGCACCCCTCCCACCCCATTTTGCCCCCCCCCGACCCCTTTCACCGCGATTCCCCGGCGAACCACCCTCTGAAAGCCCTCCAACGCCACGTGAACCAGGGCTATTCCCCGTATTACGTATTCCGGTGCCATGCGGCGGCTCTGTCCCGCGTTGCCAGCGACAACCCTCTGCCCCGACCACCCTCTTCAACCCCCATGCACCCCCGCATCCCGTAGAGTAGTCTTTCTAAAGCATTCTTGCGCCTGACAAATACGTCGTCCGAGGACGACGCGGCCAAGGAACGTGACTGCTTCCTTTCCGCTGGCCTGCCGAGCGCCGCGTTCGCGAATATTAATTTTTTGCGGCGAACTGAGAGACCGGCGTGGCTACAGAGGACACTGAAGAATGGGGATGATGGCGCATGCTGGCCCCAGCTAGATTCGCCCGGAATTTTTCGCGAATTTTTAATCCATCGGTCAAAATTCGGAAGGATACTGATTTGGGGTGGTTTTCAATATTAAGATCGATCCCCATTAATTTAGAAAGTGTGCAGGATTTTCTGCAGACACTAATTTCACAATAAGTCTTCTAACCAGAAGAGCGTGATGTTCGGTCAAATAAATTTCAGAATTAGCGAATGCGATGTTTTAAGAGCGGACCAGTCTTATCTACAGGTGTGGCCGACTGTTTATGCGACAAGGGCGTTGTTTATTAGATCCTCGACCGTGTTACAGATATTCTTCATATTATATATTCTATTTTCAGGCTGCCTGGTGTCCCGCGCTGACACCACCAGTCTCGTTTATGCAAACTTCTCGCCAGCGTGGAGTGTTCCTGAAGCACACTTGCGTGTGCCAAATACAAGCTGCAAGATAGGACAATAGGATGCAGCATCGCATGCAGCATGCACGAGGTACGCGTTGCGCTGGCAAGAAGGATGTTCGGAGCGGTTAAGTGCTCAGCCTGCCAGGTTTTTCGACCCGTTAAAAACATTGTTGCACGCTTGTCCCGCGAATTATTGCATATTTACGCGAGCTTTAATTGCTGCACTGAACACGATTTACTCGTTTCTCATTTTTCACATCCGAATAGAATTCCTCGTTGCTGCATGCGCTCTCGCGGATCTGGGTCATTCAATTATTCGGACGCGATGCCATCTCTACACGAAAAACGAAATTACTTTCCGGACGACCTAATATTTCGATCAATCAAATATGTCGACGTAAGGGTGGATTTTCGTTACCCGTTCCGTTCGATCACGAAGACGTTCTCGGGACGTTACACGGAGCGGAATAATTCGACGAAAATTTTATTTGTGGACTGCGTTGCGACGAGATCGATTCCGTGATCCTTCTCCTTTTTCACTGGTCGAATCCCCCGCAGCGAGCCGGCCTCAAAGGATCCGTGCCAGTGACAAATACAAACCCGAAGACATTCTTCCAATGGCCGTCATTGATTAATCACGGCGTATGGATCGCGAGACGGTGAGGTAGGCAGTCACTCACAGGCACATATACAATATGGCCGCGATTTCTCATGTCCACGCTCGGGTACACTGCTTTATCACGCGTGTCACGAAAAAAGCAAACATCGAAATTGGATTACCGGGGTCTCCCCGGCGATCGGACGCCGAGTTATTATACATTAGAAACGTCCTGCGTCGGCGACGTCGCGCCCCGTATTACTTCCTATTAATAATAGATTCTTTCGCAGGCTGCCTCGCGCCGTAATTAATGTACCGTCATCTCGCCTCGCTGTTCTAATCGTTGTTCAATGCGCTCCGAGCGAGAAGAAAAACTTCTGAACGGTATGAATCGCCGCTTGCTAATTCCAACTGCTGCACTGTCTACCGCCCGGCTTTTTGTTCGACGTTATGGATGGACTATGCTGTAGTGCAGACGAACTATTATACTTTGGGTCTTTAGACCGTGAGCTCGTTCGAATTGGCTGGATCAGATTTTCTAGAAAGTTTTGGAACATTTTTGAAATTGTTCAGATAGCGTCGCGATGAGTTGCTGGTTCTTTTCGGGAATATTATTTCAGTCGTACATTGTTGAAATGGAAAAAATTTGCATTCGAAAACGATCAATGATCCATGTATTCTCTTTAAAAAAAACGCTTTAGTTTGAAACATCCCCAAAACAGAATTCCCAGAGAGGAAAGAAAAGATCAGCCATTAGAGGATGCAGTGCTTGCAAGAATTCTCTGTAAGCCCAAATGACCAAAGCATCCGAGGGCCAGAGACGTCAGGATAATCTCCTATACGTCCATTACCGTCCTCATCATCCCCTACACACTCGCCTCGCTCGAACTCGCAGCGAGGAACGAATAAACAAGCACCGATGAGCTTAAAAACGTTGAACACGCGGAGTGTCCCGTCTTACGTGATACGTAGGGTCGTCGAAGGACTGCTGGTACATCGTCGAAGGGTTCACGGGGAACAACGTCCCCGATTCATCACGCGTCTCCGCGGCACCCTTAATTAATACCTAAAAATCCGGGCGCGCATTCTCGCAGGCGGACATGTTCCCGGTTATCTCGAGTACAGCGCCGAGACGTGTTCCGCTCATATTCCCGGCCCGTGTTTACCGTGTCTCGACCGTGTCGAAAGCCCATCCCCCTTCAGGATCGGGCCCACAGGCCGCGCGTTCCTGCAGTCTCTTTCTTGCTGTTTTGAAAAATCGACCGAACGGAAAACCGCCTGTCTAAAGGGCTGGGGGACGTGTTCCTCTTCACTCCTCTTGAAATTCACCGAATTCGAACCAGAACCCCCCTTCGACCCCCTTCGAAAGACGAAAGACGTCCCTGACAACAGCTGGCCAAGGTTTCAGAGGGTAGCTCGGTGCGAACCGCCAAAAATGAATTTTTGAGAATTTATTGTGAGGAATTTATCTCAAATTATTTATTTATTTCTGTCTCACCCTGTATAGAATTAATTAGCAAAGTAATTACAAACATCGTCGATATGAGAGCTCATCCTTGTAACATTCCCAAATTGATTCAATAATGGAATGACGTCGAACGGAATCAACAAAATGACGAAGATTGCACGTAAACATTGTCATGAATAAAATTTTGATGATGCACAAGAGCTGTTTGGAATAAGGGTTGTCCGCAACCGTTTCAGGATCGATACTGTATAACAGTTTCGAAGCCCCGCCTCTCCCCAAACTTCAGGTCCCCGAAGATACTGAAGAAGCGTGACGGGTGTTCGTGCCTCGGACACATTTTCTGGACGGGAAAAAGGCGATCGGTGACGTTTGATGGATCGCGAGTATCGTGTCACGGGAGTCACTCTGTTTTTCCAGGGCCCGGAGACCGCAACAGCTCCAGTCCCCCAACTGTGAGATGGCCTGGGCTTTCTTACGTGGCTTGGGGAGAAGAACAAAGACATCAACGCTGATGGATGCGCGCGAGGAGATCAGACTCTTCCTCCTGTATTGTCTCCGTTGCTTCTTCTTCTTCTCTAGCGGGCTTTGATCGCTTGAAGAGATCAAAGAGATTCGTCGGGGATGATTCCCGTGGAATGGAGCTTTGACTGCCTCGGTGCTGTCTCTTCTTGTTTGGACTTTTCGGGATTTGGAGGATGCGCGAGATGAGGAGAAAAATTAGTCTGGGTCTCCGTTGGTAAACGATGCTGGGGACAGTTAATTACTCAAAACTTTCAATCGGATGGTGCAAGCCAAAACAAAGTTGTGGGCTGCACAAGCAAATATTTATTTTGCATTAAGGTAGTTACTTTGTTGAATAAAAATTTATCTATGTCGGAGTCGTACAAAGTTCCATGTAAACAGTTATTATAGAAAGTGGTCTGCGAGAAGCTTTCATTAGAACGAGGTCCTTTGTGATGGCATTTTATTTGACGTTGGAATTGATCAAATATTCCAAAATCTTACAATTCTTAACTCTAGAAGCTGAAGATCCTATCACCCTGGAGAAAGCAGACGAAAAAATTCGAACTTCCGAAAGAGATCAGCGTAACAAAAACATCAAAAGGCCCGACTCACGTTTTTCACACCGAAGATTATCAGCGCTGTCAACGAGGCGTCAGCGGATATACGCTCCAGTGAAAAATTCGAGAGATTAGTTTCATTTGAGCTACGTCTTTTTCCAGGGAACGTCTTCCCCGGCATCCTCCTGGAATATCTCAGTTTTTTTCTTCGGTTCGTCGGTGGGTAGGGTGCTCATATCCTCGGGCCGGGAGACACCAAAGCGCGGAACGTCTTTCGCGGGACAGGAAGGACTATTAATTACTGTCCGCGGTGGCTGGGTGCGCGGCTAAGGAAAGTAATTATCTGTCGTAGGCCGTAACTTGCGGCTCGAGACGTACGAGCCGCAACGGACGCCATTTTTTCACGACTGCTTCCTTGATATAAGACCTCGCGACACCTGGCGCAACAGTTCTTCATCGAGAGTTGTTGCCTGACTGCGGATGGCGACTTTAAATGACACTTTCGAGCCTTGATCTCTGAGAGGAACACGCCGTTTCGATCATCCTTCAAGCCTCTTCATCTTCGCTCCATTTCTAATCCTTTACACTGTGTATTTGCTACAAGAACACTTACTTTGTACACATAGAATAACCAGACAGCGGATCTTTATACAAAATAAAAATGTTCTACCTGGATTGTAACAAACTCTTTGTTAATATGGTTAACCCTTTGCACTCGGAGCATTTTTAACTTGAAAATTACACATTTCTTCCAACCTACAATATCTCCATTCTCAAGGACTCACGCGTTGTTCTAGAGACACCCCTTGGATGGGGAGCGTTCGACGCGCAGTATAAAGTTTAAAATAATGGAGCACGGTGCACGGAGCATGGCAAATGGAACTACAAAATAACTCAATCGGTCGGAGGCTTCTTTCAGGAATAATTCCAGCGTGTTTCACGGGTCGCCTAAGTGCGCGTACGCTTTAGCAACTTCATCGGTCCTGGGCCAGGGCCCTGGGCACGCTCTTCTTTACCACTGATAACACGAATTTACCGGGGCCGGTTGTTTTACTCGCGCCTTCGCCGGGGCCCCGTCGGACAAAATGGCCTCTTTTCACATTACGCATATTATGTAGCGGACGCAGCCCTTACCTGGCTATCCATGCGGCGGCAAGCCGGTCATCATCATTACGTTGCCGGGAATCGCGATATTATGCTTTATCTCTGGCAGCTTGGCCCTCCTCTCTCTCCCCACCCCCCTCCTCCTATTCTCTCTCCTCTCTCCTCTCTCGAACCGTTTCTATGCGGTGGTTACATGCGCGGCCATGATTAAGTATGCAAAAGCTCGAATTTGAATAATGAGTTCTTAATGATAACGTTCCGACCCGCCGAAAGTTTCTCCCCCCTCTTTCTTCCCGAATGCTACGGCTGGGGTGACATTGTCGATGATCCGGCGCGGATCAATCATTGGATGAGGGTTCCTGATGGCGGACGCGCTAGAATTGTTCGCGGCGATGGAAGTTGTCCCGGAAAAATGGCGGAATCGTTGCTCTGCCGCGGCAGGTTCGATAATAGTGGATTTTATGTTGGACACACTTTATGTTGTACGTCATTGTGTCCGTAAATTCGTAATGCTATTCAACGATTTATTTTTTATTTATGTCTTGTCTGTTACTTATTTTCATAATGTATATTGTTCGAAAAGATCCTACACCTAAGTTCGTCGACAAAATTCACTTCTCACCTGAATCTTGTAGAATTTTGATTAGAAGATACGTCATTTTGACTGTCGGAAAGTTTCTAATGTTCGACGATCGATCTCTCGTGCGTTGGAAACGCAAGTTTTCTTTCCCACATTCTCGCGTATTTAAATATTGAGCTGTAAGGTAAAACTTTGTAATCTTGGGAAAGACCTCGACAGGATTATTTAATGACCGGTCTTTTCCGAGTCCGCTGAACATGACATACAAAAAATGACTGTCGATAACGATCAAAATTATATAATTTTACCAGCAAGTATCTCTGGAATCGTTTAACGTTTTCCTGCGGTTTCTTCCACAATTCTAACAACGTATGTTGCAAACAAACGGTGGTAGAATACATAGTTATAGACGTACGAATTATCAGTCTGTAATTGTGGATCGGGCTAGATCGAAGATCGATAGAACGAATCGCAGACTGATCGTAGATTACAGCCAACGCGTCTATTCGATAAAAACAGAACTCTGAAAGAATTATTTTAAATAACAGAATATCTCGTTTATTCTACCAGGACAGGTAGCAGGGCCGAATAAATAATTAGTTCGTGCGATAGAGGCTCGCTTGCTGTAAACGAGGTGTGGATAAATCAAGTTCTACTGCGATCCCAAAAGGAACTGCTAGATCGCGTATCTGGGAGTGGCTTCACGACACATGAATGATCTTGAAATCGTTATTGCAATTGAAAGACTAGTTAAGAAATCCACATCTGTGAATCATGGACTTGTAAAAACGATCAAATGCCCACCTGTAAATAATGTGTCAATTAAAAACATGAACCTGCAGAGCGGTCTGTAAAGTCGTATACAGTGGCTTGTATAATATTGCGAAGAAGCTCCGCTGCCGGAGGGCTAAAGTACACATGAAGATTCATACAAGGTCCGTCCAATCACACGGTCTCCGAGCCGTTCGCCACAACTCCGATCAATTCGAAATCCGCAGAACTCGAAAAGTCTGATTGCATTCTGCCACGGATCCGATGAACGGAATGCAAACGGCAGCAGCCGCCGGCGTCGCCTTCGATAGCCCGAGCGGAAGCGGGCGTCGGCGTCGACGTCGAATTACCAAAGCGTGAAAATCATTTCTGGTCGATCCGGCGGAGCATTCAGCCCGGTCTTGCAAGCTTCTCCGCGGCCGATAAACGTGATTTATACGGGCCGGCGATATTCTCGAAATTTTCACCGGGTCTTGCAAGGGGGCGATGTTGCGGCCGCGATGGGGGCACGAGGAGGAAGAGGAGGACGAAACGAGGAAGGAGGTGAGGTGGAGATGGTCGATGGAGGATAGGTTCATCGGGCCGTGTTCCACGGACCAACCCCCCGTCGATCCGACGTTTCGTTCGGCCGCGACGCGGAAGCGAAGGGAAATAAATTACACGGCAGCGTCCAACGGCTACGTCTAGTCCTCTTCACCCTCCGCAGGCCTCCAAGAGGAGACTCTCCCCTTTCGTCGTTCCTCCTCAAGGCTCATCCGGCCGCCCTCTTCCTCCTCCAACACCGCATCCACCCACCCGTGGATCGTGGATCGCCTCCTCCTCGTCTTCGCTCTCGTCCTCTTGCTCCTCTTCTCCTCTTCCTGTCTACCGCGTCTTACCTTCATCGTCGAGCCTCGCTGCCTCACCTCTCGCCACGGAAAGCTCGACCAATCCCGCTGTTATTAATGCTTTTTAATTTCCAGGCGATTCTACCGAGGGATCCCCCTCCACCGCACCCGCAGCCGCCTCTTTATACAAATCGCGCAATTAGAAGCGACCCTGGAATTTGGTCAGTGCGCTGGCTTTCGCTTCGGCTAGTCCAGCTGCCACTTGCTGCTCGAATTTTCCCAGGTCTCATGGAACCAATTTTATTTTTCTTAAAGTGAATAGACAGCGATCTATTTTATATCTAGTAGGGTAGAGTGTCCAAATATGAACCACTTTTTGTTGATGTCATTTTTTTATTATTTTAGAATGCTCTTTTTCTACCAAAAAATTACCAGTTGAGATGCATTTCCTCCCTATAAGATTCTGGGGTCTAGTTTGTTCAAAAATTAATACAACTTTATAAAGGAAAAATATTTTTTTTGTGGTGTGTCATTTGCAGGTTCCAGCGAAAGGAGTTCTTAATATACTTTGACCTATACATATATAACATTGTGTTTGTTTATTTTAGAAACTGATTGGACAGACTGTGTTGTGTGGAACAGAAGGAGAATCGCTTTATTGATGCTAGCCGATAGTACTCTTGATAAACTGAAGCTGAGGAGCTTATGAGAACGTCCAGGATTTGGTGCCTATTGATAGCTATCTAGAAATGAGTTTGAGATTTGAACCTAAATACAATACATATGTGGTTTGCACCAGTTTGGAAACTGTGATACAATGAAATGAAAGACTTTAAATTTTTGAATTTGTTAATACAGACCGAATCTTGTACGTGTCTGTCGTTATTGATCATGGCAAACGGACTCTGATAGACAGGGACAAGGGGTCAACATTTCTCGCGATCGCTCGAATACGGCGAAAATTCGTACAGAGTCAGCAGCCGAAGAAAACGCCTCTGATAAATCGCACTCGATATTTTTTTTCACCCTCTCCTCGTTCGTCTTGCAGAATGCGCTCTCTCGCCCCGTTTCCCGGTTCCCTCTAACTCACCCTCGCCAGCCCCTAACCCCCAACCCTCGATCGTACACCACCGGAGCTCGTGAGTTTCATGATTTCTTCGGCCATGCTTCCTGTTGTCCTTCCCACGCTCTTGTGCCTCCGGCCATTTTCCGCAAAATTCTAACACGGTATCGTTGCTGCAAGAAACCCTCCGTTTTATAATTTACCGCGGCTCCTACCCTTGTCCGCGAGTGAATAAATAACACGGATATCTAAGATCGTAACCTGTAGATTAGCGTTTTATAATTTTTATTTCATTTTCGCGTTTGAATTCGTGATGAATGTACCGGCAAGTGACCGGATAACACTGAGATCATGCTACAATTATTTATAACCTGTTGCTGGTTGGTATCGCCAAGCAAATAACGGTTAAATATCAGAAATTATTAAATCATTTTTATTATTTCAGCAATTGTAAAATAAAACATCCGCAGCCGGTCATTTTGATCGATGGCGGTAGGTTTCGTGTTAAAACCGTGCACCGCGACGGGGAAGTCGTGTCTGCGCACCCGTTGTTCATGTTCAAGGTCTCTCTAACCCAGGATAAAATGCCGAGGAGCCAAACTGATCCGCACGTCGCATGCCGAGGGTAAACATCAATGATGTCCGTGGAGCAGTCACCAAAGGATCAGTAGAATACAAAACGTCACAATGGGGTAGGACGAGATTTCGGTTGTGTCAGGCTTTTAACCCGATTGCTCGAGTTCGACAAAAGGGCTCGCTAACGATTGTATAGCACTGTATCGAGGATCAAGGACAACGCTAAGTTCGGAAAGGATTTCAACTTCACGCTGCGACCGACCGATTCTACAGCGGAGGAGAGCGGAGAGCGGAGAGCGGCTACGACCTTCGTTTCCTGCGTCACGAATAGCTAAAAGGACGGCCATAAATCCCGCCAAGGTCACTGACTTCTACATCCTTTCAGTTTCCTGTTCCTCTCGCACACCGGCACTCGTGGAATCGTTGCGCATATCTGGTTCAAAGTAACCCGGCCAACGAGCTACTCTTCCTGCTTCCTTTTCGCTTTATCCTGGACGGACGACGAGCTGAGTGCGCCATTACGCCGCGGTACGCGTCAGAAATTCCCTCGTTCGTCTCGGTGCTCTGCCAGAATTCTGCCGGCTAACGAAATCTTCGAGGAAATCGAGGAAGCTCGCTGACGAACGACGCCCGGCCCTCCTACGATCTCCCGAAAACCGCATTTTTCTTCCTCGAATATTTTTACGATTATACATACAAGAAGTTCGGATTGGAACTCAAATCTCAGATACGTCTAGCAAGGCTTCTTTCAGGAAACCGTATAAAAGAAACAATAAGGCAACACTAAGTGCCATTGTCCCTGAATCTCTTCGAAGTCTTTCGACGTAAACGTTCGCGATGAATTCCGTCACTTGACCGCGCGTTATCACTCGGTATCGATCAAGTGATGCTTGTCAACTGCCAGGCTTTCGAAACAGCAAATTCGAGAGCCGCTCGTCATCGACACGGACCCAGCCGTCCATCACGACGCATCGCGGTTTCTGCGCGCGTTTCAAGTATTCCGGCGGGCAATTAAAAAATCGGGGGGAAAAAGCCGTGGACACCATCCGGTCGAAATACCGAAAAAGAATATATATACACGCGCAAATAAATACGTATATACCCCAGCGAAGAAGAGTAGCGGGGGATCGGGCGTCGCGCTTGGTGGCAAAAAAATTTTCGCGAAAGCCCTTTCATCACACTTGCCCGCCAAACTGTCTCGCTGGAGTTTTTATTGTGTCCGAATTGCGAGAGCTACGGGGGAGAGTTATTGTGAAAGCACCGAACATGTGGACGTTAACACCGCGAGAGCTCGTTTGGTCGCGGACCAACGGCCGGGAAAAGAGGGTTGAACGCGGGGGTGTAGGTGGGAAAAAGGGGACACACTGGACGGCTTGTTGGTATTACGTAAGCGTTGCGACGGGCCATTTCAAAAATGGAAAAAAAAAGAGCGCAGTGCCCGGAAAAAAGAGGTTATGCACGCCCAGGCCGCCATGCCACGCCACGCCACGCCACGCTCACGGTGATGCCAACACGGCTTTTTAATTAGAGCCGGCAGCGAGGCAGCACCTGACATCCAGAGCAGCCGCGAACCCTTCATCAAAGTATCATTCCCGTTTCGTCGAATATCACGCTGCCCGACGTCCCGGCGAACAATATATCTGCTGCTCGAAAAGGGGCTTTCGACTCCTTTTGTGTCGAGCCTTCGGTAATTGTCCACTGTATTGCTTCGATTGCTGCCTGAGGGGATCGTGGGCCTCTGATTATGTCTCTGAACTGGAGAAGTTCAAGTTAGGGGATGTATCGGTGGTGAGAAGAGCTCAAGATTATTATTAGAGATTTACATTCTGACAGCAACCTGATACCATTGTTGACGTCTGTACAAAACTTGGTACACCTCTAGCAACTTCGAAGTGTAAACATCGAAAGAGAATTTCCAAGCCAACCCATCGTCAGGGGCAAAACCTATGTGTTTAGATTAGGCCCGGACAAACGTGCTCCATTTTTTAACTCGTTCCGCAACATTTGTTATTTCAACAAACCGGCGCTGACACTGTACGAAGACAGAGGGAGATTCTGCCGAGACCAGTTCTCAGCAGTTCATACAGTAGCAGTCGGTGATAAAAGGCTGATAGACATTTCACCGTTAACAGGCTCCAGGACGAGCGTTAATAGCGACGCGTTTTAATACGTCGAACGCGTTTAATCGGACCATCCGATCGCTCCAGTTGCCCGGTGAAAGGTTCGATAAACTATTATTTCAACGCTCGGATAGTAATGCGGCCTGATGAGTGCCGCTTCCTCGCTTTCGAGGCTGCTCGCTTTGATCTCCGGCGAACGCGATTGGCTTCGACGGTAGGGATACCAATCTTATTAACGGCCGAAGATTTTTCCTTGTTAGCTGCTGTACCTGATCGTTCATTAATAATTAAAAGCGATGCATTGAGCTTGAAGCTCTTCGAGAAAAATCATTCGGTACTCTCAGTCACAGAAGTCATGGGAAATATGTTGCGAAATAAAGATTGTTGGCATCAATCTTTAAAACTTTGTAACAGATCGTTTGCGAAGACTATCATCCAGAAGAAATCTCAAGACAAATTGAAAACAAGTATCTGGGTATTGACAAAAGGGTGAAGACCGGAGGCTAACCTATTATATGTGGTGTTATGCGAAAAAGCGGTCCTAAATCGGCGTCCCAGTCGGAGTGCAAGTTGCATCGCTGCAAGAGGGTCTCGCAGCATCGAATCGGGCCCGGCGCGGCGCGGCGCGGTGGTGCGGGCTTAATCGATGCGGTAATTAACTGGGAAGATACAGAGCAAGATAGGGTCCCGATACCGGATCAGTAATTACCAGCGACGCGATACTAAAAAATTCAACGTCCTCCAAGATGGACGACGGGGCCGCACGCCATGTCCCCCGGGCGGCGAGTGACACATCCCCTGAAAGGTCTCCTCTTCCAATCCGTTGTACCGACCCCTTAAACCGAACTGAATTGAACAGGAACGCCACCCCTACACCGAGAACTCTCTTCGTCGAGCTACAACAGCCCGAGAGCGCCGGAGACCTACTCGTATTATCCACAGTGACAGGATGGCGGAGTTATTAATGGCCGCGACAGTGACAAATGACGAACTGTCGGCGCAAGCAAGACTGATATGGCGGGCTTCGTTCTCCTCTCTTCTCTCTTCTCTCCGCCTTCTCAGTCTCTCCCCAGGTCTCTCCTTTCTCCCTCTCCCTCTCTCTCTCTCTCTCGACGTTGATTCCCCCATGGTCTTCGTTCATCCCCCTCCAGAAACCCGCAACGTCCTCGGCTCGACCTTCTGCCACGTTTCCAACAGCCACCCTGGACAAACTTTGCCACTACTTCCATCTTCTCCTTTGCTCGTGTCTAAACAACAGACCCAACCGTTCTTTCCACGATATCAATGATTGAGGAATCCGCCGTGGGGACCATCGGCCAACCCTCGATCATTGATATTAGACCAGAGCCACGGGGTTTGAACGGATTATGGGAATCTGAGGCACCTCCTCGGCCCTGGACTACTATTGTTTGCTTCGAAATTCTCTTCGACAGGGGTGTCGAAAGTGGAGTCCATAGCGAACATTTTCTTCACCGACTGCGCTATTTCATTCTTCCCTTAATAAAGTCAGTCTCTCGGAAACAAAACACAACAAGATGCACTACCAGAAGCACCATCTCCAACAGTTAAAAATGCACCAGCATTCTCTCACGAACACGTCGAGCGAGAATTCTGTACACTGTACGCGATAACCGGACAGAAGCGCGTGGCGGACAGTCATTTTTCTGGTTTACCTCTGGAAACATGGGCGTCGCTCGTTTATAATCCCGAAACTAGACGCGATCGGGTCTCCACAAACATTGCTCCCGCGACCAGCGCCGATTCCAAAAAGTCGTGAGTAGACAGGGGTTCGAGTTGAAGCTCGAACAGAAAGGAAGACGGGAGAGGAGAGGACGCGACGCGACGTTGCGTAAAAAGAAAGTATAAAATAAATATATTTAGAGATTATCCGCGGCAATATATCACGCGCGGTTTGAATAGGCGGCAGGGGGTCTCTTTTTTTTCGAAGCGTGGTCCTCCTCCGTTTAGCCCCCCTCGGCCACCCCCGTCTTCTTCTATCATTCTTTCTTCGTCTATCATTCGGTCGCTGCTTTGTATTCCGCGCGGCTTGCTCGCGGCGGCCCCTTCCTCCTCCCGTAATCGTCTCAAACTCCACGATTCCCTCAGCCCACAGGATCTCCCACTCCCTTCTCGACCCCCCGTAGCCACCCCGGAGCCCCCATGACTCCTACATCGACACCGGCTGAGATTCCTCTCGCGTAATCGTACCAAACTCCGCGAGTCCCACAGTCCTTTGAATCTCTCGCTCCTCAGTTTCCTCGCCCCCCTCCATGTCCACATCCCCCTAGATTCTCTCAACCTCCTCTATTCCGTCTGCCCCCTGAATCTCTTTCCCCCGATTTCTTTAATAACCCTGAATCTTTGGCCCCTCGATATCTTCAGCCCCCCGAATCTCTTGCCCTCCGATTTCTTGACCCCCTTCTAGCCACCCTTGAACCCCCATGATCCCTTCATCGACACCAGCCCAGATTCCTCTTGCTGAAAACTCTCGCAGCTCGTGGGCTCCCCAACCCCCTTCTTCTTCTTCTTTTCTCAGTCGTTGTTCGTCCTCTTCTTTCCCGCCTTCTTCTTCCTCGAGCTCCACCAACCGCCCCCCCAGAGCCGAAAGCCGTCCAGGCTTCATCCTAAGGCAACTTGATCCACCCCTTTCCACCCCCTGCATCCTCCAGCAACTTCTTTGATCCCCGTCGACCGCTCAACTTCGAAGGATCACCGGCGAAGATTTTCGAAAGAATTCATAACTTTGCTCTCGGCCAGACTTAGACGGAGATTCCAAACCGGGGGTGTTATGTCGCCCTAGGGGGGCGACGACGACCCGCAAGGGACCTCGAGTAACGCCCCGCGATTTCCGGAATGCGGAATTCGTCCGCTCGCGGATGGGAATGTATAAAAAAGACCAATCCTGCGGAGAATCTTGCTGAAAAATCTTTCTCGGGATCACTGTTGCTACAAGTCGGGATTTTTCTTTACAGTCGCTCGAGTTCGTTTTAATTGATTTTTAGAAGCGTAAATGTCTCGTATAAATTATTCCATCTTTCGTTTCACAGATCATCATAAAATTTCTCTGTATGAATAATGTTATCATCCGCTAACAATGTTGCACTGCGCCTTGGCAGGGGATCAAAACAGGCTCGTTCCTTGAATTGCAGATTGTAATGCATTGCTAGAAAGTTTCGAACCACTTGCTGGCTTTCCTCTTTCGATCCTTAGTTAATGCTCCCAGCATTGTTGACAGTTTCGTCTACTTCTATCTCGTTCAGAAGGAACGTCTCTCTCTTCTCGCTGCACGTAATATGTTGCACTGTAATCTTGTTTATAAAAATTGTTTTGTTACTAGGACTGACAAGCCAATTAGTCCGTCAAGTGGTTAGCGAGGTGACGAATGGCGGTCTCGTTGAAAGAGGGTGAGTATCGATAAGGGAGCGATCAGTCTCCGATCGGGGATCGTATTCGGGGAAAAGAATTTGGTCCGCGCGATATGGTTGATTGACAGGTGGGGAACGTAGAGAGTAGGAGGGAGGCTGAAATTGGAGAAACGGGACGGAACGGGAGCCGAGAGTGGAAACGGAAGAGAGACAGAGGGGCAACACGCAAGCCTGATCTGCTCATGAGCGTGGAAATCCCTCGTGGCAGCCTTGGGGTTCCGAAACATCAGCGTGATTGCGTTCCTCCGGCGAAGGTATTCCATTACCGGAGTGAGCGGGTACCCTCATTCCTGTTCCACCCTCTCCAAACATTCAGCATCGAGCCTCTCGCTCCCCCCTCGTACCACCCCTTGGTTCCACGTTCCGAGCATCGACGTGCAAACCGATATCTCAACCCTTCTGTCCGCTGGACATTGTTGCAAACGCGAGTACAGCTGTTGATGAGCTTCTGGGACGAGCGGGAACCGCAGAAACACTGTTTTCTACCTTTTTTTGCTATTCTCGACGATGGAACTGTGTTACCTATCTGCAGGGATGTTTCCTAGCAAGTTACAATTTTTTCAGTATGTATTTTGTATTTTTGTGCTTGTCAGGGTTGTTATCTATCCTGTTACAAACGTGTGTTTAAAGTTGCATGGAAATGATAAAATATTCTAAAGACGTAGGAGTCTCATTGTTCTGCACAGTTCTCTTTACGTCAGAAGAAATTCATGATTTGTTTGTAGGTACAGCTAAAATGATCGAAATACAAAGCAGAGGGGGTGGAATTAGGGGATGCATCGAACAGATCATCGTCCCGCAACTGGCGAACCGAGCGTGCCAACTTTAATCAGAAATTGATACAGGGATGCCTGTCCTGTTTTCATTAACATTCCACAAATCCTGCGACAAATTAAATTACTTCGCCATTGCCGGGGCTAATGAATGTCGGAGGGGTGGAACTCACCGGAAGAGGCGGAGGATCCTGAAGGACAGGGAATAGCAGGGAGCGGGACTGATAATCGATAGCTCTCGAAAGTTGAGTTCATTCGTTCGTGAGTACCGTCTTCGAATCGCACCGGAGAAAATGGAGATTTTGCGTGCGGAGCTCCTCTGTCCCATTTGAACGAGTCGATTGGGTACCATCAATTCACAATTCATCTAAACATAATTCTGATTGTTTGATTGCTAGTTCTGTGTGTTGAAATTTCAGCAGGTCGAACAATGAACAGCAATTATGGTCAAATCGAACGATCGTTGTTCGGTCGATCAGCTGGAAGCGCATTAGCAGGACACCGGCGCTGAATAGTGCTATCAAGCTGATCCTCGCGACATCCGCGTTCCCGTGATCCTTTCGAGCGTCCTGTTCCCGATCGGTCGCACAGTTTCCATAGACACTTGCCTCTGTACAGGTCCACACTGCTTGCGTGTGCCCGTGATCGTGTACGTATACACGTAGACGGTAGGTAAGCTACGAGGACCAGATTCCTCGACAGCGAGCGGAATGGAAGCGCAGCGACGGCTGCGTCGGGGGCTGGAGGAGGTTTGGGGCGGTTGGAATGGGGTTTGGGGCTGGGAGTGACGCGGGGCTAACCGAGCGGAATCACGAGCTCCCAGGAATCGAATCCATGCGTCACCCGGCCCTGCCAACACCATTTGCAGCCGCCACCGGGTTCCACGGACCTTGAGCTCCGGGGGCAGACCGAGCGGAAACGCTCCCCGCCGCGGATTAAAGATCGCTGCCTTCGAACGAGAACTCCGAGCAACCACCGCGAGCAACCGGAACACGTTTTTCGGACCGTTGTTGGTTCTTCTCGGACGGCCTCGATGGAATCGCGACACGGGCTTCGTTTTAAGGACGCTTTCTCCGAGGAATCGGCCCCATTTCCTCCGCTGATATTGACGATGCTCGCTGCTGCCTTATTGGGCGGGACGCAGTCGTTGGTTATACTTCCACGCAGGACGTTGATCCATCTGCATCGGAAATGAGTGAGAAATAATGCCTCGTATTCATTTTTAATAATCCTTCTCTAATAATCTTCCCAGCCTTTTCCTTTTTCTAATAATCCTCTTCATTTTGTAAATTCAATGCCTTGTATTCATTTTTGTTTTACAGATCCTATAAATGCACAAATATCCGCAGTAGAATTGTTATGAATATTCTAGTTCCTACTTACGATTCCCGTACAGTACATCTTGCAACAAGGTTCCGTTCGCCAAGTGGCTAGCAAGCCTAAAGCGCATTCAATCAGCGAGGCGCATTAAAATCAATATGGACGCGTCCCCGAAGAATCTATCGATCATCGGCGCATATTCGGGCCGGATCAATCGAGGACCGGAGCAGGTTCTCAGCAGGTTCTCAGATTAATGGCAGCCCGAAAACGGCGATCAGAAACGGTGGAATCCAGTGGGGAAGAGGAGAGGAGGGAGAATGAGAGGGAGAGAGAGAGAGAGAGGAAAAGAGGAAAGCGAATCCCGGAGAGCCTACAAGAGCGGATTCCATCGCGGATGATGGCGAGAGGAGCCTAAGCAACGTCTCCGGGTCTCGGCGCCGCGTTTCCCGCGTAAATGATGGCGGCCAACATTATCTATTGTGCGGCCATTCCATTTAATATTGTATTCCATAACGCAAACAAAGGTAAAATGCGAATTAATGTACTCGATTTATCACGCTTTTGTTGCGCGGCGGGACGCGGCGCGAGCGAGCGAGCAACCCGGGGGTTGGTTTGGTTGGCTTCGTCTTGCAACCCCCTCCCCCCACCCATCAACCCCCTTTTTCGCGCACCCCATTCGACGCCACCAACGGCGGATGCGCCACTTCGCGGGCTTCGACACCGGGGGAGAAACCACCCCGGGAATATTCTTTTCCTCTCGCATGCTCTCAACGTATTTTTCTTCGGAAACTTTTTTCAACCCCCTACCTCTACTCCCTTCATCCCTCTTTCCTCCCTCTCACCCGCCCCTTCTTCTTCTTCTTCTTCTTTTTCCCAGCTCGTTTTGCCTCGAGAGAGATCCTCTCGTCGTGTACCAAGATACCTGAAGCGTTCTTTGAACGTTAACGTAACGACCGTTACCCTCTTCAACGAGTATTAACAATTGTTACCGCGAAGATTGCTGTTGTTGGTTCCACGGAAATCTCGTGGATCGGTTAGGGGATGCTGGCGATCTACGGAGTGGGGGATGAAACCGTTCTGATGTCTTCTTTTTAGATTTTCTGGGGTGAGTGTGCTGGAGAATGTTTCCAAAGTGTTCTTCTTTGAACATGGTCTTTACATTTAGGGGTGCGCCAAATAAATAATTTTCAGATCTTTCGTGTCTTCAAGATTGATTTGTTCGTCTCTCTTTTTATAATAACTAGACTGCGGATTTTATGCACTTATGACAAAAATGGACAAGTACCATTTAAAGCAGTGGACATGTTGAAAACATTACAGGGCATGAAGGTATTAGTTTCAGTTTAATAGGATAATTAAAAGAAGAATACCATTTTTATCTGCCTCCTGTGTTCTGCGATCAATGCGAACCTTTTTTGTTTTGCATTAAAGATCCGCAGTCTAATAATAACATTTTCCTGCTGGTAAAATCAGGCTCTTCGAAATGAAAAAATTGTGTCTGCCCTAAAAATCCAGAATGTATCGAATTATTTACTGCTGTCAATTAATTAGTACACCAGCAACTCCGCTTGCTGCCCCCCATATTACTTCCGTCTTGTACATTCTCGGGCCGAAAATGGGGAACTGGGGGACCGTTCGCGAGGGTTAATGAAGATTGTATGACCCGGGCAATCTGCAGGAGGAACATAATAATTCAAGCGGAATACCTGGACCACTTACAAATGGCCGACGAAACGGACGAGGGATCGCACGCGAAAGAAAGATATCGAGGGTCGCGATTTCGAAGACGGCCGGAATTAATCGTTGCAGGAACTAACGCAGATCGCGAGGAATTCGACGATGGACCATTGCGCAGCCGCCTTTCCGGTTTTAGGAGTCCCGCGATTTTTATGAAACCGGCGGATATGTGTGTCTGGGCTCACGTATG
This sequence comes from Lasioglossum calceatum, assembly GCA_963966675.1. Classification (NCBI taxonomy): domain Eukaryota; kingdom Metazoa; phylum Arthropoda; class Insecta; order Hymenoptera; family Halictidae; genus Lasioglossum; species Lasioglossum calceatum. The sequence continues at coordinate 15,917,063 of OZ016543.1, read as the reverse complement.
CGTGTATGTGTCAGAGAGGGTGAAAGCCGGCGATGGTACCGCTCGAAAATCCAGGGGGATCATTTTTCTGCCGTGTCTGCGAGCGCTATGACCAAAGGGAATTGAGAACTGACAGATGGCGCTTCTTCATGCGTCCCTTCGCTTCCTCTTTGCTTCCCGCTCTTCGTACTTGTCGCAAAAATACTGGGAGACTTCTGAATTTCTCCTGGAACCTCTTAATAACACGAGAATACCGTCCCGGTGAAAAATTATTTGGATCCTCTATTTAATTCTTCTCAGATTTGTAAGATTGTTAGCGTTTTCGGTTGGATTATTTTTGCGTTTGCATCGCCGACGGTTTGGGTAACCGGAAAGATTGTCGGAACGATTTAATTTGTGGAATGTTAGACAATTCACCGCTGACAAACTGTAACGAACGGATTAGTCGGAACTGTTTGTCTTAGTGCTAATATGAGCATGTATCGAATCCCCACCGACTCAGTACATATTAACACAGCTCCACGAGGTCCGTTTGATACTTGGTATCATCGATCATCTATTAAGAACATAATGCACTAGCCAGAACTATTTTATCCTGATCAATTCAATGAACAGAAATCGAAAGGTTCGGACTGCAGATCACTGCAAACCTCGAGAGGAGAAATCGAAATGTGTAATCGTCGTAAATATTTGTTGAAGTTGGATATTTATTACGGAACAGGAGTATTTTCGTAGAAGAGCAACTTCGTAGGAAAAACGTCATTGAAAGCGCGCCGGCTAGTTTCCCACGGTAATTACACACGCGGAAAAGAAAAATTGCGACACAGATATAGTCGCCGGGGTAAAACTTTTCGCCGGAACTCTCCGCCGAATCCTGGAGTTCGTCGCATTCATCATTGTTCTTACCGACTATCCACCCTCGCGTCTTCCAATCCCCCCGTTCTTCTCTCCCACCGTGTTCCTCCGTCGTCCCTTCGATTTCTTTTGATACGTGTCGTCGTCGCTGCGACATCGTAAATTCGAAAACGCACGAAACGTCCCCGCTTAACCGCGAAACAAAAACGAGGACCGGGGAAACCCGCGGATCCTGTTTCAAGTTGCGCGGCGGAGCGACGACGGTGCTTTCTTGCCCGAAGAAAGCGAAAAGTTCCGCCGATGTTTATCGGCTTTTGCCGCGGGCAGCTTCTGTTTCAGCTTGGATGACGCAAACAGAAGAATCGGGCTCGCGATTCCGCTTCGAAGCAGCCCGCGTTCCGTTCTGTTTCAGAAAATATTTCGTCGAAATGAAGCACGGAGGAAATTCGAATATTTCGTCAGAATTTTTATATTGTCTTTCAAGTGATAGAATTGGAAATTCTCCTTGTTTTAATCCCTCAACGTATTTATAAAACTACCCCCGGATTCAGATCAGCAACCAGTAGGAATCTCTGTTGTCGGCGGCCAGCCACCCCCGTAACAAATATCCGCGCTGTCGAAAACAATCTCGGTTTTTCCGTGGTCCTGATCGAGGGATCGAAGATCGAGCGATTGTTCGTCGGGGTGGCTCGAGGATCGAACTGTGTCAAGGATGACGGCAAGAAACGCGACTGGTAAGGCTAAAAGAAAGAAACGATTCGAAGGATTGCTGGACGTCGATTTCGAGGGTGGGTCTCGAGAAGATCAGAGGGTTTTCGTGGCAGAGTGATCGGTGGCGGCCGTTAGTTTAATCATCGCGCATTAGCCGAACTACCCCTTGGCCCCGGGGCCTCGCCCACTTTCACCCTCGAATTCCGCGTTGTCCGTACACCGCCGCGCCGCCACTGTCAGCTTTGTTCCACTCTCATTTGTTTTATTCACCGGTCGCGATACGCGCCGCCGTTTGTCACCGGCCACTCTTCTCGCGTTTCCGGTCGCCCGCTTTGACCAATCGCGCTACGACCCTGCCATCCACCCCCGCGCGCTCGTGATTTTACCCCGTATCGCCGACAAACCCAGCTTTCGCGGAATTTCCACCGCGAGTCCTCCCCGGTACTACCTGGCCGCCAATCTTCAATTCATGAAAAATTAATAAAAAGTGAAGTACATTTCGCAATCAATGTTCCCCCGCGATTTATTAAAATTTTATTTGCACTCGTTTCCTGTAGGAATGTTCCATTTACGTTGGAACCGATAAACGAGTTAAACAAGAAAAATTTTCCATAACATATTAAAATTAATCAACTATAACTCAATCCTCTCTTCAACCCCTAACGACTGAATCCTCTTCGTAAACACATCCCGCTCTTCCCCCATTAACTGCCCGCTCGTTTCACCCACCATGGAACATTTGCAATCTACATTAACGATTAAATAAAAACCTGTAAATAAACGGGTGCGAAAAGCGGCGTGCGTTCACCGACTTCATAATCGCGGGAACGCACGAATTCGGAAATATCCGACGGCCTGTTATACACTCGCGGCGTGTAAACAATTATAAACAGCTAATAACGGCGCGCTGGTCCGCGGGCTCTGTATCAGAGATTTATCTGCACAGTTTCGCATTTATTGCGAGCGCAAAAATTCACGCGGCCACGGCAGCAGCGGCAGCCAAGGTCATGGCGTGTGCGCCGCTGCTGTTTGTTTAATAAAATATATTCTGCTAATTGAATCGGACACGGTCCCGCGGAGTATTTAAACAGCGCCGAAATTAATCCGGCGCGCAAACACCGTCGAGCGACGTGCGCGCGCTACGGATATAAAAATATCGAGCGCAGCGTTATTCGATGCGCTGCTGCGTTCAAACAGCGCCTGGGAATCCTGCACAGCCAGAAGCTAGTCAGTAAACGGTGTTAATTTCGAGCCTCCGCGGAGATCCGTTAATTTATAACCGTCCTGTTTACGATACGCCGCGCAAAAATTAACGACGACGTCACCGGCGGACCCGCATTAGTCATCGAATATTGACGCTAATTATCGGCCGATTCGTCGGACGGTGGACGAAGAGCAGTGGGAGGGGAGCGAGGGGAAATTTATTCCTCCGGACGAATTAATTAAGGGACGTCGCTTTTAATGCGGCACCGATCGTCTCTCGGCCGAAACGCGTTTTGCACCGGCGGAACAAGCGACAGGTGAACCGTATCAAGATGGCCGACACCGTCTTCTTATCGGTGTGAAAATAACGGGCCGCGAATCTAACGATCCACCGTGCACAGACGAGCTTTAATGCACCTAGATCCGAAACGGATAAGCGACGGCTACCTCGCGTACTTTGTGTTCAACTACTCCGCGCCGCCACCGATAATCATTCGATTCGATCGCTCGAATCGTCCAACCAACGTTTTTTAACCCCTCGTTCGAGTCTCACCCTCTGGATACCACTTCCGGTCAACCTGTGCGCTTTCGAACACTCTGTTGCAAAGTGGTCGGTTGTTTGCCCTCGCTCCAACTGATTTTACACGATTTTGTTCGTCCCACTGTAATTACTTTCTTGATTCAGTTTAAATGCCCATACGTTCTCATCGAGTGAAATTTTTTACACAAATCCGAGGAGATAGGGTAAAGTGCCCAAATATGGTATAGTCGCCTATTATGGCACTACCTTATATCTTGTAAAGGATATGTCGCACTCTAGTGAGAAAATCATCAAACGATAGTTTACCGTGTTTACTAAACAGTGTGCAGTGCATTCGCACCATTCTATAGATTTTAGTATCGATCCTCCGCCAGTTATGTCTCCACTGTCTCCACATGTTGAATATTTTTGTGGTTAGATGTTCGATTGTATCTTTTTCGAGGAAGGTAAATGATTTTGAAATGTTCGAACATATCTGTCCACGTGGAGTTCCCAATATGGCACCACCAAGGGTTCCCTAATATGGGTATAGCTATTGACATTCTTGGTGTGGGTGCCGAATATGGCACTAGATGTCATATTAGGGACTCGAGGTGTACCATATTACGAACCCCTTTCTCTGGAACCTGTAAATGACACACCACAAAAAAAAATATTTTTCCTAAGCTGTATTAATTTTTGAACAAGCTTGATCCCGGAATCTTATAGGGAGGAAATGCATCTACAACTGGTAATTTTCTGGACGAAAAAGAGCATTCTAAAATAATCGAAAAATGACGTCAACAAAAAGTGTTTCATATTTAGGCACTTTACTCTACAATCGTAAAATAATATCCATAATTTTTCAAGTATAATTTTCAACGCCCCCATTCAACCCCTCAACGAGAACATACTTTCCTGACGGAACAATGCTTCTTGGAGGAGTTAAACAATTATTTACGATAATGCAATGCTGCGCAAATTTTACGGTTCGTCGGTTCCACTCGAAATGAATGTCGGGCGTGTGAGGATTTTCCATAAATTACCAATAATTTCGTTTGGAGGCCTTTTCGCGCGTGGTATCGGCCGTCATCGTCGTAATGGACGCGACCATCACAATAACGTAGCGCGTTTCACAACAAGGGAGGCGTACCGCGTCTGTGGTTTCCATCAGGCACCGAAACACAAAGACTATGGAATCATCAATCAAACCGAATCAATGGGCCCTTTGTGGAGGCCGATTTGGCTACTTATTCATTTATCATTATTAGAGGCGCGGCGTGTTGCGTCCGCTGCGATACCTCCCACCTCGTGTCTCGAACAGTTTACCTTCATTCATCACCCCGCTAACTCATACAAATTGTTTTATTCACCGTTTCCTTATCAATGATTGCGATACGCTATCCATCAATGAACGCGACGCCGGAAGAGCCTCGAGAGCTCATCCGGAATTCAATAATGCATTACACAAACACACGCTTCGGAATAAAACTATCAAACTTTGACATCGACGAAATTATTTAAATATTGTTACGCGAAATGCACCAAACATTTGTAGCTGATACAATGCTGTAATTTGGCTGTAGACTTTATACACGTGTTGTTTTAAGATATTTTTTGGAAAAATATTAGGTCGTTCGGAAAATCGTTCCGTTTTCTCGAGGGAAAATGAAAGCGACTGTTTATCATTTAGAAATGCCATTTGTACACGAAAAACGAAATTACTTTCCGACTGGACCTTCAATTTTGCAGCCTCCAGCATAGAAAGCAAATACTTGCAGAACCGCAAAGGACAAAAGAATGGCGTCGAATTGAATCGTTCCCGGACCACGGCCGAGTAATCCACTCGATAAAGGATCTGGAATATTAACGCTCGAATAAATCACCGGCGTGGCACTGTTAATTCTTCACGTTCTCTCCGCAGTTCTACCTGTTTCCTCGCGGCGAAGGCTTCGAGAATCGTAGCAGGTACGCGGTACGCTTTATAAAAATGTACATATTCAACGGCCGGTCAGTATTGCCGCGAATATTATACACTGTCTGGCCGCGCTTTCGCGTGTCTTCGCGAATTAAGTCGCCGACGCCGCTCGAAACGGCGCGAAAATAATCTGTCTACCGACACGCAATTTTCCTGCGACCGGCACGCAATTTTTCCAGCCGGGATAACCGACCGTCCGATAACTGACCGCTCCTCGTTTTCAGGACACGTTCCGGCGCGCTTCAATCCGCCGCTTCCTACCCGCTCGCAAGAATAATCGATATTTTATTCGGCATCGTCGGAATAATGCGCAGATTGCGATCTGACGATTTGCGGGGGCTCGTCCGGGCCTGATAGTTTTATTCAACGAGCTCACTTGTTATGTTGCGCACACGTGGCAGTCCAACTCCTCGCGGGAGGCCGCTACGCGCGTGCGTGATTTTTCCTGTTCGACTGCAATTTTAATTACTATTCTGAATGTTTAATGTCTTGTTGTTCTTCTTCCTCTTCTCTCATTATGCTCGTAACGTTGGTCTAGATTCTAATTTTGTGCACGTTTAACCAACAATATTTCTAACGCCTTCTTATTCCTCTACTCTTGATCTTAATCCAGCGAATATCAGCAATTTGTTAATTTTGAAGTTGAATAAATGTTTAGCGTCTTCTTCCTCTTTCCTTGTTCATAGCACTTCGATAATTTTGTGCAGGACTCAAGAGGGTTCTTCGAGTTCCAGGTGCGCAAAGAAATTGTAGACAACCCTGTTTCGTATGTAATCTTTATTAATTGAATTTGAACTGCGCTTGTACTAATATTTCAAGATGCGTAGATTATTCGACGAGGGTCGTCAGGAGGAAGTAGCTACGAGCGAATTTCGAGGTTCACTTCGGACGTGTGAAATCACGACAGTATCTCGAGAAATGTAAAGGAAGTGGTTAATTATGCAGCTCGAAGGTGTAATTCCGCGCTTATTATAATATTGTAATGCAATCGGGGCGGCATCTTCTTGTTACCGTCATTGGCCGGTGTTTCGTTTCGTATGAACACGCTAGAAAACGAAGGGAGCAACACCTGACAACCAGTCCCTCGTTGCTTGAAAAATAATAAAAACTCAATCCTCGTAACCTCTACGGCCTGGATCCTCGGGTAGAGGAACAATTATCAGAGACTGGCCATCTAGAGCAGCGCGTTCGACCGACCAGTGGCATAATCTTCGGATTCGAGCATCACCCGTTTGAAAACGGGCAGGGAGCTCTAGTGCACGGCCTGTATCCTCGGCTAGAGCAAGATAGGCGAGGCCCATCTATCAGCTGGCCGGCAGTCAAGGATTCCTCGGGAATCCTCGCGGAAAACGAGCGAGGAGCTGGTCGCAGGGGCGGAAAGCCGGGGCGCATTTCACGTGGAATTCCGGGCGGCCGCCACATCCGCAAACGTTCTTTCGTCCGCGCGGCAGTCCTCGGCGAATCCGCAAAGACTTCCGATGGTGTCCGGCATTCACGTTAACTGAAGCAGAGCGAATCGCGCGATCGGGTTTTACGACGGTGGCGGCCGCAGGGTGCCAACCGTGCCGTTTCTCTGTTTACCGTGCTCGCCTTTATCCTCGACACCGAGGAATTCGTCCAGTTCTTGCCTGCACCCCGCCGGGGGGGAACCCGTCAACGAAGAACCCCGTGAAGGGTTCTCGGTTACAAGGGGTTACCGGAGTTATGCAAACGAACAGATACCTGCGGGACCCACTTTAAATGCTCCGTGGAAGCGCAACGAGGTCACCTCGCCCGTTTCCGTTCTGGATGTTCGTCAAAATGGACCGATTCGCTGTGATTTACTGCCAAAGGCTTGCCCTTCCGTCCACAGACCCTTTCCGCATGCACAGTGAGAGACACGACGTGGTACATCCTCCACGAATTCGTTTTGCAAGCTTCAGAACGCAGAGCGATAGCCTGTGACGTCGAAGCCATGGCTGAACTTTGGGTTGTGAGATGGGATCTGAATTTCTGGCTGAGTTTAGTCGGTGGCGGTGGGCTAAGGTTTCTGAGGTTGGCCGCGGTGTTTTGTGTGACTTGGTATGGTTTCCGAAGCATGTGGAAACATTCAGAGGAAACACGAGAGGTTTCGAAGGTTCAGTTTTGGACGTCAGGTTTAGGATGCCTGACATATAAATCATTTATGAAACCGTTCTGTGTATACGTATTTGAATACTCGAGTCTGAGGGTACGCCAGATATTAATTGTTTGGAAGATAATGAATACTTTGATTTCTCTGGTTAGGGAACGAGTGTCGAGAAACAGTTCTGAAAAACCGTAGGCGGTCAGTTTATCTAGAGTCATCCGGTACGGCAACTTAAGAGGCAGTAGCCAAATCTGAGAGCGTTTCGGAAAGTTATCTGCGTGTTACGAAATGCTTGGATTAGAGGAGACTTGCTATCTCCGAGCTGTTGTTGCTTCGGCGATAAATCATTCCGGTTCCTGTGACGAAAATGGAAAAAGACGAAGCCATTTGTCCACGCCATTTAAATGGGAATAGCAAACTTTGTATTTATATAAAGCCACGCTGACACGAACACACATTTCGAAAATACCGACGGGAACTAAAATCTTGTGGCGTGAACGAGTCTCCTAACTTAAGAGGAAGATTGAAGTATCATCAGTCTGTTACAATGTAATGCAGGAGAATTTATTTCATATTCCTCTATATGTTACAATATTTATTTTTCTATTTATTTTCTTAGAACCTCGTTTGAAAACTGGCAGAACAGCAAGAAACAGTCTGTAATAAAGTAGCGGACACATATTCGCAATAATAATGATCCCGAGACGTCCCACGGGACCGCGGCGAACAAAAGGAAACTCCTCCAAGAAAACTATAAATACAACTCCGCCAAGTAACATTTACAAAAAGGAAACTCCGCGAGCAGGAATGAAGAAAGTTCGCAAACGTCGTCGTCCGTGTTTGCACAAAGCCGAAGCAAGAACGCGGGCGAACTTGCCCACACCCAGCCATCTGCCATAATAAAATCGAAGTTTATAATGCCCGCACTTCCCAGACGCATGATGAAATAAAAATCAACAGACCATCGGCGACAGCGCCAATTAACACCGCAAAAAGAACCGCGGCAAACCAAACAGCGATTTTTACACCGTCTCTGCTCAAAATAATCTACCTTCAGGATCGAGTACTTTCGCAACCACGATAATAACTCGCGAAAAACATGTTCGAGGCATACAATTACACGAAATAAAAAAATTCCAGACTTTAGGTATTCGTGGATCATTTTTACTGTGAGAACGCTCGGGGAAGAAAGGGAAACTACAGAGTTGCATGGTTGAAAATGGCCGCATTAAAATTGCGATAGCCTACCGAAGCGCTAATTGCGCGAGCGTAAGCGCCGGTGCAACAAATCTCTAACAAGGAAAACCGTCGAGCGTTGTTCGAGGGAACAAGGTCCTCGCAACACGCCATCTTCCAGCTTCAATTAAAATTCCCCGATGGATCCATAACGAGGCCGAGTGCGAATTCCATCGCGAAAGGTCGGCGCGCAATATCGTGTACAAACGATCCTAGCCGTCTCTCCTACGATCGCAACGATCGTTTAAATTAGATTCTCGCTTCACCTGTCGAACCATTCGCTCTCATCCTTTACCCACAAACAGAGAGAGAGAGAGAGAGAGAGAGAGAGACGGAGAGAGTTAGAGGGGAGAACAACCATGACCGGGGATCCGTTCACGGTTTGATTTACTGCCGGACAACCCAAAGGCTTGCTTGCCACCGCCTAACCCCGCAATATTCGTTTTGAATAAGCAAATTGCGAGATTCAAGGTCGCAAGGGCTTCATTCCCGACCGACGAGAGAAAATCGAGTTACCTGGTTCAGTTCTACACTAAATTCCACGCAGACCGGACGTCCGGTCCATCGATTCTGTCCTACAGCCTCTGCTAGATCTTCGATCTATTTGTTAGATTGTTTAAATCGGCGCCCGTTCAATGGAAAATCGCGAGAAAGTGATCGAGTGTGTTGTGGTTCTGATTCTAGCGATGTTCGAGCCTTTTGCTTCAGGATTCGGAGTATCGAGGTAAATGTTTCATATTGCAAGCTGGCGGATGCTGTTCATATGTATTTCTGTTCCTTGTCATTGGTAAACTTCTTTCCGAAACAATACACTGATGTTTCTACATTCTCTTAATCTTTTGGCCGCGAGTGCCTGAAATTCGGAGTTTATTCGTCAACAAAATTGCCATTGTAAATCACGAGAGTTTCATTAAGGGCTAGTTGAAATGGCATCCTTTTTAAATCGCGTCCTCTCGAGGTGAAGCTTATCTTGCGATAGGGGGAAGATTCTTTTCTGATCGGCCGTCAAAATGGCGCCGGTGGACGGCCGAAAGGGGGTCGAGGCAACGATGATTAGAATTCGTGCGTTAGGTATTGATGCAACATCGATAATGGGCCGCGATATCTGCGGTCCGGCCCCGCTTGCGCATGATGTACGGGAAGTAATATTTTCGGACGCGCGATATATCTGCCGGCAGCGGACAGCGGGCCGGCGATGCACCCGCCGATATCGGTTATCGAAAATATTTTTAAATTCGCGAATGATAACGCGCTGCTAGGTCCCGGACGGTTCCGTCGACGGCCTCACTTTCACGCCCTTTCTCGCGGTTCCGCTCCATTGATATTCATTAGCCCTTTGCACTCCGCCGGCCCTGAGGCGCCACTAAAAATTCCCGCGCCATAACTCCGAACGATTTTTGCATCATTAAATTCCCTTCCATTTTATCTACGAACCTGGGAACTTGATTTTCAAAGCGTGATTTATAAAGCGTAGCAAACTGCACGTTTACCTCACCGCCATTTTCCACAGTGGTCTCCCAACGTTTTACAATCCGGTTGCAATTTATTTTTCGAGAATAGCGCGGTTTTCCTCCGAAGAAAGTCTTTGAAAATCGAACACGAACGTCCAGGAAATTTTTCGACGATATTTTATAGTTTTCGAGTCAAAATAACTTCGAACCGCGCTTATTTACCCGTTTTTGAAAAATGCACTTGTTTACCCCGGTTTCGGGAAAATGAACTCGCGTGCCGGAAAAGCGAGAAAATTATATGTTGTTTGTAATAGGGTGTGGCGACCTTCGTGGCAGAAAAATGCTCGAGGGGAAAGCCGAGTTTCGATGATTAATGAAAACGCTTTTACGTGGAAACGAAAACATAGCAGACACGAAAACGAAAGGCTCGCGTGAGCGATTGTTGAAAGCGTTCTGGTGGTTCGATCATTTCGACGTTGAAAAATCAATAATGAAGCAGGTGGTGCTGTTCGGGTGAAGATAAGGGCTCCGACGCGACTGGCGGGATACTCTAATTGAAATTACTGATTATTTAGATACTTATTTAGATACTAACCACTCGCGATTAATGGTAATAGATAACCAGTTTTATATGCATAGTAAAAGACAACGAAGTGGCGTATGGGAGTCATTCTCTATGTAATTCTGCTGAGAAATGGGAATTGGTATATTTACTATCTTTAAAGTTCATTAAAATTTGTCAATAAAGTATCGTTACATATTCTTACAGTTTTTTTAAATATCTTGAAACACACAAGTTGTCGATCGGTCTAACAAAATCGTGATTCCTCTTTCTCAGAAGGAAGAGGCGACAATAAATCGCGATTTTATTCAAATCTACCCCATTCTCGAGACTGTTACTTTTTCGAATGTTCGGAAAAGGGTAAGAGAGTACTTTCTAGTCTGTTGACCGATCTCTGTGAATAGTACCGAACAATGCCGAGCGCAGCAGCGGCTGCCGGGTGGCGTCTCGGAAAAAGGTCGGCGAAAGGTCGTAAAAAAGCCAATTAAAACTGGTTCTCGGTAAACGGGGACCGATTCCGTGCACCGTGGAATTCATCTGTCGGCCCTTTTTGCACCGGTTTCTTTCCGGCCGCGCGAGTAAGAGCAAAGGACGGTTTTATCGCGGGCAGAAGTTCACTGTTACCGGCTCTCTCTCTGGCTCCGGGGCATTATACGCGCGACGATGCGATAGCGGCGATAGTCATACTTATAATTAGAGGAGTCAGCCAAATGATTTACGACGCACACGTGGTACTCGCCGGTTTCGTAAATACGGTCCTCTCGTTCCACGGCCCTCTTTCTTTCCCGTGCGCGCGAGAGGACGCTCGGTTCCGCGAGCTGTTGGCCCGCTCTCGATTAATAATTTTTGCAACCCTATATCCCCATCGACGAGGCCCCCGCGAAAAATAATAAAATTATCCGAGAGAAAGAGGGAGAGAGGAGAGACCTCGTTCCTCGCGTTTTTTCAACGATCCCGACGACGATTAGCCGCGCTCGCGGCACGCAATATCGATAAATTTCGATCGGGCGACGTTCGTTTCGTCGGCCGCCCGCCGGTCACGCCATCTTGTAATTTTCTTCTTGGATTTCTACGCGGCTTTCGTGATTTGTTGGACGATGAACTTTCAACCTCGACACTTGCAAAACTCCCGCCAGTGCACGCGGAAATTTGATTTGCAATTTAAAACTATTGAAATTTTTTCGAATTTCAAGATTGCCGCTTTAACATGGAGCATGCTTTCTTGGATAATGTGGGTGAAATTGTGGATGAGTTGACGTTTACTTCGTTTGAACCATCAGAATTCTTCAGAAGATTTACTCGAAGATCTATCAAAGTGTTCGTGATCAAATGCTCCAGCTTCTCTAATTTGTTAAATTTCAATAACTGTGTGTGTTGTTCGCATCTTCAGTTGTTTAAGTTGTTTCTGAAGATCCAAGGATCATCTCTTTGCTTGGCATGGAAAGAAAAATTGAAAACAAATGTGTAGGACGTGTAAATCGGTGAAAATATTCATGTTTGTTTAACGTATAGAGTTTTCTCGTTCATATTTTTGCGTGGAAAGATTAATGAACTATTTTATAATTCCCTGACAATGATCGTGAATGTTTGACGTTCACACATGGCGCGTCGAAGCCGTCGGCCGTCGGAACATGGCGCGTAGTCGCCGGGGAACTTCTTCCACTAAAAATAATTCCACTACATTTCATAATTAATACATGTAATTCTGCGTTATTTAAACCCGTAGAATACAAACTGAAAAATACACTCGCAAAACGACAAAGATGTCCACGTTATTTTCAATATAAACGGAGAACTCTTTCCATTTCAATTCCAAAAGCATAAAATGACATCGTTGAAATTAATTATAAGAGCGATTCGTTACATTTACAACGCGCAGAACAGAAATAAAGAAACGGTAGAACGTATTTGCGGGCGTTACGTTGGGAAATGTAACCAAAAAGCTTGCAGTAAAAAATTAATGGCGCGCGCCAGCCCAATTTTCGGTTGAAATCATTCCCGTGTAAAAGCCGAAAGCTAAAAAACGTAATGCACGAATACATTTACCGCGAGAGTTCTGTTTGGAAGCGATCTACCATTCGACGGTTCGCAAAAAGTCGAATTATTTACGATCCTGTATTAAATTCGCGGTGGCTCGATTCGGAAAAAAATGATGCGAATCAATTCGGAAAAATCGGTTTTTTCGACGAACCGTTCAATAGATGTCGAGCAACCAGCAATTGATTAAGTACATAAACTTCAGTAAGATAAAAAAATGCTTCGATTAAAAAAGAAGAGGTTGATTTTGTGTACTTTACTCTATTCTTTAAAAACGAAGTCAGAATTCTTGTACAGTCTTTCGTAAGAGAAAACGGAGAAAATTACAGATTATCACAATTTTTCGTAGTAGATGTCTTCAATATTTTGTAATCTGAATCGAAAGGACTGAAATACATGGGGAAACAGAATTCTAAACAAAATTGCAACATAACAGGAAATCATCGAGTCATAAATCGTACATTTCGTATTTTCAAAATCCTTGACAATACAACAAAAATCTAAATCCTCCACAGACGCAACTTCCCAGCGATTAAACTTACACTTCGTAAATATTCCCACAAATTCCAGGTTCCCAATCTCCGAAAACACACGTAGCAATCGTTACAACTAAAACACATCCGCTAACCCGTAAGAAAATGCCCGGGTACAGGAGAATCCACCACAGCTCCAAACTCTGCACAAAATGGAGTGCGCCGCGCGCATCGAGAAGGGGTGCAGATCTGCGCGAATATGTTTGAAAATCCAGCGAATCGGGGATTGAAAATTACCAGAAAATGTCGAGAACGGTGGGACCTATACTTAGAGTGGTAAAAAGTTTTGGGAATCAGCGATGGCGTGTCGGGATGAGAAGAGATCGTGGTCGGTGCGGTGTCCGTGGGAGTGCGAGGCAACATGGCGGAGCGACGGCCGTCGGAACATGGCGACTGGTCGGCGCTGGGGCCGGTCTGTTCTCGGCGTTCGGTCCAGCCTCGTTACAGGATTCCATGGGATCCTATTCGGCAGATTGCTTTTGAAAAATCGCCGCGTTTCAACGGTCACGGCTCGTTAGAATATCGCTTGACAGTCAGCAACAACGGCGAGCGGCACGGAGCGGAGCAAAGCGGAGCAGAGCAGAGCAGAAGAGAGCACACGCTTCTATTAATACGTCTCTCAGCGTGTGTAACACGCGTGTGCGTGAGTGCGCCACGGACACGGTGTATTATTCGTTGTTGTGTGGGTGAATATATCCGCGACGACGAACCTGTGCGCCGCGTATTTTTGACGCACTTTCGACCGGCCTGGGCTGATCTGGTCTGTCCTATCCTGGCCTGGCCGGGCTCTGCCTCCAGGGGCATTTAACTGGCCGAGAATTAATCGTGCCGGCAACGGCGCGTCGCACGGCCGAACGCATTTTCGTTATTTTTCAGCGGCGCCCGCGGAAATCGTGCCAGAATCTTCGGCTCTAGCGTCCGGGAACAGCTGTTCCGATCGGAGGCTGGCTCGCCGAGGATTCAGCCAGGCTGTCACTGTATCCCCTCGATTTTCTCTGTCTTTCTTTCTATCTCCTCTCTTGGTCTTCTTTTTCCCCCTGGTTGCTTATTTTGCTCCCGGCGGCGGGCGGTGCGGCGTCACGTTCTCCTTTCTTCATGGAGGAGACAGCCGCGGAATGAGATTTTGGTGAGTCCCACCGAGCCAGACGAGCCGGATCGAATGGTATTGATTAGGGGGACGACGCGAGTAATATAAATTGCCTCGCCGAACGATGCACGCGCTGTTAAAACCACGTGATCGCCTGCGCCGACCGCGATCATCGTCGCGACGGATGCTGTACTCCGTTCTCCTCGGATAGCAGGAATTTTTGAAATGTCGCTTTAAGATCTCGATGTATTTTGTTGATGTTTTCGTGCGGTTCCGAGGAAGGCTGATGCTGAGGGAAACAGGGGCGACGATGCTTCGTCTTCTGGGGATAGTTGTGTGACAGAGAGCGGCGTGCTGACGCTAGATTATTTTGAGAACGCTGGTGAAGTGGCTGTAATAATTTTCTTCAGACAAAGCATCGATGATCAGGCTCGCCGGAGGCGAAGCTGCGGATCTTTCGCGTTATTCGTGCTTCAGAAGTCTTTTTTATGTTCATTCGATAAAGTCATTTGGCTAGAGCTAGTTAGACCGAAACAGAAAGAAGTAGCTCTTCCTCGGTGAAACAAGAAGCAGTTTTATTAAGTGAATCTTGCCGAGTCGATAGCATTCATCTTACTGACCCAGCATTTCCCATTTCCGCTCGTTAACACGTCCGACCAACTTCCATGTAACAGAACCAAGAAAAAATTCACAGTGGAACGAGCCGCAAGCGAGCGTAGGCTCGAACAACACCGGCGAAATTGAATTAGCATCGTGCCGGATAGAATGCAACGCGAGAGATACTATCCGAGCGACCTTCTGCGCCCGCGGAGAGTGTTTCGTAATTTTTCGATTTGTTTAATGGAAAGTTGAACGGCTCAGATAAGGGTCGGATAAACAGAGAGAATGTTGCGCGATCGTTGGAGAGGGCTATTAATAGCAAGCGGAAAACGGACGGCCATTCTTTCCAGCTGGAAATAGATGTTCCGTGGCCGTTCACGCGGTAGCCGAGCCTGTGTATGCGTTTGTATGTGTGGATGTGCTAATATTTATAGAGATTAGTCCGACGCCGCTAATAACGCGAAATTGATATCGGTTTCGATGCTGCTGTGCCGCTACAGCCGCCGGTAATTAGACACTGTTGGAAACTCGGACGAGAAACCAATAGACCGATCGCATGATATTTTCGTCGGGTCTCCTGGACGACCACGATGACGATAACCCTAAAGAGGTCAGGCATCGAAACTAAACAAGTTGTTCTCGATGATTCTCACTGTCCCCTGTTCTTTATTGCCCCCATCAACCACCGGCGTGTGTACATATAAATCGTTTTATCGGCTGCGAATACCACGCGATTCAAGTTACATTCGTGTTCAGTTAGAAATGTTGAAATTCAAATAGGATCATTTCAGCAACTCCACTGATATTCTACAACTATTACTAAATAGAGTGTCTCTAGTAAAAAATTGGCGCAAGAGCAGCATTGTTCAGCGTTTTGTATCGGAAATAGAATACCAAAGAAAAATGTGTGTCGGATGGCTCAGAGAACGCTGAAAATCGCCCAGATTTAATTGAATCCGTGTCCCGCGTTCGAAAAGGACGGGAATGTTTGAGTGATTCAACGCGCGACAGGACGCAGCAGCCAGGCATTTTTCATCGCGTCGCTTCCCAAAGCTTCAAGTTTGCCGGAAGTCCGATCAAAAGCACGTCCGTCGGACGCTGGTGCGTCTCGCTACGGTTAGAAATGCGCCGGCATTTGTTCAAGTCGCTCGAAATTCGTCCGCGTCGCGGGACGTGCTCCTGTGTTAGCTTGTCGTCATTAGAGGGACCACAATAAGATGAACATTCGTTTGCGTGAATCGTCCCTGTTCCACCCCGAGATTTCAGAACGGGAAACAAAAAGACGGAATCGGACGACGACGCGACGGGGGAAATGCGGGCAAAAAGGTCCGCCGCGAGAAAACGGCCATGAGACGAGTCTGTAGACGAAAAAAATCGTGTAATGTCACGATACGTTGCTCGGGAATGTTAATCCCTATGTAACAATCTTTTAAAACAGTAGAGGAAGCGGAACAAAAATGGCGACAGATTGAGATCTGAGGACAGGAATTTCTATTTCTTTAATCTACTGCATCTGGCATCCAGGAAAAAGAAGGATACAATTCTTTTCTCTGATCAAGTTTGAAACCTTTGTCAAGCGTCGGACAGTGTAATTATCTCTTCAGGGGGATCTTTCGTGTCGAGCAAAAATAATAAAGTACAGCTGTGCAGTAGCAAAAGGGGGAAAAATTGCAGATTTTGTATGTTGGCTTTCGTCAATGTAAGCGGAGTGAAAACAGCGATTTTTCAGCGGCAAGTGGCCACTTCCTGGCGCGCACATAGGTACGCCGAAGGTGTAGATAATGAATTTCCACCGGCCGGTGTGAATCAGCGTTAAATAACGCCCGCCGACGTTCAATTGTTCGGCACAGTAAGCTCAAGTGACACTGTTTCGTGCGCGTCAATTTGTACACGGTGCCCGATACAATGCTCAATCACGGGACACGGTTGCGTAAGGCTCTCGTTGCGACGACACATTGTCGGATTTCGCGGGCGATCGCGAGAACAAAAGTCGCCCGGTCCCATTAGTCACACAGCTGGCAAACCGTGCGGCTTGATGAAAAATCGCGGAGGGCCGTTTTATCGATTCCAAGATGCCCCGGCTGATTTGTCTTTTGCAAAACGCTTGTCACGAGATCCGCGAGGCAAATGAATCTGTCAAACAATGGTAAAAGACAGTTCTGCTCGGCGCTTCTCACAATAACGTTTATTCGCTTGCGCGCTGGCTTTAAAACCTGGAACACTTGATCGATCGAAGAATGAGACAGAAGAATGTCAAAAACATTTCTCTATAGAGAAAGTGAACTCGCGTTTGATGAGGAAGCGTGTGGATCTTGTTATCTAGCGCGTTTTTTATAAAAATAATTAATAAAATAAAACATGATGCCCTATTAAATGAATATTCTACGTTTAGTGTTTCTCGAAATGTTTCATTTGCTCCAAACGTATCAAAATATGCGAAGCAATTATTTCTGCACAAAGAAAATGATTTACATCCGAATTTCAGCCGAACGGGAGACCCAAGAGCAGATATGAAACGAAATTTGCAATGCAAAAGACGAAGTGCCTCCGCAAGCTGTTTTTTAGCTTCCTAAAGGCTAATAAAGAAGATAAAAAGCAATTGTAGATCAATTATCTGCATTTAAAAACTGGCTGGCGTAAACTCGCCATAAATCATGCAGGCAAGTACGGAAAATATATCATTTTAACACAAAGTCTGTTCAGATCGGGACGATACTAGCTGCATGAATAAATAAATTAAATACAAAACGAGTGAGCTCGTTACCAACATTAAAAACGCTTTGAACAAGGCAGAAAGATAAGAATCGTCCACGGTCAGACAGGAAAATCGTAATTAGAATATTACAAACCACTTGAAAACGTTGGTTTCGACAAATACTTTGTGTGTTTCGATGAAGGTCTGGTTTCGTAGGGTTCGGAGCATGTTCGAGGGATAACCTTGAAGATTTCGAGTATGTGGCAAGTGGGAGCGGGGAACCGGTTGCGTAATCGAAGTATACGATTCGAGTAAAGCCTCGAAAACGCGAAAACGAGGATCGGCGAGCCGGTTGCCGGCTCGCAATTAATAACTGCGGGGCAGCTCTCGCGCGGCGGGTATGACTCGTTCTAATAAATCAAGGGACTAAACAGCAGCCGGTTAAAGAAAGCGATACGAATATATCCCGGTGCCGCGTCTATTTCCGGTCGGGAAAAGTCCCGCTCCGTCTTCCATTCAGGGAAAACAGCCCGACAAAGCTGCGGAACGGGCGATCTCGCGCTTTTAACCGGCAGCGTTCCGCGTTATTGACATTTTTCGACGAACTTCCCTGACGTTTATTTCCATCGGTCACCGGTGCGAACAGCGCGCGAGAAAGGGAGGAAAAAGAGAGAGGAAAGAGGAAGAGGAATAAAGGGGTGAAAGAGAGAAACCGGAACGGAAACGAGAGGGCGAAACAGAGACGGCGATGGGGAAAAGAGGAACGGGGGAGTCACATTCGCATCTTGCTGCCTTTATAAATGCTTCTACATTTATTAAGGCTACTCCCCGGAGCCTGGACGTACCAGTGTACGTATTTCGAAATGAATGCCTCGTGACGTGGCACCGCGACGCTGTCGTCGGGGCGCGCGGGCGCTACGAAAAGTGAAATATTCCCGTCGTATTTTCACATGCACCGCCAGGACGAATGGCGTCCCTGCGTCTGACGGCTCTCTGCTTCGGCAGCAAGGGAAAAAAGCCCGGGAAATAATAATAAATACATATACACGGGTAGGCACGCGGCCGCGACACGCGTAATATACAATTTCTACTGGGTGCCGCGGAAAACGACTGCTGAAACTGCTTTTGATCGCATCATTTTTCGTTAGTTGATCACACACTCTTCTTTTTCGTTTCTAAATGCATCGAAGTCCATTGAATTGTAATATTTACAATGAAAAAGGAATGTCGCATATGATAAATTTTTGCTAGAAAATAATTTGTTTATTTCTTCATTTCATTTACGGCTTCATTTTTCGAGTGGCTTCTGATACAAAAATTACAAAATATTTAAAATGTGTCTTCTACTATTCTACAAAATTAGGCATAAAAATTTAATAACACAGTCTGTATGGCCTTCAGTGATTATAATGATTTTGGCTTAAATGTAAATTTGAGTTATTATTGTTGCATGAAGATTCATAGAGGTTTTATATTCGGTTAAAATTTTCGGAGTACACCGAGTGGATGGGCAACGGTGCCGAACGTGTTCGGAACAAAGTCCCACTGGAAAAATGTCTCGCAGGCGATCGAGAATATGGCGGCGGCCCTGTCGTCGTTTGCATGAAAATGAAGAAAAGAATTTATATCGTCCGTACGAAAAAGCGGTGAGTTTCCGGGCGTGATTTATGCGAGCGGGCCACGAGAAAATGCGACACGAAATTTCGCGTTTTTAACGGGACCGCGGTGACCGCCATATTTGACATGGGGGAATCGGGTCGAGAGTATTCCGCGTTTCACCATTTTCGAGGGCGGTGGCTCTAATTCATTCGCTATTAGGACACCTAACTCGGAATTACTACAGCTGCGTGGGGAAATTTCGCTAATTTTTACATTTTGAAATATCCTACCAACGCCAGAAAATTCTTTAAATATTCAGAATTGTTCTGCTCTTAAAATTTGGAAATTAAAAAATTTTAAAATATCTTTCATTATCTCTCGAAGCCCAAGATTTCATAATTCTTGAACTTCACGTGCAAGTAAATTTTGCCTCCTGCAGATATTCCCGGAAAACAAAATTAACCACCTACGACACTCTTCACGCATTAGATTAATTTCAATAAGTCCGATATTTCCATGTTGTTGGAAACTGGAACCGCCCCAAAGAGCCGCGAATCATCGCAAATCCGGACCAGTCAAAAACTTTGTCTCCTGTCGGTCGTTTCCCGTCAACGAAAATCACATTGCATAATTTAACGGTTGTAGTATTTCACGGTTCAGTTTTCTGGCGCGGCGTGCAGTGGCGGAGCCTCGGTCGAAACCGCGGCTGTAATTTTATATAACCAGTTAAATGACTCTTGGCAAGGAAGTGATTTGTCGCACGATATTTTATTTCAGATAATCATCCTCCGTGTCAGACGTGGGCCGTCCACCGGCGACAATGTATGTATACATTGATTAATGGCAGCCGGTGCCGGGCACCGCGGAATGAAAAAAGAGACGCAGCTTCAGCAGCGTCGTCCCTCGGATCGGCTACGTTCTCGTTCCGAGCAACTGCGATACCTAATGAATCGTCGCGTTTTCGAAATCTTGTTAGCGTGATGAGCGCGACTCGGCCGAGTTACCCTCGTCGATCATTCTGGCCACCGATCACCGAGGAAATCGTTTATTACGCTGCCGGTCCAGCATGAACACCGATAAAAACTAGAGCATTGTCTTTGCCAGATGATTTACGCCACCCACCTGTTTCGCGATGTTCCTTCCTCGAAACCTTCGTGTCTCTTCCGAGAATTGAATTGTTTCTACGTCCCTCCAAATTTATACTACGCGATGATCATTCACAAGACCGTTCGGATAGTTCGGATCAGTCAGACTACCATCCTGGCAACGCAGTGATATTTCTTACCAGCTGTTTCCCACGTTAAGTGCTTTGTCAAAATTCGAACGTGCGAAATAAATACTATAATTCATGCAATATTAAGAAATACGTGCACACTGTCTTAATAGATTTGATCAAAACCGATTAAAATTATGGAATGTCGAAATTGTATATAAAAACTAGAGGATTATCTACGCCAGATGATTTGCGCCACCCACCTGTTTCGCTTCCGTAGAATTGAATTGTTTCTTCTTCTCGCTCGAGATTTATTATGATCGTGATGTTTATACGATCACGATCTCTCTCTCTCGCATCGTTCAGATCAGCGAGGATCAGTCAGTGTGGTGTTCTGGCATCGCATATGGTGTATGCGTGTTACAGCGACACCGATAAACATTTAATGGACGATTGCTTCGGAATTACCGGGCGTCACTTATCGAGTAAAATGTAAAGCATGTTAACGGGGTTAAAACTGGAAAACCGTTTACGCCGGCTGGAAAAAGTCACGGGAAGGTAGCATTTCGGTAATGGACGGCCATTAGCATGGCGATCACCTCGCGGATAATGGCGGATCGACCCCGAAACCACGTATTCGATAAGCATTATCGAAAAACCAGCCTGGGAACTGTTCGAGCTATCTGCTCTTACATTTACTACGGACGTGTCCTTTAATCCCTTCGGATTAATCATTTGACTCCGCTTGATCTCTTTGGGCTCTGTCGAAAATTGCCGAGCTATCCGACTCGCGTATAATGCGCTACGCCGGTGCCATTCTGTTGTTCCTTGTAGCAATAACTAGCCTAAGTGTCCACTTAAAATTGGAAAATAATAATTTCACCATCAACTTTGATACAAACTCTGTTTCAAGTAATTGCAGACGCAGCCTCCTGCAGGATGATAATCATTATTCTGTCGAAAAACAATGGCCATTTTTCTTATTTAAATAGTATGTTATTCCAGAGTGCATCTTTAATCAGAAGACTGCGGATCTTGTTGTATTCATGAAAAAATAGTTGAGTGAAATGTGATACAGTAAGAGATTAGAAAAATTTAAGAACAAAGTCACATTAGAGGAGAAAATTATTTTTATTTTTAAATGAGTAATTTTTTAATATCAGAAATCTAGTTTCAAGTAGGACATAGACCATAGGAAACTTGACTAATTGAATAAATTGTTAAAGAAATAAATTGAACGAACACTTAACAAGAATTTTCGGGGGAAATTGAGGGACGGTTGTTCGAGTACCTAAATTCCTGCAGAGGGTGAAAAAACGAGTGGTCTCTGTCGTCAGACATTGTACCCGAGAAGGCGACCCGATCCAGAGTCCACTCTTCATCGGCCATTAATAATCCTAGTCGCCCCGGCCATAATTCAATCGCGTTCATGTGACGCAATTCATAATAAAGCGAGAAAGGATTACGGAACACCCAGTATATCACGCCTGCGCAACCGCTTATTGTACGAAGAACAAGCCTTTGCCAATAGCTCGGCCCGTCCGATAAAGATGTTTACAGATAACTTTCCATAGACGTATCGGTCATTCTTTAACGGCCGGGAGCGTCAGCCACGGCGAGATCATCTTCCGTCGAACCAGCCTGCGATATTTCTCAAGGCGAAAGGGCGTCCGATAAACCTTGGGGAAGGGGGAGGGCCGAAGGTATGATGGCCGTTCGCTATCATGGCCATTCGAGACTCCGAGCTACCTGGATCAATTAAATCGAAGCGGATTTCTAAACAACGACACCCCGGATTTCCTCATTCAAAAATATCAAAATATTTCTGAAATGATTCTTCGGTATGTAAATACTTCAAATTTTATATCTGTCTGATGATTGACATGATTTCACGCAATGTTTCAATTCTCAAGATCTCCGATTGACCAAAGTGGTATTCACAGAAGGGATGACTTTGTAAAATCAAGTTTTAATTCAATGTACTGTTCACTGATTCGTAACGAGCGAATCAGACACGACAGGAATAAAAAGATTTAAGAAGCCGCAGAATTCGAGTCAGACATCATTGCGGTGATGTCTCAATCCTGATCCGACAATGTAATCGCCAAAAAATCGCAAGTATGCGAGCGATCTGGAAGATCGCGTGCAGGTAGCGCCGCGGTGAA
Source organism: Lasioglossum calceatum (assembly GCA_963966675.1). Lineage (NCBI taxonomy): Eukaryota > Metazoa > Arthropoda > Insecta > Hymenoptera > Halictidae > Lasioglossum > Lasioglossum calceatum. The sequence continues at coordinate 15,894,532 of OZ016543.1, read as the reverse complement.
GCCGATCATCATCGAGAAAAGAGTCGGCCGAGCCTGGTCAGAACTGCTGGTTTCCGATGGCCAGCTGTAAGGGGAGGAAATTGCAAGACATTGTAGATGATATAATTGCCGGGGGACTGTTTCTGTAGCCGCGAGAGATCGGGGGGGCCGGGTACAATGTCCGCGACATACTATGCAATTTGCATCCGAAACTACCTGACGAGTCGTGGGGAGGGGCTGGAAGGTCGAGGGGGTGTCTGGATCGACTCGTTTACCTGGTTACATGATGGTTTCCGATCGGCATACGGTCATTAATTATTAGATTGAGGATATTGTACGTACATGATGGAAATTATAAAAAGGAATGCAAAAGAGTCAGAACATTAGCCCTCGTACGCTCCCCAGAACTAGTTGTATGCAAGATCCTAGAATAATATTTTCCCCATTTCCGTTTCGAATCTACAAATTATGGTTCAAATCTACAACACGAAAAATAATGAGAAATAAATTTTGTGGTTCGTAACCCGTTCCTTGCGTCCGAATCGAGTCTAGGCTCGCGATTGCGTCTAATTTTACCATTCGGATTGACTCCGCCAATTTCATGGCAACGGCCCACTGTGCGTCAGGCAGATGTCGCGGATAATTCGCGCATATTCGCAATCCGCCTTGAGGCAATCGCCGCGTTGACATTTTCTCGGCGTACGCCGCGCCGCCCACGAGACTCGATTATATTTCAGAATAAGACTTTCTCGAGCGTCCCGGTCTCTTCTCCGGTGACAAATGTCCACCGGTTTCAGTTCTAAAGGCTGTTAAACCGGCCGAACGATCCGTGACACGCGAATTCACGGAAGAAATCACGCGGACAGACACGTTAACGCTCCGGCCGGCCTCGGCAAAAAGCGTAAAACAAGCGGCCCCGGGTATCGAGTGTGATACAAAACGAGTGGAGAGAAGAACCACGGAGCAGCCGTGTTTAGCTCGGGAATCGTGAACCATAACTGGCAAATGATAGATCGGCATTAGCCGGCTCGGGCTCGGCGGCGACGATCGATCAATCGGCAAACGAATGCCAATAATTTTCGCTCGGCGACCGCAAGTAGCGCAAACGTCTTCATGAAATGAACCGTTTCGGAACGACTGGTTCCGAACTACTTCCATCGAACCGGCATTAATGAAGACGGAGCCGAAGTCGAGGGCCCAGAGCGAAACCCACTAGGAACAAAAGGATCCGCGAGAGCAATCGTCCATCATCCTAAGCGGACCCGTAACCGGATGTTGCGGCCCGTTCTGATTCAATGAAATTATTAATCACGCTAAAACACTGTTTGGATAAATGCTCTTTTACTTTGCCAGCTACTTGCTACGAAAAATAGAATAATATAGCAAATGATAGAATATTCTCGAGTGAATCCTGCTCGATGCTGCTGCACCTAAGTGCAGCATAGTACAGGCGCCATACGTCTCCCACAATTGCTATCCGGCTAAAGGTGTCCACGCTCGTGTCACACATCATTGATCATCAAGCGCAGGCTTTAATTAATCAGCCGCGACTAACTGAAATCTAATTAAGCGACACGGCAATAAAGAACTGGCCAGCTGAAAAAGTGATTAAAAGCAGCACTTACCGATCAACGATCCGTAACAAATGATTCCCCGGCGTGCCGATACGTTGTCCGTGCCTCTAATGAAAGCTAGAAAGCTTCCGTACGTGGTCAAAAAAAAAGAGCAGTGCAGAAACAACGGTTGCCCATTATTTTTCATTATCGAGAGGCTCGGGAAATAATTTACAGTACAGTCAAACCTCCAATAAACTAAACGAAAGCCGCTAGCAAAAAGAGAACGGCGAATTCCACGTTCCAGCTCTTCGATGCACCTCTACAGATCGACATAGAGATTGCACATTTTTCTGCACGTTAGAGCAATATCTTCTGACACTTGTAAAATGTCCAGTCAATAAAAATCTCATGGTACTGTGTGTCACAGAATTCAAGTTGCACGACTGCAGCATCGTCAGTTGTAAGAGACTCCGGCGTCTTTTATTTTTGTGGGCGTGGTTTCGTCGCTCCCACTTTCGAGGGAGCCAAAACAATGCCCCACAGGGCAATTCGCAGCTCGTATAATATCATCAGACAAAATTCAGTTTGTAATGCTCAAGGCCCCGTGCATTTGTGGATAATCTACATTCTTTCTTTCCGTGGGCGTGGCTTCGTTGCTCGCACCATAAACGAAGCCACGGCGACAGTGCCCCACAGTTTTTCACATAAAGAACAAAATTGAAGGTGCTACAACTTTGCACGCATTTCCAATGAAAATTTAAAGTCTCCTATCTCCGGGGGCGTGGCTTCGTGGCCCTCGCTATTGAAAGAGCCACAACACAGTTCCACAGAGGAACTTACCGCCGAGTAGCATCTGCACAGCACTTCGGAGATCAATTTTCAAGGCTACAGCCTCACTTTCGCAGGAAGCGTTCCCAGTTTTTGTTCTCGCAAGGCGAAGAGCAACGAACTCGAGACAAGCGGAGAGTTTCGAACGAAAAGACGCAATTAGCGCGCGAAGAACGGCGAGAGGAGAGAGAGGGGAGAGGGGGCCAGAGAGCGCAGCGTCGTTGCAATCTCGAGCGGCTCGGCGAAACAAAATTGCGTTTTGCAACGCGTAATACGTTGCAGTTTTGAAACGGGGCCGGTCCGAGGGAGGGTCGACGCGGTCGGAGGAGGCTTCGGGCGGTCGCCGGAACGAAAAACAGAGCAACAAGGGGCCCACGGACCGGAATACCGGGCCCTATCCACCTTGGGACCAGTTTGCGAGTCTCTGCGCGAGTTCCGCGGTCCATCGCGCTCTCTCGAGGCTGTGTTCGGTACAGCACGCCGTCCTCAGCCGTCCTTTAATCCCGGTCCGCCATTGCTGGCTCTCTCGCTTGTGTTCATATTTAAATATATTATTAGCTGAGATTATTATAAGCACCGGCGGGCATTAAGCCCAGGCCCCGATCGACGGCCATTACACGCGCTGCCCGCGTATCTAGAATATTTTATATTGTATATCGAGCGTAATTTCCGGTTTCGCGTGCGCCTTCCTTACCGCTCTGCCACTTCCCTTCGTTTCCCTGTTCTACCTTCAACAAGCGTGTGCGTTATCGGGCCACTGTTTGCCGTTCACATTTTTCCTACGATCACGCCGATACACACGCGTTCGCGTCGGGAATGCAGCTGGACGACGGGTGCGAGTCGGGAAGGATGTTGCTCAAGGCTGTTTCAGACCGGCAAATCCTCCGCGTTCAGATCCTCCGATAGAAATGTTGCTGGTTTCGCTGCCGACCCCGCAGGATTTTATATGAATGTTGTCTTGATGCAATTTCTTAGGGCGTCTAGCACAGATCGTGTCTTTTTAAACGTTTTCCGAATATTATTCCTTTTCTCTTTTCCGGAGGAAGTCTTCGAGACAACATTTTAACTTTTTAACAGGAGAAGCTCGTGAAGCATGAACAACATTAAACGCTTTACTTCATGAGATTATAAAACTTTCTAAGGAACGGTTCTCGAAGGGCAGAATGATCACTGAAATGTCCTAAATGGAATCCGGGACAATCTATTAATTTCTTTATGAAGGGTTAAGACGTTATCGTTCACTTAGGAGATACTCAAGTAGTTAGGCACAAAGGAGCATCGTGTTCGAGGTTAATCGATTAGGAAAAAATGTTCTGAACAGGGTCCGACTAAAAAGGAGCAATAGCGTTCTGTTAGTTGGGAAGATGGTGTATAGGTTGACGTCGACCGGGTCGTGAATCGAGGACGAAACGAAGCTTCGGAACTAGTGGGGCTACGCGATACAGGTCGATGGTTGCCACGTTCGCCTCGTGTCCGATCTGGTCAAGCCCCTGGCCCTATCCGAGGGTGTAGAGGAGCTGTGGGGAGGCAGGGGGCAGGAGAAGGAGATGGATAATCCATCGTGGCGGCAATGAATCATGGGAGAGAGAGTGCTAGGGCAGCGAAGAACCGAGAGACCGGAGACGGGAGAGACGGAGGAGAGTAAGAAAAAGTGAAAGATCGGGAGAGAAAGGGATAAACGTCAGCTAGAAAGATCGAGTGTGACTAGAGGGTGCCTACAGAAATTCTTGTCTGTGCACTAGGCAGAGAAAGAGAGAGAGAGAGAGAGAGAGAGAGAGAGAGAGAAAGAGAGGAGACGTCGTGCACAACGTGAAAATGAAAGGGGAGAGACGCGAGGTAGATCGATAAAGAAAACACGGGCGAAGAGCAGAGGGAAAAAGTCGGGGGCCAGAAAGAAAACAGAGTAAACAGGGAGGAATGAAGCGGAATAGAGGAGAGAATGGAAGCATAATGGAGGGAGCCGGGGGAACGACTGGATGTCGGGGAAGGCCTCCGGATGTCCGCCTGCCGCGACGTCGCTCGTTCCTCCATTTTTCAAAAAAATAAAACCGACCGCAACGCCGGCTCATTGTTTGCTTTTGTCGCTCGGAGGTTTGCGTGGCTGCCAGGGGTTGAATCGGCTCACGAGGGGTGGATCGCACCCCCGTACACACACGTTCCTGTATATTTATTCATAAACCGGTCGTACGCCCACTGATCATTGAATTTTGCGCGCGGTGAAACGCGATTCCTCGTCTTACTTCGTAATATACCCCTCGTCTTAAAATATTTACGTCGTTCTCTTCTGTCGATATGAAGCAAACATTAATAATCCAGGCAAGAGAGAAATAAGCAATTTTCGAAGGCTGCATCCTCCACAAATTGAAACAAAGCTTATTACCTCTTTCCACCTGGTCCCTTATAAAATCCAACATGGCGGCCGTGTACCCCCATCGGCGCAGCCATAATCATTGCGATGCAAAGAACATACAGGCCCGTTAATTCAGACAAGCTCGCGTCGCAAAGTGCACGTTTGCAAAATGACGTTGCGACGAGGCCGAGGCGTGAGCTCGGGGGTTGAAACGCGACCATCCCCCTTGGAAATGACACTCTTTCGAGGACACCGGGGCGTTTCGCCCGTTTCGTTGGTTAACGACGACAGCAGGCGAGCTCTCTGGAAACGAGGAACGTCTTCTTCGCCGTGGACGTCGTCGACGTCGACGAGGACGAGGACGACGACGACAACGTCACGTGTAGGGTGGCTAACTACCGGAGGATAATTAGCGTCGGGGATAGTTAATCAGTCAAGAAAGCAACCCCTCCGCCGTTGTCGCTGACGGCGAACGCGACCTGTCGTCTCCTTATTAAAGCCAAACAGAAGTGGTTGGTGTTGTGACGTCATTATTAATTCAACAACTCCCGGCGCTAATGACGATGGCAATTACGCGGCCAGAGAGGAATCTGTTTTTCCGTTTTCGTCGGTGGTTGCTGACCCTTCCCGCGATGCAATGCGGATACCATGTTATCATTATTGGCTCGCGAGGATCCGTCGTTAGAGGTCGAATAAAAATGTGTTTCCCGTTTGAATAATTTTAACAAGTTGAAAACAACAGAACAGGGTCGCCTCGTGCCGATCGTAGCACTGGAACCGAGCTAATCCAAAGGACCCTCCGCTCTCCGAATCCCATCGATCATCGCCGGATTGGCCGGCATTAAACGCCGGCCAGAATCGAGAGGTGGCACGATCCCGAGTTGTAGATCGAGAGACCGCGGGAAAGATCCGAATATCAATTCGCGATATAGAATCCCACGGCTGGTGGAAGCCACGTTCCAGAAATATGGCCGGCAGCCAAGCCCGAGTCCTTGATCCTAGGTACTTATCACCCCTCCACAGTACAGCGAGTGTGTACACAATTTTGAACAACTTTCTTCCTTTTGCCGGGATAGCTGCCGGCGATAAATTTCCTGCGGGGCTTTTAAAAGAAGAGAAAAGGAAAAGGGAGGACCGAGACGAAAGGGAGCGCGCGGGAGAAAGAGAGGATGCAGCGGAGGAGGAGCAACGAAATAGAAAGAGAGACCACGGGAGAGCCAGAGAGCACGTGGCGATGGGTATCGTCGCCGGTTAGGGCAGGTTAGGATACGCGTTAGGTAGCAAGCAAGATCAGCTCCGAGTTTCCGCATCCGACTTGTCAGTTGCGTCACGTCACGTCGCGTCACGGTGCGTCACGGCGGCCGGCACGTACAGATACAATGCGGTTCCTGAACCCATAAATCGCTCAAACGCCGCTCCTGCAATGGACGCCGGTTACGTGGACGAAATGCAAAACCAATTGCACCCGAATTTCGGCCCGCCACCTTTCGGTGCACCCACCCCTCCGCAAGCCATACCTGAATGATTTCTCTTGACAGCTTTCTCGTGTCGCCTGCCCCCCGCAGAACCGGGCCCTCATCCCTCGCGCCCAGGGCACACGATTCCAATTCCGGACACGCACCGGATGATTTAAGCCCCAGTCGGCCTGGGCTGATTTCGGGTCAATTTGCCCGCTCGTTCGACTCCTCTTTCTTTCCAGCTTCATGGTCTACCATTCGCGTCCGGAACGATTTGGTTTGTCTTCGCGTGGGATCCTTTCCCGGTGGATTTGGTTATTTCGGGTTGCTTCGATGCTGGAAACGCGCCGGCGAATTTCGACCTGGATCTGGATTGGGCTTCATCTATGATCCGTAGCCCTCGCAATTAATCAATTGCAACTGTATTTTAAATTCCAATCTTTTGAATATTTTCCAATTTTTTGAACATGACGGAGACCTTTCAAGGTATCGTTTCTTCAGATTCAAAAACTAATTCCAGCGCCTTCGGGTAGAGTGTAGCTTGTGGTCTATAAAATGTATGCGAGGGAGAATTGTGTGATTCGAGGGAGGTGAAAGAATAATTAGTTGTGCCAGAGGGATGATTGTTGTCTGGAGGGCGAGAGTGGGTGGAATCAAGGAGGAATTAGGCGAATGCCGGGCAATTTGGTGAAGGACAGTGAGCGCCGTACGAAAATAACATTAAAATACGTGTTCGGGCCGTAGATCGGTGGCGACGGTGGCAAAACGCTAACGTGCGAGCGCTCGCAATGAAAGCAAGAGAGCAGCAAGTGGCTCGTACGTCAGCCGGTGGCTCGTAAACGTCAGCGGTGGTGCTCGTAAACGTAAACGCGATGCTATAAGGGGATGTAGAACGGCGCAGCCGGAGAGTCGCCATAACATAACAGTTAAAGAGATACACATAGAGAGAAAGACGATCCATTTAGCGGTTTAAACGCGGTCGTTACGCGGCCGTATACAACGAAACAATCTGCCGCGTTCCGTTTAACCCCTCGGAAACGCGACGATGCCATTTTCTTACGGTGTCACCGGTGGCTTTCAACACCCCATCGATCCCCACCGCGAACACCATAAAAATTATCTCTTATCGCTGCAATCATTCTTCATCCTTCATCAAACCGAAGAAAATTCCAGAGTCCACTGTTTTCTGCTTTCAACCCTTTTGAAACTGACACGGCAGTTTAGCCAAATTTTTCTTTCGAGATTTTTTCATTTCCTCTCAAGATCTTCGAATTTCATCCCCTGGTCCAAGTGGCTCGCACGAGGACACAGTCCTGACTATGCAAATTCCACCCCGTCCGGCTGTCCCCTCACTCGGTCAGACATGATTAAACACAGAATGCCGTTGTTTCAACCCCTTCCATGGTCCAACGGAAATACCTCGAGAGGATCCCACGGCCCACTACGCCGGATCCCCGGGATTCATCCCTCAGTTTAATCACTACCCTCCGCCGTTGTCTCCTCCCCCGCAACCCCCTCTGAAAACTCTGGCTGGCCTTCTCTCCTTTCGTGGCATTCAATAACGCCGGAGCCACCCCTTGGCCTTTATCGGGGTGGTGCCACCTCCTTGTCCCGCTTCAACCCCCCACGAATTTATCTCGTTACGTTTTGATTCTGTCTCGACAGGCCGCGACGCACCCCCTAATTGCTATTCATCCCCGTCTATTGATAAACTCTTCGCCTTAATTGGAATCATTGCTGCGGGAAATTTCGTTGTCGCGTTAACATGACGCAGCGCTCATCTTCTTTATTCATTTTCTCGGGAAGGGGTTGTTCTCCGGAGTCGATCGGTCCATTTTCTTGAGCTGAACGTTTTATAAATGTCTATTTGACTAGATAATTAACCTCGAATAATTGCAAATAACATAATCGTGGTCCAGGGATGGAATACAGTTGTTTCTCGAAGCAACGGGCACCGGCTCATTAAAATCGCCACCGGGTTTTATTAACGTTACGCTCGCCGGAAGGGGATAAATCACATTAAAGCGAAGAAATTTTAATGATAATTGTCTGGACCACGGTGCGAATAATCATTAACGAATCCCAAAACATGGCCGCAATAAATAACGTCACGGGATAACGAAAATTAAATCGCCGACGTTAATGCCTCGCCAGGGAACGACAAAACCGTGTGTATCGAACTTCTTTCGAGCAGGATCGATCAGGGGCCAGGCAAAATGGCGTCGAAGATCGCGCAATCACGTGCCGCACAGGAGGAGTTTCACTCCGAGAGAGAGAGACGTCGGTACCGAGACCGATAATTAGTTTCCGCCAGCGATGCGCCATTTTTGCGGCGTTTCGGCGGTCATCGTCCAAGTATGTGGCCCCGGTGGAAGAAAATGAGCGAAAAGAAAGGGCGGCGGAGGGGAAGGGCGGAGGAGGGGCACCGATATCTCAATCGCCCGTACAAAAACGGGCAATAACTTGCGTCGCCACCCAGAAAGATGATTGCATCGTGCGCCACGAAAACAAGAACCCCGAGAAATGCCAAAATTATGATAATGATTCGGAGCGGTTTTCAGTTAAGACATTAGGGGACGTGTATAATTTAGACAAAAACCAGGGCCCCGGTAAGTAAAGACCGCGAAAGTATCGATCCTCGGCCCCGTCAGGATAATAAACTTTAATACATATTATGCAGATTGTGCCCCGAAACGGCCCCGCGCGCCGCGTCGTCTACGCCTATGGCGGGGCGGCGTTTATCAATACACCGGCCCCCCCCGTTAGTGGAGGAAAAATTTCAGAGGCCCCCTCCTCCGCGACACCCCGTGTCCCACCACCGTTATATAATTATTTTCTGCGCTCCTCGCGCGATAAATGCATAATGCAAACGTGCAACAACAACGCGCCGCGCGCGGACCGCGTTAAACGCCGCCGTGCCGATCGATAATTCAGCGCCGCTGAAACGTGGAAAATTCGTTTATCGTGCGGGGAACACGCCTTCCCGCCGCCGCGCGGAATTCACCGAGCCAGGTAGATTTTAATCCGCTTCGAGAGTGCAGAAAAAGACGAGCCCGAGACGGTTTCCGCCGAGACACTAATTTCATTGCAGAACACATATCCGGCGAATGTGTGTTATTATACTATTATCCGACTACGGACAGAAAGTCTCCGTTCTACGCGAACGATTTTAAAAATGATTCCGAAAAATTTCTCGAACACAAATTTGGGATGAAGATTTGAACAAAGTCTAACAACTATGAATGTCAAATTTCTTTTCTCTTCTACGACATTTTTCGGGATAAACACGTTTTAATCGCTGTAACTGCAAAGAAAATGTTACGGCAAGGGGTTGAACGAGGACGATTAAAAATATCTTGCCGCGACATTTTGATCCGAGCGATTTCCATTTCGCTACAAGCTCCGCGCGGCGAAATCGTTCAATCCCGATGAAAAATGAAATGGTCGCGACGTGCGCGAAGATTGGTAGAAGAGCCCGAAAGGGGCTCGCGGCCGATCAAGGAGGGGAGGCGAAGAGCCTCGGCAGGAATGATGGTACAAGAAGGATAATAATCCGTAGTTTCGATGAAGATTATAGGCGCGGATAAATGAATAGTTTACGAGCAGCGAAAATGAGACGGGTAAAATATTAAACGGTCCCTGCGGACGCGGACTCGCCGGCGCTTATACACCGGTCCGCGTGTAATAAAACCGCAATGTTAAATGTCTTTATTGCGTTTCTGGGCCCTATCCTGCTATATACGGTAATTGATACGAGCAAACCTAAAGGCGAAACGCTCTCTTCGGCTCGCTCGGCAGAAAGAGCGTAACAGAGAGGGAGGGGTATCCAGACTTGTCGGCAAATTACACGCGGCGTACTCGCAGTAAAAAGGACAGACAGGTATTTAATAACTAGTCTGGTAACGGCTTCATTCTCGGCCGAACTGTGTTCTAGCGTCGAGCGTGGTGGGGGTGTGAATGGCCGAATATTCGGGACGTGTAAAATGATTTTGGTTGTCTTTAACTAAATAGCCACATGGCGAACGTCACGTACGTGTGACGATGGAAGCGAACGTGATTCTAGTTCCTGCGGATCTCTGTGGCCCGTTTCCATCCCCAGGACGATTATGTTGGTTTGCAGGAAGCTGGATGTTTGCACAGCTCGCCGCAACAATTCTCATTTTACCGTCCCGTTTGTAAAAGGGGGTCGGATCAGGAAAGACGGATCGGGACAGGAAGAAGAAGGATAAAGAGAGAAGAAGAGTACGCGGGATAGAGCGAAGGGGGCTCGGCCTCGGTTTGACATTTCGCTTACAAAGCAGCTCATCAGTCGCGCGGCGTGTCCGTCTGGAGCGGCCGAACTGGACGAAGATTGAAATCGAGAAATCAAGCAAAACGAGCAGAACCGCATACCGTAGGTAGGCAGGTTAGGCGTCAACCCAGCGGGGATATCTGGCGCGTAAGTACACGCTGCGGGCATGTCCGTGACGAGGAGCTTGCACCGAGAGGGAGGAGAGAGCGAGAAGAGATATGTATGTATACACAGAGAGAAGGAGAGAGAGAGAGAGAGAGCATCGTGTGTCGCTTGGCTCTCGGTTGCCGTCTGTGTGCGAGCGACTCGTATCCGAAATGAATTGACCGGTGCGTGGTTGATGGACGTAGCGGGTGGCTCGTTATGCTTACAGCCAGCCCAGCAATCAAGAAGAATTCATACGAACCGCCTGACGTGTCGCTCATGATGGAGGCCCCAGACCAGCGGTCATCCATCTTTCGAGGTCCTCCGGGTTGTCCGTTGAGCTTCGTGACGTAAGACGCCCTCATGCGACTTTGCTCTCGCGATCACGAACTTGGTCTAGACTTCGTTTCTGACACCCGGGGAACTGTTTACAGTTTCAATGTGCCGATGAGGAGGAGGATCGTCAAGATTTTTAGGGAATTCAGATCACAATTTGGGCATGTTTGAGAATATTTGAAGATCTTGCTCCGGAAGCACGAGTCGTTCTCCCGAAACGATCCTCTCCGCGAACAATATTCTCTCGTCACCGTGGCGGCGCGTTCCCCAATCAATTAAAAATTCCGCAAACAGTCTCGGGCCGCGGATAACATTCCGCCCTGCGTCCCGTCGGCCTCCTCGGAACTAATTAATGGGCCACCGGTACGGGATGAGGTATAGCGCAGATTCTTTCCCTTCGAAGTTTCTTTCTCGGTGGCGTGCAGGGGATGAAGGAGAAGGAGTGGGCGAGGGAGGAGAGGGTGGTCGGTTCGTCGTGCTGGAAAAGGTGGATGAAAGCGTCGGCCACGTCGGCTGATGGTGGTGCGAGTTTCGAAGGAAGGAGCATGGAAGGACGTAGAAGAAGAGAGAACGAGAAAGGAAGAGAGGATGCGACGAGACGGGACGAGACGAGACGAGACGAGAGAGCGGAGAGAGAAGAAGGGGATGGTCGACGTGGCTTGGGGGAGTTTTTCTCGTTCCCGGCTTCCGTCTCCTGGGACGCGAAGCGCGAGGATCTTTTTGCTCGCCTCGACGGAGGATCAGACGTCCCACTTTATCTCCGCCGACCCGTTCAAGCCATCCCCCTGCCCCTCGTCTCACCCCCGGAACCCTCGACCAACCCCTGCGCACCCCTGGCCACCGGTGTGGCCCCGTATCCCATGTCGGTTCCTACCCCTCTTCAAGCCGCGCTCTATCCTGCCGCAACCCCCGTTGCGCGCCTCGGTTTTCTACCCCAACGTCCTCTCTCTCTGTCCCTCTTTCTCCTTCTCTCACGTTTGCTTTCTCTTGCTTTCGATCTTCCACTCTCTCTCTCTCTTTGCCCCTGCCCCTCCCACTCCCCCTACGTCAGCCAGAGCTATGGTTGATCACGTATAGGAGGAGCCCCTAGCAGCGCCTAGAGTGACGCGTCGTGGAGGAGCCATTTGTCATCCATCAGCACACGCTCCTACCACCACGAGATACCATGCCGTAGCCTGACCCAGCCTAGACCGATCCTAGGCTTCTTATCTTGCCTCTTCTCGTAGGACTAGAAACGATTCACAAAGTAACTGGTTAATCCCTTGACCTACCGTGTCACGCTCATTCTCCAGATTCTGAATAGAATTCGCGGGACACAGCGCTTCCTATGAACGAAATTAAAATACGAAGCTAGTTGCAAAAAGTCTCTCGCAGACACCGTCAAGTAATTCCGCCCTCGATTCTCAGCATCGCCATCTTCGATACGCGCCTCGTCATTTTCAAATAAATTAGAATCGCGCCGGGGTGTTGTAGCGGGTCGGCACGTGATCGGCGTAATTTATGAAATACCGGGACAGGGGTAGGAGGACACCGCCTACGAACTTGTCAGACCACGCTAGAAATCGATGTAAAGGTGGGATCTCCTTTGCGCGTCTGGACGCAGCGTTTTGTTATCCATACTCCATTCGCCGTAGCTCTCTGCTGCGCCTCTGGACGCACGAGTTTGCGTTCCTATGATGCGATTTGGTATGTCTTTCCTTGTATTCCACTTGCGGAGAAAAGCGGATTGCATCGACCAAACTCAAAAACGTGCGTCGATCGATTTACGATATCTGTTAGACGCACACGTTTGCATTTGTATTGTCGTTTCGAGACCTCCGAATGTTGCGCCAGACCCGAACGTGTTTTGACCCACTGCTTCCGAGGCCGTCGAGACCAGGGTTACCTTATACAGGATGTCCCAAAATTCATTCAACAGCCGGAAATGGAAGCTTTCTGACGTCATTTGAAGCGACATTTTCCTTAGCAGAAATGTTATCCGCGGCTTTGTTTAGGAGTTATTAACGAAAAACACGGACCAATTAGAGCGCGACCGACACGCGAGTTGGCACAGTCGGCCAATAGACAGTTTGCTCGCCGAGCGGACTGTGCCAACTCGCGTCTAGGTCGCGCTCCGATTGGTCCCTGTTTTTTATTAATAACTCCTAAACAAAGCCGCGGATAACATTTTTGCAAAGGAAAATGTTGCTTCAAATGATCTGAGGAACCTCCCATTTCCGGCTGTTGAAGGAATTTTGTGACACCCTGTATGTGCCCGATATACCATCGGCAACCGAGATACACCCGGTACACGCTTGCTTGAACGCGGATACGCATGTGTCGATAAATTGGAACATTTGGGAAGCCACGATTGACAAGAATATTCTAGAATAATCTTCGAAACGATATTGTTTCTTGGCGTAGACGCAGTTCCGATGTAGTATGACGAATGGAGTATAAAAGGCGCTGGGATAACAAAACGCTGTGTCCAGACGCGGAAAGGAGATCCCACCTTAACAAGCAATGTATATGTATATACAGAGGCTCGCTCCAAATTGTCACGTCGTTTGTAATGACGATTCGATCGGAACGTTTCAACTCCTCTCTCGCCTCCCATCGCCTCCACCCTGTTTTCCACCCTCCGGAGCCTCCTCCACCTCCCCCGACCGACAACCACAAAGCCCACGCTTTTATCCGGGCTCGAATGTGCACTGCATTCCTGGCGACGTCGTTCCCAGACTTTTGTTCGCGACGGCTTATCCACGGATTTGCGGCCACCGATCCGAGTATCGTGAACTGCCTACTTATAAGATTTATTTCCCGACAGTCCCCGCAACCAACCCCGCGATTTCTTGCTTCGTAATCAGAGGATTGCTCGACAGGAAACCTGACGAAGGTCTCGGGGAGACGATGTCTAATGAAACGTCAGTACATGAAATTGAATCCTTAATCGACTGACACACTGCCACCCCAAAAATCCTAATAAAATACAAAAGTGTCCTTTACAGCATGTTCACCCTGTAAAATTGTTCGAATTACAAGGATAGTGTAATCCTTTTTTCTTACAAATCCCGTAATCAATCGCTTCCGTCACGAGATCATTGACAAATGATCAACCTCTTCCAGAGCGCCAGTTATTTCATTGGCCGCGGTCCGCAAATGCTTCCACGGCGCGTTAAAATCACTGCAAATATATTTCCTCACTTACAAACTTTCTCGGATCTGTATAACAGTAAGGACTAGATTGCCAGTGTCATCTGGCAAGATCGAAAGCAAGCGAAACTGAGAAGCGCCGGAGCAAAAATGAAAGTAAAAAACGGTGGAACTAACGACCAGATTATAGTGTACGCGAGATAAAGCCGACTCACTGGGCGAAGATACATTATCATAATCTCTAATGAGTGGCCTGCGTGTCCTGTGGCAGCTGCGTCTTGTATACAGCCGTGCAAGAAAACCAATTAATGTCGAATCAGAAGAAGAACGTATTAATGCTTCTCCATTCTATTCTGACGTCATTCCTCAATACCAATTTTCCCCGAAGAAAACCACCCTCGTCGAACTCGCTCGCGCCTCGCCTACTCGAAAACAGTTCCCGACATTCTCGAAGATCCCGTTTCGGGGACATTCTTTTCCCCATCTCTGCGTGAGACACGCGATAAGACCCGGTAATTTAGTCGAAAAGGAGAAGGTATCGAGCTACGGCGAGGGCAACGGAAAACGATTGAAGCCGTGGAGTCGCCGTGGCGGCGTCGGGGGTGGAGTGGGCTGGGCGAGGGGGTTGAAATACTTCGATAGGACGGGTTCGGGGGGGAGGGCGGGGGGTGTAGGTTGATGCCGCCCCCGTCCGCCCAGCCGGGGCGAGTGACTACCGACATTAGTCCACTGACACCATTGACACTTTTATTAATGACATCGATGCCTGAAGCACCGAACCCACCCTCCCAGGGCCGCGCGCTCACCCCTCCCGGCGGCGCGGCGAACTGTTCAACCCTCGAGAACCCTCCGGGCAGATTTTCCTGCCTTGGCGGGCTGCATCCGCCGCGGTAACCTCGGGATTCGTTCCTTTCCATCTCGCCGGGACCTTTTTTCCCGGCATTATTGTATTCCCCGGGCAAGAAGAACAGGAACTGGTCGCCTCGCCGCTCTTCCCATGTCTATCTCCTCTCCACGGCCATTCTCCATTCTACTACGGTCTCTTTTTCTTTCGCGGGACCTCTCGCTCCTCTGTCTCCGGTGTTCTTGTCGCCCTGACCCCCTCTTTCTTTCCTTCTCGCTCTCCTCAATCCTTCTCGTTCTCGCTCTCTCTCTTGTTTCTTTCTCTCTTTCCCCGGTGTTCAGGCCACTGGCGTTCGCCACCCTTCTTCGCCGCCTGTTCATCCATTCCTCTGTCCTGGGACCTCGCGAGGGAGCGGCTCTCAAGTTACATTGAAAAATCTGGCGGACGGCTGAAAAATCGGCGATACCTATATCATCCATTGTCCTCCGAGCACGGAACACCCCTGCCCGCGACCAGTTTCCCCGCAAAAAACCCCGTATTTAACGGATGGCTCCGGAACGGCGACGCTCCTTCCTTACCCGACGACGACGGGGCTAGCCGGTATCGATCGCTAATTAGGAATTATGGAGTCACTCTAATCCCCTTTTACATTGATAGAAACAGAAACGTTTCCAACTTTGAGAGGTGGCACAACTTACCCCTCGAGTCCTTCAGGTTTTGTGCTTCTTACCCCTTGCTGTATTTTAATTCATAATTATTTCCACTCGTTCTTCTATTCCTTGTTCAAACGTTCATTCGCCCTTCCATTTAACTTCATGGGTCCGTCCCATTTTGCATGTCCAAATACGTCATTAAATATACGAATGAGTAAAATTAATTAATTGGGGTCAGTAAATAAATAAATAAATAACTTAGTCAAACGGCAGGGGGTTCAAGTTGATTTTTGGAGGAATGACGACCAGGAATGACGCCCGAGGGTAGTTAACGACGGATAATCGACGTTCTACTATACATATACTGTCTGTTCAGTATTCCGCTTTTAGGAACACCTGGACCAATCCGCAAAATTGTGTGCCATCGATGAAAAAAACTTTGTACCTTGTGGTTTGCGCTGTTTAAAGTTGATTTTTGGGGGAATAACGACCAGAATGCCTGAGAGGGCAGCTCCAGGAGGGTACGCAGAGGGTAATGACGGCCCCGGGTAGTCGGCGCGTATTAGGAAACAAGTTTAAGACCAGGGTGGTTCGGAGCCGAAGCCTCCGGAGCCCGTGGTGCAGCCCAGCGTCCCGATATTATTACTATGTAAATCACCCCTTCTCCATAGCTCGCTGACGCCCACGGTGACAGCCCCCCCGAGTGCCCCCACCGTACGATGGATGAGCTCCGGGTTCTTATTAGATATTCCTATGCGCCACCCCTCCGATCTGCAAACATGTTCCTTCATTTTGCGTCGATATACGTTACACACCCCTTATCGCCGACGCTCTCTCACCGGCGGTGGCCGACGCGACGCACGAATGGAAAATGTATTTGAATTTCAAACAGCCCCGCGATTCTTTCCCCGTCAATGAGACGCCGTCGAAATTGCTTTCGTCTTGCTGCGTGGGATTTCCGTTTGTCTTTCGTACTCTCGTTCTGTTAGCGCGAACGCGGAACAATTAGTAATTTGTACTTCACGCTACGCCTCACAAGTGTTCCTGTTTTCACGTCACCCGAGCTCGCTCTCTTTAAATGTATGTATAATGTCAATCTATCGCCTTAATGTTCCTCTTCTCTCTGTATTGTTCTTGGTCGAGAACGATTTCATCGCTTTTCAACCACAACCTCCCGCTACGGCTGGCCTAAAGCGTCATACTTCTATCAACATTTCAGACGACCGAGCCACAGAGCATAACCTCAATTTACGCGAGGAGCGTTCCGGATTTAAAGAAAACGCCATTCTCCAGACGAAGGGATGAAAGGATGTTTCGGAATCTCCGCGGGGGCTGCGTAACGGGGTCAGATCTATAAATACGACGGCGAGGGGGTGCGACGGGGGAGGATGGCGAGGTCACCGATCATCCTCGGCGATCGTCTGCGGGAGGAATTTCCTTTCAGCCCTTGGAGGAGCATTTCTCGTAGATGTTCCGGGCGTTTTCTTTCATCCGCGAGGAATCCGAGAGTTATCGTCGACGCCTGGAATTCCGGTAGCCTCGAAGACGAAACCGTCGAAAGAGGAGCAGAGAGAGGGTGTTGGAAATACAGATGAAGAGGAGAGTCGGCTGATTAGAATATCAAGAGGCGAGTAACAAGCGTTCGCCGGCATAATAAGCGGCCGGAGTAAACAATAAAAGGGGGCGGGGGTGAAAAAGAAGGGAAAGGGTTGCTGCCCCCAGGACAAAAGGGTGTTCGGGGTCCGAGGCCGACAGAGCTTTGACGTCTTCCTCCGCGCCCGCGGTGCACAATGTTAATTAACGAGAGGAGAGCCCGAGAATCCCGACCCCGTTCACCGTTCTCAATCAACGATGGTATTCATGAGCCAACCCCCCTTTCCATCCCAACCCCCCTGCTACTCCAGCCCCCCCCACTAGCCCGAGTTATGCAAACTAAGTATAGAACGTTTAATGAACGAAGCTGCTTCGGGACGCCTTCGCGAGACGGTTTTTCACCGTCCTCCTGGAGGAACGGCCTGATGGATGCGAAATTGCGGACCCTCTGACCTGCGGATGTCGCGTGTATGCAAACAGGATTGAAGAGTTGCGCGGAGCATCCTGGGGGAAGCTCCGGTACCATAAAATATTGCCTTTAGCAGACTCTGCCCCTGTTGACACGATTTTTTCCGCTGGCACTTCGGGTTAGGTAAATTTCGCGAATTATCTGTTAGGTTGATCTCCACGTGTTTGTTTACGAACATTCCTTCTACACCCTTATATTATAATAACACCCTTAAAAAAGGCAGTGCTCCATATTCGACGCCTGTCTTCCAATGATCAACCAATCACGACGAAATCAAATGGAATCGTTCAGTCACTTGCAGCCGCGTTTACCACGGCAGATACCCTAACTGCGCCAGGATCGATCGGTCTCTGAAATCGCCGATAACCGATCGATCCAGAGCATGATAATTGCAAGGTGCCGGAGCACAATCTCGAGGCCGGTACACGTTGAATTTCATTACGCGGCGAACCGTCCGCGGATCTATAATTAACGGCGACTAATTGGCAAACGAAGCCGCGATCAAGCCGCTCGTATACACATAATCATCTTCATAGGAGGGTTGGCGCAGGATAATTTCGGCCGGCGCGCAATCTTATCCGTGATATCGACGCGCGTCTCCGCGGCTTGCGAATCCGCTCTGATTACAGATCCAGCCGGGCTGAAAATTACGTTCTGCCAGAGAGAGAGAGAGGGAGGGAGGGAGAGAGAGAGGAGGGAGATCCGAGATTGATAATACGACACGCCGCGTAATTTTACCTATACGATCAAATTACAGCCGGCGCCGAATTAAAGACCGACCGTTTTCCACGGGTTCCGCGTGTTTATTCCCGTGGCCGATTCTTGACGGACGCGGCTTGCGATTTAGAAGATTCTCCTCGATCCCTTTCGAATTTCTTGGCGGAGGCGCGCGTGCAGCCTGCGAAAGATGTTCAGCGTACTCGAGTCGCGTGTTCGAAACTGCCACCCCAACGAGCAACGTTTACGGCGAAATTGCGGTCTCGGGACGAGACCCCGCAAGATCAGATCGATTCTGACACCATCCGCAGACGATTCCGCGTGAAATGCGCCCCATTAGCCGGATTTGTACATGCCTCGCGCGCGCGAGAGAGATGCAATTTGTCCGCCAATTTCTGGAGTGCGGTCTCCGAGCCACCGCTTCTCTTCTCAAGAAGATGGACCGGCCCGAAAAATTTATTTACACGTCAATGTTACACGTAAATTTGCAATTGGTCATTGGGAATGTAAAAACATCTATAATTAATTTATAAACGCTAATAGAGAGACCGAATCAACTGCTTCTTGAAGTTACAAGTTTCAGTTTCAAATATGTCGACAGTCGATGTATCGGAACCGGGGGCGGACTGTAGAAACTGCAAGTCCACCGACTCCAGTTCGACTAAAACGAACGCGAATCGAAGAACACGGACATCCTATTCACCGCAGGGAGTTGAAAAGTTCAGCCCCGGCGAGCACACTGTCTTCGATGATTCCTGCCGTAGAATTATGGCCGAAGTGTCTTCTACAGAACAGGGGCTGCTAGGTGCATCGGCCCAGTAACACCATGAATCATTGAGGAGCCTCGCACCGCAACGTGTAACATTTCTCATGGATACTGTCGCTGGCTCCGTCTACGCGTGACCCAGAAATCGTGCTCCCGGATTCGACAAACCATCCTTCATTCCTTCTTACACCCAACAACTCTAACAATTATCCACGAAAACTAAATTTCACGGTTACACCAATTCCATAAAGCATAAGAAATAGAAGAAACAGATTAAATTACTAGGAGAATAAATCAGTTTTCATGTAACTTCCCTTTTGTGTAATTGATGCAGACAATTTTAATTTTGCGTAAAGGCCATAAATACGTGAATCGAGCATTCCATTTTTTTGCGGTTGATGTTGGGGGTCTATCAAGGCTTAATGAAGCAAGAGAAATAATCGAGGAACTACTGGACGAGTCTAGGAAGGCCAACAGTCTCGATACAAGCGTCGTAGCGAGATATATTCAGCGTTGTGGCAGGATCATTTCGCAATTTCGCATAACTTCGAGTCCCGCTCCGTGGTCGCAGGATGGGCACCCCCTCCTAGAGGCTGGTCCTCGTCCTGGCACCCTCCCCACCTGATCCGAGAGCCTGTTCCCTCCCCATCGTCCCTGTTCTCCGGCAACCGACACCTCATCTCCACGGTATTCTCTCTCTCTCTCTTTCTCTCTCTCTCTCTCTCTGCGTCTCCGCAGCAGGCAGCCACGACGCTGTACACGAGGCTCTGCGGCTAAGAGCAGAACGACGTCGCCGACGCCACGCACCCCGACGTCGCCCTGACGCGCTCCACTGACGCTGCGGAGCGGAGATTAATGGCTTCGGACTCTGAAATCCTGGAAAATAAATAGCGGGGGCGCCGGTGGCGAGAGCGAGAGTCCTGCGGAGCAAGACGCGATCCTCCCCCCGTAGCGTCTCCCTCTTCGTCCAGGTTCCGTTCTGTCTCTCTTCCTCTCTCCCTCCTTCGTTCGAAAGAGAGCCAGAGTGGGGAGTGCCAGTATGTGCGAGAGAGAATGGATCACGAAGAAGAGAGAAAGAGAGAGAGAGAATGGATGATGAAGAAGAGAGAGAGCGAGATTCCCGAGGGACCTGCCTACTGCTGTCTCGCTGGCCACCGCCATCGCTGGTCCTCCTTTGTGAGGAAGAGCCCGAAGGTTGTCGAAGGGCTGACGCGAAAAGCGGCCGCTGTAGAAATTTATCCGAGCGGAATGCTTTTGTTGGAACCCGCCACCAAATCGAAGCCTCGCCAGCTCTCTTTTTTACGAACCCCGATTTATCGGACAACCCTCCCCCACCCCCAAAGATCGAGGTGCATTCGCTTTTGTTCCACTCGCGAATCCGCTCTTGTTTTCTGGAGAAGAGGCTCGCTAGAGGTGTTGGACTGCCCTTGTTCGTCAACGACTATTCTTATTCCCATTTCATTGTTGTATAATAATACTCCGTTTTATTAATTTTGATTAGGCACCAACAGCTCCAAGTCTTGAAAATATCCTGCGTGTATCATTACTTTGTCCGCCATTATGAATTTAGCAGCAATTTGCAACGTCGCCAAACAAACAATACCCTGAGGCCATCAGTCAGTGTACTCACAGCATCTTTTTATACAGAACACTGAACCGAGGAGGTCCAAAGTATAATAGTTAGATACTAGCCCCATGATTTCAGAGCGCATGCAGACCAGAATACCTGTTGGATATCCGAAAGTCATGGCGGAATGTGTGAAGATAGCCATTACGCGGCGGGCTCGAGGTAAATTATATTAAATACTAAATAACCGGTGGAAGACCATGCTCTAATTGTTGCGTCGTTTGCATAATGCCTGGTCTGTAACTACTCTCTTCCCTTTGCTCCCTTTCCATCTCTTTCTCTCTACCCTCTCCGTTTCTCTTGATACCCTCTTTATTGGCCTCTCCGCGTATCTCTTCCTTGAATCCACCTCATCCTATCGGCTCTCTTCCCCCTCTACCCGTCGTCTCTCTCTCTCTCTCTCTGCCCCTCCCCCCTCATTCGTCGTAACACCAACTAAAAGATTAATTGCTAATTCTTGCTACTGCAACCAGTTGCTACCAAATGCGTACACCGGGTCGCTGTGGGGTCAAGGAACCTAATTCCGCCTCGGCAAAAAACGGGAATGCGTTAACGAGGCTTCTGGTGATTAGGGCAACGCCGGATGATGCGTGCCAGTGCATATTATGCACCAGAAAAATCTGATTCAATTCCAGCCGGCTCTCTAGCCGAAATTTTCCCAGTGTTTCGGAATTTTCCAAAGACAATTTGCCAACTTTTTACTATTTAGAATAAGTTTTATACCATTTTGTTCTACGATCCACAGTCTAGTAATAACAAACGGTAGCATCTCTACACGAAAAACGAAATTACTTTCCAAACGACCTAGCAATTAGATGCCAGTTTGCTAATCACGAATGGCGAGTCTCGTCGCGGGCGAACCCAGACAGAGACCGTCCAATTTGGCGTCTATTTCGAGTGTCCGGGCGAGTCTTTCAAAAATGCGTCGAAAACGAGGAAGCCACAGGGCCCTCGTCTGCCGTGGTCGTTCGTCTTCTGTCTCATTTGAGCGTCAGTCCCTGCCATCGTTCTCCCTCAGTCAGCGTCTAGTCACGTTTGCACGGTAGCCATTTGCGAGATTACGCGTTCGCGCTCGCGAGCGCCGCTCTCATTAACGAGCGAACGAAAGAAGAGATTATCAACCAGCTAAGCGCGACTAACAACAAACGGGGCCCGGGTCCAATCCGAGGGAATACGGCTAATTAGAATTATACGCCGCGCCCGTTGTCGACAATTTTTCCGTTCCGTCACGGTTTTGCCGCGGGGGACTAATTGCAGCTTCGGGAATCGACTTCGATCGCCACCGTTGCGACACCGTTGCCAAACACGGTGATAAATCGCGATACGTGGTCGCACGAGAAATTAATTGCACCCGTGGACCGTGCCCCGGTGCATCGGCGACGCTTCCTTTTGCCGTATACACCTTTGAAAACGCCACCGATCAACTGGTCCTGGGACAAGAACGGGTCCACTGTCTTGAAATAATAAAGCCGCGGTGCACCGGTTCATTTGTTATTCAATTTCCATGGGAGATCCTGGTGGTCTGCTTCGTTAGCCTCTGGTGAACAAATATGGGACAGGCGGATGCCATGCTGATTAATTTCTTACAGCAAGGATCTTTACGCAACATAAACATTTTCTAATGCAACTCTGAGAAACAGAGATCAACACAAGAACACTAGTGGAGTGACAACGAAGTGGTGGGGCTCATGCCTTCGATGGGGGGTGAATAAATGGTAAACGTTCGCCTAATAAAAAATTGGGGAATTCATGAATGGTGAAGCCAATTAAATTGACTTCGAAGCGGCGGATGCGAGTAAACATATTGGACAGAGATTGCCGGCGAAGATTGGTGGAATGACAACGAAGTCGGGCGAAGTGGTTGGTCGCATTCCTGAACGATGATTTTCGTAGCTGCACACACGGGGTCCACGGGGTGGGTATATCAGCAATAGGGGGGTCGGGGCAAGAGGAGGCCCGGAGAGAGGCTAGATTTGATTCGTAGGGGGATAGAACGGATCGAGTACGGTGTCTGCCTCGACAGACACGGGGGAGATGGCGGCGTGCAGCACCGTACCAAAGCAATATCCATAGGAACACCCCGTGTCAGAGGGAGAGATGCAGAGACGTGCAATCAATCACGAGGGACCCTGCTGCCACGTCCGTGGCCCTCGTATCAAACGTAACGCACGGTAAACATTTTTAACTTTGCCACGTTATTAATATTCGTTGCGCCCCAGGAACCTCTCTCCCTCCCTCCTCCTCTTCCTCCTCTCTCCCTCGCCCCTCTTCCGTGTAACTTTTTTTCCCCTCGGTATTGCGTTCTCTGTTTTTGTTAATCAATTTGCCGCGCAGATGCTTCGCTGCGGCTCGATTCGTGGCAATCGCGAATTGGTTTTGAATTAGAATCGCTTTTCCTCGAGTCGGATCAAATCAAATCGCGGTAGAAATTGGCCAACAGTGTATCTCCGTTTTTATTTTTATATTCGTGATCCTGGTTTTCGATTTTTATTGCCGAGAAATTGCCTTCTATTGACCAGAAATCATTTTGTAGTTGTATGAATTAAGTTTGTTACAGCGACGCCGGGAGGCGATAATGCTAACGCCAATTGTGTTCTGCACGCACGGCAATGGATACAAACGTTAGTAGATTTCAAATCGCAAGTAGCACGAGGAAAAGGTGCCATATTCCGGCGTTTATTGCAGCGCGCTGTTCGTTTCGTGATGAACATTTGTAAATCACGCCGTGTGAAACGGAAAACAAATGAGAGCATAATCTGCGACTTTACCGCGCTCCGTACTTTTCTGCATTTTTTATTATTAAGACCATTCGGACGTCGCGTCGTGCGATTTGCGACACGATTACCTTAACAATGATTTGTTACCTTTAGATCAAGCTGCACAATAAGGAACACAATTGAACACCGAATAATAAAGACAATAAAATTCAATAAAATATAGCATAATTTCTTACGGATCGTGTGATTTGGGCAATTAAAAGAAAACCGAGAATACCAGCGTATGGTCGAAGTACTTCGCGTCAAACTATACAGAATCAGCTCCACGATTCCCGAAACGGAGCAGCGAAACGTCCAAAACGATGAGAGCGACGGTAATTGATATTAATCCCCGTATCGTAGGTGCGCTTTCAATTACGCGGGCCCGACATGCTCGCCAGGATCACATTAGACGTAATGCACAGGAAATGTTTTTAACTCCAGCGCGTTATTAATATTCGTTAGAGGTCTTGACTCGCGCGGCCTAGCTAACTCCTCCATATTAACCTTTTTGTTGTATTAACGCGCATTCCACCGCCGCTAATCGCAATAATGGAAATTAATAATCGGCCCGTCGTTAACGTCACGCACAAATAACTGTTATTTATGCCTAATAATTCCCGCGTGCCGCATCCGACGCGCGAATAGAGATCGCGCTTTAAAACCTATTCGATTTTAACAGGGTTCTGACTCCCAACCCCTAAAAAATTTCATCATTTACAGAGTTAACGGCAAAAAATGTTTCAAATAGCGCAGATTACAATTTTCTGAGTAAATGTAGCTGTTATTTTTCGGAGCTGTATCGTTGAAAATTAGTGTACACGAATATTGGCTAGACACTCACCCTACCCCCATTGCTATTGTAATTATTAGACGTACTCGATGTTACAAGAGTCAGATATAAATATCGGCTCAGCACGAGGCCCCATGTTATCGTTCCATATTGATGCGGACACCATACCGATCATTCCACTCCCTCTATGGTCCCCCTAGCTCCTATTTCTCCCCCTGGTTCGCGCCATGGAGGAAACTCGTACCATTAGCTGCAAGTACACCCGCTTACGCGTTCTTCAAACTTTTTTCCCTGTACTCTATTACACCAACAAATGATCCGAGGATCGAATAGAAAGAGTGCCACCAGAGAATTACAAATTTCCTTGCTGTATTCAGCGAATCAACTGCTCGAGATCCTAATTTCCAGAAATTATGTATATTAACCCCTAGTCTTTGTTGGTAATCTATAATACAATATTGTTCATAGAATTCCAGCGTGAACGACGACGACGGTGCAGAAAATTCTAGCTTGCCGAGGAGGAACTTTCCCGGTTCGCGGACGAAAATCAAGAAAATGGTGGGCGACGGTCGCCGGGACGATGTTTTATTTTACGGAGTGGTTTCCGAGGGGGAACGGAATGGGCGTTTTGGCAGCGGAACGGACCCTCCTAGGAGTTCCCGAAATTTCGTTCAATTACCGGCTCTCGGAGAGAGGGAGCTTGTAGCTGTCGGGAGCGTTTAACAAGGACCACGTGTGTAAGACAATTCTCGATGGTTGTTACGGTCTCCGGGCCCGTTGCACGGAACGACAAACAACAGGATCCAGCTGCCGCTGTTTCTGCCCACGCAACGGCCAACAAACGTCAGAACTGTAATCCGGATGAAATTAAAGCGCGGAATTAGCAGTGTCAGGTAAATACGCCGGACGCGGCGCTAGCCGACGCGACGATCTCACCGCGGATAACGCGATCTTCAGATAAAAATACGTTGTTAAACTAGTCTTCACGATTCGCGTCGCGAAATCTGCTAATTTTAGCTGGCGAGTGTCGTCGCTGTTCGCCTGGCCTCGTTTGATTAATGCTGGCCAGAGTTGTGTTGAATTACTATTGAATTACTTCACGGAATATAATTACTGGTCTGCGGATCTTTATGGAAAATAAAAAATGCTTGGATCGATTGCAAGACACGGAAGTGAAATAAAAATATCTTTCTTCTTTTAATTATCTGATTAAGCTGAAATCGATACGCTGATGTCTTTAAATCTTTAATATGTCCAGTGCTTTAAATTGTGGTTGCACATTTTTATCATATATGCATCAAATTCGCTGACTAATAATTACAAAGTAATTCTGTTACATTGTGTTAAATTATCTCGTAATTCGAAATTCGGTCGTTTCGTTCAATTCAATTGCAATGTAATTCGAAAAAAATTACGATGTGTTAGAATTTGAAATAGAACGCTAGACGGTGGTCGCCAAAATGGCCGCCGGACAGCTAGATAGCTCGATAGGGTGATTAATGGCCCCGGAAGAAGAGACTCAAACAAGGCCTCCGCAGATTGAGACCCAGAAAATATAACTTTGCAATCTATAAATCCAGTAGAACGTTCACCGGGCACAGACCGACAGCGATTAAAAACTAACCGCGTGGCCGATTATGTAATTAAAATGGTACTCGTTGTAATTGGCGCGCGGAGCGTATAGTATAACGAGAGCTTTCTAAAATTTCCGAAGATAATTACGCGTGCGAAGCGCGATTATCGGCGGTCCGCTAATTACGGGGCTAACGCGCATCGTTTCTCTTTTCCAGCTATTAGCAGCCGAAGTCGGCGAGACGTTGTGGACTATGATTCCGGAGGATCCAACTTCCTTATCTGCTGGAACGGTCCTGGAATCGCGTGGAACTCGAGAGATCTGGAAACTTCGACGAAACTACACTTTCCCCAAATTTTAGCCTATCTTCCTGACACTAAAGTAACAGATTTGTCCATTTCTTACTTCTCTTGGCGAAATGCTGTATGCTTTTATCGAATCGAAATATTCTAGGATTGAAATCAGTGAAGTTGTTGTATTCATCCAAAAGAAACCATTTTTATTTCCACTGCACATTATATGTATTCTGTGAACTGTATTGTACATTGTTAAACAAAAGCAAGAAGAAGAAAAATAGAAAAACCTCGAACAGCTCTCCTAAAAATGTAAAAATTTCCAGACTCCTTCGTGAAGATAATAAAATTTATTCCGACCCCTAATCACAGCTAATTTTTCATCTCCCCGGGCTCATTTACTATGAAACGCCAAAATGATCATTCCCCCACTCGCGCGAACGCAACGACATCGTCCGTAGTCGAACGTACGTATGTAAAACACAGGCGAATTTAAAGAACACATTAAACGACCAACACTCGATTCTAAATCGCTGTCACCTTAAAGTTAACCGCTCGCCGTAAAATATCGTGGTTATGTTAATTCCTCGTACTCGGCTGGTCGGTTCATCGACAGTTACGTAATTATGTTTTACACGCGACGCGGAATATTTTCCAACGGGGAAGATTGAGTTATACTTTCGCGGCTCACGAAGCCACTTATGTAGTCATTAAGGGATCATTAATCTTGTCCTGCGCTATAAGCGACAACGGAGTCATTGTTGGAACAGGTGCTACTTCCGAGGCGGCTCACGGTAGACGGGGGATCATTAGGTAAATAAATGGAATCGGTGTCCGGCAGAAATCAGGGAATCGATGACGGAATTCTTGGCGATAAGACAAATCGAACGTCCGTTCTGACTTTAATTAGGAAAATTACTGGCTGGACCAGTAGACGCCATTTTAGAAAGTCGAAATCGTGCTTCCTTGATAATTAATCAGCTCGGTCGACTTGTCCAGTGTCTTTCGGCATTCACTTAAACACAATTAGACTGATGTTTGTATTATAAAACTTGACTGGCGTTTTCAGACGTCATAAACAACACTTATATCTATTTTATCAACTATAATTTAATCAAGTAAATTATTAATAAATATTCTAGTTGATTCACTATTCATTTTTGAGAAAAATGTTTGATTTCGTTCTGCATGATGGAAAAGTGGCTCAATAAGCAGGTAGAAATTCTGAAATTAAAAATCCATGTTTTCCGATTGTTGGAAGATATGAGAGTCATTTCTCCGAGATTATACCACACCTTGAACTTTAATTAAAGAGTCTAAAGCTCGAGAACGACTCAATCAGGAGAATTAGTGAGTTCTTCCGGTGTTTTCCTGGATGAAGAGAAGAAGCTGACCGATGAGTACAGCATCGATCTCCTCTGTTTCCACTTATAGTGTTCCGTGGCCCATTTTGGGACCATCAATCGGCCCAGCGAACATAATGGAGATCGAACCGACGCGCCGGCGAAGGAACGCCGAAAATATTCGGCAAGAAACGTAAACGACCGCGATTTGTCAGCGGGACGACTCAATGTCTCTCTGAGAGAGCCTTCTCTGTCTTTCTCTCTCTCTTGTTCTCTCTTTGTCGAAGTGTGCCGGCGTCGCGGAATCCGCAGATGCATGATAAACGGAATTGAAAGACAAATAAACGGCTCGTGGCAGTGCGAAGCGGTTGATGAATGGAACGCGTGATGGCCGCGGTGAAAAATCGTCCGAGGTGTCCCTTACAATATGGGCTCGTAACCGGGGACCGGTAACAATTTTTATCGGGACCAAAAAAACAAAAAAAAGGTATCGAATCGCGTTGGCGGAGAAATAAAAAAAACCAACCCCACCTGATTTTGTATGCATCGATTCCAGACAAGACTTCTGGTTAATCCGCTCTGCGATGGTCTGCTGGGAACGCAGCGATTCTCTTTATTTATTTTGTGAAGTTGGATTTTGTCTTTCGGTGCTTTAGATGAATTACCGTTGAATTAATTCTGTGTTGGGTTATGTGGAGAACGCTGGAAACATTTAATGAATTCGATAATACCCTATGAAAATAGTCTATGTGTAAAATTTGCAGTAATGATCAATTTATTCGAAGTGGATTAACGTAATAAGAAATTCGTCTGGCGGTCTGATCGAAGCGACTCAAAAATCTAGGAGCGTGTAGCTGATTCGGGAAGTTTCGAGCGTAATAAATCGCAATTAACGGAATCGCCGGGTTTTCAACGAAGTTTCGCCCCGACCTGGATACGCAGAGGAGATGAGAGGGAATTTCGACGTCGAGGCGCCAGAAGATCGGCGGTCCCGATCTGCTGTAAATTGATTATTCAGTGGAAAACGGAGGCGACGATGTACGATAGGGCGCGGGAGGCTTAAGCGTTCGTTTAAATTAATTCACGAGGTTGTTAGGCGTAAAGTGTGGTATTAGTTATATTAGCCTGGTGTTAATTATTACGTGAAATCGTGTAAAATAGCTTATTGTGTGCGAAATTAGCCCGCCGCGCCGTCGCGGCAGCGTTCGTTATGGTTCCCGGCGCCTCTCCGCGAATAAATATTTCGTTCCATCAAGTATGCATGTAATTTGTTGCAAGAAACGATACGCGTGACTTGTACGCGACGCATAAATTTCGCCGCAGGTGCTGTACGGTTTTTTACCTGTTTTTCTTGTACAAAATAAAGCTCTTATCGCTTGAGCCACGCCGTGGCCTCTACTCAGTCGATTTTGTATTTATTCCGCATTTTTTACCGGGCGTATCTACTTAAAATGGACGCGGTAATATTGTATTTGCTTCGGTAGATTGACGAAAATTGGATTTTCCAGTACAACGAATAGCATGGTAGAGCAATGTATGCAAATTGTTCGGAATTGTTGCCGCGCGTAGATAGAAATGATAATTGGCCATTAATTCCTCGTTAACCTAAAATTTACGGGCATTCGCGCATAATTCTTTGCTTTGTCAACCGCTTTATCACCTCGCCTAAGTTCGAAGCTGTTATCGCCGGTTTCACCGTACTCGAGGCAACGCGACCGCGACGATTATTCGACAGAATACGTATTCTTCGATTCTCTATGATTTATGGTCAGGCGTCGCGTCGTAGGCGTCAAACGTTCGCGCCGCAGAAAAAATTGATTTATTGCGCCGCGACTGATATCAAAGATTCAGGATTTCCCGTCGAAATGTCCGTAACGCGCGCACACGATCGTTCTTTAATTAAATGTCTCGCTTATTAACTTGTCGTACGATTGCCCATTGACCTCAGCCAAGGCAGCGACTCCGACGGGCATTTATCTTTGCTAAATTACAGAGAGCTCACTATCATTTTCCGCTTCTGGACATACAACATCGCCGCGATATTAATTGCCGGCCGTTGTTAGAGAGCTGCCTTGCTTCGTACCCTATCGATCTCACGAGGAAAATTTCATTTCAACAAGTGCAATTTTCCTAATTGTTTAACGATCGCCCGGGCACCGATAATGCGATTGGGTTCAAACTCGAGAGACAAAGACTCGGTCGGATCGAACCAATTACGAGGAACCTTACCGCGTTCTCGAATCCGTGCAGCGCGTGTGATTGTCTCAAATTGAAATTTCATTCGGCACGGGACGTATTCATTCAATCTTCCACGAAAATATTCCTTCGCGTCGCTCGAAAACGAACCCGAACTCGAGGCTCCGTGACTTTCCGCCGGATTTTCGCAACTGCGGCAGAAGTATGCGGCGTTTAGGCAAATAAAGGGACCCGCAGCACTGAAGGCCCAGGGTCCTGGGACGACCTGGAATCCCGCAGAACCAATTGTTCCTTCATATTCACGTGTTTCCTTTGTCTTCCCGGTTGCGCAACACGTTTCGACCTTGGCAGAGAACAATATCGCGGGCTATTCGCAGGTCTGTTTCGGCTCGAAGAAACCCGGCATCGTTCCAGGACAGGGTACACACGTACACGTGTCACGCCGCGTTTTCCTTCGAAACTGGAGCAATTTATGGGGCCCGAAAATCGTCGCAATGCTACCTCGACGAGGCTCGCCGACATCTGGCTTTTTTCTTGGCCGGCCCGGATGGCCTCTCTTTGTCGACTCCACGGGGAAACGAGGATTTATGTCGGGCAATTCGAAACTGGACGATTTGTATCGTCATCGTGTGGCAAATAAGCCAATTCCCTTAACGGGGACCGTCTTGTGAATTGACAATGTGTTCTACAGAGCTCTGCTCAACATTTTTCGTGCGCTAAGTTGCTACGCATCACGTGTCCGAATTTAGGATGCAATTATTACCGAGCGTTTCCGCCGACAAACACTGTTTTCACTTGAAAGTTAAACTTTCATTTTATGGATATGAAATTGATTAAATACCTCGTACAATACTTAAATGTGTAGTAGTTGATTAGAATTTTTTAAGTTTGTCTTTCTATTTTCGAGTTGAAGATTTTGCTTAATTTGTTGCCGCGTCCCGATAATAATAGAGTGGTAATGGATTACGTAGTCGAAGTAATATGGCTCGTAATACTTCGTATTCGTTCATAATCGCCCCCTAATCCCAGCGAATGGCGGCCAACGGTGCCGCTGCAGTCTGATTAAATTACGAATCGTGTAATGCGAATTGTTACAACGCGAAAGCTGCTCGCGGATATTCAGCCCGCGGTTAATACGATTTCATCCGCGGACGATAAATTTTATTAGCTCTATCCGAGTGTTGCGTCGCTGGAGTGCGTTTACGATCTTATTCGGACAGTGTTTCGAATGCGAGACGCAAGGAATATTACTAGACTGGGGAACTTTAAGCAAAATCAAAAATATTCGGATTGATTGCAAGATACAGAAGCCAAATAAAAATTGTATTCTTCTTTTAATAATCCTATGAAGCTGAAAATAATACATTGACGTCCTTAAACATTTTAACATGCTTTCTGCCATAAATGCATAAAATCCGCAGTCTAAATACTACACATCCTGTTCAGAATTTAGTCGGGGCAAGTGGCTTTTAATAAATTGCGTTTTTAGAATCACTTCACTGAGTAAATACAAAAATCCTCTAGACGTACCAGTTCAAAGTGAACACTACTTTCAACCATAAAAATTTATGTTTTACTTCGAGAGAATTATGATAGGATTCTTCAGTGCGACCATAGCTCTTCGAATCCTCGTTTCCCCGTCGCTAGCTCGATCCACAGCGCTCGAACTCGCTGTCGATCGGTGTCCCCGGATGCGATCAGAACAAGGAACAAGAAATCGCATGCAGAACGTACTCACCGATTTCGCAGAGGATGCTTCGAGGAGGATGTTTGGAAAGGTCCAGCAGGGCGACGACGTCACGGCACGCTGCTTCCTCGCCCGACGTGAAACGCAAACTGACTCGCAGACCGCACCGAGCCCGTGTTCCTAAGGTGCTCTATAAAAAGTTTATTGCTCGAACGCGATACCAAATCTTTTTCAAACCAGGTTCGTCGGAACGATCGGCGATCATTGTATCGTTTTAATGCGATCGCCGAACAATGACGCGGTTTCTGGCCGATCAGGCTTCGACATGGTCATGGTGTTTTATTGATTCGGTAGTACGAATACCAGGTGGGTATTGAAATTCTTTCGAAGACGCTTTGTGGTCGGGATATTGTTGATTATCGCGCGAAAAGATGTGCCTTTTTGCCGATTTACCAATTGCGAAAGTAGGATGAAAACATTGGCTAAGTTTGCCGGAGATGTTCGTTTATGGTGTGCAGCGTGGTGTGCGATTTGTATGCAAGAAATGCGGTGATTGTTAGATTTTCAGTAGTATGCTTGCTACTCTGTGTTCAAACAGAAGAGAATTAAGTGCAGGTTCCAGTTAGATGGAAGCATAAATTGTAAGGATAGATTCTAGTATCCTTTTTGTAATGTTGATCACAGTAGCAGCTAAAATAGTGATTTATTTAATCAATTCAGAGATTCAACTACAAACTTCACAGAATTTGATAGCTATACATACTTAAGTATTATGCATGAACAAAAATCCCACTATGTACTTGTTTTAGGCAGAAATTTGACATCAAAATCACTGTACATTTTCTAGCACTGCTTTTCTCTTTAATTGGAGTGTGAGCAGCGAAAACATTGTTGCTCCTTTTCTTTTATTGAAGTCCAATGAATTCTTCGTTATCAATACTCGTGGAAACAATTGACTAATTCTAGAATAATTTCTGAACTTTCTATTGGGACTTGCGTCCTTAAAAAAGAGAGTATCAGCAGGTTTCAAGGAAAAGATGACAAAATCCAATAAAGCGAGATTGGCGTCAACGAAAAACTGTAGGGATACTCCAAAAACAGTATCGAATCACGATGAAATAGATCTGAAAAAGGAATTACCTGGAGGAATTCGCGTTTTCCAGATTCTACTCGTGGCGCGGCCATCGTTACGATGACTCAGGGGGGTCGTCCGATAACAATGAAAAATCGGGTCTGTAGTCATCGAATCGCGGATGGTGTCCACGTCGCGGATCAAAGGATATTCCCCGGAATACGAAGGAATCGAAACGGGTCTTGCACGGCGGAAAATGTTCCAGGTAACGTCCTGCTAAAAAGATAGAGAGAGAGAGAGGGGGAGAGGGAGAGGGAGAGGGGAAAGAGTAGAAAAAAGAAAAGGAAACATCGATCGGCACCGTTCACGATTCGTCCGCGAAGGTGGCAGCACCTCGCCAAGCGATTTCGCGGCGGCGGGGGTAGCCATTGATGGCCGCGTTTTTTCTTTTTGCTCCTGTTTTTTTGTGTTCCCGGTTGTTTTTTCACGTCCCTCTATTCCTCTCGTAGTTGGCAGATTAGGCTAATGCGATGGACCAGATGAGATATGGGCCAGCGAATCGGAGTACAGTACCGGCACGGCAGGGGCGTGACTGTACCCTGGAAACGGCCGTGCCCCGGGCCACAGTCACGACGTGAACTAAGTGCTGGGTGGAGCCCCGTCTAGGCACTACCTACTCGATGGAACCATCATCCTCTCCCTCGAATGTCACGGGGGCAACCTAATGGCTGCCAGCCACCTCCAAAACGGCGCGAATTTCGAACAGGTCCGACAGTACCTTCGCGATCCTCGATCGACTTCCGCTGGACCACGTGCCCGGCTCCGCTAGATCATCGCTCTAACCATCGTCTAATCCCTCTTCGACAACCACGTTGATTCTCCGAATACTTTTTGTGATCCGATCGGCTAATAATTCGATTTATTCGTGAACTGCAGATCCAGGTTGTCGATAATGGTAATCAGATGATTATACCGTGATGGTGAAACTTCGAGATCGTTCTAAGCTGTGTATAATCGCTCTTCAGCTACCATCCACTTCGTTTCAATCGTTTTTGGCTGTCTTGTCGAGTAATTGATGGATTTATTCGCGATCTGCAGATCCAGGATGCTGATAATGGTAATTAGATAATCATACGATGGTTTTAGACGTTAGTCCTTCGTTCATCAGTCTTTCAGATCATTCTCAGTTATGTCTAATCCTTCTTCGACTATCATGCTGCTTTTTCGATTCTTTTAACTCGTCTTGTCAAGTAATAATTGGGTTCAAGCATAGAACTGCAGGCTTAGGTTGTTTCTTACGGTGATTAGATGATTATACGATACTTTGAGACTTCACGATCGTTCCAGGATGTGTCCAATCCCTCTTCAACTGGTGTTTCAATCTTGCTCCAATCCGTTTAGGTTGTTTTGTTAAATAGTAATCGAATTTATTGAGGATCTTCACAGGCTCAGGTTGTTGCTAATTGTGATTTAATCGTAGCACGATAATTTTAGGTATTAATCCTTGGATGACGAGACTCGACGAACGTTTCAAACTGCTTCTAATCAGTCTCCGATTGTCATGTAGCTTATCTGAACCCTGTCAGTCTATTTTACCAAATTACAATTGAATTTATTAAAAAACCTGCATGTCGAGGTCATTGCTCATAGTAAAATGACACGAACGGTAATTGTATTACATAATTTAGCCATCCTGTAGGCTTTTTGCTGTATCCAACGAGAGGATCAATCAAATATCAAAGAAGCAGGTTCAATATTATTACTTGGATCTAACGTGAATCTCGACCCAACTCGCAACCCAAAACTGAATGACAATGTGAAAAGGTAGCCAGCAGCCTACTTCAGGTCATCATTAACCGGAAGTTGGTTAGAATTCCCGAGTGTTAGTCGGCGAGAGTGGCAGCGTCCCCGGCAAATGGCTCGGAAATATAAAACGGTAGAACTCTAGTAGATGCCCGCGAGTAGAGTGACTCATATGTCGCCTGCCACCTTCATGTTACACCCCATAATCTATACAAAATGCGACAGGATTCATCACTTCCGGCAGATTTCGCCGAGCAGTCAAAAGCTGACTGACGCTCAGCTTACAATCTAATCTTCTCCAGTTAAAACCACCGAATGTTCCCCAATGATCAAACGATAATCTCCGTCGGAATCCGAAGCTCGATTAAAAACAGCGTGGTCCATTAACATCTTCATCAGACTGATCCCAGCCTCCACCACCTGGAACAAACGAAACGTGTATTACTCAACAGATTGGTGGCTCTCGCGACAATCTAGACCGCCCAGCGCATCGCAAACAAACATACAATCCTGACAACGACGCGACACGGCAAATCCCCGACGCAAACTGTAGCCGAATCTACGGTACACTAAAAAATCTATCGACAGGTGAGAAGAGATTACATCTCGCTAAGTCGAACGCGCCCGACCTCCACGAGCGACAGACGCTGTCCGGCGTCGTCAATCGCCAGCAATCCCGTCAAGCTCCGCGCAAAAATCAACAAAGTCGCGCGGCGTGTCCCTGGCATAATTCATCGCAATAACTTCTCCCTTAGAAGCGGTGCGAAAACACGATCGCTCGCGAAAAAAAAAAGAAACGCGTGTTTCGCCCGGATCGGTGAGCACTTTTCAGTCGATCGGGCTTCGGCCGGGATATTTTTTCACGTCCGTTTGTCCGTTTCAATCCCCTGTTCAGCCCCGTTCTCCTCATCCATCTGCCTACCGATATGCGTCCGGGGGAATATCTCTCGGCCACTTTTCAATTTCGTCCGACGAATTTCCCAGCAACCTCACCTACCCCCCGCCCCTCCGCCACCTCCAGCTACCGATCGGCTCAATCTGCAGGCTCAATTCGCCGGAACATCAATCCGGCGAAAGTTTCTATTATTTAACCGGTTCGTTTGATTATTTACTTTGCGCCGGTCAAACGTCGAATCGGTCAAGGCGGACACCGGGGGTTGAAAGGTACGGATACGAAAATTAGCCGGCGTGCCAGGAGGCTCGGCTCTCTCTCACCCCTTTACTACCCCCCTGAAAACCCGCGGGGATACTGCACACCAGTGTCATCGGAATATACGGCTAATTGCGAGGATGTTTTGTTGGCCTGTCGGAACTCGAGACCATCTCCCCTTACAAGGTTTTGCATTTAGCCTTTCCGTATCGACGACACGTACAGCACGGAACTCCGCGGAAACCGGGGGAAGTTTCTACCCTAACTTCGCCACCAAAGCGTTAATAGACAGCCCTGTGCATGCTGCGAGTTCGCTTTGCCCTGAGCGTAGGGTGACGAGCCGCGTTCTGATGATAAGGTGACTGTTAAAAATCCGGTGTCTTTAAATATCCCGGAGCAAGAAATACGTATATGCCTTCGACCACTTTCATAATTATGGGCACATATATGGCTGTCACAATGATTCTTACGTCCTTGTTAACAAATTTCAAAGGAAATGTAGAACACGAAAGGCCTGTAGTACCTCCGAGGAAAATTATTTTCAATAATGAGTAGACTGCCGATTTTATGCATATATGGCAAAAATGTGTAACCACAATTTGAAGCAGTGGACATATTAAAAAGATTTAAAGACATCAGCGTATCGATTTCAGCTTAATCAGATAATTAAAAGAAGAAAGAAATTTTTATTTCACTTCTGCGTCTTGCAATCAATGCAAATATTTTTTATCTTGCATAAAGATCCGCAGTCTAATAATGAGGATATAATAAAGACAATAATATGACATCGGTGCAGTATGTTAACAACAAAAATTTCTGGGAAAATGCACCAGACAATACGAAATTTTCATGGCGGCTCCAAGACAATACCAGTAAAGATCAATTGATAGCGGTAATGCTGGAGTCACGAGACCTTTCCGACCAACTGCGTACAACGAGAGACAAGACAGTGACAATGACCAATCGCAGACGGTACCGAGCCCAGCACAAAGGGTTTTCCAATAATTTTGATGTATCGATCGCGACCGCGACCGCGCGGCGGCGCGATCTTATCGTGCGTACAATCGTCGAATAATTCTCGGGGCGTTCGTTGGTGCCGGGGCTCCGATTGATTCGTTAATTAAGTCGTGGAAATACTTTTGCGCGCACGCGACAGGACGTATTAATCGGCGAGCGCCGGAGGTCATATATTGTTTGTGACGCTTTAGACGCGAACATTGATTGCGAGAGAGACGCCGGCGTCGCGTTTGCACGAGGAGAGACGTGGTGTGTCGAGGGGGTTGGTTGAGGGGTTGCGGGGGTGGCTGTCCCGGGGGAGGAAACGAAGGAGAGGGGGCGGCGATATTATTGATTTATGTGCCGTTCTACGTTATGTATTCCAGCTCCTACACCGAGGCACCGAATGATCCGAACCTGGCCTGCAACCGTTCTCCAACGGTTTGAGCTTCGACTTTGAATATTCTGACGCCGGGGACACCCTCTACACGATCTACTTCGTCTACACTAAGCGTGAACATTGTCTTTCTGATCATGGACGTCGGTTTGAATTCCCCTGGTAAATTGCTTGCGCGAATTTCAAACGACTTTTATATTCTTCGACTGCGGACGGGGCTGCAGTTTCAGAGGACTGTTAGACGAACGTTTGCGACTTTAGGGGTTGATATTATAACCACTGATAAGCTAAGCTGTTGAGGCTGGACGATTGAAACTGTCTGTACAGATTTATTTGCCAGGGTATCGTTTTAAGAGAAATTAGTAAGATCAGTATTTTAATTCTGTTCGAGGTCTTCGTCAAGGGTTTGCTACGATGTTATGAAGCTGGGGGTTGATTCTAAATACTTTAGACAAAAACTTTCCTAATACTGTTGATTTTTTCTCGTCAGCATTGTAGAGCATTGCGAGATGTATTTCTTCAAAACATTATGCAACTATGGTTGAAATACAATATAATCTTATGAATTTTTGAACGAACAATATAAAACTCCTGAGAAATGCAAGTTCTTTGACCACCTCTGCAGCTTCCTAAGGGGTCCAAGACCTGGATCGTCGTCACCAAGGCTATTCCGCCTGAGTGTTGGTGGATTAGGGTGTTAGAGGAGCTGGAAGTCGCTCGAGGGGCGCGTATCAGAGCGAAACGTGTTGGTTCCTGGGCGTCGAACAACCGCGAATCCGTGACAATTGTCTCGATCATGGCGCAGGCCCGTTCGAGCGCAGTAAATCGCGGCCGATGATCGCGGGGGACAGACGTCACGGAAGCGGGCCGCGATCATCGAGAGGGAAGCGGTCGGCCGCGATATCAATTATCTTCGATGCGAATTACGGTTTCGCGAACCGCTCCGACGCAGCTGGTGGGGAGAAGTTGTGGGTGCCGGAAGTTCAGTTTGGGGATGAGCCCTGCGGGGGTGGCTAGCGCGAAGACAGAGACAGTGAGCCGCAGAGAGCGACAGAGAGAGAGAGAGAGAAAGAGGGGGTAGGAAGCGCCGAAAATTGATGCATTCCCTATGCAAAATAGCAGAAGCACGGCGCTAGTAGTAGCTGGACGACACGCAACCGGGAATCCTCTATGGCTCAGTATCTCTATCTTTCTCTCTCCCAATCTCTGTTTCTCTCTCTCTTTCTCTTGGCTCGTCTGTCTCGCGTCTTGTACCACCACCACCACCGGCCTCCGTCACCTGAACAGAATCGAGAGCGGTATAGGAGCAATTAACACTCTATTAACACTAACGACGCTCATACGTAACAACGGTGCCGCAGGGATTGGATTTATGGTCTGCTAATGGGGGTTACTTTATGCGTTATGCAACCATGCGCGACGCTGGCCGCCTGAATTTTCTAGGAGATCAGAATTCTTCGTGGCATAGAGGATTTCAGGATTCTCCGAGCTAGTGGAGGTCCTGGATCAGTGTGGCAAAGCCTGAACACCCTGCAGCACCTCTAGAGCTTTGGAGCCCTGGATTCTTTCGTCTCGTCTGCTCTAACAGGACGTATGTCGTCGACGACGTGTGTGTGAACATCTAGCAGATTTATAATAACTACTCTTTTCAATCTATAAAGGATGTTCTCATTAAAAATTGGATTTTCTTCTTATTCCACTTTCTGGAAACGTGTCTACATGTAATGCACTATTTTAGTCAGACAGTTTATGGGTTGTTTCTTCTGATGCAAGTCGAGTGCTCCCTCCCGAAATGATCATAACCTAATTCCCGGTTCGTAGGGATCGAAGGCCCGGAAAAAGGGAGAAGCAGGAAACAGGTGTACGCGTAATCTCTCCCCGGCGAAACGCGAGTAAACAAGAAAGTTAGAGGGCTCACCGTTCGTCGAGTGCAGCGGAGTCGAGTGCCAAAGTTCATCGTGAGATCCTGCCCTCCTCACGGAGACGCGGCAAGGCCGGTAAAGTGATAAAGCGGCCATAAATTCTGACCGCCATCCTCCCACCGAGCCCCTCTATCTTGCCAGGCTCTCTGCTCCAACCGTCTCTTCCTTCCCCATCGTCCCTCTCTCCCTTCTCCATTAACCATGTTGCTCCTTGTCGGTCACCTCAGCAACCTGAATGCACCTGCAACAACGGAATTGGCAAAGGTCAGCGAGCGGTTTCGTTGCCTTGGACTCTGCGTCGCTGATACTCACTCGAGTCCTCCATTCGATGATAGCAGAGAACCTCGCTGGATAATTAATGAAGAAGATGAGTTCTTCGGTATGAGATTATACATACTTACCTTGACGATTCGTAGTTTGTTAAAGTTTGCGTTAGTTGGCCATGGGATGGGTTGGATGAGAGGTTCGGATTCTATTGTGCAGCTGTTTCCCAGAGAGTGTTGTCTATTTAGGAGTTAATGCGTTCAATTCTACCAGACCGTCCTTGGCCGTGAATAGCCCTCGGAGACCGCGTCAATTGATCCAACAGACATCCTTGTCGATGCGCAATATTGATCTTCACCCAGTTCGCTACTTCAATTCTGACTCGAGTCGGGGAAAGAAACTATGAACCTCGTCCTGAAGATCTTTTTAACTACCACGGCCGTGTCCCATTCATCTAACTTTTAGCAAGCTGACTTTGAATTTATGCCTCCGTAACAACATTTTTCAAGCCTGAACAGAAACGTATAGAACATGAAAAGTGTTCGAAGAACTAGGTAACGTAACGCAAATAAAGAATTCTTTAATTAAGAAGATATGGAAATTCGCGAGTTGCGTTTAATGTTGCGCATCGTTTTAGAGGGTTAAAATTCTCGCAAGAAAAGACTGAAGCTCTCGAGGGTGACGATGGTGGAAGAATGATTCCCAGGATGACTTCCAGGTCCTCGGCGACGATTTCTACAGCAAGGAGCATAACCGGGACAGCTGTGAATGGAAATTGGGTCAGGCAAACAGGAATTCCAGTCGGAATGGAGACGTGTCCCGTGTGTCCCGGCCACCTCGGAGAAGAAACTGTTGCAGCTGCAGTTTGGCGAAACGTCGAAATCCAATATCGCAGTGTTCCAGGCATACCTACCGGGCCGCCTAGAAGCTAGGCTAGCACACGGTATGCTCGTTGCAGCGCAGGGGCGAACAGACAGAAATCCCAATAAATCATCCCGTCACGAGCCGTGAGCCAAGGCGGAGCCTCTTGCCTCGTATTAGCCAATAATAATCCTCTCCGAGGTGGAGGCCATCTTGGATTATACAATGGTTCCTTCCGCCACAATTCGTATAAATGCAACCTTCGGGTTACCCGGCAACCTTTCCGAAGGGTCCCAGTGGCGTAACCCAGCCGGCGAATATTTTCGCTCGGCCGTGAAACGCCTTCCTGGATCTCCTTTGGTTTTCGACCCCGCGACGATCGTTTGTGTGCACAGCGAATTTCGCGAGCTCGATACTATCGATCGGAAATTGAGGAACTGACCATAGAAGTCGCATTCATTGTTCGTTCGATTTTTAGAGAATTTTTTATAGGATTGATCTAAGAACGTCAGAGTTAATTCTCCAATTAACATTTTCTGTTTCCGAGCTACCGGGTGCCCTCCATTTTGAAGCTTCCATAGGATCGAGCTTGCCAACGTCGACGATCGATTAGAAAATTTTGTAGAAAATTGCTTAGAAATTAATTGAAATCGAAGGAGAAGAAGCAGCAGTGGCTCGATCAATCTCGAGAATCGAGGTCGACCGAACTCGACCGGTTCGAGAGTGTATCTCCAGTGGCTCGAGCCCCGAATCGATAAAGTTTGGCTCGAGCGTGAACGAAAGTTGAAGAGGAGAACGTGCATATGTATATATATCCGGTTATGTTCCCTTAGTTGACGTGCGAGACGATAGTTTTCATATTCAACCACAATTTATTTCTCGTTTTCAAACACAGCTATTATAATTAATATAATTATTATTAATATGGACAGACTCTTATATAATATAATACAATACGGTTTAGACTTGTCGACATGATAGCGTATAATACTATTATCGTTTCCCATCGTCGTCGTCGTCGTCGTCGTCGTAGTCGTCGTCGTTTCATTATTCATAATACATAGCTCATTCGCGTGGCATATCGTTCGTCATTGCAATCGTATCGTTATTATCGTAATCGTCGTCACCATCACCCACTATCATCATCATCGTCATCGTCGTCATCATCATCAACATCGCTCCAATTTTTTATTTCGCACGCATTCTCTCTCTCTCTCTCTCTCTCTCTCTCTCACACACACACGCACTCTTTCGCGCTCTTTCATGTGTGTACATTTAGTTTACATAATGCGGGACACTACAAAATAATTATATACGTTTATCATAATTCGTAATACTATTATATTTATATTTATATTTATATTCATATCCATATTTATATTTATATTTAAATATATATATATAATTTATATTTATATTTATATATATATAGATTCATTTATTTATATCATCTTTTCCTCTTATATCTCGGTAAAGTGGCGCAGCCTACACATTTTTTTCGGCCAGTAGGCACACACCCCTATCTAACGTTTCAATTTTTTCTTTTTCCTCGTTTTTTTTTCATTCGCATCGCCTAACCGTTTCGAACGTTTTGAACGCGGCGTTGTACCCGATCTTCTCGTGTGTCTCTGGACGTACACCGATGCATCTATGCAGGTGTGTACACGTTCAGTGTAGGAGTGTATGGATAGACGCGGAGGTCGGTGTGCGTAGCTCTCTCGCTTCTGTATAATATAACATGTACATAGATGGTTCCACCGGATTCGGTCGGGGCAATGTGTCCATGGAACACTGTGCGATGACTCGAGTGTGCGGCCGATATGGGGGTAGCTGGGGGTGTGAGAGGAGAACAAAAAAAAAGAAATTAATCTCCGGGATCCCGGTTACACCGCTCTAACCGGTGTCTGACAAATCGTGGACGCTGCTACAGCGAAACACTGCTCGCTGCGATATCTTTGGGGCACTAATACTTTTGCTGTTTACGTGGCTGGGGCGATTTCTCATTTTTTTTTTTTTGAGGATGTTGGACGTCATCCTCGTAGATAAGTGGATCTGCTCGGCTTGCAAATCAAAATCAGCTGTCTATAATTGAATTTTTTGGAGCTCCAAGGGAGGGTTCAGAATTTAATGAAGTATTATCAACGAATACTTAATTTGATAAAGATGAAAGAATATTTCGAGAATGCAGCAGCCAGAAATATTAAGGAAAAACCTTGGGAATATCTCAATAGAAAAATGATTTTAAAAATCGCTTAAAAATAGTCGAATAAAAAAACCGTAAAATGCAGCACACAGGAGCGATCATGAGCGCGTTAGGTGACGCCAACATCGCGGCTCTTAACAATATTGTCATCCTTTTACACTATGTCCTCCGCGACAGCTGCGGGCGAGCGGGTCAGTCCCGGGTCGTCGGCAGCCGTCGACGATGCTCGTATATCGTTACAGTACCGTATCAATAAATAGTTAATTAATTAGTCCTCTGCTACCGTTACTTTGTAATTCTTTTAGTCTATTAAACAGGTACCTACTTTACCTACGCGGTATCGTATACAGTGGTCGCGTTTCGCGATTCGACGCCGCGACGTCAGACGTCGCCTTTCACATTGCCCCGCCGATAAGAACGAAAAAAAGGAAATGTCTGCGCCCGCCATCCGATTCAAATGGAATTATTTACAAGAGCGTAACGACGCTATGCGTTACTCTACGGCCGTTCGACACCGCCTAAAGAAAATTCCTTAGACGGCGAACGAGCCAAGAAAAACAGAACACACTCCCGAATAAGTACTATTGTTGACCCGCGAGGTAATTTCTAAAAGTAAAAAGGTTTGACGACTTGGAACGACTCGTAGTCTCTCGAGACGACGATCCCACGAAGAAACTGATTTCTCTGATTAGACGTTTTAGGATTTTATTTTTTTTTTTTTTGTGGTGCATCGTTCTCGCCCACGTGTATCACCGGGGGTCTATCAGTCTTCACATAGAGCGGAACCCGTTGAAATCGAATTGCAAAAGGACGATGCTTCTCGTTAACAATGACGACAACACCTGCGAACTGCGCGCGCGAGTCGGGCGGGGAAAAGCGATTACACGCTACCGTATTATTTCTCTTTTCTCTCTCTTTCTACTTGTCTGTATTTACAAAATGCATCGCGGTTGTACAACTTCCGGAGAATCGGACGATTCGGCGCGGCGGCTATTCGCCAAAATTCGAAATCGAGATCTCGTGTACGACGCTCTCTCTCTCTCTCTCTCTCTATCTTTCTCCCTCACACACTCTGAGACTCTCTCTCTCTCTCACTCTCTCTCTCGCGGTGGAAATTAAAGCCGATAGAAAACGCTGAACGACATATATATCACTATGCTACGGATGTTCCTGCGTTCTGTAGCCAGTCAAATAAATATGTTACCGTGAACGCAATAGAATTCGATTTTCCCCGTTCTGCTTTTATAAATAGGGCGACTAAGATCATGGATCCGCACGAACATCCGCAGGTTTCGGTATTTTTGGTGTGGAACGTCAGGAAGAATGCGGTACGCGTGATCTTATAGAATGTAGCAAACAATCTCTCTCTCACACTCTCTCACAATCTCTCTCGTTATGAAGTCGATATGACATCGTTCTGTTTTTTTCTCGTTCCTCGTTGTTCCTCGTGTGTGTGTGTGTGTCCATTCGCATCGTAAAAAAGACGGTTAGTTGAGTTGCTCGGGATGATGAACGCGTTCGTGTTGCGGCACACGGAGTGATGGATCTCGCGCTGCCTTCCGAGGAACGGTGATGGCGATGCCATTCCCGTTTTCGTTACGTATTTAGGTAGATACACACAGGTATCCTAGAAAGGTATACGAAATCTAGCGACGCCTGTCCGGAGAGCGACAGGCGGTCAGGAACTCTTCGGCGCGTGGGCGTGCGAGGACGTGGCTTCGTATTCGCCAATTGCCAAATGAAAACGCTCTATCAAACACCCTTCCAGAAAAAAAAAACAAAACATCTTCGGCAACCCGTAACCAACACCGTCCATATCTGGGACAGTCTCGTAGACTTGATTTTTCGATCGTCATTGAGATCGCCTCTAGCTACCAATCACGTAAGACACTCTAAATGCCAATTTATGTCAGAAACAAATTCAAAGTGATGTCGATTTTTCTTTCGAGTTGATGTTGCGAAAATTGCACGATGTCGGTTACGGGTGAAAATAAAAAATGGCCCTCGTTAGAGGCCCGCAACTGGTTCAACCCTAACACGTTCATTGGGGGTTCTTGTGCGAGAGACGTTAGACTAAACCCACATTTCCCGTAGACCTCGAATCAGCTAATTGTGTTTCGTTTGTAACTACACAGCGGACCTTTATGCAAAATAAAAATGTTCTTTGAACGAGCGGCATGGCAGTCAATTAAAAAAGCAATTAGAAGGCAGTCAGTAAAAAGAATCCATCTCACGACGCAAACAGCAATTCATCAAACATCTTTCAATATCGTTGAGTATAAAACGAGTGAATTCTTGTTCGGTAGAACGTACGAGGGTTGAAACGCAAAGACGCCCTTACACGATGTTTCTTATACGGACAAACTCATCTTAAATGCATTGCGGACTTAATTTGAAACCGAGTGAAGCAGTGCGTTTATGAAGTTCATCGTGTACGGGCTCTCCGGGAGGGATCACTCGGTAGAACAGTCTCTCTCTCTGGGGTATCCGGTGCGAGAAAAGCAAGGTTTGC
Source organism: Lasioglossum calceatum (assembly GCA_963966675.1). Classification (NCBI taxonomy): domain Eukaryota; kingdom Metazoa; phylum Arthropoda; class Insecta; order Hymenoptera; family Halictidae; genus Lasioglossum; species Lasioglossum calceatum. The sequence goes on along the minus strand of OZ016543.1, from coordinate 15,849,969 downwards.
GGTTGTAAAAAACATTTATTGGACAATGTAATGAAAACATAAGGGAGAAGGGTGCGCCTGTTGCGCGCAACACGGCGTCAATAAATATTACGCGGAGCTACATGAACATAAGTGGCCGAAAGCTGGTTGTCAAGCGCGTTTTGGATCAGCTCTGCCTCGGAATCTCTTATATCTGTGGAGTCTGCGAGCTCCCCGGATAGACACATCGATTCTATGTACATGATCGCAAACCCCACGGATTTCGGTGAAAGGATCGATCGACATCCTCTTTATTATTTTGTTTCTCCTAGGACCACCGCCCCCGCTCGCTGCAACCGACATGCCCGTTTCCTTAATTCTATTTAATTATCATCTTAAGACTTAGGCTTTAGACGTGAACCTTATCGTTTAAGCGCTAGCTTAGTGACTCACTTCGCACGTGCGCACACCGTAGCCGCCTATTATCTCTGGTTTTTACGTATTCTCTCTCTCTCTCTCTCTCACTCTTTCTCTCACTTTCATTCTCTCTCGTTCTCTCTTCGTTTCCCCCCTTTCGACCGGCGTTTTTAATCCTCTTTGCCATCGCGCTTTAACTCTACGGTACAATCACGGCACTCGTTTCCGACTTTGTTTAAATTACGTATATCCGTTAATTTTTACGCGACTATATAAGAGTAAAGATAAAATATATAATTTGCATTTTACACATCCCGGTCGGCGGAGGATTCGTGCCACCCCCGCCTCTCTAGTCGTCGCGTTTCTTTTTTTTTCTCTTTGTATATATATATTTTTATATATATATATATATTTATTCTATATATATATAAGTAGTAGTTCGCTATCCAATGGATACAAAAATTTTCACTTTAAGCTAGCCTGGTTGTTCACGACGATCGCTCGACGATCGCTATCCCCGATCGCGACGCGCCGATCCTTTCTTTATATTCTGTTCCACGGAAAAATCTGCCTTCCGGCGGTTTTGCAACTTAAAGCAGAGATATTGAGTAACACGAGATATTATTGCACAATTCGATTTGATTACGGCCGGTGTTTCCACGTGTCGCGAACGATCGCTAGAAAGAGAGACACCGGTGATTAATTCGCCGATATCGGCTGCCGATCTTTTTCGTCTCGCGCGGTAGATAACAGGGCAGAGAAACGATTTTTCATTTTTTGTTGTTCGCAATGCCGAACGCCGTTCGAATTGAGACAGAACGATCGACCCGACACCTTTTGCCGATCATACCGAAACGACCAGGATTAATGCCGGCGACCGGAGCGGTCGCGAGAAGTCGCAGAAAACGGTTTGTCAGGCAGGCATTTATGCGTGAAATTTCGCCTGCGCTCTCGGTTCAACACTGTGTCGTAACACGGTTGATACAGTGACGCAACCGGGCAATAAATACTTCCTTTGTCTCGTGCGCCGCACCCTAACGCTTCAATGCCGGTCATTACCTGGCCTACATAGATCGTATCGCTGATTAATGTACCCAGAATTAACACATGTCTCACTTACCTACCGCGGGACGCGCAAAAATCCGCCACGAATCGTGTGAGGTTAATCGATTCATCGCGGGGGTTATAAATCGTAATCGATAGCCACCGACAATCCAGCTAACCTCCGGCGGTTTGCTGATCTGAAAGATACTCTACTCGCGACGCGTCTTTTCTTGTTGTTGTTGTTGTTTCTCTGATTGACGCGCTCGGCACCCCGACATCTTACCCTGGTCATCACCAGACTAGGACAAATTTTTTGGGAACGGTGATCAAGAATTTTTGAAAATATCTGGGCTTGACCTCAAGAGGGAACCACAATTCTTTTCCGGAGCTGTTATGAACGATTTTCTTTTGCAAATTCTTTTAATGTCACACTCGGTTCAAAACGTATAAGATTCGACTTGATCAGTTTTCCTTTAAAAAAATCTTGTGATGCGTTTCAAATAAAAATCGACGGACAACAATGGAGCGATTAAAACGCGTCTCGATTTTTACCGACTTCCAAATACGAAACAATGGCAGTGAAAAAAGATGCGGGTCGAAAAAAACGAGGTATCAAAGACGCAGCTACTTCGTCCAATCCTCCCCCTCGTTCAGGCGCGTACAATTAAAATAGCGGATGTTTTGCGGCAATCGAGACACGAAGGATAATCAGCGGAGCCATGCAATTACGGGGCAGTGTCTCGGCGGGCGTTTCATTCATTATTTATCGCCGGTGTTTCTCTTTCCTGAAAAGTTTTACGGAAACCCGTAACCGAGAGACCGATACGAAGCCCGTCGGCGGCGATCGAGCTTAATTGACGCCAATTTGCCCGGGCAATTTAGGATCGCGACCCCTTTCGCCGGATAAACGTACGTTTCGGTGGTGTTCCCTTTCCTCTCTTCTTCCCCAACCCGCAGGTTCGCGAAAAAAGAAACAGAGAAGATCGGCCGTTCGCGAGGGACAGCGAGCGATCGTCGACGAAGATCTTCCGTTTTTCACAGTTCGTTGCTCCTCAAGGACAAAAAGTTATACATAAATAAATCTCTCGAGAAAGAAAGGCCGGCCGGTGCTCAATCGATGCGCGTGCGCGAGCTGGACCATGTATTACGTATATCAGTTCCATAGATCTCCCGTTTTCCCCCGTGATCGTTCTCCAGTTTTACTTGCGCGGGTCGAACGAATTCGAAAAGAAAACCCCGCGAAACGCTGGCGCGTTCTCACGACGGTTCTCTTTCCGACATTCGGAATTCGCCCCGCGTTACGAGATCCACAAAGATCGCCCAGGTTCCCCTCAAATGGCTCGTGTTCGCCCCCTCTTTTTCGCCTTTTTCCAAAATTTTCTCTCTCTCTCTCTCTCTTTCTCTCGTTCTCTCTCTCGCTTTAAATACCCTCCTCTAATCATTTATACAATTATCTTACGTATTCGTTAATTATCGTTTATTACGTGTAATCGTAGATTGCGTGTATACAAGGTAGAAACTAAATTAATGTCGATCTAGGTTTACAAACACAGCACAAGAATTCTTCGCCGCGGCGGAGTTCTCCGACGTGTCGGCCACGCGTGCCCGGCGCCGGGCATCGATAATTAATAGTTGTTATCGGACCGACGATTGTTGTTGGTTCGGTACTGCTTGGCACGCTTAACGCGTTGCGCAGATGCTCCGCATCCGGACAGAATCTTGAAATGGACGTGAAAATTGTGACTAGGGGTTGCTGTTAGAATAACGCGGCTGGTCCTGTTGCTCTTTCCGAGCAGTCTCAAGTGTCCGAGCTGTTACTCGATATTTGAACAATTTATAGTCGCGATAGTAGCGCTAGAGTGTCTTGAAGAGCATGGAAAAGAAGCTGCAAACAGATACGTAGCTCGTAATAAACTAATTTTTTTTCAATTTTCACTTGGATCACTTTCATAATTATGGGCACAAATGAAGAATGGCTAGAACAGACTCCTCTAAGTTTGTACGAACGACTGAATGAATGAATGAACACCATCCCAGTCGGAGCAACAGGGCTAGCGAAGCGCAGAACACTCATCGATGCAACACGGATGACGAATTCGATTTTCTGGACCATGTGTAATTGTGAAAGTTAGCCTGGACATTTCCAATGATTTGACAGTACGCTAACACGCCGGTCACTCGAAGAGGGTAAAGAGGTACTCTGAATCATTTCGCGGCGGAGTAGAGTTTTCTGTCGGCGGCTTTGCTCTCTAGTGTCGCTATTAAGGTGCCAAGCGGTTTCATGCCGAAAGCATCCTATTCCAAAAATACGCTACGAATTACATCACTTGGTAACTTGGCCTCGTGTCGCGCGGAGCAGCGGTAAATTTTGCGCCGACCAGTTCATTCGAAAAAGCTCGCGAAAATCGGCCGAGTCTCGGTACTGTATCGAGGATCGCCGCTCTCTTTATTTACACGAAATCAGTACGGAAACGTCGGCGCCTCTGTAAACAAAAAGATGTCTTCGACAGTTTCAAAATTAGGTATCTGGATAAAAAGAAAAGTCTAGGATGTGCAGCGAGCGTCAAGATAGCTTTGGCGTGAAAAATTGAATATTGTAATTTCCACTGAAGATGTAGAGAATTGTGATAATAAGTTGAACTGTCGAAGGCACTCTTTGTTGAAGCGGACGACGTAGGTGTACGAAATCACGACAGAAATAAATAACGGACAAATCGAGTCTCTGACACGTTCTTCAAGCAGTAACCGACGAAATAGTACGATTCAAAGAAAAACGAAACGGCAAATGAATATACGATGTCATAGATAATTTCTGGACTGACCTTGTCGACGCCACTGACGAAGAACTGTCAAAAATCTGCTCGATTCTGCTCCGCCGGAGGCCTCCGCTCTCTCAAACCACCGTTTCCACTCTTTCATCGGTGCGGCTCGATTCCGCAAAGAGATTTGATCACCGAAAATCACTGGAATTGAACCAATTGCAAGCACACTAACACTTTAGCTCCCGCTCTCTGCCTCTCGCTCTTTCACTGGTATCACCATTCTCGAATTTATTCCAGCTTGCTGCTCTATTCGTGTGCGCGCGGATGTTTGCCGGGATTGGTTTCCACGTTCTTCAAAGCGTTTCCTCTCGAGATCCTCTGGAGAAAACATATCCGATGATCACACTTGGCACGTTCGCGATTACCTGGATACCCTCGCTGAGCCACCGCGGTATTTTCGGTCGAGAAAAAACCTATCTAAACGATCCTCCACTATACAGAACACTAAACCGTTTCTTTTTTTGTTCACCTACTCGCTAAACAGAGACACGACAGTCTCCTCTTTCTCCGCTATTTCGCCTAACCGCTCTACGACTCTACGCGTGTACGACGTAAGAGAATAAATAATAAAACGCTTTTACTAAGGTATATTCGCGCGGTATCTCCACAGACTTATGCTCAATCATATCAACACTCGGATGCATACATACACGGACGCACATTCTCTCTTTCTCTCTCTCTCTCTCTCTCTCTCTCTCTGTTTTACGTTATCCCTTTCATCCCTCTCTCAGCGTGGCGCGTCGTTCCCGTATATATTGTATACGCTCATATACATATATATTTCTATATATATATATATTTGTATGTATATGTATATCACTGTACACGCATCCACGGTGTTCGCATTCGCACTTCTACTTACAATTAGATCGTTCGCAATTCCCACGAGCGGCGTCGCGACTCTTTCAAGTACGTATATTCGTTTCTTTTTTCTCTCCGGCGTTCCTTGTTTATCCCTATCGTTAATTATATAGGCTTTAGTTACAATTACATTCGGTTAAATGTAATAGAGGTTAACGCGGTTCTGATTAGCATGTGATCCAGTTTCTCTTTTTACTGTTTCCTTTTTTATCATTCGGTTCCGATCCGTTCTTTCCCTCGGCGTTCCGCTACATTACGATTATTATAAGATCGCGTGTCCCTATAAATCTTCATCCGACTCGTTCGTGTGTCCCGTTTTCCATTCCGTATTCCCTTGTGTCCTCGCCTTATCTCGTATTCCGCTTCCTCTTCCTCTCATTCACTATATATATATTTTTCTCTTTTTCTCTCTTTCTCTCTCTCCGTTTCTTTCTCTCTGGCTATCTTCGTCCCTTTGTCATCGTCCTGTCCCACGTGTTCACTATCATATCCACGCTGTCAGTCGGCTACACACGTTCGTTTCTCTATATTTCCCTTCGTCTCTCTTCTCCATTTTTGGTACGAGCAACTTGTGATTAACACGACAAAATAAGCGTCATTGCTGTTTTCAGGGGGTTGTGTACGTGTGTGTATGTGTATGTGTGGCTGGATGTGGGCGCTAGGGGGTTGGTTGTATCTTCCACTTCTTCTTCTTCTGCTTCTTCGGGGGAGTACGTATTTGGAGGTCGTCGGGGGGTTGCAGGGCTGGCGGAGTGTGGCGCGGGGGGTGGTTTGGTTGGAGGTAGTGCTGGAAACAAGGTATTAATGACCCTGAGAGAGATGAGACCTCTTTGGAAGTTCCACTCCTCGGGGCACTCTCAACCCTGCGGCGATGTCTGCGGCGAGATCTCCGTGTCACCGTCGCCGGAACCCGGCTCGCCCTTCGTTTTGTTCTCTTTCTTCCACTTCATCCGTCTGTTTTGGAACCAGATTTTGATTTGCCGTTCCGTCAAACACAGCGCGTGAGCGATCTCGATGCGTCGCCGCCTCGTCAGGTAGCGGTTGAAGTGGAACTCCTTCTCCAGCTCCAGGGTTTGGTATCGGGTGTACGTTTGCCGGCCTCGTTTCCTCTCTGAAACATCAAACATCGATTGTCCTTGTTAGATCACATTAATTTGTCATTCTTTCTGTTATGGATTCTTGGGGGACCGCGGTCTAAATTGCCCGAATAGCTGACTCGCATTGAGGCTTCAAGGTGGACCATCATTCTAGACCAACATCTCGCTAAACAATTTTTTGACTCATCTGGCGTGATAAATTATAGGGGGAACAGGGTGTAACTAATTCCAAGACCATAATCTTCGAGCAACTTCCTGCTGAAAAATTTTTTTACTCTTTCCGGTGTTATGGTTTCACGGGGTACCCGGCTCTGAATCACTCAAACAGGTGTCTGGCTTGGAGATTCCAAGGTGGACCATTCTTTTTTAGATTTTCGATTTTATTTTATGCTACATCGTGCACATTATAATTGCATTTGATAGAAACATCCCTAGCAGGTTTGTTAACAGTTCAACGATCTAGTGGAATACTTAAAGAGGATGAATGGGGCAGCTTGACCTTGATCCTCGGGTCTGTCTGCTTGGATAAACGAGCACGATTTACAAGTTCGACTCTCCTGATAACGATGCAACTGCACCTACAGCTGTATGCGCACAGAGTGGAAAACTTGAGCAACACTGTAGAGCCGCAGATTCCATTCCAGAGAAGCGATTTTTTCCCATTTAAGAAAATCACCTGTCACATCAGCAAATATCAAGCACATTCCTCGAGAAACGACAAATGTAAGAAAATAAGAATTAAAAACTGCAGAATTTATCGTAGGTTATCTAACAAAACTTTATAGCTCGCGATGGAATTGAGCAACTAATAAAAATGCAAGAGATAAAGAATGCCAGAGAGCAGCATCAAGTCATTTGTCTGACCACGAGGCAGCAAGCGTCACTGCCATAACAGAAGTGGCTGACACTACTTCCGATAACGGCGAGGAAAGCTTCGTTTGCATAAATGGAGTTCTCTTGTACCATTCGTGAACCTTCAACCGTGTATCTTAATGCATCAACTCGCGCCGACTTCTGCGATCAATCGCACGTGTCTCGACAATCATTTCCCTTAAAACCGCGAATAAACTCATTCACGTTCCTTATTTCAGAGAACTAGCAGAACCGACCACAATTAGAGAAAATTGATAAAACAGTATACAATAATTTCGCGAAGTTCTTTCAATGTTGGCCGGATCATCAAGGAAACTTTTCAGTGTAGAAAGTACTTCGGCAATGAAACCCAAGGAAACTGGAAAGGCAATTAATCGCTTCGAACAACTGATTGAATGAACGCCTACGTATTGCCCGGCAACCTGCGTCTAAACATTGGAATTTTTCGCACGCGAAGACAAAACTGCCATGAAGACAAAGCTCACCGGTTTCGTGGGCGCAGTTCCGCGTATGATAGATACCTAACAGATATCCGTGACATGATCTGCGCTCGGTGTGGCGGTACACGAATCCCGAACAAGAATATTAATTGTGCTCGGGAAGGGAGCAAGGGAAAGGGAGAAGTCGTGTGCATGCACAGATAGAAAGAGAGAAAGAGATAGAGAGGTTAGGACGGGTCTTCGAGGTAGCCTGCGTCGGTGCGAGCCTTCATACAGTCTCGCGCAGGCATAATCTCAAAGGGTTAGGCTGGCTGTTGCCACACGAGCGCAAGAGGGCAAAACGAGAATATTCGAGGTACGAGGGAGGGAAAAAAGAAGAGGGGAGCCTGGGGAGAAGGACGAGAAGAAGAAGAAGAAGAAGAAAACTCCTTGGTGAGCATTCGAGGCAAACGCCGCCCGTCGCGCTGTCGGCCGATGAAGACGGATGGCGACTCTCCTCCAAGCAGAGAGGAGAGAGAGGAGAGAGAGAGAGAGAGACCGTTTCTCGGAGGGTTCTCTCCCGTCCCTTCAAGACTGGACCGAGAGGTCCAAGAGAGAACGACTCTGGGAAGATGCCCTCTTGTACCCTCCCTGAGGCTACGGTCTCAAATTAACAACGTACCAATCTCTAGCCTCCTTACTTATAACTAGACTGCGGATCTTCATGCGTTTATAGCAAAATTGAGTGGATGACATTCAAAATTGTAGGGAAATATTGAAAATCGAAGATGCCAATAGATTTATCATCTATTAAAATTATTAAGGGAGGAATAACGTTAAATTCCCATTCTATTTCTTGCAATCGACGCAGACAATTTTCACTTTGCATAAAGATCCGCAGGCTACTTTTAACTTTTAACTATTTTGTTCTAGCTCCCTCCGGGCTAGGATGATGTCTTCCAGATTGCTTGTGCAACGGAGTGAGTTTTAATGAGATCCTCTCGAACAGTGCATTTTATCAAATTTTTCAACAGCGACGGGTATTTTCATGCACGACCATTTGCTATCGATTCCACAGGAGTCCCGAGGTCCTCAGCAAGCCCCAGCATCCAGTGCATCGAAATAAATAATCGCGGCAATCTGTACGCATCTCGGAAGCTCCCCGAATCTCCCCCGATAATATTGATCGTTCACTAAGTGCGCGTCAATTTGAGTAACAGGCCGCGATCAATCCGGCCCGAAATAGGTCCGGGCCAGGTTTCCCGCGAAGTTGGAGTTCTAGTCAGCCAATCAAAGGACCTCCGGGATAAACATAGACACCCGCAAAGTTTCATCAAAGAGGTCTGTGACGAGATTCTCGCTCGCGCTCTCGCAGCTGATGGCGGCTGCCGCTGTTGCAGTGTCGTCGTCGTCTGCGCGACTTATTAATGTTCATTCGTCAGACGGTTAATGAAGGTGGCTCCTCCGGCCGATGGGCTACATTCTGACCCAGAAGATCATCAAAGCGTTCACGGAATAATGAAACGGCCGGGAGTCACGCTCGAGAACCAGGCCCGCGCGCCGATTAGTTCACGCCTCTTTATCGATAACAGGCTTATTACCTAATTGCCAGGGACCGGCAAACGAAGGATTTACGTGTACCCGTGTTACCCGGGGATAGAAGAACGTGGACCGTCCGAGTAATTGGCCCAAGTCAACTGTGGTCAAAGTGGCAAAGCAACAAACACGTCTCTCATGCCACCGACAAGTTAAAAGCGGTCGTTGACTGATTCCTGGTACTCGGACCGCTTCCTATTAAACTTCGTTTGTCCTACGGAGAACGGAGATAATATCGGAAGAATACTCCAGTTTTAGACCATAAGCTCGTTAGGCTGCCTCGACGGGAACACGGTCGCAACTACGAAACCGCTCCAAATTCCGCGGATCAAACGGGCTCGATCAATTTTCCCGACACGGAATCCGCCTGATAAAACGACGAGCGGACACCTTCGCCGCTGAGAAACCATAACTTCGTTGCGAACGACTATTACCCTAATAACTGGGTTGCTGATATTGCCAATATCCTCCGCGGTTCAATAACGCTCCCGACTCGAGTTCATTCACGGAGAGCGGATTAGACATTGAACTGTTCGATTTAGGTTGACGAGCTGGCTGCGAATGTAATTGGCATGTGTGTGGAAAATCGTGTATTAGTAGATTGTGTAATGAATTCTACGATATTGAATTATCTGTCTTCCGGCAGGAATGTTCCTCGAGGTGTTGGGCTACTGTTTAATGGGTATGCGCAAAATGGGCGGATACCATTTGTGCCCATAATTATGGAAGTGGTCTAAGTGAAAATTTAAAAGAAATGAGTTTATTCTCATTTTATAAAATAGCAGAGGTATTAACAGTATTTTTAAAAAAATCACTCGTCCAGTCCCCGATGTATTAAGATTGTTAAAGAAAAAAGCGAGCACAAGTACAGATCCAGCTATCGAGCGTTTCGAGCAAAGTTCACTCGACTCAGCAATGAGTTACTGGGTCTTTTTTCGGAAAGGTAGGCGCCGAGGTAACAATATTAGTTCCGATCCTAGGCGCGCAACGAGAGAGTCCTTGAGACGGTGCGAAAGCGTTATCCGCGCGCGTGATCTCCGGCAAATTAATCACCGCGGTGCACAGCCTTACCGGCACGAAGAATTTCATGGCGTTTTCATCGTGCGAGCACGTCGTGGGAAACACGGGCGCGCCGTGCCAGAGACGAGGGTGTGAGATTTTCTTTTTCCCCGTTGATCGGAGCGAGTGGAACACTGGGACAGCTGGAACAACGTTGCCGGTGGCGATTAGGTGGTACCACTGGGTGAACCCCGTTATTAGGTTCTCGCGGTCCGCTGAGCCGAAAGAGCCTGGCAGGATTTACTGCCCATGGCCTAAAAATTAGGATCGCTCACGATTTTCGGTGTTGTTCGTGTTTCTCATCGAGGTCTGAATGATTTCTATTTCACTCCAATTTGTCGCACTTCGAATAGAAAATTTTTATTTTGTCAATTATTTTTGAAATCCGTCGAAATAGACAGCTGACCAATCGAGGACTGTGTCGATTTCCGAGCTTGCGACCGATAGCGAAAGCTGAGCCCTTATTATCTGTGACTGTGGGGATGAGTGGGGTGTTAAATAGGTCGATAACAAGAAAACCTGGGACGGTGGGTACCCTCTGGGTTTCTGCTGAACCGGCGTGTTCTGATGGCGGCGTTGCTCTCTCGCGGACGGAGGTGACTTTAAACGCGGGGCAATAAATTAACGGCGTTGGGTTACGCAAGGATCAAATGTCCCCTGGAGTATGCCCGAGAGATTTATGGGTCTGCCTTCACTGGCGCAGCATGAAGGAACGGAACGGAACGGAACAGAACAGAACAGAACGTACACAACCGTACTGGCTTATTATAGGCTAGTTGCTCCGCTTCTCCGCTTCTCCTCGAGAGCTGAGCTTGGTCTCCTTTCAGAGCCGCCGCAGGATACACGCGCGCAGGACTCTTTTCAGACGAACTAGCTGGCTGGCTAGCTAGCTAGCCGGATGTTGTAACCCGCTAATAAGGCGCGGCCACCACTCGCTGCCCAATTAAGCTAAGCTTTACGTGGGCACCTTAAGGCCAGGCCTTGAAACGCTCTTCGATTAGATACCCTAGATATCCCATTAATTTTATCGGTCTACCCTCTCTGTATCCTCCTCGTCCTCCTTCTCGTCCTCTCATCCTCTTCAGCCTCTCTACCTCCTCCGGGCCACACAGACCCGTCGGATTATATGACCGGCCGATGCTGCTGACAGAGGTTCAGATTAATCGCGAGGAATCCGGTGAACCGCCCCGGAGAACGTCTGCGATGGATATTTCGAGGATTCAGGTGTTTCCGATGGCTGCCATCGCTGCTCAACGGACACCAACAAAGCCTCGACTATTCGGCAATCATTTTAAACATTTTCTGACGAAATAAACAATCGCGCCTTCATTTTCGCTGCAGTTGAAACAGCTTCGAGCTCGAAGGATTCAAATCGCCGATCACTCCAACACCTGTCCAACCCGAAGGCTACACAAGACGCGGCATACCAACCACGTCGAACCATCTCTGTTGGCATCCCTTTAATCCCGAACACGTGATCGAAACTTCCTCCAGTTCCTCGTCCAAACCGCCATATATTTTCGACTTGGCTATCCGTCTCGCTTTTTCTGCTTCCGTCCTAGGGCGACTCGCGTCACGTTTGCTTTCGGTGAACTTTCTTCTCGACGAGGACAGCCCTGGTTTTTACCAGAAGCACGAAGTCGGGCCGAGCGGACAAGACAACCTTCGTTCAGGAATTTCGGCGGTTGTTTATGCGAAGCCGCGACGAGAGGGTCGCGTTCTCGGATGCCAGGGGACTTCCTGAATTTTTGATCGGAAAAAATTTCCCGACCGGTGGATTAGGGTAATCCATTTAGTCGAGGAATGCCTCGGAGGAAATATGGACCGCGGGTTCGTCACTTTTTCGGTGAACGATCCTTTTTTGGAGAGGAGGGAGAGGAGGTGCTCGAATTTTTTCGATCCGAAGTTGATCATCCGGGATTTCGTCTTACAATTTACGTGTACGTTTTCCAACAGCTACATCAATTTACTAAATATGGTAGGTTCTGTGTTAAACAATAAAATATCCCTGTATATTTGGTTCGTATCTCCACCGATGTCTCCAGGACAGACATTCCAAATCCATTTCCGCAACGGCCGAAGACATTAGCGTTCAAGGAGAGCGTCGGAAGAATCCGCGTGGCCGTTCAGCATCCTCCGGACTAGTTCCTCGAATTAAACCGCCATCAATGATCGGCAGAAGCGACGAGTCATCGTCAGCCACGGTTAGACACACGGAAGAATGCGAGGAAACGAGTCGTTGAACCGATCGGAACCTCGTCTTTCGTTCGGTTCGCGTGGAGAGCGTAGCAGCTGGCCGCGATTATTCTCGTCGCCGCGGAACCGTATAGTTTGTGGAGACGGCCAAGTGGATGTGTCCTAAGCGTGGAACAGCCACCTGGGCCGAAGTGTGGAGGACGACGGAAAAAGGAATTCAACAGAAGTCGCCGCCAAGAGACGCAAGGGAGGGCAAGAAGAACGTCAAGACAGTCATAGAGAGAGGGGAACGTTAGAGAGAAGCCCCCAACGGAGGAGAACAGCCAGAGTATCTGATAGAAGGTCCCTTCTTCCTTCCCTCCCTTCTTTCCTCTCGTTCCGGCGTGTCGTTTTTTCTTCGTTTTTTTGCCGGGGAGGCCAGACGAGCAGACAGCCGGACAAGGAGGCTGAGAGGACCGCTAGAAACTCGCCGAGATAATGAGCGGCGAGAATGGCCCCGCGCGACGTATGCATTTGTACCGGGGATATCACTCGGCTTATCCGATGTCCTACTTTGTCCGCGGTCCTCCCTTTTCATTTACACCTGTGCTCCCCCTTTCGGCGAACCCTCCTGCAATTGCTGATTAAACTGGGGGACAACGTGAGCGCCTTAAATTATGGCCCTGGCGAGCGCTCGACGCGCTATCGCTGCGTTTCACGGTGATGAAGAGCTGCGAGAGTGAATCAACCTTGGACCAAGTTTTACCGACTTCTTCGGGAACTGACGATTCGGATGTTTCAACCTTGAGACGGCGTAGAATTCTTATACGAAGTAGAGAAATATTCTACAAATTCCAGAGAGGCGATTCAAAATCCATACAGATTGGATTTCGTGGGACTCTTCGGGTTACCAAGTCCCGAAGTTAAAACGTCTCGGGCGGAGATCAAGGACCAAGATCGTTCCCATGATCTTGCTATGTTTCAAGCTTTCCCAGCAATCCCCGCTTTTTGTGGTCTCGGAAATGTCTAATCTGTTCACGTAACGAAGTCCCGGGAGTGTTCTCGCTTTCACCCGAGTTTCCCCCAATTTCAGGGGTTTAATTTATACTAGGCTAGTCGGAGAGAGACCCATATCCCATAGCCGCCGCCCGTATCGTCCATGGTTGTCCGAGGAGTTGATGGCGGCGGCCCAAAAAGCAAACGGACATAGGATTTCCGTGGACCCATCCATCATCGTCATCCGTCCCTACGCCCTCCGCCTACCACGGCCACACGACTTCCTCTCTTTTCTCCGCACTTTCTCTCCTCTCTTTTCACTCCGCTCTTCTGACCCTTCCTTCTCTCACCCCTCCCACGCTGCCACCGTCTCTCTCGTTTGCTCTCGTTCGCTCCCACGTCGTTTCCTCGACGCTCCTCCTTTCCTGGACCTGTGGGGCCTCCATCCTCTTTTTGAATATCCCACGAGGCCGCCATCGTTACGGACACCAATCTCGTGAAGTCTAGTTCAGGACCGAACGGATTTCGAGATGGAATTCTCCGGCCTAAGGGCGCGGTTATGCTCCACGCGATTTAAAAATTACGAACCTCAATCACTAACACGAAACCCCTAATTTGCCGGTTTCATATATTTCATTCTGAAATTATTCGAATTGGAAAAATCTTTCCACGAGAAACGGCTGAACTTTTTTGTTTAAGTATGCGCGATAATGACAATCCCATCAACGCGATTGTAATTGGAGAATTAGTAAACAGTAATCATAAATATGATACATAATTTTACTAAAGTATAATCGCAGAACAGGTGTGTTTGCATCCAGCGTAACCGCACCCTAATCCACAGCAACTCGCGCACGCAGGTTCAAATCGTTCGCCTGCCACATGGCGCGGTTGGAATTTTCTTTCAGAACGCCAACACGGCGATATCTTGGCTGCACTCCAGAATATACGCACAAGGTATTCCGCGGCAATTAGGATCTAGCGGTACCTTGTACCATTTTACGAAATATTCCATCGAAAAGATTGAACGGAAATGAAACACTAGGGAAGGACCCCAAGTGTCCGACTTCGATTTTGATATAATTTTTTCTGATACGATGGTATATGGATCCCTAATGATGTCTGCAAAATATTAGGTGTAGTTACTCAATAGTTTTAAAGATATAAACAATTAAACTTTCATACCTTGTTCATTTGCAACTGAAGTTTTCGAAGTTCAATTGTCTATATCTTTAAAACTATTGAGTAACTACATCTAATATCTTGCAGACATCATTAGGGATCTATATACCATCATCTCACAAAAGATGATCAAAATCGAAGTCGTACACTTGGTGTCCTTCCCTTGTAAGAAGAACGAGGCTGATAGAAGGGGACGTCAAAATTGAAAACGTATTTTCAAGTAGGAGTAAAATACATTCCCTAACTTCTTTATGAGTCCAACCTCAAGATTTGAAAACCCGGAAGAGCATAAAAAACGAGTGCTCGCAGACAAATAAACACGCCCACGTGGTCCGACGCGAAGTTCGTTCATCCAGCTTATGGTGTCCAGCCCATAAATCCGTTCGCCCAATTAATCGAGGTACAGTTAAAAGAGAACAGAAAAGGAGAATAAAGCCAAAGAAAAGAAAAGTAAAGCGGTCGGAGCAGCGTAAGGCGAAGAGAGAAGGAGAGAGAAAGAGAGAGAGGGAGCTCGGAAGGGGCCACTTTTAATTCCTCATTAGGTGCACGGGTTATTGGCCATTTACGTAGATATTCGCGCGATTAATTCAGTGGTAATGCACTCTTTCGCCGCGCCGGTTCGCAGAGCGGTGCGCACACTTGTTCCTCGCGTCGGTGCACCGGGGATTACATAAGAAAACGTACACGTGCACACGCGATAACGGAAGCCTCACACCTATGCACCGGCTGCACCGGCGCATGCTTATTTACCGGCCGAGAGGACCCGGAGAGAGAGAGGGAACGAGACGATATCATAAATCTTTTCGCGCAAGAGGATCGCAATTATCTTGCGCATTAAAAGCATCCCCTGTCCCGATGGGCTCTGCTCTTCCTACTGCCTCAGATTGCGGATCGAAGCACAAAGATACTCCGGAGATGATCGTGCACAGGATCATTGCCATACTACCGAATTTTGTCATAATCACTACAAAAATTACAGCTTTACGTATATTTCTTCGTGTACTTCTTCGGGACATGTTCGATTTTATATTATTCCGTATAAGACTCTTTTATCCGAACTACGTTTCGATTATAAGGATCGAATTCGAATATAATTAGTAGACTGCAGAGTAGAGAACCTCTTTTCCAGATCAAGGGTCTCAAACGGAATTTCGTCCGACCAGTTCCAGGAATCAGCGCCGATTCCACACGTCAATTTCTTCCCCCAGGATCAGCCGGAATTCCAGAACCGCGTCACGGTGTCGGCGGAGCAGAATTACAACCTCATAGTGGTTTACTTTTCCCGCGGTGGCGTTTCACGCGTCCCGACTCGCTAAAATATTGCATCTTCCCCCGTGATAATAAGCATAACGCAACATGCAATAGCCCTCCGTCCTCCCCTGCAATTTTACTTTGTAATTGGCAATGGCCGAACAGCGCCCGAACAGCAGATGCAATTTTTACGCCGGTTTTCTGTCAAACTAATTGGCTCGTAGACCAGCCACCCTCGCTTTTCCGAGATACTTTTTATCGTTATCTTATTGTCGGATCGATGGAATCAGAAGAGTATGTTAAGCAACGATGCAGACGGATGCATCGTGTACGAGAGATATCAATGACAGGTTACAATTAAATTGAAAATCCAGTGCAGGTACATCCGCGTAGCTATGGCTGCTGAATTATTTTCCACGGGGACATGATCCGTATCCGGAAACATTAATCTCGGCCCGTGGTGAAACTGATTGTGTTCAATGGAAATAAGTGAATTCTGCATGCGCGGAAGCGCGGGAGATTCGCGTGGATTGCTAGTCGAAGATGGCAGACCTCGATTTACATTGAATCCTGTCAATATGGTTTCGATTGTTCGCCCTAATTTGTACTAATTGCCTCTAGAGCTTCGGATTGCAACCAGGAATCATATTAAAATAATTTCTGTTTTGTCTAATGCTTGACAAAATCATGAAACTATTAGGTCGTTCGGAGAATAATTTCAGTTTGTTGCGATTCAGGCAGAAAATTTTTATAAAAATCCCCTGTCAATTTATCAGTGAAGTATGATACAAAACAATTACCAAATATTGGATTGGCAAGAAAGTAATTTCGGTATTTTAAGGTGAAATAGAGCCTAATTATTTTATTCACGCAATAAACTTTAACGAATAAGATATTTTCCCTTTGGCTCGATGATCTATTGCAAGGAAGAGTAAATAAGAAAATATTTTCTTCATTAAAGTTCATCGTTTGAATAAAGAAATTCGGTTTTAATTCACGTTAAAATACCGAAATTACTTTCTTGCCAACCCAATAAATCCAAAAAAGGACCTCCCCCATAAATAAACAGATTATCACATCGATTGCAATTCGAACCACCATGGATCCCATAAAACTGATGATTGAGTGTCCCAGCTACCGACAGGTGGCCATTCAACGACCCCATCCCGTTCGCAAATGGCGGATCAGCGAAATATCGTTAGACACCTCGACATTAGAAGCCGTGCACGTTCGCGAATAGGTTTTCGTGACGTTCGGCAGTAAACTGCGACCGATGCGCACTCGAAATGCCGCTTTGCCGTTGTGTATGTCTCGCGGGCCCGGCGAACTATGCCGGAATTTCCTAACCGGTGTAACGCGAATGTCCCGCAAAAGGTGCCAGAGAATCTCGGCGGTTTCGCCGGGCAAATGCCCCGGGAGCACCTGCATCTATAAAATTGAGCCATGCATTATTCATGGGGTGGCCTGCTTATAGCGTTCGCTCGCTCGCTCGCGCGAGGGCTTCGCTCAGCTGGTGTTTTGCAACGTCGGAAAAGAAACCGGCGGCCACCGCCTGAAATGGATGGCCAGATAAATTGATATGAACTTCGGCGTGATTGGTAGCCCAGTAAGGGTAATGGGATCGAGTGCGAACTAATAGATGACGATGAAACTGAGAACGGTGGCGGATCTCGCCAACCGATGCGAAGATCTCCTCAGCATCGAACATTCTCAGACCTGAGATCGTTCTCTAACTGTTCGAAGAAAGAACAAGGTACACATTTCGAACGTGATGAAACATTATGCGAAAGAATGGGGTAAAGAACAATGAGAGAAAAAATAAAAATTTTGTAGGTTTATGCACAATATTTGGCACAGAAGATTGCGAACTAGAAGAGTTCTAGAAAAAACTAGAATTACGAGGGGTGAGAAACTGTTTCATCAAATTTTCAGCTGAGTATAAAATTATTTTGAAAACCAAAAATCATGTAAAGAGAAAATGTGCATTGATTTTATAAATGTGTGAAGACAAGAATCTGTTCATCAATTCCAAGGGGTGAGAAATTGTCTGAACAAATTTTCTTGTTCCGAATGCGTATGAAATTGTTTGGGGTGCAAGAATTATGTAAAACAGAAATATAAATTGATTCTTGAATTTACATGTTTGTTATGAACGATTACAAGGCCTAGAAGGGTACGTACTGAAATGACAGATGGCTGTCTCAACAAGTTTTGTAGTATCGCATGATCGGAAATTTTCCGAGATGATGGAAAGAGGCGATGTAAATTGATATTCTGGGTTCGTGTCTTCGACACAGGGGATTACCAAGCCGAGGAGGAGGATCGATACGCTTGTTCCAGGGCCACGGGGGCACGCATTGTTCGATGAACCGAGAAAAGACGTCATCGTGCCGACATCTGTGAGCGGATTCATGCACTCGATCCTCATTCTTGCTTTGACTGGCAGCGAGGTACGCACACGGCCTTTTATCGGCGAATCGAGAGGCTTGCGCAGCTTCCGAGCTGGACCGAGAGATGGTTCCCCACAAGCTTATTCAATAAACAATTACAAAATATAAAATAATCCTCCCACCGAAAAATTTTCCTTTGCTTCATTCTCAAACATCTACGCAAGAAAAACATTTTAACTTACGTTGGACGAGTAAATTTTCTTCGACGCACAGAGAGACTGCAGATACGGATGCACTTTTCGAAAGTCGGACCTTACCGGTTCGAAGTCACCGGAATAACTGAAGGCTAGTGCAAAAGAACGAGCTTCGACCTTGAATTTCCCAGGATTTCGAGAACGGGGAAGAAATAAGAGCAAACGCAGCAGGGTGCTGGAACCTGTGCACTCTTACCTAACCGGAGTGAAGGGTGCCGGCTATTATCACTTCGTTACTGCCGTCATAAATTTCCAACTCGTTACACCAGAATTACCCCTGCGATTCTTCGCAGCGACCGGGAAAATTTCCGGTCAATCTTTTCCGGCATCCCTTTGCGCTTCGAGCAGGTGGCACGCACCGACTATTGCGATCGGAAGGATTCTCGATCTACCTGAGATGAACTTGCCCCTTTACCTACTGAACAAGGATCTCAGGACGACCCATAAAATCATAGCAATTTAGCCAATGGGGCGGAAAGTGCAGAGCCTTCGCAATTTTGGGTTCTGTCAATCCTAGCGAGTAAACATCGGTTTTGATGCATTTATGACAAAGCTGAGTAGGTGTAATTTGAAACAGTGAAAGCATTAGAAGAATTTAAAAACACTGTTGTATTATTTTCAACCTATTAAACATATTGAGAAAGAAAATAAATTATTTAAAATAAACATCCTACCAATCAGACTATGTTTCAGGAAGTGTATTGTAACTGGAATTCCTTTTTTAACCCTATTGAGAAGGTTCTTATAATTTTCTAGAATGTAGAATGTCTTTTGAAGTTTTTTCTTGTGAATGTTTAGTGTATGCTTCAGCAGGCAGAATGAAGAGGGATTTCGGTAGGTGTTTTTCAATTTTCGGCGACACCAGGACGAAACGCAACCAGTTCACCGTCGAATGGAAACAAGCAGCCATCATGGGAATAAAAGTGGATGAGCCTCTCCGGCTCTGCCAAGCCGTGGAGCCAACTCAGCCAGAGTCGAGGGAACTTTTATGGGGGGCTAGCACGGTGTACGTGTGGTGAAACTACCGGGCTAAAAGGTCAGCGCAATAAATAACTCCGGACGTCGGTATACCTAGAAACTGGAGACATTATGCCAATCTTGGCTCGCGGACCCGTACAAATGTGGTCTAGTTTTACCTACTGTTGCATAAATCTGAAAGCGGCCGGCTACCTGGCGTAGCCTCTCTAGAAAACCTTGCTTTCTACGAAACCTTCTGGTCACGCGGCGGAAGCCTTGAGCCTATTTTCGAGAACCGCGTCACGTGTACATCGAGGTACGTATCCATGCTCGCGAATACCAAATTCCTTTTCTCCTCCCCTGTACTACCCGGTCGCGTTTTTCCCCAAGCGATTGATGTCTTCCCCGCGGAAAAGGTCGTTCGAGATAGTTGACAAAAATGGGGAGGTCGTCTGAATATTTAAGATGTTTCCGATCCGATACGACTTTCTCTATGTTCACCATTGTTTGCGGATTTGTTCAAAATTTCAGAGATTTCATTTACAACGTACCGACGCTTCAGAAGGACACGGACCATCACGCAAGGAATCTTAAATCAACAGGCGAGAGAGAAATAAACCTGTACTTGTCATGTAACAGCGTCCACCTTGAATTTTCACACCCGAACAAACGTATGACTCACTGTATTTTGATAACCTGCTCGGCATTGATTAAGTGTCGTTGGTTGCATTGAACGCGGTAACAGACTTTGGGTCTCGTAGCACTCTAATGAATCTAATTAGCGCCCGTGGGAAGGTAGAACCGGTTTAGCTGCAAACTCATGTAAATGGGATTGTGTCTGTCGAGGTGACAATTTGTAGGTAACCTCGTGGAGATTTGAAAATTTGATCTTGGGACGTAGTGTACCGAAACTGAACCTCTTGAGGACACCAGGAAGCGTGGATTTGAAGATTAACCGAACTACAATGGCTCCAGGGTGTCAGTCTTCGCGTTACGGGTAAACCGGTGAATCTTTTAACGAGTAACTCACCGAATTGACTTCTCATCCACGGGTAGAGCGGGCTGGGTAGGTTGGCGCTGGCAGCGCCCTGAGGAGCGCCCTGCTGTTGCTGGCTGAGCGGCGACGTAACGACCCCTTGATGTTGCGGTGCTTGTTGCTGTTGCTGAGGATGCATACCAGCCTGTGTCTGTTGCGTGGCCGCTTGCGCGGGTTGTTGCTGTTGGTACATCATGTGCTGCTGTTGCGCCTGGAGGTGCTGATGCTGGGGCTGTTGCTGGGGGTGTTGAGTCTGTTGGGGCTGCATGTGAGGATGCTGCGAGTGCATCTGATGGTGCATCTGCGGCTCGACGAGCGGTGGGCTGTCCGGTCCGTCGAGCACGCTACCCTGGTGATCGACCGCGGACGCCTGGAGCTTGCAGCTCGCGTAGACGATGGGCGTGGACGGATGTCCGTTCGGGGTCGGCGTGTGTCCCATGTGTCCCATGCCAGGGCTCGGCGAGGTCGACCTGTAAGCGCCCATGCCGTCGATGCTGCCGTGCTCCTGCTGGTGCTGGTAGTAGGTCGCGTTCCGCATGTCCATCCGGTTGTACGGCGGAAACCTCGGGTATGGCATGTCCTGCTGGCTACCAGCGGCTCCATAATGGTGGCCTGGCACCGCCTGCCTGAGCAGGCTAGGGTCGCAAGGGTCCCCGGCTTGCTGAGACTGCTGCTGCACCGACTGCGTCTGCTGGGGCACCTGGACGGCCGCACCGTAGTGCTGCTGATGCTGATGCGGGTGTTCCACCCCGCCATTACGCAGGTCCGGGATGTATGAATTCGCGAAGTACGAACTCATGCTACTGTCCCACCGGTCCCACCTGCTAGTGCCACCTCGGTCTTGTTGGGCGCTCTCCGTTGTTTGTTCTTGATCCAGTATAATTTTACTCTTCAACCCTACACTCGGATCACACTCCTTTTCTCTTCTTCCTTTTGTACTCTCTTCCGATTCTTTTTCTTCTTCTTCAGGGTTCCTTCTGCCTCTCTGTCGCTGGGGATGCTGCTGCTTCGTCGTATTACGGACACTGTCACACGGTTTCTATATGTAGACTTTTTTTTACAGATACTATGTATAGACTCACTTCCAGAGCGATCTTATATCGAAACACACTCTCTCTCTTCTAGGACACGCGCACTATATTTTTCTATCACACCACCATCACTGCGAATCACTAGTGTATCATTCGGATCGGAGCGAGTAAATTATTTCCCTTTCGCTCCTCTCTCGTTATCACACTTCCGATTCACCAAGAAAAAAAGAACCTGTTTCAACTGGAACACTAAAGAACCGTACGTTATCAAGCCGCCGGCTTGAGGGGAGGGAGGGTTTAACTTGTACACGAGGGGGGGAAGAGATGATGATCAGAGTTCTACGTCTTCTTCGGTGTGGTACCTTCGTTCAAAGCGCCAAGCCGCTCCAGACACGCTCCGTTCCTCTGTCCACCCTGCTAACGAAGTTGTGCCGCACCTGAAACACAAAATACGAAACCTGTCAGCAACCTCCGAACAATTTAACCCGGTAGACGATCAAGTCAACTTAACCGTAGCCTTGCCGTATGATAGCAAACAGGGATCACGAATCGTGTAGCATGTAGCCGATCAACCGTTGCTAAACCGAGCAACCGCGTTTCTTTCATGATGTCATGCTTTCTAAACAAACGCATCAAATCGTAAAGTGATGGAAAACAACAGACTAGAGTGTCGCACGGAGGTGAACAAAGTTTTCTGAACAGTCTTCAGGAGACCACCGAAATCAAAGCTCCGTTTGCCGATCTTTGCCCGACGAACTGAATGAACCGAGGTCGGTTCGACTCTGACAAAAGTGACAGAAGGCGAGGTACACACGTGCTCGTCACGGTGACGGCCATCGCCCAGACGCCGAACTCGCCTCGGGTCTTCTGTGTGGGCGGGCTAAACGATCGTTAAATTTGGAAAAATTCCCGTCCATTAGTCCAGAGCACGGCTACTGAACGCCTCGTCGACATCCTCCCCCGACCTACAAATTTTTTTTTGCCGTGCGTTCCAAAGGGGTTTCCATCGGGTCTCGTTAGTACGTAACCAGGAACACACGCGAGTCTTTTTGTCTTTCTGACGAAGGCCAGTTCTGGGAACAAGCAGGAACTCGAAGAAATGGCGTTCGTCTCGAGAGGAAACGGCGAAGAGAGGTTTTCGGAGATTTAATTATAGATTAGTTGGGGAGGTTGCGTCTAGTAGGTCTACTTTGAATCTCGCGGAAGAAACGGACATCACGTGACTGGTGAGTCCTGTCGGTCTCTTATCGGCCGCATCGATCCTTCCGGCGGCCGATCTATCGATCGTGTCGTCGTGTCCTAACATACCGACTGTCACACGGCCACTTTGAAGCTGTGCGACTGAGAACTTGGGACAGGGTACAGCTCTCTGTGTGCTGGTTGTTTCGTGCCAGAGCATGGGAAATTGGCCGTGAAACTTCCCCCGTCAGGGTAGCGATGGCTTCGAGAAGTTGGGAACTGATCAAATTCAAGGAAACAGGTTTAGACTCTTCCCTGAATTTTCGGTAATAGTTTAGGATGTCTGCATGAATTTTATTTAGATGTTGTTTCGTGATTTTTATAAATGATTGTATTATTGTATACAGGGTGTGGCCGGACGGGTGGTACATCCGAGCAGGGGGTGATACTACTATGTAAAAATAAGTCGAGAGAAAGGAATAACATCTTTTTGTTTGACGCTTCATTTTCGAGAGAATCGAGTTTGAAAATGCAGCGAATACACGTGCTATTGGATATGAAATAGGAATCGTCTGATCATGTTCAACCAATTCTACTTTGTGCATATATTATACTAAAGCATGCGAACCTGACAGAACTTTAAACTTTAAACTCGATTTTCTCGAAAACGAAGCGTCAAACGAAAAAATGTTATTCCTTTTTTCGACTCAATTTTACATGTAGTATCAGCCCCTGCTCGGTTGTACCACCCGTCGAGGTGCTACTGTATTCGATTTTGACCTTTACCACCTGGTGTTCATCACCTCAACATAAAGATTCTTAGAAATAATGTTTAGCAGAGAGCGACGCGCGAGAGAAGGGAACGTCGATCGGGATCGGCGTGGCTAAAAGAAAAAGCACGGCCTCGAAACGAGGGAATAGAATGCACGGGTGCGACGGTATTGTGGGCAGCACGGTGGTCGGCGTCGGCTCTGTCGGATGAAAAGAGACAGCGTGTGGGAAGAGGGTGCGGGGGCGGATGTACACGGGATCGAAAGGGGGGCGGTTTGGGTGGCAGGTTGAAGGGTTCGGGCGGAGGTGGGGCCCTTGGGAGTTTGCTGTACACGAGAATGGGTCGGACGCGGGACGATCGCGATTAACATTCCGGCCGCTAGCTCGCTGTTCGCGCGGCGCTTTCATTAATTCCAGCGTATTGATTCCCCGGATTGATGAATGGCCGCCGATAGCGATTCCATGCGCTCTCCGTACTCTCCCTCCTCAACCACCCCCGCATCGTGCGAGAGAACGCGCGCGCGCGCGCCCGCGAACGCGACCGATCCCAGGATCGTGGTATAAATTCTACCTCTCGCAGGATTTTAACTCAATTCCCGGTTTACGGACTCGCCTTTACCGTATTCTTTCTCCCCCCGCCGCCGCGCCGCGCCGTTCTCTTGAAACAGCCTTGTCCCCGCGGAACGTATGTTCCCTCTTATTTATTCAGCCCTTCCAAGCCGCCGATCGAGATACAGGCTTATGCCTCGCTTCCATCGGAACCAAACCGGAACCCTTCTTCCGTCCATACGGGCTCGTTTCCCGTTCCCCTTCGAGGTTCATACCTTTTTCTCTCACCTGTGCCGCGAGGTTCGACCGCGGTTGAAACAATATGGCACGATTATCAGGTACCAGACTTCTCACACTTGAAACACCGATATTTTTATTAGCGAGATTCGAAGTCTCATTCTTTGTGACCGTTTTAAGAAGAATTTTATTCAAATACTCGAATTATTGCGAAAGTTGTGAGACCGAACGAGGATTGTAGACGAGGAGAGGGTGTACAAATTTTGAGACTCAAAAAAGCGTAAGTCTCATTCTTCGTGAACATTTTAATGGAAATTTCATGTAAACATTCCAATAATTGCTGAAGTTACAACGCAATCAGGTGCATTGTCTCTTAACAATGCTTGCACAATTAACTGCAAAAGGTATTGTTACGCCCATGAAACCAGCCCAACGCGAAACGAGCCACTGATTTTAACTATCGCATACGCCCAGAGTCCTTAAAAGCGACCGCTGCTACACGATCCGTGTAATAAACCGTTCTCCACCTGGAAAACGTCACGCCTCGCTATTGTCGGTATCGTCTGTTTCATTGTTTTCCGTTGAAATCGTTTTTCTGCCCCTTCCTCTCGAGCGGAATTTAATTACGCGCCGGTGGCTTTTAACGGAAAGCCACTTCCGTTGGATAAAGCCGTCTGGAAAATAGTGGATCGAGGATTTGTCTGAAGAAAGGAGAGAATTGTGCGTTCGGTACAGTGCGTGTCGCGACCTTTCGGTGGATTCAAATTTTTCAAGTCTGCGCGCCACGAAATGGCCTTTGGCTGGTGGTGACACCGACCGGAAAAGACATAAACTAACTAGCCATTTAAAGGTCTAAGGAGTTGGTGTTATTGCCGACAGATGGCGATAGCGATAGCCGAAAGAAGTGGAAAAAACGGGGTGGAGCGTGTCTGACAGCTGGGTGGGTTCGGGGCCAAGGTGATTGAAAACAGGGTGGAGCGTCACGTGACGCCATAGCTGGATATGGAAGTGACGTCAGGCAGCTATGATGGCCTCTAGTTAACAAAATGGCTCCTCCCTGGGATTTCTTTGTCTCGTCTCTCGTTCCTAGTTCGCCTCTGCGACTGCCTGAGGAAATGATCGTATCCCTTTTCAGCAGTCTGAGATTCTGCAGTAGACCAGAGTCCATCTCTCAATTTAATTATCCACAATGTACCCCAGCATTCTTCAATTTTCAAATAACAAAAAAATTATTTTCAAACAACCAGTAGTATTATTTCGAATGAAATCAACCATTCGAATAAACAGAAAGTAAAGAAATATTCACACCATTTCTAAATTTTTGTAAAAAAAAGTATTTCCTGGTAGTTCAAAGAACTAATATTTCATTCGAATAAAATAAAGCAAGATAAACAATTTTTACGTCGATACCTCGTAGCCGAAATAAAAGTTTGCAATTTTCCTGGCAAAATATTGAGCACTTTCAAAAAGTAATAGATCATTTTTGATCCTTTGCAGCTAAAATAAAAGCCCGCTTTCCCCGCTCACAAAATTTGAAAATATAATAAATTGTAAATTTGATCCTTTGTAGCTAAAATAAAAGCTTGCAGCTTTCCACGCGGAATAAAAATGGACGGAGCTTATAACGTGGTACATTCAATCACCGCAGTACAAGGCAAATTTATTTGAAAACCCACGATATTTATGATATATGAAAGAACTGTTGCGCAAACAATTGACCGGTCAAATTGTTATAGATTTATCAGATTACCTTGACTGTCGTTTACAAAAATAATCGGTTTTATTTTCCGCGGGGCGATGTTATTAACACGCGATGTTTATATTACAATCACGAAACCCGTGAACATAAATCATTGAACGATTATTTAAAGAGAGCGAAATGCAATGGAATAAGGAAAATAAGATTTCTATTAACATCTAGACAACCTAATTTACAGTAATTAAATTAATTCTTGACAGAATGCACAATATTTTTAATAAAGCCGGACGAATATGTTTAATATTAAACGTTCGATTAAAAAATCGAAGAACTACAGGAATGCAATCATTTTAAAGGAGCGGAAGCGTATGTATAAAATGAGAAAAACGACTGATCGAAATTGAAAGGAATTGTACGGCTCATAAAAATGGTGGCCAGAAATTAGCATACGGTCATCGTGCTCCTTGCGATAAACTAATGAACGGTGATCAAGAAACAAACCGTCGCGCGGTAGGTGATCGAAAAAGGCCGCGGAAGCTCGAGTGCCGTCGAATGGCGGAGATGAGATGGCCCGATTATGTAAACGGGGCGATATCGCGGCCGGCTGGTCTACTAAAAATTTGTTGGCTCGTAAACGGTGGCAGGATTTGACGTTTATGGGGCCCGTAGCTCGTGCCAGCCGTTCGCACGCCGTAAAACACTCGTAAACTAAAGGAGCTCGTAAAACGGGAGCCCTCGAGCGAGCCACCTACGGCACCGAGGTCCCGGAAAGAGAAAAAACGAAGAAACAAGAAAATTGTGACCCAGTACTCCTGCGTTCCGACCTGATTCCCGCAGCTTCCTTTTCCTTTCGTTCCCTCGGTCCAAAAACTCCTGCAGTTGCAACAGCATCACCCTTAAAAAATTAGTTCCGGTACGTACAAAAGAAACTGTTTACTGACGTGTTTACTGATGCATATAATCGTCATAAGCGCTTATCTTGCAGGATTAAAAGATTCAGGAATAAATGATATCACTGTCAATTAACGAACAAGCTGAAAGAACGCCGAGTCGGGGAATTTCCCATGTCGGCGACCGTGTTTCGCAACAACCGGCCGATTATGTTCTACAAGGTAGTGTTAATATCCTCGTCATAATCGCCGGCCGAGTATTTATAGTCAATTTTCCCGGATACATCGGTATCGTGTTAATCTAATTAGCGGTTAATCGCAAGCTGTATTCAACGGAATTAATCGGCGAGTTGTTAATTGAAAATCCAACGTTGTGATAACCGGATTGCGTCGAACGGGAGACCGGTTCAGCAACGGAGTGACGCCTAACGACTCGAGAATTCTCTCCGTGCGGCGATTCGAACACCACGACCCAATTCACTCGGCCAATTCGAATGGAATAATTATCTGGCTCTTTCCTGCTTAATAACCGTCTTTATTTGTAGCAAATTAGCTGCTCAGCTGCGCGTTTATCGCCGCCAGAAATCAGGCTCGTTTCTTCTCTACCATCCTCTTTAACTGGGAGCGACGCACGGCGAAACAGAAAGTCGAAGTTAATTGTTCGTTAAAAAAGAGAAAATGCATTACCAGTTTCTCTATGTTTTACTGTATAGGCAGAAGAATCCAGGGTTTAATGATTATACTTTTCGGAGGATCCTACGGTTATAGGCCAGCTTCCTCGGATGTCAAGTATTTGTGTGTTTTCCGGTTCTTTGATTTTAGCAGTTTCCGAGTCTTCACGGTCCACCTAGTTTACAACTCCACTGTATGTATATTCGCAACTGTGTTACTGCGGGGAGTGGGCCAGTTGGTCCAGAATAGGTTAGCAAAGGCGATAACGCGTTGGTCATCCACGTTTCCGGTAACAAGAGAGAAAGAGAAAGAGATTCCAACTTCCAGGGTGTCGGTTCGATTCGAGGTCGGCCTTCCACGAAAGATTTTGTCTATGTTTACGACGCGCGAAACGCTCTCTCGTGCAGATAACATCGTCGCGAGAACGCGCAAACGCATTCCGTTCTATTTGCGCGCTCCGCGGTTTTGCAGATTTATGGGCTCCATCGAGGTGGCGAAGCATTGCGGCAATGAAGGGATGCGACGATAAGACCGCGACTGGCTCGCCGTTATCTCGTCCCGTTTAATCGGGATGCACGGCAATTCGTGCCCACTTCGGCCCTTACCGCTCGAAATGATCGTTGGTCTAATGGTCTCGCTGTTTGTCGGTTACAAAAAATTGCGATCCAGTTAAAGAATGTTTGTTCAGTACAAAAATGCTCCTCAGTATTTGTCGTAATTGAACTTCCAGTGACATCACCGCGTTCTTTATACTGACTACATGAAGTCGCAAGCTTCATTGTAACAGTTTTGGAAAAGACTCTGCTGGCTTTTGCCAGGGCAAATTCACAAATGCCCGGTAATCCGACGCACATAAAATTGCGAAACACTTAAAAGTCCGAGGAGCAAGCGTCCTGAAAGACCCGGAGACCCTCAGGAACCAGGACACGGAGTTCACCAGGCCACGCTGAATATTCCACAACGGAGTTGTCCGAGATAAGATTCCAGGTGTTCGGTATTCAAAAGGCAAGTATCAAATTTCCGAACTAGCGGAAGACTTTGGTGTATCTGCAGGAGCCAGGAGGTGTCCTCGTCGTCGTCGTCGTCGTCGTCGTCGAAGAAGAAGAAGAAGAAGAAGAGGAAGAACAAGAAGAACAAGAAGAGGTATAACGGAGAGAAGTGGATTGCGTCGAGGGAAATCAACGAGGGATACCGTTACGCGTTAGGTGTCCAGCTGGCGGAAGGTCGAGCCGGCACTAAAGGGTGGCCGCGATCAAGGTTTCGTGCGGACTGCTCCGAAAAGGATCTATATGTATCCTCGGTCCGAGATCTCGGTGGTCTTGGTGACGCACACACGGGGGGACAGGCACGCACGTACGCAGCCGGGGAGACCGGTGAACGGCGAACGGGCACGGCAGCGGATCAGCCAAATGCTAACATGCATATGCGATTAGCATAATCGAGTCGGCCTGCAGGAAACCAGTTTGCAAGGCCGCTCAAAAGCCGGCCGCCCAATAGCTTATGCCGCTCTCTGCGGAATGGAGGAGCGGCGAAGAGGAGTGCAGAGAACGGCGCGGAGTGCATCCGTAATTCCATTTCCCCCTACCGGTGCAGTCGCATCGCCTTCCACCGAGTCAGCTGACCGCGAGACGCTGCGCCGGACCAGGCCCCGATCATGCTCGTGTCCCGCTGCTCGCGAACATCGCGGAATTCATTGGGAATCCCGCGACTTTGTGCAGCCGCTCGTTGCGCTGATTAGATGGAAGATAGTACGTTGCGGAGGTTGCGTTTCTCGCATTCCCGGCGAGAGAAAAATTCGAAACGGAGCAGCTCTTCGAGATAGGTACACCGCAGCGATAGGGAGCTGTTCGATTAGGATGCTGTTTAGGAACTGGTTCCAGAGTGTTCTCTACTCCTGGCGTGGTTTTAGTTCCGGAAGCTTATTAACGGAGGTTTTAATGACTTACTTTCAAAGGATATGTATCCTCAATATTTCAAAGGGTGTTTACCCTCATTTTTTGAAGGAATATTTATCTCCAATTCTTCGAGGAATAATTTCAAGAAGTATCTGTTGAGCTAGAGTGTAGACGTGCTCTGGGTTATTTTAGTAACGCGATGATAAACTTCGTAGATTAATTTACCTCTTGGACGCAACATCTTGCGGAGGTGTTAGACACATTCTTGCGTATCGCTCAGGATAAGAGATCTGTTTTGCGAGGAGATCTAATTTTACTGCTCGGCAACTGGTTCCAGGATATTTTATAAATCTGGACTGTACTCTTGTTAAAACTGAACATATAACGCGGATGTAAACTATTTTAGCAAGCTTATTTTTGCTCTTATTAATTATCTACAGTGCGGTGAAGAACTTCGTGAATTTCCCGAGTCCTCGCATCGAAGATATGAATGTAGGGGTGAACTATATACTTATTGATCGTCTGCTCGTTGCCAGATTCGTCGGAGGGTGTCTCATGCAGTCTCAAGGCAACCCAGGTTATTAACAATTTCACGTTTACGATCGTGTAGCAATTATATTAGTGCCTCCCTTTTTTCACACACGAATGAAGCATCGAAATTCATCAAATAAATAATTCTCCCGTAATCGTCGACTTCGGGAGGACTCGAAGAATTATTTTCGCTGCTGATTATTTCAGAGGAATCCGATGGCCACTGGAAAACGTATTTAATAAACAGAGATACGGCCAGAGGCGTATGGACCTCGGGGATCGTAGAAGTTCTGGTTGGAGGGAGAAGCAGGGCGCCTAGGGGATGAAGAGGGTTGAAATAGTCGGCCATGAACGTCGCAGATAAATCCCGGCTACGTTCTACCGGCCGACGATATGTATTACTACACCCACCGCCCTTTTTTTCCCTCTAACACGCGTTTTTTCCTGTTCGTTTTCAACTTACTTCGGTTACGGCGTCAGTTACCACGTTTCACCCTTTTACGTTTTTCGTTCCCCGCCCAGCTGCGCGGCTCAATTCCGCATTCGAGATTATCAACGGTCGTATTTTCCAACGAGCAACCCGTCGTTTTTGTTTCCCGTTGAATCGAACCACCGGAGGCTCGATAGCGAGTTTCGTAAATATAGTCCTTTCAATGAAAACCTTATCGGACAGGCTCTAACTTTCCACCGGCGCGGCGCGCGGCTGTTCTCTATTTTCCTTTCCACCTGCGTGTGCATTGATATCCAGTCAGTTTGTAAAATGCAGAGTTCTCGAAACGAATAATGTATGATCCGTAGATTATGCGCCGTGACACGCGCCGCTGACATCTTTAAATATTTCGCGATTTTAAATTATCGCGTGCACGAACCCGGTCCGATCCCATGAATTATGTGCCTCCTTCGATCAGTCACTCTAATTTATTCGACAGGACAGCATCGCGCCGGGCCAACGATTGATAGGGCTAAGCGCGCGTCATTCCAAAAAATCGCATGATCACGCTCAGTCTTGTCGCGACGCTGCCTCGCCATATTTCTTCTGCTATTTTATTGTTCCGGAAGTTATACCAATTTCCGAGTGTCGGAAACATTAACTGGATATCATTTCTCTAATTTCAAATGCAACATAAAGAACAGAACCTGATGCATAAATCAATAAACTCCGTCTGTTGAACTTTTTAAAATTCGTTACCGAGGGAAATTTAAACTTTTGTGGCTGGCTGCCAACAAGAAATCCAGAATTAGTAAAAAGTGTGTTCAACCGACACAGGGGATGAAAGAGAGTTAAACAACGATTATACAATCAACGAATCCAGCCACGAATGTATAGTTCGAACATTTGCTGGCGCGTTTCACGAACAGGCTCGGGCCGCAGTGAAATAAATGGCGTATTTTCACAGGAGGGAATCGGAAACGCCAGAAGTCAAAGCAAAGTGGGAAGAAGATCGATTTCGCAGGCGCAGGTTCGGCCAACAAGGGAACGGACACCATAAACAGAGGGTCGAGGAACCGTGCAAAGAGAAAAGCACACCGGCAAGCCGGGAGGATTCGCTCGTTGACCCAAATGAGCTGCTCGAATTTTGCGTGGCTCCCTCTCAGCAGGGTGTCCGGCACCGAGAATTGCCCCAAGCAGCTCTGAAAAGCCTGGTGAGTTCGGATTTCGCCTAACTTTCACATTTTTTCGGCAGAACTTTTTCGTCTACGGGCCGGAAATTTCGGGCGGGCAACTTTCTCTTTTGGTCACGCTCTCGTTTTGAGTAGAAGGCCGCTGAATCTTCGACACGACGATTTCTGTTGCTCGGAAATGGTCTTTGGGAGAGAGCACGATCCAGTTTCCACTTTCCACGTCTTTTCACCAGGTCGAGAATCGTCGGAATCGGGAGCACGAGGGTAATTTTAGCGCTAACGACCCCTCTGGAGAGATTCCAGTGATCTCGGAACCTTATGGAGCTTAGGTTCATGCGCTGTAGTCATTTTTGTAGCCGGTTTTAACGTGTACATCAAGAAAACAGCTAGTTCTCACGCGCTAATTAAGTCTGCTTAATGTTGTTCTCGTCGTGTAAAAACCTGTTGAAAGTGAGACAACTTCGCCGACAGATTTTTGTCATAAACGCGTAATGTGCTTAGAACTCTTCCGACAGGTGTTTATGAATTTTGTAATTCTTCCCAGAGGTTCTGTGGACACGTTCGACGATGCGTATCAGTTTAATCAGGAGGTAGCAGGTTACAGAAAGTTTCGGAGCAGGTCCGCGCGAGCATTAAGATTCGTCGACGATGGCCCTCGCCTCGGAAGTTCAAACATTTAATTTACATAATTCGCTGCGAACAAGGAGGCGGAACACGCTCGTAAAGAGTAACACCTTGTAGACCACACCGGTCGTTAAAAAATGGTAACGGAGACACGCGGATGCTCGGTGCGCGTCGCGCAAGAAACCTAGACCAGATAGTAATCGCGGCCAACAGTATTGCGTACATACCGGTGCATATAAAACACACGCGGCGAGTCGGCCATTCCCTGAGAACGGCGAGTTTCACTCGAGTGAAGAGGTTAAAAGTCGGAGACAAGGTTCCTCGAAATCTAGATCCTACTTCGTTAATAAATGTCCCGCTATCGCGCAGCTCATCGGCGAATAACGAAAGTTTTCTAAAGGGGGCTTTAAAAGTCGGAGATAGAGGAATTAAGATACCTCGGTGCCGCCGTCGCGCTAGGGAAATTGAGCAACAACGGCGACCCGTTTCAAGCTGCTTTGTTGCGTTAAAAAAAGAATTCAGTCCAAGACCAAGCGACATTATTCGCGACAAAAATGATCAAGTCGATACAACTGGAAACATTTCTTGCGCAAGTGGACTTTTGTACATTCGCGATATGTAAGACGTTTATAAAAATATTTACGATTGCAATCTTAACCCTCGTACGCTCCTCGGAAATAGTTACACAAAAGATCCTCGGGTGACATTTCACCCATTTTCGCTCTCCACTTCAATTAATGTTATATCGGGAATCTATTATAATTTATTTCATTAAAGGTTAATTGAATTCTTGAATTTTTTTATTATGTCTTGCAGTTACTACATATATAAATAGCATTTTTATGCTCCACATACATTTTTCTTACAAATGTCGACTTGTGTTTTACATATAATATGATATTTTAGACAAATACACCAAGTTATAATACATTTAGAAAGAAATCGAACATAATATAGTATCTGGAAACAGAAAAGCTTAAATACAGAATGAATAGATTGAGCCAAAAAATTTACTTTTTCACAGAATTCTTGTACTCCCGTCGAGAGGTGCAAGCTAATAAATAATTGTTTACGTATATTGGAAAGAGAGCTCGAACGCTATATCCGGCGCTATAAAGCGGATAATTTGAATTCATGGTGCAACTTGCTTTCCGGAGGGACAACAGGCCGAAAGGGTTGGGGTGGCCGGATAATTAATAATTTATGGACGTGTGGTTGACCGATGAGACGTGACCTATACGTGCTCCTGAAACACTAGGGTAACGTTCGTTATACGTATCCGCAACCTTAAGGTTCACTCGTCGCAACTGGTAACAACCCTCGAGGCATTCATTAGAGAGGGTCCACGGCTTTCAGTTAACTGGGACCTTCTCATCGTTACCGTGGCTGGGATCTTGACCCTTTAAATCCTCTTTTGACCGCCATTGTGTCACTTATGATTTTGGGCAGCCGCCATCATGCCAAGGGTTGGAAGAAGAATGGCCGACAGTAAAAATAGAAGTAAGACACTCGTACCTTTCCTGCTACATTGTTGTAATTCATATTGCTATAATGAGTGACACTTCTTATAGCATCTCCCCAGGTGTCGCACCAACACATAAATGAAGGGACGAGGGTTGAAAGAGAATTCCGAATTTGCTTTATACATATCAACAATTAAAAACTAATAATTAGACTGCGGACTTTTATGCATTTATGAAGAAATTGGCTGGGTGAAATATGAAACAGTGAAAAATTAGAAAAATCTAAAAAGAGTTTTCTGGTATTTCAGGTGTAAAAAACTATTAGGGGAAGAAATAAATTTTTATTGAACTCCTGCTGCCCACAATCGCCGCTGAACATTTTTATTTTGCATAAAGGTCGCAGTTAGTAATAATTATCACAGTGAGAACAGACAAAGAAGTTGATAAGGAATCAATGAGAGGGCAACGAGGGACAGGGGGTGGCTCCCAGGACGTTTTTCGGCGCGTACAGGGCCGCCTGCCGAAAATTACGAAAGGTGAGCCTCTATTTCGTCGCGGGTTGCCTCGGGTTGCCTATAAGACCGTCGAGACACGCCGGAGAGTGGAAAGTTTTGACGCCACCCTATAAATCAAGCTGCAGGCTCGCTCGCTCGGCCGGAACGTTGTTACGGGCTCACCCCGGCTCGAGAGTTTCGCTCACCGTATGTCTCCTTCGCTCTCCGCACAGACAGCTTGTACAAGGTGAGTCAAAAATTCCAACAGACCCACCCCCCGGCCGTTCCTCGCGCTCCCCTCGGCCGCCACCGCTTTGAAATAATTACCCCCGGAGTTAATTTATGTCGCGTCTGTGGCCCGTCGGCTACGGGGGTGGAACCGGCGACGCGTTTTTCCGAATTAACGCGCGAGACAGCCCCCGCGAGCAAAAAATTCTACGCTGCTGATAGTTCGGAGGACCAACGCCGATGGGAATTCAAGCTGCGAGGGTGGATCCTGCTGAAAACGGGGTGGAAGGGCATGCGAAGGCCTCTGGAGTTGGGGCTTCGATTTTTGGAATCTGTCCTTCCGACTCCGAAATTAATTCTTTTTCATGAATTTTTGGTTACGGATTCACTATTTATATACAATAAAATAATAATTTCCTGCATTTTAGTAAATCGTTCCATTAAAATATGAATGAAACATCGATGATCTACTTTCATGCCGAAGAAAAAAAAATTGAGATAATGCCTGTCCACATAGCAATTTTTTCACGTCGCCACCCACTGTGACCGGTCATAATTTCAGTCTTATCTTTCTTGCGTTATCGCGCTGCGCTTTGTTGACACGCAATAAAAGCTGTATAATAGCGGTATCAATGGGGCATATTATGCATCAAGATTAGATGCGTACGGATACGGCAAAAATTCCAAATAAATAAGCCTTTGTATGCCGAGCAGATGGACGTTGAAATACAATTCTTTTTAATTCATTTTCCAGGCAGACCGATAAAATGGAATATTTCAGCAAATAAACTAAATTCCTCGGAAATGCGACGTCCGGAAGGGTGCAACGAAGAAAAAGAGGTCGCGGAAAAATAGGCGAATGCAAATTCGCGTGGTGTTCGAGGCTCGGGCCGTGTTCGCGGGCGACGCCGATATCGCGAGCCGATAATCGCGAAAATGTCCGGCACGAGGGGGAACGTTTAGCTGGTACACGTGTCGCGAACGTTTGCGTGCTCGCGATTGGCCGCGGTGTGTCGCGACGGCGGAGGCTCCGTAGGCTACAGACGTCGCACAATTAGCGGATATAATTAGCGAATGGGGAAGTCGATTATCTTGGATCGGCGGAACGAGCTTGGGGAACGCGCGCGAGAACTACCGCGCTTTAACGCCCGCTATCGTTTATCGAGAGGAAACACCTTGCCTGCCCCCGTCGAATATTTCATCGTCTGCAGGGCATCTAGCTGCGTCGAGGATATTGCCGAGGATATTTTGAATAGATCGAATACCGATACGCCGCGACGGCACACGGGCCGAGCAGAAATGGAACCGTCTCCGAGCGTACAGGTGGCCGGCGCGACCGCGAATTCCTTCTTTCGCGCAATTTCTGCTCTCTCTTCCCTCTCAGCCTCGTCCCTTTCCTGTCTTGATTCTTCCCTCTCTATCGCGTCTCATCGCTCGCTGTTTCTCTTTGTTCTCGATTTTGCCTTGTCGATGTTCATAGAATTCGACAAACTGCACAACGAGAAATCAATCTGGAGAAGTTACTTTCCCAAGAACATGTATAATGCAGTCGGAGTTCCCAAAAAATCTGCAGAAAATCAATTTCGAAAACCAACAGAACAATTTCCAAAGGGAAATCCTCGGGACCCATAGATGCGCAAAAGGGGAGGACAGCGTTCAGCCCCGAGGCGGAACCGATAATCGAAGTAAGATCAAACGCAGGGTGGAGAGTCGAGTTGTCGTGTGTCTCCCGAAGGAAATACGTATCCGGTGTAGCGGCCTGCTGTCGTTGGAGGTCGCGTGACAGACAGAAACTGGCAGAGACCGTGGAGGAAGGTAGCAGTAGGTACGGCTAGGAGGTTAGGGGGTAGTAGAGGATGGGCTGAGCGTAGGAGCAAAGGAGGAAATTGGGTGGAGTAGCCGTGCCGGGGTGAGAAGCGAGGATTCGGCTGGAAGCGGTTGGTTCGGGGGTTGGTATTGGATGCTGCCTCGGCGAAGCTCACGGTAGGGGTAGTTTGACAAGTTGACAAGAGCACAAAGGCCGCGGCGGAGCCGCATGGACGTAGGGGCGGCTTGCTAGAAAGGGAGAAAGAGAGAACGCGCGTAGAGGAGAAGAGAGAGAGAGAGAGGGAGAGATAGGCGTCGCGACGCTCAGCGTCCGACGGAGGGTTAGGGTAGGGTGGTAGGGGGATGAAAGCCCGGCAGATCCGACGCCGTGAACAAAGGCCGCCGGCTGGCTGCAACCCCGCTGCTGAACGCTCTGCCTCTCTCGGACTTTCGAAACGAGATCACCCATACACACCATGCCACTCTGTGTGTTTGTATTATACTATATACCGTACGAGGGGGGGGGGGGTAGCGAAAGGAGGGCGAGGGAGTTCGAGGCGAGTTTGCTTGCTCGACCCGATAGATACGGGGCCGGGCCTAATATCGAAAGTTCCTGGCTCAGGCAGAAACGGTGCTTAATTAAATCGGAAGACCGTGAGAGATAACCGGCCTCGAGGACCATCCCCTCGACACACAGACGCATGCGAGAGACTACCCTTCCACCAGTCTGGCGTCTGGAAAACACGGGAGGCCTGGAAACGCGGAAACCTCTCGCGCGGAAAGGTGACGATTGCTCGAATGTTACTGCGACTTCTTTTTGGGTTGTTTCACGTATTTCCTGTTTGCAGTGCAATGAAATCCTAAACGCTGTCATCCTTTTATAGTCACAGATTAGAAAGAACTTGAAAGAGCACTGAAACAACATCGATGCCTTTTTTAATTTATCAACAAGATGGCCTGCCAAAAAACCCCCGCTTCATAATCGAACTCTAAATAAGATCACCCTTCCAAAGTGATAAATCTAAGCCGATTCTCTTTCTATCAATCAGAAACTTTAGCAACATGACAAACCCTTTAATTTACCAGCAAGATGAACCCCGAGATATGCAACCCCGAACCGAACAAAAAGAAAGATTGCTAATACTCTTCATGATCGAGTTCTAAACACGATCAGGCTTTGAAAGTCACAAATCATCAGTCGATTCGCCCGATCGAATCGGATCGACGATTTAGTACTCGTCGTTGCGTTGGGCCACCCCTCGATCCATTCATGGATCGAACGGGGTCCCAGCGATCGGGACCGTGTCGGACGACGTGGATCAATGGAGTACAAACGTCGATCGTCGATCGTACGGTCGGGTCCCGCGGTTCCGATGCGATGCGATGCTTCTAATGATCCTCGCGGCGGTTCTCGATCGCGATAAATCATGCTAGCAGCTCGTAAACCGTGAGGGGGTCCGGTTGTACATGTATCAATGCGGCCACGCGAGCTGCCGGGGCCACCGTGGGGGCCACCGGGGGGCCATCGGGGGCAGGGGAACGCGGAAAGAGTCGGTATACATCGTGGCGGAGTTATGCCGCGGTATGAATGGAACGCTTTTGCGGAGCACGCCTTACACACGCGGTGGTTAGCTGAAATATTTATTGCCTTTCGAACGGGTATCGGCCGGCCGCGGTATGCCATTGTGGAAAATCATTCGAGTTGTTCACGGCCATGGCTCGTATTATTCCCCTTTTTTCCCGGTTCTCTCTCGTTCTTTTCGTTTCTCCCCTTCTTTTTTCCTTTTCGAGCACGTTCCTTTTCTCTCGGCCGACATTCGCGTGGCTGATGAGCTTTCCGAGGTCGTTGCTCGACGATGCCGGTGTTCTTTGACGCAGCAAATATCCTGGGAACCGACTGTGTTCTTTCAGAAATTGTTTGCCACTTTTTGGAATCGTTCTTCGAGATGAAACTACTTTTTGATACGGACTTCGAACGGATTAAAACAGTAGGGAATACATTTTGGTTGCTTTACTTGAATCTATGAATCTTTAATCGAATCTTCAGTAAAGAATCTATGAAATCGTTAGAACGAATTTTGCAGAATCATGACTATGGTACGCATGCATCGAAGAAATAAAATCGTCGGCCTATCGAAAAGCACCTTCAAATTGCAGCTAGATTATTCGCACTTTTACACTGGCACACTGGTTCGGTCGAATAAAAATTGCAGATTCGATGTCGAAATAAGTAGCCAGAGGTGCTAACAGTATAAATAGTGAGGATGATTGATTGGATGTCGGATAAGAATGTTTATACTACTAGTTTCGAAAGCAAGTGAACGAGAGCGTGACTCGCCATGTTCGAGGAAACATTTGTATCCCTTTTGAAACGAGTAAAAGTGAGAACCGAGCAATGAATCTGTTACCGATTACGATCGGCTACATTTCGATCTATACCACCGATCAAGGAAATTTTCTGGTGTCAGAAATGTAATTATTTGATATCATAGTAACACTTTGAACACATTCCAAAGTGCTACAACTCCCGAATATACTCGCATTCTTGGGCCACTGATTTATGGGGCAAGCCTAGGCGTTTCGAAACCAGTCGAAGGTCACTTTTACGCGAATCCTGCAGCTGATTAGAGGGTTCCGATCATTTTCTCCTCGGCTACCCTAAAATTAACAGAAATCTGCGGAACAACGCTCTCCTGCCCTGGAATTAGCTGAAGTCTTGCTATTCGAGGTGTTCCGAGAATCAACCACGGTGGATTGCCGAGTCATTAAACCGCGATCGAGTGGTTAATAACCAGTTTTCAAGCAAGATCCACAGAATCTAAATCTATTGATGCTTAAATGGCCGAGCATTGGTGGAGAAGTCTGCTGCTGTATAAAATGCGCGAATAGCATGGAAAAACAAACATAAATAACTCGGAAAACCCGTTCATGGTCGTGAGAAAATTTTCCGGGAAAAATCGTGGTAAACATCTCCAGCGATCGCTTTCCACAGGTGTTAATTACTAGGAAAACAACAGACACTGTCGCACGTTAACTTTGAAATATTAGATTTTCAATCTCTTAATAATTATATTCGAGACACAAAAAGTAACACAAAGAGGAACTTTAATAATTCTGTCTAATGTGAGGGTGTCGAGGGAGAATTTTTAATTTCACGAAGGATCCAAGTTTTCGCAGAAAGGTGCAGTCGATGGCAGTCCGAATGAATAATCGTTAATTTATGCGGGGGGCCGAGACATTTGCGCTTTCTGGTCGTTCCTCATCCCCCGTTGTAAGCTTCTCTAAGCTACTAGACACCCCAACACCGACCTCGCGGCTACGAATCTACTAAATCAGAAGCGCAGCGAAGCGTCTTCACCCCGGAATAGTCTCGGATCACCCTCGAATTCGGGTTTCGCCGTAGTTGCCACCTGAAGGTGAGGCAAAGTTCAAACTCTGGTCGACGCTGTCTACAAAGTGGGAACTCGCGAAAGGTCAGCGTCGCTGCGTCTGGTCGTGGGCGACTCTGCTATAGTGATTAATCCCCGCTTCAACCTCTCCCTTCGAATTACCTCCTTAACCCGTTAGGCGAGCCACGTCCATCGATTGGCGACAAAAGAAAATTTCCATCTTTGACGCAAACGAATAAATTCCGCACTTCATATCTCAATAATTTTAATGAATTGCCAATAGTATCGTTAACTTTTTCTCACGTTTTCACTGTTTCCTGTCAGCCACCCATTTACGTCACAAATGTACAGGGTTATCCAAAACGGACTATAGGAAGTTTTTTTTAAATAAAAAACATACTATTTTTAAGTTTATTGGTTCTTTTTTATCTATGACAATTATGTGTGAAAGACGATATCTGTCAAATGACCACCAGGACCACGTTTACAGACATCAATTCGAAGAAATGCTCAATTCTTGAGAACGACGAGAAATTGATGGGTCATTAACAACACTTTCACGAACAGCATCAATTTTCATTCGAACGAGCTGTTTTTGGTCTGCCAGACTTTGGTTTATCATGAACGGAGCCAGTTTCATAAAATTTTTTACAGAAATTTCGAATTGTTTGCACTGATGGACAATTATGTATGCCGAAAAAATCACGTTTATTACGATGGGTATTTTTGATTGAAACTGATTTGCAAAATAAATTTTCATATCTTTAACACGCTCCTCAATCGTGTACGACTCCATTGTTAAAATTGTCTATCATTATAGGTTAGAAATACAAGAGAGTGACAAGAAACAAACATGGCGTTTGACAGATATTCTCATTCAACATCCTAAAGGTACTTTTGTCAGGAGATCAGAGTAAAGAATTTTGGCCACTTACGGGTATTTGCAAGAAATGCATCGCGGAACGTCCGCGCGAGCGTAATAGATGAAATTTGCGGCAGCAATGGCGTCGGGAAAGGACTAACGAAGGGAACTGGTTAACGAAGGCGACGCATTGACTTCAAATGGCAACATTACGTGTCTGTGAACGGAACGGACTGTCGTGCCGGTCGATTGTCCGTCGTTGTTTGCACATTGGAAACGGCACACGGTGCGGAGCGGCATATTTGCGCGAGCTCTTTGCGCCGCTTGAAAACGTGTTCCTCGCATGCGACAACGTTGCAGGCCCGCATTCTTTTCCTCTTAACAAATCTATAATTAACAACATCCACCGACCGCGTATAAATTCTACCTATTCCGCGTTTTCGCCGGAAAGCTCTCGCACGTTCCACTCGACTCGTAATTTGCTACCAACCTGTTGCGGTGTCATCAACATTTTTCCCCGATTTTTACTTTCGCTCGCCACGCTGCGCAGCTCCACGCTGGAATTCCTTTTTTTCCACCGAACTCGTCGAAAATTAACCGCGAAACTGCTTTCGGCGTTCGCCGGGAAAATTTACGAGGATTTTCAACAGTGTTGAGAGGTGCGATCGTAAGAGGAGAATCGAGGGAGTCTACATTTTTCCGAGGCTACCGTTAATTTATTAGAAAGCGGTTCAGGATAGATAGCCGGGGTTTCGAATTTATCTCGGTTCAAGCTAAAAGCAACATTCGGAACACGGTGTTTTCCATTCCTCTGTCAACGGGGCTGGCGAAACGCTGGCGGAAGGAGATTCATGCTTCCTGCAGGAACCACGATTTGTAGCAGAAGATCGT
Source organism: Lasioglossum calceatum (assembly GCA_963966675.1). Taxonomy (NCBI): domain Eukaryota; kingdom Metazoa; phylum Arthropoda; class Insecta; order Hymenoptera; family Halictidae; genus Lasioglossum; species Lasioglossum calceatum. Next base: position 15,808,748 of record OZ016543.1, on the reverse strand, counting down.
GTACATCATTTTCGTGTCGAAGAACTGGCGTTTGTCTCCGCGCGAAAGATCAAAGAACCACCGGAGGCCGAGATTGATCTCGAATTATTTTCGGATGGTGCCGGGGGCGCGGTGAAAAATTGTATTATGCAATTCGAGCTAAACTTAGAGAGAAATTCGGCGACGTTCTCTGCGGAAATGAATCGCCTGTTCGAAAACACGATTTAACAAGATGAATACATGGAATTAAGATTTCAAAATAATTTTTAATCAAATCTCACCCCAATTCTAACTTTTCTCGGCCCGTAAAGGTTAAGAAAATTCTTGTATTTCTTTTGGAAACCAAGGTTTTACAGTTGCATTATTGTCACGGATAAACTATACAGGTGACTCCGAATTAATGGGACCGCGGGCCACACATTTTTCTTCGAAACGATCGCTATTAATTTCGCGGCGATTATCGCGCACGCGAAAACGTAGTCGCGCTTAATCGGCTGTAAACGCGTTCCTTAACACGCCGATTCCCGCGATTATCCCCTCGAGGATTAAATCCGTGACCCTCGTCAGATCGAAGGGTTCGGGTTAGCTTCATTAAATATTTATGGGGTCGCGATACCATATCGAAACGGTTCCACCTCTCTCTACCACCCCTTTACATCTGAACAAGAACAATCCCCGATCGTGCTCCAAACTTTTCTCTAGTAATTTTGTCCTGTGTCTTTCAACAATTTATATTTCTTTTCCGAGACGAACTTAATGAGCAAGTTCATTCTTAATCACACGATACGAATTTCCTAATAATTACGCCGCACTTTGTAATTGTACTTCAATTGTAAAAACGAATTATATTGTAATTTAACTGAACGAGAGACCAGAATTACAGATTACATTATCAAATGAACCGACTGACTTTCGAATTACGAAATAATTGAAGACAACGTAATTACTTTGGAATTATCCAACACAACTCTGGCCTTAGGCACGATTCTCGATACCTCTAACAATTTAAAAATGATACTCACAATTACAGAATTCCGATTGATCGCGCAGCTCGCGTGCACTCGCAGCCCCTTCCCGATCAAGGATCGAGGCTTTCCAGCGACCTGGTGTGTCCCGGTGTCGTGCTCCAGGGCGGTCGCGTGCTGGCGAGGATTCAAAACAGCCGGGCAAGGATGCCGGTTCGAGGAGATTATGCAAGACGCGTCTGTTATCTGTCGCAGGTAAAATAAGGCTGGCTAGCTAGCGAGGCCCCCGGGGGTGCGTGTCCTTTCGCTACCGTGCGTTAACGAGCCCGAGAGCTCGTTCCGTGCCACGTGGCCGGCCAACAGCCAAAGAACACCGAACACCGACGGACCGTTTGACCTGTATTTCAGATTTTAATCCGAGATAATGCGGGGGTGCCGCCGCGCTCCGGACATTTGTCTTCGCGTTCCAACCGGGTCTCGTCGAGATAACCGTCCCGCTGAAACCGATGCCAGAGATCCCACACGGCGACGCTTAGTGTTACGCTACCGGCGACATAATTGTTCCGGTGTCTCTCCTTCGGCATCTGGGAAAGCGTGACGCGCCGAGGCTTCGTCGGTGTCGCGCTTCTCCGCCGAACACGCACCTGATGCTGCGCGAGATTAACGAGATTTCTTTGGGGCTCGAGGGACGCCGAGATCCTGGGGAAAGTAGGCTAATTTCGCGAGCAGTGCTTAATAATAAATGAGAAGAAAGACTTCTCAGAGGTATAGTCCACGACTAAAGACTTGTGCGCTATCTTACTCATCTCACGCTATCGTCGTGTCATCGCACGTAACTGTCCCGCCACGAAGCGTCCTTGAAGAGGCGATTCGTTCGCGGTAAAGATCTCGGAGCAAAGATCTCCAAGTAATAGTAGCAGCACGATCGCAAGGTAACCGATCACTAGCGCGAGAAACGCGATTTTCTTGGCTATCGACTGATTAACACCTGGCTCGGATTAGAGAGATAGAGAGGAAGAAAGAGGAGGAAAGAAAATTGTGCTGGAACGACTCGCGGCGTCGTTATCGCGGCGCGTTGTCAACCGCGAAAACCGGCGACGCGCCGCTGCAACGGCCAGACTGTGCAAACACACCGCCAATTACGCATACACACTTCCATCGACACACGTCCCGAGACAACGCAACGAACAACGCTTTCCCCGGCGCACTTCGAAGGAACCTCTCTACGATAGCGGAACAGAATTTTCGCGATCCCCGTGCTCGCCTGACCACGATAACCGCTCGCGTGCTCGCCGAACGCGACAGCGCCTTTATCGCTGGTCGTGTACAAAATGGAGCTTGCAAACTGGTTCTAGAATCGTTTAAAGATTGCCTGGACTTGTGTCGCAGTTTGTTCGAATGTTTCGATATTTTTTCAGGCGCCTGTGGCTCAGAAATTCTTTTATAAAAATCGTCTTGATTCTTAGTCTGAGGATTAAAGGGTGATTCTGGGAAGTTTAAAAGACTGTGGGCACTCTGGTTGATTTATCGAAGCTATTTCAGAAATGAACACTGTAGAAATGTAAGGTGAATTTTTGAAATAGTGTCCCATTAGATTCGAGATCAATATTTTCTAGCGATAATACAAAATGGTGGCGAGATATCTATAAAAATGTACTGGAAGTTTACTCTGAGGATTGCAGACTAGTTTTAGAAAGTATTAAATATTATCAGCGACCCAGTCGCGTTATGATTTATTCCGATTTTTCTGAGTATCCAAAAATAAAATGTTCTAACTGTAAATGCCACTAGTAAATATCGACAGACAAACGCCTAATCGATTTGCCTAAACGATTCCAGTCTCGTTGGAAGAGGAAAAGCGAAAGTGTCGAACAGGTCCGTATTCGATTTTTCCTCGACTAAATTACCTCCCGAATGCTTTCTAACCAGCTCGGAATTTCACCGCTGGACTCCCCACTTTTGTTATGTATAATCGGCGTGAACAAAAAAAGAATACACATCTGGTGCACTTACGTGTCACGAACAGAAACGCGCGAAATATGCCGAAGCGTACCTGCTGCTGTTCTCCGGTGTTATCCGCGTGGATCAACGTCGCCGACAAAATATTCCGAGCGGCGATCAGCGATCGACAAGTTAGTCCGAGGGTGACGCTCGACACTCATTGCTGCGGAATGTCGGGAATATTCGACACAATCGAACCGTCGATCATCAACGTGGGAACGTTATCGCTCGATAACCCGATCAATTTATCCTTGAGGTTCAACCCCGCCTCAAACGATCGAGCCTTGACTCTACCGAGTCGCACGGGCAAACCGCGGCAAACGGAGCTCGCTACTCAACGACATCCAATTGTACACGCTGGCGTTTTCTCGCAATGTCCAAACATCTTGCATGTCACATTAAGTAGATTAGCTCTCGTTCTAAGCTCAAATAATATCATACAATTCTTGCACAATTCTTCACTCCGTCAAACCGAATCAAACGGAGTATACTTCGACGACGTCACTTCAATTCCACTGGTACGGAGCAATTCAATGTCATACAAATTTCGCCAAATCAAACCGAACTGAAGTGGAGTAGCTAGACATAACTGTGCTGTCAATTACTATGGAACAGTCTCCTCAGTTCACAGTTCAACACCACTTTGCACAACGTCTTCGCCACCAACCTGGAACAATTCCTGACAAAGTTCGAGCGATATCGAATATAACCGAACCAAACGCTCGAGGACACTTGAAGGATAACTGATACTAGTCCATTCTCTGCAACGTTGAACCGATTTCCTAAATCAATTCCGATCGAAACAAATTGGCTCACTCGCGGCACTTCCACACAGTGTCTGTACTCTCGTTTGAGCGGGATCGAACGAAGTTCCTCGAGGACACTGGAACACGAACCGATACGTAGCAGTTTCGCAGAAAGTCTGATCTCGCGAACGAAATCAAATCAACTGGAGTATGTCACTCGGGCAGCAAGTGACACGGGTCGATTTCCCACAGAATTCAGCGGATCGGTACGCGACTATGGCCGTTCTACGATGGAACCGGTCGGCTCGGTTAGCTTTGGTTCACTGTGCGACACGTGGGATCCGGCGAACGTCACGTTCGGCGTCACGTGTCCGCGGTTCACCAGGATGCAGGCGGTTCGCGATTGCGGCGCGGCTCGGGTCGATCATGATCGCGGCGGCAGACTGATTCCCCCGGCGACTGTCATCGAACGAGGAGGACGGCGATAGGAGGCGGAGGAAGAGGAAGAGGAAGAAGACGAAGAAGAGGGCCGCGTGTCCATGCGAGCGACGCAGCCAGCGCGACTCCCTGTCGGAGCTTCTGACTCGGCAGAAGTACAGACAGAAACGAAACTACGCAATGTGACGGCTAACGCGCGCACACGGCTGGCCGACAGAGACTGAACTAGAAGGAGAGAGAAATATCGAGTGATAGAGGGAGAGAGATCGGAATAAGAGAGCGATAGAGAGAGAGAGAGAGAGGCGGCTCTCAGTGACTGGCAGCGAGCGTGTGTTCGTGTGTGCACGAGCGTGTAGGAGACGAAGACGAGCCGTAGGGAAAAAAAGGACGTCGTGTCGCGCGCGTGTAGACGCGTGAATATGTGTGTGCGTGTGTCAACGCGAAAGTGTGTGCGTCTATGCGCACCGGTGAATGTGTGCAGGCAAGCGTATCCTCCTGTCGAGCGTGGAGCGGACGAGAGCGTCGAGCTGTCAGCGCACCCCTCCCCGAAATCCCCCCTCGGAAACCAACCCCTCCCACCGTGACGAGCCACCTCCCTCCCGAGCTTTCCCTCGGTTACCCCTACCTTCTCTCGACCATCCGATTCTCTCTCTCTCTCCTTCTCTTCGTTTGGCTCGCTGTCTCTCTTTCGACGCCCCTTGCAACCCCTCCGCACCCCCTAGGCGAGCCCGACATCGAAGAAAACCGAATGAAACGGGAAACGGGATGCGAGAGGCAACCAACGCGATGGGAATTCTTCATTTTTTTTTCACTCGCCTTCTGGCTCTCTCACTTTCAGCTTCTTCTGCGTTAGGGTGACGTGTATATTATTCGAACCGTTTCCCAAGGGTTTGACGCCTCCGAGAAAGTCCGAGGCGTCTTGTTTAGGATGACTGTAGGGGGTGGGATCTCGGTTTCTGCAGCTTTTCGGGGAATTTGACACCGTTGCCTCGAGGGAAGTTGGAGGTACCGTGGTTCTTTTGGTGGTCTGGGTGAGTTACGAGTTGGTTTGTAATTTTTTTGGGGGGCTGATTTTTGTGGAAACGGTACAATAGAGAGAACCGATTTTATTGTAACAGAAGTTGGGGGTGGTTGTTCGAGGAGTGAACGCGCACTTCGTAGTTTTCGTTGTGGAGACTGCGAGGGTGGATATTATAAAGCGAACGGAAGACATTCGCGGTCCGTATTAATTATTTCTAGCGCCAGGAGCAGCGGTCGCGCGCGAATTCGGCCGTGCCATTTCTGCTATGAAAATTTCCATTAGACCATCGCGTGTTTCTTGCTGTGAGAAATGAAAAAGCCATGCGCGGGGTGGGTCCACTTGGCGGATAACGAGGATCCCCACGCCAGAGAGATTTCCGTCTCCGTTCGCCGGTGTGATTTACTGCATTTCGGACAATTACCGGGGCCAGAGCGCGTCCATCGCGCGTGCACACCGCCGTCGCGACTCTCCCTGTCAGTCGGCTGACATTTTATCATGATTATGGGGTGGGTTCTGGTCACGGTCCGATGCCACGGCGAGGGAGGACAGACCCGGCCGAAAGTCGAAACCGAAGCAAAAGGGCGGCGGAGACCGTTTTCGACCGCGAGGTAAGCAAGAATTATGATCCATCTACGTCGGCGCGGAAACGCGAAGGGACGAAAACGCACACGGGGTTTTCCGACATCCGCCGCCGCGCCTACATATTCCTTCCTACGTCCAACCCCCTGTCGGCTTGCCCGCGCTCCCCCTTTTTCGTGTCGCTTTTCCCTTTCGTTCGGCCTGTTCCTCGTTTTCCCTCGTTCGTTTCATTACTCTTTATCACGTGGACAACGGCGCGCGCTGATAACGAAGGCGACGACGCTCGGGAGACAGGGGGTGGCATTGGAAATGATGCTCCGGAGGTCCGTCGTATTTTATTTCGCGCGGCGCGGTGCATTTGACGACTTTCTGGCAAGCGTCCTTGCGCGTCAATCTTCTTTTATATTTGTAATGATGTTTCTGCGAGAGCACCGTTGATTTTAGTGGCTTCGATACGAACGATTTTATGACGATCATAATTGAGGTCAATATCGTAGTTTATTCAACATGCTGGACGCTTTTAGCGATTTTACTTGACCAAATCTGACGCGAGGAATCAAACAATCTTTGAAATCTCGTACCCTATTCTTGCATCGTCTTACGTAACAATTTAAATCGCCTGTACCCAATCAACAGAAATAAATGCTCTTTCTCCAAACTTTCGACTTTCGTTTTCGCTGAGAGGCAGACATAATTGCGCCCTCGTTGATGGCTCCTCCAATCCCCCAATACCGTAGTATCCTATCCGCGTTTATTGTTCGAAGTTCCATTTCCTGTTCCGTTTCCCCCCGGCTTCCTGTTCGCCCCCACCATCGAACCGTGACCAAGGCCCACCCCGTCGTCAGTGAATGTCAGAGGGTTGGCTTCGGCTCTCCCGAGGACTTATGGTCGCTCGTCTCTGGGAACGAGAGTATGCGAGTATGGAATGAGGATCCGAAGGAAACTTGTCCCTTGGGAGACGATCGAACGGTCCGCCATTGGCGGAACAACCGGAGGCTGACCTTTGGGGAGGCGAGAGAACCGTAGGGTCCTGATTACTGGCGAAACAGATCCCTTTGTCCTTGAGGGGCGAAGGGAAGCGAGAGCTTTTCTTTGTCCGGAGAAACTCGCCTGTATGCTCGCCTCTCCCCGCCGCCGAATCGATTCAGCAAATATTACACCCGTCACGGTCTTTGTTTCCCCTCGAACTGTTACCGGGATGACGAGGCTACGGCTTTATTGCGACGTTTATTCCGCTCTTATCGCTCGTTCCCTTCGTTCGCGCGATCGTTCGCTATTTGCTGTAATTGAGACGTGGGTGGACGACGAGAACTTTCTCCTCTGCACCGCGATCGCCAACGTATGGCGCTCGAACTTCTGCGAGGTGTGCGCTGAAATGAAAATCTTCGAGCTGCTGATCCAAACCGTAGGTTCCTCGTTTCGTTATTTTCTTCGTCGTTCATATTTATTAGGAAGCTGCCTGAACCACCCTCCAAGTGTCATCGGAACTCGAATCAAATTTCTACATCCTCCCACTTCGAATGAGCATAGAGATCGTGTCTATGACGAAGGATGAGCTTCAGACATGGTTTTGGAGACGTTGAAGACAAAAGAGTGTTCTTTGAGGAATCGTGAACCGTGCAGCAGGGTTTCCGAAGAAAATGGAGTTGGCCCGTGTCTGCGGCGTTGGAGTGATGACTCTATCCAATCGGCTGGGCCGATTTCTCATGCGTATTCATCGTCTAGCCGTGGGCAGAGCCGCGGTCCCGGCCCCGTCCGTGGAAGAAAGAAACGAGCTGAACCAGGGGAGAGAAGCGCCTATGATTTATGACCGCCATTACGGTCTTGATAATTATATGCTGCCCTATGGCCGGCCCCCTCCTCCGCGTGCAAGGAACGAGAGAGGATCGGTAGATGATATCCTGCCTGCCTGCTGACCAGCGAACAACAGACAGCCGGCTCCGCTCCGCTCGGCTCGGCTCAGCTCTCCGCTCGGACGACCCGTTCCTCTTGATTGCCTCGATCGCTTTTGATACGGTTTGATATTTCTCCGAGAGAGCGAGCATGTATGCGGGCAGCGCACGCGTTACAGGAGAAAAATTACGAGGAACGAATTATGGGTAGAGACTTGCCCACCATCTGGTGACGATTAGGGACGACCATCTTGATTTTCTGCGGCTCCCAAATGGACGCCCTCTCCCTCGCTCGGATAAAAAGTTTCCCGTGTTGCGCGAGGGTGGAACGCTGTTATTAGGTTTATGTTGTTCGAACGGCACTCTTGTGCGAGTTTTAATCACAAGGCTCCGGCGATTTTATCGGGCTGCGATTCGACAATTTGCGAAACGACATTTGCCTGCGTTCGTTTCTTTGCAGATTCGTTTTTACAATTGCGACTTTGACTGCTTTGTGGAACCATTAAGGAAAAGATGATGATATGTTGTGTGACAAATGACAATTCGAGATCGAGAAATAGTTTATCGCGTATTTGGAGGAGATCGTAAATGATTAAATCGGTAAGAGAACGTTTTCGGAATGGCTTGGGGAAGTTTTGGGAAGATGGTAAACGATTGGAAGATAGCGTGCTCGGATCGAAACGAGCGGCCGGAAGCGATGTAACGGATAGAGAAACAATTTGAGGATAGTCGGGGAAGGAAATCTCCGGACCCTCGTAAGTATTCGTACGTACCACCGCGAAAATCCCTCCTCCCGGCGGCTGTCCGACAATGGCGCTCGTAAATATCGTAGCAAGGGCTCTCGGTAGTTTCTTTACCACTCCCCGAGGACCACTTATTACGCTGATTCCCTCGCAAGCCACAATCATCTAAGTATTTCTTTAACGATCGCGCTCCTATCAAATCGACTGGACTAATGACAGACTGTCGCGTGCTTCGAAAAAACTACGGGAGACCGTTCACCTTATTACCGATGATTACAAAGCCCTTCTACCGATCCCAGCATATATTCTCTTTCCTCTTGCTTCCTACTTCGACGTTTGCTGGTTCACGATCGCTCGTATCGTTTATCCACATTTAAAAATCCAGATTTACAAAATGCAAGAAGGTTAATACACTGGACTCGGATATTCCTCAAAAACGGCGACTTAAAGAAATGATTAATTCTCCAATTCGTTAAACATACTTTTCTAGATTTGCATGCCAGTTGTCTCGTAACTCCAGTCAGACCCGAATAACTATTTCATCGTCCAGCAATTCCACGAGTCAGCTCCTTTGAAGCGTCGCCGAATTGTCAGGCTTTCAACATACAGGATTCCGCGTTGCCTACGTAATAAATTGTGAAAAATTCGAGAGACGGAGCCGACGTCCTTCGCCCGGGACCTCGTCGCGAACCACCGATGATGTAACATCGAGAGCCTGGACCCCAGAGACCTCGTTACACTCGTTACAACCGGTGAAATATCTCGCTGTGAACGCTCGAGCGGTAACAGACGAAACAAACATCCCCCGGCAGCCATAAATTACAGCTCGCTTGAACAACAACAGAAAAAAAAGAGAAACCGCCGGTGATTTGCGTTTCTCGCGGCGGAATTAAGATCGCGACCTTGGTCGAGGGGACCGTGGTCTTCCTTCCTTCTTCCTCTGGAAACGCTATTGAGACATCGGGGCGGACTGTTTAACGCGGCGTTGCGTCACGCTTTTCGAGTTTTACAATAATAAATCGGCAGGCCATTGTGTGCAGGCCGTTCCCGCACCGACGCACCGCGATTGTGTGACTCGCGAATATATATGCGTGGACGGTATTTGCATAACCGGCGTGTCGGTGCACACAGAAGCAGCGGGTAAAACGTTGGGTACACGTGTAACAAGGAACAAGCGCCTCGCGGACAAGGAATAGTGGAAGATCCATGGGAAACGGCCAGGTGGATACCTGCGGATCACGTGGCACGACTACGGTTGTTATCACACCATTTCCTCTCTTTCCGACGGGTATTTTTCGGGGGGATATTTTTCAGAAGGTTGCTTTTGGTAATTGCGATTGATGGATGGAGAACGATGGAGTTCGAGGGTTGCGATCGAATTTTTAGAGACTGGGATGGTCTAGTCTTTCGTTCCTGATGGTTGTAAGTGGTCTGCAATTCTGGGGAAATTTATAGTCAACTCACATCTTTCGTTAGAATGACAAACGAATTATTCGAATCTTGTATCCACAGAAACCATATGAAAATTTCGTTCTTTAACAACTTGAACAAATTGAAAGATAAATTGAAAGTATTTAAGCGACGCTTGTGTAAATGGCCTGTTTTCAAGAATTTTTTTACAAAATGTAATGCGTAGATTGATTTAAAATTTGAGGTATCATTTATTGATGTTATAATGTGACAAAAAATATTTTTTATAAATTTTAATTGTTAATATCAATGGTGCAATGACGGCTTGATAATGGCAAAAAAGACGTGAACAAAAAAATCAAAATGGAATCGTTAGTTTATGCAGAAACGCTCAGCATGACGTTCTTCTTTCAATAAAATTTGCAAAATTTCAAAAATGGCGAAGTTTTGAAGAAAAACGGATTTTCTGTTACAAACAATTGCTAATAACGCTTAAGAAAAAATATCGGAGCTCGTCATGCTGAGAGCAATTATTTATAAAATATATATACCAAGTTTCATAAAGATCGAGTTTTCGAGTTACGTTGCACGGCATGCGAAATTTTGCTTTTCGAGAAAAACGCGTTTACAGTTCGAGCGTCCGCCGAGGGCCCGACCAGCTGAGCCGTTCCGTTCAATACAACCGTTCACTTTATTTTGAAAACAACGTACAAGTATTCCTCGGGAAATTTCCTATCGACTTGAGCAAACCAAAAGAAATGCTCAAAAATTTCATTTTACACAAGGTTCCCCCCTTAATGTTTTTACCTCATTTTGATCCTCGTCATAGCCTCGGGGAAAAATCAGTTTTAAAATTAGTGGAGACGCCGGACGACGTTAGCGGACGAATCAATGATGTACGAGAGGCGAGATTGAGAAAGAACGAAGGGACTGGAGCCGCAGGGATGGGAAAAGAAGTAAGAAGTCGTCGCGGAGGACCAGCCTTGACAATCGGCGCGGACCGCGGCGGTTATTGTTCGCCGCGGTGCAATTAGCGCGGCATAAATCACGCGGATAACGAGACACGGCGCCCCGAAGGCGTCACACGGTGTTCCTCTCGTACGAGGAGACGAAAGGATGAGGAGGACAGAGGCCGAGGGTAGAAGAAGAGACATCGTCGACGTACGGGGGCGGCTGGCGTTTCGTTCGCCAACTACGCGACGTTCCTCGGGAACAACTTCCAACACAGAACCATCTCCCTCTCTCTCTGTCTCTCTCATTGGTCCTCTCTCCTCTTCGCTCATCACCGTCTCCTCTTCTTCCACTGCTGCGTAGCAGTTGCCATCGCGAAGAGCAACGATGTTGCCAGAAACCCCACGCGCCATCCATCTTGGCCAGCGCTAGACGAAAATAACTCGAATTTAAGAAGCTCACGCTCGAAAACAATACGGGGCGGGTTTTCGCCGATTGCGTAACAGCTCTATCGTTCTCCGGGAAATTAACGACTACCGTTCCGCGTTCCTTTCCACCGGCAACTTTTAGGGGAAATCGAGTTAGGGCTGGTCCCTTCAAGGCTTTGCCCGCCCACCGTGCGAGGGGTACCCTCGAATTACTTTTTTTTTTTTGATTGGGAAACAATTCCTAATGCATCGACTCCCTTTGATGATTCACGTTGGAGGTTTCCGTGGTTCTCGGAATTATTGATCGAGTTGTGCCTCTGTATTCATCGCGGAACTATGAAAGTTATTTCGTTAATGATTGTAACAAGCTGAGATTAGCTCGAACATAAATTTAAAATCATTTTAATCTTTCCGTTTTAAGTTGCACCTACCTATTATGAATGCACAAAATACATTATACATTCCTAAATTTGTTCGTATCGAATAAATGACTGGAAATTTAAATAAGCGTGCTGAATTTCATGCGCATATAATTAAAAGAACGCGGAAGAAAATATTCCGAGTAGGAAGCGTTTAGAATCTCTGGTTAAAATCGTACGGAGTGTTTAGTACAAGCAACGAGACGTGACGGATAATTCGAAGGTTAGCCAAATCAGCGACGGTGAATTCGCCGGAATAGGCGTTATACCGTAGGTGCCGCGGAATTTCCAGGGGACAGGAAGAGATTAACGCGGATAGGCGGACAATAGAAATCGAGAAGTCACGGTTCGGGTGTTCCATCGATTTTTCCGCCTTTTTCCCGTTGCGATGGGAAACAACGGCGAAACACATCGGCGCTGGTGCCGTGTCGCCGACAATAGATATCGATGCGTCCCGTTAACCTATTAAAGACACATTTCGAGCGTGTAAAAGCGGTCAATTTCGGGGGCCATTGTGCGCCGAGTATTTATCGGGGGTGGCCTGCGACCGAGGGCCGAAGAAAATTTATGCCCGTTTAAAAACCTCGACTGGCGAAAATCACCGGCGAAAAACGCGAGCGCGTTCTCTATAATTTTCCGCAACGTCGATAAATTCTATCGATGCGCACGACACAACGACGACGACGACCACGACGACTTTTCCAGAGGCGAAGAAGCGGTTTTGGTTTTCCGTCTGGCAACAAGCGTTGCCCCCTTCTGTCGGTCTTACTTCCTCAGCCCTTCCGTCGGCGCCCGTGATTTATCGCAATGGAAAGTACGAGAAATAACAAGAGGGATATCCAACAGGGGCACGGTTGCATGCCACCGCTCATTCCCGAAATAAAAATCCACTCCCGAAGATCGCGCGCTCGCGCGAGTCCCGACGCCTCGACACGGGACAAATAGTCTTTGATTTACGGCGGGATGCTTTAACGAGCCGTTTTTCCCGATTTTTGGCTAAAAGAATTCTTCTGTTTACCGGCCACCGGGGAAACCCGCCCCCGGGGACGATTTTTACCCGACGCCACACGGATAATTGACGGGACGACGCGCGTACTGAGCGTCGGCCATAGTCTTCGCTGTTTGCGCGCTGTCAGTCGAAAATGGTTCACCTCTTACAATATTTACTGTTTGGAGGAGGAGACACACTTGTATTTATTGTTGAAAATGTAGCTGAATTTTAAACAAGATTATTATTCGCAGTGTTCTCCACGAACGGAACAATACGTAGAACAACTACGAGCGCTTACTTGAATTCTCTTGACTAAACAAGTGATGAAATATTTTTACAAGCCACTTTGCACCTCACAGAAAGTTTTTCCCAGCAAGGTACTAATAAATGAATCAGTTCCACAAGCGTCGACTCATTAATGTGTAAATCAAATGAGTCGGACACGAACTGTTTACTCGTACGAACGGAGGCGCCTTGCATTTGCTCAATGAACCTCCTAATGGCTTCATCATCTCTGGCAACAATACGTGCGCCTCGGACGAAGCTCCTGGCAGACTTTTCCCGTTATTTTACAGTAATGGGCCCACTAAATTTACAACAATCTCTGAATAATTTATCCGACTTGTAACGATTCAATGGAACGTTTCACAGAGCGCAGATTGGCACTTTGAAGTTGAATAACTCCTCTAGTAGCAGAAAATATTGTTTAAACATTTTCAGATATTAAAATAATATTTTTTAAGCCACACTTTTTAATATGAAAAAAATATTAGATGAGATATTATATACAGATACACTAAACATGAAATAAATGTTCAAGAAATGTAAACTAAATATTGATCAAATGTGAGAGAAATATTTAAAATATGTAAAGTAAATATTCAGAAAATATGCAATTAATATTTGAAAAATGTAAAATAAATATTTCTGTCATATTCTATGAATACTTAGTCCATATTTTTGAAACATTTATTTTACTTTTCTCTGTAACATTTTCTTCTATCTAATATATCTAAATCTAATCTAAACAATTTGTCCAGAAAGTTATTACTAGACTGCGGATCTTTGTGCAAAATAAAACATATCTGCGTCGATTCTAAAACACAGAGATTAAATAAAAATTTCTTCCTTGTCCACTGCTTTAAATTGTACGTACCAATTTTTGTTATAAATGCATAAAATCCGCAGTCTAGTTATTACGATTTCTGAGCTCAAGTAAAATTTGGGAAAATGTAACAAGGTGCTCTACAGTTTCATATTATTGTTTAAAGTTATCAGTAGGCCATTTAAAGTGATCCTATTTTGAAGGTTCGAAGAAAAAGACGCTAATAAGCGATACAAACGATCATGTTCGCAGCCAAGTCGACGGGCCCAGGATTAATTCCCGTCCCCTCTCCACGACCAGGCCCGAGAACAAGGAGGGCACGATGGAGACGAAGGCGAGGAACAAATTCGGGATCGTGCTGCATCCCGAGCGCACGGTCGTCACGTTTTCATACGTCCCGACCTTGAATACGATTCCTTCGTGAGCGGAAATGACGGGGACAGTAGAGAAAAAAAAGGACCGGGAGATCACGGAGGATCCTTCGGGGCCGTAGTCGTGTCCTTTTGTAGCGAAACGGTCCGCAGCAAGTCCGGGGGAAATCGGGGAAAGTTTGCGCAAGAGCGTGCCCGGGCCATTGTTGGCCGGGGGAGCGAAAAAAGAAAGTTAAAACCTCGTGAGAGCATTGTTGGTTGCGTCACCGGCGGGCTATTCCTCCAACCCTCGCCGAGAGCAGCCAGTTTTCTCTTCTTTCGCCCCGAGCCGGCGAGAGGCCTCGTGTATAATATCAAAATTTATGGCGCAGGCCGCTCCGGGGCCTTGCTTTAGGCACAGGCAGCGGCCCGAGCTTCCACTCTTCGACACCTTCTGCCTGTTCCCTTGATTCTTTCCTTTCCCTCTTCCCGCGTTGTCGATTCCTCGTCGCACTTTTCACACTTTCGGGAATTCGAGACAATGTCCTCGACCAGGTGTCATTTTTTTCGGGACCAGCTTTTATTTTGAAGCGCCTTGCCATGGACGTCTGTTCTCCAATATTTCGACCTAAGAATAGTTTATTTAACCCTCCGTGGATCGTTCATGTCTAGACAGAAAGGAGGGGGGCCCTCAATTCTCCGAGTTTAATCCGTAAATGTTTTATTTTCTTATTAATAACGGTATTACAATAGAGTAACACTGTTTATTCATCTTCGCATTTAGAAAGCGTATTAAATAAACTCGGTAGAGAGGAAGTACTCAAATATTAAAGTCGCCGTTTTATTCGTGTATGTAGGACAGCGTATCAGATTGTTTATAAATATTTGAAATATACCGGGAGAGAGAGATAGAGATCCAAACAGCAGTAAATATCACGTTTACATAAATGAAAGAGTCATTCATTTATGCAACTGGGTGCGATTAAAAATTCGTGCACCTGTTTTTCCTCGCTGTTTTCAGGCATCGATTATTCGCTAATTTCGGGCTATAAATATTCGTCCAGGAATTCGTGTTTCCATTTAAAACTGTTCCGAATTTTAATGTTTCCACTATTTTAAATTACAGCTACTCATACTTGTCATAAATGCATGAACTCCGCTGTCTAGTTATAAGCTACTGCGAGATCACCAGAATGTAAGGAATCCGTAGACCAAGAAGATCCTCTAAGAAGCTCCTTAAAATCCAGACTGAAGGAACTAGAAGCGAGTTCACGGAATCAATGTGGTCGGATCAGAAGGATCCAGGCGATCCTTCCGTCCTCTCTGAGATCGTGATCCCGTCGAAATCCCGGCGACCAGGCCGCGCTTATTAATAACCGAGTCATGAGAACGGCGGCGCACGCGGGGCAGTTTGCGTGCCAAGGTAATCAGTATAATGATCAGTGGCCGAATTGACGTATCGTCAAGATAATATATATGACGGGGCATGGTGGCAGATGTGTTGCACGACGTGACGTGCTCTAACGCGTCATTGATAGCCCTCCGTTCCTCCTGTTTCCCCTTGATCGGCTCCCTCACCTTCTCACCCTCTCGCTCTCTCCTACCGTCTCCACTGTCCGTTTCCCTCACTCTCTCTCTCTGCTTTCTGCTCTCGGTCTTCGTTGCTCTCTGCGGTTTCCGTCTCCTTCTCTTTCTCTCCGCTTTCACTCCGCGGGATCCCCGCTACCGGGGAGCCACCCTCCATCAAATTTTCCTATCACCCTGTCCCCCTTCTCCTCCTCTATCGTTCCCTTCATTTCCTGCCATCGCAAACCTCCCCCACAGCCACCCCCCGCCCCCCGTGCCCAGTCTGTCACGAACGGAAGGGACGTAATGCGAACGAGGGGAACCTCAGCCAACCAGCATCGCTTAGGCCTTTCAGCCTAAGAATTCTGCACGAGCCGCGCCCAGGGCCCGTCTCGCTTTTCACAGAGGGGAAAAAAGAAAAAACAACTCCAGCATGGAGTTTTTCGAAAAAGCTTCCTGCCGGCGCAGATGGCCGCCTGCAAGCTACGCCGGCAGAACGTAACCGGAATCCAAGGTATGTGCAAGCCATATCCACAAACTAAATTCCAATTACGTACATTAACACGTTCACTGCCACGCGATTTTCGCGCGCTTCAACCGTGCTTCGCCTGGTTCGTTCGTGGAAATAAACGAACATTATAATTCGGTTCATTTCAGTATTCGTATTCGTTTACACGCGTCCACGGGGTCGAGCACTCGAAAACAAAAATCGCGCGATCGAAAATGCGCGGTTTCCGCCGTGTCTGAACTTGGAACTCGCGGACCTTGCAGCAAGCCTCGGGTTCGCCGTTTCAACGTAATCGCTCTCCGTTTTCCGGCCCCGGGAAAAAATGCGGCCGTAAAAGGCGCAGCGGCGGTTTCACCGCAAGATCGTTCACGGTTTAGCACGCCATCGATTCGATCTCGGACAAGGGCCGATTACGGTTCTCGGCGCGAGGCCGCACGCGTCCCTCCCCGTGGTCGAGGCGAATTTCTTCCCGAGGCCGGGCAATTATCGGCATTTAATCAAAACGACCGGCCATTAAAGTATCTAGGTAAGCGATCTAGGCGGGCCGGACAAACGAGCCGTAGGAATGCTTCCCGGGAAGCGTTCCTCGCGCGCGCGTGTAACCAGCTCTCCGCTCGGCTCCACTCCGCTCGGCTCGAATCCCGCTCGCGGTGGTCGGGCTTTAGGGCCGGCATCTGATCGGCACGTCGATGAAATTTGTTGACGCGCCCGAAGAAAAACGGGATTGTAACGCCGACCGCGGGTACCCATCGGGAAGAAGAAGGGGTCCGAGCTGCATGCTGGTTAACACTGGAATCCGTGTTTTTTGCCGGGGGCCCCCCTGGACGTACGGCCTGGAATCCGCCGCGCCGGAACAATTACAATTAAGAGCGGTTAGCGAATTACCGAATGGCCCAGGCACGCGCGTATCGGGGGACCGCCATTTTCTTCGAACCCGCAATTCCTCGCGGTTCGCGAACCTGGGAAAGCGTCCTTACAAATTGACCGACGCGGAGTAAGTGGAGACGGATGACTGCACGGTGGTCTTTTTCTATGGGTTCTTTCCGGTACTTCAGTTTTACGTGTTCGAACCCGCGAGAGTAAATATCTTGAAACTGGAGATCATGGTTTTCAAACATATACTTCTCTATTGAACTAGAGGGTTAGTTGATTACATTTTTTAAATGAAAGTTGTCTTCAAATTACTTTCTCTATCTATTCTAGATACCCATATTTTGCTTTCGCAAGTTGGTAACTGTTTGTTAAAAGTTAATACGAATTAAAAACGTGTATTTAAATACACGTGACATAGGCAGATCTCTGGTTGAGACAAACTGAAATCGAAAGATTAATAAGGAAAATTTGTATTTTGTGGAGATGTCGATGTTTGAAAGTTCAGTACTTCAGCCCGCAGTGGAAACGATCAAAAGCACGGTAAAAAGTCGGAAAGAAAGTCTACATGGTGGCAGCGGAGTGCGCGAGTCTCGGCAAACGATGGGTCACCGCGAAACACCGGTTTTCAACACAGTTCGGGACCGGCAAGATACATCGGCGGTTAACTTTTCAACTGGCAATTTTTCAGTGGCGCGACTCTCTCGACGGGATCTAGATCATTTATTTTTGCGGGCGCAGCTTTCGATTTCATCGGGGGGCGACCGACAACGGCGGAAGAAGCCTCCGGGAGGACGGAACGGGGGAAAAGCGAGGCAGGAGTGGGAATAAAAGAGAGAGAGAGAAAGGGAACTGAACGAATGAACGAACAAGAGGGGAACAAAATAAAAAAACTGGGAAAAAATTGGAGAATCAGATAACTTCGTCGGCGGCCGAACGCGTTTCGTCGATACACCGGCGCGGGAGTTTTGATGAATAAGCGGGAACCCGGTAACGAATTTTGGCGGGAGCGTTGATCAACCGTTACGGGGGTATCGTAATGTGACATTCGAAGCGTGTCGTGTGTTGCGGGCCCGGCGTTAATTTAAACGTCACGTTATCTCCCGCACGTCCCGCGTTTTATCATAAGAGCCCTTTCACGAGAGCCGTTCGGTGTCGCGCGACCGTGTTCCGACCAGCGTTCGCGCGTTTTTCGCGAATTGTTCATTAACTCGCGGTGGAAATCTGCCATTAGGTGGGGGATGGTGCAAAAAGACCGCAGAAATAATTCTGGGATTCTTCTAATAATAACAAATAATTTTTTAGAGCTATAAGAACAGAGGGTTAGAGATCAGATTGGTAGTTTCGTGTCGTGACGGTTGTTCACCGTCAAATGATAAAATAAAATGGTGTTAGAAGTCGTAAAGAGCAAGAAACAGTATTTCTTAGAAAACAAATTATATTTTCAATGGGGAATAAGAATGGCCCAGAACCTGTTCCAGTTCAGTCAGAAGCTTGCTATTTCATTGACGCGAATAATTGTGAATTTTTCTCAAACAGCATCGATTATCCAAAAAATTTGTCCGACCAATAAAATTGAACAACCTTCTCAGCCAACTGGATACTTGGCAGAAATTGAGTTGTCTCGCAGCTTGTAACAGCCGATTTAGACGCTTCCTGCTTGTGAGTCAGTCAGCGAGTCATTGATACAATTCAGTGCGATTGGTACATCTGCATTTTGTATCGCGAGAGACAAAAACCAGGGAAACAGGATGTGAACCATAAAGTAATTTTAAAGAATTTAGAAATAATGAAATTGTAAAGGATTTGGCGGTTTGTTCGGATTGAATGGGGAACAATTACGAAAGTTCTGTCTCGTAAAGGTGGCGGGGAAATTTGCCGTTTCAAGAATGAGACACCAGACGGCGAGCGTCTCGTGAGAAATGGATGCAAAGCTGCGACCGCGAAGCGTCGCGATTCGGGGCCACGGTTTCACGCGAAATTCGTGTCGGTCCTTGGCGACGCTCACAGAGGCCCCCGTTTCTATCCAGACATTTCCCGATGGTAAATTATTCAACGAGTGACCTGTTGTACGTAGACGACGCGGCTGTCTGCTTTCGGTTTCCCTTCGATTTATGTTGCACGCGCGCCACTCGCCTCCGCGACCTCGTTGTGCCTCCCTTTCTCGAGTCGCACACCTCCTACGCTGATTAACTATGCTCGGATTAACGAGCACTCTCTCCCGTGAATCAGATTTCCATTCTAAACCTCCGCCATTTTTCAATACACGCAAATATTCCCTGCTGAATCCAAATTTGCAGATTCCGATCCCCAGAATCATTAATCAATTCACACACTCATGTTTTCTATCGATTCGACGATCGCTTGAAAATCATTTTAAAAATTTATCGGAGCCTGGAAAATTTTTCGTTTCCACAACAAAATGTCAACGAAGAGCTGAACACGAAGCTAATCTAACCTGAACCTAAAATCAAGATTCAGATTAACACAAACACCGCGCAACATCCCCCGAACCTAATTAATAGCGCACAATCAGACCATTCGTCACAGTCCTGTCACGAGCCTCGAATTCCCTTCGAACGATTCTGCACGGATTCGAGATGAAATAAAGGAGGTTTGAAAGGTCTGGTTCCGCAGCCGAAAACGAATCCCTCATTGTTGATATTCGTCCGACGGCCAGCAGCAGCGAGGATTTTTTTCGCGTTTTTGTCGCAGCGAACCGTACACCAACCACGTTCCTCGAATATTGAACAGGACCCCTTCCCGCGATCGGATCTTACGTTCTTATTGGCCGAACGTGTTATTGCGGCAATTCCACTGGTCGTTATTCATCGTCGTAATACTCGTCTCGCGCTCGGTGTCCCTTGTGCGCGCAAGAACTGGTCGGCGAAACACACCGTGTACCGAATTTTTCGCGTACACGTGACTGGACTTGATTTTCCGTCGACCTGAACCCACGAACACCCGGATATTCTTCTTCGGATCAAACGAGAACATGACTCTGGTCACTGCATTTCTCGAGAGAAAGCTTTTGAACCCTCGAGTGGAGAGAAGTCCAGAAGAAGTGTCATTTTGGAGGAAGAGAAAGAATGAGTTCAAAATTTGTCAGCTAAACAGCATTCTAACATTCTGAATTGAAACAGGCTCAGCCATCCCTCCAATTGTTCTCATCGCAATGTAACGAATAAATGAAATAGTGTATTTCAAACTTAACCGAGACGAATGTGCAAACAAAAAAATGAAAGCACTATGCACAGCGAAGGATCGAAATCCTCAACCGACAGTCGCACCGATCCCAATCTCCATTAAAAATTCACACTAAACCGGAAAAACGACGCGTTGAATGTTTAACGCAAGCGGCACACTTGCACTACCAAAATAAGCTAGGCCATTGACAGAAACGAGGTCGGCAGCATCCTTTCCCAGAACACTGTACCGTCATCACTGTATCCCCCAAGCACTATCCTCACCATCGCATCGGGAGCATCACTTCCCTCGAACATGCATCAACGATGCTGCCTCGCGTACACATAGAGGAAGCCTAACCAAAACAGAGGGTCTGATCGTGGACGATCCTGGTGATCGATTCGTTCGTTCAGAGCGGAAGAGGCAGTCGAACTCGGGGTATAAATCGGTAATCCTAGGGGCTGAAAAATGCAACGGTCAGGCTCACCTCCGTCGCTTCTTTTTCCGTCGCCGTCGTCGGCGCGGTCTCCTCCTGGTCTCCCCCCTGTGCAAGGGGGTAGCTAGGTTCCCCTGTAGTTTCAGGGCCGTTGCTGCTACGCCGGGCCCGGGTTCCCCCTCCGCCTGGCTTCTTCCCTGCACCGGGGGCCTTGTTCGTGCCCCGGCGCCGGGCCCCGTCGTGGCTGGTTCTTCCCACCAGGCGCCAGCAGCTCCTCCTCGTTGCTGTTCTGGGTCCGCTGTAGATCGCGTCGAGTCACCGGGCCAGCCACACACCTTGTGGAGCGGCACCGACAACAGCAGACCGACAACAACACTGTTCGCGGAACATGTGTCCTTCGCGGTAGCTTACTCAGCAGTGAACAACCACGGGAGCATTCGAGTCCAATCACCATCACCTTGCGCAACGTTCCGCGAGGACCAGAGAGAACTATCCTTTCAACCAACCGTGTGTCACTGAACCGCGATCCACCAAGCTTTCGGAACTCGATTTCACGTTTGGCGAGCACTCTAAATCCAGGCTATGTCGTCTGCGGATGAAGAACAATAAAAAATAAGCGAGCGATTGCCTTAGCGAGTCATGCACCCGTCGCGCGGGTCTTGCGATTGTCTAGGTTGCCTCTGGGTCGATCCTGTCTCCCTCAAGGCTACCGGCGCCGATCGTCTCCTCGTCTCTGTTAACTATCAGTCCCAGGTCTCCAAGAAGCTAGACGAAGAAGCTTTCGGTTGACGGTGATCGGCTGCGTCTCGAGGCGGTCGTGTCTGCGTCGCACGTGCACTCCGCGCTCGTGACAGGATCGGTTGCTCTGCGGACCGGTGCTCGTCGTCACCGATGGCCAGCCAACGACCGCCGCGGCACCCTCATCCTGTCGTCCCTGGTCCACCTGATCGAGACAACCGTCTTGCACCGTACCGGGGGCCAGCGTCGAACGGACGGCACCGAGTCGCTCGATTCTCATGGAAAACCGCGGGCTTCCTCGCACCTCTGTTCTCGCGCCGAGCGTAGATCTGAAGCGGGAGATGCGACCACTCTGATCCGCGAATTCCGGCCGCTCGGTTTCGCAGCCTCCGAGAGCCGGCGGGACCAGAGCGCCGCGACGCGAGGCGCCCTGTGCACATGCGTTAAACTGCGCCCCCTCCCCCGACACCCCCTTGCAACCCCGCTGCCCCTCGCCATCTTCAATCTCTCTCTCACTCTATCTCTCTCTCCTTCCCACCGCCCGTCTCTATTCTCTCTTTACGCCCCCGTGATCCAGCACGATGGTGGTTGCGTGTTCCCCCCGCGCGCACACGGCCGCCGCTCCTTTTTCCTCCAACGTGTCTCATGCTTCTACTTCGCGCGCGATCTTCCCGTCTTTTTCTCCACGGCTTTATCTAGCCGCTTTCTCTCGTCGCCTGGATGCTCCTCGCTCCCCACGTTCTCTACATTCTCCTCCGTCTCCCTCTTCCTCTATCCCTCTCACTTTCTCTGTATCTCGCTGTCTCCGTCTTCCACCCGCTGGTTTTGCTACCCCTTGAACCGGGGGTCGACCGAGGAGGCTGTCACGCTGCTTCTTTCTGCGTCAACAAAGGGAGGCGTACGCTCGACAGCGTTTGATTGCCCGTATTGGATCTCTCTCGTTGCGCCCGTATTGGACGCTGCTCCGTTAGAACCGGAAAATAAATCGTCCTCGGACGACGGACCTACGCGCGCCGACCCGCTTAGAAACGCACAGCGTCCGACTGTTTATGGGGGTGCTGAATTTTCGGAGGCTTCCTCCGACCAGGGTACCGATTTATTGAACGAGCATGGGGGTGCTGAAGTTCTCGAAAGCGAAACGAGCGAGGATGCTGATCGAACTGGAGCGTGGATATCATTACGACGTTACAATGTTCTCGCGGAACTGTTTATTGCTTGCTCGAATAGGTAGAGTCACTTTGGCTGAACCGTAAATTAGCTCATATTCGTTTCAAGAAATTTTGGAATCCTAAAGAGTGAACTATGAACACATTTTATTCTCATTTTTTCTTGTAGAGACGTCTGTAAATAAAATCGAGATCGAAATTTTAGCTAACTGTCCAGGCAGAACGTTCAAATTAACTCGGTTCTCGGTGCGAGCGTGGGTTAATGGATCGATTTATTTCAATTCATCGCCAATACCTCGCCCAGTCTTCGCTCATTTTACTCACAATCATTGAAGTATATTGAGCGACATTACTCGAGTCGGGATACCCATGTTGGCGAGGGAAAAACCCCGCCATCTTGTTGCTCTAAGGAAGAATTTCAAATAAGGACGTAAAAAGTCATATTCGTGGGATCTTCAAATAAAACATATTCTAAATGGTAATAAATGGCTTTCATTTCCATTTTCAGTCATTTTCATTGTCCGTATACAATAAAAAGTCTAAAGACAACGACTAACGAACAATTTCGCGATGGTTCGAGGAATCGATCGTGGATCCAGAGGTTGAAATCGGCGCGGAAAGGCGAGTCTTTGCGACGACGATCGTCACAGGCCACGTGCCTGCAGTTCAAGCCACGAACGAAACGTACGCGTACGCGAATCGAATTGAATGCGAAGCTCTCGAACCTCGGCGAGACGTGCACGGCCTACGAGCTTGCGGACCGCGCGGAAAATTGCAGAAAATCCCGCGCGCGCCGCTCGCCGACGGATTCGGCCGTCAATCTTTCAACAAGCTGCGAGAACGACCGGCTACATCAGCTTTGCAAACCCGGGATAGAGGCGGACGGATACTTTCGTGCGCCCTCGCCGCGAATAGAGCCTGATATATCTATCTCTAACGCGAGGCTAGGCAGGAAGTGCTTTAAATAGGCGAACACGCCGCGGACGAGCGCGTGTCGATTCAGAAACCAGTGTAATTCACCTGTGCATCTTTGGTCCTTTGTCCCGAATATATCGAGCAGAACAGGGATGACTCGGTGGCCGTTTAAATCCCACGCCTTGTTGAGTCATTGTCTTCGATATTTCATTTCTTAGGTGTGCAAATAAGTTCTTTCTCCTTTTCTTCCAAATTCAAGATTTTATCACATAAAATGTATTACATGAAATGTAATAAAATCTTGTCTGGTGACTCCTAATCTTTCTGCCAATTCTTGTTGCATCCGGGTCGGATTTTCGTTGAGCAATTCCTCTAACTGGCCGTCATCAAACTTTATCGGTGCACCTGAACGATCGTCGTCTTCCATATAAAAATGACCGGCTGTAAATCTTTGGTACCACGTTCTGCATGTTCTGTAAGATACAGCGTTCTCTCCCAGTGCCGGACAATAAATTTCAGTAGCTACAACAGTTGATCTCCTAAGCCGGAATGCAAAAAGTGAGCAGTGACGCAAATGATGCTTCTCGCACGCCATATTGCTTGGAATGGTTGCATAGGACTGGAAACTCTTAGAGCTCTCATCGCGACTCTTCTTAAAACTGAAAGAACGCTCTTTCAGATGGCACCAAAATCGGGAAGTAATTCGAATTCAGTCAGAAGTTATGATTGCACACCTAATAATCGGTGAGGGTACACAATTTGTTCTGGAATAGTTTCTGGGATGGAAAGGAAGTATTTTCATGTATTTATTAGAAAAATCTCCTTGAAAGAATCCTTCAGAAGAGTCTCCTATCCCTGAATGTTCTACCCCACAATTTTCTAGAAGCAATGGCTGAGAGCATCACTTTCCATGGTGTAATGTGTGTCCGGAAAAAAAGGTCAACATCTGGAGGAATAGACGCAAGCCTCGACACTCCCATGGGCGTACATGGGCCCTATCTTTGAAAGACACTAACCAGAATCTCTGGAAAACACACGGTCGCTCGTCTGCATCGGAACACGTACCCAATTCGAGTCAGGTTTAAAAAGAAACTTCCGAGCTAAATCGATGGAAGATATTACGCGAAGAAAATGTTATTTATTTATATATTACAGTATTAGAGTTGGCAAAATAAAATTGCAAAAATCATCTTTATCTTGCCCTGCATTTAATTCTCGCGCTGAACAAAGTTAGGCAACGCCAAGGCTGCAAAGAGCGTCCGAATGGTTGCGCCGGGTAGGTAGTAATAAATTGGTAGCGGCAACGGCCGTTTTTCCCAGCACGGAGCAGCTCCCAGCGACAAATTGCCCCCATCGAATTGGCTCATAAAGTCCGCCGCGGTCCGAAGCGTCTCCCAATTACGATTTACAAGATGTAAGCTTGTCGCGGGGCAGCTGGAGTTTAACACTTACCGGCATGACTATCAACGGCGTAGGCGTAGCAGAAACATCAAAGCGCTCTTACCTGCAACAGTTAGAAGAATTTGATTAATTAACGCGAAACGGTGGTGCGTCGAGCAGCGAGGCGCGCAGCGAGGAAATTAATTGCGAGATATCGCGGGATAAGCGTCGGAGAACGCGCGAGCCCACTAAAGAGTGCGTTACGTTATAAATATTAATTCCGCAGCAGAAGATTCCGCTTCGGCGAGATCCAGCGTTCGCTTATTAGCGTACGCGAGCGGTTCCGTCGCGTTATCGCGGCTCTAATTGCTTGTTTGGAAAACAAAATCCTTATCTGCTCGCGGCGATCCATAGAACGGTAGGATTCTCCCGTGTTCCCTCGGTCGACGATTCCATTATAAACAACGATTCGGGGTTGGTCGATTTTATTTCGCAGATCGTGATACTTGCACTGTATGCACGGCGGATCGTGAAACTGTTCGTGTACGAGCGCCGGGTTTATCTGATTCGATTTGATTGGTACTTTGAGAACGTTTCCGCGCGAGAGATGATGCACTCTAACGTTTCAATATGAGATGATTTATTTTAACGATTTAATACAAGCTGATTTACTCCAGCGATTCGATGTAAGATTATTTATCTTTGATGTTTTAATTGTGAAACGGTGTATCGCACCGGAGTACAATTTGATTGAACGAATCATTTAAGAAGAGGACTGGGTGAGAAGATTTTCGCAGAATTTTTTCGTCGACTCTAATCGTCGTGAATTAGTGTCTCGACGACGCAGGTTACCGCCGCCATTTTTCAAGAGCCCGTCACCGAAGAACACACTGCGGATGGCCCGCGGAGGAAGCTCAATTGCGAGGCTAAATTCTGAGCGTGCGCAATGGCACAAAGTAGCAGCGCGGTTCGCATTTAATTAACTGTTGCGTTTCAACGGGACGGCGGTTGATACGCCTAATAAATAAAGGACCGCTGTGTGGCGTATTAGGTGGCAGCGGCGTTGGCCACGCTATTTCCGGCGGCGGCGGGGCCGGCGGAGATTTAAAGGGTGGCCGAAAAGCGCTAAATTTTCGAGCGGGTGCGGCGCGTAATCGCGGCGCGGATCGCGAGAAATTAACGGGACGCCGAGGCCACAGGAGCGTGGCCGGAGCCGGAGAACGCGCGTTGCTCGCTCGCTCGTTCGTTCGGCCCGAGCGGAATCGTAGCGTTTCCATCGCCGGAAGTTGCTCGCGAGTACGCACGGCAAAAGCAGAGAGAGAAAGAGAGGGAGAGCTGCTGGAAGAGGCGTCAGACTACGGGCAGCGGCCGTGAAACAAAGCAGAACCCGGTGCCCGTGTAATTGGACTCGCCGGGACTCTCGATGCTCCCTTCAAGAACCCGCCGGACCAGGATCCATTCCTTTTTACTTGCTAATCCTGACTTTTAATCGGTCTCGCCTGCGGACACCGCTGCTCCGTGACCCGTCGCGTTACCGAACGCCTCGCATTCTTCTGAAGACCAGCCTTGCGACTACGATACACGATTTTTAGCTACTGTCTTGTTAGATGGGAAACCGCAAGACCCGCATGCTGACAAATGCGTCATTAAGAACTCCCTCCCTACCCGTCCCTAAATTTACCCCAAATTGAGGGACGGGTGCATGATAATTCGTTAAAAATGTATTCGATGATAATCGATAAAGCTTTATTTGCACAGTAAGTCCGTGAACGGCTGAATAGTGCTGAACTGTTTTATTAGGAATATTTGTTTTTGGAATCTGAAGAGGGGCTACGAAATGGCGACGAATCAATTTGCCGAGGGAAGAATCCCACAGATGCCGACGCGTCGCGCAGAAAGGCGATTATAGCAAGGCGAAGGCAAATGGCGCCGGTAGGTGACCGTCAAAACGGCAGCTGACCGTTTATTCGTCGGGTTAGTGGTTAGCCGAGTTCGCAGAGAGGGAGCAGAGCCCCTCTGGCAATCAGTGACCTCTTCCTCCTACTTCTTCGGAGGCCGTTCGAATCTCACGATCGTAGATATATTATGTACGTTCGGTAGTAGGTCCGCAGATGGTCGTCGGCTGCGTAAGCGTGTGCCGCACAGGCTACGTGACCCAGTTCGTTGATCAGCCGCGTGATATCCGCCTGGCCTCTTCGGATCCCTCGATCTCCTCGATCCTCTACTCCTCGACTGCGAAGGAATCGTCATGCTTTATCATCATTTCATTGCTGGACTCTTTTATCTGCCCGTCTTTTCGATTTTCTTTTCTTTAATGTGAACTAATGTGATCTTTTCTGTGATAGAGATAATGATTAATCCTATTTTAGAATTTTAATCCTCTTTTCATTTTGCAGGAATATTTCCAAAGCAATCCGCCGAATCTGAGCACCTCGTTAAATCGAAATTTTGCAACCAAGACAATAATTCATCAGCTCTAAACGTCCACCGAGACATTTCTAAAAATGAACAAGCCCTTCTGATCTTGCGGGAACATGTCTGAAGTAGTCCAGCAGCTTCCAAGCAGAAGCAGAGATCAAAGTCGGAATCCGAGCATGTTCCATGGTCCAAGACATCGGAAGGGAACCTACCGCGAAGAACCAGGTCGGACACGGTCCGTCGGTTCCCTCGAAGCCTGGATGAGGGACGAAGGATCGCAATAGCCTAAGCGTTTAGGAGCCCGCGTGTGGCGGCGGTTCCATCGTGATCGTCGACGTCTCGCGAGCCGGCCTCGGACGCGAAAGGGGAATATCCAACCCCGACAGAGGCGAACTCTCTGCGGGAGTAGAGAAGAGAGGAAGTTTCGCCCCGGAGAGCGTGACGGGGGTGGAACGAAGGGTGGCAGGCCACGAGCCGAGGAGGACGCTGAAGGAGGACGCAGAGCAGAGGCAGAACGGAGCAGAACGGAGCGGAGCCGAGCCGGGATGCGGAGAGCGCGAGGAAAACGGCGGCTAAGGGGGTGCGCGAGGGGATCAGCCGGAGTTGGAGCGATGGCAGAGTATTGATTTAGTGGGTTTCACCGTCTCCTTCTATTTGTCTCTCTCGTTCTACATCTCCGCCGCGTCTCCGGCTGCGAGGGCGCATCGGCTCGTCCGCTCGTTGTTTCAGGGCTTCGATTTCTTGGCTTTTCCGGTGCCACGCCGCTCCACCTCTCTCGCGACGAGTCGTTTCTTTTTTTTCGTGGTGGCACAACGATCCCTAGACTGGCTAAACACGACACCGTAGATACAGAGATCCTTGCGGTGCTGGATTTTGATGGCCGATTCCCAGAGAATATTCCTCGCAGCGAAAATTTCTTCGACTTTCATCGAATCATGATTGCAGATTTATCAAAGTCTCAAAGATATATCTTATATTTGATTGATGACTATGCTGCGAATCTTTATGCAAAATAAAAATATTTTGCAACGGTTGTGGCCAGCACGAATTAAATAAAAATTCACTTGATCCCTTAAGAGATTTTTTACATTGAAAACATCAGAACAATATTCGTAGATTTTTCTAAACATTCACTGTTTTATATTTCACCCAGCCAATTTCTTCGTAAATGCATAAAAATCCGGAGTCTTGTTTCGTTATTAATTGTTCATCTATTTCTTTCTGGTATAAATGCGCAAAATTCACGATCTAGCAACAAAGTGTATTATATTGAATGGAGCCTCAATTTTTTAATGATTCGAAACGATTCATTGTAAAACGTTCGAATGTTTATCGTTTGTGGGTGGCACGAAGAGGCAGTTTTTCAAGAGTGTTAATCGCGCGTAATCCGTTCGCGGACATTTTTAAGGAGCGAGCGAGAGGAACCAGCCGGCGAACGAGCAATAAAATACTCTCGAGGCGTCGAGCATCTGCACGAGCGTCTCCGCGGATCTTCGTCTCGAATCCTCGGCGTTTCCGCTTTCAGCACACGTAGCCGAACAACGTTCTTCGCTTTGACTCTCTCCTTGAATAAAATAGAAGCCGCGGATTTCCGTGTTGACGTCGCCATGACGATCGAGTTAGTTCTCCGATCGTGAGACACGCTGACGTCTGCTTTCCGGAGAGCTTTAGGCCTGAAAAGACCCCATATGCATTTCATGAGAATATATTTATTAAAATTTTTATTCTCTCTATATTCATCCAAGTTTACTGTAATGTGTATGAAAGTCTCCAGACTGCATACAGTACAGAGAATGACGTCTGCATATTTAAAACGCTCGATACCAAAAATAAAAATTATATTTGTCAAGAACCGATCAATCATTGAATAAAGAACTCCAAAATTGATAACGAGAGTTTAATAATAATTTCATATATCGACGTTTATCGGATACGAGCTTTTCAGAGGCGAAGGTCGTCTCGCGTGAAATTTCTTTGCAAGGTGCAAATATTGCCTCAGTCATTGTCAAACAACCGGGCAGGTTTGTACAGGTGAACTGTCAGGAGAGAGAAAAAAAGTGTCGTCGATCGACAGGCGATTCGCGAGCCGGTAGAAAACGACGACAACAACGACGTCGCCGACGCGAGGTATGCAAATCGACGGCGACGACAACTTCGTTCGAATACCGATCCCCGTCGAATTCGAACAATTATCGGGCCGGTCACGTGTCTTCCCGTTATTCCCAACAAATTCCACGGTATCTTCCGCGTGCTCGAGCGTTCGTTCGTTCGTTTGCGACGGCATCGCTTAGGTTAGGACGATTATTTCGCCGATCACGCTGCTCGTTAACTAGCGATTCAGATAATTTCGACGAGCCTTATCGGTCGTGTTTTCTGAGCTGGTAAACGGCGAGCTCTGTGAGCTTTCGAGACATCTGTCTGTCTGCCAAGTGACACGGTGCCTGTGTGTTTCTGGCGTTAATTTACGGCGCGTTTGGCGTGATCGGTGATGAGGAAAGATCGGAGATTTTCAAAATGGAGTTTCCATCCTTCGCGGTTCTCGCTCGAAAACGAAAATATGAACGATTCAGGTTGGCGTTGATCTCTGGTCGCTCGATATTGATAACAGTCCATTCTCCTGTGATCTATATTTAAACACTACATGTAGTCAACGGATGAAATTTACTGAATAATTTCCCATAGAAAAATCTTGATTGGACCGTGCGACTGCGACAAGCTAGCGTCGGAAGAATAAATGGCGAACGCCGTCGCTTTTTCGGATCCAATCGAATCGACGAGCTTCTCGATGAGAAAAAAGTGACAGCGAAGAAGCTTCGTCACGCCGGAAGCTCACCGGAAGCGAGGTGAATTCTTGCAACGCTGTTCTCGCCGGCGCTATAGTTCCGCTAAACACCGGTATCCCGTGCACAAAGGACAGAAGTATATCGGACAGGGCGCGGGGCATCATAAAACTGAATCGTCGACAGCTTAATTACCGTCGTCCCCGATTAACAGCGCAATTAATAATCCGATAGTCGCGGCAGTTCGAATCAATTAAACCTCTCGGCAGCGGAACGAACGCGACAGAGAACGGTAACGCTGCTGCAGCACTCGCGATCACGAGAGAAATAGAGACGAGCCGGAGAGCGAAAGAGAAAGAGAGAGGCTCGTGTGTAATGGCTGGGGAAAAAAGGGAGAGAGGAGAGGAGAAGGGGAAAAAACCCAGATAAACTCGGAAGGAAAAAAGGGGGATGGAAAATATCGCGATGTAATCGCCGGGCGATCTAATTAATAATCCTTTAGTTATAACGGCCGCGTAACTGCTTAGGATACACGAGAAGGGAAACCGAGATACTATCTCTATACAGTTAAGAGGTGTTTACAACTTCGGGCAGGGAATCTGTGGGTAAGTGGTAGAGAAGATGGCAGTAAATATTCCTTGGGTGTCGGTGCTCTCTCCGCGCGCTCGCTCTCTCTCTCTCTTCTCTCTTTCTCTCTTCTCCCACGCCGCTTTTCCCCGGTTTCCTGGTCTCGTCTTCACCCCACTGACCCCCTGTTTGGCCCCGTGCAACTAACCGAGGCACTCTTCGCGTCGCGGAATTCCAATTTACCCTCTTCGGGGGATCTACACCCTCTTCTTCTCCTACCGATCCTCCCCGGACGCCGCCGCCGCCGCCGATCGGACCAGGCGCACGCTTCAAAACGAAAACATTCAATTGATGGCGTCCTCGGCTCCTTCCCGCCATTATTCTTCCTCTCCTACTCGATTAAAATTCAACCCCCTCCAACAGACCATGGTGTCGCGCTCGTTACTTCGATCGACAATTTGTTTCTTTCTCGCCTTCTCCGGCACTTCGTTCCGTTTCGCACCGTCCTCTTTGCATTGAGCTGCGCCCTCGTTTTTTCGGAGAAACGCTGTTCTAGGTTCGTTTGGGATTGAAGAAAGTATTCGGACGCCGGCTGCGGATCTTCATAGACATACTTTTACGAACACTCGTGTGGAAAAAGAATTCTGAAAACATTTCTTTACCGTAATGGGAGCTACATTATGTTTTAAAAAGGACATACAATTTTATAGTAATTTCAAAAATGTATGAGACGTATGAATTCTAAAAGTATTTACATTGTTGTACTATTTTCTTGCACTTCCGGCAGAGCGAGAGAAAGCAGCAATATATTCAAGGTCTCTTAATTTATTTATTCTGTGGACACGGACGCGAAGACGACGACGAACCACAGGCAGAAAGCAATCGCGCGCCATTTTCATTGCCGTCCCTCTCCCAATCAGAGTTCCTTCCGTGTCACGGAATTTCAATTTACCCTCGCTGTCCCTTCCCCCTTTGCAAGCCATTGTTCAGAAGGAAAACACTCGATTGATTGCGTTTCTCCCTTTGATTCCTTCCACGCATTTCTGACCCTCCGAGGTGGGGAAACAAACCGCTTTTCTGCCCAGTAACCAGTAACGTAGCAAGAGAACTTCTTGCAGCGGCGCACTCTCTTTCGCAGAGTAAAACGAGAAAATCCCCCGGTAATGAAAAAGTAATTTAGTCGAGGTTCTGCACGAAATAGAAAGCAAGTTATACGGAAGAAAATAGGTGAGCAAGAGTACACGGTTATCGTTGAAGTTCCCGATAAAAAGGAGCCAGAGTTAATATCGATTTTATTAAGGCCAAGCGAGAGAGAGGAGGAGAGTTTGGAAACGCGCAGCTCTTCGAGAGTATAGCAGCTGTTGTGACGGGTGCTTGCCCTCTCGAAAGAGGTTCCAAGACCCTGCTGCCCCTCCTACGAGGAGGCATCCGTACGAAACTTCCAGACACCGCTTCTCAAACTTGGAAATTATCGTGTCGTAAACAAATTCGTCAAACCCGCGGAAACGCTTGGAAATTGCGCGACGGCGGTGGGCCACCTACTTTTCCAAGTTACACCACAAAAGTATTGCAAAAATATATAATGAATGTTCGAACGTCACGCCAATTTATTTAATTCTATTAAAATTGAAGCTAGATTAGAACGAAATACTAGAGGACTCGTTAAAAATAATTCTACGGTAATTTCGGGATAGATGCACCAGTTTTTATTGTGGCAATACTAGAAGATTTTAAACTGTTTTTCGCGTGTCGTTTGCATCGTTTTAACCTATGCAAATAACCTCATTTAACGGTATATTATATTAAAGAGATTTAAATAAGCAATTCAACTATGCCTGTCTACACTTTGAATTCTTTTTAATAACATTTTTATAAACAGAAAACAAAATATGATGCATCTATCCCGAAATTACCCAACTCAAGGAACACAAACCTCGATAAGGACGTTCTAAGATTCTTTGGGCGCAACTTTCCTCCAAGATGGCTACGTGGGGGTCACGAAAGAACACTTCAGGGAGTCCAGCTGACTTTAACTGGACTTTAACAGACTCGGACCGGATTTTAACCCAACGTTCACCGTGGACCAAGTTACTTAAGAACCCAGAGTCTCATTCTAGCCCTCAACCACACCTGGTTATACCGAAACGCATAACTCAATGTGGCAGATGATTCCACGCGCTCGTATTGAAGCATCCATATAATATCGGACTCGTCTCGCCACCTTTCCTTTAAATAATTGACTGTTGAACTGGTTTCAAAAGGATTCCTAATTGAATGGCAGACGCTTGCGACGTACCAGCCATGAATAAAATCAAATTTCCTCACCCTTGTCCGACTCGCTTCTACAAGTATGGAATCGACATTATATGGGGTGTGAAACTAAAAATGTCGTTGTCGAGTTCTTAGACAGTGAACAATGTGTAGAAATCAATTTAATACCCGAAGGAAAGAATTTAATAACTGTAACTAATATTGTCTGTGATCAAATAATTACAAGAATTCTGAAGCACATTTTTGTATCGCTTCGTCACTGATCCAGGCAATCAAATTAAATAATTCAACGAATAAAGAACGTGAAACAATTCTCGAGCATTCGGAAAATGATAACAAACATCTGAGACACGTTTTCTATTATTCCGTGGTCGGGTTGGGAATAAAATATCGCAGACACAGGTTTAAGTCGGCGAACAAACACCGCGGGGGTGGGAAATCGCGGGTCTAAGCGGGCGGGGTGTTTAGCGAGCACACGTGAGTCTATAAAAATAATCCGCGGGGAGGGGTTGCGCGGTATCTTTTCGCTGGAAATGGAAAAAGAAAGGGGGAGAATGGCGGTGTAGAGCGGGATCGCGTGGGGATGGGAAAAAGCGTTGCTGACGGCAGGCTCGACCGATACGGGAGAAAGAGAGGAGGAGAGAGAACGAGAGAGCGAAAGAAGGGAGGAAAGGACGGAGCTACCGCGTGGACTGGAAATGAAAGAGCCCAACCCCGAACGGGCGATAATTCATTCGTGAACCGAACGAGGCAGCTGAATCCGGCGTTGCACACGTGCACGATTTCGTAGAATGGCCGGCGCGTTACGTGGAAACTCGCGGGCCCCGTGTTTTGCGAATTTAAACCCCGCCACTGTCACTTTTTCCTCCACGAATGATCATTTTTTGGACGTCGATGGAGTCGTCCGAGGCCGATCGACGTCTTCGATTGATAGAAGATGGATGTTGCGCTCCTCGATGAGTGAGATTGATGTTTTTTCATGGAATTTGTTGCGCCGGTCAGCGTAGTTCTCTAATCAGAACAGAAACTGTCTTCGAAATTCACTGGGATTTCGCAAAAAACGTCAACATCGTTCAGAGTCACTCTTATTCAACTTTGCGGAGGTTTATTAATTATTCGGACCAAACTTAATGCAATTATTCATTGAATCAAATTTGAATAAAAAGACAATGCATCGAAAAGCATTCAAAGAATCCTCGCTCGAAACCGTTCAGCACGAAATCAAATCGGTACGAATTAATCCAGCCGGTGTAATGCTTTCAACTGCATTTTCAGCCAAATTGCAAAAGTGGTTGTTTATCAAAATCGCGGTCTATATTGTGTAACGAGATCAGAGCGACCACGTCGGAACGCAGCGACGCCTAGAGCCAACCGGAAGATTCAAGATGATCTGTTTACGGTAAACTCGAGAAGCGGGGATTACTATGCGTGGCCAGAAATTTATGAACAACGTCGGCGAAAGTATCCCCGGCAATTCTTCACCTTCTCGCTTTCGATTCTGCGGGAGAAGCAGGTTCGCGAAACGGTACACGATCGATCCCGCGAGCTCCCATCAGAATGCATCAACATTTTCCTTTGTATCCTGCACGGCTATTCTCACTATCGTATCCTGCACAGTAAATTTGCATTAACCTTCCACATAATTCCTTATCGATCGTTAATTCCGTTCTTGACGTTCAGCGTTTTCTTTATCTTAATTTTTTTGCCAATCATTTTATCTTGGACAACCTCTCGGCGTAGGTACTTTACATTTTTTGATTACTTCCTCGTCTATGTGTCGCTCAACGTCATTTTATCTTCAACAATTCTCTGATATATTTGACTTCCTTTTTATCGAGTCTACAGACAGCTAATTACTTCCTTATTGACTGCTAATTCCAGCATTGACTCCATGATTTGCTTCGTCGTTTCAGGTGCCGTACGAAGCCGTTTTATCTTCAAAATCACAATTCTTCCCGTCGTCCATAGTACAAAATAGAAAATTCAATTCTCTTTGCGGGAACAGGAATCCTTGATCAATATCAGAGCACTCAATCTTGATTAAACTTTTCCCTGACCTCCTTTCCCAGCCCTCCATTTGAAAAAATGAAACACAAAATCCACGCTGAGATCAACAAGTTCTATAATAAAATTGCTCGAGGTAAAAGTCTCGGCCCTCTCAGACCCACAGAAAATGTTACACTTTGAACCGCGTTGATGATATCGCACCCTCGCAATTTTGCCATCCACCATGACGTCCTTGAGTGGTTTGCTCGCAAGATCTCGCCGGCAGATCCTGCGAAACTGATCTCGCCAGGAGATGATGCGCCGTAAGATCCTTTAGTTTTCTCGAAACGTTCAGTTCGTTCTTTCTAAAGGTTTTTCCTGGGGGCCCTAGTATCTTGGTGGGGCAAAAGTGAAACTCGCCTCTACCGTAGGCATTGTCCTCGTTTTTCCGGGCACCGGGCGAAACTTTAGGGACGTGGTATTGGAATGCCTTCACGGTCGCGACCCCATCGGCCCCGGCGGCGACTTTCACCGCCATAAAAATATAAAAGACTCGGTTGCGTGAAACTGTACCGAGGACCCCGGGACTCGCTCTGGAATACCTACAACAATAAACTTCGCGCTTTCCATGCGAATCCCCTTGTTTGCTTGCCGGCGTGGCTCGTTACCGCGTCCCTCGTGGAAACTGCGAAGAATTTTACTTTCGTTGCCCGACGGAGCGCTGCTGGAACGTTGCCTTGGTGCTTCATGGCGTGCCGCGACTGGAAACTGAGTTGAAATCTCTTTTTCCTAGATTATTTCAACGGAGATCTCCTCAAATGTTGTTCCTTCACAATTCATTCTTACATCCAGTCTGCTAAAATTATTTTTCTGGCTGGTTAAGGTGCAACGTTGGCGGTGCAAAATTATTTGCTAACAAGAAATAGAAAGTCTGCGAGCATGGGATCTTTAAGTTGCCTGAATTGTTGCAAAAGATCATAGAACAAAATGTCATAAAACCTATTCTGAATGGTAAAAGGTTGGCTTTAATTTTTAACCGACTTCGAAAAAGGAGGCGGTTACTCAATTCGATCTGTATGCGCCTTTTTTCGCTTTTTTTTCTATGTTCACCGATTACGCCGAGATGGATGGACCAATTGGAACGAAACCTTTTGCATCTTGTAGAGTATATGGTCCCGTGAAAACAAATTTTGCATTTTTTCATTCTTTGCCGTTTTGATTGGAAATAACCAATAAGACCGAAAAACCATCCTACAGTGTTCCACAAATTCTGCTCGTTCCACTAAAAAGTGTGAAATACAAAAATTTATAAAAGAAATTAAACCGGCTTCGAAACGTACTAAAAAAATTCACTAAAAAGTATGAAATAATTTCCATTTAATTTACGGGAATACACACGAACTTGAATACAATACAATCTGTTCGGTGGCGGCGCAAAATTGAAAATGTTCGACACTGGAAATTACGAAAATCCTTTAATTCTTCTACATGTTTTCACATATTCCAATCAAATCATAATCAGCAACAGCTGTTTACTGATTTTTTATAAAATTTCTTTTCTCTCGAGAAAACGAAACGACTATCCGAACGACCCAACAATTGTTTCGATCCAGTTTGTTTTCAATTAATCCGCCGTAGCAGATCCAAGAGCAGGTTAAAGGTTTTGCGAGCGAGTGTACCCGAAGAACCCACCCCTCTGAAGACAGCCAGCAAGGGGAAAGGGAGGGCCGGTCGGCGAGCGCAGCCAGCGAAAGGGCGGGCAGTCAGCGTGAAACGAAAAGGGAGATTTAGATGTCATCCCCTGACGTGCTGCTTTCCCTTTAGCCCACACCCCTAGACCGACAACTTTTCCACCCACCAGGCCCAAATGCTCTTCCACGATGATGGACAAAAATGCCGACTGCGCTTCTGGAAAACTCATCAGGAAACGAGCTGTTACCGAGGGTGTTTTAGGGCGAGAACATTTGCTCTTGACTGAACTCTGTTCCCTTAACGATGGAGCTGTTTCAGGTGATTTCTACAAATAAAGAAGTTTCCTGGTGCGGTCACAAAAAATCCTCAACCCTCGAATATTCCCCCATACAGCAGTAACAGTAGCTCATTAGACATCTACTTAGAAATTGAGCAATTTTTAGAAGGGCGTTCGAAATGGAAAGCGGAAGGTCATTGAATTGACCTTTAAATAGATTTTTTTTTACATATTTTACGTCGCTCTGAACTCCTCTTTTTTAGAATTATTTCGCGACGGGACCTATAGTTTTTATAAGGTGGGTTCCGAACCACCTTTAAATAGATTGTTGGAATATTTGAAGTATATAAAACATTTTTAATCTAGCAAAAATGAGTAATTACAAATACAATAAAAATGTCTACATTTCTATCAGACCCTTAGACGTTTCTATCCCTGGAAAATAGTTTGAGCAACAGAAGAGTATCGTACCGACCTGACGGGTCCGTTAAAAATACCGAAGAAGATGAACCACGAAAGACGGAACGCCACGTTGCCCGGCAGGGTGGATGGGTTTATTTATCGGCCCGGTATAAATCATGATAATTTTCTTAGTAGGCCGCGAAAAAATGTTAACGGGCGTCCGAGACGGTCGGGGTTGTCCTCTGGCGGAAGGGAAACCCTAAATTTTCTACGAACGGAACGGGATTAGCTCATCCAATCAGACGAAACATTGGAAGGGCGGGCTTAATTAAAATCTTCTTGGAGGCAGCCGGCTATCACGAGTCTCGGGTCTCGCTGCGAGATGTAAGAATAGAACATTAAGAGGTTTCCCTGCCGATGGTATTTCTGAGTAGAGTCCGGGGCCGGATTAACGAAGAGAGTAGAGCGGCCAGGTTCCTACAAGGAAACACAGTGTAACGGCGAACCTATTTATATGGTAATTTATTCCGTATTGTTGTTACGCCGACGCTTACTACCAATGAGTCCGGCGAATTTCCGATAAATCTCCGCGTTTCCGTCTCACAGTTTTCGGGAAATCGCCTTGGACACCCGTTAATCAAACTTCCATATAATTACTGCCTTGTGATTTACGATCGCTCGGACCCTCTTGCCATCAAAATAATTCGGCAAAATTCACGGGCTTAATAAAGTGTTAGCTGAAACTTTCGGTCTCGTTGTTTCTACAAAAATCTTGAGATAAATAATTCACAAACAGTATCAATTAATTTATCAAGTCACCCAAGTGGGCCAGAGAGATCACCCGATGCTTTCGTTGGTAAAGTATTGAAAATTTCGAGGGAATGCTCGGTTAAATAAAATCGAGGTTGTTGCCATACCGCAGTCATGTTTGCGGAGGTGCTGTTCGGTGCCGTTCGAAAACGGCCACGGTGTATTTTCGGATGCCGCGGGAGATAAATTCGTACGAGGACTAAACGACTGCAGGGCAAATGAATTTGCATACCGTTTGTTATTCAAATGGCCCGATTCACTCCTCTGACTCTCAATGAGGGAAACGCGCGACTATCGCAACAGGGCGATGACGTATCCGTTTAATAAATTATTGTTCTTCATAGGAGGCGCTCGATTCCGTTTCTAAGCACGTGCCTAATATACGAGCTAGACGATCGAGACGTCTGAATGTTTAATCGAGAGCCGCCCGAACTGTTTGCTCCGCGCTTCTATTGACCTAACGTCAAAAGTCTAACAGCAATAATCGATGTTTACAACGAGCATTATTAATATGCACGGTGCGCTGCCGCCATTTGTCGCAGATCTACGTTCGACTTCAGTAATTGACGATCGTTCCACTGATATCCGGAAACGGATTATCTTCCGAGGAACAAGCTGATTATTAGCCGAGGCATATCAATTAGACGAGAGCTGTAATTTTCAGTAATTAGTACTTCCGCGGTTCGAGAGTCTAGCCTGCCAATTAGACTTCGCAGAACGGAATCCACAGAATCGTGAAGTGCGGGCATCATTTAATCAGAAAATTCGATGCAGTCGATTGTCGGACAAAACAGAGTTAATAGTCGCAGAGACTTGGGCTCTTATTGTTAGTTATTTAATAACATTCTCCTTCACACAACGCAATATACAAGACTGTTAAATAGTCGATAAGTTCTTACAAGCCGTAAGTAGTGTTGTAGCAGCATAGAATCAATATGATGAGCGGTTAGCACCTCACCACTATTTTCGTCCGTACAATAGCCCACGATGGACTGAATTTAATGAAAAAGCGTTCGGATTGAAGTTCGAAAAATCTGCAATTAATTGGCGCGGTGGGTTTCGCCCCGTTGCCTGAGAAACGATCAGTTCCTGGTCAGGGTTAAGGGTTACCGGTCAGCTCAAGCGTCGATACAAGATCGTCTTAAGTGGGTCTATAAATTTCACCGGGGGCCGAGAGCATCGAGCCTATATTTACTCTATTATGCAGGCTCGTTTTTATAAGCCGTTTACGTTTAACAGCAAATAATCGTTTAGATGCCGCGCCATGATACGGCCCATAAATCTTCTGGCAGCATGGCGTTCGGTCTGTGTGTTATGATGGTGCGGGACACGCGCAGGTCAGTACCGCCTTGAATTTACAGGGAACCACCAGAAGGTGGCAGCACTGGAACACCGATGGCCTCTGTTCCACGACCTCGAATCCACTCGAATCACTCTGCACGCCATCTCTCGTGCTTTTCCGGAACATCCGCTTCCTCGGGGTTCCTTCCGGCTTCGATAGGTGGCCGTGGCCTCATTCGGCGGGAAATCGGGGAAATACTCGGAAACTCGGACTCCACGTGAGAGCATCAAGCTTGCCAACCACCATCGGCGCGGGTCGTTTGAATCCTCGGCACCCGACAAAAGCCCGGGGAACCGCCGTTTCATTAGCATAATCGACACGCTCGACGACGAAATCCCGATTAAACCGGAAAAAATGGTGAACCTAACATGATAATCGGCGATAACCGGTTCCCTTTGCCGAATCGCGACTAAACGAACACCGCCGCTGCCCCGAGCTTTTTAGGCAGTTATCCCAGATAGTTGTCACTTAATCCGATATAGGTGTCTCAATATTCATGTATGCAAATGATCGCTCGCCTGGCCGCGCCGCGCCGCGCGCGGGTAGCCGGGCGCGTTCGTTATTTACATCGAATATCGGACAAATTGTGCATACGTTTAGTACGGAAATGCTAATTAAGGTTATGCCTCGACGAAAGGGGGCCTCGCACGACGAGCCACGTAAAAGTTTCACGAACTCTGCCGAGGCGGTTTCGAAATCCGACCGAAGCGACGCGACGGAACTTTCCAGGTCCTGATCCGAACGAGTTGCCGAGCCAATCCGCAATTAATACAGCGATTAAATTACTGGCTGTGCCAATAAATAGTCGACCATTCCCTTCACATCCAATATTTAACAAAATTTCACCTCCTTCAACTCCAAATAAATCTCCGTTAAGAAAAGCGTACAATTTGTAAATTCACGCGTCAGCGGCAACCGGGAGGAAAGTTTTAATTGTCGGAAAGTAGAAATAGTTTGCAGTTCCTTTTTCCGTTTACGTTGTAATAAAAACTGTACACCATGAAAACAAATGCTGGATAATATCTCGCGGAGCCAAACAACGAGAAGACAAAGAAAGTCGAAATTCCACCAAACGAAGAGGAACGCATTGAGAGAGCTCGGCCACCGCAAAAAGACGTCTCAATGCATTTCTGAAATTCTCTTGACGGCGATAAATCAACGATCGCGGGGTTTCCACGGCTGGAACGCGTGTGCGGAGTTCCCAACGAGAGACAGAATGCGAAAATCGCGAGCTTTCTTGCTGGTCGCGTGCATTATGCGTGGTACAGAGCTCCGCGGGCGGTCTTATGGTACGCTTCGATCCGGCTCGCATATTTTCCTTTTTCTCCGCGAGCATAATTGCGTGGCCGTTATCAACATTGTAACCGGCACGTTTTTCCGGCGGCGCAATCGGTGCGTTTTTTCTCCGGAGTCCCGTGGAGCTTTGTACTCGATACAACGGGACTGGTCAATATGGTGAGTCGGCGTGTGACTTTTGCTAACTACGGCAGTGCACGGTGGAATTTACACGACAGCCCTACTCTTTTTCCCACTGTGAATTGGACTCGGCACAATGTGACAAAAATTTTCAAATTGTCGGAATTCAAATCGTATTAATAAAACATTATCGTTTTTTATTTATTAACGGGAGTCACTGTAAAATGGGAAATAATTCCTCTCTTAAATTCTTGTAATCTTTGGTTGCTCGAAATTACACCCACCCATTTTTGCCATAAATTAATAAAATCCGCGGTCTTCTAATATCCAATCGGACTGCTCTCTGCCGTCCCGCTGGTCTTCTTTCCAGCAACGCGAGCAACTCGCCGCGCGCATTCGTTCACCGACTTGGAAGAAGTACAGGGAATTATGGCAGCGGGACCGAGTCGGACTGCGGGCGGTCCTGTCGCCTTCTGGACGATCGTATTTGTCTAGGAACGGCGCGTGGCGGTGATTATCAATCACGTCAGTCGACCTACTGTTTGTTTGCGCGTTCGCTGTTCCCGCAATACCAATCAGGCCCACCATTCGCGTGGCCAAATCGCTCGACGGTATCATTTGGGTGGTCTGCCAGACGAGACCAGCGAGGTGTTAAAGTATATTATTAGAGATCGGGGCGAATAGAGCACGTGCACGTGATGGCACGCCGGTTTTCGCGTCAAGGCGCCTCTCTAACCTTTCTTGCTGATCCGTCGCTGCACGGAATGGCCGGGCGCACGATGAATAGCGATTAGATGATCCATCGCGCATCATGCCGCCTTGTCCCGCATCGAAACGACGGATTTAAGCGGTGACCAATTTCTGATCGGCATATTACTCTCGTCTGCCTCGCCAACTTCTTTTGGACACTGGACTCGGGAACAACGTCATACCTCCATAGCTTTATTCGGCGCAATGGATTTCGTTCAACCGTGATTTATTCTATGCATTCGTGTTTTCATAGGAAATGAGTTTTCTCTTACGTCAACTGTATTGGTTTAAACGTTATTCCGTAAATGTAATTCCCGTTTGAATACGCTGAACGCATTCCTTGTTACGTGTTTATCTAATGTAAATATTGTATTCGGTCGACTTGTCGATGCTCCGTTTATAGTAATGCATCATTTTTATTTATCAGCGAAACGGTAATTATCCGTCGTCGGGTGCAAAGTGTTGTTGCCGCTTAACAAAGTAGCGCGAGCATAATGAGCCATTAGGACGATAAATAGTTGATAAATACAATCTTGCTCGCAGAATATTTATCTTCTTTAATTTTGGCGTTTTTATTCAAATGCGGCTCGTACTTATACTTGGATTTGTAGCGTTCACAATAAACAGTCCCATAAATTTCAATAAACGAATGATCGGCAGAGGAAACATACGCTGGTGTACTGCCCAAAACAAATCGACAATGTCAATGAAAAACAAGGTAGCCCGGACAGTGTTAAAAGACCGAACGACGACTTGCCGGTGATTTTTTCCGTTTCCAGGTTCGTCTGGCTCCAGAGGGTGTGCAACGTCGCAGTAGATTGCCGTCGTTGGCTAGCGTAAACGCTATCGGCTACGGCGGGGTCCGGCGATCGGTTGACTATAAAATGAGATGATAAATGATAGGCCTGGGTAGAGTGTACGAGTCGGGTTCGACAGGTAGTAATACTCCTCATGGATGCTGTAACTCATGGGAGCCGGGATCGAGGAGGAAATTGTGACGTGACGACGAAAAAGGATTGCAGGAACCGAGCGTAGAACCGAGCGAAAGCAAAAAGACCGGGGTGCAAGGAGAGTCGGAGGAGAACACGATGAAGGAGACTCGAAGAGCGAGAGAGGGAGAGAGAGAGAGAGTGCAAGAACGAGAAGACTAAGAAGAAGAGAAGAAGTCGTGAGAGAAGCACGGAGAAGGAGAGTCGGCGATGGAGGGGGCTGAAGAGAAAAAGAAGTATCAGCGACGACCAATTAGCCCACATAACCGTTTTTACGAGCGCTACGATACACGTAACGTGGAAAAGGCGAAGATTTAATCGCGCCACGAACCGGGATGCCGGTTCGTGTCCGTTTTCTCACGCATCACGAACTTCCACCGAAACTGCACAATGAGAGGCGAGTTGCGCTCGCCCCGTCCACCGCGATAAACCGTAGGAATAATCTTAATTAGTGGTTCGCGCCGCGTTAGGCCATCCCTTGCAGAAAAAACTGCACGCCGATCGCCGTGCACTCGGATTTCATTTACCCTCCTCAGCGCTGCCTTACGCTGTTCCTGTTTACATTCTAGGGTTCGCGGAACGTGTTTAGCGTGCTCAACGTTTCCATACACACGGACACGTACACAGAGGAAGAGAGCAAAGTGCAGGGCAAATTGCGAGGAGAAGAAACAAACCGCTTTACACGCAGCCGTTTGTAATTCGCGTGGTAGGTGATGGAGACGCTAATTTCCCTCGGTTTTTGCAC
Source organism: Lasioglossum calceatum (assembly GCA_963966675.1). Classification (NCBI taxonomy): domain Eukaryota; kingdom Metazoa; phylum Arthropoda; class Insecta; order Hymenoptera; family Halictidae; genus Lasioglossum; species Lasioglossum calceatum. Next base: position 15,765,520 of record OZ016543.1, on the reverse strand, counting down.
CGCCCCGTCGTCGCAGGAGGAAAAAAGGACACGCTCCGCGAAACAGATTTGCGGAAATTCGAGCGGAAATCATCAGATATTCATTGCTTCAGTGCCCCGACGGCTATCTCGCATCTACCGCGAACAATTATTTATGAATATTTTCCCGCTCGTTTCCCAGCCAACCGCGGACGCCTGGGGACGCTCTTTAAGGAATGTAGCCGCTGGAAACAATTCGCTAACTGTTCACGAGCCAACAGAAAAACCGACATCCTGCCTAGGTTCTTCAGACGTTCGCTGGATGCTTAACCCTCAACCATTTCAAAACGGACTTCGTCGACGCAATAACTCAATTAGCCAGCTGTACTTCAGACTTGTACTTCAGGATTCCGGAATAAGAGTTCAAGTTCAGTCACGTGAACATTGTCTTTTATTATCGGACGACTGGACAAGCAGGCGTGAATAGTGCGAAGCCCCTATCACATTACAAATGAAACAGCATTGGTACAATCAATGTGTTAAACGGGTATAAATAAACATTATTTAACACCCCGCTGTGCTCGATTATCCTCGAGGATCCTATAAATACGAACCGATCCAGCTCTACAAAAATTGTTTCTAATTACTTCGACTTCTACCTAACACTTCGCGAAGCATTCAGGAAAAATTCAACGAGATCTATAATTGCCGATCACGGTGCAAAGAGGTCACGTACGCGCTCTCAAAGTATAATTCGCTTAGGAATGCCGGGCAAGAAATCGAATTTCAGCCGCAGAAAACTGTTCGGTTTTCCAGGGACGGGATCGGGCAGGAAACCCGGCGAGGAGTTCAACCGGTTTGCCGGTTAGGTTTGCCGGTTGAACACGCGGTTCGGTATCCTCTCTCTCTCTCTCTCTCTCTCTCTCTCTCTCTCTCTCTCTCTCTCTCTCTCTCTCTCTCTTTCTCCCTCTTCTAGGTTCGAGCGCCGTGGTCCAACGCAGTGGTCCTTGCAATCGCGTTGCGCTGCGCGCTGCTCCGGCGATCGCCGGTCAGATAAACGTGACACCGGCGTTGTAGCTGTTGCGCGCGGCTTTAACGCTCGGCCACGAAGCGCGGATTCTGTTGCTGAACATTTCGCGCATCGCCTCCAGATCCGCATCATTGCCGCGCAAGAGGTGTTTTATCGCGGCCGCGGCATCGAAAAATCGCGATCCGACAACCAGCTTATCGGACGCCGTCTTGCGCCGATCTTGCAACAGTTATTGAAAAATCTCTGCCCTCTTCGCGACCGATCACATTCGCGGATGATGAGCTCCCGCATCGGAATGCACTGTCCAAATTTATTTTGACAATTCTTGGAATTTATTAGCTATTCGCGTAGAGATGGTGTTGCTTCCATTTATTATCACTAGACTGCGGATTTTATGCATCTATGACAATAATGTATCCGTTCTCAGAAGTATCTGCTGCCATGCCTGCAGGCGGAGTTGTGAAGTTTCATAACAGAATTCCACTCATAATGTCAAGACGAACGACTATTGTAATCTGCGATAATCTCTCTCATTCTAGAAATCGAGGTCCTGGCAGAGTTCAAGATCGCCAACTTCGAAAACTGGAAAGAAGTCGAGGCGGGACTACACAGGTGAGACTAGGCAGGTTTCCGGCAGGTGCCAAACCTGAGAGCCCCGTTCCCCGGGAGCCATTTTCTTCTCTCACGAGGTGAAAAGCGTTTACGCGTGTACGAAGGCAATCACGATCAAGGAGCGATAAGTCGGATGAGTCACGGCCGGGCCCGCGTCGAGTGAATAAACCCGCCGAGAAGTAGAAATTATTTTTAATGTTTCCACTCGCCGGTTGCGGAGATTCGCATCTTCGCTGCGTGCCGCGGCTTATCCGCCGGCCATCGCTGAGAATTCTCGCGGCTAAGGGACACGGAATTTCTCTAATTTCCAAGGACCCCGTGCCTCGCCACACACCGACCAGCTTGACCCTTGATCGTTCATGTGACTCCCATCCATTCGGAAACAAATTCGCCGCAACGAAAATCGGCAAGACTAAAACTAACTCGTTCAAAATGTATAAGTACGTTCCAAGGTCACTGCAAGGTCAAATAAAATCCCGACGTGCTTTCTTCGAGAATGTACTAACTACTCTTGTCTGAAGCCGCACGCCACATCCACGTTCCCAATTCCATTTGTCGAACGTGATAATTTAGTGGGAATCTCGGCGGCGCAAGCGATAAATAATTTTATTTATTGGCAAGGAGTAACGTTTCTTCGACATTTTCCATCGGGTGGGTCGGTTGAGCCGGTCCTCCGCGTAACGGCCCGAGGCTGAGGCTGTTCTAAGGTTAGGGGGGGCCAGTTTCGAGGGCAGGGGCACGGAAGACGAAGACGCATGACTTATACGCCTATTTCAGTTAATAATCCCGTTACGCCCGGCTCAGCCTTGCCTCGCGGCGGATAATGGACGCTGCCTCGAAGCCCGAGCCTGAGTCGAGAGGCCGAGGCGAACCTCTCGGTCGAGGGCGTAAAAGGGGAGAGCTTGAAAGGCCGCCTCGTCATCCGTCAACTGTCAGACGTCCGACCAATCCTGCACAGTACAACCAAGAATCAAGCAACCACCCACGGGGCCCCCAGGGCAAATTACGTCTAGCCTCCCACCAACCCCTCCTTCTTCTTCGACCTCCCCTCGAACCCCCCTCCGGTCGCTAGACTGCCTACAGTGAAAGATTGCGGCTGAGAGCTGACCTCTTGCCAAATGCTCGCACATTTTTTTACGCTAGAAGCGAGTCCAACCTGCTCCTCGGACTGGCCTAACCCCCACACGATTGCCTGGGCTAGAAACAGCCTAACGCTTCCCCTTTTGATGGCGAAGTTTAGAGGATGACTTCGGAACAAAGGATCTTGGAGAATCGATTACATGCAAGATTATATCGAAGTACTTGTTTACAAGCTGTCTTTGAATCTTAAAATATGAGACGCGGTTCATTGATGAACCTATTCAAACAGTACATTAGGCTTCGAACGATTTATGAAGTGCCAGAGACTGACTCGATTAGTTGAAGTTAAAACATGAACATCAATCTATCGAATCAACGTCAACATCCATCAAATCATTGCTCCAACAAGATGCACAAGAGGAGACTGTCAATATTTATGGAAGTCGGTCTACCAGCTAGCGTATCTCGGTTAGGACCTTCGAAAGCGTGACAAGTATAATTCCGAAGGTCCGTCCTGTGTTGGCGCGGCGTTTCCCAAGAAAACTGTAGCAGAAGCGACGGTTTACTGAAATGAGCGGATTCGGAGAGGCTCCCGGTGATTTACGGCCGGCCATTACGAACCTAGAAAACCGTCCGAACGCGCGGCGCACGATACTAAAAAATCAGGGTCAAGAAGTGCACGGAGTTCACCCGGGCTACGGCTGGCTCGATGCCTGACGGATAGAAATGGCGTTTCACGTTGGCACGACAGAAATGCGTATTGCTTGATATAGTGGCGGCCACGGTGAAACCGTCGGGAATGGATTTAACTAGGAAAAACCGTCGGCCGCGCATTCCTCGGCTCCCGCGTACCTTCCGTGGCTCGGCTCCGGCTCTTCGTCCACCGAATTCTCGCGATCTATTTCGAGATAAGCATTCTGGATGTTCGGCGAGCCTCGGAACCGCTCCGGGGCCCCCCAGTCGGAACGTCTTTAAGAGCTCGTCTGTCCCTTTGCTCGATTTCTCGAAGCCACCGATCCTATCAACCGAGCAAATTGTAACGAACTTTTTTGCCGGCGAGACCCTCCTCGCTGCCGGGGACCCCGAAAAACCCACGAAAACGCGGCGATCGCTCGTACCTGCCATCCTGGAGACGCTGCTAGGCTGTGGAGTATCCACCGACACTAGATTCAACTTGAAACTCATCATTCCTGGCGACACTTCCCACTTGGACACGCGGTTACGTAAAACTGAAGCTAGCAGGTCTTCGTCACTGTTACAGTCGCATGAACCATATCACATTATCGTTGGAATCCCATTAACTATATCAAACTTCAAAGTATCCATTAGCACCAACGATGAGCAAACTGATAAACACACTGGATGGTCACTCGAGGTGTTCAATTGAAGGACTGGTACTGATTGGGGACTTGGATGTTCATTTCAGGTGTTGAATTGCGAGACTGGCACAGATTGGGTACTTGGTTGTTCACTGAAGCTGTTCGATGGAAAGACTGGTGCCGATTGGGTTACTTGTTAGGAGACTGAGAGTGAGAACCGGGGACTAGAGAACCAACCGATCGAGCTGAGGTAACGGATCGAGACGCGCAGAAACACTGCCAGGATTATGAAGTGCGATGTTGATACGATGGCAGGCAGCGCCGGTGAAGGAGGAAGGAGCGCGAAACACAGGAACGCACCCACACCGGCCGCCGGATGCCGAGAAAACGCACGGACACACCTATGCCGGCGTTGAATCGCCAGCGAACGCGCCCACCTTGTTTTCGAGGATCACGGGTAAAAGGGTAAAGGACCTTGTAATTACAGAGTCATACTGGTACCCCTATATAGAGTACACACGTGTCGAGAAGAGGAATCGAACGGCCAGTTTTCCCATTTGCGAAGAATAGATGGTTCTTCGTGTTCGGTTGATCAATCTTATCGGCGATACGGTATGCTAACGAGCCTGGTGAAGCTGCGCTATTAAATGATCGCGAGGAATTAATAAGCATCTGGCTGGCAACTAATTTTAATGACAAGCTGCAGGTCTGCGACTTCTAGATACGATAAGTCTTTGTTATCGTAGAATAACTTCCAATATCAAGTAACCGAACAAGTCTGTGGTCAGGGCTTCAACTGTCACGTTAAACTGGTTAGACTATAAAACTGTGGAAAGTTTAAACTTTAAACTGGTGATACCAGATAGACACTGTGGGCAAGCTCGACCACCTGAAGGGAACATCGAGGAAACGAAGATCAAAGGTAGAAACGAATCCACTTCGGATCCCAAGTCTACTCTATCATTTCTCCCTATTGGAACGCACACGGGCCCCAGGAGGATCGACGCCGACAGCTATTATTGTTTGTCGGCCGGGCTGATCGATGCTGACCATTTCTCGATTTCGGGACCACGGTGGCCACGGTTTTATCCGTAATTGCCGGAGAGAAGAAAGCTCTCAGCCGACCTCCCGAAGACGGGGCCGAAAGCTTCGGTGTGCGCCACTGTTCGCGTTGAAGGAGCCACGGCTAATACTTGGGGACGCGGACGTAACATAATGTATTGCTCCGGGTACGAGCGTGTTACCATTGTAACACGTTCCGACGCGGTGCGTGATATAGTGCGTCGACGTCCAGTGCTGGACGTCGCGTCGTGTGCGTCGATCCTACGGCGAGATTACAGTCGAATTTTCCGTGTAATTCTCGCCGGAAGACGTTCCGTTGCGAACATGTGCGGAAGGGCCATTTTTGTTTTAATCGCACTGCTATTTGAAATAAACGTTCCCGTCTAGATATTTATTTTCCGCGTTCTTCGACGTGCGAGTCGCTGTCAGAATAGAAAATTTTGAATATGACGGTCAAGATATGACGTTTTAAATATGGCTGTTAAAAATATTAAATATTAAATGTGATTGTTAATTTGAAATTTTTATTGAGATGTTGTACACCAACTTTCTCTAGGATTAGTAATCACTAGACTGCGGATTTTTATGCGAAATAAAAACTTTCTACCTGAATCGCGACAAGCTGGGATGAAATAAATATTTAATTTCTTGCTGAATATGTTTAACAGGTTGAAAATAATATAGTAGCACGTTGAAATTCTTCAAATTATTTTACTGTCAAAAATTAGACCTGTCCATTTTTATCATAAATGCATAAAATCCGCAGTCTAGTAATCGCTCATGTAATCTAAGCGTTTCAGTTCGTCATTCTATCTACTATCTACTATTACTGATCCTTGAACATCATTCCCCATGATTCACCCCAGGAAACCTGTATCTTCTGCTGAATACGGTTCCTCGCGAGCATTCTTATTCTCATTCTCATTCGCTTCTGTAGAGTTCTCACCGAGTCTTGTCTACACGACTAACATCTTTCGTATTTCGTCTGTAGTTTGTATTTCGTTCAGAAATTGTACCTAATAAAATGTATTAAGTATCCGGAATACAACAGAGACTTGAAATATAGGCGTCAGATAACGAAGGAAATCAGCCCGGGGATGATAACTGAATAATAAATGCGCAAGTTTCCCGGGCAGTTAGGCTCGCCACTAATTTAATAGAACGCATCGTAGTAATGAGGAGCTTGTTTGAGAAAATGACTACTCATTATCGAGCAGTACTGTGTACCTCGAATCGGTTTCCGCGTGCGAGGGTCGAGCCGAACGGTTCGAATGTAAATTCAGCGACGCCTTCGCAAACGAGCTACTGATTACAGCGTATTAGACCACGAACACGAAATAATCCATTACGCGTAATGCAATGGTGCGTCGCGAGACTGCTTATTATTGGCAGTGATTCCTGCCACACGGTCGAGGCACAAAAGACAGCGAGAGCGGATCGTTCTTGCCTCCCTACCCGACAAATCAAACTCGCCGTTCGCTCGCTCGCAGAGCACCGAGAGTCAGGACTCAGAGGCCGTCGCCGACATTCGACGGAGGCCCCAAGTAATACATACTTGGATTGCGAGCGGTAATATATCGCTACGGAAATTGCAGTGTGTTGGTACAATGTTGCACTATCACACCCCACGCCATCCGGGGTCGCGTGTAACAAACGGCGCGATCTTGTGAACTAGAAACCCGGCCCCGGTTCGCTCTTGGCGTGGAATAGAGAATACTCTCCGGGTCGAGCGAGAGCGGAGCCGATTTTCTAGCGATCTCTCGGCTGCTACTTTTACAGCCGGCTGTAAAGAATGACCGGCGGACCCGCGTGACACTCGGAAATTGTCGTTACGCGCAAACCAACAGCTAGACCGAACCCCAAGGTTAACATGCGAGCCGTTGGGCACATGTAACGGTTGACATTTGTAATTTTAGACAAGGTTGCGCTTGGACATTTCGACCGTCAACGGTTGAAAATTCATATGTATTTACAACCTGCCGCGCAATGTGAAATTTGAAGTACAACCTTCGGTGTTTGATATTTGTAACATGTCACCGAGTGAATATGTATTTTTAAACGTGATCCTTCGAATTTGCAATTTTAAACGTGATCATTGAAAGTTGACCCATAAAGCTTGAATGCGATAATATTTGTAACCGCGAAATTTCGAAACCTGCAACAATTATCGGTCGAGCTGAAATATCTCGGATCTGGTCGTTAGAGTTTGAACTTTCGTGTGTGCACGTCAGAAGTTTAAATTTTAAATGCGACCGATAGCATTTTAAACTAGACGCGCAATCTAAAAACTGTCCCAGTTTGATGTTTCCAGCGCAACCGTTGAAATTCAATGTTTCGAACATGTCCGTCAAGCTGTCGGAATGCGCAATTGTCGCGGCATTAAGATATAAGGGTTTCCGCAAAATGGTTCCGCACGGTCGCAAAATGGCTGTATCAATGCTCGAGTGCTAAACGCTTCTGATGGTTTTCGAAGGGAGGTTGTTCGTGTCATCTACGATTCCCGAGCCGCAAACTGTTCGCCCGGTAGGAGGGGGCATTCGGGGAACGGATGCTACCCGATGGATCGTCCATGCGGACATCGCGCGCGCAAAATCAAGCAACTTTTCCGCGGGTTTCATAGTGGCGGATCACGACACGGAAATATTTAGCCTTCGCCGGTGTTCGACGTTTTGGTCTGGCAAGCCAGAAGCCAATCGATGTTTATGGATTTCCATCCACACGTGCACGTGCCCTCCCCTACCGCCCCACCGGCCCCCAAACCCCATCCCCTGGGTCCCTCACACGAAATCGCGTAGTCGGTAGCGGCAATTACGAATTGCGTGATTTGTGGCCGTAACTCGCGGCGACGGCGGCGTCGTGACGCTCCCAGGTTACCTGCAGGTGGCCGGCACGAAGTTCCCTTCGTGGCGGCGGCGCTACGTTTTTGAATGACGGAATATTACGTCCGACCGTACCGCGTGCTTTTTCATGGAAATTACTGTCACGTATGTCAATACCGCGAATTCATCAAATCCCATCGCGATAGCCCGACCCCTATGCTCCTCGTAACGGTTCACCGAGTCTTCGCTACAATCGTAAATGACGATCGATAATGATTCAGAGCATTGCGAACCGTGTCCTCGAAGGTCTTTAGCTAGGAACTTCAATATTTCCTTCTGCGATCAACTCGGAGTTGATTTACTGGATTTCTTCCTTGTACCCTAGCGTTCCAGGGTCAGGAATCCCGCTGGCTATTTCATAACAGGAGGATTTATCATTTGTGCCCATAATTGAAAAAGTGGTTCAAGTAAAAATGAAAAAAAAATAAGTTTATCAGTTATTTCGCGTCACGTTGTCATGTATACGACTTAGACCGCTTCCATAATTATGGACACATTTATCAATCATTATCCCCGGGCGTCACCACTCGAAGGAATAACACAGTGTCTGCAAGCGTGTGAAAGTGGTGGCGTGACAGGGCACGAGTAAACAGGGCCGAGGAAAACATCCCCTGCAACGTGGTCGCACGAGCATTCGCCATCGATCGAGACAGTATAGCGTTCGCCAGTTTGACGCAAAGGAGTTTCGACAAATCGTAACATCGGAACGTTTCTCCTTCACCCTGTGCCGCAATGGAGCCGGTGTTCCATGCACCAGGGACATCGGGAAAGGGATTTTGGAAGAAATCCAAGGGGCGGCTGAGAGAGCTTCTTCTTCCATCCACCTGTCGGCGAAAACACCGAGTCGAACGGCGACCAGTGAACAATTACAAGGGGGCCACGAACGTTTCGTACACAGGAGGCGCGCGCACACGTGGCGGGTTTAGAAAGTCACGAACCGGCACTCGCGAGCCGACGCTCGATTTATTCGACGCCGCCGAACTCGCTCGGCCGCTAATTGAAGAGCGGACAAATTAACACGGCGAATGGATCGTCGCAATTTATAATGTCGCGGCTGCTGCCCGGCCGAACGCTATACCGTGGGGCGAACATGCTGGTTATCGCGATCGAAAAATGGCGCACCCCGAACTTGACCGTTACCGTTCAAAGTTTGATGGCGGTCGATCACGTTTCAACTTTTAATCCGATCATTCCAATTTCATTCAGCGTTGCTGTTGAACCTCAAAGTCTCGGAGTTTTCAAATTTGAACGTGGCGACTGAGATTTGAAATTTGAACGCAACCGCGAAGATTTTAAATTCTAAAAGACAGAGTCGCTTAAGATCGAACATTTTTACAGACTAAATTTTATAATCTCGATGCTTGAAGTAGAAGTGCAATCTTTCGCAGAGCAGAAATATTATTACAGAAAATAAAAAATTACTAAAAATCAGAGTATGAATTTGGAACCAACATGTCCACGGCGACGAATAGGAGGGAAAGAAAATGGCCAGTAGAAATGATTCCAGACAATGGAATCGACGATTTGAACGATGGTGTCGTGGTTGGGAGGACTAGACAGCGGCCATACGAATGTGCGAAGTTAATGCGAGCCGTGTAACAAATACAGACGATGATTATCGAGGTCGACTTGAAGGGGAGACAATAATTATAATGATTATATTGGAGTTGGAAGGTAGGCGGCCGCCGGGAAATAAATTACGGGTTTGCTTGCTGCGTGCAGTCCACATAGCGGCATAGGCGCGTTCGATAGATCCGTATCAGAGCATTCTGTTCGATAGAGAGCGCCACCGCAGCTGCTGGCTTCCGCAATTTTTTATCGGCATTAATACGATCGTGGGCCACGGCACGCTCGAGTTTCACTCCGCCGAGTATAAATATGTTTTGCGCGATGCTAATTACTTTACGACGTCGCGGGATCAATTTTGCTGTTCTGGCGACCCTATAAAACGCTGCTCTCTCTCGCTCAAGGCCTCGTACCGACTACAGTAAAAGCTCCTTCGTTGTCCAAAATCAAGGGCACGCTCGTTGTTCAGTGCCTACCCATTCCACTGCCTGTCAACGCCGAGTCGCTCCGCAGGCGGCGTCGATTGATGTCGGCTCGGGTATATCGGTGTGAACACCACAACATTTACTCGAGTAAACCGAATTTTCAAACTTCTTAATTTTCATTATTTCTTTATGGGACTTTCACTAACTTATTTCTGGCATTTCTCTGACTAAAATGACACCAAACACGATATAGTTTCAACTGTATTTAGTGGTTTAATCGACGGTCAAAGTTTCGAAGGCAACGAGCACAGCAACAATGTGGGCCTTTAAACTGTGCCGGCGACGGCGACACGCTTCGGTCATCCGATCCGTATCTCATTCTGTCCTTCTCTACGTTCGGCTTCCTATTGAAGTCTCGCTCGGCGCGGTCGGCGCGATATCAACACGCAGTCATAAATAAAAAATAGTGTCCGGGCACGCTCGTTGTCTGCTCAGCCCCCCGGCCTTTGGACAACGAAGGAGCTTTTACTGTACCTTCCAAAATAAACTTCAAACTTCCATTCCTTAACTGGCTCTCATTTTTCCAACTTAATTTGTGCCTGGCTAAATGGTCACGCGATGGCAGAAAATTAATATAGTAGACCGATAACAATATTGCAAAATAAAAATTGTTTTTGGCAATTGCGACATTTCCCTCTTTCTTTCATAATTCCAATAAGCTGAGGACAATGTATAATATAAATACTTTCAAATTTTAATTCAGTTTTCTACAATTTTAAATGTGATAAAGCTTTACCCTTTGCCTCGAAGCAATTTCAATTCCCAAATCAAGACGTATTCTTCACCCCCGAAGATTTTCATTCCATATCTGAATTTCTAGCAATTTCTAGACTACAGAAGAATTTAATCATTTCAAAAATGTTTAAAGTAATGATATAGCAAATTTTTACTGGCGCCTCGTAGTCACCATTCGAGTGCTAAGGGTTGAAAGTGACTTTCAGAAAACAAATGTTACAATAGAAGATCACCCGACTAGCGAATCACGGGAACCTAAAAATCGCATGAATCACCTCGCAGTCCCCGAATCAGCGGGATAAATCAGCTCGGCCGAAAGAAGCTCGTAGAAATGGAATCGCTTACTCTTCCGGAGAGGAAGTGTAACGCTCCTCCAGCCGCTTCCGACCGGTAAATATTACGAGAGGAAGCAAAGGCGACCGGGTATTACTTAAACCAAGGGGCCATAGTGGGAAGAAGAGGCTAGCAGAGGAACGAGGTGAAAAGAGAGAGGGGGCCCGGCCGGGTAGCGTCGAGTAGGAAGATAACCAGTTGTGCGAATCGAAAAGAGCAGCGAGGGCTTGTAAACCGGAGAACGGAGACACGGGAGGGAAGCAGAGAACCTGGAGAGCCGAAGAAGAAGAAGAAGAAGAAGAAGCAGCAGAAGACAGGAGGTTTGCGGGGCCGCGATATCGTTCGAGTGCGCGAGGTCCCGCGACAATCGTATAATTAGGTGTCCTGGCGGACGCTACACAATATCTGCGGGGACGACACATTGCCGGCACCTAGGGGGCAGGTCCTTGGTCATGGAGGAGCATGATTGCGAGCGGCTATCGTCCAGGAATCGGTGTGTGTCCGGTAATCGATGCTGGAATGCGGGCCGGAATGCTCGTGAGCTGGTCGACGAACGGGATCACCCGGATGCTGGCGTCGCTTCCAGCCTTCCAGCGCGGAACAGCCTAAAAATAAGGCTTTTCGGCTGCGAGGCAACGTGACCGGCATGCAACGCGCACCGGTTCCGCGAATGTCGGATGCTACGATCGGTTTTTGCGACCGCGTCCATTGATCGCCGATTTTCCGGCCACGCAACCGTCGCAGACTGCTCTCGAAAATCGTCAACGTACATCCCCGAACGTTCAGACTACATTCGGGCATAGCGATACGTCACCATACGCTACACCGAATTTTTTTAGAGAACTTTAAATTTTTTGTGCGAAATAAAAATCTTCTGTATTGCACACTTTTGTAAAATGGAAGTCACGATTTGTGAATTGCAAGTATATTAATTGCTGCAGTAATAAAGTCGCTTATTTCGGATTTTTCGCAGCCAGATCGGAAACGCCGTGGATCGCCGCGACATTGAATATTCACGTTGCGTGCAAGCTCACCGGTCGCTCGCAAACATTTCGCAGCCCGTCAGATCGCACTCGCTGTAATTTTTCCACGCCGCGGCGCGATACCGATCGACCCGCAAACTTCAGAGCTAAACGTATTCGCAAAGCTTCGAACACGCCGCGGAAGAAATAAAATAGGAAAAAAAGGAGCCTCCGCAATGGAGAACGCTGCGGAACGGAGAACAAAGCGGTCGCGCGAAACGTTGACGCCTTTCCGCGCGGGACATTGTTCTCCCGCGAACAATTAGATCGTTGTTCCGCCGCGAGTGGGATGCATCGAGGAGATGTTTGCGCTGTTAATTGCGATGCGTTCACTGCGAACCTGCTATTACCGCGCTGCGGACATTTTTTTCGATCCGGGGGGGAAAGAAAGGATCTTATTCGCCGCGATGAATGATTGCCTGCGAGCGAAGCGGTCAGGGTATAGATCAATCGATAAGTAGACAGCGGGACACGGAAAAATTCGATTGACAAATGCGCTGTCAGACTGGGAAAACTGTGGTGAATTTAAACGTCGGCGTACGTAAATACCGCTGAGTTAGTGGATCGGTTATCGGGTGGAATATATTAATATTTAAACGACAGGCCATTATTACGACTTTATGATTGATGTAGTTTTAAACATCTTCTTGGTGACACTTGTTGTAGCTATGTTTTTTGTTATTCCTAATGTAACATCTATTCATTTAATTTGATCGCTGGAAACCGAACAAGCAAATGATGATTTTGATCATCTGGGTCCAAATAGACCCAGGCACTGGGTCCGGTTATTTGAGAATTGCAAGCGACCGGCAAACGAGGAACCACCCCGTGTCAACCCTCTCTCTCTCCTTAGCTACTCGGATCCCAATTTCTCCCATTGCCGCGAATCCGTCCGCCTCTGCGAGTCTGTTCGGGGCGAGAGGAAGGTACGCGCGCATCCGCAGCGAGTTTCTCCGTCCCGTTCCAACGTGTTGAACCGTGGCCGTTCGCCGTTTCAGTCCTCCTTCTCCTTACCGCGCCGCTTGGCGAAGATTGTCGCGCGATTAGTGCGGGCCCCAATGTCACGGGGAAGATACATTGCTCTCGTGGCTTGGTCCGCGTTATATGTACGCCAGACCGTGTGCATACCCCGGCGAGGCTTATACGGGCCCCGTTTATATACGGTAACACCGTAAGTGCATAATCGTCGATCGCATCTCCTTGCACTTTGCGTCAAGCCACAGCACCTTGTACGTCCGCCGGACCGACCGCCCCGTCAGAGATCCTCGTATCTGGCGCTGTAACGACCTGACGTTCGCCGTGTACTCGCCGGACGACGGGTATACGCCGACGAGGCGTCACGCCTGCCGTTTCACCTGACGCATTTAACAACGCCAATTGACGGCTTATGAAATGCCGATTGGACGGAGAGTTTCTTCTTCCGCCCCCGGATCCTCGACGCGTGCGCCGAACGATCCTCTTCCTGGATCCGCTTCGCAATCGTCTTCGGCGTGCAGTGATCTTCCCGTAGGACTTTTGCTTGCTCTGGACTACGTGTTCGTTGATTACTTGAAAACTTCAGCTTCGCGAAAGCGTAGCTTCAGTGGCGATTAACGGTCGCATCTATTTCCACTGTACGGTCGGGCGTATAATTTCACAATAAAGTTCGTCGATAACGATAAAACACGTGGTGGCTCGTTTAACGTTTCTGTTCGACGCGGCGGATTTCTTCGTTCCGTAATTGAACTTGACACGAGCGCTCATAACGAAAGTTTTTGTCTGGTTGATAAACGAGCGGCGACGTACCCGGTGAAATATGCAAACTGTTCGGAAATAGGACGTTAACTGGCGCGTTTCGACGCAACACGCCACAGAGACTAGCGTTTATGCTCGTCTTGACACAGCTCGCCCGCATCAAACCGCATTTCCTGCGGAATAGCGTTCGGTAGTGACGTTGGAATTCATCCTGAAGGTGGTACAGTGCTGCACACTTAACTGTTCGACATTACCCCAACAATTAAAAAATGGTTCACCGCGAGAACCCCAACGTGCGGTTGTCGCTATCCACTATCCACTTGATAGATGTCCGAGGAGTGATCCCTTTGCTACCGGGCAGCCTTCAAAGATCTACAGAGACGTCCGAGAGAGCGAAGAACCACAAATCGTCCGCTCGAAGCTTTCAGCCTTGATCGGCTGTTCTTGTTTGTTCAATTATATTACTCAATTTACCGGCCGAGCATTTCGACGCACGCCCCCGGGGAAAAATCCGAGGAACAATGGAGGCAGTTCCGAAAGGGGAATCACGGGGGCCCCGTGGCGGTTTTCAGTGGCGAACGCGCCCGTTCGAAACAAAGTATCGTATGCGGCCACTCGCCGGACGTTTCTGATGCGCGTGCCGAAGAAATGCACAACGGTCGTTGTGTTTAGCGAAGAAAGGCTCCGGCGCACGTAGCCGGCCGAGAGGACGTTTGTATGGCAAGACGATGGCAGCTCTATCGGCATTACCAATTGTGAACGCCGCGCGACTTTTATTCTCTCTCTCTCCGAACGGCAGATAGCCGCTGCTCTCCGCCGCTATAGCGGCTTAAAAAAACTCCCATGGTATCCGATCTTCCTCGCCCTCGACTCTCTTCGCCACTCTAAGCGGTCCAGGAACCTTCAGCCGAGCCGCCATGTGAAATCGATTTGACCATGCTGGATTAACGGACGAGTATTTACGAAATCTGTCCGCGGCCGCTCCACCACCTCCGCGCGAGACACGACGCATTAGGTTCGCAGCACAATTTTTTAACGGTGCGGATTTAGCTGCTGATGTTGCGAGTAGCTGATAGAAGCGTAATCTTGTTTTCTGCGGATAGCAGAGAAAACTTTTTTAGTAGATTACTATGTTTTACTGAGTTTCCGTGTGCTCATTTTCGTTCCTCGTCGAAGTTTCCACTTCTTTTTCCTTGCTCTGTCTGTTCCATTTAGGTCTGGGGTAGATTTATATCTCTTCTGGCAAGTCGTTCAAGGACTCCAATATGGCGGAGGCCAAAAGTAGTCCACACTTCTTGGTTCATTTTCCGTAGAATCTGACTAGTCTGTTTTGATTTACATTTTTGTATAAGAAATCGTCGAGGTTAACTAGTGTCTAACAAATTCGAGCTAACTCTTTTCTGTTATTTTACTTGTACATTCATGAATTCATCTGCTTGCAAATGTTCGCGCTGATGCTACAATTTTTACTTGTTTTTTCGCTCGTAGCACTGTATGAAATCGTTTGTACAGTCATTCTTCAATTAGAATCATGTCGGTATTCAAGTTCGAAGCGTATCACTTTTTAACGAGCAAAACACAGATTCAAATCCAAGTCGAAGTCCGAAAGGAACGTTGCTAATTATTATCGATTCCATGTTGCCTGTCAAATTTCTTTGTATTTAACGCATATGTTCTGCGATTCCAATATCTAAGTGAGAACTGCGAGATTATTCAAATGAATTCCAAAAATGTGTTGAACGAAATTTGGAGATCGAGAGGGATTTATGAACGTGATCGGCCAGTGTCGCACGTTGTCCAACCAGAAAGACAGGAGTGCCGCGGGTGGACTGGCGAAGAACTGCCGGATGATTCAGCTCGGTTCATTACTCAGGCAGCTTTTTACTTTAATCACATTAATGAAGCATTTAATCTCGCCGCGTGTTTTACAAGCCGCCGGTGTGTGGCCTATCTCGTCTTCGTCGTTGACGAGGATTTCTCAGCACTCTCCCGTGAAACCTCTCCCTCTCTTTTTCTCTTCCTCTCCTGTTCCCCTCGTCCCGCGAAGAGATCCTTTCACTTTCATCCATCTTTAGGTTATTATTTTCTTGTTCTCCCACCCTCCCGCGGCGCCCGCTAATAACCGCACCTCGTTTAGGCCCGTTTACACCTGTACGACCGTAGCCCAGTGTCCTTTATCTTACTCCGGGCCGGGCACGCACCATTACGGTAATTTATTGTATTACAGGTGCTCGCCTTTATGGTCCCCCGGCCTTATCGCTGCGGGAGTATCGGGCCAGAGGTGTAATCGAAATCGCTATAAAACCGGATTTTAGTATCGGCAGCTGTGTTGGCGGGACCAACGACGACCATCGAATACACGCTTGCGAAATTAGGAAGCTGACCCCCCTTTAGGTCCTCCTACTGGCGCCCGAGCTGACTAACTGCCGGAAACGCTGTCCACAAACCCGCCAATCCGTTTCCTGCGTAATTCACCGCCACCCATTGTCAGAGGATACGCGAAAAATCTAGCCACCACGTAATAGTCCGTTTTTGTCACTCATATCTACGAAATCTTTTCACTTTTCAATCAGCTCCACTGCTTTAACTAGGATTTTCGAAATTTTCAGCTGACGATCGCCGACCATAGAGACGCGATTTATGGTAACCGTAGTCACCGTCCCGTAAATAAAAGATCGCGTCCTTCGTGTTCGGCTATTAAGGTCGTAATCAACATCCTCGCAGGATACAAACTGTCCAGACCTATCGGAAGGCTTAAAAAGGACGCGTCCCGGCGACGTTGTCGCGTGTATGGTGTTCCCCGATAAAATCTGCACTCATTGTGCCTCGCGGACAATAGAACCGCTGTGGCCCGGCTGAAATTTTTCGTTGAAAAAAGCCAGGAAGCAGCTCGATTCCGCGCGATGGTCCCATTTCGTTTATTATTTCCCCGAGTCCCTCGGTTGACATCGCTCGTAATAGGTATACAACATTGGGTTGCTTACATTACGCCGGGAAAGGAAGACGCGCACGCATGTGCTCTCTCCGAGAGGCCTGGGGCGGTGCGATGTCACTTACCTGAAACAATAAATTACATACCGTTACGTTGCGTACGTATAATATGCGCATATATAGGTAACTGACTGATTTACGAGCTCCTCCGCGTTACGTGTGCGCGTACATGTGCTTACAAGCACTCCCGTGCAACGGAGCACCTGTACAACCGTGTCTACGAAAGTACTACGATGGGAGAACGACGGTGAATGCGTTCGCCGCCAATGACGGTTGTCCTGTTTTCATTTAGCATTCTTTTTAGTTAAGTATTGATCGAGTCTGCCTGCACGTTTTCCTATTTTTTTTTTCAGGCTCCAAGGTTGATTTTCCTGGGAGCGAGAACGGTTAGAGTTACCGGGCAACACTTTATCGATAGTCACTCGATACTATGATCGTCGAGATGGCAATCTCAAAAATAAGCAGCTTTAGCTTTATCGACCGAAAACCTGTTAATGTTAAGCCTTTGGAGTCGAAGAAATTTTAATTCGAGAATCAAGACATTTCTTTCAACCCAGATCATTTTTATTCTATGCAATCTTTTTTACATTGTGCGCATCGATAAAGTCCTAATAATCGTATACAGTGCACTAATGAATGTTTAAATCGCCATAAATAATTCCTGCTCAACAGCCCTTCGAAGATCGAGGATAAATGATTCAGGACTTCTTCATTCAAATTGTTCGACAGCCATGGTACGAAGTCGCAGATAGGGGTTACGCCAAATGAAGCATGAAAATGAGGGTTTTATCGGGCTACCGTCTGACTAAGACAAGAGTAATTTAAAGTGTGATGTGCCAACGTCTCAATATACTTTTTTTTCAGAAGTATGACTCCTGTTAATGATAACGAATACGCGAAGGTAGTTTCTAATTGATTCTGCTCCATAAAGTTTAAGTACATAGGGGTTGGCTAAAACGGAGGACGTAAGCCATCATTAACGTGTTTGAAAAATTATCTTCACTCGTATAGCTATCAGGTTGTAATACCAAAGCGATATTAAATGTACACGCATGTTGCCTGGAAGAGGTTGAGCACGAAATGGGGGATTTTACTGTGTGCACGGGACTGTAATTTGAATAAATAATTAACCTGTTACGTGGGTAATTTTGCTGAAAGTATGATATTCCCAGACAGAGCCAAAATGATTAGATACTACTTCTTTTGTATCACTATGAACATTTCCATGCGATGAATACATGAATATAGTGAAGAGTTAATTTTTTTGCAGTAATCGGTTACATTACGTACGAGTATACAAATGTTTTTCTTGCATTTTCCGTCAACTATTGCCGAACAATCTCCAATAATTTCCAATTTTACCCTTCCAGCGCACGGATCGAGTTAATCTTTTCTTTTATTTATTAAAACAATAGATCCTTCTGGCACGTGCACTGGAGGGTTCATAACATTGTTATTTCAGTTAGCAATATTATTTAGCACTGCATTTCTTGGAGACCTCAAAGCAAAATCAATCTGTTATCGCGCCCACTCGAATTTCAGCAGGCTCGAATTTTCCCGGACACTTTCTAGCCCCCCGAAAACATTTCACAACTTTCTCCGCGAACTTTCTAGCTGGATTTTTTCCCCTGGACGAGCCGCGACAATGTAGACGGTAAAAGAGCAACGAGAATCAAAGGAGAACGGCACGCACACGCCGAGCAGGAGCAAACGACCGAGTCGAACAAGCAAGCATTCGGCGAGAGAGTTACCGGCTGAATGGAGCGGAATCCGCCAAAATGCGCGCAAGGTAAGGTCACGTTTCGGGCGAGTGAACGTCGTCGGTATCCGGAGCGCGGCTCAGCATCCTTACACTCCCATTGGACAATGTTCGGCAGCCGCTCGCACTTACTGGGTCCACTGTGCACGTGGTGCAGGCTTCGATCTGGCAAGCATGCTACCGGATGCGATCTCACACACTGAACGCGTACAGAAGAGACGATCACCCTCGACAAACCGAACCAGCACCCAAAACTACCCAAACATCACACAAGAATTTAAACACAGCGACGAGCCTATCTGGACTGTCAGGCCTGTTAGGGCCGCGGAAAACAATCACTGGAAATGATCGAGACGCGATAGAAGAAAAAATCGTGCACCGGGGGTTTAAAGAGGACGAATGGGACCAGGGATGAGAACGGTACGATCGACAGGGGTTGGTGATGATAACGCGCGCATCGAGTGGACGAACACGCGTGTTGGAAGAGGGAAAAGGAGGAGGACAAGGGAAGAGAGAAAAAAAGAGTGGCGCGAGACAGACTGGAGACACCGCATAAACCTTCCCGACCGCGAGCCGCCACATAAATATAATAGGGAAGGTAAGGCCTCGTGATGGTTGGTCGGCATTGCCCGCCGAACCGTCACGGACTCAGCACGTCCTCAGGGTAGGGGGAATTCGCGAGCGGGGGTGGGGTTGGATGGGTGGACGTGTCAGGGGCAGAAGTGGAGGCTGAAGAGGGAGGGCGGCGGTGGCCGACTCCTCTCTCTACACGGTGCAACACACGGCGGCGTGAAACACGGGGAAACGGCACGAATGATCGATGGGATTCTGCGCCGTTGCAGGCATGCCATGGGTGTCCGCGATCCCCTCCATCCAACCCCGAAGCGGCCACACCATCAAACAGGGAGTCCCCGCTCTCACGCCGTCTGGTGGGGCGCGCGCACGTGGTGCTCGCCGACAAACTTCCCTCGAAACGCCATAGATGGCGAGGCGAACCGATGCCGCCGTAACGCCATCTCCGAGTGGAACCGTGAACACTGTCCGGAAAAAATGGTACGGTTACCACAGCCAGGAAAACCCCCGGAACTTCGGGACTATCTGTGAAGTTGCTCAACCTGCTGTTCTATTCGACAGGCTATTCCACTGACGGTGACACTTTTTATTTCAAGTGGAATAACATCGTGGAGAAAAGTAGTAGTTCACCTTGTGAGAACTCATTGTAATGGGGAAACTTTTCAAAAAAAATTTTCTTCTGCTGCTGCAGTGGAATCGTCTGGCCACGTCTGACCACTGCCAACCAATTCTACTTCACACGGTCAGCCATGAATTTTTTCTATGTTTTACGGATTGAAGCAATAATTCTAAACAAAAAGTCGTTTTAGGTATTCATAACGCGTTCACAGAGTCAGAATGAAATCTCGCGTGGAAATATTGAACGGATCGTGTGCCGAAAAATGGAAAGTCATAAAGAATTTGCTCGGGACTACAGCGGGGCGGATTGGACGAGGTTGACGAGGTTGGTGAGGGTGTTCTATAGACGGCGATTAGTCTGAAAAATGCATAAGTAATTGCGCGGGAGCAAATTTCCGAGGTTGTTAAAGTTTCAGCCGGTGATGTCGCGCAGGCGGCTGGGTCGCGGTGCATTTTCCGCGGACCGACACGACCCGCCGAACAGATCTATTTGCATACAAATTGAAATTTTCGGTTTCCTTCGGGCTATCTAACGTTTTCGCGTGGCTGGGGTTCGGGTTGGATCGTACGGTGTACACATACGCAATCGCACGGTGTACATAGAAAATCGTGTGGTATGGGTACAATCGTGTTTGCCGGACCACCGGCCGATATCGGGCCGGGTCCCGGTGTTCATTATTTGCGAATGCCTGTCACAATTCGTCAACCTAATTGCGGCATTGTTAAGCGACTCACGATCGTCGGACCCGTGCATGCGTGGCGTGTAACGAAGTCCCGGCCTCTCTGCGTGCCTCGGGACTTGGCCAGGGGACTTCGAAAATCCTCAAGGCGAAATTTAGTTAGGCGACAGCTCGCGCACACGCGTCCATAAACCAGGGACGCGCGAGGCATTCGTGAAACGCGATCGGAGGACCACCCGTGAGTCGATGATACTTCCACGCACCGGCCAATACGTGTCTTTCAACCTGCAAAGCCCCTGATCACGAGCCGTAATAAAAATTCTCGGCCGAACTGTGCTCACAATATCTTATCCGACGATGCGCTCGATACCGCGTTGCCTAATTGGCGGCCCGGAGACTGGCACCAATTTCCTTTCCGTTTTTAGGCCGCGCAAGTTCAATGGTCAAGGTAACCATTAAACATACCCTCATTCAATTCTCGTTCCGATCACTCTTTGCTTTCCTTGCAAGAACACTTTACTGATAGCACTGGCATCAACTTCTTCTGTGGCTGCTAAAGTTCTGAGTAGTTAAGGGATGCCGAACACCAAGAATTTCGAGTTTCCGTTCAAAGTTGATTTGGAGATCGTAAACATAAGCAATAAAGAAATTGCTACCGCTCCCCTACATCAATAAGGATCAGTAGATGAATGAAAGTTTAGAGGCGCAGCGGTGCGCCGCGATAAATCGCGGTCGGAAAAAAAGTGTTGGTGCGAATGAAATTAATCTAGCGCGAGCCGGACGGCCGGCGTTGGAAGATTGAATGCTCGAAAGTACTGAAATTCCCAAGAACACGATCGTTATATAATTAGTCTCACTCGACCACGCAGTGGGTATCGCGGGCGGCATGGGCACCGTTACCACCACCGGCAGGCAGGCAGGACGGAGCATTGTACATTATAGCACGAAAGTAGTGCAAAGCACGGCAAAGCAATTGATCAATATAGCGCCAACAACCCCTCGTAACCACCCTTCTTCAGCTTCCAGTCCCCGTCGTCTGCCCGCGCCGCCCCTCTACCGGCTCCCAGCGGCGCAGAGAGAACGCACCCCCATAACAAGTTTCTTACTCATCTTTTTCGTTCAATAACTCTCCATCCAAGATGGCCACCGCGGTCGTCCCTCATTGGCTGGGGGAAGGGGTGGTCGCAGGGGTCTGTACGGGGTTTGGGTGACCCGAGAGAGGCGAGGAAACCGAGACAGAGAGAAACCCGCCGGTCGAGAAGGAGAGACTGAGAGGGAGATACGGCAAAAGGAGAGAGGAGGGGTTGGAAGCAGTGACGCCATCTATCTTCCGTTGCCTTGGCTCGGCGTAACATAAGGCAAGATAAATTGCGGGATCTCCCGGGTTCTTGAACCTTTCTGGCAAATTGCATAAGAATATCCACCCTCTACCCCACCCGCTCTCTCGCCCTACCCACCCCCTCCGACTGCCCTCGCGGCTCCAATGGAATTGGAATTAACTCGAATAAATCACCTCGGTGGCTCGGCACCGCTACGCAGAGAGTTGCTCGTCTCCTCGCTCGAAAGAGTTCAAATTTCTTTTACGATGCTGCGCCACCCCCGCCTCTCTTGCTAATTCCCATCCCCCGACCAGACGCACCCTCATTATTAACCTCAACGCGCTTCAATCCTTCCATATTTGACCAGTTACATTATTACCTGAGTTTACGAAACTTTGTTGGGTCTAGCGCGGACAAAGCCATTCTTCGTTGAGGTTCAATCTGAATTGCACCTTGAACAACGTGTGAAGGTTAAACTAGCGCGGCTTCGTTAGTTCCAGCAAAGCGTAAGAGGGTTAAAATGAACAAAAATATGCACGATGCGAAATCACCTATTCTACTTGTCCCAATCAGAAACGATTCATTTCCATCGAAGTGTACACTAATCAAGTTTCAACCCCGAAATCCTGACGCACATCAATTGTTCTGATCCCATCCGGTGAAATGGATCTGGCGCCGTGTATCACGCAAGTGAAAAATATTAAAATATTTAAACAAGCGGGAACTTTGTCACGGCGAGCCTCCATTAACGAGCGCCGGTTTTAATTTTATTTTATTCGCGGCAGGACGGAGGGGACGAGCAAGAATCCACGGGTTAGCAACAAATGAATTGTTGCCCGCATCGGGTCGCCTCTCATTTATCTTGATTTATCGTAGCGGTTATTAATTTTTCGAAACAATAGCGCGTGTAATCTAAGGCTAAACACCGGGGGCCCGGCGCTATTTATTTAGCAGTTTCGAGGACGCGGCAATTGCCTTGGCAAACGTCCGCGCTAAAAACAACAACAACAACGTAATGCTAAATAATACTCTTTATTTATGGGCCAATGAAATCTCGCGTGTTTCAACTGGGCGACCTGTCCTCTCTCTCTCTCTCTCTCCGGCCAGGCAAATAGGCTGTGGGTATTATGTCAGGCCGATTGCAAAAGGCGAAGAGTAAATGGAAGATAAAACGATCGAAGCCGTTAACTGTTCGGCTGTTGGGAGTCGTAAAGCGGTGCCGGCATCTGCCGGCATCCGTGAGAACAGACGAAACAACGCGCGGTCCCCGAAGACGAAGTATCGTGTGCGCGGGCGCATCATGGTCCATTGATCGAGAGATATTGCTACCGCGAGGAGATTTGGCTCGGAGACTAATTTTTCCCGATTTGCGACAACCACTTTATGATGCTCCTGGCACTGTCCACCCTCGCCACACGACTAACGAAGAAAGAGGACGATCTAGGTGAGTAATCTGAACGATAAAGAATAATTGGGCGGGATGAAAAGTTAAGGACATCTAGACTGTTCCTTGATGTAGTATCCAACATGGCCACGCGGACTACGAAAACCTAGAGCAATTCTCTAACGATCCTTCAACCCTAAACAACGAGAATGGTTCATGAAAAAGCACTATAAATAACATTACAAAGTTAAATTTAATATTGGATTGTTTAGTTGAAATGATTAGCGTCACGAACTTCTCGATAGTCATTCGTCCGAAAGCTTAGTTATCCCGGGTAACGTACTATAGCACTTAACCCTTTGCACTCCGAGCTATATATCTCGAAAATTAAACATTTCTTTCGACGTAGAATAATTTCATTCTACAGGATGTGGCCGAGCGGGTGTTACAACCGAGCAGGGGGTGTGATACATGTAAAAATTAATCGACAAAAAGGAATAACATTTTTTCGTTCGACTTCTAGTATATGCACAAAGTAGAATTGGTTGATCAGGGTCAGACGCGTCAGACGATTCCTATGCAATGGCACGTGTATCCGCTGCATTTTCAAACTCGATTATCTCGAAGACGAAGCGTCAAACAAAAAAATGTTATTCCTTCTTTTCGACTTATCTTTACACGTATTATAGTATCACCCCCTGCTTGGTTGTACAACCCGTCCGGCCACACTCTTCATATGATTTTTTTCATTTTATAATTAATTGTTGTAATTGGTTAGATCCCAACACATTTAATGATATGAACAATATTTTGAATTGAGTCACCATTCGAGTGCTAAGGGTTAAATGGGTCCTGACTAACCTTTTCTGAAACTATACGCGTTTGTCTTGTATTAATAAACTTTGAAGAAATTGAATGTTCAGGGGGTTAAAAGACCAAAAAATCGAATGGGTAAGAAAAGACCCGGACAATTGAGCAGGGTTAGGTCGTAACACGATGTTCAAGTAAAATCCCACAGCAGCTGCCGGAAATCATGTAAAGATTTCGCAAAAGACCCTCGTACACACGACCTCGCGTTTTAATAAGCCGTGCGCGACCACATGGGAGTAGTCGAGGCACGTGTCACAGTTACGGAAGCCATAACCATCTCCTTGCACGGTTCAAACGACGTCTCTATTGCGCGGGACATCACGATAGTGTCTCTGAACGGTGTGTCGACAGAGCCAGGGTAGAAGGGGGGACGGACTACCACCGGTTATCATTGCCGTTCGGTGGCTGGGCTTTCCGTATTGCTTTCCGTATATTGTGCCAGGTCAGTAAATCCGAAACCAAGCTTTACGATTTGTTTACTCCGCAGTGGGTTATGGGACCCGGTTATATAGCCATAGGTATGCGGAGGCCACGTGATCACGGCCATAAACGCGTCTGTTATGCGCTCGTAAACCGTGAGAGCCCCACTCGACGCTCTCTCCGGGCCGGTTTCTCTCTCTACCGGCGCGCCTGCTTCTCCCACCACGATAGGCCATCGTAAAACAAGCGTTTTACGATTGCTGCCTATCGCTGATGATACCGCCACCGTGCGGCCAGAAGTACTTACACCGCCATCCATATCACTGCCCCCCATACTATCGCTTTCCGTAAACCTGTTCGCACTTCGTCCTCGATTGCCAGTTTCGCCGCGCTATGCGCGCCAGTTCGACTAAATAATAGGAACACCCTCGCAGATGATTAATCTCTAGATTAAATCTTAGATAAAAACATCAGCGGATTAATTGCAGAACGGTGAACACGTTCACGGAATCTAAATAAATCATTGCCCTGTTCAAACTGTCTAGAAAAACAACATACGCCTATGCGGCTCCCGCGTCTTCAAATTTGAATTCAGACAATTTTTATTTCGCATCCAACTACGCTATCTAGTTTCCCGTGGCTGCTATTTCAAGTATAATAATTTTGCAAAATTTTTATTGCAGAAATACTCTATATCAGTACACGAACCTCTATACTTCTATTTATTTTCAAGCGCAGCTTCATGTTTGTTCTCGCAACAGACAATTTACGTTAAAGTGGGCGATGCCAAAGTGTTCACGCTGCAATGGCGCGGCTCTGATATGCGTTCAACCAATCGGAACGAGTCTAATGTCTTGCACATAGGCGTGGCAGTAGATAATGACGGTAGACTATTACCATAAAATGTTATCGATGAACAAAATGACTGACGGCGGATTAATTGTCCGCACACGACAGGATAAAATGATTCAAGGACGAAACACCAAATTTTCCAACCCCCTATAAGATCCCGCACGCAATTTCCCGCGCCGATAACGAGAATTGAAGGATGCGTCACCGAAACTCGGGGTCGAATCGTCGTTGCATCGTGCGGCAGCATTCCTCGTTGCGGGTGCAGCGGCGTGTGCAGAAAGCGGGACGCTATCGAGGATCAAGATCGGCGTAACAGTTTCGCGCGGCGACGGTCGCGCCCCTGGCGGTCTCTGCGTTCGATCGAGAGTGCCGGGTGTCGTGTATCGGCGATGACGCGGCGGTCGCTACGTCACCGGTCGACGGGTACGTGGAGGGCTGACGTCACCGGGCTCCATAGAGAGGGACGCGGTCGGTTCGGTGACGTAACAGCGCGCGCCTAGGAGAGAGAGAAACCCGTGGCCAGCCATGCTGGCGTAGGTAGGGGAAGGAAGAAAAGGGAGCCATTATAGAAGGGGCGCGACTAGGCTGAATCCTCCCCACCGACCGGTCGGCCCACCGAGGAAACAGCTGTCAGCTGCGTGGAGTTGCGGACCCTGTCGTCTCACCCACCAACCCTCCTTTCCCCGTTACTCTGGGTAGTTGGTGTGCGTGTCGGGTACACGCGGTCCCCTGTGTTTCGAGCACTGGAACACATACACACACACATGCACACAGCCGAAAGAAGACCCGCCAGCCACCCACCCCCGATGTTAAAATATTCCGGTGGGCGAGCGAGCGCGGGACGGGAATAGCCCCGGAGAGTTATGGCCGCCTCCGAGACTCAAATAACTCTTTAATCCGCGGGCGCGTGTACGCTCCTCGCGCTCCTTTCCGCTGGACGTTCCTCTGCTCCCTTTGCGTCGCGTTTCTATCTTCTTCTCCGTCTCTTTCTTTCTTTCTTTCTTTCCTTCCTTCCTTCCTTCCTCTTGGTCGCTCGCTGTCGTCGATTTTCCCAGCCAGAGGACCCGCCGTCTATTTGCGGCGGACACTAGCGAAAACCGACCCGTGAAAATTTCATCGAGACTACCGCGCCGCCTTTTGATCTCCGCTACCTTTCGCACTATTAATCTGAGCTTCTGATTAATAAACTGACCGATCGGCCGCGCAGACTTCCTGCTGCATCGGGTCGTTTAACCTTTTGCCACCGTGTATTTGCAGATTTGTTATTGCGGAGTCGGATCGAGATTCTAATTCGGTCTGTTTCGGATGATCTTGAGTTTATTGGGAATAATCTTATTCTGATTTGTTCTAGGTTTGCGTAAAGACAAAATTTACGTACACATAGCGCGAAGAATATCGTGCACTCAATTTGTAGCAGTTTGTTCCCGTTTCGACGACTCGAACGAAACCAGCAATGGCAGTTCACACTAGGAACAGTCTGAAACGGTACAGAATAGAGCGGACGCAGACTAGATGGTGCGGAAGGTACGTCAGCCTCCCAAAATAACGTGATGGATATGTTTATAAGGCGAAGTTGCGTGAAAGTGAACGGAACGCGGGAACCGCGCGAAGCATAAAAGATTCAATCCCCGCGACCGTAACTTTTCATTCCGATGTGGCTGTGTACCTACATAAATCGGACACGCGTTTGTGATGAACGACGCGGTTGTAACGCATGCTTCATCGGGCAGGATGTGCCGAGTTAAGAATTTCTTGTTCAACGCAAACATCCACGGTCGCTACTCTGGCCTCTGGGTTCGAGCTTTTAATAACAATCGTCGCGGAACGAAAGATCACAGTTGGAATCTCAACTGTGCAGACCCGAAAATGGCGCGAGAGCCGACCATGTGATCCGACGGCAGGACTTATGGTTTTGTCCGCCCTCGACGAAACTCCAAACGCTGCAACTTGGGGTGCAGCGATACTGGATGCAATTTTCAACTGTATGCGTAATCCACTGATTGCAACTGCCTTGCTTCAATGCGCTCTTGATGTCAAATTTTTTTCGTGATAACAATGCGAAGAATGAGGGATCATCGATTCTGTGAGTACCTTCTCGCGTGGACGATTCCGCATTCGAGGTATTGTAAAAATGGTTGAGTAATTTAGTAGAGAAGGGGGAAGAGACAGATTGCAGCGTGAAAACGAAAAAGTTGGGAGAAGCTGGATCGATTCGAACGGAGCTCAGCGAAATGGCGGGCTCGGGCCGGAGCAGGAGCGGGCAGGCCGTCAGCGCCGATAAAGAGACATCAATAAGCCGAAAAAGGAATACGACGTCCGATCGAGATCGTTGATCCCGATCGGGGCGGCGCGTAACGATCCAAATTGAGTCGCCGCGACACGCGGCTACAACCGGCCGGCTCGTGGATCGTACAAATTTATCGCGGATTAAAAATTCCGTGGAATCCGTCGGGCATCGGTCGCGCGGCTAACGGGGTAATTAAATGCAACGTCGTCGGCTCGCGAGCGTCGTTTTTTTTCCCCCCCGCGTGTGTGTTCGCGAAACAGCACATCCCACAGGCCCTCGCTCGCTTGCTCGCGCGCGAGAGCGGCGTTCGTGCGCGCGAGCGAGCGAGCGGGCGTTCGTATGCACGCAAATTAAATATCCGAGGGCTCGCGTGTAAGAATACAGACGTTCCGCCGGGGCGCCAGAAAGATATATCGTTCCACCAATTTGTTCTTCGTGAGGAAATCCATTATTAGGCGAGGCACGAACTTTTGCGACTAATTGTCAGCGGCTCTAGGTAGCACGCGGCGGCCGCAACGCTCCGCGTGGCCAAGCGAGCACCGAGCCGAGGCTGAAACCCGCGCGAGCGCGTAGACGCGAGAGTAATGTATATTCATGGGCCACTGCGACGCTAATGATTCGGCACCAAGTGGCAGTACTCCCGCTTCGAGGAGACTTTGCGATCTTTATCCCGCTCGATAACCGACCGCGAGTTTTGATAAGAACGCTGTAGGATATCGCCTCGTGTTTTTTGAATGCATTTTATGAGTTATCTAATTGTGTTGCACTGACTCGGTGTTCAGTGGTTTAAACTGTTATTTGGAAGTGATTAAGGTAAGTGTTTGTTTGGTGTATCAAGGATGAGAACTGAAAAGCGCCAAGATCAAGAAACGAAGTAATACTTCATGGTTGGTACAAAAAATGTACGCCTAAGAACCATGTCCAAACGAAACCTCAATAAACCTGTAATTGGCAAATAACAAGGGTATAATGATATTCAACGTTATGGAGCACGATCTGATTATCCCAAAAAAGGTTAATGTCAAGCACGAAGCATAAGAAATGAAGTAAGTCTTTATGGCCAGTACAAAAAATGGCGGTCAAGAACTATGTCCAAGCCGAAACCCGGTAGAGCCATAATTTGCAAATAACAAGTTTACAGTGATCCAATATTATCGTACACGACCTTGCCATCCCCATACAGGTCGATCTAAAGGATGAAGTATAAGAAATGAAGTAAATCTTCTTTGTTAGCACAAGAAGTGGAACACAACCAAGAACCGCGTTCGAACCGGACCGCAATAAATCCATAATTTGCAAGTAACAAGTCTACAATGGTGCAATATAATTGTACACGATTTTCTTCTAGAAAAAATTGTCGACCCAAAGTACAATACGAAATTCTGGTTATTTTTACAAATTAATGTAAACTGGAATGTTCTTGCGGGGGGTATTCTCCTTTCCAGGATTGCATTGGCGTCTTTAACTGGACCAAGGTCCCGAAGCACATGGACACGTCTTCGGAGAACGAAATAGGAGCATCAGTAATAGTATTTTAATCACGGTCGTGGATGGTGACGAATTGCGGCAATCCGGCCGCTGCAAATTCGGTGCCCGCAGCACAATAAATTTCACAGAGGCCCAGTGGAGCGGGCAGTCACCATCTTGGGCCGTAGTCGCCGAGGTTTTTAGCCCGACTGAATAAAAGAACCCGGGGCTCCGTTAGGAGTCAAGGAGGAAGTCTCGCTTTATTGCCCAGCAGGTAAACGCGCAAAAAGTGCCAAAGGACACGCCAGTAAAAAAATCTCCTGTGGATCGGCCAGGCTAGCGCAAGGACGAGAGTACGTCCCGTCCTGGCTGTAGCATAGCGACGGGCAGATAAGCGACGGCCTAAAAAGGGCCACCCTCGAAATCCTCTCCCGTTGACCGGGCCGCCGAAGGTCGGGCGCAAAAGTCGCAAGGATGAACCGCAAAGCACGCTGTAAAACCATAAATCCTGCGTCTCGACATTTTTCCTCTGTTCAACAAGGTAGACGCAAGATGCTGGCCGACGACAAAAAAAACTCCCGGGGAAACCGGGCTTTGTGAAACGAACTTGCGAAACGCTATTGGGAAACACGCGTTCATATCTTGCGAGTCCATTGATTCTTAAGAGGTTGCAATTGCGTGAAAACATTTATCCATCTCGCGAGTCCATTAACCGTTTGGATGAAGTTATACACGTGAAGAGATGGGACTTGTGAATGAAACAAGGATTTGATTGCGGTTTCAGGTTTGGAAGAGGAAGTTTGTAGAAGTTCTTCGGAAGTGTTCCAGAGTGTTGTTTGGTGAATGTATTGAACGGGGCAGGTGAATGGGACAGAAGTTAACAGAAGAAAATAGAAAGGCGCCAGTGTCGTAAAAGCTGGGAGCTATCGGCTATAAAAGATAAAGAGGATACTCTAAATGCTTCAGCGGCAGCTTCTTACAGTGACTAAATTGACAAGGAAAATTGCAGCACTCTAATAGAAGATTATCCGTAGAAGATCGAAGTAGGACTTGATCTAGAACCAACGACGTGGCCAAGGTAGTAAATGCTAGACCAGTAGTCGGTCTCGAGCCAGTCCTAACGAAGCAATTGGCGCTCGTAGGCGTCAGTTTCATCGAAATAAATCACGGCGGGGTAATCAGAGGAAGGAGCGGGTCCTGGTGGCGATAAGATGCGGGGATAAATCCGGCGGACAATTATTTTGCTGCGCCGAGTCAGGTAAACTTATCGCGATGGTAGATAATCAAATCTCGAGCGTGGCGCGTTTTCGGGGATGCAGCTCCGGTGCTCCACCAAGGTCGGCCCTGTGGCCGTAGTCATAAGCGAATGAGGACAACAGTCGGTCATCGTGGCGGCCGTAAATCAACGGTTGGCGTTTTTCGGCCTGTGCTAGCCGGGAAAAAGGGCAAAAAGGGCCCCGGCGAAAAAAGGGAGGCGTCGGGGCAAAAACTCGGTCCGCTTCTCTGTCCGGCTTGTTATAAGCGGTCCTCCGGTTAGCCGGACGCCGATCAGGCCCCGTGGGGTGAGGTGGGGCCTTAAAGGGGACTCTCCCCCGTCCCGAAGTGGAGCCGAGACCGTGGAGAGGAAAGGAGAGAAATAGAGAGAGAGCGGGTGAGAGAGAAGGTAAAGGGAAACGGAGGGAACTTTAGCAGGAACAATGCCCAAAGTCACGGGTAAGAATGCGGTCCGTCGGGCTACGAGGATGCACGAACTCACTTCGTGGGTGCCCATTGGTCGCCCATCGATACTCTGACCACGGCCAGAGAGAAAGAGAGACAGATAATGCTGGTTCCTGGTGCTCTCTGTATCCTCTCTTGCTTCTCTTCTCTCTACCCAGAACCGGCGACAAATACACCGGAGAATTTACTGCTCCGCCGGCCGTTACGTCACTTGGCCTCTTTCAAGTCAACCGCGCTGCTTAAAACTCTTTGTTGAAAATACACTGGCGAGAAGTCGACGCAAATGATCGGCCGGCTATTTAACGATTACCCCCGTAATTGTCCGACCGTGCGGACCTGTTACGTTCGACTCGGAGCCGGCTTACACCCAACTTTCACGGCTATAGCACGGAAGCGACTTCATCCCCTATTTCACCAATTATCCAAGTTTTGCACAGTTGTCGCAAACTGTTCGGCGTGATCGTGGCCTCCGTCGATAGCCAAGTACTAACCATTTGCACTCGAATGGTGACTCTGAGGTGCCAGTAAAAATTCCCATGCTATTACTCAAAGCAGTTTTAATATTATTAAATTCGTTTGTATTCTATAAATTGGAGAAAGCTCAACTGTTACAATGGAAAAGGGATTACATAGAATAAAAATGATCTGGGTTGGAAGAAATGGCTTGACTTTGGAATTAAAATTGCTTCGAGTCCAAAGGGCGAAAAGATTGTCTAAATTAGCTTCCATTGAACGTTTTGTGTACCGTTTAGACAAGGTTGAGAATTTGCATTTTAAAATATATAAAGAATAACAAATGTCCGTCATCTTCCAGGAACTGTTCCAGTAATTGTTGAACGAAGAGTTCCAGTTATTTGACAGCGAGTGCAGAGTTGGATGTGCAGGGTTCGCGAAAAATGGACAAATTACGCGCGTTGCACGCCGGTCCGTCGTTTCCCGGCGTCGCTCGATCGCTTCGTGGAACCCGCGGATCGATAAACAGCGCGATTGTGCAATTGCTATCCATTGTACTCATTTCAGAAGCGGCGCTGCTATGAATACAATAGAGCCGCACCAGCGAAGAAGACGTAAGCGAGCGGGGGTCTCGGGTTCTCTTCTCTGTTGCATCGTCGTCGAGGCGCGTGTAACGGTAGCGAGAAAATCGCTGAAATTTTACCGGAGGAAGCCTTAACGAGGGAAGTATAGTGTTCGGGGGAATAATTACCGATTACCTTGCGAGTCGGGGCGATTGCCGGTGCCGGTGCCGCGCTGCGCCGCGCGGACAACGATCACCGGGAAGATTGCTCGTGTAATTCGCCGAGGAATTAATATACAATCAAGGAGACGGAGGTGTAAAGATCGTAAATTAGAATATAAACAGAGGGTTGCCGGGGTTGTGTCCCTGTAATTTCTGCCGTTGCGAATCGCCGTTAATGAACGCCAGCTCGATTGTTAGCCCGGGACACCCTATCATCGGCCGGATTACATGAATTATAGAACTCGCAGGACGAAGATGGAGTCGCGAGCGCGAGCCAGCGCGTCTTTAACACGTTAACCGCTGCATCAATCATGTATAGGCGACGGTATGCTTTGGTCGGGTTTTAAAAAAAGTCTGTTCGAGTGGCGATATGTTCGAGCGTGACCAATTTTTCGTTTTATAACTTTGATGCTTTTCACTCTTCGCCGTGCTGTCTTCGTTACGCATGATTAAAACTGTGTTCTTAACACCAGAAATACCAAGACCGTCAATATGATGGATTTTTTCTTTTACAATTGATACAGTTACAGATATATTTTCCAAAATCAGTGTATAGAACTTTTGATTTTACGGGAATCTCTGGGGTTGATATTCGGCAGCGAGCGTGTTAAGCGATATATAGACAGAGAGAATTACCGCGGTAGCGCTAATGTCACCCTCGCGGTGAGATAAGAAGCTCAGGCAGACGCCCCCGCACCCCTTCGCTTTCTTATCCCACGCCAGGACCCTCCGGTTGAGTTATGGGGGTGATTTTTATTATTCGCGTACCGCCGCGCCGTCTCCCTGCGCCCTGTCACCCAACCCTCTTTTTCCTATCTGCTCGCTGCTCATAGGCGCGGCCGAAACTTTTTCCCGGGAAAAAGAACGGTGGAAGGGGACGGAGCGCGTTCTCGAAGTTGCTAGCCACCCCCGGGATCGCGCACCGGCAAATTGATACGGAAAATTGAGCCCCCAATTGCGGTTCGAGCTCCGCCAAATCTACAATCCCTCTCGACGAATCAAAAAGATCGTTCGTATTGCGACAAGCGACACTCTTTTCAACAACAAACATGCATGTTCCTTTATTAAACATAAAATATAAAATAGTATTACATTCATGTAATCAGACGTCCTAAAACAGAGTTTCTCTTAATTACTCGCAACAAATGTATTAAACCGCAACCAACGCAACTCGGATTATTAGTCGGAGACGTATGGAGTAGCCTAACAGTTCCAGAGCACTAACAAGCCGAATTTTCGTCGCGTTCCGGCTGACGGGACAAAACTGGCAGTCCCAGCTAACTAGTAGCCGGCTAGGATCCAGCTTTCTTATTCTATACGAGCATTATGGAGCAACTACGAGCCGTGTAATTCGCTCGACCGTTATTCGCTCGCTCGCACGCGCGCGAGCGCGAGGAAGTGTAGAAATAATACAGAGGTTCGCGTGTAAAGCAAGGGAAGAGTCGGAAAGTGGTGTGTCGGTGCGTGCGTTCCATGGGGATGCGGCGGCAGGAGAGGCGAGAGACAGAACGGTGGCGAGGGGATGGGGGCGAGAGCCGCGGAGAGTTATGATGCCGCACAATTAGCAGTTCGTGTGAGAGAGATCGATCGCTGCCGAGAACATACATCAACGGTGTAAACGCAGGACACGTATCGCGTTTATATACGCGGAAACGCGGCCGCTTGTGCCTCCTCCCTCCGCGCACACGCGCGAACCACCCCCGTAGCTGGTGGCGACCGAAACTTTCGCGATGGTCGAATCGGAACGAGGAAAACTGGCACACCGTGCTTGTTTTTATCGTCTCCTCCTCGTCAAGAATTTTCCTTGAATTGATCGCACGCGAATTCGAGCAACTACGATCCACTGGGGACACGGTGTTCATTATCTTTGTACCCCGTCTTTTTTAGTAGACTTTCAAGGGAAAACGTGGAGGGAAGTTACCCCCGCAGTGAATCGAGAAATTCAACTACGATTGGAACTAGCGCGCGCAACAAAATATTTTCGAGCGTGACGCAATCCTTCGGCCAGAAAATTCTATTGTTTTCGTGTAGTCGGATCGATGGCCGTTTCGATAATGAATTTTCGTTTACTTGGAACTGGCAGACGATGCCAGCGACGAATTGGTTGTTTGTTTAGCGAGTGGATAGCGATGATGTTTTGTCAATAGAGATTTAACTATCTCGCGAAATTCGGCGCCGCGCCGGCAGCATTACAGCCGAGAGAGGGGTTTTCGCGAGAGAGAGAGAGAGAGAGGGGGAGGAATATTCCGGGGGGCTGTTTGCTTGTAAATGCGCCGATCCGTCATGTTATCGTTACTTCCGTTTACGCTTCATTAATTTTAATTAATTTCTATAGCCGGGTTCGTTCGCCGCGCGGCGATGATTAATCTCGGCCGCGCCGGGGTATTATCCGTGTTTTTAACGAATCTATTGTAAATGAACTTTCGTGAATTACGCCGGGAATCCGTGAATCACCGGCGGCCGGCCGTTAAAGCGGAGTCGCGCGTGCCTCGCTTACCGAAAAACTCGATTTACACGAGACAAATCCGCGAGTGGAACGGAGAGAGGAGGCTCGTCGTTGAAACACCCGACAGGACGCATAGTTTTCAACGTGAGCTCTTTTTGCTACGTCCTGTGAATTAGGGCAACACGGTTGCCGAGCGTTTTCGCGCTGATTAAAAAATTGTGGCCGCTATCTTGACGAATCGCGGCAGCGCGGCGCAACGTTGCGAGTTAACGCGAGACAACATTGTGCAACGAGGAGACTTAAAGGACTATATCTCCCGCGCTGGCGAGGAAGAAACGAGAACGGAAACGGTTCTTCAAACGCACCGACGTCTGACGACGCGAAGCAATTGCAAATGGGTTTTTAATGACTCGTGCATGCGCCCGGCAAAAATTAAAACCGCCGACGCTAAACCCTCGATAACGTATCGCTACACACGGTCTCCCGTAATTCACCTTTGTTTTCTGCTTTGTGCTAAAGGTAGCGCTGATAACTCTAATTGTTACATAGTCTTTGCAATTTCAATTTGGATTCGAGCGGTGTTCCAGCATTCTTGGATATAAACACACTTTGGAATTTTAAATGTTGGACATCTTTTCGTTCGATTCACAAAAATATTTCCTAATCAATTCAGCTATTATTCCGTACGACGTTTTATTTATATTTTCTCTAGCATACATATTGTATAAAACATGTGGAAATTTTGTAGACACGGTACACCATAAAATTTTCTAACAAATTGGTTCGGAGATAAGAAGTAAAAAGTCACAATCTAGAGATGCTTTACCTGTAATCGACTCAACCCATCGTCAAAAATCAAGACACGGGGTTGACCGCGGTGTTTCGGCACGCATTGGCAGTCTCGCGAAAATATCGGTCACTGGTTCGCACAGGAAACATATACACTTCGGCCCCCGGGTTAGTCCGCGGACACAAGCCCGGGTTTTCGGCGGTTGCGAAGCTCTCTGGCTTCTCGGGCCTGTGTGTACGGCCGTATTTCTCAAGGGCGCGTGCCACCGAGCTAAGTTACGAGGCGTTTATGAGCCATAAGCGATTCCACGGGGTAGATAGAGTTACTTAGACGAGTTATTTCACTACTTTCCGTGGCGGAACCGGGCACACGGGCGCGAGTGGGACGGGCTAAGTTGACGCGTCTTACGGCAGCCCGCTCGGCTGGATCAGAAGGACCGCCTGCGACTGCCTGATTTACTATGGTGGACCCAACGTGCCATGGACCCGCTCGAACCCCAGCCTGCTATGATGGGATTTTCTGACGGGGGTAAAAGGGGGACTGGTTAGAATAGAGGGTAGGGGTTGACGGGGTGGGGCTTACGAGAAGTGTCCCGGGGCGAATTCGACGCTCGTGTCTTTCACGCGTCACTGCTGCTCTCTGTTGTAAGAACCACGTCCATTATCTTCTTACGTTGCCTCCTTTTTTCTATTCTTCTACTATCGCGTTGTTCATCTCCTCTTTCTGCCTCCTACTATTCTCGTCGCGCAATTTTCCGCGAATCCACAAGTGGATTTATCAAATTTTAGGCTGTCTAGAACTTTTCGTAGAAACACTTCGATCAACCTAGAAACATTCCTTTCTAGACCCGTGCATTATTTTTAATCCGAAACAACCCCGGAAATGTCATTACTCGCGACACACGTGTTCTGATTGGGAAAAAAGGCAAAATTATATTTTCAGTGATTCAAAGTCCTCGAGAAATTTCTGAATCAAAAACCTGTTCCAAAACCTGCTTCGAAACTGGTTATCCTTCCCGTCTTTTTACGAATTATTATATCAACAAATAGTCTCAAGGATTCGTGTGTTTTCGTTTTTAAATAGCTACGACAGGCTGAACGATTGATCTGTTGTAATTTTTTAATTGTCATACGACGATTTAATCTCGCGAAGAAGAAATGCAGTCCGCAGTGCAGGATGCGAATACTTTTGTTATAGCGAGATTTCCACGGTATGCGGAGGCAAATGAGCGACGTTGCTCTTCGTTCATTCTGTCCCGTGTACGTAATGGCAAGCGCAAATCCTTATCCCACATTTCCTCCGCATAGTTACACGTTGGCAGCGCGCTTTCATTCTTACTTAGCGGCGACGAAAAAAAAACCCGAAGCGCGACATTCCTGCATTACGTTATCCGACGCATCGGGCTGGCTTTTTTTTCCTGCTGTCTCTTACCTAGAACTGTTCGCCCTCGTCTAGAACAGCAAAATCGGAGGCTCGAAGGAAGCCCATTAGAGCTGCCCGATCTTTTTACCGGGTTATAAATGGTGTATATAATTTATACTGCTTAATCAAGTCAAGCGGACAATACGAGCGAAATGTTCTTTGTGCTTCGAGCCTCATGGGAACGATCTTAAAATCCTCTTGACGTAGACAATCTGAATTTATGTGCGACAATTAACCCTGCAGCGATACCCTGATTCCTCAAACTACGAATTGTTGCGTTGGGATTTTGCTAAAAATTCCGTAATCATTTGATAAAATATTGTTGCACCGTATTTTTTCTCTTTTCTGAAGAACACAGAGATTGCATTAAATTAATTTGTAATGTATTCACCCTTTGGATTGACTATGCACAACCAGAATCAAATCAAACTGTGTTCTCACAATAGCATGACATTCATTCTCCTTCCAGGAGGCTGCAATAGCACCTAAAAAGCCTCCGAGCTCTTCATCGCGTTCCTACCCCCTCCACTTAAGGAAAGATCTACCCGGAATCATTTCCTAGTAGATTCCGGGCGAAGAAAAAGATTTACGACCTCGAATTCAATTTTTCCGCTCGTCAATGGCGACTATAATGCCGGTGGAAAAGTTCCGGAGTCCAAATATGCCTCTCCATCAAGCGTCTTCCATTTCAATTTGTAATTCCGCCGGCGCCGACCGAATTACGAAGATCCTCCGGAGTTAATATTGTCGTCATGGACGCTGAAGAGGGGGCCTACGTATTAGAATATTTAATGAAACAAAATTTATCGCCTCCCCAGCGCGTACTTTTCACAATTTTCCAAAGTATTAGGGCGGAGTTTGGGGTCGTGGCGTGTACGCCTTGGCAGAGCCCTACCCCTGAATAGATTATGGTTGCATGGCCGGTGCCTAGGTCCATGGAATCCGGCGACAATAGCCCCCAGGGTGCAACCCTATGAGCAGTCATAGGTATGCGAGCGGAAAGAGCGCCAGCGTAATTTTCTTTTTTCCTATTCCGCCGCACGCACAGTCTTTTCACGGGCCGATGGATTCCTTTGCCTAAATTAATAGCATTTATATTCCTCTGCCACCTTTCTGTCCCCCCTACAGTGAAGAGATATGAGCATATGCGCCAACGTCATTCTCCGAGGGCTTTCACCATTTTTTAAACCCTCGCCAACCGTGGAACATTAATTTGAACGTCACAATGCGGAGGTAATCGATCGAGAATTTCGCGAGGTAAACAGAGGATCGTTTTATTCAAAAACTGCGACGCTTATGCGAACAAAGATGGCGGGAATAGCCACCTCACGATTATCGGTGATGTATTCTGCGAATTTACAGTCACAAATCAGTTACGTTTCAGTTCGCTTTAATCTACCAAATGGAGAGAATTGATCTCTTTTTATACGAATGTCTAAATAGCAAAAGATTCAGAGATTTATCGGATTGATTGAATGGGCGATCGACGCGCCATCTGGCAAAACCTCGCGGGAAGACCATGCGAGACGCGAATCAATCTTGCTTATCGGCGGAACATGCGAGAAATAAAAGACAAGTACATGCCTTTCGACGTTGATGATTTTTCTGCGCATGAAGGATGGATCGAAGGGTACCGGTGGACGTCGCTAGCTCGACGACGTCAGGCTGGCCATTTTTATTTTCCGATTAAAATCAACACGCGTCCCCGATGCCGAAATTATTAGAACCCGATAAGAACGTCGATCGGAGAGCCGGTATACCATACACCGCGCTGCCGCGGTTAATTATTATTCCGCCAAGCAAGATCTCGATAAGAACGGACTGACTAGCCGGTTTCGACCATCGGCATGCGAATTAAGCAATCATAGTCGGCGCAGCGAGCAAGCCATTCGTCACTCACTGTCAGCCGAAGTTTCGTCGTGAGCAGCATCGTTCCCCCGTTTTATTAGGATTTTATTTAAAACTGCTCCCGCGGTTTCGCAACGCTCGCCGTCGGCGATTCTACGTAAACGGAACTCTCCGGCGATTTTAATTAACCGAAAAATAATTAATCCCGTTCGGCCGAACTCCCCGAGCTACACCGATGCCCAGCTCCAGGCATTCAGGATAATAACGCGATCGTTCGCGTGTCCGTAAATGCAAAATCCGTGCACTTTGATGCTTTCCCACGTCTGATGTTGACCCTTAAATCCTGTAATTTTCAAATCGATGCCGTTGCACTGATACCGGGCAGTTAAGCGCAACCGATCATCATCTTCGATAAAAAAGTTGCAAGATGAAGACGTCGAGGCCGGCGCATCCTCTCGTTTCTCACGATCGTTTTACTTGAAAGAGGGGTAGCTCGGCTCTAACCGATGTAAATCGCGTTCGAATGCTAAGATCTCAACCCGGCGATTATCGTCGCAGTTCTTTTGCCGTGCGCACTTCACTCTCGGCGTTGTGTTGTGCTTCTGCAAAATGGCGCCAGGAGTCGCGAGATTCAATTCTGGGTCGGCTCGTTGCAGCAATTACTTGTTCACAAGAACATTTTTACCTGGTATTAAAATTAATTTTTAAAATGAACTATCTCGTTTAACTCCGCTATGGTGTAGAGCGCAGATTCCAAAGTTAATTTTTAATGACAGACGGGGTACCCGAGTCGTTGCGGATCGTGAGTCTCGCCCGTCCATCTCGTTACCACTGACCCACAATAGATCACGGCGTACGGGGTATCGTGCGGGGCGTACGTTTCAATCACTCAGCACGTTCCGCGATTTTCGCAACCTGTCGGCGAGGTGCGCTCGGGCAATCTGAATCCTCCCAGATCCAGTTTCGAAGTGATGACAGTTATGGATCTCGGTATCGTAGCGGCGTGCCAACCGGTGATGCCGTTTGTCATCCGTGCCGCCGTGTCCGAGTTTCCAGCCCCGCACCCACCGCCCCCATTGCAGCGGATGTCGCGCCGCCAGCCAACCCCCGAAAGCGCGTTACCGTTCTACACGTGGCTCGCCTAACCCTGAATACCGAGTTCACTGTTACGTAATGCACTGCCTAGCATATTACCGTGTGTGCGCGCCAGGTAGCTACGATATCAAGCCGAACCAACTCACGGCCTCCCCCTCTCTCTCTCCTCGTCAGCTACCATTCTCTACCCTTCTGACCACCCTCTCTGCCACCCTTCGACACTCTCTTCCTCTTCTGTTCGCCCGGCTACCCTCTAACAGAACAGTCTGTCTGACAGCCTAGGCTTTGCTACCTCGCGCCGCGGTTAATATACTGGTTTCTCGTCGTTAGTCTCGACGACATTACAACCTACGGACTCTCCAGGACCAG
Organism: Lasioglossum calceatum; assembly: GCA_963966675.1. Taxonomy (NCBI): domain Eukaryota; kingdom Metazoa; phylum Arthropoda; class Insecta; order Hymenoptera; family Halictidae; genus Lasioglossum; species Lasioglossum calceatum. The sequence goes on along the minus strand of OZ016543.1, from coordinate 15,725,559 downwards.
CAACGTGTAATTCCGACCTGGCCAATCAACCGGTGACCTGACCCGCGAATGCAGATTAATGGCCCGGGGTAATTATGTTTACGGTTACTTTGACGCCCCACCTGGAACGCGACCTTTGGAATCTGGGATGATTCGTCTTCTGGGAAAATTAATCCGAGGACCTGATCCTCGAGTCTCTGCGTTTCATTGTGACGCTGAATTGGAAAATTTCGGCGACTTTTTCTCGTAACCGATGAGGAATTGAATATTGAAGAAGAGGTCCATCTCCCATTTAACGAATCTATCAAACAGACGAGTTGCGGAAGAAGGTTAACTGACTGTCGGTGGGTAAAGCGTTAACAAAGGCGGCGATAATAGACAGTGTTGCAGGAAGAGCAGAGTACGATAACTACTTTCGAATAAAGGGCCGGTGGACAATGGCGACCCAGAATGATCTTGGTATCCGGGGAGGCGATCAGATACAAAGGCGGGGCGGTGAATCATTTTTTTAATTAAATCGTGTTAATTAAATTCCAACGGGCGTCGTAACGGGGCACCGGCTTCCGTGATACGACACTATTATTCTCCGTAAGTAACAGGCTGGTGTGTAAGAAGCGTTCGCGCGGCGTGGCGCGGTTCAGGGCAAAAAGTTCAGGACACTTTCGTTGCCCCGGCTCGCAAGAAGAGGAACAGGTAAGAACAGGTTGGCAAAGAAGGGTAATGGAACACGGGCTCCTTGTGCGCCGGCTCTCTGCGCGAAAGAGTCGGCGAAGAGAACCGAGAACAGCGAGTAGAGGAGTCAGGAGAGAAAAGAGAGAGAGAGAGAGGAAGAGAGGTGAGGGCAAGTGCGACCACAAGGCCGCAACCGCAGTGTGGGAAGTGAAACGAGCCGAGTGGCGTAGCTTTTAATGGACTGAGGGAAACAACATTAAGTTAAGAGGAAAGCAGGGTGTGAGAATTACACGGAAATAGTCGTGGCCGTGAAGTCGGCGAGGAGAGGAGGCGCACTACGATTCATAAACCGCCAATTACCCCGTTGACCCCTTCTAGGACCTCCCGGGGAGCTCGAGGAACCATTATGTCCTGAATAGAGCCCGCGGCCTTCTATCCGCTTATTTTTACCCGCTCCTGACGATCTCCGTGACGTCCGCCACGAGAAATTGCCTGGATCCGTCGGAAAATTTCTCCGGATTCGGCCGAAGCATCATTTTCTTTGATTACGAGCTCGTTATTTATTATCGTACTTAATTTATAGTCATTATTAAAATTTTTAACTCGGTAGAGAAGGTTGTTCCGGCGTAGACGGTACAGAAAGTTGATCGCCATGACTGCTACGGGCAATCGTCTTGGAGGAACCGATGAAACAACGTCAGAGGGATGTTCGAGTTGCGGGGTTGGGTTTCAGGCAATTTATCGAATGATAAATTCCGGCGAAGATAGGATCGCGGTTAGATTAAACGACGATTCCTGCTCGTCCGGCCGTTTCTACCACCTATTCCATCCACAATCCCCAAACCAACGAAATTAAATATAGGGGCCGAATTGCAGCGGCGGCGGTTGCGGTGATATAGGCTCGATTTCGTTCTTCCCGCCACGAAAAAGTGGTTCCGACTTGCCCTCCGACTGTTCTCTCTCCTCCACGTTGCTCCTTTCGCCCTTATCTGCCACCGCAGACTTTCCCCTCTCTCTGCTGTCGTCTTGACAAACACCTCCCCCTTGTATCTGAAAGCCACTCGGCTCGCCAACCCTCCGATTTAGATCCCGGCCCTATGGCGAAGGCGACCGCTATCGTGCAAAAAAAGGCCGCTCTTCAGATAAGCAATAACACTGGCCCGCCCGGTATCCAACATCCGCTATCCAACCAATCGGAATGATTTACCTTGGGGCCGAGGGAAAGAGTCACTTTCGGAGTATCGCGAAATAGAAATAACGCTGGATGAGACGGCAGTACTTGGGCCCACCCTTCTGCTGTTCGACTCTGATCGATTCGCCGATGGAGTTGACAATTTCGAGCAACTCTTGGAAGCTTTTCGCACAGTCACACAGAAATATCCTTGGGAAGTTGGTGACCGGATAAAATTCGGAGGGAGCGGAGAAATATCAAATATTACATTTTAATGCAGCAAGGTTATCGTGAAATTGAACGAATCGAGCTGTTCATGTTCTCAAAAATCTGAAACAGGAGTTGCCTTTTTAAGAGATATCTTCTCCCAATGTTTACAATGTTTTCCGATAGATTCGTAACAGTTAAAGTTAAATGCCATCGAAGTTTCTGTTGCACCGGTATACCCGAAAGCGTGCGAAGCGTATGAACGCGCAAAAACCGCAGTCACGCGATTAGAAGTTACCCTAATGACCCAGAACGGTCTCGGGCGCGTAGACCCGCCTCTGAACAGTACAACAGCCGTTTTTCCATGCGGCGAGTCAGCGATGTCGATCGGATAAAAGCGTGTCGGCCCGAAATCCAGGATCCACCAAGGCGATTCCGTGAGATAACGCTAATTCCGGATATTTCGCACCCCGGCTAGCGATACGTCGAGGCCTTGGCTCTGCCGGGGCAGACGTACCCCTTGCGACCCCTATCAGGGGGAGTAAAGGGCGGAGGGTGTGCGAGTGGCGCGGGTGAGCAAGGAGAGGGACAGAGAGAGAGAGAGAGAGAGAAAGCAAGCGAGAGAGAGAACGGAGGAGAGCAGAGCAGCAGCGTGCTGCCCGCACCAGGCGCCCCTTCGCATATTTCACCGGGAATTTACGAGCCTCGATACGACAGGGAAATTGCAAGAATGGCGGAGTAATCTATCTCTCCTTGCCTCCGCGGGCTCTCTCTTCTTTTCCCAGGTTCCCTCTCTCGAGCACCCCTCTTCTAACGCGCTCGCGCCGCTATGCTATTCGCCAGAATGTGTGCGCGCACCTCTCACACGGACAAAAGGGCACACGTTTCTAACCCCTACCCCCTTCTCCGGAACAACGAAGAAAATTCCTCGATCTGCCCCCGGCACAGATAAAAGAGATTTGTCCTTCCGGTCCGAGAGTCGACGCGCGGCCACCTAATTGTGTTATCGAGATAAGCGGACGATCCCTTATCCGCCCGCCAAAAAGGATTCGACGGTTTCCGGAAGAGTCTGCGACTTCCCTGCTCCCAGGCGGCCACTAAATCCTCATACTTGTCGCGGAGTTTACGGTTCTGAATAATCAATGCCCAGCCATGAAATAACGCTGAACTAGCTTCGATACTGTCTGCTTCGCTTTCCGAGGATTTCGATCCTGGCTTAGAATTTCGATACTACCAATGCGCACAGAAGAAAATTATCGCTTAAGCAAACTGACCTTTGAACCTACTATTACAGAATGAAATGGTTGCGCAGACAGACGGGCTATTGCATCTACTCTAATAGAATGAACTCGCTGTGCAAGCTGACGGGTCATTGAACCTCTATGTGTAATGAAATAAAATCCTCATTCAATCTGCATACAGAACCAGCTAGACAAAATATTTAAAACACTCGCACACCCGGTTACAGAATGAAGCTTCACTAATAAAGTTCGCCGAAAGGTTGAACATAGTCCGGACCAGAAAAATCCTGGCGATCGTCCTGGAAGACCGATGGCCATTCGAATTCTTTCGGCGAGCGGTTGATTAGTTAATTAATTGAGAGGATAGCTCTCGGCCGAGAGCCCATGTAAATCACGGACGGGTCAAAACAGCCGGGGACCGGTCGCAACACGTGCTTCACCCCCTTATTGCGCAATAATTGCACGGAAGAGTGCCAGGACCATTCAGCCGGGGCTGCTTTATTGCCATTTTCCATCCGCATCCTTCAGCCGGCGAGCCGACTAACGACTGATACGCCGGCCGACGCAATTACGCGGGATATATCAAGCTTCCTAGAGAGGCGGGTGTACGCTTCTGTCCGTGGTGTGTATACATACATGCACTGGACACATGCATGGCTGATATCCGCGCGAAACGCGCCGCGCACGACCCGCCGCGCCGCCATCGCCATCGCGTTCATTATTGTTGCAATAAAGTAATTCGAGTGCCGGCCGACGTGACGAAGAAATATTTGACGGGTTTCATTTCCAACGGACTCAGCCTCGCCCTCTCTCTCTCTCTCCAGACCGACTGGATCGCTATGACTAGTTTATCGAGTGAAAAACTGTCGCCGGGATGGTCGACGACGACCGGCCGCTGCATGAATCTTCGAGCGACGCCGGTTTAACGTTAATTACGACTCGCTGTGCGATTTTGCTCTGGAAACGATCTCTCTGGCAATTTTCTTAATATTTTTTCCCCTCCTGCTTCACGCTTTTATGCATGATAGTTATGCACGATAGTATACAGTCTCAACATGTCGTCTTCGTAAAATACGACGAGAATTTGAAGAAGTCATGAGTCCCTTAAACTTCAATGGACGTATACGATTAATGATGATCATCCCCTTTCGTCAGGGGACAGCGGACAGCCTCCACATTGTCGCAACCTCTCTAAAAGCCCGCGACGAGGACCGCGCGTTGAATTATAACCGAGCGGCCGGCTCTGTTCGCCTAAACAGAGACCGACTCCCATTCTGTCGGTACAATTCCGCTGGAAATCCGACTCGCTTTCCGGATTTCCTCCGCTGACGGTTGCTATCTTGGTGTCTTCCGAAGTTCGAGGGACCGATACGTCGACGGAAATAATTACGCGTAACGTGGCCCGGGTTTCCGCGAATTATACCGAGAGAACGTTGTCGTCGTCGTTGTCGTCCTCGGGAGAAGAACACTTTCCAGCTTGGAGAGAGAGAGAGAGCGAGAGAGAGAGCGAGAGAGGAAAGAGAAGAGGTGATGGGAGGAGAGGGTTGAGGCACGGGGGAAAATACTATAGGTAACTGTACTTGCTGTACATGGGTAATACATAGATAGAGGAAGGGAACCTAACCCCCCTGCGCCACGGGTTAGCGTGCAGCTATATCTACATAACGTACTGTAGCGTAGCCGCGGCCGCCGGTCGGTTTAATTTAACACAGCAGCTGTAATCCCATCCATTACGGCCGCGGTAATATACGATCGCTCGAGATTCATACTCCGTTTTTTCACTAATTAACAGACGGGACAAATCGCTCCGGCGATTCACCTCTCCGCCCGTGTACCTCTCTCTCTCTCTATCTCTCTCACTCTCATTTTGCCTCCCCTGGTCGTCCCCAACCGTCCCCGCCGCTCTTCATTCTCTTCTCGTCCACCGGCAACAAACGCTTTGTTTCTTCGCGCTAAAATTTACCCACTGTTTCACACCGAGTTTCATTCGGCCCATCATTTTCCCTGTCTGTTCGTTCGGCCGCTCCCTGTCTTCCTCTCGCCCTCTCGTTCTCTCCATTCTGTTCCATTCTCTGTCGCCTGTTAAATCTCTCGGAGCAATATTCCGTTATTTAAAGAGACCGAACCTCGGGGACGTCGCTCCCAGACGAAGTCCTTGAGGATCGCGCAGTTAATTTTGGTCGGGGCTTCGCTGCGAAGATTCTTTCTTTATGGGAAGATCGGGGATGGTTGCTTTCTTCAGTAGCGTTCTAGTGGCTTGAGGGAATAGTAAACGAGTATTCTGTACATTCTTAAGAGAAAGTAGCTAGGAAATTATCCATCTAGTTTGTAACGTTGTAAAACGTCTGGAAACGTTTCGCTGTGTATAAATTTGATTTAAGAATTGAAATAACAGGAGATATTTGACAATGATTCACAATCATGTTTTCATAGATTTGAAGGTTTCCTATTAACAGCGACTCGAATGGGTCAATGGGTCATCAAACTCCGCCGAAAGGGTCGGAAGACTCGGATCATGCTGGTCTCTCGAAGCCCCGAAGATTATTAACCGCACAGTCGAACGTTTCAGCGGGGTACCTCATCGTCGCGACGGTGGTCGTTTTTCTCTCGCGTCCGAAGGAATAATTAAGGATCATCGATCGATCATTCCGCGCGAGCGTCGCGATCCCGTGGAACAGCGTGCTCGAAGTAGCCGGGATGGTATGAAGTAATAACTCTTCCGTCAATACTGGAGGCGTGACGAGCGCGCCACGCCACCGACCGTGCAGCAAAAACGCATCGGGAAGAAATAATTAACGCGCGTTAATCAAACGACTCGCCCGCTGAAATTGGAATGCTTCTGCGGCGGCCTCTCTCGAGAGAGAGGAGCTCTCCATTAAGGAGAGTCGTCGGATGGGGTGGAAACGCCTCCGTGATTTGCTACCTAACGACAATGCTAATAATCCGATAAAAAATAGTGCAATAAAGAAATATATATGTATAAATCAGCTTGCATTGATCATCGGGAATGAGCAGTGTTTTAGAAATGTTTTTTATGCACTTAAGTAGGTGCAATTTAAAACAGCAGAGAGGTCAAAATAATTTAAACATATCGATATCTAATTGCCAACTTGTTAAACTTATGAGATAAGGAATGAAATATGTATGATGCTCCTCTGTTTGCGATAGACGCATGAAATTTTAATTTTGCAGAAAAATCGGCAGTCCAGTAATTATTCTTGCAGCAACGCATTAACACTAAACCTACCGAGCACTAAAAGCAACAAAAATGTCTTGACTTTGCAAAAATTACAAGGCTCTATTTATATAGGTTCTGTGCCATTTTTATTACAATATGTGCCTGAGTAAAAAAATCTATCGAATCAATTTTCGTGTAACCAAATTCATAGTTTCAATAATTGTGAAATAAAAAATGTAAAGCCGGTCATTTGACCGGCAGTGGTAGGTTCAGTGTTAATCGGATAAGATTTTCCGTAGAACAAGTGCAACTTCAAAGTACAAATGTTCGAGTTCGCTGAACATTAAGGGAATGACGGATTCGCTTAATTAAGCAAATAATACCGGGCGAAAGATGGCGCATTGGCAACGGGGTCGTAGCAGCCATCGCGTGGATATTTTCACGTTGAGTCGAGCAACGCCAAAATCGAGGAAGTTTCACGGTAGCGTAGTGTCAAGGGATGAAGGGAGACGCAAAGGTATGGCAGACACGTGGCTCACGTGACTGCACGGCACATGAGGGACCCGAACCCGTGGATATGGAGTGCGAAGATGAAAGCGGAAGACAGCCGACGAGAGAGATGGCCGGTTGTTGGCTGAGAGGATGAGAGAGCTCTCTCTCTCTCTTTCTCTCTCGCTCTTCGCTAGAGGGAAGAGAGGGTGGCCAGAAAGTTGCCTGTAAAGCGAGCTGCTTCGCCCGGTTGTCGAGTTTGCGCATTCACCGGCGGGATTTAATTGGATGGACACCATCGCGCGTTGCTTAATTAACTAATTAATTTCGCGCTGGATACGAACGCGGAAAGATACTGCTCTCGGTCGCTCCAACGCCGCCATTTAATGACCCTGAGTTCGGGATTACGCGTTTCGCGACGAAAATGACGCGTCCAGGATTACCGGATACGTTCGCCTACATAAGACAATTCCGCGCGGAGATTTATCCTTCTGGCAAAAATTCCCGCGGAATGGTTAATTAGAACTTTAACCCGGCACCAGCTGACCGGATAACGACGACACGGATCGTTGACACGGAGTTAATTGTGTCTTGCTAGGGACATGGTCTTTCCAGTCTTGCGAGGTTCAAGCATAATTAGAAATGTTAAAAATGTTGCCATTTTCGGCTTCGGAATTGTCCCAGCGTTTGTAGAACGGGGCGGACGCGGAATTTAGGAAATCGAAGTTGCGGAAACGACAAGGAGAGGTCCATTTCGAGTTTCGTTCGCGGAAGAGAACGTAAATAACCGCGGCGAGGAGGCGGTCAGTTTCAGTGAATTTAAAAGCGCGTCGGCAGCGCGCGTAAATTCGTTCCGGTTTAATTAAATTTAAATGATTGTCTCGGCTTTCGATTCAAGTGGCCGGGCTCGTTCGTCACGCGGGCCATGGTCTAGTCCAGCAGAAGCCGCCGTTTATCAACGGGTTCGCATAAATCGTCGATATGAACATCCGTGTGTCTAAGCCGGTACAGAGTTTTCACTGGCCCGCTTCCTGCAATTACTGACGCGATAGCTTCTCGTCACTTTCCGCTATTTTTCACGTTGCAGTCATTTTTCTACTCGCCGCTGCATTAATTTACACATCTGCAGAAAAATAACGAATAAGAACTCGGACGAAAACTTTCGAGTTTCAAGGATTGAACTGCTCGTTTCTTGCAGTCTAATTCTTCGAACACTTTCATGCAGGTGTTATGAGAATAAATCTTTGATGAAATGGATTGCCACTAATAATTGCAGTGGTATTGTCACTAATGGACACTACAGTGCCCCTGCCATCGCGACGACAGCCATAACAGTCCCTGTGAGTCGCGTGGAGCGTCGTCGGATCGATGTCAACAGAACCGGAAGCTTCCCGGGGTCGTCGAAAGACGTATGCCGATAAACAGCGGAACGGGGCCGCGTGTACATTTAACTTGACTTATGACAGTCATTTTCGGATGGAACTCGGCCGTTCCCTCGCGTAGATGCCACTGGAAAGAGAGGATAGAAGAGAAGCGAGAAGAGAAGAGGGTGGTCGAGAGGAAGCGTCGTCGAGGGGGATGAATTGAAGGAGGCAGAACGGGTCGGAGAAACACAGAGTCTCCGAGGAAAAGAGAAGAAATGGGATGTAGGGAAACAAATCAACTCGTCTGTTGGCTCGTCTCGAGTTTTTAGTGGCCGAGCTCCAAATATTTGCTTTGCTCGGCGGCCGCGGATACACGGCGAGGAACGAGAAGGAGAGAGAAAGAGAGAGAGAGAGATGTCTCTGTAGGGAACGCTGTAGGATCGTCCTCCTCTCCCGCTTCGAATCCGCGGCGGTTCAGCCAACAACCCATCCCCGGCTGCTTTAGTATCGAGTTCGAGAGAGCCACCCCCGTTCGGCCTCCTCCTCATCCCCGAAGACCACCCCTTTCCGTTCGATAGCCCCGGCTCCTGGCCCCGCGAAGTCGCTGCCAAGAGTACGCTGGAAACTCGTCCATCACGAGCATTATTACGCGAACGCCGCGATACCGGCGTCCAACAGCGTCTAATACCCTTACCCCGTCCAGTTTTTCAAGCGGCGTTGTCGCGGACGAGCTTTATTCCCGACATTTATGACACCGTGCCCTCCCGGTATCTCCTTAAGATCTGGCAGCGATAGAGCAACCGCCCGCCCCCGGATAACGCACCAGTCGTTTCTCATAGCAATGCGTGGATCCTGGAACACATTGTCGCCTGACATTGACGTCGATCAAACGGGAAGGCGCCAACCGGATCGTTTAATAGGTGCTCCGGTTCCGTCGAAAACGTGTCATTAGGACGAGATGATGGACAACGGTGCCGCTTCGACGTGACGTCCCCACAGAGGACGCTCGGAATGACCATGATTTAGCCTGGCGATGGACGTCTTGACCGACTTCTCATACCCTTCCGACTTTCGTCTCTGTTACAAGTGCCGACTGCGGATTCTTCAGGCAAAATAAAAATTTTCCGAGTTGATCCTCACTAATTTTAAAATAAAATATGTGGGACCAGTAATTTCACCGTTGTTGATAGATCTAATGTTTAATTTATATCTTTCCAGTGGAGGATTTTCAATTGTCTCGCGTTGATATTAATAATGTATTAAAGCGAATGTTACGAAAGGTTAAAAATGAGGGTCGATGCAATCGTCAAACGCTTCAGTTTATGAATTAAAACAGGCGTACACTCTGTACGCGTTTAGATCGCAGTACGTCCGATATCTTCGAGTCAGGACATCCTTTTCACTGTTCCATTAACCGGCGGTTGATGTTTATCTAGCGCTGCTTATTAGTAAACGTGCCCTCCGCGCGGCGCGACGGCCGCAGCGCACAGCCGGAGACGGGGATGAATTATTAAAACGCGTATGCAAAGTTATGGAAATGCGGGTATAACTACGCATCGTCTCGTTGTTAAGCCATTACGAGAATTTCCATCGGAAGTCGATCCTCCCCCTTGGCCACCGGAGGCGGTTTCTTCGAACTGATCAGATAGGGGGTGGATGTTCCTCTCGATCGGAGTTAGTAGAACGCTCGCGGAAATTATATCGTGCTGAAATTGCTACTTGGCCTCCTTTTGCTCCCGAGACTCGTTTATAATCAGTCGTATTAAAATGTTGAACCATCATCGTCCCGGCTGCGAATATTCTTAACATTAAATCTACCGACCTTTAAAAGTAGCTGGCACATGTTCCCTTATAAAAATGACAAGACTGATTTTATTCAGACCAAATTTCTGAAGACCCAAGGAAGATCATTTAACATGTTGTAGCCGAGAAGTCATAACGAGGATCCCGAAGAAAGAACATTGGAGTTCGAATTCTCAGACAGTCGAAGAAGCGTGCAAGCTGCACGATTGCCGGCAGTCGAAACTTCGAAACGGCCACCGAGGAAAACTTCGGGGCCTTCGGGACAACAGGAAAAGAATTTCAAGGTCCGCGGTTCGAAAACAATGGCCGCGCGGCGCGGCGCGTCGCGTCGGTCGGAACTTTCGTTCCAGGGGCTGAGCCCATAAAACGTTCGAAACGGGGCACGAAATACCGTCGTCTAAAAGCGACTCCGGGGCATTTTTCTCGTGGTAGAGAGACAGAAACGCCACGACGGGAATTTTTGTCCCCGAGAATAAACCGGGCGGTTTCCGTGCGCGCGGAACTCGATCTATTTCTAATCGCGATGGGAATGCCCTTTACCGAAGCGGGGAGATTGCTGCTCGACACGGCGAATTTGCGTTTATTTCGCCGGGGCCGAAGAGAATGGCGGACTTGGCATGGAAACGGAACACGGGGAACAATAAGAACGAAGCCGGACGGAAATGCCTCGCGTTTCGGGTTAGCGCTCGACCAAAATGTATCGGCTGTAAAGCGGCGCACGCGTCGCGTCTTGTTTGCGTGCGCCCATCGAGCAGCTGACTCGGAACTGTTCCCTCATTCATCTTTTCCCTGGCCCCTCTCCGATGACTAGACAGCGGATCTTTATGCGAAAGAAACATTTTGTACCTGAATTGCAACAAACTCATTTCTTTGCGAGGCTGTTCGAAATATTAGCTGTTTTTTTTAAATTTAAGAAAGTAGTGACTCCAATTGTTTGTTGAAAACAAATTGATTTAATGTAGAGACTAACGAAGAATTCTTGTGAACATTCTAGACGTTCAACAATAAGAACGTTGTCGGTGAGAATTTTCAGAATGGCGGATGGTAAGACAATTTTCCTAATTGATTATGAAAATGAGTTGAGAAATCGTAAAAATTAACGAGGAATTTTCGTGGGCATTCCGAATGGTCGCTAATAAAGAATGCTAGTGGGAATTTTAAATATGGCGGACGATAACGCGTTCGACGTCGGCAGGGAATGGCTCAGTGATTCCGACTATCTGTTCTTACCACCGTTGCCGGTATATTTATTAACGCCTGGCACCTTGACAGCTACTTCAAGTACAGACTGTCTGAATACCATGAGGTTGTCTTTAACAAGTCGACTGATGAATGGCCCATTGCTGACTACCATACAGAAATAGAGCCGGCCGACTCGGCAGCCTTTCTTTAGAGGGGTGCCCGGACCCCTATCCCCCTTCTCTTCAAAGGGGTCTTTAAACTTCTTTCTCGAAGCGCTTTCCGAAAAATCTAAATATTTTGGAAACCGGGAGCTGCTGAAATTCGGGACGTTTACAGGGAAAACAAACATACGCTCCTCGACGGAACCGTAATCGGGTTACACGCGTTTACTTGTAGCTGTCGGGACCTCTGTTAACGCTGTCGTGGCAACAAAAAATGCAGTTTTTAAGCCTGTGTGAATTTTCAAAGTGAACTTCAAGACTGCAACATCCCAATCTTTCAAAAATTCGAGATTGATTCGCATCAATGTTGGAACTACTACAACCAAACGAGAGTAATTTAAGCAAATAGATATTACCGATTATGATAGTAATTATTTTGGAAGATCTTAACTTTAAAGCTTGTGTGACCCATGTCCTTTGGATATCAATTCTTTCAGCAGATAGAATCTACATCCTCGCGCAAATGATATACATATATTCAGCGCATACCATCATCTCGTCAATGCACCCGATAATTTATGGTATGAATAATTCAGAAAAGGTACTCGAAATTAGCTGTTTAACAACGCAACTACAATTTTCCAATTAGACACATATTAGTAACGCAATTAAGTAGTAAATCAATGGAACGGGGCACGGCATGGGGTACGGATTAGATCTCATTTTAAATACTAAATTGCTGTGCAATATGAATAAATCATAAATATTTATGCCGCTGTATGATGCATAGATCATGATTTATTTCACCTTCTAACTCGAAGAAAATGACACTAGAAAACAGCAATTTTCCAATCGGCTTTTTCCAATGCGCTCAAAAATTTTATAGAACAAACAACAAACTTAAAATGTAAAAATTCGCATGTCCTCCGAACTGACCCAGAGAATTTTTATGAAGAAACGCATCCGACTCTTTTCGTTTCGCGCAGTTATGTAAACGAGAGTGCGCATGCACGAAACGGGGCCCGTCAGGGGCGGGGGTCCGGCTACCGAGGGCCCGGGTGGAAAAATTTGTCGGCGTGAGTTATGGGGGTTCCGATTTGTATCGAATCGGTCGAAACCGAGGCTGGGGCAATTCGTTTTCGCGCGGCTTACGCGGCTCTGAGATTGGAGTCGCGGCGCTTGTCGGGCTTGTAGGGGGCCCGGGGGCCCGGCAAGAAGTTCGGGGGCCCCCGGTCTGTCCAGCGGGGAGCGTCGCGCCGGTCACCGATGGTAGCCGAGGGGCCCCCGCTTCGCGATGTGTCAGGGCCCCAAGGCTTCTCCTCGCAAAAAGGCAACAAGGCAAGTAGCTACACGGCTACGGGACCGATCAATCAATGTTTGCCGTCCGACGGTAAAACAATACGATGTTGCCTCCATAATTGACGGGAATCCATCATCCGCGTTTCGCGAACTTCTCCCCGCCAACGGGCCCCGCACCGCATTTCTCCACCGGAATTCCGGGGCCCCTCGCCACATGGAAATTTCATATCCAATCAGACCCGCCGGCATTCTTGACCACCGTTTTGATTATTCCTGCTGGATGGGGCGAAGTGAGTCCCCGAACGGTGGGCTCGTCCTAATAATTAGGCGAGCGGCGGTTCTGGAGCCTCTGGGATAGAGATGAATTTAACGATATGATTATCGATAAGATATCGATAAACTATTAATTATCGATCTACAGGGTGATTCTGGGAATTGGAAAAAGTTACTGCTTTTTTTCCAGTAAAAATAGAAAAAAAGGGCTGTGGATTTTTACGGGGCTCGGACGTATCAGGAAATCCACCGTTAGCATGCCAGGAAGGGTTAACAGTAGGTGAAAGGACGAGGATCTCTCGCGATAACGGGGGGAGTACCGAAGGCGAAGGCACCGACGCGACGCGAAAGAGGGAGGGATTGGTAAGCCCCAAATCCTTGAGCTTAACTAATTCCTGCATGAGTTACGAGCAAGCCACGGCTAATTCCAAATAAATATTCGGAATACAGATTATGTTAATCGCCGTGGATGCAAATTAGACGGCCAGGGGAAGACGAACGTATCCCTCGTCCGCGATACACTGCTTCCCGCGTTTCCAAAACCCATTTACTTCTTCCTCGTTACCAAAAACTCGACGACACACGGTTGACATCAGAAACATCATGAATCTGCTTATCTAAACAATTTTTCATGTGTTCCGATCAAGATTCGAACACATTCTACTGCTGGTGATCTTGACATCTTAACCAGCCTAACAAGACGTCATGTGAGACGTGCTATCGCTTATGAAAATAAATTATGGTTGTAATCACTGTAGTGAGAGGTGATTTGCATGAGCAGTTTGAGAAGAAGAGTGTAAATATCAGTTATGGATAGTTGTTGGAGAATTATCTCTGAAGAAAGATGACCTAACCCTTGCACCGAATCGGCCGATTGCAATCGGCTTCAGACTCGTGACTTGACAATCCCAAAAAACGTCCAAGGTTATCCGTGTCCGAATCCGCGGGGCAGTGTTGACAGTGAATTACTGTTGGTAGTCTGGGCGGTTCTAAGTGGCAAGTAGGTAAGTAACTTGGAAGTTAGAAGGGGGGTTGGCGGGGTTGATACACGCGTGTTCAAGAGGGGACCGGCGCGGCGCGGCGCGGCTCGGCTCGGCGTTGTTCGGCGTGTGAACGCGCGCTTGTACGTACACGTAATGCGGCGTAGCCACCTTTAGCCGGAGTTTACCTTGGTGGTAAACTCTAGTAGGTACCTACGCCGGAAACTCTACTCTAATGCAGAGTAATGTTGATTTATGCCCGCGTTGGTCTCATTCCGCCCCGGAGCCGGCCCACCCCACGTCCAACCCCCGCGCACACCACCACCACCACCACCCACCCTCTCTTTTACCCACGCCTCCGGTTACCTATTCCCGCCGGCCATATTTCACCGGCGCTCATCAGCCGAACAAATATTACGTTTTTCCATTATGCGCCGCCGCGGAGTTCCGATCAGATACCGCGCGCGGAAACTCTTCGGGTACCCGCGATCTCGAAATTCCGCGAGCCGGAGATTACCACCGGGAGCCGGAAGACTACTGTCTGATACATCGGCAAGAATTTTTGCCACTGTCGGGGCCCGTGTCAACGGGTGAAGTGTGTGGGAGAACTCTCAATAGCACTCCTCTGCGAATTTTTATCGAACATCTCTCGTTACGCTGATTTAATGGTGCTGCTGATTTTTCTTCGACGTTCCCGCGTCTCTCTATTTTTGTCTTTCAGATTGGGAAGTTGTTTCCGACAACCTGCCGCCCTTAATCGTTGGCACTCTCAAGGGCCCCCCTTGTGCGAATTTCTTTTAGAATGCTGGAACCCTCTGTATCCATCTAAGTACGAAGGATATCGTCTGGAAACCTCGTGGAATCGCGACGTCTTTAACTGGAGGAACGAACTTCCTTGACTCCGTCAGAAAGAAAGGAACTCCGGTGTCTCCGGTGTTCACGTATACACCTAGAATTCCACACCTCGTGTACACATTTATTTACGGTCGTGGCGCGTTTCGGTGCGAGAGTCTACACTCTACCGTACACTATTATACTACACGCGGGCGATTCTGTCACCTGTGTGTGTGTGTTGTTGGGTACTACACCCAATAGACACAGACGGAGAGAGCTCCTACAGCCGTGCAAGGATATTCACGGACCCGCAATAAAGCATTTACCCACGCGTTGTGTATGCACATCTATCCTCATCCTCTCCCGCGATATCGTTCGCGTATGCCTTCGTGCATACAATTGCATATCGTCCATCTTGGCCGCACATTGCAAATATGTATGAACCTGGCCTGTTCCTCGTGCCTCGAAAACGGCTGCTCGTGACGCTTGCTTCATATTCGCCTACGGCCGAATCCTCCTTCCCGATAATCGCTTACATAGGTTTCGCATCTGTGGATCACGTTCCTCTTCCTTTTTCGGGAACCAGCCTCGGATCGCTCAATCTTCCGTGGTTTCCGATCATCCGATCAGAGAACGTGACCTTGCTATCGGTAAATTACCACAAACTCGTTCGCGAGCTCGTCGAGCGAGCTAAGCTAAGCAATTTCATTAAATTTTATCAAATCAGGTGAAATTTAAACCGGCACGCAAATTAAAGGAATTTAAACATGTCAATGTGTATATTCTTTTCATTCGATTAAGTTCACACTGACAGTCTGATAAAAACAATATCGTGCGTTTATTCATGTAGACAAAAGCCTATGGTTTTTAAGCGTGGTTTCTAAAGTTTTTTTATATATTTTTAATCGTACACATTAATCAATCAATCTTGATTAAAATTTTAATCAATTAATGGACGAATGACCCTTTGTTTGACTTAAATTCGGTCTCATCGACACGGTCAGGTGGACTGTCGTAGTAGACTTGTGTCTATACGTATAATTCTATACAATCAAATTTTGCAAGAACTCCAGCAGCTTATATCTCAATAACTATTTGTTTGCGACATGTGACTCCTTTCAAACTCTGTCTCTTCTCGATGAGTAGAAGGTATTGATATAAAAACACACTTTAACAATAATTTTCTTTGTTATGAACAAGAAAAGAGTTGTAGATTCATCCCTACAACGGATGACCATTTCCAAAATTGACGACAACGTTAAAAATTGCGAGATAAATGAACGAGAAAGTGAAAGAGCGTTAGAGTATGTACTCGAGCATAGTAGTAACGCTGAGTTACGTCCTCTAGGATTGAAAGTGTGTTGAATCGAGCGGAGTATTCGCAGGCCCGCGAAAATTTGCAAACGGCCCGGATAAACGTGTGGGATCGCGGCGCATGTTCCTCGAGCGTAACGCACGCGTATCACGGGGCACAATACGCGAGAGGATCGGGGGCCTAGCGATACAAATGCATCAGTTTCACGGCTCGTCGGACAAGACAACGAGATTCATGCCCTCCTCATGCATGAATCAACAACCTTTTCCATATTTACATAACAACGCTTGATTCGCGATGTGCGCCGTGTACACGGGTGGGAGGCGGTTGACAGATTGAGAGTATGGATAGGCTTTATTCTACCGGAGCGGTCGTCCTTCGGAGCGCAGCGAAGAAGAAGCGGAGAAACGGCGAAGGGAGAGACGGGCCGCGCTAGCTCTTCACGTTCGAGAGCGAAACACACCAACCACCCCGGCGAATGAAGAGATGGAAGAGAAAGGAGGATATTCCTGCACACCGCCGCCGTGATCTGAATATCGAGCGAACGATGAATATGACGCGAATGCATTGGTCTCGCGCATGCAAAGTTCGCCGTTTTTCTTGCAGCGGCTCCGGAATCTTTCCAACGCAATTGCGGCGACGACGTGATCGTCGGCGAACCAAGTCGATCCGAGAAGCTTCTTGTAGTCCGCCAGGTGAGAATTTGTCACGAACCGATTCTCGGTTTCTTTGCCAAACGCGGCTCTGATTAAAAGAATCGCTGTTCTTCAAATTTGTCGTCCTAGATTTCTTTCTAATGCGAAACAATGTGGAAAATTAGATTTTGCCAAAAAAGTGCCACTAGGAAATTGGAAATAAGAGGTTTCTCTTAATGAAACTGTCGTATACGAATTAGAATGTTGTAGAAATTCAGGTGGAGATGTTAATATGTAGTTTTTATGAAGATAAAGCGTCATCCTGAAATTTTACAGTGACGATTAGTCAAACTAGTATCATAACAAATCGAATCAGAATGAAATGAAAAAAATGCATCGTATTATTCAGGTCCGAGATCATTCTATGTATTTATACAATGATGGCGGCGCGTTTGCAGCGCCATCTGAGCGTTACAATGCCTGAAAGGCAGAAAGTGTTCGTAGCTGATGTAAAAACGTTATTGCACTATCTTGTTTTATTCAACAATGCGCATTCGAACTTTCACAAGGAACGACAAACTTTTATTTTTGACTGGACTTTCACGTATCGGGACATGAAATCGGCGATTATTGACGCCAACTGTCGCTTCCTGTTACCCCAGAGGGCTCAATGCGCTCAGACGTTACTATCGAACGATCTGTGTCGCTTCGAAATACTGGGGAGACAGTGTAGTAAGCACCTCGCACTAACTATACCGAATACATCCAACAAAAAATTCATCCCATCTTCCACAAGAACCAAAGGACCTTCGACTCGCGATTTCCTCGTGAAGACGTGCAACCAGCAATCATTGGACCGTTTAAAAAGTCCCAAGAGCGACTAGCAAGATCTCGAAAGGGCTGGCAGCCCTCGGGGCACGCTATCAAGGAATCTACAGAGCTCGAAAAAATTGGGGACGCTGGTCCAAGAGGGACAGTGTCAGGATTAAGGTCTCGATTAGATCGGGGAGCGAGGAGTCGAGGGAATTACAAGGCGCGAACGCAGAAAACTGGTCCGATCCGTTCGGCGTAGGGTTTCGGTCACGGAAAGGGTGTCCGGTCGATACAGAAAGTTTCTGGCGGACACGCGAATAGTATGGCTCAGCTGTCGCAGTAGCCGAGCTCTTGTTACGTATGCACGTCGGCCCGGGAGGAAGCACTGCCTCATGCAACGTGCTACGTAGCAGAGGCGTGGCGATGAGTTACGTCCTCTCAGAACCTTTGGCTTCTCTGCGACTGCTAACCACGGTCCACCGGGAAGAATTCGGGAACCTCGGGGACTATTCGTCACGACCATTGAACGCGTGTGCAAGATCTGGTGAACGTACCGCCGCGGAACGGGTCGGTTCGGCTGCATGAGAGATAAATGGGCCTGGACACCTTGCCTGCCTGCTCGCTTCACAGAAACTTTGCGTATTTTCGACCGACGCGTCTTTGGGAACCGCTTCCGAGAACGTTCGCCACTATTTGCGTAATAGCGCCGGATGGTTTACCGGCTGGAGGTGCATCGCAGGGTCTCTGAAAAATTATGCGAGCTTCTAGAAATTTTAGGGAAGGGTCTTAGGAGCTATACAATAACGTGCAGTCGCTCACAAGTTCTATATAGGATCCCGAAGTTTTTAAAAATATAGTGTACGTCCTCAACGATTTTCGGGAACCTTTGAAGCGGGCCGAGCAGATGATCCCACGGCCAATGCAGAGCCGAGGCTAATAGCATAAAGTATACTTCGCAAGACAAAGTACCGCTAAATAAATCGTCCGGGTTGGTAGCCGGACGTGTCGGACACGGGCGCGAAGATTAAGGGGTTGAAAGCTCGAACGCGTATAAATTAGACGGCCGGTAAACACGCCGCTCCATCAACCGGGGCGTTATTTCTTTCATTCTTTCGTCAATGTATCACGATTTCGTTTGCCACGTTCAAACGACGAGAAACAGAGAGAGAAATAGCGAGTACCTTGATCGATGACGCGTCGCGGACGAATCCGAGGCATTCGATTATTTTCCAATAGGCAGCAGGTTGCCAGCGAGAGCGGACTCTCTTGCGGCGGACACGGTGGTTAGCCGTCGAAGGACAAGGAGGATGAAGTAATCCTCGTTATGGAACCGGTACGCGTGTGCTCGCTCGAGAGCTCGATGTATATAAGCGACGCGGACCGAGCGCGATCCTCTCCACGTGAATGCTTTCGTGCGTAATTTCTAAATACGTTGTCCCATAAATGGGGAAAAGACCGACAGGCCGTGCGCGCCGAGATATTATCCAATCGTTCCAATTAAGCTAGATTAATTCACAATGTATGCGAGCCGTTGATCAACGCCGCCACGCCGCCAGCCGAAACTACTGCAAAAACCAATTTGACCAATCCTGCCCGGAATGGAACTCTCGCGCGATAAAATCGCGCGGCCATTCATGTCTTTCCGCGAAATCAATTAAACTCTTTGGATATCTACAATGAATCTTCCTGAGGAGATAGCAGCGATGATCCTCGTTGTCTCTGATCCGTGATTTCACGAGATTTGTTGGCGTTGAGCCTCGTGTCTACCTCATTCAGCCGTTGCTATTTAACATTATGCAGCGTCTGACACACGTGGACGACCAAAAAGTCGCTGAATCATGCTTAATCTCATTGAGATTTGATCAAATGTATGCCTTCAACGAGACTCATCATTTCTCACCTTTTTACAAAAATTGTTGGCGTTTTGCTGCGTACCACTTCAATTTTCATTTCTGTCAAAGAACACAATTCCCGCCAAATCGTGTTGGTTCTAATTGAATTTAGCTGAAGAACTGTTGGCCCTGTATCCTCTTGTCTCCATTTAACAGGTGTTGTTCCGCCCCTGAACGCTTTGTCTAACGTGTCGGTCACACACGAAGAACGCAATTCTTGCCAGATCTTGCTGTCTCTCATTGAATCCTACTAATTGTAAGTCTAACGGTTCCAAGTCTTCATCGTTTCCACTATTATTAGTCCACCGACCAGTTCTACCATTCCCACTGTCCCCACACTCACCGCCATTACTCAATCGTCTCGCTATCAAAACACTCCAACAACCGCTTGAATCATATCTATCTAACAAAACACTTTCTCCAACTACGAAATGCCTTTTTAATGTCCGGCAAACTGAAAGAGCACTGTGATAAATCCTGCCTCTTCCCAGTGTCAGCTCCCAACACAGACCCTATTGATCCTATTAGAATAAAGTTTCCTTCGCATAATCGTTTAATCTCTAACGTGCTCATAAATATCGGATCAATGACGAAACTTTCTATTTGACCGAGTCCAACGACCCTGGGCGGGTTTTGTCTGACGTCACGGCCGGTGATATTTCACGAGGGAGGTCGTCCGCCGGCCAATATTCGTCTCCGCGAATCCTCGGAGGAGCTGCGCGCTAATATATCGCGGTTTTCCCAGTGCGAACTCGGACGGTTTTCGCGCAAGAGCATCCGGCCGTCCGCGTCCGGCCGCGCGGAAGACACGGACACCGCACCGGCTCGGCGCGGCTTGGCGTACGGTCATAAATAGCGCGCCATATTTCCTGCCCCCGTGCCCGCCGAGGAAAAAATACGACGTTTCTCACGCGACATCGGGGCAGCAGGAGGCAATTAAATAAAGGATAATTATAACCGTCGCACTGAGACGCGAGGCTCATCCGCCGCGGCGACGAGAGATCGTGAGCAATCGCGCCGGATTGCTCTCTTTCTCGATCCCCTTCGTGTCTCGCGAAAATTATGGCGCGCGTGAACCACTGTAATGAGAGCGAGTGGGGCTGAAGAACGGCTGGGTTTGTTTGGAGAAATGTTCTTGGATTTCATAGATTTTTATTGCCACCTCGGTCATCGAAACACTTTTTTGCCGGACTTGCGAATCAATTTTATTCGAATCTTCGAGAATATTTAATTATAATGTAGCGTCGTTTTTTTTTGTTTGTTTGGAGAAATGTTGTTGGATTTAATAGATTTTTATTGCCACCTCGGTCATCGAGACACTTTTTTGCCGTACTTGCGAATCAATTTTATTCGAGTCCACGAGAATGTTTAATTATAATGTAGTGTTTTTTTTTTGGTTTGGTAACTTGAAATTGTTAGAATTGGTGTACAGAAAGGGATTGTTTTGTATCGATTCGTTCGAAGGTAGACATCTAACAGGTTCGTTTCCGCGGCTATAGATAGCACCGTCCACCATTTTGATTCTTAACTCGCGCCCACCTAATGATGCATCACTTTGACCCGCCCATTGCCATACTCAGCTATCGTGGCATTAATCCTTCTCGCTTTATGCAAGCAATTAGGTATGCATTTTCAGAAGACACTAACACCGAAGTGTCATGCAATATTTTCAAAATGATACCACACATTAATATTACAGAAAAATGTCTACAAACTTAATTTCAATCGGTTGTGCAGTTCGTATGTATTTCTTCAAGCTATGTGTATAAGTTGTACGATTTTTAAATAACCTCCTAGAATCTATTAATCTCATCCAGAAAAAATGAAGTGGATGAAACACCAGACTTTATGCATTCATAACAAAAATGGGTAGGTACAATTTCAAATAGTGTGAAGATTAAGAGATGTTAGGAACACCAATATATTAGTTTCAGCTTACTAAAATTATTGAAAATTATAGAAAAAAAGTACTTTTTACTTGGCTTCTATTTCTTATAATCGATTCACAACATATTTATTTTGCATAAAAGTCCATAGTCATGAGCCTGAGATAGAAACTGTGAAGAAGAAAAATGTATGAATTAAGTTCAAGCCAGATCCAGTTTCTAATTGAGCTAATCCCTACTCCAATAAAAAATGAACATGGTGGACGTAAAACAATTGCATCCAGGAGAGAGACAGCAATACCATCGACATCTAGATACAACCTAAACTAGACGCAACCATTCAGACCCAGGAAAGCAGCGTGAACACAATCGCCACGGTACGTAAAGGTCCGTCCAGCATCCAGATAACTATAACGACCGTGGTCGCGGCCGCCTCTAAAAGCGGTCCCGTTAGGCTCAGTTACTCGCGCTGGATCCGCGTGAAAAAAATCGTCCGCGGATGGACCGTATCCGGGATGTTGCCTTATCAGTCGGCGGCCTTAGAGGCTGCGTGAGATTCTCGTGCGGCCGCGAAAAATGCCCCGAAGCGACCGGTGCCCGGTGTGTAAACGTTCCTCGGGGCCCAGGCTCTCTGACCACGCTCCCGGGGCCCCGTTCTTCGGGCCCCGCTTCTCCTCCGGGCTCTCTTGCCACTCCGTCGTATCCTCCGGTGGGCATGGAAGGGAAGGCGTGACAAGACTGCGGAGTAAAAGGAACCAGGCATAGAGTCACCCGCGCATGAGGGTGACATGCTGCCGAGCCGGTTACGGGCCCGGTCCCAGCGCCGATCCTCCGGGCAGGTGAACATACAGTCCGGAACAAAAAGATAGGCCACTCGTCATTTTTATTCGAGCCCGAACACACGCGCAAAATTACGCTCAATCTCCCCGTCTACTAATGTCGTTTTTAAGGCGGTAGACTCGTTTCCAGGATTGCAAGGGTGCCGGTTTCGCCTTCTCATTTCTCGATAATACAAACACGGGGTTTTTCAATAGTCAGAAACGCTAGATAGAAGTTCGATCCAGGGCGCTATCTCCCTCAAAAGTCCTATTTTTTCGTTTACGAGACGTAATTTTCATTATTGCATTATTGTAGCTATGAAAAAATTAAACCGACTTCGAAAAACCGCACTAAAAAAATGCACTAAAAAGTATGAAATAATTTCCATTTAATTTATGCGAATACACAAAAACTTAAATACAATACAATCTTTCCGGAGACGGCGCAAAATTGAAAATTTTCGACACAGGAAATTCTTCTACATGCTTTCGCATATTAATGTATCTTCTGTTCCCATCTACCGATTTCCAAGTTCACCATATTCCAATGAAATCATAATCAGCAATATCTGTCATTTCGTCATTTGTTCTTTTCGTATTTAAGTTCTTGTGTATTCACATAAATTAAATGGAAATTGTTTCATACTTTTTAGTGCAACTTTTTATTGCGTTTTTTCGAAGTCGGTTCAATTTTTTTCATACAATTCTTTTATTTCACGCTTTTTAATGAAACGAGCAGAATTTGTAGAACACCGTAGGATGGTTTTTCGGTCTTATTGGTTATTTGCAATAAAAACCGCAAAGAATGAAAACATGCAAAATTTGTTTTCAAGGGACCAATCGGGAGACATACACATACTCTACAAGATGCAAAAGGTTTCGTCCTGATTGGACCATCCATCTCGGAGTAATCGGCGAACATACATGAAATAATTTATTCTTCGCAAATAAAATCGTAAGGAATAATAAAAAAATGCAACATCTTTTTCACGTGACCACCCCGGGGACATACTCTACAAGATGCAAAAGGTTCGTTCCGATTGGTCCATCCATCTCGGCGTAATCGGTGAACATACATAGAAAAAAAAAGCGAAAAAAGGCACATACAGATCGAATTGAGTAACCTCCTCCTTTTTCGAAGTCGGTTAAAAATAGCTACAAATCGAGAAATGAGAAGACGGATGCCGCACCCTTGCAATCCTGGAAAAAGGAGTCTACCCCCTAAAGTTGCTTCAGCAATTGTTTCACTGACTTCAACGTGACCTCTGTGTTTCTTGTATAATACTGTTTTCGTACGTATTCCATCACGAATTGATCAATATATTGTATAATACGCCAACTCTCGAAACTCTCGCAAGGTCATTCAAGGTCATTCATCAAGGATATTCATCTTGAAGTTGTGCAAAGATCTGGTACAGCATACGCGTGTCAGCATCGTGGATATTCTTGCTACCGATACGTCCTAAGCGGTTAATATCCGTCGCTCGCTCGCGGACAGGTGTACCGCGGCATACTCTGTATACCTTGCCTCTTCAGCTTCGCTGCACGGTGTTACACGAGTACGCAGACTGGTTATTAGAATGTCCAGGGAAGAATGATCTCCGAGCGACCCTGTAATTGGTCCGATACCACTCTGGACTTGGGTGTTACGCGTGTTCCCTGGATCGGATACCGGCAGGTGACTACGGTCCCGGGCTAGTGGTACCCTTGCGTGGATCAGCTTCGGGTTGACTCGCGGATTGGTTATCGGAGGATGGTCTAGAAGTAATTGGTTCGATGCTGTTTGCGCTGTTGGGCTTGGCAGACGTTGTCGCACAGGGTGAGGCTTCTGACTAGTTGTCTGATTGGTCGAGATTCATAGATGGTGTACCGTGTCTCTAGGATTCAGGTGCTAATGTGTTATGGTTGGACAGGATAGACTGGTTTGCGGACTGGATGACATGGCGTGGCTCGGATTGGAGGATAAGACCAATGCTGATGAATGTTTTAAGTGGAGGATATGCTCGAAGCTACTTGCAATCTGGAGGCTATAAAGTTGACGATAAAAATACAAATATTAGGGTGTAAAATTAAACATATTCACAGGTGGGCAATAAACACGTAACCTGTCAGAAATCAATTACCAAGGGTGTTATTACCGCTAATTCAAAGTCTGCCGAGGTAGAAGAGACGCATTCACCCGGGAGCTCGCAGTATGACGTAATTAAGAAGGGGGCAACTTTTTAAAAGACCGCAGCCAGGTGCGCGGACCCATCGCCCCGACCACAATGTATTAAACAAATTACGTTCACGAAAGAGAAGGACATACACAATTAGCCTGCCATTACGCGAAACGAATACCGATTAGACTTTCGTAGCAAGTCGGATATGGAGTCGATCGAGAAATTGTAGGCCGAAGTAATTGAGCTGAGCTGCCTTTATGAGGTACTCCCGGCGAACTGATATCGAATTCCGCGCGTACTTTGAATGAATCTAATGGAGATTCAAATGTTAATCGTATTCCGTTGCGCGCGCGCGAGAGAGAGAGAAAGTAATTGTTTAAAACGTTCCTGAAATAAGCGGAGCCTGAAATTCAATTTGTCGTTGCATGATGAAACGGTCGTTGGGTATATTACTAGACTGCGGATTTTCTGCTTGTGCATACTGTGTGATGCAACATACTCGTAGAATCGGAAGCAAAGTTGGAAAGATTCTGGAAGGTGATAGCGAACTCGAGTGAAGAATTAATTCGGAATTCATTCTACCTCCTCACATTAATGCTATTAGCGCAATATTCGTGGCAAGAACGCTGCAGTGCTTATTTTTGGATGTTTCTATTCGGTTTCTGCTTCTTGCAACCGATAGGAAGAATTTTTATTTTGCATAAAAACCCGGCGAACAAGGCAGCCGACGGGCTTCAAACTTTCCCATTCCAGTATCGTTTCGATCGACGCACAAACGCTTTCGAAACGCTGCCATAGCATCGGCGATGTTCAGGTGGTCGTTGTTGCGCAACGACGAAACCGCTCGATGGCAGTTCTAATCTCCGTATTTCGAAGCGAGACGACGCGACGAGGTGTCGGAACGGAACGGAACGGTGCCAGATGGTTCTGGCAGAGTGTCGCGGAAACGGTAAAAGCGGGGCTCGATCATGCTCGAAGCGACGGAGCCGGTCCTGCGCGGACTTTCAGCCTGCTCGGGCGGAGGCGGCAAGGTAACGTGGCGGCTTGTGCAAATTAAACGCGTCATGAATCACGGGAGCGGCCTCGGCGCAAATCGCGGAGAGAAGCGGAGAGGAGCGGGTAATCCGCGCGTAAACGTGGCACGCGCGCGCCTATGGGATTCGAATCGGATACTTTCTCGGCTGTTTTCGCCGCGATGGAAATCCGCGAGCGGACAAGACGCGTCGCGCCGCTGCCTGCCCGCCTGTAACGCTCCACTCTCGCGACCTAGAAAATCCCTTTAGCTGGAACAACCGACACTGGCCGCGCGCGAGAGACTTTCGTCATCCATTCTGATTTATGCCGGCTGGATTCTCATGATCCCCGTGTCCCGATTGGCTATGGAACGGCCACGATAGGCCAATGTGTCGGCAGATTACCGCTCGCCTCGCTCTCGCCTCGCTTTTGCCTCGCTGCGCCGCGCCGCTCGAACGTTCTACGCCGAAGCGGCCGAGAATAACCGATATACCAACGAGAATTTAACCGTCGCGTGTCCCGGATACTACGCGACCGCGTTAAATCACGGGAAAATCGAATGCAACCGCCATTACGCGGAAGGAGTCCCAGTTAGAGGATGAGCGCCCCGGCATCCTTGACATTTAACGCTCGATCCGACTTTTTCGTTCCTACTCGACTCCATTTGTCTGCGATCGACGCAGCCGACTGATCGCTCGCTCGAAAGTTCATCTTTCCCCGCCTGTCGAGTCGATTCCCCAGCTAAACTTTTATCCTAAACATGGGGAAAGGGTGTGGGATTTTAGGGGGCTGGGATCAGAGAATCTTCTGATTGGGTAAGAACTTCGAGACGGTGTTAATGCGATTATGACATTGCCCAGTAAACCTTGATGGCGCCGAATGGAGTCCGAAGCGACGTTTGGTTCTTCTATTCTAATAATATTGACATAAGGGTTGAAACCTCGTCATTTAAGGGCGAACAAGTAAATTGAGGTTCTTGAAACATCTTTGAAAAATACCATAAATCCCGTCCACAGACTCGGGGCACTCGATTTCCAGAGTAAAAGTTCATTAGACTGGCTCGGCAGCCGTTCAGTTCCTGTTTGACTTAATTAGTCCTTAAAAACGTGAACCGGCGTGAAGACTCGCATTAGTATTGGCAGGGTCTCTCGTCGACGGTGCTCATCCGCGTGCTGGTCTCGATCTGCTCCTGACGGATGGTTGTTCGCGAGGACACGTGTTCCGCTCGAAATAACTCTCGCACGCGTTACGCACCTTTAATTACGGCCGGCACGTACGCGCGCGGCACACGCTGGAATCCGCTCGGCGAAAGAGCAGAGGTTTTCTTGCGATTCCCGGGAGTGGAGTCAGCGAGGACGGTTGTTCTGCTCGCGTTGTTATCGCGTAACGGGGGCAACGATAATCGAGCAGACGCGGTTGAAAACGGTGTTCGGCTTCATCGTTGACCTTCTTCTCGACCGATCGAGGAGAGTTCTGTGTACTGTACAGAGATCGCAAGTTGCCGGGAATCTATACTATTCGCTCATTTATTGTTCCAGTTAGTATTACCCAGATCAGATTCACCCGTGCTGTCGTGCAATACAAAATGAGAAATTTTTCACCAGAATTCGAAGTAATATAATAATAGTCCCTCGGTGTTAAATCGACACAGTGTAAAAGATCGATCAAACAACAAGAAAAACAGTTATTTTTCGATGTTCTGTTATTCAAATTGACGAGTTAACATTTATAACTTAGGTTTCTCGGTTCCGTGTTTCGCATTAAAAAAATAAAATCGTGAAGTTTCAGGCAAATTTACCAGCAAATAACAGAAGAGTATAACTTACTTCGGGAAAACTGTGTCAGATTGACACGAGGAACGGATGAGGGTTAATTCTTCTTCTACTCATTGTCGTCATGAACGAAGCAATGGCTACTGGGAAGATTGACCCGCAGACGAACCTATTACTTAATAGATTGTTTACAATAATAACACAGTCTGCAGGCGCACGGCAACTTACGATCTCCGCACAGAGATTATTCAGGATCCTGGACCGTTCACCGATGGTATCGGCTCTACGCCGAGATCGTCGGTTTTCTATCTTCTCTCTCTCTCTCTCCCTCGGTCGCGACAAAGAGGAAATTAGCAAGCCGGTAAACGGTGGATGAATGAATATTAATTCCTCGCCCGAAGGAATGTAAAACGCTAATGCAACGGCTGGAATGAATTACAACTGGCCGGGGCCAGACAGAAGCGCGTACCATCACGGGCCGCGGAGCGTAAAAATCGCACGCATCTTAAAACACACCACGGCTCGTATAATTGAATTAAGTAGACAATAACTCATCCGCGGCTACGAGCGTCGCCCGCTAATCCCAAACAGGAGAGAGAGAGAGAGAGAGAAGTCTTCCTCCTCGGCTCGAGCGACGGTCAAACATTTCATAAATCCTTGCTCGATCCGTTGATGTAGTTTATGACTCCGCGGATCTATCGGCTGCTATTAGCGGGCTGGGTAGTTTTAATGCGAGTCTGGGTCACCGACTGCTGCAACTATCGGTGGATCAGATCTTTCTGGTATCGATATACCTTGTCGAGGAGGAAATATGATGATCCTGTCGGTTCCACCAGCCTTCGGAGGCAGTCTACTTGTTATGTGCATTCGGTGATCTTGTTACTTCGGGCCTCTCACCGCGAGTCCTTGTTGCCCTAATCTGTTACATCCTCTAACACGTCGGCACTCAGAATCGTTACAAAACACGATCTCGTACACTCGTTCCTATCCAGCACGATTATCCTCGCATTACAAGGAGCCCCAACGAACAGTCTCTCTCTGCTCAATTGTTATAAATCCCAGCAACCGCGCTATCCAGGAGCGTACCACCTTCCAAGACTCGGCGAAGGGCCTGAAGATTTTCCGGGTTCGCTGGCGGATTTCAGAGAGAATCCCGCAAGAAGCGGAACTCTCGGGGCAGAGTATCCTCTCGAGTAGAAAGGTGGTTATATAGGGAGCAGGTTCTCACGCGAGGCGAAAGAGACAACCGGGGAGGGGAAGATGGCGGCCGCCAAAGTCGCGAACCGGTTGGTCTGTCTCTCTAGATTCTCCTAAGCTCGCGCGGCGCGGCGTTCCAGCGCCCCGGCTAACTTCGATCGGCTAGTTACGGTACCGTGTTTCACTGACCGCGGTCGCCGTTCCACAATCCTCCGGGTTCCAACCCGGAGCTCGTCAGCTGGCGAAAAAGAAATCGCTAATTCCGCCAGGAATTTTGTTTACCGACGGCCCCGGATTCCCGAGTCTACGTTGCTTCGCCGCTGTTCAGTATAATGTCAAGGATTCGGACGCTTTCATGCTTTGAAAACTGAACTTATTTCCGTTACAATCTGATATGCACGCTCTATCGTTTGTTGATGGCAGTGTGTCTATATTAAGACCGAGACTAGATAATCCACGAGACAAGCATCGATACAAGAACCAAGTACTTCATATTTCTTCAAGTACTATACATTTTTCTTCGCCATTATCGCTGTCGTCGTAATTGATTTCTAATCTTATCGATAGCGGACTCGGAGAAATTGATAAGCGAATGTACTATGAGTAATAGAATCGCTTCTCTATAGGTGCAAACAAAGAAAGATACTTTTTAGTAGCGTTTATCACTAATCGACGTTCTTATAGGAGAACTTTCCCGATCGGAGCTGCGATGAATGATAAGACGAGAACGAAGCGTAGAGAAACATCCCATTGTTTCATACTAGAAGTGTTTACACCGAGCCAGATGATCAGCGATTACAGTAGTCGACTGAAATGCGTTTGCCAACCGGCCAGCGAGAAGCGGGCAACGCTAAAACGTTCCAACTAAGAGGAAAATGGATTTCGATCCGCCGCGAGGTAAACTGGCGTCGGACGGCGTTTCGGTTTTACGCGAATCTCGTGGGGATAGAGGGGGTAGCTGGTCCAGTACCGGGAGGATTCTTAATCCCAGAAATACCCTGGAAGTTTGCAGCCGCCGGTAGCCAAAGCCGGCCGCAAAAGCTCGTCGCGTCGCAAGAACGAAAGCGCGGGAGTAGGCGAACGAGCGTCGGGTTGGAAGAGCTGGAAGAGGACGCACTCGAAGAGAGAAAGAGAGAGACAGAGAGAGAGAGAGAGGAGAGAGATCAACGTGTAAGCTCCTCAGGGTACTTACAGCGTTGCAGTAGTGGTCCCATTGTGCCGCAACGACACAAGTCCCCTCTCTGCCTTCCGGCGAACTTCTCCCGCGCCGTTCCACGGTCGCAGTTCTCGAAGAGCTGACACACTGCCGAGCAGAGCAGAGCAGCGAGCGAGAGAGAGAGCACACTCACACAGCGGCGCACAGAGCCGAAGAACGGCCAAGCGAAGGCATCAGGAAACACCGTGGCCCAGGGAACCACGATCCTGATCCAGCCGGAACAGATTTCGCCGCGGAACAGCCCGATAACGCATCGAGAGACGGTGCCCGATAAACCGAAGCGAGGATAGGCCGCGGACACATTCGCCGTCTATGGTGATCGAGGGAGCCGTGGCCGAGAGCCTTGCAGAGCGGCCATAATGCACTGCGGCGGCACAGAAAGGAATAGGTCAGCACGAGGCTTCAACCGGTGACCACTCCCCCTTGGTACCCCGCGCTCATCCACCGAGCGATCACGCTCACTTTACACCTACACCCGGCTCGATGCCTATCCCCACCTATAACCCAACCGCTTCGTTTCACCTGCAGCAGAGTCGCCCCTTTTTTCCACCTAGAGCTCCGCCGGCCCATGCCGATTCTCCCCTCTGGCCATTTTACCCTTCCTCGGATTTGTCGTCGTCTAGGGCCGCGCGCTTCACCCTTTGTCAATTGCCCCTTTCGAACAATTTGTGTACATTTTTATCTCTTTCAATTTTTATCACCTTTTTAAACGTGTTTTTGAAGATATTTCGTTTAGACCCAACCTTTTTTCTGACCATCACGATCGAGACCTCGCGTCTCCAACATCCCTACCACTCGATCCTGGCGTCAGTGTTTGCCATTCACTATTTGTTCCCAACGAGATCGGTGAAATAATCGGTATTTGGAATATTTCATTGTTCCATTAGTGCGTTTCAAAAGCAGAGTTCGCGTGGTCCTCCGTAGTGGCCTTGAGCTGGCCAGTTCGCTCTGTTCAGCTATAGCGCACCTTGCTATAGCTGAGTAACTGTAGCATCCGCCTCCGTAAAACTTTCGATTTTTCTGCCTCGGTGGGCGGTCATCCTCGACGATTTTATCAACAGCAAACTCCAAAATTCCTCGAACGCAACAAACTCCGCGAAACAACCCCCACACACCGACCCACAAATTTCCACTCGAATTCCATGTCCATACCGAAACCGGCAGCGCGCGGCTGAAAAGACAAAGTCGCCGGCACCGAACATTCTCATCGATTAGCGAAGCAAAGAGAGCTGTCCGCGTTGCTCCACAGAGCCGCATAGCTCAGGGGTAACAGCACGGTGCTCGCCGTGAAAAAGGAAAAGAAAGCAGCGTAAAAACCTCGGTGCAAGTAGGCGCTGCGACTTGCGACATACGCGAGCGCATTTCAGAAATGCAAAACGCACATGCACGACGACTACCAACGACGACGACGGTGTGCACCGTTGATGTAGTTCCTCGTACACACCGAGCCGGCGACGACGGCGACGTCCATCGATTAAGAAACCGAGAGAGCTACATATTCAATTTTCGATCCGAATTCAAGGTTGCGATAACGAGCTCGTTCCGCGGCGGCGAAATTACGCTCGCCGTGGGGTTTCCACAGTTCGCCGTTCGCCTTTCGAACAGGCCGACGGAAATGAAGCGATCACGGAGGATTGTCTTCTGGGCCCGCAGATAACAGAGCTCGGTTGTCTCTCTTTCTCTCGGCACCGGCATTCCGACGCGTTGAGCACGGCCACCGACGCCGCTGGGGGGACACGGATCGATAAAATCTCGAGGAATTTACGGTAAATCGTGCTTAACAACGGGAACACTTTATAAGAACGAGGTGTGTATGCAACCGGAGAGTGCCGTTACACGTTTTGATTCAACGCGTACACCGGCTGTTGCGCTAACTCGGGCTGTATCAGTATTCCCTCGATATTCGCGGGTTACACGCACCCAGAAAACGGTCTATCGCGATCGTTTTGTCGTATAATCCTACGATAAATCACTTTCTGCCGAGCAAGTGCAGAGGGAGCAGGAGATCCTAGCCGGAAGGTGTCTTTGACGTGGTTGGTGAGATGGGTGAGCTGTAATCTGAGGGTTGAAATCCTTCAGAGAACTATCGTTAACGCTCGTTACCCTGAATTGCACTCTTTCTCCGTGACTACTTTCACCTGGTTGCACGGGAGAAAGAGTTTAGAGCCATTATCTGTCTCCGAACCGCTGTACTCCGAGTTTAATGGGCTTGCATGACGCTGGTAGATTTGTACTGGGTTCTGTCTGCGCTTTGCGCGGAATATTCGAATTGGAAAATTGTTTTTGACTTCTTACTAATTTGAAATCTTCAAAGCTACTCTATGTCGACACTATTTATTGTTGATTTTACAAGAATCCGGAGAAGGAACAGATTTTGTGAAAAGACAGTAGTAGAAAGGGTGCAACCAATTCGTCTGTTCGCAATTCGGAGTCGGTCGCGTAACAAGTGAATCGCGAGGATGTTCGCTCGCGATCTCGTTGTCGCGAGTGAGTAATTCCCGGGCACACTCTGTATGCACGTATATATGCCCCTTACAATAATTACTCCGCTACCCGGTTACGTGGAGCCGCGCTCGCGACCATGATAAAACGAGAAACTGGTTCGAGGTCCACGCATGCGATAGAGCCGTTAACGATAAATCGAAATGCGCGGAGCCGGACAGTGGAAGACGAGGACGTGGTTCGGTACCTACGGGCTACACCTACACGCTCTTCTGAACGGGTCTCTGATTCGGTTCGTCTGCGTATAGGTATCCCCTCGTATGTGTATCATCCTCGTGCGTGTATCCATACCCGTACGTGTATCATCCTCGTGGTATGTGTTCGCATATCGATATCTTTCCCTCTCGGGGGAGCAGCAGGGATCTTCTCTCGGTTCGGGCCGCGCGTCACTCGGATTCACGTATATATCCCCCTTCATTCTCCTCCCCCTCCCCCGCCCTCCACCGTGCGTTTCACTCTCCCTCGAACCACCTTAATTAAGCGTTTAAGAGATGAAACTGGTTCCCGATGCTCTTCCTCCTTCTCGTTGTTCTTTCGCCGGCGCGGCGCGCATATGCTTACGGCGCGCACAGCTGTTGCGCTCAGCTCAGCAAACCGAGAGTTAAGTTGTCGGACTTTTGAGCACCGACGACCCGGCATTTCGATTGTCCTCGAAATTAATTAAACGCTACCACCGCGGCCTCTCGATCCCTGTCCCTTTGCCTCGTCTAGCCCGCCGACAATGGGACCCCGTGACGGCAGGAAGCGCGACCCTTCGAAAACTTGAAGTCTGCCCATCAGCGAGTTCTCCATCTCCTCCGTGAGTTCCGTCGCGTCGTAGAAACGCATCCCGGTTGAACATTAGTGTTAAACATACGTCAAATTTCGAATTATAACTCTACCGGTTACGCGTGCTTATTTGTGTTGGACGTACATACCACAATGTTGCCAATTAATTCGATAAACAAGTGGCCCGATTTCTTTCTTCCAGGCGTTGCGATAATTGCAAGTAATGAACAGAGGCGACGCTGTAATTGGCGAGTCAGTCAACTGCCTTAATAGCTCGACTAATTGACGCATATCAGTTGCGTTATTCTTTGTGCATCGAAGATACGAGTGTAGAATAATTTTCTATAGAAACGTACACAAAATTGGCAAAACAATGGCAGCGTTGGAATTCTTTTGATCAAGAGGAAATATAATTAATAGCGGCAGTTATTGAAACGATTCACGCGTCGTACAATTTACTCGA
The DNA here is from genome assembly GCA_963966675.1 of Lasioglossum calceatum. Classification (NCBI taxonomy): domain Eukaryota; kingdom Metazoa; phylum Arthropoda; class Insecta; order Hymenoptera; family Halictidae; genus Lasioglossum; species Lasioglossum calceatum. The sequence goes on along the minus strand of OZ016543.1, from coordinate 15,692,273 downwards.
AATTAATGGCAAATATATCAAACTGACGCTCGGAGCGTACATGTATTATTACCAAATGAAAAGAAGCAAAATTGAAAGGCTAACGTTTATAAATTCACGATGCGATGGTGGTGCGATCGATCGATTCACCGCGTCTTGATAGTTTTCGAACGTGAAAATTTATGTTATCATGTGATGACTATGTTATTGATGAACCAGGGACTAGCAGCCGGTGTCCCGCATCAGTGGACTGGTCAATTAGCATTGTATTTTTTTCGCGAACTCATTTTCTCAACGTTTACGCGGTCTATTACGAGGCGCCGTACATGCGCAATATAATACACGGAATGGGAATACCATAATTAGAACCGGGTTAAGCGAATGCCAACCGCTATCCTCCTTATCGGAGGCTCCCTCATCGGATAAGCTGTTCCAGGGGATTCCCATAAACAGTAGCACCTGCCAAGGCACATAGGAAACGTTACGGTGTGCGGCGGCGTGTATGTGACCGAGAGCGCAACCTGAACGAGTAAACACTAGTTTATTTCTTATAAGTTAATTCCGTAACTTCTTCGACGATCGTTCCCTGTCCTTTTTTCCCGTTATCACTCTCTGTAATGGGTGCCGCATAATTTACCCAGCCTCCTAATGGAGAAAAATGATCCCGCGAGCCACAAGTCCCTGAGCCAGTCCGCGGAGCCGGTACAAGATCGTGTGGTTTAACGATCATTATCGGGTTTTATGACTCAATGAACGTCGAATATGAAGTGGTCGTTCGAAACCGGCCATTAATTGCTCGTTAAGGAAATATCGGACACCGGGAAAGGGATGGAAATCTCGTATGCCGACGATCGTTGCGCGATCAGCGTGCAAATTGCCCCCGAATCTCCTTCCCCCGTATCTTATTTCAATCACTCCGCCAAACGTAGTTGAGTTCACAAAGACCCAGCATTCAGTTCTCTCCATAATTTTAGTGCGGTATCCTGGTAATAAGAAACAAGTTTCGGTACATTATAGCAATCCTCGATTCTTAACTTGCTAAAAACACCCCCAAATTTAATGCTTATCAACAGGACGGAAGACAGTCGAGTTATTAATTTTGCTAGTTGGTAATTTCGAAACTATGAAAAGAAAGTTTGTCGGATCCAGCGAACTGTAAATGATCACCGATGCGATCCAGCATTAATTAGTTGGTGTTCAGCTGAAATTTGAAATCGCGAGCGCAGCTAGAATATCACTTTACGGGAACTTTTATTAACCACCGCACCGGCGCGGCGGGCTGTGTCGCTCGAATGATTGAGCGCCCGGCTCAAATTTCAAGATTCTCCAGTGACCAAGTGCTTCCCTCTCGCAAAACGTACTTTATCCAAGCTTCAATCTCGGAACACTCGAGTTTCTCGAGTTGCCCCGCAACAGTATCGCGCGCGGATGAATAAGTGCTCGGTTAAAATATCAATCTTATCGAGCTACTTGAATACTTCGAGTGCTGGGATACTTCAGACAGATCCGATCGAATAAATCTTCCTTGAACTTTCCAGCCTGATGGTCCGTCAACCGGCACAACAGTATGTTCTCGTTACATATCATCAACTCCGGTCCACAAGGTAACGAGCTACAAGGGGTGGGTCTAACTTTCATTTCTTCGTTATGAATTCATATCTATGCATTCCATTATGACACCGTCGCTTTTCTACATTTCGAGCATGTATTCATTCGTTCATTTGTTAAATCATTCATTCTGTCTTTCTTGTGCATTTTCCCTGGGACATTCTGAGACATTAAAACTAATTCCGAATGACTAACAGGGCTCTATATTCGAACAGGACTGTCCACAGCCTATGTAAAATATAATTATTTGCGGAGGGGATAAATGTTAACTGGATTACCAGCTGCCCGCAGAGAAACAAGTCGCGGGTGCGATAAATATTCCAGTTAATAGAAATTAAATTAAAACGAAATTGGCCGAGCATCCGCTATCAAAGAGACAAGTGGAGCGAGGAGTAGACTGTTTATCGAGCATCTTAGCTCGAGCTCGGTGGAATAATTATTCGCGACGGAGTAGGGGAGAAAGAGCGAGAAAGAGAGGTAGAATCGTGGCGTACAGGTGTTTCGGTGGTCTCATGTTAATCAGACGAGTGTCCCATCGTCCTGCGCAACGAAAGCCGTATGCAAAACGCAATATTTTGCATGGTAGCACGGTTCCACGCGACGCAGGTCGCCGATAAGACCTTTCCGCACGGGCCACGTGCTCGTTCGCCACTTGCTCCCTGCGTGGACGCTATCAATGGAACAATTCTAATTAGAGGCAGCGTTCCGTTGCGCAATTCGACTTTCAAAACGATCGCGTAAGCGCCGCACGGCTCCCGGTCTCTTCTGGCCAGCAGAAGTTTCCCTAATCGACGGGGATCCTTCGGCGGCCGCTAACGAACCGCTAATTATTAATGCCCAACAAATTGTTTTGTCTACATCTCGGTAATTTATCGCGTATCCGCGCTGAGCGATGCGCGCTTTAATTGCTCGCGTTAATCGCTCGCGATCCTATCTGTACGGTTCTACGGCGCGCGTTCTCTGTTGATATTTGGGACTGGCACGCTCTCTATTATCTCTCTTCCTCTCTAATTCTCTCTCTCCCTCTCTCTCTCTATCTCTTTTACTCTCGTGCTCGCGTCTTTTTTTCAATATATATACCATATATGAAAAAGATACATTACTTTTCGTAACGGCGCGCAATTAATCGGACACGCTCTGTTTCCCGCGGTATCAATTAATGCGAACACTACGATACCCGGCCGAATCGCCGGAACAGATGTTTAGCGTTGTGTAAGCCAGTCGTTGCTATGTTCGCGAGTTTGTTGCGAATAGTATCGACGGTCCGGTGCGATACGTATTTTTCTTTCTTTCTTTTTCGCGCCGCGTCCAAACGGCTTTTTTTTCTGCGGAATTCTCGTTCGGCATTGTTGACGATTACATTGTACTGTGGGCTCTTTGTTTCTTAAATTGTAAATTGTACCTACACGCTGACGTAATTTGTTATCCTCTTATTCAATCTGAACATCCACCCACTCGTCGCTGCCATCAATCACAGTCGAGCGAAGAACGATTTTTCAGTCGCCGGCAGATAAGCCAGCGAAGAATACAGCCGACGGTAACCAACGCAATTAAGCGCACCTAGGAGATAATACTGTTTCTAGAGTCGGCGGGATTGCGTGCAAGAACACCAAGACGTGCACGTAATTAATATTTCTTTTTCTATTTCCAGCATCGAAAAAACTTATCTGCGCTCTCCGGTTACAAGAAGCCACTCGGAAATTTATTATGAGAGCCAGATTAGTGATTTATTAACTCGAGATCGACTCTTCTTGCCGACTTTGTTGCCGTTGAATTTATTAGCTGCGCGAACAATTTGTGTTTCCTTCCATTTTTATGGTGGGCAGTGTTTAAAAAATAGGGGTTGCACTGGCACCGTTCTAACTGACAAATCCCGAACAATACGCAATTGCCTTCATATCAAAAATTCCTTTTGCCTGCAATAATTCTTGAATTAATTATCTATAAAAATTAAAATAAATCTATTACACGTGCAATAGTTCCACCTCAAAAAAAGCTTATCATCGGCAGAAATTTTCAAACAAAATCAAACCTCATCCTCGGACAAGTAGTTTAACGCGTCCCCTGCACCTGCTATATTCCGGTCGGCAATCAGAGATCTACTTTTCGCGAGAGAGAAAAAAAGATGGTGGAGGCAAGGAGGCGCGATGGAGGACGCGCGGCGTGCAGCTTTCGCGGCTAGAGTCATATACGTGGCTCTGGAGCGGAGCTATTAAGAATCTTCGTGTAGCTAAGAATCGTCGGCGACACCTTGAGTATATTCCGCGGTGTACGATGTAATCTCTGTGTGCCATCGCGACAACCCCGGGGCTTAAACTAGGCACCGTGTAGCCCGATGTCCGGTGCCTCGTACGGTGTTCCCTCCTCCGGTGTTTCTTCGTCTCGTTCTCGTTCGTTTCGCCACGCTGGCGAAGGTAGTGACATCATCAGCCACCTATGTCCAGCTCGCGCCCCATCCGGCAGTCCGGGCACGTACGGTTTCGGACAAAACGAGCATTCAAACAAAAATATTGTCCGTCCGTCCCCGGGTTGAACTTATAAATCAAACGACGGACCAACAACGGAATCGCCGGTTCTTCGTTGTTGACCGTCCATTATCGTCCTGGGCCGTGTTCTTCTGGTCTCCACCCGAGAAGGACTTTTCATATCCTCCCTCTCCCTTTCTCTCTCCCCCCTCCCCCTCCACAAGTTTAACGTTGAATTTATAAATAATGCTCTTAACGAACGAGGGCCCCAAGACCGTTGTCATAATTCAACTTACAAATGAGAGTGGTTTCTTCGTGTCTTATCCGTTCCGAGTCGAATTCATTAATCGATCACGGCTAAGCGATATCTACTTACACGCGACTCTCTTTCTCCCTCTCTCATTCTCGTTTCCCAAACGCGACCCTCCCTGTGTACACCCCCTCATCCTCTTCATCTCGCTGTACCCCATTCTCGAACTCGTCCCCGTTCGGTATCGGTCTTTGCTCCGTCTCGTTTTGCTCTTGGTGTCGTCGTTTTCTTCCCGTCCGTTTCGCGTCCGTAAATCATCGACGCGAGACGTACACTTAATCGTTTTAGCGTAAACGTCGCCCGGTTTCCGATCCGCCCGGACCCCACTACCATCGTGATTTACGAGTTATCTCGAAACTGGACGCTAAGCTTTTCCGAATAATCCCCGGCGCTGCACACGGTAATCCCTTTCGTTCGACGTCCGTCAAATCCCAGACGCCGGATCACGCTCGCGAATGGAGTGAGAGCCTCGATTCGCATCGGTGGAGGGGGTTGTAGAACGGCGCCTCTACTATTCCAAACAACAACAACTCTTTCTTCCACAGAATAGTAGAGGCCAATACTGATGAAGCTACATTTCAACCCTTACCAGAGAATCGATTGTAAAAGTTCCTCTTCTTGTATTATACATTAATTGAGATTGTAACGGATGTATACATAGCCAACCATGCAATGACAGTTTCTAGCAAAAGGAATTTTTTTCAACGTTTACAGAGTGGAGGATGCTAAGGTCTCGCCATCGGTCGCGACCGCCGAAATCGTGATCGCGAGAGCACCGCGACTGTCCTGGGAACAAGGTTGTCCCTGGACAAGCACGCTTCTGGAAACATCGGAGCAGTGACCTTCGCCAGCAGAAAGGTCGAATTGTTGTACCGTTACGGCCGGTAAGTGGCTAGCTCATTTTGACGGTTTTTTTTCTTCCGCGCCTGTTTCGTCTCTTTACGACTGCTCGAATTTATGGGAACGGTCGCGGTTAAGGTCGTTTCCGTGCATTAACTCGCCAGGTAGGACAAGAGCGCGAAAGAGAGCGAGAAACGGCGGAGAAAGAGCAGGGTGTACAGGTGACGCAATTGCGGCTGACCTTGCTCCAAAAACATTTTCACACCCTCGTAGTAGCTACCCCCCAAGCGGACGGTACCCTTGGTGCTCCCTCCCCTAACTTCAGCACAGTTGTGCGTCGTCCTCTGTCCCGCGCGCCTCTCCGGGCCACAAAGGAATCCATTGTACTTTCAAACGAACCGATTTGAATATTTTTTTTCCTTCTCCTCTGTCTCTCTCCCTCTCGTCGCTATGGCTAAGGTCACTCGTAGGCGACACGGTTTTCGGTTGATCCGTGAAGAATGCGGGGAGCCGCCGCGCGATTTCAAGGTGGAGGCGAGAGGAATGTTCCGGAGGCCCGGCCGAGGAATCGCTGTTGCTAAACTCCCGCCCGAAGCCCGTGTTTACTCTCGCCGGTTGCAGTTTTTGAGCGGAGCACGCCGATTTATGTCCCCCAATTCGGGATTTATTCGAGCCGAGCGGGGCCTGCCGCGGCCGCGCGAATTTGCGAGACGGCCGATCGCAGAAACGCGAAGGCGTTTCAATTATTAACCGGACCCCGCGCACTGTAAATCGCCGTCCCCGCGAAGACGGATACTTTCAACACCGGAAGGAATAATTCCCACCTAATTGCGGCCGGCCCGCGCCCAGAGCGGAACACGATTGTCCAATATTTCAGCGATTTTCGGAACCGGACGCCACCCTTACGGATCGTAACTGGCTCCTACAGAGTCTATTAACACTATTTCCACTGCAATTTTATGTGGATCTGTTTCGACTTATTTGTTTTCGATTTCCTGAAGATTTCTGGTTTCATGTCTCATTTTGCGTATGAAACACCTACGACAACTTGTTCCCGTGCAATTCAGTTCATGCTCAGCAACCTAGGATCCCCTAACGGTACGCGAGCCGATCCGATTCGCCATGAACCGCTGAAAAATATCGTAGATACCGGCCGAGGAGTTGAAAACTGCTTTGGAAATTAATAGGCCGGCCATTAATCCGAAATATCTGCCCTCTCCCTCTATCGCGGGCGGCCGTTCTCTCGCGTGATACATTCGCAGTTTAACCACCCGATCATTAATTTACTTACTTTATGTAACCAGGCTGGCGAGCACCGACGAGCATATATTTCTTGCCTGAAATTATATCAACCGGTAAAGAGCCTGGAGACTGCTTGTCAACCGAGCTATGCGGCCGGCCCGCGCGTTACGTTTATCGGCGCCGCAAACAAAATATTCAAAAGTATATTTAGCCGGGCGCAATAAAATTGAAATATCGCCAGCGCTACGGAAGAACATGGTGCGGGTGCTACCGTTGCCGCGATTTCCTGGCTCGCTCTCGAAGACGAGGAGGCGGTTACACTTCTTCGAGGCTGGCACAGCCGCGACGTGAGCCGCACGTGCTGCGATCCGACGGCAGCCATAACTGCCGAGAGCACGGGACGCGTCGTTACAACGTGAGAATTTCAGCCGTGCGTCGACACTATGTAACATTTCGGGGATAAACGTGCACGACAAACAATCCACGATGTATGGAGCCCTAAATTTTCCCGGTCCGCAATCCCTATCTGGTCCAGAACCTCAGAATTTTAAGCCGAGGACTCGGACGCCAACGTCTGCCCAAGTTGCTACCCTTTTGTTTTGAAGAAAAGGACCAGCTACGAGGCGTGGCTGAATTATTTACGGGAATGATTAAGACAGGTGATGTATGGAGCCTCGGAATTGTCCATTTCGCAATCTCTATCTGCTAGAGAATCTTAGAATTTTCAGCCACGAGCCTGTCGAGTGATGTCTCTTTCAGCGTTTTCTAGAGAATGGTCGGAGAATATCGTATTCGACGAAGTTGGAGAGATTTTATGAAAATGTATGCTTGTGTGGGCATTGCTGAAATGATTGAGACAACTTATCCGCGATATATCAAGCTTTATCTTGATCTCCATCTGGTCGAACATCTCAGAATTTTAGATCTCTGTTTTAGTGATGTTTCCTTGTGACGCCAGATTTTTCTGTTGTAGGATGGTTTGTAGGGAATGTTTTAATTATTTACTGGAGTGACTAAAGAACATTCAGTCTTTGTCTGTACGAGAATCTTAGAGTTTTCTGAGCCACAGACCCGTCCAGCGGTGTTTCTTGAGGTTGCAACCTTTTCTGAGGAAAGGTTGGGGACCGAGCATATTCGACAAAGCAATAGATGTTTAATGAAGACGCATCGTCCCGCGGTAGTAAAAAAGAAGAGTAACGGGGTGTGTTTGAATTATTTACAGGAATAATTAAGAGCACGTGCAAGTACCGAGCGCTCGGTCCGCTCTGCGTGATATACAGTGGCCCGGTTTGAGTTATCGAATTCAATAGGAATACGCGAATACCTCGCGGCCGACTGGAAGATCGGACGAATTTATGCGAGCAACGCGCGGCCGCGCAACCCCCGACCGCCATTTAAAAATACTATCTGCCCGGCCATTTATCAGGCTTAACTGTGTCTTGAAACCGTTACTTTTTATTGAATAACGTATAACACCTGTGAAAACACTTGATTCACCGTTCGCCGATACACATCGCGGTTCCGCGGTGTTAAATTCGGGGGTGGGTACGCGAACATCCGGGGTTGGAAAATATAATACCAATTGCGGCGAAAAAGCCCGAGAAGAGCGCTCGGTTCCCGTATTAACGGATGCTTCGATAAACGAAACGAGATTTGCATTTTTGCGATTGCATTGTGCACGGGCCGTGCAAGCGATCGCATTTTTTTATTTAATTTTATAATCGATCCGCTGAAGAGCGCTCTAGAGTGAAACTAAAGGTACAACTTTAGGATACAGGTTAGAGGATACGGTTCCAGAAAACTCGGATAGCTTATCGTTGGACCCTTTGCACTCCAGAACAATGGAACACGGGTTCAAGGGGGTTGATCAGCGGCCGAGGGTGCACTCTTCGGTAACAGGACGGTGGTTCTCTGATAAAGCGCTCGCAATCTCCAACCGGAGTTGATCCAAGAGGTCGCGGGACCCTTCATCATCCTGGGTTTGTTAAGTTTCGGGCATCACTTATCTCTCGCGTTGCCCGCGGCTACTCAGTTTTAGGGGTTGCGACGGCCGAAATGGCGAATGGAAGGAAAAGGACCTAGAAGTGCGTACAAGTGTGTGTGTCCCAGACGGACTGGGAATGATCAAGTATCCCGGGGAGATAAGAGTTGGCTGATTGGGCCTGTACTTTTATGTTCTCCAACTTTAATTCAAAAGACTGCTCCCAATGTAGACCGGAAATCAGAGGTGCAAGTGACAATCGGAAACGGAAGATTGCATGCTTTTTGCGGATCTTCCCTATCGAACTTCAATTTCGTCCGGCGCGCAGTGTTCGAACCCCTGCGTGCCGTTCGAATGGGGTGGTAAAGGGAGTTGGAGGGTGTTGTACACGAAGGGGTAGAGGGACAGACAGAGGGCAGGAGGCATCGGGTGACGTCGCGACGCCTGGGGCTCTGCGAGCAAGTTCTCGAAAGTGTCGGCTAAACTGATATGAGAAATGGTCGCTTCGTGTTGCCCGTGGGGGATGAAGGAACCCGACTACACGCCTATACGTTACACGGTCGGGAAACGTTCAGGCAGCTATCTCTCTCGCGCGTTCCGAAACCCTCCGTTCCGATACGATATTTGCGGCGATACAGGCTGCCCGACCGAGTTACCGTCTTACGCCTCTTTTCGAGCCAATCCCCGCTCTGCCGGAGAATCGCAGAGCGGGAGATTTCGCAGCGAGATCTCTCGCTCGCGAGGATCGTGCGGAATATTCGGGCTCGCGTCGGTTGATCCGGTAACTTATTGTCGGGATGAAACGGTTCCGCGACCCTCTTGCTCCGGAATCGCACCGCAGGGACGCGCGCGCGAGGCTTCGCCAGGGGAGGCAAAAAAGTATCGCGTTGTCACTTTGACAAACTAATTACGCCGACACACGCGGCGTGCCGAGGGCCGGCGGAGAGAAAGAGAAAGAGCGAGAGAGCGCCGTGCAATCATCTCTCCCGCAGTTGCAAAGGGGCGGTATACATTTTAACAGGGTCGGCGAATTAATTCGGAACTGTAGTTTAATCCAGTTGCAAGTGCTGTCCGAGTTGCAATCTCCGGGCTGCGCGGCCGAAATATTCCCGGAGAGTGGCGGCGCAGACTTTCGAAGAACATTGTCGACAAATTGTTCGGATGATGGAGGTCCCAACTGGGACCGGGAGAATCGAACGAAAAGCGGTGTTCCGTATTTTGTGGATCGATTCTTCGGAGAAGTTGTTCCGAGGCTGGGAGACAAACTCCGAAGAAAGGATCGAGCCTGGCGATAGAGGTACGCTGATTCCACCCTTAAGGGATGCCGCACGGACCCGCGAAAGGGGTTACGAGGCGATCGTTGCGGGAAGAGGACGAGGAAGAAAGTCTAAAGAGGGTTGTCTGGTGGGGGCAAAGGAACGCTTATCACCGGCTGCAGCCGCACCGACCGTCGGATCCTTATTTATGGTCCCCGTCAGGCGTCGGTGCGGTACACACCACCTATTTCACCCCCGGGCCTCGCGATACCGAACTCACTTTATTTTCGGGCCGGGTTCTCTTCCCCCCCTTTTTCCCGGGGAAAATCGAAGGCAGCCGGTTCTCGGCCGGGATCGATCCCGGTGACAAAACAACGCATTAAAACGCGCTGGAAACACGCCGAAGACACACACGCACACACACGCACACGAACACACGCCAGCCGTTCTAGCTGGGTGATTTAAGGAACGGCCGCGGGTAGCGAACAGGCTCGGGCCCCGCTATCTCGCGTAACACCGTCGACGGTGACAAGAAACGCGTCCGTAAGAAGAGGAAACGAGCAAGATTAAGCCCCAACAAGCGTCCATTGGCGCGGCCAAGATGAGCCCTCGGCTATTAGGCCCGCGATTATTTACCATTTGGCACGAGTCCTGGTTTCGCGGGCCGAGTCCGCGAGAAGAGCCGTGCACACACCTCTCGAGAGCGCAACCAGCCCCGGGTAACATTTATCGCGGGATGTTATTATGCCGTGGCGCGCGAAGCGTTACAAGCGTATCACGTCCGGCCGGTTATAGTTCTTCATTAACGCCGGCCGTAAAACACCGGTTTGACAGACCGAGATACAAGGGAAAATTGATGTAAGCTGCCCGGTCCCGGAGATTCGTTCCCGTAATTGATATCTGTACATACAGCGCGCGCCCGCGCGCGAGAAAGAGGCTACGCGAGACTCAAACGGGGGAGCAAAAAAGAAATATCGCGGTGGTTATCGGGTTGATCGCGGGTGAAACCGCTTCATGGCGTGCGTTCACGCGAACACACCACGTGCACGCGTTCGTTCGTTCATTCTATGCCCCGGCGGCGGGAGTATCGTTGAGTAGCACAGAGCATAGCAAGTTTGTTTCTCCGAGGAATGAGGAGTATAGGTATCACAGGTGCGGCGATTATTTCGAACGGACGGTGTATACCCGGCCAGCAGCCATCACTCGGTCCTACGGCGGAGCATGTGCACTGGGCCAGCGTTTTTGGCGGGAGGGTATTTTTCGCGACGACACCCACGGACGCGGCCGGTTGGATCACTCTGGAGTTCTATGGTTACTCGATTTCGCGGCGGGATCGTCCGGGATCGTGGTGATACCCGCGCGATACGCATAAGTATCTGAGAACGATCACTTACCGTAGCGGCAGGTCGAAGGGAGTCAACGGAAGCGGAGTGCCGTCTGCGGAATGCTAGTCCGCGCCCGTTTCTTGTAGCTCATGATAGCGGTCGTGGATCAGACCGGAACCGGCGGCTGCATCCGGAAGTCTCGTGGCGGCTGGTTGGCTCCGGGACGTCGCCGAGCGGGTGTCGAGTGATCTCGGGGAGTCGGTTCGACGCGGGTACGACGGCCGGGTAGGCTGATAGATCGGAGGGAGCCGAGGCGACAGATTTTTCCCGAACCAGGGGTTTCCAAGTCGCGCGAAATTCGAACGAGAAATCGGCGGAGTGGCGCCGGAGAGAAGACGGCCTGGCACGAGATCTCGGAAGATTTTGGACCCGAGTGAACACCGAGGAGAAGGCGGCAGCGCAGGATCGGCGGCTCTCTCCGGAACGATAACGCGGGTACGAGGAGCCACGTGAAGTCGAGGGCTCTTGGTGTGGTGTCCACCTCCTCGCGTGTTTCGCGGAAGGCTCGCTTTCGAGACGTCGGACGCTCGGTCGCTCGGGTGACGCTCTCTCGCGGGCCAAAGCAAACTTGTCGGATGGCAATACGTGAGTTAAATGTTCACCGCGGATGGTTTACGGCCCGATAGTCCCCACCTCGTACCGCCACGCGGCGCTGCCTCCGTTCTCTCTCTCTCTCCTCGGTGGCACTCCGCCTCTCTCTCGTTCGCGTTTTCGTCCCTGTCCAACCGGCCAGAAATTCCCCGGGTGTCTCGCTCGCGCCCGGCACCGTTCGTTTCCTCTCTTTCCCGCTCTACGGCACTCCGGTCTGGCCCTCGCGCTCTCTCAGCCCGTCTCTCTCGGTCCCGTGGCCCCTCGAACGCTCCTCTCGGCTCCTCTCGACTCCGCACCCCGTCCCGGCTGTCCTGCGGCCAGTGCAAAGGCGGGGAATCCGGCCCGTTGGCGCGACAAAGAGAACCGCCGACAGAGAGAGGAGAGCCGAGCGTGAACGGAGATCGCGCGATTCCGGGGCGCCGCGATCAAGACGGAGACGAACGATCCCACGCACACACACACGGCTACCCGCCGCCTGTACACCGATGAGACGGGGATTTATATGCAAGGGCGTTGTTAATGGCGGGAGGGGGCTCGGCGTAGGGTATAGGCCTGTTGTCTCTGTCCCCGCCCGTCTCCCTCTCTCGCTCTTTCTCCCTCGCACTCGCATACTCGCCGTCTTCGTTAACCTCGTTACTCTTCCTACCGGCTATCAGTTTCGTCTTTGTCGTTCCTTGGTCTATCCTTATTTACGAGAATCGGCGCTCGGTGTCCTCTTTCGTCGGCTACGGTCGGCCACCTCCTTCTAACCAACGCCGCCGGTTCCCCTGTCTTTGTCTTCGCATCCCTACCACGCGAACCCGCGGCAGGGTACTCCGTCCTTCTCGCGGCGTTGCGCGCCGCCAGCCTCGTACCCGCTCTCACGAGGATGGCCACGGTGACGTAAACCCGGCCACGTGACCGAGCGCGGGCCAATCCCGCCCAGCCGGTTTGAATCTCGCGGGCCAAGCCAGACCCCACCTAGTGGCCCACCTTCAGGCCTGGTTATCATCGCATGCACATGCAGGATTGAGCCATTACCTGGTGCTTGGCGTTATAGGTATAATTATATAGCGTCGCGATACACATCGAGTAATGGTGATTTGTGGCCGCTCCTCCGCACACATGCTCGGATTCTCGGTGCAACCACGTGGTCGCTGTACCCTGCGCACCCGCTCCACTACCCGACACTCCCCTCTTCATCACCCCCGGACGATTTCTCTCTCGCACTCTCGCTCTAGCTTTCTCTGTCTATTCGCGGCTCTCTTTCTGGCTCAACTACTTCTCCCGCCGCTACCGGAGACTCTCCGGTCGCTGCGCGAATTATCGACGCGCAAGGAGTATGCGAATTTAATTACTCTCTTATCTCGTTCGGCTTTCCTGTTTTCACGCAGACGCCTCGCGCTGGACCTGCCTCGTCCCGCAGCCTTCCTTCTCCATCTTCGTTTTTCATTTTATCATCCTCGCTACCCCCCTGCACACCGCCGCGCCGCCCGTTGTCCCTCGACGTTCACCTTTTGCTTCCACCTTTAATTGCACGGATCTCCGGCGAGCATCGCGAGATAAGTGGAGATTTGTTAATCGTGAAATTAACGGTGCTCCGACGGTTGATAGGTCATCTCGCGGGCCGCGCGACCGGATTCGTCGCATTCTTCTAATTTGTACCCGCTGCCACGCGAGCCTGCCACCCGGAGATTAACGGACACGAACGCCTGCCCGTTCCGCGGGGTTTCGATCCGAATTTCTGCACGTTTTTAATTGGTGCCTTTCATTCGTTTCCTCCCTTCATGCTGTCCTTTGAAGTCAACTGAACATTCTTGTAGGCTTGCACTAAACTGCGGTCCCTTTAGAATGTCATCCCTGTATGAATGCATCCTTACAATTCCAATAATTGTAATGAAACTTTGAAACTGGTGTTTTTGGCCGGCAGTGGTAGGTTCAGTGTTCAAGTACCAAGAAATGGTACCTAACGCTGAATGGTCCTACGACAAGCAACATTTTTGGATGATTCTAAAATTGGCCCCATTCTTCAAACATTGAGAATTGAATTTCCTGTAAGAGAATAAAACTTTTGAACATGTTTCAAAGGAGCCACTAAAAATTACTATACCATTAAATGTGTTGGTATCTAATCAATTACTAAACATTCAAGTATTAGAGGAGAAAAAGATATATAAAAAAACTTTTTAAAAACCACGCTTATATTAAAATGCACTAAAAAGGTGAAAATATTTTTTTCCTGGTTCTCCATAAAATACCGAATCCAGTTAAATGATATTTTCCCCAAAATTTTAAGCAATTAGTTCAAAATTTTAATACAGAATAGTGTATACAAAATTTCAGCAAGATTGGACTATGGGAAGAGGTTTCAAATTCGATTACAAGATTTGACGCATACAACAACAACGCGGCAAGTTAATATAAGCGTGGTAAAATGATATGGAAGTGTCCAAGGCTAGGGGAATCTCCTAACTCGGAAAGTCACGCGTTGCATTCGCTCGAATTCGCCGGTAGAGTGAACTCGCGTCGAAATTGTGTTTCGTCATGCGGCCAATTCCACTTCTGGCAAATTTAAATCGAGCCCGGACCTACCCGGCGAATTTAGAGTCGGCGGGTACACCGTGTGCGTGGTCACGGCCGATGGGTAGAGGGGCCATTCTGATGTTCTCGCGCGAGTACCTAACCCGTTGTCGAAAAACTCGCGCGATACATCATCCTCGCGTTCCGTTCGTCAGCGTGGTCGAAGAATATAAAAGCGGCGGAGCAACCCGTGGTCCGATCTACGTCGCCCTTTCTCCGGCTCTTCGTCGTCGGCAATGAACAATTTTTGAAGAAGATACCGTTATTATGGCGCATGACGCAACGAATGGTATCGACAAGCCCGATATATTGGACGATAAATAATGCCGCGACGTAAAATCAATGAATCGTAGCCCCGGCTCCTCTCCTTTCCGTTTCGCGTATTTGTTTCGCCGGACAATATTAGCTCCGAAAAAGTCCGCAAAAACACGCGAACACGCGGAATAAATATAAACGGGCCGCTGCCGACCGAAGCCGCTTGAAAAAAAAAACAAAAAATAACTTGCACCGCGAAGATATATCACGGGTGCCTTTTATTAGTCCCTACCGAATTACATGGGACTATCGCTCTCGCTCCCTCCCGCGCCGTCACAATTTCCATCCGTGCACCTGATGCCGTGTATATCCGTCAAAACTTATAAATGGCACTCGAAATGAAGAGCAAGGTCCATTAAGAAAAACCGCTCCAAGGGTTGCAGTCGCTGGGAACACTCACCTGCTTCCGGTGGGTTTTCGTGAGTCAAATTCATTCAGGCCCGCACCATATTTACTTCAAATCTTACAAATTATATTTAAAATTGAAAATGTACTCGTTACAAATTCGTAGACAATTTAGAATTGATTGTGCGAAATGTGTGAAATGTAAGTGCAAAGTAGATTTGTATAAAAGTAGATTTATATTAGGTTGTAAAGAAAGAAATGCAGGATTTTTATTCCTTCGTTTTAATTGCAATTTTATACCAATAAATATTTACCTTAATTTAACGAGTTATATGTAATTTTAAAGCTTGCTTTAAGCTCTACTTAATTATGATTGTGATATTTAATTTTATTCAAATTTTTATTAAATTATATGGCTTTTATTTGAGGATGTCAAAACGCGATTTTCGCATTATTTTTTTCTATGAACATTGTGCATTTGTTGACACTTGCACCGCCCCATACTTCGTTGATATTCCGAGCCGCTTGAGCGGCACTTCGGCTAGTTTAAACTCATAGAAAAAAATAATGGGAAAATCGCGTTTTGACATCCTGATATAAAAGCCAAATAATTTAATAAAAATTTGAATGAAATTAAATATCAAAAGCATAATTAAATAGAGCGTAAAACAAGCTTTAAAATGACATATAACTCATTAAATTAAGGTAAATATTTATTAGTATAAAATTGCAATTAAAACAACGAACAAAAATCCTGCATTTCTTTCTTTACAATCTAATAAAAAAATCTTAGTTCATTGGAAAATTTTTAAAACACGATTAAAATGAGGACAATTGCCAAGTGTCAATTGGATTGTACCATTGGAAGAGAAGCAGTAAAAGGATAAAGCGGTTGGGGTGCACCGGCCACGTGGTTTCCGGTATGTTCGGGGCGGCTTAGGTTGGGTTAGAAGGTCTAGGTACGTGTTCGCAGTTTGACGGAATGTTATTGCGGCCATAATCGCAGGCGCCAACAGGTGCGAGCTTGCACAAGCCTACCTCCGGGTGTATTGGTGGGCTCGTA
Organism: Lasioglossum calceatum; assembly: GCA_963966675.1. Lineage (NCBI taxonomy): Eukaryota > Metazoa > Arthropoda > Insecta > Hymenoptera > Halictidae > Lasioglossum > Lasioglossum calceatum. The sequence goes on along the minus strand of OZ016543.1, from coordinate 15,676,334 downwards.
GGAGTGTATCGGTGTGGCCGGGGTATACCTATATTACCGCCATAGGGCAATAAAGACCCCATCCCTATAATCTGTGGCGGAAACAATAACTAAACAGCCGGCAAAGCCGGCGAACCGGTACTGACCCAGTACCAGTCGTTCATAATGCTAATGGCCGCTCGGCTGTCAATATTTTGACAGGAAATTAAGATGTGTCGGTTTCACATCGATGCCTGCTCGGTTTAACTACCTCCCTCGTTCCCGATTTCTCTCCTTAAAAGCGAATGAAACGCGGGAAACTTGGAATAACGCCACCGACGTTCACCGTCGCTCTTTCAATTTACGTGCTCGGTCTTATCGCTGTCCAACACACCAAACAATACACTGAAACAGTCAATTGTATACATACTTCAATTATTTATTATATAATTTAGTTGTTGAGGGTTGAACTTGAAATTCGATTTAAATTTTCTTCTTCTTTCCAGAAAATTATAAAAATTTCTAATTTTTGTAGATTTATAAAAGAGTTTGCATGATTTACAGATCGCCGTTGTCGAAGTATCTTTTGGAAATACGGAAGAAAATATTCCAGAAAATCCAACGGTATTATATAAGATTATCTTCTGGATCGAAAGGAAAATATTGCTTCCGGAAAGATCGCGGAAATACTTGGAAGGCGATTTCCTTTCGAACGGATCGTATACGTTTCCGCAACGAAAGAGATGCGATCGGGGTCGCCACGTGAAAGTCAATGTCGCGTTCAAGCGACTCCGAGGCGCATAACTATTGCTTAGACATTTATTCCCGATCGATCGGCCGTCAACATGCAGACAGAATATTAATCGCTGGTTTCAATCGGCGTTGTACCTATGTACGGTCTACATTATTGCAATTGTAGAGATGACAGGCTACTCCGGGTACTGCAACTTAATCGGATAAGCCTCCCACATTTCTATCGCCTGTTCGAGTGACGTAAAATAAATGTCTCTCTCTTCTAGAAAATCATTAGGGATGAATAACTTAAGAATTAAGTTGTTTTAAAAGTGCACCAAATTTCCTCCCACATTTCTATCGCCTATTCGAGTGACGTAAAATAAATGTCTCTCTCTTCTAGAAAATGATTAGGGATGAATAGCTTAATAATTAAGTTGTTTTAAAAATGCACCAAATTCAGAGGTAAAGTAAATACAAATTTCTTTTTCCTTCTAGATAATAATTAGTAGCGGATGTTTATGCAAGTTTAAACGTATTCTTCACGAAACCAGGAAGTTTCGCGACCGTTTTTGACGCGATCCGACTGGAATCCCCGGAATGAGCGGCATTATCCGTTAGATTCCACGATCCCGCTATTAATATACATCAGAGGGGACGACAAGTGGGTCAGTGGCGGCCCCGCGCACGCCCTCCTAAAACCCCAGACTAACTCCCCTCGAGCCGCGAAACTCCCGTCGATATCTTGTTCAAGTTTTTATCGCGCGGTCTCCCGTGTTATTCGGCGAACTTTCCGGTTTATGGGCGAATTTCAGCAAGCAGCACGGCTTTCGTTGGTGGCCGACGCAGGCGTGGATCATGTGCGTGGCCCTCGGCGCAAACGATATTCCTGTTATTCATGCAGTAGGCATGCGTTGCATTGGCTCGCTCCTCGCATCGTTACTTACTTCGCTCTCGCCAACAACTTCGAGAAGTCCGAACAGAACCTGTTCCCGGGATTATGAGACTTCCGAAGTCCGTCGTGACGCGACGAGTTCAAGTTCACGCGGCTAATGAAGATATATCGCGCGTTTCCTACCGGGAATGTCGAAAATTTTGCTTGGCCCTTCGCGCGACACGCTAGCCGATACAAATCATATTGGGAAAACGTTTAACACTGAGCCTGACACTGATTTCAAATTTTTACGAAATGTCTTCCTTTCATTACTAATTTGAGCCGTTTGACAACCATTGTCATCATAAATGTATCAAATCCTCAGTCGACTAATTATGGAGATGTCGAGCACCCTCCTACGTGAGCCAAGCAGAAGTTGGACATTTGGGGACCCCTTCCTGTTAATTTTGGGAAGCATTTACGGAGTCCGTGTCGGTATTGCGGCCCTTTGAGCCGTGGGAGACACACGTACAGGCGAACACAGTCTCGAGGTGGCTCTGTGTACAGGGAAGAGGATGCGACGTATCTCCTGCCTCGATCTACTTCCTTATCGCAGCGAAATTGTCCTGGCCGGCGTGGCAGGTCCCCAGCCTCTTCCTTCCACCCTCTGGCAGCCGAGGAGAGAAAGAGAGAGAGAGCCTTGTAGAGGGAGAAGCTGGAGAGACGAACGAAGAAAACGGGTGGGAGAGAGGATCGTACATTACCGCACGCGAAAAAAGACCATCTACAGGACGTTTAATTTCCGAAGCCCTTCCGCCAGCTCCATTCAAGGCGTCTGCGAATCCACGGCCCGGGCATGAATCCCGTCATTCAGCTGCCCTACCCCCGTACAACCCCCTTTTTCTACGACGCCCTGCCCTCTCCTGCCTAGAGTTACAGCTGCGGGGCACGACGGTGAAAAGCGTGGTCGCGGGCAATCTTCCCTCCGATACACCCCTTCGACCAACGTCTACCATAGAAAATTCTCGCCGGAACGGGCGCGAACCGAGCCCAACAACCGCACGATACCGCGCGCGTCTTTGTCGGCGCCGATACCACCGCATCAGGCGCCCTCCTTCCTCCACTATCTTGCCGCAACTGACGTGATCGATGAGCCTCCAGCTCTAAATAACGCGGGTTTTGAGAAGCTTCTAATGTGGCTACGATTTTTGCTCGAACCCGCTCACGCTGTTTCTGGGCACAGCGATTTCTACCAATTTCTGACGAATGTCCATTGCCCGTCTTTCCACCTCATTCATTTTTCATCGTCGCACCGGTGTTATCTCAAGGTATAAATCAACTTGTAAACTTGTAAAAACGAGCAACGAACGAGGTCAACGATGACCATTCGATAAAAACGAATTACAACGGTCATACAGGAAACACCCTGTTTGCAATGCGCATAATACAGGGTGAACCACGAATCGTGATCGGTAGAGATTACTGATCAGGATTCGTGGTTCACCGTGAATAAACGTTCCTACAAATGTTCCTCTTTCGGTTTTTTTCCTTTTGCAGAAACCGAGGTTGCCGAGCAATAAAGTCGGATAATCATTATTTACAACCGTTTCAAGACCGCGAGCTGCTCCGAATAAAATAGAAATTGCTCACCGAAAATCTTTATCTTTATATCGTAGCAGATGGTAGCAGAACTTAACAGTGATCATACGGATAGCATTCAATTCGATTTATGAGCCCGCTGCGACACGTCGAAGTAATGAGCATTTTAAAATCGCAGGCGAGCAATCGTCCGGACGCGTTCCCAGCTTATCGACGCGAGGGTATCGGTGATCAGTTCAGCGATGCTATCTCGCGGAAACACGGTTAATTTGTTCGCCGGCGTTCCCGGATCTTATCTTCCCGTCTTCATTCGCGAAGCGTCAGCACTTTCACCTGATCGGAGTTGGTATAGTATAGTATAGTTGGCCGACGCGCGAATTCGCGACACGTCCCGGCGATGCGGTACTTCCGCGTCGATCGCTCGTCTGTCTGGTTAGCCTAAGCAATCCGCTAACGTAAATCTTCGAGAGCCGTTCGGGGAAAAGCAACCGTCTTGGATGGGGACCCTCGGCGGAGTGTTCAACAGCCCGTAAAGAATACGCGACAGCAATTATTCCCCTCGCGACGCCTGTACGCGTAATCAAGCTAATCCTGCGGAGAGGAGGCGCACAGGCACCCTTCGACTTGGCCACTATATTTGTCAGGGGTTGTTGCTTAAAGAACCGTAAATCGCTGTTCACAATTTCGGGAAAGGGTGCTGACGATGGTGTTAGCAGTTCCTCTCAATGAGGTGCTGTCTTTGTGCTGTTGTCGTATCAAAACTGTCTTTATTTCGCATAATATACTAAACCAGTTATACACCGGATCTCTAAAAATCGCGAGCACCGGGCCCATCTGTAACAATGAACGGAAAAGTTCGTCCGGAATCGGTCGCTTGAGGCCGGTGCGGAGGAAATCACGGAAAAATCGAATAATTTAAAAACGATACGGCGTTTCCGCGTGGCGGAACGAGCGTTAAAATCAGGAAACCGATAAAACACGGCCGCGAAGTTGAGCGTATTCGACTAACCGGGGCAGGGGTTGCGTGGCCGTATAAAAGCCATGCGCGAGACCGTGGCATATTTATTTTCCGTGCCATTTAATAGCCGGCTTGCCGCGACAAGACAATCACACGAGTTTGGAAAATCGTCGGGCTAACTTAACGGCCCTATAAAACCCGAGGGGCTGGGGGGAGGTTTCTAGGGAGGCACACGCGTGTTACCTCTCTCTGTTCCAACCCCCCGGACGACGGTTTTCCACCCCCGGACGCGAAAACTTACCCCCAACGGGCTCTCGGGCAACGGGACGATCCCGGGACACTCCTTCCGCCACGTATATCCTCATTTGGCCGGCGGTGTTTTACAACTCGACTCTCGTTTCACGACCGCTAAATGTGATGGATGCCTAGAACTTGCACGGACCCACAAATCATAAAGGGCGAGAGCGCGAGCTTCGCTATAGCGCAGGGGAACACCGCGCTGCACGCGAACAACGCGGAGAGGCACGCTCGTTATTCGCTGAAATATATCGCGTTACGCAGTTACGCAACGGAATATAACGCTTCCGCGTTTGAGATATCGCGGCGCGGAATGCTCTCTGCCGCCGATTAATTAAACCGCCGGCGAAAAACCAACCGACTTCCGCGAGCAACAAGCGGACGATTTTGCGTCTGATGATCTCCGCGACGCGCCCCTGCGTCCGCAGGCGCGTCAAATGAAGCGCGGCGGCTTCGGTAGGCAGTCTATATTGCACATCGACCAAGTCTTCATCTTTCTAAGAATTTCTTCTAGCAATCTTCTAACGATCACCGGAAGGGATCCATCAATTTTCTTCTGAGGTTGATATTCAAAAGACAATTCCGGAAAATATTTTTGACAAGACACAGTTCTCCAATATTATTTTTCTCTCCGGCTACAGTGATTTCTTCTTCCTACGATCGAATCGATTCTAATGTCGGATCGGATTCCTGGTGGTTCCTCGATCGACAACCGATCTTCTGTGGTTCTTTTGTTAACGAGTGGCCACAGTGGCTACTTGAGAACGTCCCTGACCAAGGACAAGATTAACAGCCGCGATGCCGCGCGCATATTAACGTCCGTCTGCGGTGCCATCCGCGGCCGGACCACGGAGACTACGGCACTCCGCGTCAAATCGCTCGGTGAACCGTAACGCGACCGTATCGCGACCATCACGGGCCGAAATGGACCTGGTCAACGAGCATATGGAACTATAACTGCCGAGCTGCCGCGCGACAAAATGCGGCAAAAGTTCCTCCGGAGCTGGCCCGTTATTATCGCGCGATTACCGGAAGTTGTGCAGAATACCGTCGCGCGCGTCACTTGCGAACTCACCAGGTGGAATTCGTTATTAAACTTCGCGAAGACAGCGAATGTTGAAGGAAGACAACACGCAGAATAATAAAAATACATATCCTGAGATTTCCACAAATACCCTTCAGAGAATAATAATATTGGGTTGGAGACAAAGTTTCTTCGTATTTTGATGCAGAAATGAATCAAATTTTTTCCATATTTTAAATGAAGTGTATTCAATCAAGTATGTGCTGATTTGATCGACCACCTTTTGCCATTTTTGAGGTAAAACCATAATTCCGTCACTGTAGAACTTCTGTGATTTCTGGGCGAAAAACTGCGATACGTGATTTTCACAGACCTCTTTTGAAGTCAACTTCACACCATTAAGAGAGTTCTGTAGAGACCGAAACAAATGGTCTGATGGTGCAATATCAGGACTATGTATCGAGTGGATACTTGGATACAAAGAAACTTTTTCCCCAATCCAATATTTTACAGTACCACCGGCGATGAACAAAATCAAATGAAAGCAACAACGAGTAAATTGTCACACGGTAATAACGTTTCTCGGGCGCAGAGACACGGGTCACCGGAATTTTTTCGGTCGTCACCGGGGCGTCCCTACGCAACGGAACTTCGCGGCGTCTGTCCACGTTATTTACGGCTGCGAAGGTTCGCAAGAATAACAGCAACTTGGCGAATACTTGCGCAAGAGGAACGCGGTGGTTGTACCGCGGAGAATCCGTAGCTTTCGCGCAATTATAAGTGCAGGTAATTGCAAACGGCCGTAAGTTCGCAGGAAGGTGGAGCGATACCTTGTAAGGTATCCTCGGCTCGTTGGAAACTCGAAGTCTTAGCCGTCCGAAGTTGGACACCCTCTGAAAAGTCGAGGGAAGACCCGAACTCCGAGTGCGAGAGGATCTCGTGCCGTTTCGGGGGGTCCTTCCGGCCAGATTCATTAGGGATCTTGCTGATCCTGACGGTGTTTCGAGCGGCCGCAGCCACCTTGCCCACGAAATTTATCTCGACCGCGTAAACTTTGCTCGGCCCCTGTAAACAACAGGCAAATCCTCGGCCGTTTAAACCGTAGCCACCGCTTCCATCCCCGCAAAAGCAGAAGCAGCAGTGTCTCCTCTCCATCCGGCGAGGACGTTTCCGGCGAACCGATACTCGGCGAATGCATCGCCGCTAGCATTTTACAAAAATCGCTTCCCCCCGGAGACGTGATTCACGATCAAACTTCTTCCCCCGCCGCTTCTTTTATCTGGCATCGAAATTCGTCGAACGGAAGTTCGAGAGGCCAGAGCGACGGAGAGAGGGAGACTTGTATTTACCCCGTCGGTAAATCAGCCGGCGAGCCACAGATTACGCCATCCCCCGACCATCCCCGTCGTCAAACTTTTACGTCGTTCGATACGTTAATCCGCATTAGGAGCATCCTGCAGGATCCGTCTATAGGACGCGCCGCAATACAAAGATGCCACAATTTATTCAGATTTTATTCGATTTTTATTATAATACTCTAATGCAAGCACCTTTACAATATCAATAATTGTGAAATCAAATATCTGAAATCCTTGGCCATTTGGACCAAAGGCTAGAACCGCCGACCCCGATGGTCACGAGACAGCCGGTGGTGGCAGGAAAAACTCGGCGTGCAACATGCTAGCGAAACAAGTACGCGGGTTAATTTGCAGGGTGGCGCGGGTATGCGAGCGTCACCGGTTCGGCACGGAATAATAGCGCGGCGCGGCCGATAGATCAATTCGAAAATGCCGAGTTAATGATTAGCTCGCTCGGTCCTTGGCAATTTATCGGCGAGCGCTGGTAACCCGGTGCCGGGAGTGACTTCGATAGTTAATTCACAGATAAGCACGCATTGAAAATGACAGATCGCTCTCGCTAGCGAGCCTGTGCTCGGCTCGGCGTTGCGCGCAGAGCGGCGCGAAGCGGCGTTGGTTTCTCGCGCGCATAAATAAAGGTGGCGGACCGTGGAATCATGGGGATCGCGAGGTGCCCGACGAAGACGACAACGACGACGACGACGTCATCGTGGTGCTCGGTGCGATATGTAGGTAGGTGGATAGCATATATATATATCCCATGACTCTGGCCATGAGAGTCTTCAACCCCCTTTCTCTCTCTCTCTCTCTCTTTCCCTTTCCTCCCACTCGCGACGGAACGACAGGCTCTCTCGAGCTGGCTAGGGGCAGGAGGAGAGAGGCAGAGCGAAAAACAGAGAAAGAGTATAAAGTTCTCTGGACACACGGACCCGACGCATACGTAGTCATGGTACCCAGGTATGGCGTAGTGGCGAGGCGGCGTGTTGGTAGCGATAAATCATGGGTTACCACATTGTAGCCCAGTAAATCATCGGACGCGGGGAACGCGAGAGCTTCCCAGCGTGAAATGAAACGAATTCATCTCTGTCAGCCCCCACTACCTGCCCCCCTAGCCGCCTCTCTTTCTCTCCCTTTCTCTTTCTCTCCCTCTCCCCTCTGCCCACCCCCTTTTGCTCGCTCGTTCTTGTTCTCTGTTATCTCCTTCCTTCTCTCTCCCTCTTTCATTCTCTCTCTCTCGCTCTCCCTCTGTTTCGCCTCTTTCTTTGTCCCGCGCATTTTCTCTCCCCTCCGGCTGTCTCGTTTCACCTCATCCACCAGCTACACACCATCCCCCGGATCCGCCGCCCACAACCCCCTTCGCGCCCTGCCCTCTCCTCGTGTTTTCTATCCTTCGCACGCAACTGGATGGGGTGGATACCCAGCTATGTATACCATCGGTCCCGCACATATTTACTTTCCTCCCGGTTATACATAATACTCGCTTCTTCCACATACCTACCCTCGTCACGCTTCTTTCCAGAGAATCATCTAGAGTCTTTCGCACGCGGGATTCCTCCTCCTTCTTCTTCTTCTTCTTCTTCTTCTTCCGCTCCTCCCCCTCAACACCCGTCGTCTCCTCTCATCTCTCTCCTCTGCTTCTCCTCGCCTTACTACCTCGTCTTTGGATACCCTTCTTCTCGCCATCGCGCCGAGTGCCACCATTATTCTTTTCCCAACTATTCTTCGGGACCGATACCGACTCGGCTACGCCCGCGTCCGTTTTCATTTTCGGCCCCTGGGAGGGTTTATTAAATCCCTCTCGTTCTCCCTCCCACTCTATATTTTTCTCTGTTTTTTCTCTCGCTCTTTCGTGTCCATTGTCCCCGGCGCTGATACGCGAAATCAATCGGAAGGGGAACGATTGAAACCCGCGACGTCACCGACGTCCACTCCATTCAACGCGTAATCACGTCCGACCGTTTCGGACCGTATTGTTCTTCGCCGCGTTCATAAATCAGCTGACATTTGCGTGCCGCCCGAAAGACAGCGTTTCGAATCGCGAGAATAGAGCACACCCCTTTCAGCGTGCCAAAAGGGCGGGAGGCGTAGGTCAGCCGCCACCCCTTTGGTCCAACCACCCTACGAAAAAGACACTTGAGCTGTACTTCTCCCATATAGCTGACTCCCACTTTTCCGCCCTGTCTGTTCATCGTCCATTCTCTCAATTTAATCGATCTATCTATAACTACTTAATCGATCGTATAACCACCATTATTTGGAATAAATCCGCGGTCTGAAGAAATTATCTGTGTGACTCAACCTAATAATTTATATATTCCTCTTGAATGTCGCTCTCGATAGGGGGTGCGTAAAGTGAGGGCCTACAGACAATTAGACGCATCATGCTCAACCCCTAACCCGTCACGTGCCATCCATAAGACTGTGTCATTTGCAAGTTTTGTAGTGGTTTTACGGTTTTAATTAAATTTGTGTTTGTCAGGGTAGCGACAAGAGGGAAAAGGATCTTTGACCCTTGGATGTCTTCAAAGCAGTGTCCTTCCGGGAACTTGGGTCTACAATTTATATAGTTATATTTATATTATTTATTTTATTATTTATTTTATTATTATATATTTATATTTCAGTTTTTATTTGAATATCCAAAGGGATAAATTCAGTTGGTAACAAATTGCTCCACCTAAAGGGACCGGTCAATGACAGTCACACGGCGGGCTGAGGGTCGATAATGAATAAAACCTAGGAACCATCTACGACCACGGACCTTCGTGCCCGCAAGTGCAACAATCCCCGAAGGTTCTGGCCGTCCATTTTGTTGAGAAACGCCTTCGGTGCGCGTTGATTTTCTTTCCTCCGTGACGTTAGGTCGCGGCGTGGGCGGGGGGATGCACGTCGGCACCGCAATATTTATCGTAATTTGATACAAGCGGGCCACGGACAAAAAAATTGCTCCCAGCAAGAGCTGTAGACCGGCTACCCCCGTAGAGGGGGATGAAAAGGGTGGGGGCTAGAAAGGAGAGCCATAGATCGCGAGCAGCTCAGACGCAGCCGCGCCCCCGCCCTTCTCTCTTCAACCCCCCTTGTGACTCGACTCGCTATCGTCCGATACTCCTCCATCCCCTCATCCCTCGGTACTCGAACTTTTCCCTTTTTCCTGCCTTCTCTTCGCAGCTAACCCTCCTCAGCCCACCCCTCTTTTTTCCTCCCTCATCGCTCCTTCGTATTATCCGCTACCCCTGATCCGGCATTCGATCATCTCGTGTAAACACACCGGTGACCGATGACTCGCGAAAACGAGCCGGATTCCACCCCCGAACACCAGGGGTTGTTCTAATACCGGACACGTAAGGCTTCTGATAGATCTCCCTCTTTCACGATTTCTTTGGCTGCTACTGTCGTCAGAACTATTGTTGTCCAGAATTTGATTAAGGACACAGGAACTGGGGCAATCGTAGGGGGGTTGAAATAGTAGGAATTATAAAAATTATAATGAATTATAGTAATGAAAAAATTTTTTTTTAATTTTCACGTGTATATGTGTCTTTTCATCATTATCATTCATTTATAGAAACAAAAATTTTGTTGTTACTTAAGCGACACAATGATCAATCGTACGGGGTTAATTACAGAGGATAATGGCGAGTATATTTCAACACCTACGCGATATATTAGTTAAGGTCCGTTTAATGATCGGGAACGAGTTCCTTCGAAGCCGAACTGACGACGCATCCGGCCAGCATCCTGTATTCCATCAACTACGTGTCGCTATCCTCGAAATATTACCAAAAATCATCGTTCCCGGACCCGGGCCGATTAAATCAAGCCGAATTACAGGGGAGCGGTGAGCTCGCGAAATATTTGTCGTCGTCAGCGGCAATTTCTACGTTCGTCCAAACACCGGACCGGGGCATTTCCGCGTGACTATTTCGCGCGCCTGGATTTATCGCGAAATTTACGATGTAACGGAGCGCAATTTCGGTATCAGCCCCGGGGAGCTCGCGCTCCCGTCGAGCCTGGCCTCCGAAAGTGTGCGCAAAAATGACTGTCCCCCTTCACCATCCCCTGGTGACAACAAAAAAAGGAACTGAGAATACGAGAACGACGTATTAAATTGCGTCGCGTCTGCGAGTTGCCGGAAAACGGGCCTGATTAAACAGAATTCATCTAACAGTAGAATTTGTACCCAATCGTGAGAATTTGTCGGACATTTTTGATTTAGTGCCACTGGTAAAAAACATTCGACTGAAATAACAAAGTATACGAACGCTTTTATTTCTCGATTACAAGTACAATTGCTGTTAGAGTATCGAGTAAATTAAACTCTCCTCAATACGACCATCAGCCTCCCCATTAACCCATCATCACGGTGCACCTGCGTGCAATTTAAAAACTGTAAACCCAGAAGGGGTAGTCACCCTTCTCGCTGGTCAGGAGTTCCGTCGTTAATTGCGCGTCCCGGTTTATGGGTCTCCTAAATCATTCGACCGAAAAATGTACAATCTCCTGCCGCACATGATATCCACCCCCCGCAACCCTTCCACGTCACTGTTCATCCCTAAAACATAGCAACCGGGGAAACCGTTGTTAAGAACTCGTGGCTTCTTCAATTAAAAATGAGATCGACGATGAAGAAAGGGAAGAAGAAGAAGAAGCAGCGAAGAAGGAGGTAAGAGGGACTAATAACTCACAGAGGGAGGGCGAGGGGTTGAACACAGAACAGTGGTCGACGTAACGCACGACTGCAACTAATCCGCGTAAGGTCGTTGGTCACGGGGAGCAAGAATGCAAGGAAGTAGTGCACTAATTAGGAGTCACCTCCATTTGTTCTTTTATTTAATCAGTGCAGGGGGGGGGGGTTGGTACGGAGGGTTGGAGGGTTCGAGCGAGGCAAACAGAGGCGGAAAAGCCGGAGCGGAAGCGAGAAAGGAGGAAAGAGAGGGGGTGGGTTTCTCGCGTTGCGGTGGCAGACTATTACGGGACTCCCACATAAATTGGATTGTCGCTCGGTCCAAATGTATGTAGCGATAAATCCAGCCGGCAAAAATAATGGCGACTCATTTTGTAAATGGCGTAAAACTTAAAATTGTGCCGGCCCCGTCCCTGTGAGTTTTATGGGGGGTGGGAGGGGGTCTGACAGCGTCGCCTATCGCAATCGGTATCAGCGAGCCGGCTTAGAAAAAGAGATAGATAGGATCGGTCTGAATAGAATTGGCTACGTGAGTAAAGGAAAGAGATTGCTGGGGGGGATGAGCCCGAGGGTGGTTCGGGGTTGCCTCGCCACTCAGCCAATAAACCGTTCTCCGGCTTCCTTGCGCGCTGGCCATCTTTCTGCCCACCGCGGGACGCATTCGAAATTGACTAACGAGTCGGAATATTCCAAAACAAAGACGTTAGGGCAAACTGTACTATTGCTGGCACTGCAGTAGTTATTGACACTTTTGATTTGAACGGCAAATATTAAGAATTCCTGGTATAGAAACTCATTTTATATTGCTTCTTATTTATGTTTCAAAGCAACGTTGTAAGTTTCCATAACAGAGTTCCGCATATGACTGTTAGAAACGCTGGTACAACATGTAAGACCGACGGTATTTTATGCACATGTGCTCTCTATATTCTTTTACTCTTTCTCCTCTCTCTATCTCTCTCTCTATCTATCTCAAATGTAGGAACAGTTCAAAGAGTGCGCTGAGCATGCAAAGCACGCTCGATTTCAATTAAAGAAAATATATTTTCTTTACACATATATGCGGTGTTGCAAATTTTGTTCTGAGTAGAGAGGGTGACGGATGTTGCTGGTGAGCTAATAAACCGTCCTCCCGTTTGGAAATTGCCTGTACCCGGAATACTTCTACAAAACAGAATTTATTGAAGCGAGGGTAGCAAAGGATTATTTTGGCGATTCGGCGGCGCCAGGGAAGAACGAATTGGGACTCCGCGGGGATAATTTGACGATCCCGCGGGCCGATCGGTCTGTTTCACCCCTGACGCGAGCCAGAGCCCTTAACCCCCTTCGAATCTCGTGACTATCTGCGCCGAGGACCAAACCTGGTACCACCTTTATAGCCGACTTCATTGAACGCAGCGCGCGTTTATCTCTGAACGTGTACGTCATCCCCTCCCATGGTTGCTCTGCTTGGCTGCCAACCCTATCCTCTCACCCTCTGTCTCTCTCTCTCTCTCTCTCTTCCTCTTTCTCTGGTTCGATCTCTTCCTGTCCCCTTTATTCTGTCAACGTGGCACTCAGCCGCGGTGCATCTTCCCGTGGTTCGATGGGGAGGAACTGTAAAGCTCCGGGACGCTTCGTCTTCATTTACCAATGCCCAACATTGATTCTCGTTCTTCTTATTGCCATTGTCTCGAACCGGCACTAAGTTAAAGTAAGGGATGGCCTGTGGCGTTATTTACGGAATAGACGAAGCTGGAGAGCGGCCGCGGGGTCAGATTTTTTATTCCGTCGCGATCCGTGGAAACGAAAATTCCCGTCTGGAAGCGTCTGGTGCGTTCCCAGCTCTCACTAGTATATATATACATGTGTGTATGTGTGTGTGTGTTCTGAAAGAAAGAAACGAAACGGAACGAAACGAAACGAAACGAATCCGCCTCCGAAGATCGAGCGCCGGCAATCCCGTTTCTTTCGGGGCCGCGAGTGTAATAAAAGCAGCCGGGAAAAACGGTAAGAAAACCGCGCTCCCGAGACAGATAGGAAATCTAATTCCGGCGAAGAGGGTGGCCCGTCCAGATCTCGAGGATCATCCCTCAGTGTATTATTTATACCGGCGCGAAATTGGTGGCCGGGCACGCCAGGCACGCTCGACCGTCTCCGCCCCGGACACCGGTCCAGCAATGCTCGTTATTTTCTACCCTTTCCGCCGCGCAAAATTTCATATATGGAATGCTCGACGCGCTACAACATTCTTTAAATTAATATACACACAACCTACGCCGGATGGGCTCGAATGTAATAGGTTAATATCCACCGGTCGCCGGCACTTTGCGAGTCAATTTCCGACGACATTACTCTTGCTCCCTTATTGCGGCCCACCATTGCCCAATGATGCGTATAAATATTCGGTTGTCACACACGACCGGAAAACCTAAGACGTAAATGTTAACTCATCAATTTGTATAAAAAAACATCGAAAAATAACTGTTTTGCTTGTTATTTCATCGATCTTTTACACTGCGTCGATTTCACACCGAGGGACAGATTCAGTTCGTGAAATGAGGGTCGGATGAGGGTTAAAATCGACTATTTCAGCCATCGAAGAGACGGGCCGAGGCTGCCAGCAGCATTCTAACCAACGCGCATAGATGATCGCGAGGCAGCTAGCGCGTCGGAGCTGATCGAAAGCCAATAATTGGTATAAACCAGTCCCCGACCGGCAGTTTCCGTGGCGATCTCGTTTCACGGCTCGATTCTGTCACGAACCGAGCGAGGAGTTTCGGGACCGCATTCTCGCCGAAGGGATAACTAGAAAACTTCTTTTCCTCCGGTCTCGAAACACTTTCCTAGCCCCCTCGTCCCTTCGAACCCCACCCGTAAGGCCGTTTATCCTTTATACCAGTTGTGCGAGCGTAAGGACAATGAGAGAGAGAGAGAGGGGGGGGGGGGGACGCAGAGAGGACGGAAGGGTGGTCCAAGAAGAGAGTGAGTGAGAGAGAGGGGGAGGAACAAGGGTATCTTCGCGGTGCAGGGACGTGTTCACCCAAATGCGCTGTTAAAATTTTGGACACAATCTCACCATTTGTCTTGAGGGACCTGGGAATAAATCTCCGGCGGCTCAGGCGGACTAAGAAAAACGCCTCGCCCCGCGCACACGTAACTCTCACTCTCTCCGTCTCTCTCTCTGCATCTTTCCCTCCGACTCTCTGTCTCTCTCTCCCTCCAGCCCCTGTTCGTGTGGATCAAGCGAAGCTGGTGCCGGTGCGCTTGTCGGTAGCCCCGGGGGTGTTCCGGGCTTTTTTATTCGCCTTTTCCTTCATTTCGCCAACCCCTACGGAGCCCCATCTAGTCCCTTCTAGCCAAGAGAACACCGCGCAACCCCGTTCGCCCACCGTGTGTCTCTCGCCTCTCGATCCGCAACATTGTTCCGTCAATAAATCATAATGCTCGTATTAACATTCCTCGCGCTCCTTTCCCGCCGCGATGGATGACCCGTCCGACCCGAAACCAACACTGCAAAAACTTTCCGCGATCGAGCGTGGGTGGCGGTTTGCGCGAAGTAAGCAAACCCCCATCGGGGTCGTCCAGAGGGGGGAGAAATCGAATTGGTGCCGCGCCGATAAGACGCGCGCGCGAATCGTTCAATACCGGAGACCTGTTATTACCGACTTTTTCGTTTTTCTGCGGGCCGCGGGAAGCACGAACTTGCTAAAACAGGCTACGGCCGCGCGCGCGCGCGCGCGCGAGAATATTTCATTCCCCCGGCGGACGTTCCGCCGCGGTAAATCAGTCTTCGCCCGGATTCGAGACTTCGAGACCCGGCTACGATACCGATACACCGAACCCGAGATTTTTCGTATTTCTTCACCGGTGGTCCGGGCCCCCGGACCACGGGTCGGAAATTAGTTTAATGAGCAGCAAACTCTTCTGGACGATGCAACTGTTTCGCCGACCCGGTTGCACGAAATTCGAGCCCCTGCCCCGGGCGAAACTGGTTGCTGCATTTGCCGCGAGAACATTATGCACCGGGGTGGGTCTTATGCAACGATTTCGGGATCCTTGGGAACTCGGTTTTCGAATACATGAATTTCTAAGGCTCGATTTTGAGGTAGAGGAATTTTGATGAACATTTTTTGTTGATAAAATTACGAACTTCGTAGCGAACTCTACAGTACACAAAGTTGAAGAAAATAATTATTCAAGGCTCACTCCTGTCTCCACGAGAACCGCCTCTCGAGCGAGCATAAATACTGAAACCGGAGCTCCAGGAACATAATGATGTATTAATCGTGGCGGAAGATAAATCGCAGATGAGTCACGCAAGGACTTCATAATTTAATGACCGGCGACGCAAATTTGGGACTCCGGTGAAATTCCGATATTTATCGAACCCAGGCAAGAGCGGCTGAGTTATTCGGCAAGGTTGCAAATATGATATCTCCATTCGACGTTGCAGCTTCGTCGCATTGCTCGCGCCACTCGTAGGTGGTCGCGTGAGTCATCATTTCAACAGCAAATCATTTTTGCACCTCCTCGAGTTAGTCGAGTTGTCTCCCAAGATAAAAGCTCGATCCGTTCCCGATGGCTCGTCCTTCATACCTATTCGTCTGGAGAAGCGTTGTGTAATATTTTATGGGCTAGCTAATAACTCAACACCTACGCGATAAGCACAAGGAACACCCATTAGGCGTATCCGACCACCGTGGGTAAACGGTAGCACGCCGCGCGACGCTAAATATTTACGTGTGCATTTTCAGTTTGATGTTGGACAACGCAACTAGTCGAGAGGCCAAGGTCGCAGTTCGGCAAGCAGAAACACATCCGTACCGTGGATGCGACGATAAATCGCGGGAAAAATCGAGAAACGCATCGAAGTCTCGGCAGTCGGAAGACCGTTTTCTCTTCGCATCGGTCATCGAGGATGCACAGACCGGAAGCAGCAGACAAAATCGCCGTGGAACAGCTCGGGTAAAAGACGAACGGATCCTTATTTCGGCAGCGTCGCTTTATACGGTGATAACTCAGAACGCGACATCACCGCGCGCGGTATTCCCGGTTGTTGAAGAGCGACGGCGTGAAATATGCGTCTGGTGTCTTATTCCTCAGCCCGGTCGGTTCCTCGGGAACGGGAAAAGGCGACGAAGAAAGCGGAGGAAGAGGATCGCCGGCCGCGGGGGTTGTTGCTGCTAGCTGGAAGCGGGAAACGTCGTTATTGCCGGCGTTGCTGCGAGCTGCTCCCGAGCTCCGCGTTCCTCCGCGGACTTACGATTATTATCGCGGCCGTGCCCGGCTAGTATGGTCGCGAAATGCGGCCGCTGTCACATTATAGTTTCGACCGTGGACATCAACGGTGGATGCTCCACTGGCCACGCGACGTCGTTCGTCCGCGACCCAAGACTTTTCGCCCGATTTCCCGGTGCCCGCGTCCACTCGAATATCCCACGGTTTCCATCGGACACCCACTGCCCGCGCCATTGCTCATGCAATACTGCCCATAAGTCACCGGACACGCTGCACGTCAGCAAATATGCTCTAACTTTCCGTTTATTCAAACAGAAGATAACGGCGGCCAGACAAATGTTCGCTGGCGACGAAAGATTGCCGGACGCCGGAAGGGGCTTGCGGAGGTCGTGCTTTTTTCAACTGCACCGTCGACCATTCAGGCAGTCTTCATCCCTTGTGTATTAGCTGGATTGGTTCAGCCCTCTGCCTTTAATTGCAATTTTTCATGTTGAAATGGAAGTTCAACAATTTTGTTTTGAGACATCGAGGTATATATTTTATTGGATGGAAAGAACGTGACTTGAATGGACTTGATGATCTAATAATTAGTGTAAATGTTCTTAGACTACCACGAAGACCTGACGAGCAGTCAGAACACAGTTCCAGACTGATCTGAAACGGTGAAAATGATGGAAAGCGTCCAGAAGGGTGCATAAAGGGCAGAAGGGATCGTGGCGTCGCTTCCTCGCGGTTCATTTCTGTTCCTTGAAGTGGGACGGTGGGTTCCATTAGTTTCCGGCATAATATTGTAATTTGTTCGACGGCGAGGCACGTTAGGCGGTAGGCGTGAGCTTTTATGCCGCGCAACGACACGAGTCAGTTCTTCATGGACGATGAAAGGGAGATTACTTCGCAGTGGTTGCTTTAGGAGAAGGGCGGAACGTGTTCTTGCATACATTGAAAATATTCTGGTTCGGAGTCCTCCTCGTAAACCTTCCTCGCGGCTGTATGTACCCAATACAACGCGACAAGCCCGCGTAAGGGAGTAATGTATGCGGTTCTGGTAATGCACTTAGGAAGATAAGAGTTTCCCCACTTATTCGGGGATATTACCCGGCCACCACCGGAAAAACCAACAGACGCTGCAGAAAGGACAAAACACTGCCTCTCCTCGCGCGCGCGCGAGAGAGAAACCTAGGCGCTGCTGTCAACCTGGCGGAAACGATAAGAACTGCTCGGCAATCCTCCCGTACCGAAAAATGGATCGGATCCTCTTTAATTACCAAGCCGACTGACTAACCGGCCGTGCTCAGACCCGAAACGATCGCAGTAAACACTAAGAAACCAACCCCCCAGAACGCAAACAGCTCGAGGACAAAGTGGCGGCGAGGAGCTGAATCGGCCGGACCTCGTTTAGCTACGGTGATGAGGGCTTTTAGGGGATGCGAGGGACTCCGAGGTTTGCCCAAGGAATTTCCGCCCGGTAATTTCCCCGCAATTTCGGTTTGTTCATTATAGACTGCTGATCACCCCTGTCTACCTGTTCCGTGTTTTTCGTGTGTTATTGAAATTGTTCAAAATATGCATCGTCCAAGGCTTATGGTTAAAACCTGCACAACTGTGTCCTGTAAAAAATATTCTCTGTCAGCCACGTTCAAGATTGATCGATCTCTGCCATTGTCCTCTTGCACCTGAACGATGGTGACTAAAAAGGGTTGAAAAGATGAAGTCGCGGGCTCGGTAAGATACGGGACGCCCTTGAGCGGTCACGCTCAGACAATGCAGCTCGCGGAGATGCATCATAATCGGAGGGCGCAGGGACCTCGGAGGTGTTCGGTTCATTATAATGAAGCCCGATAAAACAATGACACCTCCGCAACGCAGCGATAGCAAATCGAATGTATAAATTGCGCCGGGCCACGTTGAAATGTGGAGGGATCAGACGAAGGGATAAAGCCGGCCGAATCGGGACGGAGGAGGACAGAGTCATGAATGATCAGAACGATGGAACGAGAGGAAGAGGAACGCTCGATCGTCGAGAGAACGGGGGCAAAAGGGGCGGGGGGACGAAGGGGTTCAGGGGGGTTGGAAGGATCATGCACGCGTACCACGGGGACGAGAAACGGAGAGAGAGAGGAGAGAGAGATAGAGGACACGGGCAGAGTAAGTGTTAGTGGCTCGTCGCTTCTCCATTTCAAGCCTAAGCGCGGCCATTCATCAGGATTTCGGCGCGCAGACGTGCTTTATTACTGCTCGGTCGAAATTGCTATCCTACGACTCCATTCCGGCCTGCGAGCTTGCATGCGCCGCTTCCCCGACGAGCCTCTCTCTCTCTCTCTCTCTCTCTCTCTCTCATCCTCTCGCTCTTTTCTTCAGCATTGCCGGGGCAATGCATTAGAAGCTCATATAAGGTTCAGCCACGCGCTCGCGGTCCAAACTCTTAACACAGTCCGAACGAAGTTAATCGGATCCCCACCTGGCCACGGGGCGGGAAATGCAGCCCGAAGTGCAGCGGGTTTTGGGGTGGGTGTCTGAGATGGGGATGAGGCTGGTGGAATGCAGCGGGAAGTGTTCCACGCGATTAGGTTCGAATTCGAAGCAACCGAGACTGCGTAAGTCAAGATTATCGATGAAAGAAGCGTGTGAAACATGGACATTCTTGTTGGATTATTTTCTGTGTTGAACTGGATTACAAGAATGGACATATTATTTGTAACTTCAGCCAGTTTCTAAGGGGAGCAAGATGCTTTTATTTCGTTCCCGTCTCTTGCAATCGATGCAGACTAATTATGAATTGAAATCGTACCATCCATTCTTCGCAAAAAGAACACCGTATTTTAGTAATTGATCTGTTCCAGTCTTGATGTAAAAATCATTTAATGTTCGAATTGAAACGTGTACGTTTCACGCTCGAGTTCGAAGGGTTTTCGCGCAGTTTCTCGCCGGAATGAATGAATCTATACGCTCCCGCAGAAATAGGATAGGCAGGGCTGAAAAGAGGGAGGTTGGCTGGTGAAGCCCAATAAATCTGGTCATCCCGAATTGAGAATGTAAAATACATGCGGTCCGCATCTGCGCGAGCGTGAGCGCGCGCCCCGAGATTTATCAGTACCGTGCTTTCGATGGGCAGGTACTGCCTCTAATTTATTCGTCTGTTTCATGGACTCGGGGGCCCTGATATCGCGGCGTCTTAATTCGAACGATTTTGTCGAGGCGGTACCGAGGCCCGACTCGTTACACGCTTTAATCATCTTCAACCATGATGCATCACCCTAATTTCTTCCCTATATAACGCGACTCTCGAGCTGCGAAGAAGCAGGTGGATCCACGGGACTCGTTGTACAGCTCGACAAATTGCTATCGATGAAATATTATTAATCGCAATGCCCCGGCTACTTTCACGTTGCCACCTGGTCACTCAATATTTTTAATAACAGGGACTCTTGTCCCTTCGTCTTATTGACCGTTTCCCGCGCTTTGACTTTCCATGAAAACAATCTTCCATCTGTCTATAAAACATAAAACACTGTGTCGGAGGTCAATTTTTGTGCACGTCACATGCATCTGGTAAACAATTCAAGCATTCGAAGTAAAGAATTCAAAGTGAAATTAAATTGTACAGAACGCTGCTAAAATATGGATTTGTTCGGAATTGCATGGACTGCTTTTATTTGTGGACAATTGAGCAGAAGGCTGCTAGAATATGTGCATGTTTAGAATTGTACGAAATAGTTCCATAAAATGTCTGTCTTTATAATTGCACGAATATTCCTAAAATATGCATTTCTCCAGAATGATGTTTTCGCAGGTGTCGGATTAGAAAATGAAAGACGCGGACAACCTGTTGTCTGGTGGACGAGAGGGCGATCGCGTGGCGTAATTAGCGGGAAAAATGTCCGATTATAATATCCGTCGGAGGCGCAGAGTACAGTGGTAGGTTCGCGCGGAGGTTACAGAAGGCAGCTAGTACCTATAGCGGTAACTTCGGGGCCCCTAAATCAGCCTCCGTGTCGTGATTCATGGAGGGCAACCTCCCGGCCCGTTCCCCTTGCCGATCTCCTCTTCGCCTAACCCTCTTCCCCACCTGTGCTTCCTCCTTACTCCACCCCCTTTCCTCGCCCTCTCTCTTACGACTCCTTCGGCAGTGACCTCCTGGGCGACCCTTTTACCTCTTGGCTCCTACCTACACCCTCGGACCAATCCACGATCTACACCTTCGCCAGGATTGCGCCACTTTCGGCCCATCCATTTTTCCCCGATACTCGCGATTAATTTTCATTGGAATTCCCCGCTCGGATAGTATTCCTCCCGTCGGGATTTCGCGACTCCTACGTCGGCGGATCCACCAGACACCCTCTCTCTTTCTCGTTCTCTCTTGCTCCGTTCTTCTGCTGGAATTCACCGAAAGTGAATAAAATAGAGCAGAGGCTAAGAACATGAGATACCCATTTTATTTTTTGATGCAGAGGGTCTCGGAGTGGTCGTAAATAGTAAAATCCAATGTAGAAGTTAAAGGAATTTTATAGAGAATGCTCTCTGTAAATATTGATACTGCACATCTCACGGAACGACAATTTGAATGAAATAAAAATAATCACATATTTGTGTTATAAATGCACCAAATCCACAGTGTGGAGAATGTAATAATTAAACTGCGGATCTTTATGCATCTATAGGAAAATTGAGTAGATGAAATTTATAATTGTAGAAAAATTTTTTTAATCGAAGATGTCAATATATGATTTCTCCTCTATTCAAATCAATAAGAAAGGAAATAACATTTAATTTAGCTTCTACTTCTTGCAGTCGATGCAGACAATTTTTATTTCGCATACAGATCCGCAGTCTAGTAATAGTTAAACAGCGGATGTTATGCATTTATGACATAATTGAGGTGCCAGTTAGAACAGTAAAAACATCAGGAGAATTTAAACATGTTAAGAAAGAAAATAAATGACTGTTTCATTCTAGTTTGTTGCAAATCAGGTAGAAAATGTTTATCTTGCATAAAGATCCGCTGTGTAGTAATAATTGTTGGCCGTCTCTAGAGGGGTCGCATGTTGCTACCAGTGAGAACGAGCATAGTTGCCTGGCACTTCTTTCGTTCGCTGGTTGGCTGGTCGCGCCGATGTTCATTTCCATCGAAACCCGCGACGCTTCGCCAGAGAATATTCAGCGAGAATTTCGCGATCCATCGTGGCCAGCGACAGACGAAACGGATGGGCCACTTTTCGGCCATCGCTTCTTCTTGATGCCCAATTAATTCTCGTCCCGCTGTTTCGCCGGTGGATTTTCCTATCCATCTTGCTCGGCCGGACCCCGGCCGCCGTCGCTGCTGCTGGCCGCTGCCGTTTTATTGGACAGCATTATTACGGCGGAGTCGCGGGATATGTTAAATTGTTTGACCGTTATTTGTGAGATTCCTATTGGGAACCGACGGGACAATTAACGCGCCGATTCAAATGCTCGTATAACTTCCGATGATGGCGGACGCGTGACGGGAAGTGCATCATGGCGCCGATCCAAGAATACACGTGAAATGTTGATCTCGTTACGTACCGGATCGTCCGAGGATCAAGCGGCGCTAATGAATATTCTTCGAATTTATTATCTAATTTTCTGCCGTCCCTTGTTCGCCCATATTCTTCTTCGCAATTGACCACCGCGAAAAATGATTCCAATATCGTCGAAAATGGTAAACTTTTCCTCGTATATTAATTATTTACCATTTTTTAGATGCACAGTTGAGTCTTTTATTTTAACAATATAAACGTTGAAATAAATGTAGACATGTCGAGAAAGTAACAGATATTTTATTTGTCTAACAATTTTTAGAAGAAGTTCTACTCATTCTAAACATGAGGAAAGCTGTACCTCAAAGGGTGAATAATTTCAATATTCATAAATGCTCTGAATTTCTTTGCTGATTGACATCTGACGTGTTCATTTCGATTGCAATCGCATAAAATCCGTTCCACTAACAGGAATCGTTTTGTAGCGGATGAAACAGCGGCCACTTCAAAGAAAAGTGTCCCGTTGTCCCATAACGTCAGAGCCGTGGGTCGTTTCGTCGCTGTTGCAAAATACGAGTGTGGAAACAAACCGAGAGCCAGAAGAGCAACACGAGAAAATAAGTCGGACGTGTAGAGAGGGAGAGAGAGAAAGAGAGTGAGAGGAGGGGTTGGTGATAAATCTGCGAGGCCAGCCGAAAATTCGGATAATCGGAACGTATCCAGATGACGGCGTAACGGTGGGCGGTACATCAAATCCAATATTATTCCGCTAAAGAATTGGCGCTTAACAATACAGATACGCGGTATTAGAAGTACAGCGGGTCGTGCACCTTCGTAAAATATACCCCGTCCACGGAATCCCCTCGAGATATCTGTTGGAGAAGGCTATTTTCGAGCTCATTGAATAGACAGCCATGATTCTATGACCGCAGACCGTGCCAACTCCATTGTAGCGCTCTCCGCCACTTTATTCCCTCGTTCTCTCTCTTCTACTGAACCTGCTCGTACATTTCGCTATGGTACCTTTACTGAGGGCCTAGCTAGCCTCGGTGACACCATCCCCGTCCACCAATATAGTTCGCTTTTGATCCACGTATGTATCATTTCACTATGTGTCCTTGCTTCGCGGACACCCGGTGTGTAATCTGCTTTAATCATTTTCCTTGAGCTCAAACAGTATATTGAAATAACAAGCACTACCTAACGGTACTTTTTCGACAATATCGTAAAAGTTACATTGATTTAGTTCAGTTTAAAGTAAATTATTAATTTTTACACTGTACAAAGTGTTTACACGCACAAGTAATATGCAGACACGACTGGAAAAATGATCTTACCCTCCTAGAATATTTGCACAAGAGTTTATTGTCATTGCTGCATTATTATTGCAGCGGAATGGTCGATATACATTGAAGATTGATATTGGGAATGTGATAGTCTTTGTCACAATTGTTACTAATTGTTTCTGTACGTGTCTCCGATCCCCACAAATTCTGAAACGCCCAGTACCCCTGAAACGCATAGATTACATCCCACGATGAATTGTTATTGGATGAGGGGAATGAATATGTCATAGCGAAGCGTTCGTACATTACAGTTGCAACGGAACTTGCTTCATTCACATAACAATAAATACACATAGGAACGTTGTTTCCCTGATGGTAGCTTTCTATAAGGTGAAGGAGTTACAAGAGATTTCTCGCGCCTTTATGGCATTGCCAAGGTGAGGGTTTATCATTTTTCCTTCTGACGCACACGGTATTGTTCTAGGATCCTCATGTGAGATGATCAATGGCGTTGTTCTGCTGTCTTATGGCAGCGAGCCTTTCTCTATATATTGAGTCTCGGTTAGAAAACAATCTTCCCTTAGCTTTTCATCACAGAAGACACATAATTCTGAAATACCATACTAAAAGTTAATTTCCACCTAGGAGACTGAAAAGAGACAATTCTATCAGCAAGAACCAATCCACCCCACAAACACAAAAATTAAATATTTCTTCCAGCCACAAACTCGTTAATGATTCAACAAAGCAACACACCACACCGAAAATTAATTTCCACCAAGGCAACCAAAAGGAGACAAGGCTATCAGCGTCAGCCAACGATTCCTCATCCTCCCTGCTGACCCAGCCCTCCGCCACGTAGGTTTTTCACGGAGGGCACGCACCGTGTGTACACACGGCGACATAGTGATTCGTTTTGTGATCGATGGTACGCAGACACGAGCTCCGGGTTTCTAATTAATGGGGCTGCTTCACTCGGGGGTAGACTCAATTATTGTCGATAGCGGCTGCGAATCCGCCGCGAAGGTGGATATCGTTCCAGTCTTTTTCCCCGTCCCCTCCCTTCCCAATCTTTTTCCCCCGTTCCCTCTCTCTCTCTCTCCCTTCGTGGTCCCTCTTCGTATTTGCCTGTTTATGCAGTCGCGTATCCCTTCGGCGTGTGTTGGAGACGCCGCAGATACGTATCGCGGATACGTGTGGGCGTACAGCTTGTGTCGGTGTATGCGTACCGTGCACGTACGTGGAAGGATGGAAATACGTAAGGAAGCAGGGCATGAGCAATGGCTGGCAGCGCTCCGTAATAATGTTGTCTTCGTCGGCTCGTTTTATTTGCCGCGGCGCAAGAATGTAGCCTACAGTCCGCCTCAAAATTCGTGACTCGGTTGCGCAACCCGATCGAACCGATCGCGCTCTGCATTGGAAATGAATACGACCACCGACACATGGAAACAGCCTGTCGATTCGTTTCCTCCGAGTGCTTTCCAGACCGACGGTACTGTACCGACGTCCTCGGGGGTTGAAGCTCGACGATTATGCGAGCATGATTTTTTCATTTCGAGGAAGTGTATTTGGACGGAGTGTACCCGAGGGGTAAATTAACCCTCGAACGCGGAGCGTTTTAATAAATTGCGATTGATGTGCTGGGGAATATTCATAGTTTCATTTATCATTTTTTAAAAATGTGTTTTTCATTATAGTTATCGTGGAGCTTTTCGTCAGAATTAATATTTTAACAAATACATTAAATTACCGGGGTTGTGATTTTACAATTCGAGGAAACTGAAGAGTGTAATCTAAAATCGGAGAAAATTGAATGATAATAGAGGGAATATTTAATGAAGATAAATTTTTGTCGAATCGTTTTGCAGATTGTTTCGCGTTTTCTTTCGCGTATTCGCCCGATTCTTTATGGGATTTAAATTCGCCGCGATTTGTCGAGTCAATCTGTTTTTCTCGCGGCCGAAAGAAATTCCCGGATAATTCGAACGCGATCATGAACGCGGGCCGGGTTATCACCGCAACGTTATAAATATCGGCCTTATTATCATACAAAGAGATATCGAATGGCTGCCATTAAACTATGAATTTCTACCGTGAGGGATAATGGCAGTTTGAATGCAAATCCGCGACGATTTAATAAATACGGTCCCGTATGAATGCGGCTGAATATCCTAAAGAATTAATATACACGTGTCCCTTTGAATTATGAATTGTTCTCGCGCTCAAATGTCACATTTCTACGGGAATTACAAATATCGACGCACAAAGGGCGCCTCCGCTCCGATTACATTCTACATTAAACGAATTTACATTAAACAATGCATTTAACAATGCCCTGCACCCTTCCATTACGATTCGGTGCTGATTAAAAATCATACATTACATTGCTCTTGTTGCATGAAATATTTTCTGCATAAAATTACTAGACATTTAGAACAAGTTTCATGTCACTTTATTCTATGATCTCCTGCGATTCTTCAGGCAACTTAAAGGTCCCATGCTCGCAGAATATCTGTTTTTTATTTGCAAAAAATTGAGTTATCTACCGTCTCCAACACGGTTGCACCGAGGGCGTTATACAGCCTCGACGAACATTCGTCTCCGGCGATTCACTTTTTCAGTGCACTCGCGTGTTCAAAACAATCTCCATGGAGTTCGAATTTATGTGGACGGGGGTGCCGAGCGTTTGCGTCGCGGCGCGGAAAACAGTTCCCGCCCGGTCCGGCCGGTCTCGTCGATACACGCGAAAAAATCGGGACAATGTGTCAACGAAAATTTTCGCGAGGGGTCGGGCGCGACAGTGCGGTAAAATATTAGGAAGTTAAAGAGAACCGTAAACTCCCACCTGTGGGTTATCGCGTAGCTCTGGCTGCTCCTCTCCGCGCGGCAACATTTCACGCCGGTAGGTGAGGCAAACGACGCAGATATCTGACAATCAAAGCGCAGTAACCGTAGATCATAGCCGGGGATAACGATGGGAATTGGCTCTTGCAAATACATTAGGCGGTACAGGACGAGTGAGAAGGGGGCGGGTCCCGTTCGAGGGAAGAAGTCGCGAAAATGGAAAGTGAGGGGGGTGGTTTTCCCAGCGATATCAGGCGGAGGCAGCGAGGCAAACGGGAACCAGATAAAATAGAAAAATCGTCACCGATCTCGCGAGACGGCGAACGACACCGGTCCCCCCCTCCCTCGAAAAAGTATAAATTTCTTTAATGGCGCTAATAATTTCATATCGCGTAATTTACTTACTGCGAAACGTAACGCCAGTAGCTACCAGAGGCATTAACGAGCAGCCTAATATTTATGTTGCCCCGCTCTCGGTCCTCCGCCACCCAGATAACACCCTCGCTCCGTTGGCCGCCCTCTTCCCTAGAAATTCCCAACCCTCCGTCTTTACGTTCCACCTTTTACCAAACGGTGTTGGCAAAACGTCTCTCGAAACGTCTCGTCGCCCCTCTCCGCTGTTCGCCTAACTAGATAACAAAAAAACGGAGTCTGTCTCTCCCCTTGCTCTCTTGTCTCTCTCGAGATAAGTAGGTCCTCGCCACAGCCTGTTCCACGATCAGGACACAACCGGGTAGACGAATAAGGCGACGGTGATTTAATACCGACATTTTTTTAAGAACCCTCCGGCGAGGGTAGAGGGTGGAGCTCGTAAGGATCGAGCACGGTTAATTTGGGGAACGGTTAGTTTCAATTAGACGCTGCTGGTATTCTTCTGTCGGGGGTCTTCGTGGCTCTCGTCTATCGCTGCATGCTGAGTGGTTAGAATTTATTTCTAGTAGACTGCACAATGTAAGTACACTTCGTGAGAGGTAATCGTTTTTCAAAATCATTTTGAGCAGGGGTTCTTGAACTTATGTAGTCCGAGGCCCCCTCTTGAGGCATTTACTAATTATTGTTTAGTTATGTTAATAACAATTAGGTGTAGAAATAAGTTCTTTCCGATGTTTTGGGAAAATAAATGTTTTATTTAGAAAGAGATATATAAAATTTATCGTCGAAATATTCGCCATTATTTTCTATGACCTTTCGCCACTTTTTGGGTAAATTACGAATTCCCTCAGGATAGAAACTCGGTGGCTGTGAGGCAATGTATTCTTCCAGGTGTATTTAGACGTCTTCAAGGGTTTTGAACTCTGTATCAGCTAGGTGATGCTCTAGCGAGCGGAAGAGGTGGTAATCTGTCGGTGCGATGTGAGGAGAGTAAGCCGCATGTGGAAGAAGTTCCCAACCTAGTGAAAGAACTTATTTCTACACCTAATAGTTATGTAACAACAAATACAAAAAATCTTGACCATGTAGAATTTTTATTAAATGAGTTATCTGAATAAAAACGAAACGTTGGGGGATGTAATCGTACTGTCAAAATTGTTTCGCGGACCACAGTTTAAGAACCTCCGATTTAGAGCGTTACTCAAATGTTTTCCCAGGCGTTCTCGGGAATTCCTTGTTCTGAGATCAACGTATGCGAATGAAAGACATACGAAGACGGACACTGGACTCGAGCAGAGTGGTTGGACGGTGAACACCTCCACGTGCGTCTCTCCATCATCCTCGACCCGTCGGCCCTCGTTAGAGGAAGCTCCGTGCGTCGGGCGCGCATCCAACGCCGGTCGAGTAATTATTGTCATCCGCTAATTGGTGCGCGATAAGGATCCATTAAGTACGCGGCTTTTTTTTCTCTCTCTCGAGCGTTGCTACAACAACCTGCTGGCGCGCGAATCGCATATCCACGAAGAGAGAGAAAGGGGGCCCAGGTTTTCGCGGTCGCGAGTTCCACGTGTGCAGAGAAACGGGAGGAACACGTGGCCCGCGAGCCCGGCGCGGGGAGAACTGAACGCGCGCGGCGCACATATCTGAATACGAATGAAAAAGCTTAATGCGCCATTATTTACTTGATAGTGGACAACCTGGTTCCAGGGGTACCAGCACGTGTTTACGCGTTTATAACAGACGTGACGTAGAGTGGTTATATTCCGGCGGCGCGGCGTGTGTGTCAGAGCCGCTGAACAGGGGCTGCGAGAGAGGGGGTGTTGTTGCACACACGGCGAACGGTGGGGATGTGTGTCGGAGGGAGGAACGGGGGAGTGCGTTGTGTGCCGGGGGTGGTATCCGAGAGGCTGCGAGGGGGGTGGCGCGCTGTTTTGCGATGCAGCACGCGCATTACCGGACCGTAATGCGGCGTCGGGTTCACCGGTACATATATTTTATTTAACACTGACAACGCACGGAGGGGGCGAAATTACGCGGTGTTATTAATGAAACTAAACTATTAATTTAAATTCCATTGTTCCATTATAAATAATTACCTGTTAATTACCGGCCGACCGGCCACGGCCCGTGTAATGTGATTGGAGCGCAAACGATACGCGCCATTTGTTACGGATTCGCCGGCGAGATTAATGCACCTTTTTCCCTGACTCGAAACTGGCTACCTTTTTCCAGGGATTCTTTTTTTTGTTGCAACCGGGGGTGGTTCTGGTTGCCGGCTGCATGGCGCCACGTATCGATTTTATCGAACGGGTTTAGGGTGGATCCGAACTGGTTGCTGCTGCAGCGAGAGGAGCAACAGACCAGAGTTGGGCATTAATCGATTAAAATGTTAATCAAGATTGATTGATTAATGTGTACGATTGAAAAAGGTAATCATTGAAAAATCGACGATTGATTCAATCGATCGATGAAGTTAATCGTCAATCGTTGAATAAAAGAAGAAATCATCGAAAAATCGGAGACTGATTCAATCGATCGATGAAGTTAATCACAAATACAGTTAAAAACAAATACAATTCAACTGACGTATGTGAAACAGTTGAGAGATACCGTAGTCGTAGCATTATTGATGAACATGATGCAACTCGGCAAAATAAGTCACCGCGGAGGCCGGCTCGACACCAAACAGGATGAACAGGGTAAAATAAACCACGTCGAGGACTAGAGTGTTAAAATCCTTGCAGATCGAAGGAATTCTGTTCTACCATTGCCTTGGAGGAAGCCAGGGTCCCGCAGGCGGAGCGAGATCCTTGATCCTTCGTCGAAGGGGGCGACAGAAAATCCTCGGCGAAAGAAATGGTCGTTGGGTATAATTAAACGCGGTCAGGAGCCGGGTGTTGGTGAATGAACGAGTGGCAGTGCGTGCGTGCCAGCAGGTATAAAGCAGCGCGTCTCTTAGGGCGGATTCAATTAATCAAAGCTGCGTCGCCGGGCTGCTGCTGATTACTCTTGCGATGCACTTAGTCGCGTACATGCGATTACACGCTGTGAGATAGACAGATGAGGCTACGTGGCCGTAGTTAATCTTCCGCGCGTCAAACGGTACAAACGACACGGGGCGGAAGGTGTGGAAGTAGTATAGAATACGCGGCCAAGAGAAGCGGCTTGCGAGCGCGTATAGGTATACACGCGACCCGAGTACCTACCCGCAAACAAGTTCGCGCGAGCGAAGCGGAGAGCTGGCGAGCGTATTCGTGACG
The DNA here is from genome assembly GCA_963966675.1 of Lasioglossum calceatum. NCBI lineage: Eukaryota > Metazoa > Arthropoda > Insecta > Hymenoptera > Halictidae > Lasioglossum > Lasioglossum calceatum. The sequence continues at coordinate 15,646,373 of OZ016543.1, read as the reverse complement.
CTCTGTACGCGACTAGCAGCCAGAGACGCGTCTTCCGTGATGTAGAGCTCTAATATGCGAATGAATTAACCAAACGGAGCCGTATTCGTTGGCCGAGCTTCATGGCGCGAGTTCTGCTCGCCGTTCGGCCTTCTACTCCTTCAGGAAACGTATTTGCTGACCGTGTTCGCAGATTTATCTGCGTGAGACGGTGCCCGGTTCCCGAGCAGCTTCAAGCATGTCTCTTAAAAATGGACACATGCAAACAATTGTATCGTGCCCCACAGCTATCACGAGAAATCGAACGGTCAACTCTGAAGCAGGCGAGCAGCTCGCGGTGCGAACGGCATAATCGAACGTAATGATTTCCTATCGGGTTTAGTCGTTATGCTTCCTCCGCTAATGAAGTTACATCGCCATCGGCGGTAACATTCCGCGTTTCGTATGGAACGAACCGCAACCAGCCGAACGATATTCAAAAATTGCACGAACCCAAAAGTGCACCCTTCGAAGACCCTCCCCCGTTCCGTGTAACAGAAAACTCAACCGAAATAAAAATTTAAAATACAGCAAAATGAAAACAAACGCAGAATGAAGAGCAGCATTTCCAGATCGATGGGACACTTTTTTCGCTGAAATATCACCGGAACTTGTTGGAGCGGCGCGCAACGATATCCATCGCTCCCGTATTTATTTATTTGCGCGCTTCTCACGTTAAATGTAGCATTTGCTCGATTCGTTCTGTCTACGGCGATGGCGTCCGAAAACAGAACAGAGCAGACCAACCGAGCCCGGTTGCGCGGGTCTATATATTTTTCCGTCGGCGCAGCGGCGTGGCTCATCAATTAAGGCAATATTTTGATCGGCCAGGAAGCAACGGAAACCGCCGCGAAATCTATGCGGGATTAATTAATAGTCCGCCGTTTATAATTTACGCGTCACGCACACGGCCGGCGATAAATTTCCGCGGGCCCGTGAACGCGCACGGGACACACCGGCAACAATTACACGCCCACGCTAACGGAACACTTTAAATCGTCCGCGCGTAATCGCGCGAATCAACGCGCGACGAGAGAGTCTCGCCGTCTACGCGAGACGCGCATCGAATTCGTCGATCTTCCGTACGATCGACACATACTAAGAGGCCCTCGGGGGTCTCACGGAACGGTCCCCGGGGCCCCTGGCACACGCTCCGATCCGCGTGCACACGCTCCGATCAGGAAATCACGATCGGGAATACCTGTCCGCCGTTCGGCCGTGTGCGCGCCTCCTTTCGCCTCGCAAGCGCCGCTCCGCCGTGCCGGTCACCGCCGCTCTGCAAACGATTATCGAGGAGATATCGACGACTCGATGGTGTCGTTAAGATACCGAGAATGCGTGTAGGAATGAGGGAAATAACGTACGGCCGCAGATAAACGCTTCACGACACACTATCCGCGATTGCGCGAGCTTAATACGGAAAGTGAACCGGTGATCCGAGCAGCGAACGCGCGCGATTGCTTAATGCCGATAATTACCCGAGAATGCGAGAACGTTTCTTTCGCTTTTCGTGGAATTCGATGTGCTGAAAGGTGCCAGACTTTTTACACAGGCTGCTTATCTCGGGTTTCCTCGAGCGGGCTGTTCGTTACTAATCGTTTCGTAGATTACTGTCTGTGATTACCGGAGTTGGCTGATTGCGTTATCGTTTAGTCTTGACTAATAGAGACGTGGTTGACGGGTGCTGGAGAAAGCGAGGATCGGGAGTAATCAGTTCAGCGTTTCGGGAGAAGCAGAAGACATTCTTATGACGATGGTGAAATGTCAAACGTCTATCCGGAGTCTATCTAGAGTCATCATCTGGTGAGACGTTAATAGCTATCATTCCGAGAGTGAAATCGGGTTGATCGGAGACTTCGGAACACCCACGGTGCAAAGTACAGTGAACGAATAAGTGTAAGAGGGTGCCGAGGTTTTTTAGCGTATCGGCGAGATCGGTCGATACGAAGGGAATTCCAGCGACGGGTTAACATTAATGAGTGTAGGGGCCGTCGGCCACGAGTACGAAGCAAGTCAGGAAGATGACATAACGAAGACACAGTGCTGGCAGAGGAGGATGCGATAGGAAGGCATCGGAGCGCACCGGCGCCCTGACTCGGCTCCGTCGAGGCGCCGGCGTCACTTCCGCCCTCGCTCCAGCTCCAACTTCCTCCAGCGGGTTGCCTCTCGGCTCGGTTGCGTTCCGTCGGGTTCCAACAGCCGCCGTCGAAACGGCCGGAACGCCGGAAAAAGGACCGAATAGAACAAGATCAGCGGAAAGAGAGAAAAATAAGGGAGAACCGACCCGTTTTCGCGTGCACGCGCCAGAATCGCGCGACTACGAGCCGATTCCAGCCACCACCGATAAATAAATATGAGATGCAACCGGCTAAACAGCACTCGCGGGTTGTTGATCCTGCCAGCCGCTACCATAAATCAGTCCCCGTGCATCGGGATTCGACTCGCGCGACCTCGACGCAAACTTCCCGGCCTGCGCTCCGATATGTCCCTTCGACATCCTCGCGCCGATTTCGAATTCCACTCGACGGCCGAGCCCTTTTCCCTCGGGCCTTGGGATTCCGGTTTCGTTCACCGCGATTTTCGATCGGGCCGAACGTGCGGAGACAGTTTTCGGCGACCTGGGGGACGATCGACGGGCCTCGTCAGGATCGAGCACAGGAATACTGATCGATCCACTGCGAACCCCCGTGCGAAATAAATGCAATCTTTCTTCCATTCTTTTTCAATTGATCCTTCTGGAATCAGCTGGCGAAACGTTTTTACCATTGTCAGAGCGAAAGCAACGAACCGTGTTGCGAGAAGGATAGTGACTGGCAGGAGCGGAAAAGCTGGGACGGACGTGATCGCAAATGAGAATCGCTAATTAGTCCATTCGCGGGTCGTTCTAAAATTCCATCATCCCCGTAACTCACGTTTCACCCTCGCGAATCCGGATCCACGGGAAAAGGGACAATAATCGAGAGGGCGTCCAAGATAGAACGTCGCGGGACGAGGGACGACAGGATTCATAATTTCACGCGGGCTTATTGCCGTCGGTTATTTATTCGTCCAGCTCATTCCACATGCAGCTCGCGATCCTAAGCGCCGCGATTCTGTTCCGCGGCCGGTTTCATGCTCCCCAACCGGCGTCCTTCCATCGGACGTTTTCTCCGTGGATGACTCAACGTCCTTTCCGACATCGGTGACATGTAGTTTCGAGCCCCTCGTGACTTGTTCGAGCAATTATCAATCGATTATCCGACGTACGCCGTCGGGCACGTATTTATCGGGAATTTATGAGTGACTGTGCGACAGGATGGGACGTCCCAGGTTGCCCTTGAGGTACAGATGTCCTGGATATCCGAGATCGATCGAGATCTCGCAGGCTCCTCCAGGGTTCTGTTTAACTGGTGGACCGTTGCAGAAACCTGATACGATTCGAGAAACTGCCAGGAGCTAAGTGGTGGCTTTCGGGATCGAAGGATGAAGATCGATACTCTGTAATTTGACCACAAAGTAGTCGGGTAATTGCAAACTTGCAAGTCTTTCATTTTGATTCATTTGCTCGAGGTGGATAGACACTTATCGAATGGCCCGCTTGCCTCTTCGATACATTTAATCTGTTTCCACCAATTTTCATAAATTCATAGAATTCACAGTCTACTCATTGGATACTTAACATTACACGTGATTAACGATCATCGCTAGCATGCTAATTGGACACTCACTACGCCGGCACAACACTCAGAAAAGAACGTTCGCACGGCTTCTCTATCCGCGGAGCGGAATATTTAAATCCAAGGTTCGCGGCAAAAGGGGCGCCGCTAGAGCGGCCATTAAAAAAGCGGCTTCTCGGTCGAAACAATTAAGTATTAATTAAGCAGTCGCGCGTAACGGCGTCCAGATGGACCAGCTGACGTGCACGGGGCTACGGGGGTGGGGGGTGGGGGGCAATATCAAGGTCATTAGTCTGTATCGCGATTCTTTTCGAGATAGCGCCGGTTATTTATGGGCCGGGAGCGTAACAGTCGGCTCTCGAACGGTTACCAGGCAGATTTCGTAGGCCGCATTCGAGAGTACGATACGAATATTCGGGCAGTTCAGTGGCCAGATAGGCCCTCGGCCCCGGGTACGTACTCGCGCTGGAACACGAAGGATAATCCTTGTGGATTATTGCGGTATCACGTGGGTCCATACGTGCTCCACCGGCCGGGATGTGCCCTAGGACGTCGTATTTGTATGCCGTGGAATACACCCACGTGTTTGTATCGTACGCCGGGTTCTCCATGGAAACCCTTGCTAGGGGCCGGGCCTGCTGCGATACCCTAATTCCTAAATCTGTCGCCATAAGTCCTCGTTACAATAAATAACCCGACCGGTGTGTGTCTGGGCTTGCGCCTCCTATTCCTACGGCCGCCTCCTACAGTCTTCTGGCTACCTTCGACTACGGCTACGGCCACGACTTGTTCGCTATGGGGGCAAGATCGTAGATCTTTTCTATAAAGACCCGTTGCCTCCGCGCCGGACACCTTCGTTTTTCGCGAGGACCGGTTGGACGATCGTTCAAAAAATATACAGACATAAGGTAGACATCAATTTTCATTTTTCTGTTGGTCACCGTGAACCAGAAAGACGTTCTAATGGCTTTACCCCCAGCAGAAGTGAAGCCGTAGTGGCAAAGGGTTATAGCCGAGGAACGTGGTTCGCCTAATTGAGCGCGGCGCGATGCAAGACGAGCCCGTCGAATCATTTGAAATATGGAAATTGATACTGAAGGCAATGAAATAATTGCTGCTCGAACCGGGAAGCGTCGGGAGGACTGCTTCGCGAGTATACAAGTATAGTACAGCATACTCGCTGCCGGCATCGAGCCGCGCAAGGAGCCCGGGCATCGATGAAGACATAAATTGCCGACGCGCGCATCGGACGGATGGCTAAGATGATAAACAGTTTGTAACCAGTTGTGGTTATAACCCCGAAGAATGAAAATGAATGGAGAAATACGTCATTAATAATGGTGAACGGAATTTATGCCCGGCGTGTCAATTATATCTTCCTCGTGGCTCATAGAGTTTCGCTGTGCCCCGTCGGTGATTTACGGGCCGTGTTTCTTGCGAGCGACCGGCTCGGCTCGGCTCGACTCGCGATTCATAATTTCTTAAATATAATATCCAACGACGGTGGCTTTTTTCGGGTCCCGGCGTCTTCCGCTGTTCGATACCGACCAGGTCTGAGCAATCTCAGTAAGCGACGCGTTGCGATCGGTCGACTAGTCGAATGAATTTGAGATTTGTTTATAGAATCGCCGCGTCGTTTTTCCGGTGCGTTCTGATGGAAAATATTTAGCTCGTCGCGTGTCGCCCGATATTTGATTTACCGCGCGCAATTACGCTCGCGCGTCGCCCGCACGGAGATCACGAAGAATAGCGAGATAAATTATCGGCGGCCGCATTAACAGCGAGTCGGAGCGTGTTGGAGCGGAGTAAACCTCGCTCGTTCCTTCTTCGGCGCGTCAGCCCGGTGATCGTTGCATCTCATTTAAGCCGGTCGATAAAAAACGCTCGCCGAGCGTGAAATGATCCGTTCTATAAATCCTAATAAACGTCTACCTGCCCGGCGCAGACGTGCATAAATAAAAGCTCGAGTGTTCGAGAGCAGCGTGATCGGCCGTGTTATACCTTTCCTACGTATCCTGCGTGTATTGTGCATGTACACATACATGTACGTGCGTGTATATGCTTGTTGCTGTATGCGTGCGCAGCGACCCGCTCCCAACAGAGCGCGGCAAGCGCGCACAGCTTCATCATGGACGCTGAAGAATAGAGTGCTCGCGACGGAGCGCCCGGCGAGGAGCGCAAAAAGATGCCCGGTACACGATTGATAACCCGCCGGGAAATTGCGTTTTAAATGCGCTATGTAAACAAATCGATAAATCCGTCGTCGGTCCCACACCCCTGCCCTATGAAACAAAATGTCGACGGTGCGAGCGCCCTACGCGGAATCCTCTATTCGTCGATGAAAAATTGACTGCTCGTCGGACACGAGCGATCCAATCGGTCATCATAATCGACGCTGGCGAGTGTAGTAACAAATGGGTATTAAATGCTAGGCGAAATGACTTGGAGCTTCAGATTGTTAAGACTGTTTCCAGTTGGAAGCACTGAGGAAGTCTCCGGACGTCGATAAATCTGTCGTCGGTCCCACCCTGTTGTCCTGCGAGACAAGATATCCACAATTCTCGCACCCTGCGTCGATGAAAAATAGATTCTTCACCCAATCGATCCAATGAAACGAGATAAAATGACGTCAACAGTCAGACTGGTAATGTTCCAGGGTGATCAAAGCCGGACCAGGTGGAATACTCAAATTTGAAAATTTTCATGCAGACGACAGTCGAATCTCTGGAGTGAGGAGGTCGATGAGCGTTATGGAGATGCGAAAAACGAGCAGCTCGGTATAAAGACGCGGCGGGCAAGCAAGCGAAGCGAAAAAGAAAAACAGGACCGGGAAGCAAAAGAGAGGACAAGAAGAAGAAGAAGAAGAAGGAGACCGGTCGCGGGGTAGAGGAGGGGCGCGAAAGGGGAAGGAAAAAAGAAAAGGGAGCAAGATAGGTGAGGCGGGAGGCAAAGGAAGGAAGAGACGCGTTTCGAAAGTGTACGAGAGAGCCCCGGGTAAGGGATGGGAAAGACGAAGCGGGGGGGTTGTGGGGTGCGGCTGCAGGGGGGTGGAGGGGGCGGCCGGCACGGCGGAGGATGAAGGCAGTGGGGGTGTGCATTGCGGATTTATTCCCGCCAACACATTCATCATGGCGGATTTAGCTGAACCCGTAACGCATTGCCGTGGATATATATCTGCTTCCATCCCCGCCGCGTGCTCACTCGCGAGAGCGCGCGCGCGCGAGCTCACACACCTTCCTATCCTCCTCCCCCACCTCCTCCTTTCTCTCTCTCTCTCTCTCTCTCTCTCTCTCGCATCCCAATTTCGACCCAATCCTCACCGGTATATCCCGTATTCTGACAAAACCTCTCTTTTTCAATGACTTCCCGACTCCCGGCCGAAAAGTGCTATCCCCGGCTCGCTTATGATCCCGGCACGGTTATGGTCGCGCCGCATATGCCGGCCGCGTGCGATCCGCTCGCGAGCGCGTCCCTTCTTTCCTCTGTCCGTCCGTGAAACAGTCGACAATATTCTATCCCACACCTTTTGCTACTGTTATTCGACGATATCGCCGATTGACGAGCACCCTCCGGCCTCCCCGCAACTACCCCTCGACTACACCCCCGCAGATTCCCGAGTCGGAATGATTGATCAGTCGGGACAATTTACGGACAGCTACACTGTCCACTGGGAAGCACGTTTTCTGGATAGCTAGTCGAAACTTTTGCTGTCTTTGTGATGAAGGTGTGACGTATGCGGAGTTTTCATGTAGGGGGTGAGTAGAAAATCCGGAGGTACAAAATTTGTGAAAGTAACGATTAAAATCGCATTAGACTTGCGAATGCTTGCGAACACTGTGTAAATGTCACCAACCAGACCCCACGTCTTTCACCGCCAGAACGGTCCTCCAATAAAACAGCGCCTGAGCGTACGGCCGTTTAATAAATCGATCGGCCGTTAAAAATGTATATTTCTTTAAAATAGACTCCGCGAGAGCCGTGACTCTTAATGGATCTTCGACGCGTTATCAGCAGCTGATCGCAATGCATCATGGCGCGTAGCGTTGACAAACCCCTCCGACCACTCTTCGGCGTTCTGGCCCCTCCTGCGCGGCGCAGATACGATATTACGGGGTTCGGTATAAATCTATGGCTCATCCATCTACATTTTATCCCCGGGAGAACTAGAATACTCGCGCAGGAACGCGCCGGAGACGAGCAGGATCGGCGCTCGAGCTCGCACAAACACCGTCAAAGCCCCGGGCTTCTCCTCTTTTCCTCGCATCCTCGCTGTCCCCGTTCGTCCTTTCTCCCTCGAGACGGTTCAAATCCGATCTCCGGGCACGACCCACCCCCTTTCCACCCCTCCCTCACCGCTCCCAACAACCCCGTAACGCCACCCCCGCTACTACCCCTATCTATCGAGATTCCAATAGCGGCCTTATCGAAGGCTTTGTGCGATGAAGGATCGCAAGCCGCCGCTCGGGCACTTTCCGCGGTCCTCTCGATATTTCACCTTTATTATCATATTTCAGGTATTCGCAATCCATTTTTCATCATAAGAACGCCCCGTTATTAACGACGGCGCGGCACGATCTATGCGTGAACCGAACCCGCCAAAGGAACCGACACTTTCTGCGCCTGTTGCCTTCTGTGCTCCGCGAAAAATTGTTTTGACCCATTTTCCCATTGAACGGACACTGGACTTTCGCATCTTCATCTCAATGAAATTTTACATTGCCCCCGGAAATCGTGTCGGTGAAAAAAGAGGCTCGACCGCCCTCGGAATAGATTAATCAAATAAATCGAGATGTTGATTCAGCTCACCTATGTTTCGTCGATCGCTTTCGGGGTTTAACGCGGTGGAGCCGGGTGAAAAACGGGCCGGGAGGCAGAGAATATCCTCCGGCGCCATTCTGCAAATATGGTGGATAAGTTAGGCGGCCGAGAGCGGTTAGACCCGGAAAAAAAACGCCGGCTGACACGGCCATCTCGCTTCGTTTCTCTCCGTTTCGGCTCGTTCGTCATCTCGGGCCGGGTCGGGCCGGGCCGCGCGTGTTCGCTGCACGTGCAACTCCCGCAAGAAACGCGTTGCGACACTGCACCGTGCAAAAACGCGACGTTGCGAACCTAAAGTCGAAAAACTGCTACTTGTCTCCCGCGACCGTGGCTTTTACAGTCTGATCAAGACCCGAGACATTTATGCGGCGTGCGGCGGGTAATTAAAAATCAATAATTCAGAGCTGCCTTCAATTTTTCAGCCATCCCTTGCACCAATCTCTTCATACTTTCTAGGTAAAACTTTTGTAATACTTCAGCGTAGACTCCTCTTGCGATTTAATGCATTTTTAAATGATCTACGCCGGTCACGCGGCTGTGTGCGTCGAGAGAACACCGGAAAATGTACTTCGTATTGTTGCACTCTTTCCAAATTTAACACTAACTTTAATGTTCTGAAAGCGTGAGTACCATGTACCAGTAATTAAAAGTTAAGAACGTCACGATTTCCACTGAAAATGTCCAGACAGGCCCGAAGAAGACGAGATGTCGAGGAGACAAGGAAACGAGCGAGACGAATCGATCAATGCGATCGTTAACGCGATAAACATAGTTGCGAGCTCAAGACGGACTGACGTCAGCCCCGAAAAATCCGCAGTTAAAAATGGCCGGTGGAGTGGGAATGCCTCTACATAGGGAAAACTTGCTCCGACCTATTCCCTCGTTGCTCGAACAAAGTACGATTCACCATAGGACAACAGCTGTTCCGAGCAGCTATTGCTCGGAAGACCAGGGGACGAAACGACGAGGACCGTTCTCCCCTCCGATGCCCGGTCTCGAACGACGAAACATGGCTCTTCTCGATGTTTGTCGTCGAAACGGAAAAGATATTTCCAGTCGAAATTGCTGACGACGTCGGTCACTTTCCCGAAAATCGAACGAAATATATCCATATCGACTAATGACAGAATTCCGTTGACGTTCCACGCCGCTGAGTGCCATTTTGTGTTCGGCCGACGGTCTCCGCCATTCTGCGTCGGGTGCACAGCTGCATTTTCTGATTTTTGTCAACGTGGTCTGTCATCGGAGGATGTATTTCGTTCATCGTGACTGTCGATGTTTATGCAAATCCGTGGTTTCGTGAGTTTTTTGACAGTAAACCTACCACCGCCGTTTTATATTTTTCATTTTACAATTATTGAAATAATGAAGTCGCTTACATGGAAATTGATTCGATAAATTTCTTTATCCAAGCACGTATTGTAATAAAAATTGCATCAGATCTAAATGAAGAGAGCCTTCTCATTTTTGTAAGTCGAAACATTTTAATCACATTTAGTGTGAATAATCAACGCCTAGAATAAAAAATAGAAAACTGTTACTACGCGTTTTTCTTCTTTTTATGATTATATCGTTGTGGGGGTTTAAAATAATGGAAATTATTTTATCAATCGATTCAAATGATTTCTTTAAAATACGACAGAGCTTTCCCTCCAATCTAGAATTTATCTTATTGGAAATAATTATTGTATTACTTGGGAAGGTACATGCTATTCGTGTAGAACTCGGAATATCAGACGCCTCGGAACGGCCGGTTCGCAGCGCGAAAATCCAAAATCGATTCGCATAGCGGCGTCCGCGGTTTTCCCGGCGATACAATCGAACTTGTGGGTGGTGGTTCGGGTCGGTCGGTTGGTTCGCAAATAAAGAAAATGAGCCGGCGAAAGAGGGTGGCAACGGGCTAGGTATCAAAGATACACAAGGAGAGCGGGCTACGGTCGGTCCTCGTACCGGAACTTCCTTCCTTCCGGCGGCTGATCGACGAGCCAAGTTTTCTCGTCTCTCGGATTTGGGTCGGGGATCCACCTCCCCTTTCCTCCTCGCCCTTTCCCTTCGGCCCTTCCTCACTCCAGTCCCCTCGGTCCCTTCTCCACCGGTCGACGGCGTTTCTTCGTCCTGATTTTCGAGTCTCTCGGTCGCGGGGACCGCGACGGGTAATTTCGAGGCAAGTTTTTCTCCCCGTTGTCCCTCCACGACGTATCATTCGGAACCTCATGAAAGTTTGATGACGAAAGCAGAAGTTAAGAAGCCCCCGGCATTCGGAGGTGTACCGGTGCCACGTTTCCGTAGGACGAAAAAGAAGCTGGACTTCTGTACGAAGAAATCTTCTACGTTCGGGAACTCCGTATAACTTATCAGCCCGACAAGAAACTGGGATTTCGTATTCCCGTATAAAGCTCGCGGTTTACCATTTACCCTCTCTCTTCCACCTCACTCCACCGGTTCGTCTCTAAATGTAATTTGAAGCTGCACTTACAAATGATTCATCGCCAGGCATTTGCATCGCGTTTAAGCACGATTTAGACCGGCCGAAACCGAACGAAACCGGCCGCGTTTCAATTTCTTGCCACCGCGGCCACGTCGCCCTTCTGCGAACCAGCTTTCTACTAAATCGTACACCGTCATTTTTGGCAAGACCGATCAATCTTCCGATCGCAACCAACCCTCCGCCGATAAACCGGACTCTCTTACGTCAATTTAACACGCTAATTGCCGCGTTACCCTTATACGGGACGCGACAACGCTGAGACCATTGATACTAATGGACGCTTCGTTACGGAATTTCGTAAAAACGATGAATTATCGCTCGGGGCAGAACTGATCAAATCGGAATCGTTTGGCGCGATTCGTGGCTGCAATCGTGGCTTGACTTACAGATTGATTATTGTCCGTGATACCCATAAAAATGTCGATGTGTGAAGACGTTGTTTCAAAGAGTTTCTAAGCAAAGAAGATCTACTACTGAATATGGATCGTGTACATCGAGATAGTCGCATGCAATTTGTAAAATGATTCATTGAGGTAGTGGGTTCTTATCTGATGTGATCAAAGCGCACCGAACCAGTCCCCAGGAATCTAAAATCCAACAACCCGGTCCACTTTACTACCTCCATCCTCAATTTACTAAAGAATCACGTTCCTCATCGTGAACCCAGTCCCTATGCAGGTCCTCAGCAGGTCTGGCAGCGAAGGTGGCGGGATTCGTCGCCTCGTATATTCCGGACCGACGTGTCCCGGATCAGGGAAGTGGGCATAAAGAATCCACGGCGCGATACGTCGTCGGGGTGCGTTTTAAATCATTTTCCTGGACAGTTTGGTAGTGGTCCGAGGTTCGGGGAACGTTCGGGGGCGAAGGTCGCCGGTGGTTAGCCGGTGTCGGTCTTTCGTTTTGTCGTTCGAGTCGCTTCGAGTCTGCCGTTGTGGCGGTCGTCGGGGCGTCGCTGTCGGTATCTGGCGTCGGCCATCAGCATTTTCCAACTTGTCTCACGGAATTCCCTACCGCGTGCTCCCTGACGTAAGTAACAACATATATAAAAGTAAGTGACTCGGGTCTCTCGCGAGGCGGTGATGCAGGGTCGCTGCTATCTGCGGAGTCTATCGGGCAGTAAACAGCGAGCGGCAGATAAGGCGGGAGATATATTATAGACACGGTGGCCGTCGTACAGGACGGAACGGGACGGGGACGAGGACGAGGACCAGAGGAGCCAGCAGGAGCCAGCAGGAGCCAGCAGGAGCTAGCTGGAGCTAGCATCGAGAGCCAGAGAGCAGCTCTCTAGGAGCCGCGAGCTAGCGAGAGCAGATTCTATCCGTAGTTCCGCGCCCTATATATCTCTCGTCTCTCTTTCTCTGTCTCTCTCCTCTCCTGTCCTCTCGCTCCTCGCCGACTCTTTCTTTCTTTCTTTTCGGCCGTTTTTTGTCGGGCTTCGCCCCGGGTAAAAACGCCAACGGCGTCTGAATAGTCGCGCGGAGGACGGAAGTCAGTTTGCAAGCCAAGCATGGGGCGGCGGCGCCGAGCTACCCCTTATTTTCCTCCTTCTTCGTACGGGGTAGCGCGAGTAGCTGCGCCCCCAGCCCCTCACTCCACCCTTTCGTCTCTTCCTTCTTCCTTCGACCGAGCAACCCCTTCTTTCCTTTTTTTTCCCTGAGGTTATTTCTCTCCGTCTCTCCTCCCATGCTCTCTCGCTCTCCACCATGCCGCGCCCGACCAAGGTAACGTTTCTTCCTCTCCGCTCCACCGCCGACGCCGCTCGAAGTCGCCTCCTCTCGATGCTCGAATGCTCGACGCTACAATACATCACGTACACGTTGTTGCCGGGTTCACCTTTTTTCCTCCTTTTGCCGCCGCCGCCGCCGCTCTGCCACCCCCGCTTCTCTCCTCTTCTCTTCTCTTCTCTCTTCTTCGCCCTCTCCCTCTTTCCGTTTCTCCACCCTTCCTCGTTCGCTCGACCAATATCGCTTCCTCTTCGTCCCTAGTCCCTTCCATCGCTCTTCCGTGGCCAGGAACGCTGCGGAGTAGAGCTCGGAGCATTCCGCGTTGTATTCGCGGCGCGTTCATCCCTTCGCAGCGGAAACGCGCGAGCGCTTGACGCCTGAAAATTTCTTCTGCCGCCAATTTTTGGCTGGCTGCCTGCCTGCCCGGAGAACGGAACTGCTATCAGTCAGACACTGCGATTAGTCAGTGAGAAGTACAAAACAAGTTAATCATCAAGTCAAGTCAAGCCTCTTCCCATTCCTCCCGCGTAAACCGTTCTTGTATACAGGGTGGTTCCCGCTCTCGTCAACAAAGGGTGGGACCAGGAAAAAATTGTTGTCTAGGGTGGGCCGCAGCCGCGGAATCGGATTTCGTCACGGGGCTGTCCAGAAATTATTTAACGCCCCGCGAAAAGGGTTGCCCTTTATTTCTCCGCCAGCTCCGAACGAGTTATTACGCCGTTGTCGGATACCGTACCAACCCTTCGTCGATCTGCATAACCGGCTACCACCCCTGGCTGGCTCCTCTGTTCAGCCCTTCTCCACCGCCAGGAACCACTCAATAGAGGCGCGACCATCAGCCAACCGCAAAAGCGATTACAAATTAACGTACCGCTTCTTCGAGTTTATTACGAACGAGTGGAACGAGCATGGCGGTCGTTTCTACAACGCTCAACCACCGTCCCTTCTATTCCACGCTATACCATAGTCGTCGACGCTTTCGCGAAGCCTTTTACGCCCTCGATCTCCCCCGGGGCCGACTACAATTATCGTGCCTTTTGTTTCGCAATCGGCGTGGCTTCTCTCCCCCCCCCCCCTCCCCGTCCCCGGGCGAGTGAAATTCCGCTTATTTTTCAACCTGCTCCCCTGTGTCGAGTTTGCCGGGAGATTGGCTGCGACCGGGCCCCGTCTCATCTGCTCGCCCGGTACCGTGAATCATGCCGCGAGAGTGCCCGCTGAATGGCAACGAGCTCTTAATCATCCCACGACCTGATTGCCCCTGGCCTCATTGATTCCGCTCGTTGGGTGGCTGCTCGGCTAGTTCTACCGCTGCTCCTTAGGTGTGACAACTTTCTTTAAAATACTAATCGAATCTGCAAAACCTTCACTCGAATTAAATCCTGAAAAACACACCCCCAGAAAGATGCCACTTCAAAATTATCCACAAGCGTCGCTTCAATGCCGAAATTTCTCAACCACGATTTTGCGATTTAACCCTTGTCCGTCCCACGTGTCAATTTGACACAGTTTTCCTGAAATAAACTTATTACACTGTTCTGTTATTTGCAGGTAAAGTCCGAAATTTCATGACATTTATTTTTTTAATGCGAAACATATAACTGCAAAAATCTAAGATGTAAATGTTAACTCATCAATTTCAAGAAAAAAAACATCGAAAAGTAACTGTTTGACTTGTTATTTTATCGATTTTTTTTACCACTGTGTCAATTTGACACTGCGGGACAGATTCAGTTCGTGAAATGAGGGACGGATGAGGGTTAAGATAATGTTAAATAATAACAAATGGAAGTAGTGCCATCTCTACACGAAAAACGAAATAAACGACCAAATACAACGAAGAAAAGCGAATCGATCACCAGAAATCCAAAAGTCCGTCGGCGTGGACGTCGATGGAAGGCAGACGTGTTCCAGAAGGAAGTTCCGATGGTGTTCCAGGAGGAAGAAACGGAAAAAACAGTCTGAAACGGAGGAATAAGCCGGCAAAAAGCTACCACCCGGAATGCTCTAGATTTACGAGGCCCTTCATTGGTTCCACGCAACGCTGGAAATAGGGCGATGGACCCCGGGGCCCCTATTTCGCCTTTATTTCCCAGGGACAATGGGGTACCGTTTTTTTCTCTGGCCAGCGAGATAAAGCAGCTAACGCGTGACGGGCCGATCGGCGACGTTTCCGCAAACATCCTCGACCGACGTGTCCCGTTAGGTTCCCGGATTGTTACAGTTTCGGAAACACTATGCGCGCCTACGTTTTTCCGACCTCGGTTTTTAAGGCGCCCCTGAATTTTGCTTTCGGCACGGCGGAAGGTCGAGGGTGCTTTTCGTCGAGGTCAGGTAAAATACACCTAATTGCGGGGGAGGCTGTTTCGCAGGTAAAATGGAATTTTTACGGACTTCTCGCAGCTTTTGTGGATTTTGTCCCGTTGTGGTTCAATAGGTACTAATTTATGTGCAGACATGATAAAGGACTTGCATTCTTTAACACGCGATTGCGATGACACTGGCAGATTTCGTAAAAATTGTTTTCATTTGTTGTTCACTTCATCTGTGGAATGATATTTGCAGCGACAATCTAAGAGCTAATTAATGATGTTGCAACGAGTTATTGAAATGAGTCAGAAATGTCTAAACGAAGCAACGGCCGCTCCAGTTGTATATCGACAATATTTTGTTAATATTAAATCCAGCTCAATATAAACCACACGGCCACTGACAGGCAAGAAATTAATGTTCGCGGCGTTAATATTCAACGAACTATAAAATTCATTTTCAACGGAAGAAAGAGATTATATAAATTTTTAATAACAGTGACATATCGACGAATTTTTATTTCTGAGGACAGAGAATTTTGTTACCTTTCTGATTTTATATTCCATCGCACAGGCAATGTATCACAAGATTGTCACCGGTAAGAAAGTCTTAAATTATTGAATAAAAAGTTGCGAACAAAAGATTGCACGAATCCCATGCAGTTCTCTCGCGGTGCGAACATCGAAGCTTACAAGCGTCCCCTCCAAGAAAAGCCGTGGCCATTCAAAATTCAAGGTTCCCGAGGAACAAGTCCCATCGTCCCAATGAATCTCGGCGAGATAAAAACAGTGCCATACTCGACAAAATACAAGACAGCTCGAGGTCAAGTTTTACTGCCCAGGTAAATCGCGGAGTTGCTCTATTTTCTCTTTGTTAAGGCCCGAGGTCCCGCCACCGCCGGGTCTTGAAAGACCGTTTTACAATCTTCTGGACGCCGTGGCCTGACCGAGGCTTTGAAAATGATTTTACCGGCCGGACAATGACTCATTTCCGTAAACCACTCGGCGTCGTCGCTGCGAAACACCTGCGATTATTATTCAGGGACGACAAAATCAGCAGCAAGTAAGTAAAATTGTGCCTATCTAAATTACAATTTACAAGGTTGCATGCAATAATTGAAAAAGCATTTCTAAAAATTTTTTTTAGGCCCTTAATGAAAATTTCAAATATATGTTTTGTAGGTCTATGTTAGTTATACACGTCGAAATCGGTTGACACGAGAAAAAACGGCACGCATCGAAAGATGCAAGAATCTGTGAATTTTGAGCAGAAACTGATCAATCGATTTCAATGAAATTTTCAGTCATTATTGCATGCAACCTTGTAAATTGTAATTTTTGGAAAATCTTTTTTGCAGATCATTTAGTAAAGAAATGCTTCTAATTGCTTACAAAACATCAGGTCGTTTGGTACAATTATAAAAAAATCATTCCGTTTTAAGGAGTGTACGAACACTTTTGTGGGCCACTGTAGTTAACATATTACACTTTCATATGTGTCCATAATTATGAAAGTGTGGTCCAAGTCATATATTTCTTGTTTCGGGATATTTAAAAGAGAAGAATATTAAGACTAAATGAATTTCATATAATGTTGAGAAATAACAAGCACTATCTAACGGTTCATTCTTGACAGTATCGTAAAAATCACATTGAATTAATTTAGTTTAAAATAATGTGATGCGAAATAACTTTCATAATCATGGGCACATATTTTCGTCCATCAGAAAAGAGTATTGTTAAAACAATATTCCCAGGACTGCGAAAAAGCATTCCAGCCATGTGCACTATTAATAATTCTGACAATGTTCGAAGACAACAGGATGTTTAAAGTATTTCAGCTGCACACGGATCGCGTACTACACCAAAAATTACGCGGGTACAATGTTGTGAGCGGCATAAATCACATAGATACCGCTTAACTGCTATGTAACTGGAAATCAAGGGGAAGGTATCCCATCAAAAGAATCGATAAAGAGGAAACCGCGTAGAACAGCGACTGAATGAGATTCCTGCAGAAAGTGGAATCGTTCGGATCCGCTTCTGCAAGGTCGTTAGAAGTAGACGGAAAGCAAAGTAGTTAAAACCACCCCCGGGGTTGGCCGATCGTGCCGCGTCCGAGGAACAATACATCTCGCGGGGTCCTCTGGCCGATAACTTAATTCATAATTGAGTTCTGGCGGTGTAACGGACACACTGCGGCCAATATAATGTCTAATAATTCTAATAATTCGCCGGGTTGGATGCGAAGCCAGAGGTTCAGGGTTGTACGTGGGTGGGAGAGTTGGGGTTGGGGAGGGTGGTGTACGAGATCGTAGGGGTGAGAACGTTTCCTGGAGCCGTGCCCGGCCTGTAGAGTGGGACGTGGAACCAAGATGAGACGGGTGAAAGAGGAGAAACGTTCGAGTTGTAGGTGGACGGAGGAGGATGAGGTAGAGGTTGAAGTAGGATGAGAAGGTAGTAGGAGGGTTAGGGAAGAGAGAACGAAGAGGGAAAGGAAGAGAGAGGGAGGAGGCAGAGGAGAGGGAAGAGAGAAGAGAAGAAGGAATAGGTCGAGCGAGGGTATGGGACGAGGAAATGGAGGGAAGGCCAATTAGAGGGCGGGAAGATTTATCTGCGGACGACGGGTGTGCGGATAGTAAGGGGTAGGTCGGTCTTCTCTGCCTAGCCCGCTTGTATTATTCCTTAGTTGGACAACCCCGTCCAAGACAACGACGTGGTCCAGCTGCTATTGACTACATCGGTTTCCATCCGGATTAATAGGCGCTAATTTTTCAGACGACCGCGCTCCGACCCCTCTTCCACCCCCGGGGACCATTGCGCTGACCGATCGGGGGTGGAGAACGACGAATGTCTCATGGGCCTCTTCGTCCACTATAAATTGCATCCGGGCACTTAGGAAATTCACTGGAATTTTCTTGATTTAATAATAAAGACTCGCGGCTGCTTGCACGTAATTACAAGCTGCGGATCTTCACGAGAAATAAGAATGTACATCGAACGTTTTTTGCGGCGTTCTCACCGGCGTGTTTTTGACCCCATTCGTTCTTGTCAGCAACGCAAAAAGTACACGACCCTACAACCACTCGCTACCGACTTCCATTCATCAACGGAAGCGCGTCTTCATTTTCGGATGTAGCGTGAACGTCGTCAGACAAAAACGCGGCGATAAATCGCTGATAAACCCCGTCCGCGGCGCGAAATTTCGGTCGGATGTCCATAAGCAGAGAGAAATCAGCGAGGTGTTGCGTCCCGCTGAAAATTGAAGGCCGGCCCGCAAAAATAACGAGGTCCCCCGTGCGAAAGCTTTCGAGAGGAGAGTTTCTCGGCCGTTAACTAACCGGCCTCCGCGGCCATTCCTCATCCTCGATTTTATTCCAGAGGTCGGGTGGACGAGCGGAACGGGAATATTTCGTGGAAGGGTGTCGTCGCCGCGGGGCTTAAATTATTTTAATAAGAAGCCCTGACATCTTAACTGGCCGGATGGCCAGATCAAAGGCGTCTGCGCAGGTGATGTCAGTTTCTTTCACTATTTACATGGAAAACACCGGGGTACGAGGGATCGGGAACCGGCGAAATCGCGTTACACTCGAAACGGGAATGGTACCGGGAACCGAGGACCGTGCGTCAGTCGCGACATTTTTATAGGCAGACGGCAAACGAAATTAGAGGCGGCGACAAGTTAAAAATACGCTGGTCGACACGCGGGTAAAACTGCTCGCTGCCAATCCGGATCACTACCGAAACGCGGAAAAGAGCCGGCGATAAGTGTCAACGGCCGCAATAACGTGTTTCGTCGACCGGAAATTGGGACAAGAAGAACAGTCGAAGAAGAGGCGCTCGAATAATGAGCCTCTCGTGGGGTTGCTAGCCTCGGGACTCGCAACGACGTACCCTCAAGAAACGTGTCGACAACATGGTAATACATTTCCCGTTCCAGGAACCGAGAGCAGGGGGGAAAATCGGGCGTGGGTGGGACGTTGGAGGAGCCTAAGGCGTACAAATGATGCGGGGTGAACAATGAGAGATATCCTTTGGGGTCCTTCGTTAGCTGGATTAAGATTTCAGAGATGAACATCAACCAGGGCGATATTATGCACTGGGAGAAACTAATATATCAACGAGTGGGAGTGTCCTGAAGAGCCTACATTATCTGCCAAACAACTAGAGAAACCAGGGAAAAAGGAAGAGCAGCTAGGCGAGCTAAAAATAGTGGAATCAGTGCGTTGTCTACAGATGTACCGAAGCGTAGCGGGATTTAGGTGCAGCGGACACTTATTTGGGGGCGCGTGGTGCACGGTTGTTAGCCCGGCGTGTAATATCCGCGACGGCAGCAGCAGGGGCAACAACAGCAGCAACAGCAGCAACAACGGGCGAGAGAGGACGTATCCGTGCGCGTCTCGGCGGGTCTCGGCGACCGACCGGCCGGGGCCCGCAGTTCGTTTCCGTGTTGTTACATAATACACGCTGCGGTGCGGTTACGCGGATGAGGGATGAGGTGCTGCGTTGCCTAATAACCCCCCTTCCGCAACGATCCCCCCGGCCGTCCCCCCTCGGCCGGCAACCTATTCTCACACCCTTTCGCCTAACCTCGCCTCCGCTTCGTAGTAGGAAGACACGCGCGCGCAAACACCAACGAACCTATGCAAGAACACGCGCGGGTGTACGCCGCCGGAATACGGTCCGCGTTGCGGGAAAAGGAGATGGAAATCCTCGAGGTGTGCGAGCAGGACCGGGAACGGAGCGCGAAGTAATTATATGAGGGCGGAGCACGCTACCTAGGACTCGTCTACACCTTGCACATCCGTATCGCTCGGCGGAGCTGCCCGCCAGATACGTGAGAACCCAGCGTCAGGATCTTCGTCGACCAACAGACCTCTCCACCCTCGCTATTTCATCCGAGAGGGAACACTCGGGTCGGTCTTCGGGGACGGATGGCTCGGAAGAATTTTTCTCAAGGTTCTGGGTGTACAGGACGGGCTAAATTTTCGGGACAGATCCACGTAACGATTTCATTCAATTCGCAGCTTCCTAAGATTGTTCCTGGCTGAACCACAGTGGTATCGCGGGATAAATAGCATGTCGGCAAGGGGATACACTGTTCCGAGCTGTTTCTAGCGATGTCTCCGGCGAAACTATCCCCGAAGTTGCGGAGGTCGCCGGTTGCGACGCCTCGGGCTCCTTCGCAACTACCCGCTGGCCAGCTGTTGTCTCGAACTTTGCTGTAGTTCCTGAGATGATATTTTCAGGAAATGTCTTTCCGGAATTATTCATGATGTCCTCGGGTGCGGTGTCGCTATCAATCGCTGGGAGACGCTAGTTGGAATACTGTGAGGCAGGAAGACGAAGAAGAAGAAGAAGAAGAAGAAGAAGAAGTGAACGGGTGGAGAAAGAAGCACGTTGAAGGGGAGATGGTATATATTTAAGGCGGGTGAAGGGTAAGGGGAAGTTACTGGGATTCAATTACCGCAACGTTTGCGAGGCACGCTATTCCCACACCCCCTTGGTGGGGTCCCGCCCCTTCGGGTTCTACCCACCACCTTTCCATTTCTTCAAGAACGAACAGGTGCTCTCGCGTCTGCTGTAAATTGCACCCCTGTAATCCGAAGTAAAGCGGTCGTTTTATCCGCGCCAGCACCGGGGATGGATGCCCGCTACGTCTTTCGGTAATGGGTCCCGCTTACGCAGACGGAGGCTTTCCATCTTTGATGGAAATCTCGAAGACCCCTTCGCCGTCGCGAACCACGGGAACGATCACGGCCACGTGTGGATTAGCCTTGATGTGTTTCTTCGGCTTAGCCGGCGCAGAGTACTCTTCCTGCTACACCGGAAACCGCTTCCGGGGATCTTGCCGGGTCAAGCGTGAACGGTAACGAAAGGCTGGGGAACCTGCTCCTTGCTGGTCAAGGTCAGTTTCCGGTTCAGCATGCGCCAGTTCGCGATTTCTACGGAGCAGCTTAAGGCGGGAGCGTTCTGTTAGAAAAGGTATGGTGAACTGCGGATGGATCGTTCAAATTGTATGATTCTGTTCAGATCTAGCTTCAGCGTTTGCTTCGCTGCTGATCTTCAATGTTTAAGCGTTATATGCATCGTAGAACAATTTAGTAGAATGATGTCGAGGATTCTCTTAAAAGTATACACGTTGCAACACGTTCGCCATCAGCGACTGTCCAGTGTCAGGTGATTCTTGAAAACAAACGGGATAGGAGTGTGAAAATAAAAAAATCACCAATTGATAACGAAAAATTGTTTATTATAATCGCAGGGCGCTCGCTAGCGTCGTCCGCTACGATAGCGATTGAAATATCGAGCGCGCGTCGAACCAAGGGGGTTAGAAAATTGGGATAGATCTTAGGGGATGACGAGAGGTGGGGGTTGTCCGGCAAAGAGGCCAGTGCGAGCGAGGTCACTGGCAAAGTAGAAGCCGTGGCGGATCGGCGAGCGGCGTTTCGTTCGGGTTCGAACCGAGGTACATAATTCATCGAGCGTGCACCATTGTCGGGAGCTTCATTAATACAAATGGCGTCTAGTGAATTCTGGCCGGGCCACACCCCGCGCCGCGCACGATAGTAACAAGAGCAGAGAGAGCGTGTGGGGGGAGGGGAAGGGGTGTGTATAAGGCTAGCGGAGAGCAGCCGGGCGGCATCATCCCTCCGGTATAGTCCGCTAGCCCTATAGCTAGCCTCGACGTCGGCGACGCTCGTCGTCGTCGGGCGTCGGGACGCGCGAGACATATTTTTCCAGTCCTTGTCGACTTTCATGAGGGCGTCTTTCCGCAATAACATATTAATATCCCGGAGCATCGCGAGACTTATGGGCCCGGGGGTTCCGCGGACGGGTGCCTCGACCCTGGATCAACGCAACGCCCGTTAAGGCGGATCCGCACCACCGGGACAACGGGAAGAGGACGCCTAACCGCGCGGCTTAAGCGTCGTAAAGCAACCGTTGCACGTCCAACCCGGCCCCCGGGTTATCGGCCAGGAATTGACAACGATACCACCGCGAAATATCCTTCCCTCGTTTCACCAACTACCCTTAAGCCCGTCCGAGACCGGATTTATCGTGGCCACCCAGCCTCCTCCTGCCGTCTTACGTAACCGAACACCGATCGTATTGCGTAATCGAATGACGGAACCGCGAGCGTAACACCGACGGAATCCGCTGATGAAAATAGCACGTCGTTTGTCTACGGGAAATTGAATCGCGGACGCCCCGCTTCTATGGAAATCGTCGGACCAAATGCCTCTTCGGGCTATTGCGAATCTAGATGGGACTCTTTTTACACGGATCTTTAAGCGAGTGACTCTGTGGGACACTTGGATCTCGAGCTACTGATGGTTAGGTTTTTTAGAATCATTTTTGCATACACTACTGGTACATACAAATATAGAATAAAAATATCGTATATCTACTGGTGCAAGTTCGAAAAGTAAGCCGAGCGAAAAGCTGCTGGTTTCTCGCGTGAGCAATCACAGCGCATACGGTAGGAGGAATTATCACGGGAAGCACGGATTCGTCGGAAGCGTGGGAAGGGTTGGTTGGTGTGTTGGTTTGGTTCGCAGATGGATCGGCTACGGCCAGGGCCGTGCAAAAAAAAAGGCGAGAAACACGAGTAATCAAGGTTTACATATCGCATTTATTTTGTTCCTTTTTTTTCTTAGTAATCGTATAATCAAGGTAATATTACAATTCAGCGTTCAGAACAGCAACCGCCCCTAGTCTGTGTATCCGTTACAACGTTCACGCACGATATAGGCAGCAGGTGCGGCCCTGGTCGCTCTCTCCCTCTCACGGGTTACATACAATCAGGATTCGGATTGGTAAACAATTAATACCCTAATATGTTACAAAAGAGGATTGCTGCTTTGTGTTCATTCTTCTCGCCGCGTCCGATGACGTTTACAGAGATATTGCTACGCTATAGACGCTCCACCCCCGAATCAGGGGTGCCTAACGCTCGCCTAAAAAAAAAAGGAGTCCATCGTTGAACGACGCGTTTCATCCCTCACTCACTGTCTTTTTTTTCACATTCTCTCTCTCCCTTTCGCTCGGTCACTCGCTCTGTTTTGTTTGTTTTTTTCTTTGTTCTCTCTCGCACAGTCTCTCTCTCGCATGCTAGCTCGTATCACCGAGATCCACAAAATAAATAATTATTAACATTACATTCCTCTTAGAAATACTGCGTTTAACTGTTTACTCTTGCGTGTCTCTTAGCGGCTATTCGTATACATTCATTAACTAGAATAGTTGTTACTGCTTAGGATAGCGCCACACACAACCTCGTGTCTGGGTAGGCGTCTAGGTACTAGGTAGGTACGTACAATGTAATTAATGTTGCTCGTTAATAGAGAGTCTCTATCGCTCGTTTCGTCACTCGCTTCACCGAGATCACTAACGACGAGTCAATTCTGGGGGGGGGCTGGGAAGTTTAAACAAACAGCTGGGAAGAAGAAGACGAAGATGATGATGATGAAGAAGAAGAAGACGATAGAAAATTAGATGGAAGATCAGAATCATCGGTTACCTTTTTTCCTTTTCACGAAACATTTTTCATCTACTACAAAGAAAAAGCTACTCCGACCCGAGAGGACGTCTCGCGCGCATAAACGATTCTATATAATATTTAACAAAATCATCGAACATCAACATATATATTTTGTACCGATCGAAAGACACACGTTTCGCATCGTCCGCCGTGTTGCGATCGAGATTAAACGCTCAAGAAGGAAATAAGGAAGAATTTACAAAACGAATCGAAGAGTTGAGAAGAGCGGGGCGATGGAAACGTGTTCTCGTGTCGTTCCGCAGACGATTAAAAAAAAAAATTAACAAAAACATAACATTCAACAGCAGTCGTAGCGCGACACGCTCCGGAAGTGGTGTGTCACACGATCGAGAAGCGACAAAACGGAAGTACGCTAAGTCAACGAGACAGGGGGTGGGAAAAGGGGGACCGCGTTTACTTTTATTTTAATCTCGTTTCTTTCTTTGTTTTTTTTTTTGTACATCGATCCGCGAGAAAACAAGAAAAAAATCGTCACCGGGAAAAACAGACGCGGATCGCTGAACACGATTCTCATCCCCTGAAACAACCCCCTGCGCCCGTTCGTGAATTTTCGCGTCTTGCAGACGCTCGCGGACGCTTCTCTACTTCCTAGGCGTTAACTTACTAAAGTGTACCTCTCTCCTTCAGGCATTTCGTTTTTACGTATTTTCGGTTTCCTCGAGAATGAGCTGCGCGCACCCTACCGCACCGTAAACCGCCGAGAAACAACGAAACAACGTTGGCTGCGGGAGCAACGAAACGAAACGGGGGAAAACGACGAGTTGTCCGAGTGTGCGTTGTCCCTTCGATTTCTGTTTCCTTGTTTCTTTTCCCGACTTTCTTATTATCCGTTTATTTCTCTCTCTCTCTCTTGTCTCTGCTGTTTTGTTTTCGTTCTTTCACTCTCTCTCTCATTCTTACTTGCTTTTTACACATCCGGACGATCTTCCGCAATTCGAAACTCGCCAGAGATCGGTATAAGTGTGGAACTACTCCGATAACTCACCCCCTCTATCTACACACTACTGCGCCAAAGCAGGAACTACCAGATAGAGAGACCACTAACGGGGGTGGGCGAGGGGGTGGATTTAGGGGTTGGTGCGGATGGAGGACTACGACAATACTAGGCTTGTACGGACGTCAGTGTGCACTTGGATACTGATTGGTCTGCGGGCATATTGGTCAAAGTGAGCTACAGGAGGTTCCTGGGGAGATGCGGGGGTGGTTCGTGATGCTAGTGGTGGTGGTGATGTGATGGTGGTGGTGGTTGGCGCGGGGGAGCGGGAGGCGGGTTCGTCACTCACCGGGTGCAGCTTCCGATTCGCCGCAACCGATAAATTGACGATCGACAGATACGCACATCGACCATCTATTTGGCATTACAGAGACAGTGGATGCAGCCTGCCACTCACCTGAAACAGAAATCAGAAACGCAGCGGTTAAGTGACGCGATGTCGAACGGGCCGCCTCTCGAAAGCGACAACTGCATTCTTACGTTACACGAAATTTGTTTCGCCAACCAGGAAATTCCTAGTGGCGTAACATAAGTAGTAATAACTAGACTGCGGAAGTTTATGCAAATTTTGTATGTCAAAATATGCAAAATATATGCAAATTTAATGCATAATTTATGTAAAATATATGCAAAAAATATGTGAAATGGTCGCCCTGGATAATTGTATTAGTAACGAATGAAATAGTCTAATGGTATAATATGATACAGAATAGTTGTATAATATTTATTACTGCTTGTAATTGACATTACAGTATGTGACGATAATTTTTTCTATATTTTCAAGAGTCATTTGGTGCCTTTTATGAGATAAAATTAATTTATATGCTGAAAATGTCCTTTCAATATCACAAGATGTGATGGGGACATATTTATACTTTTTCCAGTATCCCGCTTTTATTTCCTTCGGACCGTCGATATTTGAATCATTTAAAGTTTAAAGTATTACTAAGTTTCGACAATATTTCAAATTCTAGATTTTTCTGGAAAACATATTTATATTTTGCCCTCACTTTTTCTCCACAGCCGATAGGTACATTATCTAGATTTTGAGAAAAATCTGTAACGAATTTAATTGAATCTTCGAATGCTAACGTATTCGATTCTAATTTTGTTATTGTAACTGGCAAGGTGGAAAAATTAGCTTCAATAAATGCTAAATCGTCAATAAGATCTTCATTTTTTATCATTTCTCTTGGGCTGTCTTAATATTGTACATGCTAAGTACACTTTGTACTTTGAAGGATTTAACAAAATTTTTAATAAAAATGTCATTTTCTATAAAAATATGCATTTGCATAAACATCCGCAGTCTACTAATAACGCACAGTCTAAAACATTTTCCTACAAACTAGGAAATTCCCAATCCGAGACTCTCATCGCACCTTGGTCCTGGTCCCGTTAGGAAACAGAGCCAAGAAACGGAGCAGCTAATCTGCTCATGCGTCGCCGTAGAATTCCTGAGCGTCTACTACGTCACCGAGACGCATTTTCAACATGTCCAAAGAAGTCGGCGGCGGCGTACACAACGAATCTCTTTGTCTCTGTTCTAAATTTCGTTAAGCGAACCAGTCGATGTTCGCCCGGATAACAGAGTAGATTTTTCAACTAAATAAAATGGGCTTCCTGTCCCGAGCGAGGGAAACGGGGGTGGCGAATCGTCGGTCGGTGCAGCTAGGTCGTTTCAAGGTTCGACTGGACGTGGGGTACGTTCATATGTTGAACGTGTCGAGGACACGACGGGTCGGGTCGTCCGGCGCTGGTTCAGCTCCTTTTGTAATGGGATGAATGCACGTGGTGCCTTGTCCAGGCACACGCACGTTGAGCCCCAGCTTTCCTGGTGTCTGTATCTCGGGGATATCGATAGCCCGCGTTAAGAGCGAAAGGGGTTGGAACGGGGTGGAGGTCTCTCAGAGGCAGGGAATGGCAGAGGACACCGAGCCAGCGCATTGCCAATCCGCTGCCAGTTCCGTTCTTGCCTTCTTCCCCGTCGTTTGTCTTCTTTTTATAACCGGCTCTGCCTTCTGCTACCCCCCTCCCCTCGAAGCCACTCTTTTACCACCTTTTGAGATGCCCGAAGATGTCGACGATACTGCCCTTTCACAGTCCCTTACAGCTTCCGGACGATCCACTAGCCTCTCAACTAGGAATCACGGAGAAAGTGAGATCTTTCCTAACTACCAACGGAAACAATAGATTTCCTTCTCGCGTCTCGTTTGGCTACCGTTGCTGCTCCGTGCTAGCAGAGCTTTCCGGATCGCTTGCGTTAGCTACGGAGGGTGACTTTTTACGTTTGATTAGAAAGATTCTGAATGATGCTTTTCAGCGAATGTTTTCGTAAAGAATTCTATTTAGCGCAGTTGGTTTCGGTTATTCAAGTTTCAAGAGGATCCGAATTAATCAAGGAATACCAACTTCATAAAATATTTATGACAGTATTTTTAAAGCTTGAGACAAAGAAGAGAGCCATATGGCGCCAAGCCTAGACAACATGGCGGCCAAAGTAATTTACGTAGCCACCACCATAATATCTCTATTCACAAACTCCTTGATTAATATCAGCCTATTTATTGCCTATCAATATAATTTCAACGATGTGCCTATTCGCCTTTTGATTTGCGGGACAAAAGTGTGCCACATTGTTAAGGGTTGAGACGAGGAGGAGTCGCTTGCGAAGTTTCTCCGAGATGAAATCTCGGTGTTTCGCGATTCCGAAGTTGTTTCTTCAGCACAATATCCTCGGCATTATCGTTCCTGTTTATCTTTATATTCCCGCGCGATTCTTTCCCGGTTTCCCGTCGCTATTTGTCATTTCTCGAGCGGCGGCGCTCGCGATCGTGGACGCCAGAGGATGAATCACGGATGCCCACGGAAGCAGAAGCGTTGCTCTTTATTTCTGCAGCGAGATTTCGAAAAAGTTGTTTGCCCTGGCTCTTGCCTTGCCGCGCCGCGCCACGCCGGCCGTTCTGACAAAGGCGGATAAAGAAACGGAAAGGTAGAGGAGAGAGGATGTTCCCCCGGGTCTTGGCAAGGTCGGCACATTTTACAGCCGCAAACTCGCGCCAACTGTTCAATCTACCCCTCTTATACGACCTGCTTCTTCTTATTCTTCTTCTTCTTCTTCTTCTTCCTCCTCCTCCTCCGAGCTCGTCTACGAATATCCCTCCGAACTTATTCGTCTTCGACGAGCGCTCCCGTTTATTCCCTTTATTCCTATCGACTGATTTTTTCGCAGTTCACGTAATCCCATCGAAATTGATTTTTACCTTTTTACTGCCCGGAATTTAGTCGAGCTAAATGTCTTCACTGGGGCGAGGGCGGAACCGTTCCGGGAGAAAATGTGCATATATTGATACTGTTGTACGATTTTTCTTCTGTTGTAACACTGATTCAAATGTTTACATTTAAATGCAAGTTCATTAGAATTTAATATCTTTAATCAGCAACAAAATTTTTTCACCCATTCCATTCTTATGTCTTGGACAATCAATTCTGTTCAACCTGGAGCCTCGCAAGAAATCGAAGGAGATCAACTGAATTTCGTGAAGTCGCAAGGTGGTTGAGGACTGCTCTATGATTTCCTTTCTTAGTAGGAGATTCGGTTGAATGGACGGTAGTGGATGAATAATATTGAATTCTTGCCGAAAATATCTCGATCGAGTAGTCTAGGTATATTCTCAAATACAAATTACAGAACAAAACGCACTAAATCTCTTGGCTCGCACGACAATGAATTGATACACGCATGCGTTTGTTACGTAGTATCTACTAACAAAGCGAGGCTGTTGCTAACTGGTATATCGGAATCGATAAGAGTATGAAAATCGACACTAAAGACACTGAATCGAAAATGATCGGGGGCTAAAGCTTATGAAGCCCCGCTAGACCTAACGCGTGCTGCACGATCTACGTATAATAGTCAACTCCTTGTTCCGCGGTAACGCGCTAGCACACGCGTCGCAGGCGAGGTGACGTCACAGGTCACCTGTACGGCTCCCGAACTTGTCTGTTTGCTCACATTCAAAACATTTGCACCGGCAGAATGTACAAGGCGCCTTTCCAACAAACAATTTTCAGCTCCCAAGGATTCCGTGTCGAAACCGTTACGGCCGTGTCACACAATTACACAGTGTGTCTAACAAATTCGAATCCACTACTTTTTAAAAATAATGGAATGAAGTGCTGATCTTTATCAGTTATCAGTTGTAAATGTATTGTAATTTTTATATTGTATATATACTGTAATTTTTAATGGCGTAATTGGGCGAACGTGAGAAGTTGAGGAGTGATTACAGCCACGTCGCACGAAGACGTCGCCATCGAGCAGGAAGAAATCCCCGGAATTTATTCAAGGAGCTAGCTACAGGAACCGCCCCCATAACTGTTAGGTTTGTTTGTACCGCGACGGTATTTCATTTCTGGCGTAGTTTGCTTTTCGGCCTAGAGTCACATCGCCTTCGAGCTTCTCCGGTGTAGCTGTGCGCAACGAGCAGGCACCCGTGAGTTTAATGTACGTACACGAGCGTTGCTTCTTCGCGCATTTATCAGGATTTCCGAAGGAAGCCGGACTTTTTAAGCCGCAATAAATTCCCGTTCCGCGTGCCTTTACGTCGAGAGTCTAATGTTGCTTAAAGCTCGCAAAAACCGAGAGCACAAATCTCGATGCGACGCCCGGCAAAACAACCTTATCCGTCACTCCGGGATCAGGGCTCGCCCCGGATAACTATGACTTACCTATAAATTTCCCTTTGGACGCCGCCAACATTTATTTCCGAAACATATAATTTATCAGAGGATTTTGGCGGATTTATCAACGGAGGTTGGCGGATTCTTCAAAATTTCATTCTTACCCGTGGTTAAATGATATCGTAAACTTGTCGAAAGAAATTTCATCAAAATCCGTGAGGAAGCGACGTTTTGACAAGTTTATCAATGATATTTGTCTCCACCCTTTACAGAAGGAAATGGCGAAAAAATATTCTTATATTAACATGGAATTCTAATTAGCGTTAATATTTGACAAATGTTTCATGTAATCCGCTTAGCCCAGTATATCCCAAAAATCGAAGAGCTAACAGAGCATAAAAATAGTGAACCTCGAATGCGAGATCGGAAACGAATTGCGAGAATTGAATAGCGTAAGGGTTGCAAAGCGGGGATGGTAAGTGTCGAAGAAATCGTATCGAGCGAATCGAGAAAAAATAACCGAAGGTAATACGAACGTGCGAGGGGCCGGGCATCGGGATATAGTAGAAAGAGAGAGAGAGAGAGAGAGAGAGAGAGAGAGAGAGAGAGAGAGAGAGAGAGAGAGAGAGGGAGAGTGAATGAGAGTGTGAGAGAAGAAGAGAAAGATAGAGCATGAGAGAAAGAGGAAAGGGGATGGGGTTGAGCACGGAGCGGTTATTATCTATCGCTCTCGTTACCACAGGTTGCTCGTAAACCGGCCGCATCAAGAGGGTGGGGCGTTCGGGTTGGAGAGCAGAAGCATAGGTAGGTAGATACCGGTACTCATATCGTTGTCGTCGTACCGTACCCTCGTGCCGCCACCGGTAAACCCCACTCTCGCGCTATTTTCATCGGTTACCCCTGCAGGATATCGCGGGCTGTGCGAATGGACGGCCGCGTCGAGGGGGCACTTGAAAAATCTCGACCCACGAGTGCTTTTCCTTCCGTCGATTCTCCATCCCGATTCCTTCTGCACACCGTTTCTATCCCACGATCCTTTCACGATCCTTTCCTTTACAACCTATACTTCTTTCTTGTCGCCACTTCTCCTCCATTTTTATTTTATCTTTTTACTGGAAATTATCTTTGTATTTCAGTATTCAATATTGGTCCGTTTCCTTTCTTTATTGGTTTTCGTTTCTAATATTATTTTATTACGATCATGTTACTGCATTTTCAATATTATTCTCCTTTGGCATTTTCTCAAGATCAAAGTTCATCTCAACAAATCAAAAGCATCGAAGCGATCTAATTATCCATCTGCAATTTCCTTCGATGCGAATTAAAAACCGATTCGAACCAAATCCTTTATCCCCTATTACGTTCCCAGACCCCTCTGCAATCAAACACTAATCTCGGAGTAGGTTTTAAAGAAGGACCGTGGCCATAAAAAACGGCGCAACAGTCGCTACTTAAAAAAACCACCCCTACAGCACCAGAACCTAGGACCAGTGAAAAATTGAAAGAACACCTCTCGGTATAACTAACGATCAGACTGTAAAGAGCAAAATCATGTTTCCACCCTCCCCGAAAAGCCGGCGGCGCGATCGTCGGCAACTACCACTACTTACCAAAACCGCCCCGGAATCACCACCAGGCAGTACCATTTAAAAATTGAAAAAACGCACCGAAGTATGATGAACGACGCCGGTGATCATTCTTCACGGGCCGAGTCCGGCGCGAGGCTAGCGGGCTCGCGGTCGCAGCCCCCGCACCGGCGTGGAACTATAATTTCAATGCGTTCGCAGTCCATAAACGCGCGGGGAACACAATGATGATCGATATTTCAAGTTCCGAGACCGCGAGGAGGCGGAGGAGCGAGCAAGAGAGAGAGAGGGAGAAACCGAACGAACAGAATAGAGGGAGAGAGAAAGAGGGAAAGAGAGGGAAAACAACGTACAGGGACAGAGAGAAGCAACAAACGAACCGACCAGCAGAGCTCAGGCTCGGCGCAGCGTGTCGGCGATGGTCTGCGCGCGCGGGGGTGTGTGGGGCTCAAAGGGACACAGAGCGAGGAGCCTCGGCAGAAAGAGAGAGGAAGTTCGCAGAAGCATCGGATTGAGATCGAGTCGCAGGTTTTTTATCAGGGCGACGTTGCACGAGCGCGAATTGCGCGTAACCCCCGCGGGGCAACAGCACGCCCGTCGCGACAGGGGGCAGCACCAACACCGTACCCGGACCCGATACTCTCCTGGCGGTGTGTAGTTGCTGCGAGCAGCCGCTGCACCAGGAACTCATAAATCTCCGGGGATATAGATGGCTCTAGTGTCGCGTGAGGTTGCAAGCTACCCCATGCAGGGTGCCGTGGAACGCCCTCCCGCCCCTACTCTATCCCCCGGTACACCCAACCCACTCTCCCTCTCTCTCTCCTTGTATCAAGCTTTCTCTATCTATCCATCTCTTTCTCCCACTCGCTTGTCCCTGTCTAGCCCCGGCATCCCCATCCCACAGGAAAACCCTCTTCCTCGCTCCCCTATGGGGTTCGGCTCCATCGGTCTTCCTCCGTTCTACCGAACGCGTCGAATTACCGGAATCCCACCTTCCGAACCGAAGGTGGTCCTAGCTATCCTACTAGCCTCCCGCTCGACGACCACGAAATCTTTCAGGACCGCAGTTTTACTCGATACACGCAATCGGCAGCCCCGAACCTTCGCTCTTATCGAGCTCCGCGAAGATGAAGTCCGGACTGAAGGAACATGCGGTTGGATGCGCACGATTCTTGCTGAGTCACTCCTTGGTGGGCGGGTAAGTGAAATGGGGACATTCGTTCATAAGCAGACTGCGGATCTTTGTGCAACATCGAAATTCACTACCTCGATTGTAAGGAACCTCAGGAAAATATTCCTTTCTTAATCGATCCAGTAGGTTTAAAATAGTAGAACGAACGTGTCATTCGAATATTTCCATTTTGTGTGATTTTTTCGTGTTACGCCTAGGAAACTGCAGCAGGAATGAACATCGCCGAAGAAAAGTGAAGCTAGGGGACTTCCTCGAACCTTCAGAAGTGTCTCTACCGTCTCTACGCTTCGAAGGATGACGCCCACGCGATTCTAAGGGAACCCGAAGCGTATGTCGTCGGGATCACGGCTATCAATCGTTGGAGCAACGGGCACGAGCACAGTTCCGTGTCTCGTATAATTGAATCGTTGGTGTCGGACGTTGCGCCGCGGTAGAAAAGCATCATATTCGATCGCGTTGACGAAGGAACACGTGAGCAACCGAGGGAAAGAGGGACAGACAGAGAGAGAGAGATAGAGTGAGCAGGAAATAAGAGTGTGGCCCCCCTTTATTCCAGTCCCGGCCAACGGTGATCTCTGCCGTGCCCCCGCAGTGTTTACACCGCCGACACTGGCAACATTTCCAAGCGCGTTTCTCCCCCGGCGAAATATTACCGTATCGCCTCGTGCCGGAGAGTGATATCGCCGGGTAATATATCGTTTCGTATGTTTTATAGCGACGCGCACTCGCCCTTATAGTGGGTGTACCTGGCTGCGCAGATATCTTGGGCCGGGTGCGACGGGATACATCGGGGAATGTCCTCGGGTCGAAAGGGAACCGTGGTGTTTGACCAACGCGTCGCTGCGGGCAGGGGTGTGCGTAAGGGTTGGGCGTCGAGTCAGTGTTACTTTTCATTTCTTCCATATTCTTCTATGTGGAAGAATTAAGATGTAGTGTTACGTAGAGAGAGACTGAGAAAACTACGTATGATTGTATGATTAGAAAGTATCAGCCTTTCCTCGGAGAAATATAGGAATCTAAATTGCTTAAAGACTGTGATTACGGGTTAAGGTTATAACTAGACTGCGGATGTGTATGCAATTTTTAATTTTCCAGGTAAATTTCAAGGAAGCGGGAACAGATAAAATGTTATTTTCAGTGGTAGTTGCGTTTACAGATTTGAAATAAATAAAAATCGTGTTCAACTCTGTGGAAGTTTGTATTCTAGCATATTTAAAAAATTTTTAGAAGCCATAAAATGGTATGTGTACTTTACAACATTGCAAACATTGAAAATTTTTATTTCCCATAAGGATCCGCTGTCTAGTTGTCACCGATGCAGAGACTGATCGGAGAGAGCCTAGATAGTCGCGGACCATTGAGATTTCAAGAAGTAGGAATTGATTAACCCGGTTCCCCGAAGCTGATTAGAGGGTCAAGCGGTATCGATGATATTAAACCGTCACGAGTAGGTGTGAATCGAGCAGGTTGCAGCGGCGCGAGTCCGCTTGAAATTTTAAGCGGATGAGTACAGATATCTCGGCGGTCGCAGACTCCAGGATGTGCCGGGGAGAAATGCGGGAATACCTATAAGCCAACAGCGAGAAAGAGCGCCCTGCCGGGCCAGAACTGCATGTTGGTACGGCTCCAGTGTAGGAGTAAAACGAGTACATAGGTCCGAGAGAAGGAAGGAGCGAGTGATAGAGGAGACAGATACAGAGAGAAGCACAGAGAAGGGATAGAGATAGAGAGAGGGAGAGAGCGAGTGAGAAAGGGGTGCGAGGGTATAGAGGGGTCCAGGGGCCAGAAAGCCAGAAACCAAGCAAGCCAGCGAGCGAGCCAGCCAGACCAGCCAGCCAACCGAGCCAGAGAAAGGAGAGAGGACGACGCCGATGATGAATCACCCGCCAGGAGTGAGCAGGAGTAAAGGAGAGAGGAGAGCAATAAGAGAGCGAGCTACGCAAAAAAGCCTCGACGCTGGAACGCGCTAGAGCGAGTCGCTAACTGACTTATCTACACATCGGAGTATCCCTTTCTTCCTCTTTCCTTTGCTCTCTTTGCCTGTATCTCACTCTCTTTTCCTCTCTCGTTTAGCACTCGAATGTAATGGACTGTTCCGAGTATTTCGGTTGCACGAGTTTAACAAGCTATGGGAAAACTATCGAATCAATAAAGAAATTAAACTGACGTTTTATCGCCGAAACGCTTTACGATAATGATCCGTGCGGGAAAAAATGTGCGTGAAATCTAGCGAACGATTCGGAACTACAGAATGGAGATTTAATCGTTCGTGTTGTCCTATTATACGACGCCGTTTTTAATGTACTGTGTAATCGATGTTTATAATATTTGCGATTGTATCAATAAAATCAAATGATCATGAGCACTAGTCCAGAAGCCAGAGGTACGAACGTATCAAAGGCACGCCCCGCAATAAGAAGAATGAATCGTTTTCCCTAAATAATAGCCCCTCGATGCCCAATCCAAAGCGTCCCGGCACCAAACAGAGTCATCATCAGGCAAATCCACGGCGCAGCGTAGAGTAACGTCGAGGGAGGAGCATGAGTAATCGGTATCGAGCAAGCCTGAATCCATCCCGTGGGCGAACGGGAGCTCGCCGATGCTCGCTCGTGGAAGCGAGTTCGAGATCGTAGGAAATCCGAGGGGTGCTTGTCGCCGAGGAAATTGGGTTCGCCTCTCTCTCTCCTGCAATGGGATGGAGGAAGCTCCAGAAGAAGTTCCAGTATCATCAAAGACCGCGCGCGGATCGGCGCGGCGCGCCGGTGTGGACGTGTGCACACCGATACGGTTTCCATAGAAGTTGCGTTCGCTCGGTCACGGGTAATGGTTTTACGAGCGTCAAGGGTGATATAAAGAAAATGAAAAACACGCCGGCGTAGCTGGCAGCATGCTCGGGCATATAACTATGTTGTTGGCTGCGTCCGTCCCCCTTTTACGTCTCCGGTTCCTTCTTAAGTTTTCCAACGGACAGAGCAGGAAGCCAACCACCACCCCGACGGTCCACCCCTCTCCCGAATTCCAACCCCCTTTTCAGATTCAACTCCCCGCGGAGTGCGTTGCAATTAGTTCTCATATTTCGCCACCGCTCACACCACCTGAACTTTTAACGCTCTTTTAAGGGTAGGGCTATGGAGAATATGATTTACTCGACGAAGAAACGTAAACTTTCATTCGAAACTTTTATTCGACTCGCGCGTCCGCTCTTCGTCGGAAATTTCATGGGGAAGCGTACCGGTGTCGGGATCATTTTGTGGAAGGATGCACCGGCTACCGTTAGACCCCTCCCACGGTGATTTACGAAGACGCGCAAAAGTTTGTGGGGCATTAGAATAACGAAGGGGACAAGCAGGAAGCGGCCAAACACGCCCCCGCTTCTTTTTAAACCTCCTGCCACGCCACGCTGAATACCCCACGCCAACGGTTACTATATGCCCGTCGAGTGTATGGGCTATTGTCTCTGAACCCCACCCCCGCAACCCCCAAACGCCTCGCCAATTGCCGTGTTATGAAGTCCCGGCCCCTCTTCACTGTTTCAACGCCATCGGAGGGAGAAGATGGATCCCGCTGATTGTGGGACAACCCCTTCCGTTCGCGCTCTTCGTGTGCTACGGCTGGACAAGGTAATTAGAAGTCGGCGGGACACGGATTAGCGGGATTCAAGCTGCCGGTAATACGGGCCGGAATTATACCCGTTTGATTTACATCCATTCGACGTAGAAATGATTCGGCGATTTTTCTGGACTTCGCAGAAAATTATTTAGACCGTTTTCGAAACCGATGTACTGACAAACATGATGTTTAATGTTCATCTGGACTGAATTAATAAATAGTACAATAATTACTATCGGACATCATTTTCAGATATCATTTTAAAATTGTGCTGCGTCAGCCACAAGGGCCAGATAAAAATGAAAAAATGCGACGCCACGTGCATCCAGCGTTTTTCAAGAGGTTTCTTTGCACTTGTAAGTGCATCTTTCAACAGTGCCAGGCGTCCCGCGGAGTGCATCGCAATTAGGCAGCGTGCTCCACCCTCTCGGTCGCACACAATTTCCAAGTTGCTCGCCTTTGTGCCGGGGTTCACGAACGTAAGAAAGTTTGCGGGAACTTTACCAAGAGTCTAGAAAGGTTATTTCAATATTGCAATGTGTGACGACGACAACGAGATCCCGGGGAGAGGACGACCGGTACAAGGGGGACGAAGAAAAGCTGATGCACTGGAGGGTCCTGGAGCCACACAATGAACGCATTACACCGAGGATCTTCGTAGAGGCGCTTCAACAGTAACTATAATTCATTGATCGTACATCTGCGACGGCGATAAAATTTCTCGGACTTTCACGACTCTTCCGAAACTTCGACGAATCGTAATGGGAAGATGAGGTTATCCTCGTTCGGACCTTTTACAGACCAGCTCGAGGACGCGTCGAATACTAAAGCACTCTCGATCATTGTGGTCGGAGAGCGGAGTGGAAATATGTAGAAGATAATAATCGAAATGAAGAAAATCTTACCATATTTCAATTTTCATAAAGTTGTGTATGAAATTGAGAATATCCTCGAAACAAATTCGGAAAAATGAGAGGAACCGTTTGCAGCTAATTTGGAGCAATTAGCGATAGGAGGAAGATAGAGTAGAAGAGAGATCGAGGCGCGAACGACAAAATTGACGGAAGTCGCTCGCCATGCGGACGTTAATCTCGGCCCGCGATAAAGTAAAGTGAACAATGATAAATTCCGCGCGGGATATTTATCACGCGCTCGCGCGGTCAAGGAACGTTTAGCTCGTACCACTTTATTTCAACGCGATCTTGCTCCCGGGTGGTCTGTATAAATAAAGCCGGCGTCCGAAACTGGAAACGAGCGAGATGGTGTTGGCGTTGGAATCAACCATCGTGTGTGCCTCTGTCTCGTTCTCTCTCTCCCTCTGTCTCTCTCTCGCTCTCGTTCCCCGGGTGAGCCGATATCCGTTTTAACGCGGCCGTTCACTTTTTAATTAGCGCTGGGGCGACGCCGCGTTATCGGCCCGGCAATTATTCGCCGAGCAGGACAGGATATGAGCGGGTTTGGAGATTGATGGACATCGCGGCACGGTCATTCTTGCCGCGTTAAACGAACCGTGTAATCGCGCACACGAGACACGTACCAGAAAACCGGCGAGCCAGTACTTTTTCTGTCCGCCGGCACGAAGAAGGCGTAAAACTGCTCGTGAAACGTTCGTCCCGGCGCTTAACCACGCGACAAGTCGTGAATCGCGAGTCCGCAGTGAGAATATGCTCGATACCCAACGATCTTCCACATAGAGGGCGCCATTCCAAATTTATTTAAAACATCAATCGATATTATCCTACTGCGCGCACATTCTTATTAATTTTTTACAAATGGTTTCTGTTGCGTATTGTAGAATATTAAGCGTTACTTAAACTTCAGGTAATACCTCAAACTACAACTATGTGCATCATTTAAAACAATACAACAGAAACAACGCGTAAGGTTCATCCCACCACATCTTAATTCCACAGCCTCCTTTAAACGATTAACGCAGTACATTTTCGGTGTCGCTTAATTACAATGGATATCGCAAAGATTATCAGCCACCCACGCAACAAGAAGAAGCATAATCGAACGTCATCGGCGCGAAGGTGTGACGCAGAGTCGAGGGCCCTCCCACCTGCCATAATCTGCAGATCGGACAGCCAATTACATCGTCGACCGCGAAAGTGTTAATGGCGATCAGAGTGAATGAGCCTGGCGGTCGAAAAAAATCGGTACGATCCTGGCCCAGAGAAAAATTAAGCGGTTACGTAAGATAATTTGGCAACGCCGCAGCCGGCCATCAGGCTCGACGGTGCGTCCGTGTGTGTCGTGTGTGTTAGAAATATCCAGCCAGACGGAGCGTATATGCCATCTCCTCTCTGCGGCTAGCCAAGACCCGAAAACCGAGTAAAAAAAAGAGCCCCGTGGAAACCTGAGGTTTTGTGTTGCGAGAGGTTCTCTAGTCAGGCCTCTCTTGTCCCGTTCCACGACCCACACGGTCTTCTAACTCGAAATCCAAACCGTGGCAGCGGGGCAGAGGGACGCTAGAGGGAGAAAGGCGATACGAAGAGAGACGGCGAGACTTTAGAGAGAACCGGAGAGAGAGACGATAGGGGGACAGAGGGTGGGCGAGAGGGGAGCGAGAGAGGCAAAGAAAAGATCGAGATGGCGTTACGATTCTCCGTTTCTCTCTTCTTTTTCATCCGCCGTCTCTGCCGCTCTTTCCTCCGTTGACTTCGGAGCCCGGGGATTCTGGGAGTTTTTAGAGTGCGGCCCCCTCATTGTTGTGTAAATGCGGACCAATGGCGCCGGCAGACGGGGCGCTGTTCACGTTTTAAATGCTAATACCCGGCTGTACAAAACCGGGTTTTACGAAATTCGCGGCTTCCTCGGGCCTTCCGCCGGATCAGCGCCGCGGTTATTAAGCTATCAAAGCGCCGCGAAAAAGCTTTTGTTTATGCCTGTTTGCCAGGCCACCACCGCAGCCCTCCACTTCGCCGGCAAACACGTTACTAGCAGCAGTACCACTATGGAAACTACAATATGATCCAACCTTTTGTATTTAAATCGCGATCATTAAGTTGATAAGTCCGGAACACTTAATCCGGGAGAACCGAGTGAAGGGTTCTTAACAGAGCTCTTCGGAGCGCGGGAAACGTTCGAGTAATTGCGTACGACGAATTTGGAAAGATTTTTTGGGGGGTCCAGCTTCGGGAACCGCTTTTCAAGCCGGAATTTTAATCAGGGATTACACAAGGTTGCGTGTAACTGCTAGACTCTTTGTTGGGTCCTCTCTAATCCTCGGTCGCTGGGGCCGTGACTGTGCATTCGGTGCAGCAAGTTGCACTAACAAAACAAAGGGATTGCGAACTGCCAGTGGAAATAAAGAAATGTGCGAGTGAAACATTAGAGTGAAAATAGGAATAAAGAGCTTCCCGCTTTTATTATATTTTCGCTCCAGAGCCCAGAGCATTTTATAAACAAGAGAAAGAGGAATCGAGCGACTCGCTCTTGCTATATTTAGTTATGCGAAGATTGTTTCGAATTACAGTAAGATAATTTTCAGTACAGCCTCAGGGTCTCGATCCGAGCGCGGAGCGTGAAGAGATCGCCGATGCGGGTTGCGGGACGAGCGACGAAAAACTAGAATTCTCCGAAGCGCGCGGCGAGATGGGATCACGGCGGCGAGGACATTTCTCAAAATCCAATTATTCGTCCGTCCGGCGCGAGATAAATTTACTCGGCGTGTTGGATTTATACGGAAATCATCAAGATCGGTCCGATACGGCGCTCCCGGTCGTTCGCGGGCCAGAATTTACGACAGAAAGTAAGCGCGCACGAAATGAAAGCGAAGATAATAAGCGAAGGAGAGCGAGTGGGAGATAGGAGAACGCGGGAGGAACGGAGGAAGAGCTCTGAACGGAGAGCGGGTACAGAAGATCGTTTCAGAGGCCCAAGGCTACGATGATTCCTCGTGGCGAGATAAGAGGCCGGAGAGAAAGAGAGAGGCCTCGATAAATGAAGTATGGCATT
Source organism: Lasioglossum calceatum (assembly GCA_963966675.1). Taxonomy (NCBI): domain Eukaryota; kingdom Metazoa; phylum Arthropoda; class Insecta; order Hymenoptera; family Halictidae; genus Lasioglossum; species Lasioglossum calceatum. Next base: position 15,606,773 of record OZ016543.1, on the reverse strand, counting down.
AAGACGTAGCCGAAGTACAAGGGCGCGATCTGCCGGACGATCCCGTAACTCCTAAGTCTCCCCTCCACTGGACAGGAGGGAGAGAGATCCCCATGGCAAGAGGGGACCCCATGGATCAGGGGGGAAGCCCCCTGCACAGGCCAGCCCAACGGCCGGCGTGCAGGCGGATGTCCCGGACGAGCCGGATCGCACGGGCGTAGACTTTACGAGAGTTCAAGTGGTATCAGCTAATAATGACGGTCGTAAACGTCGCGATAGAATCAACAACGAAGAATTATTGCCAGCCAGTTACGTGGCAGCGAAAGGCGTAAAATGGTAATGAACCGTAATCAAAACAAATCATAAAACAGCGGACACCGACGGCTCCACGCCTCTGCCATCGGAGACGCGAGCTGCCCCGCTTCGGACTGGGATTCTACGCACCTGCTGCACGCGGGGATATTAACAATCCGCACGGCGCGATCGTCATTGTTTTTCTTAGTCAACTCTGATTCACAAACTATCGGCATTCGGGTAGCTGATGACCGTAGTCTTACTCTCGAAAAGATGCACCGTCGTGATGGTTGTCCTCATCATGTCTAGACTGTAAGTCTGTATACAACAAACCTCCCAGACCATTAGGTCTTTAATGAACAGTATCATTAAGATGTTGTGACAGCCCGAGGTCCTTTGGGCGAAACAGATCATTGTTGCGCTACCTCCCGTGGGTCTTGAGTGTCGGAAGGCTACTTATCTATTGTCAAAGGGGTTGGTCATTAGTCCCGGTAGTTTGTACGGTCGAAGGAAGGGTTTGCAGGTGTTGTAAAGGATAGGGTGCGATTACTCGGTGAATCGTTGCGGACGAGACAATGGCATTGGACGCGGCAGGTGGCGGCGTTGAAATTTTTCTAGGACGTCTGCGCGGGAGGTAGGTCAGGGTCTGATTGCAGGAAGGAAGCAGTTAGGCCCGGTTAAAGTCGTTAAGCCAAGTTTACGAGGTGTTACCGGGAGCGTAACCTGTAAATCTCGAAGGCGGCGTCGGCGAGAGCGCGCGCGTGCCGGTGGCCGCCCTTGGAAAGCCCGCGGAAGGGGTAATGGATATAACTGGGGTGTAAGAACCGAGGTAAGACTGCTCGAGCGCTATAAACGCTTTTATGGATCGTAAAATGTCTTCCTTTACAGCCAATAAAGATCCCCGGGCCCGCTGGTTGACGAGCAACCGAGCGGTCGGCTCGAACGCGCTGAGGAAACATGGAGAAACGTGATGGGATTAGGGGCGGGGACAGCGTAGGACGATGAGGATTCATCAATCTGTCGGAATCAGGGTTTACCGGTGGCAATAAAATCGCACGCTGTTTTATTCGGTGTCCTACAGGACCGCCTAAATTACCAGGCGACATCATTTCGAATGATCGTGAGATTCACTATGCGAGAAAACGCGCCAGGTCGAGACCCGCTTCGAACACATAACCTCGTGTGCACGTATACGGCCGCGGCTACGTGGAAACACGAGCAGGGAATTCCCCTGGGTCCGGAACAGGGGAGCCCGACGTTGAGAACCAGAAACAGCACTGTAAGTTACTGTACGACCGCGTCGATAAAAACAAACCATAAAACGCATTACCGGCAATCATTGGACTACCGTGGAATGGCGTTAAGCACGGTAAGTAGGAGCGGCTCTAAATTACGTCCCGTACCGATTGAGGCGTCGGTAAGGCAGACCAACCTCTTTGTCGACCGGCGACGCGTTGAACCGTGCTGCCATCTGCGACGGAAACGAGCAATTAACGAAAAATAGTGCCGCGGAGTACTACACCAACCAGAGAATTATTTCGACCCGTTCTACCCGTTTCCCAGCCTTTTCCAGACATGTCCCGGTGATCGTTGCAACGAAGAGAAATCAGTGGAATTTTATTTTCGCGGGACAAAAACGTAGAGCCATGCTAGATGGTGAAAAGTGACGAGCCAATGCGACGAAATTGTCGTCGCCGGGCGTCCCCGCCTTAACCACGCCCTCGAGAGCTAGGGGTGAGGCGGCCATAATTAAGCCAGATGTCGTTAGAGCCACTAGATGGCATCGCTATACCGTCAACGGGATAACCGGCCGTATAAAGGATCGCTCATACTACTTGCCGACCCGCTCCTCGTACCAACGTTGGCTCTACTTTTCTCTATGAATCATTCATATCCAATTCCATCGTTAACGCAGATGTACGAGATCCCAGAAATAAGCGGCGGGGAATACCGCGAGGAACTCGATGATTCTCGCATCGACGAGTATATTATTCGACCGGGAACGCAGAAAACCTTCCGTTCACAAAGAAAACCGCAGACGCGTTTTGGCCGTACGCTCGGAAACACGATATCGGAATCGAGAAAGAGAGAGAGAGAGAGAGAGAGAGAGAGAGAGAGAGACAGAGAGCGAAGGAGAGAGGAGATGCCTTTAAATATTTCTAGGTTTCAGACTCGGCGGGGCGATTTATCACCGCTATATACGGGCAAACTTTCCTATATAAAAGTAGATCGCCGAAATTCCTCTAAATTGCCTTTTCTTGTTCACTGTCAAAATTTATCTTGGCGTATATCGTCGAGCGGACGGGGTCGGTTCGGGCCGAGCCGAGCCGAACCGGGCTGGGACACGCCGCGAGAGAGCTCGGCGTTGTCCCGTTCTTTATTTAGACGAGGAAAAAAGGTGACGTATGGAAGCAAGCACGGCTAGAGGTCCGTCAAATTCTTCGGCCGTGACTCCGCCGCCACGATAGCGCGGGGCCTTTCTTAATTGGACACTGTCCCCCGCACGCGGAACGAACAAAAACGTCGGGCCCTAGGGCCCGCCGACAATGAAATGTAAATTCGAAACGCAAATTCGGCGGGCGAGAAGAGAGAGAGTGAGAGAGAGAGAGAGAGAGAGAGAGAGAGTCGACGCGACGGCCGAAAAAAGGGAAGGGAAATATATGTATATATCTCATTATATTATCAGGCCATGGTTGCGTGGTCGCGAATTTAATGCGGCCCGCTATCAATGCGCGATTTAATGAGCGCGCGAAACAATGCAACAGAAACACGGTCGCGAGCGGAGCGGACGCGGGCGCGCGCACCGCCGCTTCTAACAAATAACGTCATAAATATGTAATTAATATGGTAATATAACTCAAATCGGAATTTATCGTCGCGCTAATCGATTTCCCGTCCCGATACCGACGTTACTTCCACCGCCGACCGCTACTATTCGAGCGTGACGCGATTATAGTTTCTGGCAGTGTTCCATGCACCGGCTAACGATCTACTTTGCGCCGGTGAAAAACGCCCCTCTCGCCCAGCACGATGAGGAACGCGAGAGGAGAAGAGACCCTGCCGACCCAAGAAAGAATACAGCCGACGAAATAAACGACGGTGGGAAGGAGAAACTGATTGTTTCCGGCTGGCGAACAAACAATTTCTTGTAATCAAAATTCTAAAGAGCGCCTCTCTCGATGTAATACCGCCCTGCCGCCGACCGGTCGTGATCAGTGGAGGAAATAATAATAGTTGCAATCCTTCAATTTATGCATGATATTCGACCGTCGTTACGGAACCGACATCAACAATCGTTTCGCCGGCGAATTACGAAATCACCGATTATCTTTACTCGCATCGTGGCCGTCGTAATTTCTAGATACACTTCGCCGATGTACAAACACGAAAATAAGACTCGAGCGCACTCGTTAAAAATTGTTGCTTTATCTGATCACAATGTAGTCTGGGAGACTGATAACTCGAAGAGGGGGTCGAAAGGCTGGTTTGGGGGACGATTACGCGAGGATAGTCGCCCAGGAATAATATTTGATATTCAAAGTTTGACGCCACTGAAATCTAATTTCTCGGACTAGAAAATAGAAAAGAGGGTCGACGGGATTGCTCGGAGGATAATTTTGCAAATACTATCATTCCAACCGAGGCCCGTGGAACATTGAAATAAATCCTTCAGGAATCGCAGTGCTATCTAACGGGAACCCAATTTGAGGGAAAATGGAAAAGGGTCGTAAGGGTTGTTTCGGGGCCAATTTCGCGCGAAAACGGCCCTAAACCAGCGTCCATCGTCTGCCCGATTTCCATGAGAACGTGCGCTGCGTGACACAGTCGATAACGCGTCCGGCAATTCGACATTATCATCCTAATTCGCGTATGTAAAATTTCCGCGTGACGGTCACGTATAAAGTCGAACGGTACGAGGGTTGAAAATGGACTGGAGAATGGCTCCTTCGGGCAAACGATCGGGAACTGCGACAACCGGAGGAACGAGTGCATCGATTAAACATCACGTCGAGCAGAGAGTATCGTCGAATCGGCGCCTAGGAAGCAGCCTACAATTACGATGCAGTTCGTGAGGTTAATTGGCGAATTCCTCTGGCCGATGAGATACTGCCGGCCAAAGGGAAACTTTATAAACTTTTCCGTTTATCTCCGCGAGCCGTCGAACAGAGATGATTTGGGAGGACCGGGAATTATCGCGGGAATTTCTCCGACCGCGGGCGTTAATCGCTCCGTGGACTGATAATGAGATTTCGAACGGAGTCGTCGGACATTAAGAGTGTTGACTTCGTTTTTAATCGTGTCTGGCAGCCATTCCATTAAAACGTAAGTGCCCATTTTGTCGGGCATGTCGCGAATGTTCCCCATATCGCATTATTAGCCTGCGAATTGCGCTTTAATAGCGGATGCAACTGGCAAAGGCTAATTGAATAAAAATGTAAACTAAGTTTAATGCGCGGTAATAAGTTCCCATTGAATTCATAAGTAAATCAATTAAAACGCCGGATTTGCATAAATATTCACAGTCTACTAATCGAGGAGCCACGCTTTACATCAAAATATGAAACTTCTTACGGAGCCTGAATACATAATATAATGAATTTCGAAATTTATTAAAAGGATGTTGCGTCGAAGACAATAACGCGAAGCGTGCCGGTACAGTTTCTCTAAAGAAAGTTCCGTTTAATGGCTACGCACTCCATTAATTATGATGAAGGAAGCGCGGAACATAATCGAAACGAAAGTTGCCTAGCTTCCTAAAGCGTTTTCTAAGGAATCTTTTTCACGAAAAACATGGTGCAAGTCATAGAAGAACAACCCGGAGGGTTAGGCGAGTCCGGCGAAAGCACAGAAAACCCGAAGACCTTTTTTTACTGCCGATGTTGCCCCCCGGTACAAGCAATTCGAAGGGTCGTTCGTTCCTCGAGGATGAATGGTCGAACACCCTGCCACCAAAATACAAATTATACCGGCGGATCTTCGGCGCAGACATTGCCGCCACGTTTTCTACGGATGTCGCCTCTTTTTTCTTTTTTTTACCTGACTAGGAAACTTTCTACTTTCTTTTTTAGCCGTTTTCACTTTTCCCTTTTGCCTTTTTTCCGAGCGCGCGCGGCGAAAAGCACGGTGAAAGTTCCGAATATTCTGGGAATTCGTGCGACCGCTTCGAGGGATCTTTCTGGAAAATATTGAACCGCAGCTAGCTTCTCTTTCCTCCAGAAACGGCCCTGAATTTTCGATTTCGGAATTTAGCTGCATGGCGTAACAGAGAATGTTCTGGAATTGCGTTTTCCGCGCGATGATGTCTTAACGAGTAGAAAGAAAACTCACTTAATTCTTTAATGTTAAGAGAAAGCTTCGAGGTGTTCGAAGAAGAATTAATATAACGATGTATTACAGGAACAACAACAATTCCGCCAGCGAGGTGGAAATAAAACGAGCTGTTGGGTAAGCTCGAAGAAGATAAAAGCGTCTGAAATGGAGCAAGATCAAGAAGCGAGAATTCTTTTCCGAGAGAAAGAGAAGGAAAAGAGAACCACTTCCGAAAACGCAGGGGTCGATAAAGAGAGCTGTGCGAAATCGAGGAAATTGCGGAGCCGCTTCGTTAACGTCCGCGGTATCCGCGGTAAAGCCCCGGGAAAAGAAGAAACACGAAAATCACGATGGAGCAACATTTCAGGGGGTCGCGGGGGGGGGGGGTGTTGGCCAACCCCTTGAGATGCAGAAGGTTCAGGCAGGCGCGAGTTAAATGCACGCAAACAGAATAACTTAGGGAATTATGAAGGCACGCTCGCAGGTGGTTTATCCTCATTAAGTGTGCCGGCTAAACTTAATTTTAAAGGCCGGAACGGCTAAAAGCCAGCCGCCCACATTCGTAATACTCTTTAGCCAACATTTTCTTCAGGTTCCCCGTAACTTCCTCCGATGATATATCAAGGCGTAATGCGCGCTCGCCAACCGCCGTTGGAACACTGTGCTCGACGCCCTGGGAAAATCCATTACCATCGGGGCTGCTTCAACCCTTTCGAATTTAGGTTACCAAGGGTGGCTCTCTCCCTCCCTCGTACACCTTGTTTGAGACTCGCCAGATTGCGGGATGGAAGTGGAACAGGCCACCGAATTCTCCACGATTTCGGTCACGGAGGGTGAATTTGCACTCTTTGAACCCTTGGCAACAATCTTCACCAACAATAACTGGTGTAGAAATTTTTGAACTCTTCCAGGACGATCGGTAAATGTGAGATTTGCGACATCTGTAGTCTCTTGTGTCATGCGCGTATCTTTACGAAGACATTTGAGTGCAGAGTGCATCGACAATGGAATAAATCACCCATTAGAAAGCTAAGAAAGAAAGTCAGGAACGGTGAAAAGATGCACAAAGGTCTCGCAATTGATGGAACTGACATGTCCAGCAGTTCAAACAACGTTCAACCAAAGAATCATTAAAATTGCAACGCTGTGGAGTACAATGACGCATCGCGAACGAACGCGAAGAATAAAATGGATGAAATGCGTCTCATCCCCTAGCGAATCGTCTGTTGAAGGCTCTAACCCGTAGAAAAATTACAGCTACGCTAACTGTACATCTGGTCTGAAAGAAAGCCAAAGGAACAGTCCGTGCAGAACTTAAGATTCGCGGGGCGACACGAGAAACACGAATTAATCGGCCATTTCTAAGCCACCGTGTCACTGGAAATGAAAAGTGGCGGTCGTATATCAGTCTGGAAAGAAGAAAACAATGGATTGCCTCGGAGAGAGACATCGCTCGGGGCCTCGAACATCGCCCGAAGACTTTTGTTCTAGGATGTAGGAGTTTGTGTGTTGCGAAGGAAGAACAACTCACGAGCCGTACGAATTTACATAAATTACCGGGCGAACTATGGGAAGCCGGGGTAACTACGAATTTTACCCACGGATAATGGCCGCTCTCGGTAGCGGCCATCGAGACGCGCAAAAATTGAAAATCTCTCTCACTAGCGAGGAACGATCCCGTCCAGATATAAAATTACAAGAAACTCGATCGGACGAGATGATACATTTCTTGGCCGACGTGACGACGATGCCGGTTCGATGATAGCGAATTAAAAGGGGCCCCGTAATTTCCACCGGAACGCGGGACAAGGTGGTTCGAGCCGGCAGGTGGACAAGCGATAAACGCGACTCGCAAGAAAATTACCGTGATGGAGGGACCCGACTGAAATTGGTCGTTTAGCAGGCTGACGGGGGGCAATCTGAGCAACATGGTCAAAATCAGCAATCTTTGTGCGATTCCTTCCTTGGAAAAAATTTCTTTCGTTCTGTTAGCTAACAAAAACTGGTCTGTATATGTCTGTGGTTGCCAGGAAAACGCCACATGTTACAATTTCAAAAGATTTGATTTTATGCATTAATTGAGCTTTATAATATAGGATTTACGTCCTTACCAGAAAAAAGTCAGAAAAATAAATTCGAAAGGCTGAAAAAGATAATGCAATTTAACCTATGTCCTATGTGAAAGCATTAGTTTAAAATTTTAAACGACAAATATGTTCAGAATGTTCACCTTGACAACATATCTCAAGGGCAACGCGATCAGAGTTGGACCCCCTTTTGTCAATACGTACCAAATGATTGTTATGTGAGGGAACTCACTGTGGCTACCATCTGATAGTAAAGCAAAATTTCGTGTTGGAGTGGGGTTCGCGTGGGGGCTCCGAAAAATGAGAGAGATGGATATCGGAGTCACTCACCTTTAATATAGCTGTGTACATTGCGGTGCTAGCAGAGGGTGGTGTGGATTGGTGGTGGGGTGGTCAGGGGGGCTCCGGTGCAGGGCGTACCCCTAGTTGGCCCCCTCCGGTCCCCCACCGGCCGCTTGCTGCTGATGCGCAGCCGCGGCCGCTGCCGCCGCTGCCTTCTGCGCCTGCGCCTGTTTCTCTTGTTCGTTCAGCTCCTTGATCGCCTGTATCTCCTTCTTCAGCTTCATCCGCCGATTCTGGAACCAGATCTTGATCTGCCGTTCCGTCAGGCAGAGCGAGTGTGCCATCTCGATCCGCCTCCGCCTGGTGAGGTAGTGGTTCGTGTGGAATTCCTTCTCGAGCTCGAGCGTCTGGTAGCGCGTGTAGGTCTGTCGGCCGCGCCTGCGCATTCCGTTCGCCCCTGCAACCAAACAAAACCAAACGAGACGGTCAAACGAGCTCGATCGCGTGTCTTTTTCGGACGAGACTTGGCCCGAGGGCCTCGTCGGGCCCGTCGACCGCAAAATAATAACATTTACGCGCCGGATACCGCGACCCTATGCACTCCCACTCTAGATTCGGTACCCTAATTCCTGCAAGAACCCTGGTCCCGCTTTTTTTATGTGAATTGAGCCTCAAAATTAGTTTCTCTGGGTGTATATTATAAAAAATGGCTAGACATTTGGATAGACACATTCATTTCATAGATTCGTTCATTAGTGGTCCATGAAGCTGGCGTTAAAGTTGTTCCAAGTGTTAAGGGTAACAGTAACGAACGTTGAAGGTAACCCTAATTCGAAGCTCCAGAACTAATTTTAGATCGTATATAAAATGTAACAAAAATTGTGCGAGGTGGGTGAGATCGCGACGAATCCAGGAAGAAAATCTTGAATCGAGTCCCTAGTTCCTTATTTCCGAGTGGTCGGCGATCTCTCGGTAGCGTTATCCGAGATCGCGCGATCGGAGATCCCATTGAGAGGCCGGCGAACAGCAAATAGAAGCGTTCACGGTACAAGGCAGCGAGCCGGGTATCCGAGAGGTCTCCGAAATCCTGGTAACGTTCGCGATAAGACCGCGACGAGGCCAGGATGCTCTTAGGTGGGCGTTCGAAGGTGGAAACGGGCAGAAGGTGGAGGAAACAGAGAAGAGGCGCGTAAACGGTTTCAGATAGAGAGCGGCAAGTCGCCGTGCCTGGAGAAAGTAAGGGAGTGTACGACAACCGGGATAGGTACTGTCGAACAGCCACTTGGGTACAGTACCGGAATAAACCCGTCTGTGGGGGCGCAAGCTCACCTTATCGGCCGTTACTGCCTCGTAAAAACCCTCCCGGTTTCACCTCTGCCAGCGGCGAGAGGCGAAAACCAACCCCTTTTGCCCGTAAAGGCAGTCTCTCTGCCTTTTGCACGGCTCGCATACGGTTGATATCGAACTGTATAAACGGACCGGTGTAACCACGATTTCTGCCGCGAGTTCAGCTCCCGACCCCTTTTCGTTTTTCCGCCGCGGCCGGCAACTACGACTCGTTCGCTCGGAACAATTAATTTCGGTTAAACGCCACGCCCCCGACACCCCTGCCCCCCCTCTCACGACCAACGCCCATCTATCGCCGCTTATTACGCGATAAACCGAGAAATTAATTTCACTCGAAGGGTTTAATTGTTATGAATAATTAATCCGAAACCGACCGGACGCCGCGCCGGTACCCTCGAGATAAGTGGCGGGGGTAATATTGAAACCGATGGAATCGTTCCTCGCGCGTTCTAGCTATATTGATTTGAAAATACCTTCTACAGTGGAGAATCTAAATCTCGTTAGCATTAGGAGTCTATCGCTTCAAGAAAGCTACCCTTCCTTGGTACAGATCCATCCAACAAAGACCACTAAAGTGTAAGGTTTGAATCTTATTACCATTAGAAGTCTATTGCTCGGAGCAACCCACCCTTTAATGACTGAGAAGTATCGAACAGAAAACCCCTAAAGTTTACGCTTTAAACCTCGTTGCCATAGTCAACTGCTCCAATAAAACCGTTCTTATCCAAGAAACATCGAACAAAGATCCCTAAACTCCACGATTTAAATCTCACTAACTTCGGAAGTCATTTACTCGAAGCAACCAACCCTTCCGTAGCGAACAAATGTCAAAAAGCGCCACAAACTAACAGATTTCAATCTTGTTACCAGTAGAAACGAGGAGGCTCAACAAAACCACCCCAATCTTTCCGGGATCTTCAACGCTGCCTTCATCGGAGTTTGAACCTGCCTCGTCATTACTCGGCAAAGCAAACGTCACAATGACCGATGAAATTTTTCACCGATTTGATCGCGAGTCTCGGTCCACGGACACAAATTTCCCGGGGGGTAGTTCGGATCGGAATTACATAGCGGAAACAGGGTCGCATAGCAAGCGGGGTTTAGCCTTCGGTATCTCGCGGCTTGTCGTACACACTTTCACGGTCGTGCAGGGATCGGAATCGCAATAAACGCGTCATATTTACAATCGTATCCGCGCCGATCTATTATCGAGAGCGCGACAGAGGCTACGGCCGCGCGCGCGCGAGAGAGGACTGGACCATTTCCAGGTGGCCATTACACAATATCGCGTCGGACGAGCAACAACACGGCGAGCCGGAGTTCATATCGGCGTCATGTATATTATCGCAATGTAATCAAGTGGCTCGGCGTCCGAACGCCACCCCTATCCTCTTCTCTCCTCGCTCTATCCACCCTTCCACGCCCTTCGCCGTTGCACAACATCCCCATGATTTTCATTTCGGGCTGTCACGCTGGCTCGCGAAACCCGCAGAATTACGGCTAGACCGTGGATCTTTATCCTATATAAAAATTGTCTATCCGAAGTATAAGAAAATTTTAATGATCGAGCGGAATAACCTGATTTGGATAATACGGTAAATGCCTAAATATGGTATAGTCGCCTATTATGGCACTACCTTATATCTTGTAAAGGAGAAGTCGCACTCTAGTGAGAAAATCTTCAAACAATAGTTTACCATGTTTATTCAACAGTGTGCAGTGCAATCGCACCATTCTATAGATTTTAGTATCGATCCTTCGCCAGTTGTGTCTCCACGTGTTGAATATTTTTGTGGTTAGATTTTCGATTGTCTCTTTTTTGAGGAAGGTAAGTTATTTATGTTAATGTTTGCCAACTGTTGGTTTGGGCTGAAATTCATTTTCTCTTTGTCAGTAGCTGGTATTATCAGTCCACGTGGAGTTCCCAATACGGCACTGCCAAGGGTTCCCTAATATGGGTATAGCTATTGACATTCTTGGTGTGTGTGCCGAATATGGCACTAGATGTCATATTAGGGACTCAAGGTGTACCATATTAAGAACCCCTTACGCTGGAACCTGCAAATGACTCACCACAAAAAAATATTTTTCTCAAGCTGTATTAATTTTTTAACAAACTTGACCCCAGAATCTTATAGGGAGGAAATGCAATTACAACTGGTAATTTTTTGTACGAACAAGAGCATTCTAAAATAATCAAAAAATTACAACAACAAAAAGTGGTTCATATTTGGCCACTTTACCCTAATGTCGGAAGAAGTTGTTGCATGATGTAAACTCTTAAAATTGTTTGCAGTAAACATCTTCTCAACTGTTGATCTTCGTTCTAACGTTTTCGCATCGATATAAACTTCTCGTCAAATGCATAAAATGCGCAGTCTAGTTAAATTACACCGTTCATAAGGATAATTTGTCACGCGGACCCGGTGTCCCCTTCTTGCGAGCACCACCCCGCCCAGAGTTATAGCAACCGGCAGCATTCATCCCCTCGGAGGCTCCTCTCGCGAGAAACGCGGGGGATGCGCGCCGATAGACTCGAACTTATAAATAAAACCGGGGCTTCAGCCAATTAAGCCGGCCTCGTAAGTCTCCGTCGAGCAGAAAATAAGACGGCCGCGACCCCCTCAGCCTTCCTTTCCTGTCTTCCTTCCTTTCCTTCCTTCCTCCCACGCTACAAGCTACAGCCGCAACCGCCCCACTCGTTTCTTTAACTTTCGATCGACTGTTCTTCTCCTCCGTCTTCATTCCGGCCTACCCGTGATGGATGCGCGTTCTTCGATCGCGGGGAACTTCGCCGACACGCTATTCCGATTCAAACGAGCTCGATTCGCGAATCTATTAGCTGCTGCTATCTTTCTCTGAAAATTGTCTCGGAATTTTCCGCACTTGTTCAGACTGTAAATCAGTGAAATAATTAAACTATTGGTACGAAGATTATTATTGTGTCTGGCTCGACACAGGACTGGACATGGCGAGATATAAATACTTCAAAAAACGAGTAGAGGCAAGGAAAAACAATTTCCCGACACCACGAACGTCTGACAAAATCAATATCCTGCGGTTCAGCCATCCCCTAAATGAGCAAGGCAAACTTTGCACGCGATTGTCACTGTTCTCAGGGGTAAGAAATTAGTTGTGACGGGGGATGGAAAGGAAGATGTACGAGATCGTTGGATCGCATCGAATTCTTCAGTGCCTCCGCCGTCGGATCTTTTCCCATCCGTCGTTTCCATCCCTCGAAGGAGCCGGTCAGCCATCGCAGAGCCTCTCACCCCCAGGTTTACGCACGCCCCGTGGGAGATCCTGAGCGAAACGAAGTTAGGGGAGGAGAGACTGCCACGCTCCCGGAAAAGTAAGAAGAGGCGTGCGTGGCTGTTTAACCAAGGGGGTGGATAAATTTTATGCTGAGACCGTGAAACGTGTTTCATCCGGGGAGAAAGAAGATCACGCTGGGTGAACGGGGCGAGGGGAGAAACAGGGGATGGAACCTGGCAGAGAGAAACGTGCTGGAGAAAGAGAGGGAGGGGGGTTGAGACTGGAAATATTTCGGCGATAACTCACAGGTTTCTTAAAAAAAAAAAGAAAAAAACGTTCCCCCTCGTATATCGTCAGAAATTCTCACCCCCTGGGTGGCACCTTCGCTCGACTCGCTCACTGTTCGACTAGAAAGGATCCTGGGGCTGTCTTTCGCGAGAGAGAACTCGGTTCTGCCAGCACCACCCTCTAGCAAGAGTATTTTAACAGTTTCCGCTGGCTCATCCGAGACACTGATAAAATGCTGCAGAACGAAGAATCGTCTTCTAACATTTCAGCTATCGCGAGTCTAACAGACTTTTAATGGCTTCGTTAATCTAAAAGAAGCTTAGCCATTTCCTAATTTATAACTGTCTTGGACCCTCATTCAAATGCTAAATTGTAAATCGCATAGCGCGAAATACTGTGAATTGCTGTTTTTTTAATTTCGCAGGCGTACGAAGTCGGCAGTCCAATAGAAAAGGCTCGGGAGCACCTTTCTCTCAAAATTTTCTGTTGGCCAGCTAGACGGGGATTCCCCGGGGCCATAAAGAGGGAGTAGATTAAAGAGCGAGTTCGAACGAGCGTGGCAGGAGTCGCGGGTTTAACCGGATACGCTCACGGCTCGTTTAGGACGTTGGTAGACGTCGGGGATCCTCTCGAATGGAAGGAACTGCCGAGGTTCGACGTAGCGGACCATAAACAGCGGGCGGAAAAGGGGTGGGGGAAGAGAGAGACTTCGGCTGTTGCCAACTCTAATAAGAACAACCAATACGTTGATTGCTGCCGGGGATTTGCCGATATAACTCCGCGCCGGCGGTTCGCAAAACACGATGCCAAAGCCTCCCCTTTCGACCGCCCTATCGGGCTCTACTCTCCCTGGCCCTCTTCCCCTTTCGAGAGTAAGAGAGAGAGATCGCGAGCACGCCAAAACCGGATCATACGCGCGGGGGCCAATCAAATCAAAGTAAGTGAATTGCTCGGGAACATGAAGGACCTCCGTTTCGAAACTCCCAGGCGGTAGGCTTCCGCAACAACCCCTGCAGCGTGAGCGACCGAAGTCGAAGAGGGTTTCAGACCTCGAAGACTGTTACTGATGGCCGCATCAATCCGGAACCCCAGCGTTTCTTGTTACGTTGATTCAACCGCCCCGGGGTCAATTTAAACGCGGCCAATTTAGGTACCGTCTTCGCGTATACATCTCTCACCCCCGCCTCCCTCTCCTCCTCCCACACACGCATGAACGGCTATGCCAACCCCCGCGGACCAATAGTGATGCAATACCAATTACCGTGTTTGCCCCGGCTGTTTCTGAATCACGCTGATCTATCGACGGGAACGGGACTGATGGTCCCCCGGAAGAGATACGGCGGAATCCTCGATACGTGCTCGAGCGGTATGCTAATTTGATGGCGGGTCGAACCCGAAAAGTTACCCTCGTTCGTTATTGGCACGGTCTGTACGGATTTAGGCGTTCGCAAAAATTTCTTGCGAGAAGGTACACTTCCGTTGGGCCATGCTCTGGAAAATCTGATAATTTCGCCGCTATCTGCGAGATCCTAAGAATCAATTAATCAATTCAAGCCGACGCCATCTAAATCACCAAGTCTAGACCAACCCACGAAAGATGTTTGAACTGTTAAAAAATCGTGCAATACGAACCTCCATACGATACTACAAGCTCTCGACCCGTTTCAAATCCTCTCAAGACCCAGTCCGAGGAAGTGGACCGTCGACAGGGCCGAACTTTCCCCGAAAGAAGAAAGATCCCGTGGTCTCCCAACAAATTCCAGGACACAGCCAATCCGTCAGTCGAGATTACCACCCCGGCGCCTTATCCCCGACGTCCAAACACGCCCCCACCCTCCGCGCTTATTTAATTTACCGTCTGGTGTATCTTTTCGAGCTCGGTGTGCTCCGTCGAGGAATTCTCGGTGGCGGAAGGAGTGCAGAGCGGTGCAGAAGTTGCCGGCATAAATCGCGGACGCAATTAGAGGACCTTTCGGTGTCCGGCGCCGAAACAGGAGAGGAGAGGGCTGAGCAAACACGAGAGAAAGAGAGCGGGACTAAGAGAGTCCAGGGGCCAAGAGCCCGGGCCCGAAACGGGGCCGAGAGCGTTACCGAGCGAGGAGAGGGCCGTCCAGCTTCTGTTCACGTGTCGTAAGTTGTTCGGGCTTCCGGTGGCCATCTCCGAAAACGCGAAACGTTCACGGCCGCGGCGGCGAACTCTGTTTGCGAGGCACGCCGGCGGTCCCGGAGACACTTGGTATGAGAAACGCGTAGCTACGCAGCAAGATCGTAGCTCAACGTAGCCGGGGCACCACCCTCCTCCAACTCTGGCAAGGTAGGTAATCCTCTCGGGGGCGTGAGTTACTGCCTGGCGTCCCTTGCCGTGTCCCACCATCTTCTTCCTCGCCCCATCGACTGTCTTTCTCTTTCTTTCTTTCTTTCCTCCCCCACAGAAATAGGCAGCCTTCTCTCCTGTCACACGTCTGCGTCTACCCTCCCCGCCACTGTTCTTCCTGCTCTCTTTTCCTCCGTTTTCAGGGGCTGGAAATGTTCGGTGAAAGTTCCAGCTACGTGGGGGTGGAAGGAACAAGAGAGAGAGAGAGAACGAGAGATACAGAGCCGTACGCACCGCGCCACAGCTGGAAAGCATTAGTCAACTGTAATTAATAAGTTATGTAGAACCAAGGCTAACGAACAGCGGCCGCGACGTGCCGGCGTTGTTATCTCTGCTGCGGGGGAGGGTGTGCTCTCAGGGTGTGACGACGGAAGCCTCGACGACCATAAATACAAGCGCGGTAAACCCTTGTAACGTGAATAAACCGGAGCTGCTGCGCAGGCAAATAAGAAGCAGCCGCTGCACACGAGGAGCGTCTGCCTATCGGTTCACTGATTCGATAATGCTTTTTCGAGAGCTGCGCGGATTACGTTGTTGGGGTGATCTACTTTTATTCTGTAGGGTGGATCTGGACAATGAGCTAACCCCCTCGTCCTATTATTATTCGGTTCACAGATGATTAGAGCAGCTTCAACCATTTTCTAATTTTTGAATTTTCTGAAGTTTTTATTGAATGATTTCCTCCTAATTATAGTTGTGACGGAAACTACGAGTCGCTATCGTACTCAGACCCGCGATACACTTGTCAAGAGATAAATAAATAGCCAGCTGTCATAAGTGGATACATTGTACAACGTTTTGCATATCGATAATTGCTATAACCGCGCATACGACTCGCAATTATACTAATCGCATGTTGTGGGACGTGACACAGAATGCTTGAGCAATCGTCGATCCTGCTTGCGTGATGACATGAATAGCTAAAGAGCGTTGATACCAACGACTGTTCTTTAACGCTCGTCAGAAAGCATATCAATTAATTCTCGCCTATTACCAGCATCGATCAAGCCTATTACAGAAAAATTGCCGTATCCATTTATTGCTTGACATAGTATTGTCCTCTTCGTTTCACATTAATCCATCGAGCTATTATAATCGGTCTACAATCGTAGTGGGATGATTAAGTTAAAATAAAGTAAAGTTAAAATCCTATATCCACTATCGTGTACACTCCGGGACAAAAAGATAGCATACTTTAAAATTAACGTAATATTTATATATTTAACAGTACAACCAAGGTTTTGTCTTTACACATTCTTGCAAAATATCTCTATAAACAGAGACGAATGAAATTGAATTGAATTTCGCCAGTCTATACAATTTTATTTAGAAAAAAAAGAATTTTTGAGGAAATATGGTGTGACAAAATGATAGCACATTTAACTTAATTTTAAGTTAACATAATTTTATGTATAACAGTAAATCAACGAATGATATTTAATGCTTAATATTTTGTGTTTTGCATCGACCAAAAACGCGACAATTAAAGGGCGAAGAGAACGAACAGTCGGAGCGGTGGAATCATTCTACGAAGATGAAGAGCCCTCCCGGCATCCTTGATCGAGCAGTTAACCCCTTTCTGTGTCCTAGAGCTAGCCCAAAGTTCGCAGCATCCAATCGTGCGCGGGACAAGGGCAAAAAGGTGGAACTGCGGCGAATTCCAATCGAAAGGCAAAACCTGGGTGCCTAACGTCGTCGTGGTATAAATCTGCGAGCGGCTGGACAACAGGAAGCGTAGCTGTTGCTCGCGTGGCGGGCCCTGAAGAGGGAATCGCGAAGAACTAAGGACACGGAACCGACAGGCTGGAGCGGATAAACGGCTGCGAATCAGCGAGATATCGAACGTGATCGGTTAGGCTCTCTCTTCCTCGGTGTGTCTAGGCTCTGTTTGGCTTCCCACGGGTTCCTAAGGGGGATCGTTATTCCGCGCGGAAGGCTCCTGGGTGTACGTTCTTCTGGCCTATCGAGGTAAACTCGTCGTTACGCGGCGCAATCGCGATCAGGCGAAACGGCTCGGATGCGAAAGGGAGCCGGGAGAGAACGAGAGAAAGAGAAAAACGGAGAGAGAGAGAGAGAGGGAGAAGTTACGCGACGCGGACAAGAATGTCGCCGGCAGCCAGCAGGATATACCATAAGAAGAACGAATGGAGCATTCGAGAATAAGATATCGGCTTTACGTGCAGCCACTTTTGAATAAGCGTGGCTGCCGAGCAGAGCCGAGGCGAGGCTGCATGCTATGCCAGGCCGCGGGCAAGGTGGCGACTTTGCTCCCACGCGCGAAACGCCGGCATACGCGACACGGAATGAACCAGAGCTCGGTACCTAGCTGTCCCTTTTCACAGGAAAACTAGCGGGAATTGATCCTTGAAGCGGTCCTCGGGTTTTCTCAGCCAAAATCCAGAAGAAAGCTATCAGATGCACGAATTCATTCGAATTTGTAGTTTATTTGCGAACAGTCGAATGTAGGCAAGTCTTGAAAATAATCTCCATCGTACGACGCAGCTAGGAACCGAAGCACTTTTTCTTCAGAAATTTTATATGTAAACCGTCTCTATAGAGTCTAGAATGAATGAACAGATTCCAGCTATCGCAGGAGTATATGCAATGGACACCTAGCTCGATCAAACGAAGAGGTGCTAGGGCCGGTGTGAGCAGCCGAACTGCTCCCCGACAATCCCAGCGTAATGTGGTATTCCAGCGTCCATCGAGTCTCGGTATCTGCAACCGCATCGACATAATAACTCGTTGGAAACGATGGGCGTGTGCATCGCGTCCGTTATGGATCGCCGACGGAAAACGAGAGCGACCGGCCGCCATGTTTTTGCATACTTGGGCAAATTACGCTGCACGCGATATAATACTACTCGCCACCCCTTTATAATTTCCGAGGGATATTTTGTCGGCGGTTTGCCTCCTCCTTTTTGCCCGCGACGCTTGGCACTGGCGTTCCTTCGTCGAAAACGATCTGCGGAGAGCGAGAGAGAGAGTCTTTTGCTTCCCTTCCCTTCTCTCCCTCTCGTTTCTTTTCGAAAGGTAGTGTTCCTTCGCTCTCTTTTCTGTTCGATCGGTTGTTCCTTCGGAAGAGGGAGGGAGAGGGTGTATCGAGAGAAGCCAGTTTGGTCGGACGTGTTTTTCTCTGCCCCCCTCCCCCCATCGACCGATCGCGGCGGTCGTCTGCGACCGGTAATAGCCGGCCACCGATTAGCTCCGACCGCGAAATTAGTAGTCCGACTGTATACGCCGGGAATGTTGACGAAATCGCGCGAAGGCCGACCGTAACTCACGTCCCCGTGCATCAATCACCGAGGGCCCCGGGATTACTATACCGTGGTTACCGTATTCGTGACGAGCGGGGCGCCCCCCGTCCCTACCCCCGCGCTCATTTAAATGTACAGCATTATTTGCTATGGCGCGTTGAATGATGCCTCGAAAGGTCGGGGCACGCGAGGAGGAAACGCGCCGAGAAAACGCCATTCCCATTCTCCATTTAGGACATCGATTCCCTTCAAAATTGCCCGACCCAACGAAACAGCTGTCCTAAACAGTCCTCCTCACATTCATCAGCTTGAGAAAGCGTTTTTCGATTTGGACGGAAGTCGATATCGAGTCTGGCTCTATTAACAAGTGAAAACAGATACCGAATCTGTACGATCCAATAAATTGACGAACATCATCAGTGAGTCTCAGCTAGACACCCCCGAAAAATCGTGGCTTCGAATATCACTTGGCCTCCCCGGATTCCCTAGATTTACCGATCGGCAGGTCTCATATGCTCGAAGCTAATACTTAGCGCCATGTGGAGCCTGGAAAGCCGCTGAATAGACCATCCTCGGGGCCATTCCGCGTTCCAGAGCGTGCTGGTTCGATATTAAAAATCTCCGGGCAAGCTGTCGATGGTTGAAGAAAAGGGACATCGTGGACTGGATCGCGTGTACGTTGGAGAAATTTAATTAACGCGTACACGCGAGTGTAGGATCGACGGGGTTGGTTAGCTGCTGGTGTGGACTTTGGTTCGGTTGTTGTGTCCAGGTAGTACCTCTGGACGACAGCGTCTACCAGGTAGGCAGAGGCGAAAGAGAGACAAGGTGGCTCTCTTCTGCAACGAGCCAGCTGCTACTCGCGGTAACTGTAATAATTATGCAAAGACCGAACGCGCAACGGTGCACCGCGAGCGAAGGCAGGCAGGCAAACAGGCAGGCAGGCAGGCAGGCAGGCAGAGGTAGGCAGTTCTCTCTTTCAGCAGAAGGGACGAGGAAGGAGGACGTTCCAAGGAACGGAGCGCAAAAGGAGCAACGCGAGCCAAGATGGTGGAGGAGATGGCATGCAAAAGAGGCTTCGTAGGTAAGCGAACCGAGCCGGTTGTAAGGCGACACCTCGCGGCTCCATATATCTTTCTCTTTCTTTCTCCCCTGATCTCTCTTCTGCCGAGCAGTCGACGCCACGGTCTTCTCATCCTCCTCCTCATCCTCCTCTTTCTTCTTCTTCTTCTTCTTCTTGTTTTCTTGTTGCTCGACTCTTCCGTCGAAGATTTCCACCTCTCTGACTCACTTTCGGGAACGTTCACGTCCACGTCTCCCTCCCGGCCCGAAAGAAAACTCCATCCGCAAGTAGAGTTTCCATTTATTACGACTTTCCGTCACGTACACTCACACGACAATTCTTTGAAAAGAGCCTTTCGCTCCTCAGGTGGTCCAGCGAGCACGAGGACCGGCTAGACATACTGAAAGCTTTCGGACGGATTTTTAATGGCGCATAGCAGAGCGGCGCTAGGATTGTCGCCAGAGTGCAGATGCTAGCTTTCCACGATGGAGATGTTCCTGCCGTTTGAAGTTCCCGCTGAAGTGCGTCGATGCTGGAGAAATCTGAGGGATTTGTATACGGGGAGAAAAGGCTCTTCAGAGCGCGCGGCGATTTGGACACGGTGGGTAGACGTGCTTCCTTTCAACGTGCTTCGTGTCGACAAAGTCTGCACATATTTCAATTTTTTAGAAATGTTTTTAGACTCCGAAGAGTTGGAACAGAATCGAGAGGACATAATCAAAGAGTCCTGCAATCGAATCTACAAAAATTTCGCGTAGAACATCGTTCGGTAAGAATAAATATAATCTGAAAGGAAGAAGCCAGGGGCTCTCGAGGGGTGAGGAGCTCTTAACCGTAGAATTCACCCCGTACTCGTTGAATCGGCCAGTACATCATACGCGGCGGAGTCGCATCCGATGGGAACAAGCATCCAAAAACAAGAAAGACCCGCTCGCGCTGAAGACGAGCGAGAGGACGCGAACGAAGAGTAAAAAGAAGTATCTTAGGAGGTCTGTGGCGAGGGGGCTGGTGCAGAAGAGAAGGGGGGCTAGCCGGAGGACGATTCAGGGAGGAAGGTGGCGGAGTTTGATACAGGTGGGTAACCCCGCGACACCCTCTAACGAAACGGATCGTCTGTCTTACTTACATCGGCTCGCATCTATAAACTCACGCGGTTGGTACACGCATACGAAGGCCAGCACGCGTGTATATCCCCCATTGGACGTGCTCGGGGGACACGCGGTTACCAGCGGGCAACCGACCCACCAACCACCCATATATCTGCGTCCTAAAAGGAATTCCAGAATATATTTTACATATGCTTTATTGCCGCCTTATTTCCAACTCTATGGGCACAGACCTCGGTCGAGGAGACCACGAGGAGAAAGAAAGAGAGAGAGAGAGAGAGAGAGAGAGAGAGAGGCCGGGAGACACGGCGGAGGAACGAACACGGAGAAAAAGAGAGAGGGAAAGAGACGAAGGAGAAAGAGCAGTGCACGCGCGTACACATGGTGCTCACAAAGGACGACGCGGCTTGCCACACGCTATGTTTTTCTCCGCGTTTTCGTGTGTCCGACGTTCGTTCCTGATTGCCCGTTCCCGAGGCTCGACGGAAGAAGAAAAGTTCCCGGCGCGACGGGACCTTTTTTCGAGGCCGAGACCACTCGAACCGACGTTGCTCGTATATCTGTCCGATATAACCGAGGAATTCAGCTGACGATTGTCCGACGATGAAGGATCACGACCAGCCAACGCGCTCCCGGCTCGCTGCCTTTCTTATTAATTCTTTGCCCCCATACGTGACGTCCCCGCGAATTATCGGCCCCCGTCGAATTCTTTCTTTTGGATCGCTGCTGGGAACGTTCAACCCTGCTGTTACAGCAGAAGACTCCGAGATCGTGGCCGAGCCCAGAGAAAATGATTAAAAACAGAGTCGCTCAAATTTTCTCTGTTCTTAGCGGTCACCAAGATTTTGCTCACCGACGAACAAAATTTAAAAAATTTGAAGATGTCAATATTTTTCATGTATTAAAATTAAGGGGAGAAATACAATTTTTATTCTGCCTGATCGAGATCGGGAGATCGCTCGCACAGCCATCAGCAGAATAAACAAGCCCACCCCGGCGGAGTGAAAGGATCGGGACCGGGACAGCATCAAAATAACTCGAAATATCTGGCGTTAGCAAGGCATAACCTTTGAAATGAGATATCACGCGCTAACGGTAGAAAAGCCATTGTTGCTCCGCGGCGGGGAAAGCCGACTTTATCCATCGACCGGCTAATAAATAATTCCCAATACATTTCTCCGGCACTCACGAGGCAATGAAAAGCGGCGGTTGTATATCAAACCGATACGTTCCACTATTTCACTGTGCAGCAGATTGCTATGCGGGCATGGTTCACGCGTAACCGCGAGCGAGCGTGTCAGAAGAAGATCAACGGGGCCCTGGTTCAGAATATTTTCGTATCAAAGTTCACTTCGGCGTGTCGTTCGACACGCGGAACGAGCATTGCGCAAACTCTAGACGAGGAACCCATAATTCCTGAAAGGTTAGAATACGTCTACATATATACAGGTTCGAATAAGGGAGAGAGAGAGAGAGAGATAGAGAGTGGGGGTTGTCGTCTAAGTCATCGGTAGCACGTCGCAGACTTATAACAGGGTAGAGAGCTGGCAGCACAATGTATAATACATGCCCCCTGCGCGACTGCATTCCGCAGTAATGACTTAACTTGTACCAGTTAACAAGTACCGGGGCTAGATGATTCGATAATTTGCAAGGGGAGCCCGTGATTTGCCGTCCGCCGGCAGCTTTATTTTTCTCCCACCACCATTCGGCTTTCAACGCCGAATCGCCGAATGCAAATCGGCGATCGCTCATCAATTATATCGGGTGGAGCGTTTCGCGCGCACGATAAGTTGCTTAGCCGCTCGTTCTCCAAGAGAGACGGAGACCCAGGCAGAAAGAGAGAGGAAGAGCGAGGAGAGTGGACCCCGGGGACCGATACTCGCGCGCGAATCAACTTCACCGATCTCCCGAAGTCGCCCGGCCTGCCTACACCTCACCCCGCCCCGTTAAACTTCATTTAATGTGAGAAGGGCTTCTGCGAAGTCTCGGGCCTTAGACTTGGAGAAACCGGGCCACGTTATTTACAAGATATCATCAGGATCGCTTTCGTGCGATTAATAATAGGGATGCCGGGCATGGAAACCGCATTGCCGATTGCCGGGTCGAGGCTCCGCGTTTCGGCTAATGACTTAACTTCAGCCCTGCTCGCGCCGGAAAACATACATCGCGCCGCGGAATCGTCCGAAGACCGGAGAAGTGTTCGGTAATTTGCAAGGGAATACGGATTACGAAATCCCCTGGAAATCGGCCGGACGGCACCGCCGTGTTGGTCGGGAGGAGAGGAGCGGGGGACCGTGGGTCCTGCGAGTTCGATGGGCCCGACGGGGGGCCCTATCCCCACTGCCTTTTGCTCGCCTCGGTGCTCGCGGTGGTGGGGAGAGCCGGTTTCGACGACCAAGACGCCATCACGCTTCGCGGCAAGAAACTATGATTACCGGGGGCCCTCGCAGCTCCGGGGCCCCGATGCAGCGCACGCGCGCACGAAATTCGGCCTGCGACCCGCAGCCGCTCAATTACCCGAATCCATCCTCGGACGGGAGAAACGCGCGCGCTGAAATTTCGGGCCCCGTGAACCCCCATACCCCCCGATAACGCTCGCTTTTCGGGGCTCGGCGGGAAGAAGAGGTGGAGCGAAGTAATGGCGAGCCGAGCGCGACTCGCTCGCGTAAACACGTTATGCAAAAATCCATCGCCCTGAACCTCAGGCTACTCTTCTTTCTCTCGCGCACACTCTGTTTCTTGAATATATTAAACGATACTTTGTTTCCCGACGAAATTTCGGCTCGATCCGCGGAAATTGCACGTTCCAGCCCCAGTGGGCCGGCGCTTCTTGGGTGCTCCGGATTGGTCGGCGCGCTGGGTGTCCATCTTAACGGACGGCAGCGTGATCGATAGCGATTATACCGGGTGATTGTAAAGAAACGGCCCAAGGTCCCGATTACAGACGACTAACGCTGAACTGCCCCGCCGATGCTAATTGCTTAACGCGCACCGTGCGGACACCTAAAAACAGGCTTCGCGCACAGGCTGCGCGTGTTGTAAATCAGTTTTTTATATATATATATATACCCCGTATAAAATGTTGGTAACCTGGTATTACACGGTAGAATTATAGCCGCGGGGAGGATGTAATCTACCGACGATTTTCTGAAAAGCTGCGTCGCGTGACTGACTGCCGATGTTTTCAGAAAAAGCATAGGGAACTTCTCTGTGCGAAACTTTTGTGGATTTATGAAATTATTTGGTGCCCGCCGAGTTTGTTGACTCAGGCAATCTTCGCATCGGGTCACTGTAAATTTTTACCTGCACTACACTTATTGTCGGAAGTTGCGAGTCATACTTTAGGCGAAATAAAAATCTGCCACTGTTGTATATGGCACTTGGCGACCCTTTCATGCGATAAAAAACATAGAGGTTGTGCTTGTTTCTTTTTGGGGATTTATTGGCCTATCTGATAGTAAGTAGTTAATTTTCCAAGCAACCGCGTTAATGTGTCTCATCGAAAAATTACAGAAAATTTTGTAAGTACGATATCGCAGGAGGGGATGTTGAAGAATCGTTAAAGAATCATGGCTGTGCGTTAACACCTGGACAAGATCCGGTCCCCGTTGGTCCGGAGTCCCGGAGGAACCTGCAACTGCCATAAATAAGCGGCTGGAGGCCGAGGATCCGCAAAGAATAAAGAAATCGGACCCATTATTCAGCGTGCCTCGGCGATGGTAGTTTTCGGGATGGTGCGTGGGCCGCGAACGGTAGTGGGAGGGTTGAGGGTGGTTTGGGGAGAGAGAGGGAGAGCGGGGGCGTGATTATTCCGTCGCGCGAAAATAATAATGAACTCGCGTAAATCAGGAAAGTTCGGCGGAACTAGTTCTCCCCGGTTACTCCATTCACGACATCCGCGATCCGCGATATGCGGCAGCCGGCTGCCAAAAGTGTTCCTCGGCAACTTTTCTGGCTTCGTTCGAAAATCCCGTGGATCCGGTCCACGGCGACACCGATTAGTCTCTCCCTTTCTCTCTCTCTCTCTCTCTCTCTCTCTCTCTCTCTCTCGCTCCCTAGTTTGAACGTCCTACATCACGGTTTTCGCAGGATTTCCAGCGACGGAGGAACAATTGGTTTCTTTCGGCAGATAGAACGGTTGTATGAACAAGAGAGTGGAAGAGCGATAGAGTAAATGAGAGAGAACGAGCAGCCGTCTCTCCTCTCCTGTGGGCTTTTCAGGGATCGTCGACGGGGTTCAGCAACGGCGAAGGTGGAATGGAAGTAGGTAACCTTTCGGGATTTCGACGTGATATATTGCGGCGAGGCGATCTACAATCTGCCGGGCCGAGTGATATAGACGCCGGGGCGGAGGATGTTCTATGCAAATCGGGAATCAGGAAGCAAAAGGAAGCCTTATGAAAATGGAATTTTTAACCTGGCCCCCAGGTGTAACCGTGGAAATAGTCAAAATACCGATTCCGTTGCTCGCGGGAGAGCTCCTGTTGTCTTTTCATTCGACTCTTCTTTTTCCCCGGCCGAATCTAATCTCCTTCCTTTTTCATCGGGATGAATTAACGACGCCCTCGGATACCTGAACAACGAGCTACCTGCGGCACAGTCGTCCGAGGGTCCTGCAAAAATCAGGCAGGACGGACTGATAGCGAGTCGGCTAACAAACACGCAGGAACAACGCTCTCGCATCGTCGGTCCTTGTTTCCATTTTTCTTGAAGCCGACGACGACGATGGCCAACGTGTCTATAATTCAGCGGCAGATTAAAATTACCATTCCATCCGTGCGAGATAATTGCTTCCCCTAATAATTACAAGAGCACCGACGTGGGATGTGGTTTCTGCCAAGGTCAGGGGCCCGGAGGAACCCGCCGGGAACCGATCAGAGGAGAAAATGATGGCTCGACAGTATCCTGAAGGTGATTCCGAGAGATCGTTGCTCGCGGTACAGTGCAAGCGCGATTTTCGAGATTCCATTGATCGAACCGGGCCCCGCGATAGCCGGGTGAACGTTTCCAAACATGCAATTTCGACTTTACCCAGGAAACACTGGGTCCGAGGGGGCACGAGGATGCGGGTAATGTTCGGATTTCACGCGTAATGATCACGACTTGCGCGCACACAGCCGATTCAAGCCCGCGGGATTTCAGTCCGATGGAAACACGAAGGCAATCTTGGCCCGTTCTCGCAAATGTACCTAACCGGGCTCCAGCCATAAGTCTGGGGAGCGCGCGCGAGCGCACGTGTACCGGCTAATCCACTCGCATTTCTCTTGAGCACGAGGCGTCCGCGGCCATTTTAAGATCGTATGACACTTAGGATCACACGGGGTACGCGCCGTGCATCTCGCTTGACTTGAAACGAACGTCCGCTGATTTCGGATTTATTTCGGAGAACGATGAACCTCCTGGCCAGAGAAACGGTCGCCGACCAAGACTCTAACTGCCCCGCTTCGAGAGCTCAGGCTTCTTCAACGGAACACGGAATATTTATGGAACCGCCGGGCGATACGATGACACACTTGCTACATTTTGTTGCAGAGAGGTCAGCGGAGAAATTAACTCGAGACGCTCCTGGGGATTTGAAGCGTGCAAATGTTTGGATGAAGCTCGTGAAACAGCGCCTCCTTTAGTGACAAAAGTACATTTAATCGAACTTCCATAAAATCGAAATAAAAATTGAACGATCAAGATGTAAGCACCCGGTGCTCTTCCAACCCTTTTACATTTGCAGATTCTACCTAAATTTCAGTACATATCAATGCATAAAATCCATTTATCGACTCGATCAAATAATTCGTATGTAACATCAACAACTGCTCACCCGAAGTTAAGAAATTGAACATGGTGCAAGTGTACAGGAACGTACTAATTGCAATCAGGCAGTCGAGAGACAGAGCTGTAAAGTGAGATTCGCAACGAGGGGTGGAACGAGCGTGTAGAATGAACCCGCTCACCCCTTCGCACCCTGTGTACCGGGAGGACGGTTGTAAACGTATCCGATATCCGCGGCCGGGATCGAGCTCCCATTTTCGCTGCGAAGGGGGTGGGTGCTCCGGGGTGCTCCTAAAGGCGGTCACTGCCGCATTGTCGGTATGATTTATGCTGATTAAGACTGTGGTAGCGGCCGCTATCGCCGACTTGTAAGTCATGGCCAGGTAGAGGGCGACTTGTGAGTTGCAAGGTGGCTGCGAGAGCGCCGCGCGGCTACGGTGTGACAGTGTCGTGCTTGGTAATTTAGTGCGCACCAAGGTTTCTGCCGTAGAACGGGCACTTATACACCGTGTAGCTCGATCTCGCTCCCGTCACCCTTCGCTCCCTTCCCCGACAACGTCTTTCTGTCCCTTTCCGTCCCTTCGGAAAGGGACCTCCCTTCTCATTTCTCTCTCTCTATCTCCCTCTCTCGCAAGGGTTTGGATAGACGACAACGACGACGACGAGGCTATATCGTGCCGTGAACGCGGGCATAGGTAGAAGGTTAGTACCTATAGGTATAATATAGGGAGTGAAGCGAAGCCCTATTCAAAGCGGATGATTCAGTGGCCGCTGCTACGCCCGGATAAGATCTCGTGCCGCGCCGCCTCGTCCATCTTAACCGCGAGTCTCTGACCAACCTGTAACTACGGAACCATCCCAGTGGCCGATCGTCTCCTGCGATTTTCGAGAAACCACGTCGAACCCCGATTTTTCGCCGATCATCGCCACGGCACGATTCCATTCTGCCCGAACGCGGAACAACGCTACCAGATATCGCCATTCAAATGATGACCGCGTTCTCCAGGGGTAGTTTCTTTAATAAAGTAATTAACTCGTCATTAGTGTTCCATAAGATTGCTAAAAAAAATCGTGGATCAATTTTTAAGGCGTTGTTGTAAAGAAGAGGCTCCGATCTACAAATCTGCGGTGGATTCAATCCAGAAAGAAATTTCTAACGATTCTAGAGACGCTTGAATTTTCATAATTTTTCAGTGGTAACGTATCTTCGGATTTCTGAGGGTTAAAAATTTTTTGAAAAATCGGCGGACAGTGTTCGAATACTTTCTGAAGCCGGTATCTTGTCCAACGTGGGAAGAATGGCGGTATTCGCAAGGAATCGCTAGGGAACCGCCGCCATCGCTCACGACGCGGAGAGATCGGATCGCAAAGAAGCAGCGCACCGTGGGGGCACACCGTCTAGAAAATCATTAATATTGATCAGCGCGAGATGATTGATATCTTCGTTAACACGTAACACGCGCCGTATTCAATTAACTGCTCGTAAGGTTCCTCGCATGAGGCGATCATTTACGATTCAAAAGGCTTTTTTCCCGGGCGCTGCAGTCAATTAGCGATAACCCCGTCCCGATTTCTAACGGCCGCGGGGCCGTTCGCCGGAGCTATCAACGACTTGAACGTGATCTACACGGCCGCTAATTAATCGCTCCGGTGAGTAACCGGCCGGAGGAGGATTCGATATAAAAGAGAGTCGGAGAGAGGAGAGATGGCACGGAGGGATGTACACACGGAATTATCGTTTTTCCGGCATCGTGGCGCTCGCGCGTGCGCGCGAGAAAACGTCCCGGGGATCGTTTGCATTTTTGCCAGGAAACATCGTAAATCCGATGCGTCGACTTAACGACGTCGGGACGCCGTGCCGAGTACACTATCGCGGAATATTTTTCTTCTGTTTCTCCCTCTCCTCCTCTCTCCCTTCTGTTTCGTTTCCAACGGCCCACCCCTTGGCTCGTTTCGTTTCGCTCGTTGCCGGCGTGTTTCGTCACGAAGAAATTTCTACCGGAATCTATCTCTCCGCTCACGTAGATGTTCGAAGAGAAGGAGAAGTATCGCCCGCGGCTCTATCTCAGCTTCTCTTCAGTTCTCCCGGCTCCCCGCCGCCCTGCTCAACGTTTTCGGGCCGGGACAAGAAGAGATCCGTACCCGTAATTGTAAACATTGGATTAATGCAAATGCGCGCTTAAAAGCTTAATTGCTTTGATAAAGTATGGCCGGTGCATTAAATTCAAATGCATGTAAATTAATTCAAATTTATGAGAAATAGGTGGACGCGGAGGAGCACTTACAGGAAAAGAGGGAAAATAAAAATTAGTCCCCGCGGGGCCGGCCCCCGCGACGAGACTCTTTTTTCATTCTATCCCTCACCTCCTCCCTTCGTCGTTCTCATCCTCCCGTTCGTCCTCTGCCTCTCCGCACCCTCTCTCTCTCTCGCCGGTGTTCGATCCTCTCGCTCTCTCTTTCGCCCTTCGACCGCGTTCGTCCCCCTCTGCGCCATTCCCTCTTTTTCACGAACGCGCCATGTTGCCAGCCAGATTGGCCGCTATGCAGGTCTCGCCGATAAATTCCGCCTTCGGCCTCTCTTCGTCCGATACACGTCGAATTTGAACGCGGTCGGATCGTTACCGAGCTGATTAACGATGTCAAAAACAACCTGCTCTCTCGCGAGTTTTCTCGGAAACCCGCCGCGATTCGGTCGAGGCGACCCGCGACCGATCGACGCCTGCGTACATACGGAAAAAGAGAGGAAACAGCGGACACAGAGGTGTGATAGAGGCAGAGAGGAAATTGGCGTGCAACGGTGACAGGTTACCGACCGGTTCGCGCCTCCGACGAGAATCACTCGTACCCCGGACACTTTCGACGGCCTGGAAAGCGCCGCGCCGCGCCGGCACTTCCGGTCGCCCCGGTACCGTTTCCACGGAATCCACGTTCTTCCACGTTTCTTCTGCCTTTTACCGCAAACGAGCCGAACACCGTAAACCATTCGACTCTAAGCTGCTCGGGCATGCTGTCTGCATTCCTATTCGTTCTAAGTATCGACTAAAAAGTTCGGCTTCGCCTTACGTGTACCGCATGTCGCGAAACGGGCAGCCAATTTTTCAGTGCCGCATTAGACTAGTTCTAAAGATGAATAAAGCGACTCCGCCCATTTTTGGAGTTGTATATCATATTGTAAAATAATCTAGTAATTCCATTCCCAACCATTCTAATCCCACTATTATTGAAATTATAATGACGTTACCAACGTTTACAATAATTGAATAAAATTAACACAGCTGTTACGTCCGGTGGTTCAGCCATAAATAATAATTGATAAAATCAATCGTGTATAACATACATTTTCTGAATTTCTTTTTATACTTGGTCTAATAATGTTGTATGGGAAGTATTTCATAAGGTGTAATATCAATTTCATATCTCCCAAATTTAAAATCTCATAAAAAATGGAAATATTTTCGGTCGGAAGAAATGTTTAATTTCGCAGTTAAAATAGCTCCGAGTGCAAAGGTTTAAATTAATATATACCTCTTTAAAACGTCCACCTTAGGACGTAACACGGTCAATAAAAATCATGAAAAATTAAAATGCATCTAATCCTTTCTGTTTCATTCTGATCCAATAAATCCAGTCGAAAGATACATGAAATCCAGCATCATAATACAATAGACTACACTCTTTAGTTTTCTCGCTTCTCCTCTTCGGTGGTCGACGAAACATTTTCAAGAGCATGTGCATTATGAAACCACCTGTTCCACGGTGCAGTTTGTATTTCAATTGGACCCGATGAAATTCTTCGCTGCCCGAAAGAAACGTAATACAGGGCCGGCGTGTTCGTGCGTGGAGAACATTCCCAGCGAACTGCATACGGATAAACTAGGCACGCAATTAATTTTCTCACGCGCTTCGAACGCGTGCTGAGCGAACGTATTCGGCCGTTAAAGGGTTAATCATCCCCCGAGCAGCCACAAACGGCTTAGAAACGGGTCGCGCGCGCGCTCTCTCGCGGCACCAGCTATCGCATTCTATGCGTCTACGACGTTCGAAGTTAATCGAGTTAATCCCCCCTCTCGCGAGAAACGCGTACGAACGCGGCGAAGAACGCATAAACAAGCATTGTTGGGTCTAAGCCCCCCTTTAAACACCGCAACACAGACAGAGAAACGGAGAGGTGGAGAGAGAGAGAGAGAGAGAGTGAATCGCTCGGAAGAAAGACCGTCCTTTTGTACACGCGCGTAGAGACCAGCCGTATTTCAAACGCTTAAACACGCGACCGACGTTCCTGAACGAACGTCTCCCTACGGTGCTCCCTTCGAGAGTTTGCGACAGGGCCTCAACTATTCGGCTGTCTAGAATCTTCACAAACACTGGAGAAATCTCAATTATCCCACCTTGATTGCGCCCCGAATTTTTCCGCAACTTTTTCCGGACGAGGCCGAATCAGAAGCACGACAATCGAAGCAATGGCCTCTATCGGGCCTGGTAGTCGCCGGAAGCGATCCGATTGCCGTTCGAAACCGGTGCAGAAAAAAAGAGAGAGAGAGTAAAGGGTAAAAAGAAAAAATCGGGATCGCGGAGTGTATTCGAACGCGATCAGGCTTATTGACCAGGCGGTGGTCGGCATGGCGGGATAACGCGTCCAGCGAGAAAGCCCCGGAAAAGCCAGTGACAATAGGAAAATCTTTCTCGCGGCGCGGCACTTCGGGCCGGCTGATAGATGTGCGCGTTCCATAACGGCGATAATGGTCGGTGGCCCATCAATTCCGAGCCGGGGCTTGATTAGATAGGCGCGTTTTATTGCGGCAAAAACTCAACTCTCTCTCGCCCCCGTCGAAAACCGAGCCACCCTCCTCTCCCCGTTTCCACCCCCTCGCCAACCAGAGAGAGAAAGACAGAGAGAGAGAGAGCAACCCCTCCGTGCCGCGCCGGCGACTTTATCGTAAATAAAATGGAATCGCGAAATACGAGAGCGAGGTGATATTTGCCGGTGCACGGCCCGGCAAATACTCTCCGCGGGGGGTCGTATAAACCACGCGGAAGTATTGTCCTGTCTATGAGCCCCGGTGGTGGTCGATTGACGGTCAAGTGGTCCGCGGAAAAACGTTTGATAGCGCGGTTAAAAGGAGGATATCGCCGATATTCGCGGGAGAGGTGATACCGGGGTTCGACCCGATCCGATCCGATCCGCTATAGCCCAAGTTCGAATAAACAGATATAAATCCGGCTACTCGCGAATGAAAATCTATATTTTTACCGATGCGGTGAGCGCAACGGCGACCGCGGCTCCCGATCCCAGTGACAACTATTCCTGCGAATATATTACGCGATAAATAAATTGGAACTGTCGGTGATATAAAACGGGGATGAAACGCGATATAGATGACACGGGGGTGGAAGTAGTACCGAGCGAAGTTTTTTCACCCGGTTGCCTGGGACTGGTTGTTTATCGTTGACCGTAACTTTTCGCGAGAGGATTTTTCTTAAGTCTGCGGTCAGCGATGTGTTTCGTTGCGTCGATCCGGGGAGACAATCGAGCGTGGATAGCCGGTGAAATATCGATGAGGTACATCGATGAGCGAGGTGTTCAGGGAAATTATTTTCAGTAACATGCAGTAAGATAAACGATTCTACTCTTTTCACAATGGAAAATTAATTAGGAGATTCAATAAGAATTCTGTTGCGGATAATCCGCACCCCCGAAACATTAAATTTGTCCAACCCTCAGAATTATACAGTCAGCGACGTGTTTTTTTTTATCGTCTGGGACAAGAGAATCTTCTGAAATAAAACATTCACATTCGGACAGATAAAATCACCCCGAGAGCAGTCCCACGTTTTCAGATTAGAATAAAATTCACTCTACCCTCTCTGTTACATGACGACTTATTTTACCCTTGCGTTTGGGGAACGCAAATGGGCGGAGGGATACTCAAAATGGCGACAGA
Source organism: Lasioglossum calceatum (assembly GCA_963966675.1). Classification (NCBI taxonomy): domain Eukaryota; kingdom Metazoa; phylum Arthropoda; class Insecta; order Hymenoptera; family Halictidae; genus Lasioglossum; species Lasioglossum calceatum. The sequence continues at coordinate 15,574,420 of OZ016543.1, read as the reverse complement.
AACGAGATACATATATTCCGTGGAATTTCTGAGGGAAGTCTGCGCGAAGTCTGTCAGAATTATAAATTCAAGTATTTACAGCCTAATTTTTACAGTAACCACAGAAGAATGATAAAGCATTGGAGAAGCGAGAAACGAAGGGCTATTCAGTAGGGTGATTAACACGATACTCGGCGGATCGTTAATGAGATGCCGCGGGCCGTTGGATCGGCCGTCCACGCGGCTAATAACCGGCGCGCCGTTTGATTTCATTAACGTTCTCTACTAAGATCGGCTTAATTCGCGCTGGTGCCGGGGCCGTCAATAAAATCGCCGGTATCTCAATGCATTAAGATTACGCGTGAAAGGCGGTACTCGTTGAAACGTCCCGGATAAGCTGCAATAGCTCGCTCGGGTTGCTTGCTTGCGCGGATGCACCGGTTCGTGCCATTCGCGATCACTCGCGCAATTTGTAAAACCAAGCAATTTGCCGCGGAACGGTTTTATCTGCGACTCGAAGATGAATCGATTTGAACGCGACAGCACGCGAACTCCGATGACTCGCTTTTCTTCGGAGCGGCTCTCATACAATCCCCGTCTGCGCAAATCTTGACCCAAACGGCCAGCAAATGCACGAGCATAATTTATTCAAAAGTTTATATCGCCGAGAAAAGCGAATTTATATGAAATTTATATTGTTCAGGAGTGCAGACGATTTTATCCGAATCGAGGACAAGGGAAAATTTATTATCAAGTTTGGTGTAACGGATCGCTTATTTATTTGTGAAATAAATTTGGAAATGTCGATTGTGGGCGAAATAATATTTCACTTCGATTTTTTGATCATTTGTTTTAAATTTGAATCCTCGTACATTTTGATTCGGGAGTACTTCTATCATACTCAATTATATGCATTTTCTAGCAGTTCGTTTAAATAATTACCTATTTACATTAGGATCGTAAGAGAATTTAATCTCGAAGCAGCTTAAGAATAAGTAGAAGATTGGTATGTAAGAAAGATGCGATGAAATCGTCGAGTACGTCAATTTTGCAAGGTCTAATGACGAACTCGTTGATGGGAGAACCAGCGTTCGAACTATAATTTCCAATAATACTTGCATCCGTTTGGAATTCAGTTTACAGATTTCCCCATCGAGAGACGGTTATTATAAAATTATCAGCATAAACTCGGCATAAAGCTCGACCCGTATCCTTGAGAACAACTTGGCAAGGGAGACGGCCGTTTAAAAATAGTCTAGCGTCTCGAGAAAAAGCAGTACAACTTCGGGCGAGCAGGTTAAGAACAGCAGAAAACGATATAAAACAATTTCAAATCTACTTAGAGTGCAACCGTTCACCTGCACTTTTCACTCTCTCAGGCGGCCGGAGCCAATTCACCGAATCTGCGCGCCGACACTGAATCGCGCCGAATAGCCTCTAATAGCACTGTTCGTTCCAATTATATCTTTTTTCCTGCTTCAGCACTCTGCGAGATCGATTACGAAGATAACGCTTGTTCGAAGGCGAACTTCATCGAGGCAGGCGCAGGCCGCCATGTTGCAACATGGTTGATCGTTCGCGAAGAGCCGGATAAAGAAAAAGCAACGACGCTCGAAGAAGTTCAGTTAAAAAAGAGACCAGCAAAACTTGTATAATATACTCGAACGATGTAGATATAAAAAGAGAAGGTAGGAGGACGGGGAAGAAATAAGGAAAAAATGAGAAATGAAAATGCTGCTACGCGCATCTCGCGCGTTTACAGGCTTATCTACAATTTTGTGTCGACGCGGCAGGATCCGCCAAGGACGATCGGTGCATTTATAGATTGATAATAGCAACATGCACGTGCTACTAGCGCATAAAGGTCGACGCGCAGGTAGTCATTAGGCTGCCCTACGCCCAATACATTAAGTCGTTATGAAGATATCTTTAGCCGTTTCTCGCCGACAGTGGGCTCTCTAAACACGTTCGGGGCTCACCGGAATAATAGCCGGTACAGGTACGTTATCTCCGGAGCAAACAAGGCGTTCTCGGTCTCGTTCCTTTTTCCGTGTGCCCCCTCCGGGGCCTGGATCGGCGTATAGATCGTCGACCGATCCTCGAGATCGTTGCATCGCGTCGCCGTTCTTAGGCGAACTGCGTTACGCTCATTTGCATCCGGCCGGGCACAAACCAACCAAACACCTGTCGGAACACACATAAAACGAGGAATCTTTAGGAATTTTCCTGGAAAGAACATTGTAGGTTCTACCTTCCTTGGAGCTATTGTTTCAACGAATTTGTATAAATATAAATAGACAGCGGTTTTTCGTGAAAACTAAAAATAATCCCCTGAAGACTCGAACGTGCATTATTCAGTTTCTTTAGGAGGGTACGAAACGGAGGCGCCAGGTGGACCTACAAAAATCCCGAGTCTCCAGTTCCCCATTCACTATGCGTTTTCCTCGACGTGTCCCGGCCCCGGGGTCTCTTGTTTTTCAAAAAATCCGGTAAACAGGGCAATAATTCGGCTCTCAGGGCGGCGACGCAGGAAGGAAAGGAGGAAGGAAGGAAGGAAGGAAGCTAATAAAGAAAAAGTTGTTTAACGCTGATTCCGGGCGTTACTCTCCATTTTCCGAAGCGGGGTCCACCGGTACGCCCCACCCCCGTCGGCAGCGACGACCAGTTTTATATCAGCAATATCGTCGCGAAATCCCCCGGTAAGACGTGAGCGAGCAGCCCCTTCTCATAGCAATTACTCCCAACCCATCGAGGGCCGAGTGCGACCCACACCATTCCCTTTTCTCTCCCCTGTTCCTCTTCTGGTCCCCTCGTCTCGACCCCCCTGTTCATCCTTCTCTCCTCTCGTACACCCCCCTTTCGCCGCTCCCGTCTTCTGGAATACCCAAGCACGCGTACTGCCTAACTAAAAGTCCTTCTCGCAAATTGCCGGTTATTACCGACGTTACGTTTATCGATGCAAGCGGTTGCGTTTACCTCGGACCCGCCATTTCTTCCACCCTCCCTTGCCTCCTCGACCAGTCCCCCCTTGGTCCCCGAAGATTACCCCCCGACCGGGACCCCCTCCTACCAGGACTTTCGACATACCTTTCTTTCGGCCTCTTTTTACCTGCCCCTCTCCCCTCACCCTCAAACGTCTGCTGTTTCGTCTTCTTCTTCTTCTTCTTCGAGGGCTGAAGTCCTCTTTCGACAGCCCTTTGAGCCATTTTGATCCGCCTCGTGAACCCCCTTCCCTACCGTTCATTTATCTGCGAGTATTGCCAGTTATCAACCCCCTCTACATCCTACCGTTAGTGCCTCCCACCATTTTCAGTGCTAATTCTATTTGTATTAAGTGTTTTAATGATTTACTATGTAGTCGAAGATTCAGAATGGTTTTAAGCTGTTTAGTTGAGGTGAAGAGCTCTTCGGTAATTCCAGAGCTGCGGAGGAAAAGAGGGCACTGTGAGTGATTTTAAAGGAGATGCTTCCTTCTTGTGAATTTTTCATTGTTTAATCTTCGCGCCACCACTCTTCTGGACTGATTTAGGAGCGATGGATCTTGCGGCTGTGGGAAGAAATAGTCTAGGTGTGCCTTTACTTTGGAGACATTCGAGAACGAAGTTTGAAGAACCTATTTGAAGCTGTAGATTTTTGAGGTAATACATTCGTAATTCGAAGTGTAGAGTCTATATTGTAGACCCAGAAGGGTGTGTTCTATGAAATTATGAAGTTGTTCACATGAAAATTGATACAATAAATTTTGTTTATCCAACTACATATTGGGATAAAAATTGCACAAAATCTAAATAAATAGAACCTTGTCATTTTTGTAATTTAAAACATTTTAATAGCTTTTAGTGCACGGTAGGTATAGTGTTACATTTCATCAAAATCGGAATCGGAAATCGTGCCTCTTTCTACATAATTACCCAGATTCTTCTCAATTCCCCAGTAAATTGAATAAACCTCTGCAGGTTATCAATGATTGAAATAACTTTGAAAGGAACTCTCCAACCCATCAATGGTTCTCTCACCCTCCAAACGACAATTGCCAAGAAATTCCCCGAATCGCGCGTCACCCTCTTCTCGCAACAGACACTCAAAGAATACCCAATTTTTCAGAGACCTCGATTGTGCAGATCCAGAGATCACGATCCAGCAGGCGTCTTTATTCGCACGACCAGATGTTCCATGCTAGAACAATATCGCGCGAAACAGTCGGCTAAGCGACAAAGGGCGTGAACGGTTCACCATGGGAAACAAACGAAATATAGGGAAAGTGATAGCTGGAAGGTTATTTCGCTAGCAGGTACGTGACTCACGAGGGGAGGCTTGTTGGACGAGCGGAAAAGTTATGAAAAGACGGCACGTTCTTGGCGCGTCGTTCAATTCTTCCCTCGGTTAGGTGAACGGGGGCTAATTTCGCCTGTGTGGCAGTGTTGGAATTAACTGGCGTCTTCTATCTCATTTTTCTGGAACGTGGCCTCTTGCATCAGAATTGCACGTGCATATAATCATGTCCAATAAAGTCTTAGTTCTTTATTATACAAGGTTACAAAATGTTCCACGTTTACGACTGGTAATAAATTGTAGTGAAAGACGAAGAAGTTAAAAAGAACAAACATCGATGACGAACAGAAGGAATGCAATTACACGACCAGTGAACTCGTAATTAGACAAAGAAAATAAGGTTGTGGGACGAAGTAATTTCCCGGCTTCGCATACGAAATCCAGTGAAAAATCGTGTCCCGGATCGCGATAAGATCATCGATGGTAGTCGTCGCGTAGTCGCGCGTTCCCGGATGCTGGATGACAGCGTAAGAGAGAAAGCATGATCGTGTATGTCGCGGAGGAGATGAAATTGGCCGGTTCCCGGACCCGGCACGGTCTTATTTCCCCCGTATCCCGATGCAAAAAATATGATCGGAGCCTGTCGACGCTCCCATGGGTATATGTCTCGGGCCCGGGACCGATCAGGAGAGGATCGACGTTTAGCTGGGCGGAAGAGAAGACAACGGGGACGTCGGGGGACCGAGAGAAGGAAGAAGAAGCTGCCGGGAGGAAGACGGTGGAGATATAAAAGAGGAGGAGGAAGAGGGATTGGTGAGCCACGGGCAAGATGAGAACGCGAGGGAGCCGACCGGCAACAAGAAAGAGGGATGGAAGATCGAAGGCAGAGGTAAAGGATCTAGAGACGGCCAGGGAGGATCGAGAGGACGAAGGAGAAAGAGAATCAGAACGAATCGGAGGGAGGAAGAGAGCAAGAGAGCGTGCAGGCCCAGGTAGAGGAGGGCAAGAACACGACGAAGAGGGACGAGGAGAGGCCAGGGTGAAAGAGTGAAGCGTGTACGAAGAAGAAATGGGTGGAAGGCCAGCCGAGGGGATCAAGAGCGGAGGGGGATATCAAGAGCGGACCTCCCAAGTTGCGGTGAGATGGCGGATCATCATCATCGTCGCATCATCCGTGAGCCGAATATCGCCGTGCGCCGCGCCGCGCCGCGCCGTCGTTATTAAACATACGATGCGCGCGCGCTCGCGATCCGGTCAGACGCTGCGCCTTGCATGCAACGCGTGTTAAAAAATTACCTCCAGTACCGAAAATGCCTACTTGCGCGGCCAGGCGGCGGCTGCAGACGACTTTTTCGGATGCAATTTGCCGGCCAGACTACCTTTTGCACGTTTTCTCGCGGCACCGTCGCTCCCGGGAGCTCACGTCCTCGGTATCTCCTGGCGATCGTATAATTAGCTGGCAAAACGAGCATCGGGATGCCGGCCGTCGTCGATCGCGAACTCCCTGCGCTTCTGTGACGCGTTGCACGGTAGTCCGAACGGCCACGCAAAAATTCACCAAGATCAGAGTAAAACACTGGGTTGGTTATCGCACGATTTAGAGACAATCTGAATTTTGAACTATTCAGGCGATGCTTTGGAGAACAGGATAGGTCAACTTATTGAAGACAATTGAAAAATATTATCTCGTTCGGCTCTGCGTGTTCTGAACGTCCACCACTGAAATTTTTAGCAACATATTACATATATTAATGTAACATATAATTACTCCCGAGAAGAATCTAATATCTCCCTGTTGCGATCCCGGGTGGTCAGAGCCACACAGAGCGCCATTTTGTCGCTGTTTTGCGCAGGACGGCGAAGCGACAACATCTGATAAATGCGGGATAGTGACCGGAGCAATTTCACGGGCATCGTTGCGTGATCTTCCACGAGAAAAAAAAGGCAACCACACCGCAAGCCGGTGTTTGACTGCGAAATCGAGCATATCCCGCGGTCTAGATCGCTTTATCGACTTATGTATTCACCGGCCGCAAATTTACAAACTTGCTCCCCCTAAAAAGGGATCATCGGATCCCCAAAGAACCGCCTGCGGTTCAACAAAGTATCGCCTAATGATCGCCGACGATCCTGTAACCGCGAGAGACGATCCGACTGGCCGGGAGCCAGACGGCAGGCGAAAAAGCTGCTCGATGGACACAGAGAGAGAGAGTGCACGAGTGAGAGCGAGGAAGAGAGAGAGAGTGAGCCATCCTAGAAGCTCGTTTTCTGCCGGCAGAAGAAAGCTGGGAAGAAGTAATCGGCGAAATCATTCGGAACGTTCTGTCTAATAAAGCCGTGCGTAAGTAATTCCGCAAGGAGCGAGTGTGCGCGAGAGAGAATCGAGGAAGAGAGCGAATGGTATTGGGCCAACAGATATTAATTTCGGGGATGTACGAGACATTTAAAGGCCCGGGAGGGAGGGAGCCTGATCCCCAGGCGTGTAAGGGGAAGATAAGGCACCGTGTACCCGGTCCCGTAATCAATGGCTGGCAAACGAAGTTATAACACGCGGATGACAAACAAACGCCGGGGGTTGCGTCGCCACCGTAATGCAACTTGCTGAAGAGGGCTAATTCGATCCTCCGCAATCGGCTCGCCGCGATAGTGTCGCTCGGCCCTGCTATCTCGAGAAGGCGGCTGTTTCCTCTCTACGGTGGAAACTCTGAAGAGGATTCTGGGGACGCGATTTTCTTGGAGAGTCGAGAAAAGAGTCGCGTTTCTCTGTCGGTGGTTCTTCGATAGTTTGGTAAGAACTTTAGATATTTGTTTGAGAAGAGTCTGAAATAATAAATTCAGAAATAAAAAAGATCAAGAACTGCAGTTAAAGAGATAAAACGAGTGTCTTCTCGGTGTCTCGACGAATCGTTCCACAAAACCGTCCACCCCCATAAACAATCTCCGTGGAGTGAATCGGCAACGCGTTTCCCGGTATCTCCATAGAGAACGGCCGGCGGAATTGAGCAACCGCGTCCGTCCATTCGCGAGTCGCAATCTCGCGTAACAAGTGAAAAACGCGCGGCCGTTTCGAATCACGGACGAATCAAATTTTCGGAGAGCCGGGGCAGATATCCGTCAGACGGCGAGTGGCACAAAAGGACCATTGTGCGTCATTCGGGGCTGGTCCGTGAGCGGAATCGCGGGCCGAAATAAACGGGCGAAGGGAAAAAGCGGGAAAAGATAAATGTGAAAACGCGGAGGCCGTTGCTGGTGCATATGTGCGTGGTCCCGGTGTGCGCGGTGCATCGAGTTGTACGCGCGCGCGAGCCAGCCGCGATGGCAGGCGTCGATGCTTTACGAGTTTTCCGAGTAAATTGGCAAATTGTAAGCCGGTGGGGAAGTAATCAGGGGAATTGTTACGGATGTGGGAGGTTGTTACCGGACCGCCGGTACACGAGTAACCTGATATTCGACCATTCGTTTCTCGACTGCACGCCGCCCGGAATCTCTCTCTCTCTCTCTCTTTCGCCCTTTTTGTAACGGTAACACGTCCTAGGGGTGGGACCATTATGGGACGTCCAGCCCGAATCCCCCATGGAACCTGTTTTTCCAATGGAGTCGGCCCCCGTCCGACATCTGCCGCTCGTTTTCGGGAGGAAATCTTCGAACTCCGAAACCGTCTCCTCGACCAGCTTTCACCGAATCGGACAGCACACAGCCCGAACACATCATTCTCATGACCCGGACGCCGTTAATTGCGGCCCCGAAACCCAACCAGTAAATTATCATCGATAATTAGCCTCCGAGTAAATTGGATTAACGCTGCCGCGCGCGCTTCCTTAACCGGATGCATTCATTTTCCATCGTAAACCACCGCTTTTTGCCCCGGAGCCACGCCGCGTGTTCGACATTGTACGGCCGGACCGAATGGAATCCGCAAACGGAATTTATTAAAACTAATTAACGTAATTGATCGATGTACGGTGGAAGCATGTTGGCACTGGATCGGAGCTGCGGTGGAAAGTGAAGATACACGATCGGTGAAAAGAACACGTGTACCTGTGAAATTTTTGGCAATTTTGTTACAGAATTGTCAATTATGCATTCCATAAAATGTATGTAAATTACGAATTATTTTTAGTGGCGTGTGTACGCTGTATTTTCGCTGTAAGAAATATTAAAAAGGAGTTCAAGCATCTTTAAAGGAAATCTCCATTGAACGACCCCCTGAATAAATTAAAAGTCCATTAAAAGGAACGAGTTACAAGAATGTAGAACAGAGAAATTGTTTGAAAACGGGGTCAGAGGTAAATATGGTTCCCGCCTAACGACGAGGAAAAATCGCGGAGATGAACGAGTTGCGCAACGAACATATTTCGCGGGCGCATTTCGCGAGGGTTCGAGAGGGTTCGCGAGTTCCGCATCGATATAGATAGGCGCGAGAGGGTGAAGTACGAAAAGTTCGCTCCGGAATGAAAATATCGAGAACACGGCTAGTCCGTCGGAGCCGAGCCGTTCAATTTTGCATTCGATTTGATTTTTTTCCCGGGGCCCGAGCGAGCGAAACAGCGCGGCCAGCAGAGCGAGCGGAGAGCGCACACAAACGCGCGGAGAGAGAAGCGCGCGCTCTCGGTCCGATTCGTTATGTACGCGTTCCGGCGTATAAAACCGGTACGATACCAATACCCCGTTCCCGTGCACCTTATGAATAAGCAATAGGCAGTTTCATTGTGGTCTCATCTTTTATTCTTAAATGTTATTCCTGTCGTGACCGAGCATTCTATTCCCCCAAGTGTTATCCGAAAGTCGAATCGCGTCTGCCCTTCCGGCACATCGAGATATACACGCCAGTCAATATTAATGTCTTTATTAGCGATCGTGGATCTCTCCTCTCTCTTCTCTCGGTTTTGCGCAGCCACCGAGAGAGAGAGGAAGAGAGAGAGAGAGACTCCGGGAGCGTGGGAGGATGCGCGACCCCGCTTGCCGGACTGTAGCAGAAGGACCATAGAGTCACTGCCATAAAGCGCGACAGAGTAAACACCGGAAAAGCAAAAGTGGAAACCGAGGACACTCGGGCGAGGGTCGCGCGCCGAATTTTCACCTCGGCGAACCTCGACGAACGGCAAACTACACTTTTATACTTCGACGACGAACTTCGGGGACCACTTGTTCCTCGACCTCTTACTTCTTCTTCGTCTACTTCGAATTCTTCTCCTTCTTCCTGTTCTTCTACTGCTCCTTCTTCCGTCGAATTCGCGCTCGCACGCGTACGTGTAACTTCCATCCGGCAATATCTCCTACACCCGTAACCCGGCTTGAATAGTTCCGTAACTTTTCAGACGCGCATAAAACGGATCGTTCTGTCTCTCTCTTCCTCCAACGGCAAAAAGGAATTCGCTAAAATATACGCGATCGCGGGCTGGATTGCACCCCCTTCGGCGAGCAGCTTGCCCGAGACGCTATTCTTTCGACCTTAAATACCCTGTCGGGAACGTACGACCGAGATTTCGTATTATAAGGGTGTTCGCAAATTCGGCGCGATCTCGCGTGCCCGAAATAAATGTGAAATGTTGCGCCATTGTTTGGTCTCCTTACTTCGCTGAAGTCTATGGGAAGTGAATTCTACGCTGTACTTGATATTCTGAAAATTTAGGGAGTTTACGGTTGATGAAGAGCAGCATCAGAAGATAAGAAAGCTACCTCTAGAGCTAGAGGATCTACCCCCCAGACAAATGAAAACCCCATCCAAACGAACACGTGACAAAAACAGAAGAAAATGGCCTAATTCAGCCGAGATCTCGAGAGACCCAAAGACGGTAGGAACAGTCGGTTAGTCAGAGAGGAGGTCGTCCGCGTATAAATACGCAAACGCTTCACGTATGATCATATTGTGCCCATTAACATGGCGAAAAGTTGCTCTCGGCCCGGGGAAAGCAAGGGAGCAGCAACCACGAAGCCTTTAAGCCGCGGTACGGGAAGTTTCCCCACTGATCCTCAGTGCGAGGTGAGTTTAAGCCCAGGGATTCCGGAGTTACTGCCATCATGGCACACCATGCACCACCGCCCATAGATATAAGTATAGCCACCGCCACCGCCACCGTCGTTGCCGCCGCCTGCCTCTAGCGTACACCACCAGGAGAGAGGGAGAGAGAGAGTCGACTCTCTGTACTCGTGTGTCTGCCATCCTATTTCGACTGGGGCTAGCTCGCTCTCTGGCTCTTTGTTCCACCTTTGTTCGAAGCCCACCCCCTGCTTTCAACCCCCTCCCCTTGGCCGGCTTCATCCCTCCTCTCACGATCCCTCTATGTACCCTCTTTCTCCGTCTGTCTCGCTCCCACCTATCTTTTCATTGTGCTCTCCTCTCTCTCTCCCTCTCGATTCTCTAGCTCCCTTTCACTCGATTCTCCGTCCCTCTATCTCTATCTCTCTCCGTCTGTCTTTCTCCCGCTCGCTCTCTTCGTTGAGTCGTGCAACCGCGATCTAGTGCATCCCTATCGCAACAACGATCGTTCTCCGGGACTACGGTAGCTGATATTTATGGCGTTGCCGGCGATGGCGATGTTGAAGTAGTTAAATCGCTGATAATAAATGCGAATCCGCGGGAACGGCCGCCGGAATGACATCCAATCTAAAGCCCCTACCGTGCGATCCTACACGGCCGGACAATGTTTGAGGTTTCAATTCCCCGTACCGCGCGAAAATATAAGACCGGTTCACCGACCGGGAACGTCTCCCGCGAAACTTTTCGCAACCGAGCCGCCCCGGAAAACCGGTGGCCCGACTCAGGAAGCCGAGAACTTCTATACGGCGCGCGGCGCTCTCTGTAGAAACTCTATCGGGAACTTTCGTCACATAGTCCCGGTCTTTATCTGGCGGTTCGAGGCTGATTCAACAGAGAATTTCGAATGACGTTAACCCCCTCGACATCGGTACGTCGTACCCTAAGGAATATTTCAAAATTGACTACAGTCAATTTCGCTTATCATGCAGTGCGTCGATTTATTTTACTCATAATTGTATAATGAAGTGAAAAATTGTATATTATATGTTATCACAGTAAAATATGGTAATTATTTGGAAAGAGGCACTCCTCTCCGATTTTCATGAAATTGCAGCTACACATTTTTAACAACTTTTTCTTTTTCACATATAGGGGGGTCGCTTTTAGTTTTCGAGATATTCGCAAAAAACTATTGCTATTACTGTATTGAATTTTCCGTATTCTTGCACGCTCTGTGGCAACGTAAGCCTGTTTTTTATGTGGGCGTATATTGAAAATTTTAAAAATACGTTTTGTATATCTGTGTTTATTAAACATATTCTGAAAATTTCGTAAAAATCAATAGATGTTGCGATGAGCTACAAACGTTTAAAGATGGTGAAAATTGCAATTTTTCAACGATTTTCGGCCTGTAACTGCAATAAATCTAATCATTTTTCCCCGCATCAGCCGATTTCGATGAAACTCTCACAGTGTATACATATAATTGACACAAATCAACAAAATTTACTTTTTAAATTTTCAATATAGGCCCACATAAAAAAGTTATAAATGCAACTTTTAGTATTTTTTCTACAATTCCAATCAATTGCAATTTTAGAAAAAATTTCTTTTAACATTCTGTAGTAAACTAATTGCTCTTGCATTCCAAAAAAGTTCAAATCGCATGATCCAATATTAAAAAAGTTATCGTCTTTTTAAGAGTGTCCCAATATTTTTGTGACAGACTGTATATAAGGTGAGCTTTCAATTTTGAAAGACCACTCCTGAATTTTCGTATGAAATCTATAACATATTTAAATATTATATTAAATAATTACCTAAAATATTTCTTTGTCAAATTTGAAAGACATGTGTCAGGTACTTCGTCGACCATGCAGAAAAAAACTGGCAATCCATCGTCAGTCCTCGAACGGTTAAGAAGGTGATTGCGGAGTTATGGATCGTGATTGAAGGTAGCAATAGGTCGATATGATTCGGTTGAACTCGGTGGCGACGGAAGTCGAGTCCCCGGCTCGCCATTATCGCGGTCAAACAGGGTCACTCCAATTACACGAAGCGTCGTTAGGGTTTTACAAACCGATACAATGGCGGTTGTTGCTGGATGCGGCGGGGTTTTCGACCTCCAGACCCTTCGGTCGATAGAACCCTGGCTCTCTCTCCCTCTTTCTCTCTGTGTGTATCGGCCACGGCAAGATTAAAAGACCCTCGAGGAACTTTCGCTTGGCCTGGCGAAAACTTCCGGCTATCTTACCGCCGCTAAATTCGATTTCGAGCGCCGGAAGTCGCCGTTATCGCCGCGTAATTGAATGAAGCCTGCAATTCAACTTTTAGCTAATGACGAAGACTTTCTTTATCAGAAGATTATTGAAATGTTGAACTGATCAAATCTGTTCTAAAGGATCTAGCGATTTTTCATATCGCTAAGTGATCAATTACCTTTTAACTATTTTCAATCTTTATGTAAGGGATGTTAAATAATTTTTATAAAATATTCGATGAATGTCAGCTGTGAAGATCGGTCGCCGCAATTGGAGAAGCCTCGGAAAGCGCGCAGATGCACCTAAATCTGCAGAATTACGGCGACACAATGGCGGAGTCGGCATTAACAATAAACAACATAAATAATCATATCGTATATCGCGGCCGATACCCCGGAAACGAGTAAATTACCGATTGAATGGGGTCTAGAAATAAATTGGATGCACAACTAAATGGCACAGAGCGATAAACCAGCCGGGCCGACTAAATCTGACGATTAACACTCGACGGGATACAAAATGGCGCGGCTTGCACCCGGTGCGCGGCTATGTTTCTTCTACAGATCGATCTGCTTCGATCCAAAAAGCTGAAGAAAGTTGGAGAGCAGATTTTCGAAGATAAAAATTTGCATTCTAATTATTATTGTTTAATTATATAAATACTTGAAACCAAGTATCAGCTATCGAAGTCCTGAACACCGAGAACCGCGGCAAGGATCGTCTCGTGTGCGGGATCTTTGGTCGTCGTGCGATTAACGGTCGGGACTCGGGCCCGTGCGAAATTTCCCCATAACGCAACACGATAATCGTGGGGGCTACGTGTAGCGGCGGCCACGGGGCGAGAATTTATCGTCGATGGAACACGGAAACGGCGATCGATTAAGGAATCGAGGCGCGTTCGTTCGCGGGGAACGCATGCGCCCCTATTAACAAACGTTGCCCCCGAAACGCGAGCGGCCGTCTACAAAACGGCCGAGCAAACGGCAAATAATCTGATTACATTTGCATAAAACCGTGCGGCAAATACAGTGTTGATACGTGAGCGTCGGGCGAAAAGCTCCGGGGAAACGCGAGGAAAAACCCGGGAGAGAAGAATGAAGAGAGGGAGAGAGAGAGGGAGAGGGGAGGGAAGAAAAAAAGGATAATTCAAACGAGGAGCCGTTTGGGGGCGTCTGGTGAGAAGAGAGCGATACGGAGACGGTAAAGGGGGGACCGGGGTAGTTCGTTCGAACAAAAAGTGAATGAACAGAGACGAAAGAGAGTGAGAGAGAGAGAGATAGAGGTAGAAAGAGGAGACGGCGTCGCGACGCCCCGGGGCTCACGGTGCACGGTTCTTCTTCCCCCGTTCCTCTCATTCTTCTCCCGGTGAAGAAGAAACGGGTCCGAGGGGTGGAACGTGTTACGGGGATGCAACGAATTTTCAGTGGCGGCAGCTTCTTAAGCTTCATGCAAGGCAAATCAACCCTCCCGGCCGGAAAGCGACGCGCTATTCCCGGATTGCGCCGGCGGCGGACCCTTTTACTTATATTTAAATTTGAAGATGGAAGGTCGCGCGCGAGAACGGACAAATGAAGAGGATGCCACCGGTTCCAGCAGACTGACACCGTTCCCTGTTTGCGTAGTCTGAGCTACGCTGCAAATAACTAAAACGGCCGGCTACCAGTTCCTCTTACTTGTATTCAAATTTCAAGACGGAAGATCTCGCGCCGTAGAACGAATGCAATCAGGAACGAAGAGGTCCCCACGAATTTCGTGTAACAGACTTCTCTGTTGATCTCTGTACGCTGTCGCAGTCTGTGTCGACGCCTGGGGAACGCCGCAAATAACCAAAATGGCCGGCTAATCCAAATGGAATCAGGATACACTTAAACGAATTGCACGCTTCGGATAAATCATTGGAAACTGCGGGATTGATTTGCATATCCGGCGAGGCGTTACGCCACCGTCAGCCCTGTTCTCTTGCGGTAAAACGGCGAGGGCGAACCCCGCGAGGAAAGGGGGTCTAAAGTCAGACAAGAGCATTCTCGAGATTGGCTATATATTTCACGGGGGAACCCGAAACCCGCTGGCCGCGTTTCGCCCGAGCGCCGTGTACGCTCGGTGAAACACCGACTGTTTAGAAACCGATATCGAGCGGCCAGCTGGAGAACGTTCGAGAGATTCGATCCTGCGATATCGCTGCGAGAACCTGGGAGCTTGAAGAATTTTTCTAGGTGCAGGATTGTTACTGTCTCTCTTGGAAATCGTCGGCCAAACGTCGCGGGGAGTCGTCCATCCACGAAAGTGTCCGATAGAGTGCGATTATTTTCATTTTTCACACATTGCCAATTAATATAATCGAAACGTCAATCTTATTAATTTTTTATCCTGAGAGAAATAACATCCATGAATTAGCAATTCTATTAGGACGTTCGGTTGAAGAGAAAGAGAGGATAGCAGGCTACTTAAATGTCGTGGCGAGCCGTCGGACGTCGACCGGGCCGAGGAAGTTCAAGTACAAATGAAACCGAGCGATTGCTGCGACGAATAGATGGGTACAGTCGGGAGCGGCTATTGACTCGGGTGAAAAACGCATTAATTAAGGGAGGACCGACCGGTCGCTATTTAGAGACCGAAATCCAGAGCTGGAGAAGGATCGCGAGAGAGTCGATGAAGTCAGCGGGACAACACATGGTGCTCGCAGAAGCCTAGGAGAACAGCAACCGGGGCTAGGCTAGAAAATTTATGCGGTGGAATCGCGTCGCCGGCCTAATTATGTTAATCGCCGTCGAATTTCCGGCAGGTGGATTTATCCCGAGCGAGCTTTGCTCCCGGTACACGCGAGAAACATTGGCCCGGGGCGGTAATTAGAGCGAAATCAAATTGCGGCGGGGAAAGTTTAAGGGAGAGAGAGAGAGAGAGAGAGAGAGAGAGAGAGAGAGAGAGGGAATCCTCTTGGGCGATGGCGTGATATGTGGACCAATAAACTGACGTCGAGTCTAATGGTCCGAGTGGCCGGAAGATCGATGCTGCTATTGGATTACCTGCGTGCGCCGGAAGAGACACGATCTTGCAAGAATCGGACCTGAAAGTCGAATTGCATCGAAAACCATTTGGATCCTCGACGATCAACACCGACACCGAGAAGCAATTAGTTCAGAATCCTTTATTATATCTTATATCAATTTCTTTCGGTATCCGTAATTCAGAAATGCTAAAGAAAGTTAAAGGAGAGGCAAGAAATGTGAGGATTAGAGGACACGAAGCTCCACTCTGTCTTGATTTATAGTGTAAGAGGACGTACAATATTTTAAATAATCCTCTTGAACCATCCCCTAACATGTTTTTGCTGTTATCTTTTCTCGGGACCTTTATATTTGAGCATAACACCCCTTAATCCTAAAGAACTAACCTGTAAAATGACGATGCCAACTAATTTCGCAGAGAGAAATTTCTCGAGGAAGAATTCACTGTCACCGACGCGAGGAAAAAAACGACTGCAGTGCGATTGGTTTTCGAAAGTCGAGCCACCTGACGGTAGGGGGATGATCTTGGAAACCCTTAGAAGGGGCACGCGTCGACGGTGAAAGTCGTCGAGGGTAGACGGAAGCGTACTCGTATTGGTCGAGCTCCCCCATAAATTGTTACGACGTTTTTTTTTGTCCGTCCGTTTCACGAATTCTCGGTGCCGGGCTCGGCGCGGCGTGGCGAGAAACGCGTATCGAAAATACGGGTGAAAGTTGCGAAACAATGCAAGGAACGTCGGGTGAGCTGTAAGGAGAAAGAACGGCGGCCAGGATGCGGCAAAAAACTATGCGGAACAAAGGAGAAAGCTAGTCATAGAGTCCGGCGGACCGGCGGAAAAATATGGTGTCAAGAGGTCCCGGCGAACCTTGACGACCGTCCAGGTATTTTCCGTGCTTTCGTGGAATGCCTTTGAGCGAATGAAGCTGTTATCGAGTTCCGAATTGCCGTGGGGAGCCGTTACGGTGTTGTCGACTATCTTAGAATCTAATTAATGGTCACCCGGCTTGAGCGGAGTCGAAATTATCTACATTGTTACTTCAAAGTAACGTACAGCCCCACGAATCTTGTTCTGCGTGGCAAAAGTAGCCCTGCCAGACTATCGCGACCGCTTTACGATCCCGAACGAACTGTTCCGAACATTCTTTCAATATTTAGTGCAACCGTTTTAATAAGTGTCGGCAAGTTTTAACAATTTTCTGAACACGCGCTGTATTCGCAGGTTCGCGTCAGTGATCATGAGACTGCCCCTCTGAAAGAGTGACGCTGCATCGAATACTTCGGTTTTGGGTCCGCGAGGCAATATTCGGAGGCAGGAGTCGACGGGTCAGAAATTCCGAGGATTAATAGCCAACTTATTAAAACCATGCGTCACGTGAAACCCGAGTCTTCTTGGGACTGGTCAGGGTGACGGGTGCGGGATGCGCAGTGCATCACAGAAGCCCGAGGGTCATTCACGAGCGAGCGGAAAGCAGCCCTCTGGCCTCGGGATTTCATTATATCGCAGGAGTCGCGTCGCGGCGCCATTATTCACGCGCCTCCGGTTGCGTGGGCCCACGCCGACGAGCGGAGAGGCGCGCAAGAGCTACTGTCAGCCGTGCTGAATTATAAGGGCGTTGGGACGCGGAGCTGTTAATGGTCGTTAATCGCGACCGTTCTGGGCAAGTCCGCGACGCCACCAGACGACGTCGAGTCCGTGAGTCACGATCGTCGTTGCACGAGCGAATTCCATCTACGGTATTGCCCCGATCGTTGCTCCGAACCGAAAATCATCGCAGACAATCGTCCGGCTTCAATTTTCAATTTATTTAACTTTTCATGCAAGGTCGTTTTTAACGGCCGTTGATGGAATGCGATTTGCGAGATGTGTGGACTAGTAGCGAGGCTACACTGTGGTTTGAAGAAATTATCGCGTCTACGAAAAATCTGGAGTACGTTTAGATCAGGCATGTCAAACTTTTTCACCACCAAAGGCCTCATTATGTATTATAAATTAATTCGAGGGCCGCAATAGAAACAAGCAGACTCGAAATAAAAAGGAAACCATTTTATTAACATTGCTGTTACACATACAAAATAACATACGTACTACAGTTGCTTTTTTCAAGTTTCCTTTATTTAAATAAAACTATTTCATTTTTGTTTCGAAGGAACTTGGGAATGTTTTTCAGTAACGAAATTTTCAAAATTTTGTTGAATTTATTGAACTGTAATTATTTTTCAAATTGATTGTACACGCTCTGATCTGTTCATCTTGACCTTTCCGCAGTTTTATATATGTATACCACTGCTACCGAACATACATAGCTGAAATACGCCTAATTGCACATAACATATCGGGAAATCGGCCGACAGATAAATAATTGTAGAAATGTGGAATCACAACATTTGACAACATCCATATATGTTTATTTCAATACAGAATCCCACTGCATTTCGATTAATTCCAGTTGTACATGTTTTGCACTCCAAACTCACCCTTCTGCAAATTAATTTCACCCTTTTGTAAATCAATTTCACCTTTCACAAATAAAGTATTTCCAAAATGAATTTGGAGCGTAAAACCTATAAATTGTCATCAATAGTTTCAAAGTTTGTGATCGGGCCGCAAACGACTTGTCGACGGGCTGCATGTTTGACATGCCTGGTCTAGATACATACGTCTTCCTGAAAGGAACAGACAAACCATTTTGCAAAAGATCTGGCGAAGCACATCCAAGTACCGAGGTCTTCCGGTACTTCCAACATTCGTTATGCGCCGTCATTGTCTTAATTTGCCAGTAAACGATCCATCCCGCGGATAATTGAGCCACAGTAGTCCTAAAAAATCTCGAAGGCCGTAACTAACGAGGCCCTACCGTAATTCCAAGATCCTCGCAATCTCTTCCGAGCGAGGATCGTTTTCAACCGAGCGATTCGCGGCGGTTCTCGCGATACGCTGGGGCGCAAGGTCACGCGATTAAAATAATGACGAGAGTATAATTCGAGAGCGCGAGTACAGGCCGATTCTGAATGATCGTCCGGTATCGGTGGTTAATCCGTCGGCATAGCGTGCCCGGGAAACAATCATTCCGATAATGCGCAATCAACATCGCCGGCCGATCATTTACGGCGCGTATTTAGCAATTTACGTGGAGCGGGGCGTACTGATTACACGCCTTCCTGTAATTACACCGAGATTATAATAATACATTGTTACCCTTGGCGTCGTGTTTCCCTTCCTCGCTTTTTCTTTCTAGTGGCACAGGTCGACGGATGGATCAAGGACCTGCGACCTGTCGGCGACGTATCGCGAGACTTAGGCGAACCATAGTCGTGGATCGAGCTCGCCGATTTCAGCTCGAACTGTGTATTTATAGAATTACGGGGCCGGATGATCGCAATCGTACAAACGCGCCGGTTTCGCCACTTATCGCGCGCGGAACGTGCTCGTTATTTGTATTAGCCCCTGCTCGCGCGCGACCGAGTAAAAGCGAGCAAAGCGGAGTGCCGGTCGTCGTCTGCGGCGATTCCGAGGCGGGTACGCAGCGTTTGACGAGCTCGAGGAAATAAATAATCGTGCGAGAGCCGGCGGTAGCAGCAGGATCAGCGACAGAAGCAGCAACAGCAGCGGGCAGTAACGGCAGGAGCAGCCGGATCCCTCTGAAACAGCCGGACGGACGTTCCTTCCGAACGAAACCCAATTAAGAAATGTTTTGTCCGGCTAGCGGGTAGGTAGAAGAGGGTACACCGTCGCAAGAAGAAGAAGAAGAAGACGACGACGAAGAGGAGAACGAGGAGAACGACGAGAGAGGGCCGAGGAATCGAATAAGAGCACGAGGAGGGCTCGGGGAACGAGGCCAGAGAGGAGAACGATCGAATATCGCAGCGTGAGTCCAAGGGGGATCGAATCCTCGATCAGGGATCGAAGGTAGATATACACTCGCTCGGCCAGGGAATATAAGCGAACCTGGTCCAGAGAGAGGCATCCGCTCTCTCGCTTAGGCGGTAGAAACGGCAGCTGTTTGAGTCGAGCAAATTAGTAGCCGGCACGTGATTGGTCTGTTACCGCCCCGTCTAC
The DNA here is from genome assembly GCA_963966675.1 of Lasioglossum calceatum. Classification (NCBI taxonomy): domain Eukaryota; kingdom Metazoa; phylum Arthropoda; class Insecta; order Hymenoptera; family Halictidae; genus Lasioglossum; species Lasioglossum calceatum. The sequence goes on along the minus strand of OZ016543.1, from coordinate 15,554,865 downwards.
ATTGCAATAACCACACCGGAGCCACGCCGCAATACTTCCGAGTGTGGAAGCCCAAAGCCAAAAGGGCTCTTTCGGCCTCGCAGAACCCTTCTTTCTTTCTCTTCTCTCTGCGTGCCGAGGCATCGTACCTATCTACGTGCGTGAGTCCGCTCCGCTCTCGGACTCTTCTCTACACACCGAGGCTGTGGCTTTCTCTCTCTTTCTTTTACGTTTATCTGCTTCTCTATCCGTCCCACCTCCTTCCATCGTCTATACCCCAACCCCCCCGCCGTCCGGACCCGGAGACTCCGTCTCTTTCAAACCGTGTTCCATACCCCGAACCGCCTCGGAACCCTTTTCCGCACGCCGAACACCGCCGGCTCGCAATTTACTCGCGATATCTTTATGCCGGAATTTACGAGCCGATAATCATCGGAGGGATGTTCCGGCATTTTTCGGCCAAATTATTATTATTTATATTGGCCGGTACCCCGCGGACAGAGATCGAGAACCAACCCGTAGCATTAATTAACTCAGGCTGATCTCTGAGGCCACGGGAAAATGTCTTTATTACGCGCGGACGCGGCACGGCGTCGATCGACCGCGCGCGCGCGCTATAGATGGGGATCGCAGTGGGCGGAGAATGAAGCATGGCTTCGATTGGTCGTCGTTGCTCTTCGGAGATCGTCGTGGTAGCATTGTTCCACAAAAAAAGGTATGTACATTCGTCGCGTGATCGCAATGAACTTGATACTAGAAAAAGTTCCGGTCTCAGTAGGTGATTAGTAGAGTTTATGCATTCTTCAGAAAAATGAGTACTTTGAAATCGCCATTGAACCGAATGGTATGATCGTCTGCAATCACATCGTGTAAAGACATAAGAGCCATGTGGATGATAGCTGCGAACCTAATGGCACGGATATTCACGCTCTCGGAATCAAAGAAGAGCCGACAACGTTCCAGGAACAATTTTATTCAACAAAGTAGCATCCTGAATTGCACAGCTCCGAAATCATATGTTTCCGTTCCGAAGCAGAAGAAGAAGAAGAAGTAAACGAAGATAAGTGAATGAAGACATCGAAACGTGTCGGAAGTAGCGAGATGAAGAGCAAATGAAAGTATCGTACATATATCAGAAGCAAAGAGATGTACGAGGAGCTACTCTCCACTTCAGAGAACATTACAAAGGCCCGTTGGGGTCTGTAACAACTGCTTTCTGGACACTTTGCAGTATGGGTAATAAAGAGAGGGCGGTGATTACTGTAACCACGCATCAACTCCGCCTGGAACTGCAATCAGACTGGGATCCGTGTGTGATTGTAGTGCTCCGATTGATTGTATCCTTCTGCCTTCGTTGCAAGGAGGGGGAGAGAGAGAGAGAGAGAGTTAGCAATTCGGCTGGAAAAAGCCGAGACAACGTCTGGCGCTTCGTCGATGTGATTTTCTGTATTGCAATGAAAATAAATGTTCAGATACAGAGTTCATCTAAAATTCTATTGAGTAATTACTTCTCCGGATCGTTACACGGACTTCGGGCCAACTGATTAAAAAAAACCGATGATTGGGGAAAGTCAACACGGAAGCCGGAGATCGATAACGGAACCGACCATCGACCAGAAATAGCCCGAACCGCCGGTGCCTCATTAGGAGCCAGTATCTCGTGGCCAATTATGAAAAGTAGATATCCGTAGTGTTCCAGACGCGCGCGCGAGCACCAGTCGCCGGAGAGTCTCGCGTCGCAAACTATCATTGCCAGTTGGCCTAATACGGTGTGCATGGCCTCGGCAAATTACAGAGAACAGACGGAGCGGGAGTCGTTCGACTAACACGTTCGCAATGAAATCTTGCAGGCTCTGTCGGATCTGTCGCTGCTCTCTCGCGCGCGTACAGTCGGCGAAATCCTCGGAATTGTAGAAAGGCGTTCATTAGCAATTGACTGTTTCCAGTCAATCAATCTGTCATAGCGATTCCATCATCTACTGTACAATGAACTATTGCATGTGGAATCCTACCCATCCAGTGCAGCTAGGTCCTCATATAAAAACTGACTGTCTCGGCGTAAAATCGTCAATCCATGCAAATGGCTTTAACAATTCGATCAGGCGCTGTGCGAAGAGGTATTGCGAGCCATGAAAATTTCGCGTACGTGTTCGTAGCCCCCCTTATGGGCCCCATTGGCATCGCATGGTGCCCGTTATCCCTTCGGCCGTGTTCGCGCGATGCTTCCCGGAATTGAGGGAAAATAAAACTCAGGAGAAGAATACGGCGCACGTTGGAAAAAGAGGGACGGAGGCGGAAAGACCTTAGCAGAGGAGGATCAGGCGGTGGAGGAAGGACAGGGTTGCGCGAAGGGATGGAGGATAGAGGATGGAGGAAGAGGGGCGTCACGGAACTCATGCAACGTGAGCGGGCCTAAGGCACGACCGCTGTTGCAGTTGCTGCTGCTACTACGATGCCGGCGTTGGCTTCACCGAGTCCACTTCTCCGTCTCTCTTTCTCTCTTACTCTCTCTCTCTCTCTCTCTCTCTATCTTTTTCTCTCCGGCTCTCGAGAGCGGTATCTACCTATCTTGATGCGATACAAGCAGCCACCTTCTATGCGATATAATCCCATTGCCGATGGGATCCGACGTGTTGCGCTGCTCGACGAAACCGTGCTAAGATAGAGGGGGTCGTAAATCCTCACTAGCTACCGTCGTGCTGACTCCAACGAGCTAAGTTCCCTTGCGCCTTATAAAGCTTACCCAACCCCCTCTCGCCTGCTCGAACGGCTACCGATCCGGCCGTTCACAGCGACGTTCCTTCCATCGGGATACATGAGGAACGACGACGCTCGGACGCCTCGTTTCGTCCACCCAGGCGCGTGTCATTAAAATCGCAGCCGAGTTTTATTGTACCGATTCCTGGGAAACCCCCATCGCCACGGATTCGATCGCTGCGCTGTTCCCGTCCGCAGCCGTTGCGGAAACACTCTGATCAGAGAACCACCCCAGCTTTGATTTCGACCAAGTTTCGTTCAATGATAGTATACAGGTCCATTACGATGTGTGGGAAACATCAGCCGTAGCTATTCGATAATTTGGAAGATGTGAACAATTTAGATAATTTCAGGTGCTTCTACAAACCCAACCTCTAAGAGGTCCAGGAGCTTCGAAAAGGGTAGATGGTATGTTCTACTTACTCGTACCGCTTCAACGTTCGTTTCTCACGCGCGATCTTGAAAACCATGGTCTCTTACCTGAAACAAGCCAAGAAAATTCTCCCATTAGATGAACGTCAGTTTAACGTCATTACGTTTAGCCAATCGCGCATTGAACTGACTGCTATTCAACGATCGCGTTATGCTTTTATGAGTGAGGCACCTCTGATGCACCGGCGATCATCGAGTACCACGCGATTCGGGTTACCAGGCGTGCGATTGATGATCGCCGTTGCACCAGCGGGTGGGTAACGATCTTCGAAGCGCTGCGGCTCGGTTGGACGTCGTCGGATCGGCGGCGTAGACGAAGAAGCGTCTCTTTGTGTGTCTTCATCCTCTCGTCCTCGCCGCTTACCCGACGATCGTTAAAGTTAATGCGACGTGTACCCGAAGTAGGGCAGATTACCGGGGCCGATCGCACGTACGCTCATTACGCGTTCCGATGCGCATAGCTTCATCGCGACGCGCCGGCTGCGACCGGTCCCCGGGTCGTTAACGATGAAAACGCGGGACGAAAGTCGAAACGAAGCGATCCGATTAAATCAACCGGTGCCGAGAGGCGGAGAGGAGAACGCGCGCGCCATTTGCGGCTCCCTGTACCACGGGGTTTTGCCACACGGCATTCGGGAATTTCGCGGAACACGACGCGGCCGCCGACCAGGGAAAACACGGTGCACGGAGGAATGGAGAAAAAGATGTACGGCCGCTCGACCGGACGACACATAGAAGCTGCTAGGAAGACTGATAGGCCCCCCGGCCTTTCATTACCGCCTCGTGAAATCGCGGATTACCCGCTCGCTCTTCTTCCGATCCGAAAAACATCGGAGAAGAACCTCGTCTTTGTTGCCTGTCACCTTTTGTAAATGTTGGAACGTTCGTGAAGGATGGGAAGGATCTTGTCAGGTTTTACATTAGTAGGTGTTCATACCAGAATTGTAATTGTTTGTATATCAATTGTCTAGCTGTTTACATTTTTTTAGCTACATAGATAATTAAATGTTTGCAGCTACAGGAATTACATTTGTAGTTCGAATGTCGCCAATACGTCATTTGTCTTGACAGGTTCAAACATCTTTTTCTATGAAACCAATAGACCTCCCTATCCACCCAGATCTTAGAGATACATACATATACTGTTGAAAAACACACTCCGACACTCACAGTTAGTCTCGCCAACCCACTCAGAGTCCCTGCATCATCCCTCCCTGCAGGACCACTCTAAAATGATCGCCCTCCGATCGGATCTTACAAGATCGTTCGCGAGAAACGCGTCAAGCCTCCTTTTTCGCCGAGTCTCGTTGCGTCGGAATTCTGACAGGAATCCTGGATCGACGTATTGCGCGCAATTATAGGGGGCACGGGCCCCCGGTCAATCTTCTCGGTCGTTTTTCTTGCATCGAGACCGTGCCGAGAGCCTTAACGAGGAATACGGAGAAGGACGAGCTGTCGAAACTGGCCGGCGCGATCTCAGAAGGCGACCGTTTCGGTTTGATCGACGTTCCGTCCGCGTATCCGAATCCGTGGGGCCCGAGGGGGAAGGGGGTCGGGGACGGGTACGGAAGGATTCGCGCAAAGCTGCGTGCGCCGAGTCCCAAAAGTCGGAGAAGGGCAGCAAGAAAAGAAAAGACGAAAAGGAAGAAAGCCGAGATAAAAAGGCGGCGGGGTGGAGGCTTTAGGAAACGCGGCATTCAGGGGGCCCTGGGGCCCTGGAAAAAGTGGTAGGTTGGGCCTGGTGCGGTCCGAGAGTGAGTGAGAGAGAGAGAGAGAGAGAGAGTCGGGTCGCCATCTCTGCCGGCGTCACATCACGTAGCGGGTCCCGAATGGCGGGGGCCTGTTGCCGAGATATAACGAGAACCGTCGTAGTCGTCGGCGAGAAAAAGTTGGACGATGCCTTGGTCGCGTACGATGCCGTCGCACCACGCTCTACTACCTGCTCGTTCGAAGTCGAGCACAGAAGAAGAAGAAGAAGAAGAGAAGGAGGAGAAGGACGAAGAAGAAGCAGAGTAAAGAAAAAGAGAGAGAGAAGAGATGAAGGCGAACGGAAGAGTAAGAACGGAACGGAGAGAGGGGCCCCTCGGTTCTTTCAGCCAGCCACTTTCGTTCCTGGCCGCATTCAGCGAAGGGGAGGCCCCGAGGCAGGGGCTAATGGGACGCAATTAAACGATTGGTATCAAAGAGCACCGCCGGTCGCGCTCGCGGGAATGTCGCGAACTAGATGGCGAGGCTGCCACAGCCCATGGGGACCCACGGTTGATTCGCCGTGTGTGCTCCGGGGGACGACGAGTCTAGAAAAATCTCGGCCACGTCCAATTCCATCTCATTAGTGGAGGGAAACGGGCAGCTGATGCTTGTCTCTCTTGCGGTCTTAGCGCAAGAAGAAGAAGCGTTCGGAAGCCATGTATGGAACCGGTCTCCCTCTGTCTCCCTATCTCTCTATACACCCGTATATATACCACGGCCACGGAGGAATATACCGGGTGTCGCCCACGTAACTCGTATCTCTTCTCACGCTTGAATACAGCCGCGCAGAGAGAGAGAGAGAGAGAGAGAGAGAGAGAGAGAGAGAGACAACGAGGCTGTGTGTCTGACGTTCCTACGCGCGGCTGCACCACCGAGAGCGCAGGATCGCTGCACCGGCCGCGAACTTCTGCACCGGAGATTCGAGGATAACCGGAGACCTTATGCACTTGGCCCCCACGGACACCGTGGGACGACGCTTGTGCCGAGGTTTTAATTAATCTTTGCCGAAACGCGAGGTAATTGCTCGTCCACCAGGAGGATTTTGTGAGTTGGTCCTGGGGGTGAGATTTTACCCCTGGATGGAGACGATGATGCTGGTCTTCGCGTCTATTTAAACTTAACAAATAAAAATTGCCTCTATTAACTACGGGCGGTACATATACATTCATTTCTTATTTTTAATCATTTTATACTGTTGAAAATAGCGCCGCGCAGTTCTACGTTCAGCACTGTTTAGCCATCAATTACAGCCAGAAAGTCATCGATCTGAGACTCTCGATCAAAGTAGCCGCTAACAACGCTGCCCAAGGGTTGAAACTACCCTTCCCCTTAGAAAGACAGTTCGCGTGTAATTATCATCTTGGAACGCAAAGATAAAAATCGCTGCGATATTAGGTATTGTTTAGAGGACGGCAGATAAGCGATCAGGTGACAGTAACCGGGCAGGACACCCCGTATATGTGGACAGCGGTTATATTCCGTATGTGCATACATTCTACCACGTATATATACCTTTAGCCCATACCTGCATGCAGCATGCACATGCATGCGCCGCAAAACAAAGCGAGCTCGTTAGGAGGTGCATTGCAACGACTGCACTCTTTGCTCTCTCCGGTACATCCTGCTGCCGGCCTGGCCTGGTCCGAGAGGAGCTGAGAGAGGAGCCCGAGAGAGAACCTCCTCTCTTCGATGCTCTTGGGGCTCACTCTCCTTCTTCTCTCTCTCTCTCTCTCTCTCTCTCTCTCTCTCTCTCTCTCTCCTCTCTTCTCCCGTTTCTCGCCCCGGTACGAACAAACTCATACTCGGAACACGCTTTGGCTTTGTTCGGTGGGTTCGGTACCAGTTGCCGAGGAAAGGGTAATTGCCTCCGAGTCTCTCCCGGCAATGTTCGAGAGATCCCTTTGGTAAACCCGTGGAATTGCGTATCGTTCCGTGAGATCGATCGTGTAAACTGCACGGCAGTCAGCGAGAAGCCCGGGCTGGCTGGCTGGCTGGCCTCTTGCTGATATACGGCTGCTCGGGGCAGTCCACCTAGGATTTCAGAGATAAGACAGCTACTAGTTTCGAGCAAGAGAGCGAAAAGGCTCCAGGGCTCGCGTGGCCGAACCTTTTATCTAGTTTAATTAGCTTCTTCCCGGGCCGCAATGGCCCCGCGATCAAACACCGACGCAAACAATATGAACACCCGGTTCTAGAGCAAGCTTTAACACCAAGATCGCTCTAGAGGACCAAGCAGAATCGCAGAAAGAACAGGTCGAAACCATTGATTACCAATCGAATTGAATACAAATCGCTAGACTGCAGATTTTTATGCAAAATAAAATATGTCTCTATTACTTGCAAGATAGAATTGTATCTTCAATTCTTTAAATGTTTTTACTGTTTCTTCGCCATTATCGCAGTCTTTATCCTTGAGTCGTAACCGCGTTGTGAGCGGACATGGAGGAATTAATAAGCGAATGAAGCTGTGCTATCAGGTAGTTCGAAAAGTCTTCTCGTGCAAGCCTAGTCTATTGTATTCAAAAACGTTCTACCCTCTCGCATCGTCTTTATTTCGTTTTGCCATCTAACCTAGCAAATAATACCCTGGACGGCCTAAAAAGAAAAATGCAAAGCCTTTTGTGGCTAGTCTAATGTAATTCCTGCTTCGCTGTGAATACGCCAAATAATCTTTATTTATGACTGGTCGCCGAGGGTTGCCGAGGATCGAAAGATTTTGGAAGCGTGGATCGCGTGGGAGGCGAGCTAGCAGGCAGCGTGGCATCCCGAGGAGGATAGACCGGTAGCCTTCAGGTCGAGATAAAAGCCGATCAGTGAAATATCGCCTTATTAATGCCAACCGCTTCATTAACGTCAAGCGTTAACACGTGCACGGTTGGTCAGGAGGCAATCCGTATCCAGAGTGAAATTATTTCGCAGTTCCCCCCCGCCTCTCTCCCTCTGTCTCTCTCGTGTGTACATCGTGAAGAGAACGTGATCGTGGTGGGTTGTTCGGGGCCCGGTCTGTCGAGCGACCGCTTCGGTTGTCGATAAAGAGCGGATCCTTCATAAGCGCGGCAAACCGCATAACTCTCTAACCGGGCAGACAAGCAGAATAAGAGGAAATATGGGAGGTGATCGGCCTCTCCTCGAGGTGGAGTCATGCGAGCGCGGCCTGCGAGCGTGTAGCCCTGGCTGCAGTGAGAAAGATGCAGGGGAAAAAAGATCGCGTGAGCGGAAAAGAGAGAACGGCACCGAAGAGAAACAGGCTGAAAGGAGCAACGAGAGAGAGAGAGAGAGAGAGAGAGAGAGAGAGAGAGAGAGAAAGAGAGAGTGAAGCATACACAGAGAAGGAAAGAGACACGGAGAGGGCTCTGAGCGAGCGCCAACCGGGCCGACATAGCTCTCTCGACTCTCCAGGACGAGTTTATGCGATTTTTACACTCGATCTGATTTTTTGGCGGCGCGCCTCGCTCTCGCGAGACAGATATATGTCCCACGGCCATACAAGAGCCGCGCGTATAAAGACATCGAAGCGAAAGCCAACGAGAATTCCTCATCCCATCCTCGGCGAACCCTCTCCTCCCTCTACAGAACCGACCTCCTCCTCCTCCTCCTCACTCTCTCCTCTCTTTCTCTCTCTCGCGAGCCACGGTACCCCATCATCCTCTTTGCCACCATACTTGGTATACCCCTCTTTCCTTCCAAGCCGTCCTCCCTCCCCCTAACTTTGCCTCGATTCTACCTCCCTTCTACTTTTCTCTCTCTCTATCTCTCTATCTCGTCGTCATTCTCCCTCGCTCTCTCTCCCAAGTCCCCCGGGGCCCACTCGTTCCCGGGCCCAGGAACGGGAACAAGAATACGAAGAGTCGAAGGGCCTCGCCCATAACCGGTTCACTCTCTCTCGTCATCGCGCTCCTCTACTCCGCCTCGAACTAACCGGCAACCGACTAACTCACCTACCTGATCCACATAGATACGCAACCACGATCGACCACCGAGACCCAATAAACTCTCGCTGAATCGCATGACCGTTCCGCGACATACATCCGCGGACATCCCGCGGCTTCGATCGCCGACAATACGACAGTGTCCGATCGCGATTTTCTATCATTTCTTTGCGGAGCACGTGGCAAAGACTATGGCTCCTCTGGAAAGCAGCTGACCCTGAACACGCGCTTTGCATAGACAGAAAGTATTGCGAGGATAGGCCGCGTTATCGAGGTACAGATTTCATGCACTCATTGCGCATACGTTCCTCGAAATGAATACTTAAGGATACGTATTATTTCGTACGATGTTGTCGATATACGTTGATAGTCGTTCACCGAACCAATAATGTCGAAGACTTGATGGCATTGAAGGTATCGATATATTATTTTCAGCTTTCTCAAATGATGAAAGAAGTAGATGTAGACAATTTATATTCTATTTGCGTCGCGAAATGGAAGACGACGAGCATTCTGCCACTGCTACTGCACGATTCGTGCACCGTCCATTGCAGTTCCTCGCGATTCGGTTAAAGATCTGGGCCCTCGTTATCGTCCAGTTACGTTCGCAAGTAGAAAGAGAGGATTCGCTGGGTCGAGCCAGTAATTTCCACGTAGCCTGGTGTGGAAAAAGCGGTTCGACCGGGGCCGTCGTTGATCCGGTGCGGGAACGGTCCAATTTGCGGGTCTGATCGAGCGTTGTCTCGGTTCTCGACGAAAAAGAGGTTCCTCCTCGAGCGTTCGTAGCTCGCGTGCTCGCGTGTCTCTCGCAACGAGCGTTTCGCGACGGGAACGAAAGGGGGTTCGTCGATTCGTCGTCGCAAGCGACGAGAGATAGAGAGAGGGAGAGGGAGAGATCGAAGAAAAAGGATTTCTTCGATGGGAGGCGGAGGCGGAGGACGAAGAGAGAGGGTGCACGGGTTGGCGCGGGTATGCAGGCGGGTACTCACGCATACGGGCCGGTCTCGGGCCGCTTACTCGCTTGTACATAAGCAACGACAGGTAAGAGTGCAAAAGCGAGACCAAAGAGTTAAAAGAAGAAACGCTCGGAACAGCGTCCACTCATCACGCGGCGTGTAGCCGGCCTTTACATAAGCGACCATGCCGCCTGGCGGCGAGAGCGAACGAACGCTTTTACAACTCAATGCAGAGAGCCCTCCTGAAGGCCCCTCGAGGCTATCTTACTCTCTCTCTCTCTTCTCTCCTCTCTCCCTTCAACCCCTCGACCTGCTCGCGTCGCGTGTTTCTCTCCCTTAGGAGGACCAGTTGTAGCAGCGTATGTACGCGCGTAGACCTCTCCTCTCTCGCTATCCTTTCTCCACGATCTCCCTGTTCCCTTCTTCCTTCAAAAGACACTGTTCACGCATTTATATTCCCGCGGGGAGAGCGGCTTATTCGCGTCAGACACGTTCGACGCGAGGAGACGAAGCACCGGGCGCTCCGAGATACACCGCGTCCTCGGAATCGTGTCGAGGACGACGCACCGACCGACGCCATTTTTCCTTCTCATCTGCGATCAGGATTCCGCTACCTCGAAAACCTGCAGTCATTCAAAGATTCGCCCACCGAGACTTCCTGGTGTACAGAAACAATTTCTCTATCCTCCGACAACAGTATCGGTTCATCGGTATCGACAGGCTCTCAGACACTAGTGTTCGCTATGAGCTAGTTCGAGCAAGCATAATCATGTTGTCATTCCTGACTCCATCGCGAATGCACGCAACCGTGACTAACGAAAAGTCATTTGCAGTCTGTCTAAGAAAAGATGTTTAATAAAATCGCATTTCATAAATACGAAAGCTTCTTTGTAACTTTAAGAGACGTTGAATGCAATCGAACTTTCTCGCCACCACGCGGTAACAATTGCGAGGGGCTGTCGTCAGTGGCCGGAGATCCATTTTCAGAAACCGGAAGTGCCCTCGGCGTAGAACAAGCCCCGCTAACAATGCTCAGAACGGTCGGCCGGCCTGGTTTTCCGCGGGAATCGAGGTCTAATTAACGCGATTAATAATTAATACGCCGCGCGCTCACGGCCACCGGGCATCGTGTAACGCACAAAAAACGGTCCGAGGGGGCGGGTCTCGAGCCGAAGGAGGGCACCGGTAATGTGGAAGGAGAGCTCGAACAAGAAGAAGAAAGAGTTAATTATCGCGTCCGTATGATTTCGCCGCGAACACGATAATTAACCGTGGCCCCTTCCACCTTGTTCTCCCGGTCTCCTCCCACCTGAAGAACCCACCCTTTTGACGGTGTTCCGTGCGACGTCAGATACGGGTCGCGAGATTATTCGATATTAAAAATTGCTGATGGCCGCGCTAGAGTATAATGCGTAATAAAGCTAGTTTATTTTTAATAATTCTTCAACGAATCTTTCGCCATCATGCTCGTGACGTTTTTCCGCTTAAAACGATACCAAACACAACACAATTCGAATCATATTCGGTTGTGTAATCCACGATTTCCTAGAACTTCTACTATCGGAACCGAGACAGGGTCGTGATCGCGATCGTCCCAACCAATGACGGCAATGCTCGCGACTAGAGGCGCGCGTACACGATTGGCCAGGCTCTAACGATCACCGTACAACAGGTAGTGTCTCTCGAGCAGTCATTATCACGCTGCTAAACCATCATCACCACTGGCTGGCGGCGTCCTTGCCTATCCGCCTCGCTCGGCTGCCTCTGATGATCGAGTCCCGCGCGCCTTCTCTTTTGCTTCGGTCTCGTTCAACGCGCTCGACGTGCGCTTCATGCGCGGATAATTGTTTCCCTGCGATCTCTCGCGACCGCTATCCAACTGCCAATCGCTGCTCTCTCGAGCCAGGTGTTCCCCCGTCATCCCGAACGTGTATTCCCTGAAAGCGTAACCGGGTCGCCCGATTTATATCTCTCGCCAGAGAGAACGCGTACGCGTTTTCCACGGAACGAACGCATGCGGACCGTTCAATTTGCGGGGAAAGAAATCGATATTTCCGACGACGTTATCCCAACCATCTCGGATAGTTCTCTAAATTGATTCCGAAGCCTCGAGACCCCGAGTCGCAGCAGCCCGGAGACCTTATCTCTATCTCTCGCCCCCGGTTTTCTCTTATCCATTACGCGCCCTCCGATCCCTTCGATGCGATCCGACGACTTCCAACGCTCGTCTGCCAGAAGCCTGCACCCGTTTAGGGTATCCGATACGCTGCATGTGATTTTTGATCGCGCGCGACGTGCGCTGCACGGCTCTCGTTCGTTTCGAAAATCCCGCATAAACAAGACAATTTGGAGATGTTTGTGAACGTGGTTTTGAACGTGTATTATACATACACGTATTTTAGTGCGTGTCATTTTAAGTACACGGGTACACGTGTACTATTTCACGTGCAAGCTGTTCCTCTGCAGTTCTAACCAATTTCGATATTACCACTTAATCCTTGTACACATTGTCCCATCAACCTCTCAAACGAGTCGATATCGTCCGGTCCGATTTAGAAAGAAGCAACCGTGCTTTAAAATGCATATTCCGATACGCGGTACGCGATCGAGAATCGCGTAACAACAGTCCAGCACGCGCAGGCTCGGGCCAGACGAAAAGAAGCGAAAAAGTCGGCGGCCTAAACACCGCCCCTCTGCTTTCTCAGTTCTGTTCTGGCCATCGATCATGGAATTACAGTTGAATGAATGGCACAGTGAACGTCGCCAGGCAGCTCCAAAGTCGTACAGCACGCGAACGATGGACTCTCGACCCCAGGATTCGGACGTTCATCGAGTTCCCGAACCCAACGACCGACGTCACGCTTGCGAACGAGCGGAATTTCAATGAGGATCGCGGAATTGGAAACTGGCCGGAGTCGGCGCAATCCCGCGCCCTTGTTAGGCCTGCGATACTTCGCTAATGATTCACCGGTGTCCTGGGCGCTGGATCGCGAATGCTGTGTCGGACACAGTGATTCCACGGTGACCTAGTCGGGGAGCCGAATTTCGATGTGGGTTGCGTCATTGAGCGGGTTCTGCTATGGATTCAGCGTCCTCTACTTTTAATATCTGTTTGGGCTTAACTGATCCAGCAAACTGTTTTATGTAATATTTCTTACTTTGCAGACCGAGAAGAGGATTATTGTCTTTTTCGTTGCGTTCTAAAACCTTTTCTAGCGATGTCTCTTGTAGTTGAATGATTGACTTGAAATTCTGAGGCAATCTTGAACACATACAAATTTTAAAAAAAATTAAAATAAAACCATACGTATCGTAAAAAGAAATCCTGACAATTCGCTCAGAAACGCCTTCGAAAATAGGAACACCCGTTAGGTGAAGAAACAATTTTCCTTATCACGGGAAGTATAATGAGTCTGAATCAACGCTAGGAGCGTACACAAGTAGCAAATTCAATTTCATCAAGCAAACTGCAAGCTAGTGAACTGGCCAAGACATGGAATTATCAAACTAGCATTTCCACCGTTGGTAGGTTGGAATAATCCACTTCTTCCATTCATAAAAACCACAATAAATCGCAGACAACTGTCGTCAATCAATACTGAAAGTGCAAGACCTCCCACATGTTGCGAACACTCCGCAAGCCAGCAATTTACCATTCCATCGCCAATACCCCATTTCGCTGATTCATAACCAAGTAACCAGTCCCGCCACGAGTAAACCCGAACGATTCCGTGCAATTATCGAGGTTCCACCGTATCCTTATCTCCACGCGTGCCCCAAGGAAGTACATTGTGCTACATTGCGAGTAGACAAGCCCCATCGGCAAGGCAAATCGAGCGTCTGCGGTTTCTCCGTGCGAAAAACTGCGATGAAGTACACTCTAAGCTTCTTACGAGGGTAATTCTAACCGGTCGTTACTATTTCTTGCTCGGAAGAGTGGTTGCCAGGTAGCCGGTGGAAGATGGGATATTATGTTTTCCGTGTGTAGCCTATTCGGAACGCGTGCGGCCGGCTCTCGGTTTCGCACTTCGGCCAGAGAAAAATGTGATAGAGAGCGTTGATAAGTCGTTAAGTGGACATCGGGCTTCCGTTTATTAGCGGGACAATGGTCGTTACCGGTGGCTCTTAATTGATTCGACTCGGACAGTTATTTTAATGCGGCGAAGATTATGGGAACGTGCACCGGCGGAACGATCGTTCCGGACGATCGCTTTATTTGCGAGCGACGGCTAATTAACCGGTGGGCCCTCGAAGGAAGTCGCATTAAAACCAAGAGAGAGAGAGAGAGAGAGAGAGAGAGAGAGCAGCCGCGCGCGCGTCAAAGCAATCCCGACCAAGTCGGTCAGGCGTAAAAGCGAATGCGCGATCATCGTGTATACGCCACCCGATTACTTTACTTTACGAGGTTTTACCGTGGCAGTTAATTATTTATCAGCGGCGGCGTACATGTCGCCGCGCCGATAAGCTCCGTACATTATCAGCCCGCGGAATTCGCGATATCTCGCGTTCTCGATCATTTTTTCGCCCACACACGCGGAGCACAGATTAGTAGCGCGGTCTCGCTAATTTATAAACGTGCCTCCTCGTCAACCCCCTCCCGTCCGCCCCATCTCCCATCCGACGATGAGAATATTCCCTCGTAATTATCACGCGCGCGCGCGCGGTCTTCTCCTCTCCTCGTCTTCTCTTTTCCTCTCTCGAACCGATCCACCGACCGATCGGCAATAATGAAAGCGGCCGTCGTTATCTTCGGCTCAACGAGATGGTAATAATACAGAGGAACGATGAATGGGAGTATCGGAAACGTCCACGTTCCCGCGGCAACTTAATCTGTGTCCGACGGCCGCCATTAGCTGCCGCTTCGGGTTACCCGAACTCCCTAATAAGTGGGAATTCATTTCTCAAACCAGCTCCACGGACGAGTCCCGATCATCGCTGTTGCTGGGAAATCAGTCGGCGAACTTTATGCCGTTCAACATTCATTTTTATCGGAATCGAAAATATTATCTATAATCACCGCAGATAAATGAAATTAGCAGACGTTTGAGTAGCACGAGATAAAAGTACTTCTCGTACAAATTAGGAGTTTAATTTCGGAAAAATGGAAGTTGTCTTTTTCATCGAGAAGAGAAATTGTAATGCGCGAGGTGCGTCTGTCGGTTTGTGTGCTTGTTCGCCGGCCGGTTAGTCAGCGTCCGAGAAGATGGCGATTGACCAATTAAAGGAACGTCGCCATAAAATCCGCGGCACGCTCGGCGAGACGGTCGGTAAACGCCGGCAATTACCTTGATAAATATTGCTCGGTCGGATCTTTGCACCCGATGTGTGCTCTCTCTCTCTCTCTCTCTCTCTCTCTCTCTCTCTCTCTCTCTCTCTCTCTCTCTCTCCGTGGGTTATTTAAAAAGGACCGCGCCGGCCTTGGATATGAAATGTTGAAATTACTCGCCGGCCGAAAGGCGGTTTCGTAACGCGCGATTATCCAATACAGGCTTGGTTAATGGGGGCCCGGGGAATTATACGAGCCCCGGTAAAAATGTCATCGGCGAATAACCCGAACGGACAAACGGTTCGATTATGATTAGCTTTTTGCCTTAAGTGCATCGTTCCGAGTCACGCGAGTCGTCTAATGATTACGAGTGGACGGGGAAAGGGGTTGGGCGACGCGGAGAAGAGATAGAGAAAGAGGGAGAGAAGTGCATCGGAATCTTACTCGGGTGCAACACCGGTTTCCGCCGGAGATAATTTATCGGGCGACCATTTTTCGAGAGATTCCTCGGTCGCGATCATTAACCGTAGTGTCGCAATTATCGTTCACATTTGCCTTTAACGGCGAAAACGAGATCGAATCGGCCCGCGCATTTTAATTTGCTCGGCTTTTTTTTAACGAGCGACCAGAGCCGGCCCGAATGGCGACGACACGATGCTTAACCGTTAATTGGCCGGCATTGACGAGGGAATTTTTTGTCAGTCTCTCTCTACCTGGCCGGCCCCGTTTATCGAACGCCGTTAATGGACGCGCGTTTAACGCGTGAAATCTGAATATCCGAATGAAACGCCGGTGTAATTACGTTTTCGGGGATTCAGGAAACACGAGAACGGTCCCCGCGCAATTTCAACAATAATTCCCAACGCGGACAAGTCGCGGATTATTTACAGGACAACGGTATAATAGTCGGGACGCGAAGAGGCGTGCGACGGAAGAAATAAAATCTGCCGAATGAACGCTTTTGTGGCCCGCGAACAGATACGGAACAGTCATTCGCCGGTTAAACGGGAGAGTAACGCGACGCTTTCGCTAATGAACACAGGAAAACGTAAACTGAGAGGTGTCATAATAAGTAGGCTCCCGGTGCAAGGTGCACGTGCGCAGGATGCACTCAACTGGTTGGTCAAAACGCAGCCACGGACTTCACGCGCGGCCGGCAAAAAACGAGCAGCACGAAACGCGAGCGGCCGCTTGAAGCCGTAAATGAAGTCGAGCAACCGCGTTTAATTTACATTTCGCCTGATACTTATAATACATTCCCGTAATTTTCTGCACGGGTTTAAGTGGTATTTCAAGGGTACGTACTTTGTAATTTTCATGAAATATAATGCGTTACGGTGCGGAGGTTGCAAAGGTGGCTCGACGATTACGGCCGACGTGTTGTATCTTCGAAACATCAACTGTGACGCGATATACTTGAAAAAGTTGACCGACCGGCTTTTTTCTCAGTCTTTAGAATATGGTAATTCACGGGGTGGTAAACTGGGTGAAAATAATTACGGGTACTTCGTGCGATAAAAATTGCAGCGGGTTTTTATGTCGTTGGAGTATGACGCTTCCGACGTGGGTGAAGTGCGCGGTTAATTATGGCGGACGTTGTTCTCTCTTCGAAATTTTATGGTTTTCGAAAATGAGTAAATATTGCACCCACCCCGTTTTGTCTCCACTATATTGAATTTTCTAATTGAGATATATAAACAGTGGCAAAATTTTGGATGCTTGAAGTTTTTTCTCATTTTTTGTATGTAGAAGAGCTCTTAAATATTTCTCAAGGGTCTCGAATCTAAAATAGTGAGTCCGAAGTCATTCAACGGGCACTCAACTCGCCCCCGATTCGTGAACGCACAAACAAAAACCAACAGGACTGGAGTACACAGATATTCAAGTATTTAGGGTTCGCGTGGCCTGCGGCGAAATAAAAAATCGACAAAATCGGTATGATTCACGAAAGCGAATAACTCCGAACAAAAATAGCTGCGAATGAATATTCAACGGTCGAGGACCACCGGAATAATGAACACAGAGCGAGCACAGACAGCACAGCGAAATATCACAAAACCTCTCGGCGTCTACGGAACAACAACTCCTACGAACAAAAAGCGAAGCCAATCTCATAACAAACAAAACAACAACTGGGAAAAGTGTGCTTGAAACTGGTCATGCGCATGAGCCTGAAGCGAATGTAAACAGAACCACGACGCCGAGGGTATCCACGATGCGTTAGCAACACCGTTGCGTCATCTTCAGGGAAAGCACAGTGAAAAGAAGCCTCTCGAGAAGAAGCCATAATCCGACGGGTGGTTTCGACGAAGGAGTGTTTGGTAAGCAGCCTAACCGGAATGCGAGTCACAGGGAGCACACGTGTGGGAAAGAGTCGAAAGATGGCTCCGTGCAGGGATGCATCTCGGGCTGCGATGCTAGCTTGAGATGTCCAGGTGTTTTGCGGTCCGGGTTACGTACCACTGTGGATGTCCAGTTTGCGGTGTCATCGCGCGGCAGGTTTACGGGGAAATCGTCGTGGACACCGTGAAAAATACAAAGGGAAACGACGGGCACCGAAACCGCGGCGGCACGACGGCCATGTTGACCTTTGTCTGGATCGGATTGGTCGCCGAGGCCACGAAGAAGCGCGCACGATCGACGCGCCACGCTCTTCCATCGACCGGTTTTCGCCCAGCACCATGGGACTCCCATACTCCTCTCTCTTTCTTTCGATCGAGTTCTTTCCCTTTCTCTTTCTCTCTCGTTCGGTCGCCATGTTGCCCGAGGAAGAGCGAAGCTCTGCGCAGGTCGGACGCCGTCCAGGCGATCATCTCGACTCGGATACACCCACGGTCGCGGACATTCGGCTCCATTTCTATTTTCTACCCGTCGATCGCGATCCACAAGATCCATCCCGACGATCCACGCGGATCCAGGTGCGCGGACGTCCAGTGTCGCGGATCGGAAACCTCGTTACCCGCGAGGAAACCACGTGCACAAGGAACCAAGCGATTTCTGGGTACGTTCCGGCTGATGTCATGGCGCGCGTGCGCTTCTTCTTCTTCTTCTATATCCTGTGTGGATATATATATATATTTTTATATGTATACATATAGAGAGAGAGAGATGTGTCGTCTGTGTGCATGTGCATGTGAGCCGGCAATGTGACCAGAGGCTGCTGCTGCCCGGATTTCGTACGTCCGACCCGTATTTAGCGGAGTAATAATTAGTATACGGCGCTGAGAGGTAGCTGGAATTATTGCACCTCGGGTCAGGTAGACCCCTTGCCCGGGATCAGGCCAGGGTTCCGGAAGTTTCTTCGTTTGTATGGAGCATCGGGCACCTGGAGGATCACTTCGGAGTGTTATGCTCCAGGGAATTCGGGCTAATTATTGTTTTCGGAGCAGACTTTTTGTTTTGCGGATTTTTGGAGTCGGTTACGTGCGAGCAAGTAGGCTGGAATGGGTCTGAGATAGTTCAATTGGGTCTTGTTGCGATTTTCATTGTTGTGGGATGATTTTTCTGGGTCAAAACCGACCCCGTCCCACGCTCCGAAAATTAATAACCCTTTCGGATCGGAAACCTTTGATCTGGATGCATCAGCTCGCATCGACTACGCGAAAGCATGACAAAGACGATCGGCCGTGTCGTGTCGGCGGCCATAATGGCATCGAAAGAGTATAACCGTAAATACTGGATGCTCGTTTCAGTTCTGGTCGAGCGGAGCGTGTCGGGAAACATCTCGGCCGCCTCTCGGAATTATGCGGTTTCCCGTGTTCCAAGACGTTTCACCGCGAACGGCGGCGGGCTGCTCGGCGATTTCGGTGTGTGCACTCTCACGATGCTCGCACGGTAACATCTATCGAGCATGTGTCCGTAGTCTGCGCGGCAAACCGTGAACGTTTATGAAGTGTTTATAAAAAGGTTTGATAAACGCGGGTCGGTACAGGAAAAAGCACTGCAACGAAAACGTGGCAACGGCTCGGGGAGCGCGAGCCGATCCGTAATAAATGTTGGCCGCGGTGCACTCATCGCGGATAGACACGGGCAAATTTCGATGATTAAAATTGTGACACTAGCCCCGGAACTTACCACGAAATATCGCCACTCTCTGAATGAACCGAGTGGAACGCGCTTTGCAAAATCGCTCGAAGAGTAATCCGGGGTGTTAATGTCGACGGACTATTTTTTTGCGAGTATTCCGTAAATCTCCGCGTGTTGAGAGCAACATTGCAAACGCGGCGGCGACAGCCGGGCTCTGGAATCATAAATAAATCGCGCGGAAACGATACCACATATGCCAGAGAACCGACTTCTCCAGAGGAAACAGGGCCCCGGAGAGAGAGCGCGAGCAAGCGCCACATGTTGAAAATAAGTCATCATCTAGAAACAACTTTTTTCCAGGAGCGGAGAACCCGAAATAATATAACGTTCTCTTTCTCGCCTTTATATAGCCCGTGACTTGGAACTAGGCGAAAAAAAAGAAGAATAAATAAAGAGAGAAGAAGAAGAAAGAACGAACCGGGCATAAATCGCTCGAAGTTGCTTAATAACTCGTATCAGAAGTTCGCGAAACGAAACTTTTGCAATTACCCTCGCGCTTTTACGAAAACGGGCAAAAATTACTTCCGCCCGGCCGATATAACTCTCAATGAGCTCCCAACCGAAATAAGGATCGCCGCCTGTATTTCCTCGCTACCGATTCGTCTCGCTTTCACCTCGACAGTCAAGAGAGCTTCCTCTACCCTCCGAGGTTATTCAGACCAATCTCGAACGGTTCCCTCACTGCAACCGTACTTCGAGAAGCGTGTGCTGCTTCCACGGTGCGCGCTGTTCTACATGATTACTTTATACCTCAATCGCAGCGCCTCTGGGAATGATCGCACTTACGAAATTCCTCGAACCTGCCTGCCGAGGAGCTAATCGCAACGTTTAGCGGTAACACTTTTCGCATCGAGCGCTTCGTAGTTGCAACGAAGTTTCAAGAAGGCATTCCGAGAACCTGTCTTATAGGACGGGGATCGTCAAGATCTTTTCGTCTTGCTTTTATAAAGATCTACAAGGGGTGGATCGTTAATCGCTGTGGATGAAGACTGTGCAGCGTACTTCGCGACAATGAAGAGACGATAACGAAGCGAAGATATTCGAAGAATCTGAGTATGAGGATACAAAGCGTCATCAAGATTACTTCTTTCATCAGTGTGTTCGCTCCGAGTCTTTTTATCTGGAGAATTAATCTGCACTTCGTAAAAGAGCTTCTATCTGGCGAAGCACCACCGCTGGTAAAATGTGATCGATTAAAGTCGTGAATGTGGTTGTTGAAATAATCATACAGACGTGGTACGAACAAAGGTATTAACACAAAATATATTTTAATAATAGAATTTGATTGCTTTGGTTCCATCAGTGACAGAAATCGATATTAAATCAAGTGCATATGTAAACAAATATGGACGTTACATTATCAGGAGAAGGAATCTTTCTCCCTCGATGACACAAGTCGAAGAGATAATTCTGGCGACTGCAGCAGGGGTCTCCGAAGACCCCGCCGCCTCGAGGAATCCCAGGAAGCCGTCTGGTCGTCTTCAGGGTCTGCCTCGCGGTCGAAACTCCGCGGCTTTGCTAATTTACGGGAAGTCGAGCAATAAACATCGCGTCTCTCGCTAGAGAATACCGGCGCAAACGAACGAGCCTGGTGGAAAGGAGGGTGGAGAGGAGAGCGAGAGGGAAAAGCGACAAAGTGCGTTCGTGTGTACGAACGAGAAGCATACGCACGTAGGGCGCAACAGTAGCCGTAGCGCCGGTTAATTAGGGTTTAAGTTTATGAGGTGCAGGCGCGCACGCCTTTCCCCCGCCTCCCCAGCTATATCCCCACCTCTAACCCTCTCTCTCTCTCTCTCTCTTCATTCTCTCTGCTGTTGTATCCTCTCTCTATCTCTCATTCCCTCCTGGTCTCTCCCTCCCCCCGATCTGTTCCTCTCTACAACCCCCACATTCGCCATCCCCCTGGCGCGCGATTCACCAAACCACCACCAGCGCCAGGCAACATCGTCCTTTGCATTCAACGCGCATACATATGCTTACACGGGAGGGATTAATATGTGCGTGTGCACACGAGGATATCAAACTTCACACGCGAGAGCAATAACAAATGTTGGACGTTCACAGCTTCACAGGTTTATCGCCGTTACCGCCGATTTACGCGCGGACGGTCTAAAAAAAAAGGAGAGACAGAGAGCCAGAGAGAGAGAGAGAGCGAGGATCAGAGGGAAAGAGGATCGGAATAACGGCTACGGCTACCGAAAGGACGGTGATTACCGTCGCCTAAATGAAAAACCCGATACATTATGGGCTTTTCACCGGCCGGGCCTGCTATCTCATATTCGCTGCCCGACCGCCGTCGATCCGCGATTTTTAAGACGATGATCGACGGGTGATTGATGCCAGATGTTCACTTCCAATCTCTGATGTCTGATATGTGTGACAAGGCAACCTTGAATTCGACTGACTGATATATAAGCTACAATTTTCTCTTTTGATAACAAACAGTAATAACAGCATGAAATAGAATAAAAATAGGAGTGTAACGAAATAAAGTACAGAAACATGCTTTACCACGATTTTGAACACGAAACAATTTCTCCTTCCCCACTAAAAATAAAGTAGTACAAGCTCTATCATTGTTCCAGATAAAAGAAACAACCGTTTTCTTGTCTAGAATCTCCCGCGGCAAGGATAAGGTACATTTTCTTGTACCTCGCACATTTACAACAATCAAGCATCGCGCGCAAGTGCATAAAGAACCTACTCCCCGCGATTTCATTCTCGAGAAGCAGCGATTTAAAGTTCGAGGTTACGTTCACCGCCATTGTCGGCTTCCCCTAGAACAACTTCATCACAGAATCCTTTCTCTCTTACATCTCCGGCATCTCCATTACGAGTCGAATTGAAATTCTTCGGCTATCGTTTATCTTATTGTATTTTCGAAAAAATTCTAGGAAACGCGGAGTGATTAATGGCGGCCGTTTCGCTCGACAGCATTCGTGAGAGGTTCGACGTCGGAAACGGCCTCAAACTTGGTAATTTAAATCGATCGATAAAGAAACATCGGTTTCGAGAGCGATGTCGATGCGTTCCTTGGTAGAAGGAGCGAGACAGGAAAGACAGAAAATTGACTGCGCTTGGGCGTAGATAGCAATAGATTTCGTTACCAAGACAGTGTTCCTCTCGATTCTTTTTCTTGGACTTTTCTTGGCCTCCTCCCGGCCCGTGGCTACATCCATCGTCTAGCGACAGATCCATTAGAGGTCGTTGATAGCCGCGAACCGGTGCTTTTAAATAATAGCATACTTCGGGAAAGGGAAAACGCCACGAGGATATATCCTCAAGTGAGAGAGAGAAACCTCGTCTTCGCGTTTTCCTGTTATTTCACCCCGAGATCCCGACAACGTTTGTTTCATAACTCGAGAGGCGTCCGTTTGTTATCCCATTGTTAAACCGCTGATGATAATTCTCCGGCGTTACTTTACGCGCTGTTTTGCCGTGGCCCGAGCACGTTGTTACGCTCGCGAAACCCGGGAACGATGTGCGAAAGCCGCCGCTACGCGAGCAAGAACCACTATCGGGCCAAGTTATGCTCGGCGAACTGATGATTACGCGATCTAATCTACGCCCGCGATCCTCCACTGTCGATTGCGAGCGCCGATCGATCCCGCCGTAATTAATTCCCCCGTCAAATTACGCCGGGCGTCGCTGATCGAGAAATTCAGCGACAGTGTAATGGAACCTATAAATCACGGGAGATAAAGCGAAATCCGGCTGAAAAAATTGGTTCATAGTAACCGGTGTTATCTGTGTACCTTTTGGAAATATAGGGTTGGGGAAAATTTTCTTCGTATCCTTCCGATAGATGGCCTTGCCATGTAATAACTCTGTTAATATTAATCGGATCTGGCATTACTCGAGTGCGTCTGAGAAGTTCTACAGTGTTACAGTGACGGGATAATGGTTTTACCTCAAAGGTGGTCGATCAAAACGACACATACTTGATTTAACAAACTTCATTTAAAATATGGAAAAAACTTTATTCATTTCTGCATCAAATTACGAAGAAATTTTGTTCCCAACCCAATATTTACCAGATTATTCATTTTTGTTGGTCCACAATCAGGACAACTTCAAACAATCATTTTTCGTTCAATTGTACCGACACTTTCGCAATCAATCCACATTTGGAAAGCAATGTAAATTCAATGAAAGCCACTCGCGATAGAATTGGTTTTCCAGGCTAAATTTCGCGTAATTTCAGGACTGGGACTGGCGTGCACGGCCATCTTTCCGGCGATTACGCTCTTGCAAGGGGCGTGATATCTACACCTCGGCGTCGGTACTCATTAATTTTTACACGCGCGTCCTCCGAGCACGTCTTATGACAATCAAATTACCATAATACATATCTAGAACTCTTAAGCATCGGCTGCCATGTACATAAAACGCTGCTGATGGTATCGTCCCTCTGCTAGAACCCCGTCCACCAGCCAAGCTTACACACAATGGCCGCTTGCGCGACGTTAAGCGTTTTTTCAATATTTCACTGGGCAGCATGCCGATATCATCTTGCGGCGTCACCGGTTTACTTGAGATATCAGAACACCATGACGTTCGTAAGCGAACGAAGTTAATTACATTTTCTTGTAGTTTGTAATCGGTATGGATCTCCGGTTCTCGGACTGAGTAACTCTGGATGCGTTTCAGATACGTCGGCTTGCGTTGGTTTGATTAAAAAAGAAAGAAACACCTTTTGCACGGCTACTGTGTAATTAATAACCTCGTTAACCGTTGAAACGATCTTCCCCGGTGTAACGATAATTGTGCGGCGTTCGACGAACACATTGTTGGCGCTCCGAACAATATTTCACGGCGGATTTCAAGATAAGAAATGTCTAGACAATTTATTATATCATTGTTATTAATTTGATATGATGTATACTCATGAGAAAAATATAATTAACCAGATTGTATTACGAATTTAATGCCGAATTTTAGGAGTACACGTAGCGGAAAAATAAGAAGGGACTCGGTAAGAGAAATTATAATTAATAAGACCGTATTACTGACTTATGGACGGGAGTGTACCTAGGTATTGACCTTGCCTCCTTGATAAAGAAATATGTTTCAATCATATGAATCGAGCTCGATCGTCTAGCTAATTAGTAGACTGCGGATTTTATGCATTTATAACAAAAATGGGCACGTATATTTTAAAGCAGAGGACATGTTAAAAATATACTGTACCAAAAGAAAGCATAGAAACTTTCCTTTACATTGCAATCTTAACTGAAACTATTAGATGACGTTATTGAGGATGACTTGTTAGTTCATAATGAAAATTGCTGTTGCTATTGAAGGTTCCATTAAAAAGCGTTTCGCTATGTACCATGGATTTTTCAAAATTGTGCAATAATCACCGGTTGGTAATGTGTTAATAGGATAATTAAAAGACGGATACAATTTTTATTTGGCTCCTGTGTCCTGCAATCGATACGAAAATTTTTTATTTTGCATAAAGATTCGCAGCCTACTAATTAGCAATGCACGGAAATTCGCGAATTCGGCAGTTCCTAGCCGTGAGCAAGAGGGGCACAGCAGGTCCCCGGGTTGAATCACGATCGCCGGTCGTCGTCCCCGTAAAAATGAAGTCCTCGAAAAGGGGATCGCGTGTCGGTTCGCTCGTAGCTGGTCTGTTCTATTTATCCGGGAGAGCCTTGTCCCGGTGGTCAGGGAGGTGTCGTCAACAGCTCATAAAATCGGATCGGGGCCCTGGATGCGGGCGCCATCAATCTCG
Source organism: Lasioglossum calceatum (assembly GCA_963966675.1). NCBI lineage: Eukaryota > Metazoa > Arthropoda > Insecta > Hymenoptera > Halictidae > Lasioglossum > Lasioglossum calceatum. The sequence continues at coordinate 15,529,971 of OZ016543.1, read as the reverse complement.
GTTCAGGTCTGGAAAAGGGGATTCGGCGTGCTCGCGTGCTACGGGCTAACGATATCAGCCGGAAATCTCCTGTCGCAGGTTGGTCTCGCGCGAAACGTTGCATCGCGTGTTGCCATGCTACTGCAGTCGGACAAAAACCAACCAGAGATAAGGCCGCCTCTTGGAAGAAGGGTTGAAACGGGTCGGCCGAGGGCTCGTGAGGAGGGGCGGGAGCGGCGAGAGAGAGAGAGAGAGAAAGAGTAAGAGAGAATGATAGAGGGAGATAGAACGCGCGAAAGAGAGAGGGCACGTTTGCCGCGTGATACGGCCGGGTTTCGAATGCACCGGTGCAAACGAGTCCACCACTCGACGAAACTCCGGGCGTGTTCCCTCTTTCGTGATCTCCCGCGATATTCTTCGGGGCCGAGCGCTTCCACGTTGCACACGTTTATGCAGATCCGAGGCGCACACAAACGGCCACGGACGGGACGGCGCGGCGGTGCGCGCAAAAACTCGCGTGGGAATGCAAAAATGCAGTTCCTCCTGTCCTCCCTGCCTCCACCCCCTCCACTCAAGGAATCCCTCCCTACCCCCTTTCTGCCCCCGCCTTCTTGTTACATCAGATAATCCCACTCGCGCCGAAAAACGCGGAATCGTTAACGAGTTCAAGTGCGCGTGCTCCGCCGACAGAATTAATTGGCTGGCCAGCCCTTTCTTGAACCGGAGTCTAATTTTTATCGACGGGACCAGATAAATTTCCTGCCCTCCCCGATACCCACACACTCCACTCCGTTCTCTGTATTTTCAATTGTAAGGGAGATTTTAATTTGGTGGCCATCCTGGGTAGCGTGTGTTGTCGACGCTGCCGGTAATTCATTGCATCGGATGCCCTCTTTTTAGCCTTGCAGCTTTTCGACTGGCTTTTCGCGATGAAACATCACGATTTTTGTTGGTAATTCTCGCGGTTCCTCAAATTGTGGTTCAGGGTAGCTTGATAGATATGGAAGAGCGAAAGCATTTTAATTTAATAATGTTATTGTACTATTCTAAACGTCAAGATTATGAGAAAAAGAAATCGATGTCTGTGTAGCTCCTGTATCGTGCAATTGATTAAATCACTATGAAAATCGAAAATTTATGAGTCGTCTCAGCATAGAGTCCGTCTCCACACACAGACCTCTCGAATAGAAACTGTCGACTTATTCCGAGAATAAATTAGCGAGTGCCCGCCTCTAATTTCTATGTATGAGACGAGATAAGCTATTCGACTTCTAACCAAGATTTTAATTCGGAAACGGTGTCGCGCACGATTCGAGAACATACAGAACAGATTAGTTAGATCCCAACGAAGATTTTAATTCGGAAACGGTGTCGTATGATTTGGGAACATGCAGAACAGATTAGAGTCGGCTCTGAACCTTGTCCCAGCTGATAGAAGAGTCTATCTCCGACACACTTAGCGACTTCGCTGTCCCAGATCCTCGGAGCTTGTGAAACGATGATCAGAGAAGCGTCACGATTTTTTTCGGAATCTACAAAGTCCGGGAGTTGCACGAAGTCTACGAAGTCTACGAAGTCCCGAACATTCTGAAAACTTCAACAAGTCCCGGATAGCATACAGGAAGTTTCAAGTGAACGACTTTTGGAAAAGAACAGCGGTAACTCAGCCATCAGCGTGCCGCGCTCGGGTAATAAAAGTTCGCTCGTATGAATCATGGTGAAGGCCGGGGCCAGTGAATATTTCACGTTTCGATCCCGGGGGCTCGTAAAATATGTAAACGTCATTTGCGAGGCGATGAAGCGTTCCCGGATTCGCCCCGCGGAAAAATTAGAAAATGAGTGGAAGGGGGAGGAGAGAGAAAGAGAGAGAGAGAGAGAGAGAGACAGAAATAGCTCGACGGTTCTTTTTTCGTTTTCATCGGTCGGAAAGCTACCTCGATATCTTTGCTCGATACCTGAAACGAATATACGGGCTCGTGCGCCGCGTGACTTCACTTATTATTACGTATCTGCTCGAGGTGGTGGTTGTAGAGGAGAGGGTGGGTGCGAAAGGGTGTGAGAGGTATGTATGTACACGAGGATGGTACATAATATATATCTAACTGCGCGGGCGCCGCGTAATTAAATCATGCCGACGGTTTTGCAATTAAACTCGATTATTTGCTCGTCGCTGGCCGCCCCCGCACACCCGGCCTCGATTTAACTCTTTCCGAGCCCCAACGCCGGCTCTTCGCCCTTTCGCCCTTCACCCTTCGACACCCTTCGCAAAGCGCACCCATTCGTCCGGTGCAATATCCTTCTACTTGATTCCGCGCGGGATAGCCGCGTTCATTTCCAGCCGCATTCCTCCAGGCCGTTTTAATTGGTGACGAAATTCAATTAGGATCGCGGCCACGGAAACGCCAAGACAATGGCCACCTTCGCGCTGTCGCAAACACCCTTCTTTCCGACGATGATTCCACGAGCTGCATTCACACTTTGTCATTGTTGATTCCAGCGACATAAAATAGTTCAACGAAGATTGGACTTCTTCAGCCAGCGAACCAGTCCAGGCAATTTTGAGCTCATACATGTTAAGTTATTCTTCGACCACATCCCCTACGACGTCGTACGAAAGTACTCCCCGCAAGATAACGTCGCGTAGAATGATTTTAAGCAGTCCGGAATATTTCGGCGGCCGAGCGTCGTCGGTTGAAAAATCTCGGAACTTAAGTCGACGGCCGGCTCGCTGCGAATTTGCATTGTAGAGGAAGGTTAAGGTGCAGCAGGTAGTTCCGGACCTTTGCCAGGTTTCTACGATGCGGTTGTTACGGGTAATAAAACGGCATCACCGTGACCATGCTTAAATGTCTGTGTACACGAGAGAAACTTAAAAGACCGTTTTCATAGTTTTCCGCGTGTACGCGGCGCGCGGTCGCTGAGCATCGTGTCTCCGGTCACCGATGCACAAAAGCAAAGAAACTGAAACGCAACGAGCTAGATAGATAGAGGGGAGCCAGACACGCGCGAAGATAAGTCAAAGCGATAGAGAGAAGAAAAAAAGAGCTGCGAGGAAAGATTCACGATGGGAATCGGTCGATTCCGAAAGGGAAGGGAAGGTGTTTCGAAATTAAGGCGATAAATATTCGGACGTTATCTGGACACGAAATGAGGTTTTTATCTTGAGGAGACCGCGTTGCTCCCGGGCCGTTCGAAATTTAGAAAGCTGACCGGTAAAAAGATCCTATCCGGAATAGGAGAAAAACTGTGACCATCGTGGGCACCGTCCCAAACTTTCACCCGAAAGCAGCCTCGCTTTTTTTCCTCTTTCTCGTCTTTCTCTCATTCCCTTAAAAATAACAAAGTATCCTATGGGGGTGTCCATTAGAGGGGAGGTTGCGACTTTCACCGGGGAAAGTTAGTCTCGAAGCTTTTTACAGGCCTCGGGACGAGCCACCCCGGCCCCCGGGCAAAGGTGCGCGGTACAGCCGCAATTTCGGGGCAATAAAAAAGTCGGAGTCCCTTTTGTCGAAGACATAAAACATTCTTCGAAAGGAAACAGGCAACAACCGTTAAAGTGAAATCGGGCTACCACCCTGGAAAATTTTAGCAGACCGTTAGTAAACGTCTCGGGAACCTTTCCGCTATTTTTATGATGATATACAGGGTGTCTCAGCTGCACGAGGCCACCTAAATATCTCCTTTATTTTTCATGACACAACAAATATTTATGGCATAACGTAAATGGTATCGAAGGATGAATATCATAGAAGAACCATTTCTTTTGTCCGGTTATTTTTTCATAGTTTTTTCAAGGTCATCGTTATTTCTTTATAGGGAAAATACATTTGAAAATGCTTAAGTCATTAACAAGATGGCATAAAAAAAAGTTTTCCCGATAAAAAATAACGATGATCTTGAAAAACTATGAAAAGATAAGCGGACAAAAAGAAATTGTTCTTCTATGATATTCCTCCATAGATACCATCTAAATTATGCCAAAAATATTTTTTTTGTGCCATTAAAAATAAAGGAGATATTTAGGTGGCCTCCTTCAGCTGAGACACCCTGTAGTGTCGGCACGATGGCAATTTTCGAAGCACTAGGAAGTTGATTCCAAGCAGCTCATTTATTTGCACCGTATCCACAAATTCTTGCGAGTGTTCAATAATTTATTATTGGGAAAACTGTCGCTTCGTTCAGAATGAATTTCTACGCCTTACATACGAACTCTCGATAGAATGATCGACGCAATTATTTTCGACACGGATCGATTAAAAGGCTAGTGAAAGCCTCGCGACGATTCCCGCTCGAAACGGCGGCCATTACGCGGCTATTAAACCGTGAAGAGGCAAAAACGATTTACGAGGGAAAATCAATGAAATTGCGGTACTCTAAGTACACACCGTTACCAGGTAGACAGTAATAAATCTATAATCGTTTTATCGGTGTGTTCGTTTTGAGCGAGGGGCTCGACGGTGATCGTTAAATGCCGAAGCAATCATCGAGCTGCCGGCAGCTCGATCGATATTACCGGCGCGCGAGCGCGAAAAAATAATAGATTACTACTCGAAGCTCGGTTTCAGGAAGCTCCGATTGTATCTCGCGGATCGTGGATCATTAAGGGATCTTGTTGCGTTTTCGGTGCACCATCTCTACGGTGTTCTCGGCCGGGGGTTTTGTGTATTCGGCCGTTTGTGTCTCGCTCCGCGCCGCGTAATAGGGAGAGCAAAACGGAGGATGCGACAATATCCGGCGCGCCGGCGTCCGACAACTGATAACGCCAAGGGATGTTTATGTGTGCGTTCATAATATGTTTCGAGTTATGCACACAACCCTTTGGAACCATCGAAGTTAGCACGCTGCGTACTGGTTCGAATTAGCGGGCAATATTGCTAAGACGCGCGTTCTTCGGTGCACGATAAATATTTCCTCGATACGCTCTGGCTGTTGGAACTGCATTTAGTGGAATGTTATTGTTCTTTGTCGCATTTTATACGTAGAACATGGTTCTATTTTATGCGATTTGTAAAATAATTCGTCTGAGACTTTTTTTTAAAACGAATCGAATTAAATTATGAATTTCATAGAAACGAGTATTCTACAAAAATGGCCATTAGCCAATATAGCAGTGCAGCATTGCAAGAACAATATCTCCCAGTGGTTATCATATTGGCAAAGACAAAGTGCCGCTAGCGAATATCGAGGCTGTTGAAAAATTCAGGAGAAAGAGAACACTGCCAAGATAAGAAAAGTCAACGAACGAACGAACGAACGAACGGACGTGTATTGAAATTAGCTGAAGCGTTCGGCTGGCGATAATTCGCGGCAAATTTTATCGATGCCGAGCGAATAAACCTATAAAAAGGGAAGTGCTTTTCCCCGGCAGCTGAATGGCTTTCGCATCTATATGTAAATAAAGTAGAGAACGAGAAAGCGGGAAAGAGACGGATAAATAGAGAACGAGAACCATCGTGGGAGAGCAACAGAGAGAGAGAGAGAAGAAGAAGAAGAAGAGAAGAGAAAGGTATGTATAGAGAGACGACCAAGAGGTAGTAGTGGGAGAAAAGAAGAGAGGCGGCCATTTCTCTCCATGGAGCTGGTGTAATTTACGCGGGGACTGAAGATAGCGAAGGGACTTAATTCACGTTCCGCCGGCGAAAAAATAGGATAGAACCACTACCACGAGACGGAACCAGCTCATTCGCTGCTCTTAATTCTCGTTACAACGGGAACGCCGCCCTTATCCGTGGCCAATTACCTAAGCTTATTAACTATTCCGGATAAACGGGTCGTCTCCTCGCGAAAAATACGAAATCCCGGGACACGCCACCACCGGAGACTAAATAAAACTATCCCTGGCGACACGTGCACGTCATACCCGAAATGGGAAATTTCGACCCCAAGGAACGTGTGGAGGTTAAATCAAGGGATTCATGGGTGGAGGGGAGTGAGATTGGGGGGAGGTTGACACCGGTGACATTCCGCGAACGATTATTCCACAGCCGGAAAAGAATAACACGCGCGTGTGTCGAGGAGAGTTCGAGTTCTCCCTCGTCTCGCGGGGCCATAATACACCTCCGTCGGGTAAAATAATAGTTCAGCCTGGATGCCACACCCAGTATTGTGTGTACACTCGTACTCGGACCTCCCCGCGTCGCCTTATCCGCTCCCTTTGGCATTTTACGTAGGTATACTATCGATGATATACAACGCGCGCTCTATCGCGGACACGCGCGACACCATGGATTCGCTGCAAGTGTACGAAACGATCCTCTCTACAGGGTGCTCCATAAGTCTGGACCAGGGAAAAACGAACTAGGGGAACCATGCTGTAATCCCTTTAGAATCTTTCCGGGGCTCGATATTTTATTCGGGGTTCAATAAATGTGCCCATAATTATGAAAGTGGTCAATGTGATATATTTCTTGTTTCGAGACATTTAAATTCGAATCGAGATATTTAACACTAAACGAATTCCATACAATGTTGAAGTAACAAGCACTATCTAAAAGAGTTGGGCATTCATCGATTAAAATTTTAATCGAGATTGATTGATTAATGTGTACGATTAAAAAAGGTGATCATTGAAAAGTCGACGATTGATTCAATTGATTGATGGAGTTAATCGTCGATCGTTAACTAATAGAAGATATCATCAAAAAATCGGAGATTGATTCAATCGATTGATGAAGCTAATCGTCGATTAAAAAAAGAAATTATCGAAAAAAATATAAATCACGTAAACAGAGTTTGTATTATAGACCAAATGACAATACACCTAAACATTTTTTTCAGTATTCATATAATTTTGATTCCGTATTTTATTTCGAAATTTCAGCAGTTAATCATTAATCAATCACCCGATTGACGAGTACAATTGAAAGGACCGTAATCGTTAATCGCAATTAACGACTAAAGTAGAAATTTAACCGTTATTCCCAATTAACGATTAATAAGTATTTAATTGTTAACCGCAATCAATGACTGTTTAGTCGTTACTAGGAGATTAATTGTTAATTGCGATTCACGATTAAAGTAGAAATTTATTCGTCAATCGTTGATTAAATTTTTGCCCGGCTCTGCTATCTAACGGTTCACTTTTCACAATATCGTAAAAATTACATGATAACTGATAAACTCATTTTTTCAATTTTCACTTAAACCACTTTCATAATTATGGTCGCAAATTATGTTTTATTTCATTATTCATTATACACTGCCGTAAAAGCGTCCGAAAGATGCTGAAAGACCCCTGTTGTGAAGCAACCTGTGCGAACGTGCAAAGACAAACACGTAGACACAGAGGACCCTTGGCTGGGTCTCGAAGATATCGCGATACGAGCATCGCGTCGTCGAGAGAAAGATACTCTGGTCTACCAGCAGAGGAAAGAGAGACATGGCGATATAGAAACAGAGAGAGAGAGAGAACATAAAAGGGAGCACAGAAGGTGCAAGAGGGATGATGGTGGAAGGGCCGTGACCGGGGGTTGGTTTGGAAGAAAGGTGGGGTCGTGGAAGAACGAAAGGGGGTTGTACGGGATGATGGCGGTGGTTCTTCGTTCGTTCACGTCCGCCTCGTCCCTGCAGACGTCCCGGCCGCTGATCTACGATTCCCTCGCGCATAGCGGCTCGCATAACTCCCGTCTTATACCTCTCGGTGAGATCTGGACGATGATATTGCTTATCCCGCGTGTTCGAACCGCCCGAAAATCCTTCGAGCCTCTATACCACCCGCGCAAAACAAGACCAGAGTGTGTGGAGAAAGAGGGTAAACAGAGGGGGTGAGAAAAAAGAAAATCGCGTCTTCGAGGGGTGGAAAATCCGCCCGTTCATTCCGCTCGGCGTGAAATATCCGCGGGAATTTCAAATGGGATAACATTCTGGTCAATTTATAGTTAATAAATTTGGGGGATGGATTCGAGAGCGAGGGTGCATAAAGTCTGGAGAGCTGTTTATCCTGGGACACGCCTTCGGATCCTCGGGAAAAAGTCAATAACGGGGTAATGGAATGTATGGCGAGCGATAAAGCGTATTCGAGCTCTCTCTCTCTCTCTCGCTCTCTTTCTCGCGTCGGAGATTCTTCTACTGTCCATTGTTATTCGTTGCGACGTCATAAGAGGAGAAAGGCTGTAGGTTCTGGCTCCGCGCAGGTCGAGACGTTGTAAATAAGGTGTCGGGTGCGCTGCGCACCGGCAACAACGATAACGTTCGCCGCGAGAACGGAGCTTAATATAAATGTAAAAAGAGCACCGATACGATCGCCGCGTGATTAACAGGACCATCATGGCGGGGCAGCCCGTAAAGAATAACGGAAAAGCCCGAAACTCATAAATTCCATTACAGCCCTCCGGTGCAGTCTGAAGCATAGTATTACTAAACAACGTTGTCTCTGGCCGGAAGCTCCGAAAAGAATAGAAGAAGAGGAACGGAGAGAAAGAGTCGGGCCGCGAGAGAGTAACAGAGCAAGAGAGAAGAGAGTCTTGCGGAGATGGAAACGGGGAAGGGGAGGAAAGCGTCCGCCCCTTTCCTTGCGCCGGGTTTCAGCTCGTGCAAGCGGTTAACGCAGCCATTTCACGCCTCGGGAAGCATCCAGTTTCCTCATCCAAATTCTAACCGAATTCACGGGAACCTCTCCACCGACAAGACACGAGGATTTCTATTTAGCGGAGACCGGAAGATGGCGTAGACAATTGGGAGAAGGATCGAGCGAAATTTCTCTAGCTGCTGCGAATTAATCCGACTCGGTCTTACAACCCTTGAGGACCCTTCGAATCTTGTTACCCGAGAAGAACACTTCTTTTTCTCGGGGGTATGAATGATCTTTATGGGCCGGAATAATTTGTTGAACGGTGCACGCCGTTTCTGATTCGCGTACGATTTTTTCTGCATGTAATTTGAGATGCACTAAAAGAAAGAGACACGAGTGAAATTAATTGCTAATGTATTAAAAACTATGAATATCCATATGCATGATAGTAGAACTTTCTATGAAATGAAAATAAGAATATTCTTTACAACATTAAAAGGGTTAAACTGTTGCTATGTAGTACTATCATTATCATAATTGTTTCGGTTCTTTTATGCTAATAATATAAAAACAGAAGCGAGCCATACAGTTAGGGGTGGTTTGTGAACCCATCCCAACAGAGTACACCAAATTAAATGACTTGAAATTTTGAAACAAAATAACAAAATCAACTAATATAAACGAGTTAACCTTCTCAGAGTCTCACAGTCGAGCAACGAAAATGTAGTAATGAATTGTCCAAACACAAACGAAGACGAAGGCAGAAGGGAAATATGAGGGTTGTAACTCACCCCTGAAATGAACAAATACATAAGAGCCAACCCTCCCAGCTGCTCATAATCGAACAACAAGAAGACATAAGAACTTATCCAGGACACAAAGCCCAGAAATAGTAACGACGATCATTAGCCGCAATTGCTTTCAATAAAGAAGTTGTTCTTCTCTTCCTTGACGTTTAGCAACCCCTAACAAAACGTCCGTCTAATGGAAAGCATCTGCTGACAAAGAGTCGAACGCCCCGCGTTGGGATAAGCCATGGAAGCTTCGATCATGCGGCCCATCGACTCGGAGCGACCCTCGGAGAGATCCATCCCGTCATCCCTCAGCCCTTTAATCCTTCTCGTAGGATCGGATCGAAGCCGTTCCTCGGAGCGGTGATTCGGTATCGAATTAACCGGGTAATTAACGGGACCGATACTCCCTCGCTCTCCCACTCCCTCCTCTCAGTCTCTCCTGCGGGAGCTCGCGAATCATTTCACCGTGTGTGTACAAGGGGAACAAGCGGAACGAAATCCCTAGACGGGGGCCGTGTGCAATCGGGGGAATACAGGACCCGTTGAATCGAGGTCCGCGCGCGCGAGAGAGCACACGTTTGGCCCTGATATCGGCCGCTACATCTATCCCACGGAGAATTTCCATATAGGATTCGACTTATGGCGGATGGTGGATGCGCGAAACTGTCGCGGCGCTATCGAATTTTTCCCCGTTTCGCCAGTTCGCCCTCGTAAATCCGCGAACGCGGTGGCGGAGCTCTCGCGATTCCCGGCCGCCTTTCCGCGTTTTTCGTAGCCCCGGATGGCCTAAAGTGAGTATCGATCAGAAAGTCTGAGGGAATTACGGTCCATGAGCGATTCTCCATTGCCTATACCAAGTGGTTATATCTGCCATACGTCGTGTGCCATAGGAAAGGGGGCGGCAACCGCAGCAGCACGACTGTCCTTCCTCTCACCCTCCGTCGCCCTACCCGGCTACCCCAATTTCACCCCCGAGAGCCAATATTTATTGATCACCCTCGAAGGCATCGTTCTGTATTCTCTCTGTTTCTCCCTCTTTCCCCTCCTCGCTCTTATGCTCTTTCTCTCTCCCTCTTGGCTCCTCCGTCGCCTCTGCCCCCATCTCCTCTCTCTCTCTCTCTCTCTCGCCAAACCAAACGGGATCCCGCTACACGTTCTCTCGCGGTGAACCTGCCTCTTCCCTTTTTTCTCCCGTTTCTCGAGAAAAAGAGAAACATACGTTCCTCCCGTCGCGTCGTCAAGAGACGCTCTCGCAGCTGTTCTTCGCGATCCTTCGCTCTCTCTCTCTCTCTTATTTCTTTTCTATCTCTCGTTTCTCGTGACGAGGGAAAGAGTTCCTCGGGAGACAGAGGGAGCGAACCTTCGGAGCCGGGAGACTCCGACGATGAAAATTCACCCCACGACTCTTTATTCTTGGAAGCTCGCCTCCCGTGTTGGCCGAGAATGCCTTAGGACCGAACCGAGTTCGAGGAAACTCGAGGGGTACCCCCGCAGCATCTGCGCAAGGGCACGCCTCGCCCCGTATAAATCTACCTCTGACACGCACGATCCGAATTCGGCACGAAACTTCGGAATTCGGTTCGAACACCCCTCGGGCCTCGCTGTCGACCAACGGCAAAGGGCTTCATCGACTCGAGGCCTCGGTGTCGATCCAACCGGCACGATCATTTCAATCGGCTTTCGTTACAGCGTTCAATTAACGCGCACGCTGACCCACACCTCGGAACGAACTCTGCTTTTTTTTCTGCGCCACACAGCGAATTTACGCGTACTGCTCCGATCATCTTCCACGAGAAATCGAGCCCGACAAAAATGTCGTTGATCTGTTAATGCTGCTTGAAGTCTTTAATCATATTCAGAATGAATGACCAAAAATTAATCTCCAATGGGATTATAAAAATTCAATAAAAGTGTTTCAATGGAATATTCAGTATAATAAATGATATTCAATGAATAAATATGGTTTAATGCCATATTCGGTGAAACATTCATTGAAATAAATGTTTCGATGAAATATTTTTCAAAAATATTCATCTGGAATAACCCCCGATTCGAATCCACAAAAATGTACATTTATTCTACAGATTTCATAAATACGAAGAATTGTTTCAATATTATCAGGTGCGCGAATTAATTTGCCGCTTTCGCCAGTTGTCGTCAATTGTAATTTTATTTTCCGTTCGAACGTTCGATCATATGGTAGACTTATTTGATTATTTTTCCGTTTTCCAAGATGAGAGGTCAGCGAGCGCGTCAAGAGCCGTTGACGCCATCATGCCGGGGGCCGCGTTGCGTCGAGCTCGAGCGTACGAAGCGTTCTTAAACAAGTTTTAAGAAAGCACAACTCACCTTGCAACCATGTCCAATGCGGCTTAGCAATATCTTCCTTACCTGCAACAAAGAAAAATTCCGTGTTTACCTTTCTATTTTTAGTCGGACCAGAAGTGGGGAGGAGGAAATTCGCCGGGGAACGAATCGAATAAATCAGTGGAGGATCGACACCGCGAGGGGTGGTCACGGGGGTTGTAGGTTCGACAGGGGGTAGCGGAGAAGAGGACGCGGGCGCGTACATATAATAAGAGGCGTCAGCTTTTGAATTATTCGTCGAAAAACTGATCACCGAGCACGCGAAACACCGTAAATCCTCCAACTGTTTAAGCAACCCCCTCATCGCCTCCCCCGCCCGCTTTCATATAATGCCGGCGGGATAGGATCGATCGATCGGGAACATTTTAAAACCGAACAAACGAGAGTAACTCCGGGGGCCCCCGGTACCGTCATAAATGAAGCCACAAATCGTACTTAGCCATTCGACGGCCCGACGATATTTCCCGGTCGGACAACACAATTTTCTCTATCGGGATAGTTCAATTTCTAGATCGAGGATTCATATTTAAAAATATCCCCGCCGATCGGACAGGATTCAACAATTAACGACGTCGACCCCTCCACCATTCCCGGACTCGTTTCCCCGTACAGTTTTGACACCCCCTCTCTCGGATTCTCACCCCCTACCACTCGCACCTTGTTTTTCATTTCGATGGCAATTCCGTGTCCGTGATGAAACGTCGATCGATGAGCTACTGAATGCGTTTTCCGTGCTGCACCGACGCGCCGCGCCGCTCGACGGACGCTACGGATTGTGTTCGTTAATATTCTATTAGACATCGACAAATGCCCGGCCGTGTTTCAACGACGCGTGGCGTTTAATCTCCTTTCCCTCATTATGCATTCGATCTCGAAGCGAGAATAACGATACAACCGTTCGATCCCCTGACAGAAACGCTTCGTCGACCCTGATTTGTTATTCTTGTGCTCAATTTCCCTGGGTTTTCGTCGCCGTCACTGTCAATTTTTCAGTAAGATTCCCAAAGCGTTTGGCAAGACACGATACGGTTACGAACAAGCAGAGAGAACATTTTCCGACTCCGTTCGCAAGAAATTGGCCCCGGAAATTGGCATTTGCGCTAGGTATCGCAGTAATAATTACGAACTACGTCCGACTGAAATTTCCCTCGCCTATTTCAGGGGACGGTACCAATTCCGGCGATGATTCTAGTCGTTCCATCTCGACGGTGCCATAAGCTCGAACGTTTCCAGCCGAAAAACGGAGCCAATCTTGTGCCATTATTTGAGCAATAGGCGCAGCCGGCTATGAAAGGGCTAACGTATGCTAACGAGAGAGAGAGAGAGAGATAAGAGGTCGTATGTGGCTCGTACCAATTCCCGAGTCGCGTGACGCCGGACATTTTTAGTCTTCCGCGGAGCTACGAGAGAGAAAGAGAGAGAGAGATATCTCTCTGTTAAAATGCCCCGGTGCGTTAAAGATTGTTGGATAACGGAGGAATTAAAACGTCGTCTGTGTCCGAGCTCTGCGGGCAGTCCCAGTGGGAACGTTTCTTACGCCGTACAATTACCGTGAGCTCTGTAAAGCGGGCTATGGTAGAGTCGGATCTAATCCGGTGCTTCATCTTTGGGCTCCGGTGTCTATTTAGCTTGTCATTCGGTCTCGCTATGAATAGTTAATCGGCGGCCGCGGGTTTATCGATCGTTTGACCAACCGCGGTCGCTGATCAACAGGGGTAAACGATTCGAACGGACAACTATCCTCCATCTCGCTTCGCTAGCCGGTCACGACGTATTCACGGTAGCTAAGCCGGCTAGCTAGCTAGCGAGCGAGCAAGCAACCAACCGAGGGCTTAGGGCATTCGATCGACGAATTGTCAGGACTCACGGAACGCCGATAAATTGGCGTCCATAAAATCGCGAAAACGGCCGGGTTAACAGACGAACAGGAACCGGTCTATTCAACCAGTTAGATCGCTGGATCGCGAGACGACTGCGGAGAGACAATCGGGACACACGTTCTCGACGGTGCTCGCGACACGCGATAACGATTGATCGATCGGGGGAAGGTCGATCAGAGGAGAGGGGAACGGCGGCGGCGGCTGCCCGCCTAATTTACCGGGGGGACATGGTTAATGCACGCGATCATCAGCGAAAAGGATTAACCAAATTGCTCGAAATGGGAAATTTCAATTGTCGAACGACTCGCCGGGCAGAAACGGGCAATTATGCGCGCCGCGACGGGACGCGCGTCGCGCCGCCGGTCGCTCTCGAAACACTCGTCGCAATAACAGAATAGCGTAATCAATTGCATAGCCTCGGGCCCGGCCGGCCGGCCGGCTCGAATTACATCGCCTCGGTTACATCAATCATTAACTCGTTTATCGTGTAACCGGGCTAGTTAGTCACGATCGTAAAGCAACCCTATTGAAAGTATAATGTTGCCGGTCTGGGAGTTAGGTAGCGAGCGCAGAGAGAAACGCCGAGAGAAAGAGGAAGAAAGGGATGGATAGAGATACATAGCGTAGAGAGAGAGGAGGAGGGGCGTTTACAAGCGTCGAGAGGTACGAACGTATTGGTCCGAGCAATCTAGCATCTAGGAACAACTTCTTTCCGGGCCGGCCGCACGCTCTGTCATCCATATTCCAGTTATTTGCGCACGTGCACCGGTCTCTCTATGGCCGCTATTTATGCGTCTCCGCGGGGATGACGACGGCGCTAGCATGAGCGCCTAGCTATAGCATGAGCGCGAGCGCAAGCGTGATCGCCGTACGCGCGATGGTTACCTACTTAAGTCAGATACTATCGGCAGAGGAGGCAATTCGATTGCGTGTACCGAAGCATGGTGCAGCGCTGATATAGAACTACTAAACAGGTCGTAGATCAGCTCGGTTAGTTATAACCGCTGCCACCGCTGCTGGCCGTGCCCTATCCCGCACCCCTCCGCACACCCTATCGGCCGCACACCCCCCCTGCAACCCCTTGCACCCCCGGGCCGGACGCTGAACCAATTCCCACCGGTGTTCTGGATCATTTGGCGGCCCGCGGCCGTGAGATGCGCGCATGCACCGGCCAACCACGCGCTATCTCGATCCCGTAACTCCGTGTAATTCGATCGGGTCTAGGATTTTTAGAAAAATCGCTTGACCAACGATCCAACGATCTTTTTTTGCTGGTGATCGATGAAATCTGCGTGATAGGTGACACCGAAAAGCGGGAGGATGGAACAGTCATCAATATAAAAAAAATGTTGACGAAATCGAGACTACATGAATTTTTATATAAATATAAAATGAGAAACATGATATAGAGATCTTAAAGCAGTGCAGATGAGTTACAAATGAAGTTGGAGCAGGCGTTCCATGGTGGAATAAATTTGCGAGCGTAGTTCACATTCGAATTTCAATATTAAAAATTGTTTGTCGGATCGCAGACGACATGCGAACGTCGACGTAGTCGGTGGCGATAAATCAGGATCGAAATCTCATATTCGAGACGACGACGGGTGGTTCGCCGATCGGTCCTGCTCGTTCTTCTTTCGTCTGTCTCGAGGTTCGATGAATTGATAATTCAAAGGGGTGGGTGGCGCCGAAGAGGGTGGGTCTGCGACGCGTTATTGGTTCGCGGCGATGGTGAACGCCGTGAAAATCTGCAGACCCGGTGACTTACGACACATTGCCGGTGACTGGTTATTAGATTATTGGTCGTATCGACAGCTCGTGCGTTGCCTGCCGATACAGGGTCGGTGGAGACGGTGGTACGAGGGGGGTTGTAGGAGAAGGGGATGAGTTCGAGGGTGGTTAGCCAGGGGTACGGTGATGGTGTCGCTGGTTGTGGGTCGCGGCACGGACCACGCACGCAAATATAGACGGGTCCGTGGTGTACGGCAGCGGAACGGGGATGGCAGAGAGTTTGTAGGAGAGGGTAGTGCAGGGGTAGCAGAGAGAGAGAGAGAGAGAAAGCAGAGAGAGAGGCGGTGGGACAAAATGGGGAGACCGTGATAACGATAACGTACGATCGGCATTAGCTGGCGGCTTGCTGTGGCTGATGGATGCGCTAATTATCAGCAAGCAGGAGTTACAGTGTTTCGCGTACCCGTCCGTGCCCGCGCGATGACTATGCGTTTCCGATAGAGACCATCGTGAAAAAAGAGATTACGCGTGCCGCGCGATGGCAACGAGCACGTCGGGGGGCCGACGGAAAAAAGCACCGAGAAAAATCGGAGTGAGAGAGAGCGAGAGGGAGAGAGGAACGCGAAATTCGAAATCGAACCGGGCCATTTTCGATGGCCGCGTTCCGAAATTCGAACGAGCCCATTTGCGAGCGGGCCGATGCTTCCGCGCGCATTCCACCGGCAAATCACGAGGTCCGATGAAACCTTATTGCATAATTTCGGAGATCCTCTCGCAGTTTTATCTCCCGGAAATGAGACTAAAAAAAACAGCACGCAACGAGAACGGTGAAAATTTTGTGAAAATTTCGTTGACCGATAATTATCGGACGAACGTCGAGTAACCGGGGTTGGTATCGTTCCGGGTTGGTAAAACTGAGCAATCTTCGTTTCCCTTACGTTCAATTGGGAAGACTGGGAGGGTACCGTAGCTCGTCGCCCATCCACGGCACACCCATACGTATCCCGGGAACCGCAAGCTGCGGTCTAAGCCCTAGATGCATCTACGTAGCATAATCTACGATAGCGGGCAGCGCGTATACACCACGATCGGTCGAGATCCGGTGCCCCGTAATGAACATGGCGCTTGTTTATTTAATGGGAAATTCGGTGGCGCCATAAAGCTCGAAGAAGGGGGTGAAACCTATTAAATTTATGTTTTCGGTTTACCCGCTCTGACGGATCGCAATGCCCGCACGCGTCGACCTCTCTGGCCACCCCCTTCGCCACCCCCGCCCGTCGTGGTTCAACCACCCCCTGAAAACCACCCCACCCTCTCTGCCTCGCACCGCCATTTCCACCGAGTGCTCCCCTCTCGTTTCATCCCCCTGGCCTATTCTCTGTCCTGTATCCTTGTCCGAAAACGCCACACTGTTACTCGTTCGTCCCTCTCTCTCTCTCTCTCTCTCTCTCATACGATTCTCCACCCCCGTAACCCCATCCTATACTCCCCCGGTGCCCAAACGATCCACGGTCCGGTGTGTGTTTGTGTTTACCCTATTGGTAGTCCAGTGTAATCCAAACGGAGATATATATTCCTGGTGCCCAGGGGGTTCGGCCAGGGTTCCGTGAACCACGTTGCGGCGCCCATCGTGACGAACAGCGCCGCGTCAGCGCGTAAAGCATCATCGCGTTTCTGCGGCTTGCGACCGCTCGCTTGCTCCGCCGTACGTTTCGCTGGTCACAATGGGCCAAGGATCTAAAATTGCGCCGATGGACACGCACACCAGAATATCGACGATCTGCCGGAAACGCCACGCCGTGTGATGGCTTTACGACCAACCCCGAAGATCGAAAATTATACACTCTTTTGGACACCTCGACGCCCTCGCGATTTTACGACTGCAAGCCGAGCCGGGAGGATTTAACGGCTGTCGACGATTGTTCGTTCTCTGCTAGCAAAGTTTCTCGTTAAGACTGACGCGAAAAGTCTGAATTTTCGAATTATTATTAGGTCGTTCGAAAAGTAATTTCTCCTGTAGATCGCAATTGATGTATAAAAATTTTATTTTTGTATACAGATTAAATTAATTCTAAATTATAAAATTGGCTTTCATCTCTCGAGAACACGAAATGACTTTCCGAACAACCTAATAGTCCGTATAGTTGTTACTTCTATTGCTTGGGGAGTGAGAGTGCCGGGAGCCATAACCGCAGCAGATAGGTGGAAAAGTACAGACAAATAAGTGTCTAAATTTAGTGCCGGTCTGCGAAAATAGATCCCGAGGATCGTATCCCCTTCGCGACAGAGAGGAATTATCGCTTTATTATTGCAGCGTATTCGGTGACACAAAAATCCATTCGGGCTTACGTTCTGCAGATTATACGCGGCCGCTGCGTTGCACAAACATAAACGCTCGCAGACGTGACTGCGTGGCAAACAGAGTGGCACGCGTTGCACGTGCAACGCCAATTCGCGTGTTACTCCGGCTCGTGTGCGCCTCTGACCTACACCGGAAATTATTATTAGAAAATCCGATGATCGGAACCGTTCCTATTATTCCCAGCTTTCAGCATCTTCATTATTCTTCGTCTGGGCATGGTAAACCGTATCTTCTAGATTCCATCATAGTTAAATATACTGCGGATCTTTATGCAAAATAAAAATTGTTTGCATTGATTGCAAGACACACGAGGGAAACAAACATTTCTTTCTTCGTTTAATTATTTAATTAAACTGAAACCAATACGCAGATGTCTTTAAATCTTTTTAATGTGTCCACTGCTTTAAATGGTGCTTACCCATTTTTGTCATAAATGCATAGAAAATCCGCAGTCTACTCATAAACGTTCAAACTGAGTGTACAGACAATTCATGTATATTTGGATTTGATTAATTTAATGTCTCCTTAATGTGTTCCTCCTGAGATACTTGCAGATAATTTTGCGCAGAGATTAATGATCTGTCCAGCCACCCCAGATGCGCAAAAAGCTCCTAGAACGTGAGCCAGCCCCATTCTTAAGGGCGAGCCGCGATAAATTTTAATTGAGTCGAAGTTTTTGCATCAGACGTCGCCATCATCGTATCAGGGGTGGTTGGTAGGCTGAGGAATCGTCGGTTAATGCCCAATTATCGTGACCGGTAACGAGGATCGGAATCGATTGCGTTCCCGAGTCATTTAAATGCGCATCGAGTACGAATTTATTGGCCTATTCGGAAACACCGTGATAAAAGACAGAGGGCTGCTGGCACGCAACGAGAGAGAGAGAGAGAGCGAGCGAGCAAGCGAGAAAGGGAAGAAGAGTATAGCGAAGAAGGAGGGTTTAGGTATGTAAGGATATTTCAGAGAAGGGATCGGATGTAAGGAATGGCGAACCGAGGGTGGCTGGTATCACGGGAGAAGCTGAAGCATCCAGCCAGAGCAGCAACCCCTTGCAAGGGGTAGGAAGCAATTATAACACTAAATTAAGGGCGAGGAAAATTTGGTAATTAGAGGGATTCAAAAGGGATAAAGTTGCAGGATGGTCGTTTTTCCTGCACCAGATTCCTCCGGGGTGGCTAGCGGAGGGGGGCGGTTAGGCTCCCCGGGGCGGTTGAAAGAGAAACTTTCTCGAAACGGAGATATATCCCTACTGTCGCAGAACGCCGCGATAACGGTTTCGAAACTTCCAGGCGATTTTACTTTTTCGTTTTTCCCGACTTCCGGAGGAAAGTTCCCGCTATCCGATGATTCATCGACATTGGACCCGGCAGCGAATTTTAAATCACTCCGCGAATTATTCCCATGGACTTCTTTATTTCCGAGAGAAACTTTCAAGGGACACTGATAACGCTTGTATCACGCCGATGCTCCTACCCTGACGATTTTGCTCTAGACATTAACCCCGCTGGAAATTATTTACAATACGCCAGAATAAAGCACCGGACTATTCGAGGGTTGAACGAGGAGACAGTTTATTCAAGATTCCCCGAGTAAAAATGTCTGGAGCGGAGAAACTTGGGGCCATTTGCGATTCAGGCGTTCCAAGGGGTAGTTCCATCAAGGCGAGCCTAATAGCCGAAGATGGCGGCGGCCGTAACTCGCAAGTTTTCCTCGTAGTGCGAAGCTGACGCACAAAGGAGACAATAAGTCCGACGAACGGGAAACGCGTGAGACATAAAAGGCTGCGACGTCGTCGAGTGCGTTCTCGCAGAGTCAATATAATTTTGGCACGCCATTCGGATGTCGGGGGACGTCCCCATATACACATTCGCCCGACATCCGGGGGGGGGGGGCGGTATACATCCTAGGAAACGACGAGACGGGATTCGACGTAATAACGCGCGGATCTGTCGTGTTATGCGCAGGCTAGAACCGTTCCAGCATATAAAACTCAGTTTACTTTCGGTTACATGGGAAGTCTGTGTGCAGGAAACTCGGCGCATATCGCGAAACAGTCGTTCAACATCCCCCGGCCCCTTGGAATCGGCCATTTTCTTTCGCCGCGGCTAATATATCGAGCCGTGGCGAAGTCTACGAGCCTAACTTCGAGGTCCACGCAAAAATGTGTCCCGGGAACCACGGAGACTTAGTCGTTCTCTCTCGCAACGACCGCCGGATAGCTTGTCCGGCGGTGAAATGGCGCACAAATAAACGCCAGATAAATCACCGTGCCCGATGGGAAAAGTCCCAACGACGCCGGAAGATATTCCGCCATTGTGTTCCGCCTCGAACGGTGTCGATCCGCTTTCTACACGGCTTCCAGGGCCTAGGAGCATTGTGTACGCCGACTAGCCTAACGCGGGACACCGTACGGTCGCTCTAAACACGCCGCGATTCGAGATTCAACCACGATCCGATGAAAAACAGCGACATTTCCGGTACAAAACCCATTTAAGGCGCTATTACGCTGATCGATCTGAGTCGCAGGAGATGAAATGACGATCTGAGTAAACGTTGCGGTTAATTGAATGTTACGGACAATTGACCAGCCGGCATCTACTTCTTTCGACAGTGAACGTAAAAGTGACAGGATTGACTTTATTCAGATGAAGATTGTAAAATGAACTTCTGCAATAAGTCGAGAGACCGTGCAACAAAGCGTGCAGTAAGTACACGATCGTATAGCTAGATGAACTATTAGATGAACTTTCAACGCAAACAGCGAACGTGTTTGCCACAGTACATTAACTTGAACAACATCATCGACGAAATTTGACCTGGACCATCAACTCCTAAATCCCAGAACAACGTAACTAGTTTCTATGACTTTATTACCCACAATGAAACTCGATGCAGCCGCTGTGCCAGAACGAAACCAAACGGCACTAAAAAGAAGCAACGTTCGTTTACATAAAAAGCCGCTCGAATTCCGGCATTGAACGAATCATTGTTAGACCGAGGGACGTCTGCGGACCTTGATAATCCACTTGGAGGATCGCGACGCCATGAATGCGCGTCGCATGAATAGAGGGCCGCAATGATCGAGCCGCTAACGACTCCGAAAGCGATACTCGAGCTTTTTACGAGGACTGTGTCGTCTCGAAGCGAACTTGTTTGGCGTGAAGGAAAAGGCTGGCTGTTTCTCGCGGGACGAAAGAAGCCGCTCTCGCAATAGCATGCCGAGCGAAAGAGAGGACTGTTCTCGCCGGTAAGAAAAAGCTCCGCGACAGCGGCAAGTTTCCTCGCGGCGATGTTTTATTCGGGCGCGAGAGTTAAGGCTTCTCGCATCTCTACCGGCACGAAGATATACCCAAGTAAGTGGCGGGCGTTAGACTCCATGGTGGGAGTGTATAAAGGGCCCTGCCCAGTCACCGCAAACTCTCCTATTCCCATCCTCCTTTTACTACCTCCTGCCGCTGCCTTGCCTACCGCATACCGGCTAGGAAAGGGTTCGTAAAAGTTGGGGACGTCCGGGATATTTACGCGTCACCGTAAACTGTACGCGTCTTCTTACTTACCCTAGGATACACTGCCGCCTCCGGTTAGATACAAGCCCCGCACACACCCGAGATTATTATCCCGCTATCAAATGGCACTGCTATTCTCCTCGTCGCCCGGAACTTGCCAGAGCACGCGCCGATTCGAAACCTCGCGAATTCTCTCCGGATTCGCCGATCGATACTCGCACCGCCTTTTTTATTTACAGAGGACGCATTTACTGCAACTTTGATTGGGCGAGAGGCTACAGTACACAGTGCTGTGAATAATTATAAACTCACACTTGTTTCCTGTATTTTTTCATTATTATTTCCAAGAATCTATTAAGTACATTTATGATTAGGTAGTACTATCTTTTCTATGTAAACAGCCTCTTGCTATCTGTTCTTCGTGCAATGTTGTAGCTGAATGTTTCAAAACAAGGAGACTTCAGTTGTGAATATTTATAAACTCAGTCGCTGTTCATACCTCATTCAGAACGTTTCTGAAGTTTTGTCAGATCACTGCTAGTTCACATTGATTCATCTTTGAAATAATCATTTCAGAAGTTTCTAACATTGTATCCTAAAAATCTGCCGAATAATGAATATAAAATAGCTTTCGACCAATTTATCGAGAAATTCTGAACTTCTGATCTTCGGTTCCAAAACGACAATTAGGAAATTGTCGGTGTCGAGATGAACAGCAAAGGGTTCAACGTTTGTTACGAAAATGGATACGATCCATCGTCGAGGGACTACGATCACGATACAAGGAATGCAGTTCTAAATCTCGAGAGGAGAACGCACCCCTTTGAGGATCGCATTCGCGAGGCAGTTTCGCCCCTTGGCAAGACAGATCGCCGACGGAACAGAACAATTAAGGTGGACGTATTTTTTCGTTGGGACGTCAAACGCGTTTCCGCTTAATTTACTCGAGCCGGCACGCGAAACAATGTGACCGTTTGGCCGGGATAATTACGCAGACACCCTTCCTATCGTTCTCCGAAGGAAAAGGGTTGCGCGGCGCTCTCTCGGCTGTAATCCTTGAGAGGAAACGGTCCCGTGTCTCCTTGCGGAGGGTAAGGACGCGGCTGGAATTTACGATACATAAATATCCGGGACGTAGCTAACTTTCGGAAGATCCTTCCGGTGGCAGGGGGTTAAAAATACGGATCGGTAGAATGGCGGTGTCGCATTCGGAATAAGTAACGGTGCACGGTCGAGCGTAGGTGTACGGTTCGCGTGTTCGTGTACCGATGTGTTCGTGTCCTCCCTCCCTCTCCGTGCGCGTACTTACACACGTGTGCGTGTGAATCACGTAGAAAATAGACAAAACACCGTCCTATAAATACGTGCCGCGCGGGGCCCCGAGCACCGTCGAATACGCCGATGAAATTCAGCAGACGCTGGTTAAATACAGGCCGATTCGAAAATATACCAATAAATTTCCTAGGTTCGGGGTAGCAAGGGTAAAGGTGTTAGTAAACACGTATCGCGCGTGGAACTCGCCGCGGATGACGAATGGATAGAAAGTCATGGAACTCGATTCGAATAACCGAGGCCCGGAAAGGTTGCGGCGCACTGACCTATTCGAACTCCGTTCCCATTTAGCGTCCCATTTTTTCACGTCACCCTCTGCAGAACTTTTCTTTCTCTCTCTCTAACTCTCGCGCGCGATCGTTTTGAAGCTATCCCGTCCCCGTGTGACATTTCTCGGAAATGTTAGGCTTTTTTGGTTTTGCTGGAAATCGACCGCGAGGGAATAGCCGGCGACGGACCTCGCGCGGACAGGTATAAAAGCAGCGTACCATTATAGGCAACGGCCATTTTCGAATATCAGCCTCTCCGGCAGAAGGAATTCGTCGACGGCCTAGATAACTCAATTAGGTTAGGTCGGAACGGCTGAGAGGAAACACAGCCGGGTGTTTCGAATCCGGTTCGACTCTTTCTTTCGACACAGTAACGTCTCTTGCTGGCTCTCGATCGGCCTGTTCGGGATCTTTAACGATCACTGCGGGCAGTCTCATTAGACGTTGTCATTGCACGTTTAAGTCACGTACTCGGGCCTTGCTCGGCGGGGACCGAAAAAGTAACGAGAGTCGGTCGACGGAAGTGAGCCAGCTGAAAAATCGGCCATTTATATGTAAAGAATCGTTCAAATTATTGACGAAGGAAATAAATGTCTGTGTAGCTCCGGGGCTCTACAAAGAATTTTATTTTTCATAAAAATCCGCTGTCTCGATTGTGGAAGGGAAGGAGACATAGGAATGGAGGATCGTTCTGTGCCTCGAGTACCTGAACCGCGCTATCAAACGCATTCGAATAGACAGAGAAAGATCTCCGGGCGAGCTATCTCGCCAATTCCAGACAGTGGTTGGTCGTTTTTTCCCTGTTCGGTCCGATGGAATTTCGAACGAGCGCGTCACGGTAGAAAGAGAGCAACAGCTGGCGCGATACGTATCGAAAGTTCCGGGAATATCGAACGGCGATCTTAAAAATAAAGCCACGCTATTTCCGATAGTGTCGCGCGCTGAGCAGATTGTGTTTCGATCAAACGACAGCTCCCACTCTCTCTCTCTCTCTGCAGAGTTGCAGGGTGTACAGATTTCTGGCCGCGCCGAATTTAGGAAGCCCTCGGTTCTGCCGTTTCGCGTCTGCTCTCTGTCTACCAGAGAGTCCGAGAGTCCGTTTGTCAGCGTCCTCTTAAAAATACACACATACAGAGAGAGATATACAGAGACGAGAGTCCATCGCATGGCGGACCGTTCTTTCGGCCTGGGAAACGTGAAGCTCGTTCGTTCGTTGGTTCGTTCGTGCATCTAGAGGGAGGGTTTAATTCCCTTGAAGCATTGTCCACGTTAGCTACCATTACACTCGCACGGCCGTGCAATTAGCAATGTAAATGCCGGTTAGTTAGTTAGCGTGTTCGTAAAGCAAACGAAGGTGGGCACTGGGACTAGATAACGGACCTCCCAGGCGAGTGATCATCTCAATTAACCTTTGATAACGATACGGCGATCAATTGCTTTTTGCATACCGATCGTCGCTGCTGCTTTTCCGCCCCCTCTTACTCGGACTGTTTGCCGTCTTTCCTCGATCGTTTCTGTCTTTTCCGCTGTTAGTTAACGTTTCCTCGGCCCTTCGCCTCGAGAATATTTAATGAGACACGGTTTAACTCGGACGTCGATGAATATTGAAATTTCTTGGTTCGAGTCGTGAGGAACGTTTTTAGACTGACAGGCTGCTGTTAGTCTTGTTGTTTTCGAGTACCGAAAAGTTTGAACTGTTCGTTCAGCGTCGCTAAGTGCGGTGAGATTAGTAGATCGTGTATCTAGAATATTTATAAAAGGCAGACAAGTTGTTTGTCCAAGGAAATGGAAGAAGTATGTTCTTAATGTCGCAATATTCTTTTTCCACGTCTGCTTACTAATTTAATCGAAAACATTGTTCTCACAATGATTCAACAGCATCCAATCCCTGTCAATCGTACAATTAACAAAAACGACATCTTCCGGAAAACGTCTTCCCGTGTCCCATCGAAGATTGAACGGAGCGACAACTTATCATATGGAAAAACCCTATTTATAACAGAAGAGTATACCTTAAAAATCGGCTGATCGTGGTCGGGGATAGCGTGGCCATCGTGCGGTAACGAGCCATGGCCGGTAATCGTCGCGGCGAGCCCGATGACGACCGTTGAACCTTACTAATGGAACGGTCGCGCGATAGTCGATCACCACCACTTAACATGTACGGGTATAAATCTCGTGTAGAAGGCGAGCCTCGGCGAAACAAGCCACCTAACGAAGCGCCGTGTCGATTCCTCGCGTGGCAAGGCGCGACTACCTCTCCTCTCTCACCTCTCGAATTCCAACGGTTCAGTTCTTCTCTCGGTTCAGTTCGGTTAGGTTCCGTTCCGTACGCGGGTACACATTTTGATCCGTCCTACCGCGGCGGATATCATCTTTTTCGGGGGACCCGGGTCCGCGGAGAAACACAACCCATACTTCGAGGAGCCATACTGAACCGTCGGTTATGGCCGCAAGGGTGTTTCCCACGGGCGAAGGACCTGCCCCTTGTCCCAAATTTCGCTGCCACTCACCTAGCGCGACGACCATCATGGCCACGGGAACCCCTACTTTCTCCTAGCCCGATGCATCTGTTCCCCTGCATACTTCTACCGACTGCAGGAGACTCGGATGCACTACGGGGACACTAGGGGTGCGAAGAGGGGGTAGAAGACGCGACTGGTTTTCAAACTCGATCCCCATTTCTTTTCACTGCCCTTTGTTGGATAAAACGGCGAGGAAAAATTCGGGAGATCTTGTGAGAATATTTTCGTGCGATCGTCGCATGTCTAGTTAATAATTAAGTAGACTGCGTAAAAAATTATTTCGGTGTTTACAAACGTTCTAATTAGATTCTAAAGTGCATTCATTAAAACGAAGTGGAAAGAATGTGCAAATAGGTGGCAGTTTTAGCTGCGTCTACTTCCCCTTCCTATTTGCAATCGCGAAAGGGGGATGAATCTCTTGAATAAAAGTCGAAATGAAATTTGTCCAGGCCGCTTTCGGTTTTTTATTATTTTTTTGTCGGATTTATGGAGGGCCGCGATAGTTAGATACGAACAGGAATGATTAATCTTCCTTATCCGTACGAATTTGCTTTATTTGACGAAGTTATTTACATACACAGGGTTGTAAATAATCTGCATATATTTGTTCGCGAGCTGTTACGTTTTGTCAACGTGGCGTCAATATTTCAAAATCCCGTGAGCGAAATCCACACGGCTGAACTTCGGTCGAACGTAACACCCGGGCTCTATCGATTTTTCGAAGTCATCCGAAAACGAAGCTTCAGATAACAAAAAGAGTCGAGAGCCAATAGCTACGCGCGGTGCCGGCTGAATAATGATTGTGCTTTTTTTATTTACGGCTCCGAATTCGTCAGCGGACAACGGGCCCAGGCGATAAGATCGTTGCGATCGATGTTCTACGCGGAACAGAATCAAAACAGAAAAATAGAGGAACAAGAAGAAAAAAGACAGCGTTAACTTCGGATAGAATCTCGAATGGCGAAAGCATTAAACTGAAATGCCATTCGAATATTCTCACGCAATTAAACTTCGCCGGAACAAAAAGGCAAAAAAAAAAAGCACAGAATGGTGAATTGCGAAGTATTTCACGAACGGAACAGTTTCGTTTGTAAATAGTTGCAAAAGGACGCGCGCGCCGCGCCAGTTTATTTTTATTTCTGAATAAACAACCGCGAAAAAAAGCATAGCCGGGTAATTTTATCTCGCGCGAAATGAGCGTCAAACGGGTCGTATAACGTTCTGGCGAATTCCCGCGCGTTTCGCATCGAGCCCATTAAATCTTCCGGCCGGGACGGCCCGCAAAAATGAAAATTAAGCGATCCCCGATTGTTTGCACGGTCCGGAGGCAGCCATCGCGCATCGCGACCTTTCGTTTCTTTTCGCTCTTTGTTCTCTCGTCCTGTTGTACAAACGGGACCGACGTTACCGACCGACCGAGAGAGAGAGGGAACAGAGCACGATCGGGTTCGGGGAACCTCGGAACGATGGCGCTCGCATCTTTATGCCACACCCGAGACTCTGGGGACGTTAGAGAGGGTCCTTTACGACTGACAACCAGGCGGCCACGTGCCGTTGATTTCCCGGGCTCGGTCGCAGCATGGCTCGTTTACCCAATTCCGGGCGAACCGGAAGCGGCTCGATAAAATCTAAAACGACGCCGAACCTGTACTTTAACGAGCACGTTTCTGCGGTCTCGTTGACGGCACCCGTCACTCTGAAGGATTCGGGGACGCGAAGACAATGCGACGTTCGGCCACTTTGCATCGCATTCCTCTCGGTAGAGGATGCAATAAATATCCGCCACTCATCCACTTAAAATTTTCGGTTTTTACTGGCCACTGTGGCCCTCCTGTTCATAATTGGGTAACCGACTTATAAATTTCGGAATTTAGTAGGTTCATCCTCGTGCTTATAATTGGCTATCTGACATAGGAATTTCATTTTTCGGTATTTTCATACTCCGGGTATGAATAGAAAGGAAGACTGTTGAATCATTATCTGTAACTAAAGCGTGAAACGCGACCACCGTATCTGAACCGCGCAAAACTATGTATTGTACATTATCAGAATATGAGTAACACCCGCATCTCCATTACAAAAGGCAGCAGCGTGGATCAAGGAGCGCATCAATTATTGAGAGAAACTAAATCTAAAATTTAAGTAGACACACTTGCAACTTAAAGAACCACGCACAAACCGACTAATGAAACCGCTCATCGTTTCGCGAATAAACTTTCGAGAGCCGCGAAAAAGGCAGCCAATAACCTTTTAAACCGGAGCCCTTTAAAAGTCGTTTGCGGCGAAGGTTGCGCGATTAACGCTCGATCGCAATAAACGGAGCGGCGAGGAACCTGAGGAGAGGCCGTGGCAGTTTTTAAGGTTCCAGAAATCACGAGTGAACGAGGGGAGAGAATAAGATCGAGAGATCGGGACAGCGAACGGCCTTTGCTCTTCCGGCGGAACGATCGTCACGGAGCGGGCCGTGTTCTCTCTTGCCTAAGCTCGGGTTGTGGTCGAACGAGAGAAAGAGGGAGAGAGAGAGAGACAAGGAGTAGTGAAAGATTCGCCGGGGAATGTCTTCCGGTCGTTGATTACGGGCAGGTTGACAGGGTCCCGTAACAAACGTTGTTACGGGGCATTTCGTAGCCGGGCGCGCGAGTGGCTGCCGATAACAAACTGCTAGTCCCGGTGTGGTGGCAACGGCCCACCACCTTGCGACGAAATTAGGCTGTCCGTAAAATGTAATATTATTTTTAGTTGGCTGCCCTTCCCTGTTCACCGGCGGCAGTAACCATAACTTTCGGCGGGCCCGCGTGCCGTGACGCCAGCTATCCCGCTCGGCCGGTGCCGGTGCCTCTCGCACGCATACCGTACCCGATCCGTACCCCATCCGTACCCGATCCGAACGCGAACACTAATTCTCTCCTCTATCCACCCACATTCACGCTCTCTGCACCCTCGACCCCTCTGCTGCCTCGTCTCCCCTTCAGCCTCGTCTCCTCCTTCCCTCCCCTTTCCTTTCTGTCTCTCTTCACCTCTCTTCAGATTCGCTCTCTAAGGCCCTCCGAACATCTTCCCTTTCTTCCTCTCTTCACACTGTTACCGCGTGTGTATAGAATATACTGTACGTACAGTGGATTCCAGTTGAGATGGAATTCAATCGAAAACTCGAATACAAAACTATGAGTAAGTCGCTTTATTGGGACACAATTAACCAGAATCCATTGTATGTAATAGAATGTGAAAAGTAAATAAATCTATATAAATAATGATGAAATAATACCGATGAATAAATAAAGGTGTAATATAATCAAGCAATGTGACTAACGGCATCCAGGCCTTGAGATCCTCTCGCTAAGGTCTTCGGATCCTCTCCGTTCGGTTTCGTACGCGTCCCTCAAGGCTGAATCGAATTTCTATCAGACTATTCACGATCGAGATCCAAGGTCCTCGCCCCCGATCCTGACCACACTCACGTCTAACTACCGGTTCGAATAATACCCACTGTCGATTTCATTCGATCCCTCCTCCCGCCGGTAAGGTACCACCTACCTCGTGTGTGCCTCGCCAGACCGTCGACCACGATCGTCTACGACGCCGACAAACGCAACATGAATCGATTGTTGTTGGCTTAGACCGGGGGTCGCGTGTGTCTAATTGCGTTAACCCGACGATTCTTGCCAGCGGCGACGCGATACTTTCAGTGCTTAGCAGACCGTTTTCCGGACGGCGACGATGCCACACGAGTTTGGATGATTCGCGACTGGAATGGAGAAGTTCGACTGGGAAAGGCTAATGTTACGGTAGGGGGTTAAAATAGTTAGGCGAAGAAATATATTTTTATTCAATCTCAGTTTCATATAATTGGTGCGGACAATTTTTATTTTCTACACAACGATAAAACATCTTCACACAACGTCTGTATCACACATCAAAGAACGTTCATCCATCCAAATGAAAAAGCAACTTGTTCCACGTCATAAATGGCAGAAAATTCAAAATTTCACATCCCATACAGGGCCCGGTCGCAAACATAACGCGAATCGAATGAGGTGAAACGTTCCAGAGGAAACAAATCAAGGGAGGGGTGGTTGATGTAGTACAGCTTGAACCAGCAAAGGGTCGGCGATCCCCCAGTCCTTGACCTTCCGCGGTTTTCACGGAATATAAAGCTCGCGGATCATTTTAGCGAGCTGTTCTATCCTCTTCTCCCCGGCAGTTTCTGTCACGCAATTAACGTATACGCGCTTGCGACCAGTCCCTCCGCAGCGGAGCTACGATAAATCGCGGCCGGTGCTCGCGGGCTCCGGGGAGATTTAAAAACATTCGCGCCCCCGTTAGAGAACGCGTGTTTCGCGACGCTCGCGAATTCTCGATACGCTCCAGACTATCGCGCCGGAAAGGCCGTTGATCGCCATCAATTATCGCGCTGTTGATTTTTGCTCCCGTTCTCTCGGCAGCGAGACCCGAGCATTTCGACAGCATAATCCTGCGTAGGAACGATAATGATAACACGGTTGGGACGTGTTAGCTGCGGCCTCGATACCCGATTTCATAGCGCTTGCGAAATGTTTTAAATCGTGCCGGCTCGTAGGATATTCGCGATTTTTACAGAATTGTTAACCTGTCTAATTTGGGTGCAGGTGAATATTGAGTAGACGAAGACCACTTTGAAGTGATACTTTGCGACTTCGAATGGAACGAAGTTGTAATTATGATTTGATTACAGCCCGCATAAATCGTCGGTGTTCTTTTTCGCACGTTCCTTGAAATGTCAATGTTTTGTTTCTGTTGCTGGCAGAACGTCGTCGTTGCTCTCGCGATTAACATTTTAGTTAACAATGCACGCCGCCTACTTCTTACAATGTATTCAATTTTAACCAGCAAAATGATACGGTACGGCGCGCAGCGATTACCACTCGTTTTCGTCGTGTTTCGCGAACAGCTCTCGCAGTTCGAAAAATTCCGATCGCCATTTCGACACGATCTTACCCGTACTTACAGCGAAAACTTTCAATCGATCTCTCAGTCGAGGGTATAATCAATCCGTTCTTCCCATCCATCGCCTTCCACCGGGTTATCCGCGATTTGCATACAACATAACGCATCTCCGGTGAACGATCTGTTCTGGCGGAAAGTGATTTCAACGATGTAGGTAAAAATAAGTCAGGAAATCGAAAATTACAAATCCTTCAGCCCGGGGAATCAATTATATTCTGTAATTGAATATCTTTGCATGAGATTATGGTTCTAGTTTCGTTAATGGGAAACACCAATTAACTTTGTATTGCTTTTACGCAGATGCGGCGGGGAGATAGGGACTAATGGGCAATTTAATTTTTCCTTGCTGCAACCGAACTGCACGTTGCGAGAAAAAAATGGAGCATTAGTCGATGCATCAAGCGAGGAAATCTTGGCAGGTTTTGCCCGGAGAACAGTCGCTCTGTACAAACCGAAGGTGTCCTCTTAATTTGCTACGATGGGCTCAAATTAACAAATAAAAATTTCCTATTTCGATTTGCGATACTTCTATGAACAGAAATTAATGTGACGGTTTTGCTGTATTTCTGCGCGTCATTAACGACAGCATTCCGAAGCGAAGGTGTCTGCCCACGGCGAAAATTGAACGCGCAGACAGAGAGAGGCGATTCCAATATTCCTACGACATCGACCCGCTCCGCGGCCATTCGACGGAAAATGTTCCATAAAACGAGCAGATAGGTGCCCGGGAAAACCAGAATCCGGCGTCGCTCTCTTTCTCTCTCTCTCTCTCTCTCTCGCTCTCGCCGCGACAATTAAAGTGATTTACGTAACGGAGACATTTTTCAGTTGCTCGTAAAAGTTTACACCTGTATCGGGATTCAAACGGCGGGAGTTGGGTATCGGAGCCATTAATCCCGGGATCGATTAACGGCGTTTCGTCGGGAATCGACGGCCGTTTGACCCGAGGGTAAACAACGGACGCCAAGCATCGCATCGCGACGCCCGTTCGACGACGTTGTTGGTAATAACTTGCCATTACGGGGAACGGATTGCCCGGCCAAGAAAAAGAAGACGAGACACGTGTACCCCGGTTGTGTACCTGGAATCACTTCTCGCCGCTCTCGGCCGCAGACACACGCTCTCTTTTCATCTTTCTCCCTCGTTCTCTGTCGCGTGAGCGAGAGAGCAAGTGAGCGTTCGTGCAAAAGGGGGCAAACCAAGAGGTTTGCGACGGGGGCGGGCAAGGGGGCAACATGGGGGAACCATGGGGGGAGTGGTACGCGTCGAAGGCGGCCCTATGCACGGCTCGCAAATCATCCGGATGCATCATACCGCAATTACACGGCGAGAGTTCATTTAAATGCAATAAATAATACGCCACTCATTGTATCGTGCCATCTGGCGAGTAGGATGCTCCTCCGCGCACACGTTCCCCTGGATATGTCTACCTGTGACTTTCTTCCAGCCCTGAGGAACCCACTTTCTGCACGGTTCCATCGAATTACTTTCTTCCATTTGGCAAATCGTAAACCAAATTTTCTATTCTCGATGCATTAACCCGTTCGCTGTCAGCGTCAAGAACAGAGACAACCAATTGTTTGCTAATCACACGAGGATTTTGCAAGAAGTTTACTCGAAGTAAATTCTTCTAAGCCGGAGTTCGAACGTCATCGGAAACCAGTTAGGGTGTAGAAGCAGAGCGATCTCGTATCGCCCGACTGTAGGATTGATTCCTCAGGATCGAGGTGGAGGCCTACTCCTCCTGTCTTCGCGTGGAACGAAAACGCCGAGGTCACGTGACACACGGGAGGTACACGTGTGCATGCATACTATCGCGTCCATACGTATGTACGCGGGCCGTAGGTACGGTCGGTAGGCAGTAACCGAGCGACACGCGATCGCCGCCCGAGCCCTTAGGGTATAAATTATTGCGATTTCTTTTCGAGTAACCCTTGTTTATAAGGGTGCGTCGGCCGATCGACCGGGCCGATATGTCGTGACATCAAAGGGCCTGCCACGCTTCTCTGTCCGCCGGCTTCAACCGGATCTCCTCGGACCACAGGACGAAGGAGAGAGACGTGTCCGTGCACTTCTCGTGCCCGCCAGTTTCAACGTTGTATCGTGCCGGGTTCCAGGAATGTGCAAATTCCACGTCTCGAATTATCCTGACGGCGCGACAGGAACGGTGTGCGAAACGAAGGACGAAGGACGTTCGCCACGTGGAACAGGAGACGAGAGAGAAGCGAAAAGCGAGCGAGCGCGGTGTTCCGGCCGAAACTCTGCAAGTTCGAAATATTTCACCCGAGGACGGACGGTTTTCTTTTTTGATGGGACGCCGGGGCCGCGGCCCTTGGATTTATGGGCACATTAAGCCAGTCGAGATTTAGAACGATAAATACGGGGGACAAACTATCGTCGTAACGCACGATCCGCCTAGTACGCGCTCCTCTTCGAGCTGCGCCTGCCCTTAACCCATTGTTCGATTCTTGTTTCCGTTCACCTTTCGACTTCTTCCTGTTTCGTGCTTCATCCTCTCGTCCCTTTCTCTCTCCCTCTCGCGCGCCTATTTACCTTTTTCTTTCTCGACATGTTACACTCGTTTTGTAATTTCGATGCCCTCGCTCGATCGGTCCCCGCGCCCGAAATATTTTCAAGCGGCTCTCCTGCTCTCAACGATCCGCTACATTGTGTTCCAAGGTGTACGCTGTTCCTCTTATTAACACTTCGCTGCCCTGCAACCCGGTCGGGAATAATAGAAATCGAGGACATCGAGCTCCGTTCTTTAGCGAATGGCGAACTGCGACTTTTAAATCAAATCTTTTCACCATTCGAGTGCAAAGGGTTCAATCTAGACGAGCGATTCCGTCACTCACGCCCACGCGAAAGAAGCTCTCGGCGCCGAACACTGCGAGCCTGTTTTATCGAAACGGAATTGCGAAATGTTAATCGAAAGCATTAATTCCGCGCGCCATAGGCAGGTTTTTCGTCAAACGGCGATCGACATCGAGATACCGCAGCTGGGACTGTCCAGTAATTAGCGAATTCTCGCGATCGGCACGGTAATAAATATTCCACTCACGTGACGTGTCTCATGAAGGAAGAAGAAGCTCGTCGGCGTGGCTGCTGAGCAAACATTAAGATGTTAATGCGATGCGCGCGCAAAAACAACCATTTTTTGAATTTTTTCCGCGCAAGAAGCGGGCGAGGGTAAATTATGAAGGGAAAGGGATCAGGTTTGAAGCGCTTCGATCAAGATAACGAGAAAGAGAGAGAGAGAGAAACCGTGTTCGCGAGCATTGCGTGTCTGTTTAGCCTTATCGCTGACACGTTTCGATACGCAGGACGAACCTGCGATTCTACGATTTATCTGCAATATTTCTTGAATATAATTGCCCTTATCGTTGCACGAGGCTTGTAAGCGCACCTACGAGTCGTGAGGAAGACGTGTTATGATGAGGAAGGACTTAGGTTGATGAACATTGGCATACAAAGCTGGGTTTTATTTTAATTCGCCTTCCTAGACACGAGCGAACTCATTACTGATTTCCTGTTCATTCGGCGATGTTCATAAAAACTCCTTATTCTGATTTCGTTAAGTCGTCTTAAATATTCTTTTTTTAAGACGTCGTTGTTAACACTAAACCTACCACTGCCGGTCAAATGACGGGTTTACGTTTTTATATTATTTTAATAGCGATCAGCTCTCGCTTGCCTTGAGTGACGCGGTCAATTTTTACTCGGTAAATATGTGTTGGCCTTCTCCTGCAGTCCGGCAATAAATCTGAGAAATTGGATTGCGTTAGTTTAGTATGCCTGAAGGGAGAGAATTTTTCCAGATTTTCGAGTGGAGTAATTGCATGGACGAGTGTGCTCGCTCGGCGCGGAGCGCGTTATAGACGAGCGTTATAGCAATTTAATTGAGCGACGCGCCTTAATTGAGATTCCGCGATGCGGATAGAGGCGTGCACGGTGGTCCCTCGTGGCGCCGAAGAATGTCGCGCATTAATATCGGTGCCGGCATTTCCGATTTCGCGGCCCTTCCGGCTCGACAGATCGATCGGAGAGTTCTCTCGATTTAATATCGCCGGAAGCCCCGGTCCGCGGCACCGCACCGGATAGATGACATCTTTACATCAACCAAATAAGCCCTAAATTACGCCCGGATTGGAATAATTCCAACTCTTCTGGAATATGTCCAAACCCACGCGAAGCTTACCCCCCACAGGACCATTCTCGTTAGCAGTTTAAGATCCAAAATAAGAGGTGCAACGCTGTTTTTTTTTAACCACCGAAAGAAGAGCAGAGGACAAAAAAAAGAGCCCGCAACATTATGGCCGGGAGAGTCTAGGACCACGCTCTCTGGTGTCCGAGAACAATATAAACCGCCTTATCTCGGCAATAGAGGAGATCAGGAACGAGGATCGCGGAGACGAAGCACTGGGCTTTCCCGGGGAAAAGCCTGCGTATTGTGGAAATTGCCTCGTGAAATAGAATAAAAAGACAAGCATAGCGACTTCCTGTTTCATCTCTGTTCGAAGGTGTTAAGAAGGTAGATAAGTTGTTTTCGAAAGATCTACGAAGATGAAGAACGTGTCGTGGGAATGCAAATGTTTTCAGCAAATCTAGCAGGATCTGTAGACATCGAGAAATGTACAAAGAGCCGGATCCGCTTGTATCGACTGATCGAAGACCTGCAGACTTGCTGCATACTGGGTTGCAGAAGATTAAGGCATGGAAACCCCGGGGCAAGAAACATCGAACGTTGCATGAATCATTGAGCATGTCCGAGTAAGCAGCCAAGTTGCTCAGCCTAGCTTCCGCCGCACAGATTCTGAAGATTCTGAAGATTCTGAAAATCCTATTCAGCTTTCACTGGAAATTGACTGTACATATTTATTGTACAATTAAAAAATTGAATCCAGGAAGCACGAATTGAGAAGAGGTCCTAAATATTAGAAGAACGAAAATAGTATTTACACTAACTTGAGAGCTTAGCCCAATCGCGTTCTCTTCTAAAGATGAACTCTGGACACCATTTCTGACAACGAAGATCTAGTTTCCAGCACGCTATAATAATATGAATGGTGTTAGGGTAAAGTGCCCAAATATGATATATAAAAATTATTTCCCAAGCTGTATTAATTTTTGAATGAACTTGACCCCAGAATTCTTATAGGAAGAAAAAAAAGAAGCATCCTAAAATAATCAAAAAATAACATCAACAGAAAGTGATTCATATTTGGGCACTTTACCCAATATCTACGGAAGAGGTTCCCAGAAAAAAGTTGGAGCGAAAAACGCGGAAGAGGCAGCGCAGACGGGATCTCCGAACAACACCAAGACGGTCGTGTACGATGCAAGAATCAGTAGAAAGGGCCCAAAACACCTAAGCGACCGATGAAAGACGAATGGCAGCCGCGTTGAAGGCCCATGGGTGCCGCGCGCTAGCCGTGCGGTTCAGGGTGGTCCGGCAACTTTCCGCCGCAGGAATGTAACAACGTAACAGAAATCGTCCCCCTGGTCTAACCCCGTTCCTTTTGCTTTTTGCGCGCGCGCACGAGACTGCTGTCTCGCTATCTCCCTCCCTCTATATCTCTCTCTTTCTCTGATCTCGGTGCCGCCGTTTTCTTCTCATTGTTATTATTATCGATATTATTTTTGGACGGCTGTAGCCTCGTTGGAAGGTGGAGTCGCCCGTATACCGGATAGCAGAGAGCGGAAAGGAGGGCGACCCAGGACGAGGGGGGCCCAGGAGGGGGCGTAAAGGGGGCCCAGCAAGAGAGAGGGATACGTGCGTGTATCGCCATGCATCATCCTTCGTTCGGTCGAGAAAGCAAAGGCCACCGCGGGGTGCGTTACCTTAGCTGCTTTGCCTATGGGCGCCTAAGAGCTCCGCCAGTCTCCTCGGCCGAATACTTTCAGAATCCATCCGGGCAATTTGTACTGAACTAAGCAGAAGATGCTCGGTTGCAGCAAGTTCGAATTATTTTCGGATTTTTTCTCCGGGAAATCATTGCATTGTTTCCGGCGTCGATTCGTGTACACCGGATCATCGCGAAGAGTCACGCGAGTACGAAATTGTTCAACACCGTTTATATTTATGTGGGCCGACGGAATTGAGAGCACCGGCGGCGTGGCGCACTCGTGTTATACTTCGTTGGCCCAGGAAGCAACGCGGTTTTCTGTCAAACAATCCACAATCCGTGTCTCTGCGAAACGGAGCCGCGATCATTCTTACGAACGAATGCGAGCTTGTCACGGGATCGCTCGTGGGGAATGGAAAAACGTGTCGGGAAGAAGGATACTTCGGGCATCGATATAAAGTTTTCTAATACACAAGCAACCTGACGTAAGGTTGTTGCAATAAATACGCCTCCCGTCGTTGGCCGCTCGCTAGCTCGCGACGACGACGACTGCTTGCAACTGCGGTACGTGCTCGTGCATCGCTGATAGGAACGATCGAAATAGTGGAGACAATTAGGAATTCGAACGAACCCGAACGTGCTCGATGTGTCAATTAGAACGACAACGACCAGGCTCTCCCGGTTCTATGTCCTGGCACTGTAATTTCGCGGTCAGTTATGTCGGGAAGGATTAGAAAGCGCGTAAACCAACGTTTCGACATGTCCGTTACCCAATAATTAACTACAGATCCTGTCATTTAGATGCGTTCGCGGTAGATGCAAATTTTATAATGGAGAAATCGGGTGTTTTCTGCGACCGATCACTAAAAGAAGTTTGTGCCCGGGTAATTGGCCGGGAATTAACATAGTTTCGTCGTCGCGACAAATAATCAATGTGATTAACTCCGATACATTCGTAGTAGATGCAAATTGGACAATACAGGGATTAGCAAGTCTCGTAGCGATCATGTTCTTAAGGTGATCGACCAATCATTAAAATACTTATGTCAATAACCGAGTACCTGTTCTTTTTAAAACATCTTGAACGTTTTCGTCGACAAATAAAAAAAATATGCGTGGAAAATCTATTGCTTCATTACCGAATACAATAGCCACCGACCAGAAACGGGCCCTAGGAATTCATGAAGAAATTGCGTAAACGGTTGCATCGACATAATTGACCGATTCGACGGAAGCAACATGGAGGCGAGTGCAGCCGGCCGGTCGTCCATAGACGGTATGGCATCGGTCAGAAAATGAATTCAATTAAGAGTACAAAGAACATCGTCAGAAGCGGTGGCAATAAATCGCGGGCAGAGGCTCGTAGAAGGGCTGTATAGTCGAAGGCAGGCCCTCTCGGCGATCCTCGGGAACGTTTTACACGAGTTCCTTCCGGCTGCGCGCGCGGTCACACACCATCGTGTTCCAGGTTATCGAAACCGTGCGAGCCTATACTTGGAATACAGGAATATAATGCCGGGGCCGACTATAGGGGGTTT
Source organism: Lasioglossum calceatum (assembly GCA_963966675.1). Lineage (NCBI taxonomy): Eukaryota > Metazoa > Arthropoda > Insecta > Hymenoptera > Halictidae > Lasioglossum > Lasioglossum calceatum. The sequence goes on along the minus strand of OZ016543.1, from coordinate 15,492,350 downwards.
GCGAGCTCGCAGCGTGGTACCATCGGAGCACGGGTAATGAGACGGCCCCCGACCAAGAGGAGTTGATATGCCCAAGCGCTGCTGCTGCCTCTATAGTCGTCGTCTATAGTCCTCTCTACAGTCGTCGACCCCCCCTTTTACCATAGACCGAGGAGAGAGAGTATGCCCTATACGTCGACCGCCTAACAAACCCGGCGATCCTCTCGCTTATCGATGCCCGCAACCAGGGACTCTCTTAAGGGCCTCTGTAATTGCGCCTCCGACAACAGCCGAGAAATTATGCAATTGCGTGGAACTGCTCCGCGATATTTACTGCCGGGTGAAATTACGCGCGAAACACGGCTACCTCGCTGGGCCCCCTTTTCGACCGTTTTTGACGGAGGATCACACATGGACTTGGACCTCCTCTTGGGCAGAAGGTCCCCAACTTTTCCACCAGTTTCACCGGAAAGCAGATCTTTCATTCGGAACATCGACTGATACCTGTATCGATTAACAAGGAATGAAAGGAATGCGAAATATCGAATCTAAAGAATGCCAGAGCAGAATAAAAACAGAGTTTGCTACACATACATGTGCGACAAGCTATGAAAGAACGATTGGAATGTAGTTATTCATCGATTCAGAATGCCAATTCATTACCAATTGCCGACATCTTAAAAATGTCAATTATTTCCCGTTCAATGAACGATTTAATCGATCGTTAAGTCAATGGGCTCTGTCAAGACCGGATTGAGACATTCCGAGATTTCTTGCATTTTACTTCGATTTGAAGTATAATCGAGCTGTTGCACCAGATTTTTAAATCACCGTACGGGAATTTATATTCGTAGAAAGCACGGTAAACTTTTTTAATTAGATTCGCACACAGATCAAGATCTACCGGTGGCGTATGAGGTTATTTACGAGTGAAACAAAGTTGCACCGCTCGATCTTAATCGGTTGCACTAGTTCAAACAAATATGTAGTTGTTCGCCGAGTGAAGCATTTTGGTGAAATCTTACGCTCCCGGCGACTATTACTATTCAAATTTAACAAGCATGAAATTAATGCGGCGCGTATAGCACGAAATACTGTTCCCTCGATATTAACATACGTTCGTGAAACATTCAGACCATGTATAACGCGCGTGTAATTCAATTTTCTTCTCCGCTAACGATTAAGCAACCCCGGGATGCGCAGGCGCGGAAGTAATCCGTAGGACGAGCATTATCCATGATCGGGAATGCTCCAAATTTTTGAAGTATTCAAAGAGGACATATCGATATTTGTTTTATCACAGCGAACATTTATTCTGCATGAAGATCCGCGATTACACGCATCAAAATTCACGAGCCTCGAGACAAGTTGACCAAACATGTTTTCATTTGATCAGCAAAAAAGCTCGATACCGTTGAATCTCTGCCGTTCAAACTGCCGATACGCGAACGGCCCGAAATTGCAATTAAATTGCAGGTTTGAGTGGCACCCTTTGCGAATCGCAGGCGGACAGTCGAAGGGCTTGAAAAAATCCGTGAAACCTGTTATGCGGTCGTGCACCGAGAGAGGAGCCGATCGGTGGAGCCGTGTAAGGAAAAAAAAACGAAAAAGTCGGCGAGCGTCTCGCGCGCGTCGCTCGCGAAACCAAGAGGCGTCGACGGAATGCAAAAGTCGTCCGTGGAAGCACCGTTGGACCGTTAGCGGCGCTAATTCGCTTGGGCATCGCCCGGTGAAATTCAACCGAACAACATTCCCCGCTTGTAAATCACGCAACCGTCCGGGGCTTTCCGTGACCGAGCGGCGTATTTTCTCGAAACTCGCATTTTTTTACACGGCCGTTAGCGAATTTTCATAAATTATCCCGGCGATAACGTGGCTCTCCGCTCCGCCCGAAACGGAGGCGGGGGGATTCGCGTAACACCGGAGAGCCAACGGAAATGAAAATCATGCTGACGAACAAGAAGACGCGATTTCGGGTTCGCGTGTAGGTGGAGCGTGCCGCGGAACTGTTCGCGCGCTTCGTCTTCATAAATATTTGATCATCGACAGCTGCTTCCCGCTCCCCAACCATAAGTCATGTTGGGAGAAGATTCTCGAGATATTCTGTCGAGGAGAGCTGCCTCGGATCTACAGATTTTTCAAAATTTCGAAGACATTCTCGAGAATGCAGGAATAAAATTCGATTTACGAATTCGTCTCCATTTCAATGCCACCTCTCGGTCCGTAGAAAGCTCGGGCCGAGATACCGCGATCATTAAACAGCGTGCGGTTGAATTAAATTATCGGTAATCTGTGGATCGATCGTTGCGGCCGATCGGTGGCTCGAAATCGGCGAACGTGACCTCGCACGTGAGACGTGGTCTGGCCGTTGCAGTGGGTCTCATGCTGATATTGCGATCGATCACGAAGGTCCTTCGAGGGGTGCAAGAGAAAAGAAATTGATGTCGGTGTCTCTTTGTAGAGAGAGCGTTCCTCTGCGTATGGATCATAAGACGATCGGTGGATCGCGAGGGAAACCGCACTTTCCTGTGATCTATCCTACTAGCCAGCCAAATTGCCCCGAGGTCGAGAGAGCGAGATCTGATGGATCGCGATCGTTTAGACAGCACGCGACGAGGATCATCTCTGAACAACTCGCTATTATGATAACGTCCTCGCGGTTTCGCAAAACTGGCGAGTTCATCCTCGATCAATTACCGTCCCTATAGCTCGTGTTCGAGCCGCTACTTACAGTATAGTTCGATCGAACGGTGTAATTGATTGCAAGTCGCTCTTTCCGAAGATCGTGTACAGAGATAATCGAGAAACGAAATGCGGAACAGCTGTATCGTTTCTGTGGCATCGGGCATATGGTGTTCGGCCGTGAAATATAAATTACACGATTTAAAATGTCTGTCGCGGTGTGAGAGAGGCGAACGGATTCATTCATTACAGGTGAGACTCGTCGGGCTGAGGTGTTTAATGATATGTTCGACGTGAATTATAGCAGGCATTGAGGATATTAAATATACGGGTCATTCATGCTACCTCGACATGCTCTTTTTACGAGATCGTGTGTTTGTCGTTCTCGCGGCGCAATCTTCTTGAAGCATTCCGATTTGTTCATTTAATAAATTGGGAGTCGGGTGTATTTAATTTTGACTTGCATCTGGGCTTGTGATCCTCTTCATTCATCGATTATACTGTAGAATAAATTAAATTGCTCAGTTTGTACACACTATCTCCAACCCAACAAACACTCGCAACCCTTCCTACAACCCTTAATCACTTGCTCCTCTTAAACGACACACTAACATCCCACCCCGACATGGCCGTCAACTATAAAAAATTAACGGCGTTAGTTCAGAGCGATTTCATCCGACCCGCCCTCCCCTAAATATTCATAGGCTAAATATTCTAATTCCGCGGAGTGAGTCCCAACCCCTGAACTCTCCGGAAGATACTGGGAACCCTTGTCTAAGAAGCCGCGACGATCGGTCGCGCGATCAGGCGAAATAAATTCGTCGTATAAAGGGCGAGCGTTCGCGTAAATAAAAGAGCGACAGGCTAATAAAGTCGGCATCGATTTTAACGAATTTAAGGGGTGGCCCGGCGCGGTCTATGGAACCGTAACACAGCTACACGGCCATTTATCCAGCCCTGTGGCCCGGCGAGCGTGCGCTGGGAGAGCAAGGTCACCTAAATCTCGCCGAGCGAAGTCGCGCACTCAATATTGTGACCGAAGGTGTAACGTATCGCGTTTTACACCTCTTCTTCGTCCCCCCGCTTGTTCTCCTCTCGTTCACCAACGCAACGCTTGGAACGAGACCGTTTTCGTGGCGGTTTCAAGGCGCATCCTGATCGAGCCGCATCCGAGGCGTTGATTTGATGCACGTTTTAGATAGGCGAGGAGGCACCAGACGCGAAGATAACGAGCTGCTAATGTTAAGCTTGAAACTTACGCGCCGGAGAGTATTGAAACTTCTTCTTTCTTTTTTATACCCCCTCCACCAGCCAGGAAGAGAGCCGCGCCTAGTAAGCGCCGGCCCAGGCTTTTCCTCTTTCTCTCTTCCTTTTTCCGAACTAATTATCAGCAGTCTGCGCGCTTCCGTGTCTCGTTACATCTTATCGTAGCCCGTACAACCGCCCCCGCACACCCGTTCCGTCTCTCTTTCTCTCTCTTTCTCTCGCTTGGCCTGATCGTTGTAATATTTTATTTCTCAAAGCACCGTGGAAATTGAATACACCGTCATCACCGTAACGAAATCCTCCTCGGCCATCGTTCGAGGCCTTATGAATATACGGTTTATGAATTTCATTAGCCGATCGACGGATTTTCTTTGTCGGTTCTCTATTTTATTATACACCAACGCTGTGGCTCTGCATTGTGGTGTGTTCGTCGAACAACCCAGTACGATCGCTCTCCTCCGTCGAGTCTTAATGGGCGTAACGAGGACCGTAGGACCGGTAGCTTAACCCCTCCTTCTCTGCTATGCCCTCGGACAGAGGATCTGGCTCGATCCTCTCGAGCTTAGATCGCTAGCGCGCAGATCTTTCCTCTCGAGGAGCTTCTGGCTTTTGATTAACCGATTGCTGCACGCTGATAAGAACAGAAATTGATTCTGCCCGTGGCAATGCGGCCTCAGGGTGAGAACTGTGGCCTTGAGCAATTCCTCTACCGAGGATCCACGTTCCACATCTTCGAAAATTTTGTCATTTTTTCACGAAGGGGCGGGCTGCTCGATTCGCCGATTGATGGGTTGCGATAAGACTCCAGCTTGGGACTTCAAGGTGTTAACTGTGGCCTTGGAGAGGTTCTAGTGGACCCTTTCGTAGCGAACCATGGCCTTGACAAATTTTAATGCCAAAATCTACAACCTAGTTCTTCCTGAAGTATTCTTAAACGAAGAACAGGAGTCTATCTCTTCCTGAAGTCTGTTTTTGCTATTTCTTCAACGGAGGGGAAAGATCGTGTATTTAATGTTACGCTGTCCATCCGTATGATAAGATAGAGCTATAAAATACGTAGCTACACGACCAGAAAAAAAAATGAACACGCGTTAGAGGCGGGATTTAACGACTTGGAACTATCTCTGCGTTCGCGAGAACCGATGCCAGACCTTGGAAGCTCCGAATCTCTGATTAGGAACTGATATGTATGTGGCGTCGTAAAATACAAGGTGCACCGCGATTGCTCCAGAATCGCGGATACTTGACTATCGATCAATACTGACAGACGCATTCCAGTTTCTGGGCTCTTTACATTATCCGCGACGTGACTAGCATTCGTGTAACCGCTGCAAGTCTGAATGACAAACAGGAATTCGGAATTCGAACAATTTTCAAAAAATGTTCGATCAACATCCACTAATTGCTGAGCTACATTTACACAATTCTAATTCGCGTCTAATCTAGGAAAGCAACTTGTAGTATTAAAGAATTGCTGTGAAGAATTTTTATATATATATATATATATATCGTTCCGAGCTGACGAAACACCAGTTTCGAGATGCAAAAATCGCTTCCGGGAACGCGTCGGGACGTTCGCCGAGACAACTCGTCCATCAGCGAGGGGTTAAGTACATGTGCGCGTAGTGGGTCGGTTATTTTGCAGATTTAGTGGGCACACAAGGGTCGGCGCGTGCTGATAATGCTGCCTCAGCCCCCGGCCCTCGAACTCGCCGGGGAAAACAGGTCGTAGCCCTCCCGGGGAAGTGATTTTTCCAAATTCCGCGGCAAATTAGTCCCCTAGCCTCCCAGCAGTTAATACTTTGGCCCCTCTGGCGTTTACAACATAATCTCGATCGAAAAACCAAACTGCCACCTCACATATGACCAACTTGCTTCTTTAACAATGGACATTATCGAGGATGATTGTGATACGAGATTCGCAGTGCATAATCCAGCCGCGACGATCCGCTCCGTGACGCTAGACAGCGTACGCCCGACCCACGCATCCTCTATTTCCGATAATTAGTATATTTAATCGAGCCAGCGGACTATGAGAAGTTGGGAGCGCGCATCGCTCATTTTCCGGTGGTCGTCTCGCCAGCGCTCGTTTCCCTTGTTTATTTTCGTCGGCGCGAGAGGGCTTACATAAAAATTTCAAACGCAATCCTCAGTTGCGCGCCGCGTAGAGCGCCGCGCACCGAAGTTCGCGCGGAGGTACAATTATGCAAAAATCGAGCGTATTCCCCGTCAGATTAAGGGGTAGGTTTAACCACACCTGCTCGCGGAGCCAGACATACGATTAAATCCATGGGCATGGATAATGAGATGCGTGTTCGACTTTAAGTGGTGCAGCCACGAGTGAGGAACCTCCCGGCAACCGGTCCCTCTTCTACTAGAGGCTGAGCTTCTCCGCGCTCCACTCCCCGCTGCTTGTTGATCTCGTGCTCGCGCGACCAAAGCCGAGCTAACGCGGAGAGGAAAAACCACCGCGAAAATATGCTTGCCGACGATCGATCTGGTCACGAAATTTCGTCCGCATTAGGGCCGAGCTCGACCTTAATGGCCTGTTATTTCCGTTTAACGCTAAGTACGCCGCCGACGATATACAAGCGGCGACGCTTCTTTAAAGTACGCTACAGCGACCCCATGCGCCTGCCTTTTAACCCCCGTGTGACGAGGTCACTACCCCACCGGAGCTGTTGTTCTGTTTATTTATTCATCCCGGCGTGTTTATCCCCTCCGCTCGGCCGACGTTCGCCTAAACGCAGACCTCCGTCTTTCGTCTCACTTTGTTTATGGACAGTGATCTATAATAAGATTTTCATTCTGCATCAGTGGATATACGAAATTGATGTAACAAGAATTTTTTCATTTTCAGAATTGTATCGTACTGAACATTCACAAGCCTGGACAAATAAATATGCAACACTCGCGGAAAGGATAAGAAGAATCAGGAAAAATCGACTCGTGTGCGGTTTCGATCGAAGAAATATGGGTCCGAATGATTATCCGTTCTTTGCGCGATTCACGAAGAAACCCAGAGAAATCCGAAGGACGCGAGTAGTTGAAACTTAACGACGGGCACCGACGAAAAAAGAAGAGCAGCAGTCTCGGGTAGCGTTGCGGTCGACGTCTGCGGTCGAGGAGCCGGGGTCCTGCGGCCCCCATGGGCCCTATGGGCCAACGGAGAGAAAGGGTCGCGCGTTCCAGCGATGGAAGGGGAACGCCAGTGATGGACGGACTCCACGCCACGGGATGGCTCGGACGCGCCAATAACTTCCCGAGAACGAAAATGGCATTCCCGGCCCTTCTTCCGCTCGGTAATAACGTCATTCTAATATTCCACATATTTTCGCACTGTCAAAACTGTCTTCAAATATCCTTTCCAAAAATCGTTCTAACAATTGAAAACACCCGTCCACAAAAATTTTAAGTCCTCGCAGAACATCCTGTACCCGTGACTCCCACTCCCCAAACTGGTCCCAACAGCCTGGCGTGGCCGTATACCCACGGAGTAAATCCATGGGGTGGGGAGTCAAAGGCCTGCCTCGTTCTGCGGCTCTAAAAAACGGTTTCCCATGGCTGAACTTTGCACTCTCGAGCCGACGATAGAACGTGACCGTCCCATATCCTTGATAATTAGTGCGGCCGGACTTAGCAAAGATCTTGGAAAAAATTGATTAATTTATCGGCAGGGTCCATTCCGCAAGGAGACAACGGTGTTCTTCGTGGTTTCCCGCGGCGACCTTGCCGCGGCAAATGATATAACTCCAATAATTTGTCCCGTCAAAAGAAGGAACGAGGTATATAATGGGGATCGTGACCCGATGTAACGCGATACGTAGCTGGTTGCAATGTTCGCCGTGTACCCGTGTATCCTCGCGCCGATGCAGCTGCATTAGATGCACGTCCACGCGTTTCGCAACCCGGCGTCTTCCGATTGTTCCGCTGAACTTTTATACGTCGCGAAAACTTGCACAATGTCTGCGGGATTTGTGGGCAGAACAATGATCCCGTTCTGCTTCTGTTCGAACGCCGACAGGACGACTATTTTGGTGCTAGATCAGCACTGGCGGATGTGCGAAAATTCATTATTCAGAGAAAGTCGCGGGGGATGAATAAAAGATTAGAACTCGGCCGTGAACGTATGCTTCTTCGTGGGGATGAATTTTTCGTTTAGCAAATTCCTTTCCAATTCCTACAAAAATAAATAAATTCCTTTCAATTCTTACGAGTGATATTTTCCCGCAACGAAGAAGTTAATTTGAAGGTTCCTCACACTGTTAAGGGATTCACTAAAATAAACTGTAGAGATTACACTAATTTCGGACGATGGGAAAATTAGAAACGCGTGTTTCAAAGTTGCTGCACTTGAACAGAGGCGATCGTTGTCGCACGACAAGACATCGGCCACCACTCCGGGCCAATAAAAGAGCAAATAAAAGGTGGCTTTATTAGCATACGATTGGCACCGTCCATCTTAATGCCCCTCGGGACCTGCGGGCCCCTTTCCCGTTCCGCGCATCTTTGTCCCCCATGCGCGTATCTTCCAGCAATGTTTATGCCCGTGTTTCGCCGATGTATCGGGCTGTAAACGCGCACGCGCCTTCCTCCGACCGAAATCTCCAAGTCTTCCTGTCGATTTCACTTTCTTCCGGCCCGATTTACTCGATCGTCCCTAAGAAAGTGGAGTGGGGCTCTCTGCTCCAATGTTGAACCACGGGAAAAATTATTAACCTAATCGTCGACACTCGATTTTGAAACATGGATTGTTGTAACCTCGTTAAACTAACCAATAATATTGCAATTTGGCTAAAATTCTCTCAAGCCTACATTCAGAACGTTCCTCGGAGGATTCCCAGCAAATCTTCTCAGCTGAATAAAACAACAGCGAAGCGCAGCAGAGTGCACCACGACCAACAGGAACCGTATCCGACAGAAAAAGGCGACTTCAAAAATCCACATGACACGCGAAGCTCGGCACGTCCATAATTACGGGAATGTATTATGGTAATGGTTCAGCCGTCGATCGGAATCACCGCAGATAAAGAAAGAAGGAAGACAAGTAATTAGTTCCATCACAGACGTTCATCCGACGCACACCGAATCTGTTCGAGAAGGTTGCAATTGCTGTTGCAAACAGACTTCGCCATGCGAAGATTTTACACAAAGCTTCGGCAAATTACCGGCATACAGTTCCGCATCACGAGACTCCATTGTCGAGAAGCTTTCCAGAGGTATTCCCCGTAAAAATCGAAAATACCGCATTTTCATGGGTGAAAAACGGCGCTCGATTTGGTCAAGGCGTTGCAGAGGGCTCGTCGGAAACGTCCTCGGAGGAAAGCGAGCTCCCCGACGATCGAACGTATTATTATTGCTTGGGCAGTTTATCGTAATGATCGTCATTATTGTCATCGAGAGTGTTGCTAGGACGTTCCTTTACGGTAACAAGTTTAGCCGAGCCTCCAACCGAGACGAGATCTCGAAGGATCTCGAGAGAGCAGACGTTGCCCCGGGCCGCGTCATCATTATTCAATAATCGCGCGCTCCTCTTCGTTTTTAACCGGTCCCCCGGTATTGTCGGGCTTCTCCGTGCAAAATCTCACTCACAGACACTTCGACCAGTCCCGCAAAAATTAATCCCGCAATTATTAACCCTCTGTTAATTTTTCTTATTAATCATTCTATATGAAATTTTCAAGTTGACTAGCACGCAGAAAAACTGAATCTCCCCGCAAAGTGTTAAGCCTCGCTATTGTCGAAATAAATTGTGGAACCATCATCTGGAGAGCGCACTAAATTCCCAAAAATTAGGATTCGCGCGAGCTCGGAGGATTTACCGGCCGCAGTCTGTTCGCTGTTCTAAGTCGCATTAGGATCTCCGACCATAGTCCACCGTTTGCCCAGCCCTTGAAGAAACCGAGTAAGGTGTGGGTAGCCTCTCCCAGTGTCCTTGAGTGGCTAGTTGATCTTGCGTCGGCTATACCGTGGAAAGTTTAACCGTCTTAGCGTCGTAAACCAGCGCCGAGTCAAAATGGAGAACAGTTCTCTCGGCCGAGTCTGTATTTGTCTTTCGACGACTCGGCGAGTGCGAATTCCACGAGCTATGGCGATTGGAAACTGTTCGAGGGACAAGACTAACTGATCACCGGAAGCTGATAAATCCGGGAAACGTCTGCCGCGAATCTGCGATTAAAATGTAGACGCGCGAGTATGATGGAGGGAAACACGGAGGAATGTCGGCGACGGTGCAATTATTTCGCAGCGTGTGCAACGAGTGTGTTTCGCGATAATGTTCCGGCGTGTGTTGTGCCGAGGCTCGTTCGGCGAGATGTCGCGGGAAAGAAGTGCGTCGGCGGAGTTATTAAGCCAGATAATAATCGATACGAAGCCGAGAAGCTTTTTACAAAATCGTTGCACCTCGAGATGCTATCCCGGCGCCGAGCATTATCATAATAGAAACGCTATTAGCGTCGAAGATCGACGCCAGCGATACGCGGGACCGAAGTTGATCTACTTCGTTGTTTCAATAATCATTTCGATTTTCCGCGAGAAACATTTATTATCGCCAGGACCATTGAACGCAGCTCGATTAGATAGAAGTGGATTGATTAGATGGATGTGGATGGTGTGCCTTGTTTTTTTTTTTTGCATCACACCTCCAGGAAGAGGCGCAGATGCTAATTCACCCTCTCTTCCGCTCTGCATTCTTCATTAACCGTACGCCTCACCCTCCCTTTTCTTGTTGCGATTTCCATAGTCTCGTGCGAATATAATGCATTAAGATAATTATAATCGACTATTAATTTAGGGCTACTTAGCTCGAGATCCGGCCGATTGCGACGGATCGCCGCGTACGCTACCGACGAGACCGTTTCAAGGAGATAATTGTTAATGAAACTGGACAGTTATGGCTCCTTTCTTTCCTAACAGTGATTAATCTCGGTCCATAAAGCGGTGTTCAACAAGCCCGTGTGCTCTATTCTTAGAGGAAATCGCTGTTTGCTGACTAGTTGTCGGAGAAATTCTATGGGGGGTGACGGTGACCTTGCGTTCAGGAATATAAAATGGCTGTACGAGCTCCTCATCTTCGCTATTCTACTCTTGTTAACAGAATATTGATATTTTCTGGTTTCCTGAATTTTACAATCTCTCCAGTCGGTTCTGAATCCGCGCCGTTACGAAGGAGTCAGCTATGCAACGTCTGATAGAGTTCTCCTTTCCTGTCGGTGCTATGACCACAAAGAACAATGTTCTACTCAACTCCACTTTCTTGCAATTTCCATAAACATCCGCAACATGGTGATTACGCGTCAGGCATATATGCTTACAGCAGTTACTTCCATTAAATCATCCTTACATATAATGTTGCATGAAGAAGTTCTCATTACACCGATAAAATCAGGAAACGAGAAAATGGCGTATGTATCTCAATTTCGAGAACAATGGACTCCGCGTTTAGACTGGCATGAAATTGTAACCTGAACTGACGTGCTGAACGGCGCTGATAAAAATTCGAAATTCTATGCAACTGCAATTCATCAAATTCTGTCTGAAATTTCCATGAATTTCTTAACTCATTAATATTGAATATCAAATTATTCGAACATATCTGCACCGCATAACGCCGTGTAAAACTGCAGACCAGCTGCAACGAAACAGAAGAAGTTTCGGAATCTCAGAGGATTGGAAGAAAACGTTCGGCCTGCACAAAGCAGCGCCGTTTAATAATTGCATAAATTATGGACATAATTCTATCCCACGAATCCCGACGTTCCGTTTTCGGTGCATCCTCAGAGTCGAGGAATTCGAAAAACAGAGAATTCCATGGTGTTTATTTTTACGGGGCCTCTAGCGGCGGAGGATCCTCACGAGGTAGTCTCTCGCGATCCACGGCTATTCCTCCTCCTAGGATGAAGAAGAGCCACTGTCGGCAGTTTGTCCTGTCTTCCGCCACGCACTCTTTATTACCCAGTTCTCGCGGCCAGCACCCGCGCGATCCTCTACAAGTTCAACACATTTAGGGGGTTATCGTATTATGTCGAGTCACGAACTCGTTATAGCACGGCAAGACGGATCGGCGCTATAAAACCACTTGGTTTCAGTTTAACCAAAGGGTGCGCGATATAACTGGTTTACATTTCGCCGCCTTTCTCGCGGTCTGCCCCCCACCCCTTTTCTCTCCCACACCGTCCCTTGTTAACTCTCTTCTACACGGTTTCTGCCGCCACGATGATGTTGCACGGCGAAATTTTTTACGGGAAATCACGGCGAAGCGAGTCTCTGGGAGGCCAGATACGATCAACATTGCCGGGGGTCCACGAAGTCGGGAGGGTACCCGAAGTTGCTGAGGATAGAGCCTGCGAGAACTTGCTGGTTCGAACTATTCCGAAGAATGAAATCGGGAGAACGAATTAATTTTCAGAGAACTTTGCAGCTTTGAATAATGATAATATAAGAAGTCTAACTAGACGAAAGAAATTGCCTTGAACTCCTTTAGAGGCTGGACGGGCCAAAAGCCGAAAAATTCGCAACAAGAACAGGACGCTGCCAGTTAATACGAAAATAATGGAGCCGAGTGGGCAGTCGTTCAGAGAAAGCTGATCACACGTTGCGCCAACATATTTCGCCTCTATAATCAATCGAAAAAGGTGCATCGCTCTCGGTGCATCGAGAGTCGCGCGTTTAAAAACAAGTGCACGTACACAAACGCAGACGCGCGCGCACGCACACACACCGATGTACTACAGTCCTGAACAACTATGTAACAACCTCTCCTGCGGATGCATTAGCATACCAGGGTCTCCAACGGCGAGCATTACGGTCCCCGACATTAAGCATCGGCGGAATCGAATGGTACATTGAATGAAGAAAACACGAGGTCGGAATGAAAGCGACGGGGGCAATTTTCGGGGCGGGGGCGGGGGATGGGGAGGCGAGAGAGAGAGAGATAGAGCCAACCAGCACGCGGCAAGTCCCTCCTCGAAACCGGCACTTTCGTTTCACGCAAATTTCAGAGTTTCGCGAGAGCAAATTGCGGGGGGCTGTCGGGGTTCGGAGCGGAACGCGGCGATAGGCGGCGCGCGGATTTTCGAAGCGGCTCTTTCCGCCGCGAGGAGGATCGGCCATCGAGAGATCGTAACCAGTTGTGACCCACGTGCTCGTTATCACAGTGACGATATCGGCGTCGACGACGCGAAGCAACAGAGAGAAAGATGCACGAACGCGTGCGCGAATGAAAAACTCGCGGACGTGGGAGAAACTGCAACGTGGTGTTCCGCGCGCGGCTGAGGAACTGCATTGGCTGAATTCGGGCCGATAACATGTAATGCTGCATAGTCATAGTGGAAACGTCAGAACAATTTTCTAAAAAGTCACAACAGCTTGTCTAAAACTTCAGATCGGACCAAAAGTCAAGTAGGAATGTCATGGTCGGGGAAGTCGTCCATCAACGCCCAAGCAACCACATCGGAAGGAGCATTATGTAGAGAAACGTTCAGGAAACCACAATTCTTGTGCGCGGAGGGTTGGCTGGCGAAGAAAATAGCGAAGAGGAGTTCAGTAGCGGCAAGGAGACCATCATACGAGATCGATCGAGATTGTTATCTCGATCGGTAGAGCAGCGATCGACGAAGGTTGTGGTTTGATCGTCGGCCGACGGGAAACGTCCGCGGGTAGGCTGTGTATCTCTCTAGCGCGTGTAATCGCGCAACGAGGAGAACACCGAGACGCAATTACGGAAATTGAACGAGGCCTGATGCGAGGTTAATCAATAAGTGGCGACTCGTTGAGGGAATGTCACGATCCGTCAGAGGGGATTTCGTTATTCACCTTCGGGCACCACTGGTTTCCCTCTTTTCCAATCGAGATACCGTTCGCTCTCTACACACCACCGAGAGGAAATTGTTACTTGGGCTGGAGGATGCCGCTAGGTGTTTTTCAAGTCTTGTAGGGAACGCAGCGTAGAGATTGTCTACTCGACAAAGACGTGTTTCGGAACGGAGACCACCCAGTTTCTTGCGTAACAATATTCACTATGGGAACCGGCAATTCAAATAAGCTTGTTCTCGTTAGAATTGTACAAATTTTAAATTATTAGGTGCTTTGGTTCCCATACTTGTTTACTTTCTGCATTAGAATTTCTTCTGTGCTTGTCGATGGAGTCAGTCGTCGTAAATCTACCTCGTAATGTTTTAACGATTCGTTGAACACGTTCGCTGTCACCATATTTCCCTCCTTATCTTCTTCGTTAAAATGTTTTATTACTTAATTGCAACACGCCTGCGCCTCCTTCACAAAATGAATTCAATCTGTCGTGGAGTCTTTCGTACGTGTTAAGTATACCGAAAAGCACAGAAAAATATTTTATTGAATTTGAATTTGAATGAATATGCTCATTACAGATTATTTTCCAGAAATGGCAAAGTAAAAATTGGAAGCAAGGGAGCTCGCGTGTGTTGCACGAAGTTACAAGTTTCAAGAACAGGGATCAATAATGTAGCAATTTTCAAGGCTCGACGAGGACCCGGCGAGCGTCAAACGGCGAATAGTATGCACCGATTATCTTCAGGTTCGCGAACGCTTCCGGTACACGTTCTGTACGCGCATGTGACCAACGGCACACGCTTCCGACTGCACTCCGTCAGGATGCCGACGTAAATCCTTCGGTGGGCGGGGCGTGGACGCGTTTGCGTTCATGCCGACCAAGAATAGCCCGTGCAAAGTGTATCGGAGCCACCTCCGATTACGATCGGGCTGATATCATCCTCCGACGATGCGATCTTTCCCGGAAACTTATTGGCAGAAACAGGACACTTCGGCCAACTCGAAATTCAATATCCCTTCTGTCCCTCGCTCCTGCATTCTCCACACTCCCACATTGTTGTTCACTGGGTCCCTTGCGATGGAGTAGCTTATGTGGACACTCAACACTCACTATTTTCATTAAGCCTCCCATCAAACAGATCCATCCTACAGTTCTAGGATCACCGATTCTTCCCCACTGATACCAATCCTCAAAGACAAACACCTCGAAAATCCTCGATGACGCGCTGCCAAATTGTCTGAGGCGATCAAGAACGTGTCGTGGGGTAGCTCCAGCATGGCGGGATCGTGCGGAATGTATGCACCGAATTTGTCAGCGTAATAAAAATCGACGAGCAGCGAGATCTAACCCGAGATAAAGCAGGATTTACGGTGGCGGCGCGTGATCGTGGTCGAAGAAAGAGACGACTCTCGGAGGAGAGACGAGATATCGACGACGGATTCAGCTCGACTGGCCAGCAGGCACCGACGAAACCCGGAAGAGACCAACGAGAGGGCCCATGGAGTTTTGGTGGCCAGGCCCGAAAGAAGGTAAAAGTAACAGTTATGTTCATTGTCGCGCCGCACCGCCCCGACCCGGACGTTTTATGACTGTTCGTTCGCCCCGGTAAAAAAAAGAAGGAATAACGGTACAGGCCGACTCGCCACGCTTTACGGTCGCTATACAAGTCCTGTTTATTGGATTTCGGTAACGCCAGAGACCGTATCAGCGCGCCTAACCGAGGGCTTAGCACCCAGGGATAGCCGATGGACTACTCCGAAGGCAAAAGTGTCCTGTGTATTCGTCGACGGACGTGACTGCGCGACCGTTTGCCAGTTTTATTGCCGACCCAGGCAAATTACGACGCTATTCTATACCTTGGCCCTTTTTCCGCGTTTTATCTCGCCCTTCCTCTGCCCCAACTCGCCTAATAGACCCCGAGTCAAGGCAGAATGTTTTAAATTTTCGTTAGGCTTTATGGCCCTCGTAAACGCTGCTCTAGAAAATATTCGGATCGTTTGGTTCGATTGCTTCATGGCGTAAGCGAGTCTTCGGGATCTGATTTACGTTAGAGGTGTACTAAAAAAAATATCTAGCTGCAAAATTTTTTTAATTGATTTTTAAGTACACGAACTAGCCAAAATCGATTGGAAATTATAAAAATCCTGTTCAGCTTCGACAATGATAGTCAACATTTTTCCTGAAATTATTCTGAATGCTTTGATAAACTGTCCTTCGATATTAACGATACACCTGGTGCACAGATAAATTTAGGAGATGAATTTCATTTTAAAGCTGAGGCATCTAATAAAAATTGTTGGCACAATTTAATGGCAGAGAGTGAAGCGTGGACATTATTTTGAATCGTAAAGCGTGTAACATTTTCTGCGTCGGGTCAATATTTCAGCGTAATTGGACTACATCGGCCAGTTCGAAAGTAGGTCGAACGTAGGGTAATGAAGGCTGCAGAATTGTAAATTAAGTGGACATTTTTCGCTTGCTTCCAGGGAGGGTTACAAGGCCGTAAAATCGTCGACCCTCTATCCTATCATTCCGGGTGTGACTGTACTCGCATTAATGCCAGATTAACCCCTTGACAACGACCATCCCCCTGACACTCGTAGGAACAGCATATTTTTCGCGACTTGTACCGCACGGGATCTTCATTTTTTAAGGTAACAGTTGTTTTATATGGTCAACCTGCCACCTAATCTTCCACCTAATAAGTACAATACAAACATATGGAGGATCGAGTCGAAGTAATAGCTAATGGCTGTACCAGTTTAATCACGTGCATGTTAACATATCGCTTTCTAATAAATTGAACTACTCGGCTAACTGGACTTTTTTGCTCCCCGGTGTCCGACAATGGAAGTTACAGGTAGGCGACCGCCACAGGGTGTCCCGTAGTTTCTATTTCCAGCCCGAACCAAGTGAAAAAAGTTATTTTCGAAAGATGCTAGAGCCTTAAAGCACCTAAAAGAGTCCCCAGGCACAGATGAAAAATTTTAAAATCGTGACCCTTACATTTTCCTTCGCAATTGCGACCAACAAATTGAAGAAAGAATTATTCACACATTCGCTAGTGAACTAATTCTTCAAATGTTGAAAGAGTATTCGTTTTCAAACGGTGTACGAATACTTTGTACACACACTGTAGTTATTCCTCGTGTTCGACAGGGTTCGATGCTTGTCGATTATGAAACGGCGAGTACGTAATTAATCACGGAGGATCGTCCTAAGCCGGCCGAACCAGTCGAGAAGTTTAACCAGATCGCCGTGAACGAGGCGATCGTCTCCGGAAACGAGATTTCCTTCGGCAGCGGGGTTCGATCTATATTATAAAAGTAAATACGTCGGCTAAGGTCGGCGCGCTCGGAGAGTACGTGTGTGTGTGTCTATGTGCTCCGGTATAAAGCTCGCGGTGTGCAATATATAATATGCGGTCAGACGCGAGACTACTTTTAACCGCGGCCGTAAATCAACAACCGACCGACTGCGTGTGCATTCCTAGAGAAAACCTGCCCCGGGTAGAAAAATAGCCGCGGCCGCGGCCGCACTCGAGAGATCTCGCCGCTTCTAATGAACGCTCCGGCCTCTCTTGGCTTCGGCTGCTCACTCGGTTCGCAAAACGAGAAACCACGACCGATTATATTCCTGTACAGGCCGGCTCTCCGACTTCCGTCAACGCTTCGTCTGTACACGATCGCTCGTTTGAACGCCGGGAGATCTCGAAACGATCGGTTGTCGAGAGCTGACTAGTGGAACGAGAAAGAGAAAACTCTTTTTCTCGAGTAACACCGGGAACGACCATTATGGAGATATTTTGGAAAGCCACCGATGTTCTGGGAAAACGATGTAGAAGAGGTGGGTTGGCGTAATTCTCGCGAAAAATTGGCTCCGGGAAAATGTCCCTTCCAGGATTATTTAATCAATCATTGAAATAAAGCTTCCGTTTCCTACTTCAATAACATCAGTCGTCGGACTGAACCGTGCAAGCGATTATCCATTGTTATATATCGTACAGAATTATTTGTAATTCTAGTTGGGTATAAATGTATTTCCGAGCGAGTTCTAAGCGGTTCGTCCATTTTCTACGGAAACCACGTTAACCGGTAACAATCTAACGAGAAGAAAGATTTTATTAGAAACCAGAGTGGTGTAAGGGCCCTGAGAACGACTTCGAGGGTCTCTCAAGCGACCCGAGCCTTGGGCTACAGTCCAATTAACCCATATATATCCCCCCACTGCCGAGGAAAATGAAATCGAGCTGGTTTGATCGATTCTTTCTGCGATTTGCGTCGCGAGTTGGCTTCTCGAGACGAACTTCTACAATCGAAGGCTGTCCGACTGGAGTAATCAATATCTTCGACGAACCCGTAGACAGAAAGGGGTTAGATAGGAGATAATATTGGAATTAGGAAAGATTTTTAAATCAAAGAAATAGACCCTGGGGGGATGCTGTGGGAGAAGACGGGTTAAAAAAAATTTTTGAAAGACAGAACGGGGTACCTTACACTACTGAAACAAAATTAAAGGAAGTAAGAAAATCGTGGAAGGGGGATCGGATACGAATCGCGTTAAAAATCGCAGCCGGGAGCGACGTTTGTCACGCTGGCCGTAAATTTCTGGCGCTAATGGTGCACAACAAACGCTTGTCCGTAGCTGGTCTCGTAATGTCCGTTCACGCCGGCCTAATATCGTCGGTGGCGTTTAATAAATACGTCGGTCGGGTAATACGTCATAACTTTTCCACGCGTCGCGATCTCGTGCACGCGCGCGACAACACCGGCAGAAAGAGAGAAGACCGAGAGGAAGAGAGAGAGTAAAAGGGAGGCTGAAAGAGAGGAGAGATCGAGCACCTAGCCGGAGCGCACACGAGCGGACGAGTGTATTAAACGCGCGGCGGGCACGCACGTACCGCGATGTATCACGTTGATATTCGTCGAACGGTTACCAAGCGTAATGTCACTGAGTTATATGGTTCTTAACCGAGACTCTTAATCGCTGGATAATGTTGTCGATTCCTTTCTCTCTCTTTCTCTCTCTCCCGTTTCCATCGCAGAGCTCCACCCCCTCTATCGACGCCGTGGGTGCACGCAGTGCCAGTACACGCATACCGATAAAACGAACGCGTAGTCGCGCGCGCACGTGACGAATGCGTAATTCCGCCACGGACGAATGATCGTCGTACGTTTTTAGTGGCACAAAAAGGACGCCAAGATTAGAACTCGCACCCGCCACCCCGCCCCGCTCCCCTCCCGCATCCCCGGACCCTGTTGTCCGGCGCCATACACAAGCCGCGTGGAAATTATTCAACGAGCATGTGAGTGCAGTGTCGATGCCGTTGCGTGATTCACGCATCTGGAATCCGATGGCGCTTCCAGAAAATTAATTAAATCTTGCCGTGCCGCCGACCGATTTCGCAAGTCTTTCTGGCCTACTTGTTAAGGCTAGGGGTGTGCGTCAGTCCTGTTGCGGAAATTCTCCTTCAGTCCACTTGTCGTCGCAAATCATCGATGCTACGATTACTTTCAAGTTGACAATCATTTCCACTTTCAGTCATTTTTAAACATTTTCTTTTGGAGTTGGGAATATTTGAAACTGCCCCACCGAGTTGTTTCAGCGAAACGGAAGTACAAACTGATAGCTGCTAATCGTCGCTTACAATAGCCTTCTCGAACCGATAACATTAGGAGAGACTTGAATGTTCTACACGACTCTTATCTCGTCAAAATAGGCTACAACTTACAAGGGAACACAAGTCAGGCAAGTCAGCCAAGTCACACAAGTCGACTTTGATAAAAGACAGCTTCTAAAGCTATTTAACCGACGAGATACCCCTTGGAAAAATATTCGACACGTGCGTCTCTTTTTTATTAGCGTTCGTTCACATTGAGGAGGCAGAAACACCCCCCAAAAAGAAGAGGATGTAAACTATAATGTTTGAGACGTATTAATAATTTTAATAGGTTGTAATGAGGAATTTAGTAGGACAGGAAAACTCCAGAAGAAAGGATGAACGATCCCCACCAGCTCCAAGCAGCAGACTCGATGTTACTCGACTCTACATCAAGAATTTAAACTTTTCGGTGTATTGTCTGGCCCAGTGTCTTTGTCTTGGCACCGACCATAGTCAGCCGAGTAGAATGCTGTGTCCTGTGTAGCAGCGAGTCATTCTTTTTCTGCGTTGGCTACCGTAGACCGCAGAGGACGTTCCGGCAACGCTTCCGCGGGCATTCATCGCGGATGATGAACGACAAACGAGACGTCGAGCGGCTCTCTCTATTAACGCTCGAACAACAAGCGATTAATATGGCCGGCGGGTAATAACGGTTTGTGTGTGCGCGGCCCGCGGTCCCACTCTCTGTTGGTTGGTCGGCTGTTGGTCGGGCCCTCTTAAAAGTTCCCGGATAGAATCGTACATCATCGACGCGTACGACGTCGAAAGAGGCGTCGTGAAATTAAGAAATTTTCGTTCCGCGGCGAACCGAGGCTGGTTGGCTAGCTAGCTGTACGTATAAGAGCGAAGATAGCTAGGCTCTTTCTGTGGCACGTTGCGAGAGCTCCGCGCGAGAGCAACGACGATCGAGCGATTATTTTAAAAGGTCAAGAGGTTTCTGGTGGATGAGTTATGCCCGTCGTCCTTTCCCACCCGCGTCGGCGGTCAATAGCCACGAAATAAATGGGTACGCAAAACGTTTCGATTCAGTTCTCGCATGGAACGGTGACTTATGCACGCGGCGTTCCAACGACCTGCGTGAAATCGACCAAACGAAGGAAAAGGAACCGCGAACGCGTCCAGAGAAAACATAAGTACCGATCCATGTGAATCCCGCTCGATCTCCTCGAAAGCCAAAATCATAATTTATTCGAAAATATTCGAAAAAATCTCACTAACTCAATGCAATGTTTCTTGCAGAAAATCATCGACGACGAAGAAGTAACTTGTTGCAGCTATGAAATTGAATGACACTGTAAGGGGTTAATTACTCGTGATTGCGAAACCCCATTGGCCAACTGCCTCTCCTAGGCCCCCATGCCTGAACTAACCAGGTAGATCATCGCTCCCCACCAAGTACCCGCCCTCCGAAGCCCGCAGATGATCCGAATGACGAGCGGCTGGCCCTCCGCAAGGTTGAAAGTGTGGCTCTCGTGACTCAGAATCTGTTGAACGGCCTTGTACCCGAAGGAGGCAGATTCTTCGGCGCGCAAGACGGTCGTCGCCGGTTTTTCAAGCTGTTACAGCAGAGCTCCGTTACGCTCGTATGTTCTTCGACGTTATTACATCTGCCCCGCCCCTTCCGCGGGCAGCGCATTACACGTATTCGCGTACGGCCGTAATAATCTCGCCAGCAGATAAACAAATAAACGAGCACGGATCGACGAGAGCGTGTGCTGGCCTCCTCTGTGCCACGCGTCCCGATCAATCCGTCTTTCTCTCCCTCTGTTCTCTCTTCGGTTTAGCGTGGCGATAAAGTGTATCGGTGTCACTGGCAATTAGCCGGCCGCTCGATATTCATAACGTTTTTACCGGATCGCTGGAACCTGACCGGAATGAAGAAGAAAGCGGTCGAAGGAGGCGGTGGTGGTAGCTCGGCCGAGCATTGTGTGTCAGTGAGAGAGCATTGTGGCAGTGCCGGGTCGCAGTCAGTGGTGGCAGGTGCTGTACGTAATGGCCGGCCCCCGTCCGGCCAGACACACAGTGTGCGTTGTGGGCAGGTTCGCCGAAAGAGAGGCAAAAAGAACAGGGGAAAGAAGCGGGCCGTGTTGCGCGCGGTTGAGTTACGAACGTCCGTGTCTATTTGCAGTGGCAACGGCGGCTGATTACATCGTCGCGTATTAATTGAATACGGGCCACGGCTACGCGCGTCGCGCAGATGGCGCCAGAACGTGGCAAAGAACTCTTTCTCGCTCTCTCTTCGTCGAAGAGAACGATGATGATGCGAAGAAACGGATCGAATATTCTCTCTCGGACTCTCCTCTTCTTCTCTCTTTCGGTAGGACGGTTCTCGTCAGCAGCGTACTCCCTTTCTCCCGGGGTCTGGTTGATGGAAACGGTGCGATACGGCCGGCGATCATCGATTTCAACGAGTTCCACGTAGAACGGCGAGGCATCGCGTCGAATCCCTAAGTAACGCCGCGATGGAAGATCGATGGAACGAAGAAACGTTTAGCCAACGCGATGGAAATTGTTTGGTTTTATCGTGGGAGCTGCGCTGACGAGCCCGTGGACACGCGTCTCCTGATGAATGTTTAATGGCCGGCTAATTAAACGTCCTCCCTTTGACTTATTCAACCAATGCCCTTCGATATATAGAACCTTTTTCATTCTCTTCCATCAGTTCTCTCTCTCCGTCTCTCGTTCATCCTCGTTCTTTTTCGTTTTACTCGAGACCGGCCTCCGGATTCCCGGCGTGCTGTACCCAGAGCTACATCTTCATCTCCCGAGCGCTTCTCTCGCCAAAGAGGGAGAGAGGTGGAGATAGAAAGAGAGCATTCCCGCAAAAACGTGAGCAGGAACACTTTTCGATTCAATTATTTTGCCTTGTATCCCATCGTTGCTCACGGGCACGGGCGTACGTATCCTTTGTCTGCCGGTGTACTCGTTCCGATCGTCGAGCACCTAAACACGTTCTTCGTGCCTACGAAGCGCGGCCGGCTCTCCGAAGTATGCATTATCTCAGCCCGGAGCAGCGAAGAAAAGGCAGTCCGCCGTATAGAAGCCGCGCACAAAACCGGAGCCTGCAACTCTCCACGAAATCTCCGCCATGATCGCGAGTGTCCACGTGAATGCCAGTTTTCGGCCATTCTTGCGTGCAGCCCCTCTAATTGGCTAAACTCCCGCCAGGCCCCCTCGCACGAGATCACCAGGCCCCTGTACAATTTATTAGGCATTCACTATGATTTGACTAAAAAGTGTTTTCGTCTTTCCACTGTTCAAGGCAGTTTCAGAAAATTCCTACGACCACTCTAAGAACGGTTTCTCCTTTTCCTGGGAGAACGTGGGCGTTCGGGAGCACACTAATCGTCTCGTCTCGCAGCGATCGAACGCAGGGGCCACTCGGAAACAATCTCAGAAACAACGGGGTAATTGATAAATTGCCGCTAACGACAATGGTACGCGGCGAGAGGATTAATCCTGGCCGCGAGGGCGATAACTCCTCCCGCATGAAATTTGCAAAACACCGAGATAGCGTAGCCGGGCCGGTGTCGGTGTGCAAAGGCGAGCCAGCCAGCGCACCGCGCTCGTACATGCGAACAGCTCGTCCATCAAATTGAGAACCCTGCTAGGCAGGCAGCCGGTAGGCTGCCGGCTGAACGTGCGATCAGCGCGTCGTCTATACTTTGCTAGCTCGCTCGCCTCGCTTCACCTCGCGTCTACTCGCTAGTCGTGTCGGCTAAGCTCCGCGCGCGCGTTACGCGCCGCTCACGTTTCAGAAGCTTCTTTTTCCTCTTTACAGCTCGTAGGCACGAATAAACCGTCCTGCCTATTGTTTCGTCGGGCGACATCCAACGCGCTCGATAGAGACGAGAGAGACCACCGTCGCTCGACGAAACGCTCGTTGCCTACCACTGAGATACACGTGTCCTCTCCTCGCGCGATCCTACCACGAGATACCCGACGCGCTAATATCACCTCGTTCATCTTGTAATCGTTCCCCGAGCTTCGTCGGCCGCCCTGTCCTGCCGGCAACTCTTCCGTCGGCTATCCTCTAACCGCGAGATTTATCGCCTCGGCTGAAGTCGGCTGCTCTCAGAGCATTCGATATTTTACGCCGAGCCTGCCCACCTCCGAACCGATCGGTACGCATGCACTGCCTCGTAATAGTGACAACACCGAGTTTACTTCAAATTTTGTGCAATTTAGTAAACTGCTTCCATATCGATTCCGACAAGTTCGTCTGTACAATTTTACTATTTGTAAAATGAAATTGTGAAAGATCCGTTCATTCTCGACGGTCTACGCCAGACTGCTCGCTTCATCGTGATCACTGTACCGACGAGATTTATGCAGCCCGCGGTGGAGATTTAAATAAAAATTCATACCCCGATCGTCTGTCGTGCATCATAATTATTTCATTCGGTCGAGAGTCGCAAGCAGTTACATACTTGCAGTAATTGAGAGCCTGATGGTCGACGAAAGCTTCATATTTAATCGGCTCGTTTGCTTTATCGCGGGCGAGTTTAAATAATGGCCGACAGCTTGATCGCTTATCGTGAAGATTGTTGCGTTTAATTTTGATACGTTGTCGGAGAACCCGCCCGGCCGATATAGTTGCTCTATAAATTTTTAATACTTGATTGGCTGTTTGTGGAAAAGACGCGAATCATTCAATTTGATTTTCCCGAGATCGTTCCGCACCTGTCGTTCCATAAAATTTCAAAGTGCGTGATGGAATATAAAATCGAAATGGTCGCTTACTATTTTTCGCGGCAATTTAAAGAATGGTAGACGATCCTTCCCGGTGGGCAACCGGCGCCGAAGCATCTCCATGTGTTACGGTAAGTGATCCAAGTAATGTTTAGCAGTAACCAGCCGTAGATCCTATCGAATGCGAGATGCAATTATTTTGCACATGTAAAACGGCCGGTTAACACTGGCTCTCTCGGCCGTTTGCCAATCGCGTGAAATAATATTACGCGTGTTTACGGGTGGCGGGGCTCCGGAGTTGTCGGCAGAAAAAACGTGAGACAGGATGTAAGTGATTCCGCCGATCAGAAATTACGCTTTCATGGCAGCGGATCACCGTCGACCGTGATAAGCACCTTTAAGGATCCTCGCGTTATAATGCGTTCAACGTGGAAAAATCGCCTGACGATACGTCGGTTTCACGGTGAAATTATGCGGCGAGACTTCATGCAAATTGCCCTCCCGGACTCGATATAATTTGATCAATGTTCACAATTAATTTTAATCGCGCCGCATTCTCTCCTTCTATGACGACAACTCCCTTTTTTTTTTTGGTCGCGACAATGGCCAACAGCGTGCCACGATCAATCAAAAATCGATTGACAGACGGAGTAATGTATGCGGGAATCAGTGTCGGCAGCGATAATTATCGACAAACAAGGATTTTACGGCAATTTGCATTTAATGGGCTTCTTATAAAGGCGAAGAGTTACGACACTGCCTCTGATTCCTATTTCTTCGGGCTAAAGGAAGACTGAATTCAATCGTACGGTGGAAAATAGATTTATTATTTCATCGGAAGTTGGATTAATTTGGCGGCTTGATTGCTTCGTTAACTCTTCTAGATTCTAAGTTACATTTACTCAAACCTAATAAGACACACAGTGATCACTCTATTAACTTTTTCAGGGTCTACAAGTTCCAATGAAGTTTGATTTACGATGATTTGCGATGACGATTACCTCAAGATGGATAAAGAATTGTGGTATTTTAAAAACGCCCCCCAAAAAATTTTAAATCGTATGATCCAATATTAATAAAGTTGTCTTTTTAAGAGTGTCCAAATATTAGTGGGACATCACTGTACATATTTTATTAACCAAAAAATTTTTCAGAGTCTCAAGTGACACCCGGTAGCAAGCCAAGCGCTAAATTCCCATCATCTCCCGAAAACAGGTATAAAATGGGGGCATGAACGATCGCACCCGGACATTGTCGGCAATGCGGAGAATCGAGTGTCAAGGGTGTAGATCGGTGATGGAGAGTACGGAAGAGGATTCGGCGAAGATTTGATAGATCGGAGGCGTTCGAGCGTGAGTGGTCTTCAGGATGGAAACGTGAAGGGTCAGGTAATTCCGAGGGCACCGAATGTTTTTCGAGCGAGCAGTACGCAGGAGCGGCGGGCGTGGAGAAGGGAAAAGGGCGTAGTAAGTCATACGGAGAGGCTCGTACGTCATCCTCCATCCGGGCCAACGGAGCAACACATGGAAAGGGTCTGCGGAGCGCCTCCATGCACGATGAACGCACCTACCAAGTTGGGTCGCCTCTTTAGGTCGCCGCTCAGCTTGTGTTCGTCCACCAACATCATCCCACAAGGCTCGTCGGTTGGCTCGCACACCTCTGCGAACAGCAGAGGCCGAGCCACTTCGTCACGGACGTGCAACACGCACGCCTATGTTCGACGCGACTCCGCCACGATCCGATCTTTTCAATTTTCCGATTGTAAATTACCGGCTTAATCGTTCGACTGCCGCAGATCGCGCTTCTCCTGTTCAGTGCCCGAAAGTGCTAGCCAATCACACGGTAACGTAACAGTATTGTAGTCAGGACACTATAGCAGTCTTTCCGAACGTTCCTCCAAGCTGATGAGAATCGAACGACTACATGAAATGTAGTTACCTTCTACTCCTGGCTCCTGCGATGGAAAGAGACACATCATCGCAGAAGACTTTCGTCAGTTCAACGATCAAAATTTTTGTTCACATCAGCGTTCGAAAATCTTGTTCAATTTCACGTCCAACAGTCTCTCAATCAATGCAGAGTCCAATTATTCCTCCACATTCGAACTTTGTCCAAGCATGTCTTTACTATGACTGTTCTTCAAGCACTGCAGCTCGCTCGGAGGACCAATTGATTATTTAGGGGGCTAACTGACACAGTGGATTGCCTGGATATTTTCGCTGGATTTTTGCGAAAGTCCCGTGACAGTCGAACGGTTAAATGGTTCGTGAAAACGTCGCCGACGCAGCTTGGACGACCAACCCAGGCCGGAAACGGGGCCTAAGAGGGGGCATCAAGATGGAAAGTGCACTCGGCCATGTTCGTCAGCCATTGAGGTACACACCGGCGCACACCTTGCGACGCGTTTATTCGTCGCACCGGTTGTGATCGATAAACAGCTTTTTCTCGGTTTTCTTGCAGAGAACAAGAGGGAAACCGATGAACAATGGGCGGGGGAGGCGAAAACGGGGCGAGCACACTGTCGCAATAACTCACGGGGACAATCCCAGCGAACAGTTGCCGGTAATTAGAAGTTCGCGTGAAACGGACCCGTAAAAACAGCCGCCGGCCCATACATGATTTGTACAATGAACTTGTGTTCCTGTTCCAGGGACGAGACGACTCCTACCGCACACGAAGAGGGATCCTTGGTCGATGCACGGCGAGATACAGTGGCCGACAAAAATAAGGGACTACTGTTCATCTTTCGCGTTCTTCACTTGCAACACTAAATTGCGTCGAGTTCAAACTATTCTTTTATTTTATTAACACTGAACCTGCCAAAGTAACGGCTGCTTTTAAGAAATTACAACACTGAATTTATTTCTACTGTCCTTGATTTTCATTATAACAAATGTTTGAAGAAGGAAATCAATTATTCAAAAAGAGCACAGACAGAATATTGCAAAATTTTTTTACGCAAAGTTATACAAGTTCGAAGACTGAAAATGGAGTTTAGGGACGTGAAAGTAGAGGACTCACTCTGTAGAACAGGAACAGGCCGAATATTTACCGATTTTCTTGCAGGAAGTGAAGGAAGATCAGAGATTAGACGATGGAGGATTTTTCAGAATTTAGTGATCGTTCGATTCCGAAGGAAGGATCGTGCAAAAACACGAAGGATAGACAGGTCTCTTATTTTTGCGAACCACTGTACGTGCTCTGTATTACCGACGAGCCCTCGGCAAGCCGAGCGACGATAGCGAGCGTCGAGGCACATAACAGGGAGGGGTAAACGAGCCGAGCCACGATTTCGTCGTCGTAAACGTCAACGTTACGGTTACAGCGTTGTTCCTAGCTGGTTTATATTGAACGAGGTTGCTCCCCGAGGTACGTAACACCTACTGGCAACCGTCGTATCGTCGAGTAGCACCATACTCGAGGCTCCCAGACCTCCGGTGCGAGCTGGAAAGAGACGAACAGAGAACCCAGAGAGAAACGGAGAGAGAAAGACAGAGAAACAGGAGGGAGAGACCACGTGGCTTTTACGCGGGAACCTCGCCGGCTTCGCCACCGAGAGAGTTCAAGGTTTGTTAGCTCTATCCTTTCGTACCCAGCGACGGGGATAGACCAGCCGGCCAATAAAGATCGCCCGTAACGATGCGATATCGACGCGCGTAAATCAAAAAAGGAACACGACAACACACGCGCCGCGGTCGTTAACATTCCGACACGTACTTCGCATTTTTCTAATCAATTTGGGTAGCTCGACACACGCGGAAAGTGTTCGTCACCCACTGACCTTGGATTATCGATTCACCGGTCCGTTGTTCCACAGTCATTTTCACCCAGTTGTACTCTTTTCCCAACTTGATGTAGATGAAATTATGCTTATCCTCACCGTGGCCGGGCAAATGAATTTTCTGCTCATTTTTTTGCGGAGAAGTTTCGCTCGCTGGAACTCGTTCTGTCACGGTACTCGGTTCAACGAACGTGTCGCTGCACTCATTATTCCGGCCACTGTCACGCGACGCTTATGTGAACTCGTGGCAAGACTCGACCCGGCATCAAAACAGAAGATAACGTGCGGTCGGGCATCGCACGCCGTTACTCAATTGCCATCCTTTCGGGAAACGAGATTCGAGGCTTTGGGCTAATGATATAGCGTGGCCATTGCGAAAGGGGCTGAATGGAAGATCTTTGTATCGCTCCAATTTTCGAGGAACAATTTCATTAAGATTGACCTCGATTGTGACCTTTCTCGGATACAAGAAATTAGAACAATTCAGAATTTCTTACAGAGTGAATGTAAACGTTCGTTGCTCCTTTATCCCTATAGAGATACCCCAGATACCCTAACAGAGACATGCTTGGTTCGCATGTTAAGAACGCCGAGTCAGTCTCCGGAGACTGACGATGCAAAGTTGAAATGTAGAAGTCACTAAGAGCATTTAGACAGTGTCACGAAAATTTCGGTGCACTGGATAGCTACCTGACTTGTTCCGGTCGCAGCGACACCGAGTTTTTTTCGTCCGGGACAATGCCGGGATAACGCGGAACAAGATTTAGCATTCTAAGGCAAGCCTCAGGGAAACGAGGCAGTTTCGTCGGGATAAATGAACGACGGGGCGCGCGGAGATAGTATTCGAAGGCTCCGTCTTCACGCCCTCTAATTACCCCATAGACGCGCGGCAGACCCTTCAATGAGGGGCCATAAATTTCCGTGGGCGCGTTTGAAAACAGCCTCCGAAAGTGATACTGGCGGGACAGAGAAAAGGCTTTTGTGCAACGAGGCCGTGTGTCTCGGGAATTGCCGCGAAAACGCGTTCGATAAAAGAAACTTTTAACTAACCGGGACCCCCCCGTTCAATCATCCGTGGAACGATCGTGGCCACGGTGAGTACAAGCACCGCTCGTCGATTGCTATCTAAATAAATGTTGTCTATTCGAATAAAATCTCTGGGGGGCGCGGTATATCTGCGAAGCGATTCATTAAGGCAGAAACGATAGCCATTCGGTTTACTTCATTACCGTGACATTAACGGGCCGAGACGTTTACATCTGAAAACGGTGGCGATACCGACGCGTCCGCGGCCGATCATAAATCACGGTGAACTTCAACCGGCGCGTTCTCCCTTTGATGTTTATCAACGGCAATGATACAAATGCATTCCGCGTAATCAGGTTCCTTCGACGAACACCGAGACTCCCGAGTACGCGGGCGCGAGCGAGCGCGCGGGCGCGTGCTCTCGACCCGTTTAATGTGTCCCGAGATCGTGTTCCTGTAACGCCGATCCGCCAATAAAACCGAGTTAATGATACCGTGTCTATCGGCCGTTGATTTGTGCGCGATTTGGGCGGCGTAATCGCCACCGCGATCACTTATTGCACACTCAGGACAGACGTTTACGCAAATACCGTCGCAGCTTTCGTAAATCATGCCGCGCGTACACCGCGGACACTGCATCGCGTGCCGTCGCACGTTCGATACCAACATTTATCGCATTCGTAACGACCGCTAGAAGAAAAAAAAAGCAACGGCATACCGATCTACAGGGGCGACGATTACGCTCACAATCGCCGCGAAATTAATGCCGCGAATTCATTAGATCTCTCGCTGTGGTTGTTAGCAAGTGGCGCCGATTTTTTAAAGCTTGAACCATTCTTTTCCGAGACGGAGCAAGGAGCATGTACCTGTATGTTGAAAGGGGTGTGACGAATGCGCGAGGTTATTGCAGGTGAACAAACGGCAACATTGCAGTAAATAAATTGATTCGATTCGGTGAAACATACAATGAAACAAATGATTGTCCCGCGAAAATTGGTATACGATGATATATGATTATCAATTTAACCGGAGTTGTTACAGTCTTCAATGCTTAAGCCCATATTTACCGTAAACGGAGAACAGGTTAAAAAGTGACACAGTTTCGAGGAAACCATGAATGAGATGTCCCGAAACACCTCATTATGGCCGCAAATTATTACCCATTGCACTCGACTGTCGGCAATCGTAAATTTAGTCAGCAGAATGTGCCTTTCAAGAGTACACGGAAAGATGAATTATACAAGACCTAAAAGTAGCGTTCCATAAAACCCGTGCCGCTGAAATTTCCCGCTATATCTAGAGCACCTACTCCCGTAAATGATTAAAGGTGCCGGAGCGGGAAACGCGGATAGATCAGCAATTCTTGCGGGGGTTGTGACAGAAAGCTTGGCGAATCATCGATCGGGATTATTGCGCGAAAAGGGAGAGCGAGCCGCGCGATTCACCGAGGCGCGAGAACGATGAACTTTTTCTGGCGTGGCCGGCGTCGTAAATCGTTGTTTATCATCTGTCCCGAGCTCGTGTTTTTACGCGGGACACGACGCGACGCGCCAGCGACACTGTCTCGACGGATTGGTTCTCCGCGTGCCGTGACGATAAAGCCGAATTATTTATTATAGCGAGCGAATGCCGGCAGACACGTTGATGGCTCTATATTTACCCGCAGACTTGAATCTACGATGAAATAATCCATAATCCTGTATCAATAAATTTTCCTACGCGCGTGTATCGCGCGCTTGTACTAGCAGAGGCGAGCTGCTACGAGAAAGAGAGAGAGAGAGGGAGAAAGAGAAATAGAGAAAGAGCGCGTTTCTCGAGAAATGAGTCAACGACTTTCGATCCGCGAAGCGCATAGAACCTGTTCGCCGAGCAGCAATGCCGATCAATAATCTCGGCATTACGCGGCATCTTCGACAAGGCTCATAATCGGCCGGTTATGTCTGGTTTCCGTCGCGCGCGGCGTCCGCGAGAAAACGCATGAGGGATCACTTTCCCCGGATCCATTGACTGCGAATCCGTTTCAGTTGCTGAATGGAACTCCGAAGAGGTCTCCTCGTTTCCCGAGATGAAGAGAGAGCAGCAAGTTCAAACAAGAGGACCACGCCTACCGAATATTAAAAATTCTCCGGACGGGCTGGAAGCGGGCTGAGAGCGAGCGCTGAGAGAGTTCACCGAAGGTTCGTTCAATAAAATCCCGTTTCTTCTCTCGGAATAAGCACGCGCCTACGTCACGAGGGCTCGTAAAATAATCCCTACACCTTTTGTATGCATAAAGAGAGAGGGCTCTCGCGTGGTCCAGCCGGAAGAAAAAAAATAGGCGGACCTTATAAACCGGACCGTAGGGCGCGAGGAGGAGGCTAGAGAAAGAGGAGAATCCGAAGGAGACCGAGCGAAGCGGGTCAAGAGGGGACGCGAAAAAAAGGATCGAGAGATAGAGAGAGAGAGAGAGCTAACTAAGACGAACAGCCTAAGACCCAGCTGAGAGCAGCCGGAGGAGGAGAAGCGATCCCCGAAAGGGAGACAGAGCTCGAGAGAGGCCCTCGGTGATTATATATCTGCCTACGACCAAGCGAGAAACTGCTAGGCCACCTATAGAGCGACAAAGACACCGATAGAAACAGCTGACTACCGGAATTCGGGGTTCCGGAGGGGTGAGTACCACGAGGAAGCCACTTGAACCCCAATTGGACGAGGGCTTCCCCATTATACTCGACGTACCCAACGATTTTACACGCACTTGACTCCATTCTACCTATCCACCAGACGTAACTTTATCGCGCGCTGCAAGACCGATTTTCCACGATCTGACGCTTCCTACCTATGGGAAGTGCTCTCTGCGATCGTGCTATTTACCACCGTCACCAGCGAAAAAACATCGGCTTTGCTCCATTGTGAACGGAGCACCATGTCCCTCGTGTTCAGCTGCGCAACGGCACAGGTACAACCGCATGAATATGTAATTAACGATAAGTCCCCAATTATTGTTCCTACTATGACGCCCGCGGAGGTTTAGCCGGTTAACCGGGAGTGACGGGTTTACACTTGTCTGAACATTTATGAACATTCTTTTCGTTCTTTAGAGTTTGCAAATTTGTTAATGTTCTAATTGGAGTCTTACGTACTGGTTTTTTTTTAAGATAAACATTGTCATTCAGACACACAGGAGCCACACAGACATCTACTTCTTTTCGTTTTCACTATATTGAATTTGATCTACTCATTTTTATCTACGTGTAAATTACGATGTACTTACATTAAATAGGACAAAATTCTTGTTATGTTAAACGTTCATAATTAGGAAGACGTTCAAATCCTTAAAATATGGGACTATGAATAAAACATAAAAGTGCAAAACAAGAACGGATGAATATTAACCCGGAATCTTTTCTCGTACCACTACTTCTAAGCAAGCTTCAGACTTTCTTCATTTTTATCTTGACTCAAGAAATCATTCCACAATATTTTAGCGTCTACGTCGCTGGTAATTCCATTGGCAACATTTCGTGTACATTAATTTTACGCGTCTAAAAGAAATTTACGTTTCCACGAATTTCCACATTCCTCGACCGGTTAAAAGGCCAAAGATCGGGCGAACATCTCGAAGAATTTCTTTCAGATTTTTCTGGGTTCTAAAATAGATGTTTTCTTTCTGGCGAGGAGACGGATCACGGGGGCCGGTATTAATGACAATTCGAGGCGTCACTTTGCGCGTCGCTTTCACGCGGATTAGTTATTGCCAACCCCCGGCGTTCGTGCACGCGGTGCATTGATTCGCGCAGAAGGCGGCGGAATATTTTTAGTCGGCCGAAGACTATAAATCCGTTATCTCGAGTCCGCCTCGTGACGGATACGTCGTATTTCAATCGGCGCACAAATAGACCCCCGTTGAAAAAGTCCTCTACGAGCGGTGATCGGGATAACGCGACAACGTCGACCTTACATTTGACGATTGTATACAACCGTGTCTTTCATTTTTCAGAGTCGGGACCGAACGAAAGAAATGATTTGTTTCGATTCGTCCGCGCGGAGAGGCGTGTCGAGATCGATCTTCGCGCGTGTTTTCCGCTTTGGGAAAAATTGTTCCCGGCGATCGGGGAAACGCGTGGGCGAGGCTGTACTACCGATCGCGAGGCTTGTGTATGTGTGTTTGACGTTAATCGAACCGGTGACCGTGAAACAGCGAAACCCGATTTCGCGGAGCACAGGCACACACAGGGCGAGGAGAGTGTAAGCCCGATGCACCACGCCTTTCCCGACCACGTGGCCTTGCAACCACGGCGTATGCCTCGCTCCCCTAAGCTCTCCTGTCGCTTCTATATTTCATCACGGCTGTTATGATAATCGTCGGCGCGACGAAGAGAGCCACGGGCCGAGCGGGATAAAGCGATCTTATGAATGTAAACTCACCTGCTATAGCCATCCAGGGGTAGAAGGTATGGCTGGCGTTGGGTTGCTGATGTAGTTGCGTGGCAACCGGTTGGCTCGCGGACGAGTTCAAACTGCAGGTGTTCCAGGACGTCGTGAGGGACCTCGAGGAACTGTTGTTACCAGGACTCGATGCCGGGTCACCGCCGACCAGGCCACCGTAGCTACCAACCCTCGTGCCCTCCGGGGTACACGCGGAAGGGCGCACCACCGAATTGCTCTGACTATTGGCACC
This sequence comes from Lasioglossum calceatum, assembly GCA_963966675.1. Taxonomy (NCBI): domain Eukaryota; kingdom Metazoa; phylum Arthropoda; class Insecta; order Hymenoptera; family Halictidae; genus Lasioglossum; species Lasioglossum calceatum. Next base: position 15,458,794 of record OZ016543.1, on the reverse strand, counting down.
GGAGGTCGCCGACTGCCAGACGTCCTTGGCGGCCGCGGCTGCCATCACGGCCGCGTAGCCATTCTGATGAGCTGCTGCCTGGTCCTGCTGTTTGCAATCCTTGGTCGCCGTGGTTGAGTACGAGGACGTGGTGTGCCCGGTCGCCTCGGGGGTTGTAGAGTACAATTTGCAGGCCGTCGCGACGCTCGCGTCGTACGGCGAGTCTTGGGGTGGCCTCGTGTTGGTGCCGCCTCCAGGATGTATACCCAGCGAGGACGAGGTGTGATGATGATGCTGCGTGGACGCGTACGGTGACATGCCCAGGCCAAGCGGGAAACTTCGGTAGGCTGCGGCCGTGGCTGGATCGTGGTGTTGACTTGCTGCCCCTGTCTGATGGTGGTGGCTCCCGTAGAAGCCACCCGTCTGTTCGAAATATGAGTTCATTATCCCGGGTATCTTGAATCACTTGCACTGAAACACCGGCACTCGAGAGAACAACCGGAGACGGCTGTACGGGCTGAAGCAACCACCTCCGCAGAGAACTGTCCGTTGCTTCGGGTTTTGTTTGTTTTACGGATTTCGAAACACGCGGCTAGTCGAACGATACTAGTCCGTGCTCGGGACCCCGATGTATCTCGGATTCGAGTAGAGTCCGGTTCACCGGTTGGTTACGATGTAGATGTTCGATCTATCGTTTGCGGTTCCTGGTTCGGCCGGGTTCGCGCCAAAAAGGCGAGACGAGAACGCCCGCGGGCTGTGTACCGATGGCACGCTGTTTGACGCAGACGGCGACAGGTGACAGCGTTGACGAGGGACGAGCAAACGGGCATTAAACCGCCTTTTAAGAGGTCATAAAAGTCATCGAGTAGGTAGGTAGGTCGGTAGGTATAGAGGCGGCGTCGGCGGCTTGCACCCACAGTGTCAATGTCAGTAGGCCGTGGGATTGTAATTCAGAATGGGACTCATGGCAGCGGCGGGGGCTGACTTTTATGGGTTTGTTATGGATACGGCCACCGGCGAGAAGCGTGAACCGGCGTCGGTTGTCGGCTCTAGATGGTGGAAAACAGGCGATGATCGTTAAACTGTTACGACGCAATAAACCGGGGTAATAAGACGGGCTATAAAACTGCCTGGTGTGGGTCTCTCTACCGCGTGCGCGCCCGTCGACGGTTCGGTCGGCCGGCACGCGACGATCTCTCCCTCGCGAGCACCTCTCTCTCTCTTTCTCTCAGTATCCTCTTTCGAAATGCGTGCGATGATTTCGGTTCGGTCAAGGCCCGGGGCCCCGGTGCCTGGTTTATATCGGAAAAGACGGTCGATATCTTTTTTCAAATCAGGGGGCCAAAAGCAAACCGGTGACTCTGTCCGCACTGCACACTAGCACTAGTCGAAATGTGACTTCGCTGATGACTGTGAGAGGTTCAGTACGAGGCGACGTACGAAGGGGATCGTAACGAACCACGGTATGCCAGTGCGGTGGTCCACGGCACACTACCGCTTTTCTCGCGCCCCGTGTACCGCCACTCTGTACCGTCCTCTGTCTCTTGCCCGCTCGTTCGCCTAGTTTCGTCTCTCTCTATCACCATCGACCTCTCTCGCTTCCACCGTCGAACGTTCCTCTCTTTCTCTCTCTCCCGCCTATCGCAGCCCCCGTTTCTCTCCTCGTCACGCTCTCTCGCTCTTTCTCTCTGTCGCTCCCTCTCTTCGTTCCCTCGACCGCTCCTTCTCGCTCACGCGCGCACACTCTTCCACGATGTACTACGTTCCAACGAGAAGCGCGCACCGCGCCGGGGCTTTTCCTCCTTGTCTTTCGTGCAACGTCCCCCTCTCCAACACGATAACCGACTTCTCTCGCTTGCTCCGTTGTCGCTCGCCTCCCCCTCCCCCGCACACAACGCCCCCTCCACGTTTGCTCTCTCACCCTCTCGTGCCATCTCGCTCCACCTCTCACCGGCGTGTCCAGAGTCTTCTCTCTTTCCTCCTTGTACTGTTCCCGAACAGTCGCTCTCCTTCTTTCCCTCGCTTAAACTACGGGGCGACCCCTGTCGAGGGCTCGGCCAACTCCCGCGACATGCCGCGAGATTAAATTCATACTGTGCCCGAGCCGTGAAACGCTGTGCTGCCGCGGACGATTCTAGGTTGTGACCAGTCGCTTTCGGACAAGAATGAAAATACTCTGAGGAGAACGCAGAAGGAAAAAGAAAATTCGAACAGGTAGAGAATCGAAGAAACTGGGAAAAAGACGAAACAGAGGGAAAAAGAGTAAGACATAGAGTTACGAGGGCCAAGAGGGAGACGAGAGAGGTACGAGGCCGCGGTGATCGCGCGCGCGGCGGAGGGGAGAAGAAAACAGGGTGCCAAGGGAGGAGGTTATGCTTAAGGACCAATCAGAATTGAATTCGTCACGAGTGCCGCGCCGGCAGAGCACGAAAATTCCTACGCCATGTGAAAGTAGTTCCAAGCTGGAACGACGCCCATGACCGGCTAGGCGCCGCCCCGCGCTGCCCCCACCAGGCGGCAACGCGCGAGCAGCCGCGGATACAGACACGTCGGTCGCCGTGCGGTAGAGCGAAAGCTGCACGCCACACGCGCGTCACGCAACGTTTTCCTCTCTCCACTCCTCGTCCACAGTCGCTCTCTCCCTCTCTCTCACTTCGTCTCTGTCTCTCCTTTCGGCTCTCCACATTATACACGGGTCCGCTCGTGGGGATACGTGCACCGCCACCTCTGAGTTCCGCGGCGAACTAACGCTGCAGATCCATTCAGACGTTCAAACGACCAACATCAACGAGGCACCTTGCGATTATTGTTATTGGCGAAAGCGGTCTCGCCAATCGTGCCTCGCGCCCGCGCTTGATCGACAAGCGGCCCCCGGGTGAAGGAGGAGAGAACGTACCGTGCCGAGGAGCCGGGGAAGATCTCGCATTTCATCCGATATGATGACTTCGATTCAGGTCGAACCGGTCCGATGTTACGGACCGTGTCCGAAGTCGGCGGATGACGACGCGATTGCTAGCACCGGCGACAGGAATGTTATCATAAACGTCCTTTACGAGATACTTGGGCGTTTTACGAACCAATTAGACCACGGCCGTACAATTAAAACGCCGTAAAAGTGGGCCTCGTGAGAGGCGAGCCGAGTCGGCCGAGCCGAGCCGAGCCGAGCGCCGTGGCGCGCGCCGCACCAGTATCGGGAATGTTTATTGGGATGTAAATGTCGCTGGATTATCGCCCCCGCGGTTCGCACCTCGTAAATTATTCCGTAACGAGCCAAGTAATGCCCATCATAAGCTGCTCTCAGGGGCCGGCACCGGACTATTTGCTCGTTCACTTTCGCCATTATGAATGTTTAGGATATCACCCACCTACTTCGAAGCAAACCTCGAAAAAAGGGGTTTATAAACACACCGGCCCGGCCCGCCTTGCCGAACGGCGCCCGTTTATGACCAATTATTCAGACACCGTACACACTCGTGCCCGCGCTGGAACTCGTCATTTGTCACTTTTTACTGCTCCATCGAGATATCACTCTTTGTTCAAGATCGCCTTTCTCCGCTACTTTGTTGAAATTATGACTGGCAGCAGACGCGTAAATCTTCGCAATCCAGTTTTTTCTTCCATAATTTATTGTTACGTGATACGTCGTTTTGCATGTTGCTATTGTGGGACGATCAAGCTACAATTTTATAAAAGACATTTTCCTTTATTGATCATTTCATTTACTAAAATTGCATTCAGTAAAATCCATTCATCTGCTACAGTGTAGCTATCGTGTACGCACCGATTGTTTTACGCGCGAAGATCAATGGCGGCGGCTCGTCAGGACAATTGTCAAAGGGTCACGTTGATGGAGCTCTTGATGAAGAGACTTGACGCCGTTTTCGCTTTTGTGGGACTCCGACAGGTGGCACAGCCCGTTTGCTTGAAAATCATGACGGCAATAAACTCCGGTTTTATGACCACTTGAACAGAATCGTAAAAGTCAGGGCCTTTAAGCTTATAGCGTGGTAGGACGCGTGTCGAATATGGTGGGGGCGTGAAGAGAGCCACCATAACGCGAAAGAGGGGGGAAAGGGTGTTCGAGGCTGTGTGGGTAGCCAAAATGGGCCTAAATGCCCCTTTTAAAACGCCATTGAAGATAACCAGGCATCCACTAAAAGGGGTTTATTTAATGACCACGGTTGTTCTCACAGAACCGGACACACTGCGGCTACTGACGACAGTCACCTGATGGCTTCATGATTATTACAAGTTTTTTCTTCGCCGCTGTTGCAGTCCGACTCCGGTCACCTGCGTCAAGAACTCTATCCGATGCTCCTTTTGTACTCGACGGTGAAAAACAGGAACCAGTTAGATCCTAGGCCTCGATGAAACTCGGATCTTCGCCCAATATAATAAACTAATAATGATCGTTTTTTTAGATTTAGCAGAGCAACATAACAAATTTCACATTCTTTTTATGATCACCTACATTAAGATCCAGGTAGTTCTACCAGGTGTAAATTAATAAATTTTTCATGATTCTCTTACGGGCCATTTTGCTAGATATTGTTTCAACGTCAGATTTGGCGTTTTCGTAGGTGCCATCTTATCTGAAGTGGATAACAGACAATGCGCTTATGAATTTCGAATAAAAGCAAAGTGGCGATCAGGTATCCGAAGATGGAGGAAGGTATTAGAGGGCGTAGCTATAGCAACGAGAGAAGATGGACACGAAAGCAAAGGGGCCGTTGCACCCGACTCGAGCAAATCTGCACTCTTGCTAAACCAGCATCCATTCTTCATCGCTCCGGTGGCTTCGGCTCTCTTCTGGTCTCCTCCAGCATGGTTCAACGCACTGCTCGGACTCTCATTTTGGTTGGTCTTTCTTCCCTCCTCCAACCCCACGGTGTGGTGCCCCCCATCGCTCGCATCCTTCTCTTTTGCTTTCTTATAGCTCTCGCCCCTCCCCGCACAGTTCTCCCCCGGGAAGCCGGGGATGAATATTCGATCATGAACGAGCGTCAGAATTTCAGATAAGCGCGATTCTCGTCGTCGTTATTCGCGCGGATCGAAACTCTGGGGGATCAACCTGTGATGTAGAGCCACTCGCGGCGGTAGATGATAATGGCGCTCTAGGAGGTCCATTCTTGCAGTACAAATAGTTCGTTCCACAATGATACGAAGACAAACTTTCGTTAAAAATCCTCGGAAAGGCATCTTCAATGTCCGCACCTTCGGTTCATGTGTCACAAAATTTCTTCCTTGGTTCGTAGACGTTAACACATTTTTATGTTTATTTAATGTTAGTTTAAAATTTATATCGATTACGTTACGATCCCATTTAAAAAATTCAGGATTTTGTGAAATGGAACTTGTACGACCTTGGAATGGACATTTCATGCTTTTGATTTATTTAATCTTGCAATCACCTTGAGTCATCTTGTTGAAAAAATTATTGTCGCCTCTACAGGACAGTGCATGGTCATTACAATGTTAAATAAATAAAAGAAATACAATTGGATTACAAAAGGAGTACAATTTTCATTTGCAAAAAATTTCCATATCCACTGAGCAATATATTCAAATAAAATCAGAAATACTTTTCTCCGTTTAACTACTTTCCAGAAAAGAAATTCACTTGGAGCATTTCCACTCTGGATTAATGTCCGAAATAAACTATCAATTCATGTTACCACTGAGAGAATAATAAGAGAGAATAATAAACAGCATTTTGCAAAATTTCGAGAACCAGTTTTGTGCGGGTCGAAACCGTTTTCCAGCTGTTAACAAAAACAAATGGACATTTGGACGTTCAATGTACCTTTTGTACATTTGTTGATTGTTGCAAAAAAAACGTTTGGAATCTAGTGCATATTGATCTGCAGGCTATCAAGAGTGAAGTCGAGATCCTTCGGTCCGCGAAGGACACGGAAGAAGTCCTGTTTGCCATCTGGCGGTTTCCTGCGGAATTACCTGGCCACGAAATCAGAATCGCAGCTCTCTGCAGTTCTCGCAGCCGATATCCTGATCAGGTGAAGGATCCCTTAACCGTTCGCGTAGGGTATAGAAATATCATCTAGTATTTCTGGCGCGAGTAGAAATTCTACGTTCGTATCTCCGGCTGCAGAAACGTTCGGGAAAAATGCAGCATCCGTCGTTGCCAATCCTCCTCGTGCAGCTGCACTCGTAAATTGCGAGCTGGGACGCGAATGTTCGAATAGCTGAACGAATTAATATGCGCGAGCAATTTGGCAGTCTTTGGTTTGCTAATCTTAACGATAATTCTGCACGCCATGTACCTTGCTCGGGAAATACGGAAACACTGGCTGAAAAAACAATGTCCAGGGCTCGAGGCAAAAATGTATAATACAACGCGAAGATCGCACACAGGCAACAGGCAACACCTACGAACAAGTAATTGGCGACCAATTTCTTTAAACACAAGTTGAACACTCGTTAAACTTGATGGCGTCCTACCTTACCGATTGAGAAACCTGTCCGGCGAGGCACGAAATATTAAGGAGCGTTCACACGGCTCGGCTTGCCTGCTACCTACGCGGCAGTGACTCGAAAAATTTTTTCGAAATTGCCTGCTCGCGAAACCGTATATTAACAGCGTCGCTCGAATCGGAAATATTGCTTCGCTCGGCACGAATAAATCGGCGCCGGCTAATTGGAAGAGCCAGCTGCTCCGTTAAATACGATGCTCGCTTTAAATATTAATAACATCCTCGGCGGTGTTAAATCAACGACCGGGGCGCAGGGGTGCCATTGTCGACTTAACAAGTCCTATTATACTCGGACGAGACGCGCGATGATTTGCATAATTCCAGGAGCAATCGGAATGTCCCGCTATGAAGTAGCAATCTGTATTTTTTCTCTCTGCGAGCAATCACGCCAACTTACAGTGCGGACAAGTGGCCAAAATTCGGCACATCTCTAAATTTGGTTACTAATGTACACATGATTCACAGAAAATGAAATTGAACAATATCAAAAATATAATCAATAAATCCAATAAGAAATTCACTATTTTCTAGAAATAATAAAAATTGGTTATTGATTACAATTTCCTTCTAATATGCAGTTCTGACAAAAGATTTATCGTACATCGTGATATAATCGAGTATTGAAATATGCCAGGTTTGTCCACACTGTGCAACGATGGCGAAGAAGATTTCTTGATCGATTCGGACTAAATAAAACTACAAGACGAACCGCGGTATAATTGTTTGAAATGAATCGAAAACGACGCATAGAACTGAGTCGTAAGCAACGAGTGGTAAGTAATACGTAATGATAGGATACAGAGCTGTCGTGGGTAATGAAGAAAGTGTGCTCGCGACGACAAAGGGGATAATAATGGCTGGTTAGAAGTAGCCGTGCGGCCGAATGAATGAGTGGCAGCTTACATGTAAACAAACAAGTATCAATGCGTCCAAATTGAAACATAAAACGAAATGAATGAGCCCATAAATACTTAGACCTAATGGTAGGGTGCGGGTAAGCTATTGCTCGAAGATCGTTACTTATGCGAACGTTGTACGAGAACGAGCCCAATACCTTTGGAAATACTGATGCGGTTTCACTTTAAACGGCCGTTTTAATCGAAATCCTAAGGCCGTTAGTTTTATCATTCCCGGGACCGTAATGCCAGGGGATATTGAATATCGGCAATTCTCCGGCACAACATTGTCACAACTATTGCGTTACGGGAGCTAATCGAATCTGTTTGATACCGAAGCGCGCCGTAGCTTAGGAATTCTCGCTTCTTTTATTTCGGATCGTGTAATGCAATCGATGCTTGACTCCCCGGTATACTGGATAATCCGTCAAAATATACAGAGATTATAATTACTGTGTTTTAATCGGTCAAGCATGCTTCTCTATACTCTTATTGATCACCGATCAATGAACTGCTCAATCCGCCACTGAACTTTTGTTGTCAGCAGAGCATTTTCTTGTACACCCAGCAAATCGCGATCCATTGGAGTTATACTCGCACAATAGGTCCCAATTGGCCCGTGAATGAGAATCAATCCCCAATTGTACGACGTTACTTTTCCAGATGCTGATCTGACTGCGGTTCGCTTTTACTTCGAAAACAAAGTTCTTCGTAATCCTCGAACAAGTCTTCATTATGCTTGAAGGCCCAGTTATTTATACTTCGGTATCTTACGAGATTCGAAGAGCTGCCGATTAAGTTGAAACGCAGAAATCTTGTGAACTAATGCATTGATTTTTCGAATACGCAAAAATGTTTACCGTTGCACTATTGCAAACGGAAAAAGTCGCTCTTGTCTATCGAAGCCACGAAGGAGTGTAGCTTACAGTTATAAAAATGATTTTATTTGACACTTACCAAAAATGCAACTGGAATCGCCTCGGCACTTGAACCTCCAAATCTGTGACCGCAATTGAGTCTCATACTTCCGTTTTCAAGTCAAACCTACGTTCAGCTCAATACGCTTTAGTCCCAGTCTCAGGTGATGTCCATTTCCAAGTGTCATTTTGTCAACCTGGAACAAAGAAACACACATCGTATCGAAAAACATTTATAAATCAGAGCAGTGGGAGCGTCAACTTTGTATAAATGCGACTATTGAAGGTTCGCGAACCGAGTCCGGCACGAAATGTCGCCGGAATAAATGACCGATTCAGCATCGAGTTTACAATCATTTTCTGTTTCGCGGGTACACTGATGGTCTTTGTGGTCCAGGCTATCGTGACATTAAGATTCCGAGGGGGAGGCCTAACAGACGACCAAGCGCGGCCATGCTCTCTACTTTCGTTGCGACGGACTTTGGCTCCTCTGTCGGTCCCGACTAATTTCTCCCGCTTTTTCTGGCCCGTGAAAAAAAAATACCGACTGGAGGAGCACACGGAAAGTGATAGCGGCTCAACGACGGTATTGATAGTGCTCGATCAGATTCCGTTTTTCATTGCGACTGGACTTTTTGTCGGCGATCGCCGTTACGACGCTGTTACGCGGCTCAGTTGACAATTCAACTGGCTGACTGAACTGGCCAATGAACGCGGTGCTAACCTAATCGTCGGTCCAGACGTTAACTGTTCAAAAATTGCAATTTAGAAATTTGCACCCGATCTCCCGAAATTGGTTAGCAGGCACTAAGGCTTGAATTTTTTAGTAGAAAAAGATGCTCTAGGTTTTGAGTAGTTCAATCCAATTTAATTTGAACAGTGAAACATAAAAATGGCATTCTTTATGCCATTATACATTTTCATCTCGCGTCAATTGCGAGGAAATGTTATCCCCACGCTTATAAATATTAAGCTTCTGCAGTAAATACAGAGAGTACTGTATTCGTCTTCGTGGTAGAAAATGAATAACAAAGTAACTGTTACGAGTTCGCTGCAAAATAAATCATAAAGCGAAGAGTTGAGTTAATAAACGCGACCGAAGAGGAACAGCGAGGGAACAGTTATAAAATAACGGGCAGCCCGTTATTTTCTCGCCATTTCCAAACTGTAAATCCAGTAAATGATCAAATACATCTGAGAGAGTGTGTTTATTAGACTAACATTGCAATGGGCAATAATTCTGATGGAAATTCCGAGTTATAATGCTATTTATTGATTTTCCTGCTCAGGAATTCTACTGAACTCCTCTTATAAGCTTGCTGTTCAAAAATTTTATTAAAATCCTACATATGATATACGTACTAGGATGATCTACCCGTTAGTCAGTTAAATACGTAGCCAAGTGTTAATCTAAGCCAATTCAGCAATAAATCCGTCCAGAATTGAAAATCACCTGGACTGCAACCTCAAGATGAATTTAGTCTTGTAACGACGCGAAGTCGAGGACCATGGTCGTGTCTCGGAGCCAAGGGAAAAAGTGAAAAAGGGTTAACGGTGAAGGTATCCGAAAGTTCGAGAAGTCGTTGAAGCACGGCCCGTTGGAAATAGAATCGGTTAGAACCCGATAGCTGGGAACAGAATCGCTTCCACGAGAGAGGGAGAGAGAGAAAGAGAGACGTTCCGAAAAGGAAGCGTTAGTGTCGCAAGATAATTTAACGCGTCCCGCGCTACACCTATGCTCCATATAACGAGAGGGAAACTTGGACAGGCCGCGAAACTTACAATCAGCGAGTCTATCGGCCGAGATTATGGGAGTTAAGTGTTACGTAACGAAAGACATCGACCGTATGTATTAATACCGCGCGAGCGCGCGCGTCGTTGAACCGTTGAGGATCGTGCCAGCAATAACAATAATGCATTTCTCCCGTGGCTTAGGCCGCGCTATATAGGCGAGCGCACGACACGGATTTGCAATTCAAACGTCTATGAGCATAATACGTATAAATCGGGGAGAGGTAGGTACTTGGGAGCCGGAGTATCTACGGACGGACAGACGGACTGTGAAAAGGCAACAGGGACCATGAGGAAAACCAGGATACAGAGCAGGAAAAGACGAGAAAAGACGTGCACACCCGGAGTTGATACAATAAGGGGGGATCACATGGTGAAAAGATTCGTGGGGATATTATTTTATTTCATGGGATATTTTAGTTTGATCCTCTGCGCCCTGGAGCACGTCTTTCTAAAGTTTTATTGCTGGGAAATTGTTCATAGAATTTATGGTGGAACTTAAATGCATGTGGGCCACTTGAGACTATATTTTGATGGGGGGGGGGGGGGCTAGACACAATACATTTTACTTTACTTTGATCTTCTGGGACCTGAAGTATGTAATCCTTGGGTTTTGTTGATGGCAGATTGTTGGAATAACCCATGATAGCATGGAAAGATTGTAATTAAATGTAATAAAGAGTACAAATTGATTGTAGTACACCGTTTGCAAAGAACAAACACATAAATTGTATTTGTTGAAAATTATGGGCCATCCAGAATGTCCTATCTGACAAAAAAATCTATTCGCTGCTCCTTTGCTACTTATTCCAAGAGTTACGGTTATGTAGTTCCTTACATAATGTTAACAAAACGGTAATAAGATTCATAAAATGCAATTAGACCCTATAAATTCTGCCATTTCCTCTTATTATGTGCACAACGCTAAGTTGTTTGCTTCCTCTACTTTATATGTCATTATTAAGAATTATAAAACCTACAATTACATATGTCAGTGTATTGCTCATTGTCTTTTCTGTCGTGTTTCATGATAAAGAAGCTTTAGTAGACTGTTCATTTTGTTTCAATTGATACTATCAGTTGGTACATTCAAATAAACTATGGGAATAATACTTAAATCATTCTGAGACTAACATACAACAACAATATATAACATAATATATTGTCAATTAGAAATATAATATATTCACTTACATTTTAAATTATACAAACCTGCATACTTTTGCATGCGCTTTATCTTATCATGCCTGATTCTTCATATAAAGGCACAGTTGCATTCATTATGATATATTTACATTCATTAAAAACTTTGCACTAATTGTAGAAATAAATAATTTATCATTATAAGCTACTTTACTAATGAAATTACTTTCTTTGTTTAATTGATAATAAAAACTGTAAAGAATACATATTTAACAGGGACTTCCTTTTCACTGGTAACTTGTATATTATAATGGATTCTTAAATTCACAGGAAATTGCTGTTTTATAATGCCATACACTGTAGCCATTGTTAGATTTAGTCATTTAATCATTTCTATTTTAGGATATCATTTAGCAATGAAATCATCAGTATTTAGAACACGTCATGTATCAGATAGTTCAAGACTCAGTCTAATATAACCTTGTAATCATTCATATAATTGATTTTCTGTACTTACATATAACAAGTGCACTTCCCAGATTTCAAATAAAATATTTTTCGTTTCTCCAGCAAAAGGTGATCGAAATGCGTCTTACTGTGACTGTGCATATTTGATGCAATGACAAAAAAATACTTGAAAAGGTAGAAAGCACTGCAAGTGCTATAAACAACGGGAACAATGCCATCTCTACACGAAAAACGATATTACTTTTCGAACGGAAAGTACATACATACATAGAAAGTATTCTAAATGTCACAGCACGTCGCGCAGTTTATGGTCGACGCAGCCTAACCTCGTCAGTCATCCTTTATAGTCGAGCAGCGGGTAATAATTCAAGCCTGAGGTAAAATGACCGTTCGGAAGACAATAAGGAAATGGCAGCGAGTGCAGTCAGCGGCTTCGAGGCACAAAGGTAAAAGAAAAGGGGGGAAAAAATGAGAAGTGTCTTTATTAGAAGCGACCCGTGCCGAATGCGAGCGAGTGTCTTTCTTTCGGATGATCGTTTCAGGCTCCACCATCGTGATCTCTCTTCATGGTGGTCGACTCGAAACGGGGCGAGGACTGGATTTAAGGACGTTCTAGGAAGGGGACGTGTTTGAAAGAAAAGGGGAGGACGACTTCGGGGTCTTTGTGGCCGAGATGCCTTCACTGACAACTCCGCCTTTAAAATAACTCCGGATCGGCTTCGTTAACTCGGTTAAGAGGAACGGTTCACGCACAAAAACCGTCCCGTCGCGGTTATCCATCGAGCCGCCATTTTTTGCTACGATGTCGAGAACTATTGCACCACAAAGCGATCTCGAAATGTTCGCAAATATTTCCGGGCAAGTATTAAGCAATTATCCAGCAATTTTCTTGAAACATTTTCTTTAAACTGCCAGAAGTTATAGTTGATTGTTTCTTAATATCAGTTATTATTTCTTGCCATTTTTCATGTTATTAATAATGACGTGACCTGAGTTATTTCGAATATTTAGAATATTTATGAGGGTTGAACGAAAGCAGATGAGACTAATTTACAAGATGGAGTCAAGAAATAGCAATCGCTCACCCGTTAATAATCAGTTACTATTTCTTTCGCGGCTCTATACGCTACAAAATTAATAACCGCGCGATTTTGTGTCTGAAACGTTACTTATAATATTTATAACCGAGATAAAAGAAAGCTGACGAGATTAACGCACCAACAGACGCAAGGAGAAAGCGTATTTTAAAACAAGAGTGAATTTATGGGGCAGATATACATCATAAGTAGCGGTGAAAATAATAAGGCCGCTCGCAGTTAATAAACAACGCACATATTTCAATATTTATTGCTGGTGCGAGGCATAAGTAAGAAGGATGCTCCAGTAAATGTAAATTTACTGGCTCGCATGCCGCGGCTATCGTAATAAAACAAAACGAAAATGTTCAATAAACTATCAAGTTGAAAGAAAATATTCGCGTTAGTTCTGGACAAATCGCAAAGAAAGCATAATCGGCAACAAAGGAAGAGGGTGCGACCCGTAGAGGTTGTACAGAAAATACCTGCCACCCCTAACTCCGCCCCCAGAAATAGTCCCAGACTTTCTTGTCCGGCATTCCTTTCGTCGCCATCAAGGTCAAGGTTGCCTAGACAAATTTAGTACGTCTCGACTCCGAAAAAAACTTGACTCGCGGACTTTTGCCGGCAATCTCTAATAACATATATCGAACCCGCTGGTAGACTGAATCATCTCCCTAGATACACCCGAAAACGTGAACCATAACTTTCCCGAAATCGAAGCCTCGTGTGCCATTCTATCCTTAATTGAATTGTGCTGTAGTTTCGCCACCGATCGATTATTTATTGCACCTGCGAAGAGCCAGTGCCACGTTCAAAACAAGAAACAGGAACACACTTCTCAAAACATTTACCGTTTGCTATAGGTATCCTTCACTCATGAATTAACCATGCTATTGTGCAATGGCGTTTATAACGCGTGTGTATTAAGATAAGGGAACTGAATAAAATGATAAGAACAACGAAGGATCAGGAATTTTTAAGAGAAAATGCAATTCTTGTTGTGTAGTTAGAAGATGCTACGACAATTTGATTCCGATGTAAACGAAATTAGCTGGTTCTGAAATCTCCATCAGAAACGTGACTGACGTGACTGTACAATGAGTCAACAATAGCGGCATCGGCGGCTAATTAAAAGGAGCAGCGACGCAAAAAAATCTGTGTCGCGGCGGAAGATTTAAAGGGGGGAGGGCGGAGGGATGAAAGAGAAAGAGAGGACGATAGAGAGGGGTAGGGGGCTGCGCAAGTCAACTGGGCGAGACTGTACGGAGGCCGGAGAAGTGGGTGATGAATAATGGATGGTACGACGTGGCTATCTCGTGCCCAGTATAGCCTGTAGGACTTTGCCGTAATGGTCCGTAAATTGCTGAACCGTAGGGATAATGAAATCGCCGCGGTTGGCTCTGTAAACGCTTCGTTATTACGCGTTTCTGTATCCCTGTGATCGCGCGGCCAGGAGTTATCCGGTGCCCCGATATTTCTTGCGATTAGCAGTGAGCAACCACCACGTTTGCGGCGCCGGGGTCTGGCCTGCGCACCGTTGCACTTTTTAATCTAGAAGCCTTTCCCGCGCCGTTTTGGCATAATAATAAGGAAGATAACGCTCTGCCTGGTTGAAGCGGACGCGCGCGCGCTCGCGCCACAATCTGAAACATTTAGGGAATCTCCTTATCCATTTACCCGGGGCGAGACGTGCACAGCTCGAAGGTTCGCGTTTTATCGCGGATCCTATCCCGGTAGGAAGACGGATCATCGACGAACACGAGTCGATAGCCCGTCTCAGCTGCGAAAAGCTTTACAAGGTTGCACACGGGGACGGGCCGTATTTCAGCCGATCGTGCACGCCGTTTTTTACCGGTTACGAGCTGCAACTGAAGTCGCCGGGAATTATGGCCGGCCTTATCTCGCGTAATTTATACGATTCGCGAGCCTTCCGCCCTTTAAATTCCCGTTGAACAAAGTGGAAAATGATTTTTTCGAAGTTGAGACACGGCTGGACGAGAGAGATGCGTCTCGGGTTGCGTGGAGGACGCAGTTATGCTTGGATCGCGAGGGTAAACCGCGAGATATCGTATAATCATAGCCCCGATGGCCTTAAGTAAGTGCAAGCAGGTAGGTAAGCCGAAGCAAAGGTAAATAGGCGTGCCGCAATGTTTGGACAGAACTACCAGCAGGTGGCACGCCCACCTAATTTCCCTAATCTGCCATGCAAATCGGCGACATTACGAGTCCTCTTTATGCTGGTCACTGGAAATTTCATAACAGGTAAAGCTCCCAGCGGGGAAGGAAACCCGGTACACCCCAGGAACGTTTCCCGTCGATCCAATAAAAGGGAAGCCGGTCCCGGGATATCGTGAACGGCTCTCTCGGTCATTGTATGCTCAATACCTAATCATTTCACTTTCCGCTATGAAGAATTTACAAGACGGCGGTTAAACTGGTTAACCGGCGTCATCATCGTCGAGTTATTCAAAATCACCGCGCAGCCTGTGAAAGTGAAACGAGAGACAGAGACAGAACCGAACCAGAAGTGATCTGCAAAAGAGCATCGCGACCACGACGACTCTGTGCTCGCGACGCTGCGTTCCCGCAATTATTTCACGTACGGTCTACCTGTTTAATGGCTCGCCGTGATGTGCACGTTAACGGCGTTACACGGCGATCACCCTAGGCGCTAACAAGACGTGAGTGACGCCGGAACGTTTTAGATCAGACGGATAACCAGCGACGTGGTAAACGAACTTCCGGTGCGTGTGTGCGAGCAACGCGCTGCACGGTAAAAATACTGGATCTCTGATAACGACGCGAACACCCGAGGCGATCGATAGTTGCCTCGCTGGACTGAATGAACATTTGCTAGAATGCTTTACTTGTTCTCCACTAATTCAAACGTGGAGCCGAGAATTCTGGGTTAGAATCGAATCAACATTTTCCGGGTCGATTTTACGAAAATTATGGATCGCAGCTTTTATAAATTCAGAGGGTAGATATAGACTCTTTGCAAGAGTCAATGAACAACGTTCGCCGTCATTCAGACACAGGCTCGAGAATTATGAATTAAAGTTCATATCCGTGACACACGTACGATGTTTTGTGCGTACACGGTGGAAGATGACCTTTCCCGGAGATAAGATAGTAGAAAATAAATTGGAGTGTGATGGATCTAACGAGACGTAACGATAACGTGGTTTATCGCGTTGTTCTCGACGGAATTGTGTCAGATCTTCCTGAAACTTCCGAAATTTCGAGAAAGCTTCCATAATTCTGCAACATAGGGATACAAAATTTGACGTGCGTTGAAGCAACATATTTTCTCGATTCCCATTCGAATGCGTACAATTGAATAGAAAAGAAGAAGTGCTGTACGACCTGAAAATTCCCTGATCCGGCCAGCTTTGTCTCCGTTTGAACGCAGATATGGGAGTACGGGCGTATTTATTTGAAAATGCGGGTTCCGCGGGCGTGCTCGGCGAATCCAGCCGCGAAATGACGCAACGTGAAATTCCTGAGGAAAAATACCGAAGGAAATTCAAAGCGTTGCTCCCCGAGCCGCTCTCGGAAGAGGCTGCGCGATGCATATCGCGGCACCGTCCGGTTTAGACTTTGTAATATTACAGACGACTTCTACGGTTAACTGTACATACACGCGATCATAGAAACAATAGAGGTGAGATAGGATCGCGAAACAGAAGTGGTCGTGGATTATCGGGGTAGAAGAGGAGAGGGAGAGAGAAGCCCGATGGGCAATGGGCTCCTAGATATCCGCCGCGTAGGCTCTCCCGGGACAGGGTCGTGCACAGGGCACACGCGGTGTACACGAGAAGTGGCGACGTGGGCTGCTGGAGCTTTTCATCAAGTGGGTTCATCGGGGCCAAGAAGGCCCTCAGGAATGCGCTTGATCCAAAGAAGTGCCGAGAGAGACCGTCGGATACCACCGAAACGCCAACGAAAGAGACGGACGACGATGCGCGCGGACAAACGGCAAAAACATGATGCCTAATACTGTCTTCCTTCCTCCTGCCCGAGACTTCCTGCTACTCGAAGCTGGAGAAACCCTATACGAGCTTCTATCCGCCTACATTCTTCAACGATAGGACGTAATAAGTCGTTCGAGCCTCCACCGAAGAGCTGCGAACGGCTCCGTTTTAGGGCAACATTGTTTTAGACCAGGGGTGGCCAATCTGTGGCGCATTGTATCTTTGCGCATATGTACTTATCCAACCTCAACAATGAACATAAAAAGGTAGGAAAGGGAAAAAGGTTATAGTCCGGGCTATTTAATTGGCTGCGTCATGTGGCAGGCGGAGGAACTGGGTTAGAACTCCTTCATGAGCCAATATTTCATTTTACATTATTTCTCGGTCGGCTTCGTAGAAGATGTGGACCGTGAAAATCTTTTTTTCCGCGTCCGACTGTGCGCACTGTTTGAGAAATCGGTTGAATTTTCCAGTCGATCGCCCCAGAAAAATCGTGCTCGTCCAAGCCCGCAACGATTAAAAATACCAAGTTCTCCGTCGCGTTTCTTCGACATCGGGGTTGGAAATGTAACCGGCATCGCTCTGGCGAGATATCAATCTATCCCGCGATCCGTAAATCGGTAGTCAGCGTGCGCGCGGCAGTGAAACGTTCAGCGGTTAGACGCGAAAGATAAAAAACCGTGTGAAATTCACGCGGGCGAGATATACGGCTATCGTAAAATCGGTAACTTTATCGGAATTTCGCCGATGAGTTTATCTGAGATCGGAGAATATTTACTAGGCTTACTTTCTGCTACTTGTAAGCAAACACGGACCAGTGGCTGGCGCACAGGGGAAAACATTTATCTGATATATAACACGTTTATAAGTTCCGCGGAGACGAGAGAGAGAGAGAGAGAGAGAGCGAGAGAGATGGAGAGAAAGAGAGGGGCAAGCAGCGCTGCATGAAACTCAAGCTGAAGTACTCGGGGCTTGATAGGCAATGAAGTGTAAGTGGATATGTTTCGTGGTCTGCTAAAACGCGATGATATCGGGAGGGGGGGGGGGGGGAGGGTCACTTCCAACCCCTCCACCGTCTCCGGGCCGGTGAAAATAAATGGATAAATCAACAAAACGTAATCCCGGCTTAATGCTCGGCGATTATTCGCCAGGCTGCAGCCGCCGTCGCGGTTTTTGCCAAACAGAAAGACTGTGCGGTCGCGCGCGCACGCGGTTTATTTTTAAAAACCGCGCCCGCCCTTGCTATAAGGATAAAGGAACGGTTTAAAAATACAATCGACGAAACGGCCGCGAAACGCCGTTCGATCCGGCTCGGGGAATAAATCCGGCCGGGTAATCCTAATAAATACATTTTCGCCATTGTTCCACCAAGCGACAGCGGCGGTTACGATGTAATCAACGACGGGGTAATGTTACATTACAAAATGTTAACGGCCGCGTATAGCCGGTCGCCGGCCACGATATTCGAAGCTATAGCCGCCGGCGCTGCCTGATCGAAACGGCCCGAGGGGTGCCCGAGACTTCTAAAAGTACGATCCATATAAAAACGGCCGGACTTGAAGAGGAAAACACGTGTAACGGTGCAGCCTTTATTTCACTGCGCGTTGTTCTTAGCGCTGCCGCTCGATTCTACGTCGCATTGTTCCTGCAATAAAATGCGTCTGGAGATTGCATTTTTTAAACGCACTGGGAAGAAGTAGTAGTGAATACAGTCTTAAGAGTACAACATGATACAGACGTAGACGGTGCAGATGTATAGAGGCATGCAGAAGCTTTAAATACTGTTTCCACGAAATTTTAGAGTTTTTTGGATTTGTGATTGAGCGGATAGAGGGTGTGGAGCCCGGATGAGGGCGAAAAATATGAGTAAAGTACCTGAAGAGTGGCGTCAGCCAGTGTTGGCGAGCCGTGCGGGCAGAGTGCATCGCGCGATGGTTGCTAAGGTTGCAACACTGACTAGCGTGGTGCATCGCGGGCCAGCTGACACGCAAGATGGCTGCCCGTGGCAAGGGCGTGGTCGTCGCGGTGAACCGCGCTTCTGTTGCGCTTTACGAAAACGGTTTTCAGCAAAACTCGTCGACGAGAATGGAATTCACTCCCGGGAAAAATCACCGAGTTACGGCCCGCACTTCCACATCGGGCACCCGTTAGCTCACCCACGTTGTTGCGAGTTTGCACGCGACGCGTACGCCGCGCGAGCACGGCAGCCATCTTCGGGTTCTCCTACCACCGTTCGCGCACGGTCCATCTGTCGCTGGCAGCCTCCACCACGTTCTTTCCTTGCTGCCTTGCCTTCGGATGCCTGCTGCCTTGCCTTGCTTGCCTTTCTCTTCGCCAACCTATCCTTACTTTTGCCTATCCTCAGACCGCCTCTTCGACTTTCGGGTTACATGCAGAGAATCTCGGCTACAACCGTCGTCGTCACAGTCTAAGAACGCCGCACCGCGCGCAATTTAGGAAATCTTACAACCGAGACGCAGGCCAGACCACCGACACCGGCCCGCCAGACCCTCTAACGATCGATATTGTTCTGTTTTACACGCCATCCGCTATTACACAGAGCCTACATCGAGTGCTCTGCCCTCCATGCAACGAAGCTCTTCCTGCGCGATACGATAAAAATGATTATTACCCGTGTTTTTCGAGATGCGGCCTACAATGCAACCACGATTATTTTATTGGAATTGAACGATTCTCCCAGTGGTTGTTTTTGGACGGTGAAGTCGTTGAAGATGACGTCGCATCCAGTATTCAAGGGCTGTATATTTGTGACGCTTTATTTATCGACAGGTTTTTAATAGTCTTGTAGAAATCGAGGTAAATAGCCGAAAATTTTTCGACGAATTGTTGAATAGCAACAGTCGTATCATTGGTAAATCAATTCTCATTATAGGAAATATGATCTAGCAAGTTCTTTTGAGATCATTATTTTGGAAACATTAAAATCGGCAGTACGTTTCAAGTCAGACTGACCCAAACACGAGGGTGAACATCGACTCGTCACTCCAAGCAAAAGTTCACGGGTGATCGCGTTTCGACAAACTTCTCCCGAGGTCAATCCGAAAGCGTTATTTCTACCACACGGCCGGGAAGATTCGAAATTTCGTCCCCCCATCGCGCATCATTCTCTCAACCCGCCCTTGTCGGCATTCCCCTCCGTAGCGTCCCCTGGCGTCGGCAGACGCGTCGCGCGGCGTCCCGCCACCGTCACGATACATTTCCGTGCGTGTCTTTTCGTGGAAAATCAACGACGACGATGAAACGACAGGAAGAGGAAAGAACGACCACGGTAGGATTTCGAAAGACGATGCACGCTCTCGATGCGCGCGCTAGAAATTGTCGTCGTCGTCGTCATGGTCGGGGGACGTTAGAGGGACGCATCTCCGTGGAAAAGAGGGCGGAAAGTGCGGAGGAAGACGAAGAGGAAGTTTAAAAATATTTGGGGTAAGTGTAGACGAAACAGTGTGCGATTGTATGTACCCGTTTCTGGTCGGCGCGGCGAGAGAGCCCGGTTCTCTCTCGGTTCTTGCTCGAGGCAGAGAGACGGAATGGTGGGAGACGAAGTGGAGGGAGTAGTCAGCCATCTTGACCGGGTGCAGTGTCTTTGTTGCACCCGCGGAATCCCCGAATAGCTCCGTCGCGGTCCGCGCTTGCGCGTTTCAACGCCGTCGCTGAATTTCTTCTTCTTCTTCTTCCACCCTTTGACACGTGCCGCCGCCCGATTCCCGGAGGAGCGAGAGACACTTATAGATTCGAATTCGAAGCGTGGTTTTAATCTCTCTCCTTGCCTCCACGCCGCCTTTCTAGTCCTCCAAGATCTTCTTGTTTTCCCAACGACCGACCGTATTCTCTCGCCGTGCGGCTCATTTTTAATCAGACGCCGCGCGAATGCGTCGCGACGCTCTCCAGCTTTCGATACGGCACGCGAAATCCTCCACCGCGGATTTTATAAATTCCGCCCCCGGTAATTGGCCCCGGCGACCATCATCAATTCCCCGCCGGCTATTACAACGTTTTCAATATGGCGGACCCGGATTTTGTAAATTCATTAATCGGCCGGCTCCGCGATCGCGTCCGCTCGAAAAACTCGATTAATCGATTCGCTTTCACTGTAGCACGCCCGCGTCCAATATCTCGGATGTATACGTTCGATAACGCGGCATTTATTATGCGAAACGATCGGTATCGCGGACGGCATTAATTTATTCCATCGCGGCCGCCATGATTGTAAATTGAATACGTGACGTATCGTTCGCGGGCCCGCGACTAATTTGATGCGCATTTCGAGCAATTAATAAACGATACCGGGGAATTATAGGTCGGGCCCGGTGCGGGCTGTTCGTTTATCGCGGCGCGCGAAAATTTTATTCGCCGAAGACAGCTTTTTACGGGGGCCGTTTTTCCCGGCGTATCTCTCTCCTCCGGCGAGAGAACGAGAGAGAGAGAGAGAGAGAGAGAACGTGCGCGCGGCCGGATGATTTGCTCGTATCGCGGCTCGTTTTCATGAATCTTTCACTCCGATATTTGCCATCAGCGTTGCAATAAACATTTCTATTTATATCATCCCGGCGGCGTATTGCTCGATGCACGATTTGCAAACTGCCGGGCGCGCGATTGTGCGAGAACCATCGGGCTTCTGCCGAAATCGAATCCACGGGTTGGGCGTGTGCACCCAGCGAAAATGCACCGGCGAAAACCAGTCCCGTATCACCGGTGCATCGCCGCGGCCTGATAAGAATCAAACCGCCCCTTTGGACTCGCGCGTAAGAATCGAATTAAAAATGATAATCATCGGAGGGGTGGTGGCCCGTAGTTTTTACTCGTTTTTTGCTTTCTTTCTTGCCCGGCGAGCAAAGAACACCCGAGGGTCAATTGAAAGTCCGATTATTCGTGCCTCGTAATTTCGTTGGCCGCGTCTCGATCGAGAAATCGCGAAGATCCACCGTAGATTTTCATGGCTCCCCGATTGCCGAGTGAGAATAATCGAAAAGATTCGGCGCTTCTTCTGGGTTCCGCGCGGCGATGAAGTTATAATCGTTACTGCATTCTGAGGGCAGACGTGTTCCCGGCCGCCAGAAATATTACACTTTTTCCAGCCGAGTCTCCGCCATTAGCCCCGAACGCGCTCGCTCAGACTTACTGCATATTGATCCCATCAATCCCGGGGCCTCTCCTGCACTCGCCCTACTGTCTTTCGTTTTCGAGCGCGTGCACAACGCCGTAAATCGAACGAGTTCTCGACCCGACGATCGATACCGCACGAACATAATCGGAAAAAGTCGGGCAAATCGTCGTCGCCGTCGTGTCCGACTCTAGTGCCTCGTATGTGGGTCACAGTAATTCCGAATATTAATTGTTCGGGCGCTCGTATTAGAGACGACGAGCATCACAAGAAAAATTTCAAGACCATAAAGCTTCCTCTGGAATTACACCGCCCTTTTTTGGAACGTCGTTTATATTAGGTCGTTCGGAAAGTAATTACGTTTTTTGTGTAGTGATGGCATTGCTTCTAAAATACAGTAGAAATGCTATTGATTTTATTAAGCTTTTCCTGAAGACTAGACGCGAGCCAGTTCCAGCCTTAGAGCGTATGTCGTTGAACGGGAAAAGCACGTTTAGCGACGCCATTACGTATCCGCGTCCATATTAACGATTTCGAGCAGCTACTCGAAAAAATTTCCGGGTCACGCTTCACGGCGCTGATAATCTATTGTTGCTATCGTACTAAATATTCATCATCCGTTTTCCTTTCGTGAACTATGCTGCGCACGGTTACAGTTGTCGGTACAATGTTCGTTCTCCTGCCGACCATAAATATTACGCGCAGCGCCGGTAACACGGTAGTGCGGTATGATAATTTTTATTCGATCGTAGGCTATTGTTCGCGCGGTAAAAATCGCGTGTCTTGCGCGTTTCACGGTGGACGGACATTGCCAATGCACGCCTGATTTGCAATCCCGCGGTATGAATCACTGCTAACTATCCAGAGAAAATTATTTGCGAAGACGGCGTCTATTTCTGGGACTATTAAATATCTGATTATTTGTTGTCTCTGAAATGTCTGTCCTGCGATTTCTTACCGATGAAATGATCTGCTTCGTCGCGGGGCTTGGAAATTGTAACAATTTTGATTTCAGTAATCTGCTAGTTTATTTGAAAGCGATTAAAGTAGTCCAAATAAGTGGCCAAATAAACACGCGAGCGTTTCATCGGGTCCCATGGTATCGGTGGCGTGTCTTAGGTCGGATGAAATATACAAACAGGCCCGAGAGCTTTTTTCCGCCATTAAAATTAATCGCGAGGCCTGTGGCGCAGCGCGGCGGCCCATCAGAAGTGTGAAATTTTAAGAATAATCCGTAACGCGGTAACGAGGGGAACGAGCAATCTGGTTGCACTTTTATGCGCCGTTTGGCACACGAGACGCACGTCGCACCTATAAAACGCATAAAACGTCAGGTATAAATGGCCCGGGTCCGCTCGCTCGCGCGCGTTCTCTTTCAGACACCGAACCTTTTAAAACGCGCGCGCCTCCGCCTCGGACACGGATTCAGTAAAAGTTGCCTTTTGTTTGATAGCCAACTAAATCGGCCCGGCAAACCCCTAATGCGTCATTACTGTCGGGTTTTACGGCTGCCTCGTATCATTTCACTTAAGTATATTGATATGGCAACGAGTTCTTGACCTGCCTCAACGCCAACGAGTCCTGCCGACTCTCCCTTAACACGCTCGCAGCCGTGTATGTACAAACGCGTTTGTCACTCGTTCTCTCTCTCTGCCGTCATTTTTGTGCGAACCTTGCAATTTCGCGGCATGCAAATATTTGGACCGGCGGCGTTGTGCTCGGGTAGAAATAAGATGGCCGTTTCATCGAGTTTTATCGACCCTTTTGACAAGGAGGTTCGCGATCTAGAGAGTTTCGCTTTTTCTCAGGTCCTGTTGCAGCGTATCATCATCGCGCGTAAACGCGCAACCCTCGCATGCGAGAGCACCGTAATTATCCGCAGACCGTGAGACACTTTTCACGGAAGTGGACGATCGACACGGCGTCGTTCCGTCGACGACTATGCCTCGCTGATAATAACACGCTATCGTCCCGCCACGCCACCTCTTCTCGAGCCTGAAACTGTCCTTCTTCGGGAATATTCCGAAACACGGGCTATCCGAGCGGAAAACAGAGTTTAACGCGGGGCAATCTCCGACGAGATTGCCGGGCCGGAAGGAACCGACTTATTCCCTTTTTGCAAAGTCAATCGACAACTGACGCCACCGTGTAATTTCCGAGCAATTATTTGCTTTAGGCGAATTGGAGCACGTAATGATCTGTGTTTTATTTAGCCGCCGGTTTCTTAAGCTTTATGGACGCTGGTCACGTATGGACGGGATCGCAAGATGGCGGCTGGATACCGAAAACGCTATCTAGCATTCGTCGTGCCAGTAATATCACTATCGTCCAATTTATATAATTACTGGGAAACTCACCAGTTTTTCAAGTTTCGTCCTAGGAATCCTTTCTCGAGCGCGATATCAACTTTTGACGATTAATTCACACACGAATAAACCGGAAGTGATACGAAATCGTTACGGAATCGATTGATATCAGAGAGATCTGATGTTAGAGCTACGGTTGGGTATTCTCGAGGAGCAAACGCGAGGATGATGTTAGAGCCGCGTTGGCCAGAGCCGAACTAACTCTTGGTCCCTTAACCCCACGGTTTCTGCTCATCGTCAAACGGACGTTGTCCTTGACTGGCGAGGAGAGCCAGAAAAAAATGTGTTGCTTCTTCAATAAGGGAGCCGAGGAAAAAGGCAGAAACCCCAAAATGGGCAATTGTAGGGTTTACGAGGTCAAGTCGGGCATAAACGGTTAGTTTCAGTCGCAGGCCGGATCCGACGGGACGGCATGGCCACTTCCGACGAATTGGTTTTCTTCTAGACATTACCTGTTACCCGGCTGTGACCCTTTACGGCTGTGTCCTGGTCGTAAACCAATCTTTCGTCACGGACGATGCTTTTTTTTACCAAAAAACGTGGCTGCCCTTTCCTGAACGCTGCAGTCGCTTCTCGATGTTCTTCTTTCACCAGCAAAATCATTCTCGTTGTTATTTCCTTTTCCTACTTGATATTATGCAGTCGAGATAAAATGTTAATCGTAAATGTTTGAATCTTGTGATATCATACATTCAATAATAATTGCGTTCCATTCCGACGGACGCAGGCAATGAAGGAATTCTATCCCGAATAATCTTGTTAACAAATTTTTACCCGGTCTCAGGATGAAGTAATAAAGTTGAACTTGCAAGTTATTAATTAAAGATCCAAGAATTCCCTTCAACGGTTTCGCTGAATGGTAAGCAATCTGACTATAAATCTGCCGCGATAAAAGTTACGGCGCGTGTAACGTTTTTACGAGGAAACGAGTGGTATCGGGGTATAATACCGCGGGCGGGTGGAAGCGGTTAGGTCGTTAGACGTCGAAGAAACAACGCGTTCGGTTGTTGAAGCCGGAATTTCGAGGGTTTACGAGGTCAAGCGAATCGTGAAGCGTCTGATTTCGCCGAGTCGAAGCGCAACGACCTTGCAGGTTTGCCTTTTTACCGGGCACGCCGGGGGTGCCCGACGCCGGCTATGACCCTTTATGGGTATTCCTGCCATAAACACCCTCTCTGTCACCCCGTTAAATGCTTTTTTAGCCAAACCGGCCGTTTTTAACAACCCTTGAGAGACCTCGGACCCGTCTACCCCCCGTCTACCCCCCGTCTACCCCCCGGTTCCCCCGGTCCTGTCTTGTCTGAGCCGGTCGACCGCCGTGGAAGAGAAAAAAGCCGCACTATTGCAGGAAACGCGGCACCCCGGCTATTCTTTTCCGAGCTTTTTACGAGCAGCCTTGAAATTCCTCGCAATTTCGTAACTGCCTTCCTGGCTGCTGGGTTACGGACGGATTTTTTAAGGTCTTTTTGTGGCCACGTCGAACGACGACAGAGAGGAAAAAACGAGTCGGGCCTAGGTAGTCAAGGAGTATAAAACACGGTGCGGACCCTTGCCAGTCCTTGAAACTCACAGAAAGAATATCCGGCTGTTTAAGGAAATCGCGTCGACCGTGACACCCGTGATTCTAGGTAATTGTCAGGATGTCAGGTAAAAAGCGTGATTTCCTGAAAAAAACAGAACTTCTCGCCCAGAGCCGCGAGTCTGTTTCCCGACGCCGACGGGGATGGTCGACGGCCACACTCTTTTTCTCCGTTTCTTCTTCTTCGGTATCGTGCACCCGGTTCGGTAAATTAACGGCAGTTCGGCTATTAATTCCAGTCTCCGTGCAGTCTCGCTACCCGTTCGTCCCGATTGACCGCTTAGGCAAGACAGTGTGCAGTTCTTTACGATATCGATCTGCGAGAAACTTCTTGTATCGACACCTGTACACGCCGTAAGTATACCGACACTTGTTGGAATCTGGCCAATTGCTTTTTATCTTCGTTATGACCCTAAGCTAGGGAACTGTGCATTATACTCGGATTTTATGTTCCACTTATTAGGAATTTTATTGTAATTTCGACGACTTTATGGTGCGATTTTTATAGCTTCTTCCGAAATTAAAGACGTATTTCTTGTCGAACTTGCAACATTAAGATTGCAAGAATAATTGAGGTCTTACAAAATGCAGTCGAGATGATCCTTTGTATACTCAGAACGACTGTGTTTCTTCAATTATTACAGTTTTATTGGCGGAAATTAATGTTGCAGTAATTTCTCAAAATTATGAAATGTGTAAAGAAACATCCAGTGGAAAAAATTGTTCGTTAAAAATCAGTCCAAAATTATTGTAAAAAAATTCAGTGTCAATGGCGTACGATAAAAATTTTAATATTACCAAAAAACGGTCCCGTTCATCTCCCTGAGTAGTCCCAGCTTTCCTACGATTATTCGAATGGTGATTGAAGCCGGCATCGTGTTTATGGCCTGCAGCGTACCTGCGCCAGGTAATTAGGCTCAGGTCGATGGATGGTCTTTCGTTCCTTGTCCGAGTAAATTCTCGGTGTGTCTCACGATCGCTTTTTCTTGTTACGCGCCGTTGCAAATCGCCTTGAACCCTGACGCCTGTTCATCGGATTGAGACATCTACGCGGACCACGGTCTCGCGGCATATGTGAGCTGCGGCCCGCGAACGTGACGGGAATTATCGGCGGCTAGAGACTCGTTGCATAAAAGTTTAAATAAGGCAATGATCGCTCGAGATTACCGACGACTGCTCAGCGGGGCGCAGATGGTTTTCTTTCTCTCGAGCTTCGCGAGCGAGCTCCTGTTTCATTGCGCAATTTCGCCGACTGCAGCCGCGAACAAAGAATCGCTGCCTCGGTTTTCTTCTGCAACCCGATATTCGCAGAAGAGCCGCCTCCGTTTATTGAAAACTGGTTGTTCGACCCGTTACCGCTGACTTTTACGCGCCTCGTTCCTCTCGGCGACACGTGTGTGCGGTAGCGCCCCGATCCTTGCACCGGGATGCACTCCCAACTGCGTTTCTCCACTAATTTTTCGTCAGCGATTTTTCCACAGAAATGCGGCGGCCCTTTTTCTGAATACGTTGAACGATTTTTATCGCGTGCTTTATTCACTTGGTGCATTATTTTTATAAAACATTAACCAGCCCTGTTCATTTAGCCTGTTTCTTTGGAAGATGAAATATTTTTCCAGCGGAATAAAAACTGCTCGATAATGTGTGTCTTTAATTGGTATTTTAGAGTCGTAGTCACGCATGGTAGAGTAGTTATCTAGGGTTAACTTCGCGATGAGATCAACGAGGCTATCAATCAGTAGCGTGAGACCTCCGTACATATTCCCTTGTTATCTTTTATTATATTTACGTAGGGTCTTTGTTATAGATCCGATGCGCTTTAGGCTCATTTGCATCGTTAACACGTTCCGGACGTGTAAGCTTGAACTTACGGGGAAGCAATGAATTAATAGTTGTAATAAACAGCTAATAAACTCTGTTAACACTTAATTAGTCAGGTCGTTGCGCAAAACATTTTAATATGCTTCTTTGAATTATAATTTTCAAAGCATTGTGCTCTCTGTGAAAGTAGTATTTAAAAATAAGTGGTGACATTAACATTTTATTCATAGAAAGTGTAAACATGCTATTATTCATTTTTAAAAATTCTTCTAGTGTCGGAGAGACCACACCTAATCAGTTAATGGCCCAGAAGACTTATTTTGCCGGCCTCAAAATGGCTTCCTGGTTAATTATAGCGACAGAATCCATTAGCATCGATTACAACTCAGATTTAAGTGTTACGAGACTGTGCATATCTTACAAAAATTTCAGTATTACTAAATTGCTTTTTTCTCAGGTCGGAGGCAATGTTAGCAAAATGTATTAAAAGCAAGCAACTCAAATATTTCTATAGCGTGATACCGTATGCATTTTTAATCAGCACAAAGAGCAGAGGTAATAAAATCAAAATGATTATCATTGCCAAATAAATTTCCAGCGGAACAACAAGAAAATTGCTTCGAATTCTGCGGCAACCTTGATGTTTCATGCTTGACACACCCGCGCTACCGTGATAATAGCCAGTCAAAATAAATGGACGCATCCAGTTCTGATGCAAATGGCTGCAACTAAAATCCGAGTTTCTTCTCTCCTCGCTCTCTACGATTTGTTTATTTTAGTAACAAGTAGTTGCAAGCGATCATCCATACTCCACAGTCCGAATGCAACT
Source organism: Lasioglossum calceatum (assembly GCA_963966675.1). Taxonomy (NCBI): domain Eukaryota; kingdom Metazoa; phylum Arthropoda; class Insecta; order Hymenoptera; family Halictidae; genus Lasioglossum; species Lasioglossum calceatum. The sequence goes on along the minus strand of OZ016543.1, from coordinate 15,430,339 downwards.
ATCGGTCTGTGCAGCACTATGCAACCCTGCAGCCTCTCTTTTTCTTCTCGTCACTCGGCAACGTCCGCTAATGCATTCGCGCGACCGCGACCGATAAATAATTCACCGCGATGCAACAGAATTATAACATAACGCCGGCCGAGCCACTGTGTAAATAGCAATCATTTTCGCACAGTTACCGCAGTAACCGAATGTTCGACCGGAGTTACACGTTGCCGGGCAAATTACCGCGCGGCAAGTTGGTAAAATCACTCATAGGGAATGGTCCGGCGGGCCTGAAACTTTCATACGGTCAATCTAAACGCGACCGGGACAGTTCCGGTGGCTGACGGGTTTCCTGGACCCGGCTAGAAATACCCTGGATCGCGTGGTCTCGCATACTCTGCTGCCTAAGTGACCAAAATAAAAAAGAGGACCGTTTTCCTGTAGGCTTTGCTAGTTTGTCCTGGGACACTTGGCGTAATTGAATATTTATGCAAAACTGCATTCGAGGTATTACCAGGCTCCGGAATTGTGAGTGTAATCCAGGTTCGAAACGCAGGGTCTGACGGTGCAATAGCCTCGACGAGTGCGCTAGAATCGCAGAAGCCAGAAGTCGGACTAGAAGTTAGGTCCCAAAACCCGGATGGTTCTAGCGCATCCGCGTGATTATTCGCTTTCGGACATTGGTCCGGAACGATGTGTCCCTGTTGATTCAAAAGAGTTTCAACGACGGCTTAGCGGGGTCGCGCCGCCGTAGATCGTGGCCGGTGGCGTTGCACATTTATCCATGGAAATAGGAAGCATTGCTCCTGCGCGAATGGGTAAATAGGTATCGATAGATGCATAAAGCCTGTGGCAGAGAGGCCGCGGCCATTCGCATTGTGCCCGTCGGCAGGGTGGAGCTTTCCACGGATACACGCGGTGCGAGAAGAGCCGACCCAGCTCTGGGAACGATGAAACGAGAGAGGCGTCCAGACGAGGGAGGGGGAGAAAGGGGGATAGAAAGAGAGAGAAAGGGTCGGACGGAATGAGAGAGAATCGGGCCAGAGGGGCTGAGACACGGGGGGGATCGAGAGGGAATAGCGCGCGGCGGTCCATAACATGCGGTAGTAACTAACCGGATTCCGGTGGGCTATGCGCGGCAGCACCATCGCCCCATACGGCGTAGAATATGGGGAATCTATGGGCTCATATCCACGACCCAAACTGTACACTAGCCAAATGGACGCGGCAATAACGGCCCGTTAACGCTAATTCGCGGAATTCTGATTGACGATGGCCGCAGGGAGCGGGTGTGCCCCTCAATTTCTGTCTCTCCGCACTCTCTCTCTCTCTCTCTCTCTCTCTCTCTCTCTCTCTCTCTCTCTCCTCTCTCTCTCTCTACAGCCCCCGTCAACCTCTTCTCACTTTCGAGATGCTATACAGCCGTGATCAGTGGCGCCGGACACATTTTTCTGCGGATCTATCGCTCGGACCTCCCTGGTTGCCTTGGTCCCAAATATTCACCCTCCGCGATCCTGTTTCGAGCCAACTTCTGCATCAGTCATTATACTCATTCAAAGTACATCAATTACTGTGTTCGTGACTGTGAATGCGGGTCCGACTGGTTATTAGGTACACATTAATTTGCTATTGGTTGAAGTCACAATTTCAACGGGTAAGGTCTTCTCTTGTCCTGTACTGTCCCGCATGTCTTCTTCTCAGCCAATATGTGCTTCTCCGGCACTCAAATGCTTAACAAAGGAGACACGTTTACTGTCTTGTCTATTTCTCCTACCATGTCCCATCGAACAAACTGTAGAGTGATTTCTAGCGAAGGAAGAATGTTTTCCACGATGTCCAGGTAGTCCAGGTGATTTTTGATGCCGAAGGTACTAATGCGGCCGCATTGATCCCCGCACCTTCGACGCCATTGCGTCCTATGTCCCCTATTCCTCTTCCTCCCGCCAGTACATGCACTTGCTCTCCGGCTGGTTTACACCACGAATCCCAAATGCGAGCCCAAACACCGCGACTCAGCCCTAAAACCCTCCGGAGCTCAAGCGGCATACATTAAGTCCGCGCACAGACAATGTTTCTACGCCTTTTTTTCTTTTTTTCTTCATCGAGCTTCAAAGGCGGGATACCTTTTTGCAGAAAGCACCTGTGTCTGCTGGAAAAAGTTCGCTGAATATACCTCCGGGCTTCGCGGCCCGTAATCTTTTTAATCTCAAGGATAACGGCACACATGTGCGCTTTTAAGTTCGGCTCAATCGTGATACATGCGCGCCACATTTCTCTCACCCCCTATTCTGCTCTTTCGCGTGCACTGGCCGTGAAAATTCGTGCATTTTATAGTTATCGACGCTTTGGTCCTAGTAGATATTTATTCGATAATTTTTATAGATATAATTTTGGATATTGAAATCCAAGCGGATTTGGATTTCGGAAAAGGTAGATCAAAATAATGTAGAAAAATGAAGAAGTACATCCTGGAAGTAGCCGATCTGAATTATTCGACCTCCACTAAAATTAAAACGACCCGCCTTCCGTTATAAACAGTTTCCAACGAAAATAAATTTCCTTCACTAAATAAATCAACCGAGATCGCTCTCTTACGTTTCCTGAACCATGCCAGGTTTATTGTTCGTTTATCTCACATTGTTGCTCTTGGCAAATAGATCTTCGTAAACCAAACAACGTTTCTGAAAAATCATCATTCGCTGTCAAGTGCTGGCAGAGTTACCCCAGCGAACATTGAGGGAACGTTAACATTCTGCAGGATTTACTAAAGCATAATCCAGTCAAACAAATTTGATCTTGCTCTTCGTCATCCCTAATTGACCGGGCCGACGCTGATGGTCGCCGTTACAACCGCAGGAATTGGTCTCGTCAAATTGTTTTTAATTTGAACGGTTCCAGGCGGCTCCCGTGTCGGACACGGTCGCCTAAACGAGCGTTTTCGTCGGTCGATTGACAGAGTCGCCGGGCCTCGGCGACGGTGTTCTTCGTTTTCGCGAAACGGTCGTCTTTTTTTTTGTTGTTGTTCGAGATCCGATGAGATCACCGTTTTAATTGCATTCCTGAACGAAACCTATCGTAACAAACATTGCGTGCTCGAACCTTCCAATTAAAGCCGACCGTTTGCCGCATTTCACCGTTTATTTATAGACACCGCGGTTAGCACGCACGCTTTTGCCGCTGTGGATGCTCACCCTCGTAAATGTGTCGACGTTTCGCAAAATGCATAGTCGCCAGAATTTGCTAAGAGCGTGAAATTACGTTTCCCCGGGCGGCGGCGGCGGATCGCCCGTAATTTCTGCGATCATTTCCTAGCGACAGTTCTGCCTAAAATTAATACAAAGAGGCCGTTAAATCAGTGTCAATTAAAACGGAAATTTACGCGGTGACACTCGAGGAAACGTGCTCTGGTCACCGTGACCGGGAAAGGAAAAGAAAAGGAGAACGGGGAAGGGTGCAGCAGGGTGGCCCGCCAATTAATTGTATAAATAGAGCGTGAGAAATTATCCCTCTGACCAGGTAACCCGAAGCCCGGGCCGAAAAATTCGCGCGATTTTTCGACGAGCAAGGGGACAGACTGAATGCAGCTAAAAGAAAGAAAAATCGATCGGGGGACCAGTTGGACCAGTTCGCCATTTTGAGCACCCATGCCAGGGATACGCCACTGTAAAGCGGTTTTTAGGCCCGGCCGTATGGGCACCGTTATCGTTAACGCGCCAGATTAGTTTCTGTATTTCAATTAAATACAAATTGTCGCTCGAATACAGACATTCGGTTTTGAAAAAAGGATCTCGACGAAATAAAAAGCAGATATGTTAAACCTCTCACTCTCTCTGTCTCGTTTTATACAGTCATGGGACCTTGTCATGACGAAAAGAGTCACCGGGAAATACTACATACGAATTTGTCCACATGTGTCTCATTACCAGTAGTTTTGGGATTGCCACTGGCTGCGGATTAGGACAACCATATGGGCGGCAGGTACGAGAACCCCTATACCCGGAATATTGCTGGATAAGAGACTGGACCCAATTAAAGCGCTAATAACAAGCATTGTCCGACCAACTTGTTCTCCCTTTCTCCTCCCCCGCAAACCTGAATTTACACGTGGATAGCCACGGTAGTTTCCACTATTCCGGAATATTTTAATGTGCCCCCACGGCCCCGAACTTCCCTGTTCTTGTTCTTTTATGGTCTGGATTGTTTAGCCGCTGACGGAGCTCCTATTAGAACAGTGTTACGCATTAATCGAAATTCACGAGCCTGAACAACTAGATTTTCCACGCGCGCCTGATAGAAGACGTTCTAAACTGCTCAATTTATAGATGGCAATCATTTCTAAGATTCACATTTATAACATTTATTTGAGACACGAGGCGTTTTATTAGGTCGTTCGGAAAGTAATTTCGTTTTTCGTGTAGCGATGGCATTGCTTCCATTTGTTATTACTGGACTCCGGATTTTATGCATTTATAACAAAAATGAGAAAGTGCAATTTAAAACAGTGAAAATATTAAAAGACCTTAAAAATACTAATATATAATTTTCGCCACATTTTTTTTTTAAATTACTAATAAAGAACGTAAATTTATATTTAGCTCCTGCATCTTCCAATTGATGCACTAACTTTTTATTTTGCATAAACATGCGGATTTTTACCGCATTCTAAATACAATGATTTTATCCTTACGTCAGTGCATAATCGACGAGTGCAATGGCAATCGACTGACTCATTTGGAGGTCCGTCGATCGTCTCTCGATATTGCATCGACAGTGAGAACCGTGTCAAACGTGACAGCACTCTCAACGGGAACGGCCCTTTGATTCGTGAGAAAAACGTCGTTTCGTACACGCCAGACGCGTGTAAATCGCTGGATAATCAGTCGTGTGTGTCCGCGCGGTCTCATGTCCCCGTACTTGACATTCTTCAAGGTAGTGCCGAGCTCGGTGGGTGGCCGGATGTTAGGAAGTGATAGCCCGCGGAATTAATTAGGTTTATCGAGATACGTAGCGTCGCAGCGGTGTCTCGAGCGTAATGGCTCGGAACGCGGTTAGAATTGAACGCGGCTCGTCGGAAAAACCGAGACTAACCTTAACTCTCGGCCATAGTAACTCTGGGACCTCGACGCGGTGCTAATCGCCTTCTCCGAGTGCAGTTTTATCTATGCAAATGAGCTCTCGTTCGGCGAGCGTGTTCGATTACCCCGCCGGTCTCCCCTAATGTCTCTTAATTGAGACAGTATCAGGGATTTGACATGGTTGTCGTAATAACCGGAGGAAAATGGCGCATTCGCTACCGAACCGGCAATTACAAGCTTGCTAATTACGGCGTTACGTGCACGAATGCTAGCTCGAGGACTCGCGGACACTCGCAGACACCGATGACTCATTAACGGCTCGTACTCGTCAATTTCCGCGTTTTACGAACTACCAGATTCCCTCGTGAACGTCGCTCGAGCTCGCTTCCTCGAACGATATCTCGTTTCGCTTTATACGGATCTCTCGTTGCGCATCTAGCGAAAGGTTTCAGCCGCATCTGTAAATCTACCGCCTACGTGTCGTGCGGCTCACTTCCGACTGCTGTAATCGTTATTCAGACGGGCCTAGCTCCGCGCAGAATTATTCGCAGATAGACATCGACGGTATTTACGCGAAATTTTATCGGGACGGGGAAGAGCCCGATACTTTGAAGCGCGGGCAACCGGTATAAATACGCTGTATTTTCCCGTCCCGATGAAACGCGACGCGTATTTTGATGGCGCCGATTTATGGTGGCGCGGAGACGATTCGAGGGAGTATTTGGGGCGTGGAAAAGCTAGCGCTTTCTATTCGGGACGCACAAGTTAATTCGCTGCGCGCAATAAAAGCGGAGAAAATTCCAAAATTATTAACACACTCGATACATTGGATTATTCATCAGTCCTCCGGTGGTCGATCCAAAACGGCGACTCGACAGGTTGATATCGGGTCACTTTTAACTCGGAGCTCCATTATACACGGTTCCACCGTCTAGAATCTAAACCGGGGCTTCCCGATGCAAAATATTGGGTTGCCGCATAAATTCCATCTGCCGAAGTGCATCTTCCACAACTTCGAAGTTCGAAACCGGTTTGCACGTACTTCAAACTATGCATTTTCCGTCGTTACTTATGATTGGACTACAGCTCTCCGTATTTATGGTACGTGCAAATTTGTTAAATACTAAGCAACGTGTATATTGACGAACATTAATAGCATTTTTATTTTATTTTTACCCGAAGCTTTGCCAATCGACGAACAAAATTTATCCCATACCTGTATTCGCAAAAGCAACCTGTAAAAATAGGAATTTGCATGAGAATCGGCGAAGTAAATGTTGCTGAGTTAGAACTATTGAAGTTTCGCTCGTGTTGGTGCCAATCTCGAGAGATATAGTGCAAGGGGAATAAGTGGCTGCTGCGATTACGGTCTTTCCTGTTGCGAATTTATTTTATGAACGGTCTCTCAATTCTTATTGCAGTGTTCGAGGACTCTTATTTTCATTTGTTATCTCCTCAAAGATCTGCATCTCGAAAGGGTTTCAACTGGTCGAAAAATCAATTTCGCGGTTCAGAGGTCGGCGTCCATCGGCGGAACATCTTTCCGGTTATCTCTCGATCGAGCGGCTCGTTCGAAATGCAGGAAAAAGCGCGACACACGGGCCCGGTTCTCGGAAAGCCGTCTACAAAGCGATTCTGTCGCTGTTTCGTAGCTCCGGAACGGTCTCCGGAGAGCAGTTCCCTAGCGTCACGTAAGACGCTCGTGGAATCAGATCGTGGACACACATGGGCAGTTGGTGTGCGCACACGGTGGATTCACGTGTGCCCATCGAGGGCAGAGATTCTCCAGGAAGATGAAAGGGAGAAAATCGGCGGCGTGCGGTGCACGTGCAGGTAAACCGAGCGAGCCCGTGGCTGCACCGTGTGGCTCCGTGTCTGCATTACGCCGCGGCCGAATGCATTAATCACCGGGTCCGGCGATGCATGAGCATGCATTACGCTCGCTTTCGCCTCCCTGTGGCTTTCTTCGGGGCTGGGCCCTGGCTCTATACAGTACGGAGTCACGCACCGCTCGAAACAGTGCGCCAGATTTCCATAATTCCACCTTGTATTTCTTCATACTCTATCCGGTCATTCATAAAAATTTCACTCGGACCTCTTTCGACCGATCGAAGGGCTGGGCCTGGCTCAATAATTTTCATAGAGAACTATTTATATTTATATTTATCGCAGTTCTTTGAATCGAAAGCGATCTTTTCAGAACAACGAGGACGATGCACAAGGCTCGATCTCGGTGCGTGCTGGAACTTGGCGTGTCCGCGGTCTGGAAATCCGCGGTTTCGGCGCGCGGTCCGCGTATTCGCGATTAATATTCATGCGGTCGCCGGTCGGGCGGTTATTCCGCGGACATATAAATGGCCGTTAAAAATCGTTAACGTTCACGGAGCGTCCGCGTGCGCGCTTGAACCCTGTGGGGGTTGAAGACGATTCCGGGAGCGGAGCAGAGAGAGAGAGAGAGAGAGCCGGCTAGCGGAGGGAGCGGGAGCGATGGATCGTCGAAAGGCTGTATCTCAAAGAGAGATTCCGAGCGCTCGGCGCACGGTAAACTCGGTTATCATAGCCGCGGCGGCGCATTATCCGCGAAATCTAATTGCTGATACTACGTGAAACAACGCGCGGTGTCTTAGGTTAATGTGACGCGGCTCTCTGATATGGTACCGAGGCAACGAATGCACGCGGGGGCCCCCGGAATGAATAATTCAAGCCACCATGGCGGCCGCGCAACCAACCAGCCCCAGAGTCCGCAAGAGGCTGTTTCGCGCGCGCTGCTGCGAGAGAACCTCGGGCATTCCTGCACGCATTCGCCCCAACAGCGATTGTAAATCCCGACACCGGCGGGGTTATGCTCGATCTTATGCGCCAATGAGCACAGAGAATGAAATACAACGCCCTGCTTCATTGCGTTCGCTTTGTCGCGAGCCGTTCGTTTCGCCGATTCGCTCCTCTTATTGTCTCCTCCCCGCACGCGAGAACTCTCCTTTAATGCACGGACCCTCCCACGATTACTCCTCCACATGCCTCGCGGCGGCCCCTTTTTTGCGAAATAGGTGGAATCCGTTAAAAAATTTTCGTACACAGATATGCGGGGCGTCCACAACCTCGCAGTTTACTTAAAAATTCCTTCCTCTGCTCGAATCCCCAAAGCAAGAAAAACTGCTGAATCTACAAAGAAATTCAAGAATACTCTCGGGTGGCCTACATTGTTGCTTCTCTAATCGCAATCTTTCTTCCGATTGCAGCACAGATTCCCACGGATGCGCTCAGCCAGAAAATTGCAACAGCAACTTCAGAAAGACGTTTATCCACTTAGTGGACTTCGCTCAACAACGACTTCTGCAACACTAATCTCGCGAAAGGTCAGTTATTCTTCCAATCCTACCCCACTTATCATTCCAAGTCTTCGAAAAGGTTAAAGACATAATCACCGAGAACCCCTAAAATCTCCGAAGGCAGAGGATGCACCGAACAGAGATGTGGAAAGTGAATCTGTAGAAATCGGTATCGTCGGTACATATCGGTTCTCGAAACGGTGTGCCCGGAGCCGATCGATAAATCCTCGAAACTCCATCATCACTCGATAAAGATCGTAAATCTCGTTGGGTCCATCGATCTTTGGGCACGGCTCGCGCGTCCACCTTATCGGTATCGTGTCCCGGGGGAGGCGCAGTCCCCGTCGATTCAATAATTCGATAAAATTCCATCGGATCGTTCGCGCGAGCTCCGCCATATTTTATGGGTAATTATTATAACTTTATTTTCTTTCGATCGTTTTGCCGGAGCGGTTCAATAAAACGGTCCTCGGGGTTTAATGGCAGAAACGCGTCCGTCCGCTTCCTCGCGGATCGATTTAAATTGTAAATGAAACGACGATCAATTTGCTGGGCCCGTGGTCGGCTCTCTTCTGCAAAAAGAAAACCGAGGTGTTGCGGGGCGGGATTGGCGTTCTAACGACACGGGCAGGACACGCGAAATTACTTTGAACTCGGAAAAACGTTCTGGTCTCGGCGCGCGAGGGGCAAAATGGAGGAGGACCCCGAAAAAAACGTCTCTATCTTTAGCCGAGGGGAGTGTATCCGAAGATGGATACACTCGGCAAGTACCAACAACCCCGAGGCGTCTACTCGCCGCTGATAAATAATCGATTCGCGATGGCCGTCCTCGAGAATAAATCTAGCGGGGCAGGCTCATCCGTCTGGGACACCGGCCACACGAAAACGTATGAAGGTGTATGGCCGGCGACGACCGGGACGACCGAGAGGAGCGAGGAGAGCCGCGCCGGGATGCTTGTCGCTGTTTACGGTGGTTCGTTATACACTGACGAGGTGTACGAGGTTATACGAGGTGGTAGATCTGCGCCACAGTATCTAAGAGGGGCAGTAGCGATCGTAATTCTCGCCGAGCGAGTCGGTGTGTTCCTTTGCGCCGTTCGAGAACTCGAATAAGGCTGCGGGTATACTCGATGCGATTCCCGATCGACTGCGACACACGCACACGGTCGTCCTTTCGCTGATACTGCGCGTTTTTAATGCGGCCGAATCGTGATCGCAACGCACAGTGGTGCAAAACGACCCGATGAAATTCTGTACAGGAAATACCTGCACGATTGCGTATTGTTAATCAGAATTTTCCCATCAAATCGAAAACAACGGAGACAATCGTACAGTCAGGTGGATTTCGCCTAAGCGTCTCGCGCGATCAAAAATCTCGTCCAGTATAACCGCAGCCTAAGCCACGGAGGCAGCCCGTTTGGCAAAGGGGTGTGCGTGTGTGTCGGTCGGTGCTCGTGTCCGCGTTGGTCGAAGGTAAGCCCGGATCATATTCTTAACGAGAGTGTTTTACGATCAGAAGACCCTTTATCTACGGCGGTGTTGTTCGCGTTATCCAAGACCAAACCGAAAGGGAGTTAGCGTGAAAAGGGTGTTGGTGGAGGGGGTGGCCAGGGCGGGGGCAGCTCGAGGGGGGTTCTGGAGAGAGAAAGAGAGAGAGAGAGGGAGAGCGAGAGAACAGGAGAACCCGAAGTGCCGTGGAAGGTGGCCGTGATGTATCTCGCACTTAGCTCTGCCACGCTATGGCGAGCCACGCCAAGGCGAAGAACCGAGCAGAACCGAGAGAACGAGAGAGAGACAGAGAGAGCCGTGCCGCGCCACGCCATAGTTGGCCGGGTTTTTTATGCGTTGTCACGATATCACGGCGTGTTGTACCTATGGCGTGTATGTCGATCGTCCGCCGTTGTCCGTCCGAGATCTCGCTCGTTTGTAATTGTCGCCGTTCGGTGTACGTTGCACAAGAACGACGACGACGACGACGACCACGAAGACCCGATAGCGATGGCTGAAGTAGAGGCTCGAACCTTGTTTGACAATGGACCCTCGAGAAATAGGCTGCCCCGATAGCCGCGGGGAAAAAAGGCTTCCAGTCTTCTTCGGCAAGGGACAGCTCCAATAGCGATCTTCTTATCGGACGCTACCCTTGAATAATATTTCCCGGACCACGTCTTTCGGACGCGTCGTCGGGGATCATTGAATCGGCTGTACACCTTTTTAAGCCGTCTTTTTTTCTTCTATGTTGAAGGAGCCGCGGATTGAGTAGCCGACTGGACTTTATTTTAATCTGATCGCATCGATCTCCTCCTGCTACGCCGCTACAACCCCTTTAACGCCGTTGACGTATTTACATACGCCGCTTATGCAGTCGCGCGCGGCTACGCGTCCCGACCGAGAATAATAGCACTCTGAAAATTTATAAGAACCCCCGACCATTATTCGACCCTTCACCGAGGAGTACAGGCCCGAGGAGGCTGGCTGACGATCTCGATCGATCACTTCGCGTCCTCCTCGGATAATCCATCAGGTGGTGTCTTTGAACTGCGATTGATCTAGTTTCTAGATTATTGGACAACTGCCCCATATTTTCCATTTTTAATCAGTTCCTGCAGTCTCGGTTTCACTGATTTAATTACCTTGATTCTGCAGGATTTTCCGGAGTTGACATTCGGCATTTAACGTGATGGCCCTTGAGCGGTACCGTGTAATAAAATCGCGTTGATTTCGCGGCGAATTTTTGCGGCCGCCGAAAGCGTTAATCGTTGAGTGATCAGCGCGCGTTTTGACAAACATACAACCGCGACGGTCGCGGACGAATTAATACGTCGTTCCGGGATGGTTGTACGGAGTTGGAGAGAAAGAGAAAGAGTGAGAGCCGGGGTTCGCGTTATCTTTATGCGCGGCGAAAGCTTTCATCAACCCTTGCGGGCCACGGCGGAGTAGCTCGGGCAGCACTTATTCAAATGAGACGTTCGCTCGGAGCGCCCGATACGATAAAGAGATAATTCAGTACACGTACGAGTGCATCGTTATTGCAATTATACGTAAATGAGACGATTACGTGATCGGCCATACAAAAGACGATCGGCTGCGAAACGCGAAGGCGTCGCGACGTCGGCAACGAAAACCCGAAGACGATGGAGGCTCGGAGAGGCAAAACAGGCCTCCGTTTCCTTCGGTATTCACCTACCGAGCTACGCGGCTGCTGATATACGACGCGAGACGTGTTTTTTCCGCGGGGCCGTTAGCGATTTTTTTTCATAAATACATCCCGCGAGCTTTCGCGAAACCGTCCAGGACCCCCTCTCCCATAATTTAGACCAGATACGCTTCTTCTTCTTCGTCGTCTTGTTCCTCTTTCTTTCTCCGGTGTTTGTCTTTTCTTATTCTTCTTCTTTTGCTTCTGCCTCCTCTTCTTCTTCGGTCTACCGGGGCAACGCGAGAGAAGTCTAGAAGATTTGAATTTCTCCTCCTTTCACGGGGGTAGCTCGCTCGGAGATCATTCACCCTGTACACGTGCACGCGGATAAGATCCCATGAATACGTACCTAACGTTGGCTAATTTGCATACGCGAGAGAAACCTATCGGTGTACACGCGTTCTGCTTATGTACAGGGTGTCTCGACTTGACGCCGTGAATTAGGATCGGGGTCGATCGATCCGTCTTCCTGGAGCCAGGGACGATTTACTTTGAGCCCACCACATCGCCGTTTTCGTCTGTGTGGAACCTTCAGAAACGGACAAGTGTTCCAAGAGGGAATTCTATTTTAAACGACTGATGGTCATTCTAAATTTCATTTTTCCTGAGAGCTTGATTCTCAATTTCAGTATCATGTTGTTACATTTTGAATCTTTCATTTTTGGAAACTAGCCGAGTTAAATTGAGAGCTGCATCATGCCAGCATATTCTTTATTTTTCATTGATAATCAAATTTTTAAACAGTCAATGTACTTGAACTGTTCGAGGAGTGTAGAACATTGTGCAGGAGCATCTCCGAATTTTTACTCGAGATTGGAAAGTCGGCCTGGGCCAGGAGTGAAGATCTTTCGTTGAGAAACGAAACTTTGGATCGCACTGTAGCACGGCAGAGAGCATATATGTATATCCTTTCTACATATAAGTGTACGTAGCCCGAGAGTGGCCTACGTGCAAGCGGTGGACCGACAGGACATCGCTCATGGCGCTCCCTCCGTCCTAAAGCGCTATGTTACAGGGGGTTGGGGGCACTTACTTCGTTCTCGTACTCTTGTACCTTCGTTATCCACTCCCCATTTATCCTTCACGTGATCCTCGTGTACGTGTACGTACACCTTCTTCTTCTTCTTCTGTGTAATCGGAGAACTGTGAGCACCATTACGACGGGGGCTCCGGTGAAAAGGCGAGTCGAACACTGCGAGAACCGCGCATACCTCTTCCGCAGCGAAAGCGGACGCCGCGCCGGTACGGTTTCACTTTTTATGAAAATTTTACCAGACCAGACCTGTTGAACCTTCTGCATCTTTAATCTCGGCTCGGCCACCCCTTCAACTTTTACAGGACCTTTGAATTAGCCACGACCCCTAAATCCGTCGCGATTCGTCAGCGAACTTTGCTTCGCTCCACGAGATCCTTTCTTGAGGTCCTGGGTGAAAAAGTTTCAGGAATATCTATAAAACTGTAATTGCTCAATTCTTTATGGTCTGTGAGTGTTTTCAAGACGATGCTTCTCGAGAGTACCCTGTGAGTTTTATGCGTTTATCTTTTAATTATTCGCATATACATTGTGTACAATCTTAAACCTTTAAATTTAGAGTTTCAAACATAAACAAAGGAGTAGATCGCACTAGCAAATATCTATTTGGCATTGAAGTAGTTCTTTCATGGAATAAAAGTAGATTTATGTTGGAGTGATGTAAAGTCCATGTAAACCAGTTATCTAAATGTTAAAAAGTTGTTTAAATGTCAGATATTTTTTTAGAGGATTTGACAACGTAGGTTTTCAAGCTACACGTGTTCTGCCATGATCGAGTATGGTGTAGCAGTGATGACTAGCAAATCTTCAGCCCCTGTACAGGGTCGTGAACCTAGGGTAGCCAACGGGGTGTCTTTTTTCTTCGGACACATGTTCCAAGAAGCCAGCAAGCCTGAAGTGCTCCGACCCCGACCGAAGTATACTTTCACAGTAGGACCGGAACAACGGTAGCGAAAACCACGTTCCCGGTTATTTTCTAATGCCATGTACCGCCGCCTGGTTTACGAGGCTATAAACTGACGTCACAATACCAGGAGCCGCCTTACGCGATGGGTCGGATGCGCTACTATAACGCAAACGCCGCCACTTCAGATAATGGATTCATATGGCCCATAAAATTAAAGGATACGACAAATTTACCGCCATATTTCAGCCGAGGAGATTTCAGACTTGGCGCGTGCCTACCTTGAAAACGATAGGTTTGAACCACCCCCTCCCCTCTGCCATAAACGATTGTCGATGCTCTATCGCAAAGTGGAATCATTCTTGTTCCATTTGCGAATTTATTCTATCCTTTACATTGGCATTTCTGAAAATTTATTCTTTTGCTTGGGGTTGGAATAATTGTGGAATTTCTAATGCGTGTCAACAATCATTGTATGTCGCGTCTTGGACGAATCACAGAAGTTTCAACGGATTTCAAATAAAAAAACAGAGACAGTCGTTTATTTCGGCTTCGTTAAAAACGTTCGGATACGTATATCGCGGACCGCAGAAGCACGCGGAGAGCAGTTTTTCGGGCTCGCCTAATAGACAACATGGCAGATTCAGCGAATCGCCCCCGGGATTAATAAAACGCTGGCGGGGGGATGAATTTTGCCGTGGCGCTGCTGTGCCAAAGACATCCGGCACATCGTAGTCAGGTGCAACGCATAAAGTATCGCAGCAATTTTGCGTACCGCGATTCGAATAGCGTTACTGCTGCCACGGGGTTTGATCTACGACGATAATAAGACGTCGGCTGTGAGGATTAGAACAGAACTGCCTTGTGCCTTATTAAGACTTAAATTGGAGGAAGAGAATAGCGACGGTGGAGCGCGGCTAACGTTGCTCCGGCACAAGATAGAAAAGGATAGAGAGGGAGAGTGAGAGAGAGAGAAAGAGCACAGCTTCGCGCCGGCAGGGATGGTGGTGCATCCAGGCATTATGGCCGCCGCTCCTTGAGTTTGGAGGGTCCGGGATGAACGGCTGGCAAAGATAAGGAAGCTCGTGGAGGGGGTTGCTGGAGGTTGGGGGATTTGGGGGTCGAGGACATCCATCTTCTCCCCCTCGCCCCACCCTGACACGTCCCTCCTATCTCCCATGCTCTGCCCCGTTGCATCCTACAGGGTTCACCGTACCGGCATACATCTCGTGCCGAGGGGGAACCCCTCTTCGTCTTGTCCTTTGCTTAAGTTAACTTTACACTCGCTCTCCTTCTCCCTTCGTTCCTTTTTCCTCGAGGCTCTTCCTTCTCCGTTCCCCCTGTACTCCAACACGACCGTACAGCTTCTATCTCTCCCTGTGTATGGGTTTCTTTGAACGCGTCTACGGCGCTCGTTCGTGCGCGCGCGGTCTTTCTTCGGCGTTCGCGAGAGCAGGGCCGAGACCACGAAACGAGCCGAGCCGAAGAAAACACAAACTTAATCCTACGCGTGATTCATCTGGGCCGCCATAGATCTGGATTATCTCCCGTCATCTGCATATTTACGAGGATCTGCTTTGTCCTGATTGTGCGTGGCCCCACGCGCTCCTGACATGACGCGGCGTAGGAAGCGACCACGCAGATAAACCTATCCGCCGACTTCTTCGGCCGCGTTTTCCTGCCTTTCGAAATTCGACTCGCTACAAGGATCGTCAAGATCTGGTGCAACGAGTTACACACGAGTTAGCTGCTTTTCAGAGAGGCTTTTTAGCACCGTCCTCTTCCTGTTCGATGCCTGTATGGAATTCTCAAAAATGTTCTGAGGACGATGCAATTTATTTTAAGAGTCAGCAATAACGTTTCAGTTCCCGATATACATATAAGATCTTATTTTGTCCAGTACACAAACGTCAAAATTCATCATCCGATTTTGTCTCATTTTTAGGTATGTTTTGAGAATGACACCTATTTCGGGTCCCGCTCCAGACGTCTCAGTATTTGATAGACCAGTGCCTCGAACATTTACGAACATGTCCCGAGGCCCGTATATTTTTGGAATCGTTTCGACACGCTACTTTAGAAGCCCATTCCGACAATTCCGAGCCATCAGTTCGTTTCGACGAGGCCGAGTGTGCCGGAGAACAAAGGGTCCCGAATAGTCAGCCATTTTCTCGAACCTCGTAATTCCGACGGTGTGAGCGTGGTACATACTTCGCGCACGGTCGCTTCAATTTCCGCCATCGCCGTTGAATAACGCGTCGTTAAGCGTGCTCCATACATCCGCGGCTTAAACGTCGCATAAATAATTGTCTCCGTTGCAAAGTGAACGCGCGGATTTAACTCGCGCTTTAGTCGGCCGGGCGACAATCAGCTGATAAGGGTAACGTATGCTGGCAATAACACCAGCCCACAATGAAAATTATCGACGCTCTACACCGACCACACTCTGCCGAACGCTATCACTCCTAATCATCTGTTTTCTCAAAAACACCAGCTCCATAAATCACGCCGTCCCTTTTCGAGATTCGTTTCACGCTCGAGAGAGGCTAACCCGCTGTTACGGAAGAATTGGCATGTCGTTGCGACGAAGCGTCGATTATTAAACCGTGATCTTTTCGGAGGATGTCGGGGTAGCGTAAACGGAGCTGTTTGGGAAAGTGATTCGCCGCGGATACAATGTATCATTTGCCAACGAGAAGAAGACGCGAAATAACACGTTATCGGCCGCGGGTCGTGTTACGCGGATCGGTCCTTCGGCCTCGATTACAGGAACACGGGGCTGCTGGTCCGACAGTGTTGAAAATTACACGAAAAATCTGTGCAGCGCTTGTTCCTCTGACTTAATAACACGCCCGACACAGCGACGACGCGCGGTCGAGGAAAAAATAATTGCGTTCTTCCTCCTTTTGCCACCGAGCTCTCTTCGTCTCGGGTAGCAGTCGTCGTTGCGTGTCGAAAGATAAACGGCGCGATTGAAAATCAAACTCTCCCCGCCGCCCCTTCTTCGCTCTGTCTTTCATTCTCTGTCTCTCGCGGTCTCTCCCTTTCTACGGGCCGTCGACTTCCATCGCTGCTGCCGCGATGATGGTCTTTGATTAATTCGCGATCAGTCTCGCCGTGTTATTCGCCGATCGGCGATCAGCGATCTGCAAATTGCCTACTCATCGCGTAATAACGACGACGTGCTCGACGCTTAACCACCTTCCTCTTCCTCGCTCACAGCTCGCCGCTCCTCGCCAATTTGCCTCTCAGCCACGTAGAACAAGCTCCCTATCCTTGATTTGCCTCTCTGCCTTTTTTCACGGACACCGTTCATTTTCTTCGTCCGCGAGGTATATTGGAAACGCGGCTACGTTTTCGACGAGCTCAATAAAGGCCTTTGTCAGGCGATGCTCCCTTGCTGGGATACGGTCGTTACAGTCCTCGCCATTTTGGCTGACGCGCTGTTTCATCTGGCTCGATTACGGTCAAACCATTTCTTGTGCTGTACTATACATACAAATTATCTGAATTAATTGCTGATGTTTTTACTCGATCCATTAATTACGAAGCTCATTCGACTCTTCAAACTTCGATGAAGTCTTCTTTCCGAGAAGCTCTGTGGCGAAGCTGGAAGGCGCGAAACGCTTCGAGATGTCCGTTCCAGCTGTTCCCTCGCGGAAGATGGAGCTGTAATTCGTAATTCGATCGAAGATAGGCAAAGTTTAAATGGCACGTTCGCCGGTGTCTTGAAATTCAGAAAACGACGTGGAAGAAATTCTCCGTTGTACGTCGAAGGCGCTCAGGCCAGGAGGAAATTCTTACGTAAAGGCTGGCCACAACTTACGGATACAACAATGCTTGACCCGCTCGCGATAAAGGAAAGGGCCCCTTTGGCTCTCGGCTCTCTCTCGCTCCCTCTCCCTCTCCCTCTCTCTCTCTTGCTCTCGGCTCCGGTCCGGTCAAGTTTTTCTCGGGAGCCGGGAGATCTATTCTTTATGGAGATTACGTGATAGAGATACGATCGGAGCGTATCTCCTCTCCGCGGTGCTCTCCGATGTTACCGAGAAGTGGTTGATTTAGGTCGGCCGAAGTTACGGTTCCTTTCTCGGTCCCTGCCGAATGTGGCACGAAGAACCCCGGCGCACACACACGGTATTGAATGCAGCAAGCGGCGCGGCGTTACGTAACGCTTTATGGTACGAGCACCGGCGAAATGATGCGCGGAATCTCGCTTTTCGATCTTTCCACGGTAAATAATACACCGACGGCCCTTCGCGGCTCGTCCCGCGGCTTAATTGAAAATTTATCGGCATCGACGCTCGATTGCTTCATCCGAACGGTAGCTCACACCCGGCCACCCTAATAGACGTTTACTCTGATTAGCTGCTCGATATTTCTCACACCGTCGAACGATCTTCAACCTCTTGCACCGGAACTTCATCTGCGAAGTTCGCTTTCGGCGCTGAACTTGATCACATCGTGCCATTTCTAATGCGCGATAATGCTTTTTCGTTTACCTGTATCCGGAAGTTCACGCAAACAATTTTTATTTAGCACGCAGGTCCAGTTACGAGTTGCACGTTTCGGGGAAACAGCGACCCCGACGCCATTTTTCGGGTCGATACAGTATTTTCCGCGCGAACGACGCTCATTTCAGTTTCTTAAAAGGTCAGGTCCCATAGATTCGAACCATTGCTTGCCCAAAATCGTTTCGGCATTCGCGCAACTTGCCCCGAGAGCGATTTTATTCCTTTTTTTTCGTGTTTGTTTTGTTAGATAAAAGTTTGTCCGGGAAGAATAAAAATTGAAAGTTTCGCATTCCGTATTCTTGGGGAGGCGAGCATCATGTCGGCTCATTCATCAAACCGTGTTGTTATTTTCCAGTTGGTTTTCTACCTGCAATGGACGTAGTTTAGTCAACATTCGGAAGCCATACCATTTTATCACGGCCATTCAAACCCCATTGGCCGTGCAGTAGAGATACCGCACATATCTATATACATGTCTAGTCTCCATTCTACATGCATACTGGGTGAGCCCAGCAAAACGTTTCCCGATGCTGCGAACGAAGGAATAAACTTCCGAAAAAAGTGGACGGGCTCGTTCGATCGCTGCGAAAATGAATCTGAATCGTGTTTAATCACGAGAAATTTCGCGGCTCGATGGCGCCGTTCTTTAAACAAAAGTGGACGAAGTTTCTGCTCGAAATTAAATCGTACAATCGATCGAGATGATAAAAAAAGCAAAAATACTGCCCCGCCGTCAGAATTTCCAACGCTTTTACCTCCTACCTCAATCCTTACCGTCGCTATAAATAACGGAAACAATTAACTCGATAAAAACGTCCAATTTCGTGTCACAACATTTTGTATACCCTCCTCGAAGGATTCTGCACTGAATAAATCACCGAGAAAAATATCTGGAATAAAAACAAGTGTAGATAAAAATTCTAAATGCGCCGAAGCGCAACGCAGAAAACGCAGTTTCCGAGAAGACGGCAGTTTATCGTCGCCCCGACGAGAATGCATATAATTAACGGCCGCAAATCAGTACGCTAGCCGAGTGCCTGGTAAACGGTTTCGGGATGAACATTATGTGCCAGCGAGGAAGCTTCCGTTGTATTTCGATCGCATAAAGATAAGGAACACCTGTTTCGATATCGATAACAAAATTATATACACACCACCTTATTATAACACCGTGTCGGTGATATTATCTTCTTTATGCGCCTTTGTACGGTGAAAGCTTGATTCCACAGTGGTTATTGGAAATCGATTACAGCCGGCCGTAAATTATTATTAACTGCGTCATATCAAACGTAATAAATTCGGCATACCTTGTCTTTAACCATTTACCTTTCTCGCTGTTCTCTCCCCGCCTTTTGTTCTTACCTCGACTGCCGCTCTTTAGTTTCAGCATTTTCATATTCGACACGCGTTCGAACATTTTCGTTCACCTGTGATCAGGTGCTTCGAGTCGTTTCCATTCTATCGCTCCCTGGATGTTTGATAATTATCTGACGATTCCTATCTAACTCGTTCACATATGTGTGACGAAAGAAAATGAAATGAACACGTTGTTACTATTAATTGGTAGCAGACGTGTGAAATGTTTTCAAGCGTTCTGTGATGCGCGGAATGCGTAGAAATGTGTTGAGCAAGTAATGGAACGCTTCGTTTGAAGTGACTATTTGTTCAATGGAGTATCAAGTTACGAGAGACACAGGCCACGCGAGATACTGTCCTGCGGAATTAGAAATTAATGAAATCCACGCACGAACGTCCGTGAAAAGTCTCGAACAATAACTCAGAGGGCTGGTTGAGGCCTAATTTATTTAAATCTTCCAGAAGACGCTCTTCCGAAGATAAGATGTGGCTGGCGTCCTTTTAACGAACGCCATCTACTCAACTTCGCAGCTTCGCCGAACGCTAAATGTGGTCGCCAGTAACTCAAACGGCACGCAACGACTTCGCAGATAATTTCACGATGAGAAACGGCACACGCTACTTTCTTTACGGTATCGCCGTTTCGCAAAGAAGTCGGAGAGAGAAAATACAAAAGCTAAGGAGAAGACTCTTATCGATAACACCCCGGCGCGTTACAGAGGCCAAAGTTGGCCCGCGCAGGATCGCCCAGTCGACGAGTATCGTTTAACTGCGAAACGAGGCCGAACTTACCGCAGATAGTGGTACGAAATTCCATATTCGTCGAACCGATATCCACCGGCCGCGAAGGATTTTCGCTGATCAGCAAAGTATCCGCACGATCGGCCGACGTTGGAACCGTCATAACAATAGAACGTAACATCCCGAAGTAGCACTTCGCGTGATCAAATCCATATCTCAACGGGGCTCGCAAAACAACTGAATGGAAAATATCGAACCGGTCGCGGTCTCCTCGGTTCCAGTCACCTTTTTTCGAGTCGTTCCCGAGGATCCATCGGAACTGCTGCGTCCGCACCCGTCGGATAGCTCTCCGCGAACTCTGCGAATCGATACGAGCCATTCCGAGGGTACAGTTCACGGAAGAAAATTGTTACAACATCGTTCAACAACGGTGAACGATCCTCTATTCAATCTCCTCTAAATTCAATCTCTTCATCGAGAAATTCCTAGTCGGAAGCTTGATCTCTTCAAGTTCGTAAAACTCCTCACTCATTTCTGGGCTTCTTGAATTATTTTATGGAAACTGAGGTCGAAAATAAAAATGTTTGATTCAGTACAGGGTTGGGTAACTCATTCTTCAAGCTTTTTTGAAGAATGTTGTGTACAACTTCAATTAAATTTAATTGAAGAAGAACACAAGAAATTGTTAATGCAAGAAACACTAATGTAATTCTGTGAAACAGCTGCGAACCACCAGAAACGTACCGCGGAACGTCGTCGTCGTCTGCACGAAATCACTGGCGCAAGGGCGTCCATAGAAATTCACCCTATTGATCTGCCGGCTTGCCATTGAAGCATCCGAAAGAAGTTCCAATTGCGATGCAGAATTGCGGGCAATATCTCCGATCGCGGTCACGTCGCTGCCATTCCGTGTACATTAAATACTGGCCCGAGATAATGAGTACACCTGCGTGCATATCTTCATCTCGAATCCGGCACAGCCATTCAATAGCGGAGCTATTAATCTGTGGCGTATCAAGATCTAGCATCGAGGAGGACCTCCGGAACGTAAAATGTTGCGAATCCCGTTGCTAACCGCCAGACTTTCTCATTGTTGGGGCACCGAAACCACGCTGATACGATTTAAACATCGCAAATGATTCATGCATCCCATGAGAAATGGTGGTCTGCTTTGCTATCTCGAGTATTTACCGTATCAAACAGATATATCTATGTTTTATTTATTATATCAAAGAGTAACGATTATTATCTGCGTGATTGCAACATCCTCCCACAAATCCTCCTCTTCGCGCCACTGAATTTGGTGTTTAGAACGTTCGGAGCATGACAGAATGATTCAAGATGTCCGATACTGCGGCAGTATATTTTCGTTTTCTGCTTCCTTATGATCTTTTGTCGTCGGAGTTGGACGTCGAGGTCCTAAACATAGTTATATGAAGACATCAACGGCTGAACTCTCGCGCGGACAATTCGATTACGTCTGTATCTGTCAGAATCTCTTTCTGTTCACTCGTTACATAACTAGCAGAATAATATTAGTAATATAGAAGCGGCTGATGGAGAAGCTTTAGCACCAGCCATGATGGTAATGGGCGCTCGACGGGAGTAGGGTCGACCATTCAAGGCCGACCTGTTGGCCGCTCAGGGGGCCCAAAGTGGGCCCCGCGAGTGGAGGGAGTTCAGACCAGACCCCTTCCCCGCCTTTTTCCTCGGGAATGAATGCTCCGGGGCCGCGACCATCCGCTCCGAGAACTCGTTCGTCGAAATTTTTATTAAAAATCCTACCAACCGTGGGAACAATCGACTCGTAACCGTGAAAACTCATTTCCAGCCGAACTGAGAGAAACTCACGCTCGTCCTTCATCATTAGGCCGACACAGTTCTCATCTAAAAATATTTTCTTGAAGCACGGATTCATCGATTAACGTTCTTGTCGATAGATGGAGCTACGAGAAGATGGTACAATTTTGATTGGGCTGTAATTCTACTTGCCGGGAAATCTTTCACAGTTTTTATTTACACTTTTTTTGTAAATCTTTGCAATTTCTCAACAATTATTTTACATTTAATCTGATTTTATTTACAGAAATTTGCTTAAAAATAATTTATTTGTAAAAGATTAAATTTGATTTGCAAAAGGGTGAAATTAATTTGCAGAAGGGTGAATTTAGAGTGGAAAACCTGCAAAACTGGAATTGATCGAAATGCAGTGTGATTCACAATCAATTTAAAAAATAATTACAGTTCAATAAATTCAACCTAATTTTGAAAATTTGATTACTGAAAAACATTGCCAAGTTTCTTTGAAATAAAAATGAAATAGTTTTATTCAAATAAAGTAAACTTGAAAAAAACAACTTTTGTACGGATGTTATTTTGTATGTGTAACGGCAATGTTAATAAAAAAATTGGTTTCTATTGCGTCCCTCGAATTAATTTATAATACATAATGAGGCCCTTGGTGGTAAAAGAGTTTGACATGCCTGTTCTACACGATTGAGACCGATACATTTATGGAATGTATAAAATACAATTGCTTTCGATTAAAAATAAACCAATTCCAATTTTTCCATACATATCGTCGATGTCCCGAACGATTAAAAGCTTCGTACAGTGTGAAAAGCACAAAAAGCGAGCGCTTAAAAATAATATCTAGCGTAAATCAATATTTTATATTGAACACTACCGTAGCACCGATGATTTTACCCTTGCAGTACAAGAAAAAATCTGTCTTTTTGATTTTGTTCGATTCAAAAGGATTCTTCGCGGGTAAGGGGACAATTAAAATTTTTAATCGGCCGCCTCCGTCAGCCATTAGCGTATCCCGCATCCTGTTGCTTCGTCGTTAAGGCGTCGTGTTCTCGCGCGCGGAAATTCAACGCAGGCATTTAACAACGGGGGAAATTAGTAATTTCGCGTTGTCTTCGAATCAAGGAAATCCTACGGGCAATCCGTAGCGAGCCTTCTCCTTCCCCTCCTCCTTCCACTAGATTCGCGACGTAAGAAACGCAATTTTGGCGTGGAGAGAGGAGAGCCCGGTTGGCGCAGATGTTCCGCAGAATCTCGTTGCACGATCGTCCCGGGAGTACAACGACTGCGGTTTACGAAATAGTGCAGGATCATAAGGAGAATTAGGCGTCTGAAGTTGCAAGGCACGTAGCTTCGTAACGACGTCTCGAAAGGTTCGTGATTTTACCGAACCGACGAAAACGGTCTCTAAAAAGTATTGTCGGCCCGAAAGAAACCTATTCCCTTCCACGGTTTGCATTAATACCATCGGTTCAGGCGTTTCGACATTCTACCTCGGTACCTGTCCATCTATTCAATATCCACCTTTTTCTGTTCCATCGATTCGCAGATCTATATTTGCGATACAGCCACATTGCCGCCATCGAACGATCCAAAGTGTAAATTGACGATTTATCGCGCTCGTAATGGCCTGGAGTTAGGTGCAGCAAAGAGTTTCGACTTTAATAGAGATTGATGATGTTTCCTCACTGTTGAAACAGGTTTAAGCGGATCTCTAATTGTTTAACCCGTTCTTCACAGAATCCACTGTACATATAAAACAAATATTTTAATATTTTACAGGCACAATCGTCTTTACGTTCTCTAATATGTATTAATTCAAGTTACTACATCAGCATAGAAAAATTTGCTAGAATCTCTATTACGAAGTTCGTCATTTTCTATATTAACAAAAAAAGAATAAATATGTTCCAATGTCCAGTAGCTTCCCGAATGCAACGACGAATACATGTTACTGAATAAAATAAAGTACGAACGGAGTATGTAGAATCGATACGTGGTTGCCATAAATAGTCTTTAATGTTCCTGGAGGCTTGACTAAACGCACATTATAAAACGGCGTATTCCTCCCACAAGTCCTACACGTCAACCGAATAGCCAACTCCACCCGGCCGAGCAAGTCCCGTTTAAACCAAAAAAATGTTTCATTTAAAACTTGCTCGAATCCCGGGAATCGGGCTCGCTAATCTAACTTTGTAATTGCGCGGAGTAGCACGCGGCGCAGCAACCAGATAACGAAACCGAGGAATGTTGGCTGCGATCTGCCGCGTCTTGCCGCGTTTCACGACTTCAATTAATTTTCACCTGTATCGGCCTCTTACACTTCTATCAACTCGCGTGTACGTTGCCGATGATCGACAATTCGAATCGATTCATCGCTTGGAATGAAATCTGAACAACGTGTAAATTGCTTCTCGGAGGATTAAATGTAACAAAATGCTGAAAATTAGCATGTACGGCTGGAATTGCTCGCAGAATTGAGGGGTGAAGCAGAAACGGGTGAGGCAGTCACCTGAGTACGTTTCTGCTCGGGCATTTCTGAGGAACGTCCGGGGGTTAATGGAGCGTGGCAAGGGTGCGGTAAATAATCCCGTGCGTCTGATGAGTTTAAAAAAAGCTCGGATCCACCGTTTGTTCGTGGGACGGGCCACCGGGGGTATTTCCTTCCGGAATCCCGTCGGCGATCGTTAATTCAGTACCGTGTGCCATCTTCTGGCCCGTTCGAGTTATCGGGAAGGGATGGGAACTGGGAACCGCCTCGGCGAGAGAAGCGACAGTGTTTGGCTCGAAAAAGGCGAGCGTCGGAGATGCGAGAGGAAAGCCATTTCACCGACCGGAAGCCGGACGGACGCCCTCCGGGGTCTCCATTTCTATCGACGAGCGACGACGTGTCACGTCAGCTTAGGACTCGTCCACCCTTCTCTGGTTTTTCGTCAGCCCCGGCCCCGAGACACTGTGATTCTGATATTTATTTTCACTGCCGTTCCTGTCAACGCTACCTCGACATACGTGCGGGTGTCCTAGGTCGACGAAAGACTTGGACCACTGCCAGATGAAGCTCGGTACGAATAGATCGGCCTGATATTTCTACCGCCGATCCTCACCCCCGCACCAGGGCCTTACCAATAATATTGTCGCGATCGTGACGGAGCCGCCGGATTTACCGAGAATTGCACGCTCTTCCCACGACGCTTCACAAGACGCGTTTTTACGAGCCATTTTTCCAATGGCGACGACACTCGCGCTGCTCCATTTGATATACAGCACTGTTTTTGTTGATCAATAGAATTCCTTAGATACTTTATTCGTTCGCGGAGCTGGTTAGCCGTTGGAATAATTCGTATTGGTTCGACTAAAAATTTTAACATTGACATTGTCTGAAACGTAAACGTTTTTCCAGAAATAGATCAGTTTGGTTCAAAAACCTGATCCAGAAGATCTAGTCCTTTTTCTAATAAAATTATGCTTGCTGTTTTCATTTATATTTTTCGAAGTAACCTGTTCAATCATTCCTCTCTCGTATCATTCGGCTCATTCAATTTCTGATGAACCTAGATAAATAACTGTTCAATCAGAAAAAAGCAAATAATTCTGAATATCATTTCTACCAATTCGTTCGTCTGTCAAACGATTGAAGTCGTAAATTCGTGCCGCCTGCTCCATATTAATAGCCGCAGTTATCGAAGGAGCTTCCTGCAGGCAGTACGATCACGTTTCTGACAGTCAATACAGCCTCCAGGTGGTAATACCTTTCGGAAGGCACTGAAACGGGGTCCCACCCCAATCCTCGATTTCACGGGTAGCTTCCGTTCGCAAAGGGACCGACACTCGAATCATCGAAACACAGCTGTGCTTCCAATTAATTGAAGAAAGCATACACATCCGTCGCCGGAACAAGCCATTAAAGAGCAATGAATTACCTTGCACGAGCAGCTGACTGTCGAAAGAAGGAGGCCATTTCGTTTCGGAATCGGGTGCAACGAAATTCGCATGATTGGAACAGCATTTCCATTTAAAATAAATCTGCTTAATAATTGGACTCAAGGCCATTGGATAACAATTGCAAAAATGAATGTACATAATTGGAACTGGAACAAACAAACGCTCGGACATCGGATACACCCGAAATTACCATTTCGAGGATCGGACGGGGGAAGCAGATTACTGGTCGATGATGCATTTCTATATAAAGAAAAGCCGATATACGAGGAGCAAGCATAATCGTATTTGAAATGGGCGTATCCGAGAGCGGCGGGTTCGTCGCGTCGGTTCCCTGTTCTTAAGCCGGCGGTCGCACCGTTTACCGCAAAATTATAGTCCGCAGGGCAGCATGGGCGCCGCGGGTTGATCCGACACGTTGATTAAAAATCGTGAACACGGGAGAACGCGTTGTTCGCCGAGATTCGAGACATTAAAAATCGCTCGGGACCTTGCTAGGTCGCCTGCGGCCGAGAACACGCGATCTAGGAACGAAAGAAGAAAAGAAAAGAAAGAAATCAGAAATCCGACCCGCCAAAACGCCACGCTTGTCAATTAGGGCCTTCGCGGCTGCGAACGCCAGACCTAAGTGGTCGAAAACGGACAATTTCGCAGTCGAGGGCCATACAAACAAATGTACAAAGGGTTCCAGTCGTTTTAAAGTCCTCTGTTATTATCATTTATCTTGTTCCACGTCGGCAATGTTTCAAGCATTTCATTTGTATACTATCGGTTTTTAACTCTTTGCACAAACACGCACATGTCGCCCATGAAGCACCACTGAGAATGACTGTACTATTGGATTGGCAAGAAAGTAATTTCGGTATTTTAAAGCAGGGGTCGGTAAACTTCTTTTGGACAGGGCCAGAACGTAAAATTTTTAGGCTGGGGGACCGGGTAACAAGCTCGAAGATATTTACGTGGGTAGGTAATTCTACTCGTAGAGCAATGGAAAAAAACAGGTTCAAAATTTCTTTACTAAGAGATGATATTTTTCATAATGTTTTTTATTTTACGTAGTTTGTTTAATTTTTTAAAGTTACATAAAACTGAATTTCTTTATTCGAGCGATTTAGTCAATAAAATATTTCCTCATTTATTCTTTTTGGCAAAAGATCATTGTACAGAAGGAAAACTATCTTATTCATTAAAGTTCATTACTTGAATAAAGAAATTGGGCTCTATTTCACCTTAAAATACCAAAATTTCTTTCTTGCCAACCCAATATAATTTAACCCAATTTCTACGTTTCACCATAGCATCCATGCATCCGCAGCCATGAGATTGAAAAATCGTCCTGGCCGTCGCGTGTATCCCTCCTTCCGGTGGCGGCGCCTTTGTCTCCACCTTCCATTGTCGCGAAGCCCTAGGACTCGTCAAAGGGCCGTCTCTGGGCCCTTTCCCAGGAGCGTCCGGCACGCGCAAACGTTTAACGAATCGCTAAACCGTGAGGCGACGGGTCTCGTGTATGCGCTCACGCATACGTAATCGCCGAACGGGGGCGTGTATCGGTAAAAATTTCGTTCCCATGCTGATTCGCGAAAGGGAGCGGTGTCCCAGAGCGTTGGGTGGGTGTGTAGGGTGGTATTTGCGCGGGCCAAATAACCCAAATAAAGAACAAACAGCGAGGGCTGAAAGGGAGAAAAAGGGAGCGCGAGAGAGAGAGAGAGTGAGGGTATGTCGAGGGAGCCGGCGGCGACGGAGAAAGAAGAAAAAACGTAGAAAGGGTCCGAAGGGTGGAGCCGGGGGTGAAGCGAGGGGGGCCTTGGAGAAAGGGAGATTTTGGAGAAAGAGGAGTGTAGGGCGACACGGTGAAGGGGGTGGGGAAGGGAGGAAATGGCGCGCGTTACGGAGAAATGGCGCGGAAACTGGGGATAGTGACGGGCAATGGGCGCCCGCCGACTCCTCTAACCGAACGAAAACTCGTATAGCCGTGGAGAGAGAGACCGTGGGAGGACAACCACTCCCTGGCTTCGCCGTGGCCTCTGCCAACGTACCGTGGAACGAGGACAAAAGAGAAAACGAACTAGAATACCTTACAAACGAGAATCGCGGAAGGGATAGATAGCCGGACGAGAGACGTGTACACCGTCCAAGAGAGAACCTCGGTAGAGGAGAGCAAAATGAAGGAGAAAGATCATCGTCGGTCCTGCTGCTCCTTTCCTGTCTCTTTCGCCGCCGAGCCAAGTCGAGGCCCACCCAACCACCCTTTTCTTCGTCCCCCTCCTCTCCCAGTTTTCTGTCCACCTCCCCCTCCCTCTTCCGAAACCTTCTCTTTTTCTGTCGTGAATTGCGCGTAAAGATTGCTCGTACGATTGAACGGACTGAGTCAGGGACTGGCCCTTGGAATCCCTGCAACCCAGCGACGGTAAAGACCTCCTGCTCTTAATGGACTGCAAATAACGATCTCGAGTATTTCTGGACCGCGGGCTGACCTTGAATCTAATACTGTCGCTGCTCGTTAGGGGATGCGCCACTAAGGACAGTTCCTGTACCGAGAGCCCGGAGAGCTTCTCTGGAATGCGGGCCTGATTAGTCAGCAAGTCTTTCTTATCTTGCGAGGAACGGGAGCGGAGTATGTGGTAGCGACGTCGTGGGCTTTTCGGTCATTTTGGTTTTCCGATTGGTTGTGGACGGGCTTGAAATAATACATGTTCGTTCAGTAATCGTTGGCCCTCTTCGAGGAAAATAAGGAAATTTCTTCCTATGACAATAATTATTCTGCATAAAAATCAGCAGTCTGTATCAAGCAAGTACAACGAGGGTTTCCCCCTAGTGCAACTTCTTTTCATCGCCGCTTGGAGAATTGATCGGCAATTTTGACGGAAACGATGCGATAGAAGCCGATTGTCTGGGTCGAGCGATCTCTACCGTAATTTCGATCGTTCGATAGATCTAGTGCCAGCCCGAGATCAGAATACGGACGTCGAGTGTTTTTTCGCAGCGATAAGTTTATGGAGCGGAAAATGATGTGGATAATTTTAGAGGTACATGCCAAGCGCTCGTGAAATAGCTGCTCTAGAAGCTCTCGATGTCTGGTAACCGTGCCGGCATCTAGCGGCACACGGCGAAACCTTTCAGACCTTAATTCGAATCCGAAACAGAATCCGGCAGTGTTCGTCATCTGTGGATGAGGAATGGAAATCGGCGTCGAATCGAAATTATTTCCGTGCCTGGCAATTATGAATGATAGGGGCTGATTTACGGGGCACCGTGAACGTTTTTCGTGTCGGTCCGCAGAGCGGCGAAAATCATTCCCGTCGCGTCTCTCCCGTTCCCCATTCATTTCGGCCGGGCAATTTATAAAATATAAATTGATCAATATTCTGCGGATCGTGTTTTAATGCTACGGCTCGCAATGGGAACCCGATCCGGTAACAAATTCGAAGAAAAGGATTGCCGATTGCCACGATTAATCGCGACACCGCGAGCTCGCTATTTTCCTGTCGCTGGTTGCGAAATAACAGATTTTTCTCTTCGCCGAAACATCGAATTGACGGTCGCACTCGCGAAATAACTTCCCAGTTGCCTTCGTACACAGGAACTTTTGTTGAAACGTTGTCATGGAATAATTTTTCTCGTGCGTACAATTTTTTTAACGAACACGGTGAACCGTGAAGTTCCTTCAGGCTATACGAAGGCTTGAGCCAATTTTCCACAGAACATTTCAGCAAAACAGATTTGCATAAACCTCTTGTCTAATGATGTAGCTTTAAATTCAAGAACATTTCCATGTACATAATTTTGTATCGGAGAAAGCATCGGAGATACAACCAATTATTAACATACGAGTGCTTTTCTTGTTAGCGGTAGCTGTTTAACAATTCAGCTGCCGGAAGCCTGCAATTAGAGGCTTTTTAATGACTACGTTGCATATAAAGTTCTAAAAGAACCTTCTGAATTTTCGTTTAACATAAGATTCAATTCATTGCAGTACATATTGCAATCGCAGGAGCTCGCGATACATGCAATCTCGTGTTTAGAAGACAACACAAGACACAGTAGATTGTTTCACCTACTGAAATAATTTTCAGTATACTGAAAAACTATACTGGTGTAGTAGTATAGTGCCAAGCAACATGCAGTTCAATCATGTTCATTTCGAAAATTCAATAATTAATTTCAAGAAATTAGTTTCACATAGCAAACGCAAGTTCTCTTGAAAAGGATCCATATCCGGATCGAAACGTTGAGAATGATTTAAAAATTTGCAAAATTGCTTGGTAGTTAAAATTTGATCGAACCTATGCGCCGGAAACATTAATGAAAAGTTTATAATTGAATTGCAAGGATGGTTTTGCGGACACCCTGTATGGGGATCGGAGGGCACCGGTATATTTCGCAGGTTGTCGGACGAGCGATATTTCACGGGTTCGATTTTCGCGAGAAAGGAGGCGCGTAATTAGCGTCCACGGTAGCGGGCAGGCGCCATATTCGATTCCCGTCACGTACCTTATTAGCAGGATATTTACGATCTGAATTTTTATTGCCGTTAAGGGCGATGACTCAAAATGATTATTATATCGGTGCGATGGCGGATACGTGCGTGCGTACAACGCAGCGAAGAGCTGCGTTGCTAGTCTGCGACTAAAGTGCTGCAGAGACGAGAAGGGGGGCCTAACGTCGTAACGAGGCGCCACGAATGGCGATAGATTGAATTAAGATTGCGCGACAGCCTCTTGCAAGATCAGCCAATTATGAATTAATTACTCCGGCCGTGGTAGCTCTACGGTTTTTAATATCCGATTATGTCTTAACAGCGCGTCGGCGAAACTTTTCACGCAGTCGCCGCAGTCGCGCGGCCACCTCTTCTCGTTCACGGTCTACGGCTTCGTTATACAACAAATTAATTTAAGAGGATTTTACATTTTCCCTCTTCTTTCCCTCTCCTCCTCTGTGCCTTCCCCGTCCCGCGCTCTCCGGCAATTTTCACCTTCGCCGCAATTACCCTGACATTCCGTAATTGGATAACGAACGAGCCTCTTTTTCGAGGCTGTCTCTCGCGTTCGGATTTAACCGTCGAACCGGGAAAGTGAAACTCGTTGCTGACTCGCTTCACTGACTTATTTCTCGGTCGCGATCGTGCACGCGAGGCTGCAGCTGCCATTAGTCCGTTTAACCCTTAGGCGCCACTAAAAATTACTTGACCATTATTCAAAATATTGTTTGCATTATTAAATATGTTGGTATCGAGTACTCACTGCACTCTGGTTCAATTAATATCGCGATGTTCATACCTTTTCAGTTCAGCCAGCCAAGCAGTGCGTTCTCTTTTCCACTGTCACCACGTTGCCAGCACGTCTCTCCGCCCCTTATTGCCCTCGTCGTTATCATCCACGTACGTGTCCTACGCAGAAACGTCTGGCACGATAGTCCTGAAAGGTTTTCCTGGTGCTCGAGATTACAAGGGGAACGTAACGCGCTGTTCCCGAGGCTGTAATTACTTGTTAGCTTGAGACAATGGCCCTCGGAAAATTTATCCGCCCTGTCATGCGGCCGACGTGTGCGCAATTTTGATAAAAAAAAAAACATTCTTACGATTTCTCTTCGAAATTTTCTTCACTGGACAAATTCACCGCGTCTTCTCGCCAGTATAAAGATCATTTTCTGCAGTAGCAAACGAGCCCGACGCTTCAGAACAGTTCGGACAGCTCCCCGGCTCGTTTCTGACGAATTAATCCCGATGAAATCGTTCGCGGCTCGGTAATTACGTCTCGGAAGAACCCGTGGCTATTATCGAATGCAGAATTACGGTCTCGCGGAGGGCAAGTAGTTGCCGGACAGGAGGCATAATGTTACACCTACGTCGGTTGTACAGGATCTTGTAACACCCACGTGAACAGTACGTTATTCCAGAAGCATGCAGCCATTAACCGGCGTCTATGCGTGTGCCAGGTCTTGTTGCGGCTGATCTAGAGCGGCCATTTTGCAGGCGGGCCATCTTATTGCGCTGAGGGGGGCACAGCCGAGTAATTATAAGGCAGCCACTATAATTGGCAGATATTCTCTTCCCGACGCCGTTCGTGCAATTGCAGTTGCTCCCACGTACAGAGAGAGAAAGAGAGAGAGAGAGAGAGAGAGAGAGAGAGAGAGAAAGAGAGAGAGAGAGAGAGGGGGGGGAGAGAGAAGGAGTATCATCGCACAGAGTCCAACTGGTGAAACATGCATGGGAGCACGATCAACTGGAAAACGTTTCAGGCTTAAAACAATTTAAATGCATCTCCGGCGTGTTGCGTGCACTAAAGTACAGAGAAAATAGATACTATGTACACGGATTCCCGAACAATCACATGCATTTGACCTTTGAGATCGGGCAAGTTTTTTACTTTTCGAACAAGCAACGCTTGCGAGCGATCGGGAACAGCGAAATCCTAGCGATTCTTCTTTGTTCCGCTGAGCAATGTTTATTCGTGCGAGGCTCCAGGAAATTACTATAGGCGATCGGGTTCACGAATAAACATTAATTGCTGCCAGGAAATACGAAAATTGAAGCTTGAAAGGCTGCTCCAACCGAAAGGCTTTGCAAATCTCAGAATTTAATTGTAGCTGGAACTAAATAACACAGAAGAGAAATTTGATGGGGTCGCAGCAGGTTCGAAACAACGGAAAATGTGACGAAACGGTACAAGTCACGGCTGGGGCTACGGTGTAGCTGTAAATCAGTTTTCCGCCCCTCCTACCCTAAGATCTGCTTCAAGGTCTCCGGGCAAAAAAGCATCGGCTCGCAAGGTAGATCGAGAGACCGAGTTAACTTAAAGGGTCAGCCGGCGTAGGCATTGTTCGTAAGCAGGAAGGTCAAAGGATCGAACAAAAGGGCTACGCTTCTGCCCACGTAACGGCAAGCCCGGGGATGCATTGTTGTCACCGCTGCTAACCGTCCGAGGATCCGCAGACCCACGTCACTTTTTTACAGCAATTTAGGCGGACCGTCATTGACTCCTGCGCCCGACCGTTTTACGATAGGATTCCATCCAAGGCCGAAAAAAAGTGCCAATGGACAAGGTCGACGGTGATGTTTGCTTCCCCCTCTAGGAGATTCTACGACGATAGAAAAAAACAGATGTTCGCTTCGGCGTCCTGTTAAATCAAACGACACGAGGTTTTAGGCGAATTTGACTTTTTAATGAGCGAACTTGGTTGCGGATCTTTATGTGGCATGAACATTTTCTGCAAACTGTGGTGTATGCATGAGTGAATGAGTGAGAATGAGTAAACAGAACGAGTGATAGGTCGAATGAGGAAAGACGAGAGAATGAGACAGAGAATTCGCGAAGCGAATTCGGTGACAGGTGCGTCGCACCAGATCGTGAACGACAGTCAAAGCGGGCAGACGTATTCTTGATTGTATTGCAAATTGTGTGGATTGTTTAAATGTATAGAGCTGTTCGATAAAAGTTTCAACAAAATGTCCTCCATCCACTATCTATCAGAAATAAACTGCTTATAATCCAGGTTCGAGTTGGGGTTTCGAGACTAGCATCGACTCTAACGATCTAGCTGGAAAAATGCGATTTTCGCGAAAGTTTAATACCGAACGATACCGGAGTTCGCACGCTAGAGGAATTTCTCTAAATTTCGCGTGGTAGCTGTAACTTTCGATACACCCGTTGCATGTACCAACACACAGCGATGAACCTGTATAGAGGGACGGTCATGGTAGGATGCCACGAGATGTATAGGCAATCTTGCAAATGAGAATCGTGAGTAACGGCGGACATTAGCGCCCCCTACTCGGCCCGGCCCGACCCGGCCCGAGAACGTACTCGTACACGCGCGAGCGGGCGCGGGGTAAAAAGAGTATACGCGTTTTAGGTGCGCGTATAAAGAGAACTTCTCGATAACGGGCCGTCGTTGATATTTTTTATACTCGTCGCCCTCGATGGAGAGAGTGGTTTGCATATAAGAAGGGACGTTCTACATCTCGCTGGCTCGCAGCCTCGCCGAGACTAATATGTCTGCCCTTGTTATCGCGAGCCGGGCCTCTTGTATTGTGCCGTTCCAGGACAAAAGGACACATTCACCGAGTCCACTTTGTCCCCTCTCTTTCTCTCTCTCTCTCTCTCTCTCTCTCTCTCTCTTCTCCACGGCACGCCGACAGTGATTTAACATTCGTCCTGTATTAGGAAAATCGCCTTTTTTATCTGACCAGGATCGGGCTGATGTATTCCGATCGCCTCGGCCCGCTGTCCACCTCCGACTGATAAAGATAGTACAGTCCGCTCGAAAACCTGGCCGTTCTCTACCCACCTGTGTCCATTTTTCTTGGCATTTTTAAGAACGAACTATTGGGTTGGCAAATAAGTTCGTTCGGTATTTTACAGTGGAATAAATCACAAAAACCGAACGAACTTATTTGCCAACCCAACACATTTGCACCAGCTTGATACAGTACCACTAATATTCGGACACTCTTGAAAAAACGGTAACTTTTTTTATATTAGTGCGATGCTCTGTTGTTGCTTTAACGTGGAATTCTTTCCATGTAACAGGACATTTTTTAATTTCTTAGAAACAATTTGCTTTGGTCTATATTTTTCTAGCAACTCGGCAACGTTAAAAAGTTGAAACGCGTTACAGGCGAAATACGAGAGATGTTAGTCTATGGACAAGACTCGGTGAAAACTGTACAGAAACGAATGGGAATGAGAATAAGAATGCTGCGAGGAACCGAATTCAGCAGAAGATATCGGTTTCTGGTCCTGTACCGTGGGGGTTGTTTTCGTCTAAGGGTCAGTAAGGGATGAATCATAGGGAATGAAGTATGAAGTTCAAGGACCAGCAATAGTAGATAGAATGACGAACTGAGACGCTTAGATTACATGAGTGATTAATAGACTGCGGATCTTTATGCATTTATGGATCATGAAAATCTTTATGCGTTTTAGATCTACAAATGCTGTTCCCCCATTAAAAATAGTATTTTATGTCATTCCACTTTCTTAAAATTTGTCTACAAAATTGGAAAACGCATGAACATCCGCAGTTTAGTGATTACTAATGCTAGCGAATTTCCGCCATTTTGTTAACAGAAGTTAACAATGAAGTATAACATGAATTATAAGAATTAATTATATACTAATTTAGATAACTCAATTATTCATAAGTGATTATTTGTAAATGCAAAAATTAGGTACAGAATAATCTACGAAAATAACGTAAGTTACAATATACAACAGGGCTCATTGTAGGAAATTTCAGAAAGTGCTTGCTGAAACCAATTAGATCCTATCGTTCTGGGGGAAACGAGATTACATATCTACTTCGAGAAGTTTTTTATCGGATAGAAACTAAAGAACGGAAAAACGGTTACAGACATACGTACAGGTAACAATTACCCCGATATCTACACATGATTTATTGCCCCTAACAGCTATTTTGCAGCAAGTTTTTTCTGATACGTTCTTTTACTACCTTTTTTCGGTGGTACGGTGCTCCTACGACGGTGAAATAGTTCACCGTTATTATACTTAACTACGTTAACATCGCGTGGGACACCACACACCGGCAGCGATAAAAATTATTTCAACGACACGATAACGTTGGAATGTCAGCCGGTTATCGCAATCTATTAATGAATTTCTAGTGTGTGTATAAATCATATGCAGAAGCGTTTAATCTGTCCCTGTGATATTACGAATAAAGTTTCTTTGTTCTTGCCGGCGCTTCGTTGGTGGAAACGTTGATTGTAGAATCGCTGGTGCAATGATCGATGGGAAAAGAGAGCGAGATAAGTGTCTGGGTGAAATTGTGTCAGATGACTTCATCGACCGAGATAGAACCGTACAGTTTAACTTGAAAGTATCTCTTCAGTGCATTACGGAAAGCCAATTTGATGATTAAATCATAA
The DNA here is from genome assembly GCA_963966675.1 of Lasioglossum calceatum. Lineage (NCBI taxonomy): Eukaryota > Metazoa > Arthropoda > Insecta > Hymenoptera > Halictidae > Lasioglossum > Lasioglossum calceatum. Next base: position 15,394,578 of record OZ016543.1, on the reverse strand, counting down.
TTTTCATTCTTCTGCTTTGCAATTTCCGCAAGCAAATAAAGACGCTCTCCAACTATATTCTAAGTTCCAATTTACATTTCAATCATTAAAATTAAACTTCTATAAGCAACTGTATACCCCAGTTATTTTGTGAAGCAGCCCCCTCAGATTTACAACAAAGTCATAGTTCTTAGCCTCGGCTTCAGTATCGCCTACTAATTATGTTTATCAGTCACGTTCTTAGAGACATGAAGGGTTCTCTTTCTTTAATAATCTGCATGCAAGAATTCGAGAGTTTCAAATTTTCAAATATTCAAATTTAAAAATTTTTACGTGCGAGCAACAGAGCTAGGGAAATATTATTTTAAATAGTAAATATAAAATAATCCTATTTGTTTTAAAGTGTATGTACAACTTTGAAAATAAAATATTTTATTTGATGCAATAATTTTTGAAAATAAAATAATTTATTTGAGGCAGTGATTTTTTTTGAAAATAGTATTTGAATATAATATGTTATTGTAAGAATATTGTAAATATTTGTATTTTGTCTTTATTGAAATATTTTATTTCGTGTTTCAGATTGTTAAAATAGAAATATTTCATTTTGAGGTTCAGATCGTCAAAATATAAATATTTCATTTTCGAAAAATTGTATGTCATTTAAAATACTATTCTCTTTAAGCAAAATAAAATCTAAAATATTAAATAGTATTTGAAATATTTGTTTCGCCAAATAATGCCCACCTCTAGCGAGCAACCACTCTATTTGACTCTACTCGAGATATTTCTCGACGAGAGGAAGAACTGCAGGTCCTATGACGTTTTCTACATTATTTACGAACCGCGTCAAGCCACCTCGTTCCCTCAAACATGCCGCTAGACAGTCACAGTCCATCAATTTTCCTTATCAATCACATTCCAGGCAGCAACAGCTCACTTTTCCAGAACAGCTCAATTTCCCCGGTGCGAAACTCGACTATTCTCAATCAGTGCAATTTCATCGACCCCATCGAGCCCGAAGGAATTTTGTCAGCGACCGGAGGAACCGTTCGAGGTTCCGTAAGGGTTTCTGCATTATTTATGAATCACGTGGCTAAGTAGGATGGCCAGATTTCAGCTGTGCAGAGCCGAGTAGAGCAGAGCAGTGCAGAAGCGTTTATCGCCTCGGATAGGATAGGCGGTTTCCACGGTGGCACGCGGCTAGTGGCGCAACTTGCTTCTGAACGAAGGTGGCTTGGAGAGTTACCCGAAGGTTAAAACACCATATCGCACCCCGTACACACACCTTGCTGCGGGGTTGAACACGGGGCTCGGCTCGCGACGGCGACGTCTACAACCAATACAGACGTGCTCGCCATACTTTGCCACGGGCTGCATTGCCCATTGGTTGCTGCAGCTATGGCCTATTTCGCCTCGAGAGTACGACCCATTCACCGTGAAAGGATCGTCCGTTTCGAGCTACCCCCGTGCCCGGCTACCGGCATTCTTTCCCAGTTTCTACAACCGAAAAACTTCTGGATCGCTTGTAACCGTCCAACCATTCGACGATTGTTTTCGAATCGTCCGTTGGCTATGGAGGCCCGCGATACACTGTTAATTAGCTGAGACCTTTATCTTGGCTATTAGGCCGTTTTAAACCGTGTGTTCCTTGTCTTTGGAATCCCTAGGGAGTGAACGCAGGGGCGGCGAGTGAACGGTTCAACTGTTTGGGGGTCGTCCGACGAATTTATTGGTCGTTAAGCTTGCTGGTATATTAACGAGTTTAATAGTTTGTTCCAGGTATGCTCCTGGGGTCTCTGAGGGATGTCCGAGGATGTCTGAGGAAGATGCGAGATGGTTCAATCCGAGGGTGAGTTGAATTGGTGTCGTCCCTTCTGGGAAATTAGAAATTTTTACTGTTTTTTGGATATTTTATAGCGAACCATTAGCAATGAGAATTTATGCGGATAAATTGTGTTCTCGCAGACATACAACAAATAGAAAGTTACCGAGCACACGCTGCATAAACCAAGAACGCAGAGCCGCGTTAAAATAATTTTATAAACGTATTTTGTAATAACCCAAGGCAGCTAACGTGCCCCGAGACACGTTCACGTAAATTAGAGGGTGCCAGTTAATTACGACGAGCCACCTCGTGCAGAAAAATTGCTTCGAGAAAATCGACCTGCTAAAAAAAGGAATGATCGAAACGCGTCGAGTCGATCCGGAAAGATCCTCCGAGCAGACGATCAGCCGGCGAGTATCTCCGGGCCGGTGATTACGGATATTTTTCAATTAAACGCTAATTGCGACGGGCAGGCCGGGCAATGAAGATCGTATCGCCTTCGAAAATTTGCATCGGCCATACGCGAAATTATTCGTCATTAGCCATTGAACGATTATATTGAGGAGCAAGATTGCTGCTCGCGTAACGAGTTGCGTGGACGCAGAGAGAGAGAGAGAGTGTCGCTAATTAAACAATTCCGAATCGGTGCCATCCACAGAGATAAAATTCTTTATTTCCTTAGATAGATCAGACAGTGAGATTAGAACGAACAGGAGCCACGCCGAATAAAATTATAAAACTCGTCTAACGATTCGTCTGAATGTAAAATAAAGAATCGTTCCGGAGGGTCCGGTGTCTGCATCGGTTTCAGCGATCATTTGCAAAACCTTGTCGGAACGGCAATTTCGATGGTGAAATCCCGGAAGGCCCTTTGATTTCTCAATTTTTCGGCGAGCATCCTGGGTCGACCCGTTGTCGACCGGGACCGCAAGCGTCGATCGGATCGATTCCGCGTGTAACGTATGACAGGGCTGTAACGAGGTGCGTACGCGTTACAACGTATGGCGTTGTTTTCGCGGAGCTGGTGCATGCACACACGCACAGCCGGGCCGCGACTAGCCGCAGTTTATGCGAGACATTATTCCGGCATTACGTGCCCGCTAGTAACCCCCCCTCCCCCGTTTCACCCCTTGTCCACCACTGTTTTCGAACCACCGCTCGCCTCCTGTACCCCCCCCCGCTTTCGAAAATTCGGTGTCCTACGAGTGGAAAAGCTACCAACCGCCGCAGGAACGCTTGTTTACCGGGCCACGGTCAAATGATTAATCACCGTGGCCAGGGCTGCGCGCCGTTCTACCGGTTAATTAATCAGATACCCGCGAAATTAGCGGCGGGACGGTTCGATCAACCGCACGCTACGATCGAACCCGCCGCGCCCGGAAACGCTGTTGTTACGCTCGCGGGAACACCGTTCGATTTATGGCCGTTCGTGTCTCTACGCTGGCTCGTTTCCATTTCACGCTGGCCTACGTGCTTTATTTACATTTTATTCCGCTGGGCCCGAGCTGCCATGATCTTTAACGCTGGAGAATGATCACCGGTTCTTCGCTTTGCAATTTTTGACGCAACGGTGACGCTTCTTTCGATCGACATCGAATAAATTTCATTGTCTTCATTATCTGAGCACATTGGAGGTGGGTAGAATTAACTGACTTGTCGATTTTTATCGGAACTGTTCGAATTGACGATGTAGAATATTTTAGAAAATGCTATTTGACTTTTTTCTCTAGTCACCGACATCTCAGAAATGGCCCCTCACGTTTACGTCCTCGGGGATGACTTTTACAGAAACGAAATCTAAATAAAATCAGTTCATAGCACACAGTGTACGTGCGCGAGGTTTGGCGCAGCATAGACACGGATTTATTCACGTTCGATTCGAAGGCGCGTTTTAGGTGTCTCCTCAATGAAATCGGCCGCGAAACAGATAACGCCCACAAACATACACGGCCCTTCCCCCCGAATGGCGTTTTTCCTCCAGTTTTTATATTTCGGATCTACACGCGATATTTTCCGAACCCGACCCGGGAAATATTTATTCCGCGTATAAATAATCTGGCATCGTTTATCATACCGCCGATACTGTGTTGCGATCGCCGATACGGTCGCGAGCCGGAACCGATACAAGATTATGAAAAAAATTGTTCGAACCGGTGTTTCCATCTGATGAATTTATTGAGTAGAATATGTTTGAAGTTTTATGGTTTTTTGTAGATTTTTTTCGGTGTGGGTAGATTGTGGATATTTATGCGCGTGATTTAGTCGGGGATGTCAGATTTTTGGGAATCGATGGAATCGATGTGAGAAACAATTTATCTTTGTTTTAGAAAAAGAAAAAAGTTATTTTAAGCATATTCGAGTTGGGTATTTGGACTGTACCTTAAAGAGAATTTTTCACAGCGTGCGAAAAGAATTGAATTAGTAGCTTGGAATTGATCGCGTTTGTAGAATGTAGACGGTGTATTGTTTACACCGTTCTCTTCGATTTATATGAAATGGTGTTAAAGAGAAATTCGTGTATTCTTTTAGGGATTCGATTTAAAATGAAAATCGCGTTCGAATCGATCAGAGCCTTATGCAGAATCAAAGGGATGGTAGTAAAGGGATGAACACAGCTCAATTTCAGTGAAGAGAATACACTCAGCCGAGATTGGTAGTGAAGCACAGGCTCAGGAACTGATAACACTCGAGCTTATCCATTCACCCCTTGTCATTCACCGCGGAACGCTGCTCCTAACACGTACTCGAGCCACATAACCCCACGGAACCTGAAATTGTTGGCTTATTTCGTGGGGACAAAGGGACGTACACCTTTTACGAGCATTCTAGCACCGATGCAGGGGATGGATCTCTTTATACCCACTCGAATCAAGATTTCAAACTCCTCCGTTCCTCTGGATCACTTGAAAACGATCCAAACAGGATCAACCCTTCCTCAAACACAACAATTGAAACCTAACACCCCACCCGCGAGGTAAACCAATATTCCGGGCGTATTCCTTCGAGTAAATTCACAAATGGCAAAAGGATTACATTGAAGGTGAATGGCTAAAAATCAAACGCGACAAGCACCGCGTTACGAGGCGCCAAGCAACTCCCCCATGAATTCCAGAAATGCTGCTGGGGGATAACGAAACCACAGCATGGGAGACGTCTCTCCCAAGGATCCGTGGTCTTCAGGATCCACATACGCGATCAAAATTCAACGTGGTGTCCGGCGTTATGCGGGAGCGATTTACTGTCCGCGTTGCAGCCCGATCGGGGCGGGGGTAAAGGAAAAAATTGCTATCGGGACACCCGGTACAGGTAGGATGGTCGGTGTGTATAGTTTTAGGTGTAGTTTCGGGAAGGATGGATACGACGAGGAGGAGAGAGGTTGGAGTTGGCGCGATTCAAAGACCTCGTCGTGGGGGCGGGTTGGGGTGGTTGTGCGAGGCGGCTGACGAAATCCAGGGTGGTGGGAGCGCGTCGTGCCGCGTGCTGGGAGCGAGCAGGACAGAGAGAAGAGAGAAACAGCGACGGAGAGAGGAGAGGAGAGAAAGGGGTGGTTTTGCTGGGAAGCTTGGAAGGAGGGTGGGAAGATGGGGTCGGGGGTGCGAGAGGTGGCGGCGGACGGCAGTAGCGACGGCAGTTGAGGCGCATGAGCACCACTTTTATTGATTCCGTAACTGCCGCCATGACTGCCGTGGCGCTTCGTAGGAGGTAGGGGCTGCCAGGGAATGGGTTGAGGGTGGTTCGTGCCCGGTAGCGGAAAGAGGAACGCGGGGCGAGGTTCCGTGGCGAGGGTGTAACAGGGTGCAGGGCGAAGGTTGGAAGAGAGAGTGCGAGAGGAGGAAGGGGGGAGGCCAGGAAGGAGGTGTGGGGGTTACGAGGGTGAGCCTGATGGGGTGGAAACTTTGCGGAGATAAAAAGGAACGAGGGTTGGTGTTGCCTCGCTCGGCATCGCTCGGCCGAGGGGGATGATAGAGGGAAAGAAGGGGTTAGACGGGAGGAATATCAACATATCTTATTGCGTACAAACATACAGCCGAAGTGGGAATAAACTTAAGATTCCTCGTGATACTCTTGTAAATACGAGCCGGCCGAGACAGTGTACGTGATGCATAGTTGATAAGCATGAAATATTCAAATCGTCGACGGGCCTCGTTCGGCAAACAGAGAAAGAGAGAGAGAGAAAGAGAGTGCTAGAGATGCAGACGCACGGGTGCGTCGCAACGGGATCCCCTTTCTCGCCAGGTGAAATTGATGTTGCACAGCGATTTTTATACTTGTTTCTCTGCTCTGTTTTGTCTGCGGGATAGAAGTGACTTCATCCCCCGAAATTCCTGACGGACGACACGCTCGCGGCCCGGTCTCCTCTGTGCATAGAGATGAAACGATCCCGGAGAGGGTGGCCGAAGGATTGCCGCGCGCGTTCGACGGCCAATGGAACGGGGACTTGGCTGCTGCTCTCGGACGGACGTGGGTGTAGGCCGGCGATTAGAAGGGGTAGGCAGCGATGCGTGGAGATAATTAAGCCGGCTGATCTATGGCCGTTTCACGAGTTCGCTCGTTATCTCCTCGGCAGCTCGGTGTCCCCCTGGTATTTAGTTCAGTTTCGGATATACGCAGAATCCGCCGGCTAAAACCAATGGTGTACCGCGTCCCTCCCGCCTCTTCCCCCCGGGTCCACCCCCTTTGCAAACCCCCTGCGCACCGCTCGCCAACCCCCGGAAAGTTCAGAGTCCAGAGGTCGGCGTTCAACGATCCACAGTTTTCCGTCTCCATCCCCGATCCCTTTTGCTGGCCCTCCATCCCTCTCCTGCGCCTCTTCCTCACCTTCCACCGCCTCCCTTTTGCGCCTCCCCCGCACCCCTCCGCCCCCATTCTTCTGCTCTTACTCCCGCTCCATCTCCTCCTCCTTCTCCACCTTTTCCTCCTTTCTCTTCTCTCTCTCTCTCTCTCTGCTCGTCCTCCCACTCCCCCGCCTCCCTCTTTCGACTGCTTTATTGTCTGGAGCCGCTCCATCGAGGGTGCATCCCATTCCCGGCTTTAATTGAGACATAAATAAGGTTTGTTTGGCTTTGCCATTCGACCAGCTAGCTATCCCTGGGAATTGGGATTGAGGCTCTGCCAATACAACCCGTTCTGCATAATGGCGACGCTAAATTTTCTCTCTCTCTCTCTACCCTCCCCTTCTTCTCTCTCTCCCTTCTCGCAAGAGTAACAAAAAATTGTATATATACACATATACATGTATATGTATGTGTGTCGAGGATAAAAGGCGGAAAGAGGACCAGAGAAGGAAACGGTTTTTCCGGCGCGGCGGGACAGGTACACCCGTCGATCTGCATTTATTGGACGGCTCGATTGGCTACGAATATCATAGGATCGAACTTCTATCCAGTTCCGGACCGTTTCTTCTATTCGCGCTCCAACTTTATTCGCGCCGACCGGCGACCAACCTCCTGCCTTCCGCTATTAAAATTCAGGGGACCTGCGCGCCCTAATTGGTCGTTGACTAGCCGTTTTTTCCCCCGTATCCGGCGAAATTTTCCTGCGCGAATGTACTACTTTATCCGTGCTCTACACAAACAATTTTCTATCCGGTTTTATTTTCATTCAGGCCGCATCCGGTCTGGATCGATCCCGACTACGATGACGAACAGAATTCTCAATCTACTTTCGTTCTCCCTACAATTCAGTGGACCGCTCCCACGATTTAATTACTATTTTAATTCGACCCGCAAGTTGATGAAACAAACTCCCTCGAGTTCGCTTCTCCTCAAGTTCTTCCGAATCGAGTTCGAGAAATTACAGTTCTGGCAGTCTTCTCCTCATAATTACGAGGCACCGGAACGCTCTCAGACAGCGAGGGGTTCCGAGTCTCGTTCCCGGGGCGCAACCCCCATAATTCGCGAACTCTTTCTCCCACGGGGTAATTATATCCGCGCCGGCAGCCCGATGGGATCTGCGTGGCAAGAAGAAAGAGCCCCCGCTGTTTCCCATGATCTTCGTCATAGCTTCCACTGAGATATCGGCGCTGGTCGGTAGAGTTATCGCCGTGAATACCAGAGACGTCGAAGATGGAAAAAGTCACGGGGACATCGGAGAGAGAGAGAGAGGAAGAGAAAGACAGAGAGAGCGAGGCTGGTCTTCTCTCTCCTGGTAGGCGTACCGAGTCGCGTAGGCGAGGAGAAAACGTAGCTTATGGGGGGCAGGAGCGATGGGATATGGTGGCCAAGGGGGGGGGGGGCAGACGGGGGACGGGGGCTGGAGGACACGCCGAGGAAACTAATGTGCCGGTACAGTAGAATCTCGTGCTAGTAAGATCGTAATTTTCGTTAGCCAGGTATCCGGCGAGACTTACGAGCTACCTTTGTATGCTGGCGGCGGGCGGCTTTACGGGATACAAGTTAATCCCACGTGTTGGCATATATACGAACACCCTCCGACCAAACGACGCGGTCCTCTCGTTGTCCACCGGCTCCTCTTCTGGCTTTGAGCACTTGCCCCGCATCCGTGATCCTCCACTCTCCTTCTCTCTCTCCCTCTCTCTCTCTTTCTCTCTCTCAGACTCCTCTCTTGTCGCGACGACGCTCTCGACGTACCTGCATCAGTATGAGAATGAGTCTGCGAGACGGCCTCTCAGACCCGTTCGCGATCTCCGGCTGATTAAGTCCGGATCTCGCCCGGATTTTCAAGAGAATTTCAGGTTTTCCTCTCTTGGCTGTCTTGGCCTGCGATATTATTCCTGCACGATCGCTGGGAGCCGCCTTTTTAAGGGAACGTGGCATTTGTTCTTATCAATCTTCAGTTGGCAGAGTTCTTTCATGCTTGTAGCAGGTAAAAAAGCTGGGAGATTAATGCGTAGTCGCGAGAGTATGTGTTAATGCAGTTCTTGTACGACTGTAGAAATAAGACAGAAACGTGAAGATTTATGATGCCGAGAGTACTCTTCCAACTTTCGTGCATATAGTAGGTCGTAACTAAATTTGCTACACTCGATGCATCAACGCAAACATTTATTTGCAAAAATGGAATGAAATGTTCTCGATGATCCCACACACCGTGTGCAAAAACGGAATGAGTCTGGCTCTAAAATTGGACTCTCCTCAACAGGTCAAGAAAAAAAAGGGACGGATCACGCCAGTGAATTGAACTCCCTAAATTTTGGTGTGCTCCCTCCGCCATAATAAACACGTCCGAGGTATTTCGATCCGCACTCCATTTTTCCCCCAGCGAATTTTCGTGAGGGGTGGTCGGTGGATCGCGATCGCGTCGTTAGGTTTGCGGGGCTTCTTTGTCCGCATGTTTATTTTTGCGCGCGTTCCAGCGACGCGTTATTTATCCGCGGTTCCCCATCTCCTCGGCAACCCCCATCGGCCCGGGGGTGGGCCCCTCCCACGCTTTTGCTTTTCGTTTCCGCGTTTTAACGTGTTCATTCGGATCCGTGATCCCTCTATGTTTCTTCCATTACCGAGGGAGCGAGCGTAACGGGAAAAAATCACGGGAAGGCGAGCGGGAGAGAGGGGGTGGGAGAGGAGTCCGTGGAAAAACGAACAATGAAAATGGAGGGGAGAAGAGGGAAAAGAAAAACGGGAAAAAAGAGCCGGGCGGAACGGCCGTTGCTGGGGCAGCGCGACGCGCACCATACGTCACCCCCGGTTTAATCTCACCTCTCATTTATGCTACTGCGAAACGAGCGTACCGGCGACCCGTGGAACCCCATCAAAGCGGTCTCTGGCCCGGTCGCTGGCGATTCCGCTGACGTATCTCGACTGTCCGTTTCTCTTTTGTCTGCTCGCTTCGCGCGGATGTAAATGTCATTGGCGCCATTGCGCCGTCCTAGTGTCCGCGGACGCCGATTAAATTGCTTTACCGTGCCCGCCGAAATTGACGCGGGACCACCAACCCCCTCTTCCCTACACCCTGTGACACCCCTTCGTCATTTTTCCGCGCTGCTTTGCCCTCGATTTAATCTCCTGCGGCTTCGAAATTGCTTTGGAGACGCTCGGAGACCATCGCTGGTCACCGTCAACTCGGTTGCCCATGAAAATTAGAATCGTGGCGATTTATTTTATGACGAGAAGAATTTAGCGCTTCACTTCTCCCAGTCGTAAATTTCCAGTGATTTTACTATAAAGTTATAACTGCAATTATAGATGCGTCGTGTACACGCATCACACAAGACCACAGCGCAGTCTTCGTGGCCCCTGCGACACACAAGTGCAAGGTGCGAACAGAAGGCGTAGTCCCCGTCGTAACCGCGTTGATTACGAGGCTAACGAGTGTCCCGCGAGCTCTCATCGCGTGCTCATGAATATTATCTGGCAGCGTTCAGCTCCCGAAGGTCTCATCAGTATCTCGTTCACACTCCGGAGTCCACGATACTATTAACGCAATCTTATCCGCCGGTAGTCTGTAGATACTTTTTTTTCCGTGGTATAGGCTTCATGGTTGTCGCAGTAGCGATCCGATGGTAGTAACATCGTCGTCCGGTGTTCCGCGGGGCGATCGATAGTTATAGTCATCCCCGGTAGCGGGTCTCGATTATCCATAAACCAGGCCCGGTTATCGAAGAAGACGCCCGTAGCCCGCCGGATAAAACTATTTGAAAACTGTGCCCGATAAATATGGGGGATACCCCTCGTCTCGTATAAACCAGCTCTCCACCGACAGTATGGTAATTAATAACGCTCCGCTCGCCCGGTGGCGCGGCTCCGCCATTAAGGGGATGAATTAAACCGGCCCGTAACGACTTTATCACATTTTCGAGATCGGGCGAATAAGGAAAAGCTATCCGGGAGGAAGATACACGCCGTTGGACGTGAGTTATTCGCCGATATATGCGCCTCCAACCATGCACGGGATTCTAATCTCGCTTTCCCGCCTCCAACCACCCCGTCCCACCTTCTTCTCGGAGCTCGAGCCAACCGTCGCTCTCTTTCTCTCTCTCTCTCTCTCTCACTCTGACAGGGTTCTACGACCGTCTCCGTTCCTCTACAACATCCTCGTCCCTCTCTGTACGCCCCCGCGGGGAGCATCTTCCGCTAATGAAACGCTGGTGAGCTACCGTCGCCTCGTGCCGGCAGCTTTTACTATAGAGCTTCCCTAGAATCACCCTCGCGACTCACTAATGCCAGGCCTCCGAATCCGACGACGATACCACGTCGCCCGGGATCATATTCCGTTCCAGAGCCGATGCTTTATCAGACCCCTACGTCCTCCCCGGTTAACGAGAAACGAATCACCCCCTGCGAAAATCACCCCCGCTAATCGCAGACGCTCATCCACTTTGCCGGCATTCAATTATCCCGATTCACTCGAATCTTCTTTCTGGGATTCATTTTCATCTTGGAACGCTTTTCTAGTAATTGCCGAGACCCCCCAGTCCGATGATTCAGGAGTGAAGAATTTTGGGAGTTATTGCAAGATAAATATTGTTTTATTTTGACCAGACAGATTTTCTCCTTGGTCCGATTGGAATGAACGTGTAAGCCGGAATAAAGTACGTCTAGTCTAGGAGACGGCACGGTTAACGCGGCAACCTAAATGCCTCAGCCACCTAGATCTTCATTGCAAAGGGAAAACGAATCCCGCCAGTCTTCTCGGCTTACTAGTTGGTGACGTAGGTGGCATGCAATGGCCGCGGAAGCTAAATTACCCGATCGTAACTACGGATACGTCGGCTAATGCTAATTTAAGGTGCCATCCATTCGGCCACCTTAACGGTATCTACCGGGGATACGTGAGCGAGCTATTTTCACCGGAGGCGAATTCGTGTGCGAATGTATTCGGGAGGGAAACGCCTTCTCTAAACTCTCCTTTCTTCTAGATCAGATTATTCGACGGCGTAAATTGTCGCGATGCACGATCCACGATGCCGATTCAGGATGGCGGAAAGGATTCGCCGGGAAAGATCCTCTATAAAATAGATCACGCTCGACATAACAGTATTTTCCTTCCGGGGGGATGCTGGACAGTTTTATTCGCGAGCAAAGTATCGTACAATTGATAGGAGAACGCGGATTTTTAAGCACCTCGTGCGATTGCTCTAGCATGGAATTGGGTCCGTTTCGATATTGGGTAAACTGTACTGTTGCTGGCACTGCAGTAGTTACTGGCACTTTTGATTTAAATATTAAGAATTCCTGGTATAGATAATCATTTTATATTGCTTCTTATTTATATTTCAAAGCAACGTTGGAGGTTTTCGTAACGGAGTTCCACATATGATTGTTAGCAACGCTGGTACGTCCAGTAAAGGGGCCCCTAGACGATCAAATATTTTAGAGATTTATTTTAAAGATTTTATAATAAAATTATTTATTATTTTACTTATTATTTATGACTTGTAAAACTGTTTGATTTTGCTGAAAAATCTCTATTAGCTTGTAATAATAGAAAGTTAAGCCCGTTTAAACATTTCCAGAAAAGATAAAAAGATTTTTACTGCGATTTTGGCTTAGGATGCCAATCATTGTACAGTTTATCCTACTATTAAAGTTTTAATAGCTGCTGTTCGAATATCGATCTTAAACACTCTACGAAATTCTGAACGTCAAAGAAGTATCAATACTTTACAATTGTAAAATAAATCGTAGCACAAGGGGTTAACATTATTATTGAAATTGTGACTCCGCGATCACTGTGATAAATCACGATCAGGGTTGACGGACGATGGCCGCCGCGATCGGTGAAGAATTCGTGCGAAATCGTCGCAGAAAAATTCGCACGAAACCGACGAAGGGAAATATATTCGTCGGAAATCTTGCTGCGGGTAGGGAAAACGGAGCGGCGTTTTCGCGTTCGTCCCACGAAGAGATTTCGAGGGGGTGTATTGAGAAAACTACAGGGTTACGACGACAGTAATTAAAATGTGTGAGGCGCGTCCTCCCCTAAATCCAAGCCGGGTCGGTATTAGAATGCGAGGACAGGTCGGCTGTTCCGTATTTCCACGTTCGGATTTCCGCGTCTCCCGCGAATTTCTTTTGAGGTACGTGACGGTGCAGGAGAAGCGGCGAAGGAGAAAACGAGAAAGAGCCAGACAGACACGGGCACACAGAAACAGAGAAGGGAGGCCACGGTTTGTGGAAGTACGGAGACAGTAAATATATACGGAATAGCCGGGGGTAGGTATATGCAGGGCGGTAACGTGGTAAGATGGGCCTCTGCATTGCCGGCATGATTGCCTCTATGGCACATCGAGGCAATCCCCGCGGCTACGTGCCCGACATACATCCGCTTCCATCTTACTTTCTTCTTCTTCTTCCCCCTTTTTTCCAGACCCGGCGTACCCGCCCCACAGACTCGCCTTTCTATCCCGCGGTTTTCGCCGCCACCAGCATCTTAGATATGCAAGCCGAGACCATGCTCTGCCGGGAAATCGCATACTTAAATGGCCGCCATCCCTCGACGGTCTTTACTCTGTAATTAATTTGCCTGGCGTGGACAGAGGTGAATTATTGATCACGGGTTGCTCGATAATCTGGAGTAAATGTTCTCCGGTCTGAATTTATTCAATTCTTCGCTGACCGAAATTCACTGGCGGCCATTGTACCCTTATGCTGTTACTAATTTTACTCATTCTCTTAATTGAAGGGTGGATGGATAAAGGTGTCAAGTAACAAATCGTTTGTTTTCTGTAAAAGAGTTTTTAACAAAATATGTTGTCCTTTTTTGATGAATGAAGATAACATCAGAAATCAATTACAAATATATATATATTGTTATGGTTAATCTCTAATACAAAAAAAGATAATTATTTGTTGTCCTCCTGGTCCAGTGCAGGTGAAGTACAAAGTAATTAGCTCCTTCTTCCATACAAATGACACATTACGGTTTGTTTAAAAATATTCATGGGTATCGGAGACTCTCTATCCAATCATAGATGTACTCGGAAACCTTCCAATAGATTTCCAACAGTTTCGTTAATTTAGTTTCCCTCAGATTTTTATTCCAGTGGCAACCGTACATTTGCTTTGATTAAGGAACACGGGATTGGTTCGAGCGAGGGCCACGTTCGCGAAAGTGCGTCTTCGGTCGCAGGAAATAGAAAAAGCTTCTCCAGTCGGTCAGCTAAATTTCAATTTGAACAGCGTGGCGCGGTCACAATTAATGCGACCCGGCAGCGTCGTTTCTAGTCGAAAACAGCGCCGTAAAATTTTTCAGAGCCCGGGGACATTTTCCGGGGGGTCGTTCCGTAAAGAAAACAGTACACAGTAAGCAATGGTCGCAATTATGTCGCGCGCATCGAGCGGCAGTCCCGCGGAGACTAACGGCCGTTTCAGGGCCATCGAGCTGACTTCACCCGCCATTTCCCGCGATCCGAAACAGCCGAACGGTAAACAAACCGTGAAGCTGTTCCTCTTTCCCCCTCTCTCTTACTCTCATTTTGTTCTACTCTCTCGGAAATATTCGTAAATCGTATTTCATTAAAGAACGCGGCTCGTGTATGTGTGCGCTCGGTGTTCCGCTCGGGCTGGCAAGAGTCGAGAGAGATAGAAGGAGAGACAAAGACGGGGAAAGAGACGGGGAGAAGAGAAGAAAGGACGCTGCGGAGGCTAGCGCATCAGCATTCAAAGTACTCGGTAGAAGGAGGGCGCCGCTCTTCAGGACAGAAGAGGAACAAAAACCCCCCGAGAGAGGAGGATGTTGCATTAATATTTATACGGGAAAAGAGGGGCTGCTGCCGTGGAAGCTACGAGGGGCGAAGGGGAGGATGGGAGGGACGAAATGAAATGCAAATGCCTTAACGAGCCACTGAGGGACTGCTGGAGCACATCCTAGTCTCGGTCACGAATGTACCTTCCTCTCATCAACGCTTACGTTATAACGCGTCGCGACTAATCCGCCGACAGAGTCCGCGCGGACGTCAACTTCATTCCTCGTGTCCTACCACTGTCGAGATAGCCTGCAGCACATCTTCAAACAGACTCTGCACTTCCGATTTCTTTGAATCTTCCTCATCGATTTACACAGTTTACATAGTTTTTACAAAGTACCTGCGACTCGAACGAAGAAGAGTAAAACGAATCAAACCACGTCCGACAAAAGATCGAACCCGATTCACACAGCGTGCCAACCATCGTCCGATAATTAACGCAGTCCACGATCCACGGCAGAACGCCGGTCGCGTCAAATCTCTCGGAACGATCAGGCTCCTCTTGCGAAACACAGTTTCTCAGCTAATTTCCCATTTCAAAATTTCACGTGCGTGCCGTCCGATCCCGTGCAACCTCATTAAACCGCTTCCGGTCTAGTGCCTCGCGTCGTAGGTTAATTAAGCCGTAGCCATCTCGTGGTTGCAGCTGCACGCTGCACCGACTAACTTGTACGGATTTATGGCTCCGTTTCACGAGCGTCTCTCTGTCTCGTTCGACCTATACCGCATACCACGCGGAGCCGACATGCAAAACCTAGTCTGAAATTCGTTTTGGCAACTCTTGCGGAGATGTTGGCGACATTGTAGGCTCGGGGATGGTCGGAGGTGATAGGCAGACGTTTGTTATTTGCAATTCCACCCGTGGGATATCGCGCACAGGGATGCAGGGAAGGGTAGGGAGGTTTAGCACGGCTATTATACAGATCACGTGGCGATTGGATTCCTTGTCGGGTATCCCTGCCCACTCCGGTTCCCTCTAGTTCCCTCTGGTTCCCTTCGGCTGGTTCGCCGTGGATCACTGCCTCTTTGGATGGGTGGCTGCCTCTTTGGCCAGGCTGGGAGGGCTGTAGTACCCTCACAAATCCAAGTCCAACTCCACGGCTTTCATTATAAATCCACCCCCGCCCCTAACTCGCCGCCCCTATGTCTGGAGAGAGAGAGAGAGTGAGTAAGAGCAAAGAGAGAGACAGCCTCTTGAACCCCTAACTTTCAACCCGCATTTTCCACGATCCATTATATCATTCGGCTCCCTTCGCCCTCGCCACCCTTTTCCAGCCCCCGGAAAGGGCAAAGAAAACCTCGTGAATGTATTTTTCAATTTGGATCACCGCCAGCTTGTAACCTATGCGCCGATCGCAGCGAATCCCGTTCCAGCAGGACATTCTGGAGTCCCGAGGATCCTGATCGATCACCTTGGCCCAGTGTCCAACCATCGCATCGCCTCGAATGCACTACGGTCGTTCAGTAAGTCTAGTCGGGAACGCGCGAGAAATCGCCGGCGTTACGTGGACTCAGCAGAAAATCGGGACGCTCGCCTTCGGTGTTTCCCGACGCTATCCAAGAGATTTAGGCTACCATCCGCGTGATTTCTGCTTGATATCTCCGAGACGGCGGATCTTCCGCTAGAGTTAACGGTGACACGGCGATTGGGACAGTCGCGAGTCCTACTGAGGCGGTTTAGCCACTGCACTCTGTTAATTGTACATTCTTCGGAACTATTTTGGGGATTACTAGAGGCTCATTTACGTCTTTTAATCATTTAGTCTTCAGAAGTAGCACAGAGTGACATTTGAAGTCTCACCAGGAGCAAACCGTTAACCCAGAAGATTCCAGGGTGTTTTTCGTGGCGCGGAGAGTCCAAGGTCCCGCGGACAGCCGAATATCGTGTAATTCCTGCGTCTGTACTCTTCACCGAGGGGTGGGAGGGAGTACTCTAAGCGCTCTCTCGCAGATTGTCCGATGAATCAATGGAAGCCACGGTAACATTCACCGGGATTGGATTACTTTGCCGTAATACATATTCCTGGCTCGGTTCGAAGTCGGGCCAAGTCTACCAGGCGAAGGGAAAACTTCGCAACTGCGCGCTTTCCAATTTGGTCGGTTGCCAGATTGGAAAGGCGGCTGGTCTTCCCGCCGCCGGCTGCCATCGCGGATTCTCCTCTCCCGGAATAAATGAGAACGGCCGACGAAAACGCCATTAATATCCTCTCTCTCTCTCTCCCGCGATCCAGAAGAGAGAGAGAGAGAGTGGGAGAGGGGATGATTTAGAGTTTTTATAAGGTGTCCTCGTAGCCATTCGTATAAACAGAGAACTCTCCGAATGGCTCGCCGTCGGGTTCGACTTGGTAACTTCGGATTCGGATTCTGTAGGACGCGCCGGATGCGCGTAACGACGTCTTACCTACTACATCCGGTGCCCTCGCCCTACGTTATTTTTCTGCCAGCCACCCACACCTCTTGCCTCTCCACACCCGGAACATCGAACACGTGTTCCACCCCCGCCGATTTGCCCCCATACCTTCCAGCGAGAGAACCATCTTATCCGGAGGCGTTGGATGTGGTCCCAGATGCTGTTACACAGCCGTCGGTCGACCTCCTCTTATTTTCTAAGCAGGCAATGCTAAGTTAGTGCGAAGGGCGGAAGGTCGAGGAAACGCGCTCGCCAACTTGCCCAGAGCCCTGGTATTCCTTAAAACGTCCAACTATCCGCTAACTTCGATGCCTATAATGGACCGTACCCAACTTCCTTAGTGTCCAGCTCTTCATGCCGATCATTATTTCCCGGAGGCTTTACTCATTGCTCCGACCACCGGACGCTCTACATCGCAAAGTCCTCCAGGATTTTTAACTCAATTTACAAGCTGACGAAGACGCGGGACTGACTGCAGTAGCAGATCGTTCTTCCAGCTCAGTCTTTCGAAGTATCCGGTCTGCGAAGGCTTAAAATGCGTGGTTTGTTTGTCTACGAAACGTTGTTTGTTTTACGAGCTTGTATAAAAATGTCCGATGCCGCAGTCTATCATCGGAGCGTTAGAATTCGAAGTTCCGAGTGGTTGGAGAGGAGAATCGTCTTGGGGAAACGGCGCAGAGCGTAAAACAATAACTGGAGAGCGGCGGTGAATGGTTTAAGGGATCGCGTGAAATTCGAAGTTGCGTGGATCGGCGCGACAACAGTCGCAATCAACGGTCGAGCAACGCGCCGCCGATAAAATCTGAAACAAATGGCGAGATGATCAACGAGAGAGCTGTTAATTGCTCTAGCCGTTGCGAGAGCGAGAGATATATGTAGAGCTGGTCGGCTGGTTTGCGCGGGTGGGTGGGAGAGTATTATCGAGGGATGGCCGAAAGCCCCCGTTGGCGAGACTTTCTATGTTTGTCGTGTAACGTTACCTCGTGTGTCGGATGGCCAGAGGCGCATAGATGTCGGTTAAATGGCGCCACTAAAACGGAATGGGTCATTTGATTCGGGAACGATATCTCCCTTATGAGGGATCTACGTGTACCTATCCTGAGGCAACACGGGACCGTGCGATATTGTGAAAATATGCATATGGAGGGCCGGGCCTGGATTTGTGGGATGCGACCACTTCGATCCCGTTCGACTGATCAGCCCGCGAACCGGAAGATTCATCGTTCCCTCTCTGCTCGGACATTTTGATAATTCTCCGTTCTATCGGCCCGAACGGCTATTATCGTTACAATTACATAGGACGATAAGCAGCGACCGGGGGACTCCTCGGTGATTTCGAATCCCCCGGAAAAATTCAGCTCTGCTCGATACTCGATTTTAAACCGGCTGGAAGCATCAGTTTATCTTCACTGGATTGTAGAGTTTACGTTATCGCGTGTTTGTAGAATTGCATTGTGGATGAATCATCATCATTTATTATACGCATATTTCCCTGTGGTTGCCAGGTAGAACGCCGCATGTCACATAATTTCACTTTCGAGACATTGCCGTTTAAAGTTTTGACCACTAATGCTTTGATATAGGACATCGGTTAAATTGCATGATTTTTTCAGGTAAATACATAAATCCTATACTATGGAGCTCAATTAATCTAATTTTTCGAAATTGTAACATGCGGCATTTTTCCTTGCAACCACAGATATAATATCTAAAATGCGGATCACGGTTCTTCCACGCATTTTCTTCGCCATCGCAATAATTCTGAAAAGTGTAGAGATACACAAATCACTGTGGAGTACGAGAGGTAAAAAAAGAATTGTTCGGTATCGAACGTGTAAATATTCGTAGAAAAGTCGTAACAATGCAAAATCGTGGTGGGAACGAGTGCGGGATCGTCGTGGGTTGTTTAGCGGGCCGATCCTGGGGCAAAGTCCGTCCAATCTCGTTCGAAGTAATCAGATTCAAATTTGTTACGGCTAAGTGTCCTAATCTAGATCGACCCGGCCGATAGGTGACCGAGCTTACGTTCGTAGGCCGTATGTTGGCGCGAGAAATGCTCTTCCAGTGGAGTAATGCGGTGTTTATCGGGCCGTATCCCCATCCACCTTCTGCGCCCGATCCAGCCCGCTTAGACCAAGAGGCTGTTCGTGATCCCGAGCGCTCTCTGGCTTCGGCTATCATTGCCGCTTGTTGCAACCGAGTTACGCTCGAAACGGGAAATTTGATATTCCGACCGAAATCCACGATTTCCCTTCGCAGTTCTCCCTCCGGCTCTCGCTCTCCCGCGTAATCTTCGTTAGTATCAATTAAACGGGGATAAATCACCGGCTAATCGGCTTCGCAGTCGATCGTTAGGCTCCCGGATCGATCGAGCCCGCAATTAAGCGAGAGTTCGTCAATTTAAGAACGACAGAGCGGATACGCCGATAGCATTTCAGGTTTCAGAAAACAACGAATGCTGGCAGGACGATTAAACGCGCGGTTTCGTCGCGAATAAATCGCGAATTCAAATAAATTGCTTTTATGGCCGGCCCGATAATCCCGAACGCAGAAGTCCGTACGTCGCACGAGGACTCGGGTAGACGCGATAAATCCGGATAAAAGACGCCGGCTCTCGCAATTAATTGGTCCTGTTTTCCGCCGACTAGAATCGGCCGACTATAAAATCGACTCATTAGGGAACGCCTCGGATCCCGATCGTCCCGCGCTCATTAAAATCCCCGAAGGAACTTCGAGAACACGTAGCCGCGACCGCTCGCCGCGTTAATCTTAATTTAATAAAACGGCCGCCCCTCTTTCTCTTCTCCGGAACGGATTAATGCCTCGTGTCCACGAGATCCTTCGTATTTCGCTCGGACTTACCGTCCTCTAACGCCTGTTATGGCTGGATTACTATCAAACCGCGATGAATGCACGCGACACGCCCAGATCGCGTCGATTTCTGCACGCTCTGCGCGTTTATCTACATATTTGCTTTCTGGTCCTCAAATTTATGTTGCGCAGTGTGAATTGTGATACATTTCGTTTGTACGTTGATTTGTTCACAAACCACCCCTGTAAGAGCATCAGAATTTTAGCAGACGCAAGCATCCAGTATAAAAATTCGATTATACGAGACCGTGCGCGAGCGTTTCCGAATAAATGAGACATAATCGTTCGCCGAGACGTAGTATTCTAAAAATTAAGAACCGTGTCGAAACGGGACGAGCGGATGCACGACACGAAAATCCCTGGCGTTCATCGACCATATTTACAATAAGGAACACGGGGTAATGATCGAGCCGCGGCACATCAGTATGCGCATCAAAATGGCTTCCGTCTGCCGTCTAGATTATTACGCCCTGAATCTCGCGCGGCCATTACGGAAGCGGTTCTTTCCCGAGAAAATGAGGGAAACGGATCGTAAGCGACAGAACTTATTCCTCGCCGACTACTTGCAACGACGTTCCCGCGAATAAAGGTGAAAGTTTGCGTCGGGAAATCTGACTGGCTGATTCAACCGACCGAGATTGCGCTAAACACCGACCTCCGTAAATAAAATAACGGTCGCATGCGTAATACAGAAAAGAAAATAAAGCAATTTGATCCACTTATTTTTATTAGAAATGCATAGAATCCGCAGTCTAATTATCTGGAAGCTTGTCTGTTTATACGAAATGGCGACGGGTTTCCGTATTGAGACCTTTCAAGATGGTTTTCGGATTATCCGGGCGGATCTGCCGAGAATATTTTTCGGAAAAATTTCGAGGGAGGAATGACCAATAGAAAATTGAATTTTTCCGGTTGGAGAAGCTTCTCGCTATCGGCACGCATGCAAAGTAACTGTTTGCCGGCGGGATCAAGGGGTAGCCCGAGCATTTTCGTCGCTGGGTATCTGAAAAATCTGCCGGAGGTGGCGATATCATCGCGTATAGGTATTTATAGGGCCAGACCTGGCCGTCACCCTCTTATAAGCAAATACCTGAAGAGGGACCAGCCAGGGGGAGAATTCTCGTGATCTCTTCGCGTACGATTCCCTGGGCGCCCTTTCGGTCCGAGCCGGGTCGGGCCTGGAACGCGTAACACGCATTTTTATCAAACGTTACGAGCACTGAAACGAGCCGGATGAAAACCAATATCTTACTCCCGCATGGGAATTCGTTCCCGGCATCGGCGCGCACTGTTTCCTCGTCTATATTCGATCCCTTGTTTACATACGTACCTATCCACGTACGGCGAACCGCCTCGCGCCCTTTCATTCCGAACCTTTTCTAATGTCCCGCCGTCTGGCCTGCTCCCTGGGGAATGAAATTCGTGTTCGACCAAAGTTCGATGATCGTCCGATCCGCAAAACTTCTCTACTTGGTCCGGGTGAAGAGTGAAACAATCGGCGATTTATTAACTTCCGCTATTTAGCATTTAATGGCTCGTGTTCTGATTTATCGTGGACCCTCATCTTGGAAACCTCCTGGAGACTCTAAAAATTCTCTCGGTGACCTGAAGAGCCCGTGGAACATGAAAAGACCAAGAGATATTGAACAGCGGGATGATATTTTCTATCTGTCACGTTGGGGCTATTTGGTTAAAGCGAACGGAGGGGTTGGAGATGACCAGGAAGGGTGGAGGACACGTGAGTTCATATAAAAAGTTTGTAATCTCGAGCCTCCGGCGAGGAAAGTTGAGAGGAAAGACAAGAAATACACGAAGAAACGAACTCCTCGCAACGTCCCCTCGGATACATATTAACCCTTAGTGCGCCCTCGGCGAGCCGCGTTGGCCATTTTGCGAATATGTAAACGATATTTCGGGAAGCCACGGGAATTTCGTAACGTTCCCGTCGGATAAAACTGCAGTAACCCAGGTCAATAACGTTTCGGTAAACTGCGCGACAATTTGTTAATTTTAATTTCAATCCCATCCACTTCCTTTTATAATCTTTCCACGTTTCTTTCCCCACGTTCGATCGTTTTTACCGGTGAAAAACCATCGTCACATTTAACAGAATAAAATATCCAACGGGGAAGGAGCTTAACGGCCATAAACGATAACCACTGTGTTTAATGTAATACATATATGTGTGTATATATATTATATATAAAATGGCCGGCAAGAATCGTGGAAAAGTGGCTCAGGTATCGATTTAATATTTTTAGCGGCTTACCGAGACTAACGGCCGCGGAACTGTAACGGCGCGAGCTTTCCCCGAAAGTATTCAATAATTTTCGCACATCTTTTTGAAATCGTCTGGCGCTGAGCAGAGGGAAAGAGGGTTTTCCTCTTTACAGATATATAGCTATCTCTACACACCGGCACGTAAGCCCGGCACCGACGCCGGGATTTAAACTCAAGCGTGGAAAGCTTATACAAAGCTCCAAATTTATTGGATGGAAATCCTCTCGGCATAAGCGTGCAAGTTCCCTACAGGGGGCAAAGTTGCTCGCCAGGATTAACACTTTCCTATCTTCTACTCAATGCGCGGCCATTCCACGGTAAACTTGCCCGTTCCCGTACTTATTCATTCCTCTTGGATTTTTCTCGACCACGCGACGCTTGTTTCTGCCCTTTATGGTCAACACTAACGCGTCACTTAACGGTTTCATTATTTTACCAGCTAATTCAAACGCGCCGTCTCAATCCCCTCCACACTGAAAAACCTCTAGCGCGTCCTTGAACGTCTTTAGGGGATGATAATCTCCACCCTCCGCGCGTAGGAGCCTTTCATTTCATACTTCGACGAAGATGGAGTCTGTTACATTAGCAGCTCTCCTCCGGACGACGCACAGTGGGACAAACCGATGAATTCTGCGTCAAAATCAAAGAACTTTCGATAGAAATGAGCTATGAAATTCTTTTTAAATGCAACCTGAGACTTTGCTGGTGATACCTTATTTTTTATTTTTATCACCAGAAGTTAAAAAATTCGTTGATAAGAAGTAAGTTAAAATGATGAAATGCTTATCTTACTTCCTGTGTAAATGAAAACATGTATAAAATACAAATACTTCATTGCGATTATTTTTAATGTGTTTTATGTATGAGAACAGAATATTCCTTCAAACTAGTGGGTCACCAATTCATTTCAACGAAAAAATAATTTCATTAGTATTTCATTAGTAAAATCGATTTTTTGCAAAATCCTGAGGTCGTAGACAAATGTTGACACCAGATTTGAAATCAGCGTGAAAAAATTTACTGGAAATGATAAATAGCATGTTAAAATAAAATTTCTTCCGGGCGTGGTATTGGAAAAACCACGATGTTCTTGAAATTGTGCAAGTTTAACGAATTTTTTCAAGGTTAAAAGCGTTCGTACCACGATCTCCATAATTATCCAATTTTCTGCAAAGTTTCAGCTTTCATTTCTTTGTTCTTTGATTTTGACACAGAATTCATTTCAGAGGTTTGTCCCACTGTGCGACACTGACTACAATCGACGGTCATACAATCAAAATTAGAGAGCCAATCTCCGAGAACGTAGATGTACACAAAGAATTTCAAAGACAAATCGAAAAGTACCCAGTTGTTGAAATAAGGGCTGATCACCTCTTTTCCACCTTCCTCCAGCAGCACCTCCGTTCCTACCGCGTAATCCGTAAGAAAAGCTCGTGCAACACGCGGAAAGCTTAATTTTAAGGGCGAACCGACTTCGCATAAGTTTCGAGGGGGGGGGCGCCGCAAGGCGTTCCCGGTTTAAACAAATAGCAGCGACCCCGGGGTCCGAGGGTGGAGAACGAATAAACATGATCTACGGGGGCATTCCGGCGCGCACAATTATCGTCGCGATGGTATTTTTCGGAAAGCCCGGCGTGTCCTCCCGCGTATCCTCTTGCCTTGGACCCCGCCTCCTACGGGAACCCCACGGTGTGTGTCTGCAGCTGAAAAGTTTCCTGGCGGGATTTGGGAAGCGAGGCGAAAACGCGAGCTTTCCTGCCGAGGAAATACTGGCCTGGTGGGGGCCTCCGCAGGATAACGCCGCGTCGTTGCTGCACACCGGCCGCCGCCGCGCCGCCGACGGCAACCAGCCAGCAACCCCGAGGAAATACCATTCCCGGTGAAAAACGCTCGGTCGCAGAATTGTTTGCAATTTTTAAACGCGAATCTCATGCTTTCGCGCGCCCCATCATTCTGCCGGATATTTTTATTTCATCGCCGACCGACCCCGGCCCCCGCACCGTCCCCGCGCTGTCTTTGAACACGAATCTCACCCTCGCGCGTATCTATTGCGATTTTTTACCGAGTGCGAAAGCAACGTGAAATGTTAATAGTTTATTATTGCGCTGTTTTTAAAATATTTCTTTTGACAGAGCGCAAGTTTTACGTGAATCTTCGTGTTTATAATAGTGACAGTTTGAGTTTCCACCGCCTCCGATAATCACGAAGGAGCAAAAATGTGCAATTGGCGTCATTACAATTTAGAAATCAGCCCCGCAGCTCTTAACATTTCAGGAATCAAGGATGCCGGCCGTTCAGATTCGCCGGTCGATTTTTAGTGAATTTCTCCCCGCGAAATCTTCGATCAAACGTTCCATTTCCCGGGCGGTTGTACGGGGGTTAGAGCCATTCATAAAATTCATCAACTCTTATAGAAGGAAAAAGTCAAAAGCAAGGAAAATCCTGAAAGGAACCTCGAAGGATCTGGAAGGAAGGAAGGAAAGTCTCTGGGCGAAGCTGGTCGAGAGAGAGGGAGAGAGAGAGAGAAAGAAAGAGAGCTAGCGAGCGAGCTAGTGGGCGGAGATAATGGGAGTCTTGAAATTGGATTATCAATCTCCACGACTCCTCGACCTCTTGCGCAGGTATTCCCCTTTCGTCTTTAGAATTAAGATCAGCCTGGCTTTTTCCAACGACCTTCGTTCCTCAACGTTTCCTTTTCCCGGTTCCAGCGGCGCGCGAACGCAAAAATTACCTCCTCGCCTCGGAATAAAACCCATTCGCCCGGCTGATCGTTAAAACCGTGGCCTGGCTGGAAAAAAGATCCATTCCGGGTGAATTACGGAACACCAAACGGCGCCGGTGCAACTGGGAAACGTTTGTCGCCCGCAGCAGTCGCAACAAAAGCTCGATCTCATCCCTAGATCACCTGGCGAGGCTAGATCTCTCGCTGCTAAAAGGCAACTTCAACGGTCACAATAGTACTCGGTTAAATTTAACTAAAACCTGCTCGGTTGACTCTCGCGTGGCATCGCGTTTACTCAAACCACGAACTATTACACTGGGGCCACTCGAAAACTCTGTAAAAATATACTGGGTTATTTTTTGGTATAATTCGAGACAGTAGATCTCGCTCGTTGCAAACTAACCACTTCCACTGCTCGTTAGAAGTTCTGTAACTCGTGGTGGGGACATTACGAATCGCTATGATTGTGCACCCCGATGTTTACACATTCGGTCCCGTTCTGTGCAACGATCGAGGTTCTACCGCACACGATCCTTCATCCTCCCTAATCCTTTTTATCCGCGAGACTGCGTGTGCGGGTCCACCTTGGCCAGAGCCTTCGGAGGCGCAAAAAAAAAAAAAAGCGACGAAGAAGAAGAAGGGAACGGCGTGGCATTTATGGAGTTAACATTTCTAAAACTCGCCGGTTCCCCCGGCTCGACTCGGCGGAACGGGGGCGGAAAGGGGCGGGAGAGAAAAGGGGACGGGGGACGACGAGCGAGAGGGAAACAGAAAAGCAAAAAAGATAGAAGCGCCGGAGCGAGTTTGGTGGACGGGGGTAATGGCAGTCTTGGAATTGCGTTATCAATCTCCGGACCCCTCGGCCCCTCGACAACCCCCTCGCCGCCCTACGGCCACTACGCTCGACTCCATTCCATTCCATTCCATTCCACCCCTTCTCCGCTCTCCGAAACCATCCTAGAAACTCACGGAACCCATCTCGCCCCCGCCCCAACCCCCTGAACCCCCGAGCCCCGACCAGAGCCCCCCTTCCCCCGTTTTCCGCCGCGCCGGTTTTCCCGCGCTAGGGGGAACGGTGAAACACGGGGCTGCTTCCGGACGATGCCCCTTCCGCGCATGCTCTATCCCCACTTTCCCCGCAACCACACACCGCGCCGCTTCTCCATTCCCTTCGATGTATATGCATGACACCCCCGCGCGCTCACCCACCACCCACTTCAACCTAGGGGGTTGAAGGGGGTGGGCAGCCCCACGGCCGACGTCTTTTTACCGCCCGCCTCTTAACCGAATACCCTTATTGCGCTTTATATTTTATCTGGCCGTTTCTAGTTTCGAATCGCGCGTTTTTCCTGAGCCCCGTTAAATGGTCTTGATCAAGACGACCTCGGGCTCCCACACGGGCCGCCCCCCTGTCTGTTCCATCCTCGTTGTGGGTTTCTGACCGGTCCGAGTGTTCGAGCAAGGGGTGACCCTCGTGGGATGATCAAAATGTCGGTATATCCTCCTTTGTCTTCTAATTTTTTCGAGAATTTTTTAATCCATCATTGCCTTCAGAAGTACTTGTTCATGTGTGTGATATGTAACATAGCTTCTTTGTTTGTATAATTATTATCTCTATAAAATGCGTTGGCTACAATGTAAGCCCTGAAGAATCACTCGTTGAACGATTCTCGCAGAATTCTTCAACCATTCAGATCACCTTGTAGATTAAATTCCCGAGACGTAAAATTTAGTCATTCTGAAACCGAGATGACAATCTACCCTTGTCAAGCAACCTGGTGACGGCTTGATCGCCGCTGATCTCTGATACGGACAGCGACGTGGAAGTATACAAGGTGTCCTACTGAATTAAACCACGATCTACTTGTTCAACATAACGAGAAGAATCGAATATACTGGACATGTACTTTATCACTTAATAAATAGATTATCTCTTACTTCTTCCTATATCTTGCTTCAATCCAATTCAATGGACCACCCTATACGGTTCAGTATACATTAAACTGCGAAAATTCAGGTTCGACGTCACCCCCTTGTTGAAATTCCGCTGCAAACTTTACTCGGAAGAAGAGGGACGGTTCGTGGACAGATAATATTCATGAACAGGATAAAGAATCGCTCCTTTTTTTTGGAAGACTCCCTTTCCCCCTTTTTCGATGAACAGTGTGGTCCAACCACCCTAACACTCTCATCGAATCTGGAAAGAGGGAGGCTGGAATGAAGAGAATTGTCTAGGTTCAAATAAAATGGGAGTTCCATTTAAAATTGCAGAAATAACATGTTCGTTGAATCTAGAAGGAAAGAGAGAATTATCCAGATTTGTTAAAATAAAATGGGAGTTCCATTTAAAATGGCAGAAATAACATTCTCATTGAATCTAGAAAGAAAGAGACAATTATCTAGATTTGTTTAAATCAAATGGGAGTTCCATTTAAAATTGCAGAAATAACATTTTCATTGAATCTAGAAAGAAAGAGAGAATTATCCTGATTTGTTTAAATAAAATGGGAGTTCCATTTAAAATTGCAGAAATAACATGTTCGTTGAATCTAGAAGGAAAGAGAGAATTATCCAGATTTGTTAAAATAAAATGGGAGTTCCATTTAAAATTACAGAAACGCCGATTAAATGGGAGAACGGTGACAAACGTGTTCCTATTTCGGCGGAAACATTTCCTCGGCTGAGACCCTTACGGTGGCTGTAATGGGCAAAGACAGCGAGCGGCTGGGTACACGAAAGTGCCATTATCTACTACCGCATTAGTCTCAATCTGATAGCACTTCCAATGATTCCTCTGATCAACGTTTGCCAAGGCAACAAAATCCGTGCGAATTGGATAGCGGAGCGAAGAACGTTTAATTAGAACCGCCACAACCTTACTACCACCATTTACATCCAAAACTAGCATATCAATTTCTGCATTTTCTTCCCGCTACCTCCAACCAGTATTTGCAATTCCGTTGCAGATTACAACCAGCCTAATTCTCTACATTACGAACCATACAGAGAGCCAATTACAGTATTAAATGTTTTACTAGGTTCTAAATGAAACAGTAGCTTCGTTAAATTTTATATAAATGATTAATACCCAGTGTCGCATACAGCGACATTTACTATGCATAGTAACTGGAAGCTAACCAGTAAAATGTTGTCCCGGAATTGTGCTTTTATTATTTATTTGTCAGATGCGGCCGAGCGTTACATCAGACTAATTCGTGTCACATAATTAAAAAATATAGTGGACAGTACATATAGCGTAGTAATTCAAGAAAATTGACTGTTCTCGCGGCAGGGTGCAGCATGCTTTTCACATAATTGGGCTTTGTCTTGCAGCCACGTTATGGGGCTAGCAATGAGCAAATGGGAATAAGGGTGACGGAAACAATGGCAATGAAACAATGGCTGAATCCTGTGCTCTATACAATGGAGTCTCAGTCCCAGATGGCGCCATTACCTTGATAATAACACTGTCTAATTTAATATTTTAAGAATCTTCCGCAAACGTTTTACACCTTGAAGTCCACCGAAAAAGTACAATAATGAATGGTGAATTTCGAGTGCAAAACCTCTATAGAAATAATAATACTGCGTTTATTTAAACGTGAAAGACTATCAAGAGAATATCTCTAAGATCCTGCCGGAGGTGTGGATAACTACCATCGGACGGCGTTGACGAATTGTCAGCGAAGCCCCGAAGGGGTGGGTCATCGTCGATAGGATCGGTAGGTGAAGGAGATAAGGGTTTGGCTGGCATCGAGTATAGTAAGTAATCCTATCGGCATCGCGGTATGCGCGGAAGAAGACAAAATGGCGGTGGGTGAAAGGACGGAGGACAAGAGGCAAAAGGGCGGCTTTCCTATACGCTCCACGAAATGCCGCGCGACCGGGCTACCAACTTGATAGCGTATCGCTTTCCACGGACCCAAAGGTTACCGAATCGTTTCGAGACTATCTTAATGGTCGGATAGATCGTTTGATACTATGGGTGAGTCGTAAAGGCTATTGCTCTGCCCTCCGTCCTCTCCCGTTCCCAACGTATTCTCAACCCCTGCGCTGCCTCCCAGAGAGAGGAGAAAGCTGGCTTAGCGCCACCCGAGGATGCCTTGTCCCTTCTGTCTCTATACGCACCTCATTTATACCCCGGGAATGTCGACATCCACCGTCGCTTCAGTCGATTGGCAACTGCTCCTCGCCTTTGGTAATTAATTCCCATCGATACCTATCCCCGAACTATCAGTCTCGACTTCGGGGTGGTTTATCGATCCCGTTCAACCCCCTAGATGCTCAATTCATTGCTTCGGGAATAAAGAAACATTTTTTCTTCTTGGCTTGCGAGCCTCGGCTCCGGCTGCTGACGTTCTGTCTGAGGGGTTGGTCGGAACGGGGTGAATTAAATGCGACCAAGTCTGAACAAAATTCTCCGCCATGTGCCAAAGGATTAATCCATCTTTTCCGCATAAAATATTTCGATACAAAATTTCGCGCACGAATCCCGTGAAATAAAACTCGCTGGCCGCGATGCATATTTGGCGAAATCGCACCGTTCCGCATGATAACCGTATTTGGCCAGCATAAAAACGCGAATCATCGAGAATCATTTCCCTGCACGGGTGCGTATCGTTAATCGGTGGCTCATGAATTGGCCGAGGGAGGGGCAGTGTTCAACGGTTCTTATCTCGGTAAATATTTCGAAATTTCCGCGGGCCGTTTCGCGGGCCATATTTAACGCGATTCCCGCGGTCGGTGTTTAAAGGCGTTAACAATAATTAAAAATTATGTGCCCGGCAGGGAGGGTGGCTTAGCGAGAGGGCAGTCCGCCGGGAATTGGAAAATATTCGAAAAATCGATCGGTGTCCACCTGCGGCCCGTGGTGTTGGAAGACGCGCCAATATTCGTTTCTTCGCGCTGTCGAGTCGGGGGTGGTTTCGCAAATTATAAGAAAAAGGGGTTGGAGCGTATTTCGCGGGCAGAAATACGAGAGGAAGCCGTTGCGCGGTTTCGCGAACGAGAGAACCCGGTATTGAAACTAATTAATATCATTCTCCCCTCTTTTGCAGTGACATTTATACGCGGCGGGAACAATGCGAGCGGCGTGTAACTTAATTAAGGCAACGACGCGGACCTGACCGTGGCTTTGCGGCTACCGTTTCCCTATATCCGGTTCGCGCATTATTATCTAGTCTGCTCTCTTCCTCTCCCTCTCCTCCCCCTATCTCTCTCTCTCTCTCTCTCTCTCTCTCTCCCTCTCTTGCTTTCTCTCTCCGTCTCGCCGAGCCGTTTCGCGAACCGTGAAACGCCGCAACGCCCACCCACGAATTGTGTTTGTTGCGTCGAGCTCCGCGTACGTTTCACTCTGTCTTCCGTTAAATCTGCTCCTCCGGCGAACCGAGAAAATGGCCGAATATTCATGGAACCTTCCGTGAAGACGCGACGAACAGGATTAATTTTTTCCACGCTGTTTTACTCATCCGAACAATATCCAAAACCACAGATTCGCTGGGACTCACGAGTACATTAAATTTTTACTTCGAATAACGAATCTGGAACTTCGACAATCGAAGATTGAAGCTTGCAAACATTATACGGACAAATATAACGAATATAAAGAGAAGTACATTGCACGTTAAAGTCCATTATTAGCCAGAAGTATAACGAGAAGATTCGGGAACATAATCGTGAATGGTGCACCGCGAACAAGGAAAGTCATTCCAGTTTATCGACACACCTTCGAACAATGAAGTCCCACGTCCCCAGGAGAGAAATTTACGACACAGCAGCCAATGACGGCAGTAAATGTTCCCGAAACTCGTGACCGTTGTGTACGGAGTAGCAGTTATGTTTCACGAGGAGTCAATTATTCCGTGATCCGTGTTTCGACAAGCCATAAGTCAACCGGAATCACCGACAGGTATTCCCGATTAAATCGCGATAATGAGCTCGTCAAATAATCCTCGGCAAAAACGAGGGGACGAGTTCATCGTCAAGTCCCGTCCGAAACCGGTGGCGTATACCTGCTGAGTTGTTGTGTAGTTATGGTCGTCGGCAACCTAATGAATCTGTGCGAAAAAATGTACTGGGAACGTAGAACACAATTTCCTAGCACAGATAGTTCTAAATTCGAAAAGGCTCGGCAAGAATTTTGACCAGAGATGGACATTGTTGAGGAAAACAGGCATTGTTAAGCTTAGAAAATAGTTTAGAAAAATTACGAATAAATTGTTAAGTCGGAAGAAAATTCTGTAGTATTTTAAAGAAAATATTAGAATCAATTTGTAAAGTTATGCGTTTAATATTATTCAATGATATAATTTCCATTATTTTTCATATATATAATTTTCATTATTCACAATCACTCACGTGTTTTTGATTTACAAGCAAAATTGCTTGCTTATTTAAAATACGACCTAATACTTAATCCTTTGCACTCGGAACTATTTTAACACGAAAACTAAACATTTCATCTGACCTAGAATATTTTCATTCCGTATGATTTTTCTCATTTTATGCATATTAAATTGACGCAATTTACTCAAGCAATACTTAAATAACTGAAATGTTGAGTAATTTATTTGATATAAAATAATTTAATAACGTGATAATTATTTTACATTAAATACAGCAATATTTAGTGGTGCCTTAGACTCGCCACTCGAGTGCTAAGGGTTCAAACAACTTTATTAGTCTATGAAAAGCCGTCTGAAGTATTTCCCGAATTCAAGAAAGTGATGAATCGTCCATAACATCGAAGAGAGTAATTCTAACGAGCCAACGAATAAACAAACGAAAATCCAGGGAAGAGTGAGCCGCCGTCCGTCGGCGTCGCGACGGCGAGCGTCGGTCCCGAAACCTGTTAAAACGTCAAGAGGTCTGATAGGTAGGTGGTACATCGGTGAGCATAACTGGCTGATTAAAAGTAACGACTGAAAGCGTAAACGTAATTTATGGCCAATCACGGAGCCACCTAGTTCACGTGGTCGGCCGGTTGGTCGGCGAAGAGAAGAGAAGAGACGAGACTCGAGCCGACGTTTTCTCTTCGTCTTCGTTCCTCCCCTCTCTCTCTCTCTCACTCTCTCTTCGTCTTCTTCTCTCTTTGTCGGCCGTCTTCTTTCATCCCGCCCCTGTCATTCAAAAAGGTGTCAACGACAATCGCTTTTACGAGATACTTATTAATTGTTACTGCGCTTTTACGACGGCATAAAAGCGCGGTCTACGACCGTTTGAGTGGGCACGACGGCGCAAGGGGGATTCCCCCGGCGGATTATTGCCTCCGATGAGGCTATACGAGCCGTGTATAGCTGCACACGCGTCCTCCTTGCTCATTCCAAGACGGGAAAACAATATAATGACCGCCGAATGGATGACGGGACCAATTAACGAGCACCGCATCGCCTTCCAGAACCTGTTCGGACGCTCGGACTCGCTAAAAAAGCCGAGCCTCACTTTCCATGTTTTAGAAATCGCTTTTTAGCCAGCACCCACTTCATCGGAATCGTAAATAGCGATTAAGAATGTTTATGCGAGGTCTGATTTTCGCGAATGATTGCTTGGAATCCGCTGTCGAATTTAGACGGTCCATTAGGCGATTTATCGCGGCAAAAAATTGATTAAGTCAACGTGGAGAGAGAGAGAATCAGAGAATAGAGACATTATTGCTGTTCTAGAGAGAGTGACGATCGGAGATTGTGTGTAGGAATTATGGCGGAGACAGCGAAGGTAGAATGATTGAGGATTTGAATTTTTGTTGGTTCGAGTTTCGAGGATTTTGTGTCGCGGAGAGGCGAATCGAATTTTTACGTTGCAACTGGGTTTATCAAGCTGTTCGATTCAATTAAGTCGTTTGGACCGTCGACGGATCCTCGGACCAATATCCGAAAATGGCCGCCACTTACCTATGAGTGTTAGTTCCTTTATGGGGATCCTCCCGGAGCTGTTTAATAAAACTGGGGACGCGATTGGGTGACTGTGATTCTGCCAAATTCGAACGGGAAGAATTTTCTGTGAGGTTCACGCAAGGACAGTGTATGTGAAACCTTCAAGAGCTTGTCTCATGGGCTTTGCTCAGTGATTTATCCATGAGAATACGTGCCACTTCTTGCTACCACGATTTATTCAAATATTCGTATCTCGAAATGAAGCTCAGGAATCCTTAAAAAATTCGTAACAATATTATTTTACGATTTTCTTTAGAATTGCTAGATGAAGACGAATATTGAAATGCATGTATACTTTAATACTAACAATAAAATATTTTATGTTTCAGGTTTCCTGGAGTATCCATCTCGAACACGTGCAAGTGTGAAAAATGTGTGCGACGCTGAAGAATGAATTACGCTTTGAATCGTGAAACAAATGTAGCAAGTTCAAAAATATACAAAAGAAAAATGGAAAGCCTGGCTTCACGAACTCTGCGAGTCTACTGTTTAGTATTGTTTGGTGAAGGAAATTGCCAACTTTTGAAATCTGTTTGAAAGGGTTCAATTGATTGAAGGAATCGAGCGACGGCAGCCATGAAATCGTGAAAATGGCCGGCTCGAGGGGTTTCGCCGAAACACACACCGAAGAAAAAGGTGAATTAAATGTGGCGTGAGGGGGTGCAAAGCAAAGGGTTGTAAGAGTCGGTGGTGGAGGATGATGGCGCAGTCTAAGCTTTAAGCTTTGGATAACGGGAACGGAGAGGCGACGGTAACGTCGTTGCGCAAGTAAAAGAGAGTTTTTCTTTTCCTTCGGCTCGTAGCCCCGGCCGCGGCTTATCTCCCTACTAAATCCAGCAATTTTAATACGCGTTTCTCGGCAATTTCCGTGCTACACGCTCCGCCGTCGACTTAGCACCCCTTCTGAAGTCGGTTACCCTCCTCTCCTCCCTCTTTTCTACGTCCCTTTCCTTTTCCATCTCCGTCCTCTCTCGATTTCCACCCCTACACGTCTTCCCCTTTTACCCTTCTTTAAATAAACTTTATTTTTACGGTGCTATTTAAAGCAATTTCTGATTTCCCTTAATTCATTACGACGCCGTTCCCCGTAGCCCTCTTAATGCGGCACGGGGCATTGCTGGCATTTCTCATTTCACCCCCCATGAGCGACGCGATACCCCGTGTTCGACGCCGCGATTTCTTCAGTTCCTTGCGATTTGATTCCTTTCGGTACTGCCGATGGCTGCCGACGGCCTGCGACTATGATCGTCGAGCTTCTCTCTGTCCCTATGCGACG
Organism: Lasioglossum calceatum; assembly: GCA_963966675.1. NCBI lineage: Eukaryota > Metazoa > Arthropoda > Insecta > Hymenoptera > Halictidae > Lasioglossum > Lasioglossum calceatum. The sequence goes on along the minus strand of OZ016543.1, from coordinate 15,360,635 downwards.
TTCTGCTCTTAAAGAGGGTAGTTGGTACTAAATGTACTCGGTGACTCCTTTCATCCCTTAGGAGAAATATTTTTATAGTGAACATGACGTATTTAGGGAGTAGTTTAAATTTAAGGGTTGTTCTAAAAATCAAAACTTTATTTTTGATTGAATTTTCAGTTACATAAATGTGCAAGTAGACAATTTTAAATTAAGTACAACTAAAAATTATAAATTAAAGTATAACTAAAAAAATTCTTATATTAAAGTACAATTAAAAATTCTTAAACTAAAGTACAACTAAAAAAATGCATAAATTAAAGCACAACTAAAAAAATGCATAAATTAAAGTACAACTAATAATTCTTAAATTAAAGTATGTACAACTAATCGCAAATTATAATACGACTAAAAAACCCGTGAATCGAGTACAACTAAAAATTCGCGAGAGCATCTACGAGCAGAAAATACCTCACGGCCAGTTCTCTTTAAAAATCGTCGATAGCTTTCCGGGAATGATGCCGCAATGGTGGACCCTCCCACGAAAAGTTCCGAAGATCTTTACAACAGGCTCGAATTACCGGAACGCTCGAAAATACTACGTACAAGTCACAATCGACTGTCGTAGGAATTTTTCCGGTGGTATGGAATGGTACGGTGGAACGATCGTTAGGGTATCGCAATAATCGGTCATAAAGATGTGGGTTAATAAACCGATCGACGACTGGTGGCGGCGGCGCGGCGGTGGCGGCGTGGAACTTTCTTCCCGGGGAAAATTGAGTCGGATTTGAGTTATGGGAATGGCTCCAGAACCCCCCGTGTCTATTCCCGAACCCTCCTCTCCCTCTGCAACACATCTATCGCCATTACCGCGTCGCGGGGGTAGGGAAACTTGTAAATAAAAAGGAGTAACGATGACGCAGCCATCGTTTCGCGGTTGGCGGGCCACCAGCCGACACCACCCCCTCTTTTCCTATCGATCCGGGACGGAAACAACGCGTCGATAACAATCGATTATTGTTTCAGGAGTTCCTCGTAATAGGCTCGATGTCTTTATTTTTCTCTCTACTTCTACACGCCAAGCGCGATAAACCGCTGCCCCTCTCTCTCTCTTTCGCCGCTCCGAATTACCTTCACCCTGGCTCTTTCCTATGGATAGACTGGCTTTGGAAACTGCGATTCCCTCAATCCGACGATTTTCTTCGTTCCGGGGGCTGTGTTTTTGAGACTGTCGATGGTGCGCACCCTTTCGCTGCGAAAAAGTGGAGAAACGTTCAATTTAATTTCATTGTGTCGAAATGCACAAAAAGGAATCTACCATCCCACACAAGAAACGATCAGTTCAAGTCCAGTTTGTTTATGAAACCGTTGCCTGCCATCGCAAGCAACAATAAACCCACCCGCAGCCCTCGACCGTCCGAGATAAGACAGCGATAAGAAGCGGAATCGCAGATACAAAGTAACTGGAAAGCAGAAGACATCGGTGAAAAGGGGTCGCGATTCCCACGTCGGTGTCTGCCGTCGCTGCGGGCAATTCGGTATCAGTTCGGATCATTATACATTCATACCCCCTTCAGGAGGTTAAGCAGGGAGCGGGTTTCTACTTAGCAATAAATTCGGGCTTGCGAGGCAATTACTCCGGCGCGGCCATAACCGGGCGATAGTCTAAGATTAAAAGAGCGAGGAGAAGAAGAAGACGAAGTCGACGAGGAAGAAGAGAGAAAGAAGAGAGAGAAAGAGAAGGTTGTTCGGCCGCCATAAAGGTGGAGCAGGGTGACACGCCGTTGGCCGCAGGTAGGCAACGCGATAAATATGATTTTTGTGTGAAACCGTCTGGAAGATGCGGGATTTGATCACCAAGGGTGGTCCCTGCGCTCGTACGTCACCCGGCACGGTCCTCGTCGCTTGCTCACCTCCTGTACCCCGTACTGTGCCCCTCTCTAACCCCTCTCATCCCCACTGACTCGAAAAGCCGGGCAAGATCATCGAGGCCCATGGACGACCAAAGACATTCAAGGTCCCCGCGAATGTCGTTCGTCACCTCGGCTCGGAAGGGGACCGACTCCCTATTCTGCCTCTCTTTGTCCATCTTCTCTTCCCCTTTTGTGTGCCCCCCCCCACTCTCCCGCTTTCCTCGACGCATCTTAATCTAGATATACCCAGCCTCTGACCTCTCCGGTACCTCTCCCGGCTAACTAATCCTATCTCCTACCTAAACCACCCCTCTGCTGCCATCCTCTCTCCGCTCCCCTCTTCTTTCTCTTTGAACGTCCTCTCTCTCGACCATCCCTTTTACCGTCGCGTCCTCCTCCAAGAGAGAGGACCCGACAGGTTTGTACGACACGGTCGTTGTTTCGCCGTTTGAATCCTTTCTCCCCGGACCTCATCCCCGACCGAGAAGCCCCACACACTATTTATGACCGACTGGACAAGGAGCGCTGGGAAGTGAGCTCACTGGCAATCTCGCTGACTATCGTTAATAGAGTCGTTCCCGAGTTCGACTAGCTACCCCGACCGGTTGCACGGGCTGGTTCAATTTCGAGCATTGTGTTGCCGAGGATAGTCCCGTTGGAATTTACGCGATTTACTCGCTTGCGGATGCATTAGGTCAGCGCATGTCGCTTCTTGCCCATCCTCGTGTACTCGGAACGTCCATGTTTTATTTAGAAGCGGGCAGTAATTTCTCTTTGTATCTTTCAAGTAGTTTGTGTCTTTAAAATGTGTTCATCAATTCAGGGGTGGCCTATCGGCACGAGAATTTTAAGAATGTAAAGGATTTCCGAATTTCCGTAGCATTTCTGCGAGTTTAATATAGTGGAAGGAATATTTTCCATGAACGTTTGACAGTAATGGAGCTAGTTGGATCGGATGAATTGGTTGGGAGTTGGTCGCAAGAAGGAGAAACTAGAAAGCGATCGCGTTCCGGCGCAGATTCAGCGGCCACGATTCGGCTTTACGAGCCGATAGCCGGCGACACGCGAGAAAAGTATAAAGGCGTAAGTTATGGCTGCCTGTTACGAGGCAATCTGCGTCAAAGTGGATTTATCGTGATCCCCGCCGGCGGCCTCTAATAGAGCGGTAAATACGAATACACGGTGGCTCGTAATGGCACCGGTGCGGATGGCTGCTCGAGGAAAAGGGTTCCGGACTTGTTAGATCGAGGAATATACCCGGCCTCCTAGATACCGATCGGGTAATTAACACCTTCTGCATTGTCCTGGTCAGTTTTGACACGATGTTCCTTGCTCTGACTCGGGTCAACAGCAGATTATGTCGGAAACGTCCCCTAATCGTCTCGTCAAAGTGGACATCTCAGTAAATGCTGCTTATCCAAATTTTTCTTCTGTTAACGTGTTAAATGTGCCCATAATTATGAACGTGGTCTAAGTGAAAATTTAAAAAAAGAATCACTTAGACCAGTTTCATAATTACAGTGGGTGTACAAAGTATTCGTACACCTTTTAAAAACTTTTTTATAATTGTACCAGGCGACCTGGTTTTTGATAATCAATTAGAAGCATTGGTTTACGAAATGATGGAATTTCAATGAAATTTTCAGCATGTGTATAACTAACATAGATCTACAAAACATATATTTTAAATTTTCATTAAGGGCCCAAGTAAAAAAGTTTCAAATAATGCCTTTTTTATTTTTGCATGTAACCTTGTAAATTATAATTTTTGGAAAATCTTTCTTGCATGTCATTTCATAAACCAATGCTTGTAATTGATTGTAAAAAAGCAGGTCATTTGGAACAATTATAAAAAGGTTATTAGTTTTTCAAAGGAGCATTTCAAATGTTATTTCAGTTACTTGTTAGAAATTCACTTATTCATTTCTTACACGTAGAAGTGTCTTCGTAATATCAATCGATATTAAATAAAACATCTGGCGTAAAGAATACAAAATTTTCAAAACAGCAAGCATGTAATAAGCGAGGTTTAATGAAAAGAATTATTAAACTCTTATTAACACGAAACTTTAAACACGTTTTATTATACACAACCCAGCCGCTAGCCTCCGTAATTAGTAATTATTAAACTACAGAGGGGTTAACGCAAATTCAGATTTTTATAAATCAGTGTTTATACTCTAGACTTTAATAGGAATTTATTACACCGATAAAGAATAAAATACACTCTGCATCAACTTTACATTATATCTCCTATAAAATTATTAAACAGTCTGATAATTTGCACACCGTATAAAGACGTTTTAATACAAAATATTCTACACGTACAATTTTCTAAAAATCCCTTGTACCTCCAAGGGGGTTGTTTCTTCAAATTTCCCAAAAACTACCCCATTAACCCCCTTCTGTCCTAGTAAAATTTAGGACAGTTTCTGCTCTTGATCAGGTTAAATCATTATGAAGCATTCTGTACGAGCAGTAATTACAAAGGACCCTGTAGCATGCTTTTAACCAACAATGCACGCCTGCGTCTGCGCGCCATTTTCGTTTATCCTAAAAGGGGCCGGGCAAAAAAAGGCGGAAAGGATGATAATTAAGATGCAGTTAGAGCAACGTTACACCGTTGGTAGCCGGATAGTTTTTACAGAGGGAGAGAGAGAGAGAGAAAAAAGCCAACGTGTCGCTCCGGTGGTTTGCGCCGTCCGCCGCCTCCGGCATAAAAATTTTAAACGAGGTCCAGGAGAGCCACTCTTCGGGAAGTTTGTATCATCTATTGTTCCTCCCGACGTTGCTACGACGATGCCCGCGCCGAGATTCGCGGAGATTTACGAAGCAAGTATAAACATTGAGAAGATTACGGGCAGAGCTCATTTTAAGTTCTAACGAGCTCCCCTCGGCTCGGTGTCGGCGGCATTATCAAATAATTGAGAGATGTAACTCAGCGCTATCTCCGCTGCACCCTCGCACCGTTTGCTCCTCACACTCTTGTCACTCTTTCCTCCCCCTGGAGAACACCCTCCGAAATAGATCGATCCTACCCTCTTTCGCAAGGACCTCGTCGCAGATAACCCTTCACCTTCGAGCCCTTCGAATCCTTCGACAGGCCCCACTAACACCCCCTTGAACACCTAACGCGATACGCTTTCAGATAGATTAGGTTACTCGAGCGATATTTTCATTCTTAAAATTAGTTTTTCTAGTGGCAAGTTTACACTTTTATAGTGGACCATTCTTCGAGGGTTGAAGTTACCAGCTACTTACATAAAATCTAATGATACAATAAAGGATTGTAGACTGAAAAGAAAACAATAAATAAATGAATCTAGTAATGTGTAAGGCTCTCTAAAATCCTAACACCAGCAGCAACCACCACTGCACCCTCAGAAACAAATAATCTCGCGCCACTTATAAACGCAATCCCTTCGGGGGGATTAAAACGGGGGGTGTCGTTTCGGCTAATCCGAGGGCATCAGAGCGATCTCGGGGAGATTTTTTCTTGTCGAGTAGGTTGCATCCGAGGTGCAGCATCGTTTGGGGTCTCGTGACAAAAAGTCAAGGGTTCAGGAACCAACGACGGTGCCCCTTGAATTCAGCGTAACGAAGATGCGGCTTGGTCTCTCTCGCGTTGCACTCGGGCAGAAATATAAACAAGATCCGCGGCGCTTAATGGGTCCCGTACGTCACGGGGAAAGATTAAACAGTTAATAAGAATAAGAGTCTCGGAGAGCGTGTTTCTCCCCCTTTATTCCTCGAACGGGGTTTCTTTCGTGGCCGTCGCCCGTTTACGGGCTCCCAGGCACGGCCAGAGGAGCGACAGAGAAAGGATGAGTAGGTGGCCGAGGAGGTAGGGGGGACACTTGCACGGGTGGTTGGAGGGAAATGGCGGCCATCTTTCCCACGGGCTCTTCTCGAGAACCAATCGCCTTTCTCCGGCGAGCATTAAGGCGGCAACTCCGGCTGAAGAATTGCCTCTGCCACGTTAGACACATTTTTCTCGCTTTTCCTTTATTCTCTTCTCTGGCTCCAGGAGTCCCGGGAGCTATCCTCTCTCCTTCTGTCTCCCAGCGTCCCCGATTCCTCTCGTCTCTCTCTCACTCTCTCTCTCTCTCCCGAGGGCTCCTTTCTCCGGCCTGCACCGTCTCCGGCCGCGTGGTCGTTTCGCATCTCTTATTTTCTTTGTTCAGCCAGACCCCCTGCATCCCTCTTCCTCTCCTCTCCTACTTCTTCTTCTTCTTCTGCTGCCTCTTCGTCCTCCTTTCTCTGCCTTACCTTTCTTCCCGCGCCTCTTTCTCCTCTTTTTTTTTCTCTCGCCGTTATGTATAGCCATAGCGCAGAGGGGTATAATAGTGTTCATCCCTGAAGTGAGCTCCATCGAGCGGCAGGTGGCTGACCTTAATAACGCGCCACGCAACGCTGTTTCGCTCTCCTCTCTCTCTCTCTCTCTATCTCTCCCTCTCTCGGGGGTGCAGAGAGGAGCCAGGGAATCGAGCGTGCCATATAGCAGACGTCAGATTCGAGATTTACACGGGGGATGGCCGATCGCGGAAAGGGAGCAACAGAGGGCTGGCAACTCGAGGGGTGTCTGAACTTTCCAGGACTGTCTCTCTCTCCTGTGGGAAAGTTCGAACAATCTCTCTCGAGTGTCCTCTTTCTCGTCGTCCTTTCGTGCTCTCTAATAAACAGCTTGTAGCTACCGTGTGGCGAATGCGACGAATAAAAATGTGTAGCTCCTCGAGATATTATTGCACCTCTTCATTGTGCTCTCTTCCTACGAGAGCAGTCTATTTGGGTGGCTGCGGTACGGGACTGGTCTCATTCTCTCTCTCTCTCTCTCTCTCCCTCTTCCTTTTTCTTCGGCGAATTCAGCACGTACCCGGAGAAGACAAGCGACGACGACAATCAGGACGCCCCTCGGTCTTGCCATCGTAAAAAGAAATCGTGTACCTCACACGTCGAGCACCGGACCAGCACGTTTTAGAACCCACTGACACGACGAACGCCGCCATACCGAATTTCAATGGACCCACTAGCGATTCGCTCCCGCTCCCCTGGGAATCGCTGCTGTAATTACCTGCACATGATTTAGCTGCACTCTGATTACTCATCTGCTGGCCTCGCTGCGAAATTACGCGAGATTTCATAACAATTTTACTGGATCGTCGGGTGCATCAGACTTCAGGAAAGAAGGAATTGCTATTTTTGTTCTGAGCATTTAGAGTCTAAATTTTAGACGAAAGAACGTACTCCTGGTTTGTGTCAAATCAAAGTAGAGAAGTAGACGTATCGTTTTTATTGTTGAGAATTTAGATACAGGAGCGCAATACTGTTTGAAAAATTTTACTCACTGAAGGGTAAACAGTTTTACTTTCTTCTTCAAAGTAGCCTTTTTTCTGCAGAATTGACAGATATATTTCTACATAGAACGAATTGATGTGCCATTTTTCAGCTACAAGAATGAAGATGCTGTTTGGAATGTGTTGTTGATATCGATCATTTAAGATCAATAAGATTATGGAGAGTGTTGCGATTAGTATGAGATTGCAGCAGGAGGAAGATTTCAACGAATATGCAAACGTTCATATGCAAACGCGGGAAATGGCCCTGTTGACTTAGACAGTGTTTTAGCTAGCATACGTGTCGTTGTAGTGCCGATACCATGATATTCCGATACAGGGCGGTTTTATTCGTTTTATGACTTCTTTCGCTGCCACTGTAGGGCATTTCCAATTCATGAACGAGCTCCCCGAGCCAGTAACGAATACCGAGCTGCTATAGGGTACCCGACTCGCGTTGATGTTAGAATGTACTCTGTCGAGCATTTATTGATAAAATTCTTACTTCAGGGAAATAATACTCTACAAGCACAAAAACAGTTCTTAAAGAATGCACGCGTGCTCCTCCAACCAGCATTGCATCAATAACTTGTATTCAAATTTAAATAAAACATTTCTGAAACATTTCCATAATTGTTCCCCTTCCGTCCTTCATTTTTCTAACTTAATTTTCCTTTCGAAAATGCTTTGAAAACGCCCTAGAATGTCTAACACATTTCTGCAACAATTAATACAATAGAAAAATAAAGTATTAACTTTGTAAATTCCTTCTTTGAAGTGTAAATACAAAGCTAGATGGAATCACTGTAAAATGACTCGATGTAAATTATATAAAATTGATGAGAAGGCTGGTTAAGGGTTGACATATTTGTTTCGCATTTGTGTACCCTCAATTTCGAAAATAAAACAGTAGAAGAAACAAAAATCAATTGTCCAATCCCTAATTAATAACCAGAAGCTGAATAGCTAGACGATGTTGTTAAAATGTTGGGTCAGAACGGACCCAGGCTCGACGATCTTAACGTATGTTTATAAACCCCCGCAAGCTGGGGTGCACACCGGCAGCCTAAGCTTGCGAAGATAATAAATCTGCTTCGAGATACAAATGAAGTCATTAGACCCGCAATAAAAGTCACCCTTCCGCGGGCGCTATCAAAGACCAATTATTCGAGCGAGGTGCAGTTATGGCAACCACGGTTGCGGCGTGTAAAGGTCCCGAAAGATTACGAGGGCCATAAGCGAGCAATCAATGGACGATTCCTCGGTATTGTGACTCGGCACGACATAACGAGCGACAATTATTGAGAGCTGGATAAGTAAACGCGGCGAGCTCCTTTCCGTTTCAGTTTCCGTCAAAACTTGAGGAGGGTTATAGGACAGAGAGGGTGTGTAGAGGGGACGAGGGTGCTCCATTCTCGAGTTTATGGCAGGCAAGTTGGCCGTGCTGTACCGGCAGCTCTCCGGCGAAGTCGTCAAAGACTTTTACGAGCGGGTAAACGGGATTTAAAGTGACGATGATGCAACCTCAAGGTGCTCACTTTATCCTTGACGGCCTCATAAATGTAACTGATGACATTGCCAGATACGTTTGACTCTCGCCTCGTCTTTTCAGCGCCACCGCGCCACCCATAGAAACACCGTGGATGATCCCGGCGTTGATGAGCGCGGCACGAGACCCCACTTACTATTACCGCTCGTAAAAATCGAAGGGTCCATTGAACTGGATTAACTTTTCACGCCTCCGGACAACTGTGATTCCGCTTTCCATTTCATCTCGCCCACCTTTATGCGGGACCTTTTAATTTTAACCCCCGCTTCCGTTTCTTACGCCTCCCCTGATGGGAAATCAATTCTTCTCACTGTGATTGATATTGCAATCGCTCTTCTAACGATTTCAGATTATGTTTTAGAACAAAAATACATTCTTTTGATCCTTTCACCTCTTGCCGTAACATTTTCTTTACAGTTACAGTGATCATCGCTCTTCTAACGATTTCAGATTATGTTTTAGTACAAAAATACATTCTTTTGATCCTTTCACCCCTTGCCGTAACATTTTACTTACAGTTACAGTGATTAAAACGTCTTTATCCCCAAGAATGTCGTAGAAGAGAAAAGAAAATTAATATTTTTTTGTATAGCTACATTTATTTGAATTGATACAATTAGTTAGGAGTTAATACAATTTTTGACACTAAAATAAGGTTCACAATGTCTGATTAATAATGTTTACAAAATTGCGTCAGAGCACGGAAAATTTTTGGACACAGAAAATATGGGAGATAGAGATTAGAATAAATAGAATTATTTTGGTGAAGTAATCGAAATGTAATCGCGGATTCCGCAAGTTTTTTTCCCAACCATTTGTGAGATTCAAATCAAAATCGATTGCGGAGTAGTGTTGCCAAAATGATAAAAAGCAGGAGTTAAAAGTCACTATGCTGAAGTATTCCGTGGCGCCATCTCACAAAAGAAACCCCAAACAAGTTGTACTGGCACAGACGAGATATAGAAGTAGACCTGACACCTTATGAGACTTGGTGTCCATAGGAATCTGTAGTACCGTCACTTGTATTAATGCCCCTTTACAAAGTACCATCTTAAAATTTTTAATTTAAGCCTACAAACAATTAAAAATTCCTATGGAAACACATTTCAGACTCCTTCGGGTAACCCGTTTATGCATTTCATTATCAAAGTTCACATTGACGATCCTCGTTCCCCACATTCATTCGAACGGCCATGAAAAATCAACAAGCAATTGAAATTCTTCTGGACCTTGAAACCTCCTCAAGTTCAAGGGTTAAACTGCATTCATTCGAATCGATTTCCCATCGAAAGTCAAGTGTCCGTAAGACCCGTGGCAAGGTAGTATTCGAAAGGCAAATGTAAGGAATAACATAAAACCCGGGTAACAGTGGCATAAGCGAAATCGTAAAACGCGGGTAATACCGGTGAACAGGATTCGAGCGCCGCTGGCACCATCTACGATCGCTCAACGTTAACAGCGAACAAAGAGACCCGGCCCGGTCGGACACGAATGCTCGGGGATTCCCCGACAGGGAACGTTCTTCTGGAGTGAAAGTATTTCAGTAACGTGACGACAGATGGCCCGATATCCTTCGTCGTGCGGTACCCGCCGTGGAAACGGCGCGAATTCTTTGCGGCGTTGATTTACGATCGAATTAAAACTGACAATTATTGTTATTGTACCGTCATATAAGGAGGTAACAGATAATAAATTCGACCGTAAAACGTTAAACTAGTGTGGCTGCGTTTTGTAAGGCTGGTTTAGTGCTGAGTCGCGTGCAACAGCGCTCGTTAAAACAGCCGTAAACCGACGTAACCGCCCGCGGTGTGGCTTGTCCCACGACAACCGACGTCTCGCGATTCTTATGTCCCCGTCAGGAATTTTCCTTTTAAAACGCCCCTTTTGCCGCTATTGTCTGTCCTACGACTTCTCGCCGTTTTCACCATAATTGCGTCCGACGCGTCCGACCACCGGATCTTCTCTTTTAAATCGGAAAAATAGCCAATTTCTTATCCTTACGCAGCGAGCTCGTCTCGAAATGACGATGATTTTGAAAGATTCATGTGATAGAAAAATTGTGGGGACATTTAAGAAGCTATTGCCTGTCCTTCGGCTTATTCTATTCCATAAAAAGTGTACTGTTTTTATTAGCCCGTTTTTAATCCTCATACGCTCCTCATAAATAGTCGCATGAAATGATTGCAAATAAGCTCTTCCTTGACATGTTGACTAAAGTACTCGCTTAATTCGTAGGATTAGTTAATAAAATTCACACTGCCATGTTTTATCTGATAAGTAAGATCTCCACGAGGTATAAAATAGACTTAACACGCAATACAGCTTTTTGTTGCGTGAATACGGGATGGTAGATTCCGGTTACCGTTTTATAGTCGTGTCTGCTACCGATAAGCATGAATTTCCGGCATCGTTAACAGTAATAAAGGAGACAATCCGCGAGTTTAATGGCACACTTTTGTCGAGTCTCAATTCTCACCCACTTCAATTCCCCGTTTGCATATTTCCAAAGAGCTACAAATACTGGCTGGATTACAATCTAATTAATTTCGTGAAACTTGAGTCTTACTATTTACTGCTTCAGCAAATTGAAAATTTAATATTAATCTTACAGTCCTCGTGAGTAACTATCGTTTGAATTTTTAGCGAATTTTAAAGTGGATTTTTATGCAGAGTCAAATTTTTCTGCATCATTCACAAGAAACAGGAGCCGAATAAAAATGTCTTTCCTTCCAGCTACTCATTTTTGTCATAAATGCATAGAATCCGTAGTTCATTATTCTGAGATGAAATCGATATTAAATGTCGAAAACCACGAAGAAATAACAAATTTGGAACGTCTTGTTCCACTTATCGGGGCGCACGCGGGCTAAAACATATTTTTACGAGATCTTCAATTTTATACGAAGCATAAAACAGTTTTCTGGCTAATATTATTTGATTGGTCTCCGGACGATCGCTCGCGATTTCAAACGTGTAAACGTCACGATCTATAAATCTTGGCTCCGTTGATAAAGTTGCGGGCGACAGGGCAATGATAAAGTGTCGTTAGCGCCCCATAAAGCTGGCCGACGAAAATACTTTGAATGTCAAGTCCATTCTCGTGTCTCGGCCGTGATTTTATCATGCGATCAACTCAACTCGGCGGACATTACAGGAAAGTTTAGCGTTTTACCGTTTAAGTGGTTCACGGCCATCTAGTTTAAGCGTCGACCGTAAGAGCGGCTTAGCTACCGATTCCGTAACGATTAAATCCTCGGGGGTAGTTAATCTAAACTACCCCTGCTATGCTCTCTATCCGTGTAAAAAATCTCATAATCGATTTATATGCACATGCTAATTTCATAACCGAAAATCACGCGTCCTGGTAATTTTAGAATTTTTATTGTTTCCGCTCGCAGTTCGTTGACTTCATTCCTCGTTTGGGGTGGGAACATTCAATGAACCTTTATTCACACATTAAACCAATCAAGTAAGTAATTAATCAAAAATTCTATTAGAAGGATTAGCCAAAAAATAAAATCAAGGGTATATTTCTTCAAACGTTAGCACAAAATTTGCAATAGCGCTCCATTAACAATTAAAAAATCATCCCTCTGAATGGAGGGTGTGGGGAGACTGTTGCTAGTAGAGACGGGTATCTTTGGTGAAAGGCGAAGCATCGAAAAGCCCGTGAAAGTTGTCGGGGTAGTTCGGGGTGGGCCGAGACGTAGAAACAGACGCATCCCTTCAGAAGCAGCCGAAAAAGCGGCGGAAACGGCGCTGGGTTCGCCGAGTTCGATTAGCCGAATATAGATTTACCACCGGAAACAAATGCGCGGCTGAAAGATAGTCGGGGTGCTTGTGATCCTGTCCAGCCCTGGCCGCCCTTCGAAAATCAAAGCTGATTTATGCGGCGGGGTGGTCGCGGTCTCGTGGCCGGAAAAAAAATCCATATTTAAACCGTCGTCTGATTCGCGTTGTCCCGCGTATCCAGCCAATCGTGACAGCGTAATGGCCACCGTTTTAGCAGGCGAAGTTGCCAACACGGCCAGTAGATGCCGTTCTGGTCGAAAGTCGTAAATCCTCCGGGGATTCCCGCCCATCGGGCACTGGTGGGCGGGGCCACGGTTTCCCGTGACGTCAGCCTGCCTCCCTACCACGTTCCGGTCAGGTTTAGGTTAGGTCTCTGCCTCCACCACCGTCCCCAGCTCTGTCTCCCACCTCCCACCGCCCCCTACCCTCGATGGAGACGCTTTCAGAGCCCCCCACCTCCTAAAGCCGGATCCCACCGTCTTTCCATGGACGCAGAACTCTGTCTCGGGTGGGCCAGCGTATCCCCGGTCATCTTCATAAATGCGAGTCGGCCGTTTCAAATGGTATTGAGGCTAATTCGAGCGGCGCTTATGCGATACAGTGTTTGTTTACTGCTCGCTAAAGCGGCCCGGATTAAATATAAAACAGTTGACAGAGCGTAGACGTCGGGCTAGACGGAGTGGCGCTAGCTGGCAGCTCTGGCGACGTCCGACGGTCGCCTTCTTACGTCCGGCCTTCTTTTGCTTCTGCAAACGCGTCTTCCAAATTCATTGTCATTCATTCCTCGCCCTGTTCATTTTTCTTCGCTCACGTCCCTCTGCTATTCGAATCTCCGCTTCTTCGGGAGCAATGTTAATCGACACTGCTCCACTTAGGGGCGGCTCTCAACGTCCAAATGTTAATCTGCCATTACCTGCTGCTAGTTGCTTGTAGGAGTCCTTTCAAAATCAAAAAACATATACAAGGCTCTTTAAAAATCGTAGTTCTTCCTGTGAGAAATCGTCATTAAAAAAAAGAAACGATTAGACTGAGGATTTTTATAACACGCTGGAAAAAGTGTAATGGAATCCTTTAATTTTCACCCCCAAACTAGGTGAAGCTATAACATTTCTACACGTCTCTCTATCGGCTCAGACTGAAAATATCAGATCGCAGTGCATTCCTGTCCAACCGCATTAATTCGAACGATTCTATCCCAAAGTTAGGGGTGCAATCGAGTCTCTCAAAAAGCAGGAACATAGGTCAGTCGTTCCCTGGTCGTGGACCGAAAGGTTTTCCTCAAAGCGTCCTCTTTCCATCTCGGTTCTAGGGAAGCTATATTTAGTGAATTTCGAAAGAGTGCATAGAAATCCTTGCGGGAGCCTTTTCGAACCTTCGAACAGTAGCCCGGACTCTCTGTTTTCCTACGTCCGTGTGCTTGTTACCATTGTGTACGTACTAAATGGATCCCGAGCTCCCTCTCGCATCGGATGACAACAGGACGAACGCGTTCTGCGTGTTTTATCGGTGCACATGTACCACGATCCTTGTGTGTAACAGAGAGTCAGAGAGAGAGATGGGATTGTTCGCGTGGTGGTAGTCGCGGGCGCAATATTCCCTGGCCAAATTGTGTGTTATAGGAATAGCGAAACTAGTATCCGTCTCGAGGGAAATGTAGACCTTTAGTCTGCAGCAGCAGTTGGATTGCGTCTGTGGAGACGGTATGCCACTAAAAAGATCAATACGCCATCGCAGCTCGCCTGTTCATCGGAATCTAGATGCCGCGAGCGCACCGAAAGAGAGAGAGAGAGAGAGAGTTTCTCTCTCTTTCTCCCTCGCTTCTCTCGGAACGAACACCACCGAACTCGAATATTGTTTCACCCGTTTCGGTCCTGATACGTGAACCACCATTTTGGAAAACCGAATGGTCGTACGCCCTTTCCTAATGGCCGAACTTCCCTCCGCGTTACTTAATAGCGAATAGAACAGACGCCGTTAGTTTTAACACCTTATCCCCTCGGTTTTGCGAAACTACCGCTCACCGTGCCTCCAGTTTTCGACGTTTTTCGATCCAATCGCGTTCTACAATGTTTAAAACGCGTTTCGACCTCCGGAGAATGTGCAGACTTATTTTTCGGAGCCATCGTTCCCGTTCTCGTTTTGTCCCTTAATTATTTCGCAAGGTTTGCTTCTTCCGTCCCCCAACGGCCCACCCCTAATTTTTACGTTTATTATCATTTTATTATTATACAAATTTGAGTAGTATAGGATGATGTAAGATAGTATACTCAGTGTTCTCTTGAAATCTTCGTACAAAATATTCTTTGTATTAATCCATCTTAAATAATTCAATCGAGGCTCAAATGAATAATTTCCCTTCTGCATGAAGTTCGTTCCCCGTTTACTACAAACCTCCAGGCAGCCAAAATAGTAGCACAACGCAAGAGGATGGTGAGGTCTCGTATCAATTCCTCCAAAATATAGTGGCAGCTAGGAAAAGAACTATGTTGAATACGTACCTCTTGTTTCGAGAAAACAAAGTACGGCCGAGGATTTAGGTTTGGCAAAGTCCTCCGGATTCTATTGGAAGGATGGCGTAAAAGGGGGACGGCAAGGATGGGTGGAATAAAATTTGAGATCGTAGCGATTCCTCGTTCGAGGCCACCGATAAGCAGATTTCTTGAGAAATTGCGGTCGGTGGCAACTAGTGCCAAAATCTCGGACCGAGAGAGGTCTTGGTAGCGGAATGGCACGGGAGAAAACAAAGAGATAAGTTCGAAAGCTGCAAAACATTTCTATCCCCCGGGCGGGCGCGGCCGGGCTTCGCCTCGGAACGAATCCCGAACGATTCGGCTGCTTTCCATTGTTCCAGAAATATTTGTGTGTTTACTACGAAAGTAATGCTCTTTTCTTAACTCCCACACCCTTATCGCCGCAGCTATGACGGAAACTTGGCCCCCGGTGCCATTACGCTCTCCGGGATAGGGATCTCTGCCCTCCACAGAGCTCCGGGATCTATGGAAATTATCTTTTCCACCTAACATTCCAAACCCTTCGGCCCTTGTTTGCTCGCGATTCGATTCCATTCGATGCGCGATTTAATTATCGCGGTTTACGATCCGCTCGTCAGAATCCACTAACGGTTCAACTCAGTCCAACGATGTCAAGGTAGCAAGATTGCACGAACTGGGTGAATGTCGTCTACCAGTTTCCGGCGGGAATCACTCAAAAATCATTCTTCGAAAATTTATGTCGCCGAATGTTCTCTTCTTTGAGGAGTACTTGCTTGTCTTAGGGGGTTAAGCCACCCTGAGATTTTAAAAAATCGATTTTTTAAAATTTTCCTTTAATTTAGAGTTCAGGGAATAATTTAGCCGTGGTAGACGCGACAGCTCCCAAAAACAGCGAAGTTACAGTGCTTAGAAGTTGGTTCGGCAGTCGCAGTTTTCCTTCTTTTGCATTTTTCTCGAAACAATACATTTTTGCAACTGGTGTAACAAATATCTCGGAAACTGTACGTCCGATTTACTTCAAATTTGATACACATAATTCTAATAACATTATCTATCATGTAGCATAGGATTTTTTTGATAAGACATCCCAATTGTTTATAACAATCGTTTAAAGTTTGATTTTTTTGGTAAAAATTGAATGTCCATTTTCCCTTTCCTCGCATTTGTATAAAAATGGTTTTTTCTTTAAATCCCTATGCTACATGATAGATATTTTATCAATGAACAATAAAATCATGAGTTTTTTAGATTCGGATAATCCTGGGCATCACAAATTGTTACACCCTCTGCGCGCGTCCTGATTGAGGAGTACATATTGCAGAACAACGAATGACTCGGCCATTTCTAAATATTTTTTTGTAAAATTTACACAATATGTCCGTCAATGTATGCTCTAACCATATATAATAATAAAATAATTGTCACATTCATAGTTTCGTAGAAAATAATTCGTAAATTTTGATGTCATTTCGGTCGCCTATGGGTGGTTTAACCCCCTAAGTTGAAATTTGCTGCACAAGTAGCCCAAAGGGGTGCACGAATATGTTACGATCCCGGAAATCCTACGGGATTAAGTGCTAAAAATAAGTTAGTGTTATTTAAGTTCCTCTGTAACGGTAAAAAATCTTTCATTTCCTTAATATTTCTTCTCTGCTAATTTGTTTTCCCGGGCCGAGTGATTCGAATAAAAGCAACGAAAAATAGTGAATTGAGAGATGTAACAATTTCGAAATGCTCGCTTCAAAATCGGAAACGGAGCGTCCCGAGCACCGGGAGCAGCACGAAGCGAAATTGGCAAGGTCGAGGACCACACCGGAAGTCGCGGTACGTTGCCCGGGCGCTTTTCCCGGGAAAATGAATTTCCCGATCGGTTTCCCGTTTGTTCGGGAGCGTGTCGACAGTTTGCAAATCGGCGTGCGTGTGTATGCGGTATTAACGTTGACACAGTTGACCGGGGTGCGTGCTGTAGCCGCGGCCGCGTCGATGTGACCGTTTTACACATGTAAACGCGGCACAATGGCCGTAAATGGTATCAACAAGTGGATGCTTAAGTGCCATTATGAAACGTTGATTATGGGCATAAACCGTATTACGTATTATTTGCGGCCGTATTAAGATACCGCGCGTGTCTTCGCGCGATTATCGCCGGCCGTTTGTTTTATAATTCGAATAAAAATGATGGGATCGCACGGAGAGGGAAATAGAGGAGTGCAAGAAAAGAGAAGAACGCGGAACACCAATGCGTCGCGATTACGCGATGGCAATCGCAATCACGGCGGCGAATCGCATGATAAACGAAGATCCTCGGAGACTATTTTTATCGGGCCACCCTTACCTCACCGACAGCGTGGAAAACTAAAAATTTGCATTAACGACTTTCTGTAATTTAGGTCCTTTCATACAAGAGTTTACAGACGTTTTGTAGAACTGATAAAAACAAATAGAAAATAACAAAAATACAAAAAGAAAAAAAACCTTAACCTTTATGTGACGAAAATGAGTTAGACTTATTAAAAAATATTGAATAGAGAAAACATTCTTTATTCGGCCTCGCTTCTATATAATTAATGCTCGAGACTTTCACTCGGCACGAATATCCGCTAGAGATCACGGCCCCTTATTTCACCTTCTAAAAATATGAAAGTGGATTTGCATTACCCACGGGATGACCTAATGAAATAAAATTAAGGAAATAAAAAAGTCGGCGGAAGAGTCAAAGCAGGCGTGTCTCCATTCCACCGCTGAATTTCATAAATGAGACGTTGAGTACCTCAATCTTCGTTTCTATTAACGCGTCAGCCAATTACTCCCCCCTCGAGCAACTAATGAAGAAGTCGCCTCGCGCGATAATTCACGTTAAACGGATAAATTGAGTCTCCGAGCCCGCATAAGTAACGATCAACATTGACGGCAGATGATGTAGCGTCGGGGTTTCCACAGAGAACAGGACGAGTCATTCTGCGTTTCGTTCGAAGGATGACTCTGTGTCATTGCTACGGAGAAAAGTGTCGCAATGGTAGCCGGGTCCTGTCATCTTTCGAATTGACTTTTTCAGACAAGATATCGTCCGGGGAATTAATTGCAACGGCGTCGTACCGTCGATCGATGTGTTGTTTATGGATCTTGGATCGACCGTTTATCACCGGTAAATACTTCCGTTCCGTGAAAGGATGCTGGGCAGGCTAATCGGGACCCGCGTCATGCTGCGAGATTGCTATGTCATTCGAGTCGCGTGTTCTGCGTGGCGTAGGGTGCCTTTGCGAACTGGTTGCGGACCGATTTCGTTTTTTATTAACCCTCATCCGTCCCTTGTGACAGTTCTTCCGAAATAAGTTATACTCTTCTGATATTTGTAGCACATTGTAAAATGTAAGTACATCGAATTATCCATCGCACGGTCAATAAATTAGTGGCGCACCTTGTATCAACATACAGCGCAACTTCTTGCTGCAATTTGCTCAGCTGGTAATTTGCAAAAACATTGCACAATTGCAACCATGTGATATGTTGAAGGTTCCCCATTGAATTTTCTTGAGGCCGAGCAACGTGTTTTCCAACAACGAATTAAACTGTTAATTGTTCAGAGTCACACGGCCATTGCGGATATATTTGTTCTTCAGTTAATTTTCCAGTGAATACACAGGCGAACGATCGCGGATTTGTTCTGCTCCCGTGAAAACGCAACGTCGATTACCAGGGGGCAGTTTCGCTGTTCCGATTCCGCAATTCGATCGGCAGTTCTGTTAATTAGGCGAACGAGCGGCGGCTCGGTTAATTAATCGAGAAACCCGAGTGATCTTTCGGCCGACAGCGAGTTTCTACTTTTGCCAAGCTGCGCGGTTCACGCTTGAATAATGCCCGGGAAAATTATAGTTGCGGAACCGAGGAATCGAGGCCGGTGCAGCACAGAGTGAGAGAGAAAGAGAGAACGGGAGAGAGAGAAAGAGCAGAAAAATTCGAGTTCCTGAAATTCTCTAGAATCGAAATTCGGTCGTGTGTAACCTGATCGGTGCGTACGTTCGCCGTTACGTCAAGACTCGCATTCCTATTCTCTTTGTTGCACCTTTCAACGGAGTTCCTTATCGAAAAAATTAAACATATCGATAAATGATCTAGTGGGGCGTTGATCTGTGTGCGGTCATTTTAGTTTGTAAAATAGTCACTTTCCACAGGAGACAGATTTTCGAAACAGAAAAATATTTGTTGTGCGTATAATTATATTTCATTCGCCTCGTTCTCGAGATTTTGGATGTAGTCCCCCTTTCGCCCCCAGGATTGTAAGCTGTTGTTCATGTTGCGCCACCCGGTATATTGTTAATGTTATTTACAAGCGATTCGTTGCTAATGAAAAAACGAACGTCGAAAACGAAACGAACGTCAAATAGTCTGGTCAGGTCCGTCGCCGGAAAAAGACGTTTAAAATAAAGATCATCCATTATCACGGCCTTTATCGTTTTAATCCCGGCCATCTCTTACAAATACCAGCGCCTTTATAGTGAAAACAAAAAACCCCGGCCGCTTGCTGCATTTTCATTGCATGCGGGCGTCGTTCCTCATTTTTTAGAGTATAGTTGTGTATATTTGTAGTTGTGTATATTGTTTTATATTATACATAAATACACATACATACACATACTTAAATCTATTGTAAAGTTTTAAAATTGCTGCAATATAAGGGTGGAGAATTATTTCGTATTATTGGGTGGGAGATAATCTCTTCGAACGAGGCTATTCATATAATCACGATCGAACTTCACGTACAAGTAAGTTCGTTTGATCGTTTAATTATTTATAAAATCCGAACAGCAGAAAGTCCGAAATAAAATTGTCAAACTTAAAGAATGAATTCACGAATCTGAAGAATAGTTTTCGAAGGAAACTTTCAAAATCCCTTTCCCCTCCACTTATCTATCGCGGAACAACTGTTTAATCACTTGGAGCTAAAGAAAAGCAAAAAGCAAGCAGCGACGAGCAGTCAGCTCGTTCTGCGCTCGCACGGAGTGTAACATAATCCTCGAAGCGGGCCCGAAGGATCCATTCGTCGCGAAGAGAAAACACCATAAAGCCCGGCTCGTCCAATTTACTCGCGGCGACTCGCGGCACGTACGCGATGTTTATTTTCTTGCAGAAGATGACATCGTTCAGATAACCGAAAGCTCGACGGTGTCTAGTGGGTGTGTGAGTGTGTGCGCGTGCGCGCGTGTTGGAGTGATCAAGCTTCCGCTACCGACAGTTATTATTACCCGGCGGCTGTGTTACCATGCAACAGAGAGAAGAGAAGAGCGGATCGAGCCTGTAGTATCAGGCAGGAAAAAAAGGACAAAGAAGAAACCAGGCTCTGGAAAATATTTATACGGAGGGGTTGAGAAGAGGGGTTGGGGGGCGGTGGTAGGAAGGGGGCTGCGTTCGGAACGCGTCCCCCGTAATCTGGCCGCGTGCAATTTACCCGAGCAGCCGGGGCCAATTATGCGGCGAACGAGGAAGAATTTGCGAGCGACGAGAAAAAGAGAGAAAGAGAACAAGAGAGAGAGAGACAGGGAGCAGGCATGGTCGCGTTGGCAACTTTGTAGTTCGCGTGTGCTCGCCGAACGGCCTCGTTAAAGACAATCTAACCGTTCTATCTGACCGGTATCGGGTCGAGCCCAGAGCCCAGAGACAAGAAAATTACGCGTTCACATGCGGCAAACAAAAAGGTCGAGGGGAAGAGCGTGTAACGAGCAGCTACGTGTCCGCGTAAATTGTTAACTATGACGGGGGCGGACATGCTTCGAGACTGTCCACCACCGGCTCGATGCACCACTGGCGCGTTTCAGTATCCTGCGATCGGAAGATCCACGAGAGATCGCTCTCCTCGGGAATGTTTATCGTAGATATTTCACCGGGAGCAGCTTAGAGGAACGCGAATTGGACAGATATTCGGCAGCCGACGTTCGCGCGCTACTTTGTTGGCTGCTGAAATCGTTACGCCGGTGGTCGTTTGGTTCCGCGGAGAATTGCCAGGTGGATATTAATTGGAGTTTCTGCGTGGAATCGCGGTGGTAGGCTGTCGGTGGAGAATTTTAGTGCGAACGGTTGCTAATGAGAGCGTCGATGCGGAGGTTTGGTATTGGTCCGGTTGATCGTGTGAGAGAAGGCAGTGAAGAACGCGCGCAGCGAGAATGTTGCGAAGATGCCAAGTGTGATACAGGCTCGGCCAGATAGCGAATCAAATTATTATGGGTTCTTGTAAATTCGATTGACACGGTCGCTTTGGTGGAGGGTTCTGATTGAGGCGAGCGACGGCCGCCATCATGGAGTGGAATATGTATTTTTTGTGCGTCGTTTCACAGACGTTGACTCGGACATTTTCCTGAGAAAATTCAGGAATTTATTCTAGTAGAAATGATCTTTTAACCTCGATCAGACACCCCAAAGTTGCAGAAAACGTGTTTTTTTTAATGCGATCTTTCCAAGAGGTTTAATTGAACTGTGAAGTGCTACGAGTTTTTAATTATTCTCGGCTATTCGCGCGCGATGACCGTAGTCTAATTCTTTGAACGACCTGTAGATGGTAAATGTTCTGTTTAGCATCGCCACTTTATCTTCGCCTCGAATTACAGGGTAATTTAAGAGGATCTCGGGATGAGCTCTGAATTTGAGATAACAGACGAGACTTATTTTAGAATTGGAGACGTATAATTCGGTAGATTGCAATCGCGAAGCGATATCGCGAGGGAGGTATTCGGTGCTTGGTGTTTTAAACGTGGAACATCGAGATATTGATTTCACCCCCGTTATGGCGGCCGTCGCTCGCTAACAACGGAGGAAGCTTCCCTCCTCTAATCCTCCTGTTTTTTACGCAAGCATAAATCAAGCACAAATTATGCCATTCCGCCCCGAATATTCTGCTGGATGGGGTTAAAAATAATCCACTCTGAATCCGACTGTCT
The DNA here is from genome assembly GCA_963966675.1 of Lasioglossum calceatum. Classification (NCBI taxonomy): domain Eukaryota; kingdom Metazoa; phylum Arthropoda; class Insecta; order Hymenoptera; family Halictidae; genus Lasioglossum; species Lasioglossum calceatum. The sequence continues at coordinate 15,338,648 of OZ016543.1, read as the reverse complement.
TCCCAAACCTCTATTAACCGGATCCCACCCTCTTCGCGTTTTTTAATCCTCCGGTAAACTCCGTCAACCCTAAATCATTAAAAACTAGCTCAAAACATTCTTCTCCTCGTCGGACTATTTTGACGGTATGTTTTCACTCCATAATTTTATTCATAAAATATTTGTATCATTCTAGTTATCATATTCGATGGTCTGCACATGGGTTTTTTTAAATCTTTCTAATCTGCCCACTGCGTAAAATTGCACTTACCTATTTTATAGTATCGGTCATACAATTCTATACCCCTTCATCAACTTGCACAACTGTGATTAAAATCCGATGGCCAATGCGTAGCATTCTCCATTCCGCAGCCATCGAGAAAGCATGTTCCCACCTCCATCCGTGCCCAGGGGTGGGCAGTCGTTCGTCTTGCCGAAACGTCACGGTTCCAAGCGAGGTTTTCCAGAGACCAGCCCACCGGGCTCGTAATTTATTGGTCGAATCCATCCTGACCCGACATTGTCTGCGTAATGTCCATGCTCTCGAAACAGTGCACCGTTGTAAATCACGAGCCGGTGAAGTGCAGCGTGCGTTCTCTCCGTTTACAGCTAGCAGAACCGCACATCGAGACGATCCTGAATCCTCGAGAAGAGGCTGGGCTCTCTCCCTTTCTCTCTTTCTTTCTTTCTCTGTTCTGCTGTCGGAGAAATTCTCTGGCCGCGACAATGGCTTCCCTTCGGCGTTCCCTTTGACGTTTCGCAGGCTCGGCTCGGCGTGAACGTCGAAAAGGGGTGCGGGAGTATCGAGCGACCAAACCCTCCACCCCCGCACACCACTCGTTCCCGACAATTTACACGGACGCGTAGCTCCTCGTTACATGTACCTCACTCCCACGCTATCTGTTAGCAACGATTGATTTGTTTTCTGTAGTTACGAGGGACGAGACTGACACAACGGTTTCCTACCATTTTCGTCGGAAAATGGAGATGGGACGCTCTGGAAAATTATTTTATTCGGGAATGCGCTGAGGGAATGGACTCTGAGATTTTGAAGCAGCCTGTAGATGTTGTCAGAACCCTCCCCGAGAGATTGTACTATATTATATTTAACTCGAGATAGTAAATAAAATGTTAAATAGGACATTTAGCAGCTACAGGTCATTAAAAAATTACAGGACACGACTATAAAGAACTATCAAAGAACGATTAAGAGGTACATAATAATTACACGAGTACCTATAAATCGAGGCAGCAAGTCTCGTGTAAACAACGCAGTGGAATCGTCTAGGATTTATAGTAGATTGTTTCAAAATGCCGGGCAGAAGGTCGATCGAAGAACGGCGCGCTGTAGGAAACTTTTAAACGATTACACGTTTCATTGAGCCATAAAGTTATCTAAATCGGCGATCCTCTAATAATTTCGAGTAGCATACGGTCGCCATAAATCTGCTCTCCGGCCGCAGGTCGCCTAATCGCGGCGGATCGCGTGTATCGGGGCACTTTCGCATCTGTCTCGCGTTGCCGGGCGTCGGGTTTTCGGTAATTTTTATTCACGCGATAGGCGCTCGGTCACTGTTACGAACACTATGGTCACCGCGCACGGCGCACGATCGCACAAATCACAAGACACATACACAACCCGCAGAAAGAAGACTCGTTCCGGAGAGTCTCGTTGGTTCTCCGCACAAGCGAGCAGAGAGCAGTGGCACGTCGTCGTCGACGGCGATTAACCCGAAAGGACTCACAAGAGAAACTTTTCACGATCAGATATCCCGCCGGCGGAAAAGGGAAAGGCTTCCGTCATTGGCCAAAAAATATTCCCCGCAGTAAAACTGGCAGACCTGGCACGCCGGGGACAGGGAAAAAGGAAAGTCGCCGTCTTCTCTCCTCCAGGCCCGTGGAGATCAAAGGGCCTTTCTTCAACCCTGTCTTTTTAAAAACGTGAAATTTTTATGGCCGCACTTTCGCACCGCAGTCGACGGAGTCCCGTCACAGTAACTTTCTCGAGACCGTCCGCCGCGCCGCCGTGGGGAACGATTCAAATTGTTTCAAAGGGTAGTTCGCACGCTTCCTGCCGGCGACGAGCCGCTACGGAATTCTGCGCTCCTTCCCGTCGCATTTCTAGAATATTTTAAGCCGCGCGATAAACAATTCCCGAAGATAAAATCACGACTTTCGAAATGACAAAACTTTTTCGTGGATTTTTCATAAAATCATTTTCGTTCATCTTCCATCAAGGAAACGACAGACAACATTTTTTAAATCAATTTCCCCGCAATAGATAATTGCGGGAGAGTGACAATGGTTACACTCGCAGGGGAACAAGATAGGCAAACACTGGCTCGCTGTCTATCTCGTCGAATTACAAGGTATAAAATTCTCGCAGCACGCCGGCGATCCGCGCGGCGATTTTACAGCCTCGCGGAAAGCCGCGGCGAACAAAACAGCGTTAAGTAAATAACGAAGGGGCTTGTAAATTCCGTTTACGCGCGGTAATATGTATCGACGATCGTTCGCGGGTATTATGGGCAAATTGGAATCCGTATTTAGGTGACTATTATAGACATTAAGCCGTCGCGTTAACGCAGCTGTTTGCGCCGCGAATGGGAAACCGTTTAAGAGGCAACAGCAGCAACGGTGTGTGCAGAAGCAGAAGCTCTTCGTTGCCATCATCGAGCTCATGCTCGTCGGTAGATGGGCCCTGAACGATCGAACAAATGAGGCCCCCGGTTTCCGGTGCTCGAATCGGGACCCCCTAAACGCTTTACGATTTGCATTGCGCCGGCCACCGACAACCACCATAAACAGACACCGTAAAGAGCAACGAGATACGATCTCAATTAGTCCCCGAAAGCTCGGGGACCACGGCAAAACGGGCCCCGATAAGGACCCAACCGCCGTGTTCCACTTATACACATTACGACGCGCAACTTCTGAATTATGAGCCTCGGGGTCTTTCAGCAATTCCGCGAAAACCTTTCTCAGTCGCCTTTCTTGCGCGCGAAATTAACGATAGGCTTTTAGGGGATCGATCCTCCGGCTGCCGGAGAAAACCTTTTAATGGCGTGCGAGGTCTCGCCGCCATTTTGGGCGACGTCCGCGCCGTTCTTTTAAAGCCCAACATTTCTTCAAGGCATAGTATTGTAGTTGATTTTCATAAAAGATAAAAAATTCTTTGTTTCTTCAACGATTTGAAAAAATTGGTAATCAGGTTTGGCATAAGTTCTCTCGCTAGCACTAGTCCCGAGGGCAGCTTCAACAGTTGGAGTCAATAGTAGACGCTCGTAGCATCAATTCCGCGAAGCACATCGTCCCCGTGCAAACAGTGTCCGCATAAATTTGCATAGAACAAATACCTTTCTCGGGGTGCATCAAGCTAATAAACCGACACGGTAAAAACGGCCGTAGCCAAGGACCTAGTCCGCGATCGAATCCGTTTACAGCCAGCCATTAACTCCAGGATCGGGGACGGTGCCTGCCGTGGGTTTGCGGCAGATTTATCGTTACCATTCCCCCTCTCTCTTTCTCTCTTTGTCTCTTTCTTTCCCCGCGACCTCTTATCTCCGCCATTCGTGGCTCTCGTTATCGTTTTCACGGTCCTCGTTGCGAACGTGGTCTGTCCTCGGTGACCCCAGTTCCCTGCTTTCTTCTGGGATGCGAGAATATACCACTGGCGAGGTCGTACACACGATTCCGCGAATCCTGCGTGCCTAGCGGCCTGGTAGCAAGGTCCTCTCGCTGATGTTCGAGTCCTCGAATTTGATCTGACGGAGGCTCGCCTTGCCGCGATGCATTTCAATGTAGAACTCTAACGAAAGTTCAAGCTTGTTCTCCGGTGACCCCGGAAGACGTCCCATGACAATTTCATGGGGTTGCCATCATTTTCTGGTTGTAGAGATCATAGTGGTAAAGCGGAGATCTTTGATAATTGTCTGAAATAATTGGACTGCGGATTTTTACGCGCAAGTAAAAATTGCATTAATCGCAAGAAGCAGAAAACTCCTCGACAACCGAGTACTGGCGCTAGAAATCACAGAAATGAACACAAATAAAGAATTATAATGATCAGAAAAGCAGCACAGCTGTGCCAGCTCCAGCTTCAACAATCTTATCACGATCTATCAAGAAACGATCAATTCCCGTTTCCTTCCAAGCATATCTGATAATCCTAATTAACAAAGTCGCAAGTTTCAAACCCGCGAGTAGCACCGCGATTTTCCTTACGAGTCGTACAAGACCAAGATGAACCAAGAGTCCAATCATTTTCTCCGAAGCAACGTCAATGTGGTTCCGTCCCCGATAATCGGCGAGTCGATTGCCCAAGCGATCGAATAATCACGACAGGCATCGTGTCTCGTTTGATAAGCGGCACACTGTGCACAGTCCATACACTGTCTCGCGAATCCTGTAATCTGGCATTTCGCGTTCGGCTGACTACCTTGTCGGCTCCCGGAACGAAATACGAGCAGGTTTCCGCGACAGAGGCGCGGGTGCCTTTTATTTTATCCGTGGAAGCAGCCCCGGCGTTCGTTACTTTGCGTAATAAGCGGGGAGCGGCGGCGGGTCGCCGATTTCTTTAATAATCCGCGCAACAGCGCCGTTTACGATAATTGAGCCACGCCCTGCGAGCACGCCGTCGCGAGAAACCCGCTCCGAAAACCAGAGTCCGAGGACGAGCCACGATCATCCATCGAAAACGTATACACAATGTAGGGTAAAGTGCTCGAATATGGTATAGTCGCCTATTATGGCACTATCTTATCTCTTATAAAGGAGAAGTCGGAATCTAGTGAGAAAATCCTCAGACAATAGTTTACCATGTTTATGTATGATTTTAGCATCGATCCTCCTTCAGTTGTGTCTCCACGTGTTGAATATTTTTGTGGTTAGATTTTCGATTGTATCTTTTTCGAGGAAGGTAAGTGATTTTGAAATGTTTGAACATATCTGTAGTTTCAGTTTATTTATATTAATGTTTGCCAACTGTTGGTTTGGGCTGAAATTCATTTTCTCTTTGTCAGTACAAGCTAAATAGTATTATCAGTCTACGTGGAATTCCCAGTATAGTACTACCAAGGGTTCCCTAATATGGGTATAGCTATTGATATTCTTGGTGTGGGTGCCGAATATGGCACTAGGTGTCATATTAGGGACTCAAGGTGAATCATATTAAGAACCCCTTTCGCTGGAACCTGCAAATGACACACTGCAAAGAAAATATTTTTCTCAGGCTGTATTAATTTCTTAACGGTCTTGACCTAGAATCTTATAGGGAGGAAATGCATTTACAACTGGTAATTTTTGGACGAAAAAGATCAGTATAAAATAATTAAAAAATGACAAAAAAATGTTTCATATTTGGGCACTTTACCCTACCTACACGAATTTACTATTTTATTTTAGATTAGAATTTATTTAACTCTCCAATATGCACGGATTGGATCTGTGAAATGCACGAATTGTATTCGTACTGTTTTAATCTCCCTCAAATTATCTGACAATTGTCGAATGAATTTTTGAAATTATAGGGTTTGTCGCTAAACAAGTTTCTCAGCACGCCATTCGTGGGTGCCATTTTCCAGACGTCTCGAACGTCACCGCCAAGAGATACCTCTGCCGATATATAACAAGCAAAAATGCGACAATAACAGTATCCTACACTGATCCTCGGTTCTCCGGCCGATTTCCCCTATCCCCGAGAATCCCCGAAAAAAGAAGGTCGCGGCCCTTGGTGCGGTAACTCATCGGATCAGTCGCGAGATTGCAGCTTCTCAGCGGAATCTCGTTTGCCACGGTGTGTGTCATCGTCGAGAGAAATACGTAAGATAGGCTTGGGTCCGAGGGCCGGTGGGCATTGTTCCGGTTGACGAATGAAACGGATCCTGCGCGTCTGTTGTCTCTCCTTTGTCCTTGCCCCGGTGTTTCCGTAGGGTCTTGTACGATTCCCTCACGGTTCCTTTGCAGTTCCCTTGCAGTTCCCGTGCGATTCCCGCGCCATTCCCTTGCGGCGAAACGGCATTGGCAATCTGCGAGACTGGTGTAAGCCACGCGGATGGAATATTAATTCGTGGGGTTAGGGTTACCAGTCTCGAAGAGTGAGAGAGAGAGAGAGAGGGAGAGGCTGTGGCGAGAGGCAGAGAGGCAAAGGTAAGGTAGACGCGCACACACACACACATTCTCGAAGCTCGCGTCCCGATGCCTAGCCATATATCCACGTCGCCGCGGAAATATATATGCTGCCGGCGTGCCAGGCTTCTATCCCGTTTTTCCTTCCCTTAGTTATTGGTTTCGTCGTCGGGGCCGGATGCCGGGGAAGCGAGAGGAGACCACGGTCCAGGATACCCAACCCAGGACGTAGCCTTCTACTTCTTCTTCTTCTTCTTCTTCATCTTCTCTCTCTCTCTCTCTCTCTCTCTCTCTCTCGCTTCTTCTTGTCGCTCTCTTTTAGCTTCGCTAGAGGAGAGACTCGCTAGGGAGGAGGAAGCGACGGAATGGTGAAAGGCGCGAGCTCCCTCAGGGACTTTAACCGAAACGTATAAATGGATGAGAGAGAGCGGCCGAACGACAGCGTTCATGCCTCCTGCCTCCAACCGGCCCCGAATTATGCTCTACTCCCCGGACAACAAGCTACGAACCCCGTCCCATTGATGGATCCGCGAGTTTACGCGCACGGGTCATCCCTGAGGTATCCTCTTGCGGAATCAGCGACGCGATGGAGGGAATACCTAGCCGCTAATGCGAATCGCTGATGGCCGGTCGATGGACGGGTTATTGGAGGTTTTACTGCAGCTTTGAGTCGGTCCATTTGGGAGCTGTGCGGAAATTGTGAATCTTTCGACGCGTTCTTGTTGTTTAACCCTGGACTACCTAGACTAGGTAGACAGAGAGCCATTTTCCAAGAGCAAAAAGACCCAAAACTCCCACTCGATCTGGCAAACGACACCGATAGCAGGCGGATCGGGTCTCCCCGAAATCATAACTCCGTCCGCGCGACCGTAAATATGAAACGTACCTGGGAAACTGTCCGTAAAAGAGCCAATAACGGTGCCAGCTTACGCGGAAACCGCGGCGAAGTATAATTATAGCGTAATTATATTTTCTATTTTACCGTCGCACACAGAAACACGGGCCAGCAACGTTCGAGCGCAGCATCTCCTGTCATCGCTTCCAGTTAGGCGCATGTTCTCGCGAATTTTTCCGGTTCTCCCGAGCGGAGCTACCTGTACATAGACACCGTTATCCTCTCCTGCACGCGTGTCAGTACGAAGACGGGTAACTAAATTTCCCGCGGATCGGCCGCTGTAAACCTTCTAGTTTATGTAGCCGAGCTGATTGTCACCCTTAATCGGCCTGACCATTAAGCGGCTTTTTCCCCCGGGAGGATTCGCGAAATTCGCCTCTGTAAATCCTCCCGGTTACAGGATTCCCCGCGATAAGGGCTGGTGTCAACGCTTTCAACCGCGACTGCCAGGTTAGGGTACCGTTGACGAGATACAGATAATTGGGAATGGGAAATTATGCCGGCCGATACCGCGAGAGCCGCTCGCCGGCCTAGGATAATGAGCGCGTTTCAAGCATTCTGCGGAACCTGTTCGCGGAAAATTATAATTCGATACAATTACGCGCGATTTTCTGTTTCCCCGTGACTCACCCGACTCTCGTTAGCACCCCTCCGACCCGCTTTAATCGATCCCTGTAATTATTATACGATGCATCGACCGGCATTCTACGGGCGTGGCCACGCTCCCCTCGAAATGAAATAGTAATCTAAAAGAACGAATTAATTCAATCGTTTTATTATCTTTATCTTCGACGTAACGCGAGGAACGCGATCTTCTGTGAAATTCGGACGAATCATTCTGGAACGAATTTTTACTTGGATTAATTAAATCGCTCGTGATGAGTAGACTGCGGATCTTTATGCATTTATGAGAAAAATGCTCAACTAATTATTATTAATTCCAGCTTATTAATATTATTGGGAAAAGGAATAAATATCTATCCAGCTCCTGTATCTTGCAATTAACGCAATCAATTTTTATTTTGCATAAAGATCCCCAGTCTAGTGATGAGATTACCTGTGCAAGGAATTTACTATTTATATTCGTCGATTTAACGGAATAGTTTCGAAAAATGTTTGTACATTTTGTACATAGAAATCAATTACTGTTTACGGATATTCGATGAGTGTTTTCTCACGGGCAGCTCGTATCGAATTTCCGCGAGCGAGAAGTTAGTCAAGACAGCATCCCCCGCAGCTGACACACTTCTTCTCTCCTGATTATGTTAAAACGTTTTTAAAATACTGCCGGAATGGAGCGGGTTGCACAAAGGCGAGGGAGCCGATACGTTGAGATACGTAGCAGACGCGTGGAAATTCCGTTTTCTCGGTTTCCTCCGGAAAACGATTCGAACGCCGAAGAAAAGGGTACTTTCGAGCGGCCATCACCGCGAGAGAAAGCGAGGTTTTCCTTTTTCCGCTCGGGGCGTGCGTCTCGAGATCGACCGGCGCGGCGCGTCTCGAGATGCACTCGAAAGATTCTTCCCCAGCTCGTTCGACCGCTCAAAAAAGAAAGTACGGAACGCGAACCGCACGAAAACAGCAGTAAAATTGGCCGTGTGCAACTCGAGCCGGGTCGTTCGCGAAATTTATCGCTGTCGTGCACCGTATACGCTGCATAATTGCCCGTGTTCGAACAATTCTGAAATAAACGGCGATTACGTTAAAATCCCCCGCGTCATTCCGACGAAATAACGCATCGATCCTACGCGGCCGTGGAATCTCGAATGGAAATCATTCTCGCCGTTTACCCGACAACGATGCTATTAATTACTGACATTTTTCGATCAATACCGAGTCGACCATCTGGAAGTTTCATTTCACGATTATCGAGTAGCGAATTATTTTTCTAAGCCGGCACTAAATCACCAGAGATCACCCTGAGCGCTTTCTACCATTCGCTGCTAATAGAAATACTGAATTTACGCTCAACTATTAGCAGATACGAAATTCAAGATAAATTAGATACCGTATAACCACGCACGGGAAAATACTTCTCGCAAAAATAATTAGAAGATCAGCGTTAGGAGGAATCCAAGCGATGAAAACGTCAAATGAGCAACAATATTAAAATTTTCCGCGGAAATTATCGCTGCATTTATATCTTTATCGCCCGTAATGCAACAAGAGCGAAGCGAATATAAAAGTAAACGGTTAGGCTCAACATGGTTTCGAAGATGGGCAGTAATTTCATTGTGCTATAGATATTAATTAAGCCCGTTGAATCCCTATCAATTTGAAGCTTCACCGTATCAGTTTACAGCAGCCCCGCGATACGTTCGAATCAGAATTCACGCGGTCGTAAAACTAGCTGCAGAAACGCACCGGTGCATCCCTTCACAGACCGACGAAAACCGAAACCGCCTGCATTAAACTCGATAAAGGATCGCCGTTGCCGTGGATACCATCACGCATACCTTCTAAACAGCGGTCGAAAAGATCATCCGCGGTAAAACCCAGATTACCTGGACTAACGAACGAATTTCGCTCGCGTAAACCCAGAAATTAAAGGCCGGAAAATTCACGTTCCCGATAATTCGACTTTCCCACTAATGAATGTACACTAAGCGAATAGGGATTCCAGTAATCAGTGCCAGAAAACTTTCACATTTCCTGTGGCAATGTAAAACAGTAGAGAATGGACTTCGAAAAATTCAAGATTTTCACGTGAGGAGTAATGTAGCAACTTGGACAAGTGTCCAGGCGAGGAATGAAGATATTCTGGATTCGATAGTTGCGTGGGCGGCAGTTCTATCGGAGACAACGACGGATCGAAGTCGGGCAGAGTCCCTAAAGGCTTGTGGGGGGTCAAGCGGCGAACAATACAAGTTAGGATCGTCGAATGGACACAGGGATTGTAAGGCAAATGGGTGACTGGCGCATTGGAAGAGGACCTGGGGAACCATGGCGCATAAACCGATACGGTTATTTCGGAATATCTGCAGCCATACGCGACCACTCGATGCTTCCATTTCAATGTTCCGCCCCTCCAAGCGTAAAAGTGGCGAAAATGCGTCTGGGATGGGGTGAGTTTCTGCGACCAGGGCTGCTGCTGCCGAGAGAGAGAGAGAGAGAGAGAGCGAGAGAGAAAGAGAGAGACCAGAGCCCCGCCAGTGTAATACCCCAGTGGCTGGGAAAACGAGCTATCGAGACGTAAACTTCTATACTCCCGGAATTAGCCCTGCAGAGTCCGGGGAGGAATCGCGGACGATTCGAAATTTCGCTCGATTCGAGTGCTCGGAAATGCTTGCGGACTCCCAGAGACACCCTCTTACGCTTTTTTAAACGAATCTCCATAAAACTGTCCCCGTATACGTTCCTGGTCTATCGTGACCGCAGAATTTATTGTATCTTTTTTAATTGGAAAGTCGCTAGCACAGATTTTCCTGAGAGAATTTCTGCGAGTTTGTAGGACAGAATTCTTCGATAGAGAATACATGACATTCTTGTACACGTTTGAGCATTTTTATGAATTCGAATACATGAAATAATGAATTCTCAAAGGCGGTGAATTATGTTTTATTCCATCCTAGTGTAACATTTTCTGACCAAATTTTCGGAGTTAGCACGTCCAATGCGGGTCAGTTCTGGGAACAACTCGACCACGGGAGTCAGTTCTGGAACTGACAAATCGACCTAGCGATTTGCGCTCAACATTTTTGAGGAAGAAATGTGATTATTTGATAAAAGTGATTTCCAGAGAGGTAATATTTAGATTTCACAAAAAAAATAGAAATTAAAAAAATTCGCGTTGGGGCGAGTTTTAGATCGTCAAAAACGCATTGAAAGTCTTAACAAAGTTCATAGGGTTACCCTTGGTTCATCGACAACCCATTTCACCGACATTGTTTTCATCGACATGATTTGACCGACAGTAACTTTCGTCGACACTATGATTTCATCGATAAGGTCAAATCGTCGACAAATGTCTTCATCGACACGGTCTGACCGACACTATGTTTCCATCGACACGGTCAAATCATAGTCATATGTTTTCATCGACAGTCATATGTTTATTATTCATATCGCTTTAATTTCATTACTTGGTATTTGTGTAGTTATTGTACAATTTTGTTACGTTTTGTAGTCTATATATGTGCATTCGTAGCATTCGTTCTGTTTATTCATATTTTTTATATGTATTTACACAATTATGTTTGAAATTAAATGAAATATCATGATTTTTTATTCATTTGTGTGTATCTATTAATAAAGTTTGTTTATTTGAAGAAATTCTGATGAATAAAGTAGCAATAAAAACTTTGATCTAAATAACAATGCTGTGTAATTCTCTTTATTATTTATTATACAAGCACCGAAATGCGTCGGGAGCATAACAATGATAATAACGATTAATCTACATTAGCAAATACGCGAATTTGGTGTCGGTAGAAATGAATGAACTCAAACTTGTCGCTAAAGACGGACTGTCGATGAAAATATATGACTACGATTTGACCGTGTCGATGAATACATTTGTCGACGATTTAACCATGCCGATGGAAACAGTGTTGACGAAAGTTACTGTCGTTCAAATCGTGTCGATGAAAACAGTGTCGGTGAAATGGGTTGTCGACGAACCAAGGGTAACCCAAGTTCATAATATTCCAGATGAAAATAGTGATCGCGAATGGTCGCGCCGATCCGAGGGATGAGTGAGGGGAGTAAGGGGTGTTGAAACACAAGTCGCTGATAATTTACTATACGCTTTTATTTCGTTTGTATATCATAGATATAGCTTATGAGTATAATTCTACATCAAGTTTCGAAAATGGATACATTTACATTCATTGTCAATGGATTACCTTTTCGCCAGTGTACGGTCGGTAAACGTCGTATCGTCGTCGTCCTCGTCGCATCGCCACCCTCGTGTGTCGTTCATCGTTATTCATTATTATTATTATTATTAATTTTCTCATCTTCTTTATCGCATACCGGCATACGTTTTTTTTTCTTTCTCGTCGTACGGTTGTATAATACTAAATCTTGAAATAGTCGGTTAGACATGAGAGACTCCATTATTCCGTTACTTTTATTATTTTTTTTTATTACTTAACGTGGTAGGTAGGTATTGAAGGACAGCTACGCTCTCTTATCAGTTATAGTTATTACATTAATTAGGTATCATCCAGCGGCACTCGGCGAGCCGCGGGCGTCCGCGATTTCTCTATCGTGGTCTACCGATCGAGCACCTCGATCGATCCTCTCTCACTCTTATCGTTCGATCGATCGATCGATCGACAACCGGCCGCGGCTCCCCGCTTCACTGAGCAAACGTTAACGTTTACGTAGTGTTAATTATTTACATCGAAGAAAAAACTCTTGAAGTAATACACGGCTTTTCCATTCATTTTTAATTGTAGGTACAGCAAAAGACGATAATTAAGATCTAGATCCACGGGCTTCATTCGATATTTCCGGTATTCTTTATTCGTCCGGTTTTTCTTTTTTTCCTCTTCGTTTATTCATCTATTTACCTCCCCGCCTCAATTACGTCCATCTTAACTTGTGTTATGTATCTCTATATGCATGTATCTTATGTATGCTTACCATGTGTTTTATTTATTTATTTTATTTTTTTTTATTCATTTTACCTTATTTACTCTTGTTTATTTACGTATTTCGCGGCGTTCGTCCGCGTTTGCCAACCGACGAATGTACTGTGTGCGTGTGTGAGAGTTGTGGTTCGTTCGTTCGTTCGTTCGTTCGTTCGTTCGCGAGCTCGACTCGAAACAAAAGGGAACGAAACGAGTGGACGCGATAAACAAGAGGGACAACCAAGACCATGATGGAAAACAAGAAAAGAGAAACGAAACAAACAGAGACAAACAAGCGCCGCAGGACCACGAAAACGAAGATTCTCGGCCTCGATGCGTTGACGATGACCGCGAGAAGCAGAGGTATACAATAACATCTTCCGCTTGTGGACAACAATAAAAATCGATCACAGTGCGTCGAAGCGTCCGAGCCACTCGAAAACGGATACACTCCTTCCCGATCGAGGCGAACAAAACGATTAATAAACGACATGTGCACAAACCCGGCTCTACGTGTGGCTTTCCACTCACTTTTCCACCTTTTCCTCTCCCTCTCTCTCTCTCTCTCTCACTCTCTCAATTATCATTACTCGGCTTACAATCTAGCAATTAGACTGCGGATTCAGCATTTTCTATTTCAGTCAGAGAACACAGGAGTCGAATAGGAATTTCTTTAATACTTTAATACAATCTTTATACTTTGATAAGATTTAACCTTTAAAAGATCAAATTATGCGTTCGAAAGGAGTTTGTAAGAAATAGATTTTTTAAAATGCAAATGCACAGAATCCGCAGTCTCTAATAATAAAAACCCGCGACTCGCTCGGTCGTCGAAACGATAAACAATGGCTACTCGCGTTAGGCGACCGCGGAATATAACGGAGGTTCGCGAAGAGCCTCGAGGATTGCGGTCCTTTCACTGGGCTCGGGGATGAAAACCACCCCCACGCGGAGAGCGCAGAACCCTCGGGGCGTCATCGACCCGCTAAGAAACTAACCGGCAGGATAAAAAGAGTCGCGTAGTACATTCGCGAAAGTGGGACAGCTGCCAATGAAAGAAACAACACTTGAGAGTGTAGACGACCAACAGCTTCGCCGAACTTCGGGGACGATTCGCAGCGAGTCAGAAACCGAGTCAGAAAACCCAAAACACGAACCTATTTGCCAACCCCTGAATTTTTATTTAAAATCCAACGTAGTTGGAATCGAGATAAAATCAATTTGAAGGGTTCTTTGTGTAAAACAAAAATGATCTTTTACTAGCTTTTATGAAAACAATGAGTTCTTAAATTAAAAAAATAAAAACTCGGCACTCAAAGCTTCAATCTTAGGTGGGTGTAGTTTGAACAGGTTTGTCTTGATAAAATTGAGCCATTTTCGATTTCCGACCGCTGTTAGGCGATCCCGTCCCCAAATAGAAAGAACGCAGGACAGAAATAATATATTACAAGCAGACGCACCGATTCTCAGCGTAGCCGTTCTCTTCCTTGCGCTTCGAACAACGAGCGGCGATCGAATCCGCGTACTATGGTCTCGGTTTTATGGCACGATGGACACGGAGGGTCTGCTGGTCGATCGTTGACGAGTAGAAAAATGGTTGGACCATGGTACGAGGGTGAATCGCCATTCCCCGTGCTCGTAACGTTTAAATATCTGTACATCTGCACCGCTGGATCGAAGAAAGAATTTTCCTGTTCTAACGAATCTCTATGTTCCACCCTTCGATCTCTTATCGTGGACATTTCGAACGTCGAAGGGCGGAGTGAAACATTTTATCAAATTTTATATACGTCTGTTAACCGTCTGGTAATATCCAGATCGAAGATTACTATGATATTGGAAATAAATGTTGAGAAATTGAACGCTTTCTTCGATCGAACGCAAACGCAGCAGCACCGCAACCATCACTCTCTCTCTCTCTTTCTCTCTCTCTCTCTCCTCGCATTTAACAAAAAACAAATATACGAAAAATATGAAAAATAAACAGTTCATAAATAAACAATCAGATTTACAAGGTAAAAAAAAGAAAATATAACAAATTCTTTCGATTTTTCGTAGACTCCGCGAGACGGATTCGGTGATCTCCAACACGCCTATTTAAATATTACGCTTTTTCGTTTGTCTACGTTTCTCATGATCGGGCACGCGATTAGTATTCCAAGAATAGAATTCACTTTGATCCCCGATCGAAGTAGTGTTTCGTGTGTAGTACGGCGCGACGCATGCTTCATTCACTCATTTCAATTTCTTCTCACTCGCACGATTTCGATACAGTTTTCCTTTCTCTCTCTCTCTCTCACTTTCGGCCGTTCTCTCGTCTTCTCTCTCACACTTTCTCTCATGCTTGCGATCAGTCTGGCACTCGACAAAGAAAGAACGTCGTGACATCGTTTCGACCGACGCTTGAGCCACACTCTACAGTGTATTTTTTCTTCGGTTTTCCGATTTTCTCCGCGGACAATTTTCCTTAATTCGGATAAGAGAAGTCTCGTCGAGGAATTCTTCCTCCCCGGATTCGTTTCTAGTCACCGTCGTCGACGCTAGGAGAGTGTACATACGTAAACGCTCGTGGTTTCATAATTAACGCGAGTTTGGCAAGTCGGGCAAAAAGTTGTACTACATTAGAACGCAATTATCGTCGACGTTTTCGTCTCGTCGTGTTCGCTCGCGTGTGTGTTTTGCCTTCTCAGGATTTCTCATATTTAATATATACATATATAACTTACATGTATATATGCATACGTGTAGACCTAGTCGATATTATTAAATTCAATATAATACATCTATAATATAATGGTAAGAATAGAGCGAGTAAATCGTTTGGATGGACAAGGAAGGGACAAGGAGCGTGTATGTGTATGTGTGTATGTAGATTTGTGTGTGTCTCTACGAAAGGATTTTCCACGGTTTTCAGGGTGTGTGAGGGTGAAAGGGGATGAGAACCGGTGAGTGTGGAGTACGAGGAAGCGTTTATGAACGATACATGATATGAATTACGCCGCGGTTATTTGGAATAATATTCTATAACAATGTAGATGCCATTGGTAGCTTAAAAGGTAAGCCGAGAGAAAGCTTCGTATGTGGACGGCGCCCGCACAGTTTCATTTTACTCTAATTATCATCCGTCGATCCTCTCCGACACAGCCGCACGATTCGGGAGACAGTCGAGTCCTTCTTCATACATCTATCAACAATTCCAATTAACAAATTCCATCGAGAAAATACTCGGAAGACGAGAAACTTAATAGGGAACGATCGGGAGGGCTCCACGTTTTTAAAACTAAAATGCAACGAGAACTCGGCTCGCGATGAAATCAGGGATGTAAAAATGGGAAACAGGAGGAAACTGATAGGACTTGAGCTCCCAAATCGTTAACGGGCTCCCGGCAACCGGCACTTTTCCCGAGGAAAATGTCTCGCGTGAACGCGCGCCACGCTCGGCCACTTCCGACCCTCTCCTTTCGCTTCTTCTTCTTCGTCGTCTTACGCGCCATTCTCATCGTTCGATTCGATTCGACTCGAAACGCAGTTCACTAACCGTTAAAGACCTTAATGCATACGTACGTATATAACACGGCCGCTACGAGTCTCGTCGCTCGCGAGCAACTGTACAAACCACCCTCTAAGCCTTAATCGTCGATAATTAATCGGTAGTGTTCGTTACGTATATCCCTAATTTGTCGGACGCATCGGCGCCGCCCCTTTTACGGCCTCTGTCCGCCAATGACAATTCGCCAATTAATCACTGTCTTTTTACATCTACGAGAACCTCCGCGTGATTTTCTATACCAGATTTGAAAGAAAAAGTTCAGTTTATTTAGCTCTTGTCCTCACTACTCCACGGAACAGCCCACTGTGTGATATCATCGAGTCAGTTGACCAATAGGAAATGCTTTTCACTACTTACGAGGGTTAAAAAAAGAATGAAATTGTTGGAGAAGAACATCCCCGACGACACCGTATAAAAATGATAATTGATCAGAACATTTTTGGAAACAATATTCAAACCTACTAGAAAATCGACCTGTTTCTCGTTTTACATCTGAACAATAGCGCCCCGTTTATCAACCCTCGGCGATTTCCAGCGATTTCTCCCTTCGGAGGGATGTTTCCAATTTTTCCAATAGAACATTTTTGTCGTCGCATCGAGGGGAAGAAATTTTGGAAGAGGAAATTATCGTCGAGCTGGGACCACGGAACGCGTCGCGTTTATCAACCCCCTGGAAATTCGATAACCGAGATTACCCGGAGCGGAACCGATATACGACCTTCCTCGCGAATTTTCTTTTCTTTCCTCTAGTTCTCCTCCGTTTCCCTTCGCTTCTTCTCCCTCGTTTCGTGTCCGATTATATACCGCGGATTTCTACCTCTCTCTCTCTCTCTCTCTCTCTCTCTGGCCGGGACCGCCGAAGAAGATATAGTTGTGCGTCACCGGAAGTCGCAATGATACCGATCCCAAACGAAGAAAGAAACCGCGCACGCGAGGTGAAGCGAACATTACACGATGCTTTCGAAGAAATGAGAAAGGCGTCGGACCGTGTTTCGCACGCGAACCATTCCAAGCCCCTTAGACGCATACGGAAGATTATGCTCGTCGAGGATTTTTATGTAGACTCGTTACGAATGTTGCCAATTGTTTTCGCGCGAATTGATTCTGGGCCGTCGTGCAAATATTGCACATCGATTTTAATACAATTTAATACAATTTTTTGTGAGAGATTGGAAATGTTAATTTTGTGTTCCGCGACCCCGACAAGATAGTATCAACCCCTTTCATCTTTGTTTTAGACAGTAAACAGAAGTGCAATGGTGAAATAAGTAACAGTTTGTAGAATATCATTTACAATAAACGTACTGAGATTTTTATTAAAAAGATTCATAAAGTACTATGCGGTCTCGGAGATTCCACGTTTTAATAAAATAACAGCGGATAAATCTACAAGCGTTTTGCAAATCGATAGAAACGAAAATAATCCTATTAAAACTGAATAAAAATCGAGTAACTATAAATAGATTAGTACGTAAGAAATAAGATTATAACAGTTTTCTTAGTAGATGATAAAAGACAGCTCGCAATAAATTGTTCTAAAACCAATATACAGGGTGAACCACGAATCGTGATCGGTAGTGATTACTCTGTTGTTAGCTGTCCGATCGAAAATTGTTTTATCACACACACATGGTTTCAAAAGAACTTTCACGTGATTATAGCAAATTTTTTGTAAAAAGAAATTAAAAAACAATTTTTTAAATATTATGATACGTTTCCGAATTCGCCTTGAAATCCTCTAACAGATAGACGTAAACAAATTATATGTTTATTTGCAAAAAATTCAAGGTGACCTTGAAAAAACATTGAAACAATGTGTTGACGAAAAATTTTTAAATGAAAACATTTTCGATCGGACTGCTAATAACAGAGTAATCTGTACTGATCACGATTCGTGGTTCACGCGGTATACATATACAAGTAAACAATCGAATACAATTTTCATTATCGCCCAACACTTGAATGACTGGCAAAGTTCAATTAACACCAATGAGCAACATTTGCACCCTCCGTACTTACGAATTCGATTCAACCGGAAGTGCAATTGTGAAACAGGGCACCGGACAAGTTGAAAAACTATGAAAACAAAACTGAAATAACGAAACGAACTTGGAGCTCATAGAATTTTATAAAAAAAAATTAACAAATATGTAATTCCGGGACGATCAGCGTCGGTGAAATTGGGACTCGGCAGCCATAGTCTCCCACGAAACGTTTTTTTCGAAAACCACGCCCTGTTCGCTCGAAAGCGGCTCTCGAAAATAGAACTCGCTGTCAGAAATCGTTGACTCCAACGAGTTCTACCAACTACAGCGACTCCCGAGTGAACAGGCAGCTTTACGCACACGTGTGCAGCATGTTCTACGCTATTTTCAACCGGTCTTATTCCCTCGGTTCGATCTACTCCGCCATTACATCGTGGAAACATCGTTTACGATTACGCGGGGGTGGTTGGGGGTGGTTCAAGGGAAATATCAACGTGCACCTCGTCTGTAGCCACGCATGCTCGGAGCTTAATCGTTACTTTACGTACACGGGAATATTATCGCTAACGGTTCTGTTACTTTAGGTAATTAGCGGTACAGTATTTAATACGAATCCTATATCCACTTTGACTACGACCCCCGCGCCGACGAGTGTTTCTTTTTCTTTTTATTCCCCGTAGAATGTTGTCCCCCCCTTAAAAACGACGCTATTCCTTGATTACGGACGTGTCTATTAAACTTCGTGGTTTCGTTTTGTCGTTCTCCCCCTATCGTCTAGAGCACACGGATTGCGTAAAATCGAGCTAAAAACATCCCCCTATGCTTCGTCGCAAGGTAACAAAGTCTTATCTATGTATGCTTTTATTCATTTCTCTCACCGGTTTCGACACTTCGTTTTTTTTGTTTGTCTCAGCGATCATCTGTAAGGTTCCTTATATGCACGTCATACGTATCCTAAATTCTTAGCAGGCTACTATCAAAATCGTTTTCTTTTTTTGTTTCTTTGTCCTTAGAGCGCGCGCGCGCGCGGTACAACAGATTCCCCGTTTTGTTCTCGTATAATATACTCTATGTTCATATATATATACTTTTTTTCTCATTCTCATATAATAATATAGTCGTTATTTTTAATATATATATATATATATAATATGTATATCGTGCGGTATTGTGTACACTAGGATTTTACAATCTGGTAAATATATAGTCACTGGACGATTCGTACAACGGATTCCCCGCCTTCGTGGAAAACTAAACAACTCTCCGACTATTCTCTCTTTCTCTCTCTCTCTTTCTCTTGGTTCGAGTTACGTATATGTTTCTGCAAATGTTTCGACGATTCGTCACCGCACCCTTCCACCCCACCCCCACTCCCCTCGACGCGCGCGCATTGCAAAAAGGAATTCCTCGCCGATCCTTGCCGATAAAACTTAACGATTGGTAAGAGAGAAAAATGATAATAACAATACAAGTACGGTGGCGAACACAGGAGAACACGCACGGTAACGAGCAGCGAGACAGGAACATTAAATCACCGAGGGCGTAAAGAGCTTTCGGGAAACCGTTCGATAATTCTCGCGTGATATTCGACCATCGAACGCGCACCGATCGATCGATCGACGTGGAGGATCGTCGCCGGGGATCCCCGGGAGAAACGGCTCGGAATGCCTTGTACGAATCGCATCGACGGACAGCAGACCCCAAAAATAATCAGGCTTCGATTTCTTTCTAATCCCGAGTATGCGTTTCTCTTTTTTTTATTCTTCTTTCTTTCTCTCGGTCTCTCTCGTCTCGTTTCTCGCGCGACTGGCTTCGTCGTCTACCTTTTATCCGCGTCTACGTCGAGTTCTACCGTACAGTATTAGCAACAACGGCCTCTATATCTATGGAAAAAAGGTCTACCCTGACACCAAATTACGTATTTAATGTACTAAGAGTGAGATACTCGTCCGGTGATGTGTCGTCGTCTGTGTAAGAGAGCCTGAGTGCTTTCTCTCCTTCCCCTCTCTCTCTCTCTCTCGCGCGCTTCCTTGCTCTCCTTCTTTCTACGGCACTATACTGACCCTTGGCTTCTTCCCTTTTCTCGGATTCGCCCTCTACCATTGTCCAGCTGGCACGCGCGAAACAATGGAACGAGATATTAACGTCGAAAGAACGGCGAAAAGCGAACATTCGACAGGGATAACTTTAACTTTGCGTTGAAACCATCGAATGTGGACTAACCAGCAATGATCTTAACTTGTTAGCACCTTTCTAGTATCTTATTAGAAAAGAATATTATTGTTTCACAAAATGATCATAACATAGAAAAAAAAACTGCTGTTTTAAATTTCTTCATGCAACTTTCGTAAAAGATTTAACAAAATTAATAGAATGTTTCAGATACTCTCTCTCAACAGTGTTTCATAACGTTAACTAAAATGGTTTTATGTCTTAGATTTAAGAACAAACGTTGCCAGCATGTCGATGGTTTCAACGTATCAACGATTTTAGATTCGACTCCCAGCCGAATAACCAAACATAAAAATTAATAGAGGGAACAACGAACCACCGCGAACCGAGCAACATTCGTTCGGAAACAAAAAGAAGAAAACAAAACTGTGAAGTAGAATTTGAAAAATCCGTGACGATCCTGGATCGGAGGAGACGGTCTCCCAGACAACGTCTCGATAAATTAGCTTAGATAATATGGAAAACGTAGCGCTTCCTATACAAGTTGTCTTGTATATTAACGAAAGCCTTTCAGCGATACCTGGCGCGATATCCTTTGTGAGATCGAACTGAAGCGATAAATGAGTGCAGCCTTCCCGAACCGACTGTGCCGCCTGTCGAACTCGACAATTTCTGAGCTCTTCAGATCGAGCATGTGTCACTGGTCTTCTCGTTTTCGTTTCCTAAAATGATTTCGACGTGATTCGAAAGTACGATTAATTTGTTTAAACCAGTGGAAAACGGTATTCCCTCGCTAGTTGCTCGCGATATGGGACTGCCAGTGAGCTTGTAACGAGGCGAACGTAAATCCCAACTTGGCGCGACAACCAGCAGTCGATTCTTTTAAAGATTAACAGCGATTCGGATATATCGTAACAATTTCGTGAAACAAAACGGGTCGACAAATATTTCAAACTTAAAGGACACTTATATAACTCGATAACACAAACAATTCGTGACTTAAATTAATTAATTACATTGGCACACTCAACAACTGTTCAAGTAAATACATTTTCGTCTCACCCTATACGAATAGAACAAAATTTCGTTCGTTTCTCCAGTGATATCCACGAGATATCAATGAATCGGACATCTAGCGAGGGAATACTGTGCTGCCCCGGTCTCGACCGACGCCCGAAAATCGACGGCGAAAGCGGCTCCCTAAACCCTGCGAATTTCGTTACGCCTCATAAAAAAATAAATTTCTCTATTTGAACCGCTGATCTACTGGGGTCGAACCAAAGATGGACACGAATCTCATTCGAACCATTTAGATAAAAAAAAAGAAACACAACCGACGATTAAAAATCTAATAAAAAAAAAAAGTTATATACTCGAGCACGGTTCGAACGAAATTCTGCCCATCTCCGGAGGGTCCCACGCTACGGTAAAGATCGAGACCAAAGCTGCGAACGGGGGCGCGTCGATCCCGTGGATCCTCGGGCGTCGGCTCGATCCGGATCGAGGGAAACCAGGGGAACCAACAAGAGTAACAAGAAACTCCGATGTAGGTATCGGGCGTCGGAACGCGCAAAACAGGATCGCGTTTTGCTCTTGCGGATCCTTGCGTCAGAACGCCGCGCCGCGGATATTCTCTGGGAGCGTTTGTTAATTCGCCTAATTGCAGCGCGGAGTCACGGAGAGGCAACCATCGCCGCGCCGAGCCGAGCGTAAACCACGGTTAATTAACTCTGTAAAAGGAGAGCTCGGCGAACGGCATCGATTTGTACCACGAAATTCCTCCCGGCCGAAGGAACTCGGCTGGCGCGATCGTTGCGCATGATTCCTGTGATCCTGATCGTCCGAGCGAGGCATGCGCTCGGTTCCGATGTTCCTCACGCTCGCTTGATCGCTCGACGTTGGACAAACCCGGCCTCGGTCTCGCCTGCCACGAGGAACACACCTGCGAAGCGATCGAACGGTGAACCGTTCGAGAGGTTTGGCGAGGTTTGAGGGCATGGGGGGTGGTTCGGGAGGTTGGTTTTGGGTGCAATTAGACGAATTTCGATCGGTTTGATCGGCTGGCTCCCTCGGCTGAACGCGCGCGTCCTCTTTCTCACTGGTGACCGGCCCAAGAGCGGCGACAGGGCCCTCGGCACGTCTAAAACTAATTTCTACGTCGCGATTATGGTCGCGATCTCCTCCTCGTTCGTCCTCGCGTGTCCTTGTTGGCAGTGATCGTCCGCGGCGACCGAACACACACGCTCGTCCCGTTTCTCGTTCCCGCGGCGATCGATTAACACTATACATTTTTATACGTTTCTAGGAATCAGTCGCAGGCTAGGTCCTCCTTTGGCCCAGCCAAAATAAGTACGTACGTAGTTCTCGAGGGTTGCGTTTACTCCGCATCTATACGCTTCGCGTTCCTCCCGCGATCTGTCTCTCTAACCGTCTACGATTTCGTGTGTGTTACGTTCTCTCCTATACCACGTGTACCACGTTTCACGGAGAGTGTATACTTGCCTGCGTATGTGTGCACATTAGAGTGTATGTACGCGTGTCTGTGTGTATATGTATGTGTGCATGCGTGTGTGCGGATTTTGAGTGTTGCAGGTGTTCGTCGCGAATCCATTCGTTCCTTTCTTCCGTCGAAAAAAAGCAAAAGAGACACAGACGACCGATATCGGAACATCGTCGCGGCGCCCACTCTTTCTTCGGCTTCGCCCCCGTGCTCGCTCCCGTTCTCGGACTCACCGAAGAGCACAGAGTCCTCTTTCTATGTCCTCGAACTGTCTATCTCTTTCTCTCTCTCTCTCTCTCTATTTCCGTCTGTCCTCGTACCTCCCCGGTATAAAAACGAAAATGAGAACAGAGAAGATATCGCACACGGGCAAGGCCTCCCACGCGAACACTCATTCCGAGTCCTCCGAAAGAGTGAAAACACAGTCCCTCTCTCTTTCTTTCGTCCCGTCCGTCTGCCCGTCTCTATCTCTCCTCCGCTCTGCCTTCTCTCTTCGGTGGATGTCTGCGCGCCGAAACCGCTGCGTCCAGTCTCCTGTTTCTTCTTTAAAAGAAAGACAACCGGCCCAGCAAAGTCTCCTATGTGGGCACCTTACTGACCGCCTTGAGCAGATCGCTTTGCGTCTTGTCCAAACCGCTGACATGATGCGGCTGCTGATGTTGAAGCGCCGCGTTCTGCTGCTCCTGCTGCATCTTCGCCTGCTTCTCCGCCTGCTGTTTCTTCATCATGTCCTGCTCCTCCCTCTCCCGCCTCGCCTGCTCGTTGATCTCCTTCACCGCCCTGAGCTCCTTCTTCAGCTTCATCCGCCGGTTCTGGAACCAGATCTTGATCTGCCGCTCGGTCAGGCACAGGGCGTGCGCGATCTCTATTCGCCGCCGTCGCGTCAGGTAGTGGTTGAAGTGGAACTCCTTCTCCAGCTCCAGGGTCTGGAACCGCGTGTACGTCTGACGGCCCCGACGCCTCGGACAACCGTTCGGCCCTGGAAACGTCAGAAACGCAGATTTTCCTAGGTTAGTTTTTTCATGCTGGACCGGGCTCCATTGTTCAACCCTTTGCACTACCACAGTCAATTCAGAGCCGACTCGATCAAACAACTTTCTCTAATTTTCGCGAACAAGTCTATCTCTTTTTTTTTTCTTTTTACTTTTCTCTGATTGCCTAAGATTTTCTGGTTACTACGATATTCTCGTAACGATTTTCCAATTTCTATATCTACAGACGAAGCACAGTCGATGATGAGAACTTTGTGGGAGAACTTGACTGTTTACTTACCCAGTAAGCGTGCAAGGAGTGCAAAGGGTTGCCTGACCGGATGCTAATCAGCGCGAGAAAGCGAATTGGCTGGCGATGCTGTACCATGTTGGAGACGAGATCGTTCGTATAGACTGCAGATTTTACGCGTTTATCACAAGAATGAATCGTTACAGGGACAAAGACATTTCTCGTGAATTGATCAAGAAAATTTCGCATAAAGATCCGCAGTCTGGGTATAAGGGTTTAGTAGGCTCTCTAGAGCGATGGAGTATTGATGCTCTATTACGCTCGACAAGAATATTCAATCTTGCCAGAGCGGCCAACTTCGAGAGGTCCAAGCTGATGAAGCTACCTCACCGTGGAGTCGTAACGATCAAATATTTAGGCCTCGATTATTCGTGCTAATGATTTGTTAGAGCCGCACGATCGAAGACGAACTATTTAGATCTCCACGAAAAATTGTGTTATTTAATATAATAATTTATGTTGGTTAAACTAGCATGAACAAGCAATTACTTAATCTTTGGTAACAATGGTTTTACTCAATCTACCAGTTCACGCTACTTAAAATAATCTAAACTGTTCAGAGGAATTTAGATCGTCGTTAAAAATTGCTTTAGCAGCTTTGCTGTGTAACAACACAGCAGAATTTTAACTTCACTCAACGTATTCTGGTTCTTATCTATTCTAAACAGCTTACGCATGTGAGAGAAGCGTCAGGGTATTTCCAGTAATGTACGCGTTTCTTCTCTAATAATCGCACGCTCTAAAATGGACGATAACTTTTTTAATATTGTACTATACGATTTGAACTTCTTTTGGAAAGACTGGAGCAATTAGTTTACTACAGGATGTGAAAAGAATTTTTTCAAAAACTGCGATTGTAGAAAAAATACTAAAAGTTGCATTTTACAACTTTTTTATGTGGGCCTATATTGAAAATTTGAAAAATTAGTTTTGTAGATCTGTGCCGATTAAACATATTCAAAATCGGTCGACGTTACAATGAGCCGCAAACATTTAAAAATGCTAAAAATTGCAGAGTTTCACGATTTCCGGCCTCTAATTGCAGTAAATCTAAGGATTCCCACATCATTCAATGCCTGCCGTTTTTTCCCGCATCAACCAATTTCGATTAAACATTCACAGTGCATATAATTGACACAGATCTACAAAACGTATTTTTTAAATTTTCAATATGGGCTCACATAAAAAGTTTGGAAAACGCAACTTTTAGTATTTCCTCTCTAATTCAGACCAATTACAATCTTTTGAAAATTCCTTTTCACATACTGTAGTAAACTGATTGCTCTAGCTTCCCAAAAAAGCTCAAATCGTGTAGTACAATATTAAAAAAGTTATCGCCTTTTTTAGAGCGTCCGAATATTAATTCGAGTCACTGTACGTGGTCGAACCACGGATTGTAAAAGTATGGTGATAAGTGTTCACTCGTGATTTTTATTGGTACATATAATCTTGGGAAGCGAATAATGCAATTCATCAGCTTCTTTATCATTCGTCTACGTCAACGAATTGGTAAGACAGTTTGACGTTTTCGAAAAGTAGTCGATTATCTGGCAATTTAATTTCGCGGGACCGGGAAGCCGTCACGGAGCCGTTGAATAATTCCTGGCCCAGGGGTGGATTGCCAGCCGGGTAAAAAACGCCGAAAAGCCTTTGGAAATTCGTGAAATAATTTATGGTGTTGCCGTCAGTATCGGCAAGAAGCGAACGAGTGTTGGTCGCCGCGGCGGACCTGTCACGTATTTCACGTGGCTTCGCAAAACACGAACGCGGCTCGGCGCGGGACCCGTTCGTGACCGTTTTCGACGGCGAGAAAGAAGGATACCCGATCATGCACGTCGCTCCTCGTTACATAAGCCGTACAGTTTTCCCGTGTTTCTTTCCCGGTTGTGCTGCGAGCTGCGTGTCGTTGACGCGGTCACAAATCTTAACTCTCTCCTCACTTTCTCTTTTTCCGGGTTTTTTTCGGCGGGCGGTCTAAAAAGAAAAGAAAAAAAAAAGCGAACACCGCCGCCGTACACAGATGGGTCAGTTTATTGCAGGGGTTGAGGGAAATCTCTGAGAGAGAGAGAGAGAGAGTAAGTTGAAGAAGGGATGAGGAAAAAAGAAAGTTTCCCCGAAAAGTCTCGTAGCCCATTGTGCCGAAAGTGAACCCTTTCTTGAAATGCCTTTTCCCTCGGCCAACTTTCTCCTGGCGCAGGAGTCAAAGTCGTAAAACGGGGTACGCTGAATTTTTTATGGTGTTTAGGTAACTATCGAGCTGCGCCGTGTCCGTACCGTTGCCGGGCCGGCCGCTAACCAGG
The DNA here is from genome assembly GCA_963966675.1 of Lasioglossum calceatum. Taxonomy (NCBI): domain Eukaryota; kingdom Metazoa; phylum Arthropoda; class Insecta; order Hymenoptera; family Halictidae; genus Lasioglossum; species Lasioglossum calceatum. Next base: position 15,312,284 of record OZ016543.1, on the reverse strand, counting down.
TAAAAAGTTCTCTGCGTGTCATCCGGCCTTGTACCTGGAGCCGCAGCTTTCGAACCCGTCGTAAAGCTTGCCCGAGACTGAATTCCGCGACACGTCGAAGCCATTACCGAATAATGCCGGTTTGTTCGCCGAATCGACTGACAAGGGAAACGACACGCTTCGATTCCTCGAGGAATCTATCGACGGCTCCAGCGATCCCCTAAAAAATTGCTGGCTCCATACGCTTACACCACAGCTACTCGATATGGATGCTGAAACCTAAGCAGACTCTAACTCTTGAAGCTCTTAACATTGTCATTAAGCCCTTACATCTTTTTATAGTAGTATTAGATTGACACAGGGGTTGTTCAAGAATTACCATTTTCTGATAATGCTATTTCCAATATTCCGGGATCCAATGATAAGAAATGAATGTGGCCTCAGAAACGAAGATTGGAAAACAAAGAAGTCTAGAGAATGCAACCTAGCCGGGCCTGACTAGTTTTTGCGGACTTAAATTAAAACAAACTGTTCGAAAAGCAACAGTCACCTTCAGACCTCTTTTACGCCTCCACTCGCAACGAAAAATATTACCTTTGTATTTTTAATCCACACCAAGCAGATCGAGAATTTTTTTCTAGACTGGGCTATAAACGGTATAGCGAATTGAAGTTTCTTTGGACCATCTACCAGCGACTCGCGTGCATCGGCTCGCGAAAAAGGGTGTGAACCTCGTAGGGCCATTACGACGCCATTACCAATTGTGTTCGCAATCTCCCAGACGCAAACAGCAATAAAATTAAATAACCGAGTCGACAAAAGTCGCCGGTCCCGGTCCGCGGCTCACGAACGACTTAAAATGGCACCTCGGCCATTCACGGGCCAGTCGCGCAACGAAATAGGGCGTCTGCGGCTCGTAACGGACCGGCAGAAGAAGACTTGATAAATTTCTCACGAGCAATTTTCGCAATTGGCCCGGGCGTAATTTCGCTTTTGACCGTCGACAAGGAGAAAGGGGTGGGGCGAGTGAGAAAGAGAGAAGACGAAGAAGGAAGGAAGAACGATAGAGAGACAGAGAGAGAAGGGGACTCGTATTTTCGGTTCGTCGCCGAAGAAACCGGTTCCCCCGGTGCAACGAGGGGACAGCCATAATACCATCATTCTCACGAAGACGCTGAGTGGCCATATTATTGCCTCGTGATGAAGCAAATACGCGCTACCGACCAATAAAAGATAGCCAGATTTTCTGGTGCGCCGCGGTCGCAGGCTCGTGCACCGAGAACACTCGATGACGACCAGGATACTAAGAAATTGTGTATACTGAAATACGAGGTCATCGAGAATTGTACGATCCGAACGAATCCCTGAAACACTTCACCTAGTTCTCGACATTTCTCCACTTAGGCAAACCAAAACCCAAAGCTGGCGCCGATAGAACGATGTTCCACTCTTCGCACAATGTAACCGAGATAAATCCCAGAATCCCTGGTCTCATTCTCGAGTAGTCATCCGGTTTTCTCGAGTTTCCCGCGAACGGCCGTGCTGCGAGCGTGTCCGTACGTTTCAATAGCTCATGTCAGAGAAAGGGAGAGAGAGAGGGAGAGAGAGAGAGTGGCCATCCGGTGCTCATCATTCAAAACCGAGAAAGACGAGGGGCCAAGAAGCCGTAGAGAAAAAAAAAGGAAAGAAAGAAGGAAACGGGAGAAGCACGGGAGGGAATGCCGGGAATGCTGATATTGAATTCAGCATGGCCGTTCGCAGCAGTGCGGTCCAGGATTCAATGGGTGTGCGTGTCTCTGAGCACTGTGTGCGTGTGCGCGCCGCCTGTTCACGAATCTCTGGGTGAGGTCCCCGCGCAACGGTGTTGGTGAGACGCGTACACAACCCCGAAGAACATCCACGGTATTCGACGGGACGTCTCTGTGTGCGAGCGTAGCCAGCACGAGCGTGGTTTTCCCGGAGTCGTGTGCGTGAGTTTGGCTCACGTACGCCGGCCCGGTGCAGCCACAGCCACAGGGGTGGTTTGCTGAACCCCCGAAGGGTGGGCCATAGGTTACCCTGGCAACCGGAGGGAAAACCATTCCATCCTGCTGCCGGCACATCACGCCAGGGGCGAGTCAAGCAGCCAGAAAACCCTCCGCTGCATCCTCATCCCCCTTCCCACCGCTTCGAACCCCACGAGCAACCTCACCCAACCCCTCCAAGCCGTTCCTCAGCCGAGTTCGCTGCTCCTACACCACCGGCGAACCTGATTGTCCCCGCACTTCAACCGCCGTAAATATCCGCGAGACCGTCGACCAAGTGCTGGCGCGAGCATTATCAACCATTCCGCCGGATCCGGCTAATGCCCCCGTTGAATTTACCGTGGACTTCCTTTTTACCCCAACCGGGCTTCCTTTCGACTCGGTTTTATCTGGCTTTTGATGAACTTCAAGGCAGACCGAATCTGTTTCTTCTTCTACCTTCTCGTATATAGTTGCTTCTCCGTTCAATTTGTTTAACAGCAACCGCGTCAAAGGACCTGGCTAATGCAGAATTTACTAGAGACTTCCTGTTTCTGCCTTCGACTCAAGAGATACTGTATAAAAATTCAGGAGAACGAAAAAAGAAGCTCTACTCTTCGCCAAGTTCGCAGCTAAATCTATCCGCCTCCGAAAGTGTTCGTATCTCCTATCCTAATCTAGCAATCTCCGTTCTTCATCGGATCTGCCTAATGGTTCAAAATGATTCGATCTCGGCTCGAGTATCACCGTGGACCTCATAAAAATATCAAGAAAGACACTATCGAAAGGAAGAGGGACGGACGAAGAAGAACTTGGGAACTAAATCTGTTTGCGTCCGAAACTGTTCAATTTGTGGTCCCCGTGTTCTAATCCTCCCATGATCTTCGTTCCTTGTCGAATTTAGTTAATGGTTCAACATAATTTGATCTCGGCCCTGACTTCGCAGGATTTCGACGAAGTTTACGAACGAGTCAACTAGCTCTCTCCGAAGCGTTCAACTTATGAAGCTCCTGTTCTTTTCCGTAGGAGCTAGGTCTTTGTGCAGAGGTTACAAATAACCGTCTTTCATACTCTTATCCTCTTCTGGGTCCTCGCGGTAACGTTCTCGACGAGGAGATCTGGGTTGTGGAGTCTGTTAGCTTCTTGAAGTGTGAAGTCCCTGCATCTTCCTCTCAAGCGTTCGATCCTTTCGTTTCATTTAGCCGGTGGGACGTTTCTAACATTAATGCACACTGTTCATCAATTACCATTTCTTGACTGATTAAAATATGCTTCGAAAAATCGAGAAACTGTCTGCAAATGTACCCAACAGCTCAGCTATTCGTGCGGCCACCGGATGCATCGGTTTTCAAAGCGTTACGCCGCAGAAACCAGTCTTTCTCTGCGAATGTTCTTCATTCCTCCGTAGGATTTAGCGGATGTCTAGACATAACTCAGCGGTAACCCTGTCCCCTCGTCTCCCCAAGTCTCGGCACGATTTCGACGGGTTCGAGCGTCCGGGATGCCTGTGCGACCGATTTGCGCGGTTTCTCGAGGATTTTTCTGCGAACGCTTTTCGTCGGGGATGACGCGCGCGCCAGGCACGTCGGGAAACAGCGGCAGCGGTAAGCCGGGCTACCGCGAGATCCCGAAGAATGCAGACGTGGAGAAAGGAGCGAACCGTTCTGCGAAAGGAAATCGCTCGCGGTGAGTAAGTCGCCCGGTTATTTTCACGCACCGCGCTCCACGCTCGATAACCCTCGATCGGCGATCGCCGATAACCCCAGGATTTCGAAAAAGCTCACGACAGAAGCGTGTAATATGCACGAGAGGTTGGCTGTCGATCGATAACCTCTAGAGCTCGGTAGCGGGGACCGATCCCAGGCGTTCGTTAGAGCGCGGATTTATTACGCGTCAACTCCCTGATCTTTTGCGAACAACACGATAAATTGAATTCGCGGTTTACGATCGGTAAACGATATGTCGCCCGAGGGAGAGGAACTGAATTTGTCTTGTCTCTCTCTCCCTCTCGGTTTGGGTGGTCGCCTAGTTGCGAGAACTTTCCTGCCTTGGAAATCTAAAAACGTGTCGCTCGTGGTGCGACGAGGAGAGTGGTTTTTCTGATTGTGAGTTATATTATATCTAAATTAGACGGCACGATTTCCGGATAATTTGGTGGGAATGTTCGACGCAGAAACGGTTTATTGCCCCGGGAATACATTAGAGCCGCGTGGCACAAGCATCTTCGAGGCGGATACTTTTCGGTCGATGTAGAATGTCGATTAAGAGCTCCAGCCTATCGAGACGACAACCGTTCCGGCTAATTAGAGGGCATAAAGGAGTTTTTTCGGCAGCCGCCTTCAGCAGGCGGCCCAATAAAATTACCGGCGTCCTTGACTCCCGCGTAAGATAAATTTTCATCGGTTATTTCAATTTACATCTGGCCTCGCCGGGTCAACTATCTAATCGAATGCTCGCAATCAAACGGTGGCCGGGCTCGTTAACGCTCCAATAAAATTAATAGCGCAGCGTGGACAATTTCGTTACATTATACCGAGAGCACTGGTTTTCCACCGATTATACATACATTCCGGTTTATAGCAATTAGCGGTGAAAATGATTTACCTGTCCTGCCGCGAATGGTTCGCGGAGATCGAGAAAGCCATATACGCGTTGACAGTGATTGGTCGGGAATACGTTTTAAGAATTCGGGGGGGGGGGGGCTAATTAGCGGTGGGCTGGCAGTGATTTAGGGACAAAGGAGCTTATAGTTGACACCCGGCGGTCCATTTGGCCGAGGGCGGCCGAGAGAGTGACACGGTGGCGGAACACGGCAGCCTGTAAACGAGAAGGGCCAAGGCCTGCGCCTAATTGCGGCTATATATTAAGTTTAATATCTGCTTTCGGCCGCCGCACACCAACCTCTTCGCCGTTCCTCCCGCAGACGAGAGGATATTGCGGAAGTTTCTGCGCGAGACCCCCTCCGCAAGAGCTCGCCACCCCCGCACACGATTCTATCAATGGCGACGCGCCGATCCCTTCGCACGATTCCACCCCTCGACAATTTATTCGAAATCTCCGCGCTCGTTCAATCGCACGAACTTGCGCCCTTTTTTAATATTTATGAATTACGAGACATTAAACGTCTGCGTCGAAAGTTACTCCGTGCAATCTTCAACCTTGTCTTCATCTTTATTCGATTCATCTTAGGATCGTTTGCAGATCTATTTAAAAAGGATTGTTCTATTTCCACAAACGCGCAACGCACTTACGAGGAGTTATAAAAATACTGAATAAACGTTTAAAAATGTGTTATCGCAGATGCTGTTCGCCGGAACAGTAAGAGAACAATAACCGTAATTGATTGAAATGAAATTCTCTGGTTAATTCATAAAGTATATCTCGCCGGAGTGATTACTTTCGTGTTTTCCTGTCCGGGACAGAGCAGAAGCCGGCGATCGTCCACATAAAACTTTCCAATGGATGACTCCGCAAGAAACTTTTACTGCCCGTCCTCTCCCGGACGATAGACACGGCCGAAGAATTTAATCAGCCCGGCATAAATAACAATTGTCCGTGTACGATCGTCAATTATTTATAATTGGTAGATACGGATAAACGGCAATTAAAAACATTTAATGGCCGCGTTACAACGGCGTTTAGCGTTGCGCTCCGTTTTTGCTACAATATTCCTCGTTATCTCTGCCAGCCACTTATCATCCTATCCCATTTCACTCGACGGAGCATGGACTCTCGCCGGTTCGTTATCATTTATTCACTGTTCTTAAACCATTGGCGGATTCGTTATCTAGATAAGAGGCCTCCGGGCAACGAATCGAAGATAAGGACCCGCCAAGTACATTTCTCATTGGGCCGCCATCAAAATCTCAATTGCTAAATGATTTTTTAATATAGCCCGATACTTACGTTATTATCAATTAAAGACGATTCAGTATCGGGCTTCGGAAGCTATTTCTCGTTCGAGCAGCTCCACGGGAATCTCAATCGCTGAATCATTTTTCTGCGCCTCGGCAAATCGGCCCGTTATCGTTAATTAAATAAAAATCTTAACTGGAAATCATTTTTAACGATAGCACGACCGGATGGATCAAAATAACATCGCCACAAACTCTCCATTTTACGATTACTGAAATTATTAACATGACTCTGCATTACGGGATGAATTAATTGACTTTCAATTTTTAAGACCATGTTAATTTTTACAATATACATCTTGGAAGCTCTCGTTCTCGGTTTAATCCGATCTAACTCTTCTTAATTTATTTCTCACTGAGGTCTCGCGAAAATCTCAATTGCTAAATAATGTTTTACCATCCCAACGCCGACATTACTACCAATTACTTTGATTTACCTCTCAATCTCCGGAATCTATTCGCCGTTTATTTCATCTTGTTTGAAGGAACAGCTTGCACGCATTGTACTCGATGTACTCGTTTGTCTGCGAGCAATAAAAATGATATCTTGCGAATAAAATTGCGCAGGCTAGGAAATCACTATGAACAAGTATCTGGAGGATTTTCCTTTTCCCTTTCGGACACATGCCCCGCCTCTGTATCCAGTGATCTTCGGTTTCTTTCCATGCCCCAGGCGATAACCGGAGGAGCAATAAATCGCTTTCAGGGCGGTTAATGTCAGCATCAGGTTGACCATCAGGGCCATCAAAGCTTATATCGCGTCGCCTCCGATATCGAAATCGTGGGAAACGATCCCCGCAATACTTGTCAATCCTTATATTTTTATTCGTTGCGATCGTTGCAATAAACGAGCACACTGTGCCGCCGCCGCCGCCACCGCGGTGACGAAACTCGGCTTAAATACCCGCGGGAATATCTAGCGGGGCTTTTTGTCGACGATTGACGCAAGAAACGGGATTGCGCAATCCCGTGAAAAACGCATGGAAATCGCTTGCGAACCGTACGCGTGCACCTGGAATTCGCAATCGCGCAGGGAAAGGTGCATGCCGCCGAGCAAATAAAAATCCACGGAGTTCGTTAGCTTCTGTGTCACTCGGACGCTGCCGGCGGCCGCCATTTTGCGGTTCATTGATCCTCCGATCGAAACATTTCATCCTGGACATTCGATTCCACATTAGTAACTGGGCCATACAAATTTGAAAACGTTCTTGATTGGGGTTTACGTATTTGACTAATTTTTCGTGCAATTTTATGGTGTTGAATGAGCATGTAATATGATCTTCTGTGTGTTAAAATTTAAAATACTCTTTTTTAAATAACAGCGTGACTTGAAAGTGATGGAGAATGTTTTCAAATTCTTTTTCGCATTACAGAAAAAGGATAATTAGAATGTACGTTTCAACCCTCCCGGCCTCTAGCCAACGAAAGAAGCACCGTCAACATAACGATTAATTTGAGTCTAACTTAATTACCGGTGGATAACAGTCGCAAATTTCAGCCTCGGAAATTAGCAATCCCGAGCTCGCAAGCACCCATAAAAAGCGGTGGCGTTCATTTTACGCGGGCAGTAGTTAATCATAGGGACTCAATCGCGGGAGTTAAAGCTACGCGGCCATAATCCAGCAATTGATGTACTGGCCGTTCGAGAATGAGCATTATGGGGCTGGCGGTGGTTACCGACAAAGAGTTTCGGTCCACGTGTCGCAAAATATAAAGTCTCTTTACTACGCCCTTCGCACCGCAAACGACCAGTCCATTTCCTCTCTGTCCCGTTGCTCGAATGATTCCTGCCACAGGGCCCGTATAGCGACCATAAGCGGGCACGCGATTCACTGTCGCTGCGTGTAAATACCCAAAGCGGAGAAGCGCAACAGAAAGAGAAATCCAAGAGAGCAAGAACATACAGAGAGAGAGAGACATGTAAAAGCAACGGAGTAAAAGAGAGGGAGACTATTCGGTCGTTAGGAGTCATAAAAAAATCATAATGTTACACGGTTCGGAGGGAATGGAAGTTGTCAAAACAACAGTGTCGACGGCGAACGTAAACTCGATTACGATTTACAATCGGAAAATGAGGGGTCGGCGAAAGGGACAGCGGAACGGAAGTTCGGTTCAAGTGGACCGGACAGTCGTTTCGTTTTCAAGAGAGACAGAGAGAGAAGGATAGGGAGCTGTGTCTGGCACAATGGCATCAGCAATAGGGCAGCTTGTCGTAAATCTAGGCGAGCGATTAAACGTCAACCGCGCGCCTCGTGCCTCGAGCCTCCGCGCGATTTCGGTTCCTCCGAACGAGGCACGAAACGCGGCCCGAAAACAATAACCGCGATTTTAACGGCCATTTTAAGTCGCTCCGGTCGGCAGACCCGTTATCATGCTCACTGCGATTCCATGCTATCGGTCAACGCTTTTTCACTCTCCACTGGCCAGCCTTTTGTTTCGTTATATGCGACTTTCTCCTCTCTTTCTCTCTTGAACACCCTCTTTGTCACGGTTCGAACGACTCGGTCGTAAAAATAAGGGGTGTTCTGGGCTTCTTGGTAGATCAGTTCATTTTTTCGTTCCGAGTACTCTACAATATTTTATTTCTGCTCTCTGTCTTCAGCAATTCTAAATGGAGCTCAATGATGCTAACATTTTTTTATCACTGTTTTTTTTATTTTAAGCATTTCAGATCTCAACTGAGATCTATTTCTGCTGCACTGAGGTAGATTACAGTATATATATGTTACGGTAAATGTAATAAATTGGTGATTATGTATAATAACCGGTTATTATACATAATCACCGGATTAATCACATTTATCGTAACATATACATATTCATACATACACGGTCTACATTAAATCAGATTAAATTTGTAGTTTACAGTTCTATATCACTGTTTTCCACAGTGAAATTATCCTTGAATTTTTGAACAACTACTTCAGAGGAGCATACGAGGGGTAAAAAAAATTATTGTCATGTGCGAGAGCATCTTTTGAACATTCTTCAGACCAAATTCAGCGAAAAAGATTTCTATTTGAAGGTTTTCGATCGAAAGACAATAAATAAAATCATTTTTTGGTGTGGCCAGTAGTATCTCATTTTCAACTCAAAATATTTATTCTCCAGTCTGCTCCCGCCACTACAAAGCCATGTGATATTCGCACAGACGTTCTTACACGTTGCTCAAATATTTACTAAAAATACTAATCCATTCGTTTCACTGTAAAATCATCACCTCGTAAATTCCTCTTAATCCCTTGCTCCCGATTCGAAATAATAATTTCAGAACACTGACAGCGAACATAGCCCGCGAGACAGTGCATGACAAATTCTTTAATAAATCCATTTTTTCCTCGGGGAAAATACAACTGTGGAAATCGTGACAATAAGAGTTGGACTGTCACTTATAATAATTCAAGAATGTCCGACAAAATTGATTTGCATTGCATTGAAGCTCACGCTGTTTAAAAATTGTTTAAACACGTTTCGCCGTCTATAACGTTAATAAATAAAATACTGATGTGCTTGGGAGAGTGTACATAATCAGGAGAGACTATGAAAAATTCTGAAGGTTCACTTCGCTAAAGCATTAAATTTTCTGAAGCACTGTGAGCAATCCGGAAAAAATGATTTTCACATTTACGACAGTTGAATCAACCGAAGAGTCATTTTCACACTACTAAAACAGGAATGAACCGTGAAAGAAATCGTAGAACTGGAAGTTAAAAAGCGCATCGGTCTCTCAGTGAGCAGAAGGCGTCGAGGGGGTGGTAATCAGCGGATTTTCCAATTTCCCGAGTGCAATTCTGACGTGTTTATACGAGGAGCATAGAGGCGTGACGTAAATCGATTAATATATAAACGTGGATACATAGTGTACACTTTATGTCCACTTTAGTCGACCGGCTGGAAATAGAACGACGCCACGGACGCACGATGAAAGGAGCGACGGCGGTGGCATGGCGGTGGCTCTCGAGCATACACGGGTTCGAAATGGAAACGGGATACGGCCACTGACAGCCGGAACGGCTTCGATCGCCCGGTAAATTCGCGAGTCTGAGTTTTATTCGTCGTACGCTCGCCACTTACCTTGTCGGTTTTATTCGGCATTATTTACGCGTCCCTGAGTTATTATTTCACCGAAAACACGGCCGGCACCGTGTTCGCGGCCGGTAACAAGTCTCATTCACCGACGACACCGCCGCTTCTCCGTTACCATATATCCGTCTCCTGCTCCATTTGCTCCCTTTTTACACCATAGTACCTCTCTCTCTCTTTCTCTTTTTCTCTGTGGTTCACTCTGTTCCTTTTTAACTATCCGCTAAAAGCAACCGCGTGTTCGCGGGATAAATACGCGTGACTCACTCGGAGCAAGCGTACTTCGCGGATCGGCCGATCTAGGCCCCGATCCTAATGAGATCGGGATCCATTAGGGGTGCGTCGGAATTCCTCAGGTTGCCATAAACGCTACGCTAATTGCACTGCTCCGCGGTCGACCAACGGGACCTATCCGCACGCATCTGGTGCCGATAAATCTCGATGTTTTGCCGGGAGTCCCACTTTTATTCCGCACAACTTTTAAAAAGATGGAACTCCGGAATGATACTACGTTATTTCCGTCTTGTTAAAATAATTGAAAGAAGAAATACACTTTTATCCAATTTCTGTTTCCTACGATCGATTTGTAACACTATTATCTCGCATGAAAATCCGCAGTGGATTAAATGCGTAACGATTGATGGAAGGCTCGTTACACGAGCAGCTCCGTCACGGTCAAATTAACAGGCAGATTTAATCGCTGGCCCTTTCGTGTACCAATTACAATTATCCGCGATCAACGCCCCGCATGAAATTAACATAAACGATTCTCGTTCCCTCTATGAACTGCCAGGTGTGCTCTCTCTTTCTCTCTCCCGTCCCGCCCATCGGAAATTGTAATCCAAATAATATGATAATGATAATTGATAATTGGTAGTTATTATTGATTGTAATTGAAGGAATCATACAAACAACAACCCGCTTCTAAAAATGGATATCTGCTATTCAACGAACAACAACCATGACTCCAGCGAACACATGCTCCACAAACACTATCCAGTGTACAAATCACTCAGCCCGACATTCTCCGAGTCAGCGATCCAGCATGGCGTTCCCGAAGTCCCAAGAAACTCCCAGCAGTCCCGAGGCCGCTCGGCTCCGGAGAGCATCCAATCACCGCGAAGTAACCTAGACTACCTGCACCAACGAGAGGCAGCAAGCCGGCCACGAAAAGTGCGAGGGATTAGCCAGATAAATCGCGGGAGTGGGCCCTGGAATCTCACGGAGAAAGGACATGGGGAGGGCGGTAGCGGGGGCCCGGTGCTCAAAAGACAGAGAATGGTCGTCGCGCCGGAGTTATCGTGAACATTTCTCCGGGACAGTTTCCATCTCGTTCTCTCGCGCGCGAGAGTTTCTCGTTCGGAGCTGTTCCTAGCCCCGAAGTCTCTCTGCGGTGACCTGAGACGGCGATCAAGCGATTCGTGGGTCGTCGCTGGGCCGTATCTTCTGCGTCCTGGACCCCTCGACCCCCCTATCCTCGACGTCCTCCCAGCTCGCGAGGAGCTGTCCACATTTTTCACCGGCCGGAGATTTTATTCGCCCGCAGCGCCACGAAATTAAGCCGTTTTGAGATATTTATGAATGGATCCGCCGGGTATCCGAACAAAGAGGGACGCCCAGCGTCTTCGGGGACGCGATTTGCGAGCGTCCGCGAGAGCTAGCACGACGCTTTTTCGTTCATGGAGAAGAGGTTTCTCTCTCTCTCTCTCTCTTTTACTTTTTAGTTCCGTCGCCTTCGGTGACCATTGTCTATGGAATTCCTCGAACGACGACCGACTGGCATTTCTGCTATATGATGTCACGTAGCCGAATACATTAGCCGTCGCATGACCGACGGCTTTTTTTAGAAGGCCCCCGGACGTGATTAACTGTTCAAGCGAGACTTTTCGGGGCCCTCCCGTGGCCCCCTTCTGTGATAAGCCGTGACGTTGCTTTTCGAAAGTATACGGTTAGGTCTCTAGTTGTTTCTCAGCTCAAGGAATATCCTTCGTTGTTGTCGCGGTCTGGATTAAACCAATTTCGTACGGTGGCTTGTGGCACAGTCTCGAGCGTGCGGAACCTTGAACTCATTAACTCCGTCTGATTCAGGTTCAATGTCAGCCGAAACGTCGCAGTTTTCGGACGTCCGGTTCAAAGCACTCGGCGTACCCTCTATTAACGTTTCCGGTCTAATATTTGCGTCTCGGTCTGGGAGTGTCCTTCGCTCGTTCCCGGATTAGGCGAATGACTCGTTCCGCGAGGAGATCGAGATAAATACGACGATTTGTTTTCGAAGAAATATTTTCAATCGTTTCGGAGACGTTTCAATTGGCTGTTCAGACATTTCTTCAACTTTCAACTGCATCATGTACAAAAATTAATAAGAGATTTCAATCTTCAAGACCGTGTCTCGATAGGTTACTCGAATGTAAAAATTGTATGGCAACGAACGTTGTAGAATGAACGAAACGTGCTAGAAAAATGTTGTACGGACGGGGCGCAAGGATCAACGTCGTCAGCGTCGCGTAATCAGCTTATTTATTCATGGAACCTGTCGTTCCTGTTCCGGATCCTAGACGCACGACCACGTTGCGTTCAAAAAATGGCAGCACGCATGAATAATGGCGGCGATCTACATATCTGAGAGCGCGCGCCGCTCGAAAACGCGTGGGCGGCGACAAAGGATATTTCTTGGGAGCTGCCCGGTGTCGCAGGAATATTCGCGTCATCGACACCGGTGAGATTTCTCGTTCACGGTCCTGGGAACAGTCGAGCTATTTATGCGAGGGAATAGGACAAAAGAAGCGAATGCAATCTCGCGAAAGTGGAACCATCCATCTGGCTCTTCGCTTGCCTAAACGCTGACTCACTCCTCTTACCCGGGATGTTATTTTCAACCCTTATTCGGAAGTTAGTTTCCAAATGTCCAAAATATGCAAAGTGTACAAAATCTACAAAATCTACGCAGCGTGCGAAAAGTACAAAATGTCTTCTACAAGATGCTTCACAGTCAGCCGCACGCCCCAGAGGAAACGCTGGTGCCAGAACATCAGAAAGGCAATCTACGATGAAAAATCAGGCGATAACAAAGTGATTCATAGAGGGGCATGTCGGTGGCGCATCCCTTGTGCTCGGTAAGAAGACATTCCCGAGGGGAATGGTCGGCTCCATCTCAACGTGGGTGTCTTTAATCCCCTCCCTTAGCCAAAGACGTATCGAAAAAAAACAAGGGGGCTTAGAGTATCGGAACGAGCGCACAGGTGCTCACACATTTCTTCATCACGGATATCATGGTGTGCGTGGGCACGCATAGCTTCCATCACGGGGAACCAATGGGCTTAAATCCCGGTTGGTTGGACAGGTTTGCGGGTCGGTGTGGGTTGTGGGCGATCTGTGGGCCAAGACACAGACGTGCACGCTTGGACGAGACATACGTGCTGCGGACAAACCATACACACTTGGTCAAACCGTAGACACGCGCAGTGCCAAAGCGCACTTGTAGACAAAGCATTCACGTATACAGAATCCTGCGCGCTCACACAGGTATAGCGCAGAGCGGGAGAAGAGGGGTATGAGGGAAAGAAGGGTGGTCATATATATGAGGGTACAGCGTTCGTATATATACCGGGTGGTAATAAAGGATTCCGACAAGGATGGATGGTGAGAGGGGGAAGTTCGCTCCATTGTTCCCGGTGGAGCCCAAACGTCATCCATAAGGGGTGCCTCCCATTATCTGGCGTGTATCTGCCCGACGCACACCATCCTCCGTCCGATAGGGACATGACGCGCGCGCACACATACGCGAACACGAGAGAGCGCATAACGCAGGAATGGTGTGCGGGGGAGATCGGGTCTGCCCAGATGCGCGCGACATGGCGGTGCCTTTCACGGTGTGTGGAATCGCATCTACATGGCGGCCGACGACTGTGCAGCTACGTTTCCTCCACCCCCGCCTAACCGGCCAATAGCGGCTCTAATCTCCCACGAAATTGTAGAGTCACCTTGGGAGCGAAATTTATAAGAGGCCCATACCCGATTCCCGAAAAAAGGATTCTTTGTCTCTTCTGGTCAACGAACATGCTCAGGAGAAAGATGATCCGTATTGTTGCCTTTCTTTCTTTTCTTTTGTTTTTTTTAGGCAGGAATTGTTTTGTTTCGGGGGGGACAAAGTGGATTGGGTTTCTCCGTTCGGCAAAACGGGAAGCGATATGTAAATGATCGAGGGGCTATGCCAGTCCCGCGAGCCGACTCTTGAGATTTTATGGACGCCTGGATACGCTGATGTGTATACCCTGCTAGCAGAAGTTAATCTTCTGTATTGGCAGCCACTTGGCCGGATTTACTCCCGAGTAATGGGCCATTTCGAGGAAGTGGCCGGCTACTCGCAGTTTGTATAACGAGGAATCGTTCTTGTTTGATTGTGCATCGTCTCCTGGCTGACACCTTTTCAGTGATTGACCGCAAAAATTAACAGGAAACTTCGAATATTTATAAATCACCCTCCAAAGTGTCCGGTTACCGAGAATCCAACAGTCGTTCAGAGCGGACGAAGATGTTAATAAAGTGTTGAAAAGTAGAACAGGCTTGGATTTCGATAGCACATATCAACCGGAATTCCCCAGAACTGCGTATCAAGCGAAACAGCACGTGAGAAAGAATTCTCGTGGCATTCTTCCCTCTCGTTCCCTCCCGGCGAGGCGTTAAACGCGGTGAAACAGTGCGCGATAATGCGAATGCAATAGCAGCGCGCGTAAATTGCATCACTGTAACGACCGAGTTGCCAGCGTAGCTGGAAACAGCATAAAGCCGAACAAATCGTCGATGTCCCGCAGCCATTCCAATAAATCTTCGCCGAATACGAAACCCTGTTACCTCGACGCTGCGTCACTGGGAATCGCTCGTGCGCCCCCAGTTTGCCGCTACACGAATTTCTAATTAACCTGAGCGGCTGCTGTTGCTCCACGATTATTTTTAATGACGCTCCCATACCGCTGTTCGATCGAGTGAGACGTACTGGGTCCATCAAATATAACTTCTGTTCCCTGCTTTCAATTCTAGTTGAAGTTCTAGAAAATTCATGACGTGTGTATTCATTTTCCAGAGCTCCGTTCAGAGTTGGGCATTAATCAATTAAAATTTTAACCAAGATTGATTGATTAATGTGTACGACTAAAAGGTAATCATTGAAAAATGGACGATTGATTCAATGGACTGATGAAGTTAATCGTCAATCGTTGATTTAAAAAAGGAATCACCGAAAAATCGGAGACTGATTTAATCGATTCTTGAAATTTATCGCCACACGGTCTATCCATAAATTGTAATAAGGAGGGAGAGAGAGACAGAGAGCGGAGATGGAGAATTGACAGAAAAATATCTCAAGAAAAACTCAGTTTACATTTCTTTCAGTATGCATACAGTATTGATTCGTATTTCATTCCGAAGTTTCAGCAGTTAACCATTAATCAACTATCCGATTGACGATTACAATTGAAAAGCGTGTAATCGTTAACCGCAATTAACGACTACAGCAGGAGTTTAATTGTTAATTGCGATTAACGATTGAAGTAGAAATTTATTCGTCAACGTTACGTACCAATTATTAAATAAATTTATGTCCCAATTTTTGCACAACTCTGGCTCCATTCCACCACTTTTTCTCGGCAAATCAGAATTTGTATCTCCAGCGAGTGCCCGTACAAGCAAACTTCCTGACGTATTTATTTTTCGGGGTTTCATAACGGAACTCTCGCGGCGAGCCAGCTCCCAAGATATTAAAAGTTAAAGTTCTAACGGAGTCTACGATGTAAAAGGGCCGGCAAAGTTCCTCCATCGGGCGAGGAGATCCCCGACGACAAACACTTGCTGGGCGAGGGGCTCATTAATCGAAAGAACGAAGGGTGTCCCAAATATTCGCTCGCGAGAGCATAATTCCGGCGTAACGATGCGGATCGAAGCCAGCGGAGCGCGAGACGAGTCTTGCAAGCGGCCCCCTCGTGTTCGACGTTCTAAATAACGCCGAAAATACTGTCGGCCTGATATTTATCCGGCCTGCCGGCCGTTTTTTACCGCGGTAAGAGTGTACGCCGCTAATTACGTGTCACGGTGCTCGCATAATTCTCGGCAGAGTATCACGGGGTTGCGGAGCGGGACTCGCGAAAATAAACCGGTCGGCAACACGCCAATCTGAAAATACTGTGGAGCTGCATCCTGCGTTCGCACCTCCGTTATGCGAACACCGTGACACCCAAAAGGTTCTACAATGACTGATCAAATTGTTGGAGCCAGTCCCACTTGTTCAGATTCAATTTTATTATCGATCAAATCAGGTCGGTTTGGAACAGTTAATTTTTAAATAAATGTCTTAAACGGAAGTAAGACAAAATTTGATCCTTTTTACGTAGCCGGTACTAGAACTAAATTTCAGGACACCTCTAGTACTAAAGCAAAGAGTCAATTTCATCATTGTAATAAATAAAATTTCTCTATAAATAAATGAGTGTTCATCAGGCCACTTGAGTCTCTCCATTAATACGAATATGAGAGTCTCCGTGGTGCGCTCGCTGGGGTCCGGGATTAAATTTTAATTTTGCAATAAAGAATGACGTATTAGAACGCCGTTGGCAAACATTCCGCCCCTCGTAAGGGAGGCGTGCAACCCTCGTAACGGGGGCGAGTCTCTACCACCCCGTGGCACCCCTAAAACTCTAATTACGCCCTTACATTCCCTGCCCCGCCGTCTTTCCGCGCCCCTTCGGCAACCCCCTTTGCTCATATTTTCCGACATTCTTCGTCGGGGCTGGCCGAAAACCCACCCTCGCCGCGCACCATTACATGCAAATGCCGCCGGTTGTCTCTTTCCGCTAATAAAAGTCGTGGCCAAGCAATTTAGAACATCCGACGCGCCAGGCTATGTACCACCGCTTCCGAAAAAGATACCGGGAGAGGTCCGAAGGAGAAGAGGTGTATGTCAACCGACACGTCGCACGAGATTATGGCTCGTCAACGGAGCGGGATCGCGAGAGACTTTATGCTGGCCACTGACTGCGACCGGGTACAATTGTTATTTAAAACGCTCGAAAGTACACGGGAACGGGCTGTATTTTCGACCCGGCCGACCCGGGGCCGTAAACGTTTTTACTGGGGACTCTAAACGGAAATGTGGACCGGCTTCTGGCGAAGGTGAATCGGCGATTAGGGACATTTTTAGTTGAGGGATGATTTGAGGCGCTCGAAGGCCTGGTGATTAACCACACTGCCGTGTTCTTTGCTGTTTACAGGATGGACGCTTGATTGGTGTTTAACTTCGCGCATTTAGAACGAATTTTTACATTGTACAATTAGAGTGAATGTTTATTTACTTTACGTTCATATTTTAACCCTCATACGTTCCTCAGGGTGAACATTCATCAACTTACTATTCTTACATACTGTAAAATAATTCATCTCTTTCTGTTTGTGTTGCGAGATGTACTTCTTTAAAGTGTTGCGCGATAAACGAAACATAATTTGTTGTTTCAACGTGTAAAATAAAAATAGGTGAAATATTATTCTAGACTTTTATATGCAACTATTTTTGAGGAACGTGTGAGGGTTAATGACATCTCTATACTTGCCACGAGAAATTTGCTAGATGTACACAGAAAATACACATGTCGTGCAACAAATATAAAATCAGAAGAACAAGGATAAAAGTAAATCCTTCCAGAAACGTCATCGGAACGCGCAACATAGCCACATTTCCATTCCAGCAACTCTCGAACTCCAACAAAAGTGAAACATGCTCGACCCCGTCGAAGTATCAGTCTGCGTCCAGTCTACACTCGGTCTACACGAAGTCTGCCACTTCGCGATCCTCTGCCAAGCGACGACGTTTAGCATAAGCTCGTACTCGTTTCGCATTCCCGGCCAGTAACTGTCCGATCGTGCGATACGTGCGTTCGAATCGTAGATCCCCGGGGTGCGTGGCGCCAACCGGCGAACACCCATCGCACCACGCCTAATCCATACTAATTAGACGAGCCGTAGATAGAGAGAACGAGAAAGGCCTAAGGAAGTTCGCGGGGGTAGGGGAACGAAGAAGTAGGCGGCGTCCCTTATTGAAAGAAGCAATTGAAGGGATAAGATCGTGCGCGGCGGTAGGCGACGGTGAAAGCAGAAGTGGCCATCACCGCGGTGAGAAACGTTAGGACCCACATAATGTTTAATCAGAGCACGTTGCGGCTTTACGACATTAGTCCCTGTTACGCACCCCCGCTGCGCTCTCCCTTTCGCCATCCCCGCGTTTTCCTCATCCACGAGGTATATGTACTTCCTTCGGAGGAGGCCGCCGCTTCCGGGATCCTCCGGATATTTCGGAATTTACAGCCGCGAGGTGTTTAACCTTCGGAAATGTGTTTGCTCAGGGCCGTGCCCTGCGAATCGACAAGCCAGGATGTACATATTGGCCGGGACATTATCGCTCCATCGAATCGGGCCGATCGTGGGTCGATCGTAACCTCCCCGAGCAGCGTAGGAAAAGGTTATGGCCGTGCCTGGGATATACTTGTCCGAGATAACTGCCCTGCCCCCGGTGTAAAGCACGAATCGTGCCCTTCTTTTTGCGGGAGAGGCGGACCAGAGAGATTTCGAGTTGATACACCCCTGGTGAAATGTGTCTCGTCGAGAAAACTCAGCGACTACCACCATTCGAACTATTTCTATGCGGGATGACCTTGAAAGCAAAATATATTTCTGCCATTGTTGTGTATGGAATTTTTTTTCGTCAATTTTGTAGATGAATTAAATTCTTTCTGGATGGTAGCTCTGAGGGGTGGAAAATTAACGTCACCTCCTTCATGAACAACACATATAATACAGGTTCTACCGAGCTTTTCAATTTTTCAACGAGCTCTCGAGCTCTTCCACGTCCAGCAAGAGGTGGATCGTGGTCAAAGTAAGAGGATCCCCGTCAATTTATCAATCAACGGCAACGATCCAGAGGAAACGGTCGTCGCTGGTCGCTCCGTGGCCTAGTTCAGCGGTCGAGAACCTGCCTCCGTTCTATCTGCATATGTTTAACCGGCAATTTAAGGTCAACCAAGTTCATTCCGCATCGTAGCCGACGTTATTGAGTTCAAGGCGAACAGCCGCCATCTTCGGGGCCCGCTAAACGGATAATGCCTGGTTTTCAGTCTAGCCGTGCGTCTCGGGGCTAGAAGAAACGATCGACGAAAACTCGCTCGTAAATCCGATACAAATAATTCCGAGGGTGCGGTTTTATCGCGACCATTTATCTATCTGCTCGTAGCTGCATCGCCGACCGGAATAAGGATCGAACATCTCAGCTCCCTCTTTTTTTGCTCTCTCTCTCTGTCTCTCTTCCTCTCGGATTCTCTCTTGGACACAACGTTTCCCGAACGACGTAGCTTCGCAGTCCGCCTACGCGCTCGTGTTTCCGTGTCGGTCGATAATAGAGACTGACAAAATTCCCCCTGCGCGCAGAGGGACACACTCTACTCTCTCTCTCTCTCTCTCCCACCTACTCTGTCTCGCTCCAGCTCTTCAGGGTGTCTAAACAATTCTGTTAACATTCCCCTCGGGCGGCAACGAGCGTCTAGCTGCTTTAGAGAAACCGTTTAGACGTCGATTACCGGCGATACACTTCGGCCTCGAATTAGGTGGAAGGTCAACGAGAATTGTTCCCGTATTGGCGCCATCAGAATTATTACATCACCCGTTTACGACTTTCGATTATGCCTAGGGCCGTTCGTCTACCTAATGTCTCCTAACGCTGTGCCCTAATTTCCTAACGAGGCACCTGAAAAATAATACTGTAAGCAATTTTCAATTGTTTTAACCCCTTGCCCTATGATTTATTTTACGATTTCAATGACTAGAACTTTCTTCGTAGTTCGTAATTTCCTAAAGGAGGAGAATTTATATCTATTTTATGCCTACATGTTCTTCAGCAACTATACATTAACAAAACCAAAATAGAATTTCATCTAAGGAGATTAATAAAATACATATTTATTAGACTGTGTCCAAAATCTTCAACACAAGTCTGCCACGATATTGTAGGGCAAGGGGTTAATTTCCTAACTGGCTTCCGTGTCTTGCAATCGAAGTAGACAATTTTTATACTCTGCATGAAGATCCGCAGTCTAATCATCTACTAGATTTTTTACAATAATCCATTCATACAGTGTGTGCAGGTGCTCGGCGAAGTACTCTGCACGATACTAAAAGGGGGTATCATCTTCCGCCGACTAGAAGATTCATCGTAGTAAAACTAAACTGGAGCTGTTCTTTATTGTGTCCCATAAACTTGCACATGGGAGAAACGCATAAATATCCGCAGTCTAGAACCTAATTTCATCAATATTTAACAGTACAATGCCCGAACGAAAATAGATCAGGATCGACGTATGTTGATTAGAAGACTCATAGTACTGAAGCCGTTCTTTGTTGCATCTTATAAATGTTCAGTATTTATTTCAGTGCGTCTAGATCGCTGGAGAATGGAGGATTTCGCTGATTTTCGGCGCAGAGAGTGCCGAGGGGGTGATCGGTATGTGGGCATCCCCTAATTCGCGATCGACCGAACCGCTGCAGCGAAATCAGCACGCGGGGTGCCTCGGCGGCTGGCTGACTGCTCGAAGAGGAGCTGGCCGGGCGAACATACGTATAATAAAAGTCGCAAGATAGGCGAATTCCGTCGGGAGCCGTAGCCGCCGTCCCCGGTGTGCTCCTCGTGCCCCTCGTTCATCCTTCTCGCGGCGGTCTCCATCGGTGCAAACACGGACAAAGGGGAGTCCCCGGGAGCATGCGCGTTTCCTTCGAGCTCCCGGTAACGATTCCACCCTCTCCCCCGTGTTATAACTCGTCTTCCCACCCCTGCGCACCCCCATGCCAAGCCAGGTGTCCCCCTTCAACCCCTCTCCCTGTTCGACGACCACCATCAGCCTGACACGAGAACGCTAGGGGGTTCGAGAAGGTGGTGCACACACATACGGCACACCGATGAGAAGTCGTGTGGATGGTTGCAGAGCTCTAGCAACTCTGTGCGGCGTTCGTATGTGTATATCGACACAGGATGATGGCTACGATCCGATTTTCGATTTCGAACTCGAGCACGACGGGGGTGGAAAGTGCACGCTCGATGGCACGGCTGACGACCGGAAGAAACGCGCAACAATGGCCCGAATGATATTACATTATCATGCGGCTGCTCTGCTGGGCACGGGGCGGAGGATGCGCGACGATACTACGGGATCGCTTTTTTTCGGATTCGAACGAATCGAGACAGGCGGTATTGAGGGATTTCCGAACAGAGAGATGTGTCTCTTTCGGGGAAATCGAGCCGACGACAGGGCGATGCGTTTGCTGGATGATAGGGAATTAGTTTTACGGAGGGTGGGGAACGTGTTTAGGGGGTGCGAACTGCGGACTGAGCTTCGTTGCGGATTTTTAGGGAGGGTGTTTTTGATAATTTTTAGTTTTGTTTTTCATGTTCACTTTATGATACCGGTGGTTTCCTCTTCTTGTAACTTTACCAAAAGCATCAACACACCTCAGGGATAGGTCAAACAAACGAAACAAGTTTTGAAATTAAAGACTTGAGCGTTTAGAAACAACGGTAGATGATGTACGAAGCTGACAGAAGCCTAAACGGGTCCTGGGCGTGATCGCCGGCAATTAAATAAACGCGACGCTAATATATCGGTATCGGTCATGAGATCCCATTCGGGAGCCATCGATATTACACAAACTGTGGCCCAAATTGGATTAAATATAATCGAATCGCGCGAAAGCTATCGTTCCCTCGATCAAGAACTCGTTAAGCCCACGTACCGGGGAATTAAGGTAATAATCTGCGATCCTACGTTACCAACGGGATACCTTCTTAAAGGATGAGAGAGGGGAGAGAGCGGAGCAGGGTGCGTAAATTTCGGGACGGTTTCGTACCGCGTTTAATCGCCGGAAGCAAAGAATTGTCACTTTTAGGGTCCCCTTAAGCGATACCGTGGCCTTTAATTATGCCCCAATTAACCGGACCGCGGGATTCCACTCTGCAATCGATTTGTTCGTTTTTGCTCGGGAGCTCGAACCCATCACTATCGACTCGGGGAGCTCGAAAGCCGTTTCCACGACCGACATGGAGCGCCAAATATGTTTGCGAAGCGCACGAGAACGATACGTGTACGAGCTCTCTCGTTCTTTCTCTTTCAGAGAGACACACGCGAGTATGGTTGCTCGCGAGCACTATACCTCACACAGAGCGGAGCGCACACACGACTACCGTTTCCCGGTTGTTCACGTACGTAAGTATAAAGAGAAGAGGCGTAATATCCTCGAGCGGAGCCGCGGGACGGTACAAAAGCTGGGAATGGAGCCTTTAGTTTTTATCGAGGGATAAAAGTCGTGATAAGCTGTATCAGGGGTGTTCCGTGAAAGAGCACGGCGACGTACTCACGCGATATCCGGACCGGATCGGTGCCGGTACGTGTGTGCACGTTCCTGCGACATCGCGCTACGAAATTTCGGGGGTTATCGCCGCGAGGACGTTCCGTGACGGTCTACCTCTCTCAGAGAAAGAGAGAAGGAGACACCCTCTCGTCGACGAATTGCCCGAAACGGAACCAGACCGATCGTCGTCGATCCGGCGTAATTTATCGCCGAGCAGTCGACGTCTCTTTCTCGGCAGTTGTTGTGCTCGGAAATAGCGGCGGACGTTTTATGGACGCCATTAGGTCGGCGCAGAAATAACTTTTTTACTTTCCTCTTAACATTATGTATTTACTCGTCATCGTTTCATTAATTCGTCTATTCGTCTTCTTCGGTTTGTAGCGTCTTGATGTAAGGAGTTCGATAAAACGAAGTTCCATATAAAAATATAAGGAAAAAACAGAAAATTGTTCGTTCAGAAAATTGCTGTTGGCAGAAACGCGAAGGTAGTGAACGTATTCTTGATTCCTCGGGATCCTTCGATCAACAGCATTTTTTCGGTTGTTCCTGACGAGACGAGACGGTTGTTGAATGAGAGAGAGAGTTTCAATGGCCATGGCTCTTTAATAAAGCGATATTCCTGAAAGGAACCGAGGCTTGTTCTACGTCCTGTAATTGAAGCTCGGCAATTATTAGCATCCCGATTTCAGCAGTAATTTTTGGCGGTTCCCGAGTCAAGTACGGGAGCCGGGGCAAGGAAAAGGGAGCATGAAAATGCGAGATTCGTGTCCCCGGGGACACGGTGTAATCTTAGGAGACGATTGCCTCGGAATGGGAAGTTGTCGTGCTGTTACGCGACCCTCTTTCTACCGTAGTGTAGTAGTATCTACCCTCTATCCATCCCCCTCCAGTGTAAACTGACTTTGCGACGTTGACGGAGAGGACAACGAACGAAGAGTAATTTTTAATGGCTCGGAGAAAGATTTAGAGGGTAATTAACATCTGTAATAACCGGACTGCGCACTCGCTTTGTCGGGAGCTGTGACCGGGGAGGGGGGAACGATGTCGAGAGATGGTTGGAGAGGCGGTTTAGAACGAGCAATAGTTGTCCGGATACTGGCTACCGTAACCGTAGACGACTGGCTGTAGGAACTGGATACTGGACGGGGACGAGGACGTACAATCGTTTAGATGCTAGTTTATTTGATCGAGTGTCGCTTGCGTTTAACTGAAATTAACTTCAGTATCGAGAATCCCCAAAGAACGGTTCTCGATTGACGTAAACCCTGGACCCTCGGTTCACTAATCGTCAAGGGGCAATTAGAGATCCATCGGAATCGTTCGCGGCGTAAATCAAGACCCGGATCGTTACGCGGACGTAAACATCGTAATTCTGATCGGTAGTAAATCTACCTGTGCTCGGGGAGGAGCGTAGCCGGGCTTCTCGGTTCGGTATTGGCCATCCGGAGGCATAGATTATACAGGAGAGTCCCGGGGGATCCGGGAGGAGAGGGTTTTCTACAGCTTCCAACCCTCGCATCTCGCTCTCGCTCTGGCTCTCTGTCCCTCCCGGGCCACCCTTCTGCCACCCTTCAGTCGTTCCAAGCCGTCTCTCTCTGGCTCGTTCCCTCGACGGCTAAAGGTCTATATCGCGCACCGTCAAACCTACCCGAATTGCTCGTCGTCGTGTTATGCAAACGGGCGCATTTGTTACGATAGTGCTCGCCGGGGGGTCGTTCTCCACTGGCGTGGCGTGGCGTGGCGCGCAGCCCCCGAGTAACAGAGCCATCCAGAGAAAGAGGATCCACCTAGATCCCCGGCCTGGAGCTAGATCCTCGCCCGGACAGTCTTCTCGCCTGGACAACGTCGTTCCGAGTGTCAGCGACGCGTTCCTCTCGCTTCAACTCCTTCTGGCGAACGTCACCATCGTCAGAACCAACCCCTCTCTTTGTCTTTATCTTCGTCTCTCCCTCGTTCACTTTCTCTCGCTCTGGCTTTCTGCTAGCATTCGTTAACCTTTGAACGGATTGTTTATACGCTCTCTGCAGACGCGCGGAGAGATGTTTAATTGCGCCGCCTTGCTCCACGGACAATTGGGGATCGGGTTTCCACATGATTGTCGACAGCCACAACGAAATTCAGGGTGAAAGGACCCGGTGTCATGATGGCTGCCCGGCTGATTAGTTTGCACCCAGTGTTCCAGCGTCCGAGGCTGCTCGCCTTGGGAAAGTGGATTTCTTCGGACTCTGTTTGACGGGAAATGTTTGCTTCTATTGTTTACGATTGGTCTGGTATGTCGCGAATGTATAATTCAGAAATGACGATTGGGATGTTTGAGTCTAAACGCTGACTCAATATCTCAGTGAACACTGAACCCACCGCAACCAATCGAACGACCGGTTTGACTTTTAATCCCCCGGTTATTCCAGACGTAAATTCGTTTTTTTAAAATCCAAATTACAATAAAAACCTAAAGAAATCGCAGCCCACCTAACATTAAGATCGACACATTACCAGCGTTTACGACTCCCATCTCTCACGATCCAGATTAAGTATAAATTACATCGACGAAACCAGGAATACCTTTCCCTTTAACAAGAATATCCAATTGAACAGCGTCCACGAACGAAAGAGAGGGAAAAAGTGATGGTGGCCGTTTGCTCGGCCATATCTAATTAAGAGGCACTTAATTCGAATCGACGACCGTGGTTCCCGATCGGTTCCGGCGATCGCCGATCCCGCGGCGGAATTCCACGGACGCTTAACGATCCTCGCACATCCTTATTCGTCACATATTTCACCGGATCGTTCTATCCTTCTCGTAAAACTTTATCGACCGTGAAAATAACACTCTGTCCGTGTTATATCTGTCAAGTGACATTCTCCGGAGTTTTAACGACCGTCACGCGCCTCCATATCTGTCAGCGGGAACCCTTCTTTCCTCGTCTTGATTTTTCGAAGTTCATGTCACACCGAGCCACGGCAACCAGAAAGAGAGTGAGAGAGAGAGAGAGAGAGAGGGGGTCCTAGAAAGAACAAAGAAACCAGTCGGTCGGTCGACACGTAAAAAGTTATGCAGAAATTTTATCGTTCCGGGGCCGAAAACGATTGTTCTAACAGCGGCGGGACGCGTGGAAACGATTACGCGTCCCGGGAAGTAGAAATTCTCGTCGATTCGAGCACCGACGAGAAAAACAGCAAACTCTTCTCGTCGTCATCCCTCGTCGCGACTATGGCCGGGAATAAAATGTAAAAGGTCCTTTCTCTCTCTCTCGTCCCCGTCTGTCGACATCGTCGTCGTCGTCGTCTACATTTCGAATCAAGAAACTTTGCCCTCCCCGAAGCGGAGAACGGCCGGGAGACGTTACCAACTTTCGTAGCCCGGAGAGAGAGAAGCAATTTTTCTCTTAAACACCGCGCTAAAGTTGAAACTTTTGGCATAGAGATGAAGACAAGTTCGACCGGCGGGCGAACTCGACTAGCAGCGACTCGGAAGAATAGGATATCCGACTCGAAAACTCTGTGAACGAGATGTTTGTTAGAGAGCTGGAACTTTTAGCTAATCGCGGGGGATGGAGGTAGAGGAGGAGGAGGAGGGGGTAGCGAACGAAGGGGATGATGCCGGGAATAAGACTCGGCGAACACTCGAAAAGGCGAGAATTTCCCTTTGTACATGTATCCGCCTCGATGGAGACAAGTTCTCGCGAATTAGCCCGAGGAATTACGCTCCGCGCGCCGACTACTCTCTGTTGCCTCCGACATCATCGGACATCAACGGAAATTCGCCGGGAAACTCGACTGGATTTGATCGTTTGTTTTCGGAACGATGATTAAAAGCATTAGAGCACGGAGATTATTGTAGCGCTTAGACGAAGCGCCGAGCTTAATGAAATTCGCGTTTCTCTTGGAGCACGTTTCTTTAAATCTGTTTATCGACGATGCTTTCTTTTCGAGATGAAAATGTTGCTCGGGGTAATTGACTCTTTCCGCTGCAGCCAACGGCAGGCAGCTGCATTGTGTGAAAATTTGATGCGCAGCGGCACGATGTGGCTGATCTTCTCGGGTAAATGCTGAGGTATATTTGGAAGTGCGGCGGGATTTGCTGTTTATGCGGGCGAGATTTTCGGCATAGAATTTCTGTTATGCTGTGGATTTTATGTTAAGTAGAAGACAGCGAATCTCAGAGTCAAACGTCTCCAGTCAATAGCTGTATCGCAGTTGTATAGCGAGCATCGCGATCGTTAGCATTATTTCTCGCGGCCACTGTGCACGAAACCGGGAACGCAGAAGCAGGAAGTAGTTCGCGAATAAATCCGGCGATCGTTCGACCAAAAAAATTGGGAACTCTCGTCGAGCCACCGTTCGTTCGCCTTTTAATTGCAGCTTTCTCGCGACGCGATACAGCCACAATTACCCCGGGAGAGCGAGCGAGAGAGAGAGAGAGAGAGGAAGGGCAACTAAGCTAGAGGCCCCGATTATTTTTCTGGTAATTCGAGCGTCGCGGCCCCGTGAATTTCCAGCGTTGGCCATTGGTATGCAAGTCGCCCGCGAGGATCCAACCTCTAAACCTAAGTTTTCATTAGAACGCTCGTTCCCGCTATCTCAATCCTCGTTCGCCCCGTGGCATAATCGTATTTCAACGAAATCCTGTTAGCAGCCCGGGGAGAGAGAGCCAGGCTGAACGGGCGCATGGAGCGCACTATTTTAACCGAACTGCGCTCCCATTGTACAATGGCTCAGCCTTTTGCAATTTCGCTGGCGCGCGAACGCTTCCCAACTCCGAGGGATATTTACTCGAGCCCGTTCCCGGCCCGCTGTATCGAGCGCGGCTAGAGCACAGAATCCCACGGAATAATTCAGCCGGGGGGGAAACGGTCTCTTTCCGTGGCCGAAATCGGCGACGCCGGGTACGGAGACGGGTGTCTCCCCGACATTTTGCCCATTCCTCGTATTAAACGCGCCGTGTCCATAGATTGACGAAATTTCCGCAAGTTAGTTTCCAATTAGTCAGTTTTGTAATGATTCTTTTATCAGCCACCCTTTGTTCGAGCCTCGGCATACGATGCCTGCCGATGGGCCATTTTGCCCTAGTGCTTCGAGAGAAGCAAATTAGAAGTGCATCTGATATCTTACGAAGATTTAAGCGAGCCCAATCACTATCGATAGTTCAATCGTCAGATATCTTCTGGTTTCCCAGGATCGGGCATGGATGTCGTCCTTAAATATAGAAATTGTCGTTGAATACGAGTTTGTCGGTCGCACTAGGAGGCCCGGTCGGAAAAATGTCGGCCGCCACCGGCTATCGAGCAGAAGATAGCGCCACCGTTGTAATTACGATAAATCGTGGCTCTCTGCCTCCCCGTTTGCCCACACCGCCGATAATTATCGGTGTGCCGGTGGAATGGGATCCGGCGAGTCCGTGTTTCTCTTCTCGTGGTGCTCTCTCGCCTACGGTTCACGATTTTTCTTTTTTCTTCTCCTTCGCTCTCTCCCTCTCTCTCTCTCTCTCTCTCGCTCTCTCCCCCGCACCCTTTTTTCCATTCGACGAGCCTCCCTCGGGTTTGCGCAAATGGCACCGACAGAATATACGATCAGCCGCGACACAAGCTGCCGACTCCCCTTGGTAATCTGTTCGGTGAACAAGTTTATAAATTAGAACACGCGCTCGTGCGCGCGAGTGGGACGCAATCTATTGCGCTCGCGGGGCCCCTCCTCTGTGCCCTCTATCATTGGACCCTCCCCCACCACTCTCTTTTTCTTCGTCCTCTCTCCGTTTCACTCGCGGATAATGCAACCCCTTGTTCCACCGGCGATCATTTTTGTTTCAGTGATTAGCGGAATTTATTCCCTCGACCTTATTCGCTCGCCAAAGAGGAACAACGAGGGGACTTGTTGACCCTTCAGGGACGACGTCTGTGCACCGACTGTCTATACAATATTTAACACTAAACCTACCGAGCCTTGAAAGTGAGTGGTACATGTTCCCTTATGAAAATGACAAGATTGATTTTATTTAGACTTTGTGCGGCTCCACTAAAGATATTTATACAGTCGATTCTTATAAAATTATTTTTGTTATTTCAATAATTGTAAAATAATAAACCTGGAACCGGTCATCTTAATCGGTGGTGGTAGGTTTAGTGTTAAATAGTTTTTTACCGTTGGATAAAATACTTGTGTATCAAATACAGATTTGATCCACAGATTCTTCTGATCCACGCGACACAGAGACTAGGAGTTGAGACAATAGTCGTCGATTTTTATCTTCGTCATAGCAGTTGGAAAAGTAAGAATGACATCAGATCTCAGGTATCGGATGAGTAACTAGAGTTTCTCATTAGAATCAGACCTCGAACTGATCACCAACAACGTCTATGAATAATGATATCAGAGGAAATCATAACGAGGAGTCGATCCAAGATTTTATCTCTGATTCAATTGTTGTTCCGCATCAAACTATTTCTTCACATTGGTTGTTTGGATTCCCACATTTTCAATATTCATTGTATGATACAAGGAACTAATTAATTCTTGTTGACAGTACATACAGGATTTTAGATAATTTTGAAGAATTGTTGGAACTGTCAAGAAGAAAATTCTGAAAAATTCTGGTGTACTTAAAGACTTCCTTCTAAACAATCTCGAGAAGCATTATTATTCCCAATCCCCCAGCATTCTCTACAGCCCAACACCAAAAACCCCAATAATAAACTATTCTAATCCAGTCCCCAATTAGGACACAATATTCCAGAATTAGCATTCCAGTTAACCAGTAAATAAAACGATCTAAGACTCCCGAACATCGTAAACAGTCGCGAGCCACCGTTACCATTGATCTAATCCGTAATGCGACGAGCCCAGGTAAAAAAAGACGCCAGGTAATTCCGTGGCGTGATCGATTCCCAGGACAGATACGGACGTCGAAGCCTTCACTTTCACCGGCTCGGAGAAACGCGATGATTTACGAACACCGGGGACGAGAGACAAAGTCATCGACTTTTTGGCTGGCTTTCCACGGATAGGGTGAAACTTTATTGCTTCTTGAGGGACGGGAAAAAATACAGCCCGTCGTCTACAAAAGGGTGCGGTGAAAGTTGCGTCGGGTTAGCCGAAGGAAAAAACCGACGGCCGGATCGAGAGAGACCCGTAAAAAGGACTGAAGGAAAGCGGCGACCTTGTGGACGGCCAGACGAACTTCGGTGAAATTTTCGGCGACCCTAATAAGCGAAATGCAAGTCGTTATTGTGCGGCCGAAACAGAATTTCGGTCTAGTCACAGACCGAAAAGAAAGTTCCGTGCTTAACCGACTCCTTTCCGGGCGAAACATCTGGAAACCAGCCTTTACATCAGCTCAAGAAACATCGAAATTAAAGTTAACCGAGGACAAAGTTTTCCTACACAGAAATGTGCAGCATTTAATTCACAGTCGTTAGGATTCAGCTTTTCCTCTTAATTAATCATCGATATTGATCCAGTTTAATTTATGAAGCATCGACGGAGTCATTAGCTGAACCGTCCATAAAAGTAAATGGATACGAGGCAGTTAATCGCATAAAGCATTTTGTTGCTTCGTAGAAAACGTGCGAGGCTTTTTATTGCAATTTAGAACTAGTTTGTTTCAATTATTAGCTGTGTCGCCAGTGAATTAATCTCTTGCAATGTAGTATCGAAGCTGAATTATCAGAAAAAAATGTAAACGGTTGTGAAATAGTAGTAGACTGTTAGTATGTAGAATGTAGACTGTTTACGTTACTGTCAACCTCTCGAAATGGTTGTACACTGTTCACCGCCACAAGCATCTAAATAATGCATGAACAATCTCACAATGGCGATTACCGTGAAATTTCTTGGCATCGAAAATGCAAATTCCCTAATGGATTATTTACCATTCGCAAAAAACCGATATTCGAGTCCATTTCCGTAATATTTCCATATGCAAATGCACACCCTTATCAACGGCCATGCCGCCTGCAAAACAAAGACCCGGGGAGCAGAAAGTGAAGGAAAAAAAAAGCCCGAGTATAAAACGCGAATTATAACACGTTTAATTTGATGTCAGCAATTACCGGAACTATTGGAAACAGAATCGATGACACTTTACGAACTGACTTCGATAAAATTATAAAATTGAGTATCGAGGCGGCTCGAGCATAATGCAAGTTCTTTGTACCGCACTCGCGCTATTCAGAAGCTAATTACAGAATGTAAAAGCCGTATTAATAAATAATTGCTGGAACAAGTAATTCCATTTGGGGAAACACGTTTATGGATTGTCTGGACATTAAAGAACATTAATATCTTGTTTTTTAATAGTGTACGGTTCTTTTTAGTTGATGGTAGTGTCAGAAAATTTTTGGCAAGCATATTCATAGCAAACATAACTGAATCCGTTTAAATTCATAATTTAGAACACATTGAAGTCTTGAAAACAACTTTCACTACTTCCTATAAATTTACTTCGTGTTACAGAGGACTGATGAAGTCAGTAACAAATTTCAATTTAAAATAAGGTTCATATTATTCTATACATTCGATGTGTATACACACTTCATAATTCAAACTAGCTGCCAGATTAGAATCTAAACGGATCGTTCATATCTCTGGATCGAAATAAACCCAGCTTCGGCCACCCAAGAGTAAAAAGACACTTACCAATCCACTGCCAACATAGAAATCATTAAAAGAGGGGTGCACACTTTGAGTCAGACGTCAAATAACTTCGTTCCGACAAAATTGAAGTTCTTCACAATTTGTAAAATAAAAAAATTTAATAATTTACAGTAAATCCAGCTTGTCAGAAAAACTGCAGTGGTTTGGTCCATTTATAAAAAGTGATTTGAAGCGTGTGCCACCAATTATGGGACAATGTCTTATCGTTTTTCGATTCTGAAGCCTCGATCGCAGAGAGATCGATCCCCAATCCGATTTCCCCGGCAAAGCAAGCGGCGGCAGTTTCAGAAATCAGTAACGGCGTGTAGCGGAGCACGCGACAGGCCCGTTTGCATATCATCATCGTCATCGTGCGGCCAGGAAGCGTGTCGGCTTGTGGCGTGACCGATCCGCCGGTTTTGCTACTTAGAAATCGGTCAGAGTAAACATGTCGAGATCGTACGAGCCGAGGGAACGTTCTCGAGAGTCACGTCGCGGTCGCAAACAGCTTTTCCAACGAGCTTCGAGTCTTGCTAGGAGCCGGTCGATAGGCGGCCTGTCGACGATACCGGTTCCGTTATCGGCTAGGAATTTATAAAACGACGGGCGCGTGACGGAGGGCAGCGGTATCGTCGTTAATGAGGTTTAATTGGACCGCTCGGCGAAAACCGAAAATCGTGTGAAAGCGTGGGCGCGTTCACCATTGGATTCTCGGTTCAAGAGTCGAGCACTTGGTTCAATGGTATAAATTTATCCCGTCATTTCATTGTCTCAATAAACAGAAGCAGAGCCGATCATTATCATCTTGCTGGCTCTCTCGCACGGATTTGCATCATTGACAGCTCTATGTGCAGATGTAACACCGAGTGGGAAACTCTTAATCACGTCCTTCGGCAGTGTAATTTATATGATTTGCAAAGATTACTACTGCTCTGTAAAACCTTTTTAAGTTGACATTTCACCTGCCTCTGGACGTTTCCATATTTCTGGCTGGGCCCAATATGAAAGTCTGCCTTTATATGCACTCGTTCCTAAAAAGTTGTAACTTGTGTGTTTAAGGGAAACCAAAATGGTCGTTCACCCTCATGTTTAGTTTTATAGAAGATTCTTGTTCTGTATACTCCATTTATGTTGACGCGTAACGTTGTAATAAATCTCGTCTGAGATTTTCTCAATAAAAAAAAAGAGTCGAGCATGGTACTCTTATATAAGAATACATACCTGATAGAACTCTAAAATCGCCAAAATACCTAAAAAAATCCGCAGTCTAATAATACGTATTACTGGGACCATCAGAGATCCCAGTCTCAAGGGCTACTGGAGAATGTCTGTTACCACTCTACATATGACGTGGACGGGAGAATTGTAAACACGGAAGAAACTGGAAAAGATCTGTCTTGATGACTGGCGCGAAGAACCGGGAAGAGGCCTCGATGACTGGACTGCGGTTTTTGATGCAAAATAGAAACTGGCTCGCAAATTTCAACTCGAAAGGTACACAGTAATTTCTTTAACAATTCCAGCCGGTAAGTGATAAAATGTTTAATTTACTCAATCCAATGATGACCAACACTCCCACGACCAAAAATAACATTCCTCCGAAGAACGAGTCTGACTCGCAATGATTATGCGTGTCTCTTCGCGAAGACACTCAGTTCTGTTTCTTTTGGTTAGGATTGTTTTTTGTTGGTTGGTTGCGTGAGGGTGCAGCGACATTTCGAATCGACCAGCCAGGATTTGACTGGTATGATGGGCTCGGCACGCGACAAAAGCGGGGTACACGCCGCGCCACGCTCTCTCTGGTCGTATGACCATAAAATAAACGCTTCGGGGTGGCGCAGGCAGAGAGGCCAAACCTGGCAGCGCATAAACACACTTATATAACAGCAATTAAACTGCTTTTAAGGCCCATAAAACTGCAGTTTCAATAATCTCGGTGACAACACCGCTGCTCTGACCTGGCCTGCTCCGTACCCGGGGCTTCCCAAGGTCGCCGCCACCTTACCAGACCCACTACCCCTAGAAACGTTTGATCATTTAGTGCCCCATCAGTAGGTACTTCTTTTTTTACTGAAGGTGAAGGGTCGCAGAAAAAGCATCTGACGCTGTCGAAGGATGTGCCGATTCCGGAACATCTGGATGTTGGCGGGTGCCTAACCGTCTTCCAACCCCTACGTTTTATTTCGTCACATTTCCGTTTGCCAACATTAGAACAATAGCTAGATCAACAGCAACGTCCACAGAGAACGAAAGAGAGGGCGCAAAAATTTGAAGGACTAAGAAAATCCCACCTCGACAATTTTAACACGATATACTCCGAGCAACCTTGGAGAGCAATCCCGAGCAACTAGAGCCAGAGCAATCGGTCCGTTTCATCGGGAGTCCTCCTCGAAAGGGCTGAGTAGCCGGCGGAACCCTGAAGAGCATCAGCCCAGGTAGTCTCCGGGTCAGCAAGACGCGACCATGCGAAATTTCGGCAGATGGTGTTCGGTGCTGTCGAGCAGTCTCATCGGAAAAGGGGTTTCTCATCGAAAAATTCAGTTAGCCGAAAATATCGAACGACGTCGCACCCTTTTCGCGGGATGATGTCTCGGATATACCTGCCGGGTGGAAGGTCCGCGTGGTAGGGAGACGGAATAGGTGTAAAATAGGGGTGTGTGTTCGAGGGTGGTGGGGGATGAAGAGGCGGGTGGAAACGAGCTTGAAGCCCAGGTGGGGGAGGCTGGAACGATGAAATGGGATAATACGGACGCTGCAGGACGCGGCAGCCATCATCGAATGCTAATGAGGGGTTGGCGGGCTTTTGGGGCGGAAGATTCAGTCCGTGCAGCAGCGTACCGACGCGCTACTACTGTGTGTGTGTTGCCAGAGGAACGGTCTGATTATAAATTATACATTATCTCGTGCTAGCCCCCGTGTACACACCGAAATCCAACTAGACATCCGCAGGCTACTCAGCCCCGACATCAAAATGCAGAACGTTCACGGGCCACGAGATAGATTAAACAGGCCCGGCCCAGGCATTATCACGGGGTAGCGAGGATCAACGGTACAACCCCACTCGATCCTCGATCGTGTCGATCGGGCGATGTTTCATTGCGATGGCTGGATTAGGATCATTTTTGTGGCTCCCTGCGGTGGAATTGTAATTGGACGATTATCGAACCGGATAATTGCATGCAGGACCTAACCCAGGCCGCAGTGACTAATGTGTGTGTACAATGAATATTTAAATCTTCTTTCTATCTGAGAGTAATTCATTCGCAAAGAGAAATTATTGTTTGTGGACGTTCTAATACATTTTTTAGGACCTCTTGTACCACCAGAGTCTTACAAATAAGTGGCAGCTGACTAATTCGGGTTTGCAGGCTGTCGACTATTTTGTGCAGCATCGTGTAGCCAAACGGTAAACAGTCGCCACGTAAAGTAAATATAATTGCTTAGCCGGGCAACCGCAATCCACGTTTCAACGATTTCACCAATCCTGTCTCAGTGGCTGTTTCTCGTGGCATCGTCCGAGGACTGCGGAGTTCCGCCGTTTGCACTTGGCCAATGCCTCAACGATAAGGTAAAAAGAACGAATTTCAGCCAGCAATTTGGAAGATTCGACCATTACCGTTTCTTTCCGCGCAGTCACAGAAGGTAAACGTTTCCAGGAACGACACAGCACGCCGGCGGGGGTTAATCAAAGGGTGGAGGAGCACGGAATACAGCTCCGTGAAACAGTCCTGAGTAAGCCAACAAGAATGCTCTCGGCTGCTCTGTCCCACTGTCGCCGGCAGATCGAACTGTTTATAAATTATACATTATCTCCGTGATAGCCGAGCGCACACAAAACCCGAGCTAGACGTTCGCTGGCCACTGAACTCTCTCTTTCTCTCTCTTTCTCTCTCTATTCCTCTGTTGTCGAGAAACCGGCGAACTGTCGACGTCAGGATGGCACCGGGGTGGCACCGAAATGACGACGAGTGAATTATCTAACCCGTTGCATTTCGATTTTTCCTACATCCCCGGCCAAATGCACCGTGACTGCGGAAAAGTATTTTGTACGCCAATTCCATGATTTTTGAGAAATTGCTGATCTTCCAACTGCTGTCGTTTTGTAGAAAGAAGTCGTACGGCGATAAATCTTGACTCATTTTGTAGCTTGAAATCTCCACTTTCGAAACCCACTTTTAGATTTTTTTTAGATACCTTGGTATAATGCAGCAGATCAAAAATTGAGGACACGTTTTTTGACGACGATGGTGCAATTAAAATTTTTTTTGAGACTGAATTTTTTACCGAATAGTCAACCTTCAAATTCGTGAAAGTTTCAGTGACGAAAATGATGTTTTAGTGTTTTTACAGACGTTTGAATCCGTAACATTTTTTAGAGAGAAATGCAGAAATATTGAACACAAATATTGAAATTGATAGCCTATGGGTTCAACAAATTGAGACGCCATTGGGCGTAGCCATTGCGTCAACATCGCCATATCAATTCATCAAGTGAAATTGTGAGAGCGATAACTTGTAATGAATAATAGCCCATTGTTGTCGACTAACGTCGAATTAAATTGTAATCATTCATAAGTTTAGTGCCACAGTCATTCATTGAGAGGCATCAAAACATCAAACATGAAATAGTGTCGTCGGCTCCCTCCACCTGAACGTACAGTTAGAAAATGCTACTATCCTTGACATTTCTCTCGCCTGCAGCAATAAAATCTACGAACAAGGATCTGCAAAGGATCACAATCCAGACAACCAAGACTCTTGACTAAAGAAAAGTAGTGTCCTCCATTAATTATTGCCGGACAAAAATTTTTGTTCCTTTAACCCCTTGCATTACAATATCGTGTCCGACTCGTGATGAAGATTCTGAACAGATTCTGATAAAAATGTATGTTAATAATTTCCTTTAAATCGAAATAAAATTCTATTTTAGTTTTGTTGAAATACAGCTGTTGGAGAACATGTAGGCATACAATTTATATAAATATTCTCCTTTTGTAGGAAATTACGATCTACAAAAAAAGTTCTAATCACTGTGAAACCGTAAAATAAATCGTAGGGCAAGGGGTTAAACAATAAATTAATAACGTCACGGTTACTGGAGCGTGATTTGAAAAAAATGATTGCCTGGCAAAAATTGTTGGACGCTGTAGGACGACGTTGCGAGGAAAGAAAACAGCTTCAGCTAACGGGGTAAGCTAATTGCCTCGTGGCAGCGTACGCCCCGTTGTTTAATACAAAATATAAGTTCGGTTGCTGCAAAATTTGGTCGCAGTCCAAACGTAGTCGGCGAGACGCAGCCGACCGCAGAGAAACGGTCTCGCGGAATAATATCCACGGAGCCATCAGCAGGCCGCCGATCCCTGACCTCAAAATGCGCCACGTTCGCATACCAACTGCGACAGATTAGATACACACGTATCTTCTCTCCCCCGGTTTAATTCTGTGTTATAAAATGGATGCGTTTCTTTCCGAATTTTACGCTCGCGGAGCGCGCGCACACCGGCAACGCGTCGTATATTCCGGCGCAGTGCTCGTTGACGAATAGAAACGGCGAATAACGCCTCCGGCACGACGTTTATTCCGCTGTCATATCGACCGAAAAGAACGAGTTAACTCGTCATATAAATTCATCCCCGCGGCCTTTTTATCCTCTTATTTATTCCGCGCTCCGGGCCCCGAAATTCCGAATAGGATTTCACAGGCGAATCACTTTTTTCCGGTTCTATTTCTTTTTCACTGCTGCCAGATGGGTCTGCAGGCGAGATCACTCGACGTCGCGTATCAACAAATACTCTATTTTACTAGTTTCGTACTGAACTTGTTTAAAGAGGTCTTTTCACGATTAAGCATTTTGCGCAACATGATTGACCGTGAATGATTGTGATTAACTAATTAATACAATGTGGATTTGCGTAAACATCGTGCTGCACAATAATTGTTGCGCAGTATGTTTGATCGTGAACAGGCCCCTTAACACACTTCAAGTTAGTTTCATCTACACAAACGTGACACGAGTTAAAAGCGTGGAATTGTATTTTGGAAGAGATTCTAGAATTTCAGAAAATTGCAACATTACGAAACAGACGCAATCTAGAGACAATAGAACGTTAGTCAGTTCGACGAGCACCGGCGTAATTGCTGCATTGTGTGCCTGTCAATTTCAAATGACGCGTTACCTTAGTTCATCATTAAAATTCTCATGAATATTCGTCAACAGTTCTTCATTTGTTACTGAAAAGCCGTCTTTCTAAATTTTCTAGGACAAAGACGATGACGAATCAGTTGATGAATGATTCCAATAACGATGCACTGTTGTTTGTCTAAAATATTGTACGATATTGCGCAGCTTACTAAGTTATTGTTATATTATCCGAACAGGCAAGATTTTCTGGTTGGTTCGGATAGCGAGGGTTCCGCTGTATGTATATATGTACATAGAATTTTCTTTCGGTATAGAATCCAAAGGCGATACGGGATACACTATCCGTTGGATCAGTGTTGGACTCCGAAGCCACCCAGTCGCCAATCCCGATCCCAACCTCGACGGTGTAGTACGTTCACGTACCAGCGATAGATTACGCCCATAGACACGGCGACGGATATTGCAGCCAGTGGAAGAGAAAGAATGACGCGCTTGAGTTGAATTCAAAGTGCTATTCTTGCATTACTTTATAGCGAACGCGACGGAGTGCCGCGGAATTTCAACCATCGATTCCTCCCTCGATAAAAGGAGACGTCCTACGCCCCGGACAACGGAATCCTGCCGCCCCATTTCATCCCTCGAATCCCTAGAAATTAAAAAGGATGTCCTGGAAAATCAACCCCCAAAATCCACACCGACCGATTACGTTCAACGTTTAAAACTCGACTCTAATATTCGGTATTCATTCATCACGTTTAAAATAAAAAACAAGAATTCTAATAATGAAGAATTAATGATTGCAGAATAATATTTCACCGGTATTCACGAGCAATTAATTTAGTTTGAAGTCTCTATTTCGAGTTTCACGCGATTCTGCAAGGATGAGCCCGGCAACATAAATAAAATGAATGTGAGAAGGCTTTTGCAAGGCAAATGTAAATTTATCAGATCTGTCGTATTTCAAGCTAGCTTTCTCTAAACAGCTAATATTTTCTTCGAGTCTTGCACTAGCTTCGATTAATTTAGACGTGAAGGTAACGTGACTAATGATGATGCTTTAATCAACTGCCTCAATCAACTCCACTTAAATCGAACAAAACGCTGCTCGAGCTTCCGAAACACTTACTACGTCTACGAATTTCGACCAAGAGGACACCGAATGAAAATTCACCTCTAACAATAACCCAATAACCAGCGGTATGGAATTCCTTAACTTGTAGTCACATTCTCTCGTGAACCAAAAGCTAAACGAAATGAACTGAAAAGGGATTATTTTGAATAACAAGAATAAGATAAAGCGATGAGCGAAGTCCACAGTGCATCATAGTGTGACCATCCTCCGAAGACGAGCACAGTTGTTGACGAAGTGGCGACTCCCCGGCCGCGATTATCGATGCGAAACCGATCGAGGAAAAAGAAGCAGAGTCGTGTGCGACGGCCGATGCATAATGCATCGAGCGTGGCCGGGGTCTAAGCGTCGATTCTCGTACATAACTACAATTACAATTAGTCAAACATCCTGGAGGTCTCCTGGCGACACGTTCCCACAGATATTTCGGCTAACGCGCCTCACGCTCTCCGTGCGCACCCCCTGCAATTTCATCTTCTCTCGGAACATACACAAATGAGAAACGAGAGACCATTCGATACCGGCAACCCGAATCTGCTGGCTCTCTGTTTCGAAAACACTCTCCCCCGGATTTGTCTCCGTGATATCCGCTCCCGACTCGACTCGAATTTGAAGCGGTGTTTCAGTCGAGGCTCCGCGCCGCCTGGGCGAGATTAAAGGCTAACGGGGGATGGCTTGTTGCCTCGAATTGCAGAACTTGTTCAAATTCGTGAACCTCCGAAGCTCTGGCTCCCGTCGAGGGCAT
Organism: Lasioglossum calceatum; assembly: GCA_963966675.1. Classification (NCBI taxonomy): domain Eukaryota; kingdom Metazoa; phylum Arthropoda; class Insecta; order Hymenoptera; family Halictidae; genus Lasioglossum; species Lasioglossum calceatum. Next base: position 15,273,232 of record OZ016543.1, on the reverse strand, counting down.
AGACAGCACGGCATAGACACGAAGCTGCTCCCGAAATGAGCGGCGAAATTGTACACGCATGCTACAGTTATGCGATAAGTAAAATGGATAACGACGGCGATAGACCATGTGTTGTAATTGTAAATTGTTTAGACGTGCGATAGACGATAGCCTGTATGGTCTGTATGATCGAGATAAGAGGAAGACGATCAATCATTACTTTCAGCTGACTAACATTATTGATTGTAGAAAATGTTTATTTTGCATAAAGATCCACGGTCTAGATCCATCAGCTAGCCCCACAAGATAATCGTCGTGTCTCGAACAGTTGGTTGTATTTACGTCCAGAATGGTTTCTCAGCGAGCGCCCTAACCGCTCGCCTAACTGTTCCGTTCGTACGAGCTCGGACTTCCTGCGGCGTAATCGGGGCGGCGCTTCTATTTGAAATTATGATCCGCTCCGTTGTAAACAAACCATATCGTGATAAGCCCCCTCTCCACGCGTCCCTCCTCCTCGTCGCGGTTTTAATTTCGCCTAATCGGGCATTTACCGTCGTCGCTATTACCCGCTGGATAATAGGCCGTATAAAAGATAGTCGCGGACGTAATTTGCGGGAGGTGAACGCTATCACGGTCGACGACAGGTGTGCGCACACGTCCCTCTTGCATGCGCAACTCACATAAATGAACAGGGGGGCACGCGGTACACAAGGTGGGACACAAGGTGGGACACGAGGTGGCGCCTTGGCCACGTGTGTTCTTTCTTTCTCTCTCTCTCTCTTTCTTTCTCTCTCTCTCTCTCTCTCTCTCTCTCTCGCTCTGTCTATCTGGAAGTGAACGAACCCCCTTGTGCCCTTGACTTTTCTTGACACAGTTCTTCGAGGCTTACGTCCGCGCAAGGACACACAGCTTTTTTACGCCGCAATGAACCCGCGAACGACGCCATCTTATAAAAGCGACAGCCCACGCTGCCGGCCTGCCTACCTGCTGCTGGATCATCGGGGCCCACGAGGAATTCACGCTCGAATTAGCTTTAAAGCGACTATTCCGCGGCCGCGCCGCCCCGCGCGACCGTAAGGAGGATTTAACGATGCACCGGCGCGATGCTTTTATCACCGAACTGCTCGCGCTAACTTTTACGGGACCTTCTCTTTGAAACTCGGTTTTTAGACCGGGCGGCTGATGCACTGGAGACCTTGGCTGTTGCCGGAAGGTTTCCCTCCTTAGCGTCGCGGGGATTCGTTCGGGAAGAAGAACTGGGCAGGATGATCGCAGGCCCAGGTTTATTGTTAATAATGACTCGCTGTGTGTCTCTAGTGCGACGTCATCGCAGTGCATTGTGCGAAAGACAACAGCAAGTAACCAATCACGATGAAGACTAAAACTTCCACAGTTTCCCGATGAGTTACCGAGTCTCTCTAATTGGACGACGCTAAGGAGGAAAGTTGTGTCATCGAGAGAAGATTGCTCCTCTCATTGGCGTTGTTTTATAGAGCACGATTTGAAAGGTAGCAGCGAGATAACAGCGAGAAGCTGATGAAGTTAAAAAAAACAGCTTCCACTGCTTTCTAATGGCACACTTTATCTCTCGTATCGTGCGATGTCAGAGAGGAACAGTGTATTAACGGGAGGAATACATTTCCGAAAGATTGCTCGCGTCGTTTGCATCACCCTGTAGCAAAGAATCAGAAAGTTAGTAGCGAGATAGCAGCGAGAAGCTAATGAAGCTAAAGATAATAGCTCCCACAGTTTCTTCGCGTCTCGCTTTAGCTCTCGCTTCGTGCGATGTTAGAGAGGAACGGAAAACCGCGTTAATGAGAGGAATAGAATTCACGCCATCCTGCGGCGATCAATTTGAAAGATGGTGGCAAAACAAGAGTCTAGACAAGAGGACCAACGTCGACTTCAAGATCACACGAAAGAATATTCCGTCAAACCAAGTCTACCTACTAAAAACCGTCTATAAGAGGATTAGCGTTGATCTGAAGAATGTGTAAACGAAAATTCCGAGTGTAAAATCCAGCAGGCAAGGGTTACAGTGGCCTACCGGTTCCAGGACCCGGTCCGTGGCGAATCTGGTCGGCCATCTTGGCTTTCAGGTCCTTTATTCGTGGCGTCGCCTTGTCACCGTGATCTTTGTCCGCTTTCCAGTCCGGGACCCGGCCGGCGGAAATTTGTGCAACGGTTGTAATGGGAGTCGGGAAAAAGTGGCAACCGGCCTCTCGCATGATAACGACTCGTGAATGAAAGCGACTCTTACGCGGTGGAAATATGGCTGCCATATGTGGCGGCGTGGCAGCACGCTTGGGAACAGATTCGTCCCGGCTTGCATATCCGAGACTCGTTTTACCTCCCTGACCACTTCCAGCCGACGATCCACCGCCGAGATTTACAAGCGAAGCCCGACTATACGTCGCGGATAACAGGAGTTTTTCACGCGTTCAAGGACACTCGACGTGCCACCCCCGCCATATTATCGCGGACTTTCGGTCCCGGAGTACTCGGATAAATTATGGAACTGGATTAGAATTGTAAATCGAGAGAGCCCGCCGCTTCTAAGCCACGTGCTATTGTCCCGTCGATTCCGCTCTTTCTTCGATTTTGTGGCTCGCGGAGACCCGAGAGTCTGTTCTCTCCGCGTCGATTTAAATGGCGCTCGCTGAAATACTACGCGAGCACGATCGCTGCGATTTGCATTTAAAGGACATTACTCGGTTATTGATTACGCGAAAGCCTTTCGTACAGAGTGCTGCAATTATCGAGCGACGAACGCCGCTCGACCGTGCTAGTTCGGTGCTTATCGCGTTATTAGGAATGTTCTGTGGCAGTTTTCCATCTGATCTGCTTTTTAGGGATGTTTTAACGCAGCTAGTGCTCTTCTATGTACTGCTCGAAATTTGGTTAGAAATTATTGACGTTGTTTCGCTCTTCTTAGGTCTTGCAGAGTGACTCTTTGCACTCGAGGCTACTTCGGAACATTTTACGAATAAGAACATGTGAAATTGAGAGCATTTGCTGTGGTTCAAAAAATATTTACATGAAACTGCTTTACCAGCAGTCTTCTCTTTACGATCACTCCGCTACTAATGACTGGGACAGTAATTAGGGGCAGGCGACGTCCGCCAGCATCTAAAACGGCGTCCGTCGCGCATGTGCGCTGTAAAATTCACTCGTCTCCAACATCGACGCATCCGAAACAAAACGAACCAATAATCCAAGCATAGTTTCGGTAAAAACTGAACGGTCGCTGTGTAACAATAAGGTAATACTCACCGCACACGACTCTGTCGAAGGGGCTCATCCAATCTGCAAGCAAAAATAGAAAGAATCGTAATTAGAGAGAGTGTGTTCGCCGTCGAATCGACCCGATACGAATATTATCGAGCTCTTTAACCACCGGCCGTGAAACGCATGCAGGATAAACCGTCGAGGACACGAACAATGGCGGCCGGGTAGCCAAGCGGACGGAAAGAAAAATAGATGGCGGAGGATCGGGATAGAGACAGCGAGCGAGAGAAAGGAGAGAGAATGAGAACGAGGGGAGAGAGGCGGGTGGAGAACGAGAGACAGTGGCGGGCGTGTGCAACGCGAAACTTATTCCAACGGGTACGCAATTAGAAAGTAGGAAATTCGCGGCAGCTCGACACGCAAAGCTCTCCCGCTGTAACTTCTCTCCGCCGCCGTTAGAAACGGGGATTAGACGAACGGATCGTGAACGTTCGAGCGTAACGGGCTTAATCCTTCCCTGCGACGTCGTCTTCCCTCGATTAAACAGAAATTCGTCGCCGGATTACCCTGGATCGGCGACCACGGACCGCGAGACAGGCAACGGTCACTACACTTGCGCCGAAAAATTCCTCCAGCCGAGACAACGCGACGTCTGGGTCCAAAGCTGGGTCCAGCAAATAAAGTTTCCCCAATTCTTAATACGGCAGCTAAGTGCCGACTGTTCAATTATAATCGTCGTGTCCAATAAAAATCGATTTGGTGTTCGAGAAACGAAGAATTATGATCCTTGTATTTAATAAAAATTGATTTGAGAAACAGTTTCAGATTCGGGGTTCAGCTTCGGATAATGTCCTTTTTACAATGTTTATGGGAATCAAAGCGACCGTGCGCGGGTCGCGAGAAGAGGGCCCCGGCAAGAATGTAAGGCCCGTTCCAGCGTGCGTCTTTATTCCCAGTTCTCGAACGAGTTCCAATTAACGACGTTATCCGGCTATATTGGCCGATCGCGGACGTTATCCGACCATACACGCCGCATTTATCCCAATAAATCGTGCGACTGTTACAACACACCGTGTGTCGCGACTACCGCGACGCGTAGCGCTGGCTTCCCTCTACCCCTCTCTACTCTTCGCGGCTCGTAAAGTTATTCTTACGCACTCGTAAACCAGATAAGGACTTTATTGAATCGCGAATAGACACTTCTAGCGAACGTTGCCCGATAAGACGCCGCATCGCGACGCGACGCGACGCTCTCGAATAAAAAACGACGAGCCAGCGTCGCCTTCGACTATGAGAGTAAATTATACCCGTGGAGGGGAGGCAGAGCACGCGTGTTCGCCCAGCTGTTTATGGGGATAATTAAAGGATTCTATTAGTCGCGAATTATAGCGCGAGGCGTCCCACCGTCTCAATTTTCTATTATACGCAGGTGTCTCCGAGCGGGTTTCGAGGAAGGAGTCTATTTATCGTGAATAGATTTTATGCAATTTATGACGAAAATTTAAAGCAGTGGACGAATTAAGAAAATTTAAGGACATCGGTGTATTAATCTCAGCTTAATAGTATAATTAAAAGAAGAATACAATTTTTATTTGGCTCCTGTGTCCTGCAGTCAATGTGCATACATTTTTTATTTTGCATAAAGATCCGCAGTCTAATCGTGAACGTTCAATGGACGATCCCTAAATTATAGTTGTTGCAATAAGATCAGAATGAACAGTATCTTTCACTTTGAATTTTCAATTATTAATGGGAAATTCTGAACATTCATTAAATCCCCCGACCGACTCGAACAAACGCCGTAACAACGATGCATCTACGTTAAATTCTTTCCTCTCGGGCACCGTTAGCCTAAGGCGAGCATTCTCACGGAGACGAACGACAAGGCGTCCAGGCAATCGCAACCATAATCGCGCCGCGGGACAAGCCGGTTGGTCTACGATTTACGATAAACGTTAGAACGCATCCTCCATGCTTGGATCTAACTCTCCGCAACGAGAGAGAGAAAGAAAAAGTGAAAAAAGACTCGATTGCGAAAGCACAGCGAATAAATACATTGTCGGGTACATTACGGCGAGGTGTTGATAGCGGAATGGTCTTCGGAAAATAATTTGCATACCGGACGATTACAGCTTCATCGCAATATATCCAATCGGCTCTCTCTCTCTCTCTCTCCCTCTCTCTTTACGCTCGCGCGCGAAAATCTGTGCGTGACTTCGAATCGGTTGAAATCCGGCGGACGTTAATTCGTGCGAAAATTTCTGCATTCGAGATATACTCCGTGGCGGTACAGCCAAGTCGCGGCCGATGAGATCGTTATAGTTCGAGCGAGTTATTGGCGGACGCGAGAAATCATGGCGGCGCCATTATCGTTACTGTCCACTCGACTCTTCCCATTGTCCCTGGAAACCTTCGCCGCCTTATTGCCATTTCGCTGCGGAGCTGTTTGCCAGTCGACGATGAGCGGATGGGTCTACAGTCTACGCTACACCGGATGTGCCGGGTTCGACCGCCGAAACCCCGCAGGTAGCCAAAAAACCCTCGGAGGTTTTTACCAAGTGCCTGTACGCGTTGCCAGTTTTCTTAGGACTGCGGGTGCACAATTTTTCTCGTGATTTTCCACCGTGATTGAGGAAAATGTACTCGAGATTCGTTCTGTAATTTTTCGAATCGCGTTGATCGTGTCTTCGCTGTATAATCTTTGAGAACTCGATTGCGATTTAAAACTGTGGATGTGTGAGAATGTGGATGGAATTTTTGGACATTTTGAACTAAAAATTGCTGACCATTATTCACGATATTGTTTACATTATTAAATACGTTTCATATCCATCAAAAATGAAGAAAATCATATGTGTACAATGGAATTATTCTAGGTCGGAAGAAATGTTTAATTTTCGAGTTAAAATTTCTCCGACTGCGAAGGGTTAAATCTTGGATAAAGGTGGAAGAATTCGCCAATAAATGAGTATGGAATCGAATAGCAACCAGGAGATAAATAATTCGGATTTCTAACCTCCGCGAGTATCATAAATTGATATGCCTCTCGATCCCATTACAGGAAATCGAGTTTCCACGGGTGGAAAGATTGTTAAATGTCTGGAAGGGGCCTCGAACTCGCCGCAAGCTCGCATAACTATAACCGTTTGAGAACGTACTTATCCTAGCGACCATAATCGCTCGCGCATAATTCACGGTATCGAAAACTGCGACGATTAAGAAATCTATCGCGATATCGCAATAACACGATGTGGAATGGGAGTTAATTAAGATAGCCGTGCCACCGATAGAAATCGCGGAACGCCGCGCCGGTTGGTGTCCATATTCGCGAAAGCCCACCGGCAACGAAATGAAAAGAAATGCGTCAAGAGATATGCTCAAGTGCGCGCACATATTCGAGTTCCATTTTCCCGGTGGAAGGAAGCCGGGGGCGACCACCGACTAACCACATCTCACACTTTCGACTTATTTTTTCGTTTAGGATGCGCATTCATTCTACTCGATTCCCGCCGGGAAAAAACTTTCCAGGATTTCCACGGTGATCCGCGAAGTAAATTCCCGGTTAACCGACCCGATTTCACTGAAAAACTCGTCTCCCGATTCTTATGCTCGTGGATCAAAGATTTCCATGATCATCTTATTCGGAGAATCGCCTGCCACGAGGAAGAAGATGTTTACCGTTCGCCGTGTGATAAATATGCATTTACGCGCGACAGTTGCATTAGCGGCTGTAGCCTGTTCGCCGAGCTTGTGAATCATCGGTAATTTATTTCTCTGTTCGATTTTCTCGGGACTTTAGAAACTATTCTCCGATTCTGTGATTGCGTCGGTGTCGGCCAACGGTATACCTGCTACAAAGGGGTGCTCATTTAAACTACCAAAAATTGTCCAAAACTGGTCTAGACACAATCTCCCAGCATCCGCGGGAGGCGACAGAGTAAAAATCTCGGCCCCTAAATCTCCGCAGAACCCTCGGAATTCCTGAGCGTTGCAATACAAATACCCGGACCGCTCAGGTACACGCGATCGGTTGTCGCGAATTATTTTCGTAGATTTTATTTTCGCGCGGCGGAGAGCCTTGGACGCGGTTCTTTTCATTAAATCCTCGGCTGCGGCGAAGCACCGCGTCGCGGAATTTATCTCGGGGAAACAATGGCGGCCTCCTCCTTTAAAAATACAGCTCCCGCGGATTTCTCTCCGTCCGTAAATATACGTCGTCTGCGAACACGCCGTCGGCCACTTTGTCCGAGCTAATACGCTCGGCGGACAAAGCCGGCCGCACGCGGAATGCATTATGCGGAACACGGAGAAATAGCTGCTCGAGGGGAAAAGCACGCTATTGTTCGCGTAAATTCAAAATGGAGGGCTCCGAGGCGCGCATTCCAATCGCTCGCGGCCTGTGTACCGAGCTTGTCGAGCACACTGCTCGCGCGAATTAACACGCCGACTGCCAGATCAACGTCCAAGGAATCACCGGCCAACTTCCTCAAGCTGAGGAAGTCGAACTTGCCGTTAACAGCCGCGGAAATTTATCGTCGTCGCTTGTCGAGAGCTCTTTCAGATCTTTGGATAAGCGACGCTGCCTGCCGGATCAATGTCCAAGAGTTAGGCTCTATTTTCCTCACGCTTTGATCGTTTTTCTGGGAATAGTCTGCCTTATCCTGAGCCCAGGGATTAATTACGGATGTGTGCGGGAGATTTTAGAGCGGATTATCTACCCTACGGGATCTTCTCGAGTTTGAATTATTTTCTTTTTATGGAGAATAGATGCTGCGAGGTAAGTCTGCGCTAGGTAGACCGGGAGCTTTGCGCGTTTATAGCCTGTAGGAATTTTTGAAGGAATGTACAGTGAAAGCTTCTTTTCCACTGAAAGCACCGACGGAGGAAAGAATCTATTTTAATTGAATCCAAGGCAGACTAGCCCCAGCAAGCTCTCATCGATTTTCGCTGAACTGCCAGATTCAGAGTGCCATTTCTGACTTAAGAACGTGTATCATCAGAATCTGGTACAAACTATTAAATAAATGATTTCTGAATTTTAAAAAATTCGGGTGATCAATTTTGTATTTCAGCTAGTTTGTAAGACTGTTCAGTTTTCAGTCAACGAAAACAAGAATAACGTTGCCCGCGAGCGAGGATTTATGACGGACTTAATCGCGAGAACTAGATAACGAATGTTTATGCAAACTCGCATTAAATCGAGCAGTTTATAAAGACGCAAATTAAATACACGTTCATTTTCGCGATAAAGAGCCTCGTTCAGCTAAAGAATTTGAGAAAATCTGTAATGTATTCGACTAAACTGCACATTAAGCTGATTTTTATGCGTTCACGTGATAGAACTGCAAGAAATCCGGTGTTTATAATACGGAAAGATGATATACGGAGGAAACCCTAATCACCGTGCTCGTTACAATGTGCTACAGACGAAAATTAACAAGCTGGTGTATAAAAACGTGCTAAATAATCGAATTTGCTTGTGCATCTCGAAATTTCTATTATACGTAACCCTTCTAGTGCAATAATTTTTTAAATGTAGGATGCACGAATATACGGTTCAACCGTGGAATCCTCCGACTAATTAGTCACGAAAATATTCGGGAATCTTAAATGCTATGGAAATTTCGTGAGGAATTCTACTACGAGAAAGTAAACGTTAATACGGAGCCAGTTCAAATGAATATTTAGCAGCTTGCTCTGTCTCCGATAGCATCTTCCGTCGATCAGCACGTTCGGAGTAGTTACGTTCATTAACTGTTTTTCTGTTTTCGCAAAAACCTGCACGCTACGCGGAATCGTTAAATGTTACATGCTCGGCGCATACTTCTCCCACGCTTTCTGCGCGATTTTAATAATAGATCCCGGTGCGTTCGCCACGTTAACACTGTCTTCGATGCCTCTTTCCCTCCATTTTGCATAGCTCTTACTCCAATTCTTAAATTGGAGTATTTAATTAAATTGCAGTAATCCTATTTAAAAATTTTTGCAATTCCCGAAAAGCATCGCTAACTCTTTTTCAGTCATTATATCACTTTATGAATAGACAGGCTAACATACTGATAAAAATTACACGGTTCAATATACAGGGTGTGGCCGGACGGGTGGTACAACCGAGCAGGGGGTGAGACTACGTGTAAAAATAAGTCGAAAAAAGGAACAACATTTTTTCGTTCGACGCTTCGTTTTCGAGAAAATCGAGTTTCAAGTTCCGCCAGGGTCGCGTGCTTTAGGCCGCGGTCACAGTGGCTCCGATATCTGTCTCTTTTGTCCGGCATCTGTCTCTTTTTTCGAGCGTGCGAAAAAGAGACACAACGTCGAACGTCGCGCAGTGGTCTATTTGGCCTAAAAAAGTCGAAAAAAGTCGATTTCTAAATTTTTGCGTAGGTCATAAAATTTTTGTTGTCCGTCGTAGTTAAAGGTCTGAAGAATAAGGCTTCAATGTTGTTTTTCCTATTTGTACACCCGTGAACAATAGTAAACTTCATCGAAAGTCAAGAGATTTTAAGGCGCGCTCTGCGTTCTTAAACGGTCTCTAAAACAGCGTCCGTTTATTGACGATTTTCAAGTGTTTTAAGGAAAATTGTGTAAATTCTTGTATTACAAAAGTTTTTCAGGTAGGTGTACAGAGTACTTTCGCACAGATTTCGTTTTGTTGTCATCTAAATTAGTGTAGTTATTAATATTTCAACATTACCAATAATTCTGTAAGTTTTTTTTACGATTTCAAAACTTTATTGGCGATTTTGTTATAGTTCTGTGTCAGTCCGGATGCTTTTTTCGGTCTGATTACATTCGGTAAAGATTTGTGATTATAAGCCAACAAAATTTGATTCCGACTATGTCCTAATTGAAATTTCATAGCTAATTTAGTATTAAGCGTTTAGCAGCGTTTCGCGTACGCCTGTATGTTCGGCTGAGGAAGAAATTTCTGATGTATTTTAGAATGGAAATTAATGGTAATAATTTTAAAACGTTCTTATAATATACCAGGTGAGTCATGTAAAGTGAAACAGACGTATATCTCGGAAATGAAGCATTTTGGAGAAAAATGTAATTCATTTGACCTTGGATAGTCGTTTGAAAATCACGTGAAGGTCATCTTCAATTTCTTAAATAGAACTCCCTATTTTTTATTGCGTATTCTTGGTTTGAGAGCTTTCCAAAACACTGTAATAAAATATTTTTTCCTTAAACATTTGTCAAGTTATAAGGCTTGAAAGTTGACAGTTAAAATATTCCACTAACACCACGCTTTTTCATGGATTCTCGATAATGTGAGGAAAAAATGTTTCGAACAATAGGGGAACAGTATTCAGACGTCTACAAATTTCAATATATGAAAGATGGAAAAAAATTTTTTTTAATAAAAAATTGAGGTAAATTTGATTTCTGAAATGCTAAAATGTATTTTGGATTTCATAATGTTGTAGCTGATCTTAAGACGAATCCAACGATATATAATATTATAACCTTGAGCCTATAAATAACGCTAAAATAGTTTTATCCATTTTTTCTGGCCAAATAGACCACTGTACGTCGGCGAATCGTCCGACATCAGAGCCACTGTGATGTCTGTGATCGCGGCCATACAATATACAATTAGTATGTACATATATGCACAAAGTAGAATTGGTTAATCATGCTCAGACGCGTCAGACGATTCCTATGCAATAGCACGTGTACTCGCTGCATTTTCAAATTCCATTTTCTCGAAAACGGAGCGTCAAACAAAAAAATGTTATTCCTTTTTTCCGACATTTTTTTACATGTAGTATCACCCCCTGCTCGATTGTACCACCCGTCCGGCCACACCCTGTATTTAGAACTTACACGGTTTCTGTGGTAACATGTACTCGAATAAAGAAATGTCTGTGTTTGTCAGGAAGAACGCCGGATGACACATACTTTCACTTTCGAGGTATTGCCGTTTGAAGTTTCGATCACTAATGCTTTGACACAGGACATCGATTAAATTGCATTGTTCTATGGGGCCTTCCGAATTTATTTTCCTGACTTTGTTCTGGTAAATACGTAAATCCTATACTATAAAGTTCAATTAATGCATAAACTCGAATTCTTTGAAATTGTGACATCTGTCGTTTTCCCTGACAACAGATGTATGCGGTCATGGTTGCAGATCTATAATGACTGTAAACTATAATAAAATAAACAAACATGATGATTTGGCTAGCGGTGATTGGTTTACTATTAAAATCTCGCCAAGTGTAAACAATGACCCGCCAAAATTTTGCATTCATTAACACGTTCGCTGCCACCGTTATACAATGTGACAACCACACATTTTATGCATATCATTATTTAATATCATAACATGTTGCCCGGTGTTCGAAGAATTTATAACTTGCCGTGGCAATATTTCGTGGCATTTAACAGTAAAAGCGTCTGGCATGCATTTGAAAAATGACGCGACTGAATTTATTTAGATTTCGTGCGATTTTTACGTGCTTGAATGAATAAACGAGTCTAACTCTTTTTACACTTGTAACTATGGTTGTCAACCAATTCAACTATTGAACCATTGGAAAAAATAAAGGGATACAATTAATATTCGAGCTCAAACATATATTCCACGCGTTCCTTCAGATAAAGTGAGAACTTTAACCCTACAACGCTTGAATAAAAAAAATACATTGAACCATTGAGTCACCGGTATAGTTCGAATAATTTTAAACGGAAGAATGGCGAGACGGACCATTTGGTCAGAGACACGTTCAGCGGATTCCAATCGGAGCGATGGAGTCCCTAAGATGGCCGGTTACTTTACGATCCACTGTGCCACGCGAGAAGCGTTTATTTTCGAATGGCGGGCGCGCGACGGATGTTTACAACGAATCATTGCAAATAAACCCGCGGACGTTTTCGCCGATGGACGCCCCAGCGATCGGCGTTATCTATCGAGGTATCGGCCGTCGGCCGGAATTAATACCAGACTGATTAACTTTGAAGGGGAACTATCAAGGCTTCTCGCTTCGCCATTTCAGCGCCGTGACTTTTCTCGTGATTAATGACTCCGATATTAATTAAACCGGCGCGATTAACCGGCCGGCTAGAAACCGCTCGCCGATAACGGACAACCCGCCGCGTGGAATTCTTTAATGAATCTAGCAAACGGACCGATCCGTTCATCCGCGGGACTGATAATTTATTGTTAACTGCTGCCCGGCTATAATTAACTCGCGAAACGTTCGTATACGGAACAGAAGAGAAATCGCTCCGGAGAATCGTTTTCGACAATGTTCCGTGATTTCGGAGCGGAATCTGTTTCTCCCTCTCCAGCGGCCACCCCCACCCCCGGACGAAAGAATAACCATAAACACGTGTGTCGTAGGTCAGTTTCGATCCACCGTGGCTATCCAAATGTTCCCAGCTGCTTAACCGCGGAATATTTCCACCTTTTTCTCGGTCGGACCATCGTAAACCGATGGAGCCCCGGTTAATCTGCTTTGTGACGCGTGGAGGAGCTCGCCGAAGGGAATCCGCGTGTAAATAAGGGCTGGGATGCTGATCAAACTGCGGCGATAATAAATCCGCACGGGGAGTAAACCGCAATTTCTCGGCGCGTTAATTTATTGGCGGAAATTGCGCTGGAACGACGAATTATTTGTTGGCGACTCTTGTGCGACAATTGGACACTGCATCGTTAATTACCTCTAATTAATTCTGAGTCTTCAAAGTACGACATCGATGGAAAACAATTTATATTCTTCCAAAATCAGGGTACAATGATTGCAATGCAATTAGATTGCTATTGTACATGTTAGCTTGCAACGGAAAGTTCAAAACAGTCGAGCTTTGCGTACCGAAGCTCTGACGTCCCCGCGTCCGACGGACAGCGAAGACTCGCGATGTTCGAGACGCTCGGTTTCGACGAGGCTAATTCAGTCGGTGTTCGGTTATGCATGCCAAATTAAAATGACACGACTTGCTGCGTATCGCGGCGCGATCCATCACCGCGCTTATCAGCCGTGGCGCATCTTCCGCGCGGAAAGCGGAAACGCAAGCGGACCGTTTAACAGCCATTGTAATCGCGATACACGCGGTTTAATGCCTGACCCCAACGTTGCACGGGAGAGCTTGCTATTAAACGACACTCGCGGCGAGTTTAATGCCTTCGGAATTCCACTCTACTTGATCGGTGAAAAGTTAGGCTGCTCGGGGACCATGCGAGGCCGAAAACGGAAGCGACGGGACGGGGAGATCGAGGAGGATCTCTTTTGGTCGAGTGGACCAGTTGCCTCTGCAACCTGGAATCATGCTTGCTGGATTAGGAAGTCGGGGATGTCGAGGTTCTTGGGATTGAACTGTCTTTGGAGGTTGTTGCGGCTACCTTGATCTAGAGAATCATTGATCTTGCTCTGAAATGGTAGTTTGTTGTCGGAAGGATTGGATGGGGTCATGCTTGCTAGGTGGGACAGTCGAGGTATGTACATTGTTGAGATTGTTGTGACCGATGAGAACTGTGTCTTTGGGAGACTGTTCTAGCTACCTCGATCTAGAGATTCGTGGATCTCGCTCCGGAAAGATAGTTCTCGCCAGAACAATCTGATGAATGGTTGAATCGCATGCAGAAATAGCTTTTCGCGATTGTTATACGAATGCGCGCCGTTTGGAACTGTGGTAACGATGTTGCAACGGTTATGGAGAAGAGGGTTCTGGCTTATGTCCGTTCCGGTTCGAGGAACTGTTGATACAGCAGTTGCATGTTAGTTTTATAAAGGTTACTGGCGATGGTTTATCATTCGGTCTTTCGGTTCGAGAGTTTCTGCAAGGATGTTCACCTTTGCGTGCCGAGAGACATACGGAGATGAAGATGAAGATTGCAATGATAAACAGGTACCCGGTGGGAACAGAATGGATGTACAACCCTCTACAAAATCAACATTGCAAGAGCGTTTTCACATTGTGCGGCTGACAAATGAATATTGGCTAATTACTATTTGTTATAATGCTTGTTTCCTGTAGTGTGATCTAGTGGAAACTGCTGGAAGCTATACGTCAAAGATTCATGGTAAACAGAATAACAACAAAGTAGAGAATGGGCATTACATCGGCCAGCAATTGGCCAATATTCATTTGTCGATCACGAGACGAGGATTGAACGTCTCTTCATTCTGACGGTTGAAATTTGTGTGATCTTTAGCAGGATGGCAGACGGATGAAAGGATGTGTCGACTCTCAAGCTACCAAGGATGCTTCGATGACGTTCGGGACGTGCCAGCTCTCTCTGAAGAATACTTGGACGATAGAGGAAAGAAGGGTTGGATGAAGAGCGTGTTGATCGGCAAGCGAGCGAGCGAGCGAGCGAGCAAAGACTAAAACGAAGAAGGACTTACCGGTGATAGACATCCAGGGGTACCGAGGTATGTCCGAGATGCCGGGTTGCCCGGATGTGGGTTGTTGGCAGGAGGTCAGCGGATCGACGACGGCGGATGCGGCTGCAGCCTGGTGATAGAACTGCGCTGCGGCGGCCATCGATGCGGAAGCCGCGGAGACCGCGGAGGACGCGGAAGCCGAGGACACGAGGCTGCCCGGCGTGGCGCCGTTTTGATGGTGGTGTCCGAGGGTGTAGTTGACCATGGGATCGGCGGACGAGGGTGCGACATTGCCGGTGAGGCTGGCGGTGTATCTGCAGGACTTGTCGCCGGCGGTGGCCGCGTCAACGGCCGCGGCCGCGGCCAACGCGGCGCTCGACGCCGCGGTGGACCCGAAGCCCGGCACCATGCTGGACGTGGCGCCGAAGGCCGCAGCCGCGACCGCCTGCTGCTGCTGATGATGATGATGCGCCGCAGCCGCTGACACGTACGGGTACATGCTGGAGGTGGTGCGTGCCGCCGGGGACGTTGACGCGGAGCTGCCGGAGTGCTGGGGGCTCGACCCAGTCGGGCTCGGCGAGTTGTGTTGTTGCGCGTAATTCACCGCCGCGGCCGCAACTGCAGCCGCGGATAAACTCGACTCTAGACTGGCGGTAGCCGGGCTGCTGGTGCACGCCTGGATCGTGCCGGGGTTCGCGCTCGAGAACAACTGCTGATGATGAAACTGCTGATGGTACTTCGGTAGCATACTATCGATTATGAATTTCGAACTCATATCGGCTGCACCTGCTGGCCGGTCCGGTCCTAGCGGACACACCCGGCGGGGCCCGGGCACAGTGTCTCAACACCGACACCTAAGCGCCGCTGGCGAGCCTGCTACCGGTTGCTGCCTCATCTTCCACACACACTATCCCCCTCCCTCTCTCTCTCTCTCTCTCTTTTCCTTCCTTCGATTACACCTCCTATTATCCAAGAATTCGGTGGCCCGATCTATCAACAAGTCTCGCGCGCGCACTTGGAGAACCGTCGCGTCGGCTAGACCCTAAGTACAGAGGATGTGTACCCGATGATCGTGTCACCCGTCGCTCCGATTCGTTCAATGTTCACTCTCGCTTCCTACCGCTCCGATCTCCAGCTGACTGTCGACTGTCCCTTCTGTGTCATTCAGCTTCAACCCCCACTTTGATTGCCACTTACGCAACTTGTACACATTATCACAGGAGAACCGATAGCTGACACGAGCTAGCCGTCTCGCAGACGGGTGGACGATCGCGCGGGTCCACGGCGAACTCGCGACGGCACACCGGCGAAACGATCTAGTACTTCTTCTTTAACTCTCTTCGTCTTGCTTCCTCGGCGTTTCTATCTCTGTCCTCGGCGGACACGGATCATCTTCTTCGGTCCCCCGAACGCGGTCCAAGGTCCGAGGATGCTCCCGTTGGTTTCCGGGGTTACGGTTCCTTTATGGTAATCGGAACCGATTCCTTCGCGCGGACAACCGGACGATAAACCAGCGGCGGGTACTCTCGTCGGCTCCGATCGCGGTTGCGACGGATGTCTTGGATGATCTCGGGACCCAGGCCCAGGCCCAAGCCAGCTGATCCAGGTCCGTGGCGGTCCCAGCGTCGGAAAATTGGGCTGCGACAACGGCGGACGAGACGAGGCGACGCGACCACGGCACGCGGAGAGAGAAGAGAAGAGAAGAGCGTGGCCCCTGTCAGGTGTTAGAAGCCGTTTCTTGCGTACTTCTCGGATAGTCGACGAATCCTTTATGGGCCATGCATGAAGGTACTATAGCCCCCTATCCCGAACGCCGCGTACTACAACCCACGGCCAGCTAAATGTAACCCCTTACAATAATGGCGCCGCTTGTCTCTCCGTTCTGTTCGCCCCTCTCTTTCCACGATCCTCGACCGCGCCGGGGTACCAGCTGGTAAACAGAGCCGTCCAATCCCGTCGCTCCCTTAACCGAGTCGGACCAATCGCAGCCCGGCTAGGCGCGCCAAGATGAATGGTCTCTCTCTCTCTCCCTGTCTCTTTCTCTCGCTCTTCCACCGACTCTGTCCCCACAACCGAGCGGCCGACCCTCTCTCTCGCTCTCCTCTTCTTTTATCTCTATCCTCTCCGTTGCTCGTTCTCTCTCCCTCCGTCGCGAGTTGCAGGCGCCTCTTTCCCGCTCACTCGCTCTACCGCTGCACACGCTCTCCTCGCGTTGCTCTCTTCGCTTCTGCTCCGATCCACTCGGCGTTCTCTCTTGCCCGGTGCAGTCCTGCTCGCCACGTTGCCTTGTTCCCTGCACACACTGCTCTCTTCAGCCTTCGGAGCCTCTCGCACCACTGTTACTTCTTTCTTTCTCTCTTCCTCTTTCTCGCAGTTCTTGTCTCGCTTTTTCAAGATCTCCGTCTCTTCGACTCTCGGTTCTCTTTCGACATCGCGGGGCTCTCGAGCTCTCCGGTCTCTTCCTCGAGACTCGCTTCACCAGCGGTTTTTCTCGACAGCACGCGTTCCACCGGCTTTTTCCCTTTACCCCTTTTGTGTGTCCGCGCTCTCGTGTTCTTCTTTGTCTGCCATCGAGAGAGAGAGAGAGGGAGGGAGGGAGAGAGAGAGAGAGAGAAAGAGCAGAGCCCGTCTCTCGTAAACGCGCCGCCCGCAATTCCCCCGGTTCGCAATTCCGTATCGATCTTTCTAATCGCACCGTAACTTCCGATTTACCTTCTCTCCGGGATTGTGCCCGCCCGACGCGACGGCCTCCGTTTCGCCTCTACCAGCCTCGCCACGAAATTTTTGCCGCGTTCACTCTCTCTTTCTTTCTCGCGGTCTCTCTCCCCGAGAGTTCTCTCCTCGTTGCCCCCTACCTCTCCTCTCTCCTCCTCGCGTTCTCCTCCTGGTCCCCTCCTCTCCCACCCCCGGACCCGTCGTCTACGCGGCTCCACCGTTCGCCTCTCTTATCTCCTCTCCCTTTATTGTCTCTCGACGCTTTTGTTCCGCGCCGAACGCTTCTTTTATCTAACTCCGCCCTTCGATCCCGCACCCCCGGAACTCGTCCGAGAACTGCATCCTCCTCGTTCTCGAAAACCGGCCTCTCGCCTGTGTGTACTTGTTCCACACGGGACCACCTCGGACACCCGACGGTGGAATCAATTAACGGAAGGTGTGCACCACACCACCACCATCATCACCCTCCCCCCTCTAGGTCACCTCTTCTCTCTCCTCCACTGTGCTTTTCCGGTCGATCCCGATACAGGGGGCGCTTTTCACGAGAGAGAAAACTCCTCTCCGCGTGCGAAAACGGGTTTATTTTTTCGCGCAAATGATTTGAATTCGACTATTCTCGATTTGCGACAATGCCGGGCCGCGATTTCGTAGGAGCGTCGTCTGCTCGACTCGTGGAAACCACTGAACGCCGGTCCCGGTTCGAGTAGCATTCCTCTGCGTTCTCAGAGTGGTGGCACACCAGCGGGCACACGAGGAAGGGGACGGATCAAACGGGCTGCGAGGGGATACGCGACGAGGAGGGGCACCGTGCATCCTGCTGCTGCTGCACACGAGGGTGGAAAGGTGCAGGGGCGGGAAAAAGTCTCGGACGCGGGATTCCCGACCGATCCACTGCACGCTACACGCTCACACGAGAGGAGGAGATAGTTGCGAATTGATTCGTGACCACCCTTCGCGATTTGCCTACCCTATGGCACTCTTTGTTGGTCTTTCAGGAATAACCGAACGCTTTTTCATAGGCAAGCACCGAAATACTGTTTCCGATTTGTCGATTTGTGGCTGGCACGTTGGCGAAGGTGCCCAACACGATCGACCTTGTGTTGCAACACACAAAGTCGTGTTTGCAGTAGGAAATAATTAAATAAATTCATTCATTTCTACCTATATTACAATATCAAGTGCAGTTACACTAATTGATCAATACTCGCAGTACTTTGCGTTTATCCGGAATTTATTTTAAGCACGTTCGATAAAGCTCGTTTTCCCTGAGTCGTTTTACTTCTTGTTCAACCCAGTCGATTTTTTTTGCTCTTTAGAATTTGTCACAAACTGGTAGAACTGGTATGTGACTTCGCGGGTTATGGCAGTAGGGGATCGTGGTACAACCTGGCTAGTTCTAACGGCCGGGTTGTGAAGACGGTTTCACAGTAATTCTTGCTTCTCGCGAATTTTAAAGAGCGCCTTTAACGATCGGAAATGGAGGACTCGGCCTGATTAATTTCCTGATTTATTCGTCTCTGAGCCCGACGAATGCAGCAGGCAATTAAATCGAGGATACACCTGTGTGTAGTAAGCGCTGTTAGGTTCGTGGTCACGTACTCACCTCGGACGACTCCCTCCCCACCTGGAACAGAAATAAAATTCATACGGTGATTTACGGGTTCCAATAAACGGGCAGATACACAATGGCGGTAATTAAACCTAATCCGTGTCGATTTAACAAACTTCCCCATGATTTTCACTGAATAGTATGACCGTCCAACCAGTTTTCCCTTATCAACAATTATAAAATTAGTATGTCCATTAACCAAACTGCATTCGATTAAATTACAGAATAAATAAACTGTTGACAGTGAATAAATACATACGTTTTCTACCCATAACTTGTACCTGTACCATTCCTTCTGAGATCACAGAAATCCACCTTTCCCCTTCCCCCAGAAGATCGCGAGGATCTTCCAATCAATTGATCTCTCGCCAGTAAACTAGGGGTTAATTTCAAGTCCCAGCCTCCAGAAGAATTCGCAGGAGCGTCTCGATCGGATGATTTACCTTGACAATTGGAAACGATCACTTCGAGATCCTATAATTCCTTGTCCCGAATGCCGGATAAATTAGTAAAGGGGACAGGGGGGGTTGGGGGAGCCTGTTCGCAGGCGTGGCCCACTCAGGTATCTCGAAAATGGGCTGTACGTCGGCACAGGGCCGTTATGCACTGCCTAAGCGACCTAATCTATGGAGATGAATGTCCACACCCCTTGCAGCGCACTCGAGAGAAAGAGAGACTAGCCGTTCGATCCTCTGAGACACCGCCTGGTTTCATCGGACGATTCCCAACATGGTCGAGAGAAACCGGAGGCCGAGCACAAAAGACGAAGAAATGCCGTGTTCGCCTTTGTTGCCGGGCCCTGGGACCCGGGTTCGATAGATGGAACGATACAGAAAACGACCGAAACAACAACGAACCGTTGTACCCCTTTTCTTTTTTATACACGCGGGGGATGCGAGAACGTTTCGTCTACAGACTGATCAGCTCGCAGCGGGAAGATAAGAGGCTGAGAACAGTGTGTGTACGATGTTTTGACGGGACACCACACCCCCTTTATTATCTTGCGGCTGGGGAAAAAGTCGGCTGTACGTTCCGACGCTTAAAAAGATATTGACTTGGCCATTCTATTTGGCAATGTTTGGTAAAGACCGTCTGCGGCGAGGTGATAGCACACTTACCGTTTTCGTTGATTTTTAGAATCGCCTGCGGATTTTACGATAATCACATTTTGCCAAATTTAAAAGA
Source organism: Lasioglossum calceatum (assembly GCA_963966675.1). Taxonomy (NCBI): domain Eukaryota; kingdom Metazoa; phylum Arthropoda; class Insecta; order Hymenoptera; family Halictidae; genus Lasioglossum; species Lasioglossum calceatum. Next base: position 15,253,183 of record OZ016543.1, on the reverse strand, counting down.
TTTAGGCAAGGCAATATGTATACTCTTTTCTATCTATTAAAATCATTGGGGAAAGACAGAGAATTAAAGATCCGCAGTCCACTAAAGATTAACATGACTATGAAAATGGAAACACGTCCTCCCAGGGAGATGGACGAAATAAAAAAGAAAACGAATGATTTGGTATCCCGAGGAGCACGTGGAGGTAAAAAGCCGGCCATCTTTTTGTGTGCCACATAGTTTCCACAGGGTGGAAGACGTGGGTAACAAGTATTTACGACGCGGGTCGCTTTGATTAATGGTATCAGCAATTAGGGAGGACTACCGTGGCATCGGCTCCCCTCCATATCAGATCCCGAAAGGATCTTGAATCGTCCGCGGGACGGGATCCCCTAATAAACTCTGGGATCCGGTGATGTACGGTCACCGATCCAAGCCGATCCCATAATTACGTAAGCGGCCGATCGGACAAAGGTTTCGTCAACGCTTCGGGACCGGTCCAATTAAATGAACGATCGCGCGAGGATCGTCCGAGGATCGTTCGCACGCGTGTGTCCTCACGCATAGAAAGAGAGAGAGAGAGAGAGAGGTGTGTAGTACCTGTCTTGTTTGAGCACCACGGGGTGTAAATTGCGACCGTGGCACGGACAGCCGCGGCCCAGACGGATAAAGACAGAGGTTGCCTTTCGAACAGACCAAGAGAGATCCGTTGGTATACGTTGGTCTGCGGGAAGAGATGTAAGCAGGATAAAGAGGTGGTCTGGTTCCTCTGGAACCCTCAAACCGTGTCGTTTGGAATTCTACGGAGTCAAGGTTCCCTTCTCTCGCTATGTTTTCTCACCCGGTGGGACGAGGGGCAGAGGGGAAGGAGAAATTGGGCGGTGGTCCTACGAGGATCACCCCGGTTAGGGGGTGAGTCGGGGTGACGCCCTGACAGGATCAGGACAGAGGCACCTGGCGCGCCATCTTCGAGAGGAACACGAGAATTCGGTGAAACCCGTTCTGTACCGGCATCCTCCTCGGCGAATCTCACGACTAAATTACAGGAGTAAATGAACAATAAGTAGCAATAGGATTCAATATTATCAAACTTCTTAATCCAGTGCTTTTAGAAAATTTTGTGAAACACAAATGCTTAAAAATCTACGGTCTACTCATGAGATGTTAACGACAAGTGAATCTACCCGCCGTAAATCGCACTGGAAAATCAATTAACTAATTTCTATTTTCACAGGGATTCTGAGGTCTCCCAAAATGTTCTCCAAATACCCCAAAGTGTTTCTCAAACCTCTTTCCCAACCGAGAAAATCGAATTTAGCAGTCGCCGAACCCGTTAACACCTCAGCTCCCTATTATGTACACCGTTTACAACTCGTGTCCGCTGATAAGCGAGCGAGGCTAATACGTCAGCCGTGTCTGCAGGTTTCCGAGGCTTTGATTAACGAGCACCGTAAACCAGGTAATTGGGCTGTTTACATCTGACGTTCACTCGCGGAATTGCAAATCAATCGGAACGGAACGGTAACCACCATTGAAATTGTTTCGAACGATGGAAACGGACGAAGTGAAACCCGTGTCTGCCGGATATACATTAATGTAATCCATTAAATGATAATGGTCATCCAGAGATCCCTTTTTTTTCTCTTTTTCTTTTACAAGCATTATGCAAAATAGTCGTTACGCGTCACTTTTCGCCGGGCATATCTAATCGTAATATACAGCTTACACGCCGTTTAACTGTCGTATACGTACCCGCTAATTATACGGACAATTAAAAAGCAATGCGCGTAACGACTGATTACGGATCAAGGTCACGGTCCGTTTTCCCCGGATCTGTTTTACCGATCCAGCCTTGTCTAGCGAACGCGAATCCTGTTTACCTAGCGAGGGAATTCGCGGTGGGTATTGTACCAACAACGATTTTTTGCTGAAAAACCTCAAATTGAAAAATGTTAATGGTGGCTGGATCCAAAAGAGTTTATTCATTTTTTATTTGCACGCTCGCAACACGAATTTAGTGGACAATCCGAGCAAGGAAACAGTGCAATTGAGCAAGAGAAAGTTCAGAAAATAATAAAACATCAACGAATTGACATCGTGTTGTTTCAAATACTGATGTTTCCAATCCAAATTTTTCGGGAGAGAGAAAATTCTATTTACGCGGAAACTATTTATTTAAAATAATTTGAACCTTTAGGTCAGCTTCGGTTTAATCGCGAAACTCGCGACAGAGTAAGAATTCGAGGCCAAAGTTTTTCAGAGACATTTGTAGGGCATAAAGAGGAGCCCGCGGTGTTCAAGGAATAAAATGTATACTATTTGATTGCGAGCACGGCACGCGGCGCTTTTGCGTCGATAATTTACAGCGTCGCTCTCGTTTTACAATCGACCGGTTACTTTGAGAGCGTATTAATGGCTTCCTTGTTACGGTCGGGCGTAAGCGCCCTTAAAAGAATTAACAGCGAAGGGGCGTACTCCGTGTTGACACGTTTTACGAGGGCGATTTACTCGGTCGCAGATGCGCCGGGAATTCGTCTGTGTAACCGGGAATCTCTCGTTTTTCGGCGATAAAGCGTGGCGCGAGCGACCGATCGAAGGCCGAAGAAAGCAGCAAGGACACGCTGTCCGAGAAAGATTGGCCCTAAAACGCCGACGAGGCACAGATAAGAGGACGTTTCTCCCGCACGGTATCTTCTAGATTACCGATTCCCTCGAGTCCGGCTTTGGTCAAGGTGCAAAGTTCCTTTTCGACGCTCGAGCGAAGCGGAAGTCAGGGAATCGCGCTGGATACGAGCAGCGTCCACACAATCACAGTGAGTAACGCCAGTTTTCTCTTTCCGTGACATTCAAATTTCTTTAGTTGACACTTCTGACCCGCCCACTTTTTCTTGGAACACTTGTTGCCAGCAGAAAATTCGTTCCGAAATGTTTCCGCATCTCAGTACTCTAGATTCGCGTCACATTGTTTGACGTGCTGCACGAAGAGTGCAAGACTCGTGCCGAGGCGGAATAATTTCTCTCGTGATAATCACCGGTCCGAGAAAGCGACGCGCAGCCATAATCGCGCGTTACCCGTGCCGGAACTCGTTTATTTTCCCGCTTTTTTCTTTCCCGTCGGCGAAGTGTTTCCATAGCCCGGCCGTGGACCGGTAGAAAAATGTAACGTAATTTGTTAAACAAACCTGGCGCTGGTAAAAGGCCGCAGGAAGAGACCGGGGCTCTTCGAAGGCCAAGCTCTCGGAGAGATGCATGGCCTGTCATTACGAACAATTTTATTAGCGGTTCCGAGAAAGTACGGTGAAACCCGTGATGCACGAATACGGTGATTACGGTGCACTTCGGCGATTGGCCGGTCGATTCTCGGAACGCGGCAACATAACCCCGGATGGTAATAATCATTTTCCACGTTCTATCGAAGAATATCAAGCCTGAGCCCGAGGTTTCCTGAGCTGTGTAAAAACGACGGTACGTGTGGAATAATAACCGCGATACCGCGGAGAAAAAGGAGAGGAACTTTCACTCGGACCGTTTAATCCTTGCGAGGACCAGATGAGGAACCGGAAACGTTCTTTATACTTTACACCGCGCTGATTTTCGTTGATGAAATCTGCGGCGCTTCGTAAACTTCAACAATTAACACGATAACGTGGCTCTGATGTCGCTCGGATTTTATTGGAATCGTCAATTCTGTGTTTTACAAATGTCATTTTCATTTTGGCGCGATCTTATGATATCTGTGAATTTACATAAAAAGGCTTGTATGAGAAAAGTAATTTTTCGTATAGGTTTAAAAATCATTGCATCAACCTTAAATGGAAGAGTTTGCTACAACAGTGTTTTCCACCTTGTTAAATGTCGTACTGAATTAAATTCATCATAGTCAGTACCATAAAGATTAAGCTCCCTGGCTCTAAAATAAAGTCTGAACCTCCCACGCATGTTCATGAATTTTCTCATATGTTTTCCTATCTGGAAATGATCAAAGACTAGTAAGCTACAAATTGCTAGTGACCATCCATTTATTCAATTTGCTGCAGCCGATCATGAAAGCATAAAAAGCCTTATTAGCGATCCGGCGTTGACACAATTTTCTTGGTGGAAAAGTATGAAATTACGCAACTCCCTCGCCTAATCGTAGATTATCGTCGAAGAGGCTCGGACCCGCCAGAAACACGGCAGGTTATTAAGCCGTTGTTAATGTTACTACGAACTACAGTTTTTCTCGAAGCAGTAAACGTTGAAATGCTCTCTCCCGGTGGGTTCGAACGCGAGGCTGTGTGCTAATCGTTGTTCCGGCTAATGAAGTCCGCGACGGCAACCGCTGAGCCGCCATCTTTTTTTTTCTTTCCTCGAAAGGATTCCGCAGGAGTACCGAGTTAAATGACGACTTCGACGCATTCGTATTTCATCGGCACTGGGTTGGAAAGGATCTTAAACGTTTAACAGAAATATTGCTAAAATAGTTGCAGGCATACCTGCCGCGGTTGTTTGTGCGCCGAGCATCTCAACTAACTACCGAGGGTTTTCTTGAACGTACTGGAAACCTATTTTGAAGTATGAGCTAACGTTTCTGCCAATATTACGGTGGGGAACCAGGTTTATTCCCAAAAACAAACCTTTGTATTTGATTGTAATTTTTCTCGATAGAATATACAGGGTGTGGCCGGACGGGTGGTACAACCGAGTCGAGGTTGATACTACATGTAAAAATAAGTCGAAAAGAAGGAATAACATTTTTGTTTGAAAATTGAAAGTTTGATAATGCAGCGAATACACGTGCTATTGCATAGGAATCTTCTGACGCGTCTGACCATGATCAACCAATTCTACTTTCTGCATAGTGTAATATTCGGACGCTCTCTGAAAGACGACAACTTTTTAAATATCGTACTATACGATTTGACCTTTTGTTGGGGAGCTAGAGCAATTAGTTTACTACATGTGGGAAAAATTTTTTTCAAGAATTGCAATTGATCGGAATTGTAGAAAAAATACGAAAAGTTGCATTTTACAACTTTTTTATGCGGGTCTATATCGAAAATTTAAAAATTACGTTTTGTAGATCTGTGTAAATTAAACATATTCTGAAAATTTCGTCAAAATCGGTCGACGTTGCAATGAGCTACAAAAATTGCAGATTTTCCAGAATTACGGCCTATAACTGCATGAAATCTAAGGATTCTTACATCTTTCGATACTTGTCGTTTCTTTCCGCATCAACCGATTTCGATGAAACTTTTACAGTGCATATAATTGACACAGATCTACAAAATGTATTTTTTAAATTTTCAATATAGGCCCACATAAAAAAGTAATAAAATGCTACTTTTAGTATTTTTTCTACAATTCCAATCAATTTTAATTGTTGAAAAAAATTTTTTTCGCATCCTGTAGCAAACTAATTGCTCTAGCTTCCCAAAAAAGTTCGAATCGTATAGTACAATATTTAAAAAGTTATCGCCTTTTTAAGAGTGTCCGAATATTAGCGGGAGTCACTGTACACTGAAGCGGCGCTTTATATTTTCTCGAAAACGAAGCATTAAACGAAAAAATGTTATTCCTTTTTTTCGACTTATTTTTACACGTAGTGTCACCCTCTGTTCGGTTGTACAATCCGTCCAGCCACACCCTGTGGAAATGACGAAATGTTACTTTCCAAATAAAAATATCCTAATTCACTGAAATACTTGTATCTCCAGACAAATAACAAATAAGAAAGTTACAAGCCCAGTTAAGAACCGTTATAAATAGAGGATTCCAAGTACATGACGTATTCAACATAGTAAAATGTCTGCCCGCGAGCAGAACCCCGTGACACGAAACAATAACCACGTAAACGTCGAAAGTCTCGAAGACTAGAAACAAACATTCGCAAGAAACGAGTCATAAATTTCATTTAAAAAAGTAGACAGTGTCCTAAAAAATACTGTGCGATTCCTCTTTTACGATTCGGCAGCGAAGGTCCACAAAAAGTGGTTCCCGAATTACCTAAACCAATGAAGAACACCAAGAAAAATGTCGAAAGTCGCGAACTTCGACTTATTCGAGTTTAAAAATTCGCGCGCTGAGAATGATAGTGGGGGCATCAGCGGAGCGCGAGAATTTGAAATGTCAGTAGAGAAAGGAGCAACCTGTTAAAGATCGAGATGACCGAGCACGTGGCAGCTTGACGAACCAGATAAACAAATGTAGACGTGAACATTGAACCATTTCACGGAGATGGCCCAGTGCAGACCGAATGACAGCGGTTGGTGGAAGGGAACGACCTGTTAAAGATCGAGATGGCCGGGCACGTGACAGTTTGACGGACTCGAGTGACGTAACGGAGGTGGCGGAAGGTCCAGGAAACAAGTGTGTGCGAGACAGTGACGGTCCCGCGAACGCGGGGCGGGCCACTTGACGACATCGGGCAGCCTAACTGTGGATAAAGAAAGACAGAGGGGGCCTAAACGGCCGGGGTAGAGAGACAGACCGAGGCGGACTTGCGACTCGATGCGTTTTACTGCTGCTTTACGACGGTTTATTGCGCCATCAAAACATAAAATGTGCCCCGGGTCCGGGGAGCGCGCACACGCGTGGGTACACCCCCACTTTGCTTTTACCGCTGACTGCCGGTTAGACCGGCCAACAACGTTTCCCGATTTCTTGCTCCGAGGAACGTTCCGGTTCGGCTGGCTCTCTCGGGCCGATCTCCTTTTTTCTTGGCCACGGCCTACACACGCAACCCTCCTACCACCACCAGCCCCGGCAGTTTCATCTCCCTTATTATCCGCTCGCAGTACCCTCTCCCGGACTTTATCTGCTCTTTGCTGCTCGGTGTTTTGACGGCGAGTGGCTTGTTAAACCTTAGACACCTGCTGAGCACGCTTTGACGGCTTCTCGGGACATCCTACTTTGGTTTACCGATGGGTGATGGGTCTGGGTCGTTCGTTTCAACAGACGTGGTTAGGAGAAGGTTTTAATCGTTTTATTGGTGGCAGAAGTCGTTAGACACTTGTTAAATCTCTGACACGTACTAATCTAGCGTCTAAAGTCGTTTTATCAGCATCAGACGACATCGAAGGCTAGTTAAATGTCTATGACACCTGCTGAGCACACGTTGTTGCACCGATTGGAACGGTAAGGGTGAAACCATTTGTTTACATTGAAGGGATAAACAGTCGCGATTAATTACATTGGTTCGATTTCGCCGCGACTCCACCGCTCCACTATATCTGTAGTACAGAAAAATGCATGACCCGATGCATCTTTTAACCAAGAAAAAAATGTGCAAAAAGAATCGAAGGAATATTCGGTCGAATTGAGTCTTCCTCCGAGTCTCGCCTGGAAGTCGCAGGAATCCTGGGGGCCCGTTGGTGGTGGAATCCCGGGAACTGGTCGGGGGAAATATTATCTCAGAAAATGGCGATGCCCGGGCAGCGACGGGGCATGTCCCGCGCCATTACAGCGTTTTGTCTGGCGGAGAAAAAGAGAAAGGCGGGCGCATTCCGGGGCCCCGGCTCCGAGGCCCTTGCTATCGCCACGAAACGCGGGCCTCGGGGCCCGTGGGGACGGCGCGGCAACGTTTGGAAACGAAAACGCTCTCCATTGGGAAATTTACAAGGACGAGCGGCCCGTAAATTGGACCGGCGCGCGTCGCAAATTTCATTAATCGCGCGCGATCGTCCCCGAGGTCCTTTTCTTTCTCTTTTCTCACCCAGCTGGCCCCGGACGTTTTTCGGTTCCTGATAACGCACGATGTCGCCGCCGCGAATGGTTATTGACGTTACGTGTTGGCGTTGCGAGCCTGTATAGTTTTTCTTTTCTTTTTTTTTTTTGCAAAAGCAACTTCTCAAGAAGACTGGCGAATTTTTCGGTGATTTCGCTCGACTTCGAGCCGCTGCGAAACTTCGACCCTGTTATGCAAAGAATGAAGACGCCCTTGGTCTCCGCAGATTATGCTGCGACTTTTGCGAACTTTATTCCGTTATCCTGCGCAACATTTGATGTTTCATGAAAGCCGTAAGACGAAGGTAATATTTAAGGGATGATAGACTAGAGTGAGGACAAGGGTGATTTTTAGATTTTTCTTGTTTTATCATGCAAATAGCCTGAATGATTAAATGTTTCACCGCACCAAATGGAATTATTTCATATAATACATGATTCACTTATTTTACTAAAGTATATTAAAATTGCTCGAACGTTTCATTTTGGAAACGTTCCTAATTTAATTCAATGTTTGACGGCCATCCCAACAGCTTCAGCGTGTTAAATGGCCAGCTTTAACAGTTTTAATAAAAGTGGAGAAGTAATATATTGTACCAGGTTGGTTTTAATAGAAAACACAGTGCTGCGAACGAGAGTGTGCCGAGGGGAAGGGCGGCTTTCGACTCGCGAAAACCTAATAACCCCGTGCGGTACTGTGGCGTCATCTGACGAGGGGTTGCTGAACACAAGCCTCTACCCAGTTTCGGGCGCATCGCCAACCCCTCTGCAGAACCGACCGATCAGACAGGAACCGATTGGCGAACCCTCCCTTACCCCCATTCCCCGTGGATTTCCCCGAAGTTTCCCAGATACCGTCAGAGATACATAGTTCCCCGAACTCACGCTAGAGCGGTTAGGAGAATCATTGCACGCGATGTTTCGCAATGGGAAAGTCGTGTCAATGAATACTGCGTCGAGTGCTCTCGCTATTATCCAATTCCTCTTCGCTAAAATCTACCCCATCCCCCAAACCTTGTATCAGATGTCTGGGAAAAGCTGTATCGTTACAACGAGTCTCCTAAAACCACCATAATGGTTCAATTCTTACACGAAGACGTGGAGATTCATTTCGAAGAAATGTCTTCATGTCGTGTATCCTCTGAAGTTGACAAAATCAAAGACATTTAACGATTGTAACTATTTTGAACCTTCTAGACTTCACTCTAATCTAAAAAAAAATCAGTTTATGTAAATATGATGTGCGAATACGATGTCAAGATCATGTTTAAAGATCTGCATACAATTTCCTGGCTTCAAAAATCATTTTATAAAAACCAGGTTACAGAAAAAATTCGTTTCAGCAACTAGAAGACTCCTCACACTAAATCAATGGGAGAAAGAACATAAATACTTGCAATACACAACATCCCCTTGCCAATCTTCAATTACCTGCCGCAAACGCCTCAAAACCATTAGTCTAAAGTTAGTCTTGTCAGTCCAAAGGCACAATGAACATATTAAAACATTTCCTGTGTACGAACAATGCGTCTAACTCAACAAAGGACGGTTCCCCGCGACGAAAGCCTAATTTCAGGAAAGAACGGGCCTGGAATAGTCTTAGAAAGGGGTACGGCGAAAATACTCTTAGCTCGTCGAAGTCTATTGTTCGGTTCCCGGTCGGCGAAGTGGATGTATGGTTACATACATCGAAAACCTCCGTCGTGAAAAGACTCCACTCCCAAGAGCCGTGGCCTGGGAGGTGCGTGTCTCGCGTACAATTTATTCGAAGTCTCGAGGTGGACGACACGAGAAGACACGAGCGTCGGCCATTATCGGGGTCGACGCTCCGCGGGACAGAGAGAGAGAGCAGAGTGGGGGAGGAGAGAGAAAGAGAGCGTACCTCGTGACATCTCTCGCATCTGCGGGGAATCACGCCGGAACCATTGGTGTGGCCCTCTCGGACTCGCTCAACAATGCAGGCGGAGAGGACGCGCACGGTAGCCCCGGCTCCGGGGCGAAGTGTTCATAAAATTTTAACTGCTTAATAAAAATGTTACGAGCCACTGTCTCACGCGAGGAGTCGCCGACGAGAGGCCTCTCTCCTCTCTCTCTCTTTCTCTCTCGGTCATCTTTCAACGGGAGATCGAGGCGCCGCGCGACGTTCGAAATCCGCGCGCGCCACTTTCGCCGGTCCTCTTTCGCGCTTCGGAGACAAAAGGGACCCGTTATGGTTGCGCGATAAACGTTTCTGCATCGGGGCAGCTGCACGCGGATGAATTTTCGTTAATTTTTCTCCATTCGCGGGTTTTCCGCCCCTTTATACGGCTTCATCGCGGAAATCTTGCTCGCGTTATAGTTCATTGTATCTAGAGCAGTCTTTCTCTTGTAGAACTGGGTATGGAGAAATGTGGGTTTAAAAATTTTCATAAAAATCCACAAGCTACACGTTGGAATGAATGAGAAGGGTTATCAATGGGTTAAAAAGTACACTAACTTTGTTAGGCAAGGAAGGCTGTTAATGTAAATTGGCATTTCTTTTCTGAGAGGATAGGGGAAAGACGGGAATGCAGAGGAAGCAGGGAAGAATTTTTACAGCGTCGCGTTTAAAGCAACGCTGAATGGAAAAAAGCCGGTCAACCCGTGCAAGGGTTGCGTGGTTGGCCTTGGAGGGTCGTTTGCACTGTTCTTGACCGCACGTGGTGGCCGCCGTAGCTCGAGGTCCTTCGAGGAATGCACGAATCCTGGCGTTTGGCTGCATTATGCTCATTGTGCACGTGGGACACAGGTTTTCCCGCTATCCGACCGTTTCAACCGCATGCAACCGCGGTTGCAAAACCCCGAGACCCTAAAGACAGGGTACCTGGGTCGCTAACGAAATCCTTTTAAACTTCAACAAATTACCGACCAGCGATTCTTTAACGTCAGTAACGCGTCCTAATAATTTCGTTTGGAATTTCGAAAAGTCGTTTCACCCTTCGTACGGAAGGGTGAAAAATCGTTCGGCTTCCATCGCGTGCAGTTTTCCCGCTCGCGAAACAGTTGACAACAACCGAAAGTCTGCGAGAAGGGGATAGCAGCAGGGCCTCCTCGGTCTCCCCATAAATCGGTCGGATTTCCAAGGAGTCGTTATCGCCGGTGCAGGCCCCATATGTTGTGTCAGCGGCGTGCTCGGTGGCACATGCGTGCCCGGCTGTATGTAGAGCCGCGTGATCGCCGGTTTACGACACAAGGCCGTGCAATCGCGAGCGATCATCCTCCGACCGACATCGTAAATCCGGCCAGGGGGTTCTTAACCTTATCGATCGGCCGTAACTCCGCCGCGATAACGGCCGCCGAATGCACGCTTCGGGCCTGGTAACGTCCGCTCCTCGCATTCTTCGTTCGTCAAGGCCCGCGTTCCTCTGCTTTTACCGCGCCGATCCGCTCCGGCCCGCTTCGCACGATTTTCCCTCGCGCGACCGCTCCTCCTAGCCCGTTCGCCAATCGGTTCGCGTTCTCCTCGCTGTATAATTGGTATGCGAGGAACGAGCACTGTGTTTACCTTCGTACGGGCCTATGTTGAACCTTGCAACACCGTGCGCCACACACCTTCACACGTGAAATGTAAGTTCTTTGCGTCGACTGCTGGAAACAGCAGACTGATTTCGTTTTAACCGTCTACTGTGCTCCGAAGTGTTTTCTCAGAAGTTGCTTTAACATCATATTAGCATAACAACTGAAAAATACTGGAACTGTTGTTAATGAAAAATGACAGGTGCACAGAGATAAGAAAGCAGGATAAATAGAGAAGCGATATTCGCTTCGTAAGTTTCAGTCGAGGCATACAAATACTATTCTCATTCTCCGCGCAACTTGCAGCTCTTCTTATCTATAATCCTGAATTAACGAAGGATCTGCGAAGGTGCAAAGATCAAGAGACTCCGGATCTTGAGTTCTCATAGCAGTCAAAAATCGGTAACAACTCGTCCCAGCGAACAGTCTGAAACAGAGCAATCGTAACGAGGCTCTTACATTATTCCGATACCGATCCGGAGTCAATAAGGAGTCCACTCCACCTTCGCCTCAAACTTCGGTAAACGGGGGATCTATAGAAATTTACGTTCGCATAAATTCTCGGACAGTCGATAGGTACTATCGGCGAGCGGTTACCTTTTTGTTTCCCGAGTGGAAACTAAGGAGTGTTGCGGAGAGCTCGATCTCGAAAGGTTCAGGGAAAAATTACGACTCGTTAATTTTATACTTTCTCCGTTCTCTGGTCGTTCGCTAATTGCTCGGAACGCGTACCCGTAAACGATACACCCGGAAACACACAGCGATTCCCTCTCCGCTCTCGAACCGTACGAAAATTTCAGTTATCTCGTAACCGCGGCGAATAATAAAAATCATCGTACCCTTGAAATATTTTATTATCGGCTCCCAGGACCGTCGACTGTTAAAAACACCTCGACAAATTAACGATACCATTACCGGACGGAATTTACGCATCTCCGACAGGAGATCACGCAACCGTGTCTTCGTTTGCAACTGAACCGTGGAAGAAAGAAAGAATCGAGGAGCCGCCTTGGACAGGGCGTTGTTAGCAAAATTGAATGCTTATCAGTAATCACAGCCCCTGGCGACCACGAGCCGGAGATTGCTACGAAAAATTCAGCCTCGATTACGCTAAGCCGTGTTCCCACGTGTGCATACCGCGAGAGGAATACGTACGAAGTTGTTCGATGCAGAAGAACTTTGTCACGGTCCGTCTAGATCTTCGCCCCTTAAATTAATCCTTGTTGCAGCGTTACAAGAACACAACAAAATCCAAGAAGGTCTACATAATATTCAGTTCAATAATGATTATTTTTATTTTCGCACAAGAATTTCATGAATTTATAGCGTGCACTATGCTATAAAAATGATACAAAATTGCATTTTTCTAACAAGATTCTCGACAAGTTCGATACGATCAAATTAAACCTCGATTCTTTGCCCTAATTTATTCGCGACCAGCAGAAACAAGAGTATCCTCTTCAGCCCAATCCAGTAAACTACAAATCTCCCTTTAAACCCCGATAAAATCGTCAGCGTTTCGTGACCAAGCACACTCCAATATAAAATGTATACGTCACCAATTAATTTCATTCGGCAGAAGAGAGACTCGGTGCAGTTTAATTTGCATAAAGACCCCGGAGCCTCAGTGATCGGTGACCGTTTGATCGTCATGATTCGATCGTTTGGATTCGGATGGTCGTTCGATTGCACTACTCTGTTTAATTATTGCACGCGTGCGAACGCAAGTTTATGCGGCGCAACTCGCAATATCGACCAACGCGATGGAGGAGAAAAGTAAGTTCTTCGAACGGAGGATCGTGCTCGGGTAAACGTGTCGCGGCGAGAGGATGTTCGCGAAAACGAAAACGAAAATCGACCGGTCGACATTCGAATGATAATCGCGGCCGGATTCCTTATCTCACACACCCCGACGCTTTCCAATTACCGATTCCGCGGGTGGGAACCAGGCGAAATAAAAACGTGAACTGTAAATGAAAAATGGAAGCGATGCAACCCTGTCTCCACCCCCGGGAAAAATTAGACCGCTGCGAGAGCGATTCAATTTTCTCCGCCATTGCTCCGCCACCCCTTCGATGCGCGATCCTGTTATTAAAAATTTTAACACGCGATCCTCGCGTTCCAACGTCTTTCGTAATCCCCGTTCGCGCGTGAAAGCATTCCGAACAGACTCGGGAAGGAGGAAATATTTTTTAAAGTCAATTCGATGCACTTTATTGCACTACGAATATATTTAAATTTTATTCTACGAAGAAAGAATAGCAAAAAACTCGTTGTTCACGAATTAAAAATTTTAATTCTTCAATATTTGTCGTGGACATCGAATTTAGCAAATAATTTGGCACAGTTTCCATTTACGGAGACACTTGTCGAACACCTTGAAGTGAGGGGGTGCGCAGCGTTTGCGCGGGAAATTCGAATCGCGCATAAATCTTCACCGTCGTCGAACGTATTTACGTCGCGGTGGCGTTGCGTCATATTACAGCGAGATCCCGGTTCGTCAGGGAATAATAACGCGTAAGCATGACGTAATTCAGCTTTACGCGAACGGTGGCGTTACTTTATGATCTCCGCAACATTCGTCGCCGAAGAATGCGAGTTTCCAGGCAGGGAACACCGCGTTCGTTGACCACGACATCGTGTCTTTAGTCCTCGAATCGCGTCTCAATAAACCGGGGATAAAAATATCCAACTGTGTCTTCGTACCGCCTCGCGACGCACTAAGAGAAGTTCTCCGAGCTCATGCGCCGTCGCATGACGTGTCCAAATGAAATTCTACCATTCGGTGCAGTCGGTGGCCCTTAGAGTACTCCGCGATGGATTTCGCATGAGAACATGTAGTCTACTCGCTGATAAAATTGGGTCAAATGCAAACCTGCTTCGATATTTTTCCTGGTTGTGTTCGAGAATTTTTTCATATTACCTAGAACACAAATCAGTTGAAATTAATTCGATTGACGCTGTTTACGATGACGCGAACGATTAGCACGAATGATTAAAACGTTACGAGTAAATGTAGTCGAGAGAGATAATTCATGGTACATTGATCAAGGAAGGATTACACGCGTGATTACCAACGAGTCAACAAATCACCGGTAATGTCTCTGTAATGACGTTCACATGAATATTTTTTGTACCGCTGATACTGCGAACAGTGATTTACAGGACTGAGAATATTAAATGCAACGCTTATGAATCCATGCGTTTGAAAAATCCTCTACATTCAACTTTTCAAAAAGCATCCCTTGACTCGATTCCAAAAACTCGCTAACCTAGATAGCTGACCGTAAGAATGGCCATCGGAATTTTTGGACCTTTGAATCCACTGCTGATTACATTTCCTCGAAATGCTTCGGCGAATAAATTCAGCATTGTAACCGGAACAGTGTAATTTAGACTACCTAGAAATATTACGAAGAAAGAAAGTCGTAGCGTTCGAAGCCATCAGCGGCCACCTCACATTTGCAACCCGTAATAAACAGCCGCAGAACCGATCAGAACGCGGTACAGACATCCAAACCTCGCAAGGGTCTTCGAAAAATTTCCCGAGTCCACGACCAGCATCCCCGGAATCCTCCTTACAGCTCCATCAAGAATCATCCCCAATTCCTGGAGCTCTCCGGCCGCGTCGGGATCGGAAACGAAGGAGGATCGCGCGCGAACTCGAGGAGGAACCGATCGGCCTAATCTCCGGCAGCCGATAAAAGCGAAAGCTTGGTGGAATGTTCCGAGGAGGAGGGGTGAAATTCCTCTAGTGAACCGGAGCATCCTGGCGGAGGGACAGCGTGGAAAAGAATCGCGCGGGGGTGACGAAAAAAACTGAAAAAAGCGAGAGAACGAGCGAGTTGAAACGAAAGAGAGAAGGGTGCTGGGGAAAGGGGCTGCGAAGGGACGAAGGGCGAGCCAACGGGCAAACCAAGGGGTGAATCAAGCGGGGTGAACAAACGGGTGGTCAGAGGCTGAAGCGAGGGGTGAGGCTGGGAGGAGGCTGTGGGACGAGGGGTAGAACAGTTCGGAAAAGGATATAAAAGGAAATATATGGTAATGTGGCAGGGGTGGCTCTCCAGCCGGGGGAGATAGGGGTTGGGATCGCTCGCTGGGGGTTGGGCGTGGTGGCTAGCGCACCCTCCGCCCTGGCACCCTTCCTCTTCGGGTTTCTACTGCTCTCCTCCCGTCCCCTCCTCCTCCCCACCTCTGCTCGACGATCACGAGAGGACGTCTCGCTCCCTCTTTCGTCTCTTTCTCGGCCGAGTCGCTTATACTCGGCTCCGGCGAGTGCGGAGCTGTGCCAGCACGCCGGTCGATACTTTGGGGCCGCGTGGCCGACCGGCGTCGCGACGCTGGAATCCCGCGCGCGCTCTCTCTCGTCATGGCCGCCCTTAGTACCCACGCACCCGCGTCTCGCTGCCCGCAACTCGCTAAGCCCTTCGAACAGACCAAACACCAACCACGGATCCGCCAGATCACCTGTAGGTGAGTCACACTATCTTTAAAGAGTACAGATCGCGTTGTCGCGTTTTTCGTTGGCCGAGATTCGTGTACCGCCGCTCACCTGACAGCTTTTGGCACCGTCGCGTGCCACTGATCCGATCGCTCGAACACTATGACACCTTTTTTCTGATCCGCGAGACCGACCACCTTGGCGCCAGCGTCGCGACCAAATGCTCTTTCGGTTTTGGGACACGTCGGTCATCGGGTCGCGTTTCTTGGCTAGTGGTTTTTTTTGGGAATGTTCGGGGTAATATTATCTGTTGGTTTTTTGAGTTTTTTGGTTTTCTGGAGCAGTTGGCTTTAACGCGATTGGCGACGGTATTAATTGCCCATTAACTATGGTTCGAATTTTATTCAGGAATTTCGCAATAGCTTTTATCACACTGCTCCACTCCCCGAGGTCACCGCAGAACAATTTTCACGCGAAGGTAGCATAAATAAATTCATACGCGGTTCCCGCGAACAATTAGCGCTAAATGTGCCTTGAACAAACTCAATTACCGGTAATTAAAATCCGTCCGATTAACAAACTCCACTTGCCAGCTGCACCCTTCGTTCACTGCTCGTTGCGTTCAATTTTACATTTTCGTCGGTGGGCGTGTAGAACACGCCGCCAACAACCGCGCATGTTTCAGAATCACAGTCCGTGCCGGAACGATTTGTCTCGTACGAAGCGATAAATATTAATGCAAACAGTCCCGTGTTTAAACAGCGAGACGGGGCGATCATGTTTCTCGGATGGCAAATAGGAGATAATGGGACTGTATTCTTGCGCTCGCTTAATTATCTCGTTAACTGACTGTAGCTAATATGTATCGTGCAGCGTTCGCACGCAGGAGGCTACGACACGACGATACCCGGTGTAGTTTTAGGTAATTGGTTAATCGGCGAATGGCCGAATAGCCGCGGCTTTCAGGTGCTACACGATTCAAACATGGCGGCTTGAACTCGCTCGTGTCTTCAAAAGGGGGATGAATTATTGATAGGAGTGTAGTTGAGGGATGGGAAATCTCAGATCAATTAACAGGGACATCCTTCCACCATTTTAAAGCAGTGGCTTGTGAAACAACTATCTAAAAAGATAATTTGGCTCTTTGGGAACGCTAGAAAATATTTACTCGATTCAAAACAGTAACTTTTACACTATCAATTTATAATAATTATTTAGCCCTTTGGGAAAGCTAGAAAATATAATTAAGTAATACAGCGAATTATGCAGCAAATTGTTTCGCCGTAATCAAGATCTCAAAGTTCCGCGATAGAGGGTCGAATTATTCATTGTTTCATAAGCAACAGAAGTTACATTGTCTTCGTGTTCGTCTACCTGGGGATGTTTCCAGAGGGCAGCAAATTAACATGGTTTTTAATCTGCCCGACCTTATTCAACACACCGAAAGAGATACGAAAGTTCCAAGCAGAAGGGGAAGAAAATGATGTTATGAATATGAATGAGAGTGCTCGCGTTCGCTTCGGAGCTAGTTTTAATACCGCGTCTGATATCAAGCCCTTCGATCGACCTCGTTCCTTTAAGCACCCTCCTACGTCGGAAATCTTTATCAAAATATTCTGAACAGTGTACCGGACGAATAACATCCCAGGGAACGTTTCCCGAGAATCCTCCGGAATTGTCCGACTGAACTTCTGCCTCGCAGTAAATTAACTCTCGAAAATAATTAAACGCCCTTGCAGCCAACAGCTCGGCAGAGAAAATGTTCCTGCGGGAAAACAATCGCTGTAAACGTTTAATATTATCTACCGGCTTTTCTGCGATTGCCACGCCAAGAAATTGTTCACTTGAAAACGCGGTAGTTTAAAAAAATAAATTAGAATATGCTTGCGTTTTGCAAAGTGAAGATATTTTACACTTTCGCAGCGAGTTCTTTCGCAATAACTCCCCGACTTTTCGTTATCGTCTTCAATTCATTTTCCGGGGGAAACACGTTTCTGAAATCCGTTCGGACAACATGGATATCGTCTCCGTGACCGAACTCGGGTCCGAGACTGGCATTTGGTTCCAGTCAATATCGCTATCTTCAATTTATCGATCTTGCTAGCAAGCTTAATAAGAAGATGTCTTTCCAATAAGACCGAAGTCAGCAGGTCTCTCTCTTCGTCTTTGAAGTGAAGCGGCAATCTCGAGTATCTTACAGAAGGCAGGAAGGCTTCTCCGATGAAATCAGACGGATTCTCGGAGTGTGTCTCGGGTCTGGACCGTGCTCGAAAAATCGGTGAAGAAGGGAATGATCGTGGACCGAAGGCAACGGATGATAAGTACCAGAAGGAGGAGTCAAGTTGTTTATTTGATGGTGCCGTAAAAGGCCTCTTTATGTTTATCTGCCATTTAAAACGGTCGCGTAAAACCCCGGCGACTGCACACACAAACTATCAACCGGCTGTAAATCATGCCGCGTTCGGGAGTCGCCTCGATTCGCGTTCCAGAACATCGTTTCCCGGGTTTTCTGCTCGCCGACGGCCCTGAACTTCCTCTCGCGAACATTTCTCTCCGCCTTCTTGGGAACCCTAACTTCGTCTTCGCCGAGCTATCGAGCGACGGAACTCTTGCACGTGGAATTCGGAACGTGCGGAACTCTCTTCTCGCGCAGAAAAATCTTTTCGAGGCAGTTCAATCCACGGAGAATCCGAGAAAATAATTTTATCGTTGTTGGAAATTGCGAAATTCAGGTAGAGAAAATTTATTCCGCGCCGCAGTCTGATGAGAAAATTGATTTTGTATTTTTAGCAGAGGGGAAACACGTGCTAATGAAAATCGAGTTGAAACCTTGACTGTAGATTACAAAATTGCTTTCGTGATTTTAAAGAGGGAGGATGTATAAAAGAAATTTCTCCGACCGCTGTTAAGCTCAAACTTTAAATCTGTAGGGACTAGAATGTATGGAAAAGTTGAGAGAATAATTTTGTAGTTGTTGGAAATTGCGAAATGGAGTTTAAAAATTGACATTAAACGTTAATTAATGCTCGGGAGATTGCTTTCTTGATTTAAAAAGAGTAAAATCCAGTGCCGAACTGAAACTCTGAAGGTTTAAACTTCTATGTTTAAAAATTCATGAAATGCTTGTTAGAAAATGCGAAAGCGTTGTTATAAAATTCTTTGCTGTTCCTAGAACAGTAAAAATCAAAGAAATATTTTATCTCCGAGCTGAAACGATGTGAAACCGTAAACGTCAGTGTTTGAAAACAGGAAATATTGTCCGAGCATTTTTAATGAATTTTTGGAACGATGATTTTTAGTGAATTTAATCAGATAATTCTACGCGCGCGTAGTAAACCGAGAAGGCAGGTTTTAATAAACGAGGGCTCGAAAGTCGTTTGTTTCTGGAGCCCGGCGACTTTTACAGCAAGTGTCCAATATGGCGGCCATTAGTGACTTTACGTGCCCCGATGTAATTGCATCATTCCGAGCCACCAAAGTAAATTTCATTTCTACTGTAAGTGTACTCCTGCACAGCTATTCTGAGTCATCGGCTAAAGGGCACAGCTTCTACAGAATCTTTTTTCCCCCATACATTGTAGAACGCGTATGTCTAAAGTGCGAGATTAAGATGCTAGAGTGTAGAAATTGAAAGATAATATTGAATTTATTCACGCTCAAGAGAATATTTCTGTCTCTCTCCGAGTATATTTGCATAAGAGCGGTCGGAGTTACTTTATCGAATGATTCCTATATCAGCATCAGTGTATCGAGCACAACGTAGCGCACAAAACTACAGTCATTTCTGCGGCGATTTGCAAAATTTTTTCTCGGTTAATGAGCAACGTGAGTACTTATTCGTGTTATTGGAAAATGTAGAAAGCAGAATACAGTATCGTTTGATCTCTTCTTGCAGAAATATCGTTGATCTTTATACATTTACAGCTTCTTTTTGGAACATCTTTGAAACCGGATAAAATACAAAATTGATACTACTATCGTGGCGAATAAAATTTTACATCCAGCACGAGAATGTTCCACTGCAAAAATCTAAATTGCATTGCAATCTCCATTTCACTGTTTCGTATGCACATATGCACAGGTTAATATTCTCCTCGTGTGACAGTACACAAGATACTGAGTTAATTTGATGTTCATAATGTGAAAAAAATATTGCATATCCAAATTAGAAAATTGAAGGTGGGCCTCCACCATCTCATTAAAAAAGAAGAATAGCAAAAGACAAATTATTCCAGAGTTGGGCATTTTCATCGATTAAAATTTTAATCGAGATTGATTCATTAATGTGTACGAATAAAAAAGGTAATCATTGAATAATCGACGATTGATTCAATCGGTTGATGAAGTTAATCGTCAATCGTTGATTAAAAAAAGAAATCATCGAAAAAAAACATAAAACCACGTAAACAGAGTTTGCAATAAACCCCAGTTGAGCAATAATTTAATCAACGATTGACGAATAAATTTCTACTTCAATCGTTAATTGCAATTAACGACTAAAGTAGAAATTTAACCGTAATTCCCAATTAACGATTAATAAGTATTTAATTAACTAGTAATCAACTAGTAATAAGTATTTAATCGTTAACCGCAATTAACGACTAAACTAGGAGATTAATTGTTAATTGCGATTAACGATTGAAGTAGAAATTTATTCGTCAATCGTTGATTAAATTTTTGCCCAACTCTGAATTATTCCATCTTCAGCTGCGTCAGTACCGTGCAACTCTTGTTTGAAACATTTCAGTAATTTGTTTAAGGCGCATAATTTTAGGTCGTCAGGTTGGAAGACTCGCCCTACAGACAAGCAGGAGCCATAAACGTATAATCGGCCACTAATGCCGCCCTTCGTGGAAGAAAAAGTATCAAAGCGTGCCCGAAACATTTATTCGGCTCGTAAATCCGCGCCGGCGATTAGCACTGTAGACAATGCAGCAAACGGTGTTAGTATCGTGCAAATAGTCATGGCAACCGTCGAGTTCCACCGGAAGTTTGCCTATCAGCCGCAGAAGTCCCCCGTAGTCTCGGCCTGTTTATCTTGCTAACAAGTAGATAGCCAGTTGGCCGGTCGCGCAGCAACTCATCGGGGCGTATAGTTCGACCGATGATTTACTATAAAACCGCCGATGATGCCAGTTAGGCCACTCGCCTAAGAGACTAGCAGACTCGTCGATTACCGGTTAACAAAGTCGTTAAAGTCCCTACGAGGCCTAGGAGCCGACTAAACCGAAGCTACGCGAATAAGTTGCAAGCGAAACGAGTCGAAGCGCGATAAACATCGGATATTGTGCGGCTGAGAGAGAAGACGGATGATTCTTTCGGTAAGCTTTTACGGTCCGGCACGTGTTCCAAAAATCCATCCTTGCCCGTTCTTACCCCGGTTTACGAGCCGTACGCGAACTAATTACTCCCGTCGTTATGCAGATGAAGCTGCGAGCCGAGTGTTCGCGTATCGGCCCATCGACGCGTCACGCATGCCAAGAAAACGCGCATGATCGCGGCCATGACGCCGACGAGCATTTTCACCTTGGTGGGTGACTGTAAGTGGTTCAAACGCTATGACGGTGCGCGTCCATCCGCATTTACCAATTTTGGAGGTGAATTCCACGATTCTTACCGCACACTTTTCAACTTGTTCACTGAGAAGGTAAACCGTTCGCCGAGGATCGCCTCTTTCGACTGACGAATTTTTCTCGCCTCTCCCATCCCCTAACTCGTTCCCTGTGTACATCAGGTAAAAAAGGCACTCCCCGGGAAACGCAATGGATTCAAAGAACATCCGTGACCTTGGTGGCACCGCTACCTCTTCTGCGCGATCCTGCGGAGGTTGGATGCTCGCTAACAAGGCTAAATTACGATTGTCCTCCGTGCTCATGCAAATTGGAACGAATAACTTTTGAGTATGATCTCGAAGACGAGAAAAGAAGCGACAGAGGAAGCGAGCACAGCGGGGATTTCGCGAGAGAGGAACAAATGAAGTTATTTTTCAGTCTCGCCGATGTCTTCAGTTCATACTTTTTTCCACGGGGAGGTCGAAAAATTTATTCTTCTTCTTTGCCTTGGACAATGTGTCCTTTATGTGTCGCGCCGGGCTCGCGGGCGAAGTATAATAATAATAAAGTAATTATAATACGCAAGAGCACGGTAGTGGCCAATACTAATAACCAGGGTTTATTATACCGGCGCATGAACAGGGTAAAATAAAGTTGAACGAGGGAAGGGGAGATTACCAGAAATAAAATAATCGATATACCGGCTCATTTCTTACCGGGAATTGTGTAAACACAGCATTTTATAGTACTCGATTACGGCTGATTATTTCTGCAAAAAGATGAGTCCGTTAGAAATGACTGTCCGCCGCTACGGAAATAAAAAGATACTGCAACGCAAGGGTGACACTGTGCCACTTTGTCAGCTGTTACTTCTTGCGGCCAGCTTGTTAAAATTTATTTCGGGGACCTCGAAAGCGTCTTCAAAAAAAACGTACTTCAACGAAGTTCTAAGCTCCGACCGAAAGGCCGCGCGTTTATTTTGGCTGGTCGGTAACACTCCGGGCGTTTATGCTTTCCGGGAAACGCGTATTGTGCCCACCGGACTTCAAGGTTCGCACCAGAATTAGTCTGAACGGATTCGACGTTTCCTAAGACTGTTCCAGCGGTAAATCAGCCCGCTCTTGGCAACAGTTGCATCAATTAACAGGCTTTCAGCGCGCTTCTACAACGGACCCTCCGCCCATTAACTACAATCCATAATATACGATACGTGATTTAAGTATCGGCCAGCGGATTACATTTCGCTCGCCTAAGTGCCGGCGACGGGAACGCAAAATGGCGCTCGCGTAAATCGCGGGCTAAATGCTGCAGCTCGTTCCCCGCGACCAAGAGCCGTTTTATAAATTATTCTCGTAGATCTTCAATACATCATTCTACCGACTTGTTCGCTGTTTGTATTTCACTTATCCATTTTTAAAAGAACGCATAAAAAAGTTCATCACATTGCTGACTATTTATTGCAAGAGTTAAACAAAACTTTGGTACAGTATAAGTTCACAAATATCAGACGCGACCGCCAGCTGTCCTTTTTAGAACCAGATAAAATTTCGGACGAAGCTCCGATCGTCGTTCCAGAAGATTAGGATCGAACACGACTCGCGCAAGCGTTTCCAGAAGGTCACGCAGCCAGTATTCTCAATCCTCCTCGGATCCTCTAAATTTTTTAACAACCCTGCCGCGGCCTCGAACGGGGTGCGCCGACAAAAAAGCCAGAAATAAAGGGAAGAAAAGGCGGAACCCAGCAGGCAAGATTCGTCGGACAAGGTCGCGGTCCGTGAGCGTCCATCGGGTTAAAAAGGGTTGTTTTGTGCGTTTTACGGGCTCGGAGCGGCGACAAGGTCGCTCGAGTAACCACCGTAGCGAACGGCAACCCTTGCTTCCGCAAACGAATCGTCGAAGCGGCCAGCCTGGTGACCTTCGGAGCCGAAGGGTTAACAGCCCGGGCATTCAGGAATATCCTTCGGATCCTTCGCTTTTTTCCCGGGTGCAGGTAGACGATCGCGGGGACGAAGCGAAAAAAAGGCTTCTTATTAGGCGTTTTAGAGGCGAGGGTGCAAGGCGACGTGGCCCCGAGTAACTAGCGGGCTGTTAGGCGAGACCTTGGGTCCTCGTAAAGGGGTAATCAGCCCTCCTCGGGCCGGACCTAGCCTGGCAAGTCTCTTTCCAGCTTGATTCGTCCTCTCGTCCTCGTCCGCGCGCGTCCGTCTGTCGGCGTCCCTGTCACAGGGTTTAGGCCGCTATGTGAGCCGTCACACCGCGCTTCTGTCACTCTGCCGTCGAGGTTTGTCTACGAAACACGCAACGTCATCGGCCGCCAGCGAATTCGCCGGCCGACGGATCTATTTCGCACGCCGCGCTACGCATTTCTCGATTTCGCCACGTGGATCGTTGATCGTGTCCAGGTACTATATCGTTTGTTGTTAATTATGTGGAAACTATCTGACCTACCACTCGGCGTTACGTTTGCATCCTGTCATCGATACTTTCGTGATATTGCTGTGAAAGTGCTGTGAAGGCTCGAGGCCACGTGGCTTGTGAGTGACGGTGCCACGTGTTTGTGAAACCTGTGCTGTCGCACAACGTTCCGGAGCAGGAAAATTGAAAGGATGTCGATTGAGGGAGGTTTCCTGGTGGATTGATAAGGTAGAGCGAGCAATTTATTTACTAAAAGCCCCTGAAAATTTAGAATGTTGAAGTGATACTTTGTTTTTTATATTCTTTGACTCTGGTTCTCAAAATGTCACATGCTTTTCAACGAGGAATATAAATTCATACCCAACTCTTTCCGAGGCTAAACCGTGTCTTTCAAAGATGGCCGCCGCCTCGCCACCACGTGAACAACAGTTGCGCACTATGCCAATGTCTTGTACCTGGTACAATCAGGATATCCTGATTATGTAAACACTATAGCGGCGTTCCAATTGGTGGAAATGTCCTGTTGATCTTCGTACGTTCTTCAAGGTGAAAATTCGACCTTTGATCAGTACAAATTTATAATATATAAACACTTAATAAGAAATTACATAACTTAATCCACCAAAGCATTGTTTCAACGCGTTTACGTCGCCCGACTTTGCGAATTTCTGGAATGGCATTATTTCTCGCGGGACAAAGCACTGATCCTCCCCCCGGTCGGAACAGAGAACGAAATACGATGGAGAAAGACGGGGAAATTAAAGCAGCCGGGGCATGAAGAAGCCGCGGGAGCCAGCTGTGGGTCGCAATTATTTCTAGTCCCACGTCCGACACACGCGTGACACCGTTGCCTTTCGGAGCATCCAGAGACTGAGGGGTCACGCTACACGAGGTCGCAGCTCTCCTCTCTCGCTGCTATCTAGTTTATTCGTTCTTCGGCTTGGCTGTGTCTGTGCGAACAGACTTCTCCGCCGTTGCTTGTGCAACACGCTAGCCGCCTGTCTCTCGTCCCTGCTCTTCTGTCATTCCGCTACTGAAGTTTGTCTTCAGAACATGGCCGCTACCGCTCTTGTTTTCGGGCCTCTCGATCATCCCGCGAGGATTCGAGTGTTGTGACCTGTTCTGCATCTTCTCTGACACCATCGTCGTCGTCGTCGTCCTCGTGGATCTGCTGTGCTTGGTTCTGGTAAGTGGTTTTTACCCTTCGAGTTCGATCACGGTCTTGGGAAGTTGTGAGAGCAGGTTTTCAAAATAATAGGTAGCGAATCCACGCATTGCGGCTATATTTCCTTCGAATGTTACAGTAATTTCCGAATCATTTATGATACAGATTAAATTTGAAAATAATTCTAACAATTCCGATCAGTTGATTTCAAGTCTCTGTTAGAATTTTGAGGTTCCTGTTCGCGTCAATGGCAGCAGCCATCTTGTTTCCCCAGGAAATTATCTTGAAGTCTCGCTAAATGATCCTCGATTGGCTTTGTAATTGACCAATTATTCGCACAGCTATCGACTATACAGTCCGATAAATATTAATTTTCCTAAGGTCTCTAACACCGAGACTGGGCGCCGACGGATAGTTGTTTCCTCTCGGGAAACAGAGAACGGTTCGGAAACGATAATTTTATGGAGACTTTATCTGAAAGTGCGTCATTCTGTAACGAAATGTTCTATTAAAAGTCTCTAATGTCTCTAGGTAATTATAGATACGGAAAACCTCAATTACTATTCATAAATACCACTTAGTTAATTCTGAGCTAATCGCCGAATTCATTTGCAATTTGTATCTCTTGCTGTACGCGGTATCGATATTCCACAGACCCGTACACTTCAGAAGCCTATCTGAAAGCGATCATTCTTCGAAGTTGTTACAATTCCAATCTTTCATAAACTGCGTTTCGCACAATTACGTGTGGATTTGCATATCAGATAGCGTATCGGATGGCATTGTAGAATCGATGGCAATTGGCGAACCTGTAATGAAAATAAGGGATCAACAAGTTGCTCGAGGGTTTTGAGATCGACATAGTGAACACATTGGTGGAGCAAAAGGAGGCGGCCCGGCGGCGGCGCAGCGTCAATTAAAAATTAAGAAATCCTGCGGGCAACGTCGTCGTCCGTGGGATTCGCACGAGAATCCGTCGACTCTCGGTTCAACTCTAAAATCCAGTTTTTACAGTGTTGCATTCCGTCGGGGGCCGGCGAGCCTTTTTGCGTCACCGATCGCCGTGCGCCGCGCCGGCCGATACATGTTCTGGCCGCGAGAGAAATGGGCATTGCCCTTTTCTGGACGAGCCGCCATTATTCGACGATCCGGAGGGACCGAGAAATCACCGTCGAGTACATATTTTACGGTTTAATACAATGTACGCGCGGCAGTTAAGTTAACGTTAATTTATAGTCGGGCGGCCGACGGGAAACGAAGAGGGCTACGAGGAAAAAAGAAAGAGAGCCCTCGAAGCAAGAGCGAGAGAGAGAAGGAGAGAGAAAAAACCGCGAAGAACGCGAAAGAAAAAGGAAAACAAACCCGACGATATTAAACGAAAGTGATGGACCGATGCCGCGCGGCGTATTACCGATAACCATTACACCGGCTAATTACCCGGCGAATCGTTATTTTCCAAAGGGAAAGTTTGATGGCCGTCGGAGGGGGGACGCTCGTAAAATCAGCTCCGACGGTTTAGCGGCGGCCTGAGCTATTGCAAAATTAATTAAGAGCGTCGCGATGCTCGAGAGCTCGATGGGAATCGGCCAGATAATGGCGATAACGGGCAATAAGGTGACGCAAGCTTTATCGTTCGCTTTCGTAACGCCAAACGATGAACGGGATGAACATAGAATGAGAGACAGAGAGAGAACCGAGAGGAACGTGTGTCTCTTCCGATACCTACTCGGCGTCAACACGTAGTCGATAAAACGTACCGGGAAGTTTCACGTCTCCGACTGCCAGGATAGCCGGCTCTAGACGTGGATTTTTACTGCGAGAAACGTCGAGGATGTCGCGCTCGATGGAAACAGGAATTCGGCGAGATCGACGGACCGACGTCGACGAGAAAACGAACCGTCGATACCAACCACCGGAAAACCGATACCTCTTTTTCTTTCCCGCTTTCGTACTCTGGCCGTCATCCGAGCTGTTTTATACAAAATAAAAATTGTCTGCGTTGACTGTAGGGAACACAAACGACAATGCACTTCTTCATCAATGCTTTTCTCAATCGTTTTTTCGTGGAAAGATCTTTATAACGTCTTTAGAAGATTCTGTAAAAAACTCTCTGTAACCCTTCAACTCCACCACAAAGTGTTACGGCATTATTCAAAATATTTTTTACGTTATTTAATTTGTATTTCATCAATTATTACGTTAAAGTAATGGAAAATGGGAGTATCTAACGCCGCAAGAAAAATTTGATAAAAGGAAGGAAGCATGGTGTCCCGGAGTCACTTGTTGGACGCCATAGTGGAGTCTGCGTCGTCCTAAGGCCTGGCTTCTGCGTTCATGGTCGCACACACGGTTAGGCGAGCAACATGCAGCCATTTTACCATGGCCTCGCACGCACAGCTCCGCTCCATCGGCCGCGCAATCTCCAGCCTCGTAGCTTTCCTGGGTAACGGTTAGCCCGAGAGAGGCGGCCATTCCACCATTCTACAGTCGAATCCAATTCGAGGGGAACGATCCGAACCGGTGGCGACCCAGTCCCACTGAAACCGATCTTCCCTGAACCCTCAGACTTACAGACTTTTATTTTTTCTGCTCGAGGGCGAACCAAACTGATTCCGAACTGTCGCAAATCAGTCCGAGCTACGAAATTCCTTTGTTGCGTCTGCTCCTGACCCTCCTTTTCTATTTAAATGTTGGCCCCAGCCGACTGTAATTCTCGTCTTCGTTTCTCTGATATATTGTCAACAATATCTTGTGGAACTTGATAATGTGATGTAGTCGATGGATCAATTTATTCGATATTTTTTCGTGATTTCCATTGTACATAGAATAATTGCAGTTCAAAAGATCAGCGTGAAGAAGTTACAGCAGTTAATGAATTGTTGCCGCAATATTAATTTTTATCGGAGGCTCCGTGTGCAGCGGAATAATGGAACAAATGCGGGAAAACAGTACGAGAAGACGCGTTCATAATGTGCCGAGTTTAATGGCTCCATTTGCAAGAAGAGTTAATGCGGCTTTTATGCACTCTAGGAGGAGCGAACTAAAATGAAAGCTGTAATAGAGTTTAATGCAACTTTTATCATCCGCTTTGGCGCTGTACAATCAGTAATGGCGAGCGTAAGCTTCCATTTGATTTGCGTTTTTATACATTTGCGCGTCGGGCGAGCGTTCGATAAGAGTCGGGAGAAAGAGAGAACGAGAGAGTCTCTTTCGCATTTTAATTAACTGAGCGTCGGTGTGTTTACAAAGAATGCCCACTCGCATATTTATAGATTCCGAACGATACCGAAACGATCTCGGTAACTGTTCACGCGAGAGTTTTCATTTTGAGTCATTGGCGTGGGCGGCGCATGAAACCTTGAATTATTCTGTTGGGTATATTTAAAGATTCTATCGTTAGTACGTAATCGAGCGCTGTCGAATTTGACATCGTTTATTTTCAAATGATCGCGCTGAACATTGACGGTGTACATTGTACATTCTACGCGAAACATTGAACATTTCACCGAATCTATTATCAGTCTTTCAAAAGCCTCTGCATTAAAAATCACACGTTACTGTCGATTGTACTCGGAAAATTACAGAAAAATTTTCACAACCACAGACAAATCACAATCGAGAGAACAAATAGAAAAAATCAGGCGGTAATATACATAGAAACGACACAGATGAACGCAATAGAATCCTCGCAAGAGGCTTTCTCCCTTAATTCCGCCACCGGCCATCATTCTAGCCTATCTCGATCTTGATCGACCCATCTCTATCCCATTCCTGGAGGAGGACATCAGCCTCCCATCAAAATCTGTTTGCCATGGCAGTCCCTCCAGCTCTCTGGTGTTCAGAAAACAAGAAAACGCCGCTGGCCAACAAACGTGGCCATGGAGGGTCGCTCGGAAAAATCGCAATCGAAGGACTTTCGCGAGCAAACACAGCAAAAGGACTGCTTAATCCTGCTGGACCGGAGGTCAGAGGATTTTTTTTGCCGGAAGTCGGAGAATAAAATAGATGAAAGGATAGACGGTCGACGGCGACCCAGAGCCTCGTCGGCCATTGTACTTAACGGCTTCCTTCAGAAAAAGGGCGTCGTTTGTGTCCGCGGTGATTTTTCTAGCAGCGATCCCCAAAAAACTGCTTTGACCCTGGACAATTCAGGTTGCGTAAAAATGATGCGAATGTTCGAGTCTTGCAATTTTAGATGGCCCTATTACAGAATAATCATACCAATCCAAATATAAATGTTGTTTAACCCCTTGCCGTAGAATGTACTTTACAGTTACAGTTATTAAAACGTCTTTGTGCACAAAAATGTTGCAGAAGGGAAAAGAATGGGAAATTAATGCTTAAATATTGATCGCAAACGAATCAAATTTTATTTCATCTAAAATAAAACGCGTAACATCCACGTTTGTTAGACTTTGTTAAAAACCTTCATCACGAGTCTGGCTCGGCAAAATACGGCAAGGGGTTAACCGAAGTACAAATTTCATGCACCTCGTTCCTTTATAAAGCTGCAGACATAAATGTCTCAACGGCTGCACACCCACAAAAAATTTAATTAAATATTTTTCCATAAAAATAATATTTTTATTTTGTACAGAGAGAGTTACCGAAAAGAATTGCTTCGATCCCGAATCGTATATTAACCGATTAACATCACACTCTGTACAAAACCAATGACCAAGAATTATGGTGCACCTTCGGCAACAATGTGCACGGAAAGCGTCCACCATAAGATCCCACAACCCGATCGCAACTCCTCGACAAAAGTGCCTTTGGCACCAACAAAGTAGCCTCGAAAAAGTGTCCCTAAAGTCCTCCAACAGATCCAAGCGATAAACTGTGCAGATCCGACGTATCAATTACAAGAGAGTCTACCTTCCAGCTGCACCTCCAAGAGAATCTGCTGTGTTGTGACACGATCAAATATGAGCGTTTTAATTAGCATAAAAAGATCCTAGTAGCGCAGATCGCAGATAGACAGGCCGCACTATTTTAGTAAATTATCTCTCAACCTTGTCGTCGACGGGCTATGCACTTCACTCAGTTCATTCGCTTCATTCGCTTCGTCCATTTTACTCATTTCGCCTAATTACGGTCGCGTTACGATAACGGCGCGAAGGCAGAATATAAAGCAACGCTGACAGTGTCACTCTTTTACCGTGTCCGGTCGCAGTTGATAGTCGCGTTTCGCGAGTTTCCCAGGCGCTGGTCGTGAACAAAGCGCGAAGTGTATCGTCCAGACTAGAGATTAGGGATCTAGGGGTTAATTTACTTTCTCCTTTCGTCCCGGATGGCAAGACTCGATCTTCGAGTAGATAGCGTCAAGATAAATCGGACGGGAAGCTCGCGCGGTCGAAAGAGCGGAAAATACAGGGGCGGGAGTTTGCGATTTTTCCGCGGAACGAGTCGCAGGCCGAGTAACAATAAAGAGAAACGGGCCGGTGGCGTGCTCCAGCTCGGTTTATTAAATGTAAACTGCACACGGAATTCAGCGTTTGCTTAACTGGCAAACTGTTATGAACTAATAAAGTGTCGGACACACGCGACGAGCGGGCCCGGCGCCCCAAACGCTGTTACAACACGATTTGTATTAATCCAGCCACTGAAAAACTATCAATAAGCTTTTTAATGCCTCTGGTGCACTTAGAAGAAGCTTCAGAATTTTTTGTGGAACATCCTGTAGAAACATAAAACAGTAAACGATATAAAAATTCGAGGATGTTGTAATATTGCTTGTAACAAAGTCATTAACGCTAAACCTATCGAGCACCAGAAGCGATTAACATGTTCTAGTTTGCAAAAATGACGAAGCTCTATTTATTTAGATTTTCTGCAATGTTGACAACAATATCTGCTGGGATACAGAATTTTATCGAATCAATTCCCACGTAAGCAACTTCATAATTTCAATAATTACGAAATTGAAAATATAAAACCGGTCATTTGACCGGCAGTGTTAAGAGGGATGAAATCAATTTTTATTTTATTTCTGCTTCCCACGGTCAATGCGAAACATTTTTAGTTTACATAAAGATCCGCAGTCTACATATGTATAAATAGTGTGTAGCGTGTTCCCTTAGCGAAGGTAACTTAGACAAAAATTGCATCGAATAAAGTCGAACATTTAATTCTAACCGAAGCCATTCGATACCGAAAAAACGACCAGTGCGCCAAAATTGTGTAAAATGACTGCATCAAACGAAGTCGATGATCTCGCTGCAGCCTCGATCGAAGAATTAACTTCGCGAAAACAGCCGCAACTGGTCGCGACTTCAGCCGAGAGGATAAAAAGCGTGACGATCGAGGTCGCAAATTTATAAACTCTCGAGTCCTCAGGATCATTATGGAGAGTACAACTTTCGCAACAATGTGCTATATTAGTCGGAACGGTCCACTGAAGAGTCGTGTCGATAAATAAACTCGGACTCACGGTGTTACATCGAAAGCAGGACCGTAGTGGTCTCGATCACTCGTAAAAATGGTTCTCCTCCGGAACGAAGCGGTCGAACGGGACCATTTTCGATGGTTTCAGACGGTTCTCTCGTTGATGTTTGACGTTTCGAGTTCGGCTCGGAAAGTCGGGCCCATCGTTTTCGCGTGTAATGGAATCGGCGATCTTGATCACACTTTCCGCGGCTGTAAAAGCGTTGCGAACCGCGCCGCGGCACGCTGCCTTTAAGTATCCATCTTTCGAATAGCCTGTAATTTAATGGCCGATCGTGCCGCGCCGCCGGCCCCTTAAATGGTTATAACTCGATGTGTAAACCGTTGTAACTCGTGGCCGGATACTTTGAATACCCGGCCGCCCCTTCCGACGAGGAAAGGGAGTGGAATCTCGAGTTGCTCTCGAAGTTGCATTTTCAAACGCTTTGAATTATTTCCAGGTATTCTGTGAGCCCTTCATACATTTTTAAAATTCTTAATAGTTTATTATTGCATTAGGCACTGACAGCCAGCCACATTCGAGCCGTTCACACGTCAAAACGATGAAGTACGATAAGTACGTTAAGAATTTTCCACATTCTACTGCTATCGATGGCAATCGATTGACGCCTCACTTTTAACATTTGAAATAAATTTCCGGAATAATCCGGCTCGTTCTCGCCGAGTGACAACAATTTAGAGATTGATTTCTGACGTTGTTTTTACGGGATTCGTGTTTTGTAACGGCAACGGAGAAAGGTAACGTTGGAATTTAACACGATGTGACTTTTACTGCGAACCGATACGGTGCAACTCGTTATATAAAGCTTGTCAGCGTTCGAATGAGTGATGCCGAGGGAATGGCTTTGTCGGAAAGGACTCGCGTCAGCTGGTTTTCACATCCTTAACGATTAGATAACGGTTCACGTAACTGAAATAACTGCAGTCTACTTGCCATCAAATGGCTTTAAAATAAAGTGGTTCAATCATTAATGAAGTCTTATTAAGGGTCAATAATCGGTATTCCGAGGTGAGTACTCTATTAAAAAATGTGTAGACGACCAGGGAAGAAACTTTCCGGTGCACCTCGTTCGAGTGGACGACATTCGCGAGGCCAGGAGGCTTTCGCTGAGCAGAATCGGCGACGTGTCGCAATTGCGGCAATTGGCGATGGTCGAGGAGATGAAAATAATCTTCGGGCATCCGGGCCACGCGAGTGGGCAGCGCGATTGGGCGCGGTTTGCTCAATCAGCACCGCCGTAAATCTGTCCCCCTCTCGAAACAGAAAAAGAAAGGGAAGCAGCGTGCGCGTATGCGTGCATCAATAAATAAGAGTTTAGATCGTCGCGACGCGTTCACCGTTCGAATTTCGGGGACGAGCCCCGCCGAATAAATAACGCGGTCGCGACCGGCGACGTTAACCGGCTCGTTAATTACGATTGATTAGCGACAATGAATACGGTCGCATGCGAATTCTCGTCTCGTGAAAACGGAAACGCAGTTATTGACCGATCGTCGACAATGAGCCAGGTCGACTAGGAAAGTCGAATGGCCTACCTGGATGGCTGACTCCATTCCCGAGGCCTAATTAGAATCGTTATGGGGCTAATAAATGGATCGTAACGAGTGATCATTTGCTCGTTTGTTAGGCTGCTTCGATAGAGGGCCAGGGAAGCTCATTGTCCTGGACATTCGACGACTTCACTTTGTCTGCCACTTGCTTCCACCGTTTGCGACGATTCAACGCGTCACAGGTAACAACGGAATACTGTGCTTTCGTTGAGTACAACATGATAATGTACCTTGATTATTTCGGGCGCGAGGTAGCGACAGAAAAGGTGCAATAAACACCCTGGATATTGTGATACTCTTCGTCGGTGAATAATAGGGACACTTGTTGGGCTTCGGCCTAGGTTCAGACCTGATTATTAGGGTACCTCGTTTAAACCTCTGTTGGGTCCCATCGATCTCTTTCTGTGCCTGCACTTCTTGTCTTGAGTTGGCTCTGTATTCTTATTGTAACTTAAAGATTTTATGTAGATGTATATAAATTGTTCTGTTTCATTTTTTCTCATTCGAATTAGAGGAGCGTGACCTGAAGCCAAAATTGATTTAATCTATTATATTAAGTTGTTCTATTACATGGAATATTTAATTTCGTTCACCCCTTACTCTTGGCTAGGTCGCCTTCTACAAAAGATTGCTAATAAAGAATTCACCTTTCCATCAACATGTTCTCTGCCAAGCTATTTTCTGGGGTGCCATTTTCACGTCCTGTGTGCCAAAAAACGGTGCCCGTTCTACAGTTTATCTTCAGTCCTCGCACTTCTGCAGACTATAATAAGTGCGCCGCTGATTTTATGCATTCGGGACGAGAATTATTAGGAGAAACAAAAAGAAGTAACAATATAGTCATTTTATCAAGAAAGAAAATAAATAACGTAAGTGTATTAGTTTAGTCGAGGAGCATTATTGTTTTATAAAATACTATACATCAGGATGTAACAGTTTGTTATTATTAGAAACCGATCGGCGTCGTTCATTAGCCGCAGTTGCCATAACCGGAGCCACATTCCCACGTGTCAGTGCACGTAGCAGGAGCGGATTGAGCGGTATTGTAAACGCGAATGGCAATTCGCCGGATGATTTACCGTGTCCCCGATGTCGCGAGCACTCGATTCCGCGAATCGAGAGCCGCCTAAGCAGGGTAGGCTAGCGCAGTTTGCAGCGGAAACTCGTAAAACCGTGTTCGGCGTCGGTCTCTATCGGTTAACCGCATTCCCATTCGAGAAACGTGTGAGTCAGCCGAGCGCCACGACGCCTGCCACCGTAAATAACGCGAGAACAATTAGCACACGCGACAAGGGGGCGTCTGGTTTACTATGTCCCCGTGTTGAACAGTGTCGAGGAGTGGCTGCGCCCCCTTGGATCGTGGCTGGAATATCCGATTCCCGTAATAAGAAGGATGAAACCCTGCTTTGAGCTGCTCCCTTCGCCAACTTTCTTACCCATCTTTGTCCGGTTCAATTTGCAACCCCCTCCACCATCCCTCTTTCTCGCAATCATCGATTTCTGCGCCTTATTGCCACTGGAACTTCGTTTACCAGATTGTCGGACACCTACCATTGGCTCGATGTATCCGAAAAAGTATTTAACGGAACGAGAATCAGACATAAATCGTAAAGTAACCAACAATTCTTGAAACTAAGTACTCCCGAAGCTTTCCATTAAGTAAGATTTTCGAAACGTTTTACGCAGTCAACAAGTTACTAACTCCACGGCCAGCAACCATAAAATTTCTCCGCGACGTTTCTCAAGAAAGACAGATCAGGAATCTCCGGAATACGAATATTTTATCCAGCAAGAATTGACAAGCTCCTCGGACACCTCTTCAGGAACGGCGCACCGGGCAAAGGTTAAAAGTGTTAAAAGTTGCAGCCTCCTGATTCCATCAGCTATCAGTCCGCAGATCTCTGGTCGTCGTCGTCAAGAATTCTTGTCAATAATTTGGCCAATGTTTCATTCGGCACGCTCTCTAGTTTACAACCGACTCTCTCTTTTCTTTTTAGTGGTCGATAAAATTAATTTGCTGGCCGTTAAGTCAATTAGGCGTCGTAAAGGTACCAGAAGACGTGAAAGTTCGCGGCGAGAGAAGGTCCGAGACGGCGATCAACCAGGGACACCTTTCTGGTGGTTTAAATAGACCGATGCCTGACGGTTCCGATTCGATTTATCGAGACTCCGTGGGAAATTATTGGATCCTATGGCCTCGTTGCCGCGAATGAACCGTTATGACATCATTCCGGAGACTTTTAAGTGACGTAATATCGCGGCGCCGCCACCGGGAGAGGACAATAAAATTTCCATGCGAATCATTTTTCCCAGTGCATGGTCGTATCGGCGTTTTATCCGTTGCGGATCGAAACGACGCAATTGATCGTTTTATCGCCCCGACCGGTAGATCCGTGTCACCTGGATGGGAACAATTGATTTAGTTGACTCAACGGTACTTCCATTTTATTCCGTATCCACTTTGAATATTACTTTTACGACGCGTCTGGGTTCTCCGTTTGTTTTTATTCCGCTAATCGAACTTCAGAGAGACTGCAGACTGCTCGTGCTGGGAATGCTGCATCCTACTTAGCTAGCCATTCTCTATGTTAGAGTTGGACTCGTCTTTAGTTATCATTTTACAAGCCTTCATCCCCTTCCATCAATTTTTCACGCCCTTCAAACACTTTTACCACCTGTAACCACCCTCCTTCCTCCATGGATCATTTTTGTACCATTCTCAGCCTTCCCCTTTGAAAGCTTGATCTTATCATTCATATTATCAGTCGCGTGCTGCTAAAGACCTATCACCGGAAATCATCCTTCATCTTTCAATCTGTCAAGATCCGCAGTTATTGAACATCAATTTCATCCGATTATCTTCCACTACTCTCATTCTTCCTTTCCAGCTTGTTTGTCTACTACTTCAAGATTCAATCTTTGATCTTCCTTCAGTTACCCTCTTTTAACCTTGAAGATTACTTTCATCCACCTTTTTCCAACACCTTCGTCCGCCAATATCTAACAACCTCGGCCATCTGGCCACAGACCTCGCAGTCATCCTAATCACCTCCACATCTAGCCCCAAAGGGAGTCTCTCCCACACACTCCACCCCAATCCAGCCTGTTTCGCCAATTCCAACCATCCTCGCCCCTGTCAACCATTTTCACTCTCCGCAAATCCCCAACGGCTTCGACACTCCCGTTCCTCTCGATCATTCGAAGCACCCTTGATCATCGTCAGTCCCCTCGAACGAAAATCCCCCGACCACCGTCAGCCTTCCGATGACCAATGGCCGATTTCTCTGCTCGTTAACGGGAACCGTAGCCGTTCGAGTGGCCATCGAACGATCGCCGAAACAGCTCCGATCGGTCTCGAACGCCGCTTGCAGTCCTCTAAACGGCTCTTTCCCGCCCGGGTTGATCCTGAATCAAGCGATTACCTTGTAATTCCCCAATCACATTTCTTACACCTGTCCATCCTAACGCGGCAAATAATCCGCAACGACTTTAACAATCCCGTCGTGGCGGACGCGACGTTGAAAAAAAGAAATAACAAAAAAAAAAGAAACGAAAAACAAGAAAGAAGGAGAGAACAAAGTGGTCGGCTAACAAAACCATCGAACCACCAGTGTCCGGACCTAACAAAACCATCGAATGGACGGTGCTCGCTGTATAAGGAACGACGAGGAGGTACTCGAAGACGTGTGCGTGAGGGGGCGAAGGATAAAACCCGAAGCGAAGGATCCTTCGAAGTATAAGGACACTCCGAAGGAGTATTAACGGGAATATACGCACGCCGGTTTCCAATCTTTATCAAAGGATACTGCGAGAGCCTACCATGATCCTTGACCAATGCAAACACCGGGCCCCACGACATCAGCTTCTCTCTTATTCTTCTTCTTCTTCTTCTTCTTCTCCCTTTTTTTCTCTTTTCCACGCTGTTCGGGAACCGGCCCCGGCAGAATAGTTCCCATTTATGTTCCATGTTATTATTATCGTGGCGCAGTTACCGTAAGTGAGTTTATTGACTTAAAATTGAGCGTGCGTGTAATGTACTCGTACGTTAGCCCCGATAGCGTGCGCAACGTTCCTTCAACCCTCGGCCAGCGGAACTTGAAGAACCGTCCTCGAGATTACAAACGCCCCGAAGGGGGACCCAGCGGCCGCGTTACGGCCGTGTTGCGGATTAATAACCGAGATATCATTAGCGGTTTTACGAACCACTAAGGATTTTTGATGATCCGCTTGATAGCGCGCACCGTTGCTCACTGATCCCACTTCGACGATAGCGGATGCTTGCGAAAGGGTTCAGTGGACGTGTTTCAGAGGTTTTCGGGTGGATAATTGGGCCGGAGGTGGTAGAGGAAATTGTTTCTCGGAGAACTTGCTTACGATAAGATGCGTCTGATAGAAACATCACGAATATCATTTCGTGTCTGATGGTTCGTGTTTCGGATGGTTGTGCGGGGTTAGCGGTTATTCCGTCTTCTTGTTCAACCAGCAAAAATAATATAAATATTATTGATTG
This sequence comes from Lasioglossum calceatum, assembly GCA_963966675.1. Taxonomy (NCBI): domain Eukaryota; kingdom Metazoa; phylum Arthropoda; class Insecta; order Hymenoptera; family Halictidae; genus Lasioglossum; species Lasioglossum calceatum. The sequence continues at coordinate 15,215,885 of OZ016543.1, read as the reverse complement.
TTAATGATGAAAAACGTAAAGTTAAAAGTTTATAGAATTTTCCTCGATGAGGAATCCGAGCTAGAACATTCTCGATCTAGTAGAAACCCGATGCAATCCGCGTTAGAGCATCGATCGCGTTTTAAAAACGCAAGGGAAGAGCGCCCCCGTTTGCAGCTCACTAAAACAGCCGGTGCGCGCCGTTAAGTGACGTCATTTAATGAACCGCGTATTAATGCAGTATTTATAACAGTTTCCAGCTCGTAAAATCCCCGGGTCGATTCCATAAATACGCAAACCAGTTCCGACGTCTCACCGCATTCGAGATACCTCATCGGGTTCGATACACGTGTGAGTTAAAATAACACAGTTGTTGCCGGTGTTAGAAGACGCTCAAAAATATTATTCTTCCTGATTTCTAAAAATATGCTAGACTACAGAAGTTTCCAGTCGAGCAATTACGCAGTTGACAATCTTGGCGAACGGCGATAGCCGCTCTGTCGCGATTTCGGTGGACGCAGTAATTGAAAGTAGCAGCGGCGTTGAACGGACTACGAAATCGTAGGGAAATATGATTAAAACTTCGAACCAGCTTATTTCTTATTCAAATTGACACCCCCCTCTCTCCGATCCAACCCCGGTGGCGTTGCGTTTCGTTATCGCACTCTACTCGCAGTGCGTCGTCGTCTAACTCGAATTTGACTGGCAGTTCTCAACGAGAGGGAAGGAGCGTCGTTTTCGTTCCAGCCAGTTTCTATTCCACCTTCTTCAGCGCCCACTTTCCTCAACCGTTCCCTCCCCTCCGGCTTGTTGGATCCCTTCTTCCGTTTAATTTTGCATCTGGCCCTTCGCGAGCTCCTCATCTTTCTTTCCACCCCCTTTAGAATGCACCCCACCGCCAAAAATCTCGGAGCCGAGATATTTCCCATGGAAATGGGAAATGTTCCACGTTGAACGGGGAACGGCGAGATAGCCGTCTGTATCGGACCTAATTGCCTTCAACTTGTTTACTTTGTTTATGGAAGGAACGAATTTTTATTAGGTTCCAGCAGCTTGAAGAAGATCATTTCTATTTTGCACAAAGATCTACTAATTGTCAATACAATTGTCGCTCCTCTACGCTGAAGGCTGACGTTAGAAAGCAAGCTCGGTGATAGAACGACCTAGTATTCGGGAGTGATCATGTGCCAACTTCCGAGGTTCGAACTATGGGATGGAGACTGGGGAATCAATCGTGCCATGGAGACTGTTCTTGGGTGTCGGTTCCCGGGAGCAGATATCCGGGCTCTTTGGAGCGTCGTTGGCTCTCGCCATTACCGCAGTTACTCGCAGCGAGGGAGCATTAGCAGAAAGAGGAGGTTGGAAAAAGGAATAGAGGACGAGGCGGCGCAGAATCGCGGAGTTGTTAGCCTGGCCAGGACGCCGCATACCAGGCAGAAGCAGAAGCAGCAGAAGTAGCAGTGAGGAGTACCATCGCGCGCTGGCTACGCTCGAGTTTCTTAATGTAATTTTCCTTTTTTGCCTCCATTCGCTTTACGATCGAAACTTTCGCCCCCTTCCGCCAGTTGCCCGGCGGTGTTTCCTTCTCTTTCCAGCTACCGAGTCGCTTCTTTGTCCGCGTGTTCCTCTTCGTCTCGTCCTCCCACCTCTTCGAGGTCCACCTTCGTGAACCCCTTACCCCTCAATGTCTCTCTCCCTCTCTCTCTCTCTCTCTCTTCTCCTCATTTCGTGCGCTCGAACGGCCGTTCGAGCACGAGTTTGCAAACTTTCCTGATTCTACGCGCGGTGCCCCGTCGATCCCAGAACCCCCTGCAACCCCCTCAGGCCTCGCCGTAATTATGCGTCCGACTCGCAGACTCGATTAAACGATATTTCGAACGGGGAGTGGGAAGGAATGCCTTTATCGAGGCGTTTTCTCGGCTTTTTAGTGAACCGTCCGGTCGTTCCCTCGCGTTTCGAGTCGGTGCTCGTTTACACGTTTTCATTCCGACTCTGGGAAGGTCAGAGATCGATCCTGTAGCGTTCCTTGTAGAGCATAGATCCGAGAGATCTAGGGGAACCTTCCCGTTCGAGCTACGATGAGCGATCAGAGCGATCGCGAGAACGAAACGTAAAAACATGTTCCATTGTTGTGTTATCGCAACCGAGTAGATGACACAACCATACTGTATTACTTCAAGAAAAAAATTATGAAACAATTTTTCAGACAATGTTCACGTCCAGAAAATTTTGCATAAAGATCCACAGTCTAAAATGATTATAGACCCCTCCGAGAACCAGAAAGTTGTATTTCACGAGCCCGCAACGAAGCATGCCTGCCGGGAAGTTCTCACCTGGCGTACGGTTAGCGTGCGCATTCTCGCTCGCCATTTTCAATCGAGCCGGGGGAAAGCGTCGAAAAGAAAAATTCGACGCGATTTTCGTTATCTGCAGCGGCTCCGGTGACGCCATTGTCGATAGCAGCACACGTTCTCGGCGGAAACTATTCCGCGCCGGCGTTCCTTTATCGAAAATCAACTATTTTCCCGGGGCAAAGAGAGAGAGAGAGAGGGAGAAAAAGAGAGCAAGATAAAGGAAGAAAGAACAGTGTTTGTCGCGAGTGGAGAAAGAGGAGGAGTATAATAGTGGGAGGCGTGAGAGGTTGAGCCGCTCCGCGCCGCGCCGCGCCGGGGCGATCTGAAATCGAAATCGGCGAGAACGCTTGGAGCGTGTGTGTCCGCTCTCTGCTATCCGCTGTTGGCGTTATCCGTTGGCCGGGGCTTATCGGACGTTCGATTAAAGAAAGGGAAAAGCCGTGGCCTCACCTCGCGCGGCCACTTTAGTATCCAGCAGGGCGGAATTTACGTATCGGGGCGAGCGAAGGAGCCGCGAGCGCGAACGGAGACAACCGGTGGACCGAGAGGAATAGGAGAACGCGAGAGAACTCAAGCAAGAGAGGGAGAGAGAGAGAGAGAGAGAGAGAGAGAGAGAGAGAGAGAGAGAGGGATGGGGTGAGATGGTCTGCATATAAAGTGGACACGAAATGAAGCGGGTTACGTTGCCTCGGTAGGTAAGGGAGCATGTGTCGGTGCCTCTCCAGCGGAGTTTGCCTCGCCTTTTTACTCGTTGTACATTTCGTTTACATAGGATCCACGTGCAAGCGGCCGTGCAAACGCGAATATACGCTGCGGAACGCGTATACGTGTGCCCACGCGTATACTGGGTGACCCAGTAACTCTCTTCAGCACCCACAGTAACGCCGAAAAATATTCTAATACCGAATTAACGGTCTTTACAAAATTATATTGAGTCCTCTGGTTTCGGAATCCATCGTACATTTTTCCCGAAAAAATTTTTGTCACTGGGTGACTAAATTTGGCCTCCTAGAAAAGTTAGTCCCCCAGATAGGATTAAATAATTTCTAAATTTGCTAAAATCAGTTCCCTGTTGTACTCATTTCTTAATTACTTCTATGCCCAAGAAGGTCACGGGAAGGTCATGACTAGACTGCGGATTTTATGCATTTATAACAAAAATGAGTAGGTGTAATTTAAAATAGGAAAAATATTAGAAAAATAGAAACGTACTATTATATTATTGTCAACCTACTAAACATGATAGGAAAGTAAATAAATTTCTATTTCACTCCAGTTTGTTGTAATTCAGGTAAGAAATTTTTATTTTGAATAAAGATCCGCAGTCTAGTCATGACAATATAGATCAAGGGTCGACAAACTTCTTTTGAAAAGGGCCAGAACGTAAAATTTTTAGGCTAGGGGGCCGGGTAGCAAGCTCTTGGATATTTACATGGGTAGCTAATTCTAGTCTTAGAGCAACGAAAAAAACCAGGTTCAACATTTCTTTATTAGGAAGTGATATTTTTACATAATGTTTTTTACTTCACGTAATTTGATTTATTTTCTCGTGTTCATTAACCTCGCGGGCCTGATTAAAAACAGGCAGCGGGCCGGATTTGGCCCGCGGACCGTAGTTTGCCGACCCCTGATATAGATCATTGCACTCGCCCTAAACTGAACTCCAAAATGTCAATAATAAAAACGCACGGTACCGCGAAGAATATGACCTTCAAAGAAAAATGATTCACGTCATAGTACATGTCCTTTCGAACCAAACAAATCGCTCCACAGATACTTCCTGCTATCCTTAATAATAATGGAGATAGTTTTACTAGGACACCCAGTATAGAGTACAATACATGCATCGAAAGGGGGCGAGGAGCGAAGAGCCTCGCTAGGTGGGCAGGATGACGGTGAACGGGGGTTATGGGGGCCATAGAGGGCGTCGGAGCAAAGGAGGGGAATCCCACGGCGGAGAAAGGGAGAAGGTCGAGGCTTGGTTAAAAGCGCGCAGGGTGCTCGCAATGGCCGACGATTTTCAACTTTTGCTATCGCCTAGCCGAGAATGGAAAATGGAGAATCCTTATGCGGGGTAGGGGGCGGTGGATAGGGTGGGGTACGTGTGTGTACAAGACACTGTGTACAGGGGGTGGGGGGCAACCGGGTTGTACGTGTGGATCCGCGCTCCGGGGCTGAACTCATTTACTTTGAAAGTTTCTCGAGAGCCTCCCTGGTCCGCTCTTTCCGCCCGCGTTTACTGTTTTCTCTATCTACTTTTCATCCCGAGCCGGCCCGTTACCGGCGAACGAGATCCCGCGCACCAACGGGATCGACCGTGAACGCGTTCCCGGCCCGATCATCGATGGGGATTTCATGGATTTTGGGAATTAAAGGGACAACCCGGAGACCGACCCCGGAAATCGTCCCGCTGCGAGATCCACGCGACTGGATCGCTTTGAATTCGTTTATTAACACTAGAATTAGTTATAGAAAACCACGAAACTAATATAAGTAGACTGCGGATCTTTATGCAAAATAAAAAATGTTCGCATTGATTGCAAGACACAGGAGCCAAATAAAAATTTCATTGTTCTTTTGATTATCTTGTTAAGGTGAAACCAATACACTGATGGCCTTAAATCTTCTTAACACATTACCGACCGGTGATTATTGCATCATTTTGAATTATCTATGGTACGTGGCTAAACACTTTTTAATGGAAGCTTCGATAGCAACAGCAATTTTCATTGTGAACTAACAAATCACCCTCAATAACGTCATCTAATAGTTTCATTTGAGATTGCAATGTAGAAGAAAATTTCTATGCTTTCTTTTGGTACAGCAGAATTATTGAAAATCCTATTAATAGGCTTCCGGTAGGTAATAACACAAAAAACGAAATTCCAGCTGAATTTTCAATCTAGCAGAAACGCGAAACCCGACAAGACACTTGAAAGTACCCCGCAAATCCTAATTCACGCAGATCGCGCACGGTTGCCTGAACACAATGCGCCAGTAAATCCACCGAACCCCGCTATCCTTCTGAACCGCCATTAGCCGCTACGGAAAGGAATTTTTCCTCGACCCTAATCTCGGTGAATTAATTTATGAAAACCGATATTAGCATAAAGATCCGCAGGCCACGTTCGAACAGCCTGAAATATATTCTGAAATCCAACCTTGACGAGAGAAAAGTGGAGGAACCGAAACGGAGCCGGGTCATTCATGAATTAGAATTAGAAAATTGTTAAAGATAGTCGGCGAACGAAGGACAGTGGGAAAGGGGAGAAGAATTTCGTAAACGAGAAGTAGGTAGTAGCTGGCAATAAATCACAGGACTGAGGATTAACGCGTATTCGTTGGGTGTTGGTTGCGCCGCGGTGCGTCGAATTCCGGTCAGTAAAAGTCATCGTAAAAATATAATCGCGCTAATGATAAGCAAATGGAATACACGACGCGGGAACGTCGAAAGCGGAGAGGCTAACGATCGTCAAAAGTCAGGAAGCCCGCTCGTAAATCGGTCTATGACGTTTATAGACGGACACCTCTCGCACAAGGAAATTCTTCCTAGGCTAGGGGAGGCCGAGGGATCACGGGCGATCGTTAAATTGACGTACGACCGTGCAAGTACAAGATCCATGATTTACCCCTGACGGCCTGTAATTGTCGCGAGAATTTACTACCGCACCCCCGCAACCCCTCGGTCGTCTAATCGGCCGCCGATTAAAATTTACTGGCCGAGCGCCAGGCGCCTCAAATTTACCACTTGCCGCGGGACAATTGAACGACCTTAGTCGGACAACATCCAGCAGGCAATTTTTAAACATTTGATAAATTGATAAAATGAGAGACTGTGGTTAAAAAAGAAGCAAGATGAGGATAACGGTTCTCGCTCTATCAGACTCCACATTTTCCCAACACTTCGCGCAATCATCTCTCTCCGGAAACGTCCGGCAAGTTTCCGCGAGTTATTTACTGGACGGGCCGATAGTTTTTCTCCAGTTTGCCGAGCAAGTTCGTCGTTTCCGAGCCACTGAAATTTCGGCGTCGCGTCGTTTTTCAGCCTGGAATTTCCGGGCGAGACGTTCATATAAAATGAACTTTCCCGTCGTAGGTCGTGCTTTTATGCGGAATTAAAGTCGCGCCGGATCGACGCGACAGGGGTGGAGGGCTCGTCCGGTGGTGGAAAATTCATTTCGGAAAAAGAGGACGGAGTTGAACCGAGCCGAGCAGAGCCGAGCCGAGCTGAGGCTCGAGCCGGTTAGAAGTTAAGAACGTTCCGTCGCAGCTGCGAACAAAAGTTTCCCGTACTGCCTCTGCTGTTTCGCCGGCTGTGCGACCGCGCGACACGTGCTTTTCTCTCTTTTTTCCTTTTCCACGGGGCTCCCCTTACGGAGGGCGCGACCGTCACACCATGGACGGTCTTCGATGCTTGCGTACGTACTCCATACGTGACCTTATTCCCTTTCCTGTAGTTACGACGCTCTTAATTAACCGACTCTCTTCTCCCTTCTGTTCCAGTTCTTTGATAGTTCGTTTGTATAACATTTGGCTGTAAGGTGGGACTAGATCAGAGCTGCTACAAAAATGTAGACACTTTTTACACGATTCATTTTTGCAAGATATTTTGACACGTTTTATTTACTATGTATGTACTTCGCTCAATAGTGCACTTCGTTAAGCGAATAAGATAGCTGCTATATAATTAAGGAAGATAACTTTTTATGGGGCTTTCAAGTTTCTACAATCTGCAACAGTCTATCTCAAAGACTGTGTCCACGTCGAAAATAATTATCGGAGAGCGCTTTTTACGAGAACATAACGAGAGGTTACCTACTAAATAGCAGCAGCGGTAGAAATAATTATAGTATTTGCACTTTAACTAGCTATTAATAGGCTTCATAGTGGCTGCGTTATGTCAGGAAGGAGCTAAATCATTCTCCGTATGTCACTCTCGACAGCCTATTCATTAGGAGATCCTGCATTATATTCCTTTGATTTTTGATAAATTATTAACCCGTCTTCGGACGTCCGAGAAATGTCGGATCCGAAGGAGGATGGAGGATCGCCCGACCGCCATGTTCGAAGGCGATCGATGGATCCACAGGTCCGCGAGCGCGCGATTAAACTTTTAAATACGCAAGGGCGGTTTAACGAGCGGAGCGAGCCGATTCAATTTCGAAACGCGTAAAATCCGCTTCGTGGAACCTCCTCCGGTGACTTTCTTTCGAATGTCACGAGCGTACGCAGCAGCCTACAATCCTTGTCGCAGCCCGCCGATATCGAAACCCATTCACGTATGGTTTCTCTCACGGGATCCCGGGTTTTCCATCAGTCCCACGCGAGCCCCGATGCAAATCGTCGCGTCGCCGGGAACGGCGCGAGAAAGATGATACAAACTGCCCCGTAAAAATTCCTGTCGCACTCGCGAGATAATGGAGGGTTGTATCCACACCGGTGAATCGATCTCCCACCGGAGAGGATTGAATTCGTAAAAATTCGGAAAACTTCTCGCCCCCCGCGACATCGTGGCGAATCCGAAGCAGTCGTCGCCGAAACAGAAAACGAGAGAAAGAGAGAACGGAAGGGACGTGACGTTTCGCTCGAGAACTCGATTGCCATGGAGCGGACGGACCGTCATCGATCTTCGAGAGGACACGGATCGATCAAACGTGCTACCAATGGCCGTGGAAGGTCTACACGCGATACGAATTCGTGAACGAGCCTGCTGACGAGATTTCTGCGACCCTACGTGGCCGGCAATTAGCAAACCAAATGATCCAAGTTCGTCCGCAACTTTCGTAGAACTTTGTTCGGGGACCCGCAGATCCTACTGGGTCTCGTGCGACCCGGACATCGATTACGAGAATTTGTTTAGTACAACTTCCCCATACAATGAGATTAAATTTCACCGGAGTTTGTTTGTTCTGTCAATGATTTTGGCACGTCCCCAGCTCGGTGAAAATATTATTGAATTTAACTGTATCGTATAATTTACAGCCATCTCCTCGTGTTCCTGTTTGATGTGGGAACATACACATCCACGATCCACTATCACAGTTTATCGATGTCTCTGAAACCTGATGCTCGGTGAAATATTACTACGTCAGTAAAAATGAATAGTGTTTGACAGAAGACAAGCCTCTCACTTCAAAAATCACGTTTATTCGAATTTTAAATTCGAAACAAAGTGCTCGAGAAAAAAATTGACGCATGGTATGCAAAAGGTTGGCCACGCCTGCTGTAGAACTTAATATTAGGTTGTAAAGAAAGAAATGCCGGATCTAAACCTATGTTTATAAAGTGTCATAACTCACATAAAAAACAATTTTATTAAAATTGTTTTAATAAAAGCAATAATATATGAAAATTAATTTTATAGAAAATTTAATATTGTTTAATAGTAACATTAAATTATCATGAAAATTGATTTTAATATTATTGAGGGGAATATGTAGCATTAAAATTAATTTTACAGAGAATTTAATATCATCTAAAAATATAAAGCTGTGCATACTTCGTTGATATTCCGAGCCGCTTGAGTGGCACTTCGGCCTAGTTTGAACTCATAGAAAAAAATAATGTGAAAATCGCGTTTTGACATCCTGGAATAAAAGCCAAATAATTTAATAAAACTTTTAATGAAATTAAATATCAAAAGCATAATTAGATGTAACTCATTAAATTAAGGTAAATATTTATTGGTACGAAATCGCAATTAAAACAAAGGATCAAAAATCCTGCATTTCTTTCTTCACAACTGAATAGGAAGAGAGTTTTGTACATTTGACTATTTACGAAGCGCAGAGTCCAATTATAGAGCGCGCTCCTAGGAGAACGAGACACGTTCGCGCACCTATTTTGGGTCCGGGAACTACATACGTATACTTTGTCCGAGCATTAAAGCGGAGGAACAGCTTGATGGGACGAGAAACTGGCCAAAATAAAATCAGATTGACTCGAACGAGGCGTGCACATACACACACATCCCCATCGACGGGGGTGGAATCATCGGACGTTCCGGCGCGGAGAACTGCGGATCTCTTTGCCATCAGATTGCCATGAACTAATTTAGCCGCTATCCAATCTCGCTGCTCGTGCATTCCGCGCCGTTTTTAGATTTAACCTACCCAAATATGCAAATTGCCGCGGAGAGCCGTAGACCGAAAGACAGAAAGAGAGGAGAGAGATGAGAAAGAGAGAGAGAGAGAGAGAGAGAGAGAGAGAGAGAAAGAGAGCTGCTCCGAGGAATCCTCGTGGAGAATGGGCGATTCGGTTGGCTGGTGGTGGTAGGGGAGCATAATCCTCGCCCATGGTAGATTGTGGGCGGCCGAAATGAAAGAGCAAAAAGGACCTGGAGGGACCGGGTAGAATCGTCGAAGAGAGTGAGTGAGAAAGAGACACGAGAGGATCCGGTCTCTCGCCTGAATGCATGGCACACGTGCGTAACGGTGTTCCCATCGGCGCTGATCAATATCGACCAAGGAAAGTCCGGGAAAATGAGAAATATCGCGGACGTTCGCCGATCAAAGGAAAATCGCGACGTCCGGCATTGCGGTCCAGCGAAGCTGCTGAAATCGCCGATTAGTTGCGTACTCCAATTTTGAAAGCATTATCTGCCCAATTTCTCAAGGTAATTTTCCTTTCTCAAGGTAATTTTCCATTCTCAAGGAAATTTTTGTTTAAAATTAAAATAAGGTCTAGCTGGAGATCGCTGATTTTGTAGTTTGAAATGGTCCGCGAATGAAATGGGGTTGTAAGTTTGAACAGTGCATTCTGGTCAAACAGCGATATTGCTGAAACGCGTCCCCCCGGAACGTGTGCATTTACGTACGAAGATTTACTGATACTGATAATGGCGAACATCGTACGCCTCGGTAGACCCTTTTACTAAAATCTCGAGTGAATGTATACATTCGCCGCAGTTTACGTATTTATTGTAAATAATGCAAGTGGTGGGAAATGCGGTTGCGTCGTTCGCTGCTGAGGGGGATTCTTTTTATCGCGATTCCTGCACGGAAACACGCGTAGAACCGGCGTAGAAACAAGTGTTTATTTGCTTTCGATAACGGCTAGTTAGCCGCGGAAGTTGGACTTAAGCCACCACCCCACTTGAGGAACTTCTACTTTCACTATTCACCTACTTTATTCATTTGTACGCACCTGTTCGTGCACTTTTAATAATTCCGAATATTGTCACTTTCTATGACCTTCAAATTAAGCCCTTTACGCTCTTAATGGCTTTCAAGGGATTACGAAATGACATCAAAGTTTACGAATTTTTTTGTACGAAACTATGAATGTGACAATTATTTTATTATTATTATATATATATGGTTAGGGCGTACATTAAAGAATATATTGTGTAATTTCATTAAAAAATATTACAAAATGGCCGAGTTAGTAACAGTTTGTGATGCCCAGGATTATCAGAATAATCGTCTAATAGTCCCGGTATTTCAATGTTGCTAACCGTATCGCGATAAGTGGATTATCTCCAGAGCCTGAGATAGTATACTGGGCAATTAAGTTTACCTTCCCGCTGCACCGGAGGTCCTTCATGGCTCCGCAATCATTAACAGCTAGATACGAAGCAATCAGTAATTATGCAAGCGATACCGCGGGCGAAAGTAGTTCCTGCAGGTCTCGTGAATCCCGGGCGCAAATGTCGCGCGAAATGTGGAACGAGAACACACGCGAAACACACGCGATAAAAGCTCTGCTTTTAAGTCCTGCTTTCGAGCGTTCCCGCTGGAATCGTCGTATTTAGGCGGCTGATGAACTTTCGACCCACAAACGTCACGGAGCCATGTTGATTCGCGCCTAAGTTATGGCTCGTCAACAGTGTTGAAGGAAATCTCACCTCTTAATCGTCATTCTCGTCGAAATGTTGTCCTGCTTCTGGAGGTCCCGTTGCAAAGTTTCCCATAATCATTTAACAAATAAAATGAGATCGATGTGTTTTAATTGAAGCAGGATCAAACGAAGTCGCTAAACAAAATCATTATAAAATATATTTTGAAATTAAGCTGACAGTTCAGATTTTACAAATAAAGTAGCCTGAATAAAACAACAACAACTGTAGAATGAAACTAGCGATGAAAGGGTATTTTTTCTCGCTGGGAATTCATTTGAAGCCACGGCGGGCAGGAGCACGGCGTCCAATAGAGCCAGCAAGCAAAGCGTAATTCCCTTTCTCGAATCAAGCTGGCAGAACCGTCTATTCAGCCGATTAACCCGAACAAAGAGGAGATCGCCGCTCGAGCGAGCAAAAGACGCTCGTCCGCGGAACAAACTGCGCGCGTCCATGAAGATAACGCCGGTTCCGGAATTCTCTCTTTTAGAACCGGAGCGAGAAACACGGCGGAACAAAATTTGACGAAGCAGACGAAGAAAAAGCTCGCTCTTCGAGGAAAAAAAAAAGAATGAGAAAAAAGACAGGAAGGGAAGAAAGAAGAAGTCGGGTGGAAAAAATACGCGTTACGGTACCTAATAATCGCGTATCGGCTGCGGGCATGATGGCGGAACAAGGCGGGGCTCTCCGCGAATATTTCTGTCCGCGTAGGTAACTTAAGCGAGTGGCCAACGGAGAACGGGAGAGAAAAAGAGAGAGAGAGAGGGACTTGCCGGAGTGGAGGAGAGAGTGAGAGAGATTGGTTGAGAGGTGGAGAAGGTGAGAAAGGCTGAGAAAGGCTGAGGAAGTGGGACAAAGAGGAGGAATGAGGGTCCCGGAGCTGGGAAAGAGCAAAAAGGGAAGAAGGTTCCGAGTGGCTGTAATCGGTGCCCGATTCAACCAGAAAGGGACTCCGACGTCCCAGTTCCACTCGTTCCACTCGTTCTATTCGTCCTCTTCTTCCTCTCCTTCCTGCTTCAACACTTAACTACCCAGTAGTGTGTCCGATGAACACGTTCTCAAATTGATTTACGCGCGGAACCAGAAATGCCCATTCTTTCGGCTACGTCTAATCCATCTCCTCCATCCGCATCATTAATCCTCCAGAAAAATTTATGTCACGAAAAATGACAACGCACTAGCTAGATTCTACAAGAAAGGACTATTTAACGTACATCATTATGATAGAAAAACGTACAGAGACGTCAGCAATTAAAAATCGGAGCTTGCCACGGGATCCTCTTTATCCCAGCTCGCGAGATAGCATCTTTCGCTTTCATTTCTACGGGGTCTGGTTTCTTTGATTTTATTTCTGCGCGGTCTTGTCCCTCGTGCTCTTATTTCCACGGGGTCCTGTCCCGCGTTGTCACGCTTCTAGGCCGAGCTGCGAATTTAGTAAGCGACCCGTTCGCAAACTCGATACCTTACGCTCGAGCCGCGATCGTTCAGATCCGTGAACGGAGCAGCGAACTCTCCTTTCTCGATCGATAAGCTTGTAAATGATTTTTCTAGCCTTCGAACGAAGGCATGAACGCCGATCGCTATCTGACGCTCTCCGAGACCGGCCGCCATCTTTGTTTTGGACGCTCGGACAAGTTCGCAGAGGTTATCGGCATTGTACGTTTGAGGATGATTATTTTTCGAAGAATTCATGGCTAAGATTAATGCAATTGAAACAATACGTTGCATTTGTACAGGAGTTGGATATTGTCGCCGTTTTTGTCTAGTGGAGCCAGTATGAAAAATTAAAGTAGTATGAAAATTATGAGAAAAATTGATTTTATAAATGCGCGTACAGAAACAATACGAGAAAGCAACATATCCACAAAATTGAAGTTTTATATGATAGGAGCTGTGTAGTATGTGTCTCGAATGCGAACACGGCCTAAGGTGCGTCCGCTACCTCATTCGAAAAGAAAATAAATACGTGTTTCTATACGGGCTGTTCGCGTTGAAGGCGAGATAGCATGCAGAGACTGTTACTCGGAGCAGAACGGCACACGTCCATTATCTATTTCTCAAAGTACAGAAGATGCGCGTGATTACCGCAGAGGTTTTACTGTACACGCACGACGAAGCGTGCAGTGTTCACATCTTGTTAATAAAGGGAAACGAGGATGCTTATTGGCACGTTTTAGTATAAACACGACGACGAGATGTACAATGTTGTAGCGTTTATAAACCTTCCTGCACAATTCCTCGGTCATTTACATAGAACATTCGCTTCTTTGAATTGGTTATTCGTCATGCACCGACCTAATCGGAACCGTTTCACTGTATCCTACTGCGAAAATTAATTCTTAGCTCGTGTCGGAAATTGCAGTATCCTGCCTGCCGACTTTATAAGATTCTGGAGCTCGTTATTTTCTAGATCCCTCGATCTTCTAGCAACATTTTAGTTGAAGTCAGCAGGATCCAACGATCCAATGGTAAAAACATTAGGCTACTTAAGCTCAATCCGAAGCATTGGCGGATCAGTGGAACTTTCCAAATTCTTCCGAATTCAAAATTGTTGTTCCTCGTCACGGAAAAACGTCGATTCCCACGAAGGGTCCTCGGGTGGCATCCGAGACGACTAAGGTACGAATCGGATCGTCAAATAAAGTGAGATTCCGCCGGACCAATTAATGGAGTTGCAATCTCGCCGTGGAGGAACCACGAGTGGCCGGTCGATCGCGTTCGTAATCTCGGTCGCGGAGGACCCGCCGGTTGTTCGAGATAAAACTTTGATAGAACGTAGGGAGGAAGAAAATCCAGCGATCAGGAACCCGGAGGAAGGTCCTGTTGCTATGATAAACTCTGCAAAATATTAGAAGCCGCTGTGGAACCGGTATCGGTCGGTGTTAATACTTATTTTTACCGCGTTACTTAATTACCGGCATCCTGGACACCGGGCGACAAGGAAAGGAACAAGTTGGAGGAAAAAACACAAGCTAACAAATAGAACAAGACCATCGTCTTCAAGCTATGATTTTCTAAGTGCTGATAAAATTTTTATAAAATCTCCTTATGATCATTCGATTTTATATAGTTAGAAAATTTGTTTAAATGTTGTAGATTTTTATTATAAAATATATTTATTCCCTCTTTACCTTCGTCTTCGTTTTGTTTTTTTAGATAAATGCAGAACATTTTTATTCTGCACGGTGAGATCGTCGGTTCAGTAATAAAGGAAACGACTTGACTTCTTAATCTCACGCTATGTAATCGTCTCGCATTATGCGATATTGCCGGTCTTTCGGAGGCCGCGGATTACGGGGATAAAACTGTGCTGGAATGGCAGCTCTAAGGGTAGCCTTAAGGTACGGTTACACTGCGATAAGTGGCGGTGGGGCAGGTCCGATGACTCCTGTTGTCGCTGCGGTCTGTTGTTCGCTTAGCGAGCGAGGGTCCCCCGCGATAAGATAGACATTAATCGTCATTCGACTAATGGAAAATGAAGTTTACGCGCTCTGGCGAGAAAAATGGGGTCGCTCGGCTCATGGGGTGTGTAATGGAACAGTCATCCTGCTCGGAAACCCCATTTTTTTCACAGTACTTGTCCGAAAACATAGGCGTACCCTGTCACTTCCATCTAGTCTAGTTCAGCTTCGTCATTCAATAATTTTTCATTTACCATGCCTTAATTTTGTAACATAGAAACTCTAGTCTTGCGTCTTCTAGCTTTGTAATTCCACAGTTTTAATTTCGTGTCTCTCCTCTCTTTTCTCTCGGCGATTAAATTATGTCTATACGCTAATTTAGGGGTTTCCCTGCTGGTCAAACAACTTCTAGATGTTAATCGGTATCGTAGAATTTAATAGTTTAATCCTAGTCGGCTTGAAAATGTGCGCCGAAAAAATGCCCAGCGATCCGAAGTCGATTTACATTTTTCAAGGTATTGAATTACCCGGTAACATTTCTTATTTCCTTTAATGGCACAACTTCTTGCAATCCGACAAGGCTTAATTACGTTTAAATAAGGTATCTGCAGAGTTGTCTTCCTGTATGGCCTTACAAGGTAGGAAGGCACATAATTTAATCGTGATCGAATCAAGCACCGATCGAGATCAAATAATTATATTCATGTACTATTTCAACGGAGTAACTGGGAAGTTTCGTTGTTTTGGTAAAAAACTGTTAGCTGCGGGGACTTCTTTTATTACTCGATAATGCACTCATAGTAACTGCTAAAACGGGATTTTCCTAATCAACGATCGCCAATGAAACTAACATAAAAATTAGTCATTTCGGACGCTGTAAAAAAATCTTGGCAAGGTTTTACCGGAGGTACAATACATTCCCCGAAAAATTCTCCGCACCAGGAGAGGCCCTGGACTCGTTCCCGCCCTTTATCAATTCGAATAAACTACCGCGCGATACGGCGTGGTTGTTTAATTGCTGTCGAATCTCCGGATAGTAGTTAAAAAGAGATTTCATCGTCCATAAAGTCCGGAGGGTAGCTATCATTCGGAAAAACGCGAGATTGCTCGGGGCGAGAGACGCGGCGGTAATTTTCAGCGAGAAACGTAAATAATCGCG
This sequence comes from Lasioglossum calceatum, assembly GCA_963966675.1. Taxonomy (NCBI): domain Eukaryota; kingdom Metazoa; phylum Arthropoda; class Insecta; order Hymenoptera; family Halictidae; genus Lasioglossum; species Lasioglossum calceatum. Next base: position 15,200,156 of record OZ016543.1, on the reverse strand, counting down.
GTAACGAGGCTCGCTTTTTTCCGCTCCGGTTCCGCGCACGATGACGACGACGGCGACGCCGATGGAGTCCCGCGAGCTCCAGAAAAACTACCCGACGATTAACGAACAGCCGAGTTAATCCGCGCGCAAATCATATGTGTTAATTAAATAGCATCGTCGCTAGCCGTAATTCAGGTAGCCATAACTTCCCTTTCTTTAATCGCCGCGCCGTTAATCGTGCAGCTCGGGGTTCATTAAACAGAATTTACGCGGATCCGCGTAACGCGGCTGCCTCCATGAAATTAATAAAGTTACATTCTCCCGAGGGAAACAATTACTTTATCCTTGAAAAATTACATACAGCCAATTACGCGAGCCTACTGTTGCTAACGGGCAGCCTCTCGAAGATCGGTAAGAACTTTTCTATGTTTCTCAACCGGTTGGGTACGCGAGGAACCTTTTAATTATGCGACAGGAAATATGATCCTGTCCTGCAATTAATATTCTTGTCTTTAATCGATGAATAACGCATAGGGATCCGAGTTAAATTGAAATTCAGGGCTGGGTTCGTATTGGAAACGCTGATTACAATAAATTTGAATAAACCCGAGGACCGACTAGTTCGAGTGGTTGAAAGTATGGTCGTGTATGAAATAGTTATGTACTCCAGTGAACTGTGATACATCCGACATAGATTAGCAACAGCAAATCACGCGATCACAGAAATATTTAATAAGTCACGTCATTGAATTTTTGAGGTTGCCAATCGAAGTGTCGGGAACATTGCGAAAAGAAAGGAGTTTTCGAAACCGAAGTTAAGGGGCTAGAGGACACCGGGAAATTCTAATTAGCAGAGTTCGTAGAGCGGGGAGGCTCTCGATGTCCCCGCGATAATCCCGATCGGATCCTCGGACATGCATTACTATCTATACGCGTAGGGTCGGCGATTCGCCGGTGGTGGAAGTCATAGAGACCCGGTGGAAATAAAGACGAGGGTATAGGTGTCGGGGGATGGACCATTCCCCGTGACCATCCTATGAAACCGAGTGCAGTCCAGGGTATAGTAGACATCCCCTACCACCGGCCAGTTTTATTGGAGATGGCCGGAGGGAAGAGCTGGCCTCTGGACAGAGGAGGAGATCCCCACCTCCGAGTGAGAACGAGCACCAGGCTAGAAAGAGGACCTAGCTGGAAGCAGAACAGGGACAGGACTATCTCGGAGCGAGACGGAGCACCGGAAAGGGGACGGAGTCAGAAAGAGGACAGAGACAAGACTAACTCAGGAAGAGAGACAGAATACCATAGTAGGAAGAGGATCGACATAGAAAGAACAGGGTGACGGACAGAGACAGGACCGTTTGAAAGAAAGTCGAACGGGGAGATAGAAAAGCTAGCAAGAAAAGGGACAGAGAACAAGACAAAAGTATAGAAAGAAGAGCAGAGAAGATAGCAGTACAGATGAGGGAAAGGAGGAAGAGCAAAAGACAAAGATCGGATGACGAGGGATGCAAAGAGAAAAATAGAGAAAGAGGGCAGAAAGAAGGGACCTAGAACAGTTCGCTGAAGGAAGTAGAACCTCTCCAGGTTGGCCGGTACAGAAAGAGCGAAAGAGAGAAAGAGTCAAATCTGCTCGGTGGAAGGGACAAAGACGCAAGGGGTGAAGACCGTGCCCTTTCAGCCCACGGTCAGGACGGGGAAATTACTGGAATAGGCCGTAGCATTAAAGGATGTCCTCGACCGTTCGCATAAAAATAACGAAAAGCTCCGGTGTCTCCGGAACCTCGAACCTCTCGGGGAGCCCCTCCTGATAGGGTCGGATTGTTTGACACACTCCCACCGTGGTCGACGCGAAAACTCGGCGATAATGCGACGTGCATAGCATGCGTTATGCTCCTCGTGTAATTCCCCGGCCGTTTACGCCGTAAATCCTTCCCATTCTAACGCGATTCCGTTCCGCGGAGAGACTGGAACGTTATGACTCTTGAGGGATCCGGGAAATGGAGACCGGAGATCTCTCTCTGGGTTATTTTATGGGGCGTAAGGAGACACGCTACTGGAAATATTTATTGCGGGACCCAGCCGAATGTTTAAATTATCGAGCCTCGGTGAGTGCTCGCCGAGCGGGATTGTCATTAGATACTGATTAGCAAAGTGGTTGCATGCGAGCCGGCTCTCTGCGGCATTATTGCTGGAATGCTGAGGTGTACGATTTTAAGGCTCGTCGGGTTCGTTTGGGTAATTAATTGATAGGGTGTTTTCGTCGATTACTTGTTTTACGGCTCGTCTTTACAAGGTGCATTGAATATTTCACGTGGCGGTGTTGAGATAGGTTCAAGTATTCATGCGCAACATTATACGATGTGTCCTGAGGTACAAGACGCGTGGAATTCATCTTTAAACATCGGAATGCACATTCCAATCGTGCGTTACGACCGTTCCATCGAAATTCGAATTGTCCAGCAGCCTGTTTGTATTAAACTCAATAAAATGACTATGGCCGATTTTAAAGAAGTGAGCGAAGGTGAATCTTCGGGTCAGGTCGATCCCGCCATCGGTGGCGGATTAAAAATCGTCTGTAGAACCGGAACCACCGACTGTGCGGGGCCGCGATGGCGAAAAAGGAGGATCGCCAGGAAAAACAATCCTCGGTGAGAGTGGTGCATTAGCGCTTATCTAAACGCAGCCGTGATTCACGCCGGTCGTAAATAACGCGCTTGTCTTTGCGCTGGTATGCGCGCGGGTACGCGCAGAATCCTCTTCTGCCTCGCGAGAAAGAGGCGAGTCTCCCTCAGCCCCCGGTGTCTCGAGTCTACGATTTTCAGGGACGAATCCGCGATATCGCGAGCAATAAGGAAGATAGCGTCTCTCGGCGTTCGACTCTTAGCCGGTTGTTGTCGGTATGCGTGCGAACGTGTGCGTGGCGTGGCGCGCAGGGCCCGCGAGGCGGCGAGGGATATAAAATGTAGAGTAAATTTCGCGAATATTTCGCGCGCGTCGCGGCCCGTGGCCCACGCATGCGCTCGCCGCGGCCCCGTAGAACCGGATACGTCCGAGGCGTCACGCGAAATAAGATATTATAATCTCGCGGTCGGCCATAAATATTATTGCAGTGACGCCAGCATTACCCTGTAGAAGCTGTAAACTCGTGGAACTTGTTACACGCCGGGAGTAGTCGGTGGTGCGCGCCCGCTCCGGCCTCTCACGGCCCGACTCCGCTCCTCCGAGCAGAAAACCCGCTTCGACCCGCCCGCTCCGCTTGCTTCAGTTGCTTCACGCTCCTTGCGGCTTGGCTACCTCCTGCCTCCTACCACCGTGATCTCCTCCTCTCCTCTTTTTCCTTTCTTTCCGCTCTTCGATACGCGGCAACCTCCCTCTTCTTCTTCCTCTTCGGCCTCTTCTTTACATGGTTAGTTGCTTGGCTCCTTCTTCTTTGCTTCGAGCAGACTGCGGTCTCTCCTTTTTGCTTTCGAACACTCTTCAGGTTCTTCTTCTTCTTTGCTTCGACGAAGCTGCGATCGGTTTTCTTCTTTACTTGGAGGATTCTCAATCGCATCCTTTTTTCAACAGAAACTTCCGCACCTTGTTTCTTTCACAGCATTTTCTTATCTTCACTTGGAGCCCGCGTTCTCCCCTTCATCTTCACACGGAGCCTTCTCATATGGTATCTTATCCTATCCCCTTCTTCTTCAGTCGAAGTTCGGCTTTTTTATCTCGTCCTACTTCAGAGATTTCTCTATCCTCTTCTTTTTCATATCGTAGCTCACATGTTCTTCTTCAGTCGGTCTGCTTCTTTATCTTGTTCTTCTTAAAACGCGGACTTTTTCGTCCTGTTCTTCTTCACTCGGACGTCCCACTCTCCATTTTCTTCATCTTCTCCTTCGCTTGGTAGCTCCATCCTCTTCCTCGCTCGATGTAGGCGTCTCCTCTTCTACTTTACATGGTGGCCTCCTCTATCCTCCTCTACATCGGACTGCTTCTAATACTCTATCCTCTTCTTGTTGGAACCGAGACCTGTCTCCTCTCCTCGTTATCGTTCGGCTGCAGCTTCTTTTTCCCCCTTTTTTCGTTAGTCAATGTCTAAGGCAACGCATAAATATATCGTTCGCCCCGGCCCGCGGCACTCGCACGACGGCTAATTAAAGGGAACTGCTTGTACGCTCGGCTGACACGGCCGGGACATTGCTACATATCGTATTCCACGTTATCGATGCACCGAAATAACCGTTATCGTTCCAGCGCTAAATGTCGCCGCGATCCTACCGCCTCCACCTCCTCTCGTTTGCTCCGTTTCCCCTGACGGGGGGAGCCAGCTGACAACTACATTTTTTCTTAACTTATTATTAGACTGCGGATGTTCATGCAATTTTCAATTTTTCCAGACAAATTTTAAGAAAGCACCTAAGAAAGTGGTGCTAAATAAGATCCTATTTTAATTGGTAATAACTAGACTGCGAATCTTTATGCAAAATAAAAATTTCTTACCCGAATTGCAACAAACTGGAGTGAAATAGAAATTTATTTTCTTCCCTATTATATATTTAGTAGGTCGGAAATAATCTAATAGTATGTTTAAATTTTTCAAATGTTTTTGTTATTTTAAATTGCACCTACTCATTTTTGTCATAAATGCATAAAAGCCGCAGTCTAGTAATAACATTTGTAACTAAGTTCTGTTGAATTCGATACTCCAGCATTTTTCGGAAATTTTTGTGAACCATAAATGCATAAAGCTCCGCAGTCTACTTATCATCTTTTGTCTCACCTTCGCCAACTTAACGCAATTACTTGCCCAAATTATAGAATTCACTACGTTCTCCTACTTTAATCGGAGCTAGAGGACGTTGACTCTATCGAAGCGCAATCAGAAAATTGACTGGAACCAGAACCGTGTAATTTGTTCGTAGCCTCCATTGACATCACTCAGAACGACCAATAAGATCTGCTACAGTACAGCAACGTGAATCATTAGAAGCTGCCGTGCACATGATAATAATTCATTAATTAAGAGAATAAAGCTGCCACCGTGGGTGGTCCCGCCTCATCGAGGTGTAGTGCTGGAGCCCTCCGGTGTCATTAGGCTGCTGCTAAGCTGTCCCAGGCTTTGTTTTGCCGCGGCGCAATCGACTGCAGAAGAATTAAGAAATGCTCGGACGTGAATGGTTATTTAGATCCACGGGAACAGCTACATTGTGACGGCACGATCGCTCCACCCTTGCCCAATGAAGAAGAAGAAACAGTCCTGATTGGTTAGATTATACGATGCTGAGAGAGATTAAGCTACCTGATTTCAGGCTTAAGCTACCACATTCTCAGCCTCCGGCTCAAAATTTATTTCATCGATGCGAAACGCAAGTGCAATTTACGTCGCAGATCAAATTGAATAGTAAGGGCAACCGAGAATCCTCGCGTTAACAATTTCGATCGTTAAACGATAAATGAAGGCTCGTTTCGACTGTTGCAAATTGCTGTTGCTAACTCGTGGAAAACCAGATTCGAGAAGATATAATGAATTCATATTAGAATTTTTCCTGAAACAAGCATGTTGTTTATACTGTTATACGTAAAAGCTGCGATTTCAGGAAATGGTGCGATAATAATCTGTGTGCAAGAGAAACAGCAATAAATATTTCTTTAATCTTTCCTGGACAGGAATTATTTCTTATTCGTGCTGCAACTTACGTGGAATTGCAGTTTCTGGAAAACCGGCGACAGCACGTTCTCTGATTCCCTTTGACCAGCCATTTGCTGCATATTTGCAGTCCGATAATTAGGGCAACGCTCGGAAAAACCAGGATAATTGGAGGTTCAATTTTGTTCAGAGGAGGAATCTTTTTAGATATTTAATAAGCTGATTTAATGAACTAAGTTCTAGACACTAATTTGTTTCGGAAGTTGAATGGCCACGGATACACGGCCATTTTGATCTCTGCATTGAGGATCTCCTCCCTAATTTCTGTGTACATTTCCAGTGTCAAAATTTTCGAGTAGAGCGTATCTCCTCGAACCTTTTTATCTACAGGCTATCATAACCGCTTATCCGGGCGTCCCATTTGCAAAAAGCAGAAAATGGCACCGGGGTGGTTGCTATGTTCCCCTAAGCCCGGCGGGCCATTTGCTAGATCAGGCCGCACGCGGGAGACAATTGAGCGCAATGGACGTCGGTCGACTCGTAAATGTAAATTCCGAGGAAAACGTGGCGCGTGGAACAATAAAATAAAATAAATAAAGGGGTCGTCGGGGCTCGATCGGCCTGAGTAAATGCCATTACGATCAAGGTAAATCAGGAAACGCGCGATTACGCTCTCGCTCCCTATAACCATCCCTCACGCACACTCTCTCGCTCTCTCCCATACTCTTTTTCTCTCTTCCTCATTCGCGAGCGCGTGTCCGGAAATAAAAATGTATCGCGTCCGTACGCATTCATCGCTTCCCGTTTCTATTACCGAACCGCAACACCATAAGCGAACACCGCCGCCGACACGATTTAATACGCCGTAAATGGTAATGGCCGATAATAAACTTTTACGAGCATAATTGAAACTATATTTTCTTCGGCGGAATCGGTGCCGCTGCGCCTGATCTTCGTCTATACGACTCACCCTTCCGAACAATTCAGAAACCAGCGGTTCCGAGTTTTCTACCGCAGCACCACCCTAATAGCGCTAGGATGCTGCGTGTCAGCGATTCTTTTGCGGACGTCCTCTCGCGAGAGGATGTCGGCTTCGTTCCTTTTATCGTGGCTCGTTCCACTTCATCCTTTCCATTTTGTTATTCAGAATGTTCCGTCGTTTGTAGGTTCCTCGCTTTCCTCAACTTCTCCTCAGGTACAGAAGATTCTTCTCCAGCTGCACAATACTTCCCCACATATGTTAAACTAAAAAATAAAACAAACCAAGGAAAATAGCCGTCACCTAATTCTGATTGCCCAAATTCCGCCGAAAAAGTCATCCACAGTGGACTTTCTGGAGGCAGAGCCTCGAGGAGGCGTCACATCCGATGCAAATACATATCCGCGCGAGCTTATGATCCCGTAATAGGCGCAATTCCTCGCGCAGGAGACAGCGCGCGGCTCCATTCAGCCGGGGAAACGTCCGCTCGTATCAAGAGGACCCTCGGCGTCTGCCGAGCTGGAAGTGGAACAATTTGTAGCAGACGAAGATCCACTCTTATGACCTCAATAATCCCCCTTCGCGCGACTTGTCAAGGTTAAAATTGCCCGGCCGTCTCGCTTCGATTCGGGGACGAGAGAGATGAAAAGAGTGGATACCAGTCGACGACGACCATCCTCGTCTCTTCCATCGCGTTCGTCTTCGTCTTCGCTTATGGTTCATCGGATGATGGCGACCGCGCCGCGCCGCCTAGTTCCGATGACCGTAAGCTCGCCGTTACGGCTACATACGTTCCCCGAGGCCATTATGAGCAATGAGACGATCGTTCCTCTCGGCCCCCGGCACGTCTGGCCAGGAAATTGACGCGACGAAACCTCTCGCTCGTCCTCGCGCCGCGTCTCGCATCCGAAACCGCGAGATGAAACCCAGTGGACTTTCGCCGAGCAAGCGAGAACTAACGCGATGATGGCTCGCTGTCGACGAGAACAGCACGCTGGCATCTTTCGCGTCTGAAAACAAGATCTTTGACCCGGGGAACATTCTACTTCTATGTCCAGAAGTTTGAGGTTTCATGGTTTTGTCGAGAGGAGAGCAAAGTTCCCGAGCAAACTGCTCCGGGGTCCGCCTGGAATTCTGCAGAGAATGTGTTGCTAATAGGTCGGTTGGAAAAGTATGGTGTTCAAACTACAATTTTCTTAATTTTCTTGTCTCGAAGTAACACACGTGCTACTGTTGCTTTGAGAATTGACTTTAGAATTACAAAGGCCCCAAAACCATCGCGGCCTTGCAAGCTGCATTTCCCAGTCTCGTCTCAGATGGCGCCACCAAAAAGGGACGCATCGATATTTACCATCGCCAACCGAACAATCCCCTCCACTGTGACTCTTCTTCGAATACCATGTCCACGGAAGATCCTCGTCGATTCAAGAGCGTAGGCGAGACGTCGGAAAAGCAGGTTTCCGCGTCCAGTTAGCGGACCGTGTCGAATGGTCGGCGTTCCAGCGCTGGAAACGCAGTTTCGGCTCTCTATCGTCGCGCGGAGGCTCTATTGTCTCGCGTGAGTCGCCTCTCACGGGTTACGGGGGGTGGGGACGTTATAACACGGCCGGTCATCTCTATTCAGCATAGCGTACCCTCGATATCTCCTGTCGCCTTTTTTTGCCCCTATTTCCCCGTGAAATGAAACTGCAATGCACGCCGCCCCGTCTCCGTCCTCTCTGTCTGTCCCGCAGGTTTGAAACTGGTCCTTGTCCCACGAACTAGCCCCTCCAGTGCCCCCCTAGCCCCCCAACGTCCCTGGACCATGATCCGACGGTGGATGCGCTGGTCGTCCCACCCTCGGTTCTCTTTTCCTATGGTTTTTCTCCCCCTTCTCTTCTCGGACCCTCTCTCGCTCTCATCCTCTCTCTCTCAGCCGCTGCTGCTGGCTGCTGGTCGCGCTGCTGGTCGTGCTAGTGCTGCTGCTCTGCTCTGCTCTGTTGCTCTGCTGCTCTGCTGCTCGCAGACCCCCTTCCCTAGCTACTCTTACCAACCGGGCCGCACGAGAATACATATTTTACAGGCATTCATGATGGCCGCCGCGCATCTGTGCAAACCTGTCTGCCTGCCTCTGCCTGCTAGCAGGCTAGCCTGCCTGGCCTGCCTCAGACAGGCTCGCCCCCTTCGAACAGAAACACCGCTCCTGCCTGACTGGCCGTCGCGTCGCTAACTCCGTGGATACACTTCTTTCTCCTTCTTCGATTCTTCCTGCAAAGTCTGCTTTTCGTTTTACTGCTTTCTCCTTCGACTTCGAGCGACTTTCGGGGGTTTCTTTAATGAGTGATAAAGGCTCCTGACCATCAAATATTGCTAACCCTTTGCAGTCGGAGTTACTTTCATTCTGGAACGAAATTGTTCTTCTGATCTAGAACGTTTCCATTTTGTAGGATTTTATTTATTTTATGCATATGTTAATTACAAATTTGATAATGTACGAAATAGATTGAATAATGGTGTAACAGTTTTTGGTTGCGGATGGCGACTCCGAGGCACCAGTAAAAATGGCCATACCATTATCCAAAACAGTTTTAATGTCATTAAACTCGTCTGTGTAGAAATGAATTGTAAAAAGCTCAACTGTTATATGAGAAAACAGGTTTAATTTGATGTGTACAATGTAAAAAAGGTTACATAGAATAAAAATGATCTGGAGTGACAGAGATGTCTCGATTTTGGAATTAAAATTGCTTCGAGTGCAATGGGTTAATGCTGCTATAAAATTCTGATTTGAGAGCTGTGTCGATCAGTAAAATTGGAAATGATCATCCATCTCCGTCAAACATGAATTCAAATTTTAGCTAGTGTTTCTACCCTAAAGAGATCACATTCCTTCAGTCGCTCCCTTTAGAGCCCTCCCTTTAGAGTGTTCGAACGTCGCGTGTTCTTGACCAATTGCGACGGCGGTCCCACCAGAAAGGCTATTCGTGAAGTTCATATTGGGTTACATCGTCGGTCTATTCTCTTTCACATTGTCCCTCTTCCTCCACTATCTCGTTGATCACTATATTGTCCGATGGTTTTCCCCTTTCTCCAAGACTCTGTTCCTCTCTCTCTCCCTCACTAGCTTCTTGATAGACCGAAGAACGTCGATTCAACCGCGCCTGGATTTTCTCTGTTTTATCTTCTCGGAGTTCGAACGGAGTCTCGTGGGATTCGTGTCAGGTTTCAATCTATCCCCGTGAAAAGTGTCACATTGCGTCACCGGAATACGTGACTCCTCGATCTTCCGTGGTCGAGGGAAACTTTAAAAGTAACGGAAATACCGAGGATTATTTCCGTTCCGAATATTCCCACTACTTTCTTCACGAACTGACTTCCTCTTTGTTGCACGGCTCGTTCCGAAATACTTTAATTTTTCTATACAATTTTCATTGAGGGACTTGAAAATATTCTTTGGGCGTGTCACATAAATTGGGACCTAAGAACTTTCCACTTGTTTTCATAATTCTATTCTTAGCCCACTCATACATTTTAATTAATTTTACCACCACCATGAATATATAATATCTTTTGACCCGGTCAAGTCTTCTTTTCAGTGGAGTCATCCTTTTGATGTCCTACAAAAATATTTAAAATCAGTTCTGTCCTCAATAGCGAGCAATTATCTACGAACTCGGAACGCTTTCCAAGCGATGGTACATCAATATTTAGCCTACTTTCGCCAGTAAACGCACCATATCTTCGCTACAAACGTCTTCGGCCGACCGCAAACTTTCAAAAGCATCGCGAGTTCCCATAATCGGAACAGCAGAAAAACAAACACGTCCGTATCCTTCAGGGACGTGAAAGGTGTCTTAAAACTCGAGTATCGTTCGAAGACAATGGCGGCTGCCGGTAACAACGGGTTAAGCCTCCATTCGGTAATGGTCGCCGGGCACGGCCAATCGGCGAGCATAAAAGTGGACAGATGTATAGCAGCGCAAATCGCGGCCAAAATTGCGCTGGTAATTGCGCAATAAAGCTCGTCGACCGTTCGGACAAAGGAGAGAGAGAAAGAGCGAGAGGAAGACAGAGAGACGAAGGGAGCTGTTCGTTGCTCGGGTTCCATCGATTCGAAATTTACTGGCCCGCTCCGTCTAATTGAATAGTCGTGGAAACTTAATCGATGAGATTGTTCGAGGGAAACGAGAGGGAATCGAGAGGGTCCCCGAGTTTTCGTGGAACGAGTGCGAACGTATTGTGCCAGGGAGTATCGATTCCGACGGGAACCGAATCGGAGCGACAGCGGTTTCGAGTCCGAGCGACGCCGCGCCGTTGCCGAAGGTCGGGGATGGGTTTCTGCTCAAATTCTATCAACACTTCTATTTTTCTTCTGCAATTATTTCGTATATTGCTCACAGAATATTCATGAAGGGGTACTTTGATTTTTTGGAACTTCGTAAATTGTTGGGGATGTAAAAATACTCGAGCAGCGTGCCAATGAACCGGCCATTTTAGCTGCTCAAATTCCATCAACACGCCTACATTTTTCTTTCGAAATTATTTTGTACATATTCTTGAAGAAGCGCTGAACAAGTAATTAAAGAAGAAATATATTTTCATCGACTATCGAAAGCCGAGGACCATGTTGAGCAGCTCGCGGCTGATTAAATCGCGCTTTCACGGCCTGCGGACACGTAAATCCTTTATTACCGTTTTATGAACAGACATGAAGCGTGTGTACTGGGCCGGAAAACCCCGGTCCGAATGAATGTCTATCGACGCCGGAGGGCCGGAAGAAAAATTTGATTTCTATTAGTCTCCTCGGTAGTTCCAACTCGGGCCGATTTACGTTCGACGTTACTCGGCCACTAAATCGGAGAAAATAACGGCCGCTCCGTGAATCCGGGCGTTAGTGCGTGCGCAATGAATGATAAACGTGCTGGCGAATAAATCCGCGGTGGATCTGCCGCGTATGTGTGCGTTCCACCCGCGTCGTCTTCAAAGAATCGACCCGCGGGACGCTTATCGGCCGGAATGGCTCGTTATAAACTAATTTACACAAAGAGTTAGCGCGGGAAACGTAATACCGTAAAAATCCGCCGTCACCCGGATGCGCAGTAATTCACTGGACGCTGACTCATAGCGCAAAACCAGTTCCCCGGTGTTTTGCCACGGCGGCGCACCATAATTTCCTCGAGGAGCCGAATATTCGCGATAAATTTGTCAATAACAAGCGAGAGGGAACACCGACAACCAGCTCCATCGAGCTTCGAGAATCGACCGTAAAAACGTCCCGACTTTTGTCGATCCACGGCGCGATGCAACTTACCAAAAAATTCATTTTCTCAGGACACTCGGCCAGACACTGAATAAATAAAATCTGCTTCTGCCGTGGAAGCCATCTTACTGACTGCGCGCACCTGCTTAAATCATTCTCCAGTTCCTTTGCCGTGGCACATTTTTCTCTGGCTAGTTATCGTAAACCTTCTCTGACTTGTGCTCTTGTTTTCTTAATCTTTATCAGAAACATTCACAGTCCAATCATTACCATTCTAAAAACAGATAAATTGTGGACATTTACCTGCTGACAATCTACAAGACCATTCAGACAATGAGATACGTATAAAGGTGTCTTTCCTTCAAAATCATTTTCAGTCACTCGAATGTACGATTTCAGAAACAAGTTATCCGAACCGAGTGATTAATACGGAAGGTAACGATCTCCACAATCGTCCGTAAATCCTCTATAAACAGTATAATCAGTTGAAACACCGAGAAAACGTTTATTGTACCGGCTGCACCAATTCCCAACGATTCGTCGCCTATCTATTTCAGAATTATTCGTAGAAAACGTACATGGGGCATCGGCTGAGAGCGACGTTTACCGTTGTCGCGTAATTAGGCGACTTTACGGTGACATGTCAGCGATGGTGTTCTCCCTGAATGAATATCCAACGTCTAGCCGGTAATTTATTCGACCGGGTTCGGGTTTTACGAGCGAATGTGTGAAAACGTAATTCGAAAGGACGCTGGCGAAGATTTCTCGCTAAAGTGAAAAATGAAAGTACTATAAAAACCGCTTGCACCGATCGATACAGTCAACTGTGCACTACACGATAGTACAGTACATAAAGATTTTTCTTGAGATTAAATTATTTTTGCATCTTTGCTCGCGACTCTTTAGTCTGGCTCCGGAGCTCCCCCACCCCTCGTGCTTGGCCCCTGGGGGTCCCAAGGGGCTCCGACGGGCTAGAGTCCTTTCTATCCCCGCGGGATCCGATGTAGTCATAAGCGACCCGGCTACGCTAAAATCGGTGGCAATAACTTGCCACGCATCGCTCGGTAAACCGTCGTAAAACTCGAGAAGGGAAAGAAAAGTGGAGAGTAGGCCGCGCCCCCGGGAGAAAGAGAGGATCAGGATAAAAAAAGAAGGAAAACGGAGCAAAACGGGCCCGCCACGGCTAAACGCCGCGTTCGAGTAATGGCCGATGGCTTGTACAAGAGATATGCACCGAACGGCTTTCGGTAATTATAATAATGACCGCTGCGAGAGGAGCAACGATCCCTGGGAAGCATCGGGTTGCCTTTCGCAAAGCATACACGTTCCCTTATTATCCCCACGGACTACAACCACCGTCTCTGTCTCTCTCTCTCTTTCTCTCCTCGTCGTTACACGATACTTTCCTCTCGAGAAGATTCATTCGGCTGACAGTAAATTCGATGATGGATTCGCGGTTCGTACCCTCGTGGGGGTGCGGGTGGACACGCCACGGAGATCGTTGACCATCGCTTTTTACTCGTCTCACGTCCCTCGGACAAGTTTTATGGAGATTCATGCGCGTTCGTCTAGCTGACTGTCGAGGCGAATGGAAATTTGGTATCTTGAATTGATTGTTTTGATGGGACGGGAATAATACTGAAGGGAACGATGTACCGTGAAACGATTTTTCTGGGCGTATGTGTTGTAAATTGTATGCGGTTAGAGATGCACAGTTTATTTATTGATTAGTAGACCGAATTCGATGCATTTGTAGTCAGAATGACAACAATAGCAAGAAACTGTAACCCAAGATCAGACATTGTAACCGGCTATTTAATTTCCGCTGCAAATAATTGCAGGCTCCGATGATTCGTAAAATAATCAACGTCTCCGTGAAATTGGCTAAAGATCCGCAGTCTAGTTACGGCGACAGAAATTACCCTAATCCAGGGGCGGGAGGCGGCGGAGGCTTCCTCGCGCGGATCCTTAGACAATAACGTCCGAAACGGCGGAGATCAAGATAAAATTTCGTAGCCATCCAATTTATTCGAATGTCTCCGACGGTATATCTGTTTCGAAACACGCAGTCAGCCGTTTCCAGAATTCGCCGTTTTCCGACGCAGCTAGTAAACCGGCAATAAAACGGTGTGTCTCCAGGCCCCGGCGAAGCGCCGCAGAAAATCAACTTGCGAGCGGCGTTGTACAACGACGTTTCTACCCGAAACTACCTGGCTGCCATCCAAACGAAAGGATGCTTTTTTTCGAATCGCGAGAGAGAGAGAGAGAGAGAGAGAGAGAGAGAGAGAGAGAGAGAGAGAGAGAGAAACACGGGGACCTCGAGAATAGTTACACCTTTACCCGACGGAGATCGTACCCAGGTACGCATCCGTACCTGCGAGTAATTACTAAAGAATATTCCATCGTGGTTTATTAACCCCCCATAAAGCATCCCGAGGGTCCTTGGATTTTTAGAGCCGACCGGACTCCGGAATCGGTTAGGCGAACGGCTTCTTTACAAATCTGTAGAGCGCTGTTTATAACGCTAATGGTGTTTGACAGCTGGAGCTTGGGTTTTCTTGAAAGACTGATGCTAGTGCTGAGTTCGGTGAATTTTCGCTTGCGAATGTAACAGGGCTGTGTTTGGCGAAACCTTTCGCGACTTCTATCTAATTTAGGAGATTGTTGTAACTTCGATAATTGTGAGAAGAAGGGCCAGAAGTAGGTTAATTCGACTGTAGGTGCTGCGTTTAGAGTTGACAGCGTGTAATTCCGGGGTAGAGAGTTCGAGCGCGGTTTTGCGGGGAGATTGGCTTCGCAAAGAGCAGTAGATCGCTAAATATACTCGCGAAAGGTTCGCGAGTGGCCGTAGGAATGGTGAGGTGCACAGGCCACAGATGGCAGCAGCTAACAAGGTAACCTGGACCAAGTTCGATAATCCAACTCGAACGAATTCGGAGTTTAATGGAGCAGATAGAGCGCGATGAGCGTCCTCTCACCCCCTGGCCACCCCCGTGGAAAATCGAACGGTTCTCTAGGTTGACTAAAAGTTTGCCAAACTCGAACGGATTTGCTTGTTAGGTTTCCTAGCCGGTTTTCCCGACGCGTTGTTTCGCGGCTTCGTGAACCGTCGGACGAGACGCGTGGATTATCGCATGGACAGTTCTCCGATTCGAACCGGGATTCCCGGCATAATTACGGCAGATGTTCCAGATACCTTCGCCCGTAGCCTAAGGGGCACTCTAATCTCGTGGAATTTTATCTGAGATGCTAACGGCTTCTCGTTTGTCAGCGCGCGCTCCCTTTCTCTCTTACTTTGTTAGCGCACGCAGCCAAATCCCTTTTTCATCTAAATTCCACCGTAACCAATAAATTCTAACGCTATCCACACGCGGCCGCCGCTTCTTCACAACCGAGGAATCATTTTCTCTCCTACTTCGCTGTGCGGATACCGGCCGTATACCTAGCGAGTGCTTTAATACCTGACATTTCGCCGCGGATGCGAATTGTTTGGATACCGACGGCTCTTACGGCCGGCGGATTCGCTTTCGTTGAAACGCTCGATGTGGCTCGCTGCTACTTTCATACCCTTCATGCCCGTTGCAGTTGATTCTCTGCTGGTTTGCTTGATGTGCTGTTTTGGTCCTGCGGTTCGAGCGCTTTGTAGAGTAACGAGATTGGAGTATCGTGCAGAACACAAGATGTAGATTCATTTTTATTCGCCAGAGTTTTTGTAAAGCTATGACTCTTCTCATAGAGGCGAGAAAAGTTCCTAAAAGTTGTAGCAATACCAAATCCAGCTACATTTCCACGAAGTACTGAAAAATTTCAGAATTCATCGGAATCCTGAATCAACTCCAAAAGACACATTCAGCCAGCCAAGGGGTAGTTCCTACAAGGTTCAAGTTTCGAGTGCTCTTCTAGAACCATAGATAAATACTTGAAAAAGCAATATTCCAATGCCACTGCCCCATCGACCAAACTAACAAACTCTCCGTCTGTTCACAGAAGAAGCGCCATCCCAAGCTCTGCCTGGCGACGGCCATTGCTAGTGCCACATCGCGCATCACCGGACGCAAGCATAAGCGGCGAGGACAAGCGATCATCTCACGCGGAAGCGGAGCGTGTGCCAAGAATCGGGTCTGAGGAACGTGCTGCGGAAGAGAGCGACGCGACGCTCGCGTGTGTCTGAAGGGTGGTGTTCGCGGGCTGTTTTTCGCGAGACTCGGCCCAATAAAATCGCGTACGATCCAGGACCAAGGTGTTTCCCGATGTACACCGGCTGGTGGCGCCAGGCATCGTTATACGCTCTGCCCAGGGGTGGCATAAAGCTCGGTCTATACTGCGGCATGCATGGAGGGGGACATCCGAGGCGATATCTCGCACACAGGGAAATCAAATCGACGGAGAAGCCGGCCCAACCGAGCTGGAACAGGACGGACAGAAGGATAGAGAAAGATGGAGCAAGAGAAAGGGAGAGCGATAGAGTAGAATAGCGAGAGAGAGAGAGATAGCTGCGAGAGCAGGACGAACACAATGGGAGAGGGGTTGGTTGACCCTGCCGGGTTATTCGATTCCGTTCTGGAAGACAAAGCGAGCCCACGAGAGCGAGGAGGACGCGATAAGCGAGCGAGACTGGTCGGGTGTGGGAGGAAGATGCACGGAGAGAGGGGTTGGTCGACCCTGAGGATCCCGTGGAAGTCGGGGAAGAGGTAGACCGGGCAGAGAGAGAGAGAGAGAGAGCGAGATTGGTCGCCGCTGATAG
Source organism: Lasioglossum calceatum (assembly GCA_963966675.1). Lineage (NCBI taxonomy): Eukaryota > Metazoa > Arthropoda > Insecta > Hymenoptera > Halictidae > Lasioglossum > Lasioglossum calceatum. The sequence continues at coordinate 15,183,586 of OZ016543.1, read as the reverse complement.
GCAGGACGAGGAGAAAAAGCGCAAAGAAAGACAAAGAGGGGCTCGAGAGGGGAAGAGAATCGAAGCTCCGAGACCGAGAGAGAAAGAGACCATGAAGAGAGAATGTAAGAGGAGGGGGGTAGAGAGAGGGGTTGGTCGACCCTGCGCGTTATCAGGAGCCGCCCCTCCCGGTCTCGACATCCACCCCGACTTTATATACCCCCTCGTGCACCCGGCTAGTAGTCGGTGCATGCGTCGGTGGTGGAAAACTCACACAGCGAACGAGAACCGAGGTGGCGTCCCTAGGCGCAGCCGGGCGCAGAGCGACGCCGCATGGAGTCGGCGTCGCGAGGTCGTCCGGTCCCCGAAGCTTACGTTCGTTCTTCTCTGTCGCGGCGTTCTCTTCGGCAGCGACGCACCACCACCGGAAGGATCCTACTTCTTCTTCTTGTTTCGAATCGCCCGGAGGAACCGAGGAAGAGGAGGACACCGCCACCTCCGGGAGAGGGAGAGAGGCCCGAAGAGACAAGCAGACAGAGAGAGAGAGAGAGAGAAGAAGAAGAGGTGGGGAGGCGGGGAAAAAAGGGGAGCAAGCTCAGGAGCCGAGCAAGGGAGAGAACTTTCGTTATCGCGCCTGACGCGAGTGACGCGCTGCCCTCGGAGCGTCGCGACGCCACCAGACGCCCGACAGTCGTCCGTCAGACGCGCCACGGTTGTCTCCAAACTGACCGGTTCCCGACGTTCGGAACCGCACTTCGCGCTCGTCCTCCGAAGGATCGCGTACACCACCGTCCGACACGCTCTTCTGCCTCCAACTCCTATCATCGACACGCTCCAGCTCGGCTCGAACCGCCTCCACTCGCTCCGGCTCGTTTTCCCTAGCAGAACGCGGCGCGAATCGAGGCGGACACCTCTTTCTGCATTCTTCTCGTCTGTCGAGAGCGTGTCGCTCTCTCTATTGCTGTCTCGCTCCTCTCTCCGCCCGTGCGCCATCTCTCTTTCTCTATCTCACTCACTCTCTCTCTCTCTCTTCCGTCGACTGCAGCCGGCCGCGTCGTCGTCTACGCTCTCGAACGTCACTCGCACCACGTAGACCGAGCCGAGCTGTCATCCTGCCGAGATACCGCCGCGGATAGTGGCTTCTGTGACCCGCACCGACGTGACAGTACCCACCACAGTGTGATCGAACCAGTGACAGTCTACCTCGGACCTCTACTCCTCAGGATTCCTGGGAATTCCTCAGGATTCACCAGAATTCCGAAGGATTCGATAGAGAAGTCGCTGTAGAAGCCGCTAGGGGATTGAACCAGGTCAGTATTCCGTTCTCTATGATCATCTACCTGGTCTAACAACCATGTTTATTCAATGTACAGCAGGATCTGCATCCTGGGAGGACTATCGACCGACAGGACACGTGAAACTGCGCTGGCACGGCTGCATTCGCTGCCCAACCAGCAGGCAACCGGTCCGACGCACCGGCACGACGGGTCTCCAGGTGCTCCCGGATTTTCACCTGACTCTCTGAAGACTGTATCGCACCTGGTACATTCCCCACAAAATTCTCGAAATATCCACCGACTCTTTCACAATTTTTAAAATTATTTTACCAACTTTAGCATCTGACAGAATCTAATTTTGTTTTTCAAAGTTCCAGGTCCAACGAAGATCCTCCTCTCTTCGGGGTTGCTGAAACACACTGCTTTCTTCTTCTTCGTTGGAGATTCTACTCCGCCACTTGATCCTTGGCGGATGCTCTTTCCTGCAACGATCAAGCTTCCGGAATCGAGAAGGATTAAGCTAGCATCGACATAAGGATGAGTTTCGACGTCTTCCGGATTGTCCTCGGCGTTCCCGATGAAGTTGAGACTCGACGAGGAATGTGAAACCCCCTGTACGTATACTGAATGTATCCTGAGTGTATTTCTGTCCGGTATACCTTCAGTATACGTAACAGGAGGCTGCACCGATCTACGCTGGCCGCCATCACCGACTCCTGTTCACCTTCGTTACTCGTTAATTTAGATTAAGAGGATCTTCGTCGTTCGACAGTTGCGTTTCGCTGGCTGTGCCACGTTCGTTCTTCAGTGTTTCTCAAGATTGTTCGGGAACTCGTTGTCGTCGAAGTTTCATGTAATATTATTGTTGAATGTCGAATCTATGGAACGTGTTGAACTCGAGTGTCGTTGCGTTGCAGACGTTTAGGGTTTAAGGTAGATTAAGGGAAGAGAAAATAATATCGATGTGCAATTTTTCGAGATTATGTCAAATTGTTGTTGAACGTCTTTGAATTGTTACATTTGTTTTTAAGAGTTGGATGAAGTAGATTGAGTTGTCTGTTTAGGCGAGTAGGAAGAGAATTGCGGAGAAGTTGATGTGTATGTACTTCGATGCGTCGATTTCATTGAATTGGACTGTGTTTATTGTCAATAAACGGTTTAACATTGATTGCCAGATTATAGTGATTGTCTGTCGGGTGTTATTACACTTAATCGCGCGATTTTGATCATTGTCTTGGGGCTTCGGTGTTGTTTGTAGACTGTACATGCTTTTTACGAGATGACATGTTCGTTTTATGAAGTCGGTGACGTTTATGGGGGTGTTCACACTTTCAAGAATTCTCCGCCTTAGTTTTCTCAACTTTCTTTGCTTCTTTGTCGCGACAATTGATTGTTTGATCGAAATTTCGGAGTACTTGCAACCGCGTGGGGATAACGCGACGAAGATGTTAAAAATTAGGAGATTGACAGATATTTAATTGGTTTGCGTCATTGTAGATTCCATTTCAATTTACTGCTGTCAGCGATTAAAGTTGATTTACGATCCTGATTGGACTCTCAACCAGTGCTATTAGAAATTAGAGCTGGAACTTGGAATTGAATAGTAAACATGTCATTATCGAGGGTATCGACACTATTACGTTCAAGAATGATAGCCCGTTCCACGAATTACTCTTTAACGAAGTCTTTAACGAAATAGTATAATAAATACGATGCAAAACTTATCAACTTCGTGGATTTATGTCTCTATATTTCGCATTAAACTTGTAATAAACAACGAAATGCGTACATTGTTTCCACAAGCTGTGTCGATTCTATTTTTAAAGACACCGAGTGCATTTCTGATAATGTTTAATCTGTTAAGTAATCGTGTTTCTCGATTTATGTAACGAAATACAAGAATAAACAGTTATCATAACGAGCTAGAGATTAATGTTACTGTCACTGTCATTTAGTTGATTTATAACGATAGAATCGATCAAGACTTAACCTCTCGTGGCTGACGTAAGATTATTTCAACACTGATTCGAATATGGAGTTAAAGAAGATCAAATTTAACTTTTTAAAAGCATTCTTTATATTTTTCTGTGGCGTCGAAGATCATTTGCGATTGTGAAGCTCATTGTGCTCTAGCCTCTCCTCGAACCTTTTATTTATTTAGCATTGTTATAGTTTCGACTAAACGTAATCTACCACTACAACTTTTAGAGAGAATCTTTGAGAATACAAACAAAATACTGTAGAATTGACTGAACTTGATCCTAATTTGATAAGGAATAATTTTCGTGAAGACGAACAATCAATTCGTGATCGACAATTTTTACCAGAATACGCTAGCGTAGATTTTACATCAATAATGTTAGAAATACATACATAATGTACAAAATTACTGTACAATTACCTTCTCACGTGAATCAACGTCTCTTTCACCGAAGATTATGCACCACCATCTCTCAATTCCGAACAATTTGTCAACGTAAAGCACTACTTTCAGAGAGTACGCTATGGTTCTGTAATTAAATCACAAATAAGCTCTCGAGCATCTACATTGTCAAGAATAATAAAGCACTACATTACAACCTCTTCAAATTTCTTTCCAAACCACAAATGTCAGAAGCGATCAATCATTTTTCCGAGGCTGGCATGCGCATCCCCAATCATCATTCACCTTGTTACCACAGTCCCCACGCCCATACAGCTAAAAAGTCAACGAACGTGTCACATTCGTCTCGATCTCAAACAGTTGCAGTGTACTGCATCAGTAAAATCGTCATCAGAAGCAACTTGCATCGATGCAAGTCATCAGAATACTGTATCAGCTTCAGCATTTACAATAGCATTTGCTTTTCTGCATCAACCATCTTTTCACCAATTTCTTTCTAGAACTTTAATTCTTTGTTGCGTATAATCGACCTTCTGCTATTGAAAATTGTACCGAAGCTGTAAAATGTTGTTACAATTATAAAACCTGAATGAATATTCGATATTCCATATCTTCGTTCAAGAAAGTTTAAAAAATATTGTGAGGCTGTCACTGTAAGAAAAGTACGTCAAAATAATATGGTGCCGTTGACTTTACTATACTAATATTACTAGAATAAGTCATTAACAATGATTACACAATTTCAAAAGAATAAATTGAATTTTCCCTGACGCGCGCGCGTGAAATAAGAATTGTCAGTGGTACAACTGTCTTGGTCATACAACAGAGACAACAGAATACGTACTCGGACGCGTCGTAGTAAACGATCAAATTAGATACACCAATATCGTTGCGTGAGTCGCGCGGAACAGTGGAGGGCATAACCCAGAAACCACCACCACCGTGTCGCTGGCTCGTCGAGTAGGAGAAGCTGTCATTCATCTTGACAGGCGGCGTGAATGGCCGGGGGCCATTCAGCGTCTGGTATTAAAGGGAAATAGGGGTCGGCCATGGGGGCCAATGATCCTGCACGATCGAAAGATTCGGAGGTTGTCGTGGATCGGCGCGAAACGGGTCGGCAGTCGTATGCGAAACACGAAATAAAATCGTTTACGAGCGGCGCGTACGAACTTCGCCAATAAACCTCGACCGAGACAAACAGCGCGTAAGTCACCACCCCCGCTGCCTCAACTCTTTTCCCAGTAGGAGCCGAAGGAAGCCGAAAACTTTCTCTTTTAGGGCAGTCGTAAAAAGGGTTGCTGCTACAGAGAGAAAGAGTGAGAGAGAGAGAGAAAGAGAGGGCAACGATGGCCGAGTTGTCGAAAGGGTTGGTGAAAGCGGGCCCCTATCCGGGCAATAAAAATGCTAAAAATTCGAAAGCGAAGAAAGGGTTGCTGCCTGGATAATGGCAGGGACGAAAGGATTTCACTTTCGCTTCCGGAAGACGAGCAGCACGCCGGACTCAGTTTAGTTTGACTCGCGATCGGGTGAGTTTCGTCCGAAAATTCGTTTTTCTGATTTTTTTCGGATGTCCAGTGAGAACGTACAGAGTTGTTTTCGGTTGTGGAAGTCGACGGGAAGTTAATCATTTTACGGCGCGCCGTAAAGGGATTCCATCGGAACCTTTAATACCTGGAGTGTTTACCTGGTTTACCTGTGCTGTCAGGTTAGTAAACTTATAATATTGCTGGTAATTATCGTCTCGAAGTCGAGGGATTATTATTATTGCCGTACCCCTAGCTCCGGCTTCGACTTCTTGATTCCTCCGAAAGAAATTTTTTTCCCGTAGTCAACGAGCTAAGAGGGTGTATACATAAATGGTCAGGTAATATTGACTCGGGTCGCGATTTTTAAATTGCTTTTCGAAGGAGTTGCGAATTTATTAGGGGTCAGCGTGGTTGCTTTATTCGTTTGGGTACCTGAGAGATTTTTTTTATTATAATCCTTTACAGGAGTCAAAGGATTTTTGGAATCTTTAGGGACGCGGAGTTAGAGTTAATGGTTGGACCCTGTGCACAGAAAGAATTTTACGACAAAATGCTGCTGCCGTTCGCAGACATTTTTTCCCGTTTCAAAGATTGTTAACTACGACATAAAAAGGGCGAGCTTCTTCACCACGAAATAGTTTCTAGTGTATTATCATTTTTTTCTGTCAATTTATTCAATGTTCAGATAGCGATCATCACCAATTTCATAGCCAAACAAAATTGCCATAGACTTTGTAAGATCATTAAAAAAATTACCAAATAGAAAATACCGCGAATTCTGTGTTTCCCTCTTTCCCAGAGAAATGGCGGAGAGCCTCGCCCGCGGAATCAAGCTCGACAGTCATTGTTTTTGTACGAGAGGCGTCGCGTCGTATCGTTCCCGACGGTGTCGTCTGCTCGTGTCAACGATAAGGAAGCCGGGTAAACACGGTTACGTCTTGCGTTCGTCATCGCGTATGCAGACCTTGCGTCACGGGCGATGCACACGTGGATCATTGAACTCTCTCGATGCGTCTGCTCGATGCATCCGCGGTCTAGAATTACGCATTCCCGAAAGCTCTTCCTTTTTTCCTGCTGGCAGCAAACTTCCTTCGACCAAAAACCATTGAAACCTAACTCGGTCGGTGGAAATTCGTGTAGAAACTTTGAAAAATTCACCGAGTCCTGTAGCTCGACATTGCTTCGTCTAGTCGAAGGGAGGTTCCCGGTAAAACGTCGAAAAAGAAAGAAAAAAGGAAAGAAAGAACGAAGAAAAACGAGTTTCGAAACGAATGCTCCCGGGAGCGCGCCAGACGACCACGGCCAGCTAGGGGTAGTTTCGGGGTGAGTTTCGCAAAAAAAAGCGGGCAGAAGAGTTGAAAAAAGTTTTCCCCGGGCGAAGAAGGTAACCGCAGCTCGCGGGAAGCCCTGAAATTTCGGAAGGGAGCTGGGAAAGCGAGTCGGCAAAGTTCAACGAGCCCTGAAGAGAAACGGAGAGAGCGAAGATAGTGAGAAAGGGGGAGAGAGAAAGAGAACAGCGTCGAGGAATTCCGTTCGAGACCGGGGGAAGACGCTCCGGAGGCGAAGGGAGAGGTTGGAGCTGGTCTAGAGAGGGACAAGGAGAGGTTTCACCGCTTGGAGCGAGTGCGAGAGACGTTCAGGAGAGAGAAGGAGCGAGACGAACCGGGGGGGAGAGCCCCTTTTCCCGGCCAATGAGTCGCCGGCTCTTTTGGTAGGCCAACCCTCGGGCCAATATGGCCGCCAGCGCGCGAAAGGGAGCTCAAGCAAGGGTTAGGCTAGGCCAGACTGATCCTCCTGGACCCGGCTGAGGCACGGGGAGGGATAGCTGGTCCAGAATCGCCGGCCAGGGTGGGCTGGGCGTCGTTGTCGGCCATGATGCGATCTGCTGCCGGGATGCTGGAAGCCTGGACCTCTCCTCTCCGTCCTCTCCAACCTCTACATCCTCCAGAAACCTCTCTCCGTGCCTCGAATAATGGAAACGTACGCTCCGCGTTTACATGCGAGCCGCGTGTCGCGGCTAATTGCATCCCCCGTACACGCACCGCGGCCGAAACGCTCGATTCCGCTCGAAAAACTCACCCCCGACGATATCTGATCGACCGACGCGACGCCTTGCAACCTTTATCGTCGCGTCTCGACGTTTTTGCAATTCCGCTGTCGATAACAGGTAGACCATGCTTCGTAACACAGTTTGGTGCAGCTGTTGTACAGACTTAAAAGTCTAGCATGCTAAAGCATGATTCATGATAGTGGACCGGGTGGAGGAGATGGTTTGTGATCTTGGAGGTGACTGGAAGGTGGAGCTTTCTAATGCGGGTGAAGTGTCCTTTTCCGATCGTTGTTCGTCGGAAGTTTCGAAATTGAGGAAATGCATTAGCTGGAGATGTTGAAGAGTTTAGTGGACTTGTCCAGAGTACATAATTTTTCATTTCTTGCTAAACATCCAACAAATGTACGTGATAAAAATTCATGGATTGAAACACACCTGATATCAGCAAACGCTACACCACATTTTCTAACACGCAATTTTCCTATTAAATTGAATCAGCAATAAATCAGACCGACAATTCGAGATATTCCGGGCCTGGTCACTTTCAGCGCCATCCCACGCGTTGCTAATTAGAGAATCCGACTCGAATAACGCGACAATGTATCATTTCCACGTCCCGGTGCAGAATCATTCTAGAGAGCATCCGAGTCCGAAAACTATAAGACGGGGAACTATTTTGATTGTAGGAAGCCGGGAGAAGCTCCCATAAATCTAGTTTTCATTCGGACAATTTACAGACGCACGGCGGTGTAGAGGCTCCGCGCGACCACGATCAAACGGCCGCGTTTAACACCTAACCTCCGCGAATTCCTCTCTTCGCCGGCCGGAGTATTGATCTCGTGTCCTCGACAAAACACCGTGCACGAGTTGCGCCCGGGATATCTTGAAGATTCGGTATCGGGTTACACGATGGGAAAACGTTGCGACAGAAACTCGCACGATCGCGTTGATTCGTTCGAGACGAGAGAAAACGAGACAGAGAAAGAGTCTTGTACGGCGAAATTGATTCCGGCGGATTAAGGTTGCGGGTCCTTGTTAGCATCCACCTGTCTCTTCAAGTACTGGCGTGCTCGAAGCGCGAGCGTAAATTCACGGCGAAAAAGTTCCGAAGTTTCAGCGTTTCGACGATTCCCGCCGGAGGACGGCCGTAAAGTCGCGGCTCGGGAAAGTAGAAGAAGAAATATTTATATTTTGTCTACCCCGGTAAAATAGAACCCTCGATTGCTTCGTTAAAACCGTAGGAAAGAAACGGGAAGATCGGCTCGGATTTTCTGCGAAGTTTACGGCTCGGACAGCTTCTTAAATTTTCTCCGCCGGAATGGTAACCCATCCAGCCAACAATCGAAGCGATCACGCTGCCGACGAGCATGCTCCATAAGAATATTCATTGTTCGCTCGTTTGTGCAGCGTGTGGTGAGACCGGTGCACAATAGTAGCCTTGGAAGTCATTTGATCGAGATTGCGAACGCGCGTCCATCATGTTCTCAGATTATTTTAGAAATTGCAAGAGGAATTATTTCTTGTTCTGTCTTTGCTTCAAGGAACGTTCTGGCTAAAGTCTACAAGATTAGGAACAATGCTGGAATGAAGAACATGACTGTAGGGGTTGTTAAAAAATTACTTCAGCACCTCTTCGACTTGTTTTGCAATTTTATTGTTTTGTATCTCGCAAAGAACCTGTCGTACTAGTATTTACAACAGAGGAGGGAACGGCCAGAGTTCGAAGATAAAAATAGCATGCTCCGTTTTCTGGGCAGGAGAACGGGATTTCATTAGCAGCGAAAGCGTAAACGAAAATGGCTGCGAAGCGTGTGAAGAATGCTGCACGCGCCTGGAGAACCGGTGACTGTGGAAATAATAGACGATCGGCAGCCAGCGACGATAACACGCATAACACCGTAAACCTCTCCGAACATTGTTTATCCTGCGAAACTGCCGTGCGCGAGCGATACACGGGCATAGATAATGCTTCTTGTTCGAGTGCTCCGATTTAGTGCACCGCAATTATTTATCGAGGCCACTTCTAACAACTAAGTTCTGTGTTTCGTCTGCACTCGGGGACCGAAATAAAAATCCCGATGCTGTTTCAATGCTCGAGTCGTTGGATATTTAGGATTCGAGAGATTTTCCGACTACGGACGTATATGTACGTATTTATTAACACTTTAAATTCGGCGTTGTTAATACGAAGAAATACGATTTCTTCAGATTTTGATGTGTGTTTCTTAGCTGTTTCACAAAATGAAATGTATCGAGAAAGGTACTCTGAAAGCATACGTTGATATCGTGGGTGTTTTGGGAGCTCGTTAAACTGGACATCGTTGAACCTTCGAAACGCACAGTCAAATTAGGAATACATTACTTTGAAATCCCGAAAGTAAATTCTGTATCAAAATGTCCCTGCTGAGTACAACCGGGGAAACAGAATAACCGACCGAATTAATTCATTGCCGGATACGATTCTACGCTGACAAATACGATCATTTAGACATTACCGCGCAATTCGAAAATATCCCGAAACCGGTATTAAACAATTAACGAGACTTTTTCTGAACCACGAGCGTTCGCGGCGTGCAGCGTCTTCGATATCGAAGAACAACGGCTGGAGCCTCCGAATATTCGGTTCTGTCTCGTTGCGTCTCACACTGAAACACGGGAGAATGTGTGTCGGTGTTCGTGCAGAAGATCGAAGGAAAAATTTCGCGGCGATCGACGCGAAAAACATAAATGGGGGAGGGGAGAGGTAAGATAAGAGGAGCGTTCGCTCGTTTCCGAATACGAATGGTCGTTCGCGATATCGGTTATTATAAATTACACGAGGGCGGGGGGCGGGGGGTGAAATCGTGACTACCCGCCGTAAAGGGTAAAGTAAAGTAAAGAATTAACGGCGCAGGGAGTGTCGCGAAGTGTGCAAAATGCCGGCGCGTTCCCGAACACTCCGTTTTCGCGGGAGAGGAGAGCGGAGCCGAGGCCGGCTCTCAGCCTCGGTAAAGGTGAATTTATAATGACGTTGTACTTCGCGGAATACCTATTACGAACTGCCTTTTAAGGAAGTTGTATATTACGTGTTTCACGGGCTTTCGTATGGTTACCAACGGCCCCCGAGTATTTTAAGAATTAAGACACCCGGCTACTAAGAAGCTCGTTACCGGCGCGGCCCGGCGGCCCGACCATTTTTCTGGGCCACGCTAGCTCGGAACACCGAGACTGACACATTTTCGTTGATCCGTTCCTCGATGCTCGACAGTGTCGAATATCTACCCTCACAAGTCGCAAAAAGTCGCAGGAATTTCGTTTAGCGAAACCGAAACGCGAAAGTTGGGGTTCGTCACGGTGGAAGATGCTTTAACACCAAAATTCTATACCAGATTGAAGTCGGACGGTTTTCTGAGTTGTACTTCATTATACTGCCACTATTTTATGCGAACAAGTACCAAACAAACTCCAAAATTCCTTCAATGTTCAACAAATAGGTGAACACATTTTTGATTCGGTTTTTTGAATTTACAAATTTTTTAAAAATCGACCGAAAGTGTCTACAAGGGTGGGATCCAGCTGCCATTTTCCCGAGTTTCCTCGCGCAGCGTCGAGCAGCCATTCCGAACACGGAGATACAATTTCGGGGCAGATGTTTTCCCGACCAAACGCCATGGAATCGTCGAATTGCATGTGCTCCGAATGCATCGGACATTCAAAATCCCCTTCGTGCCGGTGCATCGGAATAATTCGTACCCTGTGCGTGGCCAATGTCGATAGAGCACGATTTTCCCGGACGCTCCCCCCGGCCCTATGAATATTTCCCTGGTGTTCGGTTTGTTTTCCACGAATTTCCGCGGTACAGTTCTCGTATTCAGAATTTTCATGAATTTTTTCAGCCGCGTCGAAATGCTTTCGGACGATGGTGGACACGAGTTTTTCTAACAAACGTCTGCGCACGAACGACGTTCCGTGATGTATGCATAATTCTTTTATGCTTCCATCGAATTTTCGGAAATTTCCGAGACTGGAGCGAGATGTTATGCGTATTTAGATAATTTATTGATGGACTGGATCTTTATGCATTTACGGAATGCACCTGCACTTTTTTAAAATTCAACTTTTTAAGAGATGTTCCAGTTTATGAAATGAATCCTGCTTTTATAAAAAATGTCTAAAACAAGACTACATTTTTTGGATCTTCGTGATTGTATTTCGAAAATTTTTAGCTAAATTATTTTTCGATAAACTGTCCAGTTGCGAGAAATCATTCCTAAATATTAGTCAAAGCTTCCTTTTGCTGTTTCTAAAAGTCCAAAGAATAAATATCAATATCTCTGTAATCTACCTACGGTTTCGTCAGCTGATTTTTCGCAAGAAACGCACAAAATCGATCGATAACGAGAAGATTGACAAGCACTCACCATAGCGACGACGAAGTCCGTCGGCCCAGCTCCGCACCAGTAATCTGTGAACAGCAAAGGGATCGCGGACATTAAAAACAGCGAGGCTCGTGGTCCTTCTAAATTTAAGTGGGCCGCGTGCTCGCCGATTATATCGCGGGAATGTTTAATTTTAGGGGCGAGGAGACGGTTTGTTAGCGGTAGCGGGCCGCCTCCAGTGAATCACGCGGAACAACAAATTCTCTTGTTAGACTGTCTCGTAAAATCGTTCGAAGCTCTGGAAACATTTCAAGATTTCTGTTTCGTGTTTCGTCGTTTCGCTCTCTTTCTATTACGGCCGGCGAAAGGGTGAAACGATCGTTCCTCTTGGCCTGCGTTTCCCGCAACGTAACGCGCAGAGCGAGAAAGGGTGAAGGAGGACAGGGGGGATGTGGGTAAAAAGAGGAAACGAAGAAACAGCACGGCAAAAGTGAAAGTACAACGCGATCTGTCCGCTGAAAAGGGTTAGGAGAAAGTTTCTTATTTACTGCGCTGTAAAAACGCCGCGGGAAAGGGTTTCCTTTTCTTCAATGGCCAGAGTACCCTTTACGCGCCGGACCTCACCCCCTTCGTGGACCACCGTGGGCCCTTAAAAACCCGGAACATGTTCGATCGACGCTTTCTCTTCGGGTTCGGACGAGAGAATTAGCCGGGAATTGCGTGGAGATGCTTGGCGACGGTCTTTCGACAAACTGGATCTTTTCCGAGGAGGTCGGAGCGGAAGCATGGTTGTTTTGGAGCTTATGGTGTTATGGAAGTGGCCAATAGTTGGATAGTTAATTATGCTGCGTGGTATTCGAAGCATTCGTTAAGTGTTTCAAGTGGAAAAGATTTTATTTTTGTTTAATCGTTGCATCAATTTACCGTGTTTATGGCGTCGACGAAGTGTTATAAGTGATAAAATACTCAAATATTTTCCAACAGGCTTGTTTATACACTAGGAATTTCTCAGCCTCGAATTTCATCGATAATTCCGTATTGCGGCGAATGATTCAATTTTTGCAACACCGTAGCCGTTCACAAACTTTAAATTAACGAAGCTATCTATAAATAATTTCCGGTTGCAAAATTTCCACAAACGTAAATCATATCTAACCGAGTCTGTAGTGTCATCTCTCGCTGGATTAACGTTCCGAAGAGCCGGCTCCAGGATCATCGTAAATATTGAACCCTTGGAATCGTTAGAGACGCTCGATTCTGAATTCTTGCACAACGTAAGCCTGATCGGCCATAATTAACGCTCTAATCTCTGTTTCTAACGAATCTCGAAAGCCGTCGACTCATCCACTCCTGTCTCTCTGTCTGTTTCGTCATTCTACAACGCCATGAACAGTTTCCGTCGGCCATTTTATGACAGAATCAATTTTTAATTCTATTAAACAAATAATTATTAGAAATTATCGGGAACGCTCTAAACAGATCCAGGAGCATAACCAGTATCTGAAGATGAAGACGAAATAAACGAGAACAATTTTAATTAACCGCGAACGACGGCCGACGGAGTGCGTTCTCCAGAAGCAACGTCGGAAACGGTCACGTCTGGACGAGAATAAATCGAGATCAATTTCGAGGATAGCGGACGAGTAGGTTTTTGCTACCTGGCAATTAACGGGGAATGAATTGGCAACGCGATTCGCTACGACAGCCGAGGGTCCGAAGTTAGGGGATGCGAAACAGGAAGCGGCGATGGTCGCCGCGCGCGGAATTTATACGGGCGGGTTTATACGCGGCCGTTAAAATAAATTAAAGGCATTTTATCGTTACCCCCGTTATAATTTATTTAAGCCGTTTCCTATTATATTCGAGCAGAGGCACACTGACCGCGTGTCCGACCGCCAACGCCGTCGGCACGAGAAAGACCGACGCCATTCCTCCACGCGAACGGCGGTTAAATAATATCGTAACGGGAGCCTTAATCGCGCGAAAACGAGGCTATTACCCCGCCAGTAATTAGTTGGAGAACTCGTTACCGGCTTCGGCAGGGCTGGCACCCATTTCGCCGGCTGATAATGCGAGCTGTACTAGAGATGGCGGATTTTGCCACCGAGGCGCTCTTCTGCGAGCCTCCGACCTATTCGTTCGCGTAAAAATGTATCTTCTGGCTTTGGGGGTGCGACACGATGATTAAGTATTTTGTACATTTATTGATAAAGTTGGTGAGTTATTAAGGGTGGAAACTCATTTAATTTGTGCATTCAACTTCGTAAAAGCGCATTCGCATGAACCTCAGCCTCCACTTCTTCACAAAGCACCGCCCTAATTGCTGGCAACGAGTTGCGAATGATTATGATGTTTGAACCGATAATGTAATGAGTGTAAGTAAGTTTGATGCGAAGTAGCTGCGTTAATTTCCGCAGAAAGATCGCGAGTTCGAGATTGCGCGAGATGCGGAGAAATAATGCGTACAAAGTGTCCCTAAAAAGAACCGACAGCTTTCCAAGCTTTTTTAAAAAGATTATCAACGGTTGAAGTGAAGCTAACAAACGTAGCCTTAATCCTCGATCAAATCAACGGAAGCGATCCTTCGGGTAACGAAGCACAGGATCATCGAAATACCAAAGCAGTCCACATTTTACTGAAGTTACACTCGCCGCTGCAACCTTGTGGAGTTAAAAGCGGACTCGATCAGCATCTTGCGGACTAAAAAGACGAATTGCAAAGGAATTTTTATGGAAATCTTATGGAAATTTCAGGAACACGGTCATCGATTCCAGAACAGCAGTTTCTCTCTCAAGAACACAGCCTCGGTTGGCATCACAAATGGCGTCAGTTTACGAGAGTTTTTAGGATGCAATAATTGCTATCGGAGCCGGAGTTCGTCCCAATAAAGCAATCGTTCGGATAACATCACTGGGAAGGTGTCTATTACGGTTCGGTAATTGTTCGCTAATTTTTAGAGCTTCGGGAACATTGTGACCGTGAGACGTGTAAATTTATTACGCAAATTAACGGGGCAGTTACAAGTGTAATAAATACTTTAGCGACTCGAGGACCAATTACGAATCGCAGAAACGGATGCAACGAATTACGGCGTATAATATTGTTGCGTATGTTACGGTTCAGTCCTCGCCAATTGAAAATGTTCTAGTTCACTGGAGTTGATCCTGTTTTAATCACTCAGCTTAGTAATGAAAAGTGCCCTCTTGATTGGTGAGTGGTGAACCGGAACACACATGAGCGACTCCAGTATATTGATATTACAAATTACAGTGGGTCTGCAATCCACTGATCAAGCTAGCTGCAATATTCGCGAAACGTTGAGGAAATAATTCCACGACTGGCAGCAGTAAGCTTCAACAGTGCCATTGGTACTTGCAACTGAAATTTTCGGTGTTGTCTGGGTTAGGTGAACTGCGTGACAAGCTGTCGCGCGTGTCTGCCGAAAATTCGCCGAGACAATGCAACCGAGATTATTATGATAGTCGGTGCAGGCGCGGCGAAGTGCTCCTAAGTGTTCCATTCAATATCCACGCCGCGCCGGCGTCCAATAAAGTATCTTTACTGCGAGCGATTCGGATGCCAGTGACGAGCTACCGAACGCATTCGAGGCTCGTCAAACTCGAGCCCGGAACCGTCCAAGATGGCCTCCGCGACCCGGCACGTAAACAAAACGGCCGCTGTCCCCTAAGCAATGATCGCGATCCCACAGGCGCCAACAGCCTTTTTTGGCTTCCAACGGCTGGCACAATTGCCGGTGGTACAGCCCGATAAAAAAAAGGGACGAAACTGTTTACGAGCTTACGCCGAGCTTAGTCAGCGTCTAATCGTCTCGCAGGACCCAAAATCTTGCTACTTATGGCACTCGGGTCACGTAAGCGGCGTGTAAACAGTTTTAAAGTGACGCCGTACTGTTCTGTTTGCGGCGACTGCTTTCGGGAGCCAGGGCTACTGGGTGGGTCGAAATAAATTGTTTATGATTTGAGTGAAATAAATTTCATAATTTTTGGAAGTGGTTCATGTGGTTGAGGATTTTCTAACAGTTCTCTCAGCAATAGCAATTTAAATCATGAACGTTTCTCCAATAACGTTGTCTAACAATTTGGGATTACTATAGAAGAAAACATTTTTAAGCTTCATTTTGGTACAGCACAATTATTGAAAATATCCTAGCGTTCGTTTTCGGTCTCAAACGTCCCAGAGCGAAAATTAACAGAAGTCGCCGCCAGTAACTTAATCTAATAATGTGGGATTACCATGGAAGAAAATATTTTTAAGCTTCATTTTGGTACAGCACAATTATTGAAAATCTCCAAGCGTTCATTTTCGATCTCGAACGTCCCAGAGCGAAAATAAACAGAAAGAAGCTGAGACCTCCCAGCGCGCTCAAGTAAAAAACAAAAGTTATACAAATACAGTTGGAACCATTCAAGACGTCTAGATCTCCGTCATCTCTGTTGATGATCGGGGTCCAAGAAAATCGCAGGTACAAGAAAACAGCAGAACTCGGCCAGCCTGTTCTCTTTCGGCGCACGTTATAAAGCCCGGAAAGGGGGCAGTAGTCGACCAGTTTCGAAAGTCCCCGCCGATTATCGTAGCTCGCTGAAACCGTGGCTTTTCCAGGAACGCAACACGATTTTCCCGCGGCGAAGCCGGTTATTGTTTCGCCACGGATAATTGCACGGCAGTACGAGAATTGGAACGGGATCGTAAAATCGCGGAGTCGAGAGTCTCGGACGTCCAATGAAATCGGATCTATGTAATTTAATTGGAATCGGTCGCCTGCCGCGGAAAAAGGAACGAACTCGAAAATACGGTGCTTGCGGCACCGGGATCGCGTGGTCCGAGGACAAAGTTTTCGAACGTGATGTTAATCGTTATTTATCCATCGATTATCCGTCGGATCCTGCCGCAAATTGGATGAAAAATGCGACAATACTGCGACAGAGTGCGGGAGAGGCGAAGAATTGGAAAAATAGCAACTTTGATCCTTCGTTATGGTCTGACGGCTTTTACAATTCTCAGTGTGTTAAAGCGCATTAAAAGGAGCGAGCATTTTGATAATGCATTTTGTTCTATTAATTAACACGTTATCCACCTGCGACTATTCGATAACTTTTCGATGTCTACAGTGTCCTCTTCGTTATGAGTTTTTACCTGTGGCAGTTTGATATTGTCAACAATCTAAACAGTCGCTCAATCGTTGCTCCGGGATAAAGCCAAGATGCCAGTACGCTTAAATATGCGCTATCCGATAAGAGCACGATGTCGCCAACTAATTTCCCGTGCTCGAGTTAAAAATCGAGTTTAGGATCCCGTCGCTTCGAGAAAGATAAAGCTGTCCGTCGGTTCCGCGGCGCCTATCAGCTTGGTGAATTAATTAACTCCGGGTATCGGTGGTGATAAATCACGCGGCGTTTATAAGTGGCCAGGGGTCTTAACGGTACGGCTAATGAACTCGAACAAGCGTTTATTGAACGACGCGCGGGCCCAGCCAGGTTTATCTGGGATCGCAGCTCGCAGGCCGCGGAATAAAATGTCCGCTGGCCGTTCGCCGTTACTTTGCCAATAAAACGCGATAATTAGCGCGGTAGTAAACGTCGTCGGTAAGTGACGTCGCCGTAATTCCGCCGCGCGTTATCCGACGCCGCCGTTTTACGGGCAGCTTTTTGTCAACGGTGTCGATAATTATTGAAATCCCTGCGAGCCACGGAATTCCACGCGGTCACCGGCGGCGGCTTCGGCCTCTTTTTCTCTTTCGGCAATTTTTCTCCCTCTTTCGCCAATTTCTTTCTGCTTGTCCTTTTCGGGCCCGGCTTCCGACTACAACGACGACGGACACCCGCTCTCATCTTCGGTTTCCAAACGAAATTCGAAAGTTAACCGTTCTCGTTAACCGCTGCGGCTGGAAAGGACCCAACCGTGGGGCATCCTTATCTTATGGGACCCCCTCGCAGGCTTTAAGAGCTGTACGTTATAATTCGATCGAATTTATAACGCCGTAACGCGCGCGTACACTCCGCTTGACAAATGGTATTGGAAAATTATACTACGGGAGAGGATCTCTCGCGGTACACTGTTGTTTAAAGGCATTTCGTAACTGAGGATTCTTCTCGCAAGAAAGTTGCCAAGCTCGGCTCTCCCGGCTTCGATATCCGAGACCCGCCATCAATCAATGGGCGAAATTTCCACGGAGATGCGGAGTTTCTGGTAAACTCTGACCGAGTGTGGTCGTGTACCCAATTTCAGAAAAATAATCAGTTTGGCTTTGGCTGATGTTCACAAAAATCATTATTTTACGGTCCAAAAATTGCACAGTTCGAATACCACCCCTTCGGAAGCTGAAGAGTCGCAGAACTTGAACAATTTGAAGAGCGTGTTCCTTTATTCAGTATTTTTATTCGAAGATTTTTATGGGGGTGGTATAAATTCCCGCACGAATTTCGAGCACCATCAATTTCGTTCTCTCTTAACAATGATGAATCTGTTCGACGATCCACAGTCGATCGACGACAGTCTTCGAGGGGGGTTGAATGGAGAGATACTGAACCACGAAGAATCGAGGTCACCATCGCAACCCCGAAAGGGAAGCGTTCCGAATTTTACGGGTGGCATTGAGCGCCACTTTCCACCACGGAGAACGAGAATATTTTCCGACTGTTTAGGTGGTAAATCTCCGGGATGTAACGGCGAAACGAGCATCGCCTAGACCTAGATAACACGGGAACGGGACACCCCCGCGGATTTATCGTCGCGTCTCAGCCATTGTTTACGTCGCAGACGAGCCACGTAAATTCTCGTCCCAAAGTGCCCCGTCTGCGCCCACAGCTTCCACGTTTCTCCGGTATCCTCCTTTCACGGGATAACGCTCGCTTTCGTAGAAAAACTTGGATACAGCCACCGGAAACCGCCCCTTTGTCCTCGAACCCAGGCCTTGGAAAACAAACTCTTATGGGGATATTGCTTCTTCAATTCATTTGCAGAATGAATTCAGTCTACAGAATAAGAAGCAAATCTATTGAGACGTTAGCTAAAATCTAGTCAATCTTGTTATTTAATTCTCCATTTATTTAGTACATTTTTAGTCGCCTTTTTTAGGCGCCTTTTTTACATTTTTAGTCCTGAAAACTATCAAACAACCACTGGTAAATAAAATATCCCACGAGGAGGACATTTACAATTTTATCACACGTAACCTGACGCTTTTTAAAAAGCTCAGAGGCAAAGAAAGACCAAGTGAAACGCATGTGCAACCCAACCTCGCGACGCAACAAAAATATCCTCAACCCGAACGCAGTGGAAAGAACGTTCGGAGGTAGCTTCGCTGCAATTCCAATGATAATTCGATCTCGAAGCAATAATCTCCACAAAGTCCTCCTGCAACCATCTGCAACCATCTCATATGAAGCTGACGCGACCCCTCCACTCGCGACTCAATAAACAAGCAACATAATCGCCCGGACATTTAAATAAGAATTCTGTTGAACAGCAACTCGGCGACACCTAACATACAGCAGAATATAGCCTGCATGCTCTCTCGAGATCCTCTTAGGATTGCAAGGTTCGATGCTTCGGATCGGTTCAGGGCCCAGAAGGACCCGGGATCCTTAATCGAAAACGCAACGATTTGCATCCTCTATGCAAATCCGGCTGCAGGGAAGGACTCTGCTCCGCGGCCCGCCGATTGTTTTCTTTTGTGCAGCTTGTTCCGATATGGAGGCAGCCTCGAATCAGGGACTCGAATAGCAAGGATCCTCCAATCAGGATTCGCACAGGCTGCGCTCCGGCGATTCGTTCGCGATACGCCGCGCCGACGTTGTATAAATAAGCCGCTCACGAAGCTGAAATCCTGGGACGAGAAGGGGCCCGTTTGCGAGGAATTTAGCCGAGGAGCATGGCCGAGGATACGCATCGATTCTCGATTAACAAGCGCAAGGTTGCAACTCCCGCTTCTTCTTCCTTCTCCTCTCACCCCGCACCACTATCTTTCTCTATCTTTCTCTACCTGGCAGACGGTGCACGCGCGACGCCCGGGATTTTATTCGCGATTCCTCTCGCCTCCGGACACGGCAATTTTACGAGCCTCCTCCCGTGTAACGAGAGACGTTGCCTCTTGTAAATATGACTTTTCATCTTGCCTCTTGTTCCATCCGCGACGCTGAGATGAAGCAAGCATCGCACAGTGCACGATCTACCACGTGCAATTAACGGGGTCCTCCGGTACGGCAAGCCGAAAGTCGATTTTTACGAATTTCAAAAGTACACTCGTGAAATTTCGTAACGAAGTTCTCATTCAATGATAAAGTGCATTCAGGGGTTTTCTGGTTTACGAAATTAATTGCTCAGAGGTTTAGCCCAACCACCTTGCAGAAGAAGAATGTTTACATAATTCGAGCCAGGTCGAAATTCGTCTGGCATCCCCAACAATTTGCAACAGAGAGGATCGCGAACAGTTTCTGAAACTGTCCGGCAGGAAACCCGCGAGTAGTCGTCGGGATTGGTTCTCGATACCGGCTGTGTCGCAGCCAGTTCCCTGGAACCTGGAACGGCGTCGTTCCGGCACATTTGCGCGATTTTGTTTAGATATTTATACTTGGCTGGACTCGGTAAATAGATTATTTATCGGTAATAGAGCGGAGCACGGGCTTATCGTCGGTAATCCTATAAAACGCGAATGTTTATGGACTGGCCATGAGACTCCGAGCCCCGGCATTATGATATATTGTGGAGGCGTACGCGTTCAACCATCGACCGGCTGGATTTCGCAAGGGATGTCGCCCGCGATCTCCAATAACCCGCTCAGTTTATCGTCTTCTTATCGGAACCTTCGATGTTTCGAGTGTCAGCGAGCCATTCGAGCCGCTTCCGTTCCCATTCCGTCGATACATTGATTCACCGATCCATTTCTCGTCGCGTTCCTCGTTGTTTTATGTCAAAATTACGTTGGACTATTGATACAGCCTTTGCACTCCAAATTAACCCTCACCCTGGTCATATTCACGTTTTTCTTTTTGCGTGGAACAATGAACAAATGGAAAATACTTATGTAACACTAGTCACGGTATAATTTCATATGTATTTATACAGTGTCTCCCAAAAATTTTGCACTCTTCGTCGTCGCATTTTTAATCAACTCCGCCAGTCGCGCAAGACTGCGCGAAAGCTGTTCGTTAAATTAGCAGCGGTGTGTAATGTTTATTAAATCGCCAGCGGACACTTGCCTCGCTTTATGCTCCGTTAACTATAGTTACCCATGCACGAATGTGTGTACCGCCGCTCTGTAAAAAATTACTTTCCTAGGCTATATAACGCTTGTTCTTTTGAAGTTCTGCCGAGATATTCAACTAATCCAATTAGACTTCTTTTCATTTCACGGTTGTTCGGTGAATGATGTTTACACGATACTAATCTCTCTGTTCTTTCGTTTCTAACGGGATCGTAAATTTTAACGCCATTCCAGCGGATCGCTCGTTTTTTTAAATAAGTGCTTGTACGCTTCACGCACGGCGTGTTCCTTTGTTATTTGTCTAAACGTTATCTCTAATCGGTTTAAAATTTAGAGTAGATTGGTCACGGGTATACGAGCAACGCTTCAACAGATTTAAGTCGATTTTAATACCGCTCCGCTACCGCGAAAATTCTTTCAGGAATTTTTTCAGAACTTCATTGGAATTAATTGCTGCAATCGTGCCAGTTCATTATTCGAGCAGGATGTAATAAATTCGGAAATGTGAAAGCGATGCTCTCAACAAATTTTCGGATTAGGTCTTACAAGCCTACCGCTTAACACTTCTTTCTTTTCAATTTTTTTAAAAATCCGCTTTAGAAAAGATTCGAATGAATGTGTCTACTAGATGAAGCGTCAAACTCAACGAGGAGATAATAAGTGTTCTCAAAAATATATGAAGAAAACCATTAAGAATATTCATCATTACACTGCGGATCTTTATGCAAAATAAAAAATGTCTGCATTGATTGCAAGTCACAGGAGCCAAAGAACATTTTTATCAAGCTTAATTTTCATATTAAGCTGAAAGTAATATATTGATGTCCTTAAATCTTTTTAATATGGCCACTGCTTTCAATTGTACGTACCCATTTTTATCATAAATGCATAAAATCCGCAGTCTATTCATCATAATTACAAGACCAAGGACTAATTTTAAATCCTGCGACAATATCAATTCTTCATCTCGCAAACCACAAGCGATCAAAGCATCGTCCTCAGAGTTTCTACAAAGAGAGAGAGAGAGAAGGAGAGCCGATCACAATTCACCCCGAAGCTCCCCAGCTCTTTCGCGTTTCCATCGAAAGTCATGCCAGCCCGTTCGAGAGCGATGCTGCTGGCCGATCTCCTGCGAACAATTTCATTTACTCTGTTCCTTTTTTGAAGCGGGAAAGCTCGAACGTTGGAACGTGGGCAGGGTTGTTCCGGGTTGGAACCTCGAGTTTCCCAGGAAACCATGTTTGGCCAGAGGCGCAGCTCGATCCGAGCTCCATGGGAAAAGGGAGGGGTGAGAAGGGGGTTGGTGCTGGCACGGGTTGCCAGGCTCGGAATAATCCCGCGTATAAATTGGATTGTCGGTGGAACGTGGAAACTGAACCGAGAGAGGCTGGAGTTTGCGACAAGGTAGCAAGCCTGCGAAACACTTTGCTGCTGCGTCAGAAAGAAAGCTGCGTTTCCACTTCCACCTAACTAGATCATTTAAAACACTTGCTTTTTACGATGGGGGAAATGCCGAAAAATTCGATTTAAAGGGACAGATAGATCATCTTCCACTTTCCTCTTAACTCAACAAACAATTCTTTATTGTGAAATACACCACAATAGAAGGATCTCTAAATTTAGGAGTCCTTTGCTGACTCTATCTCAGGATCCAAAGGACCCTAGATCGATCTCTAATACTCGTACATTATCGACATATCCCCAGGAAGTCCCCAGTCACATAAAGTCCCCAGTCCAAATCCTCCCAAGCTGAAGAACAGCCACGACGTCCTCGTGTGGGCAGTAAAGTCTCGCGAGAAGGCGAAGCTGTTCTCGATAGAAATGTGGACAGTGTGGACGCGGCTTTAGGTGCACGCGCCAACGCCATAGTGATCCCAGGCCGTGATTTCCTGCCCGAGATCGTCGCAGCGATCGCGGGGGCGGAATCGCGGCGGATTACGCTCGTCGCGGCTGAACTAGCGTGCACGCGCGCGATATTACGCGCGCTTTATCGCGTCGGCTCCGCTGTCGAGTTAATTTACCCCTTCGGCTCGCCTCTCGAAGGTGTAACGAGGCTTCCAAGAGGGGTTTCGCCGCGACCTTTGACGCCTCCGCGATGCAACGTCCCGTGCATCCGGCCCCTCGACGCCATTTTGTCTTATTGCAGGAAAACCGTACTGCACCGTGCAACCATGCTGAGACCCCTGTGGGCTTGACCTCACTCCGGGTAATTATGCAACGTTTTTCAGGAGGAAGTCGTCGATCGTGCTGCGAAACCAGGTAGCAAGGCGCGGCGTTGGGAGCGGATACAGGGTGGTTGGAATGGTTTTAATTAAAATTAGAGGTGCTATTGTTGCCGTTTCTGGAATGGTCGTTGTATAGGATCGTCGACGGTGACGTTTCTGATGGGATCGTGAATTAAACAGTATTTATTTAGAAAAACGTAGAGTATCACCTCATATAAAACAATTATATGGCATGTAAGAACAATTCCAGCATTTTACAACTGATCTAAACATCTTAATAAAGTCGCGTATAAAGATAATTGAATCGTACGATGTTGTACCCATTGTAGAAGGGAGGCCAGTTCTCTGGACCGCGAAGGTTTAACAACCGAGGAACGCGTTTAAACAAGACATTGTAGCGACCTTAAAAATTCATGAGACTTAATATCTCCGCGCCGCATCGCGAGAGGAATTTTCCTTTTATTAGTACATCGTCCTCGTTGCATAAATCTGCAATTATATCAGCAGAACGAGGAACAGATTCATTAAAAGGATCTCTTTAAAACAGGAAAATGAGGAATGGATTTTTACGCAGTGTACTACTCGTTTGCAAGCGTGTTATCGCAGCGGATAAAAGAGTTCTCAACGAGCTCAGCCTGCGGAAAATGAATCGTCGCGAGAAATGGAGGGGGATTAATCTCCGAAGATGATCTCTTAGGCGAGATCCGACATGCGATTTAGGTGTTTCCGAGCCGTGACCGGTACATCTCGTCCCATGCGAGCAAAGTAAACGCGCGATACGTGACGACCGGCCAGGGGGAACGGCGTACGATGAATCTTGCGATTTTGCCGGTTGTTTACAAGGTAACGTGGTAACGTTGTCTACCACGGGGATATTAGACACGGGGACCACCGGTGGTTATATGGCTCGCCCCGGGGATCGCAAATGTTTGCTCCATCGGGGACAATGGGGAATGAAGACAAAGCGGTTCGGCCAATCTGATCGTGTCCCAATTTCTTTCCCTTTCTTTCTCCATATTTTCATATTCCTCCTGAGACTATTACCCCGATTGGCCGAAATGGCTGGCCTTCGATCCCTTCGTTCGAACTGTTTCTTAATTAAAAAAGAGCCGGCAGGAAAAATTTGTCTCGTACATCTAAGCTAATGCTTGAACGCTGGTAAATGTAATCCTCATCCTAGAATCCCAGTGTTAAATTACGACTTTATTCTGACGTTAATTAGCACTTCGTTTTCTTTTTAATAATAGTATTGCAGTTAAGAGTGAATGGTCGCCAGTTCGGCTCACCTAATTTTCTAGATCCTCCTTTTCCCAATTAGACGAGAGTTACTTTCTTCCTTCGTTCTCTTCGGGTAGACACGAAGGATCTAGTGGACCTCATTCATTAATGTGTGTCTCGATTGAGGGGTTGAAATGGCCCTAGGGGTTGCGAAGGGTGACACTGCGGGCGCCATTGCGGACGCATTGATCCCTTCGAAAATGGCTGTATCGTGATTTTCGGTTTCCGTGCTGAACAATGGCGAGCAGATTGCGAAAGTTCGTGTACTGTCTCACAAAAATTGAAGTCACGTGGAAAAACGAAATGAATATATTACTTCACGAAATTTTAATTAATTCGTACTTCATCAGAATTTCTTTTCTTAATTGACTAACTATGAAAATCGATTTCTGGGGCCCAGCCTCACGGAATCGAGAATACACTGTGGAAGAAAACCGACTTCGAGTGTCGGGGACGTGCGTTTCCCTCGAATGGAGGACACAGGACACGAACAGCCCTTTTTTCATGGGACCAGGCCCTCGGACAGATTTATGGGGGCCGGGGTGACTTCGACCGACTTTCTCCGAGCGTAATCAAAGCGGCCGGAGGAACTTAGGCCGACGGATCTCCTGGAACGTGGAGGCGCCCGGTTCTTATTAGATTCACAGAGCTATTTTCGGGCGTTGCGTGCCCCGGCCAGATGTTTCACGTTCCCGTGGATCGTCACGGGGATCGAGAGCCTCCTCGGGAGCCGTCGGACCTCGTTTTGTGAGAACCGCGCGGTTACTTCAACGATAAACCGCGATCTTCGGTTGGTTCAGGGGTAAAACTTCTTTGGATTTTTTGATTTACGCGCCTGTGGGCGGTATTGTTAGGTAACCAAAACTGTAATGTTTCGATTCCTGCGTCACACGTGGCCGGAGACGCGTGGTTAGCTATTTTGTGCAAGGAAAAGCTAATTTCGCGAACGTTGTTGCACGGAGCCGTAAATCATTCTATTTTCCCTAGTAAAATGTAATGAAAGATTGCAATGTAGAAAGATCTGGAAAACTATCCACTGGTTTATTTATCAATTTTTAAACACATTTTTTAGGATGCATGATGTAGACACGTTACTTTCCCTATCAAAGCTCAAACTATCTAATAATTTCTCGTTTACAGGAATAGGGAGCGACTCGAGCACGCTTCCGAGAAAATCAGAATCGGTGCACAAGGGGGTCAATTTCTCTGGTCGAAGAAAAACTCGGTGGTCAAGGGGTTAACCAAAGCTGTCCGAGTCGTCCAGAGGAGCGATTTATGTGTCACGCGAGCGGAAAGCGTAGATCGAGCAAGTGGAAGAGGAGGAAGACGGCCTTAATGCGCTCGATTTGTAGTTCTTGTCGCTGGCAGAAGCTCCCCGGTGCGGTTAATTCGCATCGGAGGCCATCAACGGAGCCGTTTATTCTAATTTCAATGGGACTTGCCTGATTGGAGTCGACTGTCCACTAATTTCGCTGGCGGCGGCGCTGATACGCGAACCGTTGACGCCTACACGCCCACGCGATCTTGGGAGATCGTCTTTGGCACGCGTGCAGAAATGCAAAATTTTTCTTGGTTCAATTTCTAGGAAGCGAACAATACCTCCTTGAAACGCGTTTAATGATTCGACCTTCTGTTAATCAATTTTGAAATACTATTCGGATTCAGTTTGGTGTACTGATGTCGGGTTCGAGGGGTTAATATTCGGTAGGTTTAGCGTCAATGAATATTCTCGAAAAAGAAGCCTCGAAACCGAAAGAGAAGCATGGTGCAGGTCGCGCAACCTGGCAGATGATTAATTCGCGCTCCGGGCTGCGAAAGCTCGCTGCAGAAATGCAAGGTCTCAATTTGCGCCGGTACGGCGGAGGACGTTATCGGCGGAGCGTTCCGAGAAAAGTCTCGAAAAGGCGAACTTCCCTCCTCCCACGGGGGAGTTTAATTTTCCCTCCGGTTCCACCTTATTTCCAGAGAGAGCCGGTGTTCGGTCGCACCTGCACCCTTGCCTTGAGCGAAGCGAAACCGAGAGGGACAGAGCGCAATATCCAGAGAGAGAGAGAGAGAGAGAGAGCGACAGAAGTAAGAGGCTAGAAGACGAGCTAGAGGGAGAAAAGGACGTCACCTACAGAGAGAGAGACAGAGGGAGGAGAAGCAGAGAGGACGTCCATAGGGAGAGAAAGAGGGAAGAGAAGAGAGGACCGTCTATACCGTCGAAAAGAAGAAATCGTCGCCGAGAGAACGTTCGACGAAGGTGTGCGTGGTTGTTGGAAGGAGCCGGCGACGCTTGACTCTTGTGCGGGGGTGTTCTGAGGGGGCGAGAGTGAAGGGAGAGAAGCCCGATTCCACTCGATTCGAAGGTGTAGGTGGAGCCGGGTAGATTATCTTCCCAGACGGCGAAATGGTAAAGTTCCCAGCCCGGTACGTGTCGGAGGGCAAACGCGAGGGGGTTGGAGGGAGCTCGGCGGTGGTTTGAGAGGTATGAGGCGGAAGAGGATGGAGAGGCATCGGGAGAGCGAGAGAAAGCTTTTTAGGCCTTTCCTCGGAACGCTGCAGACGCAGCTGTGTAGAAACTGCAATGACACGCCCCCTGCCCCATCCCCCAGGCCGCAGACCTCCCCATCCTCCTCGGTTTTCCACCCTCGAGACGTTGATGGTGGCTCGGGCCAGGGGTAGGTTCTCCTAGCGAGGCTTTGGCTGCCTAGCCAGGGTCGATTCGAACGGTATTCCACATGGTGGGGGATCCAGCACCCTCACACAGCCTCAAACACCAGCGCACACCCTCGCAAACCCCTGCTAGCCCCTGTCTACGCGAGTGTACAGCTCTCCGGTGGGTTTGTGTGGGTTCTCCGGATGCTGTGTCGGAGCTCGACGCTGTTTCCAACTCCACAGCAGCCACCCTCGCTTTTCAACGTCTGCCACCAACACAGAGTCACAGCTAACTCATACACGCTCGATCCCCATGTCCCCGATGGCAACCCCGTGTGTTCATCTCCGTGGAGACGGTGGCTGTGCGGTGGTTCCAACCCCCTACTCTCATGGCCGGGCTCAGCATCACGCACAGATCGATACGCCGCTCCAGGGTTCACCTATTCCAGACTCGCCCCGGTGAAACCTTCCTCTCTCGCTTGTTTCCGTTGGCTCCTGCTCGCTCCACCAGGTCTGTCATGGATTCGTCGCACGATTGCCGGAATCGTGCGCTTTTTCCCGTACCCAGCACGAACCGCGGACCCGCGCCAGAAATTATTGGGTCGATGCATCCTGCGAAATGTAACTTACCCGCGGCATCATGTCCTCCGGGCGGGAATAACGAGGACCACGATGTCTTTTTAGCTGATTGGGCAAGCTAGTCAAGCTAGGACAGCTATTGCTGGATTTTGAAAGCGTTTTACAGGAGTACAACGAACCTGGGTAGGTAATGTGCTATTTGGTTTAGTGTGGGTCTAGCTGATGTTGGCTTGATTTTGTTTGAATGGCTCAAAATCGTTTGTTGTTGCGGAGGAGATCAAGATAGCTTACCGGAAGATTGGCGTGCGAGTACCTGGACTGTTTAATAGCGTTTACTGTACACAATGCAAACGTTGAAGAGTTCAAACTATGGAGAGCTTGTGGCGAAATAATGGCAGCGAAACAAGACGAGAGCCAAACATAATGCGGCAGCTGCGGAATATCGAGTGAAGCGAAAGCAAGATGGCCGCTCCGCGGAAAATCGGATTTGTCTGCGAGTTCGAAGTAAATTTTAATTCTAATTTAAATTCGCTGACTTTCGATTTAAATTCAAATTTTCAAGGAAGCTACGGAAAAAGGTATTCTATTAGACCACCTCTCTCTCTTTCTCTCTTGGAATCGAGGGGATGCTTCGAAGGAACCGTGTGCAATTGTGCACCTTTCCCATCGAGAGGATCGATGGATAGACGAAGGGGCCAGCTGCTGCGCTAGAAAATTACACGGAATTTTTCCGCGAGAGCACCGTTGTCGAGAATGTTCCCGCTTTCCTTCGTAGATTACATCTCTTCTTGTGCAGGATAGTTATTTATTGGACGGGAGTAGATTTTGATCGAAAAACTTCATCACGGGATTAGACTATTCCACGAAGATTTTGTATAATATTGCTCGATGACGTTGGGGACGTTGCGTGGTCGGCGAACTTTCGATGCTCGGCTTAGAAAGGATTTCAATAACTCGCTATCCCATTTTATATTCTGCACTTTTAACTTTTGCAACAAGAAATCCTGAATAATGCCACTTGAAGATACGAAT
This sequence comes from Lasioglossum calceatum, assembly GCA_963966675.1. Classification (NCBI taxonomy): domain Eukaryota; kingdom Metazoa; phylum Arthropoda; class Insecta; order Hymenoptera; family Halictidae; genus Lasioglossum; species Lasioglossum calceatum. The sequence goes on along the minus strand of OZ016543.1, from coordinate 15,155,036 downwards.
ACATATTCCACAGAAGAATATTTTTTGAAGATGTTTGTATATTCAGAGGTTTTTGTAAAACTTATAAAATATTATAAGAAAATTCTGAGAACCATTCTTTTTCTGTTAATATTTGCAAAGGACACAATCCAGCCGGATCGCGAGAAGAGCGAAAATCTCCGTGTCGCAGAATTTAATTCTCTCAAACAATTTTCCGACCTTTTCCTCTTTTCCACCCTTCTTTCCTCAGTTGTTCCCAACCCCCGGCATCGAAGCAAATCAAAAAGAAGCCATCTAGGACACTGGAATCGTTCCGAAAGTGGTTCATTCGTCCCGAGGTTCAAATCGAATTCCGTGAAACTCGATTCAAGAAATTCAAGCCTATCCCCTTTCTCGGTTCGACTCGCAGAAGGAAACGCGTGTCGCTCGTAACTCAGCCGGAACACGTTGTTGCTCTGCCTGCGGACTTAATTGGTAGTTACGCTAATTTAATTATGCCAACGACGAGCGCGGTATCATTGTATCTCTTTCCGCGGCTCCATCGGATTAATTAATCGGGTTTGTTCCGCGCGGACATTATCTTAGGGAACGACCGGAACAGCAGTCTGTTAACAGAGGTTTGGTCACGTGAGTTGTGTACTGTTCGCCGAAAACGGATTTGCAACGTGTCGTTCATTAAATCAACAGCTTACAATTCCTAGAGCCGTTCTATCTCCCTGTTATAGTTTTAATTGAGCCAAATAATTACGGGAAAAGTTTTTCATTTAATTGGCAGTGTATTAGCAGATTAAGTGATCACTAAAAATATTCTCTAGTGTTCCCACAGTAATAGTTACAATCGTGATTCGTACAATGATTATATTTTCCTGTTACGATTTTAATTTAATTCATAAACTGCTAGCACATTAATAGTGTTCACGCATGGCCTACACAGCAATGTATAAAAGAAACATACTACAATTTTTCAGAAGTAATCATTGTAATCGTAATACGTATTATAATTTCATTTCCCTATTCCATTTTTAATTTGATCCATAAAATACTGATGCATTAATTATCACAGTGTTTCCAAACGATCATGTAAAAATACATGTTACAGTCTTTTAAAAGTAATATTTACGATCCTATAAAAATATTTAATGACCCATAATGCTCTGAGTAATGAGGATACAATTTATTGGATGGATGTTGATATTATCGAGATAAAAATTATCGAGGGGACTATTGGGATGCAAACGATAGTTAAATTCGTTCTCTATGGTAATGTTACAGATCGATGGCTGTTACTATTCGTCGTCCATTGCTCGAAGAAAACGTTCCGTCGATGGGCCACGGATTCCAACGTCGAAAGCCCAGATAACCGTGATCCATTCAGAACACGCTGACAACCGACGCGAGCTTATCTGTACACCGTAGCCACGAAAATGTCTTCGTTAAGCTCAGCGAGCAGCTTACCGAGATACGCTCTCGTTTTTACGACACGCCCGAGCGCGATGAGCGATCGAGCAGACGAGGATCTCTTACCTCGATCGTTTCCGGTTCCCGGCGAAACTGTGTACCCTGACTTTTTCGACGGGCAAAAAAGCGGCCGAGATTTTGTATCGAATTAATAAGTTACTTTGATGTACCCGTTTCACATTTTCAAAATCGATTTCACCTATTTTATTAGGTTGTTGCATATGAAATGTACGATTTTAGAATGCAACTCTTAGAAAACGTTTCGATCAAGAAATGCTGTCACAGTCTATAGGTTTATTATATAAAACTTTGAGTTTATTATATAATCCTTTGATTTTATTATATAATCCTTAGGTAATCCCGGTAAAATGACCGGTTCTATATTTCATTTCACAATTAATGAAATTATAAAGATGCTTTCATAAGAAATGACTTAATAAATATCTTTATTAGAGCACATATTATATAATAAGAACCGCTCAAAGTCTAAATAAATCAATTCTTATCATTTCTAGCTTGTCATAGCTTGGTACGTTTAGAGTTAATATCCTATGTTCAATTTCAATTTAGATGTATAATTTTACTTTTAAATAAAGTTTATTTCAACGTCAACCAACGCGACTGTCGTGTATTCCTTTTATATGTCTGGAAAAATAATTTTTATGTAATTTTTGGTCGAAATGTGGTGATTAATCAACTTATTAATCGTTGATGGTAAAAAAGGACTACAAAATCAAGATATCAATCTTGTAACTGAAAAACGTGAAATTTCTGGATGGAATACATTGGGTACAAAATTGCGTTTGTTTAATGTCATTGCTAAAAATCGGACATTTCATATGCAACAACCGAATACAATCTTGAATTTTCATTTCACCATTTTAGAATTTTTCGAGCTTCCAAGTCAATTGCGTCTGCATCATATTTCTGAATCAGAATTGTATTTTAAATTAAAGTACACTGAAAAAAATGAACCTGTAGCTTCCTGACAATTTTTTGGTGTGTGTAACACTTGATCCAGTAATAAATCTAATAATCTTTTTCACCGGACAAAATTGCGTTTGAACAGATAGTTAGATGTAGCCTAAATGAACGTTTGCACCGCCTAGATTCTAGGCTCTTGTATCCTGTTCCTTTCCGTAAAGCGTGCACAAATGTAGACGATGTTTCATAAAATCCGGGGATGACCACAAAGGCAGATTCAGCAAGGAATGAAAATAAAAAAGACTCTCATACACGTACATCCGCCATGTCCGCAGTCGCCTCGAAGTTACAGCTGACTTTTAAAGATTCAATAAATTTTATTTTCACCCGAGGTACAACAGTTTACTGCGTTCGGACAGTTAAAATCACAGTTTGGCGTCCTCGGTGTTCCGGGCGTAAGACTCGTAGCGTTTACCATCGGCAATTTTCGTCATAAAAACTATGCACATTAAAATCTATTAACGGTGTAATACGAGGCTGAATAAAGCTGCCTTTAAACCTAAAGCCTCGTCCAAATTCCATAAAACTCCTTGTAAATTCTGCCGGAACCTTTCTTACCTTTTAATTTTTATTCTAAAATATTTTAATCGAATATCAAAATAAATTCGCCTCTATTTGTATCTCTAGACTTTCTTTAAAAAAATGAACACATTTTTAAAAAATCCGTTCTCGAGTGTAACGAGTATCTGAACAATTTCACGAAGGAATGAACGTTCCCTCCAGCATCCCCCACCCAAGATCACTTACCCTCATCCTAAAGAGCCACATCCGTTTCCGGGACGCGAACGACTGTCCCAATAGGCGGGTCTTTAAAATTCGCCGTAGCAGTGGGGCCGTTAAAAAGACATGAACAAACTTCACAGACGGGGGGTGGCCGCAGGAGAGATTCGACGTGGAGGGAGAGAAAAGTTTCGCTAAATTTCCGGATAATCTCTTTGGAAGCTGGTCCTCCAGATTCTCTGGGCGAAACCCAGAGAAAAGTGAGCGAAACTTCGAGTCGTCACGGAATAACAAATTGACGTCGACGGCATTTTGTTTATCCAGCAGAATCGCGGCGACACGTAACGCGTTCGTCCGCGGTGACAGTCGTTCGACAACTTTGCTAAAAGCTTTCGGTGATAATTCATATTCGAGGAGCATCATAGTCGAGGAAAATGACTTGGGTTGACATGGTTGTTGACCATAAATGTCTTCGAAAGAGACCGCTGACGTTTCTATTCATTAATCCTGGGAAAGTGTTGTTTGCAGCCGAGCTCCTTTCCGTCCTATTATTTTCCAAGCCACCAATCAGGATATTTCGAAATTTCTCACCAGGGAACTTGTTAACCCTTTCCACTCGAATGGCGACTCTGAGGCGCCAGTAAAAATTGCCATTGGTATCGTTATGCAAAACAATTTTACTATTATTAAATTATTAGATAAATTATATATTATGTTGTATAGTTCACAACTAGACTGCAGATTTTATGCATTTATGGCAAAAATGAGAACGTGCAATTTAAAGCAGTGGACAGATTAAAAGGATTTAAAAATATCAATGTATTCGTTTCAGCTAATTAATATCATTAGAGAAAAAATTACATTTCTATTCGGCTCCAATGTTGTACAATTTATCAAGACAATTTTTATTTTGCATAAACATTTCGATCTAAAAGCAAAGCACAACATTCGCATTCAGGAGAATCCATATGAAATTCTCACCTCCAGCCATAATCTAAGTTACATGACATCCGGTTAATTATTAAACATATTCCAGCGAAAAATTGCTCCTCGATGCGAAACCAGCCGACCATAATGAAACTTTGTGTACAAAATATCGCAATCGCTTCGCCAAAACATTCTATTTAACAGAAATGAGCCTTAACGAATGAGATCAGCAGCAGCCGAGCGAATACGAAGAAACTCGTTCGAAAAGCCACGGCCATCGAGTACGACTGAAATCGGGGACCGTCGAGAAAATACGGCAGGTTTCTTATTTCTCTCGGGACTGTCCTGGATCTCCATTTAAATGCTCGGTTATCGATTACGCGAATCGGCGGGTGGACTTAATCTGCCGATCGCCGCCATAATTTTCACTTTTCCCAAGCCGTATGCAGCGAGTTCACGATCATTTCCACGGCGAGGGCGAACGCCGCTCGTTCCACCCACCGGCCGGCATTTAAATTGCAGATTTCCGATTCGAATCGCGGTTTCTCGCGCCAGAAAACGCAGAAACTTATGGGAGATCGCGTGTCCCGTTCTACGGGGAAACAGAAAGGAATCGGAACGACTTCTGAGCCGGTGCACTGCCGCGGCGAGACACGCGAATGGAGGACATTAGCCTCGAATGGACTTGGTTCCGCGATTTTCACGGAGGGAGAAAGCAAATTGCCAGGCTCCGCCGAAAATCTCGGGCAACGACCACCGGATCGTTCCCTGGAAATGGAAACCGGGCGAAAAATGCGCGGCCGGCTTTACTCCCGGGGTAGTTTCCGCGATGATGCACCGTCCGCTCGCCCTTTATTACTAATTGCTTGCCACATGGCGGGATCCCGTACTTATTCCGCCTGAAATTCGACGATTTCGAGACGTAATTTCGAAAAAATGCGACACCGACCTCCGGACAGGTTCATTCCCGCGCGAGGAGATTTATGTTCGTGGTTTCCTCTGCATAATAAATGAATGCCGAGGTCTTGCTTCTGATAAGTAAATTTTTCAAAAGAAGAAAATAAATTTTTAAGGAAAGTACAGTATTAAATCTTCAGCCTTTATGTCCATACTAAATGAAACAATTGATGTTGACATTTTCCCAGTGTTGCTGTAAAAATGCAAGGAAACAGAGATCTCGATCTAGAAACTTTATTTTCCTTCTAAAATTCAATTCGAATTTAAATTTGAAATCGCAGACGGGGCTAACAAACTTCTGAGTTTGAAGTCGCGGGCGCGGGAGATTCAAACAGGAAAGGTTCGCAGTTGCGGGTAGTGTTGCAAATGAGCGAATATTAGCCGCGGTTTACCAGGCTAATTTCCGCAGCTCGTTGCATACGTTACCCGGAAACCGTGCGCGATTATACTTTCAGATCTATGTAGGCCAGTTTGTATTTTTCGCACGTAGCTTTCTTATCACGGAAGCGAGTTGCTCGTCAGCCCCGTCGGCTTTGCGCCGGGATCGTTTCGTCGAATGCGTCTTCCACCCCCGATCGTTCGACGGTTTTCACTGCTAGCCAAGAAGTGGCTGGTATGCCCCGAGGAGGACTCTCGGATCCAAGATTGAAACCACGCGAGAAAACTGGACAAGCGAATTCAATTTATTCTTGAAGCGCCCGTGCCCGAAAACGACGTCCAACTTTATGGAAAATGGGTTCGACTTTCCCTGGCATAAAGCAATCGCTGGCTCTCCATGGTACAAGGTCCCGTTCATTTCACCATCGCCTCGGCTAATTACCGCCGACGATTGTGCAACAATCACATACGCGAACGAGGCAAACAGGCCAGGGATAAGTGTGACCATAATTATGAAAGTGGTCTAAGCGAAAATCTAAAAGAAATGAGTTTATCAGTTATTTCATATCACATCAATCATTATATTTAAATTCAAATTCAAATTAAACTTTCAATCATTGTGTGTGCGCATAATTATGAACTGGTCTAACTCAAAATTTAAAAGGAAATGAGTTTACGCTTAATATAAAGAAATCATAGTGATCGGTGATCGATTGCGCAAGGTAGGAAGTTCCGAAGGACGGCAAGTGTCTCGACAGCATTTACAAACTTCTCGGATCGAGTTCGGAGGCTCGTTCGAGCCGGCGCAATTTAATTATAAACGGTCGAAATTGATTTACCACGCGAGGAACATTCAATTAACGGGCTGGCGGTGGCGCAATAATGAAATTATACTGAGCGGCTTCGATGGAGGAATTCACAGTCGATTCGGCCGGTATCGATTAACGTTTATCAACACGTGCAGGCCTCGGCTAAGAACGTGCCTCGCAGGTTTCCATCGCGGGAGTGAATCCGCCAAGTGAATAAACCACGATGGTTATCCCAGTCGAATCGATGGCTGTACACCGTCCAACTGGATCGGAGATCTATAGATCTCGCGTGTCCGTGGGCAGGCCGAAGCGGAATCGGCACCTGTGTAATTGGCTCCGACGACCGGCTCGCACGACGAAAACAGAGCAAAACGGGAGAAAGGAACATAATCGACCGGTTTTAATCGTACCGCAAATTGGCTGCCGAGATCAAGATGAAATCTCCGCTTTTAACGAGCCACCAATTGCTAATGGCTGCCGAACCGTCCGTGATCTCATCTGCGGTGATCATGATAATCATAGGGAGCCGGCGAGCATAAATTTCGCAAGAATGAACATTGACCTTTATTTCGTTCCCGTCACACCCTCGCTTCGGGCGAGAAATTTCATTTTGTATAAAGATCCACAGTAATATTTTGAAATACAGATTTGAAAAATAAATAGCTGCACAGGCAGGCGAACTGTCTACTTTAGAAAAACATTTTATCCAGAACCGAGTCCTCCAATGAGAGGTCCTCGATTTAAGGATGCTGGAAGACCTCGATTGAAAACATCCCGAACGAACCGCAGCTTCTGAACTCCTCCACAGTGTACAGTGCACAACGTTAACTTTTACGATCGGAATACGTGTCAGCGAGTCTGGCGGTACGATAAGTCGATGCAGCTGAAGAATGCAAGCCCGAGAGGTGGATATTTTCGTCGATTTATCATTACCAAATTCACACTCGAAGGTGTACGCCTGGAATAATACAGTATCATCCCGAGCGTCGTTTCGAGGATTCGATTAATTCCACGGAACACTATTACCCCGCGTAATCACCATGAATATGCATAAATGAAAAGCATGGAGGGTTGCCGGCGCCCGCGGAAACGCAATTAAAAACGCACTTTAATGGCAGATTTGGGGACTCCCTTCGTTCCATTCCAGCCCGCAGACGCAGCAGCGGCGGCTCCTCTCTCTCTCTCTCTCTCTCGCATCGTGCAATTTGTCTGCATAAATTCCCGGCCGGCTTCATTATAAATTCCTGGCCAATTTATTTCCACGTATTCCGCCTAATTTCATTGCGAATTTATGTCGAATATATCGTCGTAAAACCCGTCCAATTCCGCGACAAATTGCCACTCGGTTCGGTCATAAATCCCACGCCGCTTTGCCCCGATCTGCAATTCTTTTCGCGACTCCGTCGATTTTATTGCTCGAGAAGCACCGTGGAAGTTCGCTCTCGCCAAACCGTTACCGAATTCTATCCGAATCCGGCCGTTTTGTTTCGATCGATCACTTCCGCTTTTCCCATCCGTTTCGAACAAACGGCGCGGCGGCGCTTCCGCCACTCGAACGGCCTTCCGAAACAATAATCGTAATTGCCACCGCCGGCTTTTACGATCCGGCTCGAAATTTGTCAAACGGTAGACAACGTTCCATGCAGGACAAGTCGTTTGACTATTTTATTATTTTCAATTCGTCAAAGTTATAAAATCCTCCATGCAGCGATCATCGTTCAAACTCACTCATAAACGATCCAACCCTCATCATCTCAGAACTCTGTTGCAAAGAATAGCGAAGAGAAGTCGCCATTATTCCCCTAGCAAGATCCAATGCGCGTCTCGCGAAGCTCGCAGCGAAGAGGGCAGAAGGAGGGGAGTCGACAGGCCCGTGGGTCCCGGGGGCCCACAATTCCCGATCGCGGAGACAGAAACGACGTCCGGTTACGGGGGTCGCGGTCGGTAACGTGGGCGGCGATCCACGTCCATGGGGGAGTAAACAAATGAATTTAGTAAATAACGAATTTTATCCGACGGCATTGGCCAGGAATCCGATAAGCTAGCGTCCGCGGGGCTCTGCGCGACGCGGAGCGGGGAGCGGGGACAGTATAAAAACGTGCGACGCGTTATGCGTACCTGTCCGTCCAATGGGGTGGCTTCTCTGGCAAAGGGGGAGGCGAGTCGTAGGATTATCGAACGGCTGTCCAGAAAGGGAGACGAGGATCGGCAAGGGAACGAAGAAGACGAGAGAAGGGAAGGACAAGGAAGAACAAGGGAAGAGTGGGAAGAGTGTGCACACGCTGGAAAAAGGAGGAAGCCGGGCGAGGGAGGACCAAAAAAGAGGCGAGAGAAAAACACACCGAATCGACGCGGTAACCTTATGGGGACTCGAGTCCGAGCGTTGGCGAAACTTTTTTACGGAAAACGAAGAAAAGGAGACGGAGCGTGGGGAAGGGACAGGTGGCAGAGGGGAATGAAAACTGCGAAGCGAAACTTCGGCGAGCCTGATAACTTTAGAACCCTCCTCCCGGCTCTTTATTGATACTTGACCGTTTCCACTTGTCCCATATACATACCCCCGCGGATCTTCCGCGAAACGACTCGCGGAATGCCGGGATTACGCGAGCCCTTTTTCTCGAACCGCGTTTTATCGATGCGATACCTCCGCCGGTTTAATGCGCGACAAGATATGACAAACGCCGAGGGTTTCATCCCTCTCTCTTTCCGCAGGATCCTACGGAGAAGATGATCGCCTCAGGTGTCCCGTTTCCGGTCGTTCCGACCGGTACCCCATGGATTCCGGGGGATAATGGAAGCGCGTTGCTGGAATTGTGATCTGGATTGATAGCGGGCGGCTCGTATGTTTCTGCCGATGACTGTGAATGGCGAGTTGGGGATTGTCCTTGAACGGGTAGGGATACTGTTCTGTGTTTGATAGTGCAAGGCTTGCTTGCACTGTTAATTGTTCCGTGTTATAATCAGCTGGTCGAGATGCAGAATGCTTCTCAGCGTGTTTTTATCATGAATACATAAACTTTGTTCATTAAATCTTAACCTAACGAACCGATGAATTTAATTTACATAATTTGGGAAACGCGTCCCACCCAAAAAAAGCATCCGCGCATCGGAATCAGAAGTTTACAAGCAGTCCGCGCCACGTATCACGCTCTCGTCATCCTTGAGTGGTAAACATACCTTAATATCACCAGAAAATCTCCGATACCCATCTGTAACTTCTCGAAACAAACTTAACAACCTCTGAATCGTCAATTTAACGGGGAACCGCGGATGCGAGTGCATAAAAGTCGGCGAACGAACGAATATATTTCGTTCCGTTAATTAGCGCGCGCGCAGGAGAAACACGCTCGGATTTCCATCTACGTCCACGATCCGGTTCATCGATCCTTCAGCCGTGCGCACATTCTCCGCACGTCGTCGTCGTACGGGACGTTGAAAATTTCATCTTTCCTTTCAGAAACTCCAATCTGCCGAGGAAGCGAGCGAGGGTATCTGGGGATCGAGAGATCGCCTCTCCACCGTGAGCGAGCTTCCGCGACCCAAATTGAGCGGAAGCGGTGATGTCTTCTTCCGCTGACACGATCCTATCGAAGGCATCGGGTGTATGGATCAACAATTTCCTCGATCCGCCGACAAAAGAGGCCAGAGTGCCTCGACGACATTCGTAAACACTCGGCCCGATGGAACCGAGGCTCGGGTTAAATCACGATAACGGGAGAACGGAGTCAGTTTGGCAGCGTGACGCGGAAGAGCATGATTTAGGGGAGGCGTCCTCGAGTATGTAGAGCGCCGCTGTGCCAGCGCCTGCCTCTCTATTTATACACGACGATGGAACACGTAATAATCGTAAAACGGGCTTTTTGCGGGTCCTTCCGCTCCCGCCAGGAAATTGGGTCGTCGATCGACCGAATCATCGACTGTACAGGTGCGTTGAACCCGGACGACGCCATATTGGCACCCCCTTCAACCATAAACTCCTGCAACCTCCCGCATCTTTCGCGCGGCCGAATTCACGACTTGACTACAGTAATCCCAATAATTGCAGATTTTTGAAAATGTTCTTTTGAATTTTTAAAGTTCTTCTGAAAATTTTTATTTAACCGTTATTTCATTCTGTAGAACTACAAATTTTTCCACACAGATCCGCATCGAAATTTTCGAGAGCAATTCTGTCTGTTCCAGGGTAGCAAGTTTCTCGGAACGTTTACCCTTTCTGGTGCAACGTTAGAAGATCGAGTTCATTCCCCCTGGCGTTCCCAAGGAACCCGAGGAGTGTCTAGGTCGTAGAAGCACGAGGGAACACGTACCTGTCTGCTCACGCCCTGGGGACCGATATTTCCTGTCTCCATAAGACAGCCGAAGTTATGCCTATGTTTGCTTGTCCTCGCAACAGGACGCAGTGATACGTTATCCTATCGAATGAAGGGTATTCACCGTGGAATTCCGCCAAACGACGACGCGACGCTAACTGAACGGAGAACACGGTGGTCTCCGGTTTGTGCAGTCCTCCGATAACGATCTCATTTCGATCCTTGAATTATTTTGAGCGGCCCGCAAAACCGAACCGGCAGACGAATTTTTTGGATGGACGAGAATAGAACAGTATTTCTATAAAATTTCATAGACGAAAGAGACTAGAATTTCTGTAGAATTTGTGTAAAATTTCAATAGAATTTTTGTGGGATTCTATATAAAATTGTATTTACGGAATATAGCAGTGCAGAATAGAATTGCTGGCTCCGAAACGATGTATCATAATTTCTCCTCAAAGGACAGCTGTCTCAAAAATTTCTTTCTTACAAGAATGTCTATTATCTAGTTGTACGTCTTGTTATCCTCATTGTAACGCGACAGATTCTGAATGATGGAGACTAGCATGGGTAATAGCCGAGCGAACGAGTGAATAAAATAGTTAAATATATTTTGATCCCCAGCCATCTCCATTCCCATCACGTACCGTGCAGGCAGATAAAAGCTGGCACACGTTCTTTGGAAACTGGGCAATTAGTTGGCAGATAGATACGCCATGTTCGATGAGCAGCCGGCCGCTTGCCAATATACTGTCCGATACCAGGCACGTGCGACCGATTCGCGAATCGGATCGGGTTGAACGATCAAGCCTCGATCATTTCTTCGATCGACCGACAGGTTCCTGGCCAGACGACGATTTTACGCGTCTCGGAAGTCCTCATTTTATAATTTTCTTTATGATATTCTGGACAATGCATTCTTTATAATTTTGTGTATGGTATATTACATGGTCTAAGTGCTTAATATTTTTATTTAGTTAACGTTGCATCGAAAATATTGCTACATTCAATGAATAAAAATGATTATATTAAACAAACATACACCTGATAAAATTGTTATTGTATTTCGAACAAGAGCCTCTACAAGAGTGAATTTTCTATGATAGTAAAAATGAGGTTAACGACTTAATGAATGATAATAAAGATGAATGAAGACTTTGCTGTATTTCTTCCTGTGGGTGAAATGAATGTCTACAGTACATACGTTCGAGTTTAACGTCTTCGGATACTCAGTCTGCGAACGACAAGGGTCGAACGTGTCCCCGAGATTTCTCAGGCCACCCTCGACACTGAAATCCGAGGCACGCGTTAAATATTCGTGGACCGGACGGACAATTCGAAATTTCCGAGCGTTTGCACGCGCCTCCTCTCGCCGATCGCTCCGCTCTCTCCACGTTCGAGCATCGGCTCCGTAATTTTATAACCTCGTAAACAAGACGCGCTCGTATTGAGTTACGTGTCAACTGACCCACCCCCGCCTCAATCCTTTCTTTCCTTCCCTCGGATATTCTCGGTCTCGCTGCGTGAGCACATAAATCCTTCCCGGAGAGGGCTCCTCGATTTTTCCCGAACGATTCTGACTGAAACTCGAACCACTTTGAGAACCAGCATAGAGCGTTGCTCGTGTTATAAATAAACTGTAGAAAGCTGTCTGCGTGGAAAATAAATAAATTCTGCAACATCCTCGGAAAACATCCCCTAAGTTCTTGCGACGACTCGACGATTTATGTGCGAGGAAAATATGTAGAATAATTTGTGCAATCAATTTCTACAATAATTCCCCACATTCTACAAACCGTCATAAAATATTTTTTGCTCCACGATAGAAAGCCTCTTTTTATACGACGATAAATTTATACATTCAGATCAATTCCACTTTATGCTCCATTAACGCCTAAATGCCCATCAAATGATCACTATAACTACATCGTGGATTTTATGTATTTATGCAACACGCAATCGTGCAATTAAAAAATCATTTCCCCGAGTGCCGTTTAATTATCTGCTTACACTGTGTTGAACGTTACAACATGCTCGACACAAAAAATTAAACGAAGAATTAAGAAAACGATCCAATTACCTACAACAATTTTTTTACAGCAACTAAATTCAAATTGCTCAATTTTTACGGACTCCCGGTAGCTGAAGAGGGTCCGAAAGGATGAAACAGAGGTATGGCAATTGTCTGCTGGATTCGGGGCGGTTATTTCGAATAGACTCAGCTCGTAAAGGGTTAAATGAAGGACCATACACGACCGTTTCCACTCGGAAGGCGCGCTTTATATCTCGAGGAGCGTTTCACATGCAATCCTTGCGGGAGAATAAGGGTCCCCCTAAATTACCAATTCCGACCAGGGGGGCGTCCCACGCTCCGAATCGAAGACGTCACCCTCCTCCCCGCTAAACTATAGTGCCACGTAAATTTTCAGCTACGCGACACGTCGCTAATTTATACGTTTACGCGAGCCGAGTCGCGCTCCTGCGAATAAATTCGAATGAAACACGCCGGGCCGACACAATGTAGCGATTGACGCTCGGGGAAACGCGTGGCAGACGCCTGACCGGAATACTTTGCTGCAATTGCGACGAGTTGGCTGCTTTTTTCGGACATTTTACAAACTAATTTCTTCCTTATTAATGCTTCAACATCTTTCTTTTTTAATTTTGAGAATTGAAAAATTTGATAAAAATTCGAATTTACGAGGTAGGTGTACATATTCGCTTTTGCAGAAGCTTGTGACGGAAGATCATGCAATATAGGTGGTTTCCGTTGCAGCTGACATTTTTCCAATGTTCCCCGGGAATAAGGACATTTACGCGGAGGACGCAGGGAACGAAATGTCATTGTCTCAGGCGATGGATGAAGAAGAAAGGCAGCTCGGGGTAGGTTTACCCGGTGCCAGAATGGTTTCCATGCCATAAATTCCAACCTGTCACTACTCTCAACGGGGTGCGACGCGACGTCGAGACACTTTTCTTTCACTTTTTAAAAGATAAAACATCGGAGCGAGAGAAATCATACGGTCGACTATATAAATTTTCGTATACACTACCGACAGGTGCTGAATTTATTAAATAATTCGTTTAGTAGCCGGCAATTTATGTGAAGGACTTTCAATTTGCGGCTGAAACGGTCGATTTAACGACTGTGAGTAATGTGAGAAATTTGGATACGGATCATCGAATTTTATCGGCCGTAAATGCTGAATTAAAGTCGATTTAGTCAGACTTTCTTCTGGAACGATTTTTATAAAATCTGTAGAATCGGATTTTACAATTTTCATTATCGATATTACATTATATTGGAGTATAGACCTTTGGTTCTGTTACAATCTTTACAAGCTCCAAGTAATTGCAATTTAAAAGTTTGTTGAGCTCCGGGGACCTTGTCAAAATTTGAGCAGATAAGGATATTGCGAGATTTAATATTCTAAATATTTTTAGATAAATAATAAATTTGTGATTTCGGCGCAAGGTTCGATCGTTTCCATTTTCATTTTTAGATAACTTCGCCTTTGCTTTTGGTTGCGAATAGCGTCAGAATTTATTTTTAGAGCAACCGTAATACGTCCGAAGTGTCACTGGGTAGCAGACGAAGCGAGACAAGTGTCAACGCGATCTCGAACGACCCGACCCCGAAGACATAAAGCCGCGCCAAGAGTTCGTAGACAGGAAACCTGCTTTATTTCGATCTGTTGCGTGGTGCATTGACGTCGTAGCCGGATTAAGACCGAATTAACTTTGACTTAGGTCTGGGTTAAGGTCGTAGACAGCGAACGCCTGCGCAGAGAACACTGTTTTTCCACTCCCACGAAAGAACGTTTCGTCCACTTGTTGTCGCAGTGACTCCGGATCGAAACACTGAACATTGTTTCACCAGCCATCACAGATCGAAAAATCAAACCTTCACAATGATTCCTTCAAAATTGATCTAAGATATTTGTTGCTGTTTATGTAACAAAAATGGGGACCGTAATGTACCTTGCAATTATTGCAAAGTTGACACTTTTCGTTCAAGCTTTAATAAATTGGCAAGATAAAATTGTAGGTGAACTTCTAACAGGGGTATAAAATAAGTTACATTTTCAAAATTACACCAGTAAAATACTTAAAGACGATTATATGATTAAGTAAAAAATGAGGAAATTTCGTGGAGCAATTTTTCTGCTAGAATTTGGAAATAGCTCGAGGAACAGTTCTCGAGTGAAAGAAACTTCTGTTTCGCTGTTAGCTATTTTTCCTTAAAATCCGGACGAGACATGCACGGTAATTTCGAGGGAAGGTACAAAACCCATCGAGGAAGATCGGCCGACAACGCAGCAGCCCGTGCAACCCTTGGCAACATCAGCAACCCTCTCAACTCGGAAGCATCATTGGCGAAAGCAGAAACCTCCTAGGTAGGGCCGACCTCCGTGATCTCGAGAAAAATCGCTTCTTTATAAGGTAGATCGGGCGCAGCCGTCGGAGAAGTGGCGAGCCACACCCCGGCGCGCGCTCCGAGGGGTTAAAAAACGAGATGGTAGAGAGGAGAAACGGCGATCGATCGGCAATGCGTGCCGTGGCTGGCCGAGAACCCGGCTACATTCTGCCTCGGCTCTCGAATCGCAACAAAGACCGGCGAATTTGCATCGGGCTGAGCAGAAACGCCGCAAAGAGGGGATGCCTGAAACGTTCGGTGACCGCGAGACTCTAAATGAAAAGCAGACAAGAGGAAAACGAATTTTGAATAACGAAATACGGATCTGGAGCGTCGTTGAACCTTTGTTAACACGTTGACTGACGAACAAAATAAAATAAAACAATATAGAATCGTCCACCACCACTAAACTCACCCCTTCGACCGTAACATTGAAGTAATTTTCTCATAAAACCGCGAACAGAGACAGTATTAGGCCCCGCCCAGTAACTTTCACAAGCAAAATAATCCAGAAAGAAACTCCCGTACCACCATCGACCGCGCCCGTTCAAATATAACTTTGTGCAATTTTTCCATAAAATAGCAAACAACGGGGACAGTTGACACGTCCAGTTACTTCCCTGCCCTTTCTCGGCTGCAGGGGCGAAATTATAATAAGGAATCGATTGGTAGTCAGTTTGCTCGATTTTCGTGGCGATGTAGAGGGGGACTGTCGCAACTATGGGGCCCTGTGCGAACGAGAAGGGGGAGCAGACCGTGTCCGGCCATCGGAATTCCACGCGCGACAGCCTCCTTCTTGCATTTTCGTCGTTTTGCCTGATCAGGAACAGAGGCGGATAACCAACCGGCTGTAATAAACACACCGACATAATTATCCGGGCCCTGGCGGATAAGGCCGCTGTCTCCTCGTGCCCCCCACCATCGAAACTGTCCCCATCGGGCCCCGTTTGCGAAACTCTGACAGAGTTAGCTCCCTACTCTTTTTCCTTTTCCAGGCTTCTCGATTCCCCCTCCCGACACGGGGAATCTCATTATCGAGACGTATCGCGGGTACTGCTCATTATTTCCCGCCGAAAGAAGCTCGCACAATGTTGCAGAGGACGGCTGGACTGCAGGGTGGACCGCCTGCGTTCGCGCCCACCGTTGCTACGTGTGAGGCGAGGTCATTTTTTCAGAAAAATGTTGCCGACGGATATCCAGGATCTCCGATCAGGCAGATGCACGCTCGCTCGCTCGCTTATTTTAATTGAAAGTGGCTTCGCCAGTTTCCGAGACGCTGCTTACTTTGTTGCTCCGCAAACTCCAGGCTTTATCCAAGATTGCACGCTTCGGTGATTGCCGATCTCGTTGGGGCCGATTGGATCGGTACACTCGGTGGGACTGTTCATCGGCACGGTTGGTTTTAACGCGGAGGAGGCTGGTGACGCCATCTGGCGTCGCTTTATGCTGCGTTTACATCTGCTTTGTTGGCTTCGTTCGTTCATTGTTGTTCTAAATAGTGGTCCCTACACTGCGGATCGACATCTTCGAAAATTTATAGTCGAAATGTTCTAAAATTATTAAAATTTGGAATAATCTTTCTTAAATGGAATTCTTATTCATCGACACCTTGACCTTGCCTGGCCACGCCAAGTATTTGACTTCCAGGCCGCGGACATCTAGGCAAATTTTATCTTCTATCTTTTTTCTTTTTGATGTATTATTTTCTTCTATTTTTGTGTGATCTTTTTTTGTGATCATAATTATTATGCTTTTATATTATACCCTTGTTATATTATGCCTTATTATAACCATTATATTAGGTATCTATTTTATTTTTCATTTACTCAAATAATTGAATATACACTTAGAAGCACCCTTTACTTTATTATTTTACCTTTATTTTATTTATTATTATCGAATGGTAGTTTTGTTGTACGTTTGATCCCCTCTCTTGTCTAATATTGTCTACTTAATTTAGTCTACCTCTTCGTGACCACTTTCAACTGGTGTTTATTCTTTCAAACGCCGCATTCTCAATCTAGACATGTTCGAAGACTGTTGTCGTAATAGTCAAATCTATCTATCAAGTATTATCACGTTTATTAACCTTCTGGCCTCGACCGATTTTCATGATCTCACTTTCGAGGCTTTCGTAACTCCAAAATCCATCGCAAGAGCGCGTTTCTTCCATAGCCAAATGATTGTCTTTTTACATTCTTTATTTGTGTCCCTAATTGTTGCAAACGTTTGATTACACTTCTATAATTATTTGCTATAATATCATGAACGAAGGCAATTGATTCTTGAATTGAAAAATGCACAGTTGTTATAGACCACTGTTTCTTGTCGTATATTTTTAAAGCAAGAAAATTATTTCTTCGAATTCTTCCTTTGAGTATGGCCATCCTTAAAAAATTTATGTGAAATATTGTAAGGACATCAGACAAGGTATTCACACGTCTGAAACTCACTTTCCATTCCCAACAGTCTCCTCGAAGAGTTGCATTAAATTAACAACGATTCTTGTCGGACTATCCCACAAAAAAACAAATTTCATGCTTCAATATTTATAACAAAGTAACACCGATACCGATCTCTCCTTGAATATTTCACTTTCAGTCTCGAACCAGACTGATGCACATGAATAATTCGAAAATGTAAAATCGATGGGAGATTAATACTACCGAGCAATACACATAAATTTTAAGATCACTCT
This sequence comes from Lasioglossum calceatum, assembly GCA_963966675.1. Taxonomy (NCBI): domain Eukaryota; kingdom Metazoa; phylum Arthropoda; class Insecta; order Hymenoptera; family Halictidae; genus Lasioglossum; species Lasioglossum calceatum. The sequence goes on along the minus strand of OZ016543.1, from coordinate 15,137,399 downwards.
TCCGTCCAGCATCATTCATTAAGATACTTATCAATGATTTACGCTCGTAATTACCTCTCTAACCCGAATCCCAAGCGAACGCTCGTTAACGTTATAGCATTAATTCGCGAGCGCGATGTGTTTGTAGAATTCTAAGTATAATGGCGACTCGAAAAAGAGCGTGAAGGTGGAAATTATACGAAGACAGGAAGCGAGACATTTTTCTTGATGTCAATCTGTAGTCGAACGAGTCTACGCGTGCCGTAAATCGTTCTTGATTATACTTGACGCGAGACTGTGGATGGGAATCCGGCCGATTCTATTCTTTTTTCCTTTACGACAGAGATTTACGAGGCAGATGATGTGAGGTTAAATACGTTTTCACAGCTGGTCCAGCGGAGATTGAAGAAACTCGGTTTTATAGTATGTCAATCCGCGATAATAAGAGGCCTGTAAAAAATACCGCGCCAGAAAAATAAAAATAATAACCCAGTGAAATTCACGTATGGACCTGCGGGAATATGAATTATTATGAAATACGTGCGCCTGTATGAATTACACATACTCGTATGAATTGTATGCATTTGAATTTTCGTTATGTTCGAATGAATTATATGAATTTACAAGAATTAAGTGAATGTGCAGAAATTATCTGAACTTCAATGAATCGTATGAATTTGTGTGAATTGTCTGAACTCTTATGATTCACACGAACGTCTTAGAACCACACGAACTCGTAGTTTCCCGAATAAATACATAATAACATGAAGCAGAGAGAAAGTGCTTTTTTGGTCGACCGCTCATAAAAATTATGAATTATCTGGCCCGTCGCATAAATAAATAAATACGGAGCATTCCGCAATACCAATCATTTGAATACTTTCTAAGCAGCCTCGTCACCAACCCCTGGAAAAATTTATGAAATCCATAAACGCGCGATCGGCGCCGCTCGTTTATCGCGGTGGCGGCGGATAACCGCTTTCACAAAAAAGCGGAAACAGAACCAGCGTGAGAGACTCTCCCGGGTCGTTTCGAGGCGATTGAGTAACTGCAATCGCGTCCGAGCTAAGTGCATAAAAGCCTGGCGAAGCGGTCACATTACGTTCTATTCGGTGCATTAACGTCCGCGGGCTGTGTACGTGCGAGATAAACAGCTCTCGGCTGAGAGACGAGCCCGAAGGTAATTTATAAAACATAAATAACAATTTAATTTAAAGATGCGACCGGTCCCGAGACGATCGGGTCCCGTCATAATCGGAGAAATATCAACGGGGCGACTTCATTCATTGCGAGCGGTAATGAATTTCTCGCCGGGGTCATTAAGCGGTCATTAAGCGAGTCGCTCGTAAAACCGGCCTCGGAAAAAATGATTTATCCCCCTGGGGGAAAGTTCAACCCCCGGTTGAAAGCGGTCGAGCCATCTCTCGGTGGGAAACCGAAGTCGAAAGTTGCGAGACCGCCCGCTAGAGCGCAGGTTCGTCCCTTTTCATGATGGCCGCCGGCGGGAGGGTTGCGATTGGTCGCCGTCCCGTCGGCCATTACGAATTCCAGGAATAAATTACATAATGAGAGGCGTCATGGCCGCCGGTGTCGGCCAATTGCGGCGCGGAGGGCGGGGCCGGCCGAAAAATGGCGTCGAACGCATCCCCCAGGAGGAAAACCGTTCGCCAGCGGGGCTGGCTCGGAAACTATGATGGGAAAACGGGAAAATGGCGGTGGCCAGATGAAAACCGACGAACTTCGTCTACCATCAGCGAAGACAAAACTTCCTTCTACAAGAGAGATTGCCCTGGCGAAGTAGAATTTCTCTCGGAGAGAGAATCCCTCTCGACTCTGAAAGTTGGACTTCTTGCGAAGAGAACTGATTTGATAACGAAAAATCAGAGTATCCGGGTTGATGGCATGCTGTCGGACGGTCGTTGGTAGCCGATTATATGAAAACAAATAGCCGCGACGGTTTAAAGACTCGAGGGGGTCGTAACGGCGCGAATAGTCGGCTCGTAAACGTTCCTCGACCTCGAGGAGAAGCCGCGAGAGGGAGAGAGTGTTGCATTCGGAGTGGAAGAAAGAGAAGGTGCTCGTGTAAAAACTTTTATGATCACAGTCAATAAAGTGACGTAACCGGGAGTGTTCTACGAGCGGCGTGACGTCAGGGACCGGAAGTGGCTTGCGTAAATGCCACGCGCCCCCCTCGGGTTCGGGAGGAGGAAAGGGGCAGCGGGTTTCTGGGGTGGGTGGAGGTCGCGGTGTTCCGCGGGGAGGGGGAAAGACGTTAAGGGTGACCGTGGAGAGAAGAACGAGCTCGAAAGAGTGACGGAGACGGTAGAGGGGGGGCCACAGAACGACCTAGAGGGCAAGCGAGAGGGAAAGAGAGAGGTAGAGAGCTGGTTGATGGTTTACGACATTCCGTTGATGGCCGTAGTGGCGTAGTTGCGGCGTCGAGCCCATAAAAATGTAACGAGCCTGTAAACGTTCGTTTATATTGGCCTGCCTTTACACCCGTCCGGATTGGGATAGGTCACGGGACCGTTCCTCTCGTTCCACGGTGTGTACTGTGTGACGTCATGGTTAAGACAGACGTGAGACACACCGCGTGTACACTCTCGCTCTCTCTCTTTCTCTCTGGGAGAGAGAGAGAGAGTGCGGTTATACGATCCCGTATTAGGCAGAGGAGAGCGAGGGGGCCTCGTCAACCGTTTTACAGGCGATAAACGCGGCCAACAGCCTCGCGCGCGCTCCTGTCTGCCTGCTCTCTGCCTGTTTGGCCTGACTGCCTGCCTGCCCCCCCTTTAGCTCAACGACGCGACGGTTACCCGCGACACCAAACCACCCCTGACATCACGTCGCCCGAAGCCTTCTGACAACCGACCTTGACCCCTAGCTGCCAACGCTCAATGAAAGAAACGCGCCACGCGGATCGTAAACCTGCTGGCGAGACGTTCACTCGACGACTACGCGGTGCGAAGGTCGACGCCAGGATGGAGGAACCGGAAGTCCTCCGGAGGATGTTGTTGTCCGCAAGTTGGCGGTGGCTGTGAAGCTTTTGGGGAAGGTAGAGTTTTAGGTGCGAGTCTTCTGAGACTCTATGGACCGTGCATTTAGGGTACTTGCTGAGCTTGTAATCGTTAATTGTAATTTATATCGCATAGCATGTCTTATAAGGGCCGTTGCAAGAACATGGAGAAGAGAGGATATCATTGAAGTCACTCTCGACGGTTTCACTGATCGTAATCGGCTCTGCGTAAGAAGATTCACGGTCGATGATTGTAATCGGTATGGTATGAAGAGCCTTGTAAACATTCCCCAGCAAGTATCCCAAGAATTTATCGATGATCGACAATTTTAATCAGTATCGAGTAAGGTGTCCTACGAGTGACGGTAAAGTACACCTTCAAATTCATATAGTACACCTTCAAACTCCCGGCTGCTCAAACGAAGTTCGAGCCGAAGCCGGTGGCAACGCGAGGGAGCGACTTTTACGATTCGTTGCGCAACGTTTCCGGCGAGGCCCGTCTACGAGGCGACCTTGACATCGATCCAGAACCATAGGTGAGTCTCGGCGTGATTCACGCGACTCGCCGCGTCAGGTGTTTCGCGTCGCGGAACCCGCGGCCGCTCGTTTTACGAACGCTTAAAAGTTTATAGGCGGCCGTAAACGGAACCGTTTAGCTTTATTTGGTGCCCCTGAAGAGGAGGGGGGAGAGCAGACGATTCGTTGTAAGGGGCCAACGGCGGTAACACGTTTTTACTGTGCCACCGGATACTCGGCCTGTCCATTCACCGGGATCGGAGGATCGGCGGAATTCGCCACTGGGACAGCTACGATACGACCCATTCGCCACTTTGATAGTTCTTTCTTGCCCCGGATGATGGAATAAACTTGCGGGGAACCTGCCGGCGATGCTCGAAAGGCCACCGGCGATCTTACCGGCCCGTAGATCCCATTGTGGATCGTTCACTTTCGAAGCTAACCGATGCTCTCAGCCATCATGCGTTTCGACACCCTTTGCTCGCCTCTTCGGGGACGCTTGATATTCACGAAAGTAGTGTTCGTTTTATTTAACAAACGCACCACATATCACAGAATATTTGTCAGGATGTTGTTCGTGCATTAACTCCATTAGCAGTCGATTTAGATGTCAGATATTTTGTTAAATCCACGAACAAGTATTTGATAAATCAATTCTCAGCTGACGTAACTGTCCACGCACCAGGTATCGAAGCATAAATTGCGATTCAAATTGCATGTTTGAACAATCCGGATATATGTATAGTAAAATAGCTGTATCTGTCCAGTGGAAGATTTGTATTTTCCTCTTGGCTGTCGCGATATTCTAATTGCACCGTTTGTCTTCGTATCTTTCGGTATTTCGCAATACGAATCCTCGACTGATCCTCTCATTGAACATGAACTCTCGTTCTTATCACTGTCTGTCATCGGAGGGACTAACACCTACGATTCTAATAAAATGCATACATTTTCTACAGTTTGCCAATGTTAAATCGGAAAGTGACATAATCCAATTTGAATTCCTCGATTTCCTACATTAATATTGGACAGAAATGCACCTTGACGTATTTGAATGCTTGAAAACAGCATTTATTTCAATTAATCCGAATATAACATCGCGTCTCAGCGCATTTATGAACTTACAATATTTAATCCAATGTGCAATTTCATCGTGTTCTCGGATAACCAAATATTTACACAGTAAGCAGCGAGTACAGTACAGGTTTTATGCACGAACGACAAAAATGACTCGCCAGAGCATAAACCAGGGTAGAGATTAAGCGGATGTAAGAACACCAGTACATTCTCTGGAAATTATGAAAATGATTAAAACGAAGAAATCCGTACACCAGTTTCTCGAGACTGTCGCATACAATTTTTCCCGCGGCTAATGACCCGCAGCCGAGCCGTAAAATCAAATTGAAGTAATACTTAACAGCTGATCCCAGTCAATGACGCGTGCCGGAGCGAAGTCCGTGACGTGCGAGTTCCTCGTTTAATCAGTAAATAATTGGCAAATATCGTGGATTGCAGCGAGCTGTGTTCTGCAGCGTATCGCGATTTGAGGCTCGTGTCGGTCTAAGGCCTACATTGTTGCCCACGGGGCCGAGAGACCGTGCAATCGGCATGAATTATTGCCGGCCTCTGCGGATGATCTACGAGGATCGTAAAACAGAAGATCGGCCAGTAAATCGTCCCGATGCGTTCTAAAGCCGTCATGAGGCGACAGTAATCACCGATCCTGATCGGCGGGGTCCCTCTCTGCTCGTTCGCGATTTCCATTCAGAATCCGTACCGGGATCCACGATATACCAGCACGAAGTAGCGCCGATCTGTCGGTGATCTCATCGATGAATCACATTCATTTCACCTCTCCTACTCTTTCCTGCTGCCGTTAACTGGGCCAGCGTCTGGCCAGCGTCTATGTCTAAATGTTATTGCTCGTAAAAACCCGACCGCGTAACCGTTTGTTTTGGTTCGAGCTCGGAAGGATGGATTCGTGGACTGGGGGCGACCGCGAGCTGGATTGGGCCGGTAAAATTCTCACGTTTCCAGGATTGCAAGGGATGTGCCTTCTCATTTCTAGATAATGCAAAGATGGGATTTTTGAGTATTATAAGCGGTAGATAAAAGGTCAATCTAGGCCGCGATCGCCCTCAAAAGTTCTGTTTTTACGTTTCCAAGGAGTAATCTGCGACAGCTACCTGCTGCCGAATAATGCAAATTAATTATTAAATAATGATATTAATAATCAATAGATTGATCTTTCATCTAGCGCTTTTCACTACTGAAAGACCCCATCTTTCCATTATCGAGAAATGAGAAGACGCAGCCAGCACCTGTGCAATCCTGGAAACGAGTCTACCCCCTTAAAGGGAAGACATTTGTATACCTAATAGGTACCAGATCGAAAAATGGGTGTTTGATAATTAAAACAGTGGAGGACGAAGCATCTTTGAGAAAAGAAGAAAGAGAAAAGGTGGACGCGCGAGCAGGAAAAAGCGCATCAAAGGAAGGAAGCGACCAGAGAAAACGTCACGCGTTGGGGTGGACAAGAAACGCTCGAAATTGCCTTCGGACCACGCGAGACATGAATGAAGTATACGTCAGGCATCGCAGAAACGGCAGCCAGTCGAGCGACCGAGGAAACGAGCGATTACGCAAGCTGCCAGCTTTACGAGCAATCGCGAAAGGGTATCTTTCCGGGGTTCGAGCGCGAGACGAGTGGCAGACAGGAACGTCGACGAGTCTCGTGCCTAAACGCGATGACCCCGATCATGCGACTCGACGTGGGTAGCGATCATGGTGGCAGCGATCGACGCGAGAACCTCTCGTCAGAGTGTCGTGAACGTCGCATCAAATTTTGACGTCCAATTTTCCACTTGCCTCGCGATCCGACGCCCGCGATGGAAACTCCGCCAGCATTCTTTGGCTGTCTTCGTCTTTCGACCACCGACAGTCATTTGCTAAATTGATGACGAATTGGAATAGATTCTTCGGTTGTCGAATTGACACGATGGCGAAGATAAACGGATTTTCGGAAAATGGAGTGTGGTCAGATGAGGCAAGACTACGTCCTCAGCCGAGTTCAATTTTTTTGAATTTCTCAAAAAGAACTGGAGGCTCTGCTAAAAATGCTGGTTTCTTGTACAGCTTCTGAACAACTTCGCAAACGGGACGAGGGTGGTCTTTTCCTCATCTTTTACAAATCTCTAGAGGATTACATCGAACAACGCTGTCGTTGAATCAACATACCGATAAATCGAACACCGTGTCTACGCCATAAACCTCGCAACAGTTCTCGACAGACATTCGCGTGGCAGACTATCGAACACGGAGGACCGTCGCCATTTCGAAACCGAGAGTGCCAGTCAGCAAGAAGATCAGAAAGAAAGAGTCGTGGCGTCCACCCCAAAAAAAACAAGACACCCGCATAATCGGCCGCGACGCGCGCAATCGCAAAAGGAGGATCACGAGATATCCTGCTCAAGTAAAACAAGCGCGCCCGTATGCAAATCGAGCGCGCAGAGCGTTCGGCCCTCCTCCTTCTCCTCCTCCTCCTCCGAGAGAGAGAGAAAGCGGTTCGATCGGGCATCCCGAGGCCCGGGACATAGTTAAATAAGATTGGTACGAGTAGCGCGGCAGCCGCGGTGCAGCCGCGGCGTCGTAAAACGTTCTTTTTACGCTTCCGTTCGATTTTTAGCGTAATCCACGGACCGGTCGGCGGGCTGTCCGGTTTGCGGGCGACGACGCGTCCCGAGTACACGGAGATAAGGCGATATCGATAACGACCGGCGTTAGTCGCGATGTCGTTGAATTTACGAGCCCTGTCGGCCCGGGAGACTGTCGAGAGAACCCGTGAACAAGATGGCGACCGAAAACCTCTTCCAGATCAGAACTTTCGAGAGAACAAGATAAAAGCACGAAGACGAAGAGAGAGAGAGAGCAAAGATTCTCGAAGCGCCTACGTAATTGCGTTGCGTACGGTTCATTAGTCTACGGCCGGGCCGAAGAGAGAGGCAAAGAGGAAGGCCCAATGAGAGAAAGAGAGTTGCAGACGGGGAGAGGGATGGGAGAGACGAGCGTTTATTCGCAGAACCGGTACGCTCGTAATCCGTTCGGTGCCTCGTAATATTTTGCGATTCCCTGGCCCCACAACCCCCTGTCCCCGCCTCGAGCACCCTTAATTAGAAACTTTACTTTGCGCGTTTAAATGCATTACTCGCCGTAATGTTGCACAATTTATGCCCACGGGGGCTGTAACCGTACAAGCTCCGCAGGACCATCCCCCCGACGCGATGCGGTGGAAAGGAACGCCGCAGACGAGCCTCTCCTCCTCGTTAATCCGACGTTAATCGCCCCGAACTCGGTTCGAAGATTCGCGAGCCGCGGGTTGAGGCCCGCGAATTTTGCCCACGGACTTCTCCAACTGGTCCACGATATCCGCAAACTGTTTGCGGACGTCGAATGGATCGAGACTGTCTAGGAATTTCCTATTGATTAAAAAGATTTGAATTGCTTAAAAAAGAACAGTATACGAAGCAGTGAAATTTAATCAAGTTAGAGATAATTTTACGCTATTATTAACTCAGTGGCTGCATTTTATTAATTTGCATAGAAATCCGCAGTCAATTGCGTTGCTTATACACTATGCACGATGTAAGCGGTTTTTGAGTGGGCAGGCTGCAAGACCCGCCGTCTGAGAATGGAATTCTCCTCCACAAATCTCGGATCGCAACTTTGTAAGCTCGCAGTTTTCAATTAACGATCCCATCCCGACTTGGAACGATCGTCCCCCGAATCCCCAGACAGATCTCGCAAATATCCCCTCGCAGAAGAAGCCCGTCTCCCGCTGCCTTTGATCTCGGAATCAAGGGCCAATTCCGAGCACGCGGCTGTGTAAATTCGCAGAAGCTGGAATCGCAATCGCCTCGGCCCGGCGACGAAATAAATATCCCCCGTCGGCAGCTTTCTCAATTTCTCTTGTTGCGACGTCGAGAGTATGCGAATTCCGGTTCGGCGCGGATATTGAACGTAACAAAGTGTAACAGCGCTTCATCGAGGGACGAAGTCGCGGATCGGAGTCTTCGATATTGTTCGCCGCTTCATGGAACGTAAATATTTCAGATCGAAGATCGAGAACGGGCAGGGAGTTCGTTCAGAAGAATGGCTGATTGATCGCCAACCATGGCAAACTCTTTACGCATTTTATTATTTTCAATTATTCATTCTTCCAGGGTGTCAGTTTCTTTCGCGGTATACGCAATTAATCAAAATTTGTATATTATATCGAAAATTTATATTGATATAAATTAATTTCTCTTGCAGTAATTTTTGAATAAAACGTTCCTTCAGCTCCTTCTGCCAGCAACCTCTGCACGACCACGTGCATGCTCGATGTGCTTTTCTTGAGGCCGCCCTCTCGACCTAATCGAAACCGTTCCCCTCGTTATCTGCAGCCTCTCGCGCCGTGCCATTTATTTTATCAGCGTTTGAACTCGCGATTGTAGCCGGCGCGTGCGCGCACGCGCAACCAGTCGCGAGCTATTTTCGCCATTGGATTCGCCGTTCGTTCGTTCCGCGAACGATCGGATAAATAGACACGCTCGTCCCGTCTCCGGTTTCGTCGGTCTCGAGGATCCGATTTGTAATCGAATTCTTGCGGATCCCAAGCCCATCCTCCTCCGCTCTCCTAGCCTCGAATATCCTCACCGCGACGGCTGTGACCACGATAGAATTTTTAGATTTCGTTAAACTTTCGTGAGAATAAACCATCATCAACGCCATCCTCACTCCATCAAGCCCAGTCTCGGTATACTAATTTCAACAGTCGTAAATAGCGAACGACATCATTGGAGCCTTCATTTTTCATTTCTCAAGTATCCTACAAACACGGGGTACTTGTGTGAAACTTTATGGCGTCCATCGAGCACGCAACCCCCAAAAGACGATCTCCAGTCGATCGACGCGTCTGGAACGTGTCTCAGACCTCCACGAATGGCGATGTCGACGTTTCCCATGACCACGAACCACGATGGACACTCGAAGTGATAAACAGAGCATAAAAGGGGAAGTGTCTTCGAGAGAGAGAGAAAGATAGAGTCCTATCGTCGCCGTCCATGGCGTCGAAACTCGAGAAACAGTCGTCGATGGGGTTCCCCGAGACTTTCGATACTTTGTATCAGTTGAAACTGCGGAGGCTGACAGACTGAACAGGACCGTTTCGAGGGTGTGGTCTAAAGATGGCGGGGACACACGATCGCACGGTGGGGATGAATGACTTCGCTCTGACATTCCCCCGTGCCCTATCCCATAACTTCGAACAGTTTTTATCCTTTCGGGACTTACTTTCCGCAAAGTGTCGGGTTCCCGGCTCTCGGTGTTCGAGATATTATGTGTTGAAACGCTTCGGGGTGGCTCGAGGGACACAAAGACTTCGTTTGTGCTCGAACATCGGCCATCCCGAGGCCATAAGCGGGAGCAGAGTGGCGAGGTCCGAGAACGATCCAAAATTTGTAAACATTTTTTCCCGTGACGTCGTTAAAAGTTGAGTAACGACCGGGCACGTCCTAACCATTTCGTTTATAATTCGTAAAGAACGAAGCCCTTGTTCGAATTCGAATTTGTAATTAGTGGGCCGTACAACGGCAACGTTAAAAAGTTAGAGAACCGAATGAATATTGTCGCGATTTTCACTTGACGGATCTGATTTTAGCAGAAGCACATATCGATATATCTCTTCGAAACCATAAAAAGTATTTGTTGAAATAATTTCGAAAATGCTTCATTGTAGTCCAGATCGAAAAGAATCTAGCTTAGCGACTCATATTATGTAGAAACTAAAAGGAATCCGTAATAAAAATCCTAGCTTCAACTCACACGCAAAAGAAAAATGTCTAAAATTTCTAAAATAGTTTCAGCGGGAATCCTGGAAGATCAAAGGCCAACTGCGGCAAGATCTGACTGCGAAGGGCCCAGAAACCGATCCCGAGGAATCGAAGCAGCACATTGTATGGAACAAGGTGAAAATCGTGGATAAAAGATCGAGTGGCCAAGGAGACAACGAACGGGTCAGCATTCCAACCCCCATGGAAGTTAATCTGGGAATCGGATCTCGCGTTTATCGGCTGGCCAGAGTCCTCGACGAATCCTCGGGAACCGAGGGAGAGAGACGCCAGAGGACGCCGGACCTTGAATAACAATTTTACGCGAGGATTTGCCCCGTGGCGAGTGCCCACGAATGCAACGAATGTTCGAATGCTCGCCACGTTCCGCGTATCTACGAGGAGAAGTTTCCGTCGCGATGGAAGTTAAAAGCGTCCACACGCGACTGGCCTTCGAGGCTCTGCCCGTTTTAGAGCAAGGCAGGGCGAATAAAACCCGAGAGAGCCCGAGGAGCCAAGCAAGCGAGCAAGCCCGAGCCCGATCCGTCCCGGAATTTCTAAACAACCGTGATTTTTCGTTACGCCGATCGACGGTTTGCTCGAAGAAATCGATCCGAGGAATGTCGGAGCTCTTCTTGCTTTCGAGCTGCTTTAAATAAAGAAACAAAGAGATGCCACGAGACGGAACTGATGTACTTCCACTTTCGACAGCGAAATCGACAGGGGTGGCAATCTACGGAACTGCGATACGGCACGTTCGACAAGATCCGATCAAGATGCTCGCGATCTACGTGACAACTCACCATAGAAATCCTCGGATTAGCTGCGAGGCGTTCCACAGTTCTTTGTGCTGGATAGTTAGGGATTTTTAATAATTGAACGAGAGACTTTCATGATTGATAGTTATAGATACCTTCAACAATTTTTTAAAATGTTATACTCGACGCACATGCTCTGCGCTTGATAATAACCGAGAGTCGTTCGCCATTGTTTTACACGCCCGGTTGTGAAAACCACTGCGCTTTGTATGTCTCATTAGGGTCCGTGAAACTTTTCCGCGTTGTTCCAGCATAGCAACGCCCGCCTCCCACGCTTATTCGTGTAACATCATATCGCAATATCCAGAGCGAACACACGGTAAATCTAGTCTTATCAGAGCCGTGAAATGGAAACCATTGGAGAGACACACCCTTCTAGGTACACGCAACTATATATGTATAGTGCACTATAGTGTCTATGGCTCGGTTTAAGTTAAACCCTTTAACAACGGGTCGTGTGTCACCCACGAGTATGGAGCCTGTTCAATGCCATAATCACCATTCCTTGTCTATGCCATACGCTTAATGTTAAAATGTTTGTCTGCTTTCATTTACCTCATCTTCTTCTTATCACAAGAAATTCTTCCCGAGATGAACGTGTCTTCCGGCGGATAACGGCTGCAGTATTTTCAGCATCGTGCATTTATTGCAACAGTAACGAATACACTGTTAGACTGAACTGGCGGAATTAAAAATAATTACCCCTCCCTAAATTTACATCGAACTCCCGAACTTACACGACTCCGGAGTTCGGAGAGTGTTCCGAGCGGTTCCACCGGGAGCATAAAAATCCTTCCGCGTCGCAATCGGGGTTGTTCGGTTGCAAATTTTCAGATGCGAATGATCCGGTGCCATCAGCGGACCGTGTCCAATCAGCGCGCACATCTTCAAAGCGATCATGCGAACCGCAAGAGATTCCGCCGGGCGGTTTTCGCCGGAGACACCGATGTCATTCTGATAAAGAAATTTACGCCGGCGAAGTAGCAGCATTGATTAATTAAATGTAAATACTTGAATGAATATGTATGCTTACAATTTTCCCAGTCGAATCTCAGGAATATTTTAACAATCAAACGGAACATCCAATTTTGCCAGTGTATTAATGCGAACGAGCTGATCGACGTTTCGTTTTTTAATCTGCATCAAGGCTGCTGATCTCGGCCGGGATTTCCGTGCAATTAACTTGTTCTTCGCCGAGATTCATTTTCAGACTCTCGGACAATTTTGTGGTGAAAGATGGCGACAATATTGAACTTGTCTTACAACGTCGCATAAAAATTAAAGTTCCCTGGTCGTTCAATTATTTCGAAAAATTCGACAACCACCGTAATCGATCACGCACGCGGGCAGCAACATCTCCAGGATACGGGGCTCCGTGCTCGAGCAATGGGGTTCTGGTTCGGCTAGCCATAGGGGTCGGGGGTTCTCGCGCGGGCCCCATAGACGCTCATAAATATTCCCTCGGAGTAAGCCCCATAAAGAAACCGCTCGCTCGCGGCTCGAAAGGGTTGATTTTTTCTCGGCTCGGAAGCGAGCGTAAACGACTGTAGAGGCGAGCACAGGACACGCCGAAGGAAGACGGACGGAACAAAGAGAACGAAAAACACACACAGAGAGATAGAGAGAGAGGGGGGGAGGGTGGATAAACGAGTCGAAGAAGGAAGGAAGGAAGGAAGGGAACGAGGGGGATGGGACGAGAAGGAGGAGGAAAGAAGAAGAAGGAATTCGCTCGCTGACCGAAGGAGGTAACCACTCTCTGAGGTAATAACCGAGCAAGGACAAAAGGCCTTCGTTCGTTTATACGACTGGTCACGGCAGGATTAAAAGGGTTGCACTTCGAGGACGTGGCCGTTCTACCTCGTGAACGTCTTCGGGAACGCTTCTGTGACGTGCGGGGGAAGTCTTTTAGCAGAATTGGAACACGTCGACCGAGGGAAAACTGTTCCGGGATTGAACGACAACCGGAGGACCTCTGGACGATTCTTGGGAGGCAGGGGGATGAAAATAATTTCCTGGCGGGGGTGGCCGATTCCGAGGAAGGGAATCGATATTGAAATGGCTCGATCTCTCTCGTCTCTCTTTCTCTATCCTCTCTGTTCCGTCTCTCTCTCTCTCTTCTCTCTGGAAAAAAAGGAATTTGGAGATAGGCGAACCAGCTCTCGGCCAATTCCGAGGGTTCGCTCTCTGTCTACTAATTAGCCACGGGGCCGCGTTTCCAGCTGACAAGCCTAGCACTTTCGTTACGAGCCGCTCTTTCGCAGAGCGAGAGGTCCGTTCTGAAAATACGAGAGGAATGGAAAGATCTAATTAAGCCGATCGGTCGCGGCGGCGGTAATTAAACCGCATGAGTCCCAGGGCGCGACCCCTTTCCCTGCACCCTTTGCTGCTCGCCTCGCTCCACTTCGCTCGCCTTATCGCCGCTACACGGACATCTGCCCTCGGACAGGATATTACAGGACTGCCAGTCGAAAGTATCCGGGCACAATCACTTGATTGTCGAAAAATTCGCGATGTGGTCGTTAACGAATTTTCGCGCGGAATTGTATGTTTCACAGCAGGTAACTATGTACCGATGTCGAATTTGGTTATCGGATTGACTTGTGGAAACTTTCATACATTTATAAATAGTCGACGCGTTAGAAAGATTAAAAGTAAAACCTGTTAGGAGGGGCAATAAATTTGTGGCACTTCGTACCAGCTTGTTCGAGTCGAGGTGGAAAATACTTCCTGCCATTTTCTAATTATTATCCTTAAATATTGCACATTATCCGCACAGTGATTGAACAAGAAAAGCTTAGAAATTACTTCGCCGCAGAACATTAGAGAATGTGTCTACAGGATCCAGACGATTTACATAATTAAATTGTGAAAAATACTACTAATGAATTTACTAATGAATTTCGAAGTACTCAACTAATGAAATTATAGAATGTGAGTAGTAGACTCGAGTAGTAGAATTTCGTGCTGGCATTTTTGTTGATATTGTAAAATTCTGAGTAAGCAAGAGCGATGAAAATCGAGTTTCCGTTTGTACGTGGCTAGGGTGCGATTCTGAATCCCAAGTATGCTGTACGGCCGCAGATAACAACTCGGTTGGATTCCGTGCGATGATGGGGACGGTTTAACATAAGTCCGTCAAAGTTTCAAAGTTTGATGAACACTCGTAGCTTAGCCTGTAGTCGGCTCTGTTTAGGTGATCCGTCGCGGCAAGTTTCCCGAAGATGGCCGCGTATCTTTCACGTGAAACTTTCCTGGGCTGAAACATTCTATGTATTTACCTTGGCCTTACGTCCCTAACGAACCCTGGATCTCGTTCCATTAAAATACTGCTATTTAATTTTATGTTAATTCGAAAAACTAATCGATAGACTTCTCGCGAATATTTTGTAAGAAATATTCCTCTATATTTATGGTTGACACGCTGTCGTTCAGGAACGTCAAAACGTTCAAAAACACCTTCACTCAAAAAGTCATGAAAATTTATGTAACAAGCTAGAAATGATTCTGGTTGAACGATACCATTACGGCTTCTGTCTCACAACAATGGCTTCTTTCCGCCTCGTTTGAATATCAGTTAAACTGCAGCTGTTACGCTAATTACTAGATAAGCTTCCTTTCGCGATAAGAATTCAGCAAAGTGACGCTGTATTTTATCGTCAGTTTTATCGTTAAAATTGTCAATGTAGTAATTATACTTCATACATAGACCCTCGCTTATGCCGTAGCATGTAGAACATTTTCAGCAAGGAGAAATACAACAATGCACAATATTCTAGAATGTAGATCGACTTTTAGACGAAATCGAGCTCACAGCAGTTAATTCATTTCTCTCGGTCAAAAATTAAATTATCAGTCAAATTGACGATTTTAAGGGTTCAATTGGCAGTGCTAATAATTTTCTCGACAAATGTTCAGCGTTTTGATATTTGTGTAGCTAGGTCGTTCTCAGCGCGACAAAAGAAGCAGCTCGACCCATCCCCACCGTAACCCAGCGGATCCCGGCGGATCATCTGGTAGCAGAAGTTTGTGAGAACGGTATCAGGTAGACAACGGAAGCAGTGTCACGTGTTTAAGGGCCCGGTGTCCCGCGGCAGAGCGAAACAATGTGTGGTATACACACAAGAACGGGCTGGTTTTGCGGGCCGCTCGGAGCGCGAACCATAAAGCCGCGTTTTACGGCTCGTAAAGTCAATGAAGCTGGTCACGTTTGCTCTCACAGCGTCTTCGGGAATTCCTAGGCGTACCACCTAGGTAGCTTGTGGAATTATGTCCTGAATCTTCATGAATATTTATTCGCAGGTCCTCGACGCCGATTTGATTTCGAGCGTCGCCGATGACCGATAACTCTAGATAATTCTATCTAATTACAAGACTGCGGATGGTTATTAATTTTCTAATTTCTGTAGACGAATTTTAAGAAAGAAAACACAAAACAAATAAAAATTGTACAAAATTCTATCAAATTTTATATTCTAGCCTTTTTCGAACATTTTCATAAGCCATAAAGATCCACAGTCTGGTAATTGCTTTATCAATGTCGTAATTAGCACAGGTTCGGAACAGACTCGCGCAGCTCGGGATCGTCCGAAGCAAAAGATCCATCGAAAACACGAAAACTGCCGAAAGCACTCCGCCAGGTTACGAATTCCAGGCCGTGTCCCATCCAATTCGGGAGAAAGGGTTTCCGCGGTCGAGTATACATAGTATAAGGGGGAGCAAGTGTCCTTCGAGTTTGCAGGGACTAAAGAGTTGTATCCGAGACCTGCGGGTAGGATCCGTGCGGAGGTCGTTCGAAAAAGCTATAAAACTATAAAAGTGGCCGGGCCAGCGGAAGGGTTGAGAACGAGCTAGGCTTGCTTTTCAAACTGCTGGAACCCGTTCAAGGATTCTTGCGAGGATTACTATCCGCAGTCTAGGAAACTCTGCCAGTTCTTCGGCAACTGTCAGCACAGAACAGACAGACACACGGGCCCTCCGTTTTCCGGAATGGGTATCGCAACCCCCACGAGACAGGGGGTTGCAATCGCGAGGGGGGATCGCGATCGAGAGACTCTGTCGTTCCGTGAAAAACTTCCGCGATTTTTCCGACACCGGGGGCGGAGGGGAAAGGAGGAGGAGTTTCATATTTTTCAGTATCTTCTTCGTCCTCTTTTTCGGTTCCGCAGAAGTGTAACTTTGTCCGCGGAAGAGGGCCGATGTTTATCGAACAAGTTGACGAAGAGACACCCATACCAGCTACAGGAATCTCTCGATTGGATCGACGACACCCGGTCCTGCCCTGGAAATAGGACCGGATGATGGCGTCACGGCTACAACACCGTACAAGATGGCGGGCTGAGTCGTGATCTAATTATAGACAACCTTCGGCCGAGATGACGTCGATCCAACCACGGAATCAACCTACGTATGTATTCCTCACCGTACCGTTCGTTTCGAGCAAAAAATTAATGGGACTCTAATGAGCGCATTCTCGGCTCGGAGCAAGGACTGTTTAGCACTGCACGTGAGAATATGGAGATCAGTCATTGCGCCTTTGCCGAGCACGATTTCCTATTGTGAGGTCATTTTCCGTAGGAAGAACTTTATGGTTCCGGGCTTAACACGTTCGCGACGGGCGTGTACCACTGTATGGCTATTACCACGGATGTACCACCGCCTCGTCGTGAACGTGTTAATTCTGTAATGATTTTAGTTCGACGAACTTTGCACTGGAAGAATTCGTTTTTGAATTTTCTCATTTTATAGACGATTTTACTGGAATTGACTTTTAATGGGAATTAATTGTAAAATGGGTCTTGAACTTTACCGAGTGGTTTTATTGTTCCCCACAAGCAATCAAAAGAACGTTCTGTGTTTAACAGACAGTAATTTGTAGACATAATTCAACCCGGCGATTGTTCGCGTCTTAATTACGTGCGTGGCCGTCGGAAGGAAAGCGCGGGCAAGAATAAAAGTGAATGCGGCTCGCGGCCGATCTACAGCCTAATTAAAAACTCGATGGGGGAAGTTTCAATGAATTAGAGTACTCGCGTAACATCCGCGTTAACTATAAAGAGTACGACACGCGAAGGAAACGGGAGGAATATTCGCGTCGCTGTGATTTCGATCAGTTGCATTATTAACAACCATTATCTTCGATATAACGATGAACGTAGAATGAACGCGATTGCGATAAGCATCGCCGATCCATTGTTACGACACCGCACGACTTTTATAATTTCATATATCCCATAAAATAAGTTGTGATCTTCATACAATATACAAGAAGTCGTTTGAGACACAGGAAATTCGATGGAAATTTATTGCGTTCATTGCGAACGATGTAAACGCTTTCGAGAATTTATGCAGCAAGCAGGATGCATGTACAAGTATATAAAACACTCGGCTTCGTTTCAGCTGCTTCGCTAAAATGCGTTCCGATCAACATTTATGAAACTTCAGACACTATAGCATCGATTCGACCGCACCTCGCGCCGCACTTACTTCAAATTTACTGTTTCATAAATTCGCTTGTCGATGCACGAACCGAATACAACCTTGCCGGACGCGTTAACGATCTTATGCAGTTCGAGCAGAGTGCACGTTACGCGTCATACTTCATTAAAGTCGCCGATGAACCGCTTATTCTTTCGCGCCCGATGGTGACTCATCCCGACGAGGAGCAGGGAAGCCTCCGATCAATTGACTGCGGACGTTTATGCAATTTTCAATTTGTTTAGAGGCATTTTAAGAAAGTGGAATAAAGAAGAATCTCATTTCCAGTGGTAGCAACATCTGCAGATCTGAACTAAGTGATTATATTCTAACCTTTTCTGAAAATTTTCGAAGGATCCACAGTCTAGTCATCAATGCTTCCTTAAAAACAGCTGTTTCCTGTCGTTCATCTTTTGCAAAATCTCGATGCAATTTAGCAGCCTAACAAGGATCATTTAGAGTCTATATGTTACATCGATTCGTCAGTACCAATGCAACAATGTTTCCGTCTTTCGGTTCCCAGAGAGTTGTACAATTACCGTGCAATGATCAATCGATTTTTACACTGGTCCCCGAATTCAGATCCTCGCACCGCTGATGAAATGCACGGGCAGGAGTAATTGAACGGCTGGCCGAATCGCGTTAACCAGGAAGAAAAATTGCACGGGGTCAGCAGTCCCGTTAACATGGGAATTTCGATTACACGGAGCGGGCCGTCGCGGTAACGAGATTCTCCACTTAGCGAATGCACCCGCAGCTCTGCTGCAACGCGATTTTACATCCGCCGCGTTTTCAGAAAACCCTTTCCATGCTAACGACGCGACGGGCTCACCGAAAATACTCCGAGAAAGATGGTGTGCCGCCGGTGGAACACTCGTTCTTTCTTTACCCCGCGCGGTTGCTACAGGGAAACAGAATTTTCGCTGGACAAAGTTGCATAATGCTACGTGGCGACGGAAAGTTTGGAATACCACTCCGAGGATTGCTGGCCACGGGCTTTTCGGGAAAACTTGTGCTGTCTGACGCTGGTTGCATGCTCGCTCTCGCGTGCAGGGACGGGATTGTTTATTTTAATATTTTCAATCTAGAAATCAAGTTTTGTAACAGTCGACAGCGTGAGATGTGATCTTGATTGGGTTTCTGAGATGCAGGAGAGTTGGAGCAGAAATTATTACAGCAGGAATAGATATTTCTTTTGTAGAATATTTATAAACGTGTCGCCATCTTAATTTGTATCGTATATTTAATATTCGTATATCGTTAATATCGTATATTGATATTGGAAACTTTTGGCCAGCAGTGTACAATGCAGATTTACAGCAACGACGATAAGAACATTGCGATTTTCTGGGAAACGAGTTGGAGTATTTTTCGGATATTCCTTAAGAGCGCCATACGCGTACGCTTAATTGGCATAATTAACTGGGGGAAATGCATTAAATTATCACCACTCGCTGAAAGTAATTCACAAGAACCGGTCTACTACGATAACTTCAAGCGGAAGGAATTTGCAACTGTGTGAATATTGCTGCAAACGAACCAGAATATTTTATACATTTATGACAAAAATCGAGTAGTCAAATGATGATTATGTGAAACTAGTGATCTTTCACAACTTTCATTTTACCACGCCTGCAGGTATAACATTAGTTTGATAATGTTGCACAAGCTCTAATATTTCGTCAACAGCAAGATTAAAAAATTCAATCCATTTTCACTCATCTGTTTCTTCTCTTAATACCTTTGGAACAACATATTAATATTCCGAAGTCCCTAACCCTCCTACTGTTTCGCCGCTTCGTTTTTCTCATAAGAACATAAAATCCGCAGTTTAAGAATCGCTCTTCCCAAACAACCATAATCATGCGGCCCATGTTTCTTTTAATGAGCCCGCGCAAGTAATCTCGAACCACCGATCAAAGGATAAAGAATTTTCCACGTCTCTCGCCTACATAAATATTTACGCGGTTTTCTTGTAAAGTGTTCGTCCATTCGCCGTTTCGTCTTCAGAAGTGCATACGTATTCATGACAGTTATCTATCCGGGATGTGTTGAACAACGCGGCTGAGAGCACCACGACCTCGTGTCGACTTCGTTCCGACTTTATTTTTACTTCGCCACGTTATCTGGCTTGCCACTTTGTTCCACCCAGTGCGAAAGGAACAACATAATTATTTCCTCTGCCGAGTGTTAAGCCGGGCAGACGTCATTCGATCGAGGCGCTGTTTAAAAAAGTGTCGCCCGTCGTTCTCAGCGTCGCCACTCGTAAAAATAGCCGTCGGGATTAAGAAAGTAGCGTGATTCGGATTCTTTGGCCTCGGTTGCCACCGTGATTCCACTTGCTACACCGTCCGCAGGACCGTATCATACTCCGAGAACTATGTCTGAGCTGTGGAGAAAATTTAGGACCTCGGGACGTACCTCATAATCCGCAAAATCAAATCGAAAACATAGATAGAGGTCGAAACTTGAGATAAAAATGATCAGAGTACTTTAAGGATAATAAGGGGTGATAGCTAAAATTAAATCTCTGACCACAAAGTTGTCTATACAGCTAATTTCGACACCCAGAGGTTCCTTTAACAAATGATGAAATAAGCTGCGGATTAGGGGGATCGTTGGATGGCAAATGCAATGCTGATTAGCGTTAGGACCTAGGAGAGCGAGCTGCGTCCCTGATCGGCGGCCATGGTGGCTCGTTATGGCAATGTTTTGCGTACAAATGATGGCACGCTTTGGTATTCACGAAAGCGAGTCCCCCGTCTCCGGAGGAACGTGACGGGCTCGACAAAAATCGGATAGACGGAAATTATCGTCCGCCATGATGCCCTTTCCAGCGGACAGACTCGAATTCAAATCCCCGGGCTGCATTGAAATTTATACGACGCTAATTCCCCCGTATCAGTTTACCGAGTACCGCGTTTTCCATAAATCGCGGACGGGATTAACAATTCTTACATATTCATGGGCTGCGTTATCGGGCCCTGGGACCCACGATATGCGACAGAACGCCGAGCCGCGTCCCATTTTCTCGGGAATTTTTCGATTCGCGGGCGTGGGAGTGCGCCGATGATAATGGCGGAGGTTGCGCAAAATTCTGAACACGGTGACAGCGAAGCAACTGAGATTGTTGCATTCGAAATTGCTTTCTCACCTCGAGGTGCGAGCAATTCTTATTTTTGATCTAAATTCGTCTAAGAGGAAGCCCCTCCACACAATAATAATAAATTGACTCTCTCTCTTTCTCTCGCTAAACATTTACACGCAAAACCATTCGAGGGAGCCTCGCGACGATAAGAAGTACTGAGAATAATGAAGCTTGCTGGAACAAAGGGGGTAGCAACCCCTCGAAGCATGTCTACGTCTGCGAAGAAGCGTTTCTTCCAGTTTCCCGGAAAGTTTGCAGAAAAGGGGCGGCTTATGATGGCCGGATGCAATATTCAGGCGTAGATTAATCAGACGATTCATATTTAATCGCTGCATAGGGGGTTGGATCCAATTCGCCTAAATCCTCGGGAGTAGACCCAGCTAGCACACGGACGTCCGACGAATGTCCAAAGTACGTCCGTATCGGACCTCTGTATGTCCCACGGACGTCCGATTTTTCGTCCCATTTAGAAAGTGGGACGTACGTAGGACGTCCCGTTCGGACCTATCTGGGACGTACGTAGGACGTCCCGTTCGGACCTACCTGGGACGTCCCTGGGACTTACCTAGAACTATCTGAATCTCTGATTGAATACAAATTTCATTTATTCCATAAACATTAGGTATTTACATAGTAAATACAATACAATACAATCGCGCATATAACACTAATATATACAGCAATATATATAATATAATATGTTTATTATACAATATATTTATTTATATATAATTATAAACTATAAATCTTTAATTCCATTATTAAAATCATTTGAAACTGCTTTGTTTCTTTCCATGGTCCTCCGCTAATGTAATCCACATCCGTATGAAACACTTGTTTCTATCTTCGCTACATCTGAAAATTAGAATTTCTTGGTGAAAAGCATTGTTCAATAAACGGGAAGATTTTTTAGTATGAATATATTAGGTTGGAGGGAAAGCTATGTTGTATTTTAAATAAGCAGGCAATTTTGCTTGTAAATCAAAAACACATGTTAACTAGCAAGTCATTGGAAAACAGGAATTGACAGGCTACCTGAAAAATGGCAACATATTGTTACGAATAATGGAAATTATATTATTGAATAATATTGAACATGTATTTTTATAAATTGGTACAAATGTTTTCTTTAACGCTAAACCTACCGAACCTCAAAAGTAACTGGTACATGTTCCCTTATAAAAATGACAAGATTGATTTTATTTAGACTTTGTGCGGCTGCTGTTGTAATACGTGCACTATTAAAAATATCTATACAGTTGTTTCATATGAAATTAGTTTTATTACTTTTCTAATTGTAAAATAAAAAACCAGAAACCAGTCATTTTGACCAGTGTTGGTAGGTTTAGTGTTAAAATACGATAGGATTTTCCCTCCAACCTAATTATAATTTTGTATTTTCTTTTTATAAAATAAAAACTTACCGGAAATGGCAGTGACTAAATAGTTTCACCAACACAATAGCGAATCATTGGAAAACAGGAATTGACAGGTTATCTGAAAAATGGTAACATATTACATATTACAAATAATGGAAATTATATAATTGAATAATATTAGACATGTATTTTTATAAATTGATTCAAATGTTTTCTTTAAAATACAATACAATAGAATTTTCCCTCCAGCCTAAATAATAATATTTTTGTATTTTCCTTTTGCCGGTAATGTTTCAATGACTGAAAATGAATATAAAATAAAAGCTTACCTGAAATCGTAGTGACAAGTTTGACCAACACAATCCTGATAAGTGGCTGAAGTCATCGAATCACTCACACACGCTTTTTATTAATTGGAATATTACAAACACGTGCACAAGCAACACGTGCTAAACTAACCTCACTTCACGTAAACGCACGACGCACGATGATGCGACACGACGCGACGGTCGAGTTAATTCTGACTGATTCTGATTCTGACTCTGTCACTCAGCTTACATATTATACAACTCTTATATTTATAAAGAAATATTGTTATAAATATATAAATTTAAATAACACACACACAAAAATAAATTACTATAAATATATATGTATATGTATTGTAATATATAAAAGTGTCTTATGCATGAGAAGTGAGCATCCTAGTACGTACGAAACTCCCGAGCACGGCTATAAGACTTCAAAAATACATGTATTGGGACGTCTGAAAATTCAAGTCTCACGGAAGTACCTGCGATGAAAAAAAATTGTCGTACCTGTGACAACCGAAATTTAGGTCCCACGGACATCCTTAGGACGTTAAAAACGGATGTCCATCGAATGTCCGAAATTTAAGTCCATCGGACATCCTAGGGACATACGCAACGGACGACGGACATATGGACGTAAACTGGACATAAACGGACGTCCAATGGATGTACGGTGCTAGCTGGGGAGAAAGTTTTCCCGACAGCCTCCGGAGGAGTCCTGCATCTAAATAAAGGTTCTCGTCGGCGGGAGACGAGAATTCCGCCGGTGTGAATTCGTGAGCAGTCCATCGACCATGATCCCCGCGCCATTTGCAACCCTTGCGCGACCTCCTTCGCGCGTTCATCATCCCTCGACCATAACCTGAACGCGTCTCGGTCAAGAACAGACCCCCGAGACACTCGAAAATGGAAAATTTATAAACACCGGCGGCGTCGACGAGTTTCGACTCTTTTTTTCTCTCTCCGTTTCTCTCTTGATATTCCTCTCTCTTCGTTCAGCTCTCTTTTTGTCTCTACGGAAACTTCAGCCACTTTTTTCTCTCTCTCTCGGTTCTTCCCCTCTCTTCTTTTTTTCTATATGGAAGCTTCAACGGCGAAACAGCATGGCTGCGTTTGGACCCTCGTGGAAAGCACGACCCGTGACGCAATCCCATGGGAGTTATGGGAAATGAATTATACAGGCGGCTGGACGCCGAGAGGGGAACAAGACCAGACAAAATGGTGTCCTCGAAAGGAATGTTGACTCCGCTTCTCTGCTCTGTTTGCGCCCCCACCCCTCTCCCCCCGTCCCCTTCTGAAAGATAGAATGTATTTACTAAGTTGCTTTCCACCCTGCATGCGAAACTCTGTTTTCGCCCGAAATGTGCGAGCGCCGCAGTTGGCGAAATGTAATCTGATTATTGGATATCTCTGACGGTTCTTGTTTTGCTGGGGGAAGTCGGAGAGGGATGTAAATTGTAGTTGAATTCGGATCCGTTGAACTTTGTTTTTTGGGGAATTTGGACATCTATATTTTAAGAATTATTCTGATTTAGAATTGACATACACAAAATGAACCTGTGCTAAATAATTTTGTATTTCCACAGACCCACCCTTAAAATGTTTACACTGTTTTTACGTTCCTATTTTGTCCACCTCTGATGCATACACGTCGACGAAGGAAAATAAATGGAAATCGATTGTAGATTCTCTCGAACGCCTTTCTCTATATTTTCTACCAGTATTCAATCTTTCGGAATTTCTTTGCAACCCTCCCGGAATATCGAATCGTTTATACAAATTCTGTTTCATAACATTTTCAAAGATTTTTCTGCTCCAAAAATTCTCGTCTTTTATACTTTCTAAATAAATGATTTCAAAAAATGTTTGATATTCTTTTCATTCATGATTCTTTTTTCAGATCACCCGTAAATCCGACGGCCGCTCGAAGATCGCATTTTCAATTCGGTTATGATTTCTCCTACGGTCCAGGTATTTTTTACGCTGCTCCGGAATTGTTTCCAGAATTCGGGACCGACGGTGATTGGTCGTCGATGGAACACCGTCGATTTCGGACGAGGATTGGGGATACTTGGACGCCATAAAGCGATCAATAAAATCACCGAAGGAGACCGTTTCGGGAAGAAAATGGAGGAAGGCGGCGGAAGGGAGATATTATGTAGTCAGTATCGATGATAATAGACTTGTTTTCTGGCATCGATCGGTGTATTGCTCAGAGAAAACCGGTAGGAACGAAGCTGATGCCACTTAACGAAGCCATTTCATGAATTAAATACATTAGGTAAGCGTTTCTAAATAAGTCTGCAGCATTCCCGTTAAAACTCTACATAGAAGTCGCAAAGATCGACTACTATTTATAGCAAGCAGAAATTCATTTTTCCGAGCTCACAAAAATATTTTCCATTTCTTGCAGTCATCTACAATCGATTCACACTTTTATCCCACGTAATCATCTACCATAAATAATTGCAATAAAAGAGCCACTCAACCAGCAATCAAACTCCACAGATAATCGCCAGCACGCGGTGATGCTCCCTCCTGTAACCATCAAGCCACAGAAGATCTAACCGACAAAGAGGGAGACATTTAGGATCATTTCGGGCGTGCAACGCGAGCGGAACGGTCATTTTCCCAGCTCGTCACTTTCATCTCGTCGGACCGGTGTATACGCGGCGGCTAACCGTAGTAACCATACGCACGACGGACTCGCATACTCGAAGGACAGGTTGTAAGAGGTTAGACCAGTTACCGCGGGAACTGCTGCGCCGGCTAATTAAGGCTTGATTGCCGCTTACCCCCCCTCCCCCCGCTCCCACCGGTCAGCTCGAGAGGTCCACACGAAGACGAAACCTATTTTCCCCCCGGTCTACCTTTTCGTTCCAAGGTGTGCACTCCCCTCGTGGAGCGAAGAACACAACCATGGCGACCCTGCCCACGTTCCACCGTGGCCTCCCATCACGGGAGAGGCGAACCGTCCATGGTATACAGTATACAGAGTATACGGGGCCTCCGGTCCCGTGTGTAATTGTATAATTTACCCGGCAATTTGGCCGATGGTTAATTTGTATAATTTCCCCGCGGCCGTGTACGTAAATTCGACGGGCTTTGTACGGCCGGCGCCCGCCGAGACCCCATTCCCAGCCCCATAGACGCTCCCGGGGGATTATTTCGTGAAATATTTCACCGATCAGCCCGGGCCACGGGGCGTTTCTGTACTCCCGCTCCAAGGCTGATCGTTTTATTGGCCGATGCCCGAAAAACACCGCACCGATAATTTTATTCATGGCCGAGCCCGCCGACTGGACCGACGATTCACCGCGCAGAGATTGATCTCCGGCTTTGTTTGACCGTTTGTTCTTTGCGCTGTTGTTAGACCGAGGATTTTTCGCTTTTGTTATGCGGTTTAGTAGGCCAGATATAAAGCAGAAGGATCAGAGGTTCAGGCGTCCAGAGCTCGGCGTATAATTCAGAGTTGTGCTAATTCAATTACATTGTAATTCAATTACACAATTGAATCCTTTCAATTCATACCTTTCAATTAATTCAAATAAGTATTTTAATCAGATGTGTAATTGAAATACGTTATAATTAAAATACAGCTCTTTAAATTATAGCCCAATACTTTGAAGAAGTGCGATATATTTTTATGTTTTTCTTTCATATGTATACTTGTTTGCTGTCTATGCGGCGTAGTTTCTATTCCTCGTCCTCCTTCATAATACGTAACGCTACTTTGTAATTGTACTCCAATTGCAATTACGAATTACATTTTAATTTAATTACAAAGTATTTTATAATTGTACTCCAATTGCAATTACGAATTACGTTGTGATTTAATTGAATGAAGATCTGAATTATAAATTACAATATGACTGAATCACGATGTAATTCAATTACTTTGTAATTATAATTCATGGAGGAATTCAATTGTAATTCTGCACAACTCTGATTTAATTCGAGTTGATGCTGATAACTGCAATCGAACCTTGAACTTCCTATTTCACATTTGCATCTTATTACCCACTAGCTCCAATAATAAATGCAAGCTCATTATTAATTGCACCACCTCGGAACTGCCTCATACCAGATTTACATTGAATAATCATTTCCACTCTCCTGATCACGCAGCCTCACGCTATCCAAGGAGAAATAATTCCTCTCAAGCTGAATATCAATTCCACTTTTTCTAACATTTTTTTAGAGTACCGTGTAATCTACGTGTTAAAAAAATTAGCAGCGTCGTCAATAGCATTCGCCATTACGTATACTATGTAATATGCTCAATTACAAAGTCGTAATATAAAACCTTGTTAAGTTCTTTCAATAGCTTTTGTGCACGGGATAAAACAGGAACAAATTTTCCTCTTTATAGGAAATGAAGCATAATTTATACCGTGTGAATTTTTTTAATCGACACCTTCAGCGCGTTTTATAGCCTTGGTATGCGTAAATTATCGAGTAACATAGTTCGTCAGGAAATAGTGTTTGTAGAAGTGAACGATAATTGGCGGAAATTTAAATAACGGGACGCAAAAAACATGTAGCTTGAGAAGGATAATCGCTGAGGAAAATAGGAAAAATTGTGAACACTACAATACATTGTGGCAAAAGATTTCAAATAAAGATGCTTTAAAAAAACTTTGTACCATATATTCCACATTAAATCTTCTACAATCTTATAAATTCCCCTCATCCACAGTAAAAGACAGTATCAAAAATTTTTTTGTAGTCACCTCTGAACCGGAAGTCGAATCAGGCAAACACAAGTAATCGAAATATTACGAAATTTCGTTTCTGACCGAGTGCCAGGGAACCTCGCCAACGTCTGGACGCAGCGTTTTCTTATCCCAGCGCCTTTTTATACTACAGTCCTTCGTCATACTTCATCAGAACTTTGCGTCTAGACGCGAGCCACTACGTCTACGCCAAGAAACAAGTATTCTCATCAATCGTGGCTTCCCAAATCTTGCAATTTTCCGACAGATGCGTATCCGCGTTTCAGTAAGCGTGTACCGGGTGACGCAAATCCCTTACAATATTCTGAAGCAGTGGGTCGACAAACGCGCGCGTTTGGGTCTGGCGCAACATTCAGAAAGTCTCGAAGCGAAAATACAAACGCAAACGTGTGCGTCGAACACGTATCGTAAATCGATCGACGCACGTGTTCGAGTTTGGGCGATGCTCTTTCGCGTTTCTTCGCAAGTGCGATACAAGGGAAGACATGCCAAATCGCATCATAGGGACGCAAACTTGTGCGTCCAGAGGCACAGCAGAGAGCTACGACGAATGTAGTAAGTGTAACAAAACGCTGCGTCCAGACGCGCAAAGGAGATCCCACCATTAGCGCACTCGCCTTCGATCACTCGATTTCAAGATTACAGGGAAACGGAGGAGAAGTTTCCCAGCGATCACAAGGTTCTCCACCGAGCGATCATCGATCAAAATAGTTCGATTGCGTTCGTACGCCGACATTTAATTAAACAAACGCTGTGTTCCTCTTACAATGCATTTGCTTGTATGAGTTACAACAACGTACCCACTCCTCGTAATCCGGGTCCGTGACTTACAATGGTTACGTTCGGGCTGATCCCCATCGTTGGAATTTATGGCAGCCGAGGAAACGAAAACAGCCGAGATACCGGAACGGCTGGCCTGTGGTCAGCCTCTGGATTACTCGCATGATCGATTTATGGCCGTGAGCGATCAGCCACGGACCCATTTTATTTTCAAATTTTCCCGCACGCTCGAACACACGTGGTAGCTGTGGACAGGTGTCGACGATGTCGGTCAGGGACGATTCATCATTATGCAACGGGCTTGTCTGTGGAAAGACTACCGCGTTATTTATCATTTTTTAGCTTTCGTTTTAGTATAATTATTATACGTTTTGCTAGCCTGCTCCACGAAAGTTTCACCTACTTCGTTCATTGAATCGACCAGCGTTAATAATTGTTCGTGACTTGATAACAAAGTTCTTACAGTATAATATGATTAGACAGCGGATTTTATGCGTTCGACAAAAATGAACCGCAGGGTGCGTTAATTTGTCCCAACTAAAAGTTAAACATTCTAGCCACGATGATCGGCAGACATAGCTCGTTTCGCAGATCGATGTTTTCGCACCAGCAGGGATCGTATCGACCCGTGTCACGTCCCGCAGTCGAAGGTAAGAATAGCTGACGAATATCATGGGGACCATGATGGTGTCGGCCCCCTTTCGCTCCACCCTGTTCGATCCATCCGTTTCCCTCCCGGTCAGTATTCGTGGCGCGTCGCTCGAAAATATGGAACGTGACGGAAAGGGTGAGATTTACGGTCGCGAGGAGCCGTAAAGAGTGCTTAATGCATTTAAGTGGCTGGGAGAGACTCCCTTATCTGGTGTAACGAGAAACCCCGACGTGTGATCCCTGTGTACGAACGACCGGCTTATCTACAAACGTGGTTGCAACTTGCTGCACGCTCACCTGCGCTGCGCCCGACCCTTTTGTTACCTGACGAACGGATATATGTGTCGGCACACATTTCAGAACACCTTCGGTCCTTTCGGTCGGTTCACTCTTCAAAACACGTAACATACTTGATTGCTTTCCGATTATTCAAGATTAACAAACACAATCTCAAAATGCCGTGTTCTAATATTTTTCATTTTAAATTATTTAGATTGTGAACAACACAAGATTGTTACAACATTTTAGGTATATTTTGAAACATCGTAATTTTAATAAAAGTAACGCACAAATACCTCGGTGACCACGCTTGAAAACCCACCCCTCGCCTCTAACTCTATCACCAGTTATTAAAACTTTTCTCATCTTTCCTTAATCTTGAAAAACGCCCTCTTCCGGCGCCCGGGAAAGGACGTGCCCGCATTTAGGGCGGCGCAGCGACGCGGGAGGATTCCGCGAGGGTAATTACCCTCCCGGGAACCTCTGCCACCGCCACCGCACCCCTAAATTCCAGCCGCGTACCCGCCCTCGGGTTCAAATATTTATTCTCTAATCTAAATTCAGATTGATGCAAAACCGCCGGCGCGTTGTCGAACGTCCCCCAGAAAAATTCGACTTGAAAAGCGAGTGCGGGGGTGGTCGATGGGGTGAACAGGGGGGTCGGTTAGCTGTGCAACATGGAACAGGGTAGAAACACCTGGGCGATAGAGGCCCCGCATGGTTGAATTTCTTCCCGATGGAACTTGGTTCGAAATTCCGGACAGGGACACAGGGGGTGGTTAAGGGGTGGGACGTATTATTCTATAGAGGGATGAAGGGGGTCGGGACGATACCATTCTTTGAGGGGGGAGGGACAGAGCGACAGAGGATTCCGCGCTCCGGCCAGATCGTGAGGAAACTTCGAAGGGCTGAAGGGGTGGAGAGCAAGGGGTTGGAGGGGGTGGGAACGAAAAGAATAGAGGAGATGCATTTTTCGTGGGGTGGCTCGAGGGCTGAAGGTACACACGTGGTCGACCAGAGACCAGGAAGAGGCTGGGTCGCTCACAGGAGCTAGTATTGAGCCGATGCGCGCGCAACCATAATTTCAACCCCCAAGATGATGACCCTCCCCCCTTCGACCTTCTATTTCTCTTTCTCTTTTCTATTGGAGGGGCGAGAGCGATTCGTAGATTCGATTCTACGTCAAGGTCATTCGTCCTGGGGTCGAGGGATGCGCGGGGGTGGAATTGATAACTCGGCGAAGTCTTTTCCCTGGGGGAATTGCGCTGATCCGAGTCGGGGATTATCGGTGAGTTTGTTCTGCGGATTGTTCATTTTGTGTTGGTTTGGTGGATGGGGAAGGGGAAGGGGGTTTTGAAGCGTTTGCCGCTTGATTGGGCAAATGGTTTTTTATTATAAAAATTTCAAAATTAACTGAGGGGGTAAAAAATGGTATCTGCGTACAGGGTGTCGCAAATGCAGGTGTCTAATAACCCGACCACGTCATTCAGAGGCCAGAGGTGTTCGTATCGATCGCCATTAAGAGAAGGGACCAAGCGTATGGATCCCAGCTTCGTCACCCCCGTCGAGGGGGTCGCCACCCCCACGGTATTGGTATTCCACGTAGCCGGTCCGTTTATTGCGACCTCCATTTTTATGCGGATCTCTCGGTTCATAAGCGAAGGAATCTCGTCGGGAACTACCCCGGCCCGTCCGAAATATTAATGTCACCGTGGAAAACCGTCGACTTTTCCCAGCCCGTGCTCTTCCTTCCCGAGTTCGCCAACGTTTCAACGAGCTTCGACACGTGTCTCGAGTGCAAAGGGTTTAAAAACATAAAACTAGCGACACCGACGCGAGCTGGCGAACCTAACGATTTTAGAGGTCGGAGGGGTGAAAAAACTGGGAAAAAGGGGAACGGAAAAAAGGCAGAAAAGGACCGGGACATCGAAGGTCCCGGGAAAATGGATAGGCGCGTTCTTTTATAACCCTTTCGCCGCTGGCAAACGCCGATGCAACTAGGGCCATTTACCTGATGCTCACCTTGACAATAAAACGAAAAAAGGAAAGGGTTCCGCGAGCGGTAATAAACAGATTTAAGCCGAGTCAAAACACGAAGGCCTGGCCGGGAAGGACGTTTTCCGATGGCCAGTAGGTAAAAAAGGATTGAACGTGCCGTTTGGTCATCGAAAGGGGTAAGGAATGACCATTCTACTGTTATCTCCTTGACGAATCATGGCGGAGACCGTCAAACCACGAGGCTGGCAGGTGAAGCCCTCCGAGGCAGTCTCGTTTCAAGGTCTTGCGATGCAACTACGCGAATCGTCTCGGTTTCCGACGCTCCCAAGGTGAAAAATTATCCTCAAGGCTACGTGCTGCAGAGCTCAACCCTTTCGGCCGGATGTGGTAAGTTACGCTAGTCTTATCGTCACTGGATTCGTCGTTAGTAACCACCGATGCGGGCGGGGTTGATCTTTAGTCTCCATCGATCGTTGCGATCTGCAAACCGTTTTTGTTGGCTCGTCGAATTAATGTTTTCCTTCGTGCCTACTCGATGCAATTTTAAAATAATGTCTATTGAAGAAGAAGTTGAAAATATTCGTTAAAAAAGTAATCCCGAAAGAATTGATTGGATGCGTTCTCGACCAAAATTGTCAGTTAAACAATATTTTAAGAAATTCTCGGCGAACATTCGAGTTCTGTATGAACAAGTTACAAAACATTCCGACTTCAAGCGCAAATTAATAAAACAGGCAGGTTTGTGTGTTCATCCCGACGTTCAGCGGACGATAAAATCGTTCTCGAGAGTTCAACATTTACAAAAATAGTCGGCCAGAGAGAGGGCTTGAATCGTCGCGAGAGGTGTCGCTTGGAATAATTCGCGGACGCGGAGCACCGTGGTCGTCGGGGGGAACGCGTAAACGCGATTATCTGCTCGACTGGTGTATGGGACAGCACCCCCGTTTGCAGAAACAATGTAAAACGGCCGGCCGACAGACGACGACGCAGAACTTATTGGCCGTCGAACGCCGTAACAAACGAAATTTACAAATTCCCCGGCACCGGGGCCGCCCACGCGTGAAATTGCGATTTACGAGGATCTCCCTTGTGCAACGGCGCAGCTCCGTTATATCCGCCGGCGATAACAAGTTTCGCTAGCCCTGCACCGGAGGAGATAGGCTGCCGCGGTTAGAGCTCCTCGGCGAACGTTATAATAAACTCTGCATTATACTCCGAGCAGAACAACCCCGTGTACGCTCTGGCAGCCACTCGCTGTAATTCCGGCGGGTCGCGTTTGAATTCGTCGACCGACGACCTACGGCTAATAGCCGTCAGATAACCGGCCAAGGATCACTGTATTTTCCGCAGAAACACCCTCTGTGACCATAGTTTTTCGTTTTCGCGCTGGGCCATGAAAATTTGCAATTTTCAACAATTAATTTCTTGATAGAATTTTTCTTCGTTTATTCTCGAATGAGGAAATGTATTTCTCGCTCTTTATTTCCGAAACAAAAATGTCAGGAACATTTCCTAGCTCGCGCTTCCCGCAAATGCTGCCAGCAACCCTTGGCTTTGGAAAAGGAGAACACGAGGCTTCCATCAGGGAAATAATGACGAAGTTTTCCAAGTGTCGTTCAGCGACGCGAGCTCCCTAATCCGAAAACTTTTCATAAGTCGCGCGAAATTTCTCGGTGAAGGAATCTCTGGTAACGAAGAGAAAGAGCGAGGGAGAAGAGAGAGAGGAGAGGCAGTGATTCGGTGGCACGTGCGCCGGAGAAAGAGGGTTGAAACGAAAGCATTAGAGAACGTTCGGAAGATGAGGCCCGGAGAGTTGATATAAGACCGGGGAACACGGTCTCGTGTCCCGAAGCCGTGTGGAAAAAGAAACTAAAGGTGAGCCAGAGGAGCTCCGGTTTCGACCCCCGAAGCTTTCCGATGGGGTGAGACAACAAAAGTTCAATCCCGAGGAACGAGGCGGAGGAAAATCTTTCCCGTGATTGCATTCTCCGTCTCCGGGGCTACGGAGCTCGCCTTTTGTAATCCGTTTCTGTCACCGGAAACAGGCCGAGCTCTACCGGCGAAATGGCAAGTCGATCGTGCCGGCTCGAGATTCATATAAATATTTAAACCGATCTCGAGAACCCGTAGACTGACGATTTCTTCTAACCCTCTTCGGCGAAAATTGATTTGCGCGACGCACGGGGGAAATTTCGCATTACTCTTTTACGTCTTTCGACAACATTCAACAGCAATTAAGCCGTCGCGAGTTCTTCCAGCGGCGTTTTCCTCCGACCGGGCAGGAGGAGGGTGCGAATGAAAAGTGAAACGTTTCCGGGGTGGCGAAAAATCCGCGTATTTTCAAACCGGGCGCGAAAGTTGGCTAGTTAAACGGGGGTGGAAGCCTGGTAATCGGGAGGCGGCGTTTAAATCCGTCGGGAGCCGGTGTTATTTGCGTGCGCAAGACTGGAACAATATTTCTCCAGCATTCTCCGGTCATAAAGAAGGGGTCGAGGAGGCGCGTGTACAGAGATCGCGAGGAACGCGATGTAGAAACGCGCCCCGACGTCTACGAGATATCCCATCGACCTACGGGGAACGCCTCGGAAAATAATTTGACAGCTGCTCTCCCTCTCTCTCTCTCTCTCTTCGCTCACGCTTTCCTCAGTTATCCGTTTTAGACGGAAAACAACGCGTTATCTCCTCTCGCCTCTGCTCACGGAATTTCTCGGTCCTCGGATTTTCGGCTCGAGAGACGCCGACATTTTCTACTCGCCCATCCTCCTCGAGGAAATTCCATACGCGAGAGACGTGAGATTTTCCGAAAATGGATCACCTCCTAGCTGCTGAAACTATTTTCGAGAGAAGGAGAGAGAGAGAGAGAGATATGGAACGAGAACAGAGACACGAGAAACGCGAGCTTGTTAGCGGATAAAAGGGAAGATCCGAGTTTCTTCGTTTACTTTCATACGCTTTTTTATGCAAGAGAAAGAAGAAACTTATTCGGAATTTTGAATGGAAGCCCCCTCGAGACCCCAATTTCCGTAGATTCGACTGCGAAGGCTTGATTGAACGATAGTTCGAATGGTTATTTGCGGATCACGCGATAGAGAGTCTGCCTGAATTTATGAGCAAGTTCGAGATGATTTTTGGAGCAAGGCTTCGTTAAAATTTGAGAATCATTGAAATTACTTTCTATTTTTAAAAAAACTGATTCTAAAATTCGGCTTGTTAAAACTAGTTGAATAAGAAATTAACTCTGCTTCGTCTCATTTCGTTTGCAATTGATACAGAAAATTTTGAAGTTGCATTAAGATCCTTATAAATACAGAATATTAGGTAAAATGACTATTAAGCTATTAACTACGTCACGAATTTTCGTGTTACATTTTTAAAAGAAAGAAAGAGGCAGATGTCTTTCCGCAGCGTCGGGCATTTTTAATTTCATCGTCCGTCGCTTCGTTGTCCGACGGAAAGACTCTGGCCATTCATTGTCGGAACACAACGCTGTTTTCGTACAAATAGAAATATCTTTTAACTTTCTTCACCTATCAATATTAAAAAGAAACAAAAATAATTTATGTAGAGTATCCCCCTTTTTTCCAAATAATTAACCAACATGCACAACTCAAACATATCTGAATAAAATCAAGTGGAGCGAAATATACAACATTATAAGAAAAATGAGTACAAAAAAATAAAATTTATTTATCTTTCACGGCGGCATGCCGGACGCCGAATCAATAAAACAAAAAAACTTCAATACATCATTTGTTTGAACTATTTGAGGCAGTGTTCAAACAATTTCCAATTCCGTCGTAGAAACAATTTATATCCTCGAGTATCCGTCGGCAGGTGTTCCCGAAGTGGAAACCGGGTTTCGGCGTATTCAAAAATCGTCGGATTAAGAATGCAAATTGCGCGGCCCCCGGGCTCGCGATTCGCGCTCGGCCGCCATCTTTTCCACGTGGAAAGGAGAGTCGGGAGAGGAGCGAGCCGAGGAATTCCTATATTGTACATATACATAGTACATACATATATGTATTCCGAGGAGCCCGAAATCCGGTTTCCGAGCCGGATATAGGATATGCGTGGCGCGGAGCCGGAGCACAGCTGCGAGGATTATATTCTTCTCGGGGCGAGCAATTTTTCTTCGCGAGCGTGCCGCGTAATCGAGATGTAACTAACCCCCTCCGGAGGGGGAGAGGAGGGGTTTGACATCTGCGACATCTCGCATCGACCTCGACTGAGAGAGACTCTTTTCTTCTTACGGCTTCTTCTTCCGTTTAGTTTTCGGCTTCTTGGGTTCCCCCTCGTTTCGCTTCCGCTCTCCCAAC
The DNA here is from genome assembly GCA_963966675.1 of Lasioglossum calceatum. Classification (NCBI taxonomy): domain Eukaryota; kingdom Metazoa; phylum Arthropoda; class Insecta; order Hymenoptera; family Halictidae; genus Lasioglossum; species Lasioglossum calceatum. The sequence goes on along the minus strand of OZ016543.1, from coordinate 15,102,135 downwards.
TCCTCCGGGAATTAATTAAAAGCGATTCGCTTGCGACGGGCTTGACCTATCCGCGTCCAATTTTGCCCCGTAGATATAAAGGGGTCGTGGCTGGAAAGCCGCGGTGTTCGCGCGGATCGAGCACAGAGGTTGCCGAAGATGTTGCTGAAGACGCTGGTTAGGACAGGGAGGTGATGGAGAGATTGATCTGGTTACTCGACCCCTCGGGTTCTAATTACTTGGTAGGTGCTTTAGATAGGTTGAATGTGCATTGCGTTGCCGAGGATTTTGAGCACAATCGCCGACAGTGAACCGAAAGACCGGGTCGTTCCAAACGCATGATTAACTTCGTCGCCTGCAATAGTCGTTCTTAATGTCCCCCGAGTCTTCAGCTGTCTGTTAAATTCAATCCGCCCGATAACAACCCTCTTACATTGTAAAGACAATCGTTAAACCATAAAAGTAGCAATAAAGAGAGCACTTAACAGTTGCTCGAACGCGTCCAGATAATAGAAGCTCTATTAGACATTAATTTATCTCGCGTTGCACCTTGATACCACAGCAACGATCATTGTTCAGAGCCCTTGACAAGACGGTACGACCGTTCTCGGCTATACGTTGATCTCTTTTTCATTATCCAGGCTAATTATTCGTGCAATTAACTCGCCGCAGCGGTAATCGCGGCAACGGGCACATTGTATCAGCATTTATAGCTCGTTAAGATGCATCTGATCGTTTGTGTTTATCCGGCAGAGCTGGCAGACCGTTTATGACCAAAAAACTACCCTGTTAACAGGGTCTCGACTTCTATCGCGCAGTAGACAACCCGGCGGTTACTCTTAAACTTTTATGGACCCTAACGTTCTGTTATTCAGTAACAAACGGCTCGAAATCGCTGGACGTTAAAGAAGTTCATAAACCATACCCCTGAAGAGCCGGGTGCGAGGAATAAAAATCTAGTAGCCCGTGATAGCGGACTGTTAAATGCGAACGAGAAATAAGTTCGTGAATCATCAATCCTGAGAGAATCACAGTAAAAAAAATCGTCTACCTTGAAGACACTCTTTCTGGGTCATCCTCGTTCACGAGGAACTTTCTATTCGCCGTGCTTCAAATCGCTGGCGAGCATCCGCCGAAAATTTACTTCGGCAGGTGTTCATTAAGCGTCGGCGAAACTTCAATAACAGCTATCTACTTTTTCTAATGCATTGATCGACGAATTACGAGCCAATCTGCCATCGATCGCCAAGGACGATAGGTTGTGAATCGAATTGAGAAATCAAATTCGAAATCCAACTGTCTGAGAAGAATTATCGTTATGAATTTTCTAGTCTCCGGATTGAAGATGTAATAACTTGGTTCTAGCTGGATGAGGAAATTGATCGTTCACAACGTTCTTCAGCTAATAAAACATTCGATTAATTGGTTTCCGCTCACGGGTTACGAAATTAACAGACAAAATGAAGAAACACTTGAGGAACGATTAGGATTTTTATATATGTTAAAAATTTTGTGCATGGAACGACGTGGAAATTTATTTTTTCCATTCATAATTTGAACTTGCTCGATTCTTGTGTTTCTGACAGCACTTTCGCCGTGTTCCGAACGATGTTTCCCATAAGTGTCGCATCGCACCCCTAAGCTCTCGGCCATCTTCTCGCGCACGCACCAAGTTCTCATGCGATCTCCGATGAATATTTCAAGCCACGATGCGATGTACTCTGTCCGTGGAAGGAACATCGCCGAAACAAACAACCAGCAACGCGTTCCGCGTCCAACAACGATCCGCGCTGTTTAAGATTCTCCACGGTGCCGGTGTTAACATGGCTAAACAACTCGCGGGCGTTATCTTCGCCGCTACTCGAACGTCTCGAACTGCTATTTATGGATCGGATTGCGTTCGCAGGAGTATTGCACCCATAAACCACCGGCCGGGCTATCTCGCTGACAGAATATAAGTAATAAGGGAACGTTAATTAGCGATCCTCCTACTCGGTTTCTCGAGATAACGATCGTCCGGAGGCTGTGATCGAATGCAACAATGAAAAGCTTCCTACTTGTGTTAACGGTTTAACTTTTCTCTCCAGTGACAGAGTTGGGCATTAATCGATTAACATTTTTAATCAAGATTGATTGATTAATGTGTGCGATTTAAAAAGGTAATCATTGAAAAATCGACGATTGATTCAATCGATTGATCAAGTTAATCGTCAATCGTTGATTACAAAAAGATATCATCGAAAAATCGGAGACTGATTCAATCGATTGATGAAGTTAATCGTTGATCGTTGATTAAAAAAAGAAATCAAATGACAATACACCTTAACTCTGTTTACATTTTTTTCAGTATTCATATAGTTTTGATTCCGTATTCCATTTTGAAATTTCAGCAGTTAATCATTAATCAATTATCCGAATGACGGTTAACGATTAATAAACATTTAATAAGTATTTAATCGTTAACCGCAATTAACGACTAAACTAGAAGATTAATTGTTAATTGCGATTAACGATTGAAGTAGAAATTTATTCGTCAATCGTCGATTAAATTTTTGCCCAACTCTGTCCAGGGAAAGCTTCTGCTCAAAAACAGTAAATGTCTTAAACGTAAAGTTTCATGAGTCAATTGACGCGAATTATTTGAACAAAGATTTCTGTCAGTTTCTAAAATTTTTGAATGTGTATTTTTTAAATTTTCAATATAGGCCCACACGTAAGAAAGTTGTAAAATGCAACTTTTAGTATTTTCTCTACAATTCCCACCAATTGCAATTTTTGAAAAAATTTCATTTCACATCCTGTAGTAAACTAATAGCTCTAGCTTCGAAAAAAGTTCAAATCGTATATTTCAATATTTAAAAATATATTAATGGAAGTCACTGTATTTCCAGGTACAGCAGAATTGTTTACATAGCTGAGTATAAGTGCAATCGCAGCGCAGGTTCTCGAGGCATCGAGGGAAGCAGCCGCTGACGAACACTGAAGACCGCAATAAAGAAGGTCGGAACTAATAACGGGTTGAATTAGGGGTGAGCTATGCCGGGTATTCCGTACTAAAGGAATTCTTTTCACCGCGAGGGTCGCGCAAAAGGCTTCTTTTTAACAGGAGATTGCCCTCGCCCACGTCGTCGTCCCTTTTCACTGAGCCCAGGCTACGAGCAAAATATGAGGCTAATTTTTTTGTTCGCCTCCGAGGCCCTCCAATAATTTTCCTACCCCTTTGGAAGTCCAGAAGGGAAGACTGCAATTTCGGGGAAAGAGCCATTTTTTATTGCACCCCGTCCTTATGGAAAGACAATAAAATGACGTTCGGGATCCGAACCCTTTGGCCTGACTAATAAACAGTGTCTGAACTGCACTTTTTTTTATTGCTGCAATAGCATCATTTACAAAACGGTGTTGTCAATGGACATTCTCCTTTTTTTGTTAAAACATTTGCTATAAGCGTTTGTTATAAACGATTTTGTCTCGATTCTGAACTGTTGATTCTGAACTGCTGATTTTATGGTTTCACGGATTTAATTTCCTAAAAAAGGAGAAAATTTATATCTATTGTATGCCTACATGTTTTTCAATAACTATACAGTAACAAAACCAAAATATAATTTCATCTCGGTTTAAAGGAGATTGATAACATGCATATATTTGTTAGACTCTGTTCAAAATCTTCATCACGAATCTGACACGATATTGTAAGGCAAGGGGTTAACACAATTTCGAACGTGTGACTCAGTATTTACGAACGATTTACTGACGGGGTGCGCATAATCGAAAGCCCGCAAAGTGCACTTGTTTTCCCAGTGACTTGCTTTCCATAGCGAGTGGTTCACGATGAGACAACTAAAAAGGTTCGACAAATCCGCCGTTATCGAGCAAAAATAGAACGTAACTCCCGATAAGTTACGAGCACTTCGGACCCAAGAATTTCCCCCGACACGTTTTCCCCGGTCGCCATAAATCGATCACGTGCGACATTCGCTCGATGCACCCGTCGTCGTGGATCGCACACCACCACCACCGCAGCACAGTCTTTCTCGAAACCGGCTTCGGATTTCAGGAATCGCACTCGCCGAAGGGTAACGATTTAAGCGCGGTCGTTCCTCAAAACCCGAAGACGTTCAAAACGTAATCACGTCTGCTCTCAAGAGGTTGCGCGCCACTTTAATCCCGAGGAAAGAGAGAGAGAGAGAGAGAGAGAGAGAGAGAGAAGTTCCCGTCGGCGAGCACAGCACGTGTCTCGTAAACGCGTCCGAAACTGTTCCGTGCTCCTTTATCCGAGATCGTAGCCGCCATTACGCAACCAAGTATCAAATAATAGCGTCGGAATGAGCCAAACAACACCGAGAAAACATTTTCCACGCGTCCCTTCATCACTCTCAGATGTTTACAAACTGCCAGGCCGCGTAACACACGATTTCTGCAGCTGTTTGGTTGTAGCGTGTTTGTTCAAGCTATTTTCAGGTGCGTCGTACGATCATTTTGTTAAATGTTGTTTTTCGAATTCGAGGGGAATAGACAACAGCTGGTGGTTTGCGAGATTTTGGTTTCGGATGTTGTTTGTGGAAGTTGTACATGGTTTGATTGAGGCTCTTGATGATTTTCACACTGGAGTTGATTGTTTCGAAGCTATTAGTTAGTTTCTGGTAATTAATTTCAGTTGCAGACTGTCCAATCGAATGCGATAAAAAAATCAATGAATTTATGTATGTGTATAAAATATCTTTAGAAATAGGGCCGATCTAAAGACGCTCAAAAGAGGATCTTTAGATAGATTTTTGTCTGAAATACAAATTTTTCTAACAATCCACAGTCCGCCATCGCCTCTGGGAGAGCCACTGCAATTTTCTAAGTGTTTCCAGCAAAAGGGATGAGTAGACCGGTGCAGGGTGGTTGAACCGGAGCACTTGGGTCTAAAATCAAAGCCAAGTGCCCTAGCAGAAAGCATGGTTACTTGGCTTAAGCGGTCCTATTTCGAGCAGCTTATAAATACCGTCGGATTCGGCTGTGAACGATAGAGACCGAGGGGAACGGGAGGAAAAATTTCGTCGAAGCATTACGAAAGAGTGGTCCGTGGTTGGAAACCGACGAAAACGGACGCCATGGCCGTCCGCCATGACTTTCCCCGCGAGAAAACGTGATTCGGTATTCGGCTGGACCACTCGGGTTCCAACACCGACCGATTTGTGCCGCCATCTAGCAGCAAGTAGCCGAACCTCTTAGCCGAGGCTCTGTCACACGAGGCGGCGCTTCCGAATGAAAGAGAACCGACCCCCGATCGATCGAAACATCCCTCGGGGAACTCCCCGCGTTTACTACCCCCTCGGCCCAGTGTCCCTTCGACCCTTTCGCAAGCGATGTGTCGTGGAAACTTCGCTGGAATTGACGGACCGTCGATGTGTATGCAAGCGGGAACTTTCTGGGCCGAATAGGGGGGTGCTCCAAGGGCGAAACTGTTTTTTATTTTTATCTGAATCAGTCAATTCGTGATGCAATTAAGTAGGAATGTATATTTGCAACTGTTAGCATTTTTATTTATATACAGGGTGTGGCCGGACGGGTGGCACAACCGAGCAGAGGCTGATACTACATGTAAAAATAAGTCGAAGGAAAGGAATAACATTTTTTCGTTTGACGCTTCGTTTTCGAGAAAATCGCGTTTAAAGTTCCGCCAGGTTCGCGTGCTTTACAATTAGTATATGCACAAAGTAGAATTGGTTTATCATGGTCAGACGATTCCTATGCAATAGCACGTGTATTCGCAGCATTTTCAAACTCGGTTTTCTCGAAAACGAAGCGTCAAACAAAAAAATGTTATTCCATTTTTCGACTCTTTTTACATGTAGTATCACCCCCTGCTCCGTTGTACCACACGTGCGGCCACACCCTGTATATATTTCTCTTTTTTTGTAGATCACATGTAAAAGAATATTTCTAAACGAAATTTTTACAAGGGTTGAATGGTCCATCAAATTTCTAGTAAAGTAAGATTGTAACACTTAAAACAGAGGGTTGGAAAAGTCCGACAAATTGATAGAAAGAATCTTCACTCCAATCGTTTGCGAGAGAATATTTTCAAAAGAAATTTTTCTTAGCACAAGGGTTGAAGCGTTCGTCAGACTTCGAGTAGAATAAATTTTTACGAATGAAAACGAAGGTTCGAAATATTTTTAAAAAATTGATACGAAGAATTTTTTTTCAAACACGTCTATCAAGGCTCTAGTGAAATAAAATGTTAACAATCGAAATGGAGGGTTGGGAAATTATTAATTTTGCAATAGCTAGTCTCAGGAATTTTACGATTCACAAATTCTAATAATTAGGGAGACTATCCTGTTTGAGTGGGAGGAACAACGTGTTCGTTTTGGACAATCGCGCGGCCGTAAATGCATAAAATCCCCAACGCAGATATTACCTCGTGGGAAGGGTCGATGGAATTTTTCGAGAAAATTGACCGTCCCTATTTTCCGCAACGGACGTGCCCGGAAGCGGGTAATACACCGTCGAATGAAGATTAGAAGCGAGTTCGCCGAAGAAGTTGCAGGCGAGAACTACTTCTGAAGTTCCGAGTCCGCGATGCTGAAGGTGTTCGGGGTGTGCGAGTCCTCGAAGATCGACGGAATTTTTCCCCGGAAATTGGACTCTTCTCTTTCGAGGATGAACGTGCCCGGAAGCTGATAATATTCAGCTTGAATGAAGATTAGAAGAGAGAGCCCGGTGGGAAAGGGCGAGCGAGCGAGAGAGAGAGAGAGAGAGAGAGAGAGAGAGAGAGAGAGAGAGAGAGAGGAGCTCTGGAGCAGAAATTGTCGGACTTCAGTTTTAGTGGATTTTAAACTCGGCAATGTGTTGCACGATTTTACGCTTCGAGCGCAAAGTTACGTTTAAATTCGTCGATTCTAACGAGCTCGAACGTATTGTTGTTGCTCTTCCCGTCTGTTGTAAAATGCCTAATAGAGGATAATTTATGCCCGGCCGGCAATGGGATAGTAGGTTCAATGAATATTTCAATACGCAATGTCTCCGGTTCGTATAAACTGCGTCGTCCCTCGGGAAGACATTGCGCGGAATTGCATAAACGTGACTCGAGCCAAGTACTTCATATTGTACGAACTATATTTCCCTGAAATTTCCAGACCTGGCAGCTGGTCAAGAGAACAGGAAACGCGGCCAACTCCAAAAATCTTACTGCGGATCACCGACGTTCGAAAATATTCACCTTAAAATTCTGTCAAACTTCCGAAGTATACAAATTCGGACGGAGATGATCGTCCTGCATCGAAAATCTTCTGCAAGCTTGGACTACAAATTCTGGTTCACAACTTTTCTATTTAATTAACGCTTTACACAGTACAATGAATACTTTACAGTATTTAGAAATCAAAATTGGGTATCATTTTTTAAAATTATTCTCAAAATTTCTTGCGCTTCTGATGTCCTTCTTGAGTGAATTTTGTAATGACAAGTTGGAAAATAAGGTTTATCAACCTCTGAGAAATGTATGAGGGTTTTTTCTCTACTTTTCTAGTTGCTTCCATAGGGCGACGCCAAGAATCACATGTGCTAGGGATAAATATCTACAGTGACCCAAATTGAATTATTTTCCATTGGCTAAAGAAATATTTATTATGCTTACAAGCCAGAAGCCGATTGCCTATCGCGCTCCTAGCTCATTAAACTATCGATTTCCACCTAAACCAAACTTTCCATTGAAAAATTGTGCGAGGGGCAGATGGAGAAGAGGAAAAGGAGGTTTTGGCCGGTCGAGTCGCGCGGGTACGAGCGTCTGGGATCAAGTCCCAGGAGGCCGGTTCCGCGGCGGGTAACATGGGCTTAGGGGATCGATACTGGCTGCTTCCCCGACACCTCCAACCCCGTACCCGGAGCCATCCTAGGGGTCGGGCAGGGGTTCTCGGGGCGCGACCGACCGGTCTCGACTGGTTGACCCGTCTGGCTACGTCTCGGCCCACTTCACCCCCTTATCATCATCCCCTCTGCCGAAACAACATCCCCGCCATCCCCTCGGTTTGGTCGCTGTCACCCCGCCGAGCTTCCCTGAAAACTAACTAGAGCTTCCGTCCAAAGATGGCGCCACGTGCACCGACCGACCGAAACTTTTCGCCTAATCAATAAACAGCCCTTCAGGGGTAGGGTCGAGGGACACCTAGGTTTTTAACGGGTCGAGAGAATTTCCTTTTCTAATTCTCTCTTGTCTTCTCGGTGGATTCAATGTTTTGGAAACGAGGTTCCTCGAATTTTGACATTGTACTCTCTTGACAGTTTGCTCTAAGCTTGACAATTTAATCAAGCTTCTTGTCTTCGCTCTCTCTCTGTCTCTCTCTCTTCGTTCTTCGAGTTTCGTGGCAGGGATTAGACCGCAGGTTTAGGGGAATATTCGCTTCAGTTGACGCCGGGACGATCTGTGATTACATCGGGACCGTTTGCCGAGATTGTGGACAACGGAGGACAGCGAAGTTCTTCGGGGAACTTCGCAGAGATAGAAATTGTTTGCCGTACTTCACTCGGGGCTTGATGGCGGAGCGAAAAATTGGATGGAAATGGAATTGGTCGGAGAGTGTCGCGTACGAGACTGTCGCGTTGTGATTTGATTAGCCAGTGGCGCTGCTATTTATTCACAGGCGATATTATCAGCGCGTGTATTCGAGTTTTGCTTAGCTGACGAGAACAGTGGTCGAGTTAAACATTTCTTTGTCAAACATTTTGTTCCTCGATGATTCCTTCAAGATCGTCGTTTCGTGTGCATGCAAGCTTACGACGAGCTTCACTCGTCATTCGAGTAAGAGTTAATGGACCTTTCTGTAAATCTTTCGTCAATATTTTGTAAGAACCAGCGAGAACAGAAAATTCCTTCTAATACAAAAAGATGACATGATTATTTTCTGTGTCTAAATAAATTCATTTTGTTCCTCGATCGTTCGCCTCCACACTTCACCCCTCCTCGATTAAAATTCCCCACCTCGAATAAAAGATATCGACGCATAAGTGGCTCGATAATATCTGCGCAAAATCGAGCCAAATCAAGGCAGCGTGGAACAAACGAAAAAAGGACAACAGGTTCTGCACGGCTCGATACCATATATTCCTGTTCGATGGCCGTAAGGGATCGTAATTGAACCGGGTTCACCTCTGCGTGCTATCGTGGTGACTGGTTCAAATGGATTAACCGGTTAACCGTCGCTCGGGGGCCGGACAAGCCCTTCTTCAGCCCCCCGTTTATCCGCCATCTTTGAAACCCGTCCCCCTTATTCTTTTTCTTCCGTTTCAGCTGGTAGAAACCTGTGCCGTGGACGGTTTCGCAGACACTGACTTCCAAGCGTATACATATTATGTCTCCCCGTGTCCCACCCCGTTAATCGCGAGCCTTTATCGAAACGGATCGCTCGCCGGAGCGGGTAGTTCATAAAAAGGCTTGTTCATAACGCAGTTCCGAACCTAACGAACCCTTTCGCTGCCGGCCCCCGTCTCGACAAAAGCACGTCGACTCGTAAGTATTTATGCGAACCGCGCGATTAAGATTTTTCGATCAGCGGCGATTTTATTAAACCGATCTGTCTATCGGAATAACCGCGACAACTGCGATCCACTGGGAAGCCATACCCTCGAAAATTCGTACGACCACGGCCGCCGATTCTTTCCGCGAATTTTTGCTCGTTTTGCCGACCGGATCTGGACACGTCCGACAGTGGAAATTGAAAGTGGCGCTTAATAGTATGTTTCGGTGATTTTTGTAAGTTGGGTATTTTGTATTCGACTCTCTTTTTCTCTCTTCGATGTAGTTACCTTGCAGGGTATCTCGATGTGGTAGTTATTATAATTAGCTCGGAATCGTTGCTTGACTATAACCTTCATTTTCTGAATCGACACATGTGGAAATTGATTGTTTCATGAAAATCTATACTTCAAGTTTTATACAAATATTTATCGAGATAACTGTCATATTATCGAGAATTTTTCGATTCCAAACTGTGATAATTTCTCTACGTCCGCCATTCATTGCGATAACGCTTTCTCAATAATAAATGTAGCGTTCGCCGCTGACGTGTGTTAAAAACTGGAAAAAACCGACGAAGCCCGCCGTAACAGCGTGATCAAGAAATTAATCCGTAGATTGGGCCGAGCTATAATTTATCGCATTAAGGCTGTAAGATGAGGATTCCGGGAACGGAGTAAGTGGACTTTGCTTATCCGCGATTCAAGGGAACATCGTCGGTCCGATTGATGATCGGCATTTCTCGCAAGACGCGAGGCAACGCAAGCATAATTCCGATAATAGGCGTAATAAGAGAAGAATGTAAGCTACTCGTGGTATAAAGAAGAGAGAGAGAAAGAGAAGGCTGGGGATGTATTGACGGGGCGTGAAGCTGAAAAGAGAGACACGGAGAAAGAGAGAGAGAGAGGGTAGAATGGTTGGGAAGCTGGGAACCAGGCTGAGGGTAGGGGCTGAGTTCTGCTGTTGCGAGAGTTTCATTGGTCGGAGATAGCAGAAGGTTGCCGGAGTCAACTGAAATGCTGATTTTCTCCATCTTTTCCGCGCAGTTCCCTCGGCGATACTATAAAATGCTCCGACAGGATGAACTCGATGGGAAATTCGGATTAACCTGCATCGCGGAGGTTGCAGCTACGAATCATTCTTATTCGACATAGATCGCTGACTTGCCTGTCATTCTATTTCTATTTCCAACCCGGGCCAACCAAACCCCTTCGCGTGGATCTTATTTCCTCCGATAGCTGCGTGGTCCAGACGATATTCTCCTTTTCCTAATGCGATCTAGATTATTTTGGTTACAACGGGATGATTCGGATTTTCTGACTACTTTATTTGGAACAATTTGGTGCAATTAAAAATTAGATTGTGGATGTTGAGGCATTTCTGGAATTCATTAATTTTACAAAAGCGAGAGAACGAAAATTAATGATATTTCTACTTCACGGTGACTATAAGCAATTTTATAAAGCATCAAATGAATTTTATGCGAATCTTTGCACGTTTATGCGTTAAACATGAAGCTGAAGGACGCAAATTAAGAAATTAACGCAAATTAACACGTCGACTGCAATGTTGTCCATATCTGGGCGACGGAATTATTTGTCCAGAATTGAAAATTAGTTTTTGCCTTACTGGAGCGAGATAAATTAGCTTACGATCTGTGATATGCAAGGGGTTGGGGACAGTAACAAATAATTTGCGGATCTTCACATGCAGAATAAAAGTTTTCTAGGTCTGTCGTGATAAACGGGAGCTACTTAGGAATTTATTTTATTCTTCAATCATTTAATACGTCGAAAGGATGTGGAGAGAAGCACTCCAATTCTCTTCTAATATTTCTGCTGTTTCAAATTGGAGTTACTCATTCTCATTTTGAATGTTTGTTTCATTCTTTCCGTCGTAAAATGATCGATCCACAGGTCGATAACTCTTGATGTTATCAATTCCTTTGCTCGGAGATCTTTGAAACGGCTTTCAGGTTTCCGAACGAACCCCATAAATTCCGGAGTCCCGTTAATTGCGAACAGCGACCGATCTCGCGGACAAATCGGGCAAGAGAAAGTCGTGGCTAGGTGTGTGCCGATCGAAAATACGAAGTTGCACGGGTTGTCCTTTAAATCGAGGGATTTGTATTCGCGGTAGAATTCGGCGAATGCGTTTCGCCGAGTCTCACGAGCCCTCTGCACATTTCGGAGCAGGTCGGTGTGGATTCTGATCCAGCAAAGCCGAGCTGGTAATTGCGTGGATGCTGCACGGGCGTTCTCCTAATGAGGGAAAAAGAAACCCGGAGGAGCAGCTCGAAAATAAATTTCCGAGAAGCGACTGCCCGGAGAAAGCTGTCCGTATGAAATCCAGCTTGAACGAAGATAAAGAAACAGGGAACAAACAAGATAGAGAGAGGGAGACGGAGAACGGGGAGCAAAAAAATTCTCGAGGAATGCTCTCTCGGCGAGATAACAAACAGTTTCCCACTTTCGCCGATATATGCGACGTCGGACTCGAGACGTCCCCGAACAAAATACCATTTTGTTTTCCCCTGCGCCCACGTCTTCGGCCCATAACCCCGACGGAACGAGCTGGACCGCCATCGAGACTCTCGCGAACGACTGCTCTTCATCCCCTAATATTCACGCTGCAGACGGTGACTCCGTTGACCCAGTTTCCCGTAGAGCACGCCTCCAATTCCGATAGAGGACGCAATGATGGAAAGAATCAACACGAAAAACTGCGGGGAACGTGTCGCGGGAGATGGAGCACCGGGTGCAGCCGATTGGGCGGCGACAAGGGGTGGCATCCAGGGGCGAATTTTGGCTCCTCGGGTACCCAGGTGTTCTTTTCTGTCCCTGGCGGAACTGTTTCAGGAGAGAGCTCTTTCAAATTGTATCCTAGCTGGCAACAAGTTCTCCTAACATCATACGTTAGTGTAATGAATAACGACCTGCGCAAACTTAATTTTATATTCTGTTTCAAAATCGTGATCGTCACGCGCTGATCCGAGCGCGTTAAAAAGTGTTTACACAAGTTTGCTGTATCCAAAGGGCTCGTGAAAATTTCGTGTCAGCACCGACACAACTATGTTCCCTAACAGACAGTCCTTGCAGCAGGATCGTTCCATCCCTCGGCAGAGGTGAATCCATTTCTGACCCGTGTCGGTGCGCGGCGACCTATACGCCAGCCAGGTCCACCGATTTTCCATTTTGTTTACCGTGTGTCCCCCACCTGGGCGTCGATCGAATCCTCCGTCCTGCTTCATCCGGAGGAGCCTGAGAGAGAGGGAGAGAGGGGATTCGATGCTCTCCACCAGCTTTCTCCGTCGTTCTCCCAGCTGGCTGAAAGGAGAGTGTCTCTCTCTCCATCCTCGTCGATTGTATCGTTGGCCGGGGCTCGTGGTTGCTCTTCAACCAGCAGCGGAAGCCAGGCTAGACCGCTTCGGGGCTCCTTTTCTCTCTTTTCGCGAGGAAGAGGGACAACGTGCCGAGGGTAGCCAATCAGAGCGACGCTGTTCTCCTGGCCGCCGATCAATGCGAAACTCCTCTGTACCGACGTGCACAGGGTGTATCCCGCGGCTTTGTCGGCTCGCTGCGGAACCCAGCCCAACCTACAGATCCTGGGCTGCGGAACAGGCCAGCCGGTCGTGCAATTTTCAATGCGTTTCCACCATGCTTCATCTTCCACTGGACGCTGGTCCCCTCGTCACGCGATTCGTGGATTTCGAAATGGTCTTTTTTATTTTTAAAAATTTTTCTTTAGCACTTTTACGCTGTCATCTTGTCTCAGAAACTTAGTATCGTTGGCTGCAAGTGTCTCACTATCGGCACAGCACTCCGATAACGCGAGAGTCGATTCAGGATCGGCGTCGAGAACGAATGAGATTCGGGGCGGCATCCATTACTGTTATGAGACTGTAGAAAGAAAAAAGAGTTCATCGATAGCCTGAATAGCTTCATTGTACAAGGCAGCCATCTTTCTCTGTCCACAATACATGAATGTATAATCTGGTACGACCCTAGATGCAACTTTGTGTTATTAAATAATAATCTCATTCTTACGGTGCAATTAGGAAAGCAACGGCACGAAATATTTTATTCAAGCGGCGGTTATCAAATCCCCTCTTTCCTGGATAATTACTAGCACTAATTAACTTTTTCAGAAAACCGCTCGCGAGACAACGATCTCGGGCTGTGAGAAGTAGAAGTACAGTCTTCCCGAGAAGTGTAGTCAGCGAAGTCACTAGAAACGTTCCTCCATTTTGCATGAAGGAAAGTCCAAAGTTTAAATAGTAATTAGTAGACTGCGGGTCTTTATGCATACGTCTACAGTATGCACACACACGTATGCAGTCTTCTTAAACAGTTTTTGTAAATTTACTGTCACATGAAAAATGTATAAATGTGCAGTCCTTTTGAACAGTTTCTTGATCGCGTTTTGCGGAAGTTTACTGTAACATTTCTCACGACCAGACGACCACAAGCATCCCAAAAATAGACAGTCCGCCGGTCGTTCACGAGAAGCTCGCTCCAAAAGAGACCGTCCACCATGAGAAGACATTTGATTATCGAGCCGGTAGCCATCGGCTGCTCATCAAAAGTAACAATCCCAACGACATCGTAACTCCGTGTAACCGTTCCATCCGCTAAGGATGTCCAGCCTATAACTCGTTCTCCGTAAAACCGTAGCAGAACCAAGGAAGAGGAGTAGGAGAAACCAGCCAGGAGGACAATCGCATCAGTCAATTCGTCATATTCGAAAATTCCGCAGTCCTCCGCCGTGCCCCCCATCAAACTTTATTCCCGGTAATACGCAGGAGGGGGGTGGCGTCGTTCAGTATACGTGACCTTTCCCGGCAACTGTGTATCCACCGAAATTGGATATTCGCCGGGGCCGACGCGAGAGAACGAGAGACAGAGAGAGAGGAGCAGAGTGGAGCGGGGGCGGTTCTCTCGACGCATGCGACGGAATGCATGAGAATCGAGTGGCCCCCGGGGCGAATTCAATTCGCTCCGCCAAAACAAGCGCATCCATAACGCCCGAAGGTTAAAACAGAATAACCGTTTCAGCTTTCAGTTTAATTAAACCGAGCCCCGGAAGCGGACAGAGGCCGCGCCGATCTTGAGACCGGTGCCAAACGCCAAGCGGATACCGTAATCTCGCTGCGGAACTATTTCGACCCTGTTCGGTTCTGACGATGCGGACCCTTCTATTCCTTCGTCGTTACCATCCCCTCACGATCATCGCACAAAATCATTCGTGCGGATTCATCCCTTAAGCGAAAAACTATTTTTGGAAAAATCATCCCCTGCTTTTGACCTATTTTATTTGATGATTTTGCAAGAATCAGAAGCGGATATCTTCAAATTAATGGAGAAAGAGAATTTATTTCTGTGCGTCATTAAATGCACATACCAAGAACGAAGCCAATGGGAGCGAAGCTGGGTCAGAAAATAATTCCAGTGCTGCTGAGAAATTTTCCAAGGGTGCAATTTCGCAGGGACTATTTTTCAGCGATAGTCCGCCCAGATACGCCATAGCGATCTGCATGGAAACCAGCCATTTCCCACCGACTATCCCTCTCCCTTCATCCTCTAGTCTCCTCCCTCTCTCTCTCGATCTTCTTGACCTATCTGCCAGCAAGAGATAGTCTGCTTCCTTCCTCTCGATTGTTCCCGGATGAGGAGAGTCGGCGCTGAAAGGGAGCCGAACACCGCCGCCCCGTGCCGCCGCCGCTGATAATCAACCCCATTAATTCCCAGGATCAATGGCACCCGTCCTTCTACCACCCCCGCGGCCGTCTTCTTGCGTAACTTTTTCATCCCCCGTGAGAATTCTCCGGGGCTCATTTGCATCCGTAGCTTTCGGAAATTGGACCATCTTGCAGCACCGTCGTCCGAGGGATCCTTGAATCTTGGCTCTCGTTCACGGTGATGGGTCCTCCTATTAACTCCCGGCGCTATGTTACACGATCCCTCCTTCCCTCTCGCTCTCTCTTTTTTTTAATAGATCTTCCCAAGATTCTTCTAGGGAATTTCGTGTCCTCCGAGTGTTTTCGAGAGACTCCTCACTGATTTTCGTTGTTTAAAACCCCGATTTCTCTTTGGGTGGTCTGGGAGAATCGTTGGTCATTCGATCCGAGGTCTAATGTCCTCTATCTGCAGCAATTTAGTCTTCTTCTTCCCAGAGATTCCCTCTACTTGATGTTTAACTATTTTCGGAATTTTTGTATCGATTGGAGTGGAGGTCTTGAGTGAAATATTTTTGCTACTTTTTTCAGTGTTGATCGAAGGATCAACCGCGCGAAAAATACCGCACGAGTCTGACGTTTCACGTAGCTGCAGAAAATTGAGATCTCCGGTGATGATACATTAGATAAGAATTCAATCTTGCAAAGAAAAATCCGTATCCTCCTTGCCGGTTTTATGGTTTCCATGAATTATTGGCAGGACCTTCCTGCTAGAATGTACACTTTGTCAGACGCTTTTTTCACGAAAGTGAAAAATCAGCAGAGATCTTCTCTGCCAGACCTTTCGTTAAGCTAAAAATAAAGTGAAGACGCGGCCTCGTTTTAATCCTGTCTTCTTGAAACCAACGTTGGGAATACATAAAAATTAATTCGATCAAACATTTTTCATAACAGAAATAAAATTCGTCGTATTATAAAAGGCACTCCAAAGAATGAAGACTCGTGAGGGAAGACAAAGGGCCATGTAACGACAAACGACTCGACAAAATTACAGAACTTGTCCGGGTGGATGTTCTGCGATATTCGAAAAGTTCGTGGAAATTCCAGGATCGGCGAATGTAATTTTGAAATTGAACGGACGCTGGAGAAATTCCCGGTATTCGCAAGATGGAACCGGGGATCGTGTCAACAACGGAATTTCTCGATGAAAGTTCCCGACGGTGGCAACGCTCGGCAAAAATTGCCCTCGGCAGAAAGGGGCGGCGAGGGAAAGGGAAACAATGGGGTGAAAGGCTTTCGTTAGAATAAACGGGAACCGCTGGTTGGTTGCTTCTTAGTCGCGGCCGAATGTTTCTTTGTTATATGTTCCGGCTTGGTCCACCGTCGCGCTTTATGCTTATCCAGTCAGACAGCAGTTCGAGCACAAGTCGCCGGATTACTTTGGCAATCATATCGAAAACTTCGACGAAAAGTCACGACCGCGGTTCGCCGAAATAGAGGATCGGTACCCTGAGACGTCGGAACTTTTCGTTCGCCAAGGCGATTAACAGGGATCTACCAATTCCCTCGCAAAATTTTGAACGTTTCCACCCTGCGAGCTGATTCTGCCGACTTTATGGATTGAATATTCGTTTCCAGAATGTTCTGCTGGAGCGACGTTTTCGGAAAATGTAGAAATTCGTCGCAAGCTGTATGCAAGATCTTCAAACATTTACTTGGAGATTGTAGTTGGAGAATTTTCGACTTTTCTAAAGTGGAGCAAAAGATTTTGACATACGGTGAATTCTTCAAATATTCCTTTGACAATTTTAGGGATCTTTTACTCGAGAAAATTTCAACGATTTCCTGTCCGACAGAAATTCTCATAAAATACACCTGTGTGTACGAAATCTTGAGAAGTTTGATTTCAAGTAAATCCGGAGAATTGTTAATGATAATTTCAAAGATCATTAACTCACCCATCGGACGCTGAGCCGCCGACCTTGTTCTCTCCATAGCAACGGTAGTTTCCACATCTGAAACAATGCAAATTAAAAGAATAATTAATCGATTATTTAAAGGCTGCTTCGTTTCAACCACATCAAAGATTTTAGTACCGCGAATTTACATTTTGGTAAATATTTAGGAACTGTATATTCAAATGTCCTCAAATTTCATGAATCGTGGTTTTAATTTACATATGTCTTGCGCCAATGTCAATCAGTTCAAATTTAACATTGACGTACCCTCAAAAGACATACTTTCTAGGAATATATTAGACAATATTAGAGTATCCATATTTTTGTAGAAAATTAGAAATTGCTCGTGGTGACCTTTACAAGTGACGAAGATGGCTCAGACACTTTCAATCATAAAAATCGTAAAAAAATTCATACGGTGCGATTACAAAATTCTAAATTCCTCTACGTCTTAGATACTAAATCAGTATCACTAAAATCGTCTACAAAAAATAAAAAAACATACCCAGTAAATCCTAAAACACTTTCACCGCGAAATAATGTCTTCAACTCTGCGTTTGCCACTTCTGCAAGCAAAATCATTCGAATCAGGTTAGGATAGATTTAAAAACGAACCTGATTCCTCGGACGTCGCACGAGAGAGATACTAGCCATCTTAAAGTTCGATCGATTCGTTATCGGAACAGATAATAATGTCTGCCGCGAGCAGATTGCGAAACGTGTCCGGTAGAACAGGGACGCGGAAAGACGCCGAGAAGAAGAAGAAGGTGCTGGTTTTCTAGAAGATTTGACTGGACACGCGGGCCTTTTCGGACCTTCCCCTCGCTATCAGAAATCCCCACTCGGCAACAAAGTATTTGCAATCGTGATCAAGGATCTCCCGTCGTTCGTGAACCCCGCTTACCGTACCTATTACCTGGAACGAGCGACATTCTTCGGCCACCACTGGGACAAGGTTGTTTTTCGTGAACGCTCCGGCGCACCGCGCGCCAAGTAGCTCCAGCTTTTATACGACATCGGAACGAGACCATCAAAACCGACACGCAAATTACATTGTACCGTGATGTAACCCCCCCCCGTGTGCAGTCGTGCCCACGAATGTTCGAATTCGTTCTGCGTTCGGCAAAATTAGGAAACGTGGTTTCGCGAAGATTTGATTTCGGACTGATGCGTCTAATCTCTAAGCTGCTGACTTTCATGCAAAGCCGAGTCTTTAGAAGAGCCTTCTTTATCTTTTATATTTATTCATAATAAAATTGAAATGAATTGTGGACAAATCGAATATCCAATTTAAGTTTTAATTTCGATACGAGCTAAAAGTTGATATCTGATCTCTAATCCACCTTTCCCTCTTACAGAAAATGCTCAGAAAAATTGGTAACCCAATCTTCAGAGAATCTTGAAGGGATCGAAGAGATTGGAGATCGATGGATCAAATCGTCCAGGCCGCAGAATTTCGTGGAAGACAAAGGATCGATCGACGGATACGAGATCCACCTTGATACCGGGATGGCAGGTGAGCCGAGAACGCGCATGCGTTCGTTACCATACTGATTCAGCATGGCGACGTTGAACAGCGAGTTTTTCTGTCTGTCTTTTCTCTATTGGCGAAGCGTGAACGAAATCGTTCACACCCACCGGTTCAAACCGCGCGCCAAGGAGCACTGCGGCATGAATATTTAGCACGCGTGCAACCGCGGCGACAAGCCCTTTCGTTAACCTTGGAATTCTGATTCGTTCGAGAGCGTTGTTTTTTCGGAAACGGTGCTCTCGGATTGACTCCGCGGGACGTTCAATATGCAAAGAATCGACCGGGAGTGGTAAACAGCCGTGCTCGGAAATTATTTGACGTGTCCCCTCGCTTTCCCCTCGATACAGGGTGGTTGAAAAGCAGCGGAACGAATTTTTGGTACGTTTTAGGATCAGGGAAATTTATTTAGAGGAGCTGCGAGGCTTCGTTACGTTAATTTTTAGATTTTCTGAAGGAGACCCTTGAAACAATTTAATGTCTTTATGTGTAAATTCCAGATGAGAAACTGGAAATGTACGAAAAGTTTATCGATCTCCATTAATTCGTGACAAACTGCTTACTCGCCCAATAATTTTGTCTTCGTTATTGCGATCGGTTACAACCATGTAACAGTTTAAAGAATTTATATCCATATTATCAGTGCGTACATTATAAAACCGTCCAATAAATAAGGAGTAATTGCCAGTTTGATGTTTAACCGGCCCGCGTTCTAGATAACCAGCTGGACATTTAGTTAAGCATATAAATACACTTTTCGCAAAATGATACGCTTTCTAAAGTGGTTAGAAAAACTCGAATTACAACGGACAAGTTCGAGAGATACATTTTATCAAAGAGCGGAAAAAAAATCTTGACCGTGTCGGCTTTTTCACCGCGTCATTACCTTGCATACGAATGGCTACTTGACCCCCCCGGTGACGCAAGTCACTTGCGTTCACTTTCGTTTTACGAAAATCTGCCGAAAAAACCACTACAATCAATAGATGTATCTTACGAGCTCCGCCAAATAATAAAAACCAGAAATGCAACATTGAATTCCGAACACAAAAACTGCTTTTAAAAAAATGAAGTCCTGAAGGGAAAATATTGTTTCATTGAATTCTCGACGATGGAATAATGCGACACGGTGTAGGAAACAAACGAGTCAAATTCTAGCAAAGAAGTCGTCATCGACATGGCTCATTTTGTAAAATCCCGGTCCGATAAGCGAAACACGTCGCGCGTATCGCCGTTGGATGTAATTAAATCCGATTAGGGCGGTCGTCGAGCAACAAAGAAGGGCGGAACGGGTTAATAAGTCGGCCCTGGGCAGTCCGGTGGATTTTAATACGTCTCGCACGGTTTTGCCGAGAAGCGCAGCAGCCTGTGCATTTTAATAAGGCGGCGGTTTTTCGTCTCAAAAGCGAACGAACGAGAATGGACGACGGGTGATAAGAGGCCTCGCCTCGGCCCGACTCGCGCCATTAATTTTCACACACGGCTAATCGGAACGAGCGATCCGCTCGATTGCCCTCCGATCGCAAGCCCCGCGTTACGATAAAGTCGTTCAACTATACCGTCGACTCTCGAAACAGCTCGACCCGAATCGATTTCGGACGCTAAACCTATTACCTGTCGCGCGGGGACGTAAAATAGTCCTCCGAGCTGCGGCTGCGAATTTCAATTTGTCCGGGATCTGAACTGGACTCGTTTCTACGATAGATCACCGGCTTATTTCGGGGGAAACTGCATGACTTTGTTCCGGAAATTAATTAGCGTCACGATACTTTTTTATTTCTATGTTCCGACTTTGAGGATCGCGTCGCGTTCGACAATGAAATTGGTGCTGCACTTGCTGGGAGCTGCTGAGTGATGCATTTACAAATGCAGTTTTACATTTCCTGGTTGACGGACAATTATATAATTATTTTATACCGTATTGTGCGTCGAACGTTAACGATTAATGTCCAGTAGCCAGAAGAGTTTTTATATAAAATCGATTTTAATTGAACGATTACGTCGATTACCCGACACGCCACGAAACAAAGTGAACGTTTAAAAGCAATCAAGCAATCAACGGGTGCAATCAATTGTTACTGGTTACCAGCTGGTTAATCAAACAATTGTGTAATCGGAGGAAATAAAAAAATTGAGCGTAAGCCTTCGATAACGTTGCAATAACGTGCAACGGCTTCCACGAAGCGCAATTATTGGTCGATCGGCGCGTGGAAAACGACTAACCCCCGCTTTTATCACCTTCGCGTGAAATAAAATGTGACTTCTGTTCTACGATTTACTGGGAAACCTACTGTCCCCTATTCAGATCCCATCAGTGTTTATTTTTGTCGCTGTCTAAACACGAGCCACCCTTCTGTTGCACTTCTAACGTCAAACGAATCCTCGATATGTACAATGAAAACACACTATTGTGTATTTTTCATTTTTAAAAAGATCTTTAAGTAATTGTAGAAAATTATATTCAAAGGAAAAATTGTCTCTTATTCGTGAGAATTAAAACTAGAAAGCGGATTAAAAAATCGGAAAGAAAGAGCTGATTCCAAGAAAATTTGTATGATTTAAAAATAGTTTAGTTCAATACGGGAACAATTTTCCGAACCTAGCTATCATACTTTATTAAATACCTCCCTCCAGGTCCAGGCAAGATGCTCGCCTCGAAACTACCCCCTCTAATAACGAAACAAGTCGAGTGAACGTTCTTCGACGGAAGCGTTCCGTCGATCTTCGTGCAGCTCCGAATTTATTCCCGTTCCAGGGTTACACCGCCGGCAATAAGAGGTGGAAAGCAACCCCCCTTGAGCTAAGGCAGAGAAGCGCATCAGTGCGCTATGCACACATTGCACACACACGGCGGGCTGTATTTAGCTGCGCAGACGTAGGCGAAACATAAACATAGTACAGTAACACATATATCGGCAATTCTTTTACCAACCCGTTTCGCTTTATGCACCCCGAGGAAAGTGCACGGGCCGCTTTACTGCTCGGGAAGTTCGGACGAATGCCAGCCGCGCCAGGAGGGGTGGGTCAGGTGCATAGGGAAAGGTATACTGGGTGCATCCGGTAACTGCAACTCTATTCCTGCTGCTGATAGAAAAAAATAACTGCTGCGAGGAATTCTGCATCATTCGCCTCTATCTTCGCGGAATTTCATCTTTTGAAAAAGAGCAGAATGCAATTCGAGCTAGTTCATTGTTTACCAAAATTGCACTATTGCGTCTGCTTATACATTTTGAGTAAAATTTTAATATTGTGCCTGTGCTTATTATACTTTTAGTAAAATTTCAAAATCGTGTAAAACAGGGAGAGTGTCAGCACGTTGCAATTTTCCCAATCTGCACTTGAGCCAGAATTACAAGTTACAAGCGTGAGTTACTCGATTCACCCGGTATATCTAAACAGGAAATTTCCGTGCGCAAGGGAATCGCGGAACCTTGAATGTAAAACAGGGGATGTAAATGCGCCAGAAGAGATGAACTGCGAGTTGCATATTTAAACGCAGATAAAAAGCTCTCTAATCTGGCCGCGTCTTCGGAGCTGCATCGCCTGCGGTAATACTTTCTCTGGAATTTGTTTACGATTCTGCAGGCCACGCGTCCTTTTCGAGGGTGGAGAGAGAGAAAGCAGTGGAAAAGTTGGAGCGCTAAGTTTTTAATATCGCGGACTCGGGTTCCGGGGATTTTAATAAGGTGAGAACAGGGTCCTCTCTCCCCCTTTCTCTCTTTGCTGCCGGTACTGAGCCAAGCCGAGTTTTAGTTCATCCGCGGACGTCAACGACGGAACGACCCAAACTTCGACTTATTAAAAATATTTCCTCCTGTTACCCTGAAACACGTAATTCCAAACTGCGCCTGGGAAAAACCTGCCCTTAACTTAGCTTCCCTAGAAATCGATCGGAAACGATAGTTCGCTGTTATCGTTTGATTTCGGGTGGAGTGTCACCAATGAAATTAACGAAACGAATAAAAATGTAAATTTTCTGGTTTAATTTCCAATGGACTCATAGAAGGCTCATCAAGCATGGGCGATGAAAACGAGGCAAGATTAAAAAGCCATTAAAGCGTGTGGCGCGAAACAAAGCTCGTCGCGTCGCGTCGGCCGCACGGCGTGTCTCAAAATCACGTAACCCCGTCGTCAAACACTTTCATGCAATAAACAGTTTACGAGCCATTTGCGGCCATCAAGTCGAGTCATCAGATACCTGTATACATATACACGGCAATGCGACGGCGCGTGGCTCGCTCGTCGGATCGCTCAATTAACGATTTCCCGGGAATAAAATTTCCCAATAAAACCCGGCTGGCGATCTTCCGATCCCGTTCCGACCCCGACCAAACACGCCGGAATGTATCCAAATTCCAGACGAATTTTCCCGCCGAGTCTGCTAAATGCGACAGATCCCATTTAACGGGTCCCATCGATATCACCGACACGGTTTTCACCGACAACATTTGATCGACTCCAGATTTCACCGACAAGAACTTTGGCCGACAACGCCTTTAACCGAAAACGATTTTGACCGACAACGAATTTGATCGACAACGTATTCGATCCACAACGACTTGAGACGACCACAGTATGTACTATCATACAGTATTATCATATGTATTATATGTATTATCATACAGTATTATCATATTGTGGTCGTCTCAAGTCGTTGTGGATCAAATTCGTTGTCAGTCAAAATCGTTTTCGGTTAAAGGCGTTGTCGGCCAAAGTTCAATGTTAGAATTGTTAATGGAAAAAATAAATCCGTACTTTGCTTCTGGAGCCTGCAATCGACGCTTGAAAAATCATGAATAACCGCAGTTTATTAATCACCGATGCAAAACGCATAAATTCTGGCTCGGACATTCCGAAAGGTGGAAAATCGAGGATGATCATTTAGAGGACAGGAGGTCCCTCGCGTGGGAGGGAAGATGGGTTTCCAGTGTTTCGAGGTCGGTCCACGATCCCCAAGACCCTCGTACCTCGTCTACCTCTAGGTATACTAGGAACAGGTTCGACCGAGAAACGTTGCACCGTAGGAGATGCATCATCCCGAATTGCAGGCGGCCAGGGTCCCGGCCAACGGGCTTGCACTCCACCTGCGTGCATCCCGCCCTTAAGCCGGTTTCAGGAAGCGAAATGGTTCGGTGCGACGGGTGGGGAGGGATATCAATGGGCAGAGTGCACCGCAGCATACACTCTCTCCTCGATCTTCTCAAGCTATGGAAAAGCGAGGCAGCCATCGTTCCCCCTGCAACAGGCGCCGCCATCTTTTTTTCTCTTTCTCTCTGTGGAGCTGTTGCTCCTGCTCTGTATATGTAGGTACATACTATGCCTGGATGACTCGCTGCGTGCTTGCATGCTCGTCTGCCTCTCTCTCTCTCTCTCTCTCTCTCTCCCTCTCTCTGTCCCCGATCATCCTCCGTTTCTCCTTTTATTTTTTATCGATGGACACTGTTTACGAGCAACGCGATCTCCGACGGAGGATATTTGAATACATTGTCGACCGGCGTGACGGGTCCCGTCTTCGGGGACCATTTTTAGGGGACATCCTCCTCGAGGAATACCTCCGTGCGGTGTTCTGATCGATTCCGCTCGACCTCCGACAAATATTCCACGATTTTTGCTGGTTTTACGACCCTCCGTTGGTTTTTTCCGACCTGCATTGGGGTCTGTGGTATTTAATTGATCGATTCACTCTTCGGATAGGGACCAGAGTTGTGCTAATTCAATTACACAATTGAATTACATTGTATCATACTTCAATTATTGTATAGTAATTCAACTACGACGTAACTGAATTACATAATTCAAACCTTTCAATTGATTCAATTACTAAGTATTTTAATCAGATGCGTAATTGAAATACAATATAATTCAAGTACAGCTCTCCAAATTATAGCCCAGAACTTTGAAGAAGTGCGATATATTTCTACGTTTTTCTTTCATGTACTTGTTTGCTGTCTACACGGCGTAGTTTCTATTCGGCGTCCTTGATCATAATGCTTACAGCTATTTTATAATTGTATGAATTATAAGCTACAATATGACTGAATTACAATGTAATTATAATTCCTGGAGTAATTCAATTGTAATTCTGCACAACTCTGATAGGGACATCTCCAGGTTTCGTTTTAACAATGTGTTTGGAGAAACAAGAAATCACCGAGACATTCCCAGAAATTTCAAATTCAGTAATTTCAGTTTAATCATCGATTTCGCAATCCCAAAGACAATCTAACGCGCAAAATGTATATGATCCGATTGGAGCGCGAGGGTTGAAGAAGCCAAACACCTGCTCGATTCCAATTTATGTAAATCAGCTCGTAAAAATCGGTATTTGCTCCCGGCATCCTCCCGCTCTGAGAAAATCGAATTCGCGGCGGGCTTTATCAACGGGCGCTTCATACATACAGATATTTCCAACAGAGAGAGAGAGAGAGAGAAGGGATACCATTAATAATTGCGACGTCTAGGCTGTTAGTGGGTACGAATTAACTCGCCGTTTGCCAGATTCTTGTAGGCAGATCGCATCGGACCACTTAGCGGCCGAGCTTAACAAGCAACATTGTCGGCTTCCTCTCAATTAATCGTTCGATCATGAACACACACACTTACACACTCGGGTAGAGTAGCTCGGCCTTTTTTCGAAGAAGCGAGAGAGAGAACACGCGGGACCGATCTAGATCCTCGTGCAACATTGTTGCACGTTGCGTGGAACACAGCTTGGAAAGGAAAAAAGCGAAGCGATATCTGCGGAGTGTACGCACGCAGCCTGGCAGAGTATACACGCAATTCACGGATGTATCGATGGCTATCTCGGCAGAAAACGGAGAAATGGAGGAACGCACCAACATGGCCTCTGATTTCATTAAGATTTTTAATCGGCTGACACGAAAGCGAAAACCTGCAAATTACCGGCCGCGCCGAGCCGGCTCGCTCGGGAATGGATCGAAAGAAACGGGGCCCCTTCTCGGCCGAGTACGAGCGTGTACGGATTCATTAATTCTGCTTTACTGGAAACCCACCCTGATTGTTCGAATGAGATGGCGGAATCGGGCCCGCAATGGTTCCGTGATCCCCGGGAACACGCAACACGTCGCATATCATTATCAAATTAATTTTTCGAACCTGCCCCCCGTTTATGATTTTATTCGGCCCCGTGCTCGTTCCTTCTTCGATCATCGTGTGTCCGCTCAAAAAGGCTCTACAAAATGTTGGACTCACGTGCAGGCACTAGATTGAGCCTTTTTTGTAATTTTATAACGTAATTTATTGCTTCTTCTTAATTATTGTTCTGTTTATTTCTGTACGCTTTTAGATCTCGTTTTATGTTCGTCCAGAATTTTCTACGGTCTCGGAAATGTTTTATAAAATTAACATGTATCGTTAGACTGCATTCAATAATTTATATTGTCCTGTTCTCCACGATTTCAGAAATGTCTCTTAAAAGTTATAATAGATAGGTACCAGCTATTCTGAGTTTTTAGGAAGACCATTTCCATGGCAACTCTCTAATACCACGTACATTTCATAAGACAGAAGACAAAATTCTGTCGAACTTTCTTAGCGATAAATTCACTGTCACTGGAATTATGAATTCGCGGTAAACACCTGTCACTAACTGGCAACTGTCTCCTCGTAAACGGCATTGCGAAAGGGAATCGTAAGATTGAGATCGCAGTCTCGATGGAACGATCGTTTCTCGCGAACAGCGATAAATTTCGAGCTTTAATTCGAAAATACGATCGGCGTAAAGTGGCTTAGGAATTTCAAACGACCATGACAAATGGATCGCTCTGTACAGGCGGCAGTGACACGACGTAGAATGGTGTGGAATGGCGTAGATTGTTGTAGATTGCGGAACAAGCTCGAAAATCATCGCGATTCAACCGACGAATAAAATTGCTCGATTAGCTCGCGTCGCTTCCGCGATGTACGCCGACTCGTTTTTCAATTTCCGGTTGGCATAAACATCCATATTCACGAGCGCCAGAAGAAAACGAGCGCGTCGATTATGAGAATAATCGCTGCGCGGGGATCGTGCGGAAACAATAATAATCGTTCCCGATATCGGATCATTATTCTTCTTGAAATAATATCAAATAACCGCGACGCCGTGTCTTGCAGGAGAAGCCAGCACCTGGGGGAGTTCATTAAGGGGTTAATTGCGCCCCTTAATGGTGTGGGGATTATTATCTTGCCGCGTGTCCACGTTAAAGAGACACGTAAGCATTTTATGGCTCTTTTACCAAGTCCTCGCGGGAAAAAATGTCGACTGCGTCACTGTCCAAATGATGATGCAGTCTAGCCATAAAATCAGATTTCTCCATCCCGGTCTCCCCGACTTATTACCGCGGAAGCATTTTGGCAAAAATTCTAAGAGATCCTGGAACCCTCCCGTTTTAATACCAAAATACTTTACCAAAAAATTATTTACTATAACGTAGAGAAAACTTAGCTCGAGTCCTCGAAATTACTTAACAAAATGGATTTTATGCCTTCTAGGCTTCCAAGAGGGAATACACCACTGCCCCGAATAAAAACGAAAATTAAAAATAATACCTGCAAACGGTCGACAATTTGTCGACTGGATTTCTGTCCGGAGATAATGAACAAGTCCTAAAACACTCGAAAAAGCAGAATCCTCTCGCAAAACCAGCGGAAACACGTGCCGAGCAACATCCGCTGCAGCTTACTCGACGTTCGGCGGATTAAGTCACACAGAAAGAAAAATAATCCGAATGTTTCCATCCGGGTGACAACGCAGCTCGGACTATAAATCTGGCCCGAAATCCGTCTGCAGCGTGGCGGGGGTGTGGCTGAATTGTCAGGGGGACTTGCAATTACGGCGCCGAACGAGGAACTTTCATAATTCGAGCCCCCGTCCGGGCTTGTACTTTCTTCGCGTGTTTTTCGCGCGGCCATCAAAGTAACAACCGCGGACGGGGTCGTTCGGCGCACTTCGTGCATTCCGTGCATTTTCTGCGACGAATTTTCTGCGCGTGAGAACGAGAGCCCGTTATTCCGGCCACGGGCACACACTTCCGCAACAGTGCGACGCGAACGACCGCGCCTTTCGGCGCATGCCTGCGACTGCCCGCTGCCGAATCTATGATAGTCTACAGGGTGTCGACGGAATCAGGGGTTGATCCGCCGCCATGTTGCTTTGCAAGGGTAGGGGAAAGATTTTGGGACGGAGAGGCGGCCCTATACAATAGACTACCATAGAACGCGATGGAAAAATTGTTTAAAATTACTGTGTATTACTGTACATTTGCTGCAACATACCAATACATTTAGATAACACGTTTCGTAGATCTGTATCAATTACACATACATATTTTGAAAATTTCATCAAAATCGGTCGACGTTGTAATCAGCTACAAACGTTTAAAGATGCTAAAAATTCCAGTTTTTCATCTTTCAATGTCTGCCGTTATTCCCCGTTGCTTACAGTGAGTGTAAAAAGTACTCGTACGCTCTTTAAAATACACTACCTTTTTATATTTGTACCAATACGACCTGATTTTCTATAATCAATCAGAAGAAATTATTCTTCCTTGTAAATTATAATTTACGAGGTTACATGCAAAAATAAAAAAGGAATTTTTCAAAACCTTTTTAATATGGGCTCTTAATGAAAATTTAAAATATATTTGATTCGTAGATCTATAGTAGCTACACACATGCTGGCAATTTCATCGAAATCAATTAACATACACACGAGCTACAAGCGGTCAAAAATTATGGAAATCGTAGTTTTACACGACTTTTGATTAGTTTCTGCTTAAAATCCGCATAATCGTACATCTTTCAATGCGTGTCGTTTTAACCTGCATCAACCGATGTCGATGAAATTTTCAGTATGTGTATAAATAACATAGATCTACAAAACGTATATTTTAAATTTTCATTGAGGGCCCAAATAAAAAAGTTTTAAAAAATTCCTTCTTTATATTTGCCTTGTAAATTATAATTTTTGGAAAATCTTTTTTGCATATCATTTCGTAAACCGATGTTTCTAATTGATTATAAAAAATCCGGTCGTTTGGTACAATTATAAAAAAGTCTATTTCAAAGGGCGTACGAATAGTTTTTACACTCACTGTAGAAGTTCAAGATACCCTTTGTCAATTTCAACATGTTCAACCTAAGCAACTCTGGCAAAGAATAATAACCCATCATCTTTTTCTATAAGAATAGATACAGCATCATCAAAATATCACGTCTCCCGAAGACCGTACAAGGGTGAACAACCCCCGCTGAAATCAGCTCAGCAGCCGCAGACCAACGCCGAAGCCTGAATCTCGACGAACAAAGTTGCACGAGAGTCTTGTCTCCAGCGATTCGAAGCCGGGCAAGAGCAGACACCGCGTATACAGGAGGAACACGAAATACCACTATCGGTGTGCGGGGGTGACGGAGGTCGGCCGCAACAACTGCATGCAAGTAAATTGGTGTAATCAACCGGTGGGCGGAGAGGACGCGCGGCAATCTCACGCAATATTGCGCATGGAAAATTTATAAATTCGAAATTCGCCGGCGATTCGCCGTGCGTGTCGGTCTGCGACATTTTCGCAGAGGTACATAGTATACAGAGAGAGAGAGAGAGAGAGTGAGAGAGAGAAAGAGAGCGGGACGCACACGGGCGCACGCGAACGCCACGATAAGAGAATCCACCGGCTGCCATATTGATCCCGGGCGCAGCTCGCCTCTATTCCCCGCGTTGCTACTTTGTTGCGGCTGTTTATCATCCTGGAACCTCTCCTGTTGCCCCGTCGCTTCGTTACACGGGCTGCCCGTTGTATCCTCGGCGCTTCGCGCTCGTATTTCAGTATTATTCTCTGTTCTCCTCTCTCGCTTCCTATACTATGTTTGTTCCTTTTTTGTTTGTTTAACGCCAACAACGCGTCCGATTTTACGACTTCCCCGATACGGTTGAACAACGTGTTACAAGTTACAACGCCCTTGGCCGGACACTCGTGTCCAACACGCGCTGTCTATAACTTGATAATTCGTTTCCTTTTTTTTCCTGCGACGACCGGATGGCCAAGGATGCAACGAAGATGAACGGGCTCGCCGGGATTTTCAGCCGGGTCCTCGAGAGAAGGGGCGGGTTTTACGCCGTTGTTACCGGACTGCGGATTTTTATGCAGATCCACGTTTTTTCGGGAACGTGCCGGCTGAATGGGGCGACGCGGGATTTTATTCCCTGCATTAGCAGTTTCGACGCACACTCGACATTGCCTCTTCGAAATATTCTGCGCGGATCAGCCTGATAGCGATGCTATTTTCATGCGGAGCTGCTCGCCCTCTACGACAATTATTAATTGATTCTGCTAACTGGTTCAATTGGTAATTGACGACATGATAATATTTAGAGGTTTTTTAAAAACATGTTATGACTGTCTGGAGCGGCGAACAGTGAAAGAATGAATTCAGAATCGAGCGTACACCGTTCGATCTTAAAACCGTCATTTCCCAAGGTTTCGACTTCCCTCCGGTAATTGTCCGACTCTATCGACGGTCTCGTTTCACAATTAACTGGATTAAACAGAGAGGCCTTGATAGAAATGCATAAGCGTTCGTCATCCTCGGAGCCGTTTACTTTTATCCACGGACTCGAAAGAGGCAATTAGCTGTTCGAGCATTCAAGACGCGATCCCGCCGCTCGAGGATAATTTAATCGGCGTCAGGACCGATAATTTAATTACACGGAATCGCTGCAATTTCATTCTCTCGGAGGGAGCGGAACTTTGGTTGGAAATGCTCTGGACTCCTTTGAATTCAGATTCGCCTCACTGTGACGTCGGAAAGTCTTCTTCCTTCAAACGTGAACGCTCTGGATCTAACGCTATCTTTTTGGAATCGGATCTACATTCTCTACAAACCACATACGAACCCAAAATAAATAGAAAATTAAAATATTCGAGAAGGACTTGTGCAGTAAATGCAAAATTCTCCTTTTATATAATTTAATTACACGCAATCGCTGCAATTTCATTCTCTCGGAGGGAAGCGGAACTTTGGTTGGAAATGCTCTGAACTCCTTTGAATTCAGATTCGCCTCACCGTGACGTCGGAAAGTCTTCTTCCTTCAAACGTGAACGCTCTGGATCTAACGCTATCTTTTTGGAATCGGATCTACATTCTCTACAAACCACGTACGAACCCAAAATGAATAGGAAATTAAAATATTCGAGGAGGTCAGAAGTCTGGTGCAGTAAATGCAAAATTCTCCTTTTCTCGAAGAATTACAAACTCGGCCTCAAAGAGTCGAGCAGCGAGCGAATGGCAAAGGGTAGATCCCCTCGGAGGGAGTCCATCGCGAAAGCACGCGAACTATGCGAGCAGGATTGCAATATCGGAGCCGTAGGGACAAAGTTGCGACGGCAGATCGCGACGAGAGATCCACGGGCCTCGAATTAGGCCCGATCTATGGGGTACACGAGCATTCCGGGATATCGTGGCACGAGGGATAAAAGAGAAAAACATATTACTAGAGGGATCAAAAGGAATGTATAAAACGGAATGAAAGAGTCCCGGTCTCCGATAGGTTGATGGCCCTCGCCACGGAACTCTCGCTCTTTCTCGGACGCGACACACACCAGCCGACTCCATCGGCGGAAGGTCCGCGTGGCGATATCTACGGGACATTTCACGTAGGATCGAATATTATGGCCGCTGATACTCGCGGAATAAATAAGCCCCGTGAGCGGGGTACGAGCCCCGTAACCTTACATTGAGATACAATTTGCGAGGCTGGAGAAAGTCGAAAAACGGAAACGACGGACAGCGACTATAAACGACGGGGATAAAGGTGATGGCCGGCGGTGTCCGCGAGCGCCGGCCACCTCGGAATGTACAGGGTGGTTCAGAAATGTGTACGGTACATTCTGCCCACCGAAAAAAAGCCAGGCAAAAATGTCATATCGACGTGCAATCAGTATAATTGATGACGCACACTTTAAATCAGAATAACTTTCTCGTAAATCGACCAAATGACTTTTGCTGCGAAGCTATTGGTTCACTGAAATTTTTATTCAGAAGTCTTTTATTTCTAACGAAAATGTAAAAAATGTGTTTTGTGGACTGTTAAAATTAATTTTTAATCTCCCACGTATAACTCTACTTGCCTGATGGAACACTGCCTGAACTATGGCCGCGCATTTATCAAACACCCTGTGTACACGAGACCAGCCGCGGAACAGGTACGATTGTTAGTAAAGCCTGGAAACGTATGCTTTCTATAAAAACTGATAATGACGAGCCGCTACGCATGCCACGTGAATTATAATACGAGTGGCCGGCCGAAACGTCCTTAACAACGGGTAAAAGAAGATGGTGACCGGAGAAGAAATCGCAGAAATCTGTATACATGATTGCAAGTGATCTATAGCGTTGCTGTCACTCGTTCTTTTGCTGTTACTCGTTTTTTTATGTTCTTTCGCGATTACTTCGATGGAACTCGATATTTGTGACGCTCGCGACAGGTTGTATTTTATTATTGATTACTGTTATTGTCTTTTGGGGACTGTTAAACGTTTACATATGGCGAACGTTCAATCCTTCGTTTTTAGCGATTACTGAGAATTGTATGGATTTGTAAAAAAGTTGAGTAGGTACATCTTAAAACAGTAGAAGAATATTAATGGAAAAATATATTTTCAAACCAAGGGATCCTCGTTTCCCAGTCCCAGCCAAATTTTCTCGCACTCCGGCTGCATAAAATCCTAAGATCGGTCGCTTGCATCGTAAATCTGGACAGCAGCTCCCCAAAAAAACTGCAGCCAGATTGCAGCAACCCTTCCCCATCGGAACAATACGAAAATCGAGTCTGTTTCGACTTATCTCTCAGTCGCGCAGACTTTCTGCCGATCGTAACCCTTTTTTTGCCCCGGTTCCGTCAACCGTTTCTAATCTTTTGGATTGCACTGCTTTCAGAGGCAACCGGAAGCCAACGAGTGACGACCGAGGAACGCGGAAGGATTTACGACCGGGTCCGTCCAGTGAAAATATTTTTTCTCTTCTGGCAGACCAAAAAAAATTGCCACCCGAGGCGAGACGAAGGGGTTGACCATCGGCCGCGGTCTCCGAGAAACCAGAGAAAATTTCGGTCGAAGAAAGGAGCACGTAGCGCAACCCTTTGGGCCCTAAAACATCGAGGAATACCTGGTAGCCGGGCGATCGAAGGGTGAAAAATCGCGCGAACCTTTCTCTTTCGAGTGCGGAAAAAAGAAGAGAGACGAGAGCAAAAATACCTGTCAGGTATCTTCGAGAGCCATTGAACCACTTGATACCGTTAGGTCACCCACCCTTTCTTTCTTCGCTCCTTTCGTTCCTTCCTCGCTCTTCTCGTTTTTGCTCCGGTTCGCCGAGTGAGCTACCGGAAGAATTTCTCACGAAACTCCCGGGGCAAACTAGTTTCGAGAAGTTTCCATCCGGGAGTGGTGCTCCCTCCGGGTGGCCAAGTGCAATTCCGTCGATAAAACTTTTCCAGTTTTTAAATCTATTTCTCTGTACCGGCGCTCGCCCGGGGTGGAGTTTACGAGGAATCGCGAAAACGTGGCTGCGCTTCTGTCGCCATTAAAACGATTCATCTGAGCCGACGATGTTCTTTCTTTTAAACGGTTGTTTCTCTGCTCTGTTCCTTGCTCGACTTTCTACCGACCTCGACGAAGGTTTTGGTGAAATTAATTTTTTAGAATTTGCCTGCACCTGTGTCTGAAATTATTTTCCACTGATCGAATCACGTAATGTCTTTAAAAGAACAATTTGTGAATTTATTTATTTAAAAGATTCAGTAAAACACAAGGACATTCATATTGACGAATTTGTATATTTATTTGTATTTTTAACAGCTGCCACGAAAAGAGAAATTTGCTGAAAAATATATAATTGAAGTATTTACACGATAGTATCATCCTCTTTTTATTGCTCAATGTTAGTGTGACATGTTCGTAACATTATTGTAATTAATTCACGTAGAAATCTAATCCTATGAAAGATACAACTATCCGTGAAATAAAATTAATCTTTTAATCCGGATTGTACAAATTCCAAGGCCGTAAATTTGCGCGTGGATCTCCAGTTCGTCGATCACCGATGATGAATTTAGATCGGACAAGAGAGGAACGCGGAAAGCAGTAAAAATCGCCGGAGGAGCAGCGAGTATCGAAGGATCTCGAGTTTCTCGAACATCGTCTCGGATATATCGTTGTCCTCGAAATCAGCCGGCGCGACAGTGTTCATGCTGAACAGCAGTTCTTCGACGGCTACCGGGTTCGCGAGCTTTATTGCGGGACCAGTCCCCGAGACCTTTATGCCGGCTTATCGGACATTTACGCGAGGCACTTTTCCTCGCGGTGCGCGACTTGCAAAAATTCCAGCAGCTTGCGCGACACGCGGGCCCGGGAAAACGAGAATTTCCAGTGAACGTGCGAGAAACGCTTGTGAAAGGAATCGCTCTCTTTTACACCGAGCAACTCGCACACCCGGTCCACTCGCATTCGTCTACGGAGACTTGAAAATTATGTGTCAGTGCGCCATTTTTCCTATCTCTGATACCTGAATGCCTCTTGTTAATTCGCGACATGGCGAACTTGTTGCAGCTATGCGAAGCAGATTCAATCGTGCGGCTTAGTTTATGAAAAATTATGTATCCCCCGTGATTTTTGTTGTTCCTAACACCGTATTAATGTCCCTGCTAGTGCGAAACAAATAGGGAATTGATCGAGGTTGAACATAGTGACTTTCGACGCAGTAAAAGCGCAAGGGGTAGTTTATCGGCCAATTATGTTCCCGAAGCTGTTGCGTGCATCTCTTCTGCGTAATTAATTGCGGTAACAAACAGCTGCAGATAAATATTAAATAACTATAATAAATATTGAAGGTGGAATATTAACGGCGTCTTTACGTTATTTACGAACCGATCAAACTCTTAGCGGAGCGCATAAATTTCCGCTCTTCACCAGAATGTATGAATTATGCTATAAAAACGCGACACGCGTAAACGTGCAAACGAGACATAATGAGAATTGACTAGTCGTCCGTTATTGCTTTTCATTTCCTGCTACTAATCTTGACGATAAAACACAATATTTGCGATAAATTGTGGTAAATTCGCGCAAATCATTATCGGATCTCGCGGGTTATCCAATTCGCAATTTATTTGCGGTAAAAGGTACAAAAATTTACCCGCGTACACGGCTTTATCGAACTGGCTCGGCAATAGTTAATTTATTTATGGCACTGCTGCACATTTTATCTTCTCGCGCGGTGGACGATTAAGGAATCGAATGCAATTGCAAGATATCGCGAGTTACATACGAGACAGTTCGCAGAAACGCAGTCCAGCGACGTTAATATGCAACAGGGACAACAACAACGCTGAAACAGCTTATCACCGTCGGGTGATTAATACCCCATCGTGCGAAAATAATGTCTTATCGTGCGGAATTCAATCAAAGCCTGTGTCGCGTTCGTTCGGCGCATCCCTGCTTTACCGTCGCCATTAAAAACCGCCTTTACGATCACGATGACCCACTAACCCTGAGATAAGGAAATTCCCCGCGTTTGTTTCCGATCCGACGCCGACTCAATTCCAATATTTACAAAAACCTTCATTTCTACATTGCCTCCAAAAATCGTTCCCGGGAATATTCATCTGTGTCGCTCATATGAAGAATTAAATAAATGTTTAATATCTACATGTTATTCGTTATCTGAATCGAATGGATATCGAGCGACGATTTAAAGAGAAATCATATTTGTAATTCAAGTGTAACATATTCGAATTGTCTGTATTAATTTACTTCGTACAGTTGTGTATTAAAAATTGTGATTATAAATAAATGTTTCACAAGATGCAGCGAGTTCCCGGCACGAAAGTTCCGAGACCCTTCGTCAAAACGGAAATAAAAATCACCGGGCACTTTCCGCCCAAAAAACACGAGATGACTCTCGCCACGGCGAGTTTTCCCAGCCGAAAGCTGGCGAAAACGGTTCCCCGAAGAATTTTCACTTGGCAGAGACAGGCTGCTGCCGTCTCCGGGGTCGTGGAACGAAGAGGGGAAAAAGGCGACGAAAATTCTCGGCGTAGCCGTTCAAATTCCGTAGAAACGTTCCCGTATAGGTCACGTTTGCTCTCAGGGATCCTTCGGATCTTGTACTTTGTGGAGATTGGAATGCAGGATGGCCGTTTGCCGTCCCCGGGCATAGTCCCCGCCCTTTTCGAGGCTTCCTTCTGGAAAATGGTCGAGAGGATTCCCTGGCTCCGCAATTTTTGTTCTCTTCGCGGATATATGGAATTGGCCTGGGTCGGTGGCGATTCTCCTCTGGGAAATGCGAGCCGATGTCTGAATGCCGCGAATCATGGCAACTGCCGTAACACAACAGCGCCTTCGACGCCGACGGAAAGTAGGAACGGGGGGATGAGCGCCGACGGTTTCGAGGGAACGAGATATTTCCGTCCCTCGCTGTATGTTCAAACACAGAGAGCGTGAAAGAGAGAGAGAGGGAGAGAGAGAAGTTGGTGTACTTAGACGCTTCGCCCGCGTTGCCCGAGCGCACCTCTCGCATTCCTCTCGCGTCTACTTTATGAGTGACTTTGTTTTGCGCCTTGCATCGACTCGCATAGTCTCGCCATCGTCTTGCAGAGGCGAGCCAACTTCCAACAGCTTCCACACCGATCGATGTACACTGCCTCGATTTTATCGGCCGCGTTCTACGCTTTTCGGCACCCCCGGGTTTATTAAGGGCAACGTAGTGGTCTATCTTTCTTGATTATAGCTCCCAGAATTTTTTGAAAATTTTTTCAGGCACGATAGGACCTTCCATGGTAACTCTTTGGTGATTTTAGTATGCTTGGTGGCAGTGGACAAGGTTTGGAAGCGTCTTATTTCTTTGATGGTGGTAATTGAGGAATTAAAAGAGGAGACGTGTTTTTCACGTGTGTCATATTTTCCGCGGGCCGTCGCGAACACGGTAGCGGCGTAAAACGTGCAAGTTCCTTTTACCACGGCCCGTAACGTCCATATCTATGCGAGTATATCTATTTATACGACCACCGCCTCCTTCTCGTTGGAAACGGCAGAGTGGAAACCAGCCTTTCCATTCACCGGAGACAGTCGCCGCGAGGCCCACTAATTTCCATGCGGCGCGGCGCCCGTCGGATCGCGATGGTGGACATCGTGCGTGATCATCGAGCCTTCTTTAAATTCCTTCCATGATAATCACTAAAAAATTTCTCATTTCTCCGTAACTTTACCTTGGGAATATCACTGAACCAAACGGGAAATTTATAGAATTTAATTTCGCCAAAAATACACAGACTCTTTTCACTTTAATAGAAATGTATGAGCAAATGAAAATTGTTCTGCATTGATTCGATGGTTGTGCTCGATTACCAGATTCATTCATTACCATTTAACTTGTCCGAACGTTCTCGGATAAATTTTAGGGAAAACAGAGGAAGCGCAGCAGTTTCTAAAATAAAGTAAGACCGTTTCACCTCCAGCGGCGTCTTTCTCTGCAATTTTTGGGGAACAGGCGAGCGTTAAGGGAAAAATCCGTGATCCAACTCGAAATATTCTCCGTTTCAGTTTGAGCGGCGAACAGAGATTCTTTCTCCGTCGAACGGACGAAGGGAAAATATGACTTTTGGCCATTCTCGCCCGTATCCGCATCACGAGTTTGACGAGCAAGCTTGTTTACGGGCCAATTTCGCGCGGATACAGGCCGCGCGAAATACTATTTTTTTCTCCGAGCATAAAGCTTCAAACTTGTGTTTTAGCCACCCCCGCTTCCGGTTTACTTCTCCACCGACAGACTAGTTATTTTTTTTGCCGCACGAACGCTGCTAACGCGCGAATAAAAAATTGAAGTACTCTGCCTAAATCGGACCCAATTTAATAAACATTTCCTTTGATATCTGTCCTCGAAGCTAATTTCATTCTAGCAGCGAAAGGTTCGTCTGTATCCAATAACTATGTTGTTGGACACAAGTTCTCTGAATTTAAAGAATAGCTGACTATCAAATCCATTAGGTTGTTGCATATGAAATGTCCGATTTTTAGCAGTGACATTAGACAAACGAAATTTTGTGTACCCAATGTATTCTATCTACATAAGTTTCTTGATTGTATCATGGTAAAAATAAGATGTATTATGGTCATCCATATTTTCCATTTACCAGATTGTTATCTTGATTTTGTAGTTCTTTTTAGCAGCAACGATTAGTACGTTAATTAATCACCATATCTTCACGAAAAATCGCGTTGGTTGACGTTGAAATAAACTTTATTTAAAAGTAAAATTATATTACAATAAATATAGAAGTATAAAAAAGAATTAATTTATTTAGACTTTCCGCGATTCTAATCATAATACGTGATCCAATACAGATACTTGTTAAATCATTTCTTATGAAAGCATCTTTATAATTTCATTAATTGTGAAATAAAAAATCTAGAACTGTTCATTTCACCGGTCGTGGTACGTTTAGTGTTTAGGATTAGCATTTGAAGAATAGCAAAAATGGCGACCTATAATAAACCTACAGACTGTAATAGAATTTCTTGACAATGTTTTCCAAGAGTTGCATTAAAAAATCGGACATTTCATGTGCAACACCCTAAGACAATGCAAGTTTCCATTTTACAAAGCTCCAGAATCATGCTGAAAACCAAAGAAGAAGATTCGTC
Source organism: Lasioglossum calceatum (assembly GCA_963966675.1). NCBI lineage: Eukaryota > Metazoa > Arthropoda > Insecta > Hymenoptera > Halictidae > Lasioglossum > Lasioglossum calceatum. The sequence continues at coordinate 15,063,800 of OZ016543.1, read as the reverse complement.
ATTGTTTCCAGCTGAAAACTGGGTCGTCTAATTGCGATTCGACGGTGTCGAGATCACAATAAGGACGAAGTGGTACGACAATCCTCATGGAGGAGGAATTACGCTCATTCGCAGCCCGGTTCGCCGCCTCTAAACACAAAGGCCATTCTCCATCGTCCGAGACCCCATAAAAATTCCGGTTGAATTCGGTCGAACCTATCACACGTCCCCGCAAAACTCGTCTGGAGCTCCGTCCGTCGACGGGCGATCCATCCGCGATATTTTCAATTTAAGAACCGGAAAGATAATCTCCCTCGCGTCTCGGGGACATGTTTCACTTGTTATTCGACGCGGGTCGCTTTTCCATCCGTGTCGGGGCGTCATACGTGACGGCCGGGGTAATGAAGAAAACCGTATCGCCATCGCGGACGTATAAACTCCGCTTTTCCACGACACGCGTGTAGCGTCTTTCTAGTCTGCGAGTATAGTGTCTCTCTCTGCCTGCAGACAGGCCCGACTTTTTCATTAGCTGACTGCGGCTCTTCCCCCGAAAACTCCGCTCTGATACATTATTTCGCGAAATTGAGAAACAAGAAGCCGGGAGAGAAAGTTGTTTCGGCGAAATGTTGGCTGGAACGCAGAAAATATTGTACTGCTTTATTAATTCACACGATCTTAATTAGTTTCGGAAAATGTATACTGAACACACCAAAGAGGCTTTTAGACAGTGCAGGTAAAAGATTTTCCTGAAACTGTTAAGGGTTTGCTTCTACCTTAATTCTTTGGGTGGGCGTCTCGAGGGTGAAGAGGATTGGTGCGAGAGTAGGGTTGTTCGAGGGTGTCTGGAGGTTGTGAGGGTCATGCCACGGTTCTGTGTGGGCGTACACATCTTGTCAACAAAGAATACATTAATCTTGACACAGTTTCTGAAAAAATTCAATTAAATTTGAGAAACAGGGAGGCAATGATTTTGTAATCATAAATGATTCTGTATTATTTTAAAAAGGAAGCTCACGTATCGGTATCCCTCGATAGAAGAAGTGCGATAAGAAACGACAGGACTTTGGGATCGGCCTAATAATTGAGGATTCGTCGGAACGATTCGGTAGAGTCGGGATTATCCGTTGGCATCGAAACAAAAGAGGAAAAAAGAACGGCGTACAATATATCCGTTGAAATCGGATCGATCGAGCGAGGATCCGGCGGGTTTATCCTCCCCCTCGGACGTCGCAGGACGTCGCAGCTTGGCGGAGAGAGGGTGGGAGGGGGGCGTTATCAGCGTGGGCAGTCGGATATACCAAGAGCAGCAGCAACTCGTCATATTTCCTACCTGACATCCGCCCACGAGCTGATATCTGGCTTTCGCTCCGGTCGGTTTCTTCGGGAAAATATCGAACGAGCCGCTCGTATACACTGCGGCCACGTACGAATTTTCGTATTTGGCTGAGATCACGTTTGGATAAAATGGCAGCACGGATCCCCTGCTGACGCCGATATACTATAGCTGCGGCTGCGAACGTGGTCTAGCCCCGAGAAGCAGCGGCAGTACCCGCACCACCACCAACGGATACTTGTTCCCGACGAGAGAGGCCGTATTTACACACAGAAACCGAAACACCGTATACACGTACACACCCCGACCATAAGCAGGATGGACGCTTACCGTCGCTGGACGCCGAATGACACCGGATCGATCTTTTCGAATTCATTAAATAGCCGCGCTCGAGAATATTCGGCTATTCTGGCCTGGAAACTTCCCTCCGCGATGCACGCTCTTATTCGAATATTTTAGCTGATGATTCTACCGGTGGCTATAGTCTTCGATCCTAAAAAATTGAGGGAGAATAATGGACGGGGTTTTAACCATTTTATGGCACCCAGGGCTAGAAAACTTCACAAATTTCAAAAGTTCTCTGAATCTGTACTTGCCTAGCTAGCCATCAAATCTACAAGGCAAATTTCCTAATGCATTTCTCAGATCTTCAGAAAAATGCTAAAAACGGATAAGCCTCTCACCGTGCTGAACATTCGCCGTCTTTCTTTTTCATAAAATGAGAACCATTAACTTCCTTCAAATCCCCGGTTTCCGATCCCAATTTTTCCACAAACTCCACCGAGAAATCAAGAAAGACAGAGACTCGGCCAATCCCCATTAATGTATTCATTTCGTATCCGAGCCGCAGCGTAAGCGCATAAAACCCGCAGTCTAATCACTACGCGCATTTAGCCGCGATTCAAGCAGCCTTCGTCTCTCTCTCTCTCTCTCTTTCGTAATGGAGTCCCTCGAATCTTAATCGAACCGCGGAGAAGAAGCAGGAGAACGAATGGTTCGTAGGGCGATCGCGATTCGAGGGGAACCGGCTTCGATAAACATCAAAGTCTCCTCCCCACCGCGAAAGAAGTTTCATCGGTGTGCCCCCTCTCGCGACACGCCATTCCCGAAATATTTCCGCGACGGTGCAACACGTAAAAAAGAATACACTGTACGGATTTAATTAAGTTTAATTAAAGAATTTTACCGGGAGGTCCGTTAGGCTCTGGTCTAAAACGCTCTCGACCCCCCACCCCTCCGAGGGAGGAGAGGGGGGGCCACCACGTTTGATTAAAGGACAACTGCAACGAGCTCCTGGGAACCTTTGCGCCGCCGCGGGCACATAAGCTACGAATTCTTCGGGGACGTGATCTCTCTTTATATTTCTACCCCCTCCTCCCCCTTATTCTTCTCGTTCTCTCTCTTCTGTAAATGATAAGTTACGAATTCTTCGACGAACCTTGCGACAGCAATCGACAGGGGGGGTCGGGGGGCCGTGATTTCTCTTCGTATTATAGCCCCCTCCTCCCCACTGGTTGTCTCTGTTTCTCTCCCACTTTTGTCCGTCTCTCTCTCCCCGTATCGTTTTCTTCTCCCTGCCTCCGGACAGTTCTCTCGCTCGTTACGAAAGCGCCGTTCGAATTCCATCGGCACTTTGCAGGCCCGCCATGTAATTAAGCCAGAGACCGAACACCGAGTGCCCCACGGGAATTATCGAACGGCGTATTGAGTCCTCGAATCGCGCGTTATCGTGTCGTACCTATGTATAAGGCAACCGCAGCGGGCTGCAGATCCCTTTCTTTCAGACCAGGTATCATGTTCGGAATTCGAGAAAGTTACATTTTGTGGACGTGTACCCGGACACTCGGCCGTCGACCGTGTCCTTTTGCATCGAGTCGAGAGACCCCATCGCCCTCCCGGCTTGTACAGATAAAAATTTATACAAAGCCTCGCGTTTGTTCGCTCGCGGACGGACATTCTTTGCATCTTTTAACGGGAGGAGCTGGACCGCCGCCTGGGACGATGCATTGCGGGATGGAACTTTAATAAAGTATGGAATTGTTGAATGGAGGCCCTGATGTTTTTATTTTGTCTCAAGGTTCGGTTGTTATTTCGAGGATTTTGATAAATCTTTATTTTTCGAGTTCTTCGGAAAAGTTATGCTCCTTTCGTTTTATCACCGAAACATATAAAAAGATTAACGATTGATGAATTATGAACTGAAAACAGTAGGTATTTACAGAAGAATCTCCGATGTAATTATTTCGGAGGAGCGTAAAAAGAAGTTTGATTGAAGTATATGATAAAAGGAAATAGGAGAGTTTCTATTCTGACAAGTTTCGTTTCGGGTTATCGAATAATCTTGATAAGAATATCGGGGTCTCCCGAGGCTTCCGGTGTCGATCTATCTCGATAGCACCGCCATCTGGCTGAATATCGTGAAACTGAAAACACTATGGCTACCTGGAGATCGTGGACTGGCACATGGTGATGAGGACATCCATTATGGAGTTTCAGGAATGAACGGAATTTTATGCATGAGGAGAGTCGACGTTTAGATAGGAAAACTAATAATCTTTACAAAATCTCGACGTGAAACCAAAATTCTTTAATGATATCCTTATCTTGACAAGCGTGGATAATCGAGAAGAGAAATCTGGCTAAATACGATCTGAACATTCTGAAGCCACGCAACTGGCTGGATCACAAATCTTTTGAAATATTTGAAATGAAAATATTAAACTTCAGAAAACAGTTTAAATTTTTGATATCGCTACAAAATGGTTAAATATTAAATAAACGATGTTCAAGACTTCTCAGAATTATTCTTTAAACATTCTAATAACTGTACAACGAAGAACAAGTTTCAAATTCCTCATTTTCTGTGTATAACTTTCAACTTTCAACGTTGGCGATAAATTTGCGAATGTCGGCAGGAAATTTTGCGACTTCCGGATCGACCATTTTGCAAAAGAAGTTCCGCAAATTGCCCCGATACTTTTCCCTCGACTTTTAAGGGCATCAACCCGCCGGTTCATCGACCGGCTGGAAATCTCGGGCCGATTCGAACTTCAAAGATCGTCCCTGATCTCGAACTTTCGATTCTCCACGATTGGAATGAAGATTCTTTTTCCAATCCTACTCAATTTGCATTCAGTTCGAGCGTGACTTCGGCGCCGATTGTAGCTTCGAGAGAGCCCCGATGGAACATTATTTAAGTGACAGAACCCGTTCGGCGTGAAGCAGTAAATACTATTTCTCGGTGCGGCTGTTTCTTATTCTCTTCGTGAGTCGTTGGATCTCGCGGCTCGGATCGGAAATCATCGGATTATGGTTCATGTGGAGCATGATTTGCACCCTGTCACTTATTCCTTCGCCGAATCTTTTTACCAAGGTACACTGACTTTCGTCCACTGGACTCAGGACCAACGATAAAACCAGAGCGGTGCGCAGAACCGCGCGACTGATTGTAAAATAACTGTCTTCCCCGTTTCTAGATCAATAGCAAATTTTCGTAACTTACTGCCGCGACTTCGCAGAAGAATCAATAATTTTGCATGAACGTGTCAGACCCTGAAAACAATTTTTACCGACCCAGTAGAAATATGATTTCTATTAAATTCTCCCGGATTTAAAAGCAGAAAATGGAGCAGCCTAAAAATAAAATTAAGTACCGAATAAAAATTTGTTAACCCAGCAGTCATTGAAAAAATCGCCTGATCACTGTTCTAAAGTACACCGACTATTCGCTAAATGCTTCAAAGTTCAAGTTCACAGAGGAGCCTCCATAATTAATGAAACGAAACTGAGACCGTCGAAAAAGGTTAATAATGCATCGTAAAATTACCGTCGCTGCTCGATTTACGTAAAGAGCTTTGTTTACGTGTGTCGTGGCTCGTGTTACTCAATCAAAAAATCGCCTAACGATCGCGAAGAAAGATCGTGGGAGTCGTCTGACTTTGTGGAGGACGCGTGTCAACTTGTTCATGCGTTATGAATTATGCATTTGGCCCGAAAAAGCCTGTCGGGGAGACAATAGGGCCGGGTTTCGCGAACGTTTGCAATGCGAATGCCAAGATTTAATATTTATACCGTCGAACAAAGTTCGATTCGATCATGCGACTCGTTCATTTACAATTGAAATGGCGTTTAAGCTATGTAGTCGTGCAGGTTTGTATTGTAGAAATTATCTAGGTCATTATCGATATAAACGCGCGTGATAGCAATTAAATAAAAAATCTGGACAGTTTGTAAGAAAGTTATCCCGTTGGAGAGGACGATACGGAGACTTTCTCGACAGTGTTTATGGCAGTGTTTCGGTGGTCCACGCGGAGCAAAACGATGGGAAACGAAGAAAAATCGCGGTGATCGCGTTTAACGTCCGAGAACACTGTGTCATAAATATCCGCTAAACGCCGACGGTATCGTCGGATCGCATGCGATGGCTGTTCCCTTAAAAAACCAGTCGGGAAGAAACAATGTTGGCCCGTCTGTGACTGCGACTGCGGGAATGATCTCCCTGAAACGGGACAAGCCTCGCCAACCATATCATGGTACCCTCGATTCCCAATCTACGAAACGCAATGGTCGCGATTTGTTTTACGGGCCGGATTATCTTTATGCGAGGGCGAACGCGGACGATGATTGACTTGTTAATTTGCGGCTCTAATAAAGCGGATGCTCCGCCTGTGACGTCGCTTATCAGGAAATTCGAGGCGCAATGAATCGTCTGTTTGCGTCCGAATGGCCGATCATCGATGCAGAGAGCGGAGAAAACGCAGAAAATTTGGTACCTTTAAAAATGTAGAAAATTGAAAGATGCGTTGCAAATTGCATCGTGAGAAAGGGACGGAGGCTTGCGAAATAAATTTGGCGAATCGAGGACGCGGATGATGAAGAGTAAATTTATATGAATTCTTATCCGATGCTCGGAGAATGAATGTTTATTGTTCGCGGTTCTCGGGAATCCCGTCGTCTTGAGAATCGCGGGGATAAACGATTTTCGGGTTACTAAAAATAATCCTGCAATCCCTCGAGCAATTCGAAAACGTCGCCTCGTTGACACGGATGGGAGACAGTAGATATAAATGTAAATCTGGCTTGCACTTGTCCTGAAAACCGATTCCCATGCAAATGGCGGATACAAGGTGTCAGAAACTTGTCTCGGGCATCGAGAGAGAGTCCTTTCAAAAATTTAAAGAACTACCCATTAGATTCCGGCGACGACTATTGTCGACTGGTGTGCAAATAAAAATCGATTGTCTAAGACTTCTTTCCGAAATTGTCTATCGAGAGAGATGTCGTTCTTGGCTTATCGATCGAGAGGGCGACTTCGAATCATGGGTCGCAAGAACGAATAAGCCGCGAGAGACGCGTTTATGGCATTCTTTCGCTGTGGGATAAAGCCGCGGGTTAATAAAGATCGACCGTCTAGCGGCCGATTATTCGAAATGCTCGGCCCTTAATTAAGTAAGCCTCCGCGGAGAGGATGATAACCATAACGCGGACCACGAGGGAGTTGTATGTTAATGCACGTCCGCGGAAGGTTACAGGAATATCCGTTTCGTTTTGGAGTAGCGAGTTCTTAATTAAAACGCTCACCGGGTCACCGGTCGAAATTTCAGCTGGATTCTAAAAAATAACAATGTCCACCCAAACTCGGTAAATAAATCAGCCATCTTGTCCTAGGATCCAGCACAACCAATTGAAAAACTGAAGTTAAACGGGATCAGCGCCCCAGCGAAGTTCTTGGTGCGGTTATTCGGACAGTTTCAGAAATGAAAGGGGTCTACCGGGCACGGGGAGAGCCGGAGAGCGATAGAGAGAGAGAGAGACGAAGAGAGCCACCCTCCGGCAATTTACAAGGCGTTACTTTTACGGGCCGGAGGACAAAGTGTTTCTTCCGTGATAAGTGCTGCAATGGAACGGACAGACTGTGCTCGTCGTTAGGGATAGGTAGAGGCGGCGCGGGCGAAAAGAGGAGACCGCTCTGCGGTTGGATGGTTTCCTGGTGGGGGTATATACTGCCTCGTAAACCACGATCATTGCTTTATTACGTGCTCCCCGATGTGTACCCGCTAATTGTTAGGTGCGAACACATTTATAGGCAGCTCTACCGCTCGTCTATTTCTTCGGGGGGCAGCTCCCACCGTTTGCGGAGATGGAGGACCTCGAGGACCGTGTCACCCGTTTATCGATGCCAACAATGCGACGTTTATGGTCGGTGGTCCGCGTCGGGACTCCCGCGACAGTATTTTTTTAATCTCTTCAGAGTGTTCAAGTTCTTTTGGGAAAATCTAGAAATTTTTCCAGTATTTCCATGAACGTTTCAGGAAACGGAGGCTGATTTTTACGACGCAATATTTTCCCTAGAATCGCTATAACCAAATTTATAGGCACGTTTAATGCAGTTTAATATCTCAGTAAAGTTAATGGCCAGCTCCTGTCCGTAATTGGGAGAGCTAGCCTAGTCTCGGTGTTCCTCGTCACACGACAGGTCTCGTGTTTAATCGTCGACAGACTGTCAACACCCACACACAATAATTTTCGCTATTAGCGCGGTGTCGCTGACTTTCATCGATCCCCGAGTGTTTATCGAACGCGTATAACGTTTTCTGGTTACGGACACGGGCGTACGGCACCTGTTACAACGCATAATCCAAGTTTTATGTCGGCGGCGATGGCCTATCTCGGCTCTTAATTGGTCACCGGATGGCCCATTAAGCTGCCGAGTGTTTTATAGACACGGTTGTGTGCCGAGACGCCTCGAAAATCTCATCGATTAAGTAATCCCTCGCGGCGTTTTCATTGTCTAGCTGATCTAAACGATTACTGCAGAATTAAACAAGTTAAAAATTCGATAAAATCTCTTCAAACCTACCGAGCGAATTGTTACTCGAACAAATTCTGATCGACAGATTTTAGATAAACGTCCAAGAAAAATAGATCTCGAGGGGAAGACAAAGTAGATGGTTTCTTCCCGAAGCACAGTAACTCGATTCAGCGTCTCAATGGCGAATGATCGTGGCAAATCGCGAGTGCCCAGTGCATTAGCTCCTCGGAGCGGAATTGCGCGTTTTTATTACACGGTAGCAAACTCGTAAATATCCTCCGGTGACAAGTGCCTGGAAGACGACGCTGCTTGGTAGGGGTAGTCTCGGAAGATATCGTTAATTGGGGCTCGAGCTCGCGAGGAACCACCGCGGCGAGCCTCGGCCCCGGAGATATACATACAATGATGTAGCAATATCTCTGATGGCAGCGAACATCTACATTTTATATGCTACGTGGCTCGAGTGTCTGACTGGGTGCCACCCCCTCGCCCCACCTCTGCGAACCACCTCGAGCCATCTGCTCAATAAATTAGGTTGGCCCGAACCTGGTCTTCTCCGCGCACGCCTCGAGCCTTGAACAAGGACAGCGCGATACCACGGAAGATGGACAGAGAGAAGAGAAGAAGACAAGGACGCAAAAGAGAGGGGATGGGGGAAGAGCCGAGGAGAAAAAGATACAATGAGGAGAGAAGAGGAATAAGGGACGAAGTCGAGAGGAGGATCGAGTAGGAGGAAGATCACGGAACGGTCTCAGACAAAAATAAATGAATAGCCGTCGCGCCGCCGCCGCCGCCCGACAGAAAATCCACTCTCGGTCTGAAAACGATGCCCCCTACCATCTCTCTCTCGACAGCATGATCCCCTTCTTCCTTCAGCTGTCCAACCATCCCACAACCGCCCCTACCACCGGCGAAACCGGAGTTCGATGCCACCGAGTCGATGTCGTCCAAGAAATACATTTTAGCTATGAAGTCGTCTTCTTCTTCGTCCTCGTCCTCGTCATCGCACATGCTGCTCGGTGGACTAGCGGCGACTCCACAGGGATGATAGAGACCTGGGGAGGGGGAGTGAAAGGGCGCAGCGGATATTCTCAGCTAGGATACGTGCCTTTCCTTCTTTCTTTCCCGTGGAGAGAATAAAAAGGGCGAGACCCAGGCGAGGTGTCTCTGTCTGTCCCTCTCTGTTCTGGTTTCTTCATTTTTCTGCGAGGATGGTATGCGATCTCCGTTCGCCCTGAGCCACGATTTTTCAGCTCCGTTCCTCCGCGAGTAATCCTCGATCCTCCCGCAGACGCGGCTCTGTCACCGGTATACGGGTGCAAACATGATTTAGAGTAATGTCCCCGAGTCGGGAATAAAATCCGCGGGCCTGATACCGAACTATAACTCGGGATACCGGAGCTGCTGCCTTGGCTATGCACCTTAGGCTGCGGTTACGGTGCGTTTTCTGCGGTTACTTTCATGTGTTCCTCCCACTTATAAATACTAGTACGTACGTTGGGATAATAAATGAATCCTCGCTGCGTGGGCTTCATTGTTTTATCATTCTTCTTCTGTCATAGTGAATTTAGAAAAAGTTCAGGAAAGGCCCATTTTCCCCTTTTAATTGGGGATGATGAATTCAATCGTCATTGCAGTTCGCTCTCACCTTACAAAATCTTTTTCTTTTTTGTACATTTATTTAATGTTGCTTCAATATCAAAGGTCATTAGTAGCCTGCGTATTTGTGTGCAACATAAACAAACAGGGGCCACCTAGACATTTTTTTCTTCTTCTAATTATCTTATACAGTTGAAACTGATGTCCCCAAATCTTTTTAATATGTTCCCTGCTTTAAATTGTACGTACCCATTTTTGTCATAAATGCATAAAATCCGCAGTCTAGTCGTTAGCAACACGGTACATTTTCTTACAATATTTTGTACATATTTGTATCCTTGATATACTGGGCAAGACCGGCGACATACTCCCCCAAAATCTTCTCGTTTCCTTCTTAAAATTGAAAAATTCTCATTTCTTTAAATGCATCAACTGTAACCGCAGCTTTACACGCCAACTCGTTTTATCGAAGCAAGCTTCACGTTTAATCTTGACGAGCCTAGATCCGGCATCCTGGAGCTAGCCCGTCGACCAGGTCGCTGAAAGTGAAATGGATCGAGCTGGTCGACAACCCAGGCCTGTAATTATACTATCGACTCGTTTCTTCTATTCTCGAGGTGTATGGTCCTATTAAAGTCCTGCGGATTATTTATGACGGGATTGTCGCCCGGAGACCGGTGTCGCGGGAATTGTGTAATAAGGTAAACGACCCTTTCACTCGACGGGAATGCCGCTGTTTCGGAATCTTTATTGTTTAAACAGTTCTTGGTAGTTCCTATTGTTCGCTTCTTTCGTGCGGCTTCTGAATGAACTTTTACGAGTTGAAAAATGTCTGAGACAAAGACAATTGATCAATGTCGGATGCAAGACTCTGAGTTTACGCAGAATTTTATTTGGGAATTGATTGATTTAATATAAAATTGTCGAAGAGACGTTTCAGATAAGTATGAAACGTCGTATCGGTCTCCTGTCAGTTGGTCAACGGGTTTCGCAGCCCTCTATCGATCGTCCCCGTCACTTAGAGGCCAGCAATCCTCTATGACAGGGGTGGCTACGTTAGGGGATGCTGTCTTCGACGGATCCTCTCTCCCGTACGTAACGAGCCGCGCCACGGCCATTTCAAATGTTAAATAGGTCGCGGTCGTAGGCAGCGTGGCACGTTTCAAGGGTAGCAGTTATCTACCTTTATGAGGGAAGGTGGTAAATGGGTTAATGTTTCGCGCCAACAGGTGGCCGCTATTGGACCGCGAGCTTATAGCTTTACGACGACCTAAAGCGGTGTATTCCAGCGTTTCCATTGATGTATGTATTCGCGCGGGCCGAGAAGTAGTTCGAAGAGTGTCGTTTACTGCGATGGGAAACGACGAGGAACCGTGGGACACTTCCTGGTAACCTTTTGTCAACGACTGGGGGCCTCTCGAACCCTTAGACAGTAATTGACAGTCAGGGAAGTAAATCGAGATGCGACGTTCGCTAAGTGGTTTTGAAATTAGTCTTAGTATCTTTCTGGGCCACTTGGGTGAGGTCCTTAGCTGTCTCTGTATGTGTATACTCTTTTGGGAGGTCCATGTTCTGAGGAATTGGAGCGAGGACGTCACATTTTGTAGACAGCTGTTTAGTTTCAGCATTGAAGCTGGGGAAAATTGAGTTTTTGCTCAACAGATCTCATCATCACAGATAACTTGAAGAAAAACGTCGGGGGATAAATACAAGGTCTTTAGAGAGAGTTTCAAAGGAGTCTTTCACGAAGATCAATAATGGAAAAACTGTAGACGATAAAAGGGTTCTGCAGAGATAAGAACGGTAATCGGGTTAAGAAAGGTCCGAACGTTGTAACAGAGTCAAGGAGCCATTGAAACTTGAAGAGCTATGCAGTTCTGCAGTGGATCGTCTATTTACGAGTAGTTGGCTCATCATCTTGTCTGTATTGATTCTACAGAAGAAGAGGTGAATCAGTCGACTGGCTTGGTCCAGAAGCAATTACTTCTGTCCACGTTCTTCGTAATAACATTCCTTCTACTAATTCAACGAACCCACAATGCAGCTGCCACTCTGTTACTTAAATAATTAAACACTGGAAAGGCAATTGCTGCAATACTATACGGCAAGTGTTGTTAACTGAAACTCTAGTTCCTACTCCAGTTCGCAAAATTCGACATCTTGGTCCGTCGTGTATAAAGTCTCGATCAGTGTCGCTTGATCAATACCCCTTGGCTTCAGGGTGGGCTACAGAACTTTGACAAACTTCGTGCAGTATACCACCTTGCACGTATGTATAGTTCACTGAAGTTATAGCAACATTGGAAATCGCACCTAATTTTACCTTGGGTAAAATCAATTTGATTTTTGCCAGACACTATTTCCTTTTTAAAAATCAATTCGAGTTTGTGTTCACTCGTTCGTAGTATATTATTATTAGACTGCGGATCTTTATGCAAAATAAAAATGGAGTGAATTTGAAAATTTAGTTTCTTCCCTATTATGTTTAGTAGGTTGAGAATAATATGATAGTATGTCTAAATTTTTCTAATATTTTTGCTATTTTAAATGACACCCACTCAATTTTTGTCATAAATGCATAAAATCTACATTCTAATTATTATTTAAACATTGAAAATACTAGTCCTTCGTACTCTGTAAGAATTGAACTCCTATTATCAAAATTTAGTCCATCCCCAAAAATTGCTCGAAATCCCACATTAAACTCCTTGGTCTCGAACGGTTTTAAACCAAAAATTTCAAGATTCCTTCGTTCCAGCCGCGCAATTTCCAAGAATCCTGTGGCCGCAGGACTCGGGGCAAGAGCAAAGTCAAGCAAATCAAGATCAGGACCAAGAGAAAGCAGAGCGATCTACGTAGCGTCTCGGTTTTCGCGTGGCGAAATCTCGTTAGCCCATTGCGGGCGAGGTTGGTTCGTCATTCGGATGCCTGTGGGCAGGTATCGCTTCGCAGGCGAAGACGCAGGGCAGGCAGGCGGGTATCCTGGCGAGCAGGTTTGCCCGTCGTCCTTCGGAGGCGACAATTATCGCAGCGGCATCTGTATGGCGATCATTGAAATAGGTCGTAGAGAGGAGAGCATAAGGCGGTTTGCCGGGGCCCATTCCGCTAACGGTAACGACCGCCTCGCTGGTTCGAGTCTCGGCTAAACTTTCCAGAACCTCGGGAGCAGCAGCTGGCCGCCGCCATGCCGGTTGCATTCCGCTCGATTTTTTCCCTCCCGCCCCCGCCCTGCTTTCGCCCCTTTTAAGCGTGTATGCGTGCACTCTCTGTGCACAAGAAATTGCAACCGGGGAAACGCGCGTGCGCGCAACCCGGCAGCAAATGTGTATATTCCTCGGATAGATCGAAGAAGAGGAAAGAGAAAGAGAGGAGGAACACGGCGGGGGCGCGGAGGGAACGTGAATTGCATCGTGAATAGAATTCTAGATTTTCTGGTTTTCACTCGAGCCTCATTCCGCCACCCCACGCGATATACTTTCCTTTTTATTTTCGGCGTTATGACCGCCCGGCGAAAAAACTGTAAGGCCAGCCGCGAAATTGTTATTAAAACGCAGCCCCGTTCCGCTTCTGTTTTTTAGCCGCTACGATTCAGAGGGTGGATGCCAGAAAGCTGAAGAGATTATTTTCTTTTTTTGGTTTTGAATTTTTGAGGGTTGATTAAGGGGTGGGTTTACGGGTTTGTTTAACTGTAAGGGGATTGTTTAATATTTAGTTCAGAGGAAATGCGAGAATCGGGAAAGCATGATTGACCCCGCCGGTAACATCCTGCGGCTCTTATGGCGATCCACTGGGTGCGCTTTATTACCGACGCGGCGATCGATCCTGCCGCTCATTTGCAGCGCTCTCCTGGTTTCCTCGATGTCCTTTTTTTCGGGCTAAATCCGGGAAAATTCGCGGAAACGATGTCTTTTGGTTTGTGGTTGAAGATGAAGTTGAAGTCGTTTGAAGATTCGCAGAGGATTCTACAGGGAAGTGAATATTTGTATGTCGAAACGCACACACACACACAAACGACCTATTTTCAGTTTATAAAATCCGCGGAAGATTTGCAAATGGTTTCCTTGATGTCCTGTTTGATCTTTTTGGTTTATTTTTGAAGACAAAGTAGAGGTCGTTCGAAGATTCGTAGAGAAATCTACAGTGAAGTGAATATTTGTATGAAGGAACCAGAAGGACCTTTTTCAGTGATTTAAAGGATATGACGTCGTGGTGGTGTCTAAAAGGCACTTCGACCCTTTGGAGATTAACAAAACTGTTAAATGATCTGCCTGGATTCAACGGGAACTTCAATAATCTCCAAGGATAACGAAGGTCCTTCCAACCCTCGTTTACTGTTCAAATAACACCGACACTGTAAACATTAACACCCTGTAAATTGAATCTGACGAACACTGAGGAAATTAAGACAGTAAACCTACTGGTAACGACGTTGTCGTAGTCATTAACTGCTAGCAGTGAATTAAATAATAAATATTTATAATGAAATATAACTGAGTTCAGAAACATAGTCTTCTTTAGAGAATAGAATGCAATTGAATCCAAAAATAAAATTTTCTTATGAACATTATTGACTGGAACAAGTAATGAAAGGGTTGATAGACAGCAGGGAATCTCCAAGAACAATCGAGAGCATATTATTGGTTCCTAACAACTAGTTAGGATGCCTCAGGTGGTCTCCAAGGTGTGGCAATGAACAATGGATCTTCCAAGGGTAGCCAGTCGTGACCAGGGGGATGAGAAATGGCCGAAGAAACTTGTGGCGGGGGTAGCTGAAGAGTAAAATGGCCGAGGTAGTCAGAGTTGATGAACAAAGATCGCCAGACAGTCGAGGGAGGTCGGTGACTGCCAAAGAGGGTGGAGATGGTCGAAAAGGATGGTCAAAGTGGGCCAAGAAACAGATGGTGGTCGAAACGGATGGGGTTGTCCCAGGGGAGATTGACTATCTTCAGTTTCGAGGCTCAACTTATACTGTTCGATCGAGAGCAAAGAAGGGTACGTTTGGCATTATTCTGACATAATATTGCCAATTAATTTATTGGGTTGGAACGAAAGTTCGTAACGTTTGTAAATTAAAATTGAAAGCTAAACTTCAGATATTTATTCATAGATTTATTCAATAACATATTTCTATTACGTTTTGTCATTTTCGAGGTAACTTCTCGGTGTTATTGAATAAACATATCAACAAATACCTTTATTTTATCTTCGATTCTTAATTTGAAAACGCTACGAACTTTCTTTCCAACCCAATATTTCCACTTATCTCTTCTTCTTCTCACTTATTTACATTCTTGATATGTTCATTTTATGGTCAGAAGATTTTGTCTATGCCAGTGGACATTTTCTCTATGAAACGTTTATCTCGATCTCCGACGTCTCACCCTCTCTCTCTCAACCCTTTCCTCGATAAGCAACCCCAACAGATGAGGGCGAAGGAAAAGGCGAGCAGTAATTCAATATCCCGCAGTGTAGAATAAACTTGGCCGAGAATTTACAGTTTTCACTCAGCGTCGTACTCGTCTAAGTCTAACGTATTAACGATATCTTTATTGCTCCTAATGACAGGCCGTAATCGGCGCAACTTTGTTGGCGATCAATGGACTTTACGAGCATATTAATGGTGTCTATTAGTGGGCGTTACTGTAGCAGCGCTCGCGTGCGAAGCGACTATCTCCTGACCTTGATAAGTGCGACCAACTATACTGCCGGCTTCATTGCAACTTTTCACACAATAGACCGGGGCGAAATTTTCTTCCCGGTGGTTGCAATCTTTTTGTGAAACGCGCCCTTTGTCCGAGCAGACCTTCAAACAAGATAGAAGATTTTTTTAGATTCACTTCTTCGAGGTTCTCCGCATTAATTGTGATCAACGCTATAAATTAGTATGTCCCCCCAGTATATTCATTTTGCAACATTCATCTTACTTTTAACCCCGATTTCTTTTATTCACTACAATTTTTTGTTCTCCGCGAATTATTCTGAAATACATTTTTTGTGTTTCATAATACTGAACACCTAGCTTACTATCGCATCCATCGATCCCGTGACTCGGCAGATAAATCGTAAATCACGAGTACAGAAAAAAAATTATAAATATGAATAACCTGGTCATGCGAGCGATGAGTTTGTATTTGTTGCAATGCACAATGTCAGACACGCAATGATCCATCAGACGTTTCATTGGCTTCAGTTTGGTAGCGATTTTCTCCGAAAAAAAGGGCTAATCTGCGCGATATTATTTGAGCGTCGGTTTCGCGAACTTTTTGTGCCGGCGAGACCAAAAAGGCGTGGCGCTGAAAAAAGTATGGATGCAGTAACTCTTGCGTCCCGACGTTATTATGCATCCTGCGAGATAATATCGGCTCGCGTGCGAACAGATCCTACATCAACCGGTCGGAAAGTCAACCCTTATAACAGCGGCGATGTGGAGAACGCACGCAGCATGGAATCGCGCGAGCGCGCTCGGAATGCGCGTGTGTGCGCGCGCGTCGGAAAATTTAAATTAAAAAGGCCGACGTCGGAAATGAAAGAAAAAGTCCCGTAAGTAGACAGGAGCGTAATGGACGACCGTCGAGCGGTTGTATCTCCTAACTTACGATCAGTTTAAGTCGCGGCGCTCGCCAGTTTCAGTTTCACAGCGTTGCAATAAGTGACTGGCCGTGGGCATTTAGCAACATTCGAATGGCAGGTGAACGGCGGGAGTCGCACACCCGTGATTGGACGAGGATTTCGAGTGTACCTTGAACCGAGAGCCTCGCAAGTCTACAGGATGTTGTAAATAGGTAAAAGGTTGCTAGGGACGATCAACGAACGCCGAGAAATGCATAATCGGTTTTAAGTCTTTTTTTTACTAATTATATTCAATTTTTCTGACGTGAAATTGTTTTTGCAGGCTTACAGCAAGAGTCGACAGTGTCTCAAGTAGTCCTATCAAAGTTTTTAAGAAGGTAAGGGTTGCAAGGGGGTAAGTCAAGAAGATTTCTGGGTGATTAAATGAGTTTCTTCAGCCTGGTCATCGCTAAAAAACTCAAGATCCCGATCTCAGTTCCTTTTTCTCCAAAAAAGGTGATCACAGCGATCCGTTTATTTCGAATCCAAACCGTAGCAGCCGGTCCCAAGTGAAAACCAACAGACCGTTCGAGATAAAAAGTTAATGAAGGCTCGCCGCGATCGCCATCCACTCGATCCGCCATTACAAAAATATACAAGGTGCTCGAGAAATTGTTTACAAGGTGTGACGAACGTTTATGGTCGGAAGAAAGCCGAGAGGCGCCGAACGGCGACCGATCAGAGAAGGTAGATCGGGGAGAGAGAGAACCGACATAAGTGGAAAAGCTAGCGGAAGGTCAAGAGGGTGGAGTTGAGAGGAGAGAAGAGGGTGGAGCAGAGGCGAGGGATTAAGGATTCGGCTGTTCGTTAAAACTCGCACAGACCGAGACCGAAAAATGGTAGAACGCCGGCTAACTTTCCAATTTTTTCAACAAAGTATACGATTCCGGGCAAACATCTTAATCCCTTGAGCCGAACCCGGTGTTTTATTGCCTGGCCTTTCGCGCCAGATGCGTGACACTCTAGCAACATAGTGTTCCTAAAAATATACCCGCAGGCTTCTCTTGGCTCTCCGCGCCCCTTTTTTCCTATCGGACTCGTTTGCGCCGTGCTTGTTTGCTTCAAGTTCAGTTTCGGGGAAGTACAATACGATATGCAGGCGCGGCTTTCTTTGCAACCGGGTGCGCCCGGTGTCAGGTGGTCCTTGTAAGTGTTTCTTAATGGCGGAAACCAGGGACCAAAAATAACAGTTGTTCTAAAATTGTCTATAATAAAAATCATTAATAAAAAGTTGATCGTTATTGAAATTTAAGATAATCTACACAGAATATAAAGAAAAAATTCAACGTTAAAAAAGTAACAGTTATTAGGGTCCAAAAAAATTGGATCCTTCTCGATAACTATTATCGATGAAGAAAAATTGTTTCGATTGCACAAAGCAGTTATCAATGAGCGAATCTCTTTTCACTTGTTCATAATAATTATTCATGAGAAAATTCACTTCGGCTGCTTATTATTAATTATCGAGTTGTCTACTCTTTTTCGGATGGAGCAAGCCTGTGAAATTCATTGAGAAGGTTTCGTACAGCAAGACGAATCAACAGATCATAAGAACAATACAAAATTTGTTTGTTAACTGTCTTTGATAATTGATTGTCTACCATTTGAAAATTGTACTATTCAATAATAACTATCACAAATTTCATTCATCAATAACTGTTATCAGCGATCGAAATGAACTCCCATTGATAACTGTTATGAACGATCGAAATAAAATCTCATCGAATAACTGTTATAAGAGATCGAAATGAATTTCTCTCCACGATAACATTTACCAACAAGAGAAAAAATGTTCGGTACTTATAATCCTTATTTGTAACCAATACGATTTTAGTCGATGAAATACTTATTCCATGACTTTTTTTCTTTTTGGTTATAGCAGTTATGGTGCCTTGTGGAAATACATACTGGGTTGCAAGAAATGCTCCTTTCAACGAAGTGCGACTTTTCTGACCGTAAATGCACAAAATTGATGGACCAGTCTGGACCACGTCAGTGAAACGGACTAAACAATTTTTGTTACGGTGCAATCGAGTAACAGTCAATATTTTTCAATAAATTTTGAAAACAACTTTTCTCCTGCTGTTTTCAGAAAAATAGCACATTTTAATACTTCGTTATCGTCCTTTGCACATCTGCATTTTCACACGTTACAAATCCACAGGCGACTATCTAAAATCCTTATTTTATTTAACAAGAACAATGTACCATAACAACGTAGTAACAAAAATTAAAACAATGAAGCGGCTTCCGTTCGACAAGAGAAGATCTTCGTGTCGAATAGAAGCCAGGAAACAATGAGTCCACTCTACCCGGAGGACAAAAGATCTCGATATTAATTAAGCCAGAAGACTAAATGAATGGCTGAAGCAGTGAATTAGCGGAGATAAGGATCGAGGTACGAAAAGTGCAATCGCGCGCAGGATAACGTTACCGTGTCCGTATAACATGAATTAAACATTTGGGTGTTTACTGCGCGTTTTACAGATGGCTCCTGGAATCGGCTGATTGCAGGTAGACCGCGTGCAAACGCGCGTGGATTACAATGTACGAAATGTGGGAATATTTATCGCGGACGGGGGCGGATAGGGGCGAAGATTAACCCGTAGAATAAATTCGCTCGGCATTACGGTATAACATAAAACGAAAGTCTGTTCTGCCGGAGTCAGTAATAAGCGCGTTTTAATAATTCATGTACTCTTTTTTACAGACTTCGTCTAAGGCAATAAACGCTTATATGAGCCTCGGCGGCCGGGCACCCGGTTATCAACGGATCAGTACGCAATACGTAATCATTTCTACGGGATTGACTGCTCGGGACACTGTCTGCGACACGGGGACGTTAATCGCGAGCCCGTTCCCTCGGTACAGGCACGTTTCGATCGCGAGTTATTCGCGTCGTTTGCAATTTCCGTGCGCGCATGGTTTCCACGGGGCGCGTAATGAAAACGCAACGAGCTGTGACGTTGTCGTACCCGTTCGCGAGCCAGTCGATTGGCCGGCTGATCTACGGGAATGCTCGATGGAATTATTGAATCGTAAATTACCGTGATTTAATCATCGTTGCGTCTAGTTGGCAATGGGCGACGCCGTATCTTCCGTATCGAGCTGCCGTGTCGTACAACTTTCAATGAAAAATTATTGCGAGATTTACCGCGAGAGTGCGCGACTTAAAAGAAATTCCATGAAACTGTGTCTACACGCAATATCTCTCAATAAATCGTGCCGCGATTAGGCACGCGAGTTTATTCGTAATTTCCTTCTTCAATCATTTTAGTGGGTTCAAAGCAATTTAACTTGTATCTGGAGGATATTCTCCTCCGTTCTGGCTGCATAGATTTGTGTACAGACGTAAAAATAATTCAGCTCGTACGGGATTAACTTGTCTACTGCTGCTTAGATCGAAGAAAATCGCGAACGAGAGAGCAGAGAACCGGTAACCGCGTCCACCATTTTGCGGAGGGCCGAACGAATCGAACGCCGCGAGATAACAGACGTGTAAAAAGCACGCGTTACTGCTCGATTCGCCCATTCGGTTTTACCATCGGGCAGGTGCAATATAATTTTTTCATCGGCGAATCTCGAACTTTCCGCGTAAAATGTAAAAATTCGGGGGGAGGCTGCAACGGCGTTTAATGGCGGCCATTCGACGCGAACGATTGAGAACGTCGAATCGCTGGTCGAAGGGGCCGACGTTAAACATACATATTCCCGGCAACACAGTTGCACGCTCTTCAACCCAACCTGACCAAATTTTTTCGGCCCGAGTATTCTCTTTTTTTTTCTATCGGTCTGACCCAACGTTTTTTTTCGGACGTGTCCCCGGTTCGATGGGGCCCCATCGAAACAAAGTTGGCGTCTCGCTGGTCGGCCTCCCGAGGATTCCAGTTCTGTAGCCCAATATTTCAGCTGCTCCCCATACGATCGCCGCTCTCGATTGGAGCGTGACTCCCCGCCTTTCGGGATACTTATGGTGGACCGGATGAATCCCAGAAACATTGTGTTGGAGACCCCCTTTATCGGCTCCTTATCCCCTCCAGCGAAAGGTACACGTTCATCGGGGAGCGGCGAATTAGATTCTTCCGAGAGGGAACCCGCTGTTCTCGAGGACATTGTTACATATTGGGCTTTCGAGATTAGATCGTCCCAGCATCTGATTAGCCGACGAACAGAGTCTGATATTAGCAATAATATCGTGCGCGTCTTGTAAATATAGGGTGTCTCAAAATGACCTGACATCGTTTTCGTCTTTAGATTCAACCTCGATGTGGCTAAACTAAACTATAATTGAGGTTCCCCGAAGCTTCATACAAAAAGAAAAGATTCGATCGTTTCGGAGCCGGTCTAATCCCGGGCGATGCAAATCGTGCGAACTGTCGCGAAACTTGCCTGGCATAAACGCGTGTAACTGGAGTCGTGGGGGAGTCCCAGTTAGCATTGCAAATGCCCGATTGCTCGGCGGACGATTCGCCGGCGTTCCTCCTCGGTGGAGAGCGGCGTTTTACTGTAATCGTTCAAGTTGGACAGTTCCCGGGTAGTCCGGGCGTCGCTGTCTCTCTCCCAGAGATATGGAATAACTCGTAAAACCGCATCGCGATCTTTCGTCCTCCCCCTGGAGGGTTGCGAGCGCATAGAAATACGCGAAAATAGCGCCGGCCAAAGAAGCACGCAAACCTCTACTCAACCCCCTCCAATCCGCGCGAACACGTACCCCCACCCCGGCGAATCTCGACCAATCACTTATCTCAACAGTCACGGAACACTTATCCGCGAATATGAATTTAAGGGGATCGCGGGTTCCCGCGTGCGTTATCGAACACGCGCGCGCAACCGCGGGAAACTTGAACTGGCCACGCCCCTCCGGGCACAAACCGGTGATTTATCGATCAAGATCGTCCACAGAGATCCCCGACCGCCTGTCGAGCGGTCGGCGATAATTGCGCTGCGAACTTTGCGCGTTCATGCCACTTTTCGGCGAGACTCGATTTTCCGAGCGATTCGAATGCTTTGGTTGAAATGGTAGAAAGTTGTAGAAGCATTCTTTCATTTTATAGCAGTTTTCACACTCGACGAATTGTTTCCGGCTCCACACACACACGCACGGTCCACTAATTTCTTTCTTTATGCGAATGATCAATCGAGCTGCAACTTCCAAATGATAATTTAACGCGTGGCAATATACTCCGACGATGAAACTTCATGGCCTGTCATCAGCCTCCCCTAATACATATTCGTGCGGGCATAGAAGAAAAATGTGACTGGCGTGCGCGTCAGAAATTTGCAAATCAACGGCTCGAATACAAAGAATTTCTTTGCTGCTTCAAAAAACCCTGAAAGAGCTCGAGAAAGCAGAGGTCGATTAATTAGTTGATCTGAAATTGTTTCAAAGACATCAATAAAGAAACTTTCACCTAAACCGATCGTCTCCGATTTCTCCGAACCGGGGAAACCGCGACAACTGTATACATATTTCCGATTCGTCTCGCAGTTCTCGTTCGGACAACCGTGAAGAGGCGTTTCGAGGTTGTTGCTCGCCTCCTCTGGTTAATCGACCTCGATCGTCCACGACGCTCCGTAATTCCCGCGGACGTTTACTGCCTTCGAACTGTTTAATGCACTGATGTTGACCGGGCCGTAGTCGTTCTACTGGTCGCTCGTCGTCGGCGATTTTGATTAATCAACCGCGGGACCCGGCTTCTGGCGATTCGAGATCAAGTGGGAATAAATGAGCGGTAGATCCCACTGATTTATATTTACAGTTCTCGCGCGGCTATTTTTCTCCGACGACGATTCAAATATAGAAGTGTTGATTGCCGCGTCGCGCTCATTTCGTCGCCGAAATAATTGGCTGCTCGGCATCGTTGCTGGCAGAAGAATCGTGAAATTCGACTGTACTTGAAGAATAGTATTACATATCAATATTGCAATTAATAATCATTTCCGAAGCCTTTTAACTGCAAAGGTTATTGCAGAAGCAATTGATGAATCGCCAGATAAATCGCACAGACTGTTCCCAGAGAAATTTTTGGAAGGACATGATTTTGGATCGATCCAGTACTGATCAAGTCGGGATTGACAGTGTCAGTATCGTTCTCGATAGACAATCGTCCCGTCAGGTGTAGCGGTCCCGGCGTCAGCGGCACGCAAGTGCGTAAAAAGTTTATCGCCCGCGGGAAGCACCTTTTAAAAACGCATCGCGCCCCTTTATGAGCCAACGATTATGTTCTAACTCGGAACATCATCGCGACACCATCGCGGCCGGCTATAAAGAGCACAGTTTGTACGACGAGGTTTACATCGATCGCTGAAAATACGCCGCGCCGGCTGTAAACGCGGGGGCGTGACGACCAAGCGTTCTGATTCCGCCGAGAGGAGAGAGAGAAAGACAGAAACGGAATCCGCCAGGGTGAAACGCGGAGAATCCGCGTAATTAGGGGCTAGAATAGACACGGGAACAAACCGGCGGGAATGTTCGGTGAATCTGGATCATCCCGAATCTCGAATAAATTCGTTCTAGCTCGATTTTTAACACCCGATCCACTAAAACACAAATTTCAACCAGCACACGGAGGACACATAAAAAATGAAAAAAGAAAATCCGGAGGAATCTACAGTGTTCCGTGGCATCAAAATTTTTCAGCAGCTCAAGTGGCCCGATCCGAAGATAAACCCTCGGGTTCATAGAACCGAGTCATCGTCGAATCAAACCGCAACGGCGCGTAAATAATAATTTGCTTCCGCCCACCGTGCAAATCCTCTGCGAATCTGTGACCGATCGGCGAAACCACCCTCGACGGAGATCATCAGAGTTTCAGCGAGAGCCGAGCGCGAGGGGACATCGACCGTTTATACGTGGATACTCGTTTTCTGCAGAAATGCGTTATCATCTCTCGAGGCCCGCGACGCCGGATTCATTTGTATGCAACCGGACGGAGTTGAACGGGTGCCAAGCGATACGATTCGCTTTACGACGGCCGATAATTCACGGCGTAACAACGAGACCGCGAAAAGTCCTGCAGGAACGATCGAGAAGCGGGGACACACGTCGATCGGAATTCGCTCGCCACGACCGTTTTACGAAGCGCGCGATTTTAAGTCGCGCACGGCCGACGTCGCGTCGGATCGAAGAGATTTTGTTGCAATGATTTCGCGAGGCTGTAATCCCCGGCGAATAAGGGCATCGAGGCGATACCGCTCGAGGAAGTGGGCGGACGATCCCTGCAATTACAAAAATCTCGGACTCGTGAAATATCGCGGATGAGTCTTATGGGGGTTGGGAGATTGTAGACTAGGAACGACGGATTCGAATAATTTATAGAAACTGAATTAGCGGTATCCGAAAATTGATTCCAGTTCAACAAAGAACAACAACCTGTATAGTACCATTAAATTTCGTTTAGAATCTGCGTTCGGAGTCGGAGAAAATAATTTCCTACGCTTCGCGCCCATTTTACACACATTGTGTAGCTCCACCTCAATTATACTAAATAAACAGGAATTTTAACGGCCGCAGGATTTCATTTACTGACTTAACAGCTGCTCGAAGTTAGAAAAGAATCATAACGATAATGAACTTCCAATTACCTCATTGCCAGTGACTGTATTACAGTTTTCTCCCGTTGTTCGGCTAGAGTAAAGAGTTCCGAGGAATGCTTCTTCCAAGAAGGGAACGTCGAATTCTTTAGTACTTGCCGCTTCCTCGTAACGCGGTTAATTACGTTATAATTAATATAATTAATTGCTGGCCCGATACGCGGCAGAAGGAAAGCGTTCACACACCGGCGCGTCTCTCGCGATTAATTCACAGGGTTTCCAGTGCATCGCGGAGTTAAAGAACCGTTCCGATGCGGGCCTATCGCCGGCTTAACAAGAAGCTAAATTATTGTAAAAACAGTCCGGCGTTGTCAGTGGCTATCGTACCGAAAACGGTCGGGGCATAAATTCGAGGCAACGACGTATGAACACTTTTTTGCTGTCATTGTGCGCACATTGTGGCGAACTAACGACCCGCCGGGAATGCATTAACGATTCCCGATGGGCAGAATCTTCGATTTCATCGTGCGTGTAACCCTAAGCAGCAAACCATTCAATCCTCTTCTCGTTTCAAGAGGGAAAGAGAGAGAGCCCCCGGCGCTCGTTCTTATCGAAATTCCTCGGAAGCAATTTTTAAACCGAGGGAATGCAATGGCGGAGAGAGGCCGTCGCTTGTTCATTACTGGTCGAGGGCCTCGCGGAATATAACGTTTCCAATAATCGCGCAGCGTGCGGTCTCTGATCGTCTTGTGTGGCCTCCGTTTTTATTATTCTTCAAGCCGACCAACTTTTTTCCCATCGCGGATCCGTACGCCTTCGGCCATTCCCGATGCCGCGCCGACCCCGGATTAACGAAACTCAATTTCGATCTCGTACCGCGCGATCCGCTCTTCATGGTCCGACAGATCTGATTATGCGCGCGATACCTTTCGGATTGGACGATTTCTCTTGAAAAATCATTCGATTTACTCAATCGTACCTTAGTAGCTCCTTTAAAAGCGAAACAACGAACAGTCGTCTACGAAAGGAGTTGATATCCAAGTGTCTCGGAGCTCGAGGTTAATTTACTGGACTTGGCGTTACAAAATTGATTATCTCTTGCCGAGACGAATGGAAGGAATAAAAGTAGAATCGAAAAGATTAAGTCGCCACTTCGGATTCCAGCCGCGTTTCTTATACATCGGGGGAGTCTTTTTCTTCTGTAGCCGGTCGACTTTGTCACTTTTACGTTAACGAACTTCGATTCTCCATCTTCCCGGGACTTTTATTATCCCGGCATGGCAGGAGAATACGAGCGGAAGCGGCGAGAGCAGACCTGGACCTCGCAGTTTTTCTGCAGAGTCGCCCTCGCAGTCTCGGAACGGTTCGGGGTTTCCGGAGTCCGTTACCTGAATGCTTTTTCACATGATTTTTTTGCCAAACAGACCACCTACTCCTTTATTCTTGCACCGGACCTTTGTAAAAACACTCGTTTTTGTGCAACTGCACGGAATCCCTTGGCTTTGCGATCTGCGGGCCGAGGATGCTTCTTGGATGTCGTTCGGGCTTGAAATTTGGATTTTAGATATGTGTTCTACGAGTCTCTGTCGATGAGCATTCAGGATGGAAAAATTACTCGAGCTTGCAATTTGTGTTTTAAAAATACTTCTTAATTGTGCGTAATCAATTATTTTAAAATAAAATATATAATATTAAAAAGAACTTTTTAAAAACCACGCTTGTATTAAAATGCACTAAAAAGGAGAAAATAATTTTTGTCCTGGTTCTCCATAAAATACCGAATCCAGTTAAATGATTAATAATATCTTTCCCCAAAATTTGAAGCAATTAGTGTCGGAATAGATAGGAAAATTCAATATAAATTTAAATTTCAGCAAGAGAGAGAGAGAGAGAGAGAGAGAGATTGCTGCATACAACAGCAACAACGCGGCAAGCTAATATAAGCGTGGTAAAATAGCTAATGTAGAATATCTAATTTTGCAAATGATCGGAATTTTGTATCAACTTAGGGGAATGTAGGATAACCAGTTCGGTTAACGGAGAAAGGGAGATGGTTCTCGGGATAACGCGTCGGCCGAAGAATAAATGAAAACTCACGATAAAGTAGACGAGAAAGTTGATAAGAAGGAGAGAATATGTTTGCAAGAAGAATGTTTCGTTGGTTTACAGTTTACCTCCGCGGGCGTAAAATTTGCAAGGGAATACGCGGTGGTACGTCAAGGACTTCCGGGTCTGGCTTACGAGAAAATTTAATATTGCAGCAAGGGCTCACAACTTCAGCTCATGAAAGACATAGTGCCACGTGAATGGCTGGCAACTTTTATAAACTAAAGAGTGTAGTGCAACTTCATTGGCCAATAAAGCCTTAAGCTCCTGACTCAAGAAGACGAACGAAGAGGAAAAGGAATATGAAGAAGAAGAAGAAGAAGAAGATCGATTAACGTTTATTCGGGAATATGAAGAAAATTCAAGATAGATATAAAAGTCCACACAACGTCCATGAATATATTGACAATAATCTCGCTAACCAAAAAGAGAAATTTTAGAAGACACGAAGGACTTATATAAAAAAGCATGAAGCAAGCAATAATTTTTCCCCGAACGTCAGTCTCCCAAATTTTTTGTCGCAGCCTGCCAGTCAAAGAACGTCGAGGATAAAAAAAATGAGAAGAAGGTTCACCGAAAAAACGGTAACTGACCAAAGTGTTGCTGTTTCCCAAATCGTCCACGGCTGGCCGCAACCCGTTACCAACCCTTTTTTTCTACGACGAGGATTTTCTTTAAAGAAAAAATGGGAAGAAGACGGTCCTTTAAAAAAAATCAGGATGCCGACACAGTAGAGCCGAAATTCCATCGCGAGTGTTTACAGTGCTTTACGACACACGGGAAGACGAAGAGGAAGAGGAGGTGGAGAAAGAAGGAGGCTGCGTAGACGACGGACGAGGTCGAAAGGAAAACGAGAGTCGGCACCGTTATGAATTCTCGCAACAGGACCGGGAACGTCGGCTGGCCTGTTGTTGGCTCCCCTTCTGTCGTTGAGGAGCTTTATGATGGTAGCGGTGCAAAAAAAGGGTTAGACTCCCTCGTACGTAGCCTGGCTCCCTAAGCTCTGCTCTCTGCTCTCAGCCGAGGGCTCCCGTTATTATCCCGAATGCAAAATGTCTTCCGTCTGTTGCTCACTCAGGTCCGGGCTTCCGAGGGCTGCCGTTGGCCCACTGTCAATCCGAAAATTCGCTGCCGATCGCGTCTAGCCCATTGTTACAACCCGGGAAGTTAGCATCGGATCGTAGTCCATCAGTGGATCCCATAAGTTGCGCGAAATTCTTCCGACGAATGATCTCGCAATCTAATGAACCTGTAGCTAATAATCTAACTCGACGCAGTGATCATACGAAGAAGAGGTGAAGTGTGTGGTGCGCGAGTGCTGCCATGATAGTGAGTGCTGCCGTTGGAAGATAGTGGGCGTGAATGTATAACCGCCATCTTGGTCCTGCCTCTGATATTGCTGGACAAAGGCTGCCTTCGAACCAGCACCTCCGACGATCTTGTTCTGATGATGGAAAGAAGAATCTTCGAGATACACATACATTCTCTCTATCTCTGAGAGAGAGTTGAAGAGAGAAGCTACTTGGTAATTAGTCATCCGTGTCATCCTCATCGAGAGACGCTCGTCGAGAGACGACTCTCTCTCTCTCTCTCTCTCTCTCTCTCTCTCTCTCTCTCTCTCTCTCCCGGCCTCAATCTACCCGATTGGCCCGAAGCAGTAAATTTTCCAGCTTTACTGCTTCTACGCGAAGCACACCGGTAATATCCAAGCGAGACTCTTCCGGAGAGATTAAACTTCCGGATCTCTCCGCGGCTTCATCTTCCCGAGCAGACCAACCCCTTTCGAGCGTAATGGCGCCGGGATATTCCGATTTCTATGTCGACGGCAATCCCGGCCACGTTTTCGATTTACATGTACGGTTTAGTGCTTGCTTCGCGCCGTTTCTGTTCCACTTAGGCGACGCTGTAATTTTCTTCGAGAGGATTCAAGCGGACGCTCCGAAATCATGTTTGACTAGCTGAATATCGCGGAGAAATTTCTGGGACTTGGAAGCGAAATATCTTCGGAGTCTGGAGAAAATACCAATTTTGTTGACGGTTTGTAGAATTTCATTTTCGAGGGAAGAATTTTACAAAATCATGCTGTGGGTGCTATACATTTGTACAACTTGTAAAAGGGAATTTAACATGGTGCTAATTCATCGAGCTCCTGGCGACTTCTTAACAGATGTTCTCGATCGTGCGAGTCCCTTTTGATAGAGCGTCGTGTAGGTTACATAAATTCTCTCGGCGAACGCTGAAACGTGTTTTCGACGGTGTGTCGATCGGAGCCGGTACACGTGTTCGCCAAACCACGCTGTTTACCGTGTTCGCGTTCTCCGGAACAGTGGAACGAGACTCCTGTGTCGGTGTTCTTCTTGGGAAGCGCCGAGCCGAACGTTTATTTCTGGGCTCCCATCATCGCCACGTTCCGAGGCTGTGAGAACTCGCGCCCCAACATGCCCGATTCGCGGAAATCGTACCGAAACAGGCTCGCAAGTGATTCGTCGAAGCTAGGCTCCCGTCTTCGACAGATTCGGAACGGGCTGTTTTGATTCTGCGTGACTTTTATAGGCATTGGCGTGGCACTCATCGGCAACAATCTTATTCCTGACCAAGGATCTACTTTACGCAACGATTTCCATTAATTCAGATCCGTTGTCTGCAAAATTCAATGCTCTCGAAATCAGCGAAGGAATTGTTTACTTATACACAGACATTTTAATGCCGCTGTTTTACGGTGAAACTTTTCTAACAAGGCCTCAATCAAGGCGAAGATTAAACTGAAATGCTGTTCGTATGACAAGGTGTCAATACCGATCCCTGGGGCGAGCAAGTTTTTAACGCGAATATTGTAAATCACTCGTGCGATGGACGTTTAAAAGTACTGACTCAGCAGTATATCGCATGGAAAAGCATTTTAATAACGCTTCGACATAACCGATGACCCAAGAACGCGAAGTCGCACACCAGTTATGTGCTGCAATTAGACATGCGTTCTTCTTTGCTTTTGCAGTCTGCACATCGATTATCCTTCCGACTATAATTACCATGAAATTGAATTTCCTGTGGCTGACACTTCGGAAAAATACTGATTCCGCGAACTGACGCAACGGAGCCAATATCTTTTTCTAAAACAATGGTGGCTTGGAGTAATTGACACGGTAATTACCAGACTGCGGATTTTATGTATTTATGACAAAAATGGGCACGTACAATTTAAAGCAGTGGACGAATTAAGAAGATTTAAGGGCACTAGTGTATTAATTTCAGCGTAATAAGACAATTGAAAGAAGAAAGAAATTTCTATGTGGCTCGTGTGGTTTGAAATCGGAGCAAACATTTTATATTTTGCATAAAGATCCGCAGTCTAGTAATTACCTTTGTTGGAAACAAAAAATAATCTAAGAAGAACTTGCTAGAATTATTGATTTCGATTAGGATATGTTGTGTCTACCATCGCAAAAATTGATTAAGAAATCCTCGGTCAATTAATTCCGAAGAGGCCACAGTTAATTAACAAGTCAGGCGAAAACCATAAAGAACCGAACGAAAGAATCAAGGAAACATTAACGAAACGGCAGAGTATCATTAGCTGGATTAGTAGAACCTAATGGCTATCATTCGACTAACTTATTAAAAAATAATCGAGGAGTATCGGAACCACTTGACTATGTTCGGAAAGGGGATGGCCGGAGAACAGTGCTCGGAGATCGATGTTGGCAGGTCCTGGGGAGGAGGTGGAACGGCGGTAATATCTTCATTTGCATTGATGGGATTCCTCGTCGATAGGATCGTAGTCCTCGGGCCCTTGGAACCAACGAATCAGAGCTCGTCTTGTAATATCAGATTCGCAGACGTTTCCGTTTCGGTGCGTCCCGTAGTACCTATTCTACAGCTCGTCCTACAATTCTGGAATTCCAGACTGAGCTTCTGTGCGGCAGACACGAAGGTCTTTTTACCCTCGGAGCGTTCAAGATGGCTCCTGGGAGCAATTCTTCAGAGCAATTTCTGTAAAAGATGGAAATAGAGGACTGTTTTCTTCCTCGCTGCGAAGCGTTCTGGAATGGGCGTGGCTTATTTGCTCCGGATTTTTATCTTTGTACACGATCTAAGAACTTAACGTGAATCTGATCAATACAATATCTATTTTGTAAGCGGTTCCCCGGAGTGTAACTTTAGAGCTCCGTAATCTCTATCGGTCCCGAGAGCTTCTCTTCAACAGTATGAAAGATTGTGCATCAACGTCTCCGAATTCGTTGATATTCGGCTCGTTAATTGGCGTTCGCACCGGTCCCGGTCCCCGGTATCTCCACGGTGGAGCGAGAAAGAACTGGTCGGGCGAAATTTACGCGCGATTAAAACGAAACAAAGTCCGGGGCCCGCGTGCGTGCGCTGGCTCGCTCGGTCGCGTTAATCCAATAATTACGATAACGCTGATACAAGCCGAACCGGTATACACGATCGGTCCGGGTGGATCATCATCGGTGACCGGAGATCCAGAGCCACAGTGTAACTTTGTCGGCAATTACACGCGAATATTACAAGGAAGAGGAGATACAGGTGGCCCATTTGTCGGCCCCGGGGACGGTGGACGATAAAGAGGGCGGCGCCCCGTACCCTCGTTAATGGATCTGGTTCTGCTACCTTGACGCGATACACCTTCGGGACTCGTTAGAGACCGCGTATCCCCTCGGATCTCGTTGTCCAATCGAAATCCCGCAGTCTCTCCTACCTGGTCCCCGTGATATCCCCTCTTTGTCCCTCTCTACCACCAAAACACCCCCCCGCCCGCCCGCACCAGATGTCCATCTTCCTTTTCGCTCTGGGATATCTCTCGCTACCAGGGGATATCCCTTTTACACACCGGGTTACCTTGATCCACCTCGCGCTCCCGGTTATTACAAGCTATTCCCCTAAAAGGGAGTAAAAGCTGAAATTAGTTCGGAACTTATGTCTTCGCTACGAACCGAGGAATCTTCTTCTTCTTCGTGACGAGCAACCGAGGATGCGCCTGCAGGAATCCTGTCCCCCTTTTCGGTGCCCTTCGCAGGTTTCGTTATTTCTGAGACCTAATCGGATCAGTCTCCTGGTCAATCGATTATCGGGATAATTCTATGTAGGATGGATTCTTGCAACATGTTGCAATTGTTCTTCTTGCAAATCTAAAAATTGAATCGACGATGCGTCACGCGGGACATTGGATGCGAGAATATTTTTCTGTTGAACCTTGTCAATTAGTCACGTTCGTCGATTTCTGTTTTCACGAGGCCCTCCGAAGGAAACGTCGATCCGCAGCCGCGTAAAAATTTATCGCGGAACGGTCGAGCAGCGGAAAGAAACGCGAAAGGGTTGGAATGAAATTCCCCGGCGCGCAGAAACACGCGGAGCCCTTTTCCGCGTGCGCGCTCGCGCGTTGTCTCGCTCCCTTAACGACGGATCCAAAGTTCTCATTTCTAAATTTACTTCCTTGCACTCCGGCGTGCTCTAAACTTTTACGAATTTAAAGGCTTTTCCCGGGGCTCGGTTGATATCCACCCTCGCAAGGATGCAGTCCTTCCTTCCTTCCTTCCTTCCTTCCTCCCTGCATTGCCTTGCCTTCTCTCGTTCCTCCTACGCTTCTGCGCCTGATACGCGCGCGCTTGAGCATAAATCCCCAAGTGCTTTTAAGCTTTACAAGTTCCAGGAAAGAAGCGAAATGTCGCCGACTCCGCCGACACATCTCGAAAGTTTCGAGCAGCGCGCAACTTCCCCGGAAAAATTCGTCCGCCCTTTTCCCGCTCGATCGCGCGCAGCCGCCGCGCCGTTTATTGCGAGCCCGGCTAAAAAGCCAGTAAAAACCTGGCCCGCCAAAATTAGCCGAGTTACGCGCGCTATCTGTAACGAGATTTCACTCGTTTCGAAATGTTAGTCCCAACCTTCCAGCCCCGGGTTTTTACAAAAGCTGCGCCGCCGTCGCCAGCTGGGCGTGGCACGGGTCGATTCTTCAAAAAATCTCACCGATTCCTCGTTTATCTTTCACATTTAATTTTGCTCATAATACTATTCGTACAATCTAAAAGAGTATAAAGATGCAATTAGAAAATTCAAAGAAGCAGGTTTTATTTCATTTAAACGCTGCACATTTGCCACCCTTGAAAATGTTCGAGCATTAAGTGGTTTCTTGGAACTCTTCTGCAGCCGTTCTGACGTAATTGGAGTGCTCCTTCGGGCAATTGTCCAATTGAGAACCTCGCATAAGCTGTATACTTAATTAATGAAAGAAGTGGGCGCGGTGCGTTCGTTCGATTTTTCCTAGCCGGAATTTTTCCAGTTGAAAAGTCTTGCTTGTTGAAATTCCTGGTGTTCGCGCGCCATTACCCTGTGATATAACCTGCACGTGGACTCCTCGATTTTTCCTAAACTGAATCTTTCAGAGCCGGCGCGACGGTCGATCGCCGCTCTCGGTTCTGGAAATTCCGGTTTCTTGGGCGTGGTTCTCCAATTTCTCCTCGCCTCGATCTTCGCGTCCCTTCCTCCTTCTGCGACGATATTTGCAACTTTTAGACCTCTCCCGTTCCTCGACGGGGTTCTTCTTTTGCAGCACGGTTTTTGTGCCGCGGTGAGGATATTTTTTCGTCCGACCGAATCTTATCTCTCGTTTCCGTTCGCCCCTTCCGTGTATTTTTATGAATACGCGACTGCGCGCGCGTGCTCTCTCTCTCACTCGCTCGCTTCGGTCGCCGATGATTTCTGTTATCGAACAAAAAGTGCTAATTTATGCCGGGTTTTGCTGCCCCGGCGAATTCCTCCTGCGAATTCTTCCCACGCGCTTTTTGCTAAAATTGCCTCTGAAACAGTTTCACACTTTTTCTTCGGCGGCCGGCGGAATATTCATCGAGATCTTGTTGCAATTTTCTTTTGCTACAAAAAGGCGCTCGGACGTTCGGGTAGCAAGTTCTTTATACGATTTTGTCCATTGAATACGTACATAGTTTGTTCTTCAATTAATCCACCTCTTTATTCAAGATTTTATTCAACATTTTTCTTGTACGATAACACTAACCCACCCCTGTAGTAAATATTGCATTTATTTCCCCCCAAAAATTTGTCTTATACGATTTCATTAAGCCACCCTTTATCCAATATTGCTCTCGTTTCTTGCCTCAGACCTTTCTTGCACATTTTTCTGAACCCGCCGACTTTATTGGACATTTATTTCCCCCGCAAAAAATTTTCCTATGATATTTTTACGAACAAAAACTTCACCGGAAGTTTCTTTTTATCCGCGGTTTAATAAGGAGCGAATTTTTCTCGTTTCCTGTAGCACGATTAGTCGAAACGCGCACCCTCGAGTGCAGGGTGGAGCAAGAGAATTGTCGCTGGCCTGGATCTGCGAAGTTTCAGACCACGCCAAGACCACCGCTCTTACGACTCGACTCGAGAAGTTTAGCTACCCGGTGAAATGGCCCCGGCCATGCGATGTCCCGGCAGCATGCTACCGGCAACTTTCTAGCAAGAGAACATTTTTCTGAACCCGTCTCCGTATATCGCCCAAGGGCGTGGCGATCGCCGGGCACCGATAAGATTGATTCGCCAGAATTACCAACACGAACCGCCAACTCTCTTGCCAACGTGGAAGTACGCGAAAGCAAATACGCGAGCCGTCCTCTGCGATCTTTGCTCCTGCAAGCCCTCCACCGATCAATAACCTGCAAGACAAATCAGCGAAACGGGACACCGGCGCCACGATTCGCGTCGACGAAATTTTCGAAACTTGCGCAACGTGCGCCGAACGTTTCACCTGTTTCTAGCACCCGGTGCGTTAATCTGGTCACTATAATTGGTTTTCGGGCAAAACCGAAATTTTCAAGCAGGATATTGCACAAACATTTTACTTTATTTTAAACAGTCTCGTATTTCTTGGAGAATAAACATTTTCCATATACGAATTCGAAGAAATTGCTATAATACACATTCATAAAATCATTCTCTGTTCCGGGAGAAGAAATTCAAATAAATGTTTGTCTCCAAGATATGCGAACGGGAAATTCTTTTGCATATTGGAATGTGTTTCTAGGTCACTAAATGAACAAAATTGTCTGTAGTTGCTGAAGACAGACACGTGTCCAAGCTAAAATTGAAAACCGCGCGCGCACGTCATCGTCGTCGTTAATCTTCCGAATCCGCCGGCGCGTTCGGTCTCCCGAAATACATCTGGGAACCGGGAACAATGACTTCGGTCGAAAATCGTGTGTATACAGATCGCAACCGCGGGGATTCGCTGACGAAATCAGGCTGAGATAGGTGGTTCCAGTTTCGAGATCGCGAACATCGTTGCGCAATTCGCTGTTGGCGAAAATACGGAATATTTGAACCCCTCCTGTGGCGGCCGGGATTATTTATTTGTTTGGGGAAGAATATTTCGCGTTTCGCTTGTCAAATATCGGCTGAAATATCGCGAACGGAAATAACTAAGAGAAAATTCCAGCAGCCGTAACAAACATTATATTTGCGAAAAGAAGTGAAAGCTTTGGAAAATCAGGATCGAATACAAAAATTCATTATACTTCGAAGAATTAGTTGGGCATTTTGATAAGTTATATCGGAGATTCCCGGAGAATATTCTCGAGAGCCTCGTTATTTGGAGAAGCGGTTTGATCGCGGTAAGAAAGGTTAATGGGGATACGGATTCAGCGATCGATGGGGTTCGTTGCGACGATATCGTTTAAAAATATATCAGCCGCGGTAAAGGACGGTCGTAAATGCCGCGAGAGGGTTAATCTGCTGCGAAACGAAGCAGCGGGGCCAATGAGGCGGAAAGGAGCGACAACTGCCAAACGGCGCCACCGAATTCCGCTCGCAAATTTCCTTTTGAAAATTCGAGGAATTCGACGCCTCGGCTGCCACGAAAATTTCGAGCTCTAATAGAACATTCCTTCGCGTGCCATCTTTCGCAGGCTTTTTCGCAAAATATTTTTCGGAGGTAATCAATCAAAGGAGTTTCTTAGAACTACTACAACTTCACTCCTCAGGGCCTAATCTCCCAAACTGTGTTCCCCGAGACAAATCTCTCCGAGGAAATTATTTATTCAATACGTATTAACATCTTTGAGCTAGTACGGTCACATTGTCTTACGTGGTAGAAATTTTACGATGCGTAAAATAATAAATTACCTCAGACAAGAACAGGAACGAAGGTAAACGAAACGTGAAATAAAAATCCATTCTGATTCAGAATTGTGCTTGTTCAAACAAAGGTGTTGCCTTACAAATTGAAGAAGGAAATTCCCCGAACGACAAATTTACCTTTTACCGCCACGGATGAACGAGGCAATGTTTCCCTGTCAGAAATTGATTCGAGCTACAGTGTTGCATTGGAATAAGCAACGTTCTCAGGCCTCCCGCGGCGTCCATATTTTTCTGCGTGTGCTCCGCGACCGCGCGCGGGAATAATCGTAAGGAAATTTATGCGTTGTCTGTCGTAATGCGTTTTCGGAGTATCTGGCATTCTTCGATGATCGTTCGTACACGGGTGTATAGGTGAGAGCACTCGAAATGCACTCGAGGCAACACGGGAACGGAGAAGAAGGCTGTCCATTTTATCGACCCGTCGCGCGACGCGCGCATGTTCGCCTCGGTTGCGCCGATGCTGAGGCGATCATGGCGGCGGATTCTGGACGAACCTTCCACAATTTTCGTTCCTGCAACCCGATAACTAGCATACTTTTTATCTAACATCATTCCACTGACGATATCTGTCGGTTTCCAGCTTGTCTCATTACAAAAGCGACTTCTTTCGATTTTTTCGAAGGCTTTCCTAGCGACGCGACGGTCACAGAAAAACAGCTGTATTCTTTTGTCAGAAGCAGTTTTCGAGATTTTATTGTGAAATTTAGGAGGTTTTCTAATTGTGCATTTGTTCGCGAGAAGGTTCGGTTGACTAATCATCTGTTTACCAATGGGAGATCGTAAAATTG
Source organism: Lasioglossum calceatum (assembly GCA_963966675.1). Taxonomy (NCBI): domain Eukaryota; kingdom Metazoa; phylum Arthropoda; class Insecta; order Hymenoptera; family Halictidae; genus Lasioglossum; species Lasioglossum calceatum. The sequence goes on along the minus strand of OZ016543.1, from coordinate 15,027,892 downwards.
GTTGATTTCTTGTTGAGAGATTCAGAAATTCGTTCACTCATAATATTCCTCGCAATCTTGACTTGTAACAACGATATTTCTATGAATAGAGTATAAAAGTGCAATGATTTCTTATGTAGAATCAAGTTCAAAGCACATTTAATGCGATACAATAAATAAATGTTCAAAATTGTTCTTGTTTGCTTCAATACTTCCGATACAAGTGCAGTGTGCAAACCTATCAGGCCGTCCAGTAGCCTCATAAAAAATGTTTCACATTATACGTTCTTAAATATGTTTATGTCAAATGAATTTCGCAAACTCGGCACATTCCACACAATAAATTTTCCTCTCTCAACTACGCAACACTTCGACCAAAGAGCATCTCAGAAAGGAATTCTCATTCACCTAAAAACACAGAAATGCACAACCTTCATCCTCAACTGACTCCATCACGAAAAACGTTCATTTCACCTGCAGAATCCCAATTACCCGAACACGACGGCTCTAATTAAAAGAATTCATCGTAAAAGACAGAAATACCTGCCCGACCGTGGCAACACTCCAATTCCGTGGAGCTCTCGCATCGAATCGATAATCGAATTACAGTCTCGCGTCTCCTTGCCGAGCAGTGCAGACCAGAGAAGAGAAGAGCAGAAAGGAAATTCATTTCCTAGCTGGCTAGAAAATTCAATAAATTTCTAGCAATACATTTTTACGCGGCGAACGATCGGCGAGGACTCGCGTTTCATTCCGCGAGCGTTCCCTCCAATCTACATTTACGATGCTTTCGTTATCTGTCGGAGAGTGGGGGTCGGTTTTTAAGCGGCTGGTTTTATCACTCTTTCCAATATATCTCAGTGAAATTAATTTTCCCCGCGGCCCCCGTAAATTCCGACAGTTCCGCGAGAACAGAAGGGTTTATATGCCCCAGATAAAGTAAAGTTCTGAGAAGCCTTAGTGGACATTGCAGCAAATGCATTTCCAGAGCTGTGAGATCCGTTTCAGTCCCATTACATCAATTTTTCGACTCAGGTGCAATTTCGGAGCGGTCGCCTCGGTTTTTCGCGGAGAACACGAAAACGGAGCCGGATTCTGCGCCCAGAATGTTCCTCACGAACCAGGCCATTGTGTAACGACCTCGGGCAGAGTAAATTCGCCTCCCCGTCGATGGAATCGACGTCGACGTCGACGCCGACGCCGCAAGTGCAGCGGCCACTGCGCATTCCGACGCGATGCACGGCGCATGCACCGACCATTTCGCCCGGATGCACCGCGGACAAGCGCAGGGCGAGTCCGAAGGGCTTTTACAAAATTTACGGACGCGTTTTACATCCCTGAAACTGGCGGACGAGTTTTAATAATCATGGATCCCCGCGTATTATACCCCGTTCCGCGCGCAGAGCTGCTCAGGGTAATTTGGACTCCATCGGTGGCGAACGGTGTTATCCGATTTTAGCTTGTTCCTGATCCCCGAGGATCCTGCCTGATCCTTTTGCATTCGCTTCGCACGATTTCCACAAAGCATTTTTAGAGCAAACGCTGGAGGCTACAGGCATTTTCTGCAAATCGTTGCTCCGGGAGACTGAATAATTTACTTATTACTTTTTGGTACTATCGTTACTATGGCTAGCGGTCCGTGGAAAGCGGTTTCGTACTTTGTTCTGTGATTGTTGGAATTGTTGTGTGAAATTGTTCGAGGCTCGGAGGACCTCTCGATGCGAAGCGAGCGGAGATAACGAAAAAGGAAAGCGAATTAAGGTCGTCCACGACGGAACCCTATCAGAACATGCAGTTTTATGGGCTTCCTTACGTTCGTCTATTACACGAAACTCCTAGGTTCCACGATGGTTATCATTACAGGTCAACGGTCCACGAAATTGCATGATCCTCCAATTCCACGGGGCTTTCGGTGCCAACGAGATTCTGCACGTTGCTGCACACCGATCGATTCCGTAATTAAAAGTCCCGTTCAGAGCGGCTGTTGCTCGGAGCCCATTAACTTTGAATAGACCAGGATTCGTTCGGGAGCCCTTGAACCAGAATTCTTTTCAAACTCGCGGGAACATTAGAAACAAAAATCCGTTGTCCTACTTCTCTTTCGCTGACTTTCCAACCATATGTTCAAACACTTCAGAAATCTCTGTACCAGCCTCGTACAGTACAATAACGCAGATAAATCTCTTGCAACATGCAGTGCAATGTATGTATCTACAAATTGCTCTTCCGAAAGGAAACAATATCTCATAAAATCCCTGCGCAGGCCTCCAGTCAAATATTTCAATAACCGTACAGCCCCAATCTCTCATCATTCACCTCCCACGCCCTCAATTCTTCATAACTCGCTAAGCTACCATCAGATCAACGGCCTCGAATCCTCGACAAGTCGCCTCCGTCCAAAGTTCAAACACCCCTAAGTCTGCCGCATCTCGAACACAAAAACTCCTGCTTTCTTCATCTCGGATTAAACGGTACTCCGAGATTAAATATGTTCACTGCCGTTACTCCTTATCTTAATTAATTCCAAAAATCGCATTTGGGAGGATACTCTTAAGCTTCCAGGATCCACGAGAGGAGCTATATGGAAGGGAACGGTTCGAGGACCGCAAAGGGTTAATCAAACAGTGGAGCTGGAGAGTCCCGGGGCAAATGCAACGATAATTAATGAGGCACAGGGAATGGAATTGCACGTCTCCTCGGGGCTGCATTTCCCTGAGAGCTGGGTCGTCCAATTCGGAGCCAGACATTCGGCTTCCAGAGACAAAGAGAGAGAGAGGGGGTGGTGGTTCCTTCTCGCTCTCATCTTTCTCGGAGTGTATTAGATTGGCTTCGAAATACGTGACCTCGCTCGAGAATCAACCTCGTTCCCAACCTTTCTCGTCTTCCCTTCGTCCCGGGGTTTCTCTCTCGGCCCCCGCCCACGCAAACGGTCGCTGCAAACCTAACCCAACCTTCCCGGAATACCCAGGTCCTCCCACCCTGGACGATGTCTTTGCCCTCTCGCAATGGTTTTTCCTTTTTTTCCTCCTTTTTCCACGGAACCGCCGCACGCCCTCTTTTCTTCCCACCGTTTGACGAATGCTCGACATGGCCGACACCGTGGAGGGGACCCGAAAAGGGAGTGGTCTACGAAATCCGTTTGTCCGAACGCTGCACACAAGGTAGCCAAGTTCTTGCTGCTAACCCTTTGCCAATGCAACGGCGAGAAAGGTTTCATCCGGGGTTTTTCGAGGCACCAGAGGAAATAATACTGGGTGACAGAGTCGGGTCCCTCTGCTGGCGAGATGCCGAACCTTAGCTCCCTCCACGGGGGCTCCGCGATCACTATGGACGCGGTTGGATTGATCAAAAGGCTCTGATGAGGCCAGAACTCTGCTGAGTTTCGACAGTTTGTTCATTATTTTTCTTTACTCTCTGCAAACTTCTTTCGGGCCATCAAAATGTCTCGACGGCCCTTCTCCCAAAATAAAAATTGTCGTACAGAATGTTGAACACTGAATTTTCAGACATTATACTCGTATTTGTACGTAAAGCCAGCTCTAATTATTGTTTGACCATGCAACATTGAATGTGATTTTCTACACTAATCCGATTCCATGTAAAACGAGAGGCGCTAGAGCCGAACAAGTGCCACGATAAAATTTTTATTGGCCATTCACCGGTAGATAACTAGCATAATTTCGTTTAGCCTAACCACCTACAGTCTTTGATTTCGTAAAAATATAATGAAAGTTCATTGAAATTTATTCCTTCCTCCATTGATTTATTCTTTCTTACCAATTCATTTAGCTAATTCCAGTTTCCTATCGAGCTGGCGTATGTAACAGCGTAATTGAAACTTAATATGCAAAATTAATAGCTCATTTACATCGTTCACATCACTCGTAGTTTCTTGTACAATATAATTAGTGTACATTGCTGTCGTTATTATCAGTGAACATGTGTAAGAAATATGCACAAATTGCCAACTGGAATATAAGCTTCTTAGCTCCGCGGAATGTTTTCACCTACCATTCGAATATTAACTAATGAGCATCGTTCGTGTCAAGAAGACATTTCTTCGTCAATTTTAAAATACATACAATGCGAAACGCACGCGGCGAGATGTTTATCCCAATTTGCCGACGCGGTGTTTCATTCTTCCGAATCATAAACAACTTGCATCCGGAGCGGACTACTCCACTTTGGTCCGAGCTGGGGACGATAAAGCCACCGGAGGAAATGTATATCCGAGTTTCTAGTGCTCGCCGTACTTGGTGTAGCCGAAATCCGTGGATTCGGATAAACGGCCGAGTTTTCGGGTCCCGGGCGAACGGGATTAAAGTGAAGGACGCCATGTCGTGGCTAGGATCCAGCCCGAATGGCCACAGTTCCTCTATCTCCCTCGCTTCCTTCTCTGGCGACCGGTTATAAAAGTTCGAATTTCATGCAGCTCGACCGCAGAGAGACAGAGAAAGAGAAAGGGGAAAAGCGGAAGATAGACAGAGAGAAAGGGCATACACGTCCAGCGTGTAAGCGTAAGTGTAACCCCGAAATTTAGGTACCTAGAGGAGAACAAACTCGTTTCCGATGTGTGTCCGCCTCGGGCTCTCTCCTCTTCTCCCTTACCCCGTAGCGCCTTGCTCCCCCGGCAACGGCCCCCGGGATCCAAGGAGCAATTCCTATGCCAACGACTTTCCGTAAAAACGTCTCATATCGTGAGACATTGTTAAATATATTACGCCGTTGCTTGGCTTCTCTCTCGACTGTGCGCCGCGCGGTTGCGGTCCGCCGCGTCGCGCCGCTCGCAGTAATACATACATATGTATGTATGGATCGGAGAGAAAAGAGCAACGCGAGAGCAAGAGGCTTCGTCGATACGGGATCACGTGCCTGCCGATGGGACTTTATCCAGCCAGCCTGTGCGTCTGTCTCTTGATTATAGTCTAGACAACGCCCTGGGTCCTTGAAGCTTGCCTCCGGCCGACGGATTCGGAATTTCGCCGCGACGAACGCGACCTTACGGCCCGCGATCGATACCGAGACGTTTGGTACCGCGGCTCTTCGCAAATTCGTATTCTGCGACTTGGCCTTCTGCAACTTCTTCTGCAAGTGCGGGTTTTGCATGGTAATGCGAAGCTTTCGGGATTTTTAGAACCGTGTCCGGGGTGTAAAATTCGTTTTAGAGCCAGGAAGATAGGATGCAGGAGTTTGGAAGAGTTCGGGAGAAGCGGGATATTTTTTGAGAGGCTGTTCAGGATTTTCTCGAAGGTAGAGAATAGGGATAATTTGTTGCATGGTTTCTGGAGTCTTTCGAGACTGGAGGCCAGAAATATTTTCGAAGCTGTAGCAATTGATTGATTAATAAGGAAGATCCCCTATCCTGTCCACCTCAATAAAATGAATACAACACCCACTGGAGAAGACCAGAATCTCCAGACAAAGCAAACTAGATTAAACCTTCCATCGATTGTTCCGTTTTCGTAACGACGTCTGTCCCTAACAGCACGTAAGACCGAACGAGGGTTCGAGCAGAGTCTCTAAGAAATCGTTAATACCAGAGAGAAAGGGAGAAAGAGAGATCCGCGTAGCTTGTCCCCTTGGCTCTTCTTTTTGCGTGGAAGGTTCGGGTTACCTGTGTACGCGAGAAATAATTGAATCGTCGGTGGCCGAGTCCCTGTCGTTTCGATCGAAGTCCCCAGGGGACGCGTGTTCGCAACAATGTTGCGGGGTAATGAGCGTTCCGAGATAGCATGAAGCACCGTCCGAGCCGGAGTTAAGGTAAGACTGCACCGGCAACAATCTCCTCCGAGCCTCGTACCCGGGGATATATCTACCCTCTTCCCTTTTATCTCGGTCTCTCTCTCCCTCTCTCTCTATCTCTCCCTATCCCTTTCTTCATCTTCTTCGTCTTCTTCTTCGGAGCGGTTCACGGTTCACGCTATCGCGGAATACGGCTATACGGTTCTTCTCCCTCTTCCTCGCTACCACCACCGCTACCACCACCGCTACCACCACCGCCATCGCAACTCTCCCCCTGTTCTACGGCCCCGGTGAAATTCTTGCATTTTCGCAATCTCTCTCTTCAAGTTTTCATGTCTTCCTCCGAATATCCTCGCCGCTTCGAGTTTCCTACGCTCGTTCCACGGGACTTCAGTCTAATGAGACTTCTCTCCAACGTCGCCGCCGAGATAGACGCGCATCGATATGCCCCCGGTGCATACTGGGTGGTTTCGGTGCGCGCGCTATGGCTGCCTCGAAGGCTGATTTTCTCGCGGAATTGTTCGCCGTATTTCACCCGTTTTTATATTTCATGTTTTGGCTTGACGAGCTATACTTTGAACACCTATCGACGACCGTTCACACCAACGCATTAACATCATTCTTCTCACCTCGATAACACGTCCTCTGAATGTCGGTGATTGGATTCTACTCCACTATGTATCAATGCGAAGGCTAACGTCAATGATACTGTCGACATCATCAATAGTGTCAACATCTAGCCGAGGCCGACGAGATCAACGAATCTGATATGAACAAATATTTGCTCACTAAAATTAGAATCGAGCTACGAACAGCTGAGTATGCAACACATTTCGCTAAATATTCCTGATGGCAAATTGAATCCTAAAATTGAAGTTCGAACACCTCGAAATAAAAATCCGTACCCTCTCATCGAATAAAATTCGAAACACAAATCAGCAAAAAAATCATGAACCACCCTGTACACTCATGCACGTGTAACCTCGTGGTAGAACCCGAAGGGTTACATGGCTCCGGTACATAAACCCGGTTGACACATAGAAACACCCGGACAAATACATTGTCGACAAGTGTTTCGCACACATCTGTGTCCCTACACCGCACAGTTCTCTTTCTCTCTCTGGAAATTTGTCGGCGACATTCTTGCCGATCTCTCCGCCCCCCATTCTCTCGCGTTTCCTTTTCAACCCCCGTGTTGGAGTTTCTCTGCAGCATTTCTCGCGTCCTCCATCTCTCGACGTCCTACGTCCTCTCGGTTTTACGTAGCCAATCTTCGCGTCAACAATGTAATACGCTTTACGTCTCGTTGGAGGCGAATAAAATTTCGCAAACGAAACCCGTTCCTGATGAGAAAACTTACAAGAGGCCCTTCGCCTTTCCGGCCGTTCCACGCGGAATACGGTTTTCCTTGTTTCTGCGGATGGAATGGCGCGCGGGGACGAACCGACGCGGGTCGTAAATATTATTGGGACTCCGGAGCCCTTCGACATCTCTTTTCCCCTTCTGCCCCTCTTTTTCCCTTTTTTCTTCCCTCTTGGGGAAATCGATTAGCCAAGAATTAATCGTTCGGTGTGCGGGAAAATGGACATATTTCTGCAAGTTCGCTATTTTGCCAGTCCACCTCCTTTGAAATACTCAAGATCCAAAAATCTTTATACAAATCCAAATGTCTTTAAATTGAATCCCACGCATACATCCTCCCCGCATCGATTCCCACTCACTCCCCAAAAGAACAAAGCCAAACAGACTCACCACAAAGGGCTCATCATCCGCAAACCAGAGGACCTCCTTCGAACCCGACTGCTCGAGAATCAACCTCAAGACAACCATGTTCCCCACAATTTGTCGGGTTGAAGCCGAGCTTCAATTCTGTCGAATCCTGCTCGGAGGGGAAGGACAGAGGGCCGTCGAATCCGGGGTCCTCGTAAACAGTCCTCGTACGAAATTCCGACCTCGCACTGTCCCGGAACAGACGGCGATGTTGCGATCTGGTATAGTAGGTGGCGTACAGGGTTGAGAGACGAAGAAAAAAGGTCTGTTCGGGGGGGGGGGGGGCGGTTGGTGAGATACGACGTTGTTGTGTTCCCCTCCCCCGTGGATCGTGAATCGTTGTTTCGCGTGTGTGCACGGGAACCTGGACATTGCAACAAGTTGGACATTCCTAAAAATAATGAGGGGAATACGGGCGAAAATAGGGATCACCGTTTCTGCAGCTGTATACCGGCGAGGGAGGGAAGGGTGCGGGAGGGGAGGGACGAAGGGAGCAGAAAATGGGACCGGCGATCGGCCGCGAATCAGCGTAAAGAATCCTGTTTACGATATCGCCGGCGCATTTTGCCCGGCCGCTATGCGACCGGTCGGCCAGACGGTTAATTGAGGAGGAGTCCTAGATGATGCCCTCGCGGTTCAACGACGACTTCAATTCCCCTGCTCTCTCCACGCACACATGTACGCGAACACACCACCACACGCGACCAGCCAAGATGCGAGGAGGCTGTTCTTCGGAGAGAGGCTCTCGCGTTCAACCGCCGCCATTCCGTCGTTTCGCCAACAGTGTTGCTGCCAAGCCCCGATAAAAGCTGCACTAAATAATCCCCGGAGTTAGAGCCGCGATGCCCCGAGACCCGATGTCCGCATCATTATTCCGGCACTGCTCACTCCGAGATATCGGTGTTAAATAATTGGAGTCGCCTGGCCCAGCCGGATCTCGATCGAGACAACGTGCATCTCGGACGAAATTCGAAATGCTGCGAGTTTTTATTTCCGTGATCGGAGCGGCGCATTGCTCATGATTCTGCTGAGAGTTTGTCAAAGACGGCCGGGAATTCGTTGGGAATTTTGCTACACCTGGAGAGAGGCCCCTCAATTAGCTCTGACTGGTCTCACGCTGTACGACTCTTTTTCTTGTCGTACGATATTACTTTTATGATTGAACCTACTTGCGATTTCTGACCGAGACAGTTCGGTGATTTGATCGTTGGAGGCTGGTGACAGGAAATTTTGTCGGAGCTAGAGGGAGGTCCTTTAATTAGCATCGACTGGTTTTATGACATAAAACATCGCTTGTCGACGAGAGTCGTGGGATTAATTAAAACAGAGAGAAGCGTGGTGCAGGCTCTTTTGCTTGTTTTGTGGGGGAATTATGCGAGCAGCCAGCTGTGAGCTGCTTGGATTTTTATATCTGTGATTGAGCGGAGCTATGATAGTGTTATGGTCTTGCTGGGAATTTGTGAGAGATGATGGAGGACATTTTGTTGAGCATGGGTGAAGATCTGTTAATTAGTATTGTCACTGGTTTTATGTAGACAGGCAGAATTACACTGGCGAGCTGTGATTAGCATGAATAGCGTTTTTAATTTTGTAATCGAGTCGGGACCTGAGTTTTTACTTTTGCGATTGGCAGAAAATTTTAGCTGGAAACGTCGAGGACTACGGTGCCACGATTTTGCTGGGAATTTGTGAAACATTAGTAGCAGCCTGCAGGAAATTTCGTTCGGATGCTGAGAGGAAGGGAGCTCTTTTAATTAGCATTGACTGGTTTTATGCTGTACAACATCGTTTGTTGGGGAGACTCGAGGAATTAATTAAACAGAGAGAACCGTGGTGCAGTCCCTTTTGCTTGTTTTGTGAGAAAATGATCGTATGGAATTGAAGACGTGCAGAATCTTTGCCCGAGCAAGGTCTGTTTTAATTAAAACAGCGGTGTTCGTCGATATTTGTTTTGTTCATTGGCTTTCTGCTGGCAAGTGTGTTCATTTCATTTAATCTTTTAATTCTTGTGTGGTTACCTGAACGCCCCGGCATATGTTTCCGCATCTGCTTTAAAAAGTTTTACGCGTTCTTGCGAAAATATGTGTACCCTGTTAAATATACCCTGTGTCAAATCCCATTTTTCGAACGCGATTTTATGTCACACGGCTTAATTATCGAAGCCTCGGACTTTCTGTAGGTTTTTTAAAAATTACAATTTTTTTCTGAACACGAAAAAAATGTACAGAAACAGCGAGATTGGCGCTTAAAAGATAAAACTGTAAAAAGAGTTAATTCTTCATTGATGAAAAATAGAATCCCGGTTCGCTACGGATTATAATTTTATAAATAAGGGACTTACGAAACTCCTGGCATAAAGGAAATAAATTCCTTTTACTGTATATTACCATTTAGATGAAAAGCGCAGTAAAAGAAGCTCACTGCAGCAGAATTTTGATTCTTTTCATCTAACAAATGGGAAGCCAGCGTTCCGTGGATTATGGCACATCAGAATTTTCACGAGCACTAATTCGAAGAAGGTAAATCTCTTGTTGTACCGATGGAACCACCGGAATATCTCGCTGTATACCTATTTAGATAAAAAAAAAAAGGAACGGAGAGATCGGTAAATTCTGATCTCATTCTCTTCGTCATCGTAAATACGGTTGTTCCATCAAATGTGTACAATTTTTTCGTGGCTGTACGCGGGCCATAAAGTGGGAACACAAAAGACGAAAAAATAAATGGACGATCGATATAGGGACGGATCGATGGCCGACGGAAGCGCGATCGTAACCGAGATGAAATGTCCGTCAATACGTTCCGCGGAAAGCGTATCGACGAACAATTCTATGAAAAAGAGACGAACTTTAATTATTGCTCGTAAATACAACATTTTCAGCGGTAAAATTCAACGATACTCAATTGTGACATCGACACGTTCGTTTGCCGTCGGACAAGCAACTGCAGTTATCGTTCTCATATTCTCGATTAATGAGCACAATCTATTAATCACGCAACATTTAAATGATAAAGTTAAGACATAAAAATGAAATAAAACACGTAGTTTCCAAAAAGAATGAACAACTGAACAAATATTAGCAACTAGTATAAGCTAAAATAAAGAAATTCAGCTATGTTATGCAAATTCAAGGATCCACCAATTTTACTATAATTTTATAATATTTTCCTTTCTAAACTCGACAAAACCACCAGCCAAAGTGTATAAATTCTCACGGGACGGCGACTTAGAAAAATCTACAGGCCCGCCGGAGCTCCCATAAACAGCCATAAACGTTCAGCCGACTGATAGCCATCTCTCGAAAGAATGAAATAACTTTATTTAGCCGCGTGCAACAACGATAAAAGTCGCGGCGCGATCTCGCCGGTAATTTCTCTGTAGCAATTTTTACAACCCGTTAGAAACAAGTAAACTGTACAAAGTCGGCGTGTTTCTAACGTATCCGTGGTCTACCATCTTCGAGCAAAAATGGCGGGTGACCTTGCCCTACGAAGAAGTTGCTCCCTCTCTCCCCCTGGGAGTGAATCAACCTTCTACGAACCAATTATCCTTCGTACGAAATAATTCTAGAGAAGCGCAAACCGCTCGCCTGGGCAGGTGTAGATAATCACCCGTAATGATCGCTCATGCATATGTAGGCCGCGAAACGGAAGAGCCATTTGCGAATGCAGAAAAATACGGTGGCGCGGCCACGAACGATTTTTTGCGGAAAAGAATAAGAGGATACGCCCCCTCTCCGAGCTCGAAACCGGCTGGCTATTATAATAATGCGTCTTTATTACGGACCTTAGAGCCCTGGATCACAAAATCATTAAAGACAAGATGCAAATCAGTCTCCGGCGAGTTACGCCGGGAAAAACGTCTTACGTTGATCACCAAGCTATCATGACTTCATTTATTTTCAATATCGGCCACAGGTTTGCATTTCCTCTCGGGAACTCTTGGCAAACGGACCTTTTTTACCGTTTATCCGATAACAGATCTAACTGCGTGGAACGTTAGCTCGAGTACATTTATTTACAGAAATAATTCTTGGCTCTTCGTGCACTATCTAAACACAATTAGTCTAACACGCAATATGGGAGCAATTTCTGTATTTTTAGTGCTTCAGATCTAGATTAGGATTCAATCTACATCTGCATTTGCTGAGCGACTTCACGCGATCTCGTTCTGCCGGAAACGGATTAGAAACAATTCATTTGATCGACGGAGGATTTGTTTAAACGATGGAGACGTTTACTCCTGGTGTCAGATTAGGATCGATCGTTCCGCCTAGCAGGTTGATTACGGATTAATAAATGTGCGAAGAGTAGGATTCTTGAATAGTTGAATCCTTGTCAACGGTATCGCCATAAAACTCGGTCGAGCATCTCCTGCCAGATAAGAGAGGGCGCCGATCTACCGGGCGATCGGTAATTCCGCGATCAGCGGTGGATCGATTGCACGATTTTTTCATAATAATTCGCCGTGTTTTACGAGGAAGACCGAGCAGCGTACCGATCGTTCTGGCAGGTTAGTCTTCGCGAAAGACGACCGTGATCTCGTTTCGAACAGGAAAGCAATCTAGCGGTATCGTCCGAGAAGACCAACGGTACCCTTCGACGTTAAATGGTTAGGCGAGGTATAAAAAAGGGGTTGTCGATTCTTTTGCTCCCTCTACCGATCCACCGAGAGAAGGATGCAACCTCGTCGGGGCACTAAAGAATTTTTTTCGTGTCAATTTTTTCGCGAACCCCCTCGACTGACCAGGTAAGCCTTTGCCTAGTTACTGTTAGCCATTTTTTCCCGGCCATTCCTGCAGACATTCTTTCCTTGTGACCATCGAAGATTCTTTGTAATAGAACGGTGCACCGAACGGAATTCTCGATTCGCGTTGGGTTCTAACCCCTTTAGGCAGCAATGAGACGATGGTTCGGGAGTTATGCACTCGTTCATGCTTCTTTATTATGATTATTAAACTGGCTTTGGTCTGGCAGATCCCTTCATCGTTCTAATGAAATCAAAAAGAAGTTCGTTGCCTATCGATAAGCTTATTAAACGAAACATAAAATGCAAACCTTATTCATCCACGATTAAGTTTTTGCTGAGCGCACCATGTTCTAGATATTCTGTACCCGTTTCAGCTTTTTGTACGACTTCTAGTACAGTTCGAAGTAGGATTAAGTACGGCGATTAGAAATTTCCATGTCCTTTTCTATAGTTAATAAACCTTGCTCGCGATGCTCCAGAAAGCATCGCGCCGTTTTATAACCTTCGTTCATTGAACCGTGAGCGTAACAAAAAGCAGCTTCAGCCGTCGTCGTCGGCATCGATACGCTTTCCATCGTTGTCTATACTGTTTTCTCAACTATTCAACCAGTATCCAAGCCTCTATTTTGGTAGAGAGACAATTTTTGAAAATAAAACTTTTCGCTCTGAAGCGAATTACAGCTTCGCAACGACAGATATTTCTTTTCTAGGATATTGTGAACGAGGAAGTTCTAACCAATTTCCCCGTAAAATAAATCGCAGTGCAAGCGGTCGAATTTGATCCTTATTGCCGGAGCGGTCTAAACTAGTTACGAGTTAAGTTACCAAAGTAGTAAATATTCCATCTCAATATTCATGTAAGTACACACTAGGATACGTCTAACGTTACATCCGATCTTCCGCCGTCCCCAATCATAATGAATCTTTTACGAACAATTCAACAGCGACAAAAATAAATTCTACAATTACCTAAAGCAAAAGTGAACGATTCGGTTGAGAGAAATTGTCAGTTTCCGACCCCTCTGTTCAGGGTTCCCAGCAGCGCACCCCTTAGAAATCCGAGATCCCACGAATCCCCAAAGGTGAGACCTCCGATTGGAGGCCCGGGAGGTGACCTTAAGGGAGGGACGGCAAAAAACGAGCTCATCCCAGGACCCAGAAGAAAAAGGTGGGGACCAGACGATGCGTGGGCGGACGAACGTGCAGTTAGCAGGACCATCCCGAGAATGTGCGTGTAAACTTTGAAGCTGTCCTGTTAAACGATCGTCAAACAAACGTGTTCCGGCCAGAAACTAATAGACTCCATATACTAATCTCCAGAATCCCATCAATCCATCAACGACGGAGTGGACACGTCTGCCGAAGACGTCCGGTAAGTTATTAACCAGTGCCCGGAAGAGGCGTTCAGGGGACTCTACAGTACAGTATAAACTCGCGGCTAACGTCTTGTTATTCGGAATTGATCGCGGGCAATTAGACAGTTCCCTCGACGATTCCATAATTAAGGGAAACGCCGCGAAATTCCGCTTGTCTTCCCAGTTTATTAGCTCGCGACGAGCGACTACTTAGGCGAGACACGAGCCCCGGAATCTGTACTAAATCCGGATCTACTATAGTACCTGAAACGACGAGACTTTATCCACTCGTATTTCAGGCTCGATTATCCCGGCCGCGCGATAAATAATTCCAGGGAATTAATTAGCGCCCGATAAAGTTTTCACGAGTCCAACTCGCGTGTTCCGATGCAGTTTTGAAAAAGAGACTACGGTGAACCGACAAGAATAAATTCTTACGCGACGCCCTCGACAAAACTTCCTGAAAATTTCTGTATGTTTTGATTCGTGTTTTAGCGACTTTTATCGAAAATTTTCGGCTCGATCACGCGTTGAAGATTGCCGGGTTACCATAGATCAACTCGTTAAATTCGGCTACCGTCGGGACGTTAATACATCGGCCCCCAACGCGTTACATCGCAGCCAATGTAATTTCTCGCTGGCCTCGCAATAAAAGAGGCAAACTGGCAAGCAGCTAGCCAGCTCGGACGCGATGGCCGAAAGATCAAATGGCGGACGCGTGACGAGCGAGTTTGGCCACGGCGAATGAGAAAACCCAGGTAGTGTACATACGTATACATACTACCATAAGTGCGGTATATGTATACAGATGAGAACACGCCGCAACCGACCATGCCGGAATGGAGAGCTGAAGTGACGGCCACTGCGGCAACGCTGCGGCTTCACTTTATTCATGCTCGACGAAATGCGAAAGGAGAACTTGTAATACGGGGACGCGAGACGTGTGTCTGGCCTGGGTCTCGGAGCTTCGAAAGTCTCGCGCACGATGTTGCGCAATAGAATCAGTATCGGATGCTGATAACGCACCGGGGGAATTGGAGGAATTTGTCCGATAAGAATTGGATATGCGTGGGCTGCTGCGGATTAAACTGTTGCCGGGGAATGTTGAATTGGACGTGTAAGGTCTTCGGAATTTTATTTATTCTTCGGTTTTATCTCCGTTGGTGCGGGAATGGCGGAGCATGCAGCCAGACTATTTTATTAGCTTAGAATTTCAAAAGTTTCCGTCGTGAATTAATCAGTCACCGGCAATGCAATCTAATAATTTTCTTTTTTAGCCCCTTGCCGTATTTTGACGAGCCAGTCTCGTGATGAAGGTTTTTAACAAAGTTAGATGAAATAAAATTTGATTCGTTTGTAATCAATATTTAAGCATTAAAATCAATGTAGCCATACAAGAAATATACAGTTTCTTTTCCCTTCTACGACATTTTTATGCGTAAAGACGTTCTAATCACTTTAACTGTAAAAGAAAAGGTACGGCAAGGGGTTAGAATTATTTGACTTTTAGAAGACGCGATTACATTAATATCCTCATTTTTTAAATATTTAAAACATGATTACGATTCGCTCAAACTACCTTCGCTGAATCTGCACATTGACCAACACAGAGAAAATAAATTAAATGACACTAAAGTTCCATTCACGTACCGAGAACATAGTACATCCAGAAAATTGTGTTTTCCAGGTCCACAAGGGAATGCAGTCTTCCGTGCGAGCAGTTCGCGATGCAGTTTAATGCTACACCCAGTATTTCGTAATAGCGTTTCGTGAACGTTCTGGCTGGATTATGCGAGGAGGACATTGTGCCGGCTAAAATCGTCACGGCTATCAAAACTCGCATACCTCCTACGGTATGCTGGCTCAGCGAGCATACTAGAGACGACACACGCCCGGCTAGATCTTTATCCTCTGTATCTTCAAGGGGTGACAACGAAAGGTTCGCGTGACTCTGGATTGTTAAATAAAACGAGCGACGAGACAAGATGGTAGAAGGACACTACACCAGGACTACGACACACCGTGGGTTCCTTTCTAACTATTTCACCGTGAGGCTTAATATTTACGTGGCCGATGTGGTCACGATTAAAACCTTTATCTAATTTTCCGTGTATACGATGATCAACCATTTTTCCACCCTCTTAGAAATGTTGTGTCTTGTTTATTGTTTTCTTTAGTATGTTTCATTGTTTCGAGTTATGATCCGACACATTTTTATGGGGTCTTGTGGAAGAGTAACAATCATTTTTTATGTGAGGGAATCAACCCCTTGCCTTACGATTTCGTGTCTGACTCGTGATGAATTTTCTGAACAGAGTCTGATAAAAATGTATGCTAATAATTTCCTTTAAACCGAAATAAGATTCTATTATGGTTTTGTTAATTATTAAGCTATTGGAGAACATAAATAAATTTTCTTCTTTTTAGGAAATTACGATCTTCAAAAAAGATTTAATCACTGCGACCGTAAAATAAATCGTAGAGCAAGGGGTTAAGACGATATTGTCATTTCCCACGAAGACTAGACACAATTCCTCATTCGCGTATATTTTTAGCTGGAAAACAAAGGAGCGCAATGTATGTACCAAGAATCCGAAGAAGAAAAAGTCGACAGGAAGGCCACGATCTCCAATTTCCCTCACGTCGAACAACCACGATCGAGCTTCCGTTCGATGACGATCGTCATCCCCGGTTCATTCGGAGAAAGAGACCTTCTGAAAATATCGAAACAAATAAATTCGATGCGCAGTCCTCCTCGCGTTTGTAAATTACACGGAATCTCCGAAGTGTCGTAAAGTTCATATCTTTGTTGGTTTATTCTTTGCACCTGTCCGAATAAAAGCAGCCCGCCGAACCGAGATCCGGCGATAAATTAGGCCACGGTTTAATTGTGGCGAGCGGAATAGACGCGGCCTGTGCACGTTGCGCTGGATAATGAAACTGCAGCATCGCAGACCGCCGTTTCATCTCCCTCTATATTTTTTCCTCTCTCTCTTTTCTCTTACAAATTGCGAGCTCCATAACGAGACAGGCTCCTAGAGATATCCGGCCGTTGTCAGGGAAAAACGGAGACGCTCGAAATGAAAGCTCGTTCCGCGATCCTACGAGCCTCGTGTAAAAAAAGAAACATAGACAAAAATCGAGGAGATGAAGAGGAGGAAGAAGAAGAAGAAGAACACAGAATTTTACACGACCGGCCCTGAATATCATCTGGCTACAACGTTGGCCGTGCGCGTCGCGTATGACACTCTCGAGCATAAATCTCGGAGGGATACGCGGCTAATTGTACTATCGCGATAAATCAAACGATCAGCGGGGGACCGTAATTACCCGTGCGTGGACAATGATAAATCAGATTTAAACACGTGGAAATCGTAAAATGTAATAGCCGCGAGGCTTATAAATATTACCGTAAGAGTGAGCGCACCCTTGCTCCATGCTCTCGAGCCCTCGCGCCGTTTCCAGCGAATCGCGTGCCTGCATTCGCGATTTAGACGAACAGATTCGCGGGCGAGTTAGTACAGTTTGGAAAATACAGAGGCAAAAGTCGAAATTCTTTGGTGTGACAAAATCTAACTTAAAATTGAGTTTGTCGTTCGGAACGAAGAACAATGTTTCTTCCGAAATTCAATCCCAGTGAAACTCTACATTATGTACTACAATATGCAGACTCCAACAAATTTTTGTAAGATAACCGCCGTGTTTGTTTGCAACATCAACCTCGACAAACCCGCACCTGCTGTTTTTCCAGCCAGTAGCAGCGCAGAATTGTTATTTGATCAATGTTTACGACGCCGATAAAATCAGCCGTTCGCGAAGTGACTCTCCGACGTCGAAAAGATTGATCACAGGACTCGGTCTTAATTCTTCGCGATCGTTCGTCGATCTTGCTTACTGACCGGCGCGAATTGGAGCACAGCGTGCCCGGTTTCGCTATGGAATGAATCGCGGTGTTTCACTACTGTAGGACAAAAGATTTACGCGGGGTCGTAAAGAGGAGGCCTTGATCGCGTATATCTCGCCGCGCCATCCTCAGGAGTTTATCCTAACTACTTACTTGCGCGATTCCCAGCTGTTCCGTAGAACCGTCGGCTCGTTAAAAAGAGAAGCTGCAGAGAGAATGAGATTCGTCCACGCGACGACGTATCACACGCAACAGCCTCATCCCCGGGCTGCGTTTCCCAAACGACTGACAACTGATGGGACCTTCTCTCTCTGCCGATAGTTGATCGAGGCCAACGAACGACAACGATCGCCTCCTGTTTCGCTATTCGCGGTGCGGACGCGCAACACTGTTGTGAAAATGGCCACCGTACAACAGTGACTCAAAATAAACCCACGTGACCGATCCGACCAACCAACACCACCGAACGAATCTTGCCCCGTACGTGTTATCGGCCGTCGCAGACACGTTTATGCTAATTCGCGTTTTAATGCTGCGACCGACTGTCGCACCACTGCCGCCGCGAAAACAGATATTTATTTCTCTAATTGGAGACTTCCTCTCGCGATCGAAGATAAAATGTGTACGCGCTGTTAATCGCGACGCTTTCGCGGTGCTCGTTTTCTAAAGCTCCGAGAATCTCGTGTATGTAAATTGCGTGATTCGATCGCGATTCTTAATTATAAGATTTTTAAGCTACTCTGTGAATCGCGCGATGGTGGAGAATGCGGCGAGACACTTTTCAGTGTGACGATCGTTGTAAGTGGTTGATTAAAGGATACAGATGAAGGGTGTACCGTTTATTTACCTTCCTGACTTTGGTGCAGCAACTGCATTTTCTTCAGATTAATTCGTTTCAGTTGGTGAGATAATGAAAACCAGTATCCGACTATTCACTTTCAATTCATGTTTAAAATTGATCTAACATTCCTGCTGACAAAAATTAAAATCAACTCCTCCTCGAGACCAGGCTTGCCATATGCGGCCTGCTCGAGACACGAAACGCGCGTTGAAAAAAGCTGTGAATTACAGTGTTCTTAAACGTTCTAAGTACACAGCTGGGTCCCAACAGACCCAGCCTTCGCCAGCCAAGGCGCAATCCACTGGCAAGCAACCGTGCTGAAAGAAGCAATGATTAAAACGCGGCGGAGAACGAGAGAGCCAAACCAGTTCGATGTCTCGTCGACATCCGGGACGTCAGAAGGGGGTGTGGACACAGGGGGGTGCGAAACGGATCGATGATAAGAGAGGAAACTGGTGGTTACTGACCTGTGCGAACGAGTTTGCAGAAAGTCACGATGAGAGCCGTCGTAGATCATTCAAGCCGGGGCCGATTAAAGTCGGGTCACGTGGTCGTCGAACACGCGTGTTGCCACTCGTCGCGCGGGGAATCACCGGAAGGCGACGCAGGGCCGCGCATGCGCGTACCACGACAGCAAACACATTCACTCGCGACCGCGACCCGCGCGAGACAGAGATACCCGACGTCGCACGAACCGTTTCCCGGCCGAGGGAACGGGGCGAGCGGGTAACTTACATGTATGTACATCGACAGAGCAGCGAGAGCGCACCGGGTTCCCGTCGGGTGAAATTTCGTGAAACATCAACGGTCGACCCGACCGCGTGTCGTGCCTCCAACTGGTCACAGTTAATCCCCGCGGAGTTACTCCTCACCCCGCCTCTCTTGTTCCCCCGCATGTAACACGCCAGGAATGCCAAAGAACTGCCGCGGATCCCCGATATAACATCAAGAAGCGAATCACGATTTGATTGCGCGTCTAGTTTGATCGAGAGCGCGCTACCCGCCCGAGCGGATGCATCCTCAACTACTGTGGACCGGAACCGACCTAGGGCCACCATAATCCGATCTCGTTTGGGCCTTATCAACGTGCTTTCAAATTCTAGTTGATCTCGGTATTGTAAGCGGTTGATACTATGTCAGAGCTTTAATCTTTAACCCTTTACAGACGAAGATTTGTTTAGAACAGACCTGGGCGACGGTGGCCCGAAAAACACATGTTGCTGTTTCTCTCCATCTCTTGCTCGGTGAGACAGTTCCAGAGTAGTAGCAACATGTGTTTTTCGAGCCACCGTCGCCCAGGTTTGGTTTAGAGTATTAAAGAATATATTACTCGGAGAAGAGAGAGAGAGCAGATCATGTATCAAAGTCTTGAGTGCTGGGAGAAATGGAAGATATACACAAATATTTTATCATGTACGCGATTACATTATTTTTCTGCAACTTTAGGAATTGAAGAATAATAGAAAAATAGCATGGTCACGATGCTAGTTTGTCCCGAAATGGTTAATATCAATTAAATTTCTCTTGATAACGATTAAAATTGTCCTAAGAGTAGTCTCGGTTCCGAAATTGGTCATAAACAGACTGCAAATTGTCCCCGTTAATTTTAAGAAACAGAAATAGATTCGAATCGAAAATAATATAAGAATCCACCTTGCAGCAATATGTACAATGCATGCAGTGACTTAAATGAAGTGAGTAAATCTCGAGCTACCAAGACCCCGTACAATAAGACCCAAGCGTCCGGTTACTAATAACCCTAACCTAGACCATCGGCGAAGACTGCTCACCTCATGATTAACCTCGAGAACGAACCGATTCCACGCCCCGGATGAGAGTGGCCCGCTAGTCCCAAAGTAGAAGCACTGATCCGAACTTCCGTGTCTGTCCTCTAAAAAGAAAAACAAACCACTGTGGACGATACGAACGGCGTCGACTACTGTCTATCGGGGATCGGCGCGCGCGATTTCGCGATATACGAAACGCGTCGCGCCGGTAACGAAACGGAAGAGCCGATGAAATATGTAGTCTATGACATAATCGAAAGTCGACCGGCCTCCGCCGAGCCCTGTTTATTGGCGCTGGCGTCGACGTCCAACACGGCCGTGTTACCGTCCTATACGTCACTTTCGTCCGCAAAGGTGTTGCTGCCGTAGGTGGTACGGTCGTTTCGGTCCTAGGTAAACGCGGAGAGCACATCCGAAGGAGCCTCGAGAGAAGATAGAGGGTGGGGAAAGTTTATGGGTTTGCATCCTATGTACTCCATCGTATCCTCTAGTTATGGCACCACGACAAAACCCACCTATACGTATAACCCCCGTCGCCGAGGCATTACTTTGTGTATCGAATGTACGAGTGAGCGACGATCTGCATGCTCGTACACAGCCATGGGCGCATCCACGTGCGCTGCGAAAATGATTCTTGCCGCTGGTTACAGGCTGCCTTACGGACCCCGCGGCAAGAATCATTTAAACCGACTCTGGCGTTCGTCTCGACGGCTCGGGTATACACTGTTGCGCAAAAGTTTGCACTGAGTTACACTATCGTCAGCTTTTCGGAAACAGAGGTATGTAACTGTATGCTAACTGTCCACTCCACTTCAGTGCAGTAGATCTGAAGTACTAGGAGTGGGGTGAAAATATTTTATTTTCAAAGTTGTACATATTCTTTAAAATAAATATGATTATTTACTATTTACTATTTAAAATATCATTTTCCCCAGCTCTGGTGATTAATAGTATGCAATTACATAGTATCTGCTCGATTTTTGACGCAAAAATTATTTGAAAAAAATCTTTTTAAATAGAACAGTTGTGCCCATAATTATGAAAGTGGTGTAAGTCATATATTTCTTGCTTCGAGATATTTTAAAGAAAAAAGGATACTAACGCTAAATGAATTCTAACAATAATGTTGAAATAACAAGCACTATCTAACGATTCATTTCTCACAATATCGCAAAAATTGCATTGAATTTATTTAGTTTGAAAGAATGTGATGTGAAATAACTGACAAACTCATTTTTTTTTAATTTTAAATTCACTTAGACCACTTTCATCCAAAGGTCAACAGATCGCCCGCAGAAAATTGTTCGTCCTTGGACACTTCCGTGCGTGATTAAAGTAGGGACAGCTTGGGTTATGGTTTCGTGCGACTCACCCGTTAGAGGCAGCGCAGCGAAACTTTTGCAGGGTAATGTAGCTCTCATTTTTGTGGCTGGCGGATGACACGGGGGAGAGCTCGTGTAACCGAGACGGTCCGGTAAAAGGTAACATTGCATCTTCATGCCGCGTATGCCGTTGCCGGAGGATTTTAGTAAAATTGAGTTCCCCCACCCGCGGCTCCGTTCACAAAGTAAGCTCGTCTGCGGCTTGTACCCAGCGCTGCCAATACGCCAGCGGCGAGGCGGGGCGAAATTCAGGCTTACAACCCCTCCACCCATCCCCGCGCCCCTTACATCATGCTCACTTTATTTTTACCCTTTTGCTCGGAACTTCTTTAGATTAAAATTTTAATCCGCGAGGCTTGATGACCGGGGTATTTTTAAGGCGGGATAGTATCGCGCGGGTTATATTTTTTTTTATCGTCAGGTATGCAACGGTATAAATGAAACGCGGGAAAATATGAGGAATATTTAAACTATTCCCCTGCGCTGAATGCAAGCCTGGATTGGAGGAGAAGGAAACACTGAAAAAAGAAAGTCCTTGACTTCAAAAAGGTTCTAGTTAAATATTATTTAAATATTGTTTAAATACAGCACCTTTCGTTGGAAAGATAGTAGGAATAATGGTTGATCGGTGAAACCTTTGAATGTGTTGCGCGCACACAGGCTTGCCAAGCAGACGCTTATACGATCGGTAAAGTAGGACGCGACACAAGTTATCGACCCGTGTAGAGCCAACCGTTAGAGACTGTACTATACAATATCGATGTGTACAATCCCCCTGGACGATTATTAATTAACAAACTAGCAATGAATGCCTCAAGAAAATTAAAAAGATCAATAGATAATCATGACAGTACACATTTCGGAATTTAAATTTTTGGCGGCAATAAAATATTCAAAAATATAAGCAACCAAACAAATATTGGACACCTTGCTCTACATCTATGTGACAATAGAGCCCACGTAAAATGCATCGTACGATGATGCAAAGCATAGTGCGCCAAAAAATCCCCCCACCGGGGATCCCCTAGCAATAGGGGAAATCCGTGGAACGTTACCTGGCCCCAACCTAACCTGCCATTACTGCAGCCTGCGAGGTTTACCATAAACAAGGATGGAGAGGCTACACGGTGGGACGGAAAGCTGCGTTGGAAACCGGGATAGTGGGGGAAGTCCAGGACAGAGAGCGGCCATGATGCTCCAGGCGGCCAATCAGCGCGCCGCTTTGTCCCGTTACGGCGTAATGGCCGCGGGACACCGCCCAATGTAAAACTAGGCAGACGATACGCTTATTGGACACGAAGGCGTTAAAAGTTTTATTGCATGACTGACAGTTACACCTCGCATTCGAGACCCGCCGCGCTCCCCATTCCCCTCAAAATCGTAAAAGATCTGTCGCAGCCCGCGGGAAACCCACCAACGACTCAGAATGCCCCCTGGACTACGCCCTATGAACTCGCGCCGCTTCATGTCGCCCGGGAACTCCATTTTCTCGATGTTTTTCTACCCTCCCGCCGCGCTTTCGACCGCGTGGCCAACGAGTTTAAACCCACGCATCGCTCTAGCTTTCGAAATTTGAAAATACCCTGGCCATGGACCTCCGCCTAGCCCGCGAACCAGCGCGCCTTCTTGTGCACGGAAAGCTTATTAGACGCGTTTACTAAACAGTAAAGTATTAGATAAAATACACGCTGGTTGCATAGAAGGAATTTTCTAATTAAAATTTCGAAGTCAAAGGCCACATCAAAACCCATTAATCCATTGCGCGAGTTAAAATTGGGATGCAATTAATTTTGCATATTGAATTAGAAAATTCCTTTTATGCAACCAGCGTCTATTTCATCTAATACTTTACTGTTTAGTAAACACGTCTAGTAAGCTTTCTGTCCGCCTAGGGAATGCATCCGCAGATGAATGATAGCGCGGGTTTGGAAAGTGAACGCGCGATTAGCGTGTTGCGGTTGTGGAATTTTAACTAGGAAATTCTTTGCACGTTTTCCTTCGTCTTCTTGTGCAATCACTATTCAGGGAAAGTAGTCTTCGATTATATCTTAATTCATCAGTTATCGGAATATTGGAAAGCATTGTCCAGATATATTATTTCTTTTTTTGTAGCTCAAAAAGTTACGGGAATTTTACTGTACCGTGGTGAAATAAAATGAGCGCGCTGTCGTTTGAAGTTCGATAGAAGCGATTTTAAAATCAGGCCAGCTATCTACAATGTCAGAATCGCAATAATAGTGAGTTCAACTAACGGACTCGCGAAGGGGCGATAAAATACACACCTGAAAAATATAAAAATCTAATCGTACCCCACCATCAACCGTCAGTTTATTAACATTTTGTATGAATGAATTTTTATGTATAGTGGTGCTACTAATTACTCCAATCTTAATTGTCACCCGTTGTTGCACCGTTACGAAACCAATTTCGTTTATTAACGCAAATATGTATTTTTCTCGCATGGCGGGTCGGCCACTCTTTACGTCACTTATCATTTCTCTTGAAGCTACGAGGAAAAGCGGTAGCGGATACGTTCTAACAATCGGAAACATGCGCGAAGACGTGCTCCAATTAACATCGAATAAATGTTTCGCATAAATACAGACTTAATTCCTTATTAAACACCGTGCTCACTAATCGTGAACATATCTCGGTATTGTAAGCAAATTCATTTTCAATCTAATGGCATTCTGCTGGGAATACTTAAACGAATTTCCCCATGAACTTCCAACCGTTTAATTTTCTATTGACGATTCAACGAAGTGCGATAATGATTAGCAAACCTGAACTCCGACAAATCGTTCACTAGACCGCGGGTTTTATGTACGCATGATAAACATGGGTGGGAGAATAATAAAGAAGAAGCAATCTTCCAATCCTCGCTAAAAGAAGATCACCAATCCTCTAAGTGACAGTACATCGTGCACACTGGAGGAATCGCGTGATCGCGAGGCATTACGCGATTAAAAGGTCAGCGTATGTAAAGCAGTGTACTCACCCCTGCGATCGATGAACTCCGATCTCTCAGTGGACACTGCACTCGATCACGGTCGGCACGCGATCGTCTAACAATAGACCACTCCCGCTCAATGATCTCCGAGAGATCACAGTCCCCGTCCAATACTCTCTTATTAACTGGCGATGATCGTCGAACGCCGCCATCGACGAATTTTCAGGCTAGGTCAAGGACGACCGTCAGCTGCCATTTTTCTCTCATCCTTCAAACCGTTTCAATCAATCATTCACTTCATCCTCCATTTTGACTCAGTTTCCTGTCGCACCAGCAAACGGACTCTTCGACTGCAACCACTTTTCGCAACACGGGTTACTTCCTGAGCAAGCTTCCGGGCAAGTTGTAGAACACGACCGTTCTCCAGCGAGCGTCTCTCCGCGTCGCCGCATTAGCATATTTGCGTCACTCGATGCACTGAACATTCACAGTCTATCTTCTCACCTTCGTCTCCCAGCGTCTTTCACTGCGTCCTCCTAATCAGCGTGTTTGCGAAGCAGGCTGCATTCTCAACCCCCGGGCCTCGATGAACGAGACAAATGTGAGACGATCGGGAATTTCGAGAGCCGCGTCAGAAAATAAACAAACACTGGTCCCAAGTCGAAGTCCGGTCTCCGCCGACCACCATAATTATTTACAAGTCCCAACCCCGGAATAGGCGGAAGCCGGGAGGAGCGCGGAATAGTGGTCGGGGCGACCATGTGCTCCGCGAGCCTCACGAACATAACTGCGCTTGCGCCCCTTCCCTATGTCTGACCCCTGCGAACGTCACACGAGAGAGCTCTTCCGAGAGCTGCTTTCCCCCCTTTGCGTCTCTCTCTCGTTTGGTCCTCGCGTCCTGTGCCCTGCGCCGGCTAACAGGAGATGGATATCCCGTCGAGCGAACTGTTGCAGTGCTACCGTGTCGTCCGCCATCCTGCCGGGTATCCTGGGAAGGGCGGAATAGAGGGATGAGGTCGATAAGGTACACCCACTGAACGAGTCCCACTGCTGGAAAACACCGACTGCCAACTGGAACCATCGCTGGACCACTGCCAGCTCTAATTGACGTCGTAACACTGACTTCTCTCCGCTGCCACTTCTTCGAGTTCGCTCCCTCGCGATCCTCTTCATCGTGGCGCGAGGCAATCCGTTCGATTGGGTCAAGCTGGCACAATTGGCTCGATGACGATTCGATTAGCTCCGTCAGGCACTCGCCAGACACCAACACACCCTTTGTTTATTAGCAGATTGTTAACCCTTCGGTTGTTCCGCTGGCGTGGGGTTAGAGGGGAAGAGGACTAGGTGTTGTTGTCCTAGCGTGACTGGCGGATGATTAAAAGCTGCGTACATTGATCGGTTTAGTTCGAGTTTACTGTGGAAGGGTGATGATAAATTGCTCAGTTCAGATCAAATCTTAAAGAGTCTACAATAAGGAAATTCAAAGAGAACCTCTAAGCACAGTCAACACGAAAAAGCCACCCCCATTTTCCTGATTAGCTAAAGATTCACTCACACCGATTACCGAGTGACAGAAACAGGAGCAATGCCTAAAGAATCGATTTTAAAGACTACAAATACATACAACACTGAACAAATCGAAGTCGGATAACCTTATTCATCGAATATCACGATTATCGAAGTTCTATGTCGCACAAAACCTAAACGAATCTCCTAGCTGCTAGAAGACGAACGTCTACCATTCACTTCCGAGTGTCCATTCACGCCCAGTATTAACCAACAACAGTGCCGATCTCGTGAACGAGGGGTTAACCACCCTCCTCCATCGCAAACCCGGACCCTGGTCACGCGAAGGCCGATTAACAAAGGACACACCGTCGCACTAGGTCTACATCTTCTGGTATTCAGCGAGGTTAGGGGATGTCCGATCGGGGGTGGCTTATCGCGTCGACTGATCGGCGGTTTTCGGGTAGCGGTTGATCGAAGCCGCGAACAACACACGGCCACTGATGCGACTTCTTCTTCTGCTCGACCCTTCCACCGCGCTCTGGAGGCGCATCCCGTTGCACCCGATGCACCCCCTTTTACGCACTTGCTCCGGTCCCTCTGCTGCCGGCGTACTTCCTTCCAGGTATACCCATGCGCACTGCACGAAAAACGAAAGAGAGCCAGACCGTCGCCGAAGAAGGTGAAGCTTATTCGTGTATCGAACATTCGCGTCACGTTTGCTGCCTGCCTGCCTGGCCGGCTTCGTACGCGAACCCGACGGTCACAGGCACGAAAGGTTACGAACCAATGGCGGCGAATGGGCGTACACGTGACGCCGCTCTTTTTCCCGTCCGGTTCGAATATCCTCGATTTTTCCATGGGACCGGGATCAATTGGATTCTGACGGGCGATCGGTCAGCTGCTACGACGTTCTAGTTTCTGGGTCCTTTTTCACTGTTCACGCGAGATAAATTACAACCATGCGACACCGCTTTTAAGAGAAACCAGTCGAACATCAGCGTCCCCGACTTATCCGAGGGACAAGCTAAACCGACATCATAGTTTCTGGCTCCTCTAGCTTCTCTGTATTCGTCGACGCGAGGCACGTGTGCGCCATCGCAGAATTCCTATGCGTTTGATAGAAATTTATCGTTCCGCTTTCACTGGATCGCCGGATGCAGCTTTGCTAGATTCGCGACGCATTTACAGGCGAACGCTGAGTTATGCGAGGAGGAAGAAGGAGATCAGCCGTTTCTGAAGTCCCTGCAGCTCCACCGGGTAATCCCTTAATGAACTGGTCCTATTTGGTACCGGAGTTTACGGACTTAATGCCCGTGGCTAGAATTAGGTTGGCTGGTGAGTTAAAATTGGCTACGGTTCGGTCGTTGATGTTTCTATCTGCTTGGTCTTTATTGTTTAGCTTGTTCGGTTGCTCGTTAGAGACTTTATGTCGGGACGTGTGTTTGTTCAATGTTCTTCTACGAAAGAAAAGATTTTCTACATTTTTAAGACGACAAGATTCTCTGGATTTTGAAGAAGTCTCTCGAAGCAGCTTTTGATATTCTCTCGATCAAGCTAAGGGTGAAGCTTCCGGTGTATTTCTGGTGGCTTAAAAATACAGAAAGTCGGTCGGCAATAATTCCTTGGACCGGATTCGTGATCTGTTTTCTCCGGGGTTCTGCGACTCGCTTCTGTTTTGTCTCCAGTGGTCCAATCTCGTAAGGAGACGAATATTTTGTATGTTTGCGTAACCCCGATTATGCTGGACGAGTTATGAGAAATTTTATTACGAGCAGGGAAATGTTTGTAAAAGCGAATATACATGAAAATATATTTCGATGTTCACGAGGGAGAATTGTGCCTGTGTCGTTCTAGGTTTATGTAATCGAATAATCTTCGTCGAAATCATACAATTTCATTTCCACAGAAAAACAAGTGGCATGTCGGAGTAGAAATGGAAATTGTATTCTGGATTGCAAATTCGCTGTGCATTTGCATTCTGGATCGCTCGAAAAAAGCTCGAAGAGGGTCTCGAACGCGTTCGACAGTCCACTAATTTAAATAACGTCCGTATGACGCAAATGTGCGAAGAAAGCGATGACGCGCACTTGACTAACGTTAAAAAACACGGTCCCATGTCGGCGCGAGACAGGAGACTGATTTATTCGCCTCGTAATCAATGCACGTCATTAATTCAGTCAAAATTAATTCGCAATCTCTCAGACCCATTTGCGACAACATTTTGCCATGATCCATTGAGCCAAACAAATATGTTGTCCATCGTGTTCTGCGCTTCGAAAACACATTACACGTTCTAAAATTACATTCTACGTTCTAGAATCACATTCTGCGCTCTTTCATCGCGTTCCGCGTCTGACGAGGCAAGGGGAGACTGATTTGGAAGCATTGCTGTTGCTCCAGCGTTGCTCCGAAGGGCCACAGAAAATACAGCGTCATTGTTCGAATAAAACGAGTTAAACCAACCGGAAGTTGGACAACAGACATTTATCCAGGGCCTGGATATCTATTTGGAAGCTCTGTTCGAGAACGAACCGGGAGAGAATCTTAGAAACTTTTCGAACGGCTCCACTCGGCAATGAAATGGCCCCCGGGCGAAAAAGTGCTCCCCGATTCAGTGGGAGAGGGAGGGAGGGGTAGAGGGGCGGAGCACCCGGGAGAGGAAAGAGAGAATGTCGTCTCGTAAAACCGGTGATTTGCATACGATGTAAATTACACGATAAGAGCATAAAATCCTGATTGCTTCATACGCGTTATAAACCTGTTGTCATGCACGATCTTCGATGCAAATCGTTGCACGTTATTACCGTCGATATCTTCAGGACCGGGGATAGTACACGCCTCCATTGTTACTTTGTCCGGCGAGCAACGCGCACCGAAACGTTTTAGCGAACGGAAAACCAGACGGCGGTCTTAAAAACTAGCAATTTAAGCGCGTTACTCCCGATCACGATAAGAAAGCCTCGCCTCCTTGGCCGTGCAATCACCTCGGCGAACCGAGCGCGCTTCGCTTTTCGTATGGAGAATGGTTTCCTTTCTTGCTCCTCGATAGCTAGGCGATTCGAACCTTCGGAAACGTAGAAACGAAGATTTTAAGGCAATTGTTTGAGCACGAAATGTGCGCGCTCTGACCCGCCATCTTCCTTGCGTGGATTTTGTTCTCTTAGGACACTTTCCACTGGAATTCTTGTGCTCCATTCACGTCTCTAGGTTTTAAGATAGTTGAAATTATTTAATAAAGAATTCTTGCTCCTCTCTTGTGTCTCTAAATTCTCCAGATAATCAGAACAGCCAGAAACATTGAAATAATTATTGTACTCCTTTTTCTTTTGTTTCTACGTCGAACATTTATAGCAAGAATCTCGTTGTTAGTGATAACATTGTTGTCGGAGAGGTTTAGTAAACGCGACGATAACTGAATAATATTGAACAATAAACAGAGGAGAGCGTACAACTTGGATTAATCAGTACGCGACTCGCTGAACTTCGCTGTGCTAGAGATAACCCTAAGTTTAGCTTAAAAAACAGAATAATGATAACGCCTACTGATCTGAAAGTTGGCGAGTATATTTGTTTACGTCTGGAGAAAGTGCCCTCAGACTTTGACTGAATGATTTCGTCCAACGTGGTTGCAAAATGCATAAAGCGAGGCTGCATGATATTTCAACTGTTTCAAAGAGTTACGAGGCCTTTGGAAGCAAAATTTTCGAACGTGTTCGCTCCAGACATCGCTGACACATTCCAGATAGCACAGGACCGTCGAGAATTCATGGAAAGTGGAAAAGTGAAAGTTTAGGGCTGTTCGTATTGTCAGCGACGGAATTCGAGCCCTCGGAAGGATGGCCGCGTGTATAAAAACCCAGGTCGAAATCGAAAACATAACCTACTTTCACTTGGGACATCTTGACGACTGATGGACTCGGTATTTAGAAAAAAAAGAGAAACTACCCCGAGTGGACGAAACGAGGGAGGCAAAAGAGAAAGCGTACGGCACCTGCTTGCATGGTTAGGCCAATGTCGTCGCACGGGTTAGCGCGGAGGTCGAAAATTATGTTTCGAAGAAAAGAATCTTCACTCAGCTCTGCACAATTTTCTTTGATCAAAATTTTGGATTTTACTCACACCACGAGATCACAATTCAAAGATCAAATTAAAGACAGTACATGAACAGTTATTTAAAAAGATGATGTTCAAGTACAAAACTTGCATTCTAGATTCAGTAGTCACACGCAACACCAACTTCGAAGATTGCACAACATTATCATCGTCAGAAATTGCGATAACATCAAGGGAGTATACAAGAATTATCCGGTTGTCTTTTTACGAAGAAAAATGTGCGAAATCTGCGCGAACAGGCTCGATTTCAGACGCAATGGCACCGTCAAGATAACAACGCGAGACCATTGGCCATTTCACAGTAGAAGCACAATCTGAATAGATCTCGCTAGCCTCTCAAAAGCGTGGGATCAGAAACGTGTCCGTTTGTTTCACGATCGGCGTACAATTTAACGCGACTAAATGTCGCCACCGTTTAGCACCTTTCAGATTTACGCAGCATTCAATGGGAAATGATGTGGCATTGTTTTCGGAGCGCGCACCTGGCTCGTTCCACGGTTTATCTAGATTTCTTTTCGCCGGCGCGAACAGAACGGAGACGTTGATTTCCATACAAATTGGACAGTTACGATAATGCTCGGTGAATTACGCAGTCGAATCCGACGCGGCGGATTGGAACGGTGCCTCGTAGGTGTTGTTTATTACGTGTTCGCTGCTTTGGGACAGTTTCGAATTAGGTTCATCCTCTGTTTCCGGTGCGAAACAGCGATAGCCAATCGCATAAATTTGCAATGTTTTGCTACCGACGTTTTGCTAACGCGTTGTACGCGTTGGTGAATCGAACTGTCTCGGCAAGAATAGATTGCTCACAGAAATGGAACTTCTTACTGAAAAATCGTTCGCTCTCCCACCGTGTGCACACTGATTTTTAATTACAAGAAATAATTATTACATGTACCTAGCAAGGTCTTCCTCTAGGCCTAGCAACCGCGCGAGTTCTCCGACGATTAATTAAGAGGAAGCACTAGAAGAGATCGAAACGAGTCAGCAGCCTCAGGGTCCACCTCCCAACCACCTGGCAAGCTGCACCGATAGGCTGCATCGTCTTAAAGGAGCAAGATCCGAGCAAGACGATCGCCTTATCTGCACCGGAGGCCCTAAACTCGCGATTCCTCAGAACGGTGCGATCATCTAAAGAGTCTGATCGCCTGGAGAGCTCGCATACCATCCCCCTTCCGTCGTTCCTGGATTTTTCGGTCGCCGAAGGCTCGATTATTACGCGATTGGCGGCGATCTTCCACCGTATCAACGGAGGCTCCAATCTGATCAGGATCGTCGGGATTCTGAGGTCCAGGGGGGATGGGGGGATGAACAAACGATCATCCTGAGAGGGGCGGAGGCCCCGGGGGAGGGGATGAAGGCATTGCCAAACATTTACGAGGAGACTACTTTGCATCCGGAGGTCGATAACGCGGTGATCCCGACCTGCGCGAGTATTTTCTTGCATCGGATCGCGAAACTGCACACGCAAGTCACATGGCGCATGGTCGCGATACACGGATCAGCCTGGAGCCGACTGGGCGTGGCCAACTGTTCAACGACCGTTCGGCCAATCGATAACCGGCTCTCCCCACCACTGCACGCATCGATGCACCGCTCGCAGTCAGAAGAATCCACGGTTCCCCCTCGCGCATCCACTGACGATGCTCTTTGCATGAATCTCCCCGCAACGCGAAAAACCTTTCCCGCCCGCTAATTGAGTATTTGGGGGCTGCGTTTGTTTATCCGGCGTGCAGTACATGGACCCGCCGATTGCGATGTCCGCCGAGCTTCGAACGCGATTCGCATTGTTATGTTCTGTTAGGTTCGTGCAGCCGAGGAGGAATGAAAATCTTGTTGATTAGTTTGTCCAGCTGCTTTGACAGGGTCCAATGATGTTGGCAGTGATGCTAATGTTATTTTGGATGTGGTTGAACGTTCGTAAATCCAAGGGCTATCTTGTTACAGTGAAACGAATCAAGGAAGAAGTTAGAATTACGATTTGTATGTTACTATTAATTGTTGTGTCAGCTGTGGCAGTGACAGAATGGTCTTGCTTCTTTGACAGGGTTCAAAAATGTTGGGAACGTTGCTAGGTTAGTTCTAGGCATGGTTGTCTGCTTCTGGTTTCAGGGGGTAATTTGTTACAATGGGGAAAAATGGGTAAAGAAGCCTGTTTTTGGGATCGCACGAAGTACAGCTTGGTCTAGCTTCTTGACAGTGTTAGAAAATGTTGGTAGCATTCCTAACTTATTTCTAAGAGCAAGAATATGTTCTTAAGTGAAGAACATTCCCACTTTCACCGGTGACAGTGAGGGTAAATGAAGAAATAAATTCGAATGAGGACTCCCAGGTTCTTCGTGACTATCGTATCGATTGTGTGAATAACAGAATGGTTTGGCGTCTCCGTCAGGTTTAAAGGAACGTTATTAGCATCCCTAACCTACCCTTAAGAGCGTGAATGTATTCTTAAATGAAGGACAGTGGATGCTGAATTAAGAACGAAGTTAGACTGAAGACTCCTTGATCCTTTCTGACTGCTATGAGAATGATATGAATGACAATACCGTCTACAGACAATACAGTTTTTTGACATTGCTTAAAAGATATTGTCAGCATTGTTAACCCATCTCTAACACTACTAAACACTGAACAGAACTTTCCCAGCTTCCTTGTGCACGTAAATCAAGAATGAACCTCGAATCAAGCTAGCCATTTCCAGTCTGAGCATTTTAAAGATAGTTTCAGTGACACACAGCTCGTTTCACTTAACCTACGATGATCCTAGACGAACCTAAGCTGGATGAAGTTAATTCGGACGAATCTGAACAACAACTGCACGCGGCGGAGGTAGTTCTGGTAACCACGCGTTGCCGGTATCGTCGTGGCAGCGATTTTGGAAACGCGTGATCGCAGCGGCGAGGATCGAGCGCGCAAAAGCGGGGCAGAGAGAGCGGTCGCAAGCTCGCGCAGTATGAGATCGTGTTGGAAGGTAGCGCTTACCGTGAGGTAGGGCAGCGAGATCCCCGTTGGCATCAGCGACGGCGTCGTCGTCGTCGTCGACGGGCGTCGAGACGCTCACGCACTCACCAAGAGCATCACGCGACGGACCGACGTGGTCCTGGGTTTAGGCGACTACCGGGCCGGCAATCACGTGGCCGCGTGAAGGCGTATACCAGGATGGCCCGGGAACTCGGAGAACTTGGAGGCCGGCACAGAAGCACAAAGGAAGACGAAGCACGTTCGCGGCCCCGGGGAAAACGAACTGTCAAACAACGACGATGGAGAGAAAGAGACCCTCTCTCTCTCTCTCTCTCTCTCTTTCTCTCGTGAGAGAGGGAGTCTTGGGAAGATTATTCTCTCTCTGCGAGGGATATTGTATGCGATCGTCGGAACACGCGGAGTTGTACGCAAGATGCGAAGGGCCTCGCGGAGACGATGATCGCGAGCGGATCGCGAGTCGGAGAGGGTTGGTTAGCCGCACAGCCCCGGGGGTTTCGGCGATCCCGACTAGCAAACCGAAAATACCGGCGAAATACTGGCAAACGCGATGTGCCAGCGGCCCGTACGTTCGACGCTCGCCGCGCTATACGCCTTCGGGTTTGCTATACTATAAGGTAGTAAGTGAGCGAGAGACCAAGCGGGACCCCTACCGGCGCAGCCGTACATCTTAGTATTATGGGCAACTCACATTGGAAGATACGCCATCAAGCATAGCCCTAGCGAGAACGCGAGAGCGAGCGAGCCAAGCCGAGCGATTGTAAAAGTTTTAGGGACACTTTGCGAACGCTCGCCCCCTCTTGCCCCTCTCGGTCCCTCTCTGGTCCCTCTCGGTCCTCCCTCTCACTTCCCTCCCGCGCTACGTCCACTCTCTCCTCTCTCTCTCCTGTCTCTCTTCTCTCTCTTTCTCTCTCTCCGTTCTCCTCTCCGCGGAGCCGCGCCCCGGTTCTCTCACCCCGCCGACCCGAGCCGATCACAAATGTACGGCTCGCCCCCGAGCTAGAGGGAGACCCTACGCGTGAGCGACAGAGCGAGAGACTGTGTGCCCCCTTCGGAATCCCCTCCCCCGGGACCCCCTTCTCCGACACACCGTGGAAGATGGCGAGGCCGCCGGCAAAAGCGAGACAGCGCCCGAGAAAATGATGATGCTCCTCTCTGTGTCTCTCCATCCCCCGC
The DNA here is from genome assembly GCA_963966675.1 of Lasioglossum calceatum. NCBI lineage: Eukaryota > Metazoa > Arthropoda > Insecta > Hymenoptera > Halictidae > Lasioglossum > Lasioglossum calceatum. The sequence goes on along the minus strand of OZ016543.1, from coordinate 14,993,655 downwards.
GCCGCGATCGGCGACAGACACCCGGACTACGACGGTCTGAAGCCTGTCCGTCTGTCGTTCGATACCCGGCGACGAACTCGCGACCGTCGGAATGAAGACGAGACGGTATCGTCCTGGTAACCCGTCTCCCTTGCACCCTGAACAACACTGGCCAACCTGGGGGAGGGTTCATACTACTCCCTCTCTCTTTCTGTTCTATCGCGAGATGGACCCAAGGGTTGGCCAGGGGTTGACGGGGTTGGAGAGCATACCGGCGACGTCATGGGCGCGGCACTCTACTGAAAAGTGGGAGAGAGATTGAGGGAGACAGAGAGATTCGGGGGGAGAGAGAGATTCAGGGAGAGAACAGGATGCAGCTGGTTCGGAGAATACTGCCACGCTCGGTGGTGGTTGGAGGGTGAAGACAAAGAGGAAGTGCGCTTTCTAGAGGATGGAAACGTTTCTTGCCACTGTGCGGTGGCGCCCTCCGGCTTTTGCTTCAAACTGACGAGGCTTCGAGATCGTTTTTTGGTGTTAGATGGCTGGAGGCTTTGGTTAGACAGTTTTTGAGCACGCTGGGTACTCAGAGTTTGGGGTTAGAGACTTTGATTAGGTTGGAGCATGAATCGGTTTGGGCCCTGGAGGATGTGAGGTTGTGGGGATGATGCTGGCTCTGTTGTTTGCTCATTTGACTTGGTGGAGACGGTAATTTGGTATGGTTCGAAGGCTGAGGTTGTTAGGGAGACTGTGGGGTGTTGTGGTGAGAGGTTTTGGAGATCGTGTGCAACGAGTGAAGGTTTAAGGAAGTGCAGTTGATCCCTGGATCGTTGAATGGACTCGGGTCCATTAGACCAGGAGTTGCAAACAATCCATTTATGTTGGTAGATGAACATTAATATTGATCTTACAGAAATGTAGACTTGAGTGGACCCCGAATTCACAAAACCTGAATGAAAAGATTGGCTTGAAGGAGTTCCAAAATTAATAGCACCTTGCACATCATGATTGCTGCCCTGAGCATTGGATCCGTCTTCCAATCCACAAGACATTAGAATAGAATCACAACACACTTCCTGGCCAGTTTACTGAACCGTATCTCCGTGCTCTGATAAGTTTCATACTCTTCTGGCCTAAATAAAGCTTTGCGAATTGATAGCCGGTTTCAGGAATCGACTTTCCAGAAGAAGAAACTGTAAAGAGTTTCTCAAAAAGCAAGGCTGAATAATCTCATGGATATTAAATGAATCTTGGGACTCTGCAATCGATCCTCGTCGCCCGAGAAAAATCGTTTCGATCCACACGAGTGCAGCTCGGTTAATTAGCTTCATGCAAAACATCATTTGATTCCAGGGGTAATCCAGCGCTCCAATCCAAGTAGAATGGAACTGGAAACCTCGCGGCAGGATTGCGTTTAATTATGCAGAATATGATACCTCCGCCGCTGTTAACCGTCTAATTACTCTTCCAATCGCAACGTGTACGCGCCACGTATTTTACCATGTAGCTTCTCGTTCTCGCAAACGAGCATAGAGTTCAACGCATCCCGACAATAGCGTGCCCATTGTTTCCCTCGTCCACGCGATTTTTCACATTCGCAACGAACAATACGCTCCTCGAATATTCGTTGTGAATTGTAAACACGCCTCGTTTCCGTCGTGCAAAATAGGTGGCATTTTCGTTAAAATTATACTCGCGGTTTCGTTAGCAATTTTGAAGGGTTCGAAAGAACAGTTCATTCTGAAACGTTCTCGACCATTTATTCAGAGTTGGAATTACTGGCACGAGCAAGCACAATACGAAAACCATAAAAGCTCAATTTAAAAATCAATTTTAAACGAAACGTGAACAGAACAACAAGTGTATAAACATGAGAGAAAGACGGACTGCCTTGGAAGATAAGAAGCCGGCGATTATACCGTGCATTTTATGCGGAACGCGCACGAAAATGAAGAAAGCTGATTCGCGTCGAATGTTTAACATTCTGAAGTTGAAAGAGAATCATTCTCCTCGGTTGTCTTTCTTGTAAACGAATCTGGAGGTGCAGACTCTATAAATTACTCGGCGTCTTATTAAAGAACGTTTTTTTATTATTCATGAGCTTTTATTTACACGTCGCAGGCATTAAAATCAACGCGTCTGAATTATGTATTTGATAGCTTCGTTTCTGTGATGAGAAACACGAAAGAAATTGTTCGACGTGCTAACTGTGGAATCAACAACCATGCCAGCTCCACAGATGTTAGCTTAATTGATTTAACAAACAAAAACTGGGAAATTAAGACATAAATAACGCTTCTTCTAGACATTTTGAGCTAGTCGTTGCACCTAATTAAAGAGCCATTAAGTCAAATTATTCGTCAGAAGCTGGGTAATCAGATAACGTTAAATTCGATCGATTTAAAAATTCTCTAAATTAATCACCACTGAATACATTTCTAAGAATTCAAAACAACATACAAAATCCAGACTTCCAGTAAATGCATTCGACTCCGATCAAAAAATTTCACTCATCGGTCGAAAGCAATTCCAAAAAATGCTCGCATAAATAGCCAGGGTAGCGTCATCAGCGCGAGGTAAAAGGCGCGTTAAATAGCCAGCAGCTTATCAAAAAATCAGCGAAAGGTTCAAGCACCCCTCAGCCGATGACCGAGCAAAATGGCAGCGAATCAGCTCCGAAATGTTCTGGTCCCGATGGAATTTCGGCGGTGATTCGGCGTATGAGCTCGAAACGCGAATGGCCCAGGAATTCGATGGCGGTCGTGTATGCGATCGTACCGGGAAAGAGAAAGAGGGAAGAGAGAGGAGATAGAGGCGGTTCGTTGGTTATGCGAATTTTAATTTCCCGGCGATGCATTCGGTAACGAAGCTCCGACGATTAAGCGTTCCTCTGTGACTTTAATAAGTGTTACCCGATACACGGTGGACGGGGCGAGACGCGCGATTTTAATTGGACCGACGACGACGAAGCAGTAAACGTACTCGCGAGCCGCATTATGGCGTCTCGTTTCCATTCGGGCGAAAACCCGAAGACAAATTTACGTCGCGATATAAGCCGTTCATAAAAAGAACCACGGGGACCCGGGGAGGGGGCAAAACAGGGAGGGCCCGTCGAATGCAGGAGGAACAGTGAGTGAGGGAGAGAGAGAGAGAGAGAGAGAGAGAGAGAGAGTGAGAGACCAGGGGAACGAACGGAATGGGAAAATAACGTTTCTCTCGTCCGCTGTTCCATGGGAGAGCAGCATTACCGGGAATTACGTGGTTCAGGGAAACCAAACGATGCGATCGATCCAGACAATGCCTATGCAGTCGCGGTACATTAATTTCTTTCCCGGAATCGTAGTGGGTCATGCGCTGCCGACGACTTTATTCGACGGGAAACGCAGAAGGACGCGTCCATGTTCGCGGAAATTTTTTCACGAATTATTTCTCGGTTACAATCGCGAGCTGTTGCGGTTTCGTTCGACTATGATGGACGGAAGTGGTGCTGCAGATTTTCAAGCCTGTTGTTCACCTGGGTTATTTTATGAACTATTGTTTCGTACAGGATTGTGAAATTTTTATAGTGGACTGGTTCGTAGATGTTAGTGAAGAAAATTATAAGACAGTCTTAAAGTTATGCGTTTCCACATGTGAAGTTTTTGTCTCAAATATTTTCGGGCTGATTTTGGGATTTTTTCTACCAGTGTACTAGCTCGTGAAATTCTTCCGGTAAAATCGTCCTGCAAATTTTTCCCGTACAAGTGTTCTGTGTAATCGTCCTGTAAAATGATCTGGTAAATTCTTCCCGCAAAATCGTTCTCGAAATCCTCCAGTAAAATCTGATTTCACCCATCAGGCAGCGCCTGCTCGGCAAGCGAGCGCCCCTAAGCAAGAAGATGAACACATTGTGCAGCGGAGAGCGTCTTCGAACAGCGTCTCGAGTCGGAACCTTGGTGGCGACCGTGTTAACGTCTGTGGAGCTTCCAAGAGCCGTTCGGAATTAAAACGTGAGGGAAGATTAAGCGCCGTACGTGCTTCCACACAGCCGCGCGACACATGTCGCGATCGGTGTCCGTATTAATTCCAATTAAGGCTTGGATACCGGCCTGGTGACGATCGTTCTCTCCCGAGAGGGAGAAAGAGAGAGCTCTCCGCAGAGCTCTATACTTCGGGAGGGGTTGGACAAACGACGATATAATAAAATCTGAAAACGACGGCACCGAGCGTCCCTCGGCGTTATTATCCGGTTGCTCTTCCCAGAGCAACGCTTGGCCCTGAAGGGAGAGAAACAGAGAGAGAGAGAGAGGGAGAGAAAGAGAGAAGCCGGCGTGTATCCTACGCGAGGAGCATAAAATAGCCGGTTAAATGCGCCGAACGAATACGAAAAAGTCTAATATGAGGAACCCTGCAGCCGCAGAAGAGAGCTCGGCCCCGAACGACCGTCCGAGTTTATGCTTGCGGGGCCCGGCCCCCGGCCAATCCGAGCGCCGGATTTCAAGGGACGAGTAAATAAATTGAACCAGAGAGAGCCCCGCGATCCGCTCTTCTTCTTCTTCTTCTGCCTCTTCTACTTCTTCTTCGACTTCTTCCCGGAACCGGTGAGACATCGACCGTGTCTTGCCCTGCCCCCGAAATCGCGACGGAACGCGGGATCAATGGATCCCACGACACTCTCTACGATTCTGCGAATTAATTGCGTGCCCTTCTTCTGGTTCCCCCCATACTTACTCGCTTGCTCCTATCGCGATACTTTCATGGAAACGCTCCGCAAATTACTCGCTATTATTCCTATCGCTGGAATCCAGCTGACGATCTACCGCGACTCGGTGCTCGACCTCGCTGTCTTTCTTTAATAGCAATTTATGTTGATGTATGCGGAGAAGCAAAATTCTAAAGGGGAATTAACTGAAGGTGTGAATTATTGAAGGTAACAGAGCAATACTATTAGTGCATCTAGACAAACTTCTAGAAATTAATTCGAACGAGAAACAAAGTAAGTGTTGCCATCGAGGAAACCGATTAGGAAAATGAAGGAAAGTGAATCAGGGGGGAAAGAGTGATTAACAACGAAGCCAGCGCAGCGTCCGATCGACAAAGAGGCGATGGCGTCGCGTTTCCCAGAGTTACCTCTCTCGTCTGTCGCGTTTCTCGAATGTCGCGGCTCTATTCTTAGAAAATGATCGCTGGAAACACCCGTATTTACAATGTAGGTGTACCGGCGCGTAAAATATTGTCCTTAATATATTGTGAGCGAGGCGGTTAGCGTCCCCGCGGTTCAAAGATTGCACTGACAGCGGCGTAGGGGGGTCCGAAAGGAGGCTGAAGGGAGGGGGTGCGGTGAGAGGGAGGGACAGAAAGGTATTTAATACGTTTCGGCGCATAAATTGCCGAGTATATGGGGCATTACGGGGTGGGACGAGAGACCATCGTTGCCCATCGGGCTGTCTCTTTCTCTCGGAGAAGCCCGAGAGCGAAATCCTCGCTGTCACGGCCACCATGTTGGACGCCGTAACCTGGGACATCGCTTTCTCCCCCCTTCTCCCCTCGGGAACCACTGGTTTTCTTCGTGTTTTGCCTCCCCCCTCATTCCCCGTCGCCCGACATTCTTCCACCGGCTGCACGACCGGATTCAACTCGGGGAACACGTTGAATCGGAGAAATCGGTCTCCTTGATCGTCGAACTATGCCTTCGGCACTCCACGGTGCTGCTCGTTCATTCGTTGAACCGTCGCAATCAATGTCCACCGGTGCGAATAGGATCGCTGTACGTTACGGATTTACTTAAGGGGGTAGGCTCGTTTCTAGGATTGCAAGGGTGCGGGTTGCGCCTTCTCATTTCTCGATAAGAGTTCGTTCAAGATGGGCTTTTTCAGTAGTCAAGAGCGCTAGATAACAGATCGATCTAGGCTGCGATCGCCCTCAAAAGTCCTATTATTTAAGGGGTTACTCCACCCTGAGATTTTTAAAAAATTGATTTCTTTTTAAATTTTCCTTTAACTTAGAGTTCAGGGAATAATTTAAGCCATGGTAGATGCAACTGCCCCAAAAATAGCGAAGTTACAGTGCTTAGAAGTTCGTGCGGCAATCGCCGTTTGCGAGCTGATAGGTGGCGTTTCCAAGACGCATTTTTCCTTCTTTCGCGTTTATCTCGAAACTACATTTTTACAACTGGTGTAACAAATATCTCGGGAACGATACGTCCGATTTACTTTAAATTGGATACACATAATTCTAATAACATTATGTGTCGTGAAGCATAATCGTGGGCATCACAATCCGTTACGCCGTTTGCGCCCGTCCTGACGGAGAAGTACTGCAGGACAACGGATAGCTCGGCCATTTTTAAATATTTTTTCATGAAATTTACACAATATATCCTTTAATGTATGCCATAACCATGTATTGTAATAAAATAATTGTCACATTCGTAGTTTCGTAGAAAAAAATTCGTAAACTTTGATGTCATTTCAAGCTGCGACAACTACATGCGCGACTGCGTCCTAGATTGATCTTTTATCTGTTTCTCATTAAAGGGAGAAAAATCACGAAGTTTCGGCCAAATGTACCTACAAATAACAGAACAGTATGACTAGTAAACTGTGTGAAATTGACAAGGGACGGATGAGAGTAAAAGGAACAGCGTTAGAAAATTGCGTAGCGTCGGCATGATTTACAAAAACAAGTCGACAGAGCACCCAGTCCAGGGTCACCTGAATCCGCTCCGGCGATGATCAGTCAGTTCCCCGAAGAAGGAACACGAGCTCAGACGCGGCTGGTCTCGACACGATTATTTTTAACCGAGACCGCGGGGCGATACGGTAAAAACGACGTCGTCGCGGAGAGGATCGGGTCGGTTGCACTCGATACCGGTAATTCACTGGGCAAGGAGGCAAGGAAGGAAGGAGAAGAAAGAAACGAAGACATCGGTCGCAGAAAGAAACGGAAGACAGTCCCGGGAAAGAGAGGCCCGTTCGCCGAATGAATTATTTACGAGCCGAGTGCGAGCAAAGCGAAGTCCCGAGATAACGAGCGCGATCGTAAGTGCTCCCGGGTCCTTTTTCCACGGTGGATGTGTAGACGCGATAAGAAAAAAAGACTCGGGGCACGTGTTCCGCGGAAAGCTCGCTTTATCGACCGTGAGGAATCGGCGGAGTCAGGTGTGATAGGTTTTCCCGCGATTCTGTAAATTACTTTGATTTATTTTGGAGGTTGCTGGGTTGCCAGTCGAAGTTGGAATTTTTGGAGAATCGTGTCTCGTTGAGCTTAGGCTAGAGCAAGTGGTATGGCGGAGGAACTATCGAACGGCGAGGCCACGTTAATTTAGCGAATGGCCGATCGCAGGACACGATAAGGGTGGGAGTGAATGCGAGTGGTCGGCGTCGGCGCGCGGGGGTGGATGTCGAAAGTTCCGCTTTTGTTTAAGCTAATCCCATTCGCGTATAATGGGGAGCAATTCCATTAGGAGGCGGACAGGAGTCTGGAACCGCGCGGAGGGTCGGAAAACAATCCCAAGCGTGCAGCAGACCACCAACCCCGCGACAAAGGGGTTGCTCGAAGAATTGAGACGTCGCCGACCGATCCTCCGATTCTCTGTATCCGCGTCATCGGACGATCCACCATACCCGGACTATCGATCTTGTGCGTTATGGGGAAACGGGAAATGTTAAAAGTGCTAAACAGCGGTTGTAATGTTTGTAGAAAGATAAGTGGTACATATGGTAATTTATTCGACCGAAGCAGGTAGAAATTTATGACTATCGGAGGAAGTATGAATACTTGCGGCAAACTATGTAAACGGATATTTTCCGTTCAAGCTTCAATCTGGTTAGAACATAGACAAAAAGTTGCACTGCCGCCATGGAGGATTTGCATTTTATTGCATTCGTCACGCTCGTGCGAGCCATAAATTCATAAAATCCGCAGTCCACTTGTCATTTTTAGTATCATTATCATACGTTTTTATTGCGCAAACACCTCGTGTGCAGTTCATTTGGAGAACGAAGAGAGCTAGGGTACGAGAAATAATGAAATAAGTTTACATTGTTAGTATCGGTTTTCGCGGTTTCAATGAGTGCATAGTTAAAATTTTAATGCGCGACTTTCACAGAATCTTGTGTTGTGCGTAAGCTAGTTGTGCCCCAATCTAATACTTAGTTCAGTAATTATAAATTGTTTTGTCGTCGACGAATGACGTCCATATGCAGGTAAAACTCTATTAAAGCAGCTGTTTGAATAATCATCTTTTATGTGTGGCGATAAAATTGAATTCATTTTTCATCAACCAGGTTCAACAAGAAGATCAATGTAGATATACCGGACAATTGACTTGAAAAGTTGAACTCCAATCCTTCGGATAAAAAAGGAGCCACAGGTTCGATCAGACGTCAAGTTATTCTGCGCAATATCGCAAATACGAGGCTCGAACAAAATTGCAGGTCTGCGACGCTTCCCGGTGGAATCTGAGGCGGATTCCCGAAATATCGGGTCTCCTAATATGAAATTCAATTCGAAGAAGGGAATAAAACTCGGTAGAGAGGGACAGACGGAATTGAGAGAAAGCGGGAGAGACGGGTGGGCGTTCGTTTTCGCCGGGAATATCTGCTGCTGGCAAGTCGGCGTCGAATAGGTGGACCAAGATGGGCGGGTGGCTGGGTTCCTCTCATCGAAACTGGCTCCTCCATTTCAGGCCGAAGCCGAAGGAAGGACGTTCCGTCAACCTTTTATTAGTCCGGGCCCCGAACGCCTCTTCCCCCGTCATTTTCCGCACAATGTTGCAGGGACCCCGAAATTTTTATCCTCGCCGAAAAAGATAACCGTAGGCGATCAACCTTTTCATGCCGAGACATTAACGACTCGCGTTTTACAGGAATATGATGCTTTTATCGTTCAACCGGCTCGGAATCCCGGCTTTGGATTATGATAAAGGCGACCGTGTGCGCCCGGCCCCAAAATCGAGATCCTGTAACCAAATAAAATTGCTACAGCGTGCGCGATACCCGGCAACGAATTACGACAGGCCCATGTAAATTTATTGATTGTCGAACCGACCAATCCGGGCCACCGTGAAATCGATTCTCTCGTCTCGACATGGAATTTCTCCGATTTTTTCAGATCGCTCGATGATAAACTCTTCGGGTTTATTGCGAGCAACTTTGTTCAGGATTGTAAATAGCCGAGGTCCAACGTCATACTCTCGAAGATTTTAAATTTTTGTTTCAATGCCAATGTATATTTGGATATTTTATAATTTTGAGTAAGAGGAATTCTTTCCATTTTTGTGCATCGAGTTTTATTTGCGGCCCACAGCCAATAAAGCTACGAAAATATTGTCAAATCCGTCGTCGCGTTCGCTCTAGAATCGTTGCACCGCGTCGCGGTGTTATCGCGTCTCGGCCGCCATTTTGAATAGCCGATAACCGCGCGGTAATCGCCAGTCGCGTCCGCATTTTCCGCGGCTGGGAACAAGTTATTAAAGTCCACGAGCCGCGGTGATTGGCGTTTCCTCGCGAAGGATAGTGCAAAAAAGGTGTTACGCTCCTCTGTTTGTCGCCTTCGGGTAAATGAGGCGACTCGCCTCACCTCTCGCCGCGTCACGAATCAGAGATAAGAAGGACGCGTCGTCCTTCGCGTGCCAGGTGACGACGCGGCGAAGTGCAGCCCGGCAGTGCAGAGCCCGGAGTGCAACACCGTGGACGAAAAAAAATATTTCCGTGAGAACAACGGGAGCCAGCCTTTCTCGGCTGCGCTTCACCTTACTTTCGCAATCTTTCCTTCACCTAGCTTCTGTAAGAGTTCCTCGATCGCAAACGAGCCACGGACTGTCTGCACGATCTTCTTACCCGCAGGAACCTTGCAAATTAGTTTTCATTCGGGACAATCCATTAATATAAAGGATAAACTCTGCGTTTAATTCGCATGAGTCTAAAGAAGCATATTTTTCGTTCAGGAAATCAGAGTTGGGCATTAATCGATTAGAATTTTAATCAATTGATTGATTAATGTGTACGATTAAAGCAGTAATCATTGAAAAATCGGCGATTCATTCAATCGATTGATGAAGTTAATCGTGAATCGTTGATTAAAAGAAGAAATCATCGAAAAATCGGCAATGGACTCAATCGATTGATGAAGTTAATCGTGAATCGTTGATTGAAAATAGAAATCATCGAAAAATCGTAGACTGATTCAATCGATTGATGAAGGTAATCGCCATACGGACTATCCATAAATTGTAATAAGGAGGAAGAGAGAGACAGAAAGCGGAACGATTTATAAGTATTTAATCGTTAACCGCAATTAACGACTAAACTAGGAGATTAATTGTTAATTGCGATCAACGATTGAAGTAGAAATTTATTCGTCAATCGTTGATTAAATTTTTGCCCAACTCTGCCGGAAATTATGCAAATGTGAAGAATATATTCTGTAATGAATTCACGCGAGTCTGAATAGAATACTATTTTAAGATGCAACAATTCTACAGCCCTGTATGGTTCTACACAGGTGTTAGAAGGGGTAGCTGGTGTAATTATGGTTAGAATTTGATCGTAAGTATTCTGGTGCCCTTTGGCGAGGTTTCACTTAGCGTTTTATGAATTTCGAAGGGGAAGAAGACGAAAGAGAAGCTCGTTGCGCAACGCCACGATGATATTGCATTTAAGACTCGTTCATGGTACGACGTGGGAGCGGTAATCGTGAAATATTGGCCCACAAATTACACCTACCCGCACCAATTCTCGTTATTAAGCCTTCCGTTATTCCACGTTCGATAGTTTTCCCCCACGTAGTCATAAATCGATTAAAATTCCCATGAAAAATAGCACGCGATTTCATAATCTCAATTTACGAATTCTATGTGTTTCAGTACCGAGGATTATGAATGAAAAATTGTGTTTACTCACCGATTTGCTGAGACTGCGATCAACAACAGAAACCTTTTATCTGCTCTTATAGTTCACCTGTCTGATCATTCTAACTATCCACAAGTGTCTCCTAATTAGACAAACAAAATTCACGAAAAATCAAAGAATGTCACCCACAAAGGAAAGAATAAAATCTTTTTAGAATTCTGAATTTTTTAAGCATTCCAAACAAATAATGTAGCACAATTTTCGTAAATGATTAGGAACGATTATTAAATCGAATGCACAAATCGATGCATTTAATCGAAACAATTTTGTACATTGGAAGCACCGAAAGAAATAATTGCGGTATATCACCCATAAAGGAAATAATTAAATCGTTGTAGAATTCTGAACTTTTGAAGCAATTGAAACAAATAATGTAGCACAATTGTCGTAAATGATTAGGAACGATTATTAAATCGAATGCACAAATCGATGCATTTAATCGAAACAATTTTGTAAATTGGAAGAACCGTAAGAAGTAAATGCGGTTGGAAAATTCGTGCCTACCGGGGCAGTGGAGTCCCGTAAACTGAGGATCTAGGTAAAACCAAAAGCGGGTTAGAAAGCTGGGCCAAGTTTCCAAATTTTTTTGTCTGCCCCGACATCCGGATTTACAAGGGACAACTGCAGTTCCTGCGGGCTGCAATATAATGCGACACGGCTGTGACTAGTCCGTTCAATTTTTTTCATCGATAGAAAGTTGGTCACTCGACCTAGAATCCAATATGGCGGGGTTCCAAGCGAACGGTTCTGTCCTGTAATCTTCTGACCATCTTGAATCGATCTGCCTGGCACAGATATCGTATTTTCTTACTCTTCACGAACAACGTTGTAGATAAATATTTTGCAATCGCAAAAAATAATAATGAACCAAAATTTCTTTCCCGTTTCTATCAATTTTAACAAATAGCTGAACACGCAATTTTCACTGTATTCCAGTATCCTTTTACTGGTTTATAATATCAGGAATTCATTTTTGCCACAAATAGAAAATCCACAATGCGATCATTATCCGTATCTCGAGGCGTACGGATGGAATTGCTGCAGTAAAATTGTTGAATTAAAGGACAGGTCTTCTCGTTTCCACGATAGATGGTCGGATTTATTGTAAGATGATTATAGGACAGCCGGCAGAAAATGGCGGCGCGATTAAAACTCCGTTCTTCGTGGTGTGCCTCGAGGTTCACGGAAAACCGTTCGTCTTTTCCCGTTACTTCCGCGATAAAGTGCCGCACTTTATAAAAGGAGCTTTAGCCGCGGTGCATTCCTCGCGTTCGCAGCGTGCATCCGCGAGTCAGACGGCCAGCCCCGTTCACGATTCGATGTGTCGTGTTTTCATCCCTTTGCAAATTACTTTGGCACTAATTAAACATGTTTTTATTATTGCACTTCGATACAGGATAAATCTTGTGTGTCTTTATTTACAAGTAGCGTTATAGTAATTCTACCTTACGACCCTAATTAATATCATACAAGTACAGCTATGAGAACAGACAGAGGGTGAGATTACGGGGGACGAACGTTCACTTTATTTCTCACATTAATTCATCTCTCGACACTCTGACTGACTCATTTTCATAGTGTTCACTATTTCTGTTAAGTCTCGAATATGTCTCACATTTTATTAGAATAATCGTTCTCCGACATTTTTTTAGAGTAGATCAAAAAGATTCTTTCTTAATATTATCAGTGTGTCAGTCAATGCGTCAAGATGTTTAAGGATCTCAGGAGCTTCCTGCAATCGATACTGATCGAGGCAGTCAGGTCTTTCCGAGTAGAATGTTTACTAAAAGGATTATTATAATTAATTTTTAACAAGTCAGTCGTTCGAACGAACTTCATTTCCCACCTGGAAATTATGAACAGTGTCGATTGCGATCATCTCTCTCGGGATTTCGATCTTCAAGCTCGATCGCCATGGCAATGATGTCAAATCGTTACCCACACACGCATACACAGTTCGAAACAGAATTTCATGCGGCGTAGTGATCCACGAACGCGTGTTTAAACGCTATTTCAAGTTAAGTTTTCCTCGGATACTTACCTCGAGTTAGGTCGCGAGGTGAGTGCGTTGTGACTTTGAGCCGTGAATTAACCAAAGAAAATTAAGCTGAATTTTTTTAAAAGCAAGACTTATCAAGCTGAAGGGTTTCAATTATCATTGAATAATTTCGAGAGATTATAAATTCAGTAATATAATTGCAAAACATTGAGTTGAAGCGTTCGAAAGTGTAGATTAGCTCAGTCGAGTCTAATGACCAGAAATCGAGTGAAATAATAATTTCGCAGTGCGCTGTTGTTATTTTCCACTGAACCAAAAGAATGTCGGCAAAATTGAGATAAACAAGTGGCATAAAAAAGGGAAACGAGTCAGACGATGTGCAAGAGGGAATGGAATAGTGAAGATCGGGTTCAGTGAGACAGTTGCGGTGAAATACGTCGGATGCATCGTCGTGTTCAAGGTCCGTCGTTCATTGATCGAGTAAATGACAATGTTGAGCATGAAACAATAATATAATTGTAATTCTCTTCACATGTTCCTTTCATCCACCAGGAGACAATATAAACGTGACTCGTGATCATGTACAGCCGTCGATATACAAAAAAGAAAAAAAAAATAATAACGCAAGAATAATTTCTTCCATCTTCTCCGAGCAACTCGAACATATGTATACATATATAATATATATATATCGAAAAAAACAAATTAAACACGCGTTCTCGCAATATATAACATTTTCTTCTTTTCTTCTTTTTTTATAAGTAAACTGCCTGGCGTTTCACTTTCACTCTTTCTCTCTCTCTCTCTCTCTCTCATTTGCATACACACACATTCTCTATCACTCTTTCTCTCCCTATCTCCTCGACAGGTCCAGAACTCAACAAAAATTGATTCGTAGGGATCGTCTTCGTCGAACACGCGCTTTAAAGCTTCCGAAATTGTTTAAACGTGATGTTGCTATCGAACAGAAACAACGGAGGAAATAGGGAAGCGTTTCAAGCAATTTTAGTCAGCTGTGTACTGGACGTTTCAAGTTATCAATTTCTTGCATTCGTTTAAAAATAATAATTCTCTTTGAGAAATTGAAAAAAGTTATTAACGGAAAGCAGACAAGCTAGTATATTTTTAATGAAGCACCTAATATCTTATTATCACTCATCCCGTCCTCAAATAAAATTTTTCTAGTCTGTGCTTTTAAAAAGCAACCCCCTCAAGGACTTTTATAGACAATTAGTCAAAAGATTTAAATGAACAGAGCAGTGATAAAAAAAAATAATTCGATTTGAAAAAGATTATTGAAACAGCCTGTACACCGCAAGAGAGATCACCGATTAAAATTTACAGGTGCAGGTTGAACGGCACCGAGTTCCTCCGTGTGTTCACCGAATCTCGTGCGTCTGTGTGCGCCTGTGCCTCATTGCGCGCGTGTGTGGATCGATTGGCTGATCACCGACGCAATTAATAATATCAAGAGTCGCTATAGGCTGATAGGTACATACAAAACAACACACAATAAAAACAATAACATAATATTAACGTGACGCTCACAATAATAATAATTAATAATAATAATATATAATATAATAATAATAATAATCGTAATAAAATCGCGGTTGAACATCGTCAGCGGCGGGGATTCGAGAGGTCGGGAGTGGGGGTGGGATAAATATCAACTAATCACACGCCGATTCACAAAGTCCGGATTGCTAATCGCCGACTGCGATCCTCGATCATCACGTCCATAAATACACCTGTACACTCGCGCACTCTCACCTTATTTTCTTCTCTCTCTCTCTCTCTTTCATTCTCTCTTCGTGGTTCTCTTCCTCCCCCGTTTTTCTCACCGATCGCACACACGAACGCACACACGCCAAACTCAGAAATGATTCAACGTCCCTCGAGCATCCCCTCTCTCTCTCACGTATTCATTTTCATATCTATCGTTTTTTTTTCTTATTCCCATTATTCACGTGTACTTATACTGTATCATAGTTTATCCTCGTTACATAATTAATGTACCATAGTAATCGTGGCGGAACTATATTTAATCGTTAATCGGAGTCCCAATCTCGCGCATTGCGTGTGCCTATGACCGTGTTTGTGTGCCATTCCTTCGTCGGTGTGTGTTGCATGTTGTTCCTGTGTGTGTCCCGCCTTTCTCCTCGTTTCAACGTTAGGCTAATTATACCATACATCTCTCTCTCTCTCTCTCTCTCTCTTTCGCTTTGTTTCACACACTCGAATTTAATGTGTACGTCTTCTTCTTTTTAGTCATCTTTCTCCGCGATTCACTTTACTTTTTCCCCCCGATAACTATTCCTCGCTTTGTCTCACTCTTTCCGTGCTCCTCGTTTCTCTCGCATACAAGCCTCTCATTCTATCTCTCATTCAATCTTTCTCTCGTTCCCTCTCTCTCTCTCTCTCTCTCTTTCTGTTTCGTGCGAGAGCGCGCGCGCGCGGGTCCACGGTTTTAAGAAATTCCGGTTCCCGGTACTTCTCTCTCCCTCTTTCCTATCGATTTTCCCGTGCGAGGCTGGGCTGCCGTTTCTCCCGGTTCTCCGCTAGAGATTTTCCAATTTTCTTCTGATGCATCACATTCCCCGTTTCTTCAATACTTTGCACTTTTTGCCGGATTGCATTTGGCTAAACGTTCCCCCCAGAAAAATCAATGTGCACGCTAGGTCGTCGAGCGAAACATTTTTTCAGACCCCGGAAGGTTCGAACAATACCTACTATACCGAATCGTAGATGCTACGATTCTAATGTTCTTGATAAGAAATTAACTTCATAGCAATGAGTATAAAAAGTTGCTCCACAATTCAATTCAGTTTGCAGATTTTTACAAAAAGATCAAGACAAATTAAAGATCGCTCGTGCGATGTTTTGTTAAGTTTACTCGAATCGACTGTGTTTCTTGTTTCCAAAAATTTTAGAATCGACGACAACAAAATCGGACATTCCGGAAGGTGACTTTGAAGAAACTAATTTTTATGATAGTGCTGAAGCAGTTAGGTCGTTGCACTTGGTGGGACTCCACAGAGTAACGACAAATGAAAGCTAAGCTTAACGAGTGATTGGGATTTCATTGGTCAGCATAAATCTCGATAAATCCCCGCCCCCTATCTAGCGCGTCAGCTCGATCAACACCTGCGCGAATGAGAGCTAGCAGCAGCGAGATCGATGAGCAAGAGCGTGTGAAGAAAAATGAGTCGGTTTCGTTCGCTTAAACAATCGTCGAACAATTTATTGCCAAAAACAAGCAGCTCCTCGAAAACAATAAAATAAACAATTTAACATAACATGATTACACTGACGGCTTCGATCGTTTCGATACAAAAGAACCGCTGGTCGAATATGTATTCGCGTGCAACAACCTATGAGAAACTCAATTTTGCTCGTTCACATTTACACTGCCGTTCGGATTGGCGACGACGGACCACGCTAATTGTCGAAAAGAAAACCGTTCTCCGTTTCGAGGATCGTTTTCGACCGATCTTGTCAATTTCGAGTTCGAAAGAAAAAGAAGAACCGGAAGAGACGGTCGGTCCCGGTACATGTATACAAAATTCACGCGTGCGTGACACGGTCGTCGACGCACACGCGCGCGCGCGCGCCCAAGCACACTAATGTACATACAGAAAATACGCGTGTATGTATACATTTATTATAATAGTATATCGTAGTTTGCATGCACACTCGCGTTCAGCGGCCCTTATAATTTAGATAATGTGTTGCACCTTAGAGAATAGAGATCCACTGGGATATTTATTTTCATTTAACATCCGATTAAATTACCTACTTACTCGCCGACCCGCCGATTAAAAGGTAAACAAGTCGCCATCTTCGATCCGCGGCCAAGCTCTCGGCGCCTCCTCGATCCCCGTCGATCTCCGATCCATCCCCGGACAATGACGATCGCTCGTCCCTGAATCCGCGGGGAGAGGACTCTCGACCGATTTCAGTCTTCGGCAAACTGTTTCGTCTTCGATCTCTCCGCTCTTCAACGTCTCCGGAGTCCTCTAAATATACACACGATAGATTCAAGGACGAACGTCGTGTCGGAAGATCGAAATGGGACCTCGCCACGATCGCAGGGTGATCGACGATCCTCGATCCTCGTGAAATTAAACGATAACGAAACGTCGAATTTGAAAACAATCAGCTAAACACTTCACGTAGATGGTCCAATGATTTTCCCCGATGTTTATAATAAATTTTTCAGCTAACAGTAACGGTTCTGAAGGATCGAGGACCTTTAACAATAATACTAAAACGATTAACAAAGTCCTCCAATTTAAGTGGCGATCGAACTGTTGATGAAGCGAGTCCTCGATCCCTGCGATCCATGGCTCCCGTTTTAGAGGATCCTAAGCTCGGCCTCAGAGTGGTGCTCTCGACCAGCCGGTCCTCTAAGGTATACCTTTAAATCTAAGTCGCATTTTTTTACATATAATATAAGAATCATAGGTACTAGTTTGCGATCCTTGGTAGGCGATGAATACGACATTCTGGACATAATTAGACTAATTCTCCGAACGCATGGTTTCTCTGGGACACGTTTCTCGGGTGTCCCCGACGCAGCCGGTTCTAGAAACGAACGAAAAACGTCCTCTATCCAGTTCAACAATAGCGGTTGCGTCGAAGACCCAGTGTTTCGGTTCCAGTTGCTGACCACTCGCGATTTCTTCGACCGCTGATGTCTCCAGCGGACGATACACACGTCGGACAAAGGATAGAGAAGTTATCTACAATGGTCCGATCGCTCTCGATCCATCAGCGGCCCAACGAATCTCTCGTTTACTCGGTCCGAACGAATTTTTACTGCGGATTGGGTCTCTACCGATCTACGAGGAATCGGATGTCGGTCCCACTGTCCAGCTACACCGCTGACGAACGCTCTCGTTACAAATTAAAGCACCGTCTCCGAGACAATTTAGTACTTTCCGGGAATCACAGACAGTAGCGATCATCGTTCAATTCGAGGAACCGCTCGTTCGACGCTCGGCAGGCTCTGAGAGGGGCCAAGAATTTTCTCCGTGAGAGAGTCACCGATACCCTTCCATGAATTTCGATGCTTTTAATACACGGAAAATTTCTAATTCATAGCCAAGGATTTCGTAATGAACATTTGAATAGTAGCAACAGCTTTAATCGGTGTCACTTCCTGACGAGTATACTCGCCACAACACAAAACATTATTATCTTTTCGTATGTCGAATATACTCGTCGTAATCTTCCGGCAGGTAAAGTGTTCATCAATTACCTCCGATTATCTAGCAAATTTCTCGAGAAAACACGAACAAAACTCTTTGAAAATTGATTCCTGGTACTCAACGATCTCAATTCCAAACTTACCCCCTCACAGTCCGATCCTCCGTTCGGTCAAACTTCTAGAGCCCAGAATCCCATCCATGGGACCCCATAGTATCAGATCCGGAACGGTTCCCCGCCGATCGCCAGCACGATGCTCTAGATTCTCCAAAAAGATTCTCCTCAACGGACGAGCTGAACAGTGCAAGGAGGTCCGGTGGTTTCCCGATGGGGAGCGTTCATGGGTTTCGGGAGGAGAGATGGTGTTTGAGGAACGACGATGGGTCCACTTGGTACGGTTGGGGCTAGGCTTGAGACACGGGGTTCTGGGGAGGACAGACACTAAGTGACACTAACGTTTCTTTACTATATATAATATCTATATATAATATGTATAACTGGAGGAAGTACTACCGAATTACGAATTGGACAGATTGCTCTCGGCCGCGATCACGCGACACGAAGAGGACCGACTACACCGGACGAAAGAGTCTGCCGATGGACGTTCTCCAAGGACGCCGCGAAACTCACCCTCTATTTATACAAACAGCACACCTCTCTTTCTCTCTCGTTTCCGTTCACTCTATCTTTCTCTCTCTCTCTCTCTCAGATCGTTGAATAGCAGCGACCGCGATGACGATGAGGATGACGATGACCGTGTGTTAATAATATTAATAATAAAATAATAATAATAATATACTACTCGCGAAAACGTTATCTCTCCTTACAAGTGGTAGGCAGTCTTTCAACAGCTGCTGAACAAAGTTCGATAGGCGTGTGTGTGCGCTTGTCCGTGGTCGATCCTTGCGTACCCTGGGTACCGATCTTCAGGGACGACGACGACGACGACGAGACGAAGTGAACCAACGACGACGTCAACGACTACAAGTCGGCACGTCGACAGAAGGACGTGGGACCTGATCAGGGGTCCGGCAGTCCTGAAGGAGGATTGTTTCTCTGGGGTGTCGGGGCCGTTTGGTGGTTCAAGCGGCCAGGCCATGGGGCGTTTGGTGATGGAGAAGCGCTGGATACTGTTGAGCCACGTGCGCCAGCTGATGATGATGAGCGTGGATGTGAGGATGAACGACGGCGGTGGGCGGCGTGACGGTGCTCGATGCTCCGGCAGCGTGGGTGGGCAGAGGTGTTTGAGGTTGGGGCGCGTGCAATGTGTGCCCGTGGCCGGCGACCAGAGCCGCGTTCCCAGCACCGGACACAGCGCCGGACACCGCGCCGGCCACGGTACCGACGGAACTAACCGTCCCAGCCGCTGAACCTGCCGATCCTCCGTTCGTCGTCCCGTGGTGATGAGGATGGCCGAAGACGACCCCAGAGAAGGCCACGGGTCACTGATGGTGCTTCGCGGATCCGTTCGCGTGGTGCGCCTGCGCGACCACGTGGTGGCTCGTAGGTGGCGCGTGCCCGGCACTAGGATGATGATGGGTTCCGGTCGCCCCGTGGTGGTTCGCGTTGTTCGCGCTGTTGTTGTTGTTGTTATTGTTGTTGTTGTTCTGCTGCGTCTGCCGTTGGGTGTTCTTCTTGTTCTTCATCCGCCGGTTCTGGAACCAGATCTTCACCTGCCGCTCCGTCAGGTTCAGGTTACGGGCCAGCTCCCACCGTTTCTGCTTCGAGACGTACGCGTTGAACAGGAACTCCTTCTCCAGCTCCAGCGTCTGGAACTTCGAGTACGGCTTGCGCTTCTTGCGCACCGTCACCTGACCGGTCCACTCCAACGGGTTCGAGCTGCCGCAGCCGACACCCATGCCGGCCACGCCGACGCCGACGCCGACCCCCGCAAGCGAACCTGCGGGAAACAACGAAGATGGGGAGGAACCCCACATCACTTAACACAATTAGTTTGCAGAGCACAGACAGACTAGCTGAACAGCTAGAAGATTGACAAGCGGCGGTCTTCGATTTTTCTTTCGAGCTCGATGTGCACGATCCTACATCGAGTAGAATCGTTCGCATCGCAACACATTCTCCACTTTTGCGAATTCTATGAATGCGGCAAAATCTGCGTTCTAACTCCTACGAAAAGAATACTAGAATTATTAATAAAAGAAATTATAACAGTCTCGGCTCACGCATTCATAGAAATCGTTCGCGAGAAAAAATCGAAGAACATGGGCCACATAGAAATACCTTAAAAAATCAACACATGTATCGAACAGATAACGGATTATTCCTAGAAGAGAATGAATCGTGTATTAAGGAAACGAGCTGGTGGGATACTGGTTCATTTCTCTGATCGTTGGCCGCTGGTCGATGTTCGATGGCAAAGCTCATTGTGGATCGAGGTCCGGAGCAAGAAAACCGACTCTCGGCCGTACCAGTTCCCTTTTCCCGCGACTTTCGGAATCGATCAGTCCGCGGAAACGAGAGCAAATACGTTGGTTCGTTAGTCGACGTATCGGCCCGTAACCAATCCCGTTAACTTTTTCCGAGCGGAGTCACTCGATTGACATTTGCCGCGCGAGCTGTTCGCCCAGGAAACCGATCGATAGCGAGCTGCTCGATTCCGAGCCTCGATTCCTTCGATATTAAACCGACTCCGGAGGACCTACTCGCTCGTACGAACTCGAAAATGAAGTATCATCAACTGCATCGAATTTGGTTAAAATCTTTCGGTCACCATTAGACTGTGGATTTTATTATTTCATGAAATTTTTAATTTTATTAGGTCGTTCGAAAAGTAATTTCGTTTTCTCAAGGGAAATTGGAAGGCAATTGTTTACTGTTTAAAATAGGTCTTATAACATTTTGATCTTTTGCGATTTTTCAGGCAACGTATGATGACTACTTATGATTATTTATCCATTGTTGGGGTCACTATTCACCCGGCACAGGCAGCAGGAGCTCGGTAGTTTCCGATTTACGACACGAGACTCACGACACATCGATATCGACCGGACAAGAAGAAAGTCTGCGGCGGAGTCATTAGATACCCGTAATAGTCATTTAATTGTTACGTAAACGGTCCGGTATCGCTGGTAACGGCTCGTTAACGTTCATACGAACGGTCCCGGGGAGTCGATTAATCGTGTTCAATCCGTTCCGCGAACGATCGTATGCTCCGATTCATAGAGAAAGACATTGCGAGTCAAGTTTACGATTATACATTCGGACCGATGCGATACGTCAAGCCTCCCTCCGCCAATTCGATCCTCCGAAATGAACCCGGTGCCCGTTTCCACTGCCGATCGTAATTATATGTAGATTCATTCATAAGAATATCTTGCTTTGCTCCGCTTTCCTGATCCTAATCGAGTCTTTCAGTATGTAGAACTGTTAATTTATGGTGCTTTGATTCCGAAGAAACATCATTCTCGCATCGAACATATTTTTTAATAGTCTATGAATTGTATACACAGACAAAATTAAGGGATGAATATTTTGTCTACGTACGTGCAAAAGCAGGAGCAACATTTTGTAACAGAAATACTAAAGCAATGTGCAAAATGTTTGAATTAAGTCATCTGCAATTAAAAACGAAGACATCCCCTAGACCATGCGCAATAAGGGGGATGCACCATTTCCAACCCTTCCAAAATTTTATCAACTCCTCTGTTCCCTTTCCTCTTTCCCGCGAGTAATTTCCAAAAACCGCATCAGCCGCACACGTGTTCCCGTGATCGTCGACAGGGGTGGGTCCCAGGGGCGAATAAATCGCGCGAGCACGGATCTCCCGGTGGAATTCGATTCGCCGGAAGATTCCTCAGGCTCGAATCAAATCCGGGATGTCAAAATCCATGATTCCCGTTGAATCTAGTCCCGGAGCCACGTCCTGGGAGAACGAACCTCGATCCAACGAACTTGCAGAATTCATGCGGATCACGGAACGAAGCTGGGTTCCGTAGGGCGGCTTTCGGGGGAGAAAACGTGAAAAACGTGGAAAATTCACGAGTGGCCGAGTTTTCTAGACCGAAGATTGTGGGAGAGGTCGCGGGGTCATGCGATCGTGAGATCTCATGGCTGTTATGGTTGTTCGAGCTCCCCTCGGAGCCTTGTCGACGACGGTGTATGCGTGCACACGCACGGACGCGTTGGATTCGTCGCGACCAGACGGTTTGATATAATTGGACCGGTTCTACTAACCGTCCGGAGAACATGGAACGGGGACAGAGATCGTGGAAATGATTGTTCGTGCATGATTCGCCTTGAGATCGTGTCGAGGATTGCCGAACGCTGTTTCAGAAATGTGTGCGGATGCGTCACGGGAGTCCGCTTATTGTTCGCGGCCGGCGGTCCCTCGCTAGGAACTTGATAGTTGGCGAGGCGATAGCTTCGGCTTCTTGGCTGGCAAACCCGGTGGCCTTGGGAAATTGCTGGATTTGTTGATCGCGAGGAAACTGCACTTTTAGTGGATAACGCTTATCAAAATGTGGACGAATTTAATGAATTAATTTTTGTGGAGTTCGTAAACGAAAGGAAGAATTTTTTCTGCAGCGCAGAACGAAGAGTTCGAAGATGGTAGCAGCCGGTCCGACTATCTTTAACCCAACAAGGATGCGGAGAAACGGCAGCGAACGTTAATCGCCTGCTCGGCCAACGGAGTTGCAATTCTCCCCACCTGCCAGCACAACTCCGCTACAAGCCCATCGATAATCTACACGAGCTTAATTTGTTGCTCAAGAGCTAGCCTCGTATACCATACTCCTCGAACTGCGAATCGCTTAAGATATCCAAAAATACAGGTTTTATTTTACAATTGAAATTCTCCCGCAACGGAACGCGAAATCAGCGAATAAATTAATATTACATACACTGTGTTCCTTTTTTAGGAGTTTCAGGATCAACGAGGTTCAACGGAAATACGTCGTTAAAAAGCATTAAGCGTATCTGATTAAGATGTTACTGGGAATGGTGCTCGAGTTTAATTTATTTAAGTAATCGTAAGTTTTGCGTATTCCGGTTGTAACCTTTTTATGGAGCGTTCGCGGTGTTCTGTTTAGGTGACATTTCTATCGCGATCTTTTTATTGCCCGGTGAATGTGCTTGGCAGCCTTGTTCTTCACGCGATTCGTATTTTCGTCGCGAATTTATGCGACACTGTTAGACCTTTCGGAGGAGTTGGTCACCGGTGCTTGCCGATTGGCCTTTCAAATGAATCGGAAATGAAAATTGGTCTTATCGAAGAATGAAAACGACTTAAACCACGATTTCAATGAAACTAAAAATATGCGAACTTCGCGTGATGAAGCATCCCCCGTAATCGCCTGTAAATAACGCTTGCAACAATTTTGGGTAAGCCAATAAACACCGGTTGGTTTTTTTTATGGAAGACTCACGGTCCGAATTTCATCTTTCCCTGCTCGCTTATTAGATCCCGTAACATCTTTTCCTCTGCCTTCCGCCTGTCTGTAGCTGTCTCTCTCTCTCTCTAGTTTCTTCCCCTATTTCCTCTCCCTTTCTCGCTCTCTCCCTCCTCTCCCTCTCTTTCTGTTTCACTCGCCCCCGTGTCAGCGTTCGCGCGCGCGGCTCGCTCGCCGAGAGAGGTATCGCGTCGCGATCGCCTAAGCGACAGGAATTTATTGCCCACTAAAACGCCGGAATATGCAAATGATTTAACAAAGGTCAGGATTCTCACGAATGTCAGCGGCGTGCACACACGCGGGTGTACGTTGGCGGTGCGCGCACGGAACTGCGGAATAAATGACGTATCGATTGGCAGAGGCGTGTGCGAGAGACCGCGGGACAAACACGCGGAGCAAACAGCTTTAGCATCGACGCGGGCAGCCTGGCTTCGTAGATATGATTTCTGACTAGATATCGCTCTGGACACGCTCGCTCGATGCACACGAGCCGGCTTGCACCGAGCAATCGATGCACCCGCCCGGAAACCGACGCTTTTATCGATGCATCCAGACGCCTATCTCGATCAGCGTCCCCGCGGCCTTTCCGGGAATGCGAATATTATTTACTCGACTTTTCCGTGACCCCACAGGCGAGTTTCGAACACTCTGTTCATTCAGAAGCAATTTTTTGAAAAATTTACTGGTTGGAATTAAATAAGAAAATTTACCTGGTGTGGTTTGGGTCATTAAGATTTTTCGAAATGTGTAGGAATGAGGTTGGAAGAAGCAGTTAATTTTTCAAGACAACCTGTATGAAGATCAAGGCGTGAACTCGCTCTCGAACAATGTATAAATCTTCGACAGGGAAGCGTAGCTAGGAAGAATTTTGTATCGGAACAAATTAATCCGAGCCATTCGAGAGATAGGGAGACGGTATCCCTGGCCACCTGGAAACTCATTAAGACTGTAGTCGAGTCGATACCGAAATCACAATCGCGGACTCTTCTAATCAGGTCGGTCCGTAAATTCGCGTCGACCGCCAATTAAAGTTAGTCGCCGGAGAGACCCGGGGGCGCGGATGATTGCGCGATAAATTAAAAAGCGAAACGGCGGCCGTCGTTTAAGGGTCTGAAGTGGTCTTTAAAGAGGTACGGCCGCATTCACGGGACAATGTTTCCCGACCAGGAAAGATGCTATCTCGCTCTCAGGAATATGGGGATTCGTAGTCCGTGCGACACCACCTGTCCCCTGGCAGTGAAGGTGCGTGTCCACCGGGAGATCTCGTACGCAAATTGTCCATGAACGTCAACCTTCAACCCGTCTACCGTTCGGTATCGATGTCTTTTTTCGGGAGGACCTACTTCCCAACCTGTTCTGCCGATGTCTTCCCTATCTAATTAAGATCCGTCTCTTTACCGAAGTTCTGACTTCTTGGTGACGGCCAGCCGACTCTCGAAACGTCTACAGTTTAAGATTTACATAGATGGAAAGTTCTGTTACTCAGGCACTGTGTTACTTGAAGAATCATTGTTTTCATTAGTTGAAGAAGAATCTCGAGTTTCAACTTACTTCATTTCAGTACAACATCGTATTCGATTCAGTAATGAAGTTCATCAATTTTTTAATAGGGATAGCAATTTAACCCTTGAACCTACAAATCTCCCCTAATCCTCATTTCTTTAAGGTTATTATTTAAAGATTCCCAAGGTACTTTTTGTTATAAAACAATCTCATGACTGAAAAGTTTTAAACAATTCTAGAACATGCTGCAACCTCAATCCCGAAGACCTCTTCATCCCCTCGAAGACAACACCCAATTTACGAAGAACTTGTCCGCCCAATTTTTAGATAAAAGGAAACTAACGTACCCGGCAACCTCCGCGCATCAACATCATATTCAATTCAATAATCAAGTTCATCAATTTTTTAATAGGAGTAGCAATTTAACCCTTGAACCTGCAAATCTCCCCTAATCCTTATTTCTTTAAGGTCATTATTTAAAGATTCCCAAGCTACTTTTTGTTATAAAACAATCATACAGCTTACAAGTTCTAAACAATTCTAGAACATTGCTGCAACCTCAATCCCGAAGACCTCTTCATCCCCTCGAAGACAACACCCAATTTACGAAGAACTTGTCCGCCCAATTTTTAGAGAAATGGAAACTAACGTACCCGGCGGGCTCCGCGCATCGTTAACACTGTCAGCTGTGTTCCGCTGACATTTGGAGCTGGCGGAGCCTCGGGATGGCTCCGAGGCATTGGTGATAGCAGCCCAGCGGGCCAGGCCCGACGAGAACGAACAAAGATAATGGAGCTGCCATCTATTGGGTGACGGGTAAACTACACTCGGCGCTCGTATTCCTCTACTTTGTATGTATCGCACGCCTGCGCGTGCAACCTCCCTGCCCCACGCATACGATTAAGCGGCGCGGAGCCGAGCGGAGCAGAGCGGAGAGGATCACGCGAACGATATCTCGTTTATCGGGCCGAGCGTGCCCGTATGAGCAGCCGGCGTGTCTCGTATTTTCCTATTCTTTACGATTCCGGCGACGGACGCGCCTTTTCCACGAGCAGCGGGGGCCAATCGCCGGCAAAAATCTCGGCGTAGATTATACAGCCAAGAATGCTCTCTCTCTCTCTCTCTCCCTTCTCTCGGAGCGCGCTGTCTCCTCTCTGATAAGAATATCAATAACGCCGGCGAATTAGTCTGGAATTGTACAGGCTCGTTCCGATCTGCTACGACCGAAAAAGAAACGAATCTGAGTGTGAAGATCTGTTAGAAATATAAAGATTGCAACTCTGTTGCCGGCTCCGACGAGGCTTCATTTATCGCGAACACGATTTTGATGATGTAGTAGATTTTATTGAGAGTTGAGCACGGCTATTGTGATTTGATGCTGTGCATTTACAGTTGGGCAATGCACTGTTCAATTGAAAAATCCGACTCAACGTTGGTGACCGTTCCGTAGAACTACTCTAATGCTACTAATGTGTTTAAAAAATGTTTATTTATAAAGATTTCTAAAGATCTCGTAATTACGTCGGCCGTCTGATTCTACTTATTGTAAATTGCGAGAAAACCTGGTCAATTTTCGCGATCGATTTTCTCGAAATTGAAGTTTTGTTTGACCAGATATTTTGCTGTGTTCTTGACTTGACTGATTTCAAGAATATTATCACACAAGTGAACCTTCTAATATCCGAACGATATTCAATTTCATCTATTAATCTTTTCCATAAATTCTTAAAATCCACATTCTACTAATAACCAATCAGATCCGCGTTCCTTCCAGGTGCCATCTACTCGAAAATTACTTAGGACGATCGGAAACTTAGCAACCCTTTTAGTATAAGATCCTTCCTAGCACTGAGAACTTCACGGTTCAAATACTGAAGATATGAGAACGACTAGCTTCAGCGCAGTAGATCCTCCATTTATGCGAACGCCTGATTAGTTGATGTAGATTTAACGTTGCGTGCTCTGAACGTAACGTACCCGGACGCTTGCGAGATGATCGATAATTTGCTACACTTGCACAATTAGACCCTTTCCTGTACATGGGAACGTGCTGAGCTCAACTATCGGATCGTCTCACGAAAAATGCGAAGATTCGTGTTTGCAAATTAAAAATTATTCCTATATCTTAGCTACCTTTTCTATCAGCAAAAATACACTTGCATCCTTTACTAGCTGTGCAAATTACCCACGAATTGCGAACAAAGTCCGAGCAAGGACATAAAACAAAGCAATTTCATTCCCCCAGAAATACTACTAGACACTCCCGAAAATAGAACAGCTAGATAAAAGTGTCTATCTAGCCGAAGTCTAGCTGACCTATCTCAAAATGCTCTTATCAGCTCTAATTTCGCCTCTTGAGAGTCTGTCAAGGAGTTCCGACACTGGACCGATCCCCGGAGGAAGATAAATCGTATTGCACGATAGTGTGAATTTGAGTTGCGAAATGCTGGAACGAGTGCGACGATTACGAGAGAGAAAGAGAGATGAGACTGAAGAGAAAAGGGGGAGACGAAGTGGTAGACGACAACGGGGAGGAGAGGAAAGCGAGAACGGCCGTTAGTAGGAGAGAAGACTGAACGGCCGTGTGCGGGGGTCATGGAACGGATCAGCTGATCGGAGGCGCACGCCAGAGTTTACGAGTTACGGCCGCCAATAAACCCGGCGGCGTTCGTTGTTGCTCATGCGACGTTTCATGGGTTCCAGGGAGTCGAGAAAAGGACGCCGAGTGGGGACAAAAGAGAATGACCAAATACGTGAATGAACGATGACTCGACCGACCCGTTTATGCGATCCGGGGGCCAGTTTCGACCGCGGTTTTTCACGGATCCCCATCTGTTCCGGGACTGCTAATGAATTCGGAGCACGATCTTACGACTTCGCACCTTGTTTTCGAAATGCAGTCGAGCCAATTACTCGCGATTTTAATCCCTAAGTTAACAGTCCACTTTGCTATGAATTGGTTGAACCTGCCGCGTCTTTGTGGTTCACTCTCGACAACTCCCCATTTTCTGACAAGGTCATATCCGAGGAAAGTATTCTAGATTACGAGAGGCATCCGAATTCTGGAGTCGAAATAATAAACGAAGTAAAGGGTTAAATCAACATTCGTCAGATTGCCTACGCGAGGATCAAAAGAATATAGACTCCAAGTCGTCGATCCCTTTTCCCAAGAGAACAGCCTGAAAAGCTCCGTACAACGAGACCGAGAAAAGTGTGCACCCCTAGGGGGTGAAAGTAACGCTGCAGGAGCAGCGAAAGCATTACACGACCTCTTCTGGGAGACCTTGACCTTGTGGAGCACCCCACAAGGTATCGTTGAGAGCTTGGAATATAATCTACGATTGAACCCAAACCTTCTTGAACATAGAAAGAAGATATAGGGCAACCCTGTGCGTATTTCTACTTAGTTCCGAAGAATACTCGAAATTTCCAGTATCCCCCACAGCTCACCAAGATCTCATTTACTCAGACTGCGGATTTGATGCGTTTACAATCGCAATTATAGTAAGATTTTCATTCAACTCCTGCTCGCAAAATTCGACGCAAGGATTAGTTGTACTTTGCATAAAGATCCGCAGTCTGCTAATACCATACCGTGACACAGGTCCGCCTGAAAGAAGAGAAATTAGTCCGGAGTTGATGCTTACCTGGAGGTGGGTAGGGGCTGGACGTGACGGGTTCCGGTGCCCCGTAGTTCCTGAGACCCCCGTATCCGTCGTGCGGGAACGCGCCCTCGGCGACCATGGCAGCGGTGACCCTGCCCCGGTCGTCTGCAGCGGACGGCGTGAGATAAGCTACGCCGGCTGGCGAGTGCGGATGATGATGTCCGGCCGTGTCGACCG